>CM042064.1:11502500-14002500 GCA_023525745.1 Arctium lappa
AACGCCACGTAGTAACAAGCGAGTTTCAGAAACGCGCAACTGCTTACTAGCGAGTTTCATCGCCGTGCGAGTTTGAGCAAAAGCGCTAATATTGATCTGCGAGTTATAGAAACGCGCAAGCTACCATCTGCGAGTTTCTTAGTGAACAGTGACTAGCGTGTATAGAGCCTTGCGAGTTTCAATACTTAGATTTTTTTTGAAAATTAAATTTTTTTTGTGTGATCCAAGTTTGACTTTTTAGTCAACATTTCTGATTTGTTTGGGAACGGTCATTTTTTTTCAAGCATTTCTTTCTAGAGAAAAATATGTCAGAAAAATTTTCTCTAGGGGCGCTGCCCGCATACCCCCGCAAGGGCGTTGCCCCTTGACCCCATCCGCTAACCGGGTAGCGGAATCCCCGTGCTAAGTCTGCGGAGGGGGACATATTTTCATAGTGGTCATAATTTTCTGATTTCTGATGATCATTTTCTTTTCAGCTAACATTCTATTCAAGATGCCTACTACAGACGAGAGAGGAAACACTGTTTTATCTGCAAGAGATATGGCTGTTTTGTACATGCCAGAAAATACCAAAGATGGAAGCTGAATTAGACAAGCTAAAAAATCAGAATTCAAAGCTTCTAAATCAAATTCAGGAGTTCAAATCTAAATTGTCAAATTCTGATAAAACTCCTGATTGTATAAAATGTGCTAATCTTGATAAATCTGATTTTGCAGATGTCATAAAGGAAAGAGAGAAAGAGATTAAAGACAAAGAGAATCAAATTGAAATGAAAGAAAAAATCATAGGGGTTAAAGAGAAGATTATTATGCAAAAAGAGAGAAAGATTACAAATCTTCAAAGCCAACTGAAGACGACTGAACAGAAGTCATCTGAGCTGAAAGATGAATCAGTCAAGCTTCAAAACAAGTTAAAAGCTTTTGAAGATTAGATATCTGCTTTGGAGAACAAGAATGCTGAACTCCAAACAAGTCTCCAAGCAGAAAAAGAAAAAGCAAATGTGAAGACATCTTCAACTCAACAATCATCTGAGAATTCTAAGAAAGCTGACCAAGAGAAGAAAAATCTTGAGCTTAGATGTATTAAACTTTCAAAGCAAGAGTCTGATTTTGAAAAGGTTTTAATCACTGAAAGAGACACTTTTGCTAAGGAAAGAAAAGTTCTTGAAGATAAAAACACTGAACTTCCCAAGCAGATTTCTACTTTACAAGACTTGCTTGAAAAAGAAAGAAATATTTTCAAAGAAAGAAGCAGTCTTTTGAGCAAGAAAATAAATTATTTGAAAAGAAAAATGCTAGGATTTTCAAAGATATTTCGGAGAAAAACAAGAACTTGGAAACAGATTTTGAACAAGAACGTTCATATTTTGAATCTGAAATATCTAAGCTCACATCCAAATTATCTGTTCTATCATAAAAAAATATTCTTAAAGAACAGATGGCTAGATCTGATTTGAAAAAGAAGTTTTACACACTTATTTCTGAAAGAAATATTTTATCTGAAAAGATAAAGAACTTAGAAGCTGCAAACGTCAATTTATCAGAAAAGATTTCAGCTGATGTGATTTATCAATCACCTGTTGATCTCTCAACAGAATTAGTCTGTTCTTTCAAAACAGCTTCAAGTTCAATTCATGACAAAAATGTTTTGAAAAACAAAAGTGTTAAACCAATCATTGTCAAATCAAGTCAGATCAGACCATCAAATCTATTTTATGAAAAATCTGTTGATGGATCAGCAAGCTATTATGTAAAATCTCTTGGAAAGTCTTCTCAAAAAGTCAGATGGTCTGGAGAGTGAAGAGTTCTTCAGATGAAAAGAAAATGAAGGACAAAGCATTCAAATCCACAACAAATGCCAAAAAGAACACTACGCATAAAGGTAAATCTTTTGGTAATCCTGATATATATTACTCGACTAATCATCTGATCAGGATTGCTCAAAGGAAGATCTGTTGTTCTTACTGTGGAAAGAATGACTTTGTTCAGAGAGAATATGCTCAAAACTGGTACGGTTCTTATAGAATAACTTCTCAGAATTCTGGTTTTAAAAGATATACATCTAATGAGAAGTGGATTCTTAAATCTAACATACCAGGACCCAAATACCAGTAGGTACCAAAACCTGTTAAATCTGTTTTGCAGGTACCACAAGTATAGGGGGAGCATGATGTTTGACTTCAAGACAAAACAGTCTAGGACTCGTACTTCAAAGTACAAGTTTATGGCTTTTGAACACAACATTTCTAAACCCGAACTTTAATGTAAAGATTGTGGCTTCTGATCACATGACAGATCAGGACCCGTTCTTTAATGTTAAGACATGGATATTTTGTAAATATCCAGGGGGGGCTTATCTGACCTAAATCATTCTATAATAATTTGAAAGGGAGCTTAAATGTAAGTATTTTCTAATCCTACATCTCTGATTGTTTGAAAGAAGAACAACTTTCAAGCATGAAAAACATTTTTCTTAAATGTTCAAACCACTTCTCTATTCTCAAAAGATTTCATGAATTAAGAAGGGTGATTTTAAATGTTTTTCATTATTGAGCTTTAATGTTTAACTGACCGTGTGTTTCTAAAGATCAATACTTGCGTATTATCTTGTCTATATACTGTAAAGTATTCATACACATCGGTTCAGTACTTCATTTTAATTAGTTATTACCATGTCTCTAAAACGAAACAACTTTTCGATGGTAATACTCCCGTTTGATTTCACTGTTGTTGAGCATCATTCATCATTTCTAATCTTGTGCTTTCATTGCTAAATTGTTTATATTTGTTCATATAAACAAACCATCCAATTCTTTGATACCCTAACCATTTCATTTTGATCTGATTGATACATTGTCAGATTCTCAAAATAATTCTCTTGATTTCATTTCATTCATTCAATATCCTTGTTTTGAGAGATCTTCAAAGTTCAAATGCTCAAATTTCATTCTTATTTTTAATGAGCATACATTTTGACAATATTATCACATTTTTGTGCTTAACTGCTAAAGTTAAACTGTTGATCAACCATTCTTTTAGGACAACTTACATGGGATTCGTGTGTGAGCTTAAACAGAACTTCCATGGATTCACGTCAACCAGTGTTTCCTACCCAGGAAGTTATCCTTGAGTGATTGAGGGGTGAGGGGTCAAAATCAAAGAGTGGGGGAGATAACTCATCCGGTTGAGTTTTTCTCATGGAAGTCCTGGGGAGTCATCATCAAACCAGCTCCTTAAATTGTACATTCGTTGTACACAGTAACTCCGTGTTACTGACAGGCACTTCTAGCTGTTTCATTTGTTGAATCAGGGTTACAACGTTCATTATATCTGAATTTGAAAAGATTCGGGTATATACAGTTCATGATTCAGTTTAGATCAAAAGGAGGAGAATGTATTTTCAAGGGGGAGAATCAAAGATTATGTTGAAATTGAAGATGTTTTTGATGATTATGATGCTCACAATCATCAAAAAGGGGGAGAAATCTACAGAGTTCAATTTCAAAGTCCTGAAGAATGTTCAAAGTCAAGACTTGTGACGAATTTCTGAAAGTTCACATCAGATGAAAAAAAATCATTCTCAAAAGATTCCGAAAACAAATCCAAATCTAAAAGTTCACATCTGATGAAAAGAAATAATTCTCAAAGATTTCTGAAGACAAGTCCAAGTTGAAGATAATTCAAGAAAGTTTGTTTTTCTGAAGAATGATCAGAGATTGAAGAAATGAAGATACAAAGTTCAAAGATTCCTCGAAGTTTTTCAAAGATGAAGTGTTTCAAAGAAGTCAAAGAATTTCAAAGTTCAAATGATTCAAGACTTCAAATGATTCGATTGTTTCAAGACTGGTTGACTTTCCAAAGCTGCAAAGTGTAAAAGATTTTTCAAGATTCTTCAAAAGAATTAAAGACTGAAAAGTGCTAGAGCTTCAAAGTTTTTAAAGCTGTCAGAGACAGAAGATTGAAGAATCAAGCGCTGAAGACTTATGTTAAATTTTTTTTAAATCTTGAATACAAAGGGGGAGAATGTTAGTGTATTATTGTATACAAGATTTAATAGGAAAAGTCAAGTCATGTAAAGTCAACAGAGTCAAAGTTTGTATTAGTCTAATATGTGTTTACTTAATATGTAGTTAATCTTGTGAGCTTATATCCTTGGTAGAAATAGGGATATGAGTTTAGAATCAATGTAACTAAGGAGATCGCTTTCATTTTAATATACATCAGATTGGAACTCTCTCTCTCTCTACTCTCTCTCTAGACTTAACATTGTCATATTGATTCTTGATAGAGATTGTTGTAAGAGTGCTTGATTGATTGGGATTACAATATCAATATGTCCCTCCTCTCGTTTTAGAACGTAAAATTTCTGAACTCGAGAATTCTTTATCAGATGCAAGACTTTTGATAAATATTGAGCAAAACGTTTTTTCAACCGTGTTTTCAAATTCTGTTCTTTCAAAAGCTTCAAACTCTATGGATTTGTTTGGTTCATCAAATAAAGGATTTGAATTTTTGAACTCTAACGATGGTTTAGATGATGGTTCTAATCTTTTTGACTTTAATGCAAAACTTCCTAACCATTCATCTTTTATTAAGAAAACGTTGAGAAAAACCAGTAAGCCTGTGAACAGTGCAAAATCAACAAAAGCTTTCGTTGATAAATCAGTCTCTGTGAACGCTAAGAGTGCTAAATGTAAGAATTTATCTCAGCATTCACAGAAACCGACCACTACTGGTAATTCTAAAAAGAACCATTCGTTTGTTGCTCAAAGGTCTAACTCACCAGTTTTACATGTTTCAGATATGAGCAAGTCAACACCTGAAGCCCATTCTCAATGGCAACCAAAACGGAAGCTTGACAAGGCCGTTTTATCGTCTAGTAGTGTTAATTGTAATTAGACTTCGCTTACTAAAGATGTTGTGATTGCTGAAATTGTTGTTTTGAATCCAAAACTTGTTGTTTCTCGTAAACAATATACAATGAAGCAATTATTTCAGTTATCTTTATCTGCTGGAAAGTCCTCTATATATAATAAACATGTTTCTATTACTTGTCAAGATTCTGGAGATTGGTTTGGAAATTACCATGTGCATTCATCTCATACCAACTCTCATGCTTTTGAAAAGAACATAGGATCCAATTTGAAATGGATACCAAAATCTTGTGCTAACACAGCAGGACCCAAATTCCAGTGGGTACCTAAGGCTAACTCTGTGTTGCAGGCACACAAAGCTTAAAGAGAAGCGACTTCTGATTATGTACAGATCAGGACTCGTTCTTCAATGGCAAAATAGGTTTTTGGATAATGCAGTTCAAAACCCGAACATCAAAGTCGAAATAGGCTTTTGAACAAAACAGTTCAAAGCCCACACTTCGAGAACAGAGTGTAAATTCCAATGTTGTCATACGAAAATCTAAATTATGTTATTTTCTCTTACGCAGACTTGTCATACATGGTTCTTGGACAACGGATGTTCCAAGCACATGACATGGCAAAAAGAGATACTGTCCAATTTCAAAGACAAATTTTGTGGAACAGTCAGATTTGGCAACGACCAGTTATCTCCAATCATGGGATACGGTGATGTACAACAGAACAATGTCACTATCAAGAAGGTGAGCTATGTTGAAGGCTTACGACACAACTTGTTTAGTATAGGTTAGTTCTGTGACAAAGACTTAGAGGTCAACTTCAAAGCCAAAAGATGTTCCGTTCGCAATGAAGAAGGCGAAGAACTTTTGGTCGGTAAACGAGAATCAGACCTCTACACAATCAATTTATCAGATGTCCAGACTGACAAGAAAGTTTCTCTACTATCGAAAGCTTCGATGCAACAAAGTTGGTTATGGCATCGACGTCTTTCTCACCTCAACTTTCGGTACATCAACAATCTGGTCAGTGGAAAGCTCGTCAAAGGACTTCCAGAGCTGAAATACGAAAGAGAACATCTATGTGCAGCTTGTGAAAAGGGCAAGATGAAGAGGGCACCTCATAAACCGAAGCTTGAACCAAGTACCAATGCTCCGTTAGAGTTATTGCATATGGACTTATGCGGTCCGATGCGAACTCAAAGATTAGGCGGTAAGAAGTACATACTAGTGATCGTGGACGATTACTCGCGATACACATGGGTCAAGTTTCTACGTTCAAAGGATGAGACACCTGATGTTCTCATTACATTCCTAAAGACGACCCAGGTAAATCTGCAGAAACCGGTCAAGTTTCTAAGAACAGACAACGGCACAGAGTTCAAGAACCAAAAGGTTGAAGAATATCTCGAATCTGTCGGGATTTCACATCAGTACTCTGCTGCTCGAACGCCTCAACAAAATGGAGTGGTTGAAAGAAGAAATCGAACGCTAGTCGAGGCTGCTCGTACTATGCTAAGTCACTCTGACTTACCTCTATTTTTGTGGGCAGAAGTTGTTTCGACCGCGTGCTACACACAGAATCGATCCATGGTACATCGAAGGTTCAAGAAGGCTCTTTATGCGTTAATCAACAACCGAACACCGACAATCAAATATTTCCATATATTTGGATGTAAGTGTTTCGTGCTAAACGATAGGGAGAATCTCAATAAGTTTAGTGCTAAGGCGGACGAAGGAATCTTCATTGGTTATTCCTCGACATCAACTGCATATCGTGTCTATCTGAAGAAGTCAAAGACGGTGATTGAAAGCATCAATGTCACCTTTGATGAAGAAATGGCTTCCGAACAACAACGTTCAGAACCCGTTATAACAGGAATACTAGCTTCTGGGCAACTCAGTTCAGGACCTACGTCTCAACAGAATAAATCAGATGAAGCATCAACTTCTACTAACCATTTATCTGATTTAGATTTATTATTTGAATTGTTTTATGATGAATTTCTTGGATCTAATGTAAAGAAATCTGTTATGGTTGACAGGATGGAAGACTCAACAACTACTCATCCAACCAGTTCAGATGTTTCTATTGAATCAAACGCCCCGATTCAACAAGAAATTACAATTCAAATGTCGACTCCAACAGTTGAAGAAGTGACAATTGATAAAGAGACAGAAGTAGCTGAAACAGTAGAAGATTCTGTACAGATCAATCTACAGCCAGATCAAGCTGTACCTGCTGAGCCTTCTGAACCTGCCACTTCAACTGAAATCATCAATCCTCTTGCACAAACAGAAGAAGGTACAAGTGGATTCGTAGATGACACAACAGACATACAATCATCTAATCCACTGCCTCATGAACATAAATGGACCAAAGAGTACCCGCTAAGACAGATTATTGGCGATCCATCAAAACCGATGCAAACTAGGTCAGCATCAATGAACATGTGCATGCATGACTCCTTTCTGAGCAAGTTCGAGCCAACACGCGTATCGGAAGCACTTGCTGATCCAGAATGGGTGATCTCTATGCAAGAAGAGCTAAATCAGTTCGATGCACTTCAAGTCTGGAGACTCGTACCAAAGCCTAAAGGTAAAACCATTATAGGTACGAAATGGGTTATCAAGATAAAGAAAGACGAAGATGGTACCGTTATCCGAAACAAGGCAAGACTAGTAGCCAAAGGATACAGACAAGAGGAAGGAATAGACTATGACGAAACATATGCTCCTGTGGTGCGATTAGAGGCAATCAGAATGTTTCTAGCCTACGCAGCCCACAAGAACTTCACAGTCTTTCAAATGGACGTGAAGACAGCATTCCTGAATGGAATTCAGAAGGAGGAACTCTACGTCTCTCAGCCAGAAGGTTTTGTCAATCAAGAGAATCCGAATCACGTATACATTCTTGACAAAGCACTCTACTGTCTGAAACAAGCACCTCGAGCCTGGTATGATGTCCTTTCCACTTTTCTAGTCAAGTCTGGGTTTTTAAAAGGTACGATGGATACCACTTTGTTTATCAAAAAGGAAAAAGGCGATATCATTTTAATTTAAATCTATGTAGATGATATTATCTTTGGCTCTACAAATCTGAAGTACTGTAAGAATTTTGCAAACCTTATGGTGTCTAGATTTCAGATGAATTTGATGGGAGAGATGAATTTCTTTCTCGGTCTACAAGTAAAACAATTTTCATCGGGTATTTTTATCAATCAATCAAAATACATTAGGGATATTCTTCGGAAGTTCCAAATAGAAAATTGAAAACCGATTGGTACCCCAATGGCACCAGGTACTAAGATTGGCACCGATCCTTCGGGAAAGGCTGTTGATGTTAGGACTTATCGAGGGATGATAGGTTCTTTAATGTATCTTACTTCTAGTAGGCCAGATATAATGTTTTCAACATGCTTATGTGCACGATATCAGGCCAATCCTAAAGAAATCCATTTGTCTGTTGTGAAGCGCATCTTTAGGTATCTGAAAGGCACTGCAGATCTTGGTCTGTGGTATCCTAAAGATACTAGTTTTGAACTAACAGCTTACACAGATGCAGATCATACAGGTTGTATGTTAGACAGGAAGAGCACGTCAGGACATGTGCAGTTCCTCGGTGACAAACTGGTAAGTTGGGGATCAAAGAAGCAACTTTGTGTTTCAACGTCCACGGCCGAAGCAGAATATGTAGCTGCTGCTAGTTGCTGTTTTCAGGTCTTATGGATGAGAACTCAATTGCGCGACTATGGTTTCCACTTCAACAAAATCCCGATATACTGTGACTCCAAGAGCGCCATCGCAATAACAGCAAATCTTGTTTAGCACACGAAGACTAAGCACATAGACGTCAGGTATCACTTTATTAAAGATCATGTTGAAAAAGGAACAATTGAACTTTTCTTTGTAAAGACTGATTATCAACTTGCCAATTTGTTCACCAAACCCTTAGACGAAAAAAGGTTTAACTTTCTTGTCTCTAAGCTTGGTATGCTAAATCTTAAGATTTAATCAGTAATTACCTAACAAAGTTTTATAATTGTATACTTATTCATCATTTCTTCATTCTTAACTCTGATTGATATATGCCATTCTATCATCTATTCATGATCCAAGGGGGAGAATGAGAAGAAATTGACATCCGGTCAATATTACTTCGAGGGGGAGCTCATAAAATTTTGCATGTACCTTTTAATGCCAAATTTTTTTTAATGCAAGAATTTAGGGGGAGCTCTTCAAGATAAAAAGGGAGTACGGATATGATTTCTGATTACTTCTGATCAGAACTCGTACTGTAAAAAGTTTTACTGCTTTTTGTCTTTTCAATTTCAGTGAATAAATTTTACTTTGACTTGACATAAGACTTTTGCAGAATTTTTGAGAGAAGCTTACAAATTCATATACTTATGACTTAAAGCCTAGCTTCATGAGATGGAAGATCGTACGTTAAGGTATTATCCTTTATCTTAATCTCATATATGGTTGAAAGAAGGACAACTTTCAATCATTGCAAAACATTGTTTTTAATGTTCAAACCACTTCCTGATTTTTCAACAGATTTTATATTTTAGGAGTGTATTTTAAATGTTTTCATGATCTAAATTGTGCTTTAACTGAAATAGTTAAACCAATCTGAGCATCACATGCATCATAGGAAAACAAAGAATCATTGTGCTAGGTATAAACACAACTTTTATGGAATCATCTTAACCAGTGATTTCTACCCAAGAAGTTAATCCTTAGTGATTGAGTGTGCAAATCGAAAAGAAATGAGTGTGATTACAGAAAGCAAAAAGTTTAAAAGAAAGAGCGTGTGAGAACAGAGTTAAAAGAATATCACAACTCGGCACCAACTTTTTCTGAGCCGGGTAGCCACAATTCTAGTGATTCACAATTCTTTGGTGATCATTATTGAAACAGGCAACTAACCCATGCCAACTCTTGATGAAACCTCACCATCTACTCATTTTCTTCTTCACAAGAAAGTGTTTCACATTTTCAAAGGGGATGCAGCACATTTGCTATCTGATTTTCATTTGGAAAATCTGGATATTGAAAAGAAGGAAGTCTGCCCTACCTTCGTACTTCAATCATGCACATTGAGTCTGTGTTTAACTTACTGTTGTCTCAGTGGTTTACACAATTTTGAGCCAATAAGCAATCATCCGTGCTTAATTCTTTCAAACACAAGCACGAACACACAAGGAATTTGTTTCTTTGTCATAACGTTTATAGAAATAACATTTATGGTATTTAGATGATTAAATGGAAGCCCTGGGGGAGTCAACATCAAACAGCTCCTTTCCAAAGTGTATTCGTTACACTCAGTCACTTAGTGTTACTGACAGGCATTATAACTGATTCATTAGTTGATTCAGGTGTTACACATCTAATTTGTCTGGATTTGCAAAGATCTAGATGAATCTCTTATGAATTGACGAATCAGGGGCTCTAACCGCAAGATTGACATTTCTTACATCTAATTTTGATGAAGTCGTTGCACTCAACATCAAAAAGGAGGAGAATGACTACACAAGAAATGGCAAAGATCACATGTTTCAAGAATCACGTCAAAGACTGAATTCTTCTAAAGAAAGTAGAAAAAGACATGCTGATTTAAGAGCTAGAGAAAGAGATTGCATCTTCTGAGCTGAACAAGAAGACTGAATTGCTAAAATCATTTTCGTAATGATCTTGATCCAAAGGGGGAGATTGTTAAGACACAGTCTCATTGGATTCAAGATCATCCAATCTGAAGATCGCAATCTGAAGCTAAAGCCGAAACGTTGACTCTCGATATTAAAGTCTATGTCGTTTGTAATAAATGTCAATGTAATTGTTTATTATTGTACTAGTTAAATTAATATCTAGTTTGTTAGATATTAGTTTAACTTAGTTAGTTATTAGTTAACTTAGTTAGATTCTAGTTTGTTAGATATTAGTTATTTACTTAGTTATATAATATCTATTTGTTAGATATTATGTAGTTATATTAGCTTAATATTGCAAGTTGTTCTTGCAAGATGTTAGATAGAGTGTCTAAGAAGCTAGATTAGATTTGTGTGTCTAAATCTCTCTTACAATCAAATCATAGATCACACACACAAACACACACATCAAGGTGTATTTGAGAGAAAACATAGAGAACACAACAAAAGCTTAATCGATCAACCTTGTAATCGTTTGATATATTCAATACAGGTTGGTAATCGTTATTGTGTCGTTGTTTCTATAAACTTGATAAATATTGTTGGACCGACACATTCCTTCCTCCCTTTTTTCAGTTCCCTCTTCTTTCTCCAAAAAATTAGGTTCAAAAAAATCTCCCTCTTCTTCCACAAGACATCGCCACCACCAGCATATTCAAGTTCGTTTTCATCCAGCGACAGCAGGTTCGATTAAGGTTCGATTTGGTTTTTGAAGAACAAGTTCGAGTTTGTTTTTTCTTACTTGAAATCTGGAGAATCGATTAAGTTTCTGTATTTTAAATCTGGAGGTTAGAGTTCGTTTAGGTACAAAGAAGGTTCGATTTGGTCGATTTCGTTTTCATCTTGCAAAACAGCAGGTTCGAGTTGAGTTTTTGAGTTAGTTTTCATCTTGCAGATTCGAGTTCGTTTTCATATGGAGGTTCGATTAAGGTTCGATTTGGTCGATTTCGTTTTCATCTTGCAAAACAGCAGGTTCGAGTTGGGTTTTTGAGTTCGTTTTCATCTTGCAGGTTCAATTTCGTTTTCATTTGGAGGTTCGATTGAGTTTTTGAGTTCGTTTTTTTCTGCCATCACAACGGGTTTCTGTAAGTTTTTTGTTTATCAACTACAGTTATTTTTTTTTCCTGCAAAACAACAGTAGGTTTCTGTAAGTTTCTGGAGGTTCGAGTTCGTTTATGTAAGGTTCTAGTTCATTTATGTTTCTATTAAGTTTATTAACTAAAGTTTGTTTATTAATAACTAAAGTTATTTTTTTTCTGCAAAACAACAGCAGGTTTCTGTTTGAACCAGGTATATCACGTACCAACTTGAATGAAGTGATTAGCTATTACCAACATAATCTAATAGTTTAATGAACTTAAAGGTGTATAAACCCCCTAAGTTCGGAGTGAATATAGTTATACTACCATGTATAATAAAAGACCACTCACTATTGATAATGAGTACAAACTTGACAATTTAGTGTAAGTTGAAAATAATTGTCGGTATTGTAAAAAGCTATAATCAACAATATTCCTTTTAGATATTTGAGAAGTAGTTTATATTATTAACTGTAGATTATGTTTAGGGTTTTAATTTACCAAATATCTATCGTTTTACCTAAAAATATTCAATATATTCGAAAACTTAGTATAAAATTTATCAACCTGTTAATTTACCAATGTATAATCATGTTTAACTCATATACCCAAAACTTATTCCCAAATAATCCTCTATCTATGATAGGTATTCCATCAATAAACCTACCAGCAGGCACGTAGGTTTTAACTTCTATGTTGTTGACAACACCACATTTGAATTGCAAACGATGAATAAAAAACGTCTTATCATTTATTGTCCCATGTTCACTAATGGGTTCAATACGTTTTCTACATCGATATCTCTTAGAGAGTTTGTTAATATAAGTTCTTTTTGCTGCTTCGTATCAAGTTTTTTACTATCTTCTGTTCATCTAACGGAACACCCAATTTTTATGCTTTCCTTGACTTGAATACAGGTACATGAACAAGCAACTATGAAGTAAGTTCTCTTTTTCATACAATGTGATGGATTATTGATGGTTGTCTTGACATGGAATCAATTGCAAATTATTTGAGAAACACTCATCAAATGTTATATCATTGTCACTGTTTATAGAATTAGTTCTCATGTTCGAAACAGGTTCGATTTGCTGCTGTATTTTTTCTATCTGATGTTGTATTTCATCGATTTGCTGTTGTATTTCAACTATTTGATGTTGTATTTCATCGATTTGATGCTGTAAGTGTTCGATTTTCTCAGGTTCGAACATCAACATTATGTTAGAACAGGTTCGAAAATCGTTTTCTCAGGTTCAATTAATAGGTTCGAAAATCAATTTCTTCTCATGTTCGAAACAGGTTTGATTTGCTCATGTTTGAAACAGGTTCGATTTGCTACTGCATTTTTTTCTATTTGATGTTGTATTTCATCGATTTGCTGCTGTAAGTCTTCGATTTTCTTTCTTTTTTTGCTGTTGTTCGATCCATTTTGTGTTGTGGAGTGATAAATGGTTATTCACAATAACCATTTTTTGATTGATTTTGATTCTTATGTCAATCTTATACATGGTTATTTGACATCAATTTTCTAGTATGGAGTCATGGTTATTTGACGAAGACTAATTGAAGGACACACTACTAGCCTTGGCTTAGAGTTACCACTTCAACTTACACATTTAAAGAACTTGGGTTTTGGTAGCCAAATTGTAAGATTGTTCCACCTCTGTTTGATATGAAGTTTCTTAGGTGATCTGGTATGGTGACAATTCCTTACTTCCTTATGGGGAAGTCTAGAAAACTTGATAAAGTTTTCTCATTTTGAATGGCTAAGTTCGAGAACTTTTTCATAAATAAATAAACCAATGAACTTTTTGTATGTGTATTTTTAATTTTTTAACTTGTGGACATCAAGTAATTAATTAGTTTTTTGGTTTTTATGCACATGTGCATATTATGCACTTGTGCATATGCAGCTAAACAACAGTTTTGTTTGTGCTCATCCAGTATTATAGTTTATTCTATTTTTTGGTTGCTATTGAGATTGTTGTCACATGTACCAGAAGTATGGATTTGCAGCTATCTCCTAATCATTTTCAAATTGCTTTTCTGTTGTTTAAGTGCATTTCTAACATTCATGTTATCTCCTTTTTTAGTCATGTGTCAAGAGAAAGTGAAAGACACTTGGTGTTTATAACCTTTGTTATGTGCATTTTTAATGTTTTAACTTGTGGACATCAAGTAATTAATTAGTTTTTTGGTTTTTATGCACATGTGCATATTATGCACTTGTGCATATGCAACTAAACAACAGTTTTGTTTGTGCTCATCCAGTATGATAGTTTATTCTTTTTGTTGGTTGCTATTGAGATTGTTGTCACTTGTACCAGAAGTATGGATTTGCAGCTATCTCCTAATCATTTTTAAATTGCTTTTCTGTTGTTTAAGTGCATTTCTAACATTTATGTTATCTCCTTTTTTAGTCATGTGTCAAGAGAAAGTGAAAGACACTTGGTGTTAATAACCTTTTTTAGCTCGTTTCAATACCATACAATCTTGCAACCGATACCACTTGTTAGAAGTTTCTTTGACACTTGATATTTATAACCTTGCAGCATATCGATTATACCATTTGAGCACGAAGACCCTAATCCTCATGTGAACCTTGAAGATCTATGCCGTTATCCGGTGAATCTATTTGGGTAAGCACATAATTTGCCTTTGCTGAAGGTCAAGTTTTTCTATTTGTTGATTCAAAACATATTATTTTTGTTTGGCCGTTTTCTGTTTTATGTGTTTGAAGTTTTTCTATTTGTTGCTTGAAAACGCAATACTTGCAGGTAGAGAGCATAGTCTTGAGCATTATATCGATTATATCGATGTTGTCCTGCCCTAACAATGAATTTTTTGCTAATGTTAAAGTTGATGTAGCAAACATATTCCCTCTTGTTCTTAGATTTCGTGATTTCCGATATGATTTTGTGATGCATTAAAACGCCGTCTCACATTAGGTTTTTTGATTTCAGAAAGAGTGGAGAGATGAAGGGACTAGTTCAAAAAGAAAGTTGGTCGTTTTTGTGATTCAAACCAACGAGCTTGTTATGATGAAGAGCTTGTATTTGGTCATTGGAAGTAGTATATTAGTTTCTTTGAACGTATGTAATTTGTAATATTATTTGTTATTTGATAAAATTCTAATTAATAAGAAAATTTGATTTTTTTTTTAAAAACAAATGTGTAAGGCAACATATGCAAATATAGTATGTTGTCTAAGTTGATTCTTATAGTGACGATTCTGAAAAATAAACGTCACCATATATTATGCTACAGTGACAACTTTAACAAATAAAAATCACCACATGTCATTCTACGATGACGATTTTGAAAAATAAATGTCACCGTATGTCTTGATACGGTGATAGTTTTAACAAATAAACGTCACCATATGAACTTCTATAGTGATGGTTTTGGAAAATAAACGTCACCATGTCATGAAAAGTTGACGATTTTAAAAATAAAAACGTCACCATATGTCATGCTATAGTGACATTTTGATAAATAAACGTCATCGTATGTCATGCTACAATGACAGTTTTGATAAATAAATGTCACTGTATATCATGTTTAAGTGACGACTTTAACTAATAAACGTCGTTGTATATTATTCTACGGTGACGGTTTTGAAAAATAAACGCCACCGTATGTTATGTTATAGTTATGGTTTTGAATAATAAATGTCACCGTATGCCATATTATAGTGACGATTTTGAAAAATAAAGCTCACCATATCTTATGCTATGGTGATGGTTTTGAAAATTAAACGTCACTGTTTGTCATGCTACCGTGACAATTTTAACAATTAAAGGTTATTGTATGTCATCCTACAGTGACGATTTTGACTTATAAATGCCACTCTATGTCATGCTATGGTAACGGTTTTGACAAAGAAATATCACTATATATCATGCTATTATGAGGGTTTTGAAAATATAACGTCACTATATGGCATGCTACGGTGACGGTTTGAGGAAAAACATTAATTTTTTATAAACCTAAAGTGACGGTTTTTTAAGTTATTGTAACGTTTTTTAAACGTAACCAAAAGTGTACCAAAAGTGACGGCAGGTATGGTGACGATTTTTATGTCCATGAAAACCGTTACCGAATATCTATGGTAACGGTTTTTAACCATCACTAAAGACCTTTTTTGTACTAGTGAATGTTAGAATATAAAATGTTCTATTTAGAAGTTTTGTAAAGTAATCTTGTGTTTTGTATTTTTGGGCCTTGTACTTTGGGTTTGGGCTTAAAATGTAAACAAGGGTGTTGGGGTATATATATGGGATTTGTTTGTAGTTTGAAAAGTAAGTCACTAACAATGTAGCCGTATACAAATTCCGTTTTTCTAGAGAGAGAAATCTTGTGACACTCTCTAGACTTAATAAATAATACAACAAATTCCCTCCCAATCTCTTGTTAATTCTTTCTCAATCAATTAAACTTTGATCATTGGACCTAACATATCCCGACTGATTCGAGATAATCATCAACAGTTTTATTCTTGAATTTTGTGCCATTATCAGTTCTAAGAAACTTTGCTGTCTTCTACAAGTTCACTTGAGTGGTCTTTAAGAATGAGATGATGACATCAGTTGTCTCATCTTTCGATCTTTGAAAATTGACCCAAGTGTATCTTGAATAATCGTCCATAATCACCAAAACGTATTTCTTACCATTGGTGCTTTGAGTTCGCATTGGTCCACAGATATCCATATGCAGTAGTTCCAAAGAATTACTTGTTCTTGGTTCAGTCTTAGGCTTATGAGAAGTTCTTTTCATCTTACCCTTCTCACACGTAGCACACAAATGTTCTTTAACATATTTCAACTCAGGAAGTCCTTTCACCAAATTACCAGTCACGAGTTTGTTAATGTATCTGAAGTTGAGATAAGATAGATGTCTATGCCATAACCAGCTTTGTTGCATAGAGGCTTTTGAAAGTAGACAAAACGCATTATCATTATTGACTTTAGACAGATTAATCGTGTAGAGATTTGACTTCCGCGTCCCGATCAAGAGATCTGTACCATCTTCAATTCTAACGCAACACCGCTTGGCCTTAAAATTCACCTCTAAATCCTTGTCACAGAACTGACTAATGCTAAATAGGTTGTCCTAATCCCTCAACGTAGCTCACCTTCTTGATTGTTATATTTTCTTGTACAACATCTCCATATCTAAGTATTGGTGAAAACTGGTCATTACCAAATCTGACGTTCCTGCAGAATTTCTCTGTATAATTAGATAAAATATCTTTCTACCCGGTCATATGCTTGGAGAAACTAGAATCCAAGTACCACATATGACGGGTCTGCACATGATAAATAAAGGAACAACAGGTTTAGGTACCCATTTATAGATGGGTCCTATCAAGTTAACACCTGATTTTAGCATCTATTTGAATTTAGACCCTTTGATCTTTTGAAAATCTTTTGAAACATATGAGTTATATACATGATGTGAACCAAACCAATTATCAAAATATTGTCGAGACACAAAATCATTTCGATATATGAAAGACTTATTAGTAGACGGAGATAATTGGAGTAATTGCTTTATTGAATAAGTCTTGTAAGAAGATACAAGTTTTGTTTTATGAAAAGCAATGTTACCAACTACAATAGTATCGCTAACAGTCACTCTATTACATTCAATATCAGAACATGATTGTGTAGTCTCTCCAACTTTCTTCTTTGGTCTCCATTCTGATTTCACTTCAGGCTTTCTCTTTTTCACATCTGAAACATATGAATTTTGAAAGTTAGAACTGTAAGATTTGAAAGATTGTCTTTTCTTTGATTTACCAGTGTTAGTCCATTTTTGTGAGTTCTTTCTCTTCTTACCTTTGGTATGACTGGTACTCACAGAAACTGATTTATCAAACTTAGTTGACGATTCACCCTTTTCAAATACACTTAGTAAGCCTTTTGAATTCACAATAAATTGAGAATGGTCTGGAAGTTTTGCCTTAAACTCAAATTGATCAACACATTCATCAAAGAAATCATCAGAGTTTAGAAAATCAAACTCTTCTTCAAATAGAACATTAACATCATTTGGCTTAGAAACTTTGGAAAAACTTGAGAAATCAGTGTTAACAAAAACAGTTGAAAATATCATTTGTTCTAGCCCAATCAAAATCCTCTCATCTACAAGAGTGTTCTCAAGTTCAGAAATTTTACTTTCTAAAATGATTGTAGGAACATAAATTTTGCCTTCAACCGGTTTTGCCTCAAGTTCCTCTATAGAATAGCTTTGAAAATAATCATTAGAAAGAAATTTTGACTGTTTAGAAATGTAACTAGAATTCAACCTCTCATAACGAAATGGAATTTGCATTTTAGTTTTATTTTTCCTTTTCTCATTTTCCTTAGCTTCTTCCTTATCTGGTAATTTTGTCCATTTGACTTTGAGTTCAGGATATTGAGGTGCCAATTTTAGAAAACCAAAATCATATAGAGCAGTCACCTTGGAAATACCCTTTTTCAAATAATGTGGGTTATTGTAACCAATACCCCCAACACTCACTACTCTCTTTTGGTTTATTAAGATGAATGGTTTGCTCAGTTTGACCTAGAGTATAAAGTTTTTCTTCCAAACCACTCACTTTTTCAACCAAATATTTGTTTTCTTTCTTTAAAGATAAACAATTTTTGGCAACCTCTTTAATCACAAGTTCACACAGTTTGATTTTGGATGATGTTTTAGATAGTTGATTGTGGATTACGGTCTTTTCTCTATCACTGGTCTCAATATTTTTGTGTAAAGTCTCAATCAATAAATACTTCTCAGCAATATCATTGTTAAGTTTCAGTATTGTTTGGTTTTTCTCTTTAATGATATTTTTTCGCATTTAAGTTTAGAGTGTAAATCCTGGAGTTCAATCATCATGGATTTCATTTGATTTCAGAAATCAGATTCAGTCATATCACATACCTCTTCAAAATCCTCAACATCATAATCTTCTGCAGTTTCTTTCTGACCCATAAAGCACATGTGAGCATTTTCTTCCTTATCAGTGTCAGGTTCTGAGTGATCCAGCCAGTATTCGTCTTCAGCCATTAATGCTTTTCCAGCTTCTTGCTGCTTGGCCAGAAGCATTTTGTTCTTGTAATATTCTGAGTTACGAACCTTTGGCTTTCGGCAATCTTTAGCAAAATGGCCTAGTTTGCCACAGTTATGACACTTTACTGGTTCATCCTCTTTCTTCTCCTCATATCTGTTAACATACTTCTTCTCTTCTGGCCTTTTCTCCTCAAACCTTTTACCTTCTACTCTCTCCTTGTGCTCAAAATTCTTTGACCCTGATGAATATATTTGACTGTTTGACCCAGGCTTCTTGTAAAATTTCTTCTGAAAAGCTTTGGTCAACAGTAACATTGCTTGCTTTAGGTTCTCTCCATCATCAAAATCAGAATCTTCACTTTCCCCTTCCTTAGTTTCAGATACTAACACCTTTTTCTTCTTCAGACTTACATATCTCTTCTCTTTTCTCTTTACAACCAAAGCAACTGGATCAACTGTTGGTTTCTCAACTTTCTTCTTCTCATCTTTAATCTCATCAACCAATTCATTTTGTCTGAGAGTCTCATAAACTTCATGGAGAAGTATCTCATTCACATCTTCCATTTGTTTCATCTGTTGAGTAAACCTTTTCCACTCTGGTTGTAAAATGCTCAGAAACTTGACATTCAGCTCAATCTGAGATTTCTCTACTCTGTTCTTGCTAAGCTCATTCAGAAGAGTAACAAATCTATCATAAGTAGCTTCAAGGTTTTCACCTTCTTTTGCCTTGAATTCTTCATAGTTTTTCAGGTAGTTTGACACTTTTAGCTGATTACCAATCTTAGACCCTAACATCTCCTCCAGTTGATCCCACATTTGTTTTCCTGTAGCATTGAAGCTATCTATTTTCACATAAATCTCATTAGGAATTCCTTGCAGAATAAAAGATCTGGCTAGTCTGTCAGCTTTTTGCCTTTTCTTCTGTTCCTCAGAATATTCTTCTACCGGCATCGGATACTCTTTGTTGACTAACTCTTCACCATATGTTTCTGTACAATGAATCTTAGTTGGAGGTTTAATCACTCCTTCTTTCAGTGATAGTTTGATGTAATCACCCAGATCATTTCTGTCGATGGAGTCCAGGAATCTGTCCTTCCATTACTCGTATTCTCCTTTGAAAAGAACTGGTAGTTTAACATCTGTTCCAATAGCAAGAGCCTCCCTTGAAGTCATCTGGAAATTTTGAACAGATTTGATCGTCCAAAAATTCAGACATAAACTTGACCTGAAAAGTCAAACTTGGTCAACTCTTGAAAAACTCAGAAAAAAAATTCTAAGTGTCAGAACTCGCATAACAAAGAAACCACTTTGCGCAAATAGAGGTCTGCACGTTTTAAGATCGTACAGAGAGTTCTTTGCGCATTCTAGGTTCGCGCAGGTCGTGGTCTACGTGTTGTCACTTCGCGCAGGCAAAGACTTACGCGTTTTGAGGATCACTTCGCGCAATCACGTTGCGCGTTCCTATACTTAGAATAATTTTCAAGATTTTTGTTCGCGCAAAAATCACTTCTCACAGAAAAAAGAAACTAGAATCCAAGAACTCGCACACAAGGCTTTGCATGTTCCTGCTTCGTGCAAGTATTACTTTGCGCGTTCCTACTTCGTGCAGACATAACCTTGCGTGTTCTGTCCTTAGAAAATATTCGAGATCAAGTCAAGGAGCTTGCGCTTTCTGTCAACAACTCGCAGAAGGCACATAAAACAAAAATACTTCAGTCTGCGTGCTCTTCAAACTTTTGCGTGTTCTTCGACGTGCATGCTCTTCATTATGAGCCTAGCTCGAATTCTAGATCTTGCGTGTTCTTCATCACTTCGACCAAAAACTTACTTTTTCTGTCTGAATTCGATCCAACACTTAGAAATAGATTCTGAAACTCTGCAGGTTTGTTCTAGATCATATTCTGAACAGATTACAAGCAATTGATTTTGAACAAAAACAACACAATTACAAAATGATCAAGAATACAGTGCGTTTTTTCAACTCGAACAAAAACTCACTAATAATCCAAAATTCACACAATTTGTAGTCAATTGGACAATCTATTCAATACTAACTTTGTTCTAGACAATAAAACGAGTACAAATTAACCAATTACAACTCCAAAACAACAAGAATACAGGAAAATCGACTCATAAACAGTAAACTGTGTGTTCTTTAAAAAATCCGTCAAAATTTTTAGATTCTTGATTGTATTTCTGAATTCTTGTTTTCTCTGATACCAATTGTGTGTCCTACAATACTTGCAAATCAATCAAGATGACAAAATACGAATTCAATCACTCTCCATATATTGAATTATGACATCACAATACAAAATGCTCTCAAAGACTCAATATTTCTCTCTCTAGATTAAGCTCTCAAAGACTCAACATAAAAAGAAGCTATTTATACTCTAACTACATTACAAAGGAATCTACACACAAGTTGACCTTTAACTAAAACTTATTACATAAGACTTTGACTTTTGCTTGAGAGACTTTGACTTGAGCTTTTGACTTTGACTTTCATCTTTCATCTTCATGATCTTGTATCCAACACATTTGTGCTCTAACAATATATCAGTTAAAAATCAATTTCCCTATCGTTTTAATCCCCCCCTAAAACAAACAACAAATACTTCCTGATTAGGATTGATCGTTCAACTTTCAGAAAAGATCAAAAAAATTGAAGTTCGGGTTTTGAACTGAATTATCCAGAAGCCGATGTTACATATTCTCCGGTGAGAATAGCAACTTTGATTAAAACACGTTTGTAACATTTGTGATGAATCCTCCTTCGTCAGTATTAATATAACCAAATATTCGAACTCCTCCTAAAGATTTGCATAACCAAGATAAAATCCCCCTAGATTCATGCGAAAAAATTTAACAGACTCAAGATGACATATTAAGCATACCCAACTTACTGATAAGAAATTTGAAGTGTTTTTCATCCAATGGCTTGGTAAACAGATCAGCCACCTGGTAGATAGTCTGTACAAAGTGCATCTCAACATCGCCTTTCTCTACATGATCATTGATGAAGTGATAGTGAACATCTATGTGTTTCATTTTTTAATGTTGCACCGGATTAGCTTTTATCGCGATGGCCCTTTTTGAGTCACGGTAAATAGGGACGAGCATGTAAGTGTAGCTGAAATCTTTGAGTTGGAGTCATAATCCACAGTACTTGTGAACAACAACTCGCAAGAGCAACATATTTAGCTTCGGTTATCGAGGTTGACACATAATTTTGTTTCTTAGATGTCCAGCTAACGAGTTTATCGCCTAAGAACTGACAAGAACCCGAAGTGCTCTTTCGGTCCAGTTTGCATCCCGCGTGACTGCATCAGAAAAAGCAGTAAGATCGAAATCAGACTCCTTTGGATACCAAGGGACTAACTCGAGAGTGCCTTTGAGGTATCGGAGGATCCGTTTAACGGCTTCCAAGTGGTATTATTTTGGATTTTCCTGATAACGAGCACAAAAACATGCAGCGAACATTATATCCGGTCTACTGGTTGTTAAGTATAGTAAAGAACCAATCATACTCCAGTAATTCTTTTGGCCGACAAATTTTCCTGATAAATCTGCGTCTAGAAGAGTTCCAGTAGTGTTAGAGCATAAAGACTGAAGGCTGAAAGTCAAGCCAAGTCAAAGCTCAAGTCAAACTCCCAAGCAAGTCAAAGTCTTTTGTAATAATAGTCAAAGTCAAAGTGTTGTAAATGTTTAGTTGTGTGAGAGTTTGTGTGCGTATAAATAGGTATATGGCTTTTTGTGTTGAAAGAGTTTTTAGGAAGAGTTTTAGAGTGTGTCATTCATAGTTCGCATAAAAAAGATTCTAGAGAGAGAAATAATCACAGAGCCTTGTATACGAATTCTTGAATCAAATTGGAAAAATAGGTTGATTGTTTGATTGTTCTCATATTGTTGTTGTTATTGAACTGTGATTAGAACTTGAATTTTGGGAATAATAATTGGTATCAGAGCAGATTTCAAATCAAAATCATCAAGAAAATGGAGTTTCGCACTGTTCATTGAATTCTTGATCGAATTTTTAAAAATTTATGTGTAATAGTGTGATTAATTGGTTTTAGTGAGTTCGTATCATGTATTAGACAAATCTTTAGTTGATTTGTAGTGGTCTTCCACTGTAATTTTGTTCAATTTTTTGAAATTTTACGTATTAGTGAGTTCACGAGTTCGAAAGCACTGTATCAGATCAATTTGTGTGTGTAATTGAATTTCTTTGAAATTCAGCGTTTGTAATAGGTTTGTATAGTGTATTAGATCAAATTGGCAAAGTTTGAGATCGTAATTCAAAGATTTGATGGGTTTTTTAGAAGATCAGAGTGATTTTTAGCCGAGATTCGAAGAACTCGTACCAAGAACTTGCAGATCAAGAGATTTCGCATATTTCGTATCTGAAAAATTTCACAAGTATAGAATTCGCATATGTGTGTAATGAGAATTCCTCAGAATTCGTATATGTGTGTAATGAGAATTCCTCAGAAATGGTACATGGCTTGCGTACGAAAAGCCAGAACTCGCATAAGTCCTCTATATGAAAAGTTTCTTGAAAAATTCTCTAAGGAAAGAATTCGCATGATGCCTGTGTGCGAGAAGTGAAGATTTCGCATAGAATGTTTTAAAATTTTCTAAGTATAGAATTCGTGTCGATGCGAATTCTTTGAGTTTGAAAAAGTTTCTAATTATAGAATTCGTATGATTTTGTTATGCGAAAAGTTGATTTTCAAATTTTTCTAAGTCCAGATTTCGCATAGTGTTGTGTGCAAATTCTTGGAACTCGCATATAACTACGTGCAAATTCTATAGTGTGCGAATTCTGAATTTTGTGTGCGTGCGAATTCTGAAGTTTGTTGTTTGTGCGAATTGTGACTTACGAATTCTGTGTATGCGAATTGTGTTTGTCTTTGTGTGGTGTGCGAATTCCATACTTAAGAGAATTTTTGGAAATTTTATTTTCTGAAAAATTCTATCTAAGTTTCTCTGTTTTCTGATTTCAGTTGAACTAACGATCATTTTAAGTTCTTATTGAACAGTTCTATTAACAGGATGACTTCAAGGGAAGCATTAGCTATTGGAACTGATGTGAAGCCACCGGTGCTATTCAAAGGCGAATATAAACAATGGAAGGACCCCTTCCTGGACTTTATTGATCGCAACGATTTAGGTGACTATATCCGGATATCTCTCAAAGAAGGTGTTACGAAACCTCCCACCAAGATTTTGTCTACTGAAGGAGAAAATGGTGAGGATGAAGTCAACAAGATGTACCCATTGCCACTTGAGGAATATTCTGATGAGCAAACAAAAAGAGTTAAAGCTGACAGACAGGCTAGATCATTCATCTTACAAGGTATTCCTAACGAAATTTATGTGAAGATTGACAGCTACAATGCAACGGGTAAGGAAATGTGGGATCAGCTCGAAAAGATGATGCTAGGATCCAAGATTGGTAAGCAGCTTTGTTGGATCCCAGATCTAATCTCGTAACAATGATATAAACAATAAGAGTAATGACAGCGGAAGTAATACAGTTTAATATCAAAGGAGATTCAAATATCACAGTTCATAAAGCAGATAAAGATAAACAAGATTTTCTTAGAATAAAATATTCAACTTATATTATCAGATATATAACTTCTTAAGCACACTTTGAACAATAAGGTGATGGTCCTATTTATAGGACCATAAAGTAAGCAGTGTACTTGCATGACAAAAAAGAGCATGCTGAACAGTGACCTACTCTGGAAAGTAAATCTTATCACTAAGTGACGTGTCATCTGTTCTTCTGTTCATTCGTAGAAAACTTCAGTGTGAACATCTTCAGAGACAATGTCTTCAGAGCTCTGACGTTGTCTTCAGAGCCTCTGATGAAGCCATCTCTGATGTCTTCTTTGAAAGTTGCAATCTCTGATAAGTACTTCAGAGGCAGGTTTGTCCTCTGAAGTCTTCGTTCTCTGACGTCTTCGTCCTCTGAAGTGTATCTTTTGGAAGTCCTCTGAAATAGGACGGGTATTTTCAACACTTTAACAAACAGATGATTTGGAGCTAACAATATCCCCCTAAGTGTCGAAAATAAAAGATACAAAAATAACAGAGAATTGAATTTTAAAGTAGAAAGCATAGAGGAGAAAATCATCCTCTTACGTATTACTTCTTAAACATTTAGAAGTTTAATACAAAGAAAGTAATATAAAAAAAAAATAAAGAAACAGACTACAATTTGTCACTTGAACAGATTCCATGGAATTTCATGATTAGAGCTCTAAAGTTGATCATCGACTCAATCTCTAAGTCAAGCTTTGCCATTAAATCTGCTCTGTGCCTTTCTTCCTTTGCATGGATCAATTTCTTTATACCTCTCAAGGTTTCATCAGAGTACTTCGACACTTCCGAAGCTAGAAAGATCTTCTTTTCTTGATTTACTCTGAAGACGAAACCCAGAGGTTCTGCAACGATTGATCCAGTCTTCTGTTCTTCAAGTTTGTCGAATGACTCCACAGGTTCAGTTACCTCCAGCTTCTCTTCCCCTAGGTTCAGAGCAATTTGAAAGTCACGTTTTGCTCGGTGTTTGACATAGGCCTCCATTGCCCGTCGGACTTCAACCATGCCCATCCTGATTTTCATTCTTCCATGATCATACCTGGCAGAGCAATAGGCATATAAATGTGGTAAATCATATTGATTTAGATTTACGAGATCATTGTCATTGAACTCGTAAATCTTCTGATCAGATCGAGTTACCACATAATTCCTATAGATAATCTTGTTGTAAGCAAAGGTCTTTTCTGAGATATTGTTGATTTTGATGATTGGATCATCAGAGAGGACCTGTGCTCTTGGTTTGGTTTTATCTCTGATAAATCTTCGCTCATAGTCTGGCATGTCCTCTCTGATTCTTGGATTCAGAGGAATGACTAGTGTGTCTGCCATGTTGAACTCACAGTAGATGTATCTGAAGTGGTCTTCTAAGGAAGCTTCGGGATTTGATTCGAGGAATGTGGGAGGTTTATTGAACACTTTTGCTGGAAGACCGATGCTTGCTTTCTGAACAGGATTCTCTGAAGGATCCTGTTCATCAACAACCATGGTTTCTGGTTCCTTCGTCTGTGGAGGATCTTCTTTTGAGGGTTCAGAGATGTAGCCATCTATCTCTGGTGATTTCCTCAGCTCTGACGTTGTTGAAGTATGATGTGGTTGAGCATTCTTGAAGACATACTCTTCGACATCAACTACTTCAACTTCTTCTACAGCCTCTTTTCCAGAATCTGATTTTTCTTCTTTTTCAGATTCTGATTCGTAAGCATCTCTCATCACATAAGTTAGTATTTCTGGTGATGAGAATGCATCTTCTGATGTTGAGAAGTCTACGAGCTGTTCATCTTCTTCTTCGTCCAGAGCTCCAATAGTTTCTTGAGATGCAACTATGATTTGTTCAGCTGTGATTGGAACTATTGGAGCACCTGAAGTGGATGGTCCTAAAAAGATGATCGGTACTAGCGACTTTAGTGTGGCCTGAATATCTTCAGCAGAGGTGGAGGTTGAACGTCTCTCTGTTCCTTTCTCCTTCTGTTGGTTTAATTCAGAGGGAGTGGACTCCTTTTGTGTTTCAACAGGTTTTGGAGTAGGAGTCTTCTCCCCCTTATGAAGATCGGATGACCCCTGAGGTTGGTCATCTTCATCATCAGAATCTTCATATCTAGCCTTCTTTCGCGCTTCCTCAGAGCATGCGACCTCTGGTTCCTTTCTCTTCAATACTCCCTCTGAAGATTTGACATTCTTCAGAAGGTCTTCAATCTTCTTGTTCTGCTGAGTGGTCTTGGAGACGAACTTGCTAGAGATATTCATTACATTGCTGGTGATCTTCTTGGAGAAGTTGGTCAGGTCAGCCTTTGTAATGAACTATGTTGTAGCAGGAGCAGCAGCAGAGGAGGTAGGGATCTTTGCAATTACCTCTGTCAAAGAACGTAAGACTTCCTTTTTAAATTGAGAGAAGTCTGCATGTGATGGAGTGGGGGCAGAGGTAGGTGGAATCGCCTGGAGGAGCTCTGTTTTCGAGTTCTGAATTTCTCTGGACAATACAGAGTCATTTTTTATGACCAAGCTTTCCAGAGCATCCAGTTTTTCGTTCTGATTGAGAACCGTCGTGCACAGCTCGGAGACCTCTGAACTGAGCTTTTCAACTTCAGAGTTAGAGGCAGAGTCCTCTGAGGTCTTCTCCATTTGAAGTTTTATCTCCTTCAGAGATTCTCTGATTTCATCACCAAAGATTTTGAACTCCTCTTTGCTAACGTAATCAGAGGGGGTAACCTTAGGATCAACACATGATTCTAAGTTTCCCTCGAGTTCAGAGGGGCCTTCTTTCGGAGGTGGTTTGATGTTTTCTCCGGAAGGACTTCCCATTAATCCTTGGGGACCCTTTTTCAAGGATTTCCCTATAATGGTTCCGATTGGTCTCTGATCATCAGAGTCAGAATCTGATGATGAGAACCGAATGTGTTTGGAAACATTGTTGTCCAGGCTAAGGATTCCTTGTGCAAGAAGGTCGTGCCATTCTTTTTCTGACAGGCAATCCTTACGTTCTAAGGGACGGTCCAACTTAGTTTGAGCCACAAAGGCATCATGTGTGGGTGGAGGTGACATACTCTAGGGTGATTGAGTATTTTTATCTTGGTCTAAGTCCTTTTGGGAGGACTTAGCCGTATCAGAGGTTTCCCCTCTGGTGCATGCTTCAGAGGCAGAAACAGATGCCTCTGAGCGGTTAGGATGGGAAGGGTTCGAGGTGTGCACCTCTGTTTCAATGTCCATTGATGTTGGACCACCTTGGACAGTAAATTTGTTTGCACTGGGATTTGGGCTTTGGATTCTCTCATTTGTGTCGTCAAGGACATCTTTTTCTACCTCACCGCCCTCAGATTTTAAGTTTAGAAACTCACCCTCTGGAAATCTCTCTTCCTCACCTTCCTCTGCTCTGACAGAGTTATTCTCTTCGTCAGAGGGAGGGTTCTCATGTTCTCTCTTCCTCACTCTCTCAGAGCCACCCTCTGGTTGCGCTCTGTTAATGTTTTGAGCAGTATCAGAGATATCACTCTCTGATTCAGGCTCAGGCTCAGAACCTAAGTGTGTTGGGGATCCCATCATCGGTTCTGATGATTGGGCAACACGACTAAGTAGGAGATGGGTAGGAGAGTCATCAGGAATTATCTCAATCATGGTGTGTGGGAAACGTCGGTCATGTGGATAAGGAGGAACCTCTGTGGCTTTGAATGAGTTCATCATAAACAGAGGTGTCATTGGGCCCTCCTCAGTGATGGAGAATTTCTCCATTGCTCGTTGAATGACCACAGAGATGAATCGGGGAAACAGTACCGATATTGGTTGTTTTCCTTTGGCCAATTCCTTGTTCTTCTTGCCCACCGCCATCAGCATCTCACAGAAGAGAATGTGAGCCATATTGATGCTTCTGTTGAAAAAGATATCATACATTATGGCTATTATCGCTGGATGAGTCTGATCCTGACTTCCAATCTTGCAGGTTATTGTTCGGTTGAGAACACTGAACATAAAGTTCCATTTGGGAGGCAGGTACTGATGTCTGAATTGACTTAGGCGTGTTATTTCTTTGTTGTAGCCTAAGTGTTGGAGGAACTGAAGAAGGACTTCTTGAGTTGGGGGTTTCTCAAAGATTTCTATTTGAAGATCAGTTTTGATGAGGAGGTTGAATCGGCGAGTTAGGGTTTGTGGGGTGATTCTTATGTTTAAGCTTTGTTCACCTAGGTCAATGTGCCCAACCAGTCCTTCCTTTTCATCGTCGTATTCACTTGAATACCACCATTGTTGGACAAAGTGAAGGGGAATATCTGAGGCATGTTTGGTTAGAACATCATTGAGTTCGTAGTTGGTGAAAAAGTAGAGGATTGGGCGAAACTGTTCATCGTATTTTGATGGGGTGATGTCCAGAAAGTAGTTGTTTCCTTTGACTGGAACATCGAACTGTACCATATTCAAGCTTGGAACAAGTTTGCTTGAGTTATCTGAAGTTTGGGAATGAGCCGCCATTGTTGCAGGTTGAGAAAGATGAAAGCTTAGAAAGAGAGATTTGGCTTTTGGATTTTGAGAGCGTAAAGAATAATGAGAAGTGAACAAGGGTATTTTATAGTTACAAAAGGAAGGTAGACGGAGAGGTTATTGAAGCGGAGAATGAGAGTCCCAATGTCAGAAAGGACGTTCCATCATCCCCGAATTGATGGGTGACACGTTTAAGCGTGTAGGGGAGAACCGCTTTGTGTCAGAAAACCGCCAGTTGGGTTTTTGAAAAGAAACGAATGGTTATCCAAAAAGATTTATTATTTAAAAGAATCTCCTAGAATATTCGTTTAATGAGAAAAGATCAGAAGCTCTGATATTAATATCAGAGACAAGATCAGAGGCTCTGATAAAAATATCAGAGACAAGATCAAAGGCTCTGATAAAAATATCAGAGACAAGATCATAGGCTCTGATAAAAATATCAGAGACAAGATCAGAGGCTCTGATAAAAACATCAGAGACAAGATCAGAGGCTCTGATAAAAACATCAGAGACAAGATCTTTTCTCCCCCTTGAAAGATGAAAGGGTCGTTGTCTCCCCCTTGACACATGCTTGGATATTCAAAAGAGTGATTTTTACCATATTTGAAAAAGTCTAGAGGCTCTGATGAAAGGATCAAAGACTCTGATATTGATATGCTACTCGATTCAGAGACACTGATATACGATCAGATACTCTGAGTTTCTCCTTTGTTAGGTAGACATATTCAACATTCCCAACTTGCTAATTAAAAAATTGAACCTTCGTTCATCTAAAGCTTTTGTGAAAATATCAGCAAGTTGAAGTTCAGTTGGTACAAAATACATCTCTATTGTTCCTTTTTCAACATGATCTTTCAGAAAGTGGTACCTTACATCGATGTGCTTGGTTTTGGAGTGCTGTACTGGATTGGCAGAGATGGCTCTTTTTGAATCATAGAGAATTGGAATTCTGTCAAATTGTTGGCCATAATCTCTGAGCTGAGTTTTCATCCATAATACTTGTGAGCAACAACTAGCAGCAGCAACATATTTTGCCTCTGCAATTGAAGTGGAAACACAGTTTTGTTTATTGGATAACCAACTTACCAGCTTATTGCCCAATAACTGACAACACCCAGAGGTACTTTTTCTGTCAAGCTTACATCCAGCATGATCTGCATCAGTGTAAGTTGTTAGATCAAAACTTGAAAGTTTTGGATACCAGAGGCCTAATGAGTGTGTCCCTTTGAGGTATCTGAAAATTCTTTTGACAACAGTTAAATGAGATACCTTTGGATTTGCTTGATATCTAGCACAAAGGCATGTTGCAAACATTATGTCAGGCCTACTTGCAGTTAAGTATAATAGTGAACTTATCATGCCTCTGTAGGTTTTTATATCCACAGATTCTCCTGATGGATCAGAGTCAAGTTTGACTCCGGTGGATAGAGGTGTTCTCATCGAAGTTGAATCATTGAGTTTGTATTTTTGCAAAATTTCAGAGACATACTTAGATTGACTTATGAATGTACCTTCTGAAGTTTGTTTTACTTGTAAGCCTAGAAAGAAAGTTAATTCTCCCATGAGGCTCATCTCAAATTCACTCTTCATCAACTCTGAGAACTTGTCACAATACTTTTGATTGGTAGAGCCAAATATAATGTCATCAACATAAATTTGTACTAAAAGCATCTCATTCTTGTACCTTTTGATGAATAAGGTAGTATCAATTGTGCCCTTTGCGAATCCATTGTTAATCAGAAAAGTGGACAGAGTTTCATACCAAGCTCTTGGGGCTTGTTTGAGTCCATACAGAGCTTTATCCAAATAATAAACATGATTAGGATACTCTGTACTTTCAAATCCAGGTGGTTGCTGGACATAGACTTCTTCATTTAATTTACCATGAAGAAAGGCAGATTTAATATCCATTTGATAAACTTTGAATCCTTTGTGTGCAGCATAGGCTAAGAAGATTCTGATTGCTTCTAGCCTAGCTACAGGTGCAAAGGTTTCATCATAATCAATGCCTTCTTCCTGGCAATATCCTTTTGCAACCAACCTGGCTTTGTTTCTGATTATTATTCCATCCTCATCCTTTTTGTTTCTGAAAACCCATTTCGTTCCAATTGCAAATTTTCCTTTGGGAAGGGGAACTAGGGTCCAGACTTTGTTTCTTACAAACTCTTGAAGTTCATCCTGCATTGCAAAAATCCAATGAGGGTCTTCAAGAGCTTCTTTTACCTTCTTTGGTTCAATAATGCTCAAAAAGTTTACATAGAAGCATTCATTGATGGTGGCAGATCTTGTTTTAACTCCTTCGGATGAGGATCCAATGATTTGATCAATTGGATGATATTTTGTCCATCTGGTGATTGGAGCAATAATTTGTGCAGTTTGAGCTTCAGAGGCTCTGACGTTTGGTGACACCTCTGTTGTATTGTTCAGAGGCTCTGAAGGTGATACCTCTGTTGTACGGTTCAGAGGCTCTGTTGGTGATGCCTCTGTTGTACTGTTCAGAGGCTCCGAGTTTTGTTCCAGAGATGCAGATTCTTGTTCTTCATCATTTGGTTCTGGAGTTGCTTCAGATACTTCTTGATCATCTTCTGATTCACTTTGCTGATCTGCATTTGGTGAAACAGAAGGTGTTAGTTCAGAGGGCCCTAAAAGGGTTGTACCTGTTTCTTGAGGTTCTTCTGAATTCTCTCTCTGTCTATCTCTGAAGATAACTTCATAGATATCTTCATCATCAAAGAAATCTTCAAATATTTTGTTTAATTCAGATTCCCTTGATAATTCAGAGATTGGTGATGAACTTTCTTGTTGTTAAGAGCTTTTATTGTCGTCAAAAGTGATATTGATGCTTTCTTGGATAGTCCTTGTTCTAAGATTGAACACTCTGAAAGCTTTTGAGACTAATGAATATCCAATGAATTTGCCCTCATCAACTTTCTTGTCAAACTTTCCAAGATATTCTCTATCTTTCAGAATGTAACACCTGCATCCAAAAACATGAAAATATTTAATATTAGGTTTCCTATTGTTAATGAGTTCATAGGATGTTTTCTGAAATCTCTTGACAATTGTAGCTCTATTATGAGTGAAGCAGGCTGTTGCTACTGCTTCTGCCCAAAAATTTGTTGAAAGATCAGATTCAGCAAGCATTGTTCTGGCAGCTTCAACAAGTGTTCTGTTTTTCCTTTCAACTACTCCATTTTGTTGAGGAGTTCTTGCTGCAGAGAATTTAGGGGTAATGCCTTCTTCTGATAGATAAGAATTGATTTTGGCATTTCTGAACTCTGTTCCATTATCACTTCTTAGTTTCTGAACTTTGCTGCTGAATAGAACCTGTAATCTTTTCAACAACCTTATTAATATGTCAGGTACATCAGATTTAGCTCTAATGAATTCTATCCATGTGTATCTGGAAAATTCATCAATCAGAACCAGAATGTATTTCTTACCTGCTAGACTCTGTACAGAGATAGGACCACAGAGGTCCACATGAAGCATGTGCAGAGGTCTAGGACAGTTGTTTTCACTTTTGGTTTTATGGGAAGATCTTTTCATTTTTCCCATCTCACAAGCAGAACAAAGATGATCTTTGTTAAACTTTAGAGATGGTAATCCCTTAACCACATTAAGTTTAACTAACTTATCAAGTGAGGAAAAGTTTAGATGTGAAAACTTTTTATGCCAGAGTCAGATTTCCTCACCATTCAGAGATACAAGACAAAGTTTCTCTGAATCAGTGTCTGTGATTTTGGTAAAGTTCATTCTGTAGAGGTTACCTTTTCTGTCTGCTCTTAGCATTTCTTGACCTGATTCTGAGTGAAGAAGTGAACAATATTTTCTTTGAAATTTAACATCAAAACCATGATCACAAAGTTGACTTATGCTTATCAGATTGTGTTTTAATCCATCCACATAAGCAACCTTTGATACTGAAACATTTCCTCTTGATAACTCACCATATCCTTTAATTTGTCCTTGCTTGTTGTCTCCAAAAGTAACTGCTCCTCCAGATTTTGCTTTGAATGAGGATAGCAGTTCTTTATTTCCAGTCATATGCCTTGAACATCCAGAATCTAGGTACCAGATTGGCATTGACTGTTTCTACAAGACAGATTATTGTTTCTTAGGTACCCACCTCATTATGGGTCCTTTTGTGTTAGACTTTGGTGGAATTGTATGACTTTTTGTCATCTCATCTTTTGATGTCTTGCCTTTACTTGTCTTCTTTTGAGATTTTGTCTCTGAGATATTTTTCAGAGATTTATTCAAAAGGCAGTGTGATCCTTTAAAATGATTTTTCAGTTTCATCAAGAGATAAATGCAGTTACAATTAATAGAACAAGAAGAAGTAGGAGCAAAGTTTTTCTTTTTATTAAAAGCCTTTGTTACATTTTGACTTCTTTTGAAACTAGCACTAGGAATATTACATTTATCCCTAACTACTTCTTTTCTTTTTGCTTGATAGACAGTCTTCTTTTCAAGTTGCTTTTTCTTGTTCAAAAACATCTTCTTTTCTTTGCTGCTTACTGAACAGACAGGATCAATATGGTTAATTTTTGTCCATTTCCCTTTTTGTTCAGGAGAGAATTTTATTGTTTTATAGGTGTAAGAACCAGAAGTGTTTGTTTTATTCTTTGCCTTTTCTTGAAACTCTTTTTCAAGTTCTAGATATGTTTTTGCTTGTAAACACATATTTGCAAAATCAGGACTTATTGGTATTCTGGTTTTGGTTTTCAATACTGAAATTGGAACATTCAAAATACCAGAGCCAGCAGTTTCTATCTTTTTGTGAATTACATTCCCTGGTTTACAAAAAATCTGTTCATCAATCTCTAAATCAGATTCTGAATCAGAGTCAAGAAAGTCTCTCTTAGATTTAATAGAGATATCTACCTCTATTGGTTTTTTAATTTCTTTTGATCTATAGACTTTGATGATCCGTTTCATGCTTTCTTTTCTTTTTAAGTCGTCCATGACATTTTCTTCCCAAATCTTTTGAGCATCATCTTTAAACGTAGTTCTGATGTTTTCATCTGACTTTGGTGAATAAAGAGGAGCAGTCGGATTAAGTGAACTCTGAGATTCTTTTTCAGAAGTACTTGTATCAGAGGTACTTGGTTCAAATGTCTCTGATTCATTTGAGATGAAAGCATCAAATCTGAAAATTTCTTTGGAATCATAGCTCTGAGGTTTTGTAAAGTGTACCTCTGAAGTTTCTTCTTTTATCTGTAACACAGATTCTTTAATGTCTTTTACTTCAGAGTACTTTGTATTTTTGAAATTTAAAGCTCTTGCTTTTGATCCCTCTGATGTTTTCATTCTTTTGAAATTATTCAGAGATGGATCTTCAGAGCTTTGGACCTTTCCTATACAGAAAGTGGAAGAAAGTGAAGTTTTCTCCAATCCATTAAATGAATTCAACTCATTGAATCCTAGCCCTTGAGAGTCCATCTGAGTTTTTATTTTGTCGAAAACACTTTGTGCATTAACATAGCTTTTGATTCGAAGATTTTGTCTATCTAGAGATTGATGTAGGATTTCTCTTTCCTTTTGAAAAAATTTGGTTAAGCCAATAGAATTGAGCCTTTCATACTCATATTTCTTTACTTCTTCTTCTTTTCCTTTTAAAACTTTTTCAATCTCTTTTATTTCTTCTGAAAATGATTTTTCTTTTTGCTTGTTGATTTCTTCAAGTTTGGTTTTTTCAAGAAAATTTTCTTTCTTTTCTGATTCCAGAAGATTCTTTTCTCTTTTGTAAAAAATGAGCTCTTTTGTTACTTGCTCTCTTTTCTCTTTTTCTTCAACAGACTTTTGCTTTAGATCCTGAAGTTCATTAATTAGTTTAAAAGCATCTATTTCAGGATCACTGTCAGAGGTGTAAAGAGAGTTTACCTTTTCAGAGTTGTCTTCGGATGCTTCATCAGTTTGATTTCCATCTGAAAAAGCAATACCACAGAGATTGGTAGGCTCTTCCTCACCATCACTTGTCGAGTCAGATAGCCAGTCTTCCATTTCTGCTACAAGAACTCTTTCTTTTACATTGTATTTGTATTTGTTCTTGTAGTAATCTTGATCTTTGACAAGTTTTCCTCTGCAGTTTGCAGAGAAGTGGCCTGATTTTCCACATCTGAAGCATCTTCCATCATTTTGATTTGGTGGAAGAGTGACAGTACTTGTCTCTGGCTTCTGTTCTTGAGGTTTGAAGTATCTTTGTGGTTGTGGATACCTTGGTTGGAATGGTTGTTTTGGTCTTGTTTGTTGTGTTGCATTATCATGGTTGAAGTTTGCACCCTTTTGATCACTATATGGAGTGAATCTGGGTTCTTGTTGAAATCTTCTCTCCGGATTTCTTCTTTCTTCATTCTCTCTCCTTCCTTCAAATACCTTCTTACCAAATTTCTTGTTAAACTGATGAGTGATTAATGCAAGAGATTTGGCGAAGGCATTTATATCTTCATCTGAGTCTGAATCAGTATGAGTTTCTTCTGCTATCAAAACCTTTTTGGATCTTCTTTTTGTTTCCAAACATTTTTGTGACTCTTCACAGTTGTTTTCTTTCGATGTTTGTTTTGAAACAAGTGCAAGGGGTCCACCCAAAGAGGTTTTTGATTTTTTCTTCATAACTTCTTTTTCATGTGCAACAAGAGTACCATAAATGTCAGTTAATGACCATGACTCAAGATCTTGATTAGCCTGTATAGACATGGACAGTTGTGACCATTCTTCATTCAACCTTTTCAAAAAAAGAACGTTGTTTTCCTCTTTTGTTCTTATCACTCCAAACTTTCTAAATTTGTTTATTAGAATGTTGAATCTTGAGTAAGTTTGGTGTAACTTTTCTTCTGGTAGAGCATGAAAATCATGATATTCATTGATGCATAGATTTCTTCTATTTTTCTGAGTTTGTAGGCCACCTTCAAGTTGATTTAACAACTGATCCCATATCTCTTTTGCAGTTTTACAAGAATCAAGTTCTTGAAAGATATCATTGGGAATGGCCATTATGAGTAATCTAACAACTTTTGAGTCATTATCCATCATATTATTTTCTTCATCAGTGAAGTTTGTGGTTTTCTTTTCATAATATGCAGGTATTTCGGCAGTATCTGCTGTTGCAGGAACTATTGGTACCAACACGATTGGAATGTGAGGTCCAACGTTCACAGATCTAAAAAGATCCCTGTCCATACCTTCTAGAAAATTTACCATCCTTATCTTCCATTGGGGATATTCATCCCTTAAAAGTGTAGTAGGTTTTGTCAATGACTCAGCTGTATACATGGCACTTATGCTTGAGTTTGCCATTTTAAAAAAATGAAGATTTGAAGAACTGATGCTTTTTGTAATGAACTGAGATTTACTATCAAATCTAGAGCATATGATGTTCTTGAATAAACTGGGTTTATATGAACATGCACAGATATTGAAAGTTTAGAATCAATTAGATGTAAATCTATCCGAGTATGCAGATATGATCTTTCTTTGTTTTAGAAACAAAGGAGGCTCTGATACCAATTGTTGGATCCCAGATCTAATCTCGTAACAATGATATAAACAATAAGAGTAATGACAGCAGAAGTAATACAATCTAATATCAAAGGAGATTCAAATATCACAGTTCATAAAGCAGATAAAGATAAACAAGATATTCTTAGAATAAAATATTCAACTTAAATTATCAGATATATAACTTCTTAAGCACACTTTGAACAATAAGGTGATGGTCCTATTTATAGGACCATAAAGTAAGCAGTGTACTTGCATGACGAAAAAGAGCATGTTGAACAGTGACCTACTCTAGAAAGTAAATCTTATCACTAAGTGACGTGTCATCTGTTCTTCTGTTCATTCGTAGAAAACTTCAGTGTGAACATCTTCAGAGAGAATGTCTTCAGAGCTCTGACGTTGTCTTCAGAGCCTCTGATGAAGCCATCTCTGATGTATTCTTTGAAAGTTGCAATCTCTGATAAGTACTTCAGAGGCAGGTTTGTCCTCTGAAGTCTTCGTCCTCTGACGTCTTCGTCCTCTGAAGTGTATCTTTTGGAAGTCCTATGAAATAGGACGGGTATTTTCAACACTTTAACAAACAGATGATTTGGAGCTAACAAGCTTAAAGTCTCAAACTGCCTGAACAACTACGAGGAATTCAAGGCTAAGGAGGGTGAATCTCTTGAAACTACATATGACAGATTTGTGACCCTTCTGAACGAGCTCAGTAAGAACAAAGTCAGAAAGTCTCAAATCGAGCTGAATGTCAAATTCTTGAGCATTCTGCAGCCTGAGTGGAAGAGGTTCACAAGGAAGATGAAACAAATAAAGGATCTGAACGAGATACCATTACACGAAGTGTATGAGACATTAAGAAAGAATGAAGAAGACGTGCCGGAGATTAAAGATGAGAAAAAGAAAGTTGAAAAGGTGGTTACTGATCCAGATGCTCTTGTGGTAAAGAAGAAATATAAGAGAGCGGTGAGTATGAAGAAGAAAAAGAAGATTGTAGTTTCTGAATCTGATGAGATGGAAAGTGAAGAGGATTCTGACTCAGATGACTGTGAGAATCTGAAACAGGCTATGCTACTATAGACGAAAGCTTTCCAAAAGAAGTTCTTTAAAAAGCCTGGTTCCAACAGTCAACGATACTCTTCAGGTTCGAGAAACTACGAGCATAAAGAAAGTATTGAAGGAAAGAGATTTGATGAGAAGAAGCATGAAGAGAAGAAGTATAAAACTAAAGAGAAGAAGAAAGAACCCGAGCCAGTGAAGTGCTATAACTGTGGGAAACTCGGTCCCTTTGCAATGGATTGTCGGAAACCGAAGGTTCACAATTCTGAATATTACAAGAATAAGATGCTTATGGCCAAGCAACAGGAGATTGGAAAAGCACTTATGGCCGAGGACGAGTACTGGCTTGATCACTCCAATGAAGAGGAATCAGAAGAAATGGCTCACATGTGTTTTATGGGAAAGAATGAGAATGAAGCTGAAGCTGATTCTGATGAAGAAATACTAATGAGGTATGTGATATGTCTTAATCGGATTTTCTTAATCAAATGCAAGCCATGATGGTTCAACACCAAGAATTAGAGTCTAAGCTTAAACGCGAGAAAGGTATCATCAAAAAGAAAAACCAGTCAATACTGAAACTTAGCAATAACATTGCTGAGAATAATGTTTTGATTGATGCTTTACACAAAAATATTGATACTAGCGCAAAAGAAAAAACTATAATTCATAATGAACTATCTGAAACAACTTTAAAGTATAAATTGTGTGAATTTGAAGTTAAAGAAGTTGGGAAAAAGTGTTCATCTTAAAAGAAAGAGAACAAATCTTTAACTGAAAAAGTGAATGTTTTGGAAGAAAAAATTTATACTTTAGGTCAAACTGAGCAAACCATTCACCTGAACAAGCCCAAGGAGAGTAGTGAGTGTTGGGGTCTTGGTTACGAGAACCCACACTATCTCAAAAAGGGTATTTCTAAAGTGCATGCCTTATATGATTTCGTATTTTTAAAACTGGCACCACAATACCCTGAACTCAAAGTTAAGTGGACTAAACTTTCAGAAGAGGATGAAGCTAAGGAAAGGGAGAAAAGAAAGAACAAAACGAAAATGCAACTTCTATTTAGATATGAGAAGTTGAATTATAGTTATGGTTCTGATAAGTCAAAATTTCTTTCTAATGACTATTTCCAAAGTTATTCTACAGAGGAGTTGGAGGCTAACCAAGTTGAAGGTAAGATTTATGTTCCTCCTCTCGTGTTAGAAAGTAAAATTTCTGAACTCGAGAACACTCTGATAGAAGAAAGAATTTTGACTAATCTAGAACAAATTGTGTTTTCAACTGTGTTTTTCAATTCTTATTTTTCAAAGACTTCCAAAGCTTCAAAATCTAATGATGTTAAGAGTCTATTTGATGAAGAGTTTGATTTCTTAAACTCTGATGGTGATTTAGATGATTGTGTTGCTCAATCTGATTTCAATGCAAAAACTTCCTGATCATTCATAATTTATAATCAATTCTTTGGATTACCAAGTGTGTTCGAGAAAGGTGAAACATCAACGAAAGTTGATGAACCAGTTTCTGTGAATACCAAGAATGTCAAAGATAAAAAGAAAAGAACTTGGCATTCCTAGAAACGGACGACCACTGGTAAGCAAAAGAACAAGCAATCTTTCAAATCTCACAGTTCTAACTTTAAAAGTTCAAATGTTTCAGATGTGAGAAAGAAAAAGTTTGGAGTGAGATTAGAATGGCGACCAAAGAAGAAGATTGATGAGACTACGGAAATCATATTCTTATTCTGATTGTAAAAGAAAGATTGAGAGTATTACTGATATAGTTGGTACTGTTGCATCTTACAGACAAAAACTTGTAACTTCTTACAAGAAATATTCAATAAAGCAACTACTCCAATTATCTCCATCTACTAGAAAGTTTTCTACTTATCGTAGAAATGATTTTGCTTCTCAGCAATATTCTGATGTTTGGTTTGGATCATATCATGTTTATTCATATCATTCTCATGCTCCAAATGATTCTTAAAAGAAAAAAGGACCCAATTTCAAATGGGTGCCAAAATCTTGTGCTAACACTATAGGACCCATCTATAAATGGGTACCTAAACCAATTGTTTCGTGATTTCTCATGTGCAGACCCATCATATGTGGTACTTGGATTCTGGTTGCTCCAAGCATATGATTAGGCAGAAAGATATATTGTCTAATTATACAGAGATGAAAATGTAAAACCCAGATTAAAATCAAGCAATTCAATTCACAATTCAAGATCTGACAATTACAATTCTAGAGAGAGAGTAGAGAGAGAAAGTCAGTCATATATCTGTTACTGAATATTACAATGAATGGGCCTACTTCTCTCAAGACACATATACAAGGTATTTATACCATCATCACTTCTCTCAAACTACTTCTCTCAAATAATACTTCTCTCAAGTAATACATCTCTCAAGGTTTCTCTTAAAGCTTCTCTCACAAAGCTAAACTCTCATAACACTATAAAGCAAAACTCTCATGAAGCTATTACAACATATTGACTAACTATTACATTAGACTTTGTTCACTTTTCTTAACTTGACTTTTCCTATTAAATCTTGGATACAATAATACACTAACAATCTCCCCCATTGTATTCAAGATTTCAAATTTTTGACACTAGTCTTCAGCGCTTGATTCTTCTACTTTTATCTCTGACATTGAATCTTTAATCTTTCAGTCTATGAAGAATCTTGAAAAGTCGTTAACACTTTGCATCTTTGGAAATTCAACAAGTCTTGAAAACTTTGAAATCTTTGAAAAACTTGTTTGAACTTGAAGAATCTTTGAAAACTGCATCTTCATCACTGTAATCTCTTATCAGTTTTCAGAAAAACAAACTTTCTCGAATCATCTTTCTTCAGAAATTATCTTTGAATCTTTTGAATATTCATAACTTCTCCGCATGTCTTTTCAACTTTGACATCTCTTTTTGTCTTTGAAATTGATCTACGTAAATGTCTCCCCCTTTTTGATGATTATGAGCATCATGATCATCAAAACAACTTTAATTTCAATACTCTCTTTGATCATCCCCTTTGTATTCAACTTAACAATCTCCTCCTTTTATGATAATTTGACAGTTGCTGCCCTTTGATCTGAAAACTAAATCATGAACTGTATATACCCGAATCTTTTCAAATTCAGATATAATGAACGTGGTAACCCTGATTCAATAAATGAAATAGTTAGGAATGCCTGTCAGTAACACAAAGTTACTGTATACAACGAATGTACAATTTAAGGAGCTGGTTTGATGATGACTCCCCAGGACTTCCATTCAATCATTGAAAAAAACAAGGTTTATCTATGAATGTTCTGACAAAAAAACAAATTTTATGTGTGTTTGTGCTTGTGTATGAAAGAATTTAGCACAATGATTGTGTTTCATAAGACTCAAATTGTGTAAACTGTTGAGACAGCAACAAGTATTACACAATTTCCTTCTTTTTCAATATCTAAATCTTCCGAGTGAAGACCAGATAGCAGATATGTTGCGTCCCCAAAGAAAATGAAACATTTCTTTGTTATGAAAGAAATGAGTGGTTGGTGGGGTATTTGCAAGAGTTGGCATGGGCTCACAGCCTGTTTCAATGATGGTCACCAAAGAATGTGAACCAATCAGAAGATGTGGCTGCTCGGCTCAGGAAGTGGTTGGTGCAGAGTTTTGATATTCTTTTAACTCTGTTCTCACATCCTCTTTCTTTTTGACATTTTTCCGCTCCACACAATGAGAAAAACTCAACCGGATGAGTTATCTCCCCCACTCTTTGATTTATAACCCCTCACCCCTCAATCACTCTAGAATAACTTCCGGGGTAGGAAACACTGGTTAGCGTGAATCCATGGAAGTTCTTATAAGTTCACACATGAATCCAATGTATGTCCTAAAAAGAATGGTTGCTCAACAGTTTAGCTTAAACAGTTATGCTCAAAATGTGATAACATTGTCAAAATATATGCTCATTAAAAATATGAATGAGATTTGAGCATTTGAACAATGAAGATCTCTCAAAACAAGGATATTGAATAAATGAAATGAAATCAAGAGAATTGTTTTGAGAATCTGACAATGTATCAATCAGATCAAATGAAATGGTTAGGGTATCAAAGAATTGGATATTTTGTTTATATGAACGAATATAAATAATTTTGCAATGAAAGCACAAGATTAGAAAAGATGATTGATGCTCAACAATATTTTAAAGCAAACGAGAGTATTACCATCAAAAAAAATTGTTTCGTTATGAGACATGGTAATAACAAAATCAAATGAAGTACTGAACCGATGTGTGTGAATACTTTACAGTATATAGACAAGATAATACACAAGTATTAATCTTTGGAAACACACAGTTAGTTAAACATTAAAGCTCAAAATTGAAAAACAATTTAAAATCACACTTATAAATTCATTAAACTTTTTTTAGAATAGAGAAGTGGTTTGAACATTTAAGAAACTGTTTTTCATGCTTGAAAGTTGTTCTTCTTTCAAAGAATCAGATATCAAGATTAGAAGACATTTACCTTTAATTTCCCCCTCAAATCAGTATATCATGATTTGTTTTCTTTTAAGCTCCCCCTGGATATTTGCAAAATATCCATGTCTAAACATTGAAGAACGGGTCCTGATCTGTCATGTGATCAGAAGCCACAGTCTTTTACATTAAAGTTCGGGTTTTAAACCGAAGTGTTTAGAAGCCATCGTTCTTTGAGGTACGCGTCCTAGACTGATTTGTCTAGAAGTCAAACATCATGCTCCCCTTTTAAACTTTGGGTGTCTGCAACACAGTTTTAACTTTTGGTACCCACTGGTATTTGGGTCCTGATGTGTTAGTTGCAGTTCTTGTGGGGTTAACATAATAAGAACCATACCAGTAATTAACAAAATTTTTACTTACAAAGTCATGTGCTCCATAGTAAGAACAACAAATCTTGTTTTGAGCAACCCTGATCAAATGATTAGTAGAGTAAAACATATCAGAATTACCAAAAGATTTACCTTTGTGTACACTGTTCTTTTTTACTTTGGTTGTGGACGCAGATGCTTTGTTTTTCTTATTCTCTTCTGAATAATCCTTCACTCGCCAGACCATCTGATTTTTCTTAGAAGTCTTTCCAAGAGATTAGATGTAAAAATTTGCTGAACCATCAACAGATTTGTCATAAAATAGATTAGATGGTCTGATCTGATTTGATTTGACAGTTTGTGATTTGACACTTTTCTTTTTCAAAACATTTTTCTCATGAATAGAACTTGATGCTGTTTTGAAAGAACAGACTGATTTTGTTGAATTGCCAATAGGTGATTGATCAATCACATCAGCTGTAATCATTTCTGATAAATTGACATTTGCAGCTTCCAAGTTCTTTATCTTTTCAGGTAAAATATTTCTTTCAGAAGTTAATGTGTCAAACTTTTGTTTCAAATCAGATCTGGCCTTCTGTTCTTTTTGAACATCTGTTAAGTCTAAATATTGTATCCAAAATTTAATAGGAAAGTCAAAGATGTAAAAGTCAACATTGTCTTTGTTTTAGAATAGTCAAAGCTTGTTTAGCATTCCTTAGTCATTTTGTCTTTGTTAGTTTAGGTGGTTTAAATAGGTGTTTGGTTTGTAAAGATTGTAAGCACGTCATTTTAATATTCAGACTTGTGATTGGAATCCAAGATTTACTTTCTCTCTCTAGTTCTTGATCGTATTTTGAGTAATTGCTTGATTGTTTGGGATTTAATGATTAACAATTGGTATCAGAGCTGAACCAAACTTTTCAGAAACGAATTGATCAAAGTTTGAATGGAAATCTGGAGTTTTTAGATCGAAAATTTTGATTTTCGGAAAAATTTTCAAGAACTCGTGTTTTTGTACTGTTCATCCGAATTTTGGTGAAAAAAAATTGTTTTTAGTGCAAAAAAATGGAATCATTGGATTAGAATTGTGTTTAGGATTGTTTCTTGTTTTGATTTCATCTCATAATTCGAACTAAATCGATGTCAATTTTTGATTTTTGAACTTTTCTTGAAATATTTGTTCGAACTCTGTTCTTGATCGATTTGTGTGAATTGTTGTTTTTAATTGAAAATTGATTGTAAAATTGTGTTTAGTATTGTTTTTCAATGATTCTGATGAATTTTTTAGTTCAAATTTGCAGATTTTGATCGATTTGGGATAGAAAGAGCCAAGATCCACGGTTTGTGCAAGTTCATCTTCGTGTTCATAGACTTTTGCTCAAGATTTTCCGGGCTTTAAGTAGAATTTCAGTTTGCGTATTAAACTGATCACGCAAAGCATAGTTTGCGCATCTTGTAGCTCAAGAAAAGCTACTTTGTGTTTTTCTCTTGTCACGAAAAGTATCATTTGCGCATCCTTCGGCTCACGCAAAGTCCACTTTACGCTTAAAGCCACTTATCCAAAGCTTGGTTTGCGCAATCAACTCCTTACGAAAATCTCGGTTTGCGCAATCAACTCCTTACGCAAAGCTTGGTTTGCGCAATCAACTCCTTACGCAAAGCTCAGTTTGCGCATCACTTGACTCACGCAAACCTCATCTTGCGTTTCACTTGGCTTGCGAAAAGTTCACTTTACGTATCACATTGATCACGAGAAGATTGGTTTGCGCAACACACAGTTCACGCAAAACTCGACTTTGCGCTACAAGTGTTAAAGTTTTAAATTTTGTGCTAGATTTCAATTTGATTTGATTTTTGATTTTCTAATATATAGTTTGGAACGATCATTCATATTAAGCTGATTACTCATTAATCATGGGATTTTTTTACAGATTTTGAAGAGAAGATTAGAAAGATGGAATTAGAGAAAATTAATCTAGGTCATGCTGTTGACTTTCACACGCAAATATCAAGAGAGTATTTTGCTGAAATTATCAGACTGAAAGAAGAAATCAGTGATTTAAAGAATATCAAAGAAGATCTTCCGAAAGGATCTTCTGGGCAGATTGATGAGAAGATAAAGAAATTGGAATCTGAGAATGTTGAGCTTAGAAAGAATTTATCTGATTTTGAAAAACAACTTGCTGAAAATAAAGCTGATTTTGATACTGAAAGAAAAAAAATTCAAAGAAGTTCTTAGATTTCTCAAAGAAATGTTTTGAAGAGAAAAAGTCAGTTGAGCTTAAATGCATAAAATTTTCTCAACAAATTTCCGATTTTGAGAAAATACTTCTTTTGGAAAGAGAGAAGTTTGCTAAGGAAAAGAAGGCCATAGAACAGAAGAGTGTGGGATTCTTCAAAGAACTATCTGGCCAGAGAAATGATTCAAGGAAAGGATTTGAAGAAGAACGATCCATCTTTGAGTCTGAAATCAAAAGGCTAACTTCAAAGTTATCTGAACTATCTGCTACTGCACTGAAAGAGAAGAAGACGAAGTCTGAATTCAAGACAAAGATTGACCTGCTTGTGAAAGAAAGAGATAACTTTGCTTCGAAGATCAAAGAGCTTGAGAAATCTGCCTCAAGTTCAAATAATAAATTTGTCTCTTCACAAATGTCAGTTAAGTTTTTTGATCAGATTCGTCGAACTAACATCTTCTATGATGGATATTTAGATGGTTCAGGTACATCTCCAAATAGAAGAAGCTTCAAGAAAGAGAAATTGGTTTGGATGAAGAAATCTGTCAAAGATGACAAGAAAGATGAGCTGAAAGGAAAAACATCATGTGTACATGTTTATCAAGCTAAGAAGAACAAAGATCATAAAGGTAAACCTGACCTTATATAAACAAGAGATCAATTATTCAGGTTTTCAGGTAAAAATTTTTATTGTTCTTACTGCTGTACACATGATCATATACACAAGACCAGTGATCATTTCTGGCATGGTTCTTACTCGGTTACCCCCACACGAACTGCAACTAACATTCTTGGACCCAAATACCAGTGGGTACCAAAACCGATATCTGATTCTGTGTTGCAGGCACCTCAAGTCAAGGGGGAGTAAGAGAACAATGGTTTTTGAACACAATAGTTCAAAACCCGGAATTCAATGTCAAGTTTAAGGCTTTTGAACACAGCAGTTCAAAACCCGGACTTCAAAGTTGAAAGACAATGGCTTTTGAACACAGCAGTTCAAAACCCAGACTTCAATGTCAAGATAATGGCTCTTGAATAACACAATTCAAGACCTGCACCTCAATGTCAAGATTATAGCTTCTAAGCACATCAGCTTAGGACCCGTGCCTCAACGATTAAAGACCTTTACTCCTGTCATGATATGAGGATTGTACTCCAATACTCAAATGAGGAAATCAACCATCAAGGGGGAGTACATTCTTTTCTGATATATGCATTAGAGAGATATGACGGACTACATTCCAGAAGGAATTATAGATCTCTATCCTGTACTTTTTCACTGAAAAATCTTACTAATACGACGGACTACATTCCAGAAGGAATTGTGGATCTCTATCTTGTTTTCATTGATAAATCTACTGTTGCATAATTTATAGGGTGAGTAAAGGTAGTGGCTTCTTATCACATGACAGATCAGGACCCGTTTTTCAATGATCAAAGAAGGATATTATGCTAATATCCAGGGGGAGCTTAAAAGATTAAAATCATTATATCATGATTTGAGGGGGAGCTTTAAAGGTAAATATCTTCTGATCTAGATATCTGATTGTTTGAAAGAAGAACAACTTTCAACCATGAAAAACAGTTTCTTAAATGTTCAAACCACTTCTCTATTCTCAAAAGATTTTATGAATTTAGAAGTGTGCTTTTAAATGTTTTTCAAATTTTGAGCTTAATGTTTAACTGACCGTGTGTTTTCAAAGATCAATACTTGTGTATTATATTGTCCATATACTGTCAAGTATTCATACACATCGGTTCAGTATTTTATTTGAATTAGTTATTACCATGTCTCTAAACGAAACAATTTCTTCTATGGTAATACCCCCGTTTGAATTTCAAAGTTGTTGAGCATCATTCATTTTTTTTTTGTGCTTTCATTGATATATTGTTTATATTCGTTCATATAAACAAATTTCCAATTCTTTGATACCCTAACCATTTTATTTGATCTGATTGATACATTGTCAGATTCTCAAAACAATTCTCTTGATTTCATTTCTTTCATTCAATATCTTTGTTTTGAGAGATCTTCAAAGTTCAATTGCTCAAATCTCATGAGCATACATGTTGACAATGTTATCATACATCTTGTGCTTAACTGTTCAGTTAAATTGTTGAGCAACGATTCTTATTAGGAATAACATGGGATTTGTGTGTGAGCTTAAACAGAACTTCCAAGGATTCACGCAACATGTGTTTCCTACCCAGGAAGTTATCCTTGAGTGATTGAGGGGTGAGGGGTCAATATCAAAGAGTGGGGGAATTAACTCATCCGGTTGAGTTATTCTCATTGTGTGGAGCGGAAAAATGGAAAAGAGAGTTTGGTTAGACGTGAGCATAATGATAAAAAGAAAGAGGGTGTGAGAACAGAGTTAAAAGAATATCAGAACTCTACACCAACTTCTTTCTGAGTCGGGCAGCCACATTTTCTGATTGGTTCACATTCTTTGGTGACCATTATTGAAACAGGCAGTGAGCCCATGCCAACTCTTGCAATTAACCCACCAACCACTCGTTTCTTTCTTAACAAAGAAATGTTTCATTTTCTTTGGGGACGCAGCATATATGCTATCTAATCTTCTCTCGGAAGATTTAGATATTGAAAAAGAAGGAAAGTTGCCCCACCTTCGCACCTCTTTCATGCACATTGAGTCCGTGTAATATCTGTTGCTGTCTCAACATTTTACACAATTTGAGCCTGAAAAAGCCTAAGTAGCTTCAGTCATTCTACACTTGCACGAGTACACAAGGAATATGTTTTCTTATCATAACATTCATAGAAAATTCCTTTGTGGTTTTTCGATGAATGAATGGAATCCCTGGAGGAGTGATCATCACAAAAGCTCCTTTCCAATGTACATTCGTTGTACAAAGTGGCTATGTGCTACTTACATGCATGCTAACTGTTTCATCTGTTGAATCAGGGTTACACAGTTCATTATGTCTGAATTTGAAAAAATTTGGATATATATCTTTCATGAATTGACGGCTCTCAGATCAAAGCGCGTCAACTATCAAAGGGGAGTTTGTTATTTGAATACAATGGGGGAAATCAAAGTCTGTGCTGAAATTGATGAAATTTTGATGATCATGATGTTCTCAATCATCAAAAAGGGGAGAATTTTACAAAGATCAATTTCAAAGCTATGAAGAATTGTCAAGTGAAAAGACTTGTGACGAAATTCAAATGCTTCCGCTACTATTTCTGAAAGTTTGTTGATTTTCAAAGCTTCAAAGTGCAAAATACTTTCCAAAATTCTTCAAAGGTTGAAAGTGTAAAGTCTGTGAAAGCTTCAAAGTTCAAAACTAAAGAGACAAAAGCTGAAGAATCAAGTTCTGAAGATCTGTATCAAATTTTTATTAAATCTTGAATACAAAAGGGGAGATTGTTAAGTCTAAATATTGTATCCAAGATTTAATAGGAAAGTCAAAGATGTAAAAGTCAACATTGTCTTTGTTTTAGAATAGTCAAAGCTTGTTTAGCATTCCTTAGTCATTTTGTCTTTGTTAGTTTAGGTGGTTTAAATAGGTGTTTGGTTTGTAAAGCTTGTAAGCACGTCATTGTAATATTCAGACTTGTGATTGGAATTCAAGATCTACTTTCTCTCTCTAGTTTCTCTCTCTAGTTCTTGATCGTATTTTGAGTAATTGCTTGATTGTTTGGGATTTAATGATTAACAACATCTGAAGATAGAACAGTTATTTTGGATGTGAGCTTCGATATTTCAGATTCAAAATGTGAACATTCAAGCTCAAAATCTTTTTGTAAGTTCTTGGTTTTATCAAAAATTTCATTGAAGATCCCAACATTTCTTTTTTCATATTTCTTCTTTTCAATCTCCAAATACTTTTTTGTTTTCTTGAAAAGCTTTTCTTTCTTTCTCGAGTAAGTCTTGTGGAATAGAGACCTGTTTGGGAAATTCATAATTTTTATTTTCAAGAACATTTCTTTCCTTAGCAAATGTGTCTCTTTCAGTAATTAGAATCTTTTCAAAATCAGATACTTGCTTGGAAAGTTTAAGGCATCTAAGCTCAGTATCCTTTTTCTCTTGTAAAGTTTTCTTGGAAAGTTCATACATCTGTTAGTAGAAGATGTCTTCACATTTTATCTATCTTTATCTGCTTGGATGCTTGTTTTTAGTTCAGCATTCTTCTTCTCCAGAGCAGATATCTGATCTTCAAAAGCCTTAAACTTGAATTGAAGCTTGACTGATTCATCTTGCAATTCAGATGATTTCTGTTCAGTCGTCTTCAGTTGGCTTTGGAGATTTGCAATCTTTTTCTCTTTCAGTTTGATTTCTTTTTCACAAGTTTAAATAGTGTTTTCTTTTAAAGAAATCATTTTCTCTTTCTCTCCGATGATACCTGCAAAATTAGATTTAGCAATATCAGTACATTTTGCACAAACAGGAGTTTTATCAAAATTTGACAAATTTAGATTCAACTCCTGAATTTGTTTGATAAAGGTTGCATTCTTAATTTTCAGTTTGTCTCGTTCAGCCTCTATTACAGGTATCTCAGGCATGTACAATACAACCATATCTCTAGCTGATAGTACAGTATTTCCCCTCTCGTCTGTCTTTGGCATCTTGAATGAAAATTGAGCTTGATTGATATGATCGTTCCCAAACAGTTCAGAATATTTGTCTGAAAGTCAAACTTGGATCACAAAAAAAAATTCAAAAAAATATCTATCTCTGGAACTCGCAAAGAACTAAACTCGCAGACCAAGTGAACTCTCTAAGCACTGTTCATCGAGAAACTCGCTAGACGTTGTTAGAGCGAAACTCAGAACTCGCTAGACATTGTTAGCGTGAAACTCAGAACTCGCTAGACGTTGTTAGCGCGAAACTCAGAACTCGCTAGATGCTGGTAGCGCGAAACTAGAACTCGCTAGACGTTGTTAGCGCGAAACTCATAACTCGCAATCATTGCGCGTTTCAACACTTAGAATATTTTTCAATGATTTCAAACTCGCAAGCCTCTTCTAGCGCGTATCTAAAACTCGCAAATCACTTGAATCGAGAAACTCACAGATCACTTAAACTACTCGGTTAAAACTCGCAAGCTTTGTCTTGCGTGTTTCTGGAACTCGCAGACCTCTGTTTGCGCGTTTGTCAGGAACTCGCAGATAACATGAACAATTTCAACTAAGAGATTTACGTGTTCTTGATGATGAAGCTTGCGCGTTCTTCATATGAGTCTTGCGCGTTCTACGGATCTTGCGCGTTCTATGGATCTCACGCGTTCTATCCTTGTTTTTCACATAATCGATCCAACAAATTCAAAAACTTGCAAATTTCCCTGCAATCGATTCTAACAGACTCGAAATACAATCTAGAAAGCAGCAAATCTATTAAAAACATCAAAGTACAATGCATTTTGATCGAGAATACAGAATCTGGGTTCGTGTTTTCAAAACTTACAAAAAATTCGAACAAATCAGTGATCAATTATTATGCAAGTGTGAATACAAAGTGTTCTATTTCACTAATCGAACACAATACAATTGATTCAACAGTCAAAGAACAACAAATTCGACAAAATTTTGATTCAACAGAGAATTTCCAAGAAACGACTTCGTAAAATCAAGATTTCTCAATTTTGATTCAATCTGATAATCTGATCTTTCTGAATTGGTTTGGTTCGGCTCTGATACCAATTGAAAATGTAAAACCCAGATTAAAATCAAGCAATTCAATTCACAATTCAAGATCTGACAATGACAATTCTAGAGAGGGAGTAGAGAGAGAAAGTTAGTCATATATCTGTTACTGAATATTACAATGAATGAGCCTACTTCTCTCAAGACACATATACAAGGTATTTATACCATCATCACTTCTCTCAAACTACTTCTATCAAATAATACTTCTCTCAAGTAATACTTCTCTCAAGGCTTCTCTTAAAGCTTCTCTCACAAAGCTAAACTCTCATAACACTATAAAGCAAAACTCTCATGAAGCTATTACAACATATTGACTAACTATTACATTAGACTTTGTTGACTTTTCTTGACTTGACTTTTCCTATTAAATCTTGGATACAATAATACACTAACAAGAGAAAATATTGCGGATTAGTTCAATTCGGAAATGACCAGTTTTCACCAATTCTGGGTTATGGTGACGTTATCCAAGAGAACGTAACGATTAAGAAGGTGAGCTATGTTGAAGGTCTAGGACATAACCTATTCAGCATTGGAAAGTTCTGTGACAAAGACTTAGAGGTTAATTTCAAAGCCAAGAGGTGTAGTGTGCGTATTGAAGATGGTAAAGAACTCTTGGTCGGGACTAGAACGTCAAACCTCTACACGATCAATCTGTCAAAAGTCAAGACTGACAATGAGGTGTGTCTACTATCAAAAGCCTCTTTGAAACATAGTTGGTTATGGCATCGAAGGATTTCTCACTTGAATTTTAGATACATCAACAAGATGGTCACGGGTAATTGGGTGAAAGGACTTCCATAGCTCAAATACGTCAAAGAACATCTCTGTGCAGCGTGTGAGAAAGGCAAGATGAAAAGAGCCGCTCATAAGCCGAAGCCTGAGCCGAGTACAAGTTCTATTTTGAGTTACTGCATATGGATATATGTGGTCCGATCCGAACTCAAAGAATAAACGGTAAGAAATATGTGTTAGTGATTGTGAACGATTACTCGAGATACACTTGGGTCAAATTTCTGAGATCAAAGGATGAGACACCCGAAGTCATCATCACATTTCTAAAGACCACTCAAGTGAATCTGCAGAAGACAGTCAAGCTTCTTAGAACAGACAATGGCACAGAAATCAAGAACAGAATTGTTGAAGATTATCTCGAATCAGTCGGGATAACACATTAGTTTTCTGCTGCCAGAACACTTGAACAGAATGGAGTTGTAGAAAGACGAAATAGAACGCTTGTCGAGGCCGCTCCTACTATGTTGAGTCAATCAGATCTACCTCTATTTCTATGGGCTGAAGCTATTTTGACTGCCTGCTATACTCAGAATCGCTCCATTATCCATCGTCGGTTCGGTAAAACTCCGTATGCTTTAATAAATAATAGAATACCTAGCATTAAACACTTTCATATCTTTAGATGCAGGTGATTTGTATTGAACGACAAGGAGAACTTGAACAAGTTTAGTCCAAAAGCTGAATAAGGCATCTTTATCGGCTATTCTCAAACGTCTGTAGCCTACAGAGTATATCTAATGAAGTCGAAGATCGTAGTCGAGAGCGTCAATGTGACATTCGATGAGGAGATGGTTTATGTTCAAGACAGTTCAAAACCCATTATTACTAGTGTGTTAGCTTCTGGGCAGATCAATTCAGAACCTGTGCTTAGTGAAAATAAATTGGATAAAGTGTCATCATCAACATCTCATTTATCTGAGTTAGATTTATTATTTGAATTTTTTTAATGATGAATTTCTTGGTACTAGACTGACTAAACCTGTTGTGGTTGACAGATCGGTCGATTCAAGAAGAAATCATCCAACCACTTCAGATATATCAACCGAATCCAATTCCCCGATTCAACAAGAAATCCCAATTCAAACGCCTACTCCATCAGTTGAAGTTGTACAAATTAATGAAGAACCAGAAGTTGCTGAATCAGTTGGATGCACGGTAACGAATAATCAACAGACAGAAAATGTCCAACCAACTGAAGCTTCTGCACAGAATACTTCAACTGAATCCCTACCTAATCCTGAACAAAATGAAGAAGCTGAAAGTAGATTTTTAGATGAGCTTCATGATCAATCTACATCTAATCCACTCCCTCATGAACACAAGTGGACCAAAGAGCACCCAATACATCAAATCATTGGAGATCCATCCAAACCGGTGCAAACTAGGTCTGCTACACTAAACCAGTGCATGCATGATTCGTTCCTGAGCAAGATAGAGCCAACACGAGTATCTGAAGCTCTAGCTGACTCAGACTGGGTAACTGCGATGCAAGAAGAGCTGAATCAATTTGAAGCGCTTAAGGTCTGGAGACTAGTGCCTAAACCTGAAGGAAAGACTATAATCGGCACGAAATGGGTTTTCAAGAACAAGAAAGACGAAGATGGTATCGTAATCAGAAACAAAGTGAGACTTGTGGCTAAAGAATATAGACAAGAGGAAGGAATAGATTATGACGAGACTTATGCTCCAGTTGCGCGTATCATGGCTCTTCGTATGTTTCTAGCTTTTGTCGCACACAAGAACTTCACTGTCTACCAGATGGACGTGAAGACTGCCTTTCTGAATGGCATCTTAAAGGAGGAAGTCTACGTATCTCATCCTGAAGGTTTTGTTAATCCGGAGAAACCAAATCATGTATACATTCTTGACAAAGCTCTTTATGGTCTGAAACAAGCCCCTTGCTCCTGGTATGAAGTTCTAGCAAAAATTTTAGTCAAGTCGGGCTTTTCGAAAGGTAAAATCATTCCTACTTTTTTCATTAAAAAGGAAAAAAGTTGATATCATTTTAATTCAAATATGTGTGGATGATATTATATTTGGCTCAACTAATTCCAAGTATTGTAAGAATTTTTCTAACCTTATGGTGTCAAGATTTCACATGAGTATGATGGGAGAGATGAATTTCTTTCTTGGATTACAAGTCAAACAATTTTCAACGGGGATTTTCATTAATCAATCTAAGTACATTTTTTATATTCTTCGGAAATTCAAAATGGAAAATTGCAAATCTATTTGAACTCCAATGGCACCAGGTACTAAGATTGGCATTGATCCTTCGGGAAAAGCTATTGATGTTTGTACTTATAGGGGAATGATAGGTTCTTTAATGTATCTTACTTCAAGTAGGCCAGATATAATGTTTTCAACATGCTTGTGTGCTAGATATCAGGTTGATCCTAAAGAATCCCATTTGGCTGCTGTCAAACGGATTTTTAGATATCTAAAAGGGACTGCAAATCTTGGTATGTGGTATCCTAAGGATACAGGGTTTGAACTGAATGCTTATTCAGACGCAGATCATGTTGGGTGTATGTTGGATAGGAAGAGCACGTCAGGTCATATTCAATTCCTTGGAGACAAGCTCGTTAGTTGGGCGTCAAAGAAACAACTTTGTGTTTCCACTTCGACTGCTGAAGCAGAGTATGTAGTTGCTGCCAGTTGCTGCTCTCAGGTCTTGTGGATGAGGACACAACTTCGAGACTATGGATTCAAGTTTGACAAAATACCGATTTATTGTGACTTGAAGAGCGCTATAGAAATATCAGCTAATCCTGTGCAGCGTACTAAAACAAAGCACATTGATGTCAGGTATCATTTTATTAAAGATAATGTAGAAAAAGGTACAATCGAACTTTTCTTTGTAAACACAGATTATCAGCTTGTTGATTTGTTCACCAAACCGCTGGATGAAAATAGATTTAATTTTCTCATTTCAAAACTTGGTATGCTAAATCTCAAGACTTAATCTGTTGTTACCTAATAAAGTGTAGTTTTGTTATTTTTCTTCATTTCTATATTTTTTATTCTAAAATATGTCTGCACTTAAGTTTGTTCATGATTTCAGAGGGAGTGTGACTCAAAGCTAAGATGATCTACATTTTAGGGGGAGTTCGAGAATTTTGCATATATTTTGTACTAACAAATTTTCTGATGCATAATTTCAGGGGGAATTAAGGAGTTAGGAAGATGACTTCTGATTACATCTGATCAGAACTCGTTCTTAACACGTTTTATTGCTTTATGTCATTTACTTTTCAATAAATTTTGTGAATAAAGCTTTGTACTTTGATGACTTTTGTGATTGTTGCAAATTTGAGAGGAAGCTTACACGATCATATCTTTTATGACTTTGAGCTGACTTCATGAGATTTAAGCAGAGCGTAAAGTTTAATTCTAAACTTAATCTCATATGTGTCTGAAAGAAGGACAACTTTCAGATATGAAAACATGTTCTTAAATGTTCAAACCACTTCTTATTATTAACATGATTTCATTAATTTACAAGTGTGATTTTAAATGTTTTCATTATTCATGAATTTAATTATATAAACAAACTGTGTGTTTCAAAAGATAAATACTTGTGTATTATATTTTCTGTATACTGTCAGGTATTCACACACACCGGTTTAATATTTTTGTTGACCAAGTTCTTACCATGTCTCAAATTTGAAACATATTTTCGATGGTAAGACACCCCGCTTGATATTCAATGTTTGTTGAGCGTTGATTCATTTCTAAACGTTTCATTCAAGAATGTCTATATTTTGATTCATATAGACAAATTCCAATTTTTTATGACCTAAGCCTTAATTGTTAAATCATTCATATTTGAATTTTTCATACGATGTCAAGTTTTCAAACAAGTTTCTTGTATTCATTTCATTCATTCAATATACTTGTTTTGAAATATCTTCAATGTTTAAAATGCTCAAATCTTCATGATTATCTTTATGAGCATACAGACATCTGACATGTATTTTGTGCTTTAGCTGCAAAGTTAACCCATTTGAGCAACATTATGCTTTTAGGAAAACATGGGTTCATTGTGTGAGAACTTAATATAACTTCTATGGATTCACGTTAACCAGTGTTTCCTACCCAAGAAGACAATCCTTGAGTGATCGAGTGTGAGGAGTCAATATATAAGTGTGGGTGTGATGAGGTAACATGAAAATAGAGTTTGGTTAGAAACGAGCTCAATGATAAAAAGAAAGAGGGTGAGAGAACAGAGTAAAATAATATCAAACTCTGCACCAACTTTTTCTGAGTCGGGCAGCCACATTTCTGATTGTTTCACATTTATTTGGTGAACGTCATTGAAAAAGGCAACTAGCCCATGCCATCTCTTGATTTTAAAACCCCACTAGCTACTCATATTTTTCTTAAAAAGAAGATGTTTCAATATTTTATGGGGATGCAGAACATATGCTATCTCATGTTCATTCGGAAGATATGGATATTCAAAAAGAAGGAAGTCTGCCCTACCTTCACACTTCGATCATGCACAATTGAGTCTGTGTTATACTGTTGTTGTCTCAATGGTTTACACAATTTTTAGCCAATTATAAAAAGCAATCATCTTGTGCTTAATTCTTTCAAACACAAGCACGTACACACAGGAAATTCGTTTTTCTGTCTAAATGTTCATAGTTTAACCTTGTGTTATTCTATGATTGAATGGAAGACCTAGGGGGTGAACAACAAAAAGCTCCTTTCCAATGTGTATTCGTTACACACAATGACTTTGTGTTACTGACAGACATTCGAACTGATTCATTTGTTGATTCAGGTTTTACACTCATAATTTGTCTGAATTTGCAAAGATTCGGATGAATATCTTTTAGATCAATAAATAGTCAGAGGCTCTTGTAAAAGATAAATGGTCATACTGAGTCTAGACAGACTCAAGTTTATGCTCAGTTTGCCAGCTGCTAATGCCAGAGAAGGAAGGACCTCATATGATGAACTGCCATCTGATGCAGATGTTTTCAAAGGCATCAGAGATATGGGTTATCTTGGACAGCTGACTCAGGTCAACCCTTCAAAAAGATTAATTTGCCGCCGTTCTACTATACCCTGTTCTCAGTCATCAACAGATGTCTTACTGCCAAGATCTATGGAACTGACAACGCAAGTATTCACATTCTGAAGATGTTCTACTCTGTGGTTCATGATATACATATTGACTATGCAAGCATTTTCTGGACTGAACTGTATGAGAAAGTTGTTGCCAAGAAGACATCAAAAGCTCCAAACTACATTCCATACAAGAGATTTATGACTATTATTGTCAGGAGCATGCTAAGGAGCAACAGACAAATTCCGACAAGGATTAATCATCCACTTGCACCGGTAAGTGATATGAGATACTTGATGAAGCAGAAGAGAGAATTCACTTTATCCATGCCTGTGCCGGAAAGCTTATTAGACTATGTTCATCTAGAGTGTGATAGTATGATAGCGTATAAAGAGTCTATGGGACAACCAGAACCGGTTGACCCTACCCAAGGCTCAAACCCTAGGAGAGTGGAGTCCGTGAGGGTTTCTAATACTGCGGGAATTCAGAAACGGGGAACGGAGAGGAAAAATACCGAGAGGAGCTCTGGAGGGGGTCGGAGACCTAGACTGGAAGCATCAAGGTCACGGGTTATTACCCCACGTTCAATGACACCTTCTGCTGATGAAGGTCCAGGCTCTGAAACAAATATGGATCTAGCAAATTTGGCTGATGAAAGTGATACAAGTGAAGTTCCGTCTGCAACTGTTAGATCAGAATTGTATTCAAGATTAAAATAGAGGGTCTAGATTGTAAATGTTGTATAGTCAAGGGTTTGAGTTGTAAAAGTCAACTAATGCTGACTTAGTATAAATTGTGATTTCCTTTGTTGGATAGGTATATACGAACAACAGAAGATTGGTAAGATTCACACACCTTAGAACACAAACACATAAACATGAGACTTGTGATTAATTGTTAGATTTGTGACTATTGTAATCGTATAATTTGATCAATAAGATGAAAATGTCTAAATCTATTATGTAAACATCATGAACTTCATTGATCTTTAAGAATTTACATGAAATGAACTTTCTCTCTCTAAACTCTCTCACTTTCTCTCTCTACAATATATGACAATGAAAGTATCCTTAACCTAATGCTTAACCACTAAGCAAAACTAATAACTCCTAATTCTAATTACAACACATTGACAAATCAAACTAAGCTAACTTTGACTTTTTACAAAACTATCTTTGACTTTTGACTTTCTTTGACTTTTCTATTACAAAGACTTTACAAGACTTTCCCAATTAAATCTTGGATACAATTTATACACTAACAATCTCCCCCTTTGTATTCAAGATTTAATAAAAATTTGACACTAGTCTTCAGCTCTTGATTCTTCATCTTTTATCTCTGACAGTCTTGGACAATGAAGCTTTAACAATCTTCAGTCTTTCAGCCTTTGAAGAATCTTGAAAAGTCTTTTGCATTTGGCATCTTTGGAGAGTCAACAAGTCTTGAACACAAACACAAATCTGAATTCTTAAAACTTTTGAAATTCCTTTGAACTTTGAGGAATCTTTGACAAACATATATCTTATGTATCTTCAACACTCTGATCTCTTGACCATCTTCAGAAAAACAAACTTTCTAGAATCATCAGTCTGAATTGTCTTGAACTTTCAGAATTATCTCTTCAGGATTATCTTCACCATTTGTCTTTGAAATTGATCTTTTCACTATATAACTCTGAAATTCTTTGAAATTGATCTTTGTATATATCTCCCCCTTTTTGATGATTGTGAGCACCATAATCATCAAAACATCTTCAATTTCAACATTCTCTTTGATCATCCCCCTTTGTATTCAACGTAACAATCTCCTCCTTTATGATAATTTGACATTTTCCATCCTTTGACCTGAGTATCTGAATCATGAACTGTATATACTCGACTCTTTTCAAATTCAGATATAATGAACTTGGTAACCCTGATTTAACAAATGAAACAGTTAAAATGCCTGTAAGTAGCACGGAGCCACTTTGTACAACGAATGTACATTGGAAAGGAGCTTTTGTAATGTTCACTCCCCCAGGGCTTCCATTCAATCATCGAAAAACCACAAAGGAATTTTCTATGAATGTTATGACAAGAAAACCCATTCCTTGTGTGTACGTGAAGTGTAGAAATGATTGAAGCTACTTAAGCTTTTTCAGGCTCAAATTGTGTAAATTGTTGAGACAACAAAAATTATTACACGGACTCAATGTGCATGAAAGAGGTGCGAAGGTGGGGCAACTTTCCTTCTTTTTCAATATCTTAATCTTCCGAGTGAAGACTAGATAGCAGATATGTTGTGTCCCCAAGAAAAATTGAAACATTTCTTTTTCGAGAAAGAAACGAGTGGCTGGTAGGGTTAATGCAAGAGTTGGCATGGGCTCACTGCCTTTTTCAATGATGGTCACCAAAGAATGTGAACCAATCAGAAGATGTGGTTGCCCGGCTCAGAAAGTGGTTGGTGTAGAGTTCTGATACTCTTTTAACTATGTTCTCACACCCTCTTTATTTTTAACATTTAACTCACTTCTAACCAAACTCTGTTTTACATTTTACCGCTCCACACAATGAGAAAAACTCAACCGGATAAGTTATCTCCTCCACTCTTTGATTTTTGACCCCTCACCCCTCAATCACTCTAGGATAACTTCCTGGGTAGGAAACACAGGTTTACGTGAATCCATGGAAGTTCTATTTAAGTTCTCACACTGATCCTATGTAAGTCCTATAAATAATGGTTGCTCAACAATTTAACTTAAACAATGAAACACAAATATGATAACATTGTCAAAATGTATGCTCATCAAATATATGAATGAGATTTGAGCATTTGAACAATGAAGATCTCTCAAAACAAAGAAATTGAATGAATGAAATGAAATCAAGAGAATTGTTTTGAGAATCTGACAATGTATCAATCAGATCAAATGAAATGGTTAATGTATCAAAGAATTAGGTATTTTGTTTATATGAACAAATATAAACAATTTTGCAATGAAAGCACAAGATTAGAAACGATGATTGATGCTCAACAATATTTGAAAGCAAACGGGAGTATTACCATCGAAAAATTTGTTCGTTATGAGACATGGTAATAACAATGTCAAAAGAAGGACTGAACCAATGTGCGTGAATACTTGACAGTATATAGACAAGATAATATGCAAGTATTAATCTTTGTAAACACACGGTCAGTTTAACATTAAAGCTCAATAATGAAAAACATTTAAAATCACACTTCTTAATTCATGAAACCTTTTGAGAATCAGAAGTGGTTTGAACATTTCAGAAAACGTTTTTCATGCTTGAAAGTTGTTCTTCTTTCAAACAATCAGAGATCTAGATCAGAAGATTTTTACCTTTAAGCTCCCCCTCAAATCATGATAGAATGATTTAGGTCTAATCATTAAGAACGGGTCCTGATCTATCATGTGATCAGAAGCCACAGCCTTTTAACATTGTAGACCGGGTTTTGAATTGTTTTGTTCAAAAGCCAACATTCCTGACTTTGAAATCCGAGTTCTAAGTTGTAGTACTTAGAAGTCAAAATTTTGTACTTTGAAGTACGAGTCAATCTGTACTTGATCAGAAGTCAATGTTCTTTGACATTGAAGTCCGAGTTCTAAGTTGTAGTACTTAGAAATCAAACATCTTGCGCCCCCTACACCTGTGGTACCTGCGAAAGAAATTTAACAGGCTTTGGTACCCACTGGTATATGGGTCCTGCTATGTTAGATTTAGGAATCCACTTCTCATTAGATTTATATCTTTTAAAATCAGAATTCTGAGAAGTAATTCTGTAAGATCCGTACCAGTTATGAGCAGATTCTTGTTGGACGAAATCATTCTCTCTACAGTAAGAACAACAGATTTTCCTTTGAGCAATCCTGATCAAATGATTAGTCGAGTAATATATATCATAATTATCAAAAGAATTACCTTCATGTGTACTGTTCTTTTTAGCATTGGTTGTGGATTTGAATGATCTTTCATTCTTTTTCTCATCATCAGAAGAACTCTTCACTCTCCAGACCATCTGATTTTTCTTAGAAGTCTTTCCAAGAGATTTGATATAAAAATTTGTTGAACCATCAACAGATTTGACATAGAACAAATTTGATGGTCTGATCTGATTTGATTTGACAGTATTTGATTTGACACTTTTGTTTTTCAAAACATTTTTATCATGAATAGAACTTGAAGTTGCTTTGAAAGAACAAACTGATTCTGTTGAAAGATCAACAGGTGATTGATTAATCACATCATCTGAAATCTTTTCTGATAAATTGACGTTTGCAACTTCTAAGTCTTTTATCTTTTCGGATTCTGACACTTGCTTAGAAAGTTTTGAACATCTCAGCTCAAGATCCTTTTTCTCTTGATTAACTTTCTTAGACAAATCAGAAAGCTTTTGAGCAGAGGAAGTCTCCAGATTTGATTTTTCTTTCTCTGCTTGGATGCTTTTCAGTAGTTCAGCATTCTTGGCTTCCAACGCAAAGATTTTGTCTTCAAAAGCCTTAAACTTTATTTGAAGTTCAACTAATTCAGCTTGTAATGCAGATGACGTTTGTTCAGCTGTCTTCAGTTGGCTTTGAAGTTTTATAATCTTTATCTCTTTCAACTTTATTTCCTTTTCACACGTTTGAATAGTGTTTTCTTTTAAAGCAATGATTTTTTCTTTCTCTTTCATCTCCTTCTCTCTTGCTCTGATAATTCCTGCAAAATCAGATTTTACATTATCAGTACATTTTGCACAAATAGGAATTTTATCAGAATTTGACAAATTTGACTTCAACTCCTGAATCTGTTTAAGAAGCTTTGAATTCTGATTTTTCAGTTTCTCTCTTTCTGCTTCTATAACAGGTATCTCTGGCATGTATATGACAGCTAGGCCTGTAAACGAACCGAACGAACATGAACGGAGGTTTGTTCATGTTCATTCGTTTAACTTAACCAAACAAACGAACGAACACGAACGGTAAACGAACTATTTTTTTTGTGTTCATGTTCGTTCGTTAAGAAAATATGTTTGTTCGTGTTCGTTTATGTTCGTTCATTAAGAGCTAAACGAACGTAAACGAACGAACATAAACGAACGGACATAAATGAACAATATACGAATGTAAACGAACGAACATAAACGAACACAAATGAATAAAAAACAACCACCGTTACTCATCATTTCATTCGTAAAAAATAACATAACTAAATTAAAAAAAACGGATAAACTTAGGAGGTATAAAAAAGGAATTCTAAAAAATTAATTTAATTAATGCTTTGACACATTAATGTCATAATATATATAAATATATTTATATATATAAACAAATATGAACGAACATTAACAAATGTAAACGAACATAAATGAACGAACATTAACGAACATAAATGAACGAACGAGACCATTGTTCATGTTCGTTCATTTAACTAAACGAACAAAAAAATGTGTTCATGTTCGTTCATTTATTAAATAAACGAACATAAATGAACTTCCCGCCGAACAGTTCACGAACGGTTCGCTGAACGTTCAGTTCGTTTACAGCCCTAATGACAGCCATATCTCTGGATGAAAGTATAGTATTTCCTTTCTCATCTGTAGTTGGCATCTTGAATGAAATATTTGCTTGAAGATATGCTATCAAAATACGAAACACAGAAATCAGAAAAAAAAATATCAAAAATATTACCTAATAGAGTGATCGTCAAGAGAAACTTCGATTAAAAGTTGAGTTATGTGCACACTCTTACAAATATATGAACAAAAAGATTAAAGTCGGAAATAATATCAGAAAATTAAAATCTAAAAAACAAAGTGTAAATTTGTCTTCCAAAAATTAACTCTGACAATTAGCTCAGAAACTTGACTTGTAATCTTTAATCTACAAAAAATATGAAAAATATATTAGTTACGCTTAGAAACAGTAAAAACAGCAAAAACTTACATAAAACGGACAAAAATGAAAAAGAAATGAAAAACAGGGACAAAACACGACACAAACGAAAAATTATAAAAATGAAAAAAAAAATTGACTAAAAATGAAAGAAAATATGAAAATAGGGACTAAAAAGGACAAAATACGAAGTTAATACGAAAAACGAGGACTAAAAGTGAAAAAATACTAAGACTCGAAGAAAAACGAGAAATAAAAACGACAAAGACACAAAAAAATTAAAGTCTAGGGATTAAAAACGTAAAAACACTAAAGTTAGAAAACTAGAAGGACTAAAAATGACAAAATATGAAACTACTAACTATAGGGACTAAAACTGCCAAAATGGAAAACTATTTAACAAAACTAACAAAATTAACAAAAAGGATTAAAATTGAAAGAAATTTAACCAAAATTCTAACAAATCTAACTAAAGGGACCAAAAATGACACAAACTAAAAGATACTAACTAATCTAAGATCATAACGGAGAAAGGGACTTAAAAAGTAAAGGAATTAACGGAACTAACGAACAAGGGCCAAAATGTCACAAAATTAACGGCCTTAACGGAGAACCGTTAGCACTGTTCATCTTCTTCATTAACACACGATCTGTGAACTTTGAGTCGAGATATCTTCTTCGTTTCTTGACCAAAATTGATGAAATTTGGCTCAAAATGATCGTCAATCAACAAACAATCGATCCCATCGAAAAAATTCGAAACATGCAACGTGTTTCAGACTGTGTTTCGAGCTAAAGAAACTCCGGCGAGTTCGATTTTCCGGCTACTTTCTTTCGTATTTTTAAAGCATGTAAACACTTAGGAATCGATGGTAATCATCTAAGTAAGAAGATTAGAAGATAATGCGTCGAAAACACTTGCTTAAAAATCAGAAAATGTGTTTTTCGGCGATCCCGGTTTTCCGGCGAGAGCTCCGGCGAAGCTTCAAACCTCGAAATCTTTCTCGTTTCTCGACCAAAAACGATTCTAAAAGCGGTGTTGTGGTCTAAAACATAAGGAGAAGAGATTAGAACAGATTAAATCGAATAAAAACAACGATTATGTAGACCCACTTGTGATTATCGACTGTGAATTTTTTTTTAAAAAATCTAAGTACTGAAACTCGTATGCTTGCGCGTTTTAAAATGATCAAATAAAAACTAAGTATTAAAACTCGCAATGGCATTGCGTGTTTCAGGTCTGCGTGTTTTGATCATTCATCTTGCGTGTTTTAACCTCTTTGGCTTGTGTGTTTTGAACTCACAAGTCTTGCAAGAAATTAGAAACTCGCAACCTTCACCTTGCGTGAAATAGAAACTCGCAACAACTTAAAACAACGTAGCATTCTGCGAGTTTTTCATCAAGTAGCCTACGTGAAATAAAAACGCGCATAACACATTCTGCGTGTTCTTCATGAGGTAGCTTGCGTGTTTTTTTTTTCGTTTGAATGTTACGAATTCTTCACATGCAATATACGAATTCCATCATTGTGATATCTTCTTCACTGAAATCATTTGATGCAAAGACGAACTGTGACATTTATTTGAAAAGAATCCATGAGTATATGAACAGTAAACTTGTTAATCTGGATCACAAAAACAATTCTTCTTCAAACTCGTCGTGTGATCACCTGCAAAACAAGATTTACTGAAAACAAATTTTAGAAACAGCAAACAAAAAAAACTAAGAACACCTCAAGAACACTATTGAAAAAAATAAATTTCAAAAATGAAATTTACGAATTGAAACTGAAAATCACATCTAAAACTTGTTTTTAGACACAAAACCATACAAAACTTGATCAAAACACTAAGAAATTTCAAAATCACTCTTTTAATAAAAAAATCCACAGTCAACTTTTTCTCAAGAACATAAAATTTTTGAAAATCATCAAATTCCTTGAATCTCGATGTGTTTTTGAAAATCTTTTGATGCAAATATCAAATATAACAATGAAGAAACGTTTTGCAATCAAAATCAAACACAAAAACAAATTAAAAATTCAAAGCCCATTTGTGTTCTTCATCATCTTCAAGAATCTTGATTTTTGATCAAAATTCTTCAAATCTTGGACAATTGATGACGAATTTGTGTGCACTTTAATCTCCCAAAGTTCTGATACCAAATGAAAATGTCCAGATCTATTAGGTAAACATCATGAACTTCATTGATCTTTAAGAATTTACATGAAATGAACTTTCTCTCTCTAAACTCTTTCACTTTCTCTCTCTACAATATATGACAATGAAAGTATCCTTAACCTATTGCTTAACCACTAAGCAAAACTAATAACTCCTAATTCTAATTACAACACATTGACAAATCAAACTAAGCTAACTTTGACTTTTTACAAAACTATCTTTGACTTTTGACTTTCTTTGACTTTTCTATTACAAAGACTTTACAAGACTTTCCCAATTAAATTTTGGATACAATTTATACACTAACATAAGATTGTGTTCTTAATCTGATGTGTTAATCATATGCTAGTAATTAGGATCACAGCAACAAGTGATACTGAAATTGTTTCCAAGGATGATGATTCTGATACTGAAACTGAAATGATTGGACATGATAATTCTGATGATGGTGATGACAATAATGATGATGGTGCTGATACTATTGCTCAGACTGCTCAAGTACAAGCTGATGATGTACAGGATTCTGAAGAGCATGTTGATGTTTTTGAACCTTTCTATGGTACTGATGCCATGGAAATTGATTATCAAGTGAATGCTACTGTGAATAGTGTACTGGGAGACATAAGGAGTTCAGAGGGAGTATTAGTTGAAAATCCATAAGAGAGAGTGAGTGAAAATGTAGAAAAAAGAACATGGTAAGCGTGTGTATACCCGAACTTACTTATCGAAAAGGGCAGCCCCACATCTACCACTTCGTCGCATTTGTTGCGAGCAGGTGTTGAAGAAGACATAAGTCGCCCACTTATGCATTTGCACACCCAGGCCAGCCACTTTATCTCTTCTCAACAAGAGCTAGTTTCAACTTTTCACGGGGAATTAGCTCATAATCTACCGGTTTCTCAATCGGAGATTCAAGGTATTGAAAATAGAGAACAACAGCCCCCGTTCTCAACTTCTTTGACTGCACCTTTATGTCTAGTGCCATTTGATATTCCAATTGTTATTCCTAGGACACACTTTGAATTGGCTACCATCGGAAGTCTTCGTGACCCGATTGGAACATCCAGAGTAGCTCCGCAATCCGGACTACGAGGACCGGATGGAAGTCCTGTCATTGATAAACCTTTGCCACCAATGAACACAGGCCATGCAGTTGGTTCTACCACTATCATGCAAACGGATAATCTATGTGATTCCGGTGTTACTCACCCTGACTCTATGTCAAAGAAATTTCTCGACGGCGCCTTAAAGGCTGTTGAATCCAGGATGTATAAGAAGTTTGAGGAGGAGATTATTGGAGTAAAAAGGTTGTTAAAAGGGAAGGATCCGATATCCGAACCTGAGCCTACACCACAAACTCAATCACTTCCACAAAATCCTCAACCTGCTGACTTATTTGTTATTGTATTTTGTTTAGATCATTTTATGTTGACTTTGTCTTTAGTTCCCTTGTATTTTGGTTGACCTATAAATAAGGTCTTCCTTGTTCTTTTGTTTTGTAACTAGCCTGATTGTAAACACTCAAAGAATCTAGAGAGAGAAACTTTGTACCCATCACATGTGACATCAATACACATATGATTTCCTCAATGATTCTCATTGTTCTTGATTGTTTTGATATTGTGATTTGATTGGACAATTTCATTTGGTATCAGAGCAAACAAGAAGTAGCAGATTTGGATCAGATTTGGATCAGATTTCAATTTTTTTTGAAATATTTTTGGCGGACTGAAAAGTTACTGTTTGATCCGTGTTTTTCTTGTTTTTGTACAATTAAATCAAGAAATTGATTTGATTGTGTACGTTTTATCCATTGGATCAACTTTTATTCAGATCACATAGTCTAATTCGTACTTTAGATTGATCAATTTGATCAAAATGTTAGTTTCGTGAATAGTTAAAGTCGTACACTGTAATTCGATCTAAGCACTGTAATTTTCGATTTCTTTGGTAATTTCAGTGTTGTAATCTTGTTTCGTACTGTATATTGAACAAATTGTGTGATTTTCAGATTCAGAAATCAAGTTTTACTTGATTTTTGATCGAACAGGTGAAGAACACGCAAGGTCATCGCAAGAACGCGCTAGATCTTTGAACGCGCAAGTTCTTCCCAAGAACGCGCAGATTCTGTGAAAAGTGCACGTTTATCGCAAGAACGCGTAAGGTGAAGAATTCGGTCTCAAACGCGCAAGGCGTTATTAGCGAGTTCATAGAACGCGCTCATCAAAGGTTGCGAGTTTAACTCCTTGATCTGCAAGTTTCTTTGAGATTCCATCTGCGAGTTTTATCTTGCGAGTTTGCTAAAACGCGCAAGTTAGCCTCTGCGAGTTCTAGAAACGCATACGGTACAGTCTGCGAGTTCATCAGGAACAGTGTTCTGGGGGTTCCTTCGGTCTGCGAGTTTGTTCGAAATAGTGTGTTGTGAGTTTATTCGGTCTGCGTGTTTCGGCCTGCGAGTTATTTCTGCGGGTTCATTTTATCTGCGAGTTTCAAGCTATTCAGTGATCTGCGAGTTTCAGTCCTTAGTCAATTTTTGCAAGTTGTCTCAAATTTGATCAGTTTTGAATTTTACACACCAAGTGTAATCTGCACTTCTTGAACGATCAGTTCAAATCACATTTTTGTTACAATCATGTCTAGAGATCTACTTAGCATGGGTTCGAAATCCAAACCTCCAGTTCTTCAAGCAGATGAATATTCTCAGTGGAGAAAGAGAATGATAAACTTTCTGAACAATCAAGATAAATCCTTGATGACTTCTATTCTGGAAGGACCCCATTTTCCTCATGTCACTGCAGCAAGGGTTCCTAAAACTGAAACCACACCATAAATTCCTGAAAGAAATGTTGCTAAAAATCCAATTCAGTACAATGATAATGATAGGAAATTGGTCGAAAGAGATGCTAATGCACTAACTTTCCTGATCATGGCAATTCCAAACGACATATTCAACCGAGTTGACAGTCGTGATTCAGCTAAAGACATTTGGGATGAATTGGAGAAATAGTTTCTTGGATCGGCCAAGTCTCAAAAGACTAAAAGAAACCAAAGCATTATTGCTTATGAAGGTTTCAAGGTGTTAGAGCACAAATATGTTGGATTCAAGATCATAAAGTTTGAAGACCAAAAGATCAAGAAGTCAAAGCTGTAAAGTCAACTCTTATCAAAAGTCAAAGTCTTTTGTTAATAAATGTCAAAGTCAATGTATGTGTAATTTGTTTTCCTTGTATTTGATAGAGGGTATAAATACTTTTGTTTGTTTTTGTAATCAAATGTACACACACATATTAGAGAAGAGCTTATTTGTATATCTTTCTAGAGTGAGAAAGTAGAGAGAGAAAGTTGTGAGATTGTAATCTTGTGAATAATTCAATGACATGTGATTACGAGATTCATCTTGTTTGTTTGTTACTGAATTAGAACTTGATATCTAGGGAATAACAATTGGTATCAGAGCAGATCCAAAGTGAAATCAAATCGAGAAATTCAAGTTTTTGGTTTGTTCGTCACTGTTCATTCAAGAAAAATCGAATTTTGGATTTTTGAGTGTTTTTGGAGCAGATTTTGATTAGGAAGTGTTTGAAAAGTGTAATAGATTGAGTCTATGTACTTTAATTTTAGTATTGCACTGTAATTTTAACGAATTTTGAAATTTTTGTTGAGTTTTATTCATGAATCGTTTTTCACTGTTTCATCGATCTTTTTGAATTGTAAGTGTTTGTTTGTAAATTTCTTGAATTGTAATTCGTTCTAGTACTGTAATCGAGCATCATTTCAAAGTTTCATGGCATTTGGACAAAGTTTAGATCGATTTCAGATGGAAAAATCAGTTTTTGGGTCGACGGAAGGAAGAACGCGCTAGATCTCTAAAACGCGCTAGTTCATCGTCGAAACGCGCAAGTTCGTCGTGAAACGCGCAAGGTTCATCATTTAGAACGCGCAAGTCGAAAGAATAATTTTGGTCTGAAACGCGCAAGGGCTATCTGTGAGTTCTAAGAAACGCGCTAGTAGTGGCCAGCGAGTTCTACAAACTCGCTAATCGAAGCTAGCGAGTTTCAGGAGGAATAGTGATTAGCGAGTTCTTCGACGTGCGAGTTTGAAGAGGAATAGTAGAAACGCGCAAGTGAAGCTAGCGAGTTTTGTTCAAACGCGCAAGCTTCGACGTGCGAGTTTGGAAAACGCGCACACCTTTGTTAGCGAGTTTTAGGCACTTGCGAGTTTCATCATCTGCGAGTTTGATCTGCGAGTTTGCTTGCGAGTTTGTCTGCGAGTTTGCTTGAGAGTTTATCAAACGCGCAAGTCTCGATCTGCGAGTTTCACTTTGAATAGTGACTTGCGAGTTTCTATACTTAGAATTTTTTTTATGAGAAATTTTCAAAACTGTAATATGCCCTTTAATAGTGAAAAAAATTTCTCTAGGGGCGCTGCCCCTCGACCCCGCAAGGGCGTTGCCCCTTGACCCCACCTGCTAAGTCTGCCTAGGTCTGCCTAGGGACCCCCGTGCTAAGTCTGCCTAGGGGGACAAAAGTTCTTTCTGTGATCAAAATCTCTGAATTTTTTTTTTAAGATTTCTGTATTTTTCTTGTGATTTCATATTGGATTAACGATCATTTTTGTCAAGTTCTTTTTGTAACAGATATTCAAGATGGGATATTTTTATGATGATGAAAAGAAGATTGCCGAGATCAAATTAGAAAACAAAACTCTCTCTTCCTCAGTTACCTACTATTCAAAGAGGTCAAAGAGATACAAATATGAAATGAATCTACTGAAAGAAGAAGTTAGTGATTTAAAGAAGATGAATGAAGATCTTTTGAAACAGACTTCTGAGCTTAATGAAGAAAAGGTTTTGCTTTTGGAAGTTGAAAATGCTAAGCTAAAGAACAAGATTTCTGATTTAGAAGATCACATTGTTAAGGTTTCTGAATTAACTTGGTGTGCTAATGAAAAGAAGATCTTTGAGTTAGAACTGCAACTTGTTGAAGAAAGATCAATTTTTGAGAAAGAAAAGAAAGAATTTGCAAAGAAATTCTCCGAGTTTTCCAGAAAATGTGCTGATGAAAAGAAGACAGTTGAGCTGAAATGTTTAAAACTTTCTCAACAAATCTCTGATTGTGAGAAAGTAATCATTCTGGAAAGGGATAATTTTGTCAAAGAGAAGAAGTTAATAGAGCAAAAAATGTTGGGATATTCAAAGAAATATCTGGTCAGAGGACAAACGCTGAAATGGACTTTGAAGAAGAAAGAAATATTTTTGAGACTGAGATAAAGAAGCTAACTGCAAAACTATCTGAGTTATCTACTTGTGTGCTTAAAGAGCAGCAAACAAAGTCTGAATTTGAGTCCAAGATTGATCTTCTTGTAAAATAAAGAGATAGTTACTCTTCAAAGGTAAAAGAGCTTGAAAAGATTGTTTCAAAGGTGGGGGTGACTGAGCAAACGCCTCCAGAGTCACAAATCCACACACCTAGAAATAATTCAGCTGACTTTAAAAGGACAGCCTCAAGCTCACACATGAAACCTGTTTCTTCAAGAAGGTTAGTCAATTCATTCAATCATATTCGTACTTCTAAAACTTTCTATGATCAAAATGTAGATGGTTCGGGTACACAAAGAAGACGAAGAAGATATAATGAAGAGAAACTGGTATGGAAAGTGAAACAAGTGGATGATGATGAGAAGAATGATGAGAAGAAGGAAGAAAAGAAAGGAAATAAGAAAAGTAACAAATCATTTGTACATGCATCAACAGCCAAGAAGAACAAAGTGCTGACAGGTAAACCTGATCTTGCTTATTCGAGAGATCAATTGTTCAGGTTGTCAAAGAAAAGGTATTGTTCTTACTGTTATACATATGATTATGTTCATAAAGCAAGTGATCATTACTGGTATGGTTCTTATTCAGTTACTCCCATTCGAACTGCAACTAACACACATGGACCCAAATACCAGTGGGTACCAAAACCGAAAATTGATTCTGTGTTGCAGGCACCAAATGTCAAAGGGGAGTAATAGAACCAAGGCTTCTAAGTAAATCAGCTTAGAACTCGTACTTCAACGAATTTTGACTTCTAAACACAACAGTTTAGGACTCGCTCTTCAATGATGAAAAAGAAATGCTACTCCCGAGCTGATAAGAGAGTGTACTCAGATACTTAGAAGAGGAAATCAACCTTAAAGGGGGAGTACATAAATTTTTCTGGAAATATGTATTCGGAAGATATGATGAACTACACTTCAAATGGAGTTGTAGATCTCTATAATGTGCCTTTTACTGATAAATTTCAGATGAATATTTTCAGGGGGAGTAAAATATTATGATTTCTGATTATTTCAGATCAGAACTCGTACTTTAATCGTTTTACTGCTTTATGTCTTTTAATTTTTGTGAATAAATTTTTGACTAGACTTTGAGACTTGCAGGATGAGAGAAGCTGACAAGATCATATCTAAATGACTACAGTTTGACTTTCTGAGAATTAAGATTGTGTGAAAAGGTAAATTTCTTATCTTAATCTCAAATGTATCTGAAAGAAGGACAACTTTCAGATATAGAAAACATGTTCTTAAATGTTCAAACCACTTCCCGATTCTTAAACAGATTTTATAATTTGGAAGTGTGATTTTAAATGTTTTCATTTTTATTTTGTGCTTACATTGATAAACAAACCGTGTGTTTCCAAAGATAAATACTTACGTATTGTCTTTTCTATATACTTTCAAGTATTCACACACACCGGTTTGAATCTTTGTTCAACATGTTCTTACCATGTCTCAAAATTGAAACAATTTTTCTTCGATGGTAAGACACTCTGTTTGTATTCAATGAATTTTGAGCAATATTTCATTTCGAAACGGTCATTTCAAGAATGTCTATATTTTGTTTCGTATAGACAAATATCAATTATTCTTGACCCTAAGCTTTAATTGCTATATCATTCATATCTGGTCATTTTCATACAATGTCCGATTTTCAAACAAGTCTTTTTTATTCATTTTCATTCATTCAATATACTTGTTTGAAAATACTTCAATGTTTAAAAATGCTCATATCTTCATGATTATATCATCTGAGCATACATTCATCTGACATTTGTATATGAGCTTTAACTGATAAAGTTAAACCATTTGAGCAACTCATGCTTTATAGGAAACTTGGGTTCTTTGTGCTAGGAATTACCTAAACTTCTATGGATTCATGTTAACCAGTGTTTCCTACCCATGAAGTTAATCCTTTAGTGATTGAGTGTGAGGAGTCTAAAAGAAATGAGTGTGGGTGTGATGAGGTAAAATGGAAAAGAGAGTTTGGTTAGTAGTGAGCTTATTGATTAAAAAGAAAGAGGGTGTGAGATCAGAGTAAAAGAATATTAAACTCTGCACCAACTACTTTCTGAGTCGGGCAGCCACATTACTAGCGTTTCACAATTCTTTGGTGAATGTTATTGAAACAGGCAAATAGCCTATGCCAACTCTTGATTATAACCCCACCAACCACTCATTTTCTTCTTAAAAAGAAAATGTTTCACATTTTAAAGGGGACGCAGCACATTATCTATCTGGTTTTCATTTGAAAAATCTGGATATTGAAAAAGAAGGAAGTCTGCCCCACCTTCGCACTTCAATCATGCACATTGAGTCAGTGTTTATCTACTGTTGTCTTAGTGGTTTACACAACTTTGAGCCTTATTGAAAAGCAATCATTTGTGCTTAATTCTTTCTACACTTGCACGTACACACAAAGAATTTGTTTCTTTGTCATAACATTCATAGAAATTGCCTTTGTGGTATTTCGATGATTGGATGGAAGCCCTGGGGGAGTGAACATCAAAAAGCTCCTTTATATTGTGTATTCGTTACACATAGTGACTTTGTGTTACTGACAGGCATTTTTAACTGATTCATCTGTTGATTCAGGAGTTACATGTTCTTAATTTGTCTGGATTTGAAAAGATCTAGATGATTATCTTGGAGGATTGACAAAATCAGAGGCTTAGTTGGAAAGATCAGAATGGTCAAATGACATTTCTTGGTGAAAGTTTTGATGATATCGATGCTCTAATCAACAAAAAGGGGGAGAAGAGTTCAAGAAATGTTTGAAAGAGTTTGAATGAAAAAGAATTGTCTGAATGAAGAGTTTGAGTTAAAGCTGGGAGAAAACTTTCAAGATTATTGAAAGATGAAAGCAACAAAATTGTTGAAGATTATTTGCTGAAGCAAAGTGTGCTAAATCTAAAGATATTTTCTTTTCATGTCTGAAAAAGGTTTGTGTACAACCTTTGGGGAGATTGTTATTATTTTTGAAGATCAGACGTTGGGAAGATTGTTGAAAGTTTTTGAATACAAAGCTAAAGAAGAATTTCATCGTGTTAAGGGGAAGTTTGTATATCTTGTTTGTATCAAAGGGGAGATTACAAAAGAAGATAAAGATGTTTCAAAGGGGAGTTACTTCAATTGAGCTTAATTAGAGAAGATCGCATTGCTAAATCTTTTAGTAATGATCTTGATCCAAAGGGGGAGATTGTTAGAGCACAAATATGTTGGATTCAAGATCATAAAGTTTGAAGACCAAAAGATCAAGAAGTCAAACCTGGAAAGTCAACTCTTATCAAAAGTCAAAGTCTTTTGTTAATAAATGTCAAAGTCAATGTATGTGTAATTTGTTTTCCTTGTATTTGATAGAGGGTATAAATACTTTTGTTTGTTTTTGTAATCAAATGTACACACACATATTAGAGAAGAGCTTATTTGTATATCTTTCTAGAGTGAGAAAGTAGAGAGAGAAAGTTGTGAGATTGTAATCTTGTGAATAATTCAATAACATGTGATTACGAGATTCATCTTGTTTGTTTGTTACTGAATTAGAACTTGATATCTAGGGAATAACACAAGGCCAAGGATGGTGAATCGTTGAAGGATGCTTATGATAGGTATAACATCATCCTGAATGAACTGAGGAAAAATGGAGTTCAGAAATCAGATTCAGAGATAAATTTCAAGTTTATTAAAAATCTTCAGCCAGAATGAGAAGTTTATACAATTTAGATGCAGATTAACAAAGACATGGATGAAGAAAACTTGCATGATCTGTTTTTTGCATTAAATCAACATGAGGATGTCATCAAGAAACAAGTTGCTGCTACAAAAGAACTGAGTCAGTTGAAAGAAAAGCACAAGAAAGTGGAAGACTCTCTAGCTTTATTGACACAGAATCCAGGATTGATTTTAAAAGCAACATCTGGATCAAGCAAACCATTAAAGGCAAAAGCTATGGTGTCAAAGATTGTTGATTCTTCTGAAAGTTCTGAGGAAGAGGATGAGGATGCTGAACCTGAAGAAGTAGATGAGATTGCTGCTTTCACAGAAAAACTGTCTTTGTTAACTACAAGATTTCACAAGAAGTTTGCAAAGAAGAAATTCTACAGCAAACCCAAGCATGATGGTTACAAGTCAAGTAAATTGTTGATTGAGAAAGAAAAGAAGGAAGAGAAGACAGAGGAAAAGAAGGAAGGAAGAAAAAGAGAAAGAAAAGTCAGACAAGTGCTTTAATTGTGGAAAGTCGGGTCACTTTGCTAGAGATTGTCTGGAGAAAAAGGTGAAGAACTATGAGTACTACAAGAAGAAAGCTCAACTTGCAAAGGCTGTTGAAAAAGGGCAAGCTCTGAAAGCTGAAGATGAAATCTGGTTGTACTATTCAGATGAGGAGGAAAGTGAAGTAAAAGCAAACCTGACTGAGGTCCACTACAACCTCATGGCTCATTTACAAGAAGAGTGTGATACTGAGGAAAATTCAATATCTGATGAATCTGACTCTTCTAAAAATGAAGAGTTGATGAACTTGATGTCCCAACTAACTCAAATGAATTCAGAATTTTTGAAACTAAAAGATAAACTTGAAGAAAAAAAATTCATCATACAGGGACATCAAGATCAAGTTTTGTTATACAAAACATTATCAGAAGATAAAGAAGAAGAGAAAAATGCTTTAAAAATGGACAAAGTAAAGCTTCAAAATGAACTATCTTATTTGCAAAAAGAAGTTTTAACTCTTAAAGATCAGAAACTGGACTTAACTCTTCAGTATGAACTTGTTATGAAAGACAGAGTTGAGGCATATACCAGAATAAAAGATTTAGAAGAATTAATTCTCAAAAGAGGTCAAACTAAACAGACTCTAAAAATTTTAACAAGCGGTCAAAAGGAAAACAAATTTTATAAGGCCAAGCCTGGTCTAGGTCTTTCAGATGTGGATGTTTTAAAGAAGGCACCAGAAAAACTTTACAATTTAAACAAAAATGATTCGGAGCCTATTATTTTAGTTCCACAAATCCTTGAGACGTTTGTTAAAACAGAGACTATTTCAGATACATCAACTAAAATAGAAACAGAACCTATTGTTAAAGATAAATCTGAAAATAAGATGAAGTATGAATCTCAAGGTCTCAAAAATGTCTATTTTAAATACGACGAATTGAATTCTTCTTATGAAAATAAAGAGAAAACATTTGTTGAATTTGAAAATATCTTTCCAAAAGAAAATGAGATTCATACTACATCACATGTTTCTGATTCATCTGAAATAATAGTTACATGTCCTATTATAGTAGATGGAAATGAAAAGTCTTTAATTTTAAACAAACCTGTTCCAGAAATGACTTCTAAGAGTTTTGATCTTGAATATCAAGCAGCTTTAAACAAAAATTTTGTTCTTGAAAAATAAATTTCAGACTTACAAAATCAAAAAGCTGGTCTTGATAAGAAAACTCTCCAAGAAAAGAAAGATCTTGAACTTAGATGTATGCAACTTTCAAAGAAAGTCTCTGAATTTGAAAAAATCCTGATAATTGAAAGAGACACATTTGCTCATCAACGTCAAATCTTTGAAAGTCAAATATCTAAGTATGTCAAAGATCTATCTGTTCTATCGTCAGATATAATGAAAGAAAAATTAATCAATTCTGACTTGAAAAAGAAAGTTGATATTTCAAATTCTAGTTCTTCTAAGATGGTAAATGACAAAATTCTTTCTGAAGAACCTGTTTTATCTGAAGAAGTATGTTTAAATTCTTATTTGACTAATATGACTTCTGATTGTGCTTCAAATTGCTTACTGAAGAAGAATGTGTCCAAAGAAAAGCAGAAGGTGGAAGAGATTCTGAATACTTCTCATGACAGTGCATGTAATAGAGTAGCTCCAGCTTGTAATAAATGTCAACAAAGTTCTAATAAATCAAAATTTCTTTCAAAGATTGATTTGTTGACACAAGCTTCTACTAGATTGCGATGTTCATTCTGTTATGAAAGTTCATTCTCTCTTAAACCTAAATCTTCAAAGAAAAGAAGAAAAGTCCATTTGAAAAACATTAAATCTTCTACTTCTTCTTCTGATAAATCAAAAGCTGAAGCTTATACTTTAAAGTCTAAAAATCAAAAAGTTGAGTTAAAGAAAGTTGTTGAATTACGATATGTGCAAAGATGGATTCCTAAAGATATACTTAATGCACAAATGGTAAAAAGCAAAAGTTCAAAAGATAAGAATGTTACTAACAAGAAAGGTCCCATTCTTATATGGGTACCTAAGTTGAAGTAACTGTTTTTGCAGGCTTGTCATGTGTGGATTATAGACTCAGGAGCCTCGAGACACATGACAGCTTGCAAACACCTGCTACACGATTATGTAGAACATTACGCAGGAACAGTTAACTTTAGGAATAAAATGAATGGTTATGTCAGAGGATACGGTCTTCTCAAGAACATAATGATATCTATCTCTAAAGTTCTGTATGTCGAGGGGTTAGAGTACAGTTTGTTTTCCATCAGTCAATTCACCGAGAAGAAATGTAAAGTGGAATTTGATGAAGACTTTTGTTATATCAAGGATAATTCAGGCACAGAGTTAATCAAAAGAGAAAGAATGGGATTACTTTATGGTGTTAATTTTCCAACTCTACAAGCTTCAAATATTGTGTGTCTTATCTCAAAAGCTTCAGTAGATGAAAGTTGGTTATGGCATCGTCCGTTTTCTCATCAACATTTCAGAGAATTGAACAAGTTGAGGACTCAGAATCTTGTCATCAGGGTTCCAGAACTTGAAACAATGCAAGCAGAATAGCTCATCTCTTATGAAATAAGTGACATAGGGAAAGTTACTTTCAAAGGAGATGTTAGAGTTGGTTCTATTCCTTATACAGGCTATGATATTGAGGGGGACTCTTTGAAGTTCATTGAGATCATCAGAAAGTCACTCAAAGTACCATTCCTAGAAGAGACAGCCAAAATCTTTGTTTCATCTCTGCAGCCAATTGATGAAGGAAATTTCTATGGTGTTGGAGACAGAGATAAGGTTTATCAGGCCAACTACATCAAATTTATGAAGACTCAATTTATGAAGACTCAAAGCAGACTTTCCCCAGTTGCCAAAAGAGAAGAGATTTTTCAAGTCCAAAATGTTCACATGTGCAAGATTCTGAATGAACACTATCCAAAGTTCACAGTTCAAAGAAGAGATATGAAGATCAGTACTTTTACAGAAGCTGATTTTGATAACTTGAACTTCTCAGACATTATGTTTATTGTGAATGAGTTCAGAGACAGGATGAAGAGAAAGAGGACACAGGTTGTTGCTTATGCTTTGGATGTTATCAAAAGATTCATGACAAGGAGTGTATACAATGCTTACACATTTGACATTCAGCTTGGCATTGAAACTAATCATAACAGAGTAAACCTGCTGGCACCAAACTTCAACCATCCTAAGATCAGAGTTCTAGAGCCTTTTCAGATCTCCAGATATCCAGAATTGGGTGTGATGTATGTAAACACCAAGTCTCATAAGAAGCAGTTCATGAGAGCATTAGAATTGGCTAAGTATTCAGATGGTACTTTGAAGTATGTGCGAAAAGTGCTTGAAGATAAATTGTTTCTGTCAGAGCAGGAAAGATTCAGAAAGAATGAAGGTGTAAGGTCAGTTGAGTCTCTTAACATGGAAGCTATGCTTGAAGAGATCAACAAAAAGATAGAGTTCAGAGAGCACATAAGAAGGTTTGAAGCACACCTTGGAATCAGAAGAATCTGTTTTAGAAGATGGGACCAGAACAAGTTTATCAAATGATCTAAAAAGGGGAGATTGTTATTGTATTTTGTTTAGATCATTTTATGTTGACTTTGTCTTTAGTTCCCTTGTATTTTGGTTGACCTATAAATAAGGTCTTCCTTGTTCTTTTGTCTTGTAATTAGCCTGATTGTAAACACTCTGAGAATCTAGAGAGAGAAACTTTGTACCCATCACATGTGACATCAATACACATATGATTTCCTCAATGATTCTCATTGTTCTTAATTGTTTTGATATTGTGATTTGATTGGACAATTTCATCATCCATTGATGAGCTGAAGTCGTTGTTGTTTGCCAAACTGTTACAACAAGCTCCGGATAACCAGCAAGACGCAGATCTTCTTTCACTTATGCAATCCCACCTTCAACAACAACCGCCATAATTTGTGAAACCAGCAGATTTGGTTAGTGCTTCTGAGTTTATTTCTTTCAAATCTGATATTTTGCATGCTATATCTGATCTCAAACAGGTAGTGCAAACGTCATGTAAAACCCAAGCAGCTGTTTCTATACCAAGACATGATCCTGATCAAGATCATGATCATGAGGGGGAGAATAGGGAGAAACAAGCAGCTGCTGGATCTGATGATGTGTTTATGGTTGATGAAAGATCTGGTGATGTCAATGTTGGAGAGAATGTTGATCATGGAGAAAAGTAGATTGATCAAAATGAACTTGTCTTATATGTCAATTAGGAAGTAGAACCAAGGGTTGAAAAGCCTAAGGTTGCTACAAGGGAGGAGATTTTGCAGATAACAGGCTTGAATGCTTTTGATGTTATTGATTTGTCTTCGGATGAGGAAGAAGATTCGAATGAGAAATATGATCAATTCTAGGAGGTTAAGGAGGAAGAGAATGAGAATCTGATGTTTGATATTGATGACATTCCAGAAACTGATGTTGGTGTTCTTCATACTATTCTAGAATCTCAAGAGGATATTCAGCTAAGTCCTGTTCAGAATGAGATTCCAGAAGTTAATGTTGAAGCCCCTGTCATCCCGTCTTTCAAAGAAATCAATGTTTCTCGTTCTTCTGAAGTTCCAGTTGATCAGAATATGCCAAGTCCTCAAAGAATCCCAAGACCCTTGCAAGATATGCCACCAGTGCAAAGCCCTGAGCAAAACATTCAAAATGCTCAAGATGACCAAGATGAAGGAGAAAGGCAGAATGATGAGAATGTCCATGTACCCGACATGCCTGGAGAAGAGGCAGGACCTTCAAATGCTCCGGAAGCACCTCTTGTGCCATCTGAAGCTGATATCAGGCATATGAGACGTGCTCTCCGATTTTCATTTCTAGAGGAGCAGATGAAGAAGATATTTGTCCATAGGGTAAGGGAAATGGATAAATACAAGGTTTTGGGAGTTCAGAATCAGTCCAGAGAATATCATGAGGAGTATGCCAACATAATGAACTGGTTGAGATAGGTTGAAAGGATTGTGAAGAACAAATCTAGTATAGTAACTATCAGGGAAGTCAGATTAAAAAGTTTATGAACATTTAGTATCCTGAATTCTTCGTGCAAAGGAGAGATCTTACTGAATGCAGATTCACCGAGGCTGACTTTTGTTTTATGAATGTTGAAGACCTTGAATTTCTCTATCACCATTTCAGAAATTTAGTCATAAAAAGGGAAAATATCATTTTTGCTTTGGAGGCTGTCAAACGGTTCATGAGAAGACATATTTTCTACACTTACTGTTATGATTTTCAGTTGGGGATAGAAACGAACCAGAGAAAGGTCAATATGATTAAGCCCAATCTGACCTTATCTGATATCGACAATTATGATCTTTTCACTGTACTGGAGGAACCAGAGTTAGGAGTAGTCTACAAGAATGATCAGAATGAAAAGATATTCTTCAGAGTGTCTGAAATTGCCAAGTTTTCTGATGGAACTCTAAAGGTTATAAGACTACAACTTGACTCCAGATACAAGGAAAGTGACAGAAGAAGATTTCAAGGAGAAGATCATCTGCCTAGAAGAGTGAAGATGGTCATGCTGAGAATTATGGAGGCTATTGATGATAGAATCGTGTTTAGAAGAGGGATCATGAATTTTGAATCGCTATTTGGGATCAGACAAGGAAGTTATTCAAGATGGGGCAGATAAAGTTTTATTATTTGATTTAAAAGGGGGAGATTGTTAAAGCATAGTTTAGATCAAATAATCTTGTTTTCGGTGTTGATTTTTCATGTAAGCTTTTGTAGAGGTCAAGGCTTTGTTTGACCCTATATAAGCATTGTCTTTGTCTGGTTTTGGTAAGCATGTAAGAAGTGTCAAGTTGTAATAATTCTTTGTTAGATATATGACTACGACACTTTAGACAAAATTCTCTCTCTAAATCCTTTCTCTAAATTAGTTCTTTAATTGTCAATTGCTTGAAATCTGGGATAACATAACTGGATCTAACAACTTGAGTTTTTCAGGAGTGTTAAAACAATCAGTTTTATCATCCAAACAAACATTAGTATTCATTAAGGCATCAAACTCTTTTTCAGTCTTACAATTTCACACAATCATCTAAATTTACTTTACCATTCATGAAAGCATCAAACTCATTTTCTAATGATTTAACAAATTCATTTGATGAATTTGAAGCTTTTAAAGCACAAAAGATCTCACCAATAAAAGGTTTGCAACAAAAGATCAAGAAATGTTTGAATCCGAGGAAGTTACATGTTTAGATTTTGGGAGATTGTACAAGATTTGAAAGAGAAATTTCAAAGAATTCAGAAAGTTTGTTGAAGGTTTACAAAACTTTTCGTTGAAGATTATTTGTTGATGCAAAGTGAGCTAAATCTGAAGATAATTTATTTTCTGAAGTCTGGAAGAGGTTTTATTACCTTGGGGGAGATTGTTATAGTTCTTGATGAGCATATTCACAGATTTTGGAGAAGATTACAGAAGGTATAAAGACAGTTATTAAAGGAAAGTTACTCAATGAAGAGATTGATTTTTAAAGGAAAGTTATTTGTCAGAAACTTAAAGAGGGAGAATGTTCTTAAAAAGGGGAGAACGTGCTTTAAAGATGAAATTCATTTTAAGAGAAGTACAAGTTTATCCGAAAGAGGCAGATTGTTCTTTGATGCTAAAATTTAATCTGAATCCAAAAGGGGAGTTTCAATGCATATATTTTTGAAGATGGTCTTGAATCCAAAGGGGGTGATTTTTAGTGCACAAATATGTTGGATCCAAGATCATGGGAATCAAGGTCAAAACTCAAGTCAAACCTTCAAGGCAAAAGTCAAAGTCTTTGTAATAAGTCAAAGTCAAAGTGTTTATTGTTTTAGTTTAGATTCCTTTGTATTAGTTAGTTGTATAAATAGCTTGTGTCTTTGTAAGTGTGGAAGAGAACTTAAACGAGTAGAACTTAGAAGATAGTGTTCGTAGATAGAGAGAATATTAGACAGAGAAAGCATTATGTGAGTGATTTTGTAAACTGTGAATTTGATAAACAATGACATATGACTATCTGAGTTAAATTTGTTGTTGATAATCTTGTTTAGAACTTTTATTGTGGGACAAACAATTGGTATCAGAGCAGAGTTCGATTGAATTTTTCAAGAATATGTCTTCGCACACTATTTACTTTAGTCTTGATCAAATTTCGAATTTTTCACTGTAATTGTGAGTGTAATTGTTTCTACAGTGTTCGTTTGATGTATTAGATAAAGTCTTGTAGTGATTTGAAACATATTTGCACTATAAATTTTGGACAATTTGATGTTTTTGTGATTTTTGAGTCGCACGAGTTCTAAGCACTGGTTTGGATTCGAATTGTATGTTTGATTGAAGTTCTTTGAAATTCATTGTTTGTAATCGATTCCTGCATTGTTCGTGTATAATCTTGTGAAGTTTCAAACTCAGATTCGAAGATTTGATCAAGTGTTGGATCGATTGAAGGATTTTAGATCGAAAACTTGAAGAACTCGCATGAAAACCTCGAGAACTCGCAAGATCTGAGGATTTCGTATAGAGAATTCGCATAGAAGTTGATTCCTGAAGTTGACAAGTGCAGAATTCGTATAACAGTGATATACGAATTGCACAAGCGACAAATAAAATGAAAGGAATCCAATTATCAAAACATGGGAAAGACATATTTTGTTCAAACCTTAATATCTCACCGATGACGGGATGAACATCGAGTCCTTATCAAACTATCTGCCTATCATTAAGATCTCGGTTGCCTCCCAACCTTAGGTTGTACACATCACCTCAAGAATGGCCTACGACCTTAACTAACAACTTCCATCAAGGACACCCCAAAACGAACTTTATTCTTAAAGACTTCAAATTCCGACACATCACAGTTTCCTCAATAAAAATTTGTACTTAATGTTTACCTCGACATTCTCATCAAATTCCCCCAATACTCAACACCACCAAAGATTTATCGTCCTTTTCCTGACGAAGTTCCTAGCACTAGTTTGGTCCAATTCACCACGCAACAACCTGTCTTCCCCAAACTGCCCCAAACTCCCCGGTTACTCAACTCCCATAGTGTATTCAAGCATCGATTGACAAATCAACGAAACCTCGTTGTTTACAGAATTACCAATGATCGATCCCTAATTTCCATCATCTAACTTCCTTAAGGTTACCACTTAAATTGCAAAGACACAGTTTCATCGGAAGTACATTGAAGCACCCCAACGGTCATTGTCCTCAAATCGAATGTCGACACCTATCATCAAAATGTTTACACCTCAATCGTGGATATACCACCATGTAATTCCTTCCATATTTTGCACTGACGAATTAAAGTTGACATCTATCATGGTACTAAATTCCGACAAACAAATCACCATAATTTCCTTATTCCTGACGACTCACCCGGATGGTACACATCCGACCCAATCATGGCGTCGAAAATTGACCCATCAGTTCATATCCCACCGAAATCAAGCAACCACACAATGATTTATCCCGATGATTTACCAAAACAGAAAGATCACCACTTAAATATCTGGGAGAATACACAAATCTACTACTTTAATAATTCGTGCGTATACTGATTCATAAACTGGAATCCAAAATTCGAAACTGGCCACGAGTCGGTTAATCCGACGCTTCATTTTCCAAGGACTCCTCTAGTCCTAATTACAACTCCTTTCATGGAAGGGGTTCAAATCTACAGCTATAATGAGTTCAAGGTTTTTCAACTACTAAGTCAATTTTAGTTTTATAAAACTTCTAAGTGCAAAAGCTTTAGAATAATTAGCCGCACAAATAAAAATCCACTACCGTTTACTCGGTAGGTGTACAAAGTGGTCTCAAATGCCACACACATAAAACCATTTTGAAAATCGTTTGGTCATTACTCAAACTAATAATGACAATAGACAAAGATACACAATTAAACTTTTCGAATGGGCCACCATGGTCCTAACATGCATCAACTTACTCCATGTATGAAGAAAAACTTTATATACTAAAACAGTGTGTAACAAAGCGTTTGTACAAAACTCCAGAAGGGAAATTCACGTAATCAAGTTCCAAAAATTTCTCATTTAACCATATAATGACATGAAATAAAATTTCTCAACGTGACTCGCATATATCAGTTTATTCCCCAAAACATAGTAGAAGATAGATGCATGCAATTTGGGTCAAACGTAAAAATAATTTAGATCGACTTCAACCTTTAAGTCGCACGAATAAAATGCTCTTTGCCCCAAAATAGTGGTTATAGTCATATATACCCAAAAGCCAATATAACGTATTTCGTACACCCTTAAAAGTGATGTCAACAACCGTAAATGCACAAAACAAACATTGAGTATGACTAACATAGACTCTCCATACATTTACTCACGCCATGGTGTAAATCAATTCGTGCACTGTTAGAGCACAAATATGTTGGATTCAAGATCATAAAGATTGAGGATAAAAGATCAAGAAGTGAAAGCTGGAAAAGTCAACTCTCATCAAAGTCAAAGTCTTTTGTTAATAAAGTCAAAGTCAATGTTATTTGTATTTGTTTCCTTGTATTTGTTGTCAAGGGTATAAATACCTTTGTCTTTGTTTTTGTAATCAGTTGTACACACGTATACTAGAGAAGAGCATATTGGAATATCATTCTAGTGAGAGAAAGTAGTGAGTGAAAGTTGTAAGTTTGTAATCTTGTGATTGAGATCAATGACATATGAATTTAGATTCTCATCTTTAGTATTTGTTACTGAATTAGAACTTGAATATTTGGGAATAACAATTGGTATCAAAGCAGATTCAAAGTGAAATCAGATCAAGAATGTTGGTTCGTCACTGTTCATTCAAGAAAAATCGAAATTTGGATTTTTGAGTGTTTTTGGAGCTGATTTTGATTAGGAAATGTTCGAATAGTGTAATAGATCGAGTCTTTGTAATTCAATTTCAGTATTGCACTGTAAATCACACGAATTTTGTAATTTTTGTTGAGTTTTATTCACTAGTCGTTTTTCACTGGTTCATCGATCTTTTTGTATTGTAAGAAGTTGTTTGTAAATTTCTTGAGTTGTAATCTGTTCTAGCTTTGTAATCGAGCAACAATTCAGAGTTTCAAATCAATTGGACAAAGTTTAGATCGAATTCAGATGGAAAAAGCAATTTTTGGGTCGTTTTTCGGAAGAACGCGCTAGATCTCCCAAACGCGCAAGTTCTTAGTCCAAACGCGCAAGTTTTTCGTCAAACGCGCAAGGTTCATCAGCTAGAACGCGCAAGTCGAAGGGTTATTTTTGGTCTCAAACGCGCAAGGCTATCTGCGAGTTCTAGAAACTCGCTAATCAAAGCTAGCAAGTTTGAAAGGAACAGTTGTTTACGACTTCTTCGACGTGCGAGTTTCAGGAGGAATAGTGATTAGCGAGTTCATCGACCTGCGAGTTTGAAAATTCAAGAATTATTTCTAAGTGTTGAAACGCGCAAGTGAAGCTAGCGAGTTTTGTTCAAACGCGCAAGCTTCGACGTGCGAGTTTGGAAAACGCGCACACCTCTGTTAGCGAGTTTCAGCGTGAACAATTTTTAGCGAGTTTAGGCACTTGCGAGTTTCATCATCTGCGAGTTTGATCTGCGAGTTTGCTTGCGAGTTTGTCTGCGAGTTTGCTTGCGAGTTTGTCTGCGAGTTTACTTGAGAGTTTATCAAACGCGCAAGTCTCGATCTGCGTGTTTCACAGTGAATAGGGCTTAGCGAGTTTAAGCGTCTGCGAGTTTCACTTTGAATAGTGACTTGCGAGTTTCTATACTTAGAAAATTTTCTAAGAAAATTTTTCAAAACTGTAATATGCCCTTTAATATTGAAATTTTTTTCTCTAGGGGCGCTGCCCCTTGACCCCACCCGCTAACCGGGTAGCGGGACCCCCGTGCTAAGTGTGCGGAGGGGGACATAGTTTTGATTGTGATCAAAATTTCTGAATTTTTATTTCAAGTTTTTCTGTATTTCTTGAGATTTCATATTTGGATTAACGATCATTTTTGTCAAGTTCTATTTTCTTAAGAGGTATTCAAGATGGGATATTTTGATGATGATGATAAACAGAAAATTGAAGAGCTTCAAATGGAGAACCTAAATCTTACTTCCTTTGTTGATTTTTACACAAAGAGATCAAAGAGATACAAAGGTGAAAGAAATCAACTGAGAGAAGAAGTCAGTAATTTAAAGAAGATAAACGAAGATCTACTAAAACAGACTTCTGGGCTTAATGACGAAAAGATTTTGCTTTTGGAAGCTGAAAATGCTAAGCTAAAGATCAAGATGTCTGATTTAGAAGATCACATTATTAAACTTTCTGAATTAACCGAGTGTGATAATGAAAAGAAGATCTTTGAGTTAGAATTGCAAATTAGTGAAGAAAGATCAGCTTTTGAGAAAGAAAAGAAAGAGTTTGCAAAGAAATTTTCAGAGTTTTCCAGAAAATGTGCTGACGAGAAGAAAGCGATTGAGCTTAAATGCATTAAGCTTTCTCAACAAATCTCTGATTTTGAGAAAGTAATCATTCTGGAAAGGGAGAATTTTGCCAAAGAAAAGAAATCAATAGAGCAAAAGAATGTTGGGGTATTCAAAGAAATATCTGGTCAAAGGACAAATGCTGAAATAGGCTTTGAAGAAGAAAGAAATATTTTTGAGACTGAGATAAAGAAGCTAACTGCAAAGCTATCTACAACTGCATTGAAAGATCAACAAGCGAAGTCTGAATTCAAGAAAGAGATTAACCTGCATATCAAAGAAAAGAATAGTCTATCTTCAAAGATTAAAGAGCTTGAAAAGATTGTTTCAAAGGTGGTGGTGACTGAGGAGACGACTCCAGAGTCAAAAATCCACACACCTAGAAATAATTCAGCTGATTTTAAAAAGACAGCCTCAAGCTCACACATGAAACTTGTTTCTTCAAAAAGGTTAGTCAATTCATTCAATCAGATTCGTCCTTCTAATATTTTCTATGATCAAAATATAGATGGTTTGGGTACACAAAGAAGAAGAAGAAAATATCAAGAAGAGAAACTGGTATGGAAAGTGAAACTAGTGGATGATGATGAGAAGAATGATGAGAAGAAGGAAGAAAAGAAAGGAAAGAAGAAAGAAAACAAATCATTTGTATCTACATCAAATGCAAAGAAGAACAAAGTGCTGAAAGGTAAACCTGATCTTGCTTACTCGAGAGATCAAATGTTCAGGTTATCTAAAAAGAGGTATTGTTCTTACTGTAATACATATGATTTTGTACATAAAGCAAGTGATCATTACTGGTATGGTTCTTATTCAGTTACTCCCATACGAACTACAACTCACACACATGGACCCAAATACCAGTGGGTACCAAAACCGAAGATTGATTATGTGTTGCAGGCACCACAAGTAAAGGGGAAGTAAAAGAACTATGGCTCTTGAATAACACAGTTCAAGACCCGTACCTCAATGTTAAGAGAACAAAGGCTTCTAAGTACATCAGCTTAGAACCCGTTCTCCAACGTAGAATGGCTTCTGAATACTACAGTTCAGGACCCGGACTTCAATGCTTAAAGAAAGATACTCCTGGGCTGATATAAGAGATTGTACTCCGATACTCCAATGAGGATATCAACCTTCAAGGGGGAGTACATATTTTTCTGAAATTTTTGCATCCGATTGATATGACGAACTACATTCCAAAAGGAGTTGTAGATCTCTATCTTGTGATTTATAACTGACATATTTTAGATGCATAATTTCAGGGGGAGTAAAAGAATTATGATTTCTGATTACTTCAAATCAGAACTCGTATTTTAATCGTTTTACTACTTTATGTCATTTTATTTTCGAATAAATTTTGTGAATAAATTTTCACTAGACTTTGAGACTTATGCAGGATGAGAGAAGCTGAAACGATCATATCTTTATGACTACAGCCTGACTTTTCTGAGATTTAAGATTGAGCGAAAAGGTATATTTCTTATCTTAATCTCACATATATCTGAAAGAAGGAAAACTTTCAGTTATAGAAAACATTTTCTTAAATGTTCAAACCACTTCCCGATTCTTAAACAGATTTTATAATTTGGAAGTGTGATTTTAAATGTTTTCATTTTATTTTTGTGCTTAATCGATAACCAAACTGTGTGTATCCAAAGATAAATACTTGCGTATTGTCTTTTCTATATACTTTCAAGTATTCACACACACCGGTTTGAATTTTTGTTCAAATTGTTCTTACCATGTTTCTAAATTGAAACAATTTTTATTCGATGGTAAGACACTCCGCTTGTATTCAAAGAATTTTGAGCGATATTTCATTTTGAAACGTCATTTCAAGAATGTCTATATTTTGTTTCGTATAGACAAATATCTGTTATTCTTGACCATAAGCTTTAATTGATATATCATTCATTTCTGATCATTTTAATACAATGTCAGATTTTCAAACAAGTCTTTTGCATTCATTTTCATTCATTCAATATACTTGTTTGAAAATACTTCAATGTTTAAAAATGCTCAAATCTTCATGATTATATCATCTGAGCATCCATTTATCTGACATTTGTATTTGAGATTTAACTGATATAGTTAAACCATTTGAGCAACACATGCTTTATAGGAACTATGGGTTCTTTGTGCTAGGAATTAACTAAACTTCTATGGATTCACATTAACCAGTGTTTCCTACCCATGAAGTTAATCCTTTAGAGATTGAGTGTGAGGAGTCTAAAAGAAATGAGTGTGGGTGTGATGAGGTAAAATGGAAAAGAGAGTTTGGTTAGTCGTGAGCTTAATGATAAAAAGAAAAAGGGTGTGAGATCAGAGTAAAAGAATATCAAACTCTGCACCAACTACTTTCTGAGTCGGGCATCCACATTACTAATGATTCACAATTCTTTGGTGAACATTATTGAAACAGGCAAATAGCCCATGCCAACTCTTGTTTAAACCCCACCAATCACTCATTTTCTTCTTAAAAAGAAGATGTTTCACATTTTCAAGGGGACGCAGCATATTATCTATTTGGTTTTCATTTGGAAAATCTGGATATTGAAACAGAAGGAAGTCTGCCCCACCTTCGCACTTCAATCATGCACATTGAGTCTGTGTTTATCTACTGTTGTCTCAGTGGTTTACACAACTTTGAGCCTTATTGAAAAGCAATTATTTATGCTTAATTCTTTCTACACTTGCACGAACACACAAAGAATTCGTTTCTTTGTCATAACATTCATAGAAATTGCCTTTGTGGTATTTCGATGATTGGATGGAAGCCCTGGGGGAGTGAACATTAAAAAGCTCCTTTATATTGTGTATTCGTTACACACAGTGACTTCGTGTTACTGACAGGCATATTAACTGATTCATCTGTTGGTTCAGGAGTTACACATATTCTTATTTTGTCTAGATTTGAAAAGATCTGGATGAATACATTGTTCGGATTGACGGTGAATCAGAGGCTCTTGAACAGATCAGATTGGCCAAAGACATTTCTTGAAAACAAAGTTTTGATGATATAGATGTTCAAATCATCAAAAAGGGGGAGAAGAGTTCAAGAAATGTTAGAAAGAGTTTGAATGAAAAAGAATTGTCCAAATGAAGAGTTTGAGTTAAAGCTGGGAGAAGTGTTAAAGATTGTTGAAAGATGAAAGCAATAGAATTGTTGAAGATAATTTGTTGGAGCAAAGTGTGCTAAATCTGAAGATATTTTTCTTTTCAAGTCTGAAAAGGGTTTGTGTACAACCTTGGGGGAGAATGTTAATATTCTTGAAGATCAGATTTTGATGAAGATTGTTGAAAGTTTTTAAAGACACTATGCTTATCAGAGAAGGGGAGATTGTAAAGATTTCATACTAATAGGGGGAGCATGAGAGCTGGTTGAGAAAATTATGTTTGTATCAAAAGGGGAGATTACAAGAGAAGATACAGATTGTTCAAAGGGGGAGTTACTTCAATCGAGCTTAAAGAAAGAAGATCGCATTGCTAAATCTTTTAGTAATGATCTTGATCCAAAGGGGGAGATTGTTAGAGCACAAATATGTTGGATTCAAGATCATAAAGATTGAAGATAAAAGATCAAGAAGTGAAAGCTGGAAAAGTCAACTCTCATCAAAGTCAAAGTATTTTGTTAATAAAGTCAAAGTCAATGTTATTTGTATTTGTTTCCTTGTATTTGTTGTCAAGGGTATAAATACCTTTGTCCTTGTTTTTCTAATCAGTTGTACACACGCATACTAGAAAAGAGCATATTGGTATATCATTCTAGTGAGAGAAAGTAGTGAGTGAAAGTTGTAAGTTTGTAATCTTGTGATTGAGATCAATGACATATGAATTTAGATTCTCATCTTTAGTATTTGTTACTAAATTAGAACTTGAATATTTGGGAATAACATGCACTAAACAGTATACGGCAAAATGTTTGCAAAACTCAAAACAGAATTTTCATGCATGATATCAAACTCCCAAAGTTTTCTCTCTTTAGCCACAACATGACACGGACTAAGATTCCACTACATAACTTACATGAGACGATGTATTTCACAAAACTAGTAAAGTGGTATGTGCATGCACCTTGGTTAAATACAAAATAATTTACGTTGATTTCAAGTTCAAATCCAAGTCAACAATATGCTTTCATCGTTCTAAAATGTCGGCTCATACACTATGACGGAAATTCCAAGTAAAATATGCATGCATACAATACTCAACCAAACCGCCCGCACAAGAACTCAAGGGAAAACAATACAACTGGATGCCATTAAAATCACCACATTAAATCCACAAAATCGCATGGAATAAAATTCTCAATAAAACTCAAAACAAAAATAATGGAAGATAACTCTTCGTCCAAAACTTTAACATATGTGGAGGAGATCCAATGTTAAAGTCAAAACTGCAGTTACTTGTCCAAGACCCTAAATAACATCAAAATACGCACATCGCAATATCCGAAATAGCGTTGGACAACAATGGGAATAAAGAAAGTCTCAACAAAGTTTGCAACCTCATACAACCAAATAATTTTACGCATGTTTAAAATCATGGTTTAAAATCTTGTGTTTGCTAAACATTTTTCCAAGACTTTGTAATATAATCCATATGATGCTTTTGGAGACATGAGAAATAATTGATGCAATTCATTTTAGAAATAAATTTTGTGCATGAATTTGATCGGCACTCAACGTTTTGAAACCACGCTCCCCAATTTCCAGACACACTATCGTCATCTGGATGCTCAACATCTAAAGACAATAATTCAAGGATTTCATAGGTTCACCTTACAATTTCTCCTCGAATAATGTCGATTCCCAAAGTCTATGGTTCTAATCCAACCAATCATTACGACCCGAAATGGTCCACTTAATGCAATCACCATGCCTATTGTCACTCCAGGTGACGAATGCTAAAATCATCAACCTCTTCCAAGTTCTACCCACTTAAAAACTCCTTCACTACCCCAACGGTCTGTAACTCGTAGGTTTACCATAACACTGGTCATGTGCAATTATGAACGTATTGTACATGATCATCCTTGCTACCCTCGACGTGATTCTCGTTTCTAGTGGCTCCATTAGTCTCAAAATATCTTATCTTAGAGTGCCTATTGGTGCAATTCTCTCTCTCTCTCTGATTCACTTAAAAGAATACTAGTTTGAGTCTAGGTATTCCAAATCAACACCTAATTCTCTCAAACTTAAGCTCTGATACCAACTTGTAACACCCTCGAATTTGGTAAGAGCAACTAATTAAAAATTACGTTAAAACATCAAGAAAGGGATAGAACTTCCTCTTACGATCCAAAACTCTATATGCCTCAAATACGAATTCTATAATTAACCTTGACAATTATAAAACTCCAATAATATATACAGACTAAATTGAAGTCGGGTGTTACTTAACCCCAATACAAGTTGCCCTTCACAAAACTAACGCGGAAGACTTCATCAAGCTATTTACTCCTCGGGCGCACAAATAACACTCCTCTCTTCACTGATACTAGAATTATTCCCAACCGAAACCTGTTGCACTTGCCGACAAATAAAAAGGTTAGACTAACGCCTAGTGAGTTCAAGAGTTTTTACATGAATAAATATATCTTTAAAAGAATGAACTTCACTTATAACCATGATCTTTCAAATGATTTACTTTAAAACGTGGAAACGACTCTTTTCCAATATCATGCATTTTCAAATATGGACACCACACTACAAAGCATTCTTTATAAAATGATGTAACTAAAAACTCAATCAAACATGAATAGAAATCGACTTCCAGTTTACGAAAAACGTGAATAAAACTCTACATTCCGAAGCACCCAAAACGCGGGTGGGGCAGAATACTCAACCCATAATTTATGGTTAAAAACTACATATACCATATGTCACCGAAAACATGGACACTAGGCCCAATACTCACGCGACAAATAAAATGGAAGGAATCCAATTATCACAACATGGGAAAGACATATTTAGTTCAAACCTTAATATACGCGGGGGAAACCCAATATTAAGGTCATCATGCACAGTCGTCCGCACAAATCCAACGATAAATAAATAAGGCACTAACAGTTAAAGTACTGTTGGCCGACGACGGGGGAGACCCGTATCCGTTGAGGGTGGAGGAACAGAAAAGTATGCCACCCTTGCAACGTTAATCGCATGACACCTCACGACATAAAAGCCCAAGTGTCCCTACGACTTCTTAAGAAGTTTCACCTTAAGAGACAGTTGACCTTGGTGAACATTACAAGGAACTCCACCCCGAAGGCCCGACACACTTAAAGACTATCTCCCAGTCATTACTTCAAGCGGCAGAGGTCCTAGTGTCTACCTCCCAGGTAGCACCTCTAGACTTAACCCTCCTAGTGCCTACTCGTAAAGTTTGCAGTCATAAAACATGGGTACCGGAGTCCAACCCCGCAATACCCAATTGACCATCCAAAACAGACTGACTTACGTGCCTATGGATCCAATGCAACACAGTCAAACATTACATGCCTATACCGAAATGACCAACGCACTCGAGCATGTAATCAACACCAATATGCAATAAGGTATATTAGTATGTATATCATAATTGGGCTTTACATTGAGCCATTAAAACTGGACAATCGTCCCCGAACTCCTTTAAGTCGACATCGAGCTAAAGCGCCCAATATCCTTTTTGACCAACGATTAACAATCCCCAAATGATAAACACACTCGACCCATATCATGCAAACACATGCCCTAAAATACTTGAATAGACTCCAATACAGTTTAGATTGGGACAGATAGTTTTTCAAATGGATGTATACTCTTTATCCTTTTCAAAACGTCCCATAACACGAAATCAAATATTTTACCCAAACAAACACTAAAAGTGTCTTTTTACCAAATAATTTCCACTTATGCAATAAAATGACTTATCAAAACACAAAAATCCCAAAAATGGGGGAGCTTTTACAAGATTTTTAAAGCCAAACACCTCAAATGATAAAAACCTACCAAATAACTCAACAAGTAATAATTTCATGATAGACACATAAATACTTTAAAATGAACATTTTGTCATGTACAACATTTTCACAAATCAACTTGAACTCGTCTTGCTAGATTTAGGCTAAATCTAGGCTTTTACCCCCAATACTTGAATCTCCTTTGATGAAAGCTTGATATCTCCAAGCAATCTACATAGATCTTAGATCCAGCACATCTACAAGGTTTCCTTCACCACACAAGTCAATAGAATCTCACCCAAATTGAAGGATGAAAAGGGAAAAGGATGAAACCATCAAACCCAAACTTAATATTGAGATAGATGAGAAACTTACCACCACAAAATACTCTTGGATCTTCCAATAGACTTCCATTATCTTGTTCTAGTCTTGAAAATCTCTTTAAAATGAGTTCATAGAAAAAAGAATCACGAAATCGGAGTTGGGATGAAGAAGTTATAAAGAAATGAAGTTTTGGGGCTGAAAATCGAGTTTTATGCTCGACAGGGCTTCGCGCGGGTTACTACGAGGCCTAAACCGCGCCACAACCCGCCCGCTTGCCCCTAAGTCTCCCGGGTGGCTCTAAGTCGCGCCGCAAGTCGCACCGAGCACTGTTTAACCGGTTTTCTTCTCGATCACTGTTTTGGCCATAACTTCTTTGTTTTATCTCTGATTTTGCTCCGGAAAGAACCGTTGGACTCGTAATTGGATCTTTCATCCAACAAGACTATAAAACCTAGGATTCAAGTCCAAAATCCAATTTCTTCTTTTTCCCTTAAAATATCAGTTTCTGTATTAACTTAAAATGATACTTTTTGAAAATTGGGATGTTACACATATGTGATGGACAATAGTATCACATCGAGAACACCTAATCTCATGTGATAAAACATGTGTGGGGCCTAGTGATGTGTGGGCAACTTGGCCTTTAATCTAAGTCAAGCCAAAGGTTGTATGTGTATCCGATTTAGTATCACAACTGTATCATATGTGATTGACTATAATATAAAGTTGTTCTCGCGTTTTCGTAAAATGAAGGTGTTTTCGTTTAAACCTTTCCCATATATGTATATATTCACAATTATAGACATTAAATATGGTTTTTAAATGTATTTTTCAAAATAAGAATTGCATTAAAATAAATTATTTTTTATGTAATTTTATATTTAATTTAAACTTGTAAAGGTTATCAAGAAAAATTAGCACGACTAATAAAAAGAAAAATTGCTTTCATAGTGTTTTTACTTTTTAGCTAAATTTTGAACCTATTTTCACCTTTAGCCAAATTTACGTATAAATTTTATATATAAAGCTTTTCTCCATAAACTTCTTTTTTACTCAAAAAAAATATATTTGAACGCAGAAAAAGTTTCTACGTAAAGTTTTTATTTGTTCAAATCAATTCCAGAAAATATATAAATTAATTATTTTTTAAATGTATTTTTAAACTTTTTAAAAAAGTTAATTTTCTTGATAAATTTTAATTTTATTTAAAATAATTAAAATAAATTTTTAAGTATAAAATAATTTTTAAATATATTTTTAAATTTGAAAATTATTATTTTTTAATTTAATTATTTAAAAAGAACCTTTATGCAGAATTCTTTCTTGCGTAAACTTTTATGGTAATTTTTTTAATTTCTTAATTATATTCCAGAAAATAAGTTTTCGCAGAAAGAGTTTTTACGTAAAATTTAAATTACTTTCTTTTTTTAGTAGAAAACCAAAGTTTACGTAGAAAATATTTCTGCGTAAATTTTCTATATAAACTTTGGCTAAATAAAATCTAATTTTGGCTAAAAATTAAAAACAATATGAAGAAATGGCTATTTATGAGAATTCCACCTAATAAAAATAATTGATCATCATAATTTAATATTTTTTACAAGTAATTATTATTTTATTATTGATATATTTTTTACAAGTAATAATTGATCATCATAACTTAATATTTTTTTGTACAAGTAATTATTATTTTATTATTAATATTTTTCTAAAACATTATATAAATATTAATCGATTTTGTTCTATTTATTTTATTTGAAATAATCATTATATTTTTACTATTATTCAGAGTATTATTATTCTTAGTAAACAAATGTAGGTATTCAAATTTCAAAATTTAATAATTAAATAATTAAATTAAAGTTTTAAAAAAAATGTTTTAATTTATATAAAATCAAATGTTCCAAATTTGACATCAAATGTCTAGTCATCTATAACAATAATTACAACATTGTCTATTATATCATTGATTTTATTTTCTTTCGGTAAGTGGAGCGTCGTAAATGTAAAAAATTTAATGAACATTTTAAAGTGCTTCCATTTCATGTCGGGTCTAAAGATAAATATTGGAAAGAGTAAACTTTACAGGGTAGGGGTTAGAGTTGAGGAAATTCAAGAATGGGCTAGGGCATTGGGATAAGGAAGTGGCACCCTCCCTTTTATATATCTTGGTCTCCCGGTGGGAGCGGCGATGAATCAAATAGATAGTTGGAATATTGTGGTGGAGAAATAGAAAAACAAACTAGCTACGTGGAAGGCTAAGCTTATGTCGTTCGGAGGTAGATTGACATTGACTAAATCGATCTTAGGTAGTATCTCTTTGTACTATTTCTCGTTGTTTTGTGCCCCGAGAGGAGTGATTAGTGAGTTGGAGAGGGTGAGGAGTCGTTTTTTTTTTTGGGTGGGGACATTTGGTCTTCTTCTAATTGGTCTAATTATAAGATAGGGTTAGCTTGGGTGAACTGGGAATGAGTGTTGAGAGATTTTAAAAGAGGCGGTCTTAACGTGGGGAGCTTACAATCGGCCAATTGGGGACTGTTGGTTAAGTGGTGGTGGAGGTTTATGTGCGAGAAAGAGGCTTTATGTGTGAGGGTCATTAAAAGCATACACAGGAGTCAGGGCGGTCTTATGTGTAGGAACAACCGGAGCGGGGGGGGGGGGGGGGTAGATCGGTGTGGAATGGTATTGTGAAGATTGGTTAAGATTTGGAGAATTTGGGGATATAATTGCATTCTTCTTTCGGGAAAGAAGTAGGGAATGGAAAGGAAACTAGTTTTTGGTCGGATAGATGGTTGGGAGATGAGGTATTGAAAAATAGGTTTAAACAACTTTGGCATCTTGAAACCAAGAAGGATGCTAAAATTTCCAAGAGAGGGAGTTGGGTAGGGGAGGACTGGTCGTGGAGTTTGGGTTGGAGGAGGGAGCCGAGGGGGAGGGAAAGGGGTGAGCTTGAAGATCTTAATTCTTTGCTGCAGGTTGTGAATCTAAAGAAAAATGTCCTTGACAAAGTGAAGTGGATGCTCGGCACGGACTAGAAGTTCTCATTAATTGGTTTAAAGTCTCTAATTGACGAAAAGGTGGCAAATAGAGTGGATTGTGGGGAGGAGACAAAATGGACGAAAACTCTTCCAAAGAAGATCGATATATTAATTTGGAGAGCAAGGATGGGGAGGCTTCCATGTAGAGCAATACTCGATAAAATGGGTGTGTATATCAATTCTACACTTTGTCTGCGGTGTGACAACTTCGTTGAAACGGTGGATCACGCGTTAATACATTGCGAAGAGGTCAAGAAGGTGTGGCAAGAGGTGGCACGATGGTAGACAGGTAGAGGATGGATATTAGTAATGTTAGATCGGTCAAGGAATTGCTAGACTCGGGAACAAATGGATCGAGCCTAAAACTTTGGCTTGAAGTGATTTGGGCGTTCATATACCTTTTGTGGTCTCAACGTAATCGTATTGTCTTTTATCACAATTCAAGGAAATTGGACGATTTATTTTTTGAGTTTCAACGGAAAAGTTTTGGATGGATATCTAGGCGAACGAGGGAGAAAAAGATCAATTGGAACCTGTGGGTAACGGATCCGAGAGGTTTTCGAGGAGTGGCTGAAATTTGACGAAGGATGCTGGAGGTGTAGAGCGTATACCAACACGACACGAGACTGGCTCTTGCAGCTGGTTACTTCTATGATCGGATCAGTGTTGTAGTGTCGTGGGATTTTGTCCTTGTTTGCTTGTTTTTTTATGCTTTCGGTTCTATGACTGTGGATATGTGTTTGTGGTTTGGGTTGGTTTGCTTCTTGCAAACCTTAGTTTTTGGTTTCTCTGTACATAGTTTTGATGGTATAGTAATAAATCTCTTTTTCAAAAAAATTACTAATTCAATAGTAGTATTATAATTAAAAAAAAAGTAAAAAAAACGTAAGTACTATTATTATGATTAAAACTTCAAAAAAGTAAATAATGTTAAAGGAAAAACGAAACAGAATAACAACATAATAGAGAGACAATGAAATCTATAATTCTCATTAATCATAAGCCCTTTAAATAGGGAAAAGTTTACAAAGAAAAGGAAACATTCATTATGGTAACTTCTAATACTAGGAAAATATTACATCAATCATTTCCTTTTGATGATGGCACATAATCCTACAACACTCCCCCTTGTGCCGAGTCAAATGAGCGATGGTGCATAATTGTTGCCTCGTTAAAACCTTACGCCAAAATAAAAACCCAGTGGGATAAAAAATAGGACGAAGGAAAGAGTACAACGCACCAGTTTCTTTGTAATATAGACTTTTCCTTCAGTCTAGTTTTATCTTAGATTCATACATTAATCATGAGAGTTAGGAAAGCATGATGATATATAAACAGTTGCCTCACTAAAACCTTACACCAAGGAACAAAACCTAATGGGAAAAATAAAACCTTGGTTGAAGGAAAGAGCACAACATACCAATTTCACAAATATAGTAGACTCCCCCTTTTGTCTATTACTCCCCCTGATTCGTGCATTAATCAAGGGAGTTTGGAAAACATTTGTACTTGCTTTCTACATGTTTCCCAATATATGGTTTTTGGTAATGATTTGGTAAAATGTGTCATGTTCTCTTGACATCTTACTTGATTCAATTGAATCTCGATGAGAGTTTTCTTATTGCTAATTATATAAGACTTAAGCAGAATATTTGATGAATCTTATGTTCATTTCTTTGATACATGATGCATTATTTCCATATATGCAAGTAGGATACTGGTTGAACCTAGAACTACTAGCTCCTCTAATATATGCAATGATAGTCCTTAATCATATACATTATTTAATTATCATGGGGAGTAATATTATTGGATTAGTTCAAGGGGTAGTTACAAATGATTGCTTAATTCACTTCCAAACAATCGGCGTGTTCCTTGTGGTAATTCTTTATCCTGTTTGGGAACAATCTTTGTATGGGTCAGACAGATACCTAATATCAGCAAAGACATACCAAGACACTGTTTGGTGTTTTTCTATAAGAGCTAGTACTTTTGCTACTTACATTATAAGTAGGTATTGAAGTTTCATTATCAATCCCATTTTTCTTTCTATAGGGAAAGTATAAGTCTATGTCAATGGTTTCAAAATATTAATTTGATATCATTCCAATGACGTTGCGTTGACGCTGAGTTAAATCTAGCTAACAAATTCACTGAAAAATACAATATATGGTCAAATGTATTGTGTTAAGTACAATAATGCGCATATTGTACTTAGATAGGGAATTCCATCTCCCAACATATTTCGTCATCATCCTTTTGACGAAATGGATCTTTCATTATATCCAACACTTCGACCGATCATGGGAGTGCTAACCGGATGCGCTTTGTCCATATTAAATTGCCTGATTATTTTCTGGACATATGCGATCGATGAATTAATATTTCACAAACTCGGTGTCCTAGCTCAAATATCTAGACAAAACCAAGTTTTCCCAAGATCTTTCCTCTCAAAATCAGATTTCAAGTAGCTTGTGGTTCCTCTTAATCAAGAGTGCCTATTATGTTCATAACATTGAGATATAGAGCTACTTTGAAAATTTGGAATTTGTTTTCCGTAATAAATACGCAAGGGAACAATTCATCGTTCTTATATATCATTTCCCAATCATGGATTCCATTAATTCTTATATATTCTTTATAGATTAGATTGCTTTAATCTATAAAGTGGGTTTTTCAATTTTATTGCAAACGCATTTCGTGGTTTAGAGTTACTTGATTTTGGTAATGTAATATCATCAAGCACTTTTATATATCTCTAAATCCAGATCCCCGTAGAGATATGTGGTAGCCACATTTATGAGCTGCATTTCCAGTCCTTTGGAAACTACTAGGCTAACAAACTATTCAGATGTCATAACATTCATCATGAGAGAGTAAGTTTCCTCATGGTCAATCCAGGGCGTTGTGAGAAACCTTGCGCCAAAGGAGAGCCTTACATATTATGACTTCATTATTCTCGTTACGCTTTCTGACAAAGACTCAGTTATATCCTACAGGCTTTACACTTGGTAGGTTAGCACTACCTTACCAAATACCCGATCCTTTGTCAAAGAATATAATTCTTTCTGGATTGTTTCTTTATATTTAGGCCATTATGCTCTTTGTTGATATTATTCAACTGAGCCTGGTTCGATGTCGTCGTGCTCGATCATCTTATGAGCCATCGTATATGCGAATAAATCATCAATTATTATATATGATCTGTCCATCGACTCATATGTACTCTCATAGTTCATTTAAGATTAATATTCATCTCTAGAATCAATATTAACTTCGGAGCGTCCTCCAACGACGATTCATGGACATAATTATAATTAGAGACAATTTCATGAGAGTTTTGTGTATTGATGATAAATGGATGTGCCTAACTATTCTCTTCCTTTAGAATAGTATCCATCGAACCAAGTAGCTTCCACCACTTCCATTTGGTAGCTACGACCTCAACCACACCTCCACTATGTGTGATTGCAACGCACTTTCCAATGGCGTTGTGCCCTTATTTGGGGACTTTAACCTTGCCAATATATTTGCAGCTCGTATATGTGATCTTGTCACTTCTAGAATAACATTAAACGTATCAGGTATCGAGTCTGATTCGTTTGACTTCAACTTTACATTATGGAGTTTAGGGATCAACATGAGACAGAGTGGGAATACTCAATGACACTTCCTATCGTTCCTATGGAAACTCTTTTCTCCTATCTCCCCCTAACGACGGGAAGACTGTCTCATTTAAGTGACAACCCGCAAATCTGGCGCTAAAGAGATCACTAGTCAAGGATTCTAATTAGCGGATAAAAGTTGGGAATTCATATCCAATATATATCGAATCGTCTTTAAGGACCCATTTTGATGCGTTGTGGGGGCGCAATTGGCACATATACTACACAACCAAACATGCGTAAATGTAAAATGTCAGGCTTATATCCAGTTACCAACTGGTACGCATGAGGTTGTTTAGCTAATAGTGGGTCTAAAAATGAAAAAAAAAACTGCATATAATAATTACATAACCCCAGGTAGATGTGGGTAAATTGGTGCGCATTACTAATACCCTAGATGTCATCATATTCTTTTGATTACAACTTCTATGAGACCATTTTATATATACACATGGGGTATAAGAAACTCTACATTGATCCTCATACATATGCAATTAACATCAAATCCTTATGATGTAAATTCTCCAGCATTCAAAGTCATGTAGACTTGATGAAATAATCAGGGTGATGAGCCCTTAAACGTATAGCTAGTGCTAGGAGTGCAGTATTTCATGTGGACAAGAATACGACATGTGTTCATCGTGTCGAAACCAGAACCATAAAGTTTTAATGGCCCGCATTCTGGATGTTTATGTCCATAAATATCATCTTGTATTCGTTGTAACAATGGAATATTTTTGTATTATGTCCTTACCTTTTGGATGATCTCATTCCTGTCTTAGCTAAGAATTAAGGTATATACAAAAGTTTTAGGTATTTGAGAGGGCATATTATGATGGCAATGTTGTTTCTTATGTTACAGAAGTCAACAGTTGCAATTTGCCTCGTTTTGCCTATCACTCAAAAGAGAATGTGTCGATGTGTATTTTGCAATACACGGATCACTATGTCATAACCATGGTGTCCCACATGGTCATGTCGAAACATATATGTGTCATTTCCCTAAAGTTTTTTTTTATTGACAAAAATGTTTCGATGACCCAATAATCTACTAGTTTGACACATTAGTTCCATGATATGTTTCCTTTCATATTCATTGGAATTTATGTATATATGCTGATTTCCATTTTATACGAATATCTTTATAAGGTTCATATTAATCTTGTACCAATAAAAAAATGACAGTTCATCGTCTAAGTATTTGGTTGGAGGAAAATTATTAATTCAATGAATAATAATATATTTCTTGTATGAGATGTGATAAAAACAATCAAGTTCTCATCGATACATTCCTACACGGAACGAAGGACATTGAGAGTTTTATTTTGTTTTTTGATGTAATCCTTTACATCTATAATGGTTACATATGCGATTTTACTTAAGCAAAAGAAACTAATTAAAATACTATAAAGTAAATTTCAAAAAAAATCTATGCTTTATCATTCTTATGATATAGATCATTTTAATTTGTTTTCTTTTTTGACAAGAGCACTCTTTAGTGCATTTCTTATTTGACTGTCCATTATCACTTGGGGCAGTAGTTGTATTTATTCTCCAGATGTTGAAAAATCATTCCCGACTCTTACCAAGACCCTAACCCGTTCTAGGGTTTCATCCACATAATGTATAAATGTCACATGTGTGAAATTGTTTTTAACTCCATGTTCTTTGGAGTTGTTTCCACCTTTAATGCTTTCATTATTGATCTCGAGAATTTTCTTTGTCTCGACATATGTGGTGTTGTTATTTGAAAGAACCTTGTTATGTCTCTCAACCACTTGCAGTAGGTTGATGAGTTTGTCTAAAGGTTACATTCCAACTTATATTAGTTCATTAATATTTTTGATAGGTGAAAATAATGTTAGGAATCATGTCATATTCTGTGAGTTCATTGCCACAGAGATTGAGACGCGTCTTGGATATAACATTTCTTTGTTGAAATCAGTTACCTTTTTGTAATCGAGTAAGTGGGTTTCATTCCACTATACGATTAGTTCGGGAAGTACATATTCATGAGTACTCCCGATTATCCCTTTCGGGACATCCCACATTTCTTTGGGGTTTCTAGTAAAGGTATTCCTATGAAACTTAAGATTTATATGTCGTCTCAAAACATGAGGGTATTTGCTTGTACCTTTTCAAGAGGTTGGTTTTAGGGTCAATAGGGAGTTGATGGACTTTAGATATTTTTCTTGTATCTTTTCAAAAGGAGGTTTTATATACTCATTTATGATACTCACATTCTTTTGAGCTTACGACGTTGACTTTGGGATGAGTTGTTTCAACCAATTACATATATAAAAGATAATATATGATTTTCTTTTTGATAAGAAAATGGATTATGGTTATGAAATTTCATTATCATAACAATATTGGATTTTTGTATGCTTATATTTTATTGATAATACTTCATCAAGACTTCAATTTGTGAAAAAGAAATCACTCAATCTATTGGATTTCCAGGTAGTAGGGGAATCAAATGGATTTCTTAAATCCCTAGAAACCTTAGGGCTATTTACACCCGTTTGACAAAATCCAATCGATATTTTGCGATTTATGTAATTTGAAGGTAACATTATTAATTTTTAGAGATTTTGGCAAGAGGCCAAAATATGTTGGCGTGTGAAGCCACGTTCAATGTTTATTTAAAGAGATTACTCTTAAACAAATAACTATTGTTTTGATATAAAGTCAACTTCAAACCTTAACATTTTAATAATATATTTGGAGTTTTTGGTAAAAACCAAAATATATGAGGTGGGAGGTGTAACTTTCGAAAATTTATTCTATAATTTAAAATTATGAGTAGGGACTCACAATTAAGATACATGTTTGATTTTAACATTTTCATGCTATTTTTGGATCTTTTGGCAAAATAACAAAAGTTATTGGGGGGGGGGGGGGGGTTGAAAGTGTAACTTCCAAAAATTATTTACAAGATGGAGGATTATAAAAACAATTATAATTAACATAAACATTTGAATATTATGCGGGATAATAAATTCAAAGACTAAAAAAACATTAATTAACTAAATAGACACAATAGGATAAACTATTTAGTAGACATGAATAAATGAATAAATAACAATAACAAGTCCAAAACTACATAGGATATATTAGTCCGATTATAATTAAATGACATTGAACCAAAATAAAAAACAATTGACACCAACCAAAAATAAGATATTTAGCAACCTAATATAATAATATGATTAAAAAAATAATAATAATAACTTTCGATTAATGATAATCATACATATAATGTCACATATCATTATGTTTAGTCCTTGTGATTTGGTGAAAACTATACATTGGTTATTCATGAAATCATATTGTGTTAGAATACACAATTGATTAATCAAACAAGATCACATATTAGAAAAATCTACCGATATTTGCTAAAAAAAGGTTACAATAACAAATATAATTTTATTTTTTTTAGATTATATTGATAACTTATTTAACAGTTTATTAACATATTTAACAGTTTATTAATAGGAAACGATCTTGTCATATCATGTGTATATCTTTTCCTAATATTTATATTATATTGATAACTTATAATTTTCTATTTCAAAGTAAAGATAATATTCTTTTTATTGGGAATCTTATATATACATATATAGTTGAAGATATCTAATATAAAGGATTACGATTCGATTTATAAATCAAAACCTATAATGTAATTGGGAATTATTATTGTAACTGATATAACATACAAAATAAATGAAAAGTATCAATCTTTCTTAAGCAAGTTGCATTCATAGATAACATAATAATTTCAAAGAACATAAACATTGCTCATAATAAAAACAATACTATATAGAAAGCTCCTATGCAGTATGTGAAAGAAATTTATTGAAAATGTATAGAGCGCAAAACAATGGTTATGGTGACACATGGCATACATATGTATAGTGACGCATAACTTAATATACATTACATATTATTATTTTTTTTTCAAACAATATACATTACATATTATGTTAACTAACAATATATTATTCAAAGGTTTAACATACATATATTAATGAATGAATTAGTAAAAAGGATGTCAATACAAAAGTAACATAAACGTTGCAAGAACAATAATTGATGGTCGTTTAACGATGATTATGTTATAAGATTATCATTAAACAATTTTATTGTATTAAATAACTAGTAATGAACAATCAATTGAAAGTTTAACGTGAAAACGTACCTCAAATCGATATTGATACTGTGAACACCTTAGCTTTACTTCTCTTTTGAACTTTAGCAAAGCAACGTGCTGATAACGTGTTAAAGGAAAAACGAAACAGAATAACAACATAATAGAGAGACAATGAAATCTATAATTCTCATTAATCATAAGCCCTTTAAATAGGGAGAAGTTTACAAAGAAAAGAAAACATTCATTATAGTAACTTTTAATACTAGGAAAATATTACATCAATCATTTCATTTTAATGATGGCACATAATCTTACAACAAATAATGGTTTTAATCAATATAGGAGTGTATTTAATAAAATGTATTTGTCTAATTAATGCACTTATTTAAATTTTCAAAACAACTTAGATTTAAATGAAAAAGTAAATATATAGGGATTTATTTAGAAACACCCTATGAAAATTAGAACAAATTAAAGTATATAAAAATATATAAAAAATAAGTTTTGATGATAATTTGTGCGAAAACTAACAACGAGTAAAAAGCAAAAACCTTCTTTTGAGGTTTTTCACATAGTGAAGAGGTTTTTCAATTGAGTTTTTTCGTCCTAGGTCGTAACTGTACGACCTGTTTTTTCGTAGATTTTTCGTATTTAATCAGTTTTAACTTTATATAAAATTTTATAAAAGTTTTGTATTTAATTAGTTTTATTTATTAACCAGTTTTCTTTATTAATATATTTAAAGTAATCCTATTTAAATATAATTATTAAATAAATAATATAAATAAATACATAATGAAAGTAATTATATTTTTATATTTTTAAAATAATATCTCAAATTTTACATATTTATACAATTTTAACATATTTTCTTAATCAGTAATCACCCAATTTTTATTTTCGGTTATACATACTTTTTAAGTTTAACATTTTTTAATTTTTATTTTACATACTTTTTATACAACTTTTATATATTTCTTAATAACCTTATTTTTATTAATTTTATTGTACATACTTTTATGTATTTGTATGAGTTTTAATATATTTATTTTTATAAATAAGAATAAAAATAATATAAAGTTAAAATTGTGGGACCCTGGATAGTTTAAAAAAAGTAATGAAAAAGCTTGTGTGAGGTTTTCACATAGTGGAGGTATATAAAGGTTTTTAAGTTGTTGATGTGACAATAATATGTAAGAAAAAAAACTATGAAAAACCTTGATGAAAAAATCGTAAATTCTCTAGAATCTGGATGCTCTTATTGATATAATTTAATAGTAAGTATATAAGAAAAAAGAAATGCTCTTATTGTTTTTTTAAAGTTATTAGATTTTAAAGTTATTAGATTTACATCTTAAAATGTTTGATATAAAGAAATTGGGTCATGTATTGTTTTAATAATAATTTATGTAATTATATATTGAGTAAATTACGTTTTTAGTCCCTGAGGTTTGTTGAAAATTTCTATTTTCATACCTATGGTTTTGAAATTACGATATTCATCCCTATGGTTTATAATTTTACCTTTTTCATCCTTATGTATTAATTTTTATTATTTTTTTATCCCTATAGTTTACAATTTATTTCTATTTTAGTCCTAATGCCCAAAATTAGTGTTTTGACCTCAGGGACGAAAATAGAAATGAATTGCAAACCTTAGGGACAAAAACTGAAATTTCGAAATCACAGGGACGAAATTCAGAATTTTTAATAAACCACAGGGACTAAAAACGTAATTTACTCTTATATTTAAAAAAACAATTTTTTTCTATACATTAACATAATTCATTTTGACCAGCATTAAAAAATTTACCATTTTGACTCACTGGCTTGTCCATTTTACCATATATCTATACTATATTATAAAACACGGATAAAAAACTCGTAAATACAAATTATTAGACACAAGGTACCATCATTTTATGCAAGATTTTAAAAATCTCTTAATTTACAAGTATCAAAGCACAAGATACATATTACTACTGCAGACTTCTAACACCCACTAATTTGGTATGTGAAGGGTCTTCCTTTTATGCAGAACCTTTCATGTATCACTATTAATTAATATATTATATTACTATAATTTTGTTTTAATTATATTATTAAATATGTAATTGTTTTTTTTATGTCATTAAAATATATGAGATAATTATTGAATTCTAAAAAAATATTTAATTTTTTATATAAAAAACATTATATTATTAAGCCTAAATTAAACAAATTTATAAAAAAAATATTATCACTTTCTCAAAACCATCTGAAATCGTACTGTAAATTGACAAAAATATAAAATGAAACATTACAATCGTGATTTATCTCGCTATATTACGGGAGTACGCTTCTAGTAGCTAATAGAATAACCATCAAGATTGGTTTTTCAATCCACAAATGGAAAAAGGAAATTTGTGTAGAAAAAAACCCTATTGTAAAGTATTTCGGTCCATATGAGGTTTAACCATTTCGCAGTTTTAAAAATGGAGATTTTATGTACCGTTCTTGCTTTGATGACACAAACACATAGCGATAAAACCCATTTACTTGTGAATATTTTAAACACACAAGCGATAAAACCCTACTAACTCAAAATATTTCAGTCCAGATAAGATGTAGTCGTTTGTACCGTCTAAAAGTGAATTTTTGATAGACTAGTCTTTACTTAGATGATGGAAATTACTCGTCTTTCACAATATACGCATATCACATGTTAACCCAAAAATCCAATATTCAAATGAGAAAAGTTCAAAAAAACCCAACGGACTTTAGAGTTTGGAGTGATTAAGTCATTGGACAATTTTTTCGAACAAATAAGTCCTTGGACATTTCAAAACATGTTAAATAAATCCTTGGACTTTTGATAACCTGTTGAATACATCATTATTACTTAAAAAATGTAAAATTGTAACCTACATAACAGGTTAAACTACAAATCAAAAAAGAAATGTCACCTGCTTTATCCACCTACAAACTAAAAATGGGGAAATTAACTGAAATAAGTCAATCTCAACAACTAAGTTCATTTTTTAACCACTTTTCAAAGTTTTTTTTTTTCCTAAAATAGTTAAAGTTTGCACATAATAATGTTTCTTTTTCTACGTAAGGATTGTTTTTTCCAAAAAATAAAATAAAAAACATCCTTACATAGAAATTTTATGTATAAATACTCACTTTGCTTATTGTTTTAGAAAAAATACAATTTCCGTCCTTATAAAGCTATAGTTAGTTATTTGATTTATATTATATGCATTACTTTTTCATTTTACATTTTTGTTATGTTAACACATATAATCGTATATTAACTAAAATATATAAAAAAAAATTGTATCATCTTTTATAAATTATATCATTATAATCGTTTGGTCAATATGTTCAAAATGAACTCAATATTGTTTTTGAATTTAATCTTATATTATTCAATATCATAAATACGTACTAACTATTTTTAATACTTATAGTTACAGATTAATCTTATATTATTAAATAAATAACCCTAAAAGGATAGAAAGTGTAAATATTAAATATAATTCGTACGTATTTATGATATTTAATAATATGAGATTAAATCCAAAAAATTCAATATTAGACGTACTCATTTTAAAAACATTGACGAGACAATTATAGTGGTGTAATATGAAAAAAGAACATATTCTTTTTTATGTATTTTAGTTAATATACGATTATGTGTGTTAATATAATAAAATGTTAACTGAAATTAAAAAAACTGAAGATATAAAGTAATTAAATAACAAATTATAAATATGTTTTTTATTTTTTTTATTATTGTTTTTTTACCAAAAACAATTCTTAAGGCAAAAAAAAAATGAATTTTGTTGATGAGATTGACTATTTTAGTTAATTTTTTCATTTTTTAATCAGTAGGGGATAAAGTAGGTGATATCTTTTTTGTTTTTTGTTTTTAAATGTAGTTTTATCTATTATGTAGGTTGCAAGTTACATTTTTAAGTAATAAAGATGCATTTAACAGGTTTCAAAAAGTCCAAGGATTTATTTAATGTGTTTTGGAATGTCTAAGAACTTATTTGTTCCAAAAAATTGTCTAAGGACTTAATCACTCCAAACACTAAATTCCATTGTGTTTTTTTGGACTTTTCCCTATTCAAATCCCATCTGTTTATCATTTGCATATGTGAACATACAAGGGATAAAAGGTTCCATCTCTCATCTTTTTCAAAAGGGGTTTGTGGAGTCTCAAAAAAGATATAACTTTGTGCACTAAAAATTAAAGGGAAGTAGGTTATATAGTGAAGGACACCAAGCACTTTCACGTGAAAAAGATTCATGCATCTTTTGGGTCCCCGGCCAAGTGTAAGCAGAAACTTGTAGTTTCTGGAGGGATCGCGATTGGGGTCCTCGTGCACACAAATCGAAGTTTCCCAATGTGTTTAGGAACATCTTGGCCACCCATGTGAACAACACCAACTTCACCACAAAACAATTTTGTGGTCATGACTCTTTGATAAGATAGTTTTGTCACTCTTCTGTTTGGACAAGTAAATGACTTTGACATATTAACTACCAACTACTTTTTGAATATTTGTTTGGATGGAAGTTACTCATACATACCCTCTTACCCCCCCCCCCCCCCACTCTCACCCCACCCTACTCCACTCTCAAGTGTTGTGTTGGTTGATGAAAATGACTTCTGTGTGTTGTAGCGAAAGAAAATATAGATCGATCGATCACGATCTTTGAACATGGGAATAGGAGAAACGGGTTGGTGGTATTATGATGTTGCATTTTGGATGTTGAAACGAGGGGTGTAAAGGAACGAGTTGTTGTGGATCAATGAAAAAAGTTGCGTGTTGAATATGGAATGGACTTTTTTTTGACAAAAATCTTATTCAAATCTCATTTTTTTTGTTTCTAAGAGAGCACGAGTTAATTTCTTTTTCATTCCATGGGTTCGATGATCAAATTTGTCATGGTTCCATTTTGGATATATATGTTCTTGATATGCTAATTTTTAATGATAATTATTTGGGTTGTTTGTAACACCCCAATTTTTGGGTCTATTATGCAGACTGCAGAGTAAATAAATTTTCTAAATAGAAAACCACTATAAGTGTAAGTGGGTGTAAATGTGGGCTTGATTAGACTTTGGTCTAAACCAAGTCAATTATTGAGCCCTAAAAATGTTAAATTTGATTGATGTCAAACTACCCCTTATACTTAGAATATTTGTGCCCGTTGAGGATGTTCAAAAGGAAAGAATTCGAAGTTTTGAAGGCGTCGGCTAAGGATCAACCTTCTGAAGATACAAGATCAAGCCGTATTGCATGCAAGAGATCCAGAAGTTTTGTTGCACAAGGTTGAACATTCAGAAGGGTTCAAGACTGATGAAGATAGCAAGAGCTCAAATGCAAATCATAGATAATCGGGTTTAAGTATCTTAGAAACGACCTCAACTAATGAAATTATTCATGACAAATGGAGTCCTTTTAGAAGGTTAGCAAGTGCAATCTTTAGAAAGCCTGCTTTCTAAAGATGTGTTTTCTGAGTTGATCCCTTGTACATTTGGAACAAAGCTGTTAGTGAACTTCAATATAATAGACATGTTGATAAATCAACCACAACTCTTCCAATATGCATGTGTGATCTTCCTAACAAATTTGATGCCATGTCAGCGCAAAGATTATATGAGTTAACTGATTTGGTTCCCTCCAAATATCTAGTATAAATACAAGTGATGATCTCCTCTCTCATTACAAATTCACAAGAGCTTACAGTGAAAACAATTCTGCACATTCTAGAAGAATACACATTGTTCTAGATTACATATAATGAAAGTGTGATAAACTACATTTTGAGATTTATAGTCGAATTAAAAAACATCATTCAATCCCAAATTCCCCCTTTTTTATTTTTTTTAGGCATTGAACCTTGCTTATCCTATGGGATCCAAAGCATCCAACAGAGCTAAAGAGCGGTATGGGAACTATACAAATTGAACTTGGTATCGGTAAGAGACAAATGGGCTCATGGTACCTGTGGAATCAACTGTGTGCGTTTGGGTGTAAGTTCGTGGGAAGAGTAAACGCCTTCCTTGTCATTATAGTGGAGAGATCTTTTTGTTTTTTGTTATTTTCAGAAATGCAAGTATCAATCAAGATGAACAACAATTAATCTCCATATCTCACTTTGATTATCAACTTCAAACGATTACAAAATTCTCTCTCTCAATACAATATTTCTTTCTTTACATTGATTCTCTATGAAAGCTCTCATTTTTGTGCTACAAGAATTACAAAGAGGAAAACCTATTTATATCTACCATCTATTACAAGACACAACTAACTAAACTAACACAACTAACATTGACTTTGACATTGACTTTCCTTTAATAGCTTGTTGACTTTGACTTTGCTTTTGAGACTTTGACTTTCAAGTTAGATGATCTTGGATACAACAAATGTGCTCTAACAATCTCCCCCTTTGGATTCAAGATCATCTTCAAAAAGAATTTCAGCATCAACGAACAATCTCCCCCTTTGATAAATTTGCTCTTCTCAGAAAGTTGATATCACTTTTGAAATAAATTCCGCTTTAATGAACAATCTCCCCCTTTGGAACTAGTATAGATAACAACAATCTCCCTTAAGTAGGGGTGTTTGCGGTCCGGTTTGGGCGGTTTAACACCTCAAAACACAAACCAAACTGCTAGTGGCGGTTTATTGATTTTTCAAACCGAGCGGTGTGACATCAAGTGCCCAGACCGGTCAAGTCGGACCACGGTTTAGGCGGTTTGGTCGATCGGTTTAGGCGGTTTAGGCCTTTTAGTGAACTTTAAAGTTTAAACATAAAAAACATATAAAAATTTAAACTTTAAAGGTTCATTAGCTTGAAATTATTTGAAATAAATAAAAGTTTACAACAATGTTAACAAAGTCCACAAAAGTTAACAAAATATCCCAAGACAAAACACTAGGAAAAAGTAATGCAAAGTGCAAATAAAATCCACGGCGATTTAAAATTATCTTTGAGCCTTTTTGTATATATTTAAGTCTAAAAATAAATTGGATATTTGGGCTAAACAATAGATAATATAAAGATGTATATAAAAAAAATAAAAAAAAATATATAGATATATTTGGCGGTCGGTTTGGTCCAAACCGCCCAGAAAAACTGCCAAACCGCAGACCGGACCGGACCGCTCGGTTTGGCGATTTTTCAGACCAGACCGCCTAAACCGCCAAAAACGGTCCGGTTTGACTTGGTTCGACCGGTTTGAGCAGTCCAACGATTTTTTTGAACACCCCTACCCTTAAGTATCAATCTCCTTTCTTGTTAGAATATCTTGAAAATTTTACAATCTTCTTCAAAGTCTTTAACATTCTCCCCCTTAAAGGTAATCTTTAGCAAAAAACAATCTTCTCCAAGGTTTGTAATAACCTCTTTCAGTCTTTAGAAACAAACTCTCCCTTTTGAATCATGAAATCTCTTCTGAAAAGAAATTATCTTCAGCTTTAGCTCACTTTCCTCTTCCAAACAAATTTCAAAGAAAATTTTATGTAATCTTTATCAAACTTTCTCGATTTCTTGATATATCTCCCCATATTTTGAAAATTAACTTTTGCAATTTGTCACCATTTATCATTTCTTGTATCTCTCCCCCTTATTCTAGAAATTGAGCTTTCTCCGCATCCAACATTTCTTGTTAATCTCTCCCCCTTTTTGACGAATGTGAGCATTAACATCATCAAAACTTTGCAAGAAATGTATGCTTTCAATTTCTGGCCATGAACCTCATCTAATCTTTCGTGCTGAATATTATCCGTCAATTCATAAATGATTTCGAATCTTTTCAAATTCAGAATTGAGTGTAACCCTGAATCAACAAATGAATCTGTTAAAAATGTCCGTAAGTAGCACGGAGCCACTTAGTACAACGAATGTACTTTGGAAAGGAGTTTTTTGATGTTCACTCCCCTAAGACTTCCATTCAATCATCGAAAAACCATAAATGAATTTTCTATGAACGTTATGACAAGAAAACTAATTCCTTGTGTGTACGTGCTAGTGTAGAGTGAATGAAGCTATTAAGGCTTATTAGGCTCAAAGTGTGTAAACTGTTGAGATAGCAACAGTTTTCCACAAACTCAATGTGCATGATCAAAGTGCAAAGGTGGGGCAAACTTCCTTCTTTTTCAATATCCAAAATCTTCCGAGTGAAAAGATATGTCAAGTCAAGGGGGAGCATAGACAAGAAAGATATTAAGTCAAGGGGGAACATAGACAAGAAAGATATTTATGTCAAGTCAATGGGGAGCATTTAACAGAAATATCATTTGAAAAGGGTTGTAAGTGTGCCTGTGTGTGTAAAATTATTTTTGAAATTAAAATGAGCTTAAAATGTCATTTTTGGAAGGTTTCCATTTTTAGAAAGTTTCCATTTTTGACAAGTTTTGAAAAAATTTCTAAAAATAGCAAGTTTCCATGTTTAGAATGTTTTTCAAAAGTTGGGAAATTTTGCTAAGTCCAAAATTCGCATAACAATGTCATGCAAATTCTGAAGGATTTCGCATACTTTGTTATACGAATTGTTGGAATTCGCATGCAGTGATATACGAAATCTAACTTTTCGCATGCTTCTATATGCAAAAAGTGAGGAATTCGCATATCAGTGTCATACAAATTCTTTGCCTTGCAGAGAATTCGCATATCGTTTCATGCGAATACTCACACACATTGTCTTATCTCTTTGCAAGACAATTCGCATCCCTGAGTCATGCGAAAAGTGGTTGGTCAATCAAATCGTGCCACGTGTCTATTCACTCTTTGAGTATAAATACGTTCCTTATCACTTTTCTAATCACTTTTCAAATTGTTTGCTCTCGTACTAATCCTTTCAGTGCACAAACCCTTAAAACCCTTTCATACGACTTTTAATATTAAGACTTCGATCTTCAAGTTCTTCGTGTTCAAGGTTGATTTTTATTTTGTTTTGATTTGTTCATTGTTGTATTGTTGTTTGTTGATTGTTGTCTTGCAGGTTTTACCCCTACTGGATGAGATTTAGGGTTTAAAATCTTCGAATGAACTGTTCATATTAAAGACTTCGAACTGAACTTTGAATCTTTATTAAATTTGAACCTTGATTATATTTTATATGTTGATTTGAACTAAAAGGAACATTAATATGATATAATCGAATTCTAATGAACATAAATTTTAACCTAAATAATTTATTTTGGATTTGATTTGATTTTGGGCTTGTCGATTGTTCTTGATAATGTTCTTACTGTTCTTGGTGAATAATCGAAAATTAAGGGTCGAAATGTGTTTTAATCTCAAAGGTTATTGATTAAAGTGTTTCTAATCTCAAATCGATCATAAAGAATTCAAGATTTTGGGTTAAAATTCAAAATTGAAAGTTTTTGAATCTGGGTTCATGTGGAATTTATGAATGTTTGAATATATTCATATGTTGTTCTTGATGTTCATATTTCAGCACTTAGAAAATTTTCAAGTAAAAATTTTGAGTGTTTAAAGTTCATACGAATTCTTGATGACAACAGTGCCATATGAATTCATGAAAATTCAATGTCAAATCTTTCTAAGTTCATTATTCGTATAATTGTTTCACACGAATTCTTGGTTTTGTCATGTTGAAATTCTTGTAAGGGAAGAATTCATATACTGTCCCATATGAATTATGTGTTCATTCCTTTATTTAATTCCTAATTGAGGAATTCACATACTTGTTCCACGCGAATTCTATACTTAGTGATTTTTGAAACATGGTTTTCATTGTCAAACCTTATGTTTTTGCACTAACCACTTGGACCTTGTCCAAACCTGTTCATTCTTTTTCAGGTACCAATGGCTAAACAATTTGTTGACCAACATGTTCAGATGGGTGGAAAACTCACCTAATGAGGCATCCTAGGAGTGTCCAATGCCATCTTCTAGATCAGACTTTCAACTGCCACCGAATGTCAATCCTGATCTATTCCTTATCTCACCATCTGAGATGAAACCACAACAGCTAAATAATCATCATATGCAGTTTACCATAAACATAGATCCTCTTGTACTAGACATTCTAAATAATCATCCACTGAGAAATGCTTTGACAGTTCAAGCAGTCGTTCCAGAATTATATGTTCAACAGACATGAAAAACTATCCGTTTTAGTCACATGAGGGTAGAAGGTGAAAGAATTCCAATATTCAAGATAGAGATAGATCACTTCACTTCTATGTTGAATCTTGAATGACTCAGATTTATGCTAAGTCTACCTACTGCAAATTCCAAAAAGGGAAGAACCACTTATAATGAACTATCGTCTGATGCAGAAGTTTTCCAGGGCATCAGAAAAATGGGCTATGTTAGACAGCTGACTCAGGTCAACCATTTTAATATGAATAACTTGCCTCCGTTCTACTATACCTTGTTCTCTATCATCAACAGGTTTCTAACTGCAAAAATCTATGGAACTAACAATGCAAGTATTCACATCCTCAAGTTGTTCTATTCAGTGGTTCATGATCTTGACATTGATTATGCAAGCATTTTCTGTATAGAACTGTATGAAAAAGTTGTTGCTAAGAAGACATCAAAGGCACCGAATTACATTATGTATCGAAGGTTTATGACTATGATTGTCAAAAGTATGCTGAGGAGCAACCGCCAGATTCCAACACGAATTAATCATTCACTTGCACCGGTAAGTGAGATGAGATATCTGATGAAGCATAAAAGAGAGTTTAGTATCTCTATGCCAGTCCCAGAAAGTTTGTTAAACTATGTTGATCCAGGGTGTGATAGTATGATAGCTTATAGAGAGTCTATGGGACAACAAAGACCGGTTGACCCTACCCCAAGGATCAAACCCTAGGAGAGTGAAGTCCGTGAGGATTTATGATACTGTGGGAGTTCAGAAACGGGGAGAGAAGAGGAAAAATACTGAGAGGGGATCTAGAGGGGGTCGGAGACCAAGACTAGAGGCATCAGGGTAACGGGTCATTACCTAACGTTCAATGACACCTCCTCCTGATGACAGTCAAGGCTCTGATAATGACCTGGATCAAGCAAATAGACTGGCTGATGAAAGTGATACTAGTGAGGTTCCTTCTGCAACCAGTGATACTGAGAATGTTTCTAATGAGAATGATGAGGTTTCTGATACTGAGACTGTTGTTGATAATGATGATTCAGATGATGATGATGGTGCTGAAACCAATGTTGATACTCATGCTAAGACTGCTCAAGCTGATGTTGATTCAGATAATGATAATAATGTTGATGTTTCTGAGCCTTTCTATGGTAATGATGCCATGGAAATTGATGACCAGGTTAATGATACTGTCAATATAGTGTTGGGAGATATAAGGAGAAATGAGGGTGTTTTAGTTGAAAATTTGTGAGAGAGAGTGACAAGGGAGAAAAAGAACATGGTGAGAGTGAGTGCCTTGTAACCTATAGTTCCAAAAGGGCAACCACATCAAATGCTTCACCACATGTGTTGCATGCAAGTATTCAAGACATAAGTAGCCCACTTATGCAAATGCACACCTTAGCCAGCCACTCTACCTCCTCTCAATAGGAGATAGTTTCATCTTCTAATGGGGATAATGCACAACGTCTACCGGTTTCTCATTCGGAAAATATTGGTATTGAACATAGAGAACAACAACCCCCGTTCTCAACTTCTTTCAATGCATCTTTGAGTCTAGTGACTTTTGAGATTCCAATTATCATTCCTAGGTTACATTTTGAAATGGATATCATCGGAAGTCTTCGTGACCCGATCGGAGCATCCCGAGTAGATCCGTAATCCGAACTACGAGGTGTAACACCCCGAATTTCGAAAAACATCAGTTCAAGTTAATACTGAAATCAGTAGCTTTAAAGGGGAAAAATAAGATATATGATTTTGGACTTGAATCCTAGATTTTATAGTCTTGATGGATAAATGATTCAATTACGAGTCCAACAATCCTTTCCGGAGCGAAAACGGAGATATAACGAAGAAGTTATGGCCAAAACAATGAACGAGAAGAAAACCAGGCGAACAGTGCATCTCGCGACTTACGCCGTGACTTAGGATGTATTCCACGACTTAGGGGTAAATGGACGACTTATGCCGTGACTTAAAGTCACGGCATAATCCACGAAATCCACTGGTCGGGCATAAAACCCGATTTTCAGCCCTAGAACTTCATTTCTTCATATCTTTTGATCCACAACTCCGATTTGGGTGATTCAAGTTGCCACGGTTTCGTTTTTTAGAGATCTTCAAGGATATAGCAAGATATTAGAAGTCTATTGGAGTACACAAGAGTATTTTGGGGTGGTAAGCACCTCATCTCTCCCCCTTCATCTTCTTCACCAAAGTTTTCTAGGGTTTCATCCACCCTTTGTGTTTCCTTTCGTAGGTTGGAGGTTTGTAACCATTTTGGTGAACTAGAGGTTTTTTGGTTGGTCGATTCAAGCTTGGGTTAAGGTAATTTTCTATTCTCTTCATTTATGGAAGTTAGGGTTTCGGTATCAGTTGAAGTATTCATGTATAAGATTGCGAAACGATTATTGGTGGTTGATTATGATTATTTATGGTGGAATATGTATATTTATGGTTGGAAACTTGTGGATCTAGGTTGTGGAAGATTTGGTTTGAAGAATCAAGTTCTTCAAAGAAAGCTCTAAGTGGGTAAAATCTAGATTTAGCCTAAATTTAGCAAGGTGAGTTAAAGTTGGTTTGTGAAAATGGTGTACATGTCAAAATGTTTATTTTAAAGTGTTTTACATAAAATGGTTAACTGCTGATAAGTTTGGTGTATTTTGAAGTAACAATATGTTTTACTTGGTTATATGTCAAAGAGTGAGTATTTTGATAAGTTTTCAAATTTAGTAAACTTGGGTTGTGTTAACCTCTTCAAAAGCTTATATTGGGTTTTGAACATTTCAACAACTAAATAGCATGATTTACGTATTCTTGGTGATTTTGTACAAGTAAGATCTATCTTATCATTTATGCATCTTTGAGGATTTTGTACCAACGAAGTCTATTCCATGTTATATGCATGTTGGTGTAATTGCTTTCATAAACCCTTTGGAAAACCTTTGATCCCATTACATGTTGAGTTTTGGGTTAAGCTCGTCTTTGAAGTATGTGTCTTCGTAAATGTTGTTTAAAGGCATTTCATCATTTGGGGGACCGGTAACTGTTGGTCAAATGGATTTTGAGCATTTTAGCTCGGTATTGGCTTAAAAGAATCTTGAGGACATTTTTCCGGTTTTAATGGCTCGATGTAGAGTCCAAGTTGTGATTTACACCTTAATGTATTTTATTGCATATTATCGATAGTTGCAGACTCGAGTGCTGTAGTCATTCATTAGTAGTCGTGTAACTTTAGACTGTATTGCATTGGATCCATAGGCACGTAAGTCAGTTTATTTGATTGGGTGGTACGAAGTTGGACTCCAGGACTCATGGTTTATGACCTTGTCTTTGCAAGTAGGCATTAGGAGGGCTGAGCCCGGTTGAGCTATTATGATTGTGGGTAGTCCTCTGATGGGCGTTTGGGGCCTTCGCCGCGTGGGGCAATGCCTTCGTTGTTCCCCCGTAGGCCGAACCTTTGGCGATTATTTCGGTGGTATTCGTAGGGGCACTTGGGCTAGCGTGTCGTGAAGTGTCATACGATCAACGTTGTTTGAGTGACATACTTTTGTGTTCCTCCGCTCTCAACGGATACGGGTATCCCCCGTTGTCGGCCCACTGTATTTTGGATATTTATTTGTCCATGCTTTAATATATGGATTTCATTCCATTTTATGGTCGCGTGAGTATTAAGTTTCAGTTCCATGTCTTAAAGGCGTATCATATTTATATGAGTTGTTTTCCATTATTTAAGGGTCGAGTATTATGCCCCACCCACGTTTAGAGTGTTTTGGAAAATGAAGTATTATTTACATTTTCACAAATTTGAGTATCGAACTATGACCCCGCATTGGGTGAGTTACGGGTTGCATCGTTTTATAAGAAATGTGTGTTCTAGAGCATTTTCTTTAAAAGTGCATATTATGGGAAAATGTGTCGTTTCCATTTTGAAGTATAATATTTCGAAGGATCTTGCTTTAAATTGAATTCCTTTCTTTTAAAGATATATTCATTCATGTTAAAACTCTTGAGCTCACTAGGCGTTAAACCTAACCTTTTTATTTGTCGGCATGTGCATCAGGTTCCTGTCGGGGGTTCAGTTCTAGCGAGTGCTATGAGAAGTTGAGCCTTAGCTTTATACAAGAGTAAGTAGCTGGGGAAGTCTTTCGCAAGTTAGAGATAGAGATTGTTATTGGGTTTAGTAACACCCGTCCTTTTCATAGATGGTATGTATAGGATAAATGTGTGTATTGAGGTTAATTCTCAAATTGTGTCTGCAGTCAAAGTAATTATTGATGTATTTAGAAAATTTTAATAAGTTGTTATCTTCAGATTTAAGGGTGTTACAAGTTGGTATCAGAGAGTAAGTTTGAGAGATTTAGGTGTTGATTTTGAATGCCTAGACTCAAACTAGCATAACTTAAAGCGATTGTAGGTGAGATTGCACAATTAGGCACTTTAAGATTTGATGATTCGAGGTGAGTGAAGTCACTAGGAACGAGAGTTACGCCGAAAATGGCAAGGATGATCATGTATAGTACGTTCATAATAGCACCTGGCCAGTGTTATGGTGAACCTACGAGTCACATGTGTATGCTTAAACTGCCTTGGTATGACGACCGTTGGTGTAGTGAAAAAGTTTCTAAATGGGTAGCCATTAGAAGAAGTTGACGACTTTAGTGTTCGTCACTTGGAGTGACGGTAAGCATGGTGATTGCATTAAGTGGACCGTTTCTGGTCGGATTAATTGGTTGGATTAGAACCATAGACTCTTGGAACCGATGTTATCTCGAGAATAAATTGTGAGGTAAACCTATGAAATCCTTGATCTTCGCCTTAAGATGTTGAGTGTCGATCAAATACATGCACAAAATGTATTTTTGAAATAAATTGCATCGATTATTTCTCATATTTCCAAAAATCACCATGTGAATCACACCACAAAATCTTGAAATGTTTTAGCACACTCAATTTTTTAGATCATGATCTTAAACATGCATAAAGTTATTTTATTGCACATGGTTGCAAGCTTTGTTGAGACTCTGTTTATTCTCATTGCTACCAAACGCTATTTTCGATCATTGTGATGTTCTTATTTTGACGTTGCGTAGAGTCTTGGACAAGTAACTACGACTTATGACCTTAACATTGGATCTCCTCCACATATGTTAAGGCCTTAGACGAAGAGTTGTCTTCCACTATTTTAGTGTTTGAGTTTTCAAAGGAATTATATTTCGTGTGAGTTTTGTTAAGTTTTATTGAGTATTGTTTTACGACGTTCACGATGTTTGGGTGAACCTTGAAATGCATAGTCTAAGTTCTTTGTGTGCGTTGTTATGGGTCGTTGGGAATTCATTTCAAAAGAATTTTGTTGGTGGATGTCACCCCATATGTTATTTTGATAGTTTCAAGGTCGTGTGGGTTCATTTTGAGTTTTATGTACATGTAGCTCGTTGTGCACAACTTAGTGGGTGAGTTGAGTTAAACTTTTAGTGTGAGTAAACTTACAAAAAACCAGAATGGGTTTGTGTTGAACTGAGACTTTGAGCATTCTTTGGTTGTCGTTTTATCATTGTTATATCACGCAATCCGTTATATTGACTTACTCGCATGCATGACATAATAGACACTATTTTGGGCCAAAGAACGTTTTATCCGAGCAACTAGAGTCGAAGTCGATTTAAATTATTTTATGTTTGACCAAATCGCAAGCACTTTTCGTTTTACTAAATTTGAGAAATAAATTGGTGCATGTGGGTCGTGTAGGAGATTTGACTCCACGTCATTTTGTGGGCAAATGGGGAATTTTGGAACTTGATTACGTAAATTTCTCCTTCCGGAGCTTATACAAACATTTGTTGCACTCCGCTTTAGTGTGGGGAATTATTTTACGTACACAACATAAAGTGAGGCATATTCGGACCATAGTGGTCCATTTAAAAAGGTTGTTACACATATTTTATTATTGTCGTTATTAACGTAAGTAGTGATCAAATAATTTCGAAATATTTTCTTATCTGTGTGACTTTGTGATCACTTTGTACACCTACCGAGTAAAACGGTAGTGGATTTTATTCGCATGTTTAATTGTTATAAAGCTTATGAGTTTGGAAGTTTTATAAAATGTTAGATTGGCATTGTAGCTTGAAAAACCCTTGAACTCATTAGAGCCATAACTTTAAACCCTCCTTGTGAAAGGACTTGTTAATAAGGTCTAGAGGCGTCCTTGTGGTTTTGAAGCATCGAATAAGGCGGCCGGTGGTCAATCCAGATTTTGGGATTTTGGGTTCTTGGATTGGCTCGCATAGAAGTAATGGAGATGTTAGGCTTGTGCCTTCTCCTAGTTGAGTAGGTGACGATTTCCCATTTCGATAAGTCTTTGGGTTAAAACCATGTGTGGCTGCTTATGTGTGTTTGGGTTTTGAATTTGTGGGTTAGTGATACGTCAGCATGCTATGTGTCCATGGTGTATCACCCTAATGAGTATCTATGACTAATGGTGATGTTATGGTTGATTAGTAAGGAAGTTCGATTTGGGAATTATTTCCAAGAGTAGGTGTCAACTTCGTATCGACATTGCTAGTTGGGAATGGAGTATTTGTTAGTATATCCGCATTACAGATAGTTGTGTTGAGGATAGGTGTTGACACTCGGTTTTGGGAAAATAATCGTTAGTATGCCGCAGTGCACATCAGTTGAACTTGGTGTTGCATGTTAAGTGATAACTAGGAATCAATCATTGATAATCTTGTAATCAACGAAGTTTTCGTTGATCCAGCAATCGATGTTAGAATGCATTATGAGAGTTGTGTAAACACGGATTTTTTGAGGTAACCCGCTATCTGCAGATGTTGTGTTTGGGTGGTCAGCTTGAGGAAAGGACGATGAGCCTTTTAGCCTTTTAGGGTGTTGCCCATTGAGGATATTTAGTAAGGGTATCGTTATACACCTTAAGTAGGAATCGCTTATTGAAAAGGCCTTGATTTGTCAAGATTATAAGAATTGTTTTGGTAACAGCAGCAGATGATCAACTCATCAGTTATATTTATGGATTCAGTCGCCACTCGGGTAAAGTCGTCATGGATGTGGCTACATGGATTTGAAAGGGGTATGGTTAATCAATAGTTGTGCCGTTTCTATAGAATTTGTTGTGTTCATAAAAGGCAAGAAAAGAGTGTACTATGACTCATTGAAGAGCGATTAGAGGTGTGTGAGGTCAGGTTCACTCTGGGGTATCATTGGGAGAGTGGCTAGCTCAGAGCCGTAAGCTATCTTGAGGTGATATGTTCAATCTAAGGTTGGGAGGCAACCAAAAAATTTATTGATGGGGGAATGAATTGATAAGGACTCAATGCTATTCCGTCATCGGTAAGGTGCATTGAACCTTAGAATTTGAGTTTATGGCGGCTTGTTATGTGGAATTCTGTGACAACGTCAACCGGGATGTAATCAGGATTCGTATATGAGGTAAGGTTTTGAGAAGGAATTTCTTTTGGGATATAGAATCAATTGATCTCGCCAAGTGCGATGTTGGGTGATTGGTTGGTTCTAGATTTCGAGGATGAAATCTCTTTTAAGGTTGGGAGGATTGTAACACCCCGAATTTCGAAAAGCATCATTTCAAGTTAATAGTGAAATCAGTAGCTTTAAAGGGGAAAATAAGATATATGATTTTGGACTTGAATCCTAGATTTTATAGTCTTGATGGATAAAGGATTGAATTACGAGTCCAACGGTCCTTTTCGGAGTGAAAACGGAGCTATAACGAAGAAGTTATAGCCAAAACAGTGAACAAGAAGAAACCGGGCGAACAGTGCATCTCGCGACTTACGCCGTGACTTAGGATGTATGCCGCGAATTAGGGTTAAAAGGGAGACTTATGCCGTGACTTAAAGTCGCGGCATAACCAAGTTGCAGCACAACCCGCGAAATCCACTGGTCGTGCATAAAACACGATTTTCAGCCCTAGAACTTCATTTCTTCATATCTTTTGATCCACAACTCTGATTTGGGTGATTCAAGTTGCCACGGTTTCGTTTTTGAGATATCTTCAAGGATCTAGCAAGATATTGTAATTCTATTTGAGTATACAAGAGTATTTTGTGGTGGTAAGCTCCTCATCTCTCCCTCTTCATCTTCTTCACCAAAGTTTTCTAGGGTTTCATCCACCCTTTGTGTTTCCTTTCATAGGTTGGAGGTTTGTAACCATTTTGGTGAACTAGAGGTGTTTTGGTTGGTGGATTCAAGCTTGGGTTAAGGTAATCTTCTATTCTCTTCATTTATGGAAGTTATGGTTTCGGTATCAGTTGAAGTATTCATGTATAAGGTTGGTAAATGATTCTTGGTGGTTGATTATGATTATTTATGGTGGAATATGTATATTTATGGTTGGAAACTTGTGGATCTAGGTTTTGGAAGATTTGGTTTGAAGAATCAAGTTCTTCACAGAAAGCTCTAAGTGGGTAAAATCTAGATTTAGCCTAAATCTAGCAAGGTGAGTTCAAGTTGATTTGTGAAAACGGTGTACATGCCAAAATGTTTATTTTAAAGTGTTTTACATAAAATGGTTAACGGCTGATAAGTTTGGTGTATTTTGAAGTAACAATATGTTTTACTTGGTTATATGTCAAAGAGTGAGTATTTTGATAAATTTTCATATTTAGTAAACTTGGGTTGTGTTAACCTCTTAAAATGCTTATATTGGGTTTTGAACATTTCAACAACTAAATAGCATGATTTACGTATTCTTGGTGATTTTGTACAAGTAAGATCTATCTTATGATTTATGCATCTTTGAGGATTTTGTACAAACGAAGTCTATTCCATGTTATATGCATGTTGGTATAATTGCATTCATAAACCCTTTGGAAAACCTTTGATCCCATTACGTGTTGAGTTTTGGGTTAAGCTCGTCTTTGAAGTATGTGTCTTCGTAAACGTTGTTTAAAGGTATTTCATCATTTGGGGGACCGGTAATTGTTGGTCAAATGGATTTTGAGCATTTTAGCTCGGTATTGGCTTAAAAGAGTCTTGAGGACATTTGTCCGGTTTTAATGGCTCGATGTAGAGTCCAAGTTGTGATTTACACCTTAATGCATTTTATTGCATATTATCGATAGTTACAGACTCGAGTGCTGTAGTCATTCATGAGTAGTCGTGTAACTTTAGACTGTGTTGCATTGGATCCATAGGCACATAAGTCAGTCTTATTTGATGGTCAATTGGGTGGTACGGGGTTGGACTCCGGGACTCATGGTTTATGACCTTGTCTTTGCAAGTAGGCACTAGGAGGGCTAAGCCCGGTTGAGCTATTATGACTGTGGGTAGTCCTCTGATGGGCGTTTGGGGCCTTCGCCGCGTGGGGCAATGCCTTCGTTGTATTCCCCATGGGCCGAGCCTTTGGCGATAATTTCGGTGGTATTCGCTATGGTCAGCTGTCTCTTTGGGAGAAACTTGTCAAGGAGTCGTAGTGGCACTTGGGCTAGCGTGTCATGAAGTGTCATACGATCAACGTTGTTTGAGTGGCATACTTTTGTGTTCCTCCGCTCTCAACGGATACGGGTATCCCCCGTTGTCGGCCCGCTGTATTTCGGATATTTATTTGTCCATGCTTTAATATATGGATTTCATTCCATTTTATGGTCGCGTGAGTATTAAGTTTCAGTTTCATGTCTTAATGGCGTATCATATTTATATGAGTTGTTTTCCGTTATTTAAGGGTCGAGTATTATGCCCCACCCGCGTTTAGGGTGTTTTGGAAAATGAAGTATTATTTACATTTTCACAAATTTGAGTATCGAACTATGACCCCGCATTGGGTGAGTTATGGGTTGCATCGTTTTATAAGAAATGTGTGTTCGAGAGCATTGTCTTTAAAAGAGCATATTATGGGAAAATGTGTCGTTTCCATTTTGAAGTATAATATTTCGAAGGATCTTGCTTTAAATTGAATTCCTTTCTTTTAAAGATATATTCATTCATGCTAAAACTCTTGAGCTCACTAGGCGTTACGCCTAACCTTTATATTTGTTGGCAAGTGCATCTGGTCCTGTCGAGGGTTTAGTTCTAGCGAGTGCTATGAGAAGTTGAGCCATAGCTTTATACAAGAGTAAGTAGCTGGTGAAGTCTTCCGCAAGTTGGAGATAGTGATTGTTATTGGGTTTAGTTACACCCGTCCTGTTAGATCACATATCTATTGGATTCAAGATCATACAATCTGAAGATCGCAATCTGAAGCTAAAGCCGAAATGTCGACTCTCGATATTAAAGTCTAATGTTTATTTGTAATAAATGTCAAAGTAATTGTTTGTTATTGTATTGTTTAAGTAATTAATCTAGTTAGTTAGTTTATTATAGTTAGTTATTTAATATCTTTGTAATAGATATTATTTAGAAATAATATCTAGATATTATTGCAAGTTGTAGGAAGTGTGTTAGACACACATTAGATAGATTAGATATTGTGTATCTCTCAACAACTCTCATAGATCATATATTATCAAGAACACAAAACAGATAAGATATTATCAAGAACACAAAACACACACTTAAAGGTGTAAATCAGAGAGAAAACAGAGAACACATCTATAGCTTAAATCGATCAATCCTGTAACCGTTGTTATATATCAGTACAGGTTGGTAATCATTATTGTGTCGTATTCTATAAACTTGATATAAGTATTGTTGGACCGACAATTGGTATCAGAGCCTGATTAAGATCAAAATCAAGTTTATAAAGAAAACCGACTCTGTGTTCTTATTGAAAAAAAATCGTTTTTCGAGATTTAAGGTGTTTTAAGTGTTAAAATCGATCAAGTTGTGATCGATTAGGTTGCTCGATAGAGTTGTGAGTGTTTGATTTCAGTTTAAAGCTTAAATCGTGTTTCATTTTGTGATTTTTGTGGTCTGAAAGTCGAGTTTATAAAGTTACTGTGCCATCGATTTACTTTTTAAAAAGTGATTTTTATCAAGATCGAGTGGTCACAATCAGTTCTAGAAGTGTTTGTAGTCATATTGGTAGAGTTTGGGCCTGTTAATCTTGGAAAAACAGGTTGAAAGGTCGAATTTATCGAAGTACAGACGAACTTACGCAAACCAGAACACGAACTCACGCAAAGCTCATTTTGCGTAACTCACTTTGCGCAACCAACTCAATACGCAAAGTCCACTTTGAGCAACCAACAGGACACACAAAGCTTACTTTGCGCAACCAACTGCATACGCAAAGCACACTTTGCGCAACTCAAGCAACACGCAAAGTCCACTTCTAGCATCCAACGGCTTACGCAAACACCACTTTTCGCAACACTCTTGAAATGCAAACCTCGAACACTACTTCTCGCAACAAGAAGGAAACGCAAACCTCAGTTCAAGTGATCTTCTCTTCACGAAAAGCTCAAGTCAAGTTTGCGCAACCCACTCGAAACGCAAAGCTGACTTTGTGCATCCAACTTGAAACGCAAAGTTCACTTTGCGCAACCCACGTGATACGCAAACCTAAGTTTGCGTAACCCACTTGACACGCAAACCTCAATTTGCGCAATCAACCTCTCGCACAAACCTTCTCAAAACGCAAAGTTTTTCCCGACTTTGAAATTTTCATCAAAATGACATCCAGAGAAGCCCTTGCAATCGGAACTGACACCAAGCCACCAGTTCTCTTTAAAGGAGAATACGAACAGTGGAAAGATAGGTTCCTGAACTTTGTTGACAGACATGAGCTGGGTGATTTCATCAGGAAATCTATAGAAGAAGGGGTTATGAAACTAGTCATGACGACTCGTTTGGTTGGAACCATGCCAACTCAGGTTGAACTTAAGTATCATGAGCTAGAAGAAGATAACCTCAGAAGAGCTAAAGGCGACAGATTAGCTAAGTCATACATTCTACAAGGAATTCCAAACGAAATCTATGTAAAGATTGACAGCTACAAGGCCTCCGGCAAAGAAATGTGGGATCAACTTGAGAAGATGATGCTGGGTTCAAAGGATGGAAATCAGCTTAAAATCTCCAACTGTCTGAACAATTATGAAGAATTTAGAGGCAGAGTGGGAGAAACTTTAGAAGAAACTTATGACGGGTTTGTGACCTTGCTGAACGAACTAAGCAAGAACAAGGTCCACAAATATCAAATCGAGCTGAACGTCAAATTCCTGAGTATTCTACAACCGGAATGGAAAAGATTTGCCAGACAGATGAAGCAGATCAAGGATCTGAATGAGATTCCACTTCATGAGGTGTATGAAACCCTCGGACAAAATGAAGAAGAGGTGGAAGAAATTTTAGATGAGAAGAAGCAGAAAGGAAAGACAGTTGAAGACACAGTTGCTCTTGTTGTCAAGAAGAAGAAAAACAAGACAATTGTGTATGAATCAGAAGAAGATGAAGGTTATGCAAACTCTGACATGGATGAAAATGAACAACTGAAGCAAGCAATTATTCTGCTGTCAAATGCTTTTCAGAAAAAGTTCTACACGAAGCCAAGTTCAAACAGTCAGAGATATTCTTCTGGTCCGAACAACTACATCCACAAGGAAAGGGTTGAAGGAAGTAGATATGAAGGAAAGAGATTTGAGGGGAAAAGAACAGAGGAGAGGAAACCTGAAGAGAGAAGATATCAGTCTGAAGGAAAGAGAATAGAGGAGAGGAAACCAGAAGAGAGAAAGTTTAAAGCTGAAGGATCCAATCAGTCAGAACCACCAACGTGCTACAACTGTGGCAAAACAGGTCACTATGCCAGAGACTGCCGAAGGCCAAAAGTCAGAAACTCCGATTATTACAATAACAAGATGCTTCTTGCAAAGCAACAGGAGGCTGGTAAGGCACTAATGGCTGAAGATGAATACTGGCTTGATCATTCAGACGAGGAAGAAGAGGATGAAGAGAGAGATGAAGCCGTAAACATGTGCTTAATGGGAAAGCAAGAATCAGATGCTGAAGCTTATTCAGATGATGAAGAAGATAAGGTATGCGATTTATCGTATTCGGATTTCATGAATAAAATGCATGCCATGAATTTAAACAAGAGTTAGAGTCGAATCTTGAGCGAGAAAATGGTGTTATAACTAACAAAAACCAACTGATACAGAAACTTAACAATGAAATTGCTGAGAAGAAAGTATTGGTTGAGGTTTTGCATAGAGATAATGACACCAACGCAAAGGAAAAGACAATAATTCTTAAAGAGAATTCTAAACTCAAATCTAAACTGACAAAAAGTGAGATTGATATATATGAGCTTACAAAAATGCATTCTTCATGCACCAAAGAAAACTTTTCTTTACTTGGTAAATTAAAAAGTTTGGAAGAGAAGTTGTACAAAATGGGTCAAACTGAACAGACTATTCATCTGAACAAACCCAAAGAGGAAATAGAAAGATGGGGAATCAGTTATAAGAATCCTCACTGTCTTCAAAAAGGAATGTCTGAAGTGCCTGCACTTTATGATCATCTTTCTATGAAATTATCTCGACGAATCAATGGGTTTAAAACTTTCTGGACTAAACTATCAGAAGAGGATGAAGCCAACGAAACTGAAAAACGGTTGAAATCATCTAAAGTTCACCTTCCATTTTATTATGCGAAGATGAATAATAGTTATAATGAAAATACAATATATCAAAGGAAGAAAACTCTTTCAAGTGATTTCTTTCAAAGTTATTCTGAAAAAGAAATGGAGGCGAAGCCTATTCAAGGTAAACTATATGTCCCTACTCTCGTTTTAGAAAATAAAATTTCTGAACTCGAGAATTCTTTAACAGATGAAAGACTTTTGATGAATATTGAACAAAAAGTTTTTTCAACTGTGCTGAAAAATGTTGTTATCTCAATGGCTTCAAAATCTAAAGATAGTTTTGGTCTAACTGATAAAGGGTTTGATTTTCTGAACGCTGACGGTGGTTTAGATGATTGTTCTAATCAATTTGATTTTAATGCAAAACTTCCTAACCATTCATCTTTTGTTAATAAATCTTTAGAAAAAACCAGTATGCCTGTTAACAGTGCAAAATCAACGAAAGTTGATAACTCAGTCTCTATGAAAGCTAAAAATGCTAAAGGTAAGATTATATCTCAGCATTCACAAAAACCGAACACTACTGGTAATTCGAAGAAGAAGCATTCGGTTGTTGCTCAAAAGTCTAACTCAACAGTTTCACATGTTTCAGATCTGAGCAAGCAAAGGCCAGAAGTTAAATCTCTATGGCAACCGAAATAGAAGCTTGACAAGACCTTGAAATCGTTTTCTAGTATTAATTGTAGTAAGACTTCGCCTAGTAAAGATGTCTTAATTGCTGATGTTGATATTTTGAACTCAAAACTTGCTGTTTCTCGTAAACAATATACAATGAAGCAATTATTTCAGTTATCTTTATCTGCTAGAAAGTCTTCTATTTATGTTAAACATATTTCTACTTCTTGTCAAGATTCTGAAGATTGGTTTGGCAATTATCATGTGCATTCATCTCATTCTAATTCTTCAAATGCATTTCAAAAGAAAAGAGGACCCAATTTTAAATGGGTACCAAAATCTTGTGCTAACATAGTAGGACCCAAATTCCAGTGGGTACCTAAGGCTAAATCTGTGTTGAAGGCACACAAAGTTTAAAAAGGGAGCTTACAGATATGACTTCTAGACAAAACAGTCTAGGACTCGTTCCTCAAAGAAACTAGGTTCTTGAATACAACAGTTCAAGACCCGCACTGCAAAGATAAAACGATGGTTTCTGAACACGTTTGTTCAGAACCCGTGCTTAAGAAAAATAATGGCTTTCGAACACATGAGTTCAAGACCCACTCTTCCATGCTCAAAAGTCTTAAATTTTGATTTATGACTATCTAAATCTCTTGTTTTGTTATTTCTCTTGTGCAGATCCATCATATGTGGTACTTAGATAGCGGATGCTCCAAACATATGACTGGACAAAAAGATATGCTGTCCAATTTTAAAGAGAAATATTGCGGATCAGTCAGATTTGGCAACAACCAGTTTTCTCCAATAATGGGATATGGTGATGTACAACATGACAATGTCACGATCAAGAAGGTGAGTTATGTTAAAGGCTTATGGCACAACCTGTTCAGTATTGGTCAGTTCTATGACAAAAGCTTAGAGGTCAATTTCAAAGCCAAGACGTGTTCAGTTCGCATTAAAGAAGGCAAGAAACTCTTGGTCGGCACAAGAAAGTCAGACCTCTACACAATTAACTTGTCAAAAATCCAGAACGACAAGCAGGTTTGTCTATTTACGAAAGCCTCGAAGCAACAAAGTTGGCTATGGCATGGAAGGCTCTCTCACCTCAACTTCAGGTACATCAACAATCTGTTCAGAGGAAAGCTCGTCAAAGGACTTCCAGCGCTCAAATATGAAAGAGAACATCTTTGTGCAGCATGTGAAAAGGGAAAGATGAAGAGGGCACCTCATAAACCAAAGCCTGAACCAAGTACAAGCGCTCCGTTAGAGTTATTGCATATGGACTTATGCGGTCCGATGCGAACTCAGAGTCTAGGCGGAAAGAAGTACATACTCGTGATCGTGGACGATTACTCGCAATACACATGGGTCAAGTTTCTACGTTCAAAGGATGAGACACCAGATGTTCCCATCACATTCCTAAAGACGACCCATGTGAATCTGCAGAAACCGGTCAAGTTTCTAAGAACAGACAACGACACAGAGTTCAAGAACCAAAAGGTTGAAGAATATCTCGAATCTGTCGGGATCTCACATCAATACTCTGCTGCTCATACGCCTCAACAAAATGGAGTGGTCGAAAGAAGAAATCGTACGCTAGTCGAGGCTGCTCATACTATGCTAAGTCAATCAGACTTACCTCTATTTTTGTGGGCAGAAGTTGTATCGACTGTGTGTTATACACAGAATCGCTCCATGATACATCGCAGATTCAAGAAGAATCCTTATGCTTTAATCAACAACCGAACACCGACAATCAAATATTTCCATATATTTGGGTGTAAGTGTTTCGTTCTAAACGATAGGGAGAGTCTCAACAAGTTCAGCGCCAAGGCGGACGAAGGCATCTTCATTGGTTATTCCTCGACATCAACTGCATTCCGTGTTTATCTGAAGAAGTCAAAAACGGTGATTGAAAGCATTAATGTCACGTTTGATGAAGAGATGGCTTTCGAACAATACAATTCAGAACACGTTATAACCGGAGTACTAGCTTCTGGGCAAATCAGTCCAGAACCTGCGTCTCAACAGAATAAATCAGATGAAGCATCAACGTCAACTAATCATATATCTGATTTAGACTTATTATTTGAATTGTTTTATGATGAATTTCTTGGATCTAATGTAAAGAAATCTGTTGTGGTTGACAGGATGGAAGACTTAACGACTACTCATCCAACCAGTTCAGATGTTCCTATTGAATCCAACGCCCCGATTCAACAAGAAGTTCTAATTCAAATGCTGACTCCAACAGTTGAAGAAGTTCCATGTGATGAAGAGACATAAGTAGCTGAACCAGTAGGATGTTCTGTACAGATCCATCCACAGCCGGAACAAGCTGTACTTGCTGAGCCTTCTGAACCTACCACTTCAACTGCAATCATCATTCCTCCTGAACAAGCTGAAGAAGGTACAAGTGGATTTATAGATGATACAACTGACATACATTCATATAATCCACTGCATCATGAACATAAATGGATCAAAGAGCACCCGATAAGCCAGATCATTGGCGATCCATCAAAATCGGTGCAAACTAGGTCAGCATCACTCAACATGTGCATGCATGACTCCTTTTTGAGCAAGTTCGAGCCAACTCGCGTATCAGAGGCACTTGCTAATCCAGAATGGGTGATCTCAATGCAAGAAGAGCTGAATCAGTTCGACGCACTTCAAGTCTGCAGACTCGTACCAAAACCGCAAGGTAAAACAATAATAGGTACAAAATGGGTTTTCAAAATAAAGAAAGATGAAGATGGTACCGTTATCCGAAACAAGGCAAGACTAGTAGCCAAAGGATACAGACAAGAGGAAGGAATCGACTATGACGAGACATATGCTCCTGTGGCGTGATTAGAGGCAATCAGAATGTTTCTAGCCTACGCAGCCCACAAGAACTTCACGATCTTTCAAATGGACGTGAAGACAACATTTCTGAATGGAATTCTGAAAGAGGAAGTCTACGTCTCTTAACCAGAGGGTTTTGTCAATCAAGAGAAGCCGAATCATGTCTACATTCTCGACAAAGCACTCTACGGTCTGAAACAAGCTCCTCGAGCCTGGTATGATGTCATTTCCAATTTTCTAGTCAAGTCTGGTTTTTCTAAAGGTACGGTGGATACCACTTTGTTTATCAAAAAGGAAAAAGACAATATCATTTTAATTCAAATCTATGTAGATGATATTATTTTTGGCTTTACAAATTCTAAGTACTGTAAGAATTTTGCAAACCTTATGGTGTCTAGATTTCAGATGAACATGATGGGAGAGATGAATTTCTTTCTCGGTTTACAAGTAAAACAATTTTCATCGGGTATTTTTATCAATCAATCAAAATACATTATGGATATTCTTCGGAAGTTCCAAATGGAAAATTCAAAACCGATTGGTACCCCAATGGCACCAGGTACTAAAATTGGCACCGATCCTTCGGGAAAGGCTGTTGATGTTAGGACTTATCGAGGGATGATAGATTCTTTAATGTATCTTACTTCTAGTAGGCCAGATATAATGTTTTCAACATGCTTATGTGCACGATATCAGGCCAATCCTAAAGAAATCCATATGTCTGCTGTGAAGCGCATATTTAGGTATCTAAAGGGCATTACAGATCTTGGTCTGTGGTATCCTAAAGATACTAGTTTTAAACTAACAGCCTACACAGATGCAGATCATGCAGGTTGTATGTTAGACAGGAAGAGCACGTCAGGACATGTACAGTTCCTCGGTGATAAGCTCGTAAGTTGGGCATCGAAGAAGCAACCTTGTGTTTCAACCTACACGACCGAAGCAGAATATGTAGCTGCTGCTAGCTGCTGTTCTCAGGTCTTATGGATGAGAACTCAATTGCACAACTACGGTTTCCACTACAACAAGATCCCGATATACTGTGACTCCAAGAGCGCCATCGCAATATCAACGAATCCTGTTCAACACACCAAGACTAAGCACATAGACGTCAGGTATCATTTTATTAAAGATCATGTTGAAAAAGGAACAACTGAACTTTTCTTTGTAAAAACTGATTATCAACTTGCCGACTTGTTTACCAAACCTTTAGACGAAAATAGGTTTACCTTTCTTGTCTCTAAGCTTGGTATGCTAAATCTAAAGATTTAATCAGTAGTTACCTATCAAAGTTTTCTAAATTGTATACTTTTTCATCATTTCTTCATTCTTAACTCTGATTGATATATGTACTTTTCTATTCTGTTCATGAACCAAGGGGGAGTATGAGAAGAAATTGACAAGTGGTCAATATTACTTCGAGGGGGAGCTCATAAAATTTTGCATATACCTTTTAATGCCAAATTTTTTTTGTAATGCAAGAATTTAGGGGGAGCTCTTCAAGACAAAAGGGGAGTACGGATATGACTTTTGATTATTTCTGATCAGAACTCGTATTTTAAAAAGTTTTACTACTTTTTGTCTTTTCAATTTAAGTGAATAAATTTGCTTTGACTTGACATAAGACTTTTGCAGAATTTTTGAGAGAATCTTACAAGTTCATATGTTTATGACTTTACGCTTAGCTTCATGAGATGGAAGATCGTACGTAAAGGTATAATTCTATATCTTCATCTCATAAACGGTTGAAAGAAGGATAACTTTCAATCATTTGAAAACATTGTTCTTAAAAGTTCAAACCACTTCCCAATTCTTAAAATCGAATTCATGATTTGGAAGTGTGACTTTAAATGTTTTCAACGATCATATTTGTGCTTTAACTGAAATAGTTAAACCAATCTGAACATCACGTGCATCATAGGAAAACAAGGATTTCATTGTGCTAGGATTAACACAACTTCTATGGAATCACCTTAACTAGTGATTTCTACCCAAGAAGTTAATCCTTAGTGATTGAGTGTGCAAAGCGAAAAGAAATGAGTGTGATTAGAGTGAGCAAAATATTTAAAAGAAAGAGCGTGTGAGAACAGAGTTAAAAGAATATCACAACTCTGCACCAACTTTTTCTGAGCCGGGCAGCCACATTACTAGTGTTTCACAATTCTTTGGTGAACATTATTGAAACAGGCAACTAGCCCATGCCAACTCTTGATCAAACCTCACCAACTACTCATTTTCTTCTTAACAAGAAAGTGTTTCACATTTTCAAAGGGGATGCAGCACATTTGCTATCTGATTTTCATTTGGAAAATCTGGATATTGAAAAAGAAGGAAGTCTGCCCCACCTTCGCACTTCAATCATGCACATTGAGTCTTTGTTTAACTTACTGTTGTCTCAGTGGTTTACACAAAATTTGAGCCAAATAAGCAATCATCAATTGCTTAATTCTTTCTATCACAAGCATGAACACACAAGGAATTTGTTTCTTTGGCATAACGTTTATAGAAATAACCTTTGTGGTGTTTCGATGATTAAATGGAAGCCCTGGGGGAGTCAACATCAAACAACTCCTTTCCAATGTGTATTCGTTACACACAGTGACTTAGTGTTACTGACAGGCATGTTAACTGATTCATTACTTGATTCAGGTGTTACATAACTAATTTGTCTGGATTTGCAAAGATCTAGATGAATATCTTATGAATTGATGAATCAGAGGCTCTAACTAAAGGACATTTCTTACAAAAAGTTTTGATGAAGTCGTTGCACTTATCATCAAAAAGGGGGAGAATGACTACACAAGAAATGGAAAAGATCACATGTTTCAAGAATCACGTCCAAGATTGAAATCTTCAAAATAAAGTATTTTGAAGACATGCTGACTTCAGAGCTAGAGAAAGAGATTGCATCTTCTGAGCTGAACAAGAAGACTGAATTGCTAAAATCTTTTTAGTATTGATCTTGATCCAAAGGGGGGAGATTGTTAGATCACATATCTATTGGATTCAAGATCATCCAATCTGAAGATCGCAATCTGAAGCTAAAGCCAAAATGTCGACTCTCGATATTAAAGTCTAATGTTTATTTGTAATAAATGTCAAAGTAATTGTTTGTTATTGTATTGTTTAAGTAATTAATCTAGTTAGTTAGTTTATTATAGTTAGTTATTTAATATCTTTGTAATATATATTATTTAGAAATAATATCTAGATATTAAATCTATATATTATTGCAAGTTGTAGGAAGTGTGTTAGACACACATTAGATAGATTAGATATTGTGTATCTCTCAACAACTCTCATAGATAAGATATTATCAAGAACACAAAACACACACTTGAAGGTGTAAATCAGAGAGAAAACAGAGAACACATCTATAGCTTAAATCGATCAATCCTGTAACCGTTGTTATATATCAATACAGGTTGGTAATCGTTATTGTGTCGTATTCTATAAACTTGATATAAGTATTGTTGGACCGACACGTCCTTTTCATAGATGGTATGTATAGGATGAATGTGTGTATTGAGGTTAATTCTCAAATTGTGTCTGTAGTCAAAGTAATTATTAATGTATTTAGAAAATTTTAATAAGTTACTATCTTCAGATTTAAGGGTGTTACACGAGGACAGGGTGGAAGTCCTGTTATAGTTAACAATGTGCCAGTTATAAACACAGGCCATGCAGTTGGTTCTACCACTGTCATGCAAACGGATAATCTATGTGATTCCGATGTTACTAACCTTGACTATGTGTGAAAGGAAGTTCTCGACGGTGCCTTAAAGGCTGTTGAAACTAGGTTATCTAAGAAGTTGGAGGATGAGATGTATGAGATCAAAAGGATGATGAAATATAAACACTCTGTTGAACCTGAGCCTATTCAAGAAACACAGTTACTTCCACAAAATCCTCAACCTACTGACTTATCCATTGATGAGCTGAAATCCTTGTTGTTTACTAAACTGTTATCACAAGCTCAAGATAACCAGCAAGATGCAGATCTTTTTTCACTTCTGCAATCCCACCTTCAACAACAACCGCCACAATATGTGAAACCAACAGATTTGGTCAGTGCTTTAGAGTTTTCTACTTTTAAAACTGATGTTTTGCATGCTTTATCTGATCTTCAACAGGTGGTGCAAATGTCATGTAAAGCCCATTCAGTTGTTTCTAAGCCTAGACATGATCCTGATCAAGATTATGATCATGAGGGGGAGATAAGGGAGAAACAGGTAGCTGCTCGATCTGAGGTTGTTATAGTTGATGAAAGAGCTAAAAATGTTGAAGGAAATGTTGATCATGGTGAAAAGAAAAATGATCAGAATGTAAATGATGAGGAGGAAGCTGAGGTTATTGGTGATAAAAATGATGAGCAAATGGATGTTGGTGAAGGAATAGAGCTTGTTTTGTATGTGAATGAAGAAGTTGAACTAAGGGTTGCAAATCCTAAGGTTGCTACTAGGGAGGAAATATTGTTGCTTACTGGGATTAAATGCAGTAAATGTTATTGATCTATCATCTGATGAAGAGGAGACTGCCAATGAAAAGTATGAGAAATGCTGGAAAGTGAAAGAAGAAGAAAGGGAGCAGTTAATGGGATCATATGATGAAGGAAATGAAAACATTTTGGATATTTTGGTAGATTATTCAGAGGATATTCAGTTGAGCCCGATGCAGAATGATTTACCTGAACCTTCAAGTTCTGCACCTAAAATTCCTACTTTTAAATAATTCAACCTTTCTGAACAAGCAGAGATACCCCAAAGCATTCCAAGTCCTTTGAACCAACCAAGTCCTGACAGATTACCCAGTCCAAACAAAATTCCTAGTCCACTTCAAAATGACCAACCCATAAATGATGACCAACCCAACTCTGAAGTTGAACCAGAATTGCATTTTCCATCTAACCCTGTTGAAGTTCAAGTAGGTCCTTCAAATGAACCAGAAGTTCCTCTTGTGCCCACTGAATCTCAGTTAAGACAAATGAGAAATGTTTTAAGAGTACCTTTTCTTGAAGAGGAGATGAAGAAGGTATTTGTTCATAAGCTCAGAAAGATGGATATCTACAAAGTTTTGGGAGTTACCAATCAACCTATGGAATATCATATTGAGTATGTAAGATTCATGAGTTGGGAAAGGAAAGCAGAAAAGTATGTCAAGAACAAATCTAAGATTGTAACCTGAAAGAAGTGAGACTCATGCAATTTCAACGTATTTGGTATCCAGTCTTCTTTGTTCAGAGAAGAGATTTGACTGAATGTAAATTTTCTGAAGCAGATTTCAAGTTCCTAAATGTTGATGATATTGAGTATCTATATCATTTGTTTAGGAATATGACTATAAGACCTGAAAACATCATTTTTGCTTTGGAGGCAGTGAAGAGATTCATGAGAAGACAGGTGAATTATACTTACTGTTATGACTTTCAACTGGGAATTGAACAAACCAGAAGAAAGTTAACATGATAAAGCCTAACTTGGATCTGGAAGACATTGATAGTTATGATCTGTTCACTATTCTTGAAACTCCTGAGCTTGGTGTGATTTACAAGAATGGAGAAAACAAGAAGAGATTTTTTAGAGTGTCAGAGATAGCTAAATTCTCTGATGGAACTTTAAAAGTTATCAGACTTCAACTCAATCAGATATTCAAGGAGAATAAAGAAAAGATAAAGCAAGGAGAAAATCCAATGTCAAAGTTTGATAGATTAGCTTTGGAAAGAGTTCTTGATGCATTGGATGACAGAATCCATTTCAGAAGAGGTATAAGGAACTTTGAATCTCTGCTTGGTATCAGACAAGGAAGTTTTTCAAGATGGGGCAAATAAAGTTTTTGCTTACTTAATCTAAAAGGGGGTGCATTTAATGTAACAGGTATATATAAATAGCAAAGAAGAGTCTTCTTCTTCAAGCTACGCCTTCAACACCTTCTTAATCTTCTAACTCTCTTTTCTCTTGTTCTTACTTTCTTGTGCAAGAAAAGCTTAGTGATTTTAAGATTGTTTAGATTAGGATCTTTCCTTATTTAGTTTCTGCAACAATCTGTAAATTCCATATTGGTTCTTTTTTTATCAATAAAAGAATTTAAAAAGTGAAAAATTGTGTGTTTGTATTCATCCCCCATTCTACAAACTCTTTACTCTTGTAGAACCCCTTTAGGACCAATAAGTGGTATTAGAGCAGTGATTTTGTTTTCTAAACTCTTGCTAGCTATTCTATAATGGCTTTAACTACAAACAACAACTATCATGATAATGGCTCTCTTGCAAACCTCCATGATTCAGCAGTGACAACTTTATTTTCTGGAAGAATCGTATATATCTCTTCTTAGAAGGTGTAGATCCTGAAATCCTTACTACATCAAACATGGACCATATGTTCCATTTATAACTATTATTGTTGTTCTTGCCACTTCTACTACAGTTGCTATACCGAAAAGGCAAGTAGCTAAGAAAACTCATCAATGGACAAATGTAGATAAGAAGAAGGTGGTCATTGACACTAACGCTTGAATTGTCATTGCCATGGCACTCCCTGATAAGATATATCATTCTATCATGAACCTCAAAACTTCTAAAGCCATGTTGGACACGCTTTGTGTTCAATATGAAGGTACTGCTGAGTACAAGAAACCAAAAAGATAAACCTGGTGGGACAATATGAAATGTTTATTTATGGTAAAAACGAATCTTTATCTATGGTACATCAACACTTTAATTGCTTATTAATTGACCTTAGAACTATAGGTCGAGAATATTCTAGAATGTCTTCATAAAACCTGGGACATTTATTCAATGTGTTTAAAGGTATCGAAAGATCTTCAGAACTTATCTCTCAATGCTTTGTACGACATATTGTTGAACCTTGAGCAGTCTCGATAGTTGAAGAAGAATCTTATCAGAGATTCAAAAGATTCCAAAAGCTCACCTGTAGATCTCATCAGAGACTAGTCCTTCGAAGATTTCCTCTACTCTAACCATTACTGAGTTAGATCCTTCTAACTATGAAGGCTTAAGAGACGCTGATCTTTCAGAGTTTGATGAGTTTCTAGCCTTTCTAACTAACACCTATAGAAGATTTTCCAGGAACAGTAACTTTCAAAGAAACCAACCTTTAGCCATTGCTGATAAGACTAAATCAGCACTTGTTGATAAAGCTTTAGTGATATGCTTTAACTGTGAAAGAAAGGACACGTTGCTAGTGTGTGTAGGTCCAAGAAAGTCTAAAAACCCTCCCATTCTCTCAGATGTAAGGATGAGAAGTACCTTAAACTGAAGGAAATGTACAAAAAGATGAAAAACTACAAAAGAAAAAGTACATGTTTTGTCGTTGAAGACCCTAGTGAGAACAAAGTATTTGTTGTGCGTCATGGTGAATTCTTAGAATAGGATATGGAATATCTTGAAGATATTCAAGAACCACAAAATGATATATTGGTTGACACTAACAATCAACAAGATGTTGAATATCCTCAAGAAAATCAAGAAGATGTTGAAGCTCAACAAGTTGTTGAAGAAAATGATAAGATGCTAACAGTCTGTTGATCGAGTAGAAGTCATCGTGCGCCCAAGAGATATGGTTATCTTATAAGCAACGGTGACACGATTCATGATGAACCAATGACCTACAAGGATGCCATATCAGGTTTAGAATCTTATAAATGGCATGATGCCATGAAGGCCGATATCCAATCCATGTCTGACAACCAAGTTTTGAACTTAGTTGATACTCCCAAAGGATGCAAAATGATTGGGTGCAAATGGGTTTTCAAGAAGAAAACCGACATGGATGGGGTTGTGCAAACCTAAAAGGCTAGGTTGGTAGCAAAAGGTTTCACGTAGGCTCAGGGAGTTGATTATGATGATACCTTTTCTTCGGTAGCCATGGACAAATCTATCAGGATTCTACTTGGCATAGTTGTACATCATGATTATGAGATATGGCAAATGGATGTCAAAACCGCGTTCCTGAATGGAACCTTCAGTGAGGATGTGTACATGGTACAACAAGAAGGCTTTAGGCATCATGAACATCTAGATATGGTTTGCAAATTGCAAAGGTCCATTTATGGGCTAAAGCAGGTATCTCGAAGTAGAATTTTCGTTTTGATGAGAAAATCAAGGAATTTAGTTTTACTCAAAACAAAGATGAGCCTTGTGTATATATGTAAACCAGTGGGAGCATTGTAGAATTTCTAAAATTGTATGTTGATGATATAATTATCATCGGAAATGATATCCCCACACTTGATAGTATAAAATAATGGCTTGGAAAATGTTTCGTGATGAAAGATTTAGAAGAAACAACATATATCCTTCGCATCAAGATATATCGAGATATGTTTAAACACTTAATTACATTAAGATATAGTACGTACAATGATAAGATCTTGAAATGCTACAGATGGAGAGTTCCAAAAAAGGTAACTTGCCAATGGTACATGGAGTGCATTTGAGCAAGGCTCAATGCCCAAATACAAGGCAACAAATGGATCGCATGAAGGGTGTTCCCCACGCTTCGAGAATAGGATCCATTATGTATGTTATGATTTGTACCAGACCAGATGCCTCTATGCTTTGAGTATGACTAGTCGATATCAGTCAAACCCGGGTAAAGATCAATGGGTAGCAGTAAAGAATATCCTCAAGTACTTGAGACGAACTAAGGATATGTTTTTACTATATGATGGTATGGAAGGATATCTATGTGTCCAAGGATACATATATGCAAGCTCCCAAACCGACCATGATGACTTGAAATTGCAGTTAGGCTATGTGTTTGTATTAAATGGTGGTATGGTGAGATGGAAGAGCTACAAGTAGAGCACTACTGCAGATTCCATTACTGAGTTAAATACATTGCAGTGCCTGATGCTGCAAAAGAAGATGTATGGATAAAGAAATTCATAACAGAACTTGGAATGGTTCCTTGTATATGCGACCCTGTCGAGATTCATTGTGACAATGAGGGTGCGATAGCACAAGTGAAGGAACCAAGGTCACACCAGTGCTCCAAGTATATTCTCAGACGATATCACTTCATTCGTGATTTTATAAAGCGAGGTGTTGTGAAGATATTTAAAGTTCGTTCAGAAGCTAATCCTACATATCCTTTTACTAAACCTATGAGCCAGAACAAGCATGATGCTCATACTAGTTCTATAGGATTGAGGTTTTATAACTGTATGATTTGATCTAATATTTAAGTAAATTTAAACTTTGGAACATTAAACAATTTTGTTATATATATATATATATATATATGTTAATGGCATACTAGGTATGAGTATTCACATTTGCATAATTGTGTTCTATATTAGCATGTTTAAATCTTTGAATAACATGATGATCATATTTTTCTAAATTGTCCTTGGTTCATAATTATTGGGGGACTGGTAGTAAACTAAGACCATTGTGAAGCTTGGTTATGGTCCAAGTTGGAAGTTTCGGGGTGCAACCAGGATCATATGCTTTTTCGGTGCACAAAAATTGGACACGACCCACATTCAGGATCACTTCATAGATTGGCGTCGTAAAGTGAATCTTGAAATAGTACCATCTTAAGTCTTCAGACCTGATATGTGCATTGGGACCTCATACATGGGGAGTGTTGAGCTTTGATGTAGTCTAACATTGTCCTTAACCAAATGATTATAAGGGCTGCATTAGGTATGACATGAGTTGTGTACGAGTCCTGTACATGCAATCTAAGATTTTCTCCTCTTAAGTTGAGAGAGTTATCTACGGGCCCCTCGATGACATGATTTGAGAAAATAGCATGGCATTGCACAAGTAAATTGGTGGGACCAGTAGTATGTATACACCCAAATTAAGTTGGGATCGGGAAACATAATTGTTGAACATACAAGGATGATTCAGATCTTTGCCTTGGGTTCAACATTAGATATCGTGAAGCAAAGAGTCCTTTAGATGATTATACCATACCGTTGATTGAAACAATGCACTACTTTTGAAGAGCATGCTTCACGGGACTTTGGGGGCAGTGACGTGTTGCCAAACGCTTACCAACGTCTGTGTTATATTGTGTCGTGTGCAAGTGGGAGACTGTGAGTTTTATGTTCCCACGTCATAATATAATGCTACCAAAATCACATAAACCTTTAGGGTCGCACAAGTTGAATCCTTATGCTTCAATGTGAGCATAAGATGATTATGAATTCCAATATGTGTATTATATGTTAATAATATGTGTATACATATATATGGATAATTTTATGTTTATAATTATACATATATATATTATCCTAGTAGAATGATACTTAATATGTATGTCTGAAATATAATTATGATAATTACGAAGGTTTTGCAATTATATAATTTTATTGTTATAAAATTAACTAATTGTATCATTTGAAAAGGATTGGGCTAATTAATTATAAGATGGTATCCTTTGATTTTTAATTAAACGCGTTGTAATTAATTAAGGCTTTTTAAAGTAAGAAACTTGGGCCCAAAACAAGCAAAGAAGGTATTTATACATCATTTTTCCCAGAAACCCACAAGGCAATCTCATTTTTCTCTCTTTCTCTACTTGTGGCCGCTTTTGGGGAGACAAGACTCCAAAAACAGGTTCTTTGATTTTTAAGTAATAAGAATAAAAAGTATGCTACTTTGTTGATTGTTGAGAGAAAATACATATATAATCTGTTAGGCCCAAATTAAGCAACTAGTCAAGAATTAAGAAGAATTGAGATTAAGAACAACATAAACGATAGTCAAATGTCATATGATTTGTATTGATCTGTGAGAGAATTACAAACTTCTAGAAATAGATATATTACAAAGTGAGGAGCGTATGAAAGTGAAAAGTTAAGTACAACTAACTAACATAAAAGTATTTATACAAGGAAAGATATACTAAAGATACAATACATATACATGAATGACAAATAGTACACTAACACGTGTTTTAGTATTTCAGATCTTCATATATACAAAGAAGTCATGTTGAAGTTATCAGAGTGTATTCTTCTAAGTCCCAAAGTCTGAACAAGGATATTTAGACTTTCCAGTTGAACTCTAATAAAGCTTCTTCAGAACTCTGATAAGTCTTGTACAAAAGTATGGACGATCTCTGATTACATAACTTTAAATATTTGATCATTCCTATCCAAACTTAACACTTAGTCATTTTAGGTCTTCAAAACTCTGATGACCATGTTCATAACTCTAATCATACTAACTAGACTTCAACACTTAGTTAATATCTTGGCTAGCAAATTTTGTTCTTCTTTCTTCAAATATCTGATTAGGCATATCATTGTAGAAACACTTAGCAAATTTGAATCAACTTTCAACTTTACATACTCAAAGAGGGATTTTAAGCTAGAAAAATTATTGGAGCTTGGATTCAAAGGTACAAATCTAAAGTGGAGTCCTACATTGGATACAAGGCTCAAGTTTCTACCTTACACCTTCTTTAAAGTATATCCTTCTAACCCTCTTGATATATATATATATATATATATATATATATATATATATAGACTTAAGTTCGCGTGAGACCAAACAGTTTCCGTGAGACCGGTGAGACCAAGCTTTAAAGTATGAAACTTCACACCAAAAAACTGTAAATGTAAAAAAAATCGAACTTTTCATAGGGAAAACACCGTAAATGTTACGTTCACGGTGTTTTTCGCTGTGAATGTTCGTTTTTTTTTCACCTTCACAGCGTTTTCACTGTGAAGGTTCGGATGAACCTTCACAGTCTTTTATCTGTGAAGGTTTGATTTTTTTTAACTTGGTTTAGGTTTTTTTACCTTCATAGTGTGATTACATTATGAAGGTTCGAATGCTTTTTACCTTCACAGTGTTTCGGTGTGAAGTTTCATGTTTTAAGGCTTGGTCTCACGCGGTCTCACGGAAACAGCTTGGTCTCACGTGAACCTGACCCTATATATATATATATATATATAGGGGCCTAATCAAATGAGAACTAAATATTTTGTGATAACTGTGAGATCCAACGTGAGCCACTCATTTAATATAATTAATATTATATTTAAAATAAAAGAAAATGATAATTTGGTAAATTGACAATTTGGATGTTTTAATAAATCAATTCCTTATTTTACTCCTTCCAATTATACTATACCGTTACCTAATATAATTAATTTTAATATATTCTAATTTATAATTTTGAAATACCTTATAGTTAGAAAATCTTGTGGTATCACAGTGTGATTCATTGTTGGTTTGTGTCTTACAGTTATAAAATATATCACAGTGTGATTCATTGTTGGTTGCGTCTTACGGTTACAAAATCTTTTGGTATCACAGTGTGATTCATTGTTTGTTTGTGTCTTACGGTTAGAAAATCTTTTGCTATCACAGTGTGATTCATTGTTGGTTGCGCCTTATGGTTACAAAATCTTTTGGTATCACAGTGTGATTCATTGTTTGTTTGTGACTTATAGTTAGTAAATCTTTTGGTATCACAGTGTGATTCATTGATTATTTATGTCTTATGGTTAAAAATTATTGGGTATCATAATGGTGTATCACGTTGTATTTTGCTGGAATTAGGTTCAGAGGAGAGAAGAGAGAGGATAGAGGATGGAGGAAAATTTCAAAAATACCTAACATGCCCTTCAATTAAAATTTTAAATCAAAATTACCAAATTTATAAATTTCCAAAATTATTCTTTGATTTGTGGTTGAGAATGGATCTCACAGTTACCACAAACAAATGAGTTCTCCCATGAATGGCCCCTATATATATATATATATATAGAGAGAGAGAGAGAGAGAGAGAGAGGTGGGTTAATACGAGAACAATATCTATTTAAGAAAACACGAAAACAGTTGAGTACATACAAAATCATATATGATTCACGTATAAAATCATATATGATTAAGGCGACTTTGCCCGCGACTTTCGGTCGCGGCCAAAGTCGCTCACGTTCGTTTTTTTTCGGGTTAATGTAAAATTACATATGATTTTGTACATGATTTATTGTTTTCTTATTTTCTTAAATAGTTAGCGTTCTCATATGAACCTTCCTCTCTCTATATATATGTTTCAATGTCCTACTTATGTGTTATTAGATCTACATTTGCGTTTGATATCTTATTGCATAAAGTTTGAAATTTTATGTAGTAATGTTTCTTTAATATTTTATGCATATGATCATATTGCTTATACATATGTTTATGCATATTTACTTTATGACAAAGTCTAACTTTCATGCCTTTTGACTAATAAAGTTTGGACCTCATATTTTTACTAGATTGTGAATTTGATAAAATTTTAATCTTTACGTCCAAAATTGTTTTACTATATGTAGGTTCAAACTTTATATGTTTGTCAGCATTTTTGGCTTCCATTGAGCGTTTTGTCGCTATAAAACCCAATTGTTTATACCTTCAACCTCCTTTTGAGGGTAAACCTTCTAACTCCTTATGGTTTTATATTTTTGGTGTCTTAATGTATGTTTTTGGATCCACTTAATAGTGTTTGACACGTTTTATTGCATAAAGTTTGTAACTTTATGTAATAATATATTTCTTTTATCCTCTCATGCAAGTAAAAATGTTGTTTGTACATAAAGTTTGTAACTTTATGTTCATGCATGCTTATTTTATAACACTACAAAAATTACCCTTATTAGCGAGGGAAAAATCCGTCGCTAAAGCTCGAATCCGTCGCTGATAGTTCGTCTTTTAAATACTCGTAGTTGATGCTATCAGCGACGGATTAGCGACGGATTAGCGACGGACAAGTATTAGCGACTTATTACATTTTTCAATGCAGGTATTCTGTCGCCATTCACCGACGGTTTTTGTCCATCGGTAATTAGCGACGGAATATCCTGTCACTAATTTTCCGTCATTAAAACCCACTAAGATCCATTAAAACTCAATAAGACATTTTATGAATTATTAAGGCCCAATAACACCAATGGTAACTTATTACATGTTTGTATGCACGTATGTACTACATATACATTCACATATATAACACATATACACCAATGTGTTCGTTGTTAGCTAACTTTGAGTGGTAATAAGTTAACATATATACAATGCATATCCACATATACACATGCATATAAAGATATATACGGACACATGGACACATGCATATAAACCCATATACAACACATATACACATAGACACAATAATATATACGTAGATTCAATTGTCATTATCAACCAACACACACATCATGTATACAAATATATAACACGGACCGAATGATACATAAAACACATACACAACTATACAAATAACATATAACCCATACACAACTATACAAATAACATATAACCCATACAAATGATAAAACAAGAAAAAAAAACAATACCTCGCTAATCCCTCACTAATTAGCAAGGGATTAGCGAGGGATTGTGTTTGTGGTCAATCCCTCACTAATCCCTCACTAATTTAGCAAGGGATTAGCGAGGGATTGACCACAAACACAATCCCTCTCTAATCCATCACTAATTAGCGAGGGATTAGCGACAGATTGAGTTTGTAGTCAATCTGTCGCTAATCCCTCGCTAATTAGTGAGGGATTAGCGAGGGATTAGCGAGGGATTGGGTTTGTGGTCAATCCATCGCTAATCCCTCGCTAATTAGCGATGGATTAGTGACGGATTGACCACAAACCCAATCCGTCGCTAATTAGCGAGGGATTAGTGACGGATTGGTTTCGTAGTCAATCCCTCGCTAATCCCTCACTAATTAGCGAGAGATTTTTTCCCTCGCTAATTTTCGTCGTTGATGCCCATTTTTCTAGTAGTGTAATAAAGTTTGATTTTTAATGTTTCTAGTGTAATAAAGTTTGGATCTTTATGTGTCTCCTAGGTTGTAACTAGATAAAGTTTCAATCTTTATGATTGCAACTTAATAAAGTTTCAACCTTTATGGTACATTATAAAAACTTGAACTTTATACTTTTACATGCGTGCTGGTATGTTTGCAATGAAGTTGTAGCTTCCGTTGCCCATTCTTGATGCATAGAAAGCCCTACAATATATATATATTTTATAATATACGTAAAAGAAAAAACCCAAAAGAATAAGGTGACACCAAAAATTTTAGTATTCTAAAAATCTTGAATTATGGTGTTGGTTTGGCTTTATCCCACGTAGGATAAGAGATGAAAGATCGACAAAATTGTGGTAGGTATATCAAATGAACAAAAGATTTATTTGACAATTAGAAAAAGTTGGTTGAGAAAAGTGGAATTCCAATGTTTCCTAAAAGGAAATTATCGTTATTGTGTAACGCACGATGTCAACACTAGTATAGTATAACATAGTGCTATAAAATGTTATTGTGGCATAATGAGAGATTAACATCCTCAAGTCTTCAATTGTATTTAAGTTTTGAGTGGAGATGCTCATGGGTTGTATGACCCTCTATTTGCCGGTACGGTATGTTAGGAAAGTGGATTGAACAACCATTTTCAATGAAAAGGCGGACACATAAACTAGTTTAAATTAATGGGCAGGCATGAATCATGCAAAAAAAAAAAAGGACAGGCATGCCCGACCTGTTAACCTGTGGGCCAGCCCGACCTGTGATTTTATATACAATTTTGCTTTTTTAATAATTAAACAATTTTATCTTGTTAACCTGTGGATAAGCCCGACCTATTCGTAAGGGTAAAGTATGAAACCCGCAAAAAAAGAGGCTTGAGTTTGCTATAATAGGTCCCGCAGAACAAAAAAATTCGACCAGATCCAACCCAAATCTGTAAATGATCACTTTTAATTTTGAGTATCCCACATTAATAACAAAAGTAAGATATTAATAAAAGGATTTAACTTGAAAACAAAAAAGGGTCATTTGGCTAAGGGGTTGTTTGTTTTAAAAAAAAAAAACTCTTAATGACTCTTAAGTCTGAATCGTTCAGACATTTTTACACATCACCTTTTATTATTCATAACTAGAATAAGACTTCAGAATTTAGATATCTTAAAAAACAAAGGCACCTAAGTGATGTCATTTTAACCCTCAATTTTTAGTTAAAATAGTTATTTTTACTGTATATGAAGAAACATACATTATATCCGAATATTTTATTATTATTAAAACGTAAGACATTCATTAAAATCAAATAATTATCAATCAACATTATGTTAATATGGACATAATATTGCACTTTCTTATATATTCTTCAATCTTCATCATTATATAACTAGAAGCGTACTCGCACAATGCAGCGAGATACATCACGATTTTAATGTTTCATTTTATTTTTTTGTCGATTTACAGTACGATTTTGAATGATTTTGAGAAAGTGATAATGTTTTTTTTATAAATTTGTTTAATTTAGGCTTAATAATATAATATTTTTTATATAAAAAAAATAAGTATTTTGTTAGAATTCAATGATTATCTTATATATTTTAATGACATTTAGAAAAAATAACCAATTACATATTTAATAATATAATTAAAATAAAATTTTAGTAATATAATATATTAATTAAATAGTGATACATGGAAATGTATACATAAAAGAAGGCCCTACACATACCAAATTGGTGGTGTTAGAAGCATGCAGTAGTAATATGTATCTTGTGCTTTGATACTTGTAATTAAGATATTTTTAAAATTTTGCATAAAATGATGGTACCTTGTGTCTAATAATTTATATTTAATAGTTTTTTATCCGTGCTTTATAATATAGTATAGATATAGATATAGATTAGACTGGATATAGATGGAATTCTTTTTATGTGAATGAGAATTAATATAAATGATAATAAGAAAACGTTTATAAAATTCAATATGAAGGAGATCAATAATAATATAATTCTAATATATATATATATATATATATATATATATATAACTATTTATTTCACGTGTTAAATTTCTATTAATTAAATATAATTAGAAAAAAACTATATAAGAATGAGAATCAATATAAACGATAATAAAAAATGTTTATAGATACATGAAATTTTATTTCAAGATAAAAGATGTTGTTTGTTTACCGTTTTAACCATTTCATTCATATACAAGATTCTGATTCATTCATAGACGAGATTTTTTAGCAAGAAAATAAAACCTCTTAATGATTCCCTTAGTACTAACTCGTTTGTCTTCCAAAGACTCCCCGTATCATTCAACGGCCTCCAAATTCCACTATTGCCCTTTCCTTTCTTCTCGACAAATTTGTGCGCCTCTCATCGTCAAATATGTTACTCGTATTTGTTGGTCACGTCTGTTCATAGATGGTCGTCCTGCTTTCCTTATCGATCTAGGTTACGATTTAGGTTGTTGGTCGTGCTCCTCTACTCATCAATTTAGGTTGTTGGTCGTCTGGCTCTGGTATTTTGATTCACTTTTTGTATTCTCCTTTATGTTAATCGTTAGCATCTTAATTCAGTTTGTTTTGTAATCCTCTTTGGTGACCTAAGTTTCTTTATTCATCTTAATTTCTTGTACATATCTGCATGAACTTGGATTAAAGTTGTAACGTAATATTTCAATTCATTTCTTCATCTTTTGTATTTGCTAACAAGGTGATAAATTACAACCACTTGGATTGTGGTGCACTGGTAAAGCCTTTGGGGGATGTAGTGGAAAATCTCATCTACCCAGGATTCAAATCCAGGCGCTGCCAAAGCCCCTGTGGCCATGGAGGTTTACCTGCGATGACTCCAGGCCATTCGTGGTCGCCCGGGGATTAGTCGTTGCGCGTAAGCTGCCCCGGAAACCCACGGTTACCAAAAAAAAAGTTGATAAATTACATCAATGACATCAAGAACAACAAGATTAATATTTGTCTTTCATATTACATACAAATTATATGCAGCCATATGTTGCATACAAGAAGTTTTAGTGTTGTCACTTGGCTTTTTGGAATAAATACTACAACAAAATTGAGTTTATAGGACTTCATCAAATCCAATTTCTAAGCGTCCTAATAGACTGATTTATAAGACTTAATTTTTTATAGGATCAAAAAATAAAGCATCCTATCTAAAGACGTTGTAATAAATTTATAGGATGTTTTTTGACGTCTTAACAAATATTTTATAACACTTTTAATACAAAACGTCGCATTAGCTACTTCAGAGAACACTTTTGAAAAAATGCCCTGTAAAACCATCTTTTTAGAGGACATTTGTTCAAATATTGTTCTATAAAATTGATAATACGACGTTTTTTTATTGATAAAAATGTCCTAAGAAACTTGTTACGATTTCAAAAAACGTCATATAAACTTATTACGACGAATTAAATCTTATAAAGCGATATTAGAACGCATAAATAAATATTATTTTATTGTAGTAAAAAGATTATCCAAATTCCAAAATTCTGTCGTACAAATCTAAAAGATAACATAGCAGAGCAAAACCACAAGGGTTGTGGTGTGGTGGTAAAGACTTGGGGAGTTCATAGCGTTCAACCCGGGTTCGAGCCCCACTAGCAACATTTGTGGCAACTGAGGATAAACTCAGGGCTGCACGCTTTAGCAGCTGGGCCAAAGCCCTAATTGCCAGAGATTAGTCTGGGCCATAGGCTCAGGATACCATTTCCAAAAAAAAAAAACATAGCAGATCAAACCTATAAAAACATTGTTGACCATTTTTATTTTTAAGTTAGAAATCTTATTAGAGCGGATACCGATCTTAATTATTGTAATCACTTTATTCTTAAACAATAAATCATGTAGCGTATTCCAAATAGCCAAAATAAAGTAATTGAATAGTACAATAAAATATCTGTTTTGGTACCTATGAATGAAAATTACATGAAAAGGTAACGTACTTTGGCTCAATTCCTATTTTTGGTAACGTACTTTCAAAATGTCTGTTTTGGTACCTATGATGTGAAGTTTCAAACATTTGAGTACCTAAGTAACCAGTTACCATGTTGATTTGGTGAGTCATGTGACATCCAACTCAATATTATTTGCTGTCGTGACTACTGATATGGATTTTTAATCTCAAATTAGTAATAAACTAATTTAATTTATTAAAATTTATATATTATAATTCTTTGTAACTTATATATTTATAAAATTGAAATATCAAAACTGAGGATAAATGCCAAATCACTCGTCACGTCAGCATGATATCCGGTTAATGCTTAAACCGGTTATTCAGGTACTTAAATGTTTAAAACTTCACATTTTAGATACCAAAACAAATATTTTTAAATACATTACCCAAAATAGGATTTAATGCAAATTACATTACCTTTTAATGCAATTTCTCTAAAAGAAAATGATGCATTATATGATAATATTGAATCCATGGCATGCAAGACACGTGTAAGATTAGAAAATTAGTTTTCTAGAAAAAGAGCAAAAGAAGTAGGGTCGGCAATCGGCAAGAAGCATGAGTCAGCATCACCATTTACATCGAGCGGTTTCTAGGAGGCCCCAACCCTCTTCGCCACGCGTCCAACCCTCCCCACACACAACTCACCATCAACTACACGACATACCTCCACCTCGGAATTAATTGCCTGGCTGTAAGAATTAATTCCCTCCGAATTCACTCCAACCATTTTAAAAAAACTTAAGGGTGGTGTTAAGCCTACTCCCTCTATATCGTATATAAAGTTATAGTTTTGGTCCTTAGAACTTTTTTAATAGATTTACATTATATCTTTTAGTTTTATATTTTACATTTTCATTATATTAACACATATAAACGTATATTAACTAAATATATTAAAAAAATAATTTTTAATTTTAACAAGTTACACCATTATAATCGTATATTCGATACCTTCAAAATGATCCCAATATTAAATATTATTTGATTTAATTATTTTATTATATGTCATATATTATACATTGGTTAACCAAATGTCCCACATTACTAGGTGCATAATGTGCGTAATGTGGGACATTCGATTAATCAATGTATAATATATCACATATAATAATATAATTAAATCAAATAATATTAAATATTTGGCTCATTTTGAAGTTATCGACGAGACGATTATAATGGTGTAACTTATTAAAGTTAAAAATTATTTTTTTAATGTATTTTAATTAATATACTCTTATATGTGTTAATATAATGAAATTTTAAAATATAAAATGTAAAACTAAAAGATATAAAGTAAATATATTAAATGAATTCAGGGACCAAAACTGTAACTATAAATTAAAAATAACATAAATCGATCGCATGTGAGAGGGGAGGGTATACTTTATCAAAAAATTTGCAATCAAATTATATTTCTATATAATTATTTTTATTTTAAAATAAATATATGATATTACAAAACAAATACAATATTTTCAATTACACTTTTAATTATAACAAAGAAAAAAAAATTACTACTTTTATTATTAAAAATATAAGTGTTATTATTTAATTAAAATAGAAGCGTATTCGTACAATGCAGCGAAATACATCACGATTTTAATGTTTCATTTTATTTTTTTGTCGATTTAAAATACGATTTTGGATGATTTTGAGAAAGTAATAATGATTTTTTTATAAATTTGTTTAATTTAGGCTTAATAAAATAATGTTTTTTATATAAAAAAATTAAGTATTTTGTTAGAATTCAATGATTATTTTATATATTTTAATGACATCTACAAAAATAACCAATTACATATTTAATAATATAATTAAAATAAAATTATAGTAATATAATATATTAATTAATAGTGATACATTGAAAATTCTGCATAAAAGTAAGACCCTATACATATCAAATTGGTGGGTGTTAGAAGTCTGCAGTAGTAATATGTATATTGTGTTTTGATACTTGTAAATTAAGAGATTTTTAAAACCTTGCATAAAATGATGGTACCTTGTGCCTAATAATTTGTATTTAAGAGATTTTATCCGTGATTTATAATATAGTATAGATATGTCTAAAACTTAAATATCTATATCTATACTATATTATAAAAGAGATATAAAAAAACTATTAAAAACAACCCATTAAACATTATGTACTGTTATTTAATGCTAATCTACTTAAAATCTCTTAAAAAAACAACTAATGAACCAATATGTACTACTTTTAAATGCTTTTAACCCTAATTAATAAATTTCATCCTTATCCTCCAAAATCCTTTATCTCTAATCCCCAAACCCTAAAATTATAAAATTTGAATTCTGTTAAACATAATCAAAACAGGATAAACATCTCAATTTAAATATAAAAAATTTAAAATATATAAGATAATTAATGAATTTTAACAAACTACTTAATTTTTTTTTATATAAAAAACATTATATTTTTAAGCCTAAATTAAACAAATTAAAAAAAAAAAAAACATTACCACTCTCTAAAAACCATCCAATATCTATACTATATTATAAAACATTGATTCAAAACTCTTTAAAAACAATCTTTTAAGCATTTGGTACTACCAATTAATGCTAATTTACTTAAATTTCAAGTTTACAACATGCTATTGCCTATGGTACCACTTACTAAAGCACACTATCATCGCATATCCTTAAACACGTTCAACCTTATCCCTAAACCAGTTCAACTTCCTTACTATCCCTAAATCCCTCCAACCCGTTCAAATCAAAATTCAAAACCATTGTTATCATCATTTTCATGTATCTCTATCTCTAAACACGCCCTCTTCCCCCTATTTATATCCTTATTTAAACATGAATTTTGAATGGAGAAGATGAGGATGAAATCGAAAAGATCGATCGAGTAGCGCCTTTTTTAAACAATTGTATCAGGTTTTATCTTCTTTTTCGTTTTTGTTTGACTTGCTTGAGTGTGTATTTGTTATTACCGTCCTTCTTGATTTCTTCTTGATTTCTTTGAGGTGTTTGTGTTTGTATCTAAAGAGACCCGTCAATCGGTGGAACTTGAGAGAATCAATCGAGTGGTCTTATCTCAAATGGCGGTATCATGTTTGTCTTATTTTTCTAGTTTCACACATATTTGATTTCTTTACTATGAACAACAAATTTTCATTTCTACATATCTGGTTTCCTTCATATGTTTGTCTTTCCTTCATTTCTACATATCTATTTCTTTGTTTGGATGGTTAACAAAGTTTCTCAACAGTCAACCCATTTACCAACGGAGCTACACGCTCGAGGGCTTTTAATTTTTCATTTACGATAAAATTTTACACCTTACTCACCCGGTGCATTGCACGGGCATGATGCTAGTTATATATGATATAGAGATTTACAGTCATAAATTACAACTTGAAAAATGTTGTGACTTCTAAGAACATTTCCATTAAATTCTCTAAAATAAAGAAAATTAGTTTTTTATTCTCTATTTCTCTTCAACTGCATTTGTATATGGTTCTCCAAAACAAAGAATACTAATAAAAGAACACTCCAAGTTTAGATAATCCTCTAAAAATTGATGTGTAGAGAGATATTAATTTTTTTATTCTGTTCCCCCAATAAAAGTGAATCGTTATTATTTTATATATATATATTTTAAAAGTGTATTGAGATGATAAATTGATGGAATATTTTAATAATATAATGAATGTTGAAATCTTTAAAATAGAGAATTTGTTGGATTTAATAGCATCTCTAACAGGTTTTCTATAATTTCTCTAAAATGAAGAACCAAAAGTCAAAATCTCTAAATAAAATTACATTTTCACACCAACAAATTTTCTATTTTAGAGATTTCAGTATTAGTCATAATATTAAAATATTATATAGTTTTATCATACCAATACGCTTTTTAGAATAAAATTTATATAAAATAATAATAGTTCAATCTTATTGGTGGAAATGAATAGAAAATTAATTTCTCTCACCTCCCATCAAGTTTTAGATAATCCTCTAAACTTGGATTTTTTCTTGTTTTCTCTAAATTTTAGAACAATATATAGAATATGTTGGAGGAAAATAGAGGACAAAACATTCATTTTTTCGGTTTTAGAGAATCAGTTGGAGATGTTGTAATACCAACGATTACATTATCGAATGGTATTTGATAAGTATATAGAAGTATACATTTTATCATCCACTTAGAACTTTATTTTACCTCATTTTACATCTTCCCAATCCTATATTGAGTCTTTTGGTCTTATTTTATGCTTTTAGTTTGATTGGAGCTAGGATGTAGGAAATGGTAATGTTATATGATTATTGGTGAAAACATTGTTAAACCGATTGTTGATGTAGCAGACATTGTTACAACATTGATATTGGTAGCAGTCGGCTCAATCTTTGGAAGATTTTTGTGAAGACTTTTTGAATACATCTTGGAGTACAAGTGCAGATGAGGAGTGATAGAAGATACCCCTGAAGATACATTGTTTTGTCTTCTTAAGCATCTTTTCCTTTTGATTAAGTATACTTACGATGCTTAGTTATTAACCTTTGGACAATTACTTTTGTACTAGTAAGCATCGTTTTGATTCTTTTTCTTAGTAGAAGTAGGAGTTTAACTTTCAGTTGTAAGCATGAAAAAATCTGAATCAAAGCTTCTCACAAACTTTGTATTCTGGTAGTTTTTAATTGCAGTCTTTAGTATTTTTCTTATTTTCTGTCAGCTGTTGCTACAACAACATTTACAACATTTACTTTTCTTACAAGTTTACCTTTAAGTCATTTACATTCATGTCATTTACTTTTGATGTTAGAGCATAAATATGTTGGATACAAGATCAAGAAGACAAAAGTCAAAGTTCAAGAAGTCAAAGCTGAAGAAAGTCAACTTTCATTAAAGTCAAAGTCTTTTGTAATAATGTCAATGTATTGTTTTTGTATTTTAGTTTCCTTGTTTTTAAATGTGGGTATAAATACCTTGTATTCTTTGTTTTCCAAAAGTTGTGGTATTCAGTTGTAAATTGAAGGAAGTTCTCTAGTTGAGAGAGAATACGTTAGAGAGAGAAAGAGAAGTTCTAGAGAGAGAAAGTTGTAATCTTGGGAATTGAAAGTTAATCAAACAGGTAATTGTTTGAATTGTTTGTTTGATTAATTGTTAGTGATTTGAAACTAGAATCTGGAACACTCAATTGTTATCAGAGCAGATCCAAATCGAATTCATGAAATTTCAGAAAGTTCGACACTGTGTTCTTGAGCGAGAATCAAATTTCGAGTTTTAGTGCGAGTTAGGTGTTGTATTTGATCAGGTTATGATCGTTGAATGTTATAGTTTGAGTTTGTATAGATAATGTCACGAAATGCACTGTAATTTTTCATAAATTCTTGGATTTTGTTGAGTTTTATGTCACGAGTTTTTGAGCACTGTTTAATAGATCAAATTGTATTTGTGAGTGTTTGACTTTGTAATTCGTGAATTGTATTATGTACTAAAGTTGTTTTTGAGAAGTTCTGCAAAGTTTTGATTCAATTGAAGAAGATTTGAGTCGAATTTCGGTGAAAAAGTGAAGAACACGCACGAATTTATGAAGAACGCGCTAGATCTACAAAATGCGCAAGTTCTTCGTTAGAACGCGCAAGCTGAAGAATATCAGTTTTGGTCAAAACGCGCAAGGCATTGTTAGCGAGTTCTAGAAACTCGCTGATCGAAGTCTACGAGTTTGGAAAAGTTGGAAAATTTTCTAAGGACCAGAACACGCACGTAGTAGTTAGCGAGTTCTACAAACGCGCTAATCGAAGGGTTTAATCAAGATGACTTCTAAAGATGCTCTTTCCATTGGCACTAATGTCAAGCCTCCTGTGTTGTTCAAAGGAGAGTACGAGCAGTGGAAAGATAGATTTCTGGATTTTATAGACAGACATGCAAATGGAGAAAATATTATGCTTTCAATTACCAAATGTCCAATGATTCCACCTATTGTTGAAGTACCTGATGACGAATCATCTGATAGTGAAGATGGTGACGAGGACAGAGAACAAACGACAAAAACAGTTAAAATGGATTTATCACAGTACTCTGAAGAACAGAAAATCCGATATAAAGCAGACAAGCAAGCAAGATCTCTTTTACTTCAAAGCATTCCTAATGAGATTTACATCAAGATTGATAGCTACAAGGATAATGCTAAGAAGATGTGGGATCAACTGCAAAAGATGATGATAGGATCCAAGGTCGGGAATTAAATGAAAGTGGCTAACTGCATTAACAGTTATGAGGAATTTAAAGCTAAAGAGAATGAAAGCTTGGAAGATACTTATGAACGGTTTATCTTGCTTCTGAATGAACTGACAAAGAACAAAGTAAAGAAGAAGCAGCTTGAGAACAATGTCAAATTTTATGAGTATTCTACAACCAGAATGGAAGAAGCATACTCGTAGGATGAAGCAAATGAAGGATTTAAACGAAATACCGTTACATGAGGTTTATGAGACTCTGAGGCAAAATGAAGAAGAAGTGGAGGAGAAAAAAGCTGAAAAGAAGAAGGCAGAAAAAGTTCCAGATCCTATTGCATTGGTAGCTGGAGAGAAGAAGAAAGAAAAGACAGAGAAGAAGAAAAAGAAGAAAGTGGTTACAAGTTCTGAATCTGAATCTGAATCTGAATCAGAAGGTGATGATGGAGAAAGTCTGAAACAAGCAATGCTTTTACTGACCCGTGCCTTCCAAAAGAAATTCTACAAGAAGCCGGGATCCAATTCTCAAAGATATTCTTCATCAAGCTCCAAGAATCATGAGCACCGAGAAAGAGTGGAAGGAAAGCGATATGAAGAGAACCGATATATGGAAAGGAAGCCGGAAGAAAAGAAGAAGTTCGTGAATGATTACACTGTTGCTGAAAAGCCAGCAAATGATCCAGTAAAATGCTACAACTGTGGCAAGATTGGACATTTTGCTAAAGATTGTAGAAAGCCAAAAGTTCGTAATTCTCAGTATTATCAGAACAAACTACTATTGGCCAAACAGCAAGAATAGGGCATAGCATTAATGGCTGAGGACGAATTTTGGCTGGATCATTCAGATGGTGAAGAGGAAGAGAAGGAACAAACTGCTCATCTCTGTCTAATGGGAAAAGAAGTGAAGTATGATGAGTCAGATGACGAGACAGCTGACGAGGTAATAAACTTCACTCAAAAAGATTTCATAACCAAAATGGAAGCTATGATGGTTGAGCTTAATGATCTTCAAGTAAAACTGAAGAAAGAAAAAGAAAGAGTTGCTAAAAGGAACAATAAGATCTTTGAGCTTAATAAGTCTGTTATTGGGAACAAAGATCTAATTGATTCTTTACGCAAGTTTGCTTCTGATTCTAAACTTCAAGTAGATTGTTTTGAAAAGAAGATTTCGGATTTTGAAGTTAAAATTTCTAAGTATGAGTTTGAGAAAAGAGAATTTGCACTAACTGTTCATAAATTGCAGGTTGAGAACAAATTTTTGAATAAGAAGGTAAATGGTCTGGAAGCCAAACTTTATGCAAGAGGACAAACAGATCAAACCATTTTTCTTAATGCACCTAATGAAGAGGCTAATGTTAAAGAAAAATGGGGTGTTGGTTTTCAAAACCCCCATTACTTAAAGAAAGCCATCAGAAAACAACTAGCATTATATAATTTTGATTTTCTTGCTTGTGCTGGTAAACATACTCATTTAAAACCCAAATTTGTTACCAAATTACCAGAAGAAGTTGAGGCCAAAGAAACTGAAAATAGAAAGAATACAAATAAAATGCAACTACCATTTAACTATGCAAAGTTAAATGATAGTTATCTTTCAGAAACATCAAAAGTTCTTTCAAACGATTATTTTGCTAGTTATTCTGTTTCTGAGATGAAGGCAAAACCTGCAATTGCAAAGGTTTATGTTCCTCCACTAATTCTTGAAAGCAAAATAATTGAGCTTGAAAATATTTTATCTGATGAAAAACTTTTGGTAGATATTGAACAAAGTGTGTTTTCTACAGTTTTAAAGAACATTGTTTTTCAATCTAAACCTACAAAGTGTTCTAGAGTTTCAAAGGCACCTCAAACTTCGTCTGATAATTTTGATAACTTATTTGAGTCTGCAAATGACTTTCTTAATTCTGATGATGGGTGCATAGAAGAAATTGATATGTTTCACTTCAATGCTTCTCTTCCTGATCATTCTATTTGTCTTATAAATGAAAAAGTGTCACCAAGTGATTTTAATATTGGTGAATCATCAGCTAAGGTTGGTGAATCAGTTTCTGTAACTGCTGATTACTATGCTCAAGGTAAGAAACATAAGAAACATCGATTACAGAAACAGAAATACATTGGTACACAAAAGAAAAATCAATCTCAGAAATCTGATTTTCCTAATAAATCTAAATCTTTTGTTTAAGATATAAGCAAGAAAAGGTCGAAAGCTCGAACCGAATGGCGACCAAAAAGGAAGAATGATGAGATAGCTGAATCAGTTTCTGATAACTCTTGTAATAGATCAGTTAGTAGTGATAATGATGTAGTTGGTCAACTTGCTTCACCTAAACAAAACCTTGTAACTTCTTACAAGCGTTATTCAATAAAGCAATTGATTCAATTATCTCCTATTACTACTACATCTTATCATTATCGGAGAAATGATTTTGCTTATTCTCATAATTCTACTGATTGGTTTGGATCTTATCATGTGTATTCTTCAAGATCAAATGTTTTTAAAAGTTTTCAAAGAAAAGGAGGATCCATATTTACATGGATACCAAAATCTTGTGCTAATCTGTTAGGACCCGTTTTTAAATGGGTACCTAAATCTATTGTTTCCTGATTTCTCTTGCAGACCCGACATATGTGGTACTTGGACAGTGGATGTTCCAAGCATATGACTGGGCAAAAAGCTTTATTGTCTAATTATACAGAGAAATTCAGTGGAAATGTCAGATTTGGAAACGATCAGCTTTCACCAATCTTAGGTTATGGTGACATCATTCAAGACAACATAACGATCAGTAAGGTGAGTTATGTCGAAGGCTTAGGGCACAAACTGTTTAGCATTGGTCAATTCTGCGATAAAGGGTTAGAGGTCAACTTCAAAGCTAAGAGATGTTCGGTTCGTACGGAAGATGGCAATGAACTCTTAGTCGGAAATCGAAAGACGAACCTCTATACCATCAATCTTTCAAAGGTACAGAATGACAGTCACGTTTGCTTAATGACAAAAGCTTCAATGCAGCAAAGTTGGCTCTGGCACAAACGTTTATCACACCTGAAGTTTCGTTATATCAACAAGCTGGTTAGTGGGAAATTGGTAAAAGGACTTCCTGAGCTGAAATACGAGAATGAACACTTATGTGCTGCATGTGAAAAGGGTAAGATGAAGAGAGCCGCAGATAAACCGAAGCCTGAACCAAGTACCAGTTCTCCATTAGAGTTGTTGCATATGGATTTATGCGGTCCAATGAGAACACAAAGCTTAGGAGGAAAGAAATACGTGTTGGTTATTGTGGACGATTATTCAAGATACACATGAGTCAAATTTCTTCGATCAAAAGATGAGACGCCCGAAGTTCTCATTACTTTCTTAAAGACGACCCAGGTGAATATACAGAGACAAGTCAAGTTTCTACGAACTGATAACGGCACAAAGTTCAAAAACAAAACAGTTGAAGAATATCTCGAATCGGTCGGGATATCACATCAATACTCTGCTGCACGTACACCTGAACAGAATGGAGTAGTCGAAAGGTGAAATCGAACGCTAGTCGAGGCCGTTCGGACTATGCTGAGCCAGTCTGACTTACCTCTATTTCTGTGGGCAGAAGCTGTGTCAACTGCATGTCATACTCAAGATCGATCCATGATACATCGCCGTTTTCAAAAGACTCCATATGAGCTGATCAACAACAGAACATCAACAATCAAGTATTTTCACATATTTGGGTGTAAATGTTTTGTGCTTAACGACAGAGAGAGTCTGAATAAACTCAGTGCTAAGGCGGACGAAGGCATCTTCATTGGTTATTCTTCAACATCTACAGCATATCGTGTTTATCTGAAGAAGTCAAAGACAGTTGTCGAGAGCGTTAATGTTACATTTGATGAATAAATGGCTTCTGAACAATTTAGTTCAGAACCCGTGATAACTGGCGTATTAGCTTCTGGGCAAATCAGTCCAGAACCTGTTTCTACAGAGAAAAATTTGGATAACACTTCTACTTCAGTTTCACATTTATCTGATTTAGATTTGTTATTTGAATTCTTTTATGATGAGTTTCTAGGATCTAATTTGCCTAAATCTGCTGTGACTGACAGGTCTGAAGACACAAGTTGCAATCATCCAGTCACTTCAGAAGTTATAACTGAACCTGTATCCCCCGTTCAGTCAGAAACTCATATTCCATTGAATACTCCTACAGTTGATGATATACAAATAACTGCTGAGCCAGAAGTAACTGTTTCAGTTGGGATGTGATACATTGTCTATTCAACAGTCAGAGTCTGATGTTCCAACTGATGTTTCTGCACCTAAACCTTCAACTGCAAACCCCCCTCCATCTATTCAAATTGAAGGGCCTGATAGTGGATTTCAAGATGATGATCATGTTCAATCAGTATCTAATCCACTCCCTCATGAGCATCGCTGGACCAAAGAGCATCCTTTACATCAAGTAATTGGAGATCTAAATAAGCCGGTGCAAACTAGGTCAGCGACTTTGAATCAATGTATGCATGACTCATTCCTCAGCAAGATAGAGCCCACACGAGTATCAGAGGCTGTAGTTGATTCGAATTGGGTATCTGCCATGCAAGAAGAATTAAATCAGTTTGAAGCACTGAAGGTCTGGAGATTAGTTCCAAAACCGGAAGGTAAATCCGTGATTGGCACTAAATGGGTATTCAAGAATAAAAAGGATGAAGATGGTATCGTCATTAGGAATAAAGCTAGACTTGTTGCCAAAGGTTACCGACAAGAGGAATGCATAGACTACGATGAGACGTATGCTCCAATAGCGCGTATAGAGGCAATCCACATGTTTCTAGCCTACGCAGCTCATAAGAATTTCACAGTCTATCAGATGGATGCGAAAACAACCTTTCTGAATGACATTCTTAAAGAGGAAGTATACGTGTCTCAACCAGAAGGGTTCGTCAATCCAGATAAGTCATATCATGTCTATATCTTGGACAAAGCCCTGTACGGTTTAAAACAAGCCCCTCGAGCATGGTATGACGTTCTATCTAAATTCTTGGTCAAGTTCGGTTTTTCTAAAGGTAAAGTTGATACCACTTTGTTCATCAAAAAGGAAAAAGACGATATCATCCTTATTCAAATATATGTTGATGATATAATATTTGGCTCTACTAATCCAAAATATTGCAAAAACTTTTCTAACCTCATGGTGTCACGTTTTCAAATGAGTATGATGGGAGAGATGAATTTCTTTCTCGGATTACAAGTTAAACAGTTTTCAACGGGGATTTTCATTAACCAATCTAAATACATTTTGGATATTCTTCGGAAGTACAAAATGGAAAATTGTAAACCAATTGGAACCCCGGTGGCAGCAGGCACTAAAATTAGCACTGATCCTTCGGGTAAAAGTGTTGATGTTAGAACTTATAGAGGCATGATAGGATCGTTAATGTATCTTACTTCAAGTAGGCCAGATATTATGTTTTCAACATGCTTATGTTCTAGATATCAGGCTGCTCCTAAAGAATCCCATTTGGCTGTTGTCAAAAGGATTTTTAGGTATCTTAAGGGGACTGCAGATCTTGGTCTGTGGTATCCTAAGGATACTGGTTTTCAACTGACTGCCTATTCAGATACAGATCATGCAGGTTGCATGTTGGACAGAAAGAGTACTTCAGGTCACATTCAATTTCTTGGTGACAAGCTCGTTAGCTGGGCATCAAAGAAACAATTATGCGTTTCCACATCGACTGCTGAAGCAGAGTATGTAGCTGCAGCCAGTTGCTGCTCTCAAGTCCTATGGATGCGAACACAGCTGCGAGACTATGGATTAAAGTTTGATAAAATTCCAATATATTGTGACTCTAAGAGTGCAATCGCGATATCTGCTAATCCTGTCCAGCATACGAAAACCAAACACATTGACGTCAGGTATCATTTTAAAAAAGATAATGTAGAAAAAGGAACAATTGAACTTTATTTTGTAAAAACAGATTATCAACTTGCAGATTTATTTACCAAACCCTTAAATGAAAAGAAATTTAATTTTCTTGTCTCTAAGCTTGGTATGTTAAATATTAAGACATAATCAGTTGTTACCTAATAAAGTTACGTATTGTAATTTTTCATCATTTTTCTTTATCATTATATTTGAAGGATATCTGCACTTTAAATGTTTGCTCATGATCTCAGGGGGAGTAAGAGAAGATTAAAGGTGATCTACATTATTTTGAGGGGGAGCATAACTAATTTCTGCATTTTATTTCACTGACAAAATTTTTGTAATACATGATTTTAGGGGGAGCATATAAGCCAAGTCAAAAGGAGTAAGACTATGATTTCTGATTATTTCAAATCAGAACTCGTACTTTAATCGTTTTACTGCTTTATGTCATTTACATTTGAATAAACTTTGTGACTAAAAGTTTCTTTAACATGATTTGAGACTTGTGCAGAACGAGAGAAGCTGACACGATCATATCTTAATGACTACAGCTGACTTCATGAGATTTAAGACGAAGCTAAAAGGTAAATTTCTTATCTTAATCTCAAATGTATCTGAAAGAAGGACAACTTTCAGATATAGAAAACATGTTCTGAAATGTTCAAACCACTTCCCGATTCTTAAACAGATTTTATAATTTGGAAGTGTGATTTTAAATGTTTTCGTTTTATTTTTGTGCTTAATTGATAAATAAACCGTGTGTTTCCAAAGATAAATAATTGCGTATTATCTTTTCTATATACTTTCAAGTATTATCATACACCGGTTTGATTTTTTGTTCCAATAGTTCTTACCATGTCTCATATTGTAACATATTTTTCGATGGTAGGACACCCCGCTTGTACTTCAAAGACATTTGAGCGTATTTTCATTTCGAAGCGTTTAATTCAAGAATGTCTATATTTTTGTTTCGTATAGACACATATCCATTATGCTTGACCATAAGCTTTGATTGTTATATAATTCATTTCTGATCATTTTCATACAATGTCAGATTTTCAAACAAGTCTTTTGCATTCATATTCATTCATTTCATATACTTGTTTGAAAATGCTTCAATGTCGAAAAATGCTCAAATCTTCATGATTATATTTTATGAGCATACGTTCATCTGACATTTGTTTATGAGTTTTAAATTATTTGTATATGGGTTCTTTGTGCTAGGAATTAATTGAACTTCTATGAAATCACGATAACCAGTGATTTCTACCCAAGAAGTTAATCCAATAGTGATTGAGTGTGAGGAGTCTAAAAGAAATGAGTGTGGGTGTGATGAGGTAAAATGTAAAGGAGAGTTTGGTTAGTAGTGAGCTTAATGATCAAAAGAAAGAGGGTGTGAGAACAGAGTAAAAGAATATTAAACTCTGCACCAACTACTTTCTGAGCCAGACATCCACATTACTAGCGTTTCACAACTCTTTGGTGAACGTTATTGAAACAGGCAACTAGCCCATGCCAATTCTTGTTAAAAACCCCATCAGCCACTCATTTTCTTCTAAAAAAGAAAGTGTTTCATATTTCAAAGGGGACGCAACATATAATCTATCTGATTTTCATTTGGAAAATCTGGATATTGAATAAGAAGGAAGTCTGCCCCACCTTCGCACTTCAATCATGCACATTGAGTATGTGTTTATCTACTGTTCTCTTAGTGGTTTACACAATGTTGAGCCTTATTAAAAGCAATAATTCATGCTTAATTCTTTCTACACTTGCACGAACACACAAGGAATTTGTTTCTTCGTCATAAAATTTATAGAAATTGCCTTTGTGGTATTTCGATGATTGGATGGAAGCCCTGGGGGAGTGAACATCAAAAAGCTCCTTTATATTGTGTATTCGTTACACACAGTGACTTCGTGTTTCTGACAAACATTTTAACTGATTCATTTGTTGATTCAGGAGTTACATGTTCTTATTTTGTCTGGATTTGCAAAGATCTAGATGAATACTTGGTTATGGATCACAAGAATCAGAGGCTCAGTTTGACTAGAATGGTCAATGACATTCCTTGGAAGAACAGTTTTGATGATATAGATGCTCAAATCATCAAAAAGGGGGAGATGGTATCAAGAAATGATAAAGTTTTGAGAGATGATTTTAAAGAAATATCCAAATCAGAAGATTCAAAGTAAAGATTTGAAGAAGATCAAAGAAATTTTGAAGATGTGCTGATTTTTGAGAAAATTTTCTTTGAAGATTATTTGCTAAAGCAATCCGAGCTGATTCTGAAGATAGTTTCTTTCAAAAGTCTGAAAGTATCTTGTGAAAGTTTTGGGGAGATTGTTAATCATTTGAAGACAGTTTTGGAAAGAATGTCGTTAAAGAAAAAGGGGAGATTGTACTAACAGAGCTTAAAGTGAAGACTGAATTGATAGATCTTTCAATAGTGATATTGAATCCAAAGGGGGAGATTGTTAGAGCTTAAATATGTTGGATACAAGATCAAGATGACAAAAGTCAAAGTTCAAGAAGTCAAAGTTGAAGAAAGTCAACTTTCATTAAAGTCAAAGTCTTTTGTAATAATGTCAATGTATTGTTTTTGTATTTTAGTTTCCTTGTTTTTAAATGTGGGTATAAATAACTTGTATTCTTTGTTTTCCAAAAGTTGTGGTATTCAATTGTAAATTGAAAGAAGTTGTCTAGTTGAGAGAGAATACGTTAGAGAGAGAAAGAGAAGTTCTAGAGAGAGAAAGTTGTAATCTTGGGAATTGAAAGTTAATCAAATAGGTAATTGTTTGAATTGTTTGTTTGATTAATTGTTAGTGATTTGAAACTAGAATCTGGAACACTCATTTGAGCTTTTACATTTAGTCATGCTAGGCTAAACACCTTAGTGTGGGTGTAAGTGAAGGTTGTGAGATTAAGCAAAGTGTTGGTGGATATTTGCTTGTTAATAGAAATTTACTTCACTATTCCCAAGTAGTACAAACATTTCATCTAGTAATCTTTGACAAATTGACACATGTTATTTTATTTAGATTAGTTGGACTTAAAATTAAGACAACGCAAATGTTTTTACTAAGTGTGTTATAAAGGCTACAGAGAGCTACAACAACCTTATGGGTTGCAAAACTATATGGAAAGAAAGTCAATATCTGTACTAGTTTGGTTCTTGATGCATCACCATGTGCACTACCAACATATGGTCTAATTTGTACTTCCTTGGAAGGCCATTCAATCTAGTAGTGTTGTAGAGAGCTATTGATGCAACACCCATCTGATGTTGTAGCAACGTTCACTGCACTCTGTTTGCTGAAATCCAACCTGATCTTGCACCCATACTATCTTTTACTACTTGTTACATTTTAGTATTTGGTTACCAACTCTAAAAAGATATTGCTTCGATTTTACTCCTTAAAATCTTGTTTTAAAGTTGACTTTTGTTACTCTTCTTGCTTTGAAATCCCTGAGGTACGATATCTAGTATTACTTACTATTATTACATGCTTTGGATGACACTAGTGAGCCCTGTATACTTGCATGATTTGCCAGTTGCTATGGCCTTTTGGGGTTATATCCAATCCACACCAAGTTTTTGGCGCCGTTGCTAGGGATTTTTGCCAAAATGAGTTTTTCTTTACGTCATTTTAAAATTTGATTTTTCTACCATCAATGTATTTTTAGTGGTTTATGCCAAAATTACCTCATGGGGACGTTTTTGAGTTAGATCCTGATATTGGGAGAACCTTCAGAAGAAGAAGGAGGGTGCAAAGAACTTTGCTTTCAAATTTAACATCTCCTTCCATGGATGCTCAATTTAGACCTGATCCAAGGCCCGACCCTGAGGAAGAAGTAATTAGACTTGCTAACTCTAGAAATGGAGGCATCATGGACTATGTTATTTATGTGTTCTACCAGTTACATACAGGGATACGTAGGTCTACTATTGAAGCTGACTATTTTGAGTTCAAGCCCATCATCTTTCACATGTTACAAACAAATGGTCAATATGTTGGATTACCATAAGAGGTCCCTCATATACATCTTAAGTCCTTTATGAAAATCACAGACTCCTTTTACCTTAATAGAGTTATTGATGAAACCTTAAGGCTAAAGTTATTTCCATTTTCATTAAGGGATAGAGCAAAATCTTGGTACCATTCTTTACAACCAGATTCCGTAACCACATGGAAGACATGGCTGAAAAGTTTTTGAAAAAAAATACTTCCCACCAACCAAGAATGCCAAAATCAGAAATGAAACTTTTCTTTTTAAACAACTAGATGATGAGGTAGTTCCTGATGCTTGGGAGAGGTATAAGGAGTTGTTAAGGAAATGCCCACATCATGGCATTCCATACTGCATATAGCTTGAGATGTTTTTACAATGGTATTGATACCACTGCAAAACAGATGTTTGATGCTACTGTAGGCGGAGTCTTTACTGCTAGTACCTATAATGAGGGTTATGACATTCTAGAAAAGATTTTAAATAACAATGGTCATTGGACAGATCCTAGAGCGATAATACCTAGGAAGGCATCAGATATTCATGATATAGATCCATATACTACTCTCACTACACAACTTGCAACAATGAATAGCTTGTTGAAAATCTTAGTTGTCCCTGCTGCTAGCATTGTTGCTGCAACATATGTTTCTGAATCCTTGCATGTCCAATATGTGTACTGTAGTGAAGGTAATACTTTTGACCAATACAACCTAAACTTTGAATCTGTTAACTATGTGCACAATAGACCTGCTCAGTTTTCAAACACTTACAACTCCAGTTGGAAGCAACATCCCAACTCCTCTTAGAATAGTCCATGTTTGAATCCACCCATTGTGAAAGAAACAAGGCAAAGTTTTCAACCAAGCAACTTCAAAACCAACAACATCATTTTCAACAAAATCAACCAACTTTAAAAAAAAAAAAAATCCTAACCAGCAAAATGATTCACCACCTTCCCTTGAAGCCAAGTTGAAGGGGTTCATAAACCAAACTGCTTCAGCAATAAATCATCAAAAATGCAACCATTAGGAATTTGGAAACCTAGATAGGATAAATGGAAATCGAGTTTAGAAAAAGGCATGTTGGAACACTTCCTAGTGATACTGAGATCCCTAGAAATGTGACCAAAGAACATGTGAAGGCAGTTACTTTAAGAAGCGGAAAAGACTTAGTTGACAATAGACTGTTGCACAACCTGTGATTGAGATGCCTGTTGTAGCTACACCCCAAGTTACTGCAGTAACACCTACTGGTGTTCTTGAACAAGTGGCACCTCCAAGTTCTGTGACAATACCTAACAAGTCTGACTTTTCCCTTACTTTTTACAAGTGAACCAAATCCAAAAACCACATAGTCAAGCCAGAATGATGTTGCCACAAATCTACCACACAGAGATCTTGTTCCTACAACACCATCCAAACCAGTAGACATTAGAACCCCTACTTTCCAAACAACCCCCGATCCTAAAAAAGCAGTAATCAACCGAGTTCCACCCTAAATTCGTTACCCACAGAGGTTGAGGAATCAAATGGAGGAAAATCAAATCACAAAGTTCTTGGATGTATTCAAGCATTTACACATCAACATCCCATGAGTTGAATCCATTAAGAATATGCCCAGCTATGCCAAATTTCTGAAAGACATTCTGAGTAAAAAAAGAAATTGACTGAGTATGAGACTGTTACCCTTACTTAAGGATGTAGTGCCCTTTTGTCAAACAAAGTTCCCCCTAAGCTTAAAGACCCTGGGAGTTTCACAATCCCTTGTTCAATAGGTGGGAAGCATGTAGGTAAAACTTTATGCGATCTTGGTGCTAACATTAACCTTATGCCTTTATCAGTTTTCAACACCTTAGGGATATGAGAGGCTCGACCAACTACTGTCACCTTGCAGTTAGCTGACAAATCCATAGCCTTTCCTAAAGGAAAAATAGAGGATGTTTTGGTCCAAGTAGACAAGTTCATATTCCCAGCTGATTTTATAATCCTTGATTTGAGGCAGATAAAGACACTCCTATTCTTTTAGGAAGACCCTTTTTAGCTACCAGTAGGATAATCATAGATGTTCAAAAAGGAAAGTTAACAATGAGAGTGCAATATCAAAATGTCATTTTTAATGTTTTTAACTCAATGAAATATCCTGAGGAGAAAGTGGACTGTTCTGGTTTAAGCACCATTGAATCCATGTGTCATGAAGAAGCCCTAGTAGAAATCCTAGGAGGAAGGATTGAGCATTTGGAAGATAGTGAAGAAAATGATGATGAGGCTAGTGAAGTATTGGACAATAGTGAGTTGCTGCAGCAAGCTACAACATACGATCTATTAGAAGATGAATCCAAACAGACCCCATTACCATCCATAGAAGCACCACCAGATTTAGAATTTAAGCAACTACTTACCCACCTTAAGTATGCTTTCTTGGGAGATGATAGAAAGCTACATGTGATCATTTCAGCTTCCTTAGAAGTAGAACAAGAGAAGCTGTTGGATCATAATTGTATTTAAGATTAAATGGTCTAAACTGTATTTATTTGATAGTTAAAGTTTGGGGTTTAAATTGTAATAAGTTGATAGTTATTTGTAAATGGGCCTTAAGTCTATAAGCCCATAAGGCTTAAGTATTTAAAGTGTTAATTAGTTTAGTTTTAGGGTTAGAACCTTTCATTATACAATTATCATATTTGAGAGGCAATCCTATTTTCTCTGTATTCAAGGGTATCAAGAACACACAAGGGTTTCATTGTTTATTCAAGGGATTGGTACGTTTTGTTAATCTTATTATCTCTTGATATTATTGTGTTTGTGTGTTAATCAACTAGATTAAACTGGGATAACAGTTGGTATCAGAGCATAAAGAATCAAGTTAATTGGATTAAATCTATGTTTATCGGTTTATCACTGTGTTCTTCGGTAACTTTAAATCTGTGAAAATCAACCTCATGAATTAACTTGTTTTTAGGCTGGAAATTGATATGATTTGATGAGTTTTATGCTGCTGAAAGTTATCTAATTAGTTAATTGCAATTAAAATCTCAAATCGATTGGTTTTTTGGTTGATTTATGTTTACTGGGTTTGTATACAAGTCGCACTGTGTTCTTCAAATTGAATTCTTAAAAGCTGATTTTAATCTTCAAGTTTGATTGCGTTGTGTTCGATATATGTTACTTGGTGCAAAAGATTGATATTTGGATTCAGTTTCTGTGTTTATTGTGTTTTCTGGGGAAATCTTCATCGTTCTGGGTCGACTTAAGAACATATCGGTCATAATATTCACTGGTACTCACGTTTGTCCGGTCGACCGATACACACATACTATATCGGTCAAAGGCTTGTAGGTCAAGACCAATACCGGTTGATCGATTCATATCGGTTTATACCGGTCGACCGACACACTCACATCAACATCGGTCGTTACCTTGTCCGGTCAAATTAATACCGGTCGAATCTATACCGGTCAACTATATTCCCGGTCGAGTAAAGTACCGGTACAAGCAACTTACCGGTCGAACTCTCTATACCGGTCTTAGTCGTTTACCGGTCGAGCATAAGATCGGTTGTTACATCTTACCAGTCAAACAAGGTACCGGTCCAAGCAAGACCCCGATCGACTCAATACCGGTCGAAGCACTTTTACCGGTCGAACAACATTATCGGTCGAAGCACATTTTCCAGACCTAGTGCTAAGTGTGCGAAGGGGGACAAAAGTTTTGCTCTTGATCAAAATCTTCTTAATTTTTCAGTATTTTATTCATAGATATTAGTGCTTTATACTGTGTGTGAGGACTGCATTTGATTATTTTTCGAAATTTATTTTTCTGAAAATTTTTGAGTATAGTCTTTACTCTTGATTCTAACGATCTCATCTAGTTGGTTGTCTTGGTACAGATAAGTTTAATTACTAACCGTACAACTAAGATGTCGAACCAGCTTCTCTCGATGGGCTCTCAGTCCAAACCGCTTGTCCTTATGGCTGATGAATATCAGCAATGGAAGAAGAGAATGGTCCAGTTTCTGAATCATAAAAACAGAGACTACATGGAATCAATCGTCAATGGTCCTGTCAATCCGATGATCAAAGTTGATGGCCAAGCAGCAACTGACACCTCTCCAGAAATCCCAGACAGATATGTTCCTAAACCTTATCAGTACTTTACTGAAAAAACAGAAGGAACAGTACAAGACAGATGAAGAGGCTCTTATCTATCTGACCATGGAAATCACGAACGACATCTACAACCGTGTAGACAGTCGGAACTCTGCAAAGGAAATCTAGGATGAACTATCCAGATAGTTTGAAGGAAGTGAAACCTCTATCCAAGCTAAGCAGAATATATGCATAAATGCATACGAGGGGTTTCATGCAAAAGAAAGAGAGACGCTGCTAGAGACCTACAACAGATATAACATCATTCTCAATGACCTGCGGAGGAACAACATCTCTAAGTCTGCTTCGGAGATTAATTATAAGTTCATCAAGAACTTAAATCTAGAATGGAAGAACTTTGCCATCAACCTTTAGATGTCAAAGAACATGGCTCAGGAAAACGTCACTGATATTTTCTCTACTCTTTCTCAGCATGAGGATGAGGTGAAAACCATCAATCTTGAGTCCAATAAACTGAAGGATTCTGTGGCTCTCATAGCCGGCAAAAGTTCTGTATCTTCCGCAAAGTCAAAGAAAAAGGTGACAAAAGCTCTAGTTACTGAAGTTACCGACTCTGACTCTACTTCAAGTGATGAAGAACTGGAGATTGATTCTGATCCAGATATTCAGAAGTTCTCTGAGGACTTGGCTCTTATTACTCAAAGATTCAAGAAGACCTTTGGCAAGAAGAAGTTTTATTCAAAGCCTAAGTACGAAGGTCACAAGAAAGAGAAGGCTGAATTAAGATACAAGCCAAGGCAAGGACGGCGAGAGGAAAGACGAGAAGAGAGAAAAGAAGACAAAAGAGAAGATAAGAGAGAAGAAAAGAAAGAAGACAGAGCTGATGAACCAGGAAGATGCTACAATTGCGTCAAATTTGGGCACTTCTCCAGAGACTGCAGATTCAAGAAGGTAAAGAACTCAGACTATTATGCAAGAAAGTCACTCATCGCCAAGAAAGCTGAAGAAGGAAAGGTGCTTATGGCCGAAGAAGAGAACTGGCTGTTCCAAAGTTCCGATGACGAGGAGCAAGCTCACTTCACCCAAGTATCTTATATGGCAAAGCTGGATGGTGACGATGAAGATTCTGAGGCACAATCTGAAGATGCAAACTCTGAGGTAAGTGATAATTCTGAGCTTATTGAATCTCTTATGGCCCAAATACATAGCATGAAAGATGAATTTGCTTTTTTGAAAGGCAAACTTAGCTCCGCACAACAATCAGTATTGAGTTTTCGTGATGAAAACGCTTTACTGAAAGTTGTTGTGGAAGAAAAAGAAAAGGAAAAAGACGATTTAAAAGCTGAAAAAACATCTTTAAAAGAAAAAATATCTGGTTTAGAAACAGATCTTGTGAATCTTAATGCTGAAAAGGGTGAGTTTCAAATAAAATTTGAAGTTTGTTATAAAGAAAGAAATGAAGCTTACACCAAAATTAAGCAACTGGAGGACATTAATATGAAACGAGGTCAGACTGAGCAAACATTAAATCTGTTGACCAATAAACTCCAAGACGAAAGGTTTTATAAACTAAAACCAGGTTTGGGTGTGCCAACTAATGAGATTTTGAAAAAGGCACCGAAGCATCTATATAATTTTGATAAATTCGGCTCTGCAATCAGACCCATTCCTGACATTCGTGCAACTTTTGTTGAAGCAAGTACTCCTACACCTTTATCTGAGATCAAAGGTCAAGAAGAAATGGGAAAGAACAAGTCTGGTGACACTGATTCTCAAAATCCTTTTAAATCAGTTGGTTTTCAATATGATGATTTAAACAAAAGCTATGCGACTCGAAAGATCGAATTTACTTAGTTTGAATCACTATTTACCACACCTTCCAATGAATCAGTTAGCACCAACACTGTTCTACCTGAGACTGCATGCAAATATGATGAGTATGAATCAGATATTGGTCCATCTACTATGCCATCAGTCTCAAGTCCCATTGCTTCTAAACCTTTACTTGTTGAAGAGGGTGAAGAAGAAAATGCTATCACGAATGAATCTTGTTCTAAAAATGATAAAACGGAGTTTATTGAGTCCATGACTGAAGAGATATTCTCTGAAATGATGAATGCTTCAGACTCTGATCCGGTTTCTGATTTAAAGGGGTCAAGTTCTGTGAATGATCATACATCTGAATTGATGAAACAAATTGATTTGTTGCAACAGTCTCTTGATGAGGTTGAAGATGAAAACTTTGATCTCAAACATAAACTTGAAAAGTCTTTAAAAGTAAATCAAGAGCTTTGCACTGAGATCAATGATTTGAAAATTACTTTGTTTAAAAATGCTTCAAATGATAAACAGATGTTCAATGATCCAAGCTGGAAGGTAAGAACCAATCCAGAATTTGATGCTCCTACAAAACCTTTAGTTGTTTACTCTGATTGTCCTAAATATCCGCCGAGTATTTTTGAAAAGAGTAAGACTTCAAACAGCACAAGAAAAGAACCACCTTCTAAGTTAGAGACTAACAAGGTTTCTGTTTCTGTTTCAGATATAAAAGGAAATGGAGTTGGGAAGAGTAAGAAGAATAAAGACAATAGTGTGAATAAGAATGATATGCTATCTAGTAAACCTTTCATTCCAAATAGTTGTACTTCTGACAGTGTTATTTTAAAAAGTAATTCTTTTGATAAACATGGATGTACGGTTTGTTCTGATAAATCTAAGTTTATGAATTTTGCTCGAAAGAATCTATATTGCAAACACTGTTGGGATAACTCATTCACATACTACTCCCCTCCAAAGTCTAAACAGAATAAGAGAAAAGCTAAACTGAACTTTAAGTCTAATTCTAATTCTGATTCTTTCACACAATCCAAAGTGTATCGTGCTAAGGTTGCCAATCCTACTTCTAAAAAGCACTTCCAGGAATTAAATGTTAAGATGGTTTGGAAATGGGTTCCAAAACCGCGTTATGAATGGAGAGTAAAATTCAAACCAGATGATATTCCTGAGTGTCGGTCCAGCAATACTAATATCAAGTTCTTAGAAACAACAACAATAAGATTACCAACCTGTATTGATTATAACAAATGAGTTACAAGGTTGATCGATTAAGGCTTGGATTTGTGTTCTCTGTTTTTCTCTCAAATACACCTTTAAGTGTGTGTTTGTATGTGTGAATTGTGATCTGATCTTTTGAGAGATTGAGATACACAACTAATCTAACTTGGTGTGTTTTACACACTACCTAACTTAATATCTAGATACTTTAATATCTAGATATTATCCTAGATAATATCAAACAAATTGGAAACTAACTTAACTAACTAAGTTACCTAAGTTCACTAATATCTAACAAACTAGATATTAAGTTAACTTTTACAATAATAAACAAATACCTTGATTACTTTGACATTTATTACAAATAGACATAGACTTTAATATCGAGAGTCGACGTTCCGACTTTAGCTTCAGATTGCGATCTTCAAATTGGATGATCTTGAATCCAATGAGACTGTGTCTTAACAATCTCCCCCTTTGGATCAAGATCATTATAAAAATGATTTTAGCAATTCATTCTTCTTTTTCAGCACAGAAGATGCAATTTCTTTCTCTAGCTCTGAGATCAACATGTCTTTTTCTAACAATCTCCCCCTTTGAAGAGTGGACGTGATTCTTGAAACATTTGATCTTTGCCATTTCTTGTGTAGTCATTCTCCCCCTTTTTGATGTTAAGTGCAACGACTTCATAAAAACTTTTTGTAAGAAATGTCTATCTTGCGGTTAGAGCCCCTAATACGTCAATTCAATAGATATTCATCCAGATCTTTTCAAATCCAGACAAAATAGTCGTGTAACACCTGAACCAACTAATGAATCAGTTAACATGCCTGTCAGTAACACTAAGTCACTGTGTGTAACAAATACACATTAGAAAGGAGTTGTTTGATGTTGACTCCCCCAGGGCTTCCATTTAATCATCGAAACACCACAAAGATTATTTCTATAAACGTTATGACAAAGAAACAAATTCCTTGTGTGTTCGTGCTTGTGGTAGAAAGAATTAAGCACTTGATGATTGCTTATTAGGCTCAAAATTGTGTAAACCACTGAGACAACAGTAAGTTAAACACAGACTCAATGTGCATGATTGAAGTGTGAAGGTGGGGTAGACTTCCTTCTTTTCAATATCCATATTTTCCAAATGAAAATCAGATAACATATGTGCTGCGTCCCCTTTGAAAATGTGAAACACTTTCTTGTTGAGAAGAAAATGAGTAGATAGTGAGGTTTGATCAAGAGTTGGCATGGGTTAGTTGCCTATTTCAATAATGTTCACCAAAGAATTGTGAATCACTAGAATGGTGGCTACCCGACTCAGAAAAAGTTGGTGCAGAGTTGTGATATTCTATTTAACTCTGTTCTCACACGCTCTTTCTTTTTAACATTTAGCTTTCTCTAATCACACTCATTTCTTTTCTATTTGCACAATCAATCATTAAGGACTAACTTCTTGGGTAGAAATCACTGGTTAAGGTGATTCCATAGAAGTTGTGTTAATTTCTAGCACAATGATTCCTTGTTTTCCTATGATGCATGTGATGCTCAGATTGGTTTAACTATTTCAGTTAAAGGAAAATTTTAGATTTTGAAAACATTTAAAATACACTCCCAAAATATAAAATCTGTTGAAAAATCGGGAAGTGGTTTGAACATTAAAAACAATGTTTTCCAATGATTAAAAGTTGTCCTTCTTTCAACCATATATGAGATTAAGATAAAGGATTATACCTTACGTGCGATCTTATATCTCATGAAGCTAAGCTTTAAGTCATAAAGATATGAACTTGTAAGCTTCTCTCAAAAATTCTGCAAAAATCTTATGTCAAATCAAAGTAAAATTTATTCACTTAAATTGAAAAGACAAAAAAGCAGAAAAACTTTTAAAGTACGAGTTCTGATCATGAATAATCAGAAGTCATCACCTTTTACTCCCCCTGAAATTATGCAATTTAAACTTATCATTGAAAAAGATATGCATTTAAAATTTCAGAAAAGTATGTACTCCCCCTTGATGGTTGATTTCCTCATTGGAGTATCGGAGTACAATTTCATTCAGCACAGGAGTAAGGTCTTTTGATCATTGAAGTACGAGTCCTAAACTGTTGTGTTTAGAAGTCAACTTCGTTGAAGTCCGGGTCTTGAACTGCATTATTCAAGAGCCTTTTTTTGACATTGAAGAACGAGTCCTGATCTGTACATAATCAGAAGTCACTTTCTCTCTAAGCTTTGTGTGCCTGCAACACAGATTTAGCCTTAGGTACCCACTAAAATTTGGGTCCTGCTGTGTTAGCACAAGATTTTGGTACCCATTTCAAATTGGGTCCTCTTTTCTTTTGAAATGCATGTGAAGAATTAGTATGAGATGTATGCACATGGTAGTTGCCAAACCAATCTCCAGAATCTTGACAAGAAATAGATACATGTTTATCATAAATAGAAGACTTTCCAGCAGATAAAGATAACTGAAATAATTGCTTCATTGTATATTGTTTCCGAGAAACAACAAGTTTTGGGTTCAAAACAGCAATATCAGCAATCACAACATCTTTAGTAAGCGAAGTCTTATTACAATTAACACTACTAAACGATAAAACGGTCTTGTCAAGCTTCCGTTTGGGTTGCCATTGAGAATTTACGTCTGGCCTTTGCTTGCTCAGATCTGAAACATGTAAAGCTGGTGAGTTAGACCTTTGAGCAACAAGCGATTGCTTCTTCTTCGGATTACCAGTAGTGTTCGGTTTCTGTGAATGCTGAGATATTTTCTTACCTTTAGCATGTTTTGCTTTCACAGAGACTGAATTATCAACTTTCGTTGATTTTGCATCGTTCACAGGCGTACTGGTTTTTCTCAAAGTTTTCTTAACAAAAGATGAATGGTTAGGAAGTTTTGCATTAAAGTCAAATTGTTCAGAACAATTATCTAAACCACCGTTAGAGTTCAGAAAATCAAATCCTTTATTTGATGAACCAAATATATCTTTAGAGTTTGAAGCCTTAGAAATAACAGTATTTGAAAACATAGTTGAAAAAACTTTTTGCTCAATATTCATCAACAGTCTTTCATCTGACAAAGAATTCTCGAGTTCAGAAATTTTACTTTCTAAAACGAGAGGAGGGACATATAGTTTACCTTGAATAGGCTTTGCCTCCATTTATTTTTCAGAATAGCATGAAAAGAAATCACTCGAAAGAGTTTTCTTCTTTTGATATATTGGACTTTCATTATAACTATTATTCGTATTCGCATAATTAAATGGAAGATGAACTTTAGCTTATTTTAACTGTTTTTCCGTTTCATTGGCTTCATCCTCTTTTTACAGTTTAGTGCAGAAAGTTTTAAATTCAGGGATTCTGCGAGCTAATTGCATTGAAAGATGATCATAGAGTCTTGGCACTTCAGACATCCCTTTTTGTAGACAGTGAGGATTCTTATAACTGATTCCCCATCTCTCTATTTCCTCTTTGGGTTTGTTCAGAAAAATAGTCTGTTCAGTTTGACCCATTTTATATAACTTCTCTTCCAAATTTTTTAATTTTCCCAGTAAAGAAAAGTTTTCTTTGGTACAAGAAGCATGAAAATTTGTAAGCTCATATAAATCTATTTCACCTTTTAGCAGTTTAGACTTAAGATCAGAATTCTCTTTAAGAATTATTGTCTTTTCCTTAGCGTTGGTGTCATTATCTTTATGTAAAACCTCAATTAATACTTTCTTCTCAGCAATTTCATTGCTAAGTTTCTCTATCAATTGGTTTTTGTCAGTTATGACACCATTTTCTTGCTTAAGATCAGATTCTAACTCTTTTTGTTTTAAACTCATGGCATGCATTTTATTCATGAAATCTAAATCTGATAAATTACATACCTCCTCTTCTTCATTGTCTGAATCAGCTTCATCATCTAATTCTATCTGGCCCATTAAGCACATGTTGACGACTTCATCTTTCTCTTCATCCTCTTCTTCTTCTTCTTCTTCTTCTTCTTCTTCTTCTTCTTCTTCTTCTTCTTCTTCTTCTTCTTCTTCTTCTTCTTCTTCTTCTTCTTCTTCTTCTTCTTCTTCTTCTTCTTCTTCTTCTTCTTCTTCTTCTTCTTCTTCTTCTTCTTCTTCTTCATCTGAGTGATCGAGCCAATATTCATCCTCAGCCATCAGTGCCTTGCCAGCCTCCTGTTGCTTTGCAAGAAGCATCTTGTTCTTGTAGTAGTCGGAGTTTCTGACCTTTGATCTGCGGCAGTCCTTGGCAAAGTGACCTGTTTTGCCACAGTTGTAGCACGTTGGTGGTTCTGGCTGGCTTGATCCTTCAGCTTTGAACTTTCTCTCTTCCGGTTTCCTCTCCTCTATTCTTTTCCCTTCAGCTTGATATATTCTCTCTTCAGGTTTCCTCTCCTCTGTTCTCTTTCCCTCAAACCTCTTTCCTTCATACCTACTACCTCCAACCCTTTCTTTATGGATGTAGTTGTTCGGACCAGAAGAGTACCTCTGACTGTTTGATGTTGGCTTTTTGTAGAACCTTTTCTGAAAAACATTTGTCATCATCATCATTACTTGCTTTAGTTGATCATTTTCATCTGTGTCAGAGTTTGCATTAGCTTCATCTTCTTCTGATTCATACACAATCGTCTTGTTCTTTTTCTTCCTAACTACAAGAGCGACTGTATCATCAACTGTCTTTCCTCTCTGTCTATTCTCAGCTAGAATTTCATCCACCTCTTCTTCATTCTGACGGAGGGTTTCATACACCTCATGAAGTGGAATATCATTCAAGTCTTTGATCTGCTTCATCTGTCTTGCAAATCTTTTCCATTCTTGTTGAAGAATGATCAGGAACTTGACGTTCAGCTTAATTTGAGATTTGTGGACTTTGTTCTTGCTAAGTTCGTTCAGCAAAGTCACAAACCTGTCATAGGTTTCTTCTAAATTTTCTCTCACCCTGCCTCTAAATTATTCATAATTATTTAGGCAGTTGGAGATTTTCAGTTGATTCCCAACCTTCGAACCCAGCATCATTTTTTCAAGCTGATCCCATATTTCTTTGCCGGAGGCCTTGTAGCTGTCAATCTTTACGTACATCTCATTTGGGATTCCTTGTAAGATGTATGACTTAGCTAATCTGTCTTCTTTGGCTCTTCTAAGGTTATCATCTTGTAGCTCATGAAACTTAAGTTCAACTTCAGTCGGTACATTTCCAACTACACTAGTCGTTATGACTGGTTTCATAACCCCTTCTTCAATTGATGTTCTGATGAAATCACCCAGCTCATGTTTGTCAATGAAGTTCAGAAACCGATCCTTCCACTGTTCGTATTCTCCTTTGAAGAGAACTGGTGGCTTGGTGTTAGTTCCTATTACGAGGGCTTCTCTGGATGTCATTCTGAAGAAAATTCTAAGTGTGGAATAGAAGCTTTGCGTTTGAGAAGGCTTGCGTTTGAAGTGAGGAGCGCAAATGGAAGTTTGCGGGTCTAGTGAGGAGCACAAACTGAGGTTTGCGGGTCTAGTGGGAAGTGCAAACTGAGGTTTGCGTGTCTAGTGGGAAGTGCAAACTGAGGTTTGCGGGTCTAGTGGGAAGCGCAAAGTTGAGCTTTGCGTTTCATGAAGAGGAACACGTGAACTGAGGTTTGCGTTTGTCTTGAGATGCGCAAAATTGAGCTTTGCGTTTCTTTTGGAACCGAGAAGTGGACTTTAAGTATGCTTGAGGACCCGAGAAGTAAGGTTTGCGATTGATGTTGGAACCGCAAAGTAAGGTTTGCGTTTCCTTTGAGAAGCGCAAAGTAGGACTTTGCGTTTGATGTGGGAGGCGCAAAGTTGGACTTTGCGTATGTTCTTCCTCTGCTTTGCGCTTTATTCGTCCTGTACTTCAAAAATTTGTCTAAAATCTGTTCCTGTTTCGATTAGTAATACCAAACACTACCCTTATGTCTAGAAACACTTCTAGAACTGAATGCAAGCACTCGATCGCAATAAAACACACTTTTTGAGTAAAAATTGATCGCACAGTACCTATTTGTTCTTCGACTTTCAGACCACTTAATCACCAAAATGGAACTCGATTTAAGCTTAATACTGAAATTAATCACACACAACTCGATCTAGCATGTATTTCAATCACAACCTGATCGATTCTAACACCTAAAACAGTTTAAATCTCGAAATCGATTTTCAATAAGAACACAGAGACGTTTTTCAGAAAAACTTGATTTTGATCTTAATCAGGCTCTGATACCAATTGTCGGTCCAACAATACTAATATCAAGTTCTTAGAAACAACAACAATAAGATTACCAACCTGTATTGATTATAACAAATGAGTTACAAGGTTGATCGATTAAGGCTTGGATTTGTGTTCTCTGTTTTTCTCTCAAATACACCTTTAAGTGTGTGTTTGTATGTGTGAATTGTGATCTGATCTTTTGAGAGATTGAGATACACAACTAATCTAACTTGGTGTGTTTTACACACTACCTAACTTAATATCTAGATACTTTAATATCTAGATATTATCCTAGATAATATCAAACAAACTAGAAACTAACTTAACTAACTAAGTTACCTAAGTTAACTAATATCTAACAAACTAGATATTAAGTTTACTTTTACACTAATAAACAAATACATTGATTACTTTGACATTTATTACAAATAGACATAGACTTTAATATGGAGAGGCGACGTTCAGGCTTTAGCTTCAGATTGCGATCTTCAGATTGGATGATCTTGAATCCAATGAGACTGTGTCTTAACACTGAGTTGCTTGATGCTAACCGTGAAGGACCCATCCTGATATGGGTGTCTAAGCAAAACTAATTGTCTCTTTTGCAGGCCTGTAGATTGTGGGTAATAGATTCCGGATGTTCACGCCACATGACAGGATTCAAGCACCTCTTGCATAACTATGTGGAGGAGCCTGCCGGAGCAGTTGGATTTGCCAATTCTGAAGCCGAAGGCCACGTCAGAGGATATGGAATGATCGATAACGGTGTTGTGAAGATTCAAAAAGTGCTATATGTTGAAGGACTTGATCACAACCTGTTCAGTACCAGTCACTTCTGTGACATGAAATATCAAGTCCTCTTCACAACAACTGATTGCTATCTAGAGGATCCAGATGGTTACGAAGTCTTTAAGGCTGAGCGCCATGGAAATCTATACTGTGTAGATTTTCCTACACTATCTGCCACACTTCCAGTATGCCTACTAGCCAAAGCTTCCAAAGCATAATCGTGGATGTGGCATCGACACTTGTCTCATCAAAATTTCAGATCTATAGCAAAGCTACAGAGACAAGGTATGGTCAAAGGTCTACCAGAAATGAGGTTCGAAAAAGACTCACTATGCCTCGCATGTAAGTTGGGCAAAATGAAGCGAAGCTCCTTCAAGTCTAAAGCTGAATCATCGACCTCATCTGCACTGGAACTTCTTCATATGGACCTTTGTGGCCCAATGCGCACAACATCTATCAACGAAAAGAAATATGTTTTGGTAATGTTAGCCCCAAATCTGAACCAATGAAAGTATTGAAAATAACTAAGTCTTCATCTAAAGACTTTCAAGGGGTCACAACAAGTCTGTCTCTAAAGTCAATTCAGAGCCACTCTGAAGAAAGCAAGTCTGTCTCTGAAGTCAATTCAGAGTCACTCTGAAGAAAGCAAGTCTGTCTCTGAAGTCAGTTCAGAGTCAGCCTAGAGAAAGTTGTCTGTCTCTGAAGTCAGTTCAGAGACAGTCTCACGGAAAGACATTAGAGAGCTCCTCATCAGAGATCCTAGTTCAGAGCTCTGAAGATGATCACTCTGAATCTCTTGACAAAGAAGAACAGATGACACGTCACCTTGTGATAAGATTTACTTTCTAGAGTAGGTCACTGTTCAAGCATGTCTTGATCTTACCTCTTACGTAAGATACTGTTCAAGAATGCTTCTATTTGTCAGATAAGTACACTATTTACTTGATGGTCCTATAAAAAGGACCATCACCTTCATGTTCAAAGTGTGCTTAAGAAGTCTTATAAACTAATAATATAAGTTGAATATCTTATTGAAAAACATATTGTTTATCTATTATTTGCTTTATGAACTGTGATATTTGAATCTCCTTTGATATTAAACTGCTTCCGCTGTTATTAATCTTATTGTTTATATCATTGTTGTGAGATTAAATCTGGGATCCCACAATTGGTATCAGAGCCTACTTTGTTTTCTAAACAAAGATAGATCGCATCTGCATACTCGGATAGATTTACATCTCATTGATTCTAACTTTCATTATCTGTGCATGTTCAAATAAACCTGGTTTATTAAAGAACACCATATGCTCAAGATTTGATAGTAAATCACTGTTCAATACAAAAAGCATCAACTCTTTAAATACTCATCTTTTTCTTCAAAAATGGCAAACTCAAGCATAAGTGCCATTTATACTGCTGGGCCATTAACAAAACCTCCTACACTTTTAAAGGATGAATATCCCCAATGGAAGATAAGGATGGTAAATTTCTTAGAAGGCATGGACAAGGATCTCTTTAGATCAGTGAACGTTGGACCTCACATTCCAATGGTATTGGTACCAAGAGTACCTGCAACAGCAGATACTGCTGAAATCCCTGCATATTATGAAAAAAAACCACAAACTTCACTGATGAAGAAACAAATATGATGGATAATGATTCAAAAGCTGTTAGATTACTTATAATGGCCATTCCCAATGATATCTTTCAAGAACTTGATTCTTGTAAAACTGCAAAAGAGATATGGGATCAGTTGTTAAATCAACTTGAAGGAGGCCTACAAACCCAGAAAAAATAGAAGAAATCTATGCATCAATGAATATCATGATTTTCATGCTCTACCAGAAGAACTATTACACCAAACTTACTCAAGATTCAATATTCTTATCAACAAATGCAGAAAGTTTGGAGTGATAAGAACAAAAGAGGAAAACAACGTTCTTTTCTTGAAAAGCTTAAATGAAGAATGGTCACAACTTTCCATGTCTATACAAGCCAATCAAGATCTTGAGTCATGGTCATTAACTGACATTTATGGCACTCTTGTTGCACATGAAAAGGAAGTTATGAAGCAAAAATCAAAACTGTCTTTAGGTGGACCCCTTGCACTTGTTTCAAAACAAATTTCGAAAGAAAACAACTGTGAAGAGTCACAAAAAGGTTTGGAAACAAAAAGAAGATCCAAAAAGGTCCTAATAGCAGAAGAAATCATTCAGATTCAGACTCAGAAGATGATATAAATGCCTTCGCCAAATCTCTTGCATTAATCACTCATCAATTTAACAAGAAATTTGGCAAGAAAGTATTTGAAGGAAGGAGAGAGAATAAAGAAAGAAGAAATCCTGAAAGAAGATTTCAACAAGAAGGTGTCAGATTTCAACAAGAACCCAGATTCACTCCATATAGTGATCAAAAGGGTACAAACTTCAACAACAATGATGTAACTCAACAATCATTTCAACCAAGGTATCCACAACCACAGAGATACTTCAAACCTCAAGAACAGAAGCCAGAGACAAGTACTGCCACTCTTCCAACAAATCAAAATGATGGAAGATGTTTCAGATGTGGAAACTAGGCCATTTCTCTGCAAACTGCAGAGGAAAACTTGTCAAAGATCAAGATTACTACAAGAACAAATACAAGTACAACGTAAAAGAAAGAGTTCTTGTAGCAGAAATGGAAGACTGGCTATCTGACTCAACAAGCGATGGCGAGGAAGAGCCTACCAATCTTTGTGGTATGGCGTTTTCAGATGGAAATCAAACTGATGGAGCATCAGAAGACAACTCTGAAAAGGTAAACTCTCTTTACACCTCTGATAGTGATCTTGAAATAGATGCTTTTAAACTAGTTAATGAACTTCAAGATCTAGAGCAAAAGTTTCTTGAAGAGAAAAAGAAAAGAGAGCAAATGTCAAAAGAGCTAATCTTTTTCAAAAGGGAAAAGAATCTTCTGGAATCAGAAAAGAAAGAAATTTTTCTTGAAAAGAACAAACTTGTAGAATCAATCAAGCAAAAAGATTTTTTTTTTCAAAAGGAAAAGAAGAAGAAGTAAAGAAATCTGAGTATGAAAGACTCAATTCTATTGCCTTAACCAAATTTTTTCAAAAGGAAAGAGAAATCCTACATCAATCTCTAGATAGAAAAAATCTTCGAATCAAAAGCTATGTTAATACACAAGGTGTTTTCGACAAAATAAAAACTCAAATGGACTCTCAAGGGCTGGGATTCAATGAGTTGAATTCATTCACTGGATTGGAGAAAACATCACTTTCTTCCACTTTCTGTATGGGAAAGGTCTAAAGCTTTGAAGGTCCATCTATGAATATTTTCAAAAGAATGAAAACATCAGAGGGATCAAAAGCAAGAGCTTTGAATTTCAAGAATACTACATACTCTGAAGTGAAAAACTTTCAAGAATCTGTGTTACAGATAAAAGAAGAAACTTCAGAAGTACACTTCACAAAACCTCAGAGCTATGATCCCAAAGAAATTTTCAGATTTGACGCTTTCATCTCAAATGAATCAGAGACATCCGAATCAAGTACCTCTGATACAAGTACTTCTGAAAATGAATCTCAGAGTTCACTAAATCCGAATGCCCCTCTGTATTCACCAAAATCAGATGAAAACATCAGAACTACATTTGAAGATGATGTTAAAAAGATATGGAAAGAAAATGTCTTGGAGGATTTAAAAAGAAAAGAAAGCATGAAACGGATCATTAAAGTCTCCAGAACAAAACAAATTGAAAAACCAATAGAGGTAGCTATCTCTATTAAAAATAAGAGAGACTTTCTTGATTCTGATTCAGAATCTGATCAAGAGATTGATGAACATATTTTTTGTAAACCATAGAATGTAATTCACAAAAAGATAGAAAGTGTTGGGTCTGGTATTTTGAATGTTCCAATTTCAATCTTGAAAACCAAAACCAGAATACCAATAAGTCCTGATTTTGCAAATATGTGTTTACAAGCAAAAACATCTCTGGAACTTGAAAAAGAATTACAAGAAAAGGTAAAGAATAAAACAAACACTTCTAATTCTTATACCTATAAAACAATAAAATTCTTTCTTGAACATAAAGGAAAATGGACAAAAATTAACCATATTGATCTTGTTTGTGCAGTAAGCAACAAATAAAAGAAGATGTTTTTGATCAAGAAAAAGCAACTTGAAAAGAAGACTGTCTTTCAAGCAAAAAGGAAAGAAGTAGTTAGGGATACATGTAACATTCCTAATGCTAATTTAAAAAGAAGTCAAAATGTAACATCTCCTTTTGATAAAAAGAAAAACTTTGCTCTTACTTCTTCTTGTTCCATTAATTGCAACTGCATTCATCTCTTGATCAAACTGAAAAATCATTTCAGAGGATCACATTGTCTTCTGAATCAATCTCTGAAAAATATCTCAGAGACAAAAGTTCAAAAGAAGACAAGTAACGGCAAGACATCAAAAGATGAAATGCCAAAAAGTCATACAAATCCACCAAAGTCTAACATAAAAGGACCCATAATGAAATGGGTACCTAAGAAACTATAATCTGTCTTGCAGAAACAGTCAATGCCAATCTGGTACCTAGATTCTGGATGTTCAAGGCATATGACTGGAAATAAGAACTGCTATCCTCATTCAAAGCAAAATCTGGAGGAGCAGTTACTTTTGGAGACAATGTACAAGGACAGATTAAAGGATATGGTGAATTATCAAGAGGAAATGTTTTAGTTTCAAAGGTTGCTTATGTGGATGGATTAAAACATAATCTGATCAACATAAGTCAACTTTGTTATCATGGTTTTGATGTGAAATTTCAAAGAAGATATTGTTCACTTCTTCACTCAGAATCAGGTCAAGAATTACTCAGAGCAGACATAAAAGGTAACCTCTACAGAATGAATTTTACCAAAATCAACAACACTGATTCAGAGAAACTTTGTCATATATCTCTGAGTAGTGAGGAAGTCTGGCTCTGGCATAAAAAGTTTTCACATCTAAACTTTTCCTCACTTGATAAATTAGTAAAACTTAATTTGGTTATGGGATTACCATCTCTGAAGTTTAACAAAGATCATCTTTGTTCTGCTTGTGAGATGGGAAAAATGAAAAGATCTTCCCATAAAACCAAAAGTGAAAACAACTGTACTAGACCTCTGCACATGCTACATGTGGACCTCTGTGGTCCTATCTCTGTACAGAGTCTAGTAGGTAAGAAATACATTCTGGTTCTGATTGATGAATTTTCCAGATTCACATGGATAGAATTCATCAGAGCAAAACCAGATGTACCTGATATTTTCATAAGATTGTTGAAAAGATTATAGGTTCTATTCAGCAGCAAAGTTCAGAAACTAAGAAGTGAAAATGGAACAGAGTTCAAAAATGCCAAAATCAATTCATATCTATCAGAAGAAGGCATTACTCCTAACTTTTCTGCAGCAAGAACTCCTCAACAAAATGGAGTTGTTGAAAGGAAGAACAGAACACTTGTTGAAGCTGCAAGAACAATGCTTGCTGGATCTGATATTTCAACAAATTTTTGGGCAGAAGCAGTGGAAACAACCTGCTTTACTCAGAACAGAGCAACAATTGTCAAAAGATTTCAGAAAACATCCTATGAACTCATTAACAATAGGAAACCTAATGTTAAATATTTTCATGTTTTTGGATGCAGGTGTTACATTCTGAATGATAGAGAATCTCTTGGAAAGTTTGACAAGAAAGCTGATGAGGGCAAATTAATTGGATATTCTTTAGCCTCAAAAGCTTTCAGAGTGTTCAATCTTAGAACAAGGACCATCCAAGAGAGCATCAATATCACTTTTGATGACAATAAAAGCTCTGAACAACAAGAAAGTCTCTCAACACCTGTCACTTTTGATGACAATAAAAGCTCTGAACATCAAGAGAATTTGAATTAAACAGAATATTTGAAGAATTCTTTGATGAAGATAACCCAGAAGCAGTCTTCAGAGATAGACCAAGAGAGAATTCAAAAGAACCCCAAGAAACAGGTACAACTCTTTCTGGTCCCTCTGAATTAACACCTTCTGTTTCACCAAATTCAGATCAACAAAGTGAATCAGAAGAAGCTGAAGATCAAAAAGAGGATAATCAAGGAGTGTCTGAAGTAACTCCATAAACAAATAGTGAATACATTCAAGAATCCGCTTCACCATCTTGGGAAACAACTTCAGAGACTCTGAACAACACAACAGAGATGTCACCAATTGTCATCTCTGAAGCTCAAACTCCACCCCAAATCTTTGATCCAATCTCTAGATGGACAAAAGATCATCCAATTGATCAAATCATTGGATCCTCATCAGAAGGAGTTCAAACAAGATCTGCCACAATCAATGAATGCTTCTACATAAACTTTATGAGCATTATTGAACCAAAGAAGGTAAAAGAAGCTCTTGAAGATCCTCATTGGATTTTTGCAATGCAGGATGAACTTCAAGAGTTTATAAGCAACAAAGTTTGGACCCTAGTTCCCCTTCCCAAAGGAAAATTTGCAATTGGAACAAAATGGGTTTTCAGAAACAAAAAGGATGAGGATGGAGTAATAATCAGAAACAAAGCCAGGTTGGTTGCTAAAGGATATTGCCAAGAAGAAGGTATTGATTATGATGAAACCTTTGCACCTGTATCTAGACTAGAAGCAATCAGAATCTTCTTAGCCTATGTTGCACATAAAGGATTCAAAGTTTATCAAATGGATGTAAAATCTGCCTTTCTACATGGTCAAATAAATGAAGAAGTTTATGTCCAGCAACCACCTGGATTTGAAAGTACAAAGTTTCCTAATCATGTTTATTATTTGGATAAAGCTCTGTATGGACTTAAACAAGCTCCAAGAGCTTGGTATGAAACACTGTCCACTTTTCTGATTAGAAATGGATTTGACAAAGGCACAATTGATACAACATTATTCATCAAAAGGTACAAAAATGAGATGCTTTTAGTACAAATTTATGTTGATGACATTTTATTCGGTTCTACAAATCAAAAGTATTGTGACAAATTTTCAGAGTTGATGAAGAGTGAATTTGAGATGAGCCTTATGGGAGAATTAACCTTCTTTCTGGGCTTACAAGTAAAACAAACTTTAGAAGGCCCTTACATAAGTCAAACTAAATATGTCTCTGAAATTTTACAAAAATACAAACTCAATGATTCAACTTCTATGAAAACACCTCTAGCCACAGGAGTCAAACTTGACTCTGATCCTTCAGGACAATCTGTAGATATAAAAACCTACAGAGGCATGATAGGTTCACTATTATACTTAACTGCAAGTAGGCCTGACATAATGTTTGCAACATGTCTTTGTGCTAGATATCAAGCAAATCCAAAAGAATCTCATTTATCTGCTGTCAAAACAATTTTCAGATACCTAAGAGGGTCACCATCATTAGGTATCTGGTATCCAAAACTATCGAGTTTTGATCTAACAGCTTACACTGATGCAGATCATGCAGGATGTAAGCTTGACAGAAAAAGTACCTCTGGGTGCTGTCAGTTAATGGGCAATAAACTGGTAAGTTGGTCATCCAAGAAACAAAACTGTGTTTCAACTTCAACTGTAGAGGCAGAATATGTTGCTGCGGCTAGTTGTTGCTGTCAAGTAATATGGATGAAAACTCAGCTCAAAGATTATGGCCAACAATATGAAAGAATACTCATTTTGTGTGATTCAAAAACTGCCATAGCCATCTTTGCCAACCCAGTACAGCGTTCAAAGACAAAGCACATTGATGTAAGGTATCATTTCTTAAAAGATCATGTTGAAAGGGGAACAATAGAAATGTATTTTGTACCTACTGAACTTCAACTTGCTGATATTTTCACAAAAGCTTTAGATGAACAAAGGTTCAATTTTTTAATCAGCAAGTTAGGAATGTTGAATATGTCTACCTAATAGGGAAGAAACTCAAAGTCTCTGATCAAATTATCAGAGCCTCTGAACCAAGTAGCAAATGTCAATATCAGTTTGTAAATGTTCTCCAAACACATGACAAGGAGAGAAAAATACAAAGATTGTTCTTTTGTCAAGGAGGAGAAAAAGAACTTTTCAGAAGACAACTCAGAGTCTCTGAATTTCAACTCTGTCTCTGATAATGAGAAAAGTGTAAACTCAGAATCTTTGAACTTTAACTCAGAATCTCTGAAAATGGTCTAAGTAGTCTTATCAAAGTCTGAAATTAATTTCAGAGTCTCTGAAATTTTGGATTGTTTTTTCAAATCATCAGTGAAGGGGGAGTCAACAACTTTCAGACCAGTCATTCCTCAAACAATAACTTTTTAAATAAAAAGCAATTTTTGATATCATTTGACATTAAAATTTCAAAATTAACTGAACTTTTTTTTTACAAGTGATATCTTAAATTTCTTCTTAAGGCGAAAGGTTTGTCTAGTCAGCAAAAAGAAGTTATTTATTTAATGGCACCCCTTTCCTATTTTCTTGGAACCTACATTCGTAGGTATAACATTTTTCAAGGCCACGTGTCACAAAAAGGGATGAGTGAAAGGCCAAACGGCTTTATCCAAAGGGTCAAATCACTGCCGTTTCACCTTATGTACTCGAGTGTTTCTTTTTCTAAATTTGGATACAAAACCAATTTAAACATCCGGTTATTCATTTTTACAAATTACTCTCGAGCAATCTCTCTCTCCAAAAGAATTTGAACTTCATCTTCTTCACTTCAACCTCAACAATGGCGTCTTCAAATGAATGGTGCAAACTTTTTCCCAAATCTGGCGAACCTTCAAGACTGTATCGTTTTCCAATCAAACACAACAATCACATGATTCAGCTTGATTCTCCCAAATTTGAGGAACAATATGGAATAATCTGCGAGTTCTTCTCCAACTGTGAACTGACTCAAGCCCTAACTGCTTTTACCAATAAATGTCCACTCTCGTTTGTTCAAGAATGGTATTCATCAAGTCACTACAGCGATGCACATAACGGAATAATCGGCGAGTTCGACATATCTCAGGTTGTAAAATGTCAGATACTCATCAATCCTACTGTTGTAAGAGAAGTTCTCCCACTCCTAACAGCTGAGGAACTTCAAATCACGCGTTTTGAAAAACGCCTAACTTCTGAAACCCTACTCCAGTTCATTCGAATGCTAGGTTACAACACATAAATCACCAGATTGAGCAACTTCAGACGACAGCACCTACCACCAATCTGGAATTTCATGTTCTCTGTTCTAAATCACACTCTAACCTGCATACTGGGGAGCATGGATCAAGCAACACCAGAAATACTGTCAATCATGTATGCCCTATTCTTTAATCGCAACTTGGACATGGCCGACATAATCTTTGATATGATTCTGACATCAATAGAGAAGAAAAACAAATGCTTGGCAAAGGACCCTGAACAAACGACCCAATCATCCAAAGTTCCTTCAATAACTTTCCCAAGATTTCTGTCTCTAATCATCCATGCCGCGATCGAGAAGCTTCATATTTTGATTGCCCCTGAACAACCTAAAATTCCATTCTACATAATGACCAACTTCAAACCAACGATTTTATCTGAAGGATATCTAGAAGCAAGGAGGATCCCTCACCACATGCTGAATCAGGTAAATCCTCAATCTGTAGCATTAGCTTCTTATCTCCGTGTTTCCCAAGGACTAGAACCAGTTCTGGGAACCGCGACACACTTAGGTCCTGAACCTGGAATGGAGAGCAAGAGCATCTCGACTTCAGAGGGATCTGAGGACCCTGAAGTACAGAGCTGTCACAAGAGTAAACCCGAGGGTACTCTTGGTAGAGAAACTAGAGTTGAGAGAGATGACAGAGCACCAGAAGGGACTGTCAATGAGGAAGAAATGGAAGAAACCTCATTTGCTAGTGTAGAGGATATCTTGACTAGCTCTGAGGAAAGTGAGGATGAATCTTCAGAGACAAGCTCTGAAGATTCTTAGAGGGAAGAGAGCAAGTCTTCTGACTTAGAGAAACCTGAGAGTTCTTCCCCTTCCACACAAAAAGATGCCTCAAGGCACATATATTTTAGGACACCTAACTGTTATTCCCTATTTCAAGTTCTAATTGCTAAACAATCAAGATAAGAATTTCGAATTCATATGTCATTGATCTCAATCACAACTATTACAAACTCTCAACTTTCTCTCACTACTTTCTCTCACTAGAATGATATATCAAAGAAGCTCTTCTCTAATCAGCTCACTTTCTTACAATGACTTACTTACAAATGAAACAAGGAAACAAGGTATTTATACCTACAACAATTACAAGAAAACAAATACAAATACATTGACTTTGACTTTATTAACAAAAGACTTTGACTTTGATGAGAGTTGACTTTTCCAGCTTTGACCTCTTGATCTTTTGGTCTTCAAACTTTGTGATCTTGAATCCAACATATTTGTGCTCTAACAATCTCCCCCTTTGGATCAAGATCATTACTAAAAGATTTAGCAATGCGATCTTCTCTTTGATTAAGCTCGATTGAATAAACTCCCCCTTTTAACAATATGTATCTTCTCTTGAAATCTTCCCTTTTGATACAACCATAAATTTCTCAACCAATTCTCATGCTCCCCCTATTAGTATGAAAGCTTTACAATCTCCCCTTCTCTGATAAGCACAGTATCTTTAAAAACTTTCAGCAATCTTCCCAACGTCTGATCATCAAAAATAGTAACAATCTTTCCCAAGGTTGTACACAAACCTTTTTCAGACTTGAAAAGAAAAATATCTTAAGATTTTTCAGATTTAGCACACTTTGCTCCAGCAAATTATCTTCAACAAACTGAAATCTTTCATCTTTCAACAATCGTGAATAATTCTCCCATATCTTGAATTTCGGACATTTCTTCAAACTTTTCAACCAACATTTCTTGATTTGAACTCTTCTCCCCCTTTTTGATGAATTGAGCATCAACATCATCAAAACTTTCATCACGAAATGTCTTTGACCATTCTGATCTGAGCCTCTGATTCTTTGCCAATTCGAACAATGTATTTATCTAGATCTTTTCAAATTCGAACAAAATAAGAATGTAACACCTGAATCAACAAATGAATCAGTTAAAATGCCTGTCAGTAACACAAAGTCACTGTGTGTAACAAATACACAATATAAAGGAGCTTTTTGATGTTCACTCCCCCAGGGCTTCCATCCAATCATCGAAATACCACAAAGGCAATTTCTATGAATGTTATGACAAAGAAACAAATTCTTTGTGTGGTCGTGCAAGTGTAGAAAGAATTAAGCACGATGATTGCTTTTATAAGGCTCAACATAGTGTAAACCACTGAGACAACAGTAGATAAACACAGACTCTATGTGCATGATTGAAGTGCGAAGGCGGGGCAAACTTCCTTCTTTTTCAATATCCAGATTTTCCAAATGAAAATCAGATAGATTATATGCTGCGTCCCCAGAAAATATGAAACATTTTCTTTTTGAGAAGAAAATGAGTAGTTAGTGGGGTTTAAGCAAGAGTTGGCATGGGCTATTTGCTTTTTTCAATAACGTTCACCAAAGAATTGTGAAACGCTAGTAATGTGGCTGCCCGACTCAAAAAGTAGTTGGTGCAGAGTTTGATATTCTTTTACTCTGATTTCTCACCCTCTTTCTTTTTAATCAATAAGCTCACTACTAACCAAACTCTCTTTTCCATTTTACCGCAGCACACCCACACTCGTTTCTTTTGACTCCTCACACTCAATCACTAAGGGATTAACTTCATGGGTAGGAAACACTGGTTAACGTAAATCCATAGAAGTTCAGTTAATTCCTAGCACAAAGAACCCATGTAATCCTATAAAGCATGAGTTGCTCAAATGGTTTAACTTTAACATTTAAAGCTCATATACAAATGTCAGATAAATGGATGCTCAGATGAAATAATCATGAAGATTTGAGCATTTTTTAAACATTGAAGTATTTTCAAACAAGTATATTGAATGAATGAAAATGAATGCAAAAGACTTGTTTGAAAATCTGACATTGAATGAAAATGATCAGAAATGAATGATATAGCAATTAAAGATTATGGTAAAGAATAATTGACATTTGTCTATACGAAACAAAATATAGACATTCTTGAAATGACCGTTTCGAAATGAAATATCGCTCAAAATTCTTTGAATACAAGCGGAGTGTCTTACCATCGAAGAAAAATTGTTTCAATTTAGAGACATGGTAAGAACATGTTGAACAAAAATGCAAAACAGTGTGTGTGAATACTTGAAAGTATATAGAAAAGACAATACACAAGTATTTATCTTTGGATACACACGGTTTGTTTATCGATTAAGCACAAAAGTTAAATAAAAACATTTAAAATGACACTTCCAAATTATAAAATCTGTTTAAGAATCGGGAAGTGGTTTGAACATTTAAGAACATGTTTTCTATACCTGAAAGTTGTCCTTCTTTCAGATATATTTGAGATTAAGATAAGAAATTTACCTTTTAGTTTAGTCTTAAATCTCATGAAGTCATGCTGAAGTCATTAAGATATGATCTTGTCAGCTTCTCTCATCCTTTATAAGTCTCAAATTCTCGTTAAAATCAATTTTATTCACAGAAAATAAAAGACATAAAGCAATAAAACTTTTAAAAAGTACGAGTTCTGATCTGAAATAATCAGAAATCATAATCTTTTACTCCCCCTGAAATTATGCATCTAAAATATGTCAGTTATAAAATACATGATAGAGATCTACAACTCCTTTTGGAATGTAGTTCGTCATATCTATCGGATGCAAAAATTTCAGAAAAAATATGTACTCCCCCTTGAAGGTGGATATCCTCGTTGGAGTCTCTGAGTACAATCTCTTATCCGCCCGGGAGTATCATCTCTTTTTCATCATTGAAGAACGAGTCCTAAACTGTTGTGTTTAGAAGTCAAACTTCGTTGAAGTACGGGTTCTAAGCTGATGTGCTTAGAAGCCTTGGTTCTTGACATTGAGGTGCGGGTCTTGAACGGTGTTATTCAAGAGCCATGGTTTTCTTACTCCCCCTTGACTGTAGGTGCCTGCAATACAGATTCACTTTTTGGCTTTGGTACCCACTGGTATTTGGGTCCATGTGTGTTAGTTGCAGTTCGAATGGGAGTAACTGAGTAAGAACCATACCAGTAATGATCACTTGCTTTATGTACAAAATCATATGTATTACAGTAAGAACAATACCTCTTTTTAGATAACCTGAACATTTGATCTCTCGAGTAAGTATGATCAGGTTTACCTTTCAGCACGTTGTTCTTCTTGGCTGTTGATGCATGTACAAATGATTTGTTACTTTTCTTATCTTCCTTCTTTCCTTTCTTTTTCTCATTATTCTTCTTTTCATCTACTGGTTTTACTTTCCATACCAGCTTCTATTCATTATATTTCCTTCTTCTTCTTTGTGTACCCGAACCATCTACATTTTGATCATAGAAAATATTAGAAGTACGAATCTGATTGAATGAATTGACTAACCTTCTTGAAGAAACAGGTTTCATGTATGAGCTTGAGGCTGTCTTTTTAAAGTCAGCTGAATTATTTCTAGGTGTGTGGATTTTTGACTCTGGAGTCGTCTGCTCAGTCACCACCACCTTTGAAACAATCTTTTCAAGCTCTTTTACCTTTGAAGAGTAACTGCCTCTTTCTTTTACAAGAAGGTCAATCTCTCTCTTGAATTCAGACTTCACTTGTTGATCTTTCAATGCAATTGTAGATAGCTCAGATAGCTTTGCAGTTAGCTTCTTTATCTCTATTTCAAATAAGCTTTTTTCTTCCTCAAAGCCCATTTCAGCATTTGTTCTCTAACCAGATATCTCTTTGAATATCCCAACATTCTTTTGCTCTATGGTCTTTCTTTCCTTTGCAAACTTTTCTCTTTCCAGAATAAGTACTTTCTCAAACTCAGAAATCTGTTGAGAAAGCTGAATGCATTTAAGCTCAACCGTTTTCTTCTTGTCAGCACATTTTCTGGAAAACTCGGAGAATTTCTTTGCAAATTCTTTCTTTTCTTTCTCAAAAATTGATCTTTCTTCAACAAGTTGCAGTTCTAACTCAAAGATCTTCTTTTCATTAGCACACACAGTTAAATCAGAAACCTTAACAATGTGATCTTCTAAATCAGAAATCTTGTTCTTTAGCTTAGCATTTTCAGCTTCCAAAAGCAAAACCTTTTCTTCATTAAGCTCAGAAGTCTGTTTCAAAAGATCTTCATTCATCTTCTTTAAATCACTAACTTCTTCTTTCAGTAGATTCATTTCATCTTTGTATCTCTTTGACCTCTTTGAATAGTAGGTAACTGAGGAAGAGAGAGTTTTGTTTTCTAATTCGAGCTCGACAATCTTCTTTTCATCATCAGAAAAATATCCCATCTTGAATATCTGTTACAAAAAGAACTTGACAAAATTGATCGTTAATCCAATATGAAATCACAAGAAAAATACAGAAATCTTAAAAAAAAAAAAAATTCAGAGATTTTGATCATAGAAAGAACTTTTGTCCCCCTAGGCAGACTTAGCACGGGGGTCCCTAAAACTCGCAAGTTACTATTTAACTCGCAAGCCCTAAAACTCGCAGACTGAAGAACTCGCAGACTAAGACTTGCGCGTTCTATAAATTCTCAACCAAACGCGCAGACAAACTCGCAAGCAAACTCGCAGATATTTGCGCGTTTTGAGAAACTCGCAAGCAAATACGCAGATCAAACTCGTAGATCAAACTCGCAGACGATCAAACTCGTAAGCGCCTAAACTCGCTAACCACTGTTCACACTAGAACTCGCTAACTGTGATGTGCGCGTTTCCCAAACTCGCAAATCAAAGCTTGCGCGTTTGAACTAAACTCGCTAGCCACTATTGCGCATTTCTTGAAACTCGCAAGTAGCCTTGCGCGTTTTAGACCAAATTCTTCCTTCGACTTGCGCGTTTTTCCCTGATGAACTTGCGCGTTTCACGAAGAACTTGCGCGTTTTGGCGATCTAGCGCGTTCTTCCGTTTTTCGACCCAAAAACCATCTTTTTCACCTTAAGTCGATCTTTTCTTGTCCAATTGATCTGTAACTTTGCAGAATCCTTTGTAATCAACCCAAGAACAAGTTCCAATACACGATTTTTACAATTAAACAATTACAAACCAAAAAGATTGATGAAACAGTGACTAACGACTCGTGTACAAAAAATCAACCAAAATCACGAATTCGAATGAAATTACAGTGCAATACGAAAATTAGAGTACATAGACTCGATCTAATACACTTTGCGATCAAAACCTAATCAAAATATGCTCCAAAAACTCACAGAAACTCAGAGTTCGAAATTTCTTGAAAGAATAGTAACGAACCAAACTTTCTTGATCTGATTTCACTTTGAATCTGCTCTGATACTAATTGTTATTCCCTATTTCAAGTTCTAATTGCTAAACAATCAAGATGAGAATTTCGAATTCATATGTCATTGATCTCAATCACAACTATTACAAACTCTCAACTTTCTCTCACTACTTTCTCTCACTAGAATGATATATCAAAGAAGCTCTTCTCTAATCAGCTCACTTTCTTACAATGACTTACTTACAAATGAAACAAGGAAACAAGGTATTTATACCTACAACAATTACAAGAAAACAAATACAAATACATTGACTTTGACTTTATTAACAAAATACTTTGACTTTAATGAGAGTTGACTTTTCCAGCTTTGACTTCTTGATCTTTTGGTCTTCAAACTTTATGATCTTGAATCCAACATATTTGTGCTCTAACACTACCCCACCTCCCAGTGCAACCACACAATCTAACCTACCTGATCCAGAGGTAATGGTTATTGAATCATAGGTGCACACCTTGAAACCCAACCCAGCAAGCCACTTCAGAGGTACCTTTTTCCACCTCTGAAGTTCACTTAACTGAGGAAACTCAAATTCTGGATAAGCCTTCTTCACAGGTCTTAGCCAATACTTCAAGTACTCAGTTGCCTCAGAGTACATCCGAAAATCCTACACATAATGATGCCTCTGTGGCTCATCTCTCACCCTTTAGGATATCCAGAAGTAGCTGTCCAACTTAGGGACAATGGCTTAACCTACAAAACCAAGGATTGACTTGCCTGGATCGCGAGATCAACTCCCACATTCACTTCCAGTCCTCTGAATCTGAGGAGGAGGACTTGGATGAGAAAAGAACATTCAGAGATGATTCTCCGGAACATCAAGGATTGAGTGGAAGTCCTTCCAGAGACAACATCAAAACAACTCTGAACGAAGGCTCCCCTGAACTTCTCACTAAATCTGAGTTCCAGAGATTCTATGAAGAAGTAAGAGGCTCCATGAATGAGCATAACTTTCAAAGAATTGACGGTTTAGAGACCTCTGCTCTTCGCTCTGAAAACACAAACCTCAGAGCAGAGGTTTCAACTTTGAAGACCCAACTTTTGGACTCCTCAAACAGAATCCAAGAGTTGGAACAAGAACTTGTAGATCCCAGTGCAGTGCAATCACAAGTAATTAAGAACAATGATGAACAGATTATAGGCCACAACAACTAGTCATATGATTGATATAACTTCAAAGGATTAAGGTTTACAGAGAGAATTTCTGATTAGGGTATGTAAACCTAATGACTAGTAAACTGAATAATGAATTTCTTACCTTTCTAAACTGTTCTACCCTAATTATGAGATAAATAAGCCTTTATATACTTAGGCTTTACAAGCAATTGGGCTTATGGGCTTAGGCCCATCTTAATAAAATAACTTTCAAATAATTTCAAATCAAACCCTTATAAATATTTTATTCCACTTTCAACACATAGGACTTTCAGTCCTAACAATCTCCCCCTAAAGTTGAATAAAGCATTTATCTTCTTGAAATCTTCAAACATTGATCTTCTTTAAATCTTCAGGTTTGATCTTCTTTCCCTCTTGAGTCTTTCAAGAACTTTGGTGTTGCATATCTTCAAATCTTTCCATGCTCCCCCTTGAATAAAGCTCTTGGTCTTCATAGTTTCAACTGTGTAACCAGACTCAATGTACAGTAGCCTCGACTGAACGCACTATCAAGCAACTTTTAACTGTAGAAACTCAATCACATCGGATCAGCACACAAGAAAGATAATGTGAGAGTTACTTGACATTCCACGCTGCTTCTTCAGTTTAAAACACAGAATCTGTCTTTGAACCGCGAGTTGAATAGACTTTCAGCTTAAGAACTTGTTTCAATCAGCTCGTAGGAGGAATGATAAACAAATTTGTAGCAGACACCACATGATACGGGAAAGAATCAATACAGACTTTGAAATCTTCAATCTTTGAAATCTTCACTGTCTTCAGACAAACAAATTTAGCATTAAAATCATATATTCATCTCCTTGATCTCTAGACTGTCTTCAGAACTGACTTTCTTTCTTTAATACTTGGAAATTGAACATTGTAAACATTTCTCCCCCTTTTTGATGATTTTGAACATCATGATGATCAAAACTTATTCAATTTCAGCACTTTCTTTGATCTCCCAATTATGATAAATTAACACTCTCCCACCTGTGATCTGAGTATCTGTCAATTCATGAAATGTATATATCCGAATCTTTTCAAATCCAGATATATTAGGAATGGTTAACCTGAATCAACAAATGATACAGTTAGTATGCCTGTAAGTAGCACGGAGCCACTTTGTACAACAGATGTACTTTGGAAAGGAGCTTTTGTGATGTTCACTCCCCCAGGGCTTCCATTCAATCATCGAAAAACCACAAAGGAATTTTCTATGAATGTTATGACAAGAAAACTCATTTCTTGTGTGCTCGTGCAAGTGTATGAATGATTTAAGCTACTTAGCTATATCAGGCTCAAATTGTGTGAACTGTTGAGACAGCAACAGATATTACACGGACTCAATGTGCATGAAAGAGGTGCGAAGGTGGGGCAACTTACCTTCTTTTTCAATATCTAAAACTTCCGATTGAAGATTAGATAGCATATATGCTGCGTCCCCAAAGAAAATGAAACATTTCTTTGTTAAGAAAGAAACGAGTGGTTGGTGGGGTTAATGCAAGAGTTGGCATGGGCTAATGGCCTTTTCAATGATGGTCACCAAAGAATGTGAACCAATCAGTAGATGTGGCTGCCCGACTCAGAAAGTGGTTGGTGCAGAGTTCTGATATTCTTTTAACTCTGTTCTCACACCCTCTTTCTTTTTGTCATTATGCTCACTTCTAACCAAACTCTCTTTTCCATTTTTCCGCTCCACACAATGAGAAAAACTCAACCCGATGAGTTATCTCCCCCACTCTTTGATTTATGACCCCTCACCCCTCACCCCTCAATCACTCAAGGATAACTTCCTTGGTAGGAAACACTGGTTAACGTAAATCCATGGAAGTTCTGTTTAAGCTCTCACATAAATCCCATGTAATTCCTATAAAGAATGTATGCTCAACAGTTTAAATTGACCAGTTAAGCACATATAAGATAACACTGTCAAAATGTATGCTCATTTAAAAATATGAACGAATTTTGAGCATTTGAACTTTGAAGATTTCTCAAAACAAGAATATCGAATGAATGAAATGAAATCACGAGATTTGTTTTGAGAATCTGACAATGTAACAATCAGATCAAATAAATTGGTTAGGGTATCAAAGAATTGGATATTATGTTTATATGAACAAATATAAACAATTTAGCAATGAAAGCACAAATTTCGAATAATGATAGATTCTCAACAACATTGAATATCAAACGGGGGTATTACCATCGAAAACTTGTTTTGCTATGAGACATGGTAATAACAAATACAAATGAAGTATTGAACCTGTGTGTGTGAATACTGTACAGTATAAGAATAAGAAAATACACAAGTATTGATCTTTAGAAACACACAGTCAGTTAAACATTAATGCGCAAAAAGTGAAAAACATTTAAATTCACACTTCTAGATTCATGAAACCTTTTGAAAATCAGAAGTGGTTAGAACATTTCAGAAACTGTTTTTCATGCTTGAAAGTTGTTCTTCTTTCAAACAATCAGAGATCTAGGATTAGAAGATATTTACCTTTTAAGCTCCCCTTCAAATCATGATAGAACGATATAGATCTATTAAGCTCCCCCTGGATATTTGCAAAATATCCAGGTCCAAACGTTGAAGAACGGGTCCTGATCTGTCATGTAATCAGAAGCCAAACTTCGTTGAAGTCCGGGTTCTAAGCTGATTTACTTAGAAGCCATCGTTCTTCTACTCCCCCCTGATAGTAGGTGCCTGCAACACATAATCAGTTTTCGATTTTGGTACCCACTGGTATTTGGGTCCTCGAATGTTAGTTGCAGTTCTTGTGGGGGTAATAGAATAAGAACCATACCAGAAATGATCACTGGTTTTGTGAATGTGATCATGTGTATGACAATAAGAAAGTGGTATTTCTTACCTGATAACCTGAGTAATTGATCTCTCGAGTAGATATGATCAGGTTTACCTTTATGCACTTTGTTCTTCTTGGCATTGACCGCATGTACACATGATTCTTTTTCTTTCAGCTCATCTTCAACTGGTTTCTTCTTCCAGACCAGTTCCTCATCTTTGTATCTCCTTGTTCTAGGACGTGTACCTGAACCATCTATATTTATATCATAGAAAAGGTTAGTCTTACGAATCTGATCAAAAGATTTAGCTGACCTTTGTGAAGAGACAGGTTTCTGATTTGAACTTGATACAGACTTTTCAAGCACTTTAATCGTTGAAGCGAAGTTGTCTCTTTCTTGGACAAGCAGGTCAATCTTCTTCGTGAACTCAGACTTCGTTTTCTGCTCTTTTAGTGCCTTCTCAGATAGTTCAGATAACTTGGCAGTAAGCTTTTTGATCTCAGTCTCAAACAAGCTTCTTTCTTCTTCAAATCCCTTCTCAGCATTGTTTCTTTGCCCAAATATTCCTTAAAGACACCAACATTCTTTTGTTCAATGGCCTTCTTTTCTTTGGCAAACTTTTCTCTTTCTAGAATGATTACTTTCTAAAACTCAGAAACTTGCTGAGAAAGTTTTATGCATTTCAGCTCAACTTCTTTCTTCTCCTCAGCACATTTTCTCGAGAATTCTGAGAACTTCTTTGCGAAAGATTTCTCTTTAGTCTCAAAATCAGATTTGTGTTTAGCAAGCAGTTGCTCCAAATCAGATAAACGCTTTTGAAGATCTGCATTTGCATCTTTCAGTTCAGAAATCTTTTCCTCAGAACTTTCAACAGAGGCTATTTGCTGAGTTTTAGCTTCCAAAATAGAGATCTTTCCTTTTAGCTCAGAGTTCTCAGCTTCCAATTCTCTTCCTGTTAATAAACCCTTTGTCCCTAACACCAACCATTCAGTACAATCCCACCGCTCTTTTCCTATCATTTTGTTAGAATTTATTTGACCAATAAGTTCATTAAATATGTCACTAATAAATTCACACGAAATACTATGTTTCATATAATTTCGAGCATTATTATTGACCCTCTCTCTTTGTTCCTTTTCCACAGGAGAAGCTTCTGCCGGAATTTGGGATTGCTTTTCTCCTTCAGTCAAAGATAATCTGATGTAGGGAGCAACCTCATGCTCGTCAACAAAATCCAGAAAATCAGTTTTCCACCTTTCATATTCTCCTTTGGACCGCAACATTGGTGGGTTCATCATTTTGTACGAATTGACTAGACTGTATTCGATCCGGCTTAGAAGAAAGATGAAACTTGAAAGTGCAGGGACCAAAAGTGACAAAATGTGAAACTTGAAAGTTTAGGGTCACAAATGACACGCTGAATCCTTGAAGTACGGGGGCTAAAATAAATGCACTGCAAAAAGATCGTGAGACAAAAAATTTGACCTTTTTTACTTTTTTTTTTAATAATACCCGGTCAAACAGGGGTCCGGTCGAAGCAAAGGACCAGAATATGCAAGATACCGGTCGAAGGTAAGACCGGAGAATACACGTATCCGGTCGAAGGTGCAAGACCGGAGTGCAAGTATCCGGTCGAAGGGGTAAGACCGGGGAATACACTTATTCGGTCGAAGGTGCAAGACCAGAGTACAAATATCCGGTCGAAGGGGTAAGACCGGGGTATACACTTATTCGGTCGAAGGTGCAAGACCGGAGTACAAATATCCGGTCGAAGGGTTTGACCGAAGAACTACCCGGTCAAAGATAGGACCGGTGTTTACAAACACTCGGTCGAAGGCTCAGGTCTAATGAATATAAAAGCGATAAACACAAATATCAGATAGGATCGATTGAACATAAAAGACCGATAAACACGAAGACTCGACCGAAGAACCCGATGAGTTTCTGGGATTCGACCGAAACCAAACCCAGATCCTTCGATCGAAAGAAACACAAAAAAAATCAAACAAAATATTCGACCGGATGCGATAGATAACACATAAATCACTTAGACCGAAAGTTTGCACACTGAAAAACCCAGATTCGATCGATAAAGAAAAATTTTCAGAAGAAAAAAAATTCGATCGAAAACCAGATACACAAAAAAAAACTTAACTTAACAGATATCGATCAATCAGATAACACATAATGTAAACACTAACAATCAATTAAAGCAATTAACACAAGTAATTGATTTTAGGGTTTCAGACAAACCTTTTTGCTGGATCAAACCTTTTTGCCTACTTGCTCTGATACCAAATGTAGATCCCAGTGCAGTGCAATCACAAGTAATTAAGAACAATGATGAACAGATTATAGGCCACAGCAACTAGTCATATGATTGATATAACTTCAAAGGATTAAGGTTTACAGAGAGAATTTCTGATTAGGGTATGTAAACCTAATGACTAGTAAACTGAATAATGAATTTCTTACCTTTCTAAACTGTTCTACCCTAATTATGAGATAAATAAGCCTTTATATACTTAGGCTTTACAAGCAATTGGGCTTATGGGCTTGGTCCCTTATAAATATTTTTTTCCACTTTCAACACATAGGACTTTCAGTCCTAACAGAACTGTTCAGACAGAAGGCTGAATCTTCTCTTGAAATAGTCAACCTTAAAGCTCAGAATGCTTCTCTTCAAGCATCTTCAACCATCGACATTTAGAAGGCTATACAAGAACTAAGGGAAGAGGTAGTAGCCACCAGATCATCATCACTCTCAACAGATCAAATGGCCTCTCTCTCTGACCTCATCAAAGCAACAATTCAAGCTTCTGTACCAACTGTCAGCGTACCATCAGCAACACCACAACCACCACCCCGAACTTCTGAAGACCTCATCACCAAAAGTGATCTGGCCTCTTTCAAATCAGCAATAATGAGCAGAATGCTGACTTGTTCTTCGAAGATCTCTACAATTGCTCAGAAGCAGGTCAAAGCAACTCTGGAACTTCATAACTATAAATCAGAGGACCAGATTGCTGAAATCAGAACTGCTACTTCAGAGGCAATCGAAAACATTCAGAAGACACTTCAGGATCCCAAAGGAAAAAGAATCGCTGAACCAAGCTCTCCCAAATACAAACGCAAGTTTTCTGGTGGGACTTGTAGCAATGTAGTGAAGAAATCTAGATTTGATGATTCAGAGGATTCAGATGATGATGAGCACTCTGACTCACAAAATAGGGAGATCAAAGAGAAAACCGTGCACACCTTTAAAGCTGCTCCATCTACACAAGTTCAAGAGAAGGAACCAGAGAGGAACACCACCTCTTCTGATGAAAAACGTACTTTACAATCATTCACAACACCAGTCATACTATACGCCTCAACAACACCAGGTATTCCAATCACTCCAGTTACCGATGCGACTCCAGAGAAAATTAGAGCTCTGGAAGAGGAAGAAGAACAACTTGTATACTTCTCTACATCCTCTGAAGATGCATTCTCATCACCCGAAAGACAACCAATGGTGATGAGAGATGCCTTTGAGTCAGAGTCGGAGAAAGAATAGAAAGATTCTGACAAAGAGGAAGAAGCTGCTGGAGAACATATCGAAGTAATTGATGTCGAAGAGTATGTTTTCAAAAATGCTCAACCTCATCATACCTCAACAGTTTCAGAATTGAGAGAATCTCCAGAAATAGATGGATATATCTCTGAAAAGCCATCAGAGATAACTCAGTCACAGCCCAAGGATAAAGAAACCATGGTTGTTGATGAACAGGATCCTCAAGAGAATCTTGTTCAGAAGACAAGCATTGGTTTGCCAGCCAAGGTATTCACTCATCCTCCAACATTCTTAGAATCCACTCCTGAAGCATCAATAGAAGATCACTTTCGGCATATTTACTGTGAGTTCAATATGGAAGAAACTCAAGTAATCCCTATTAATTCAAGACTCAGAGAGGACATGCCAGACTACGAACGAAGATTCATACAGGCAAAGACAAAACCAAGAAAGGAGGTTCTCAAAGATGCTCCAATAGTAAAAGTTGAGAAAATCTCTGAAAAGACATTCGCCTTCAACAAAATAATATATAGGCATTATGTGGTGACTCGATCTGATCAAAAGATTTACGAGTTCAATGATAATGATCTCATAAATCTAAATCCGTATGATCTCACTCATCTATATGCCTATTGCTTTGCGAGATACGATTCAGGAAGAAGGGAGATCAGAATGAGCATGGTTGAAGTAAGAAGGGCAATGGAAGCTTACATCAAACGCAAAGCCAAACTTGACTTTCAGATTGCTCTAAACCTGGGTGAAGAAAAGCTAGGAGTGACTGAACCAGTGGAAACCATCGAAAACCTGGACAAACAGAAGACTGGATCAATCATTGAAGAACCTTTGGGTTTCATCTACAGAGTGAACCAAGATAAGAAAATATTTCTAGCTTCACTGGTAGAAAAGTATTCTGATGAAACCCTGAAAGGAATATAGAAGATGATTCATGTAAAGCAAGAACGACACAGAGCAGCCCTACTGGCGAAACTAGACTTGGAAATTGGCTTAATGATTAACTTCAGAGAGCTTATCATGAAGTTTCATAGGATATGTTCTAGTGATAGGTTCTGATTACTTGATGAATATTATTCTGTTTTTTGTAATTCCAAAATCTTATGAGAAGTAGTATTTACAGAGGATAACTTTCTCCTCTTCGCTTTCTAGTTTAAATGTTCTATGTGTTCTTTGTTTATTTTCAGTACTTAGGGGGAGATTGTTAGCCCCAAATCTGAACCAATGAAAGTATTGAAAATAACTAAGTCTTCATCTATAGACTTTCAAGGGATCACAACAAGTCTGTCTCTGAAGTCAATTCAGAGCCACTCTGAAAAAAGCAAGTCTGTCTCTGAAGTCAATTCAGAGTCACTCTGAAGAAAGCAAGTCTGTCTCTGAAGTCAGAGTAGATTCAGCCTAGAGAAAGTTGTCTGTCTCTGAAGTCAGTTCAGAGACAGTCTCACGGAAAGACATCAGAGAGCTCCTCATCAGAGATCCTAGTTCAGAGCTCTGAAGATGATCACTCTGAATCTCTTGACAAAGAAGAACAGATTACACGTCACCTTGTGATAAGATTTACTTTCTAGAGTAGGTCACTGTTCAAGCATGTCTTGATCTTACCTCTTAGGTAAGACACTGTTCAAGCATGCTTCTATTTGTCAGATAAGTACACTATTTACTTTATGGTCCTATAAAAAGGACCATCACCTTCATGTTCAAAGTGTGCTTAAGATGTCTTATAAACAGATAATATAAGTTGAATATCTTATTGAAAAATATCTTGTTTATCTATTATTTGCTTTATGAACTGTGATATTTGAATCTCCTTTGATATTAAACTGCTTCCGCTGTTATTACTCTTATTGTTTATATCATTGTTGTGAGATTAAATCTGGGATCCAACAGGTAATGATAGATGACTACTCAAGGTATACATGGCTTGAGTTTCTTCGCAACAAGTCAGATGCGCCAGAGTTGATTATCGCTTTCATCAAGCGCATTCAAGTACGTCTTCAACTGCCAGTCAGAACCATTCACAGTGATAATGGCACGGAGTTCAAGAATGACACCCTGAAGAGTTATCTTAGTTCCGTGGGTATTTCACATAATTTCTCCGCCGCCTACACTCCGCAACAAAACGACATTGTTGAACGAAAGAACCACACTCTGGTTGAAGCAGCTCGGACTATGCTTGCTTACTCGAATATACCCATGTACCTTTGGGCCGAAGCAGTCGCTACAACATGTTTTACTCAGAACTGTACCATTGTGGTCAAGCGATTTAATAAAACATCATATGAGTTAATCAACAATCGTACACCTAATATCAAATTTCTTTGTGTCTTTGGTTGCAGGTGCTACATTCTTAAAGTGCGTCAAGGATTATCAAAATTTGATAAGAAAGCGGATGAAGGATATCTCGTTGGATACTCTCTGACATCCAAAGCTTATCGAATTTACATTATTCGAACTAAGACGGTTGTGGAGAGCATGAATGTCTCATTTGATGAGAATTCTACAAGGACTTCTGGACACAACAGTTCAGAACTCGTACTTAAGGACAAAGCTTCTATTCACTCCAGAATAGAACCAGCATCTAAAGGATCTACTTCTTATAACTCTAACTCTACTTCATTTGAGTTAGATTTATTGTTTTTTGATGCCTTTGATGATATATGTGCAGATTTTGAAAAAGGCATATCCACATCAAAAACAAGTGGTAGAAGCTCGGAGGTCCCTACTATTTCTGAAGACATGTCTGGACCTTCCGAAGAAGTCACTGACACTTCATCTCCATCAGGTACGAGTACAAAGTTAGTTTCTGACTCTAGTAATGATGAATCTGTCTCTACAGATAGTTCTTCTGGAAACGAAGTCCCAAGCACTTCAACTGTTAGTCCAGAAGCTTCAGTATCAGAAACACCAGTACAAGATGTCCCGAGTACATCTATGGAGCAACCTGCCGTACAAGATGACAACGATGCGTCAAATACGCAACAAACAGTTGAAGCCTTACGAAGCACACATCGTTGGACTAAGGATCATCCCCTGACCAATGTGATAGGTGACGTACAATCTGGTGTCACGACAAGGTCAGCAACAGCCAACTTCTGCATATTTTCAAGCTTCCTCAGTTCCTTAGAGCTAAAGAAAGCGTCTGAAGCTCTACGTGATCCCTTCTGGATTTCTGCTATGCAAGATGAGCTTCTCCAATTCGAAAGGAACAAGGTATGGCGCTTGATCCCACTACCTAAAGGTAAATCCGTTATTGGAACAAAGTGGGTGTTCAGAAATAAGAAAGACGAAGCTGAAGTAGTCGTTAGAAACAAAGCCCGACTGGTCGCCAAAGGGTATTGTCAACAAGAGGGCATTGACTATGATGAAACATTCGCCCCGGTTGCAAGGATCGAAGCCATCAGAATCTTCCTAGCCTATGTAGCGCCCAAAAACTTTACAGTCTATCAAATGGATGTAAAGTCGGCTTTCCTGAATGGCGTTCTACATGAGGAGGTCAACGTGGCTCAACCTGAAGGTTTCGTTGATCCTCATCACCTCGATCATGTCTACGTCCTAGACAAAGCACTGTATGGTCTTAAACAAGCACCGCGAGCCTGGTATGAAACTCTCACTAAATTTCTACTTGCTTCTGGTTTCAAGAAAGGTACTGTTGATACAACCTTATTTCTTAAAAGGCAAGGTGAGGACTTGATTCTTATTCAGATTTATGTTGACGACATAATATTTGGGTCGACAAATCCGAAATTTTGCAAGAACTTTTTAAAGATAATGGAAACAAAGTTTGAAATGTCGATGATGGGTGAATTGAATTTCTTTCTTGGTCTACAAGTAAAGCAGTTACCCGAAGGCATATTTATTAATCAAGCTAAATATATAAACGATATTTTGAAAAGGTTCAATATGTCAGATAGTTCAGTCATGAAAACACCAATGGCTACTGGTACACTCTTAGACGCGGATCCCTCCGGGAAACCTGTTGATCAAAAGGTGTATCGTAGCATGATTGGTTATTTACTTTATCTGACTGCCAGTCGCCCGGATATAATTTTTGTCACATGTTTTTGTGCGAGATATCAGTATAATCCTAAAGAGTCGCACTTAACTGCTGTTAAGCGAATCCTTAGATATCTCAAAGGTTCTCCTAATCTAGGTCTTTGGTATTCAAAGGATTCTCGTTTTGAACTAACTACCTAACAGATGCTTATCATGCAGAATGTAAGCTAGACCGGAAGAGCACCTCTGGGTCATGTCAATTTATAGGTGAAAAACTTGTGAGTTGGACTTCAAAGAAACAAAACTGTGTTTCAACATCCACTACCGAGGCTGAGTATGTAGCTGCTGCTAGCTGCTGTTCTCAAGTCCTCTGGATGACGACACAGTTAAGGGACTTTGGATACAACTACAAGCGTGTTCCTATTTATTGTGATTCCAAGAGCGCAATATCTATAACTGCTAATCTGATACAACATTCGAAGACCAAGCATATTGACGTACGCTACCATTTCATCAAGGATCATGTAGAAAAAGGTAATATTGAAATGCACTTTGTTCAAACTGACTTCCAGTTAGCTGACCTTTTCACCAAGCCATTGGATGAAAAGCGTTTTCAATTTCTCATCAACAAACTTGGTATGTTGATCATGTCTTAAACCTTACTCGTGATTCTAGGGGGCGTATTCCAAGTTTTGATCTTGTGTGTTATTTTCCAACTGTTGTTAACGAGAGAGGAATCATTTTCATAAATGATTACCATTATTTCTTTTTTTTTTTTATGCAGGTTTGGTTAAGTGACAATGGCTTCTAATCACATCGGATTAGAACCCGCACTTCAGTGCCTTATTTTTCTGTTTTTTTCTTAATCTTTAAAAAAAATCTTTCAGTTAAGGGGGAAGATATCTGTGATTTTAACAGATTTTTGGATACTTAAATGCTTATCTGACCGTGTGTTCTTAAAGATAAATACTTGTGTTTTATCTTGTCAATATACTTTGTCAACTATTCATACACATAACGATTCAAAACATTCTATTTTGACTTTGTTATTACCATGTATCAAAAGATAAATCTTTCTATGGTAATACTCACGTTATTTGTATTCACTGTTGATTCAATCAAACGTCATTTCATGTGCTTTCATTAAAAATATGTTTATATAAACAACATTCATTTTTGATTCTCCAAAATCTTATTCTTCATGATAAAATGATATGATCTTAATTGTCAAACTCTTTTAGTTTGAGGGGGAGAATTGCATTGTCAAACATCTTATGTTTTGACATCTCCGAATATTATATTCTTCATGTAACAAGTGGTATTTGTGCTTACATGTACAATAGCCTGTTGAACAACATGTTCTTTTAGGAAAATACATGGGATTAAGTTTGAGAACTTAACAGAACTTCCATGGATTCACGATAACTAGTGTTTCCTACCCAGGAAGTATTCCCTGAGTGATTGAGTAGAGAAGGGTCAAAAGAATTGAGTGATGGTGTGTGAAGAGGTAAAATGGAAAAGAGAGATTGGTTAAAAGTGAGATTTAAAAGAAAGAGGGTGAGAGAACAGAGTAAAAGAATAATAAACTCTGCACCAAACTTCTTTCTGAGTCGGGCAGAAACATAATCTGATTGATTCACATTCTTTGGTGACCATCATTGAAAAAGACAACTAGCCCATGCCATCTCTTGCATACAACCCCACCAGCTACTCATTCTTTTCTCAAAAAGAGAATGTTTCACATTTTCTGGGGAAGCATCACATACGCTATTGGTTCTTCATTTGGAAGATACTAATATTGAAAAAGAAGGAAAGTTGCCCCACCTTCGAACCCTTTCTCATGCACATTGAGTCTTTGTATAATTTGTTGTTGTCTCAACAAGTTTACATACTTTGAGCCTATATGAAAAAGCAATCATCTATGCTTAATTCTTTCATACACATGCACGAGCGCACAGAAATTTGTTTTCTGTCAGAACGTTCATAGATAACCATGTGTTATTCGATGATTGAATGGAAGGCCTGGGGAGTCTACATCAAACCAACTCCTTATATAGTAACTTTGTGTTACTCAGTGACTTTGTGTTACTGACAGACATTCTAACTGAGTCACTTGTTGATTCAGGGTTACACCTATTAACTGTTTGAAGTTGAAAAGATTCGAATGGTTACTACTTTCTATTTTAATCTGAAAAGATTAAATTATCACTTTCTCCATTTGGAGAGACTGCTCTTATTTCCATACAGGGATCGTTACATGATGAAGATTGTGCTTACGTGATCATACACAATGGGAGAGATTGTTTTGAAAAGGGGGAGATTGTTTTGCAAAGTTTTGATGATGATGATTCTCACCACTCATCAAAAAGGGGGAGAAGATACAAAAAGGGAGAATACTCAAAGAGGGAGAATATAATCTGAAGATTGCTGAAGATTATCAAAGTTTTGAAGTTTTGAAGACTTTTGAAGATTATCAAAGTTTTGAAGTTTTGAAGTTTTGAAGCTATCAACGTCATATCTGAAGAAAAGTGAAGACCCGAAGACAATTGCAAATTTTTTTTAATCTTGAATCCAAATAGGGATATTGTTGGATCATAATTGTATTCAAGATTAAAGGGTCTAAACTGTATTTATTTGATAGTTAAAGTTTGGGGTTTAAATTGTAATAAGTTGATAGTTATTTGTAAATGGGCCTTAAGTCTATAAGCCCATAAGGCTTAAGTATTTAAAGTGTTAATTAGTTTAGTTTTAGGGTTAGAACCTTTCATTATACAATTATCATATTTGAGAGGCAATCCTATTTTCTCTGTATTGAAGGGTATCAAGAACACACAAGGGTTTCATTGTTTATTCAAGGGATTGGTACGTTTTGTTAATATTATTATCTCTTGATATTATTGTGTTTGTGTGTTAATTAACTAGATTAAACTGGGATAATAGAAGCAATTAGTGAAAATACTTTAAGCACATATCAAATCCATAGGTTGGACCATCTCTGATTTGAAGGGTATAAGTCTATTAATTTGTCAACACCAAATCATTTTGGAAGACAAGGACTTTACCTCAGTTGAACCTCAAAGGAGACTACACCCTATGATGAAAGAATTAGTTAAGATAGAGATCTTCAAATGGCCATATGCTGACATTATTTACCCTATAGCTAGTAGCTATTGGGTAAGTCTTGTCCAATGTGTGCCTAAGAGAGGGGGGTGTGATTGTGATAGAAAATGAGAAAAATGAACTAATGCTAACTAGAGTAGTGTCAGGATAAAGAATTTATATGGACTACAAGATGATTAACAAAACAACCCATAAAGACCATTTTCCCTTGCGTTTCATTGATCAAATGTTGGATAGATTAGCTGGAATAGAATACTATTGCTTTTTAGATGGCTATAACACTTGAGGACCAAGAGAAAGCCACTTTCACTTTTCCTTTTGGTACTTTTGCTTTTAGAAGAATTCCTTTTGGACTATGCAATACTCCCGCCACATTCCAGAGATGCATGATGTCCATTTTTTCTGATATGTTGGAAACCTCTATGGAGATATTCATGGATGATTTTTTTTTGTCTATGGATTTTCTTATGAGGAATGCTTGAAAATTTTAGAACAAAGTCTTAAGAGATGTGAGGAGACTGATTTGGATCTAAATTGGGAAAAATGTATTACATGGTCAAGGAGGGGATTGTATTAGGCCATGTGATATCAAAAAAGGGAATAGAACTAGACAAAGCCAAGTTAGAGGTCATAGAGAGTTTACATGAGCCCACAAATGTAAAAGGAATAAAAAGTTTTCTTATTCATGCTGTCTTCTACAGAAGGTTCATAAAAGAGTTCTCAAAAATTTTCAAACCTCTTCGTTTGTTGCTACAGCATGACCAACCTTTCAATTTCAACAAGGAGTGCAAACCTACTTTTGAAACTTTGAAGAAATCCTTGATTTATGTCCCTATTGTTGTGACACCTGATTGAACAAAACATTTTGAACTCATGTGTGATGCAAGTGATTGGGCAGTTGGTGTTGTTTTAGGCCAAGTTAAAGAAAAGATTTTTCACCCAATCTACTATTCCAGTAAAACTCTTAATGATGTTCAAATAAACTACACAACCACTGAGAAAGAACTTTTGACTGTGATGTTTGCATTTGAAAATTTTAGATCTTACTTGATAGGAACAAGGGTCATTGTTCACACTAACCATGTTTCAATTAGGTATTTGATTTCTAAAATGGATGCCAAGCCAAGGTTAATAAGGTGGGCACTTTTGTTGCAAGGGTGTAACATAGAAATAGTAGATAGGAAAGGAGTAAACCACCAAGTTGCAAATCACTTGTCAAGATTGGAAAAAGAGAGAATCTAGTTCTGGTGAGAGTAATAAAAAATTACCACATGAGCAGCTTTTGATGCTACAACATTCTATATCCCCATGGTTTGCATACATTACAAATTACTTGGCTTTCGGGATCATACCACCAGAACGAACAAAAATCAAAGAAAGAAGTTGATTCATGATTCAAAGAGCTATCTATGGGACGACCCCTTTTTGCTCAAATTAGGGACTGGACAGATCCTAAGGATGTGTATACCTCAAGAGGATGTGCCTGCAGTGTTACAACATTATCATGCTGCAGCATATGGTGGTCACTTTGGTGGCCAAAGAACTGCAACCAAGGTCCTTCAATCTGGTTTTCCTGGCCTAACCAATTTCAAGATACAGATAGCTTTATGAAAAGGTGCAATGAATGTCAAAGGGTTAGATCCATCTCCCAAAGACATGAAATGCCCCTAAATGGCATTCTTGAAGTATAACTCTTTGATGTGTGGGGTATTGACTTTATGGGACCATTTCCCATGTCTGGAAACTGTCAATACACATTGGTAGCTGTAGATTATATCTCGAAATAGGTAGAGGCTGCAGCATGCCACACCAATGATGCAAAAACAATGGTTAACTTCTTGCATAAAAACATTCTCAGAAGATTTGGTACTCCCAGAGTTATGATTAGTGATGAGGTTACCCATTTTGTAAATAACACGTTGAAAGGAGTACTTGAAAAATACAACATAAGCCATAGGGTGTATATTACACACCACCCTCAAACCAATGGCTTAGCAGAACTCTCAAACAAGGAGATCAAAAGCATCCAAGAAAAAGTGGTAAATCCAACAAGGAAGGATTGGTCCTTCAAGCTTGATGATGCTTTATGGGTCTATAGGACAACCTTTAAAACACCCATTGGAATGCTCCCCCCCCCCTACAAGCTAGTCTTTGAAAAAGCTTGCCACTTCCAACTTGAACTTAAACACCAAGCTTTTTGGGCTTTGAAATAAATAAAGATGTGCATGAATGTGGCAGGTGAAAAAAGAAAGCTTCAAATCCATGAATTGGAAGAGCTAAGAGATCAGTCTTATGAAAATGCCAAAATCTATAAAGACAAGACTAAAAGATGGCATTATAAGAGGATATTTCAATGGGACTTTGTAGCTAGACAAAAGGTATTACTCTTGAACTCAAGGCTCAAACTATTTCTAGAAAAACTAATATCCAAGTGGACAGGGCCATTTGAGGTTCACAAAGTTCATCATTATAGTCGTGGAACTCATTGACCCCAACAATGGATCCACCTTCAAATTGAATGGTCAAAGAGTTAAGTCCTATAATAATGTTGCGACAACCACAAGTACTACATATGTGGTACACCTCACTCAAGTCTAGTATGTAATCTTGAAGGCTATCACAACCTACATTCAGTGTAAATATGTAAATATAGTGGTTTAGATTTTAAATTTTTGTTAATATTGAGTTTCTAAGATGTTATTCCCAATTTGTGCAAGATTATCAATACAAAAAACAAATTTCAATCACAAATCTCATATGTATTAATCTTGAATGTGACAGATACAATGTCTCTCTCTACTTTCTCTTACTAGAATATACTATATGATTCTCCAATATACGCACACACTGATTACAACAAAGAGAAACTCTATATATACCTACTAACAATTAACAAACTAACATGCTTTGACAAAGGTTGACTTTGACTTTCCACTTTAAGAAACTTTGACTTTGACTTTTGCATGAGAGGCTTTGACTTGAGCTTTGACTTTAACTTTCATGATCTTGGATCCAACATATTTGTGCACTAACAATCTCCCCCTTTGGATTCAAGATCATCTTCAAAAAAATATGCATTGAAGCTCCCTCTTTGGAATCAGAAACAAAACTATCTCCCTTTTGGATAAGCAAAAACAAATTTCATCATCAAAGAACAATCTCCCCTTTCGGATAAACATGTACTTCTCTTCAAGTGAATTTCATCTTTAAAGCACGTTCTCCCCTTTTTCAAGAACATTCTCTCTCTTTAAGTTCCTTCTGTAATCTCCTCCAAAGTCTGTGAATATGTTTTGCAAGAATCTTTAACAATCTTCCCCAAGGTAATAAACCTCTTTCAGACTTTAGAAAAGAAATTATCTTCAGATTTAGCTCACTTTGCTTCAACAATTCATCTTCAAAAAAATTTTTAGCAAATCTTCAACAAACTTTCCGAATCTTTGAACTTTTTCTTTCAAATCTTATATAATCTCCCCAAATCCAAACATGTAGCTTCCTCAGATTCAAACATATCTTGATCATGTCCCCAAAACTATTACAAACTTGTCCACCATACAACATTTCTTGAAATTATTTCTCCCCCTTTTTGATGATGTAGAGCATAGAAATCATCAAAACTTCTTCAAGAAATGTCATAAATCTTTTTCTGACCATGATCTTTCCATATGAGCTTCTGATCATCCGTCAATTCATAATGTATTCATCTTAATCTTTTCAAATTCAGACAAATATGAGTGTAACCCTTAATCAACAAATGAATCTGTTAAGATGACTGTAAGTAACACAAAGTCACTTAGTACAACAGATGTACTGTACAAGGAGTTATATTGATGTTCACTCCCGAGGTCTTCCATTCAATCATCGAATAACACAAGGTAATTCTATGAACGTTCCGACAGAAAAACGAATTTTTTGTATGTTCGTGCTTGTGTATGAAAGAATTTAAACATTAATATTTTATTGTAGGCTCAAAATGTGTAAACCATTGAGACAACAACAATATTACATGGACTCAATTGTGCATGATCGAAGTGCGAAGGTGGGACAAACTTCCTCGTTGTTTAATATCCACATCTTCCGAATAAACACGAGATAGATTATGTATTGCGTCCCCATGAGAAATTGAAACATCTATTTGTTGAGAAAGAAATGAGTAGCTGGTGGGGTTTAAAGCAAGAGTTGGCGTGGTCTAATTGCCTGTTTCAATGATGTTCATGAAAGAATTGTGAAACAACAGTAATGTGGCTGCCCGACCCAGAAAAAGTTGGTGTAGAGTTTGATATTCTTTTACTCTGATCTCTCACCCTCTTTCTTTTTAACATTGAGCTCACTTCTAACCAGTCTCTCTTTTCATTTTATCTCAGCACACATCCACACTCAGATAATGACTCCTCGCCTCTCGATCACTCAAGAATAACTTCTTGGGTAGGAAACACTAGTTATCGTGAATCCATAGAAGTTCAATTCAGCTCACACAATCCCCATGTATATTGTTCTAAAAGCACAATGTTGCTCAATTAGTTTAACTTTTTTAGTTAAAGCACAATATGAAATACATGTAAGATATTTGTATGCCCATGAAGGTAATCATGAAGATTTGAGCATTTTAATCATGAAAGATTCTTTCAAAATAAGTATATGGAATGAATGAAATGAATACAAAAGACTTGTTTGAGAATCTGACAATGTATGGAAAAGATCAAATATGAATGATTTAGCATTAAAAGCTTAGGTCATGAAAAAATGGATGTTGTCTATAAGAACAATTATAGACATTCTTGAAAGAAACGTTTTGAATGAATTAATGCTCAAATATCAATGAAGTTCAAACGGAGTGTCTTACCATCGAAAATTATGTTCAATTTTGAGACATGGTAATAACTTAGTCAACAAAACTATGAAACCGATGCGTATGAATACTTGACAGTATATTGAAAAGATAATACACAAGTATATATCTTTGGAAACACACGGTTAGTTTAACATTGAAGTTCATGAAAGAAAACACTTAAAATCACACTTCTAAATTCATGAAATCTTTTTAAGAATAAGAAGTGGTTTGAACGTTTAAGAAAAAAAATGTTTTCATGTTTGAAAGTTGTCCTTCTTTCAAACACAATGAGATTAAGATTAGAATAATCCTTACGCTCAACTTGAATCTCATGAAGTCAGCTCGAAAGTCATGATTGATATGATCATGTAAGCCCCCCTCAAAATCTGCATATAGTCAAAAAGTCATCAAAGTACAAAGTCTTATTCACAAACTTTATTGAAAAGTAAAGACATGAAAGCAATAAAACTTTTAAGAACGAGTTATGATCAGATGTAATCAGAAGTCAATTTCCTTACTCCCCCTAAACATATGCATCACAAGATATGTCAGTGAAAAATATATGCAACAAACTTTATAACTCCCCCTATAATGTAGAGCAATTAAGCTTTATCTCACTCCCCCTGAAATCATGAATAGAACCTTTTAGTGCAGATATCATTCAAATTAAAAATAAAGAAATAAAGAAAAAAATAACAAAAATAAACTGTACTAGGTAACTACTATTTAAGTCTTGAGATTTAACATGCCAAGTTTCGAAATGAGAAAATTAAATATCTTTTCGTCTAACGGCTTGGTAAACAAATCTGTAAGATGATAATATGTGTTTACAAAGTAAAGTTCAATTGTACCTTTTTCGACATTATCTTTGATAAAATGATATCTCATGTCAATATGTTTAGTCTTTGTGTGCTGAACATGATTAGCTGATATTGCAATGGCGCTCTTCGAATCACAATATATAAGAATTTTGTTGAATTGGAAACCATAGTCTCGAAGCTGTGTTCTCATCCACAACACTTGAGAGCAGCAACTGGCAGCAACTACATACTCTGCTTCAGTAGTCGAAGTGGAAACACAAAGTTGTTTCTTTGACGCCCAACTTACGAGTTTGTCTCCAAGAAATTGAATGTGGCCCGATGTGCTTTTCCTGTTGAGCATACAACCTGCATGATCTGCATGATCTGCGTCTGCTCAAATCAAGATCTGCATTTCCCTTCAGATATCTAAATATGTGTTTTACAACCGACATATGGGATTCTTTAGGCGAAGCTTGATATCTAGCACATAAGCATGTAGAGAACATAATTTCTGCCCGACTAGTCGTCAATACATTAAAGAACCAATAATTCTTCTATAGGTTCTAACATCAACAACTTTTCCCGAAAGATCAGCTTCGATTTTAGTTCCAGGTGCCATCGGGGTTGAAATTGGAGTACAATTTGACATATTAAATTTCTTTAAAATGTCAGCAATATACTTCGCTTGCTTTATAAAAATCCTCGTAGAAAATTGTTTAATCCGAGAAAGAAATTCATCTCTTCCATCATACTAATTTGAAAACATGACACCATGAGGTTAGAAAAATTCTTACAGTACTTTGGATTAGTTGAACCAAATATGATATCGTCCACATATATTTGAATTAAAATAATATCAGCTTTCTCCCTTTTTATGAATAAAGTGGTGTCGATTTTACCTTTGGAAAACCCAGACTTGATAAGGAATTTGGATAAGACATCATACCAGGCTCGAGGGGCTTGTTTGAGTGCGTAAAGTGCTTTGTCTAGAATATAAACATGATATGGTTTGTCCGCACATACGAATCCTTCAGGTTGAGAAACATACACCTCTTCTTTTAACAATCCATTCAGAAAGGTTGTCTTGACATCCATCTGATAGACCGTAAAGTTGTTATGTGCAACGAAGGATAAGAACATCGTAATTGCCTCAAAATGCGCAACTGGTGCATATGTCTCATCATAATCAATGCCTTCCTCTTGTCTGTATCCCTTGGCTACAAGTCTTGCTTTGTTTCGAATAACAACACCATCTTCATCCTTCTTATTTTTGACTACCCACTTGATGCCAATAATTGTCTTTCCTTCAGGTCGGGGCACCAATCGCCAGACTTGAAGCGCTTGAAATTGGTTGAGCTCTTCTTGCATGGCTGTAGCCCAATCTGGTTCACGAAGAGCTTCTAAAATTTTTTTTGTCTCTATTTTGCTCAGGAATTAATCAAATAAGCATTTTTTTGCTGTTGCAGACCTAATTTGCAATGGCTTTGATGGATCTCCAATAATTTGATGAACTGGTTGCTCTTTAGTCCACTTGTATACATGAGGAAGTGGATTAGATGCAGATTGATCATGTTGAACATCCAGATGTCCACTTTCTGCTTCTTGTTCAGTATGGGTTCTGTTGAAGTATTCGGTGCAAAAGTTTCAGTGGATTGGACATTTGATGTCTGTTGAGTAGGCATTACCGTACATCCAACTGAATCTGTAACTTCTAGCTCAGAATTATCGTTTGAAACTTCAACTGATTGAGTAGGTGTTTGAACTTGAGTTTCTTCCTGAATCGAGGGATCAGGTTCAGTTGAGACATCTGATGTGATTGGATAATTACTACTCGAATCTTCAGATATGTCAATCACAACAGGTTTAGTCAATTTAGTACCAAGAAACTCATCATAGAAAAATTCAAATAATACGTCTAATTCTGTTAAATGAGATGTAGACGTTGACGCTTTATCAGAATTAGAGACTTTAACAGTAGGTCCTTTACTGATTTATCCAAAAGCTAAAACTCCTATTATAACGGGTTTTGAACTGCTTTGATCATAAGTCATTTCTTCATCAAATGTGACATTTACACTCTCCATAACTATCTTGGATTTCTTCATGTAAACTCTGTATGCAGCAGACGTTTGAGAATATCCAATGAAAATACCTTCATCAGCTTTCGGACTGAACTTATTCAAGTTCTCCTTATCATTCAGTACAAAACACCTGTATCCAAAGAAATGAAAATGTTTAATGCTAGGTATTCTATTATTAATCAAAGCATATGGTGTTTTACCAAACGGGCGGTGAATTATTGATCTGTTTTGCGTATAACATGCAATTGAGACAACTTCGACCCACAAAAAAAAAGGTTGATCGGACTGGCTCAGCATCGTTCGTGCAGCCTCGACAAGAGTCCGATTTTGTCATTCAACTACCGCATTTTGTTCCGGAGTTCTGGCAGTAGAATTTTGATGTGTTATCCCGACCGATTCGAGATAATCGTCAATCATTTTGTTTTTGAATACTGTGCCATTATCAGTTCTTAGAAGCTTAACTATTTTTTGTAAGTTCACTTGAACGGTCTTTAGGAATGAGATGATGACATTGGGTGTCTCATCTTTCGATCTTAGAAATTTGACCCAAGTGTATCTTGAATAATCATCCACAATCACCAAGACATATTTCTTTCCGTTGATGCTTTGAGTTTGCATTGGACCACAGAGATCCATAGGCAGCAGTTCTAAGTAGTACTTGTGCCCGGTTCAGGCTTAGGCTTATGAGAAGCTCTTTTCATCTTACCTTTCTCACACGTAGCACACAAATGTTCTCGTTCATATTTCAGCTCTGGAAGTCCTTTCACCAAATTACCAGTCACCAGTTTGTTGATGTATCTGAAGTTGAGGTGAGATAGCCTTCTATCCCATAACCAACTTTTTTGCATAGAGGCTATAATAAGTAGACACACAACATTATCCGGCTTAAGATCAGACGAGTTTATAGTGTAGAGGTTTGACTTTCGCGTGCCGACCAACAGTTCTTTTCCGTCTTCAGTTTTAACACAACATCTCTTTGCCTTGAAGTTCACCTCTAAGTCCTTGTCACAGAATTGACCAATGCTGAACAGATTGTGTCCTAATCCTTCAACGTATCTCACCTTCTAATCGTTACATTTTCTTGCACGACATCTCCATACACCAATATCGGTGAAAACTGGTCATTTCCAAATCGCACATTGCCGCAGAATTTCTCTGTATAATTAGATAAAATATCTTTCTGCCCAGTCATATGTTTGTAGCAACCAGAATCCAAGTACCACATATGATGGGTCTGCACAGGAGAAATCATACAACAACAGATTTAGGTACCCATTTATATCTGGGTCCTTTCAAGTTAGCACTAGATTTTGGTACCCATATGAATTTGGGTCCTCTTTTCTTTTGAAAAACATGAGAATGATGTATATAATAAGTACCAAACCAACAATCAGAATATTGTCGAGTCACAAAATCATTTCGACTATGTATAGAAAACTGAGTAGTAGATGGAGATAATTGGAGCAATTGCTTTATTGAATAAGTCTTGTAAGAAGATACAAGTTTTGTTTTATGAGAATCAATACTACCAATTACATCAGAATCACTAACAACAATCCTATTACATTTTGTATCCGAAAATGATTTTGTATTCTCTCCAACTTTCTGCTTTAGTCTCCATTCCAGTTTTACTTCAGACTTATTCCACCTCAATTCTGAAACAGAAGATTTAGCTTTGTTAGAAACATTAGATTTATGAGTTTGTGTTTTCTTATGCTTACCCGTGTTGATCCGTTTCTGTGAGCGCCTTTTCTTTTGTTTTTTACCTTTAGAATAATAGATAATCACAAGAACTAATTCATCAATTTTAGTTGATGATTCACCTTTCTCAAACACACCAGGTAAAGCATCAGATTTGATAATAAATTCAGAATGATCTGGATGTTTCGCATTGAAATCAAACATATCAACACTCTCATCAACACAACCATCAGAATTTAAAAAATCATTTTCATCCACAAATAAGCATCAACATCATCATCATAAACTTGAGGTTCCTTGGAAGAGTTTGGAAAATTGAAATCATTTAACACATTAGAACACTTTTGTTTAAAAGACATTTTAGCACTATCTGAAGTCTTAGTATTTGTAAAAACATTTCCTATGAAAACTTTACACGATGACGCATCTGAATCAGTAGAATTGTTTACACAAACTCTTTCTAAGTCAGAGTTGTCATATGTTGCTTCAGATTTAAAATCAATGTTCTTCATAACAGTAGAAAACACAACTTTCTCAAGATCAACCAAAATTCTTTCATCCATTAAAATGTTTTCAAGCTCAGTAATTTGGCTTTCTAAGATAAGTGGAGGAACATAAATTTTGGCTTTAACAGGTTTTGCCTCCATCTCCTCTATAGAATAACTTTGAAAATAATCATTTGATTGAAACTTTGGTTGCTCAGAAATATAACTATCATTCAGCTTTTTATAGCAGAATGGTAGTTGCATTTTGGTTGTGTTCTTTCTGTTCTCGTCTTCCTTAGCCTCAACCTCATCACATGATTTTGTAACAAATTTGGGTTTCAAATGAGGATTTTTGTCAGCCACTTGTGAGAAATTGAAATTATATAAAGCGGGCTGCTTTCGAATATCTTTTTCAGATAATGTGGGTTATCATAACCGAGACCCCACTTATCTTTAAAATATATTTCTTCCTTTGGTGTGTTTAGAAAAATTGTGTGATCTGTTTGTCCTCGAGTATAAAGCTTTGCTTCCAAACAATTAATCTTTTTCTACAAATTCTTATTATCAATCTGTAAGTTGTTGTAAAGTCCAAATCAAGCCATGATGATAATTCAACACAATCAATGCAAACTTTAGAGAGAGAATCTAGAGAGATAAATAGTCATATGTCATTGAGTGTCAAAGAATTACAATACACGCACAATGCTCTCAGTTACAAGCTTCTCTCAAAGAACTATTCTATATATATCTCACACTTCTCTCACAAAGCATGAAATACAAAAACATTAAAAGTCAAACTAAAAGTCAAACACTTGATCTAAATATTACATTAACATTCTCCCCCTTTTAGATCAAGCATTAATGATTGTCCTGCCCCAACGAGAATGACTTCCTTGTCTGATCCCGAGCAATGATTCAAATATCCTAATACCCCTTCTATCCAACACTCGGATCAAAACAAGTCTATCAAACTTTCCAAGACCTTTCTCTCCTTTGTTGACTTTCTCTTCATTCTCTTTGAACTTCCTGTTGAGCTGGAGTCTGACCACCTTGATTGTTCCATCTGAAAATTTTGATAACTCTGAAATCCTTATGAACCTCTTCTTGTTCTCTCCATTTTTATATACAACTCTAAGCTCTGGTTGATCAATAACTGCGAATAGATCAAGATTCTCCAAATCTTCATAATCTAGGTTAGGCTTAGTCATGTTCACCCTCTTCTGATTAGTTTCTATGGCAAGCTGGAAATCATAACAGTATGTAAAGTTGACACACCTTCTCATGAATCTCTTGACGACTTCCAAGGCAAAAACAATGTTCTCCGGACGTACTATCATGTTTCTGAACAAATGGTAAAGGTATTTAATATCGTCTACATCCAGATGAGAGAACTCATCTTCAGAAAATTCGCAGTGTGAAAGATCTCTTCTTTGTACATAAAACACTAGGTACAAAACTTTTTTGTGAAACTTTCTCAACTTGACATGTTTAACAGTGACAATGCCAGATTTGTTCTTTACGTACTTCTCAGCCTTTCTTTGCCAAGTAATCATCCTTGCATATTCTTCCTGTACATCCCATGGTAAATGTGAAACACCCAAGACCTTGTGAATGTCTAACTCCCTGACCCTGTGCACAAATATTTTCTTCTTGTCCTCTTCCAGAAAAGGAACTCTCAGAGCATTCCTCATATGTTTGATTTCAGCATCAATAGGTATAAGGGTTGCTTGAGGTACGTCTGAGGGTCCTGCTTGGGGTTCAACAGTGTTGGAAGGGAAAAAGGCTTTATGTTCAACTTCAGGGTTGGTTTCAGGTATTGGGCTTGGAATTCTGTTTGGGCTTGGAAGGTTTACAGGGCTAGCTATTGTGTTTGGGCTAGGTAGGACAGTTTGGCTAGGTGGGATTTCTGGGCTAGGTGGTGGTTGGTTAACTGGGCTAGGTATGTTTTCTGGTTGGTTGGAAGGTTCAGATAGGTTAATTTCTTTGAAGGAAGGTATTTCAGGTAGGGTTCGGGTGGTTTCCGGAATTTCATAATTCACAGGACTCAGCTGTATGTCATCAGGTGTGCACGTCAAGATGTCAAGGATGTTATCATTACCCTCTTCATCAGAATCAATTAACCCTTCTATTTATTCCTCCTTTAACCTTTAGAAATTATCATACTTTTCATTCGCCGTCTCTTCTTCATCTAATGAAAGATTGATAATATCAATGTCCAACATCCCGGTAAGCATCAATATCTCATCCCTTGTAGCAACCTTAGGCTTTGCAACCCTCGGTTCTACATCCTCATTCACATACAAAACAATCTCAGTCCTTTCACCTTCATCAACTGGTTCATCATTTCTTACATCAGTCATCTCAACATCATCTCCTTCTTGAGTTTCAACCTGAGCAGCTTCAGTATTAGTAGCGGTTCTTTGTCTCTTACTTATCTCCCCCTCATGATCATGATCAGAATCACGATCATGTCTTCTTCGGAGAAGTGCCTGAGCTTTACAAGAATCCTGAACTGCTCTGGTGAGATCTTGAAGATTCTGTACCACTTTAGACTTGAAAGACTAGAATTCTGCAGTAGTGACATAGTCTGAAGGTACATGATGTTGCTGTAATCTCAATAACCCAATCAAATTAACTTCAGTCTCGTCAGCTGGTGCCTGAGATAGTAACTTGGCGTATAATAAGGATTTCAGCTCCTCCACAAATTGATCAGCAAGCTGTACTAGTGGCGGTGAAGGTATCTGAACAGGCATCTCGACAGCTGGACCTTTTCCTTTCAATTAACTTTTAACCTTTGCTAACTCCTCCTCAAACTTCATTGACAATCGGTCTTCAACATCCTTCAAGGCACCGTTGAGAAACTCCTTAGACACGAAGTCTGGGAAAATAACATCGGGGTCACTTAGACTTCCCGTTCTCACAACAATTGAAGATTCAACTGTGTGGCATGTGTTCAAAGCTGGTATCGTGGTAGCAATGACATGACTTCCACTTGATCCTCGTAGTCCAGATTGCGGAGCTACTACAAGTGTTCCGATCGGGTCATTGAGACGTCCGATGGTAGCAGAAGGTTGTATGAGTATCCTAGGAATTAATGTTGATAAATCAAGTGGCGCTAGACTCGATAGTGCACTGAATTTCATTGAGCTTTGGAGCAGTTGAGCTCTGTTTTTAATACCCACACTTTCCGAGTGAAGGGTGGATAGAGTATGTGCTAAAACCCCGTACAAAGATGAGACTATGGCCTGTTGAGAGGCTATAGAATGGATGGCTGAGGTGTGCAAGTGCATAAGTGGGCTACTTATGTCTTAAGTATTCGAACGCAACACATGCGTCGGAGTACTAGATATTGTTGCCCTTTTGGATCTGTAGGTTAGGGTACACACTCTCTCACCATATTCTTTTTCTACATTCGCACTTTGCCTCACATTATCTGGATTTTCTACTTCAACTCCCTCAAATCTCCTTATATCTCCCAGAACATTTTGAATGTTAGTAGGAGCTGTATCAATCTCCATGTCATCATGATGTAAGGAGTCATCATCTAAGAAACCAAAATTGTGATGTAGATTTTCATCTTCAACATCAACATCATTAATATTCTCCTGTTGATGTTCTGAAGTAGCAGAAGAAATAGTATCTGAAGAATCTGGCTGCCGATCCGACTCTGTTTCAGAGTTCTCACCTTCATTAGCATTCTCTTCCTGAGGACAAGATTGACGAATGATAGTCATATCAAGTTGAGATGTAGAGACTTCTAGACAATTGGCAACTTGTTCTGAAGTCCCCACAACTTCAGGTTAAGAATCCTGACCCCCGCCTGTCCCCTCTCTGAATTTTCTCTCAACTCTCCCCGTTCCAGGACTCCCGTAGTCAAAGGAACCCTCACCGACTCCACTAGTCTAAGGTTGGAGTCTTGGGTAGGGATATCCAGTTTTGGCAATCCCATAGACTCTCTATATTCCCTAACACACTCCGAGTGCGGATCAACATAGGAATGCAGAGCTGCTGGAATAGGCATGGAGGAATCAAAGGTCTTTTTCTGCTTCTAAAGATATCGCATTTCAATCTCAGGAGCAATCTCATGATGAGACCTTTTTGGAATATCTCTATTTGATTGGATCATACTTCGAACAATCAACTGAAGAAATCTCTGGTAAGGCACATATAATGGTTTCTTTGAAGTTCTCTTCTTGATGACCTTTTCATAAAGCTCTATCCAAAATGCCACTGAGTAGTGTACGTGCAGATCGTACACGATAGCATGGAAAAGTCTCAAAGTGTGTATATTGGTGTTGTCAAGGCCTGAGTTCCTGGAGGTTAAACAACGGTTGATGATGGAGAACATCTGGTAGTAAAACAGTGGTAGATTTGTCTTTTTAAACTCGCTGATCTTTGACAATGAACCCACATACCCTAAGGCTCAGATGCCTTCAAATACTTCAAAGTCGACTGGGTATGGGTCAAAGATGGTTCTGCCCTCTCTTGAGTTTGCTTCAGGTATGTCCAGTATCAATCTGAGTCTTTGATAGGTTAGAACATAAGTGAAGTTGTCAATTCTGATCTAGAAGTATTTGTTCGTATTGTTCTCCACCACGTATTCAATTGTCTTCTAGGTTTGTTGAAGATAAATCAGAGGAATGGAAGCAGTATCTGTCAAAGCCTGGTTGAGAGGATGTCACTTCAGAATTTCAATGACCATTGGATTGACATTGATAACGTCAAAATCCATATGGTGGTTGTTTGGGTAGAGCAACAGATACTCAGATGGACTGATTAGGGCAAGATCATGATCTACATCGACAGCTGACTGAAATTGTGATTTGGAAGATGGCATAGGAGTCTCCTTGGACACATTCGGATCATACTCATCCATCTGGACAATGGAATCATGAGTATGTTCATCTGCCATGTTTAACCTGAAATAGAAAGAAAGTATTGAATATGATCCAATATGTTAGCAATAAGCACAAAACTTGTTTTCAGAAAAAATAATTTTGATATACATAGTATCAAAGTACAGAAAGATTGTACTTTTACGCTCATAAGATAAGCACATAGTGTTGCAAGATTAAATATGCAACATCAAAAAAATATCAAAACTTGACCAAAACACTTGATGTTTTGATTTTGTTCTCAAAAATGCAGTAGTGTTGTATGAACTCACAAGCATCTGAAAGATTTTAAAAAAATTGAAAACTCAGAAAATTTTCTAAGTCCAAAACTCTCTTGACACTGAGAGGGACATAAAACTCGCATGACACTCAGATGAAACAAGAACTCGCAAGATACTGTGATGGACCATGAACTCGCATAAAACTGATTTGCTCAAGAAATTCGAATGAAGTTTGAACTTAGTCAGAAACTCACATGAACTTGGAACTTATTTATGAACTTGCAAAAGTTAAGTGTTCTTATCAAGAACACACAAGATCTTATGTTCTAATCCAAGAACACGTAAGAAGTGTTTCCTTCAAAAATTCAAAAATTTAAAATTTTAACCCAAAAATTTATGTTTTTATCTGAAATTTTGTTTAAGTTATAATCATTTAGGATTTAGTTCCAGATTAATTATAGTTCAAAATTACAGTTCATAACTTCGATTCAGTCCAAGTCCAAATCCAACAGTTCGAAAAACAAGTCCAAAAATTTGAGTCCATATGTTCGAATCTAAATCTAGTGTTAAGGTAACCCTGCAAGGACATACAATACAATCGAGCAAAACCCAGATGCAATATTCATACATAGACAACATTTTACGAGGACAAATTCAAAAACTCAAGTGTTCTTTTGCCAAGAATACGAACAGACACAAAAGAAAATTTGAACTGAAAAACCTTAGAAAAATGAAAATGAAACCTGCAAAGATGACAACAAAGTACAAGAAACATATTCGAATAAGAAACAAACAATAAGAAATCAAAACCTACTCTGAATCGATAAAGTAAGACACTGAAATCGAAAGGTCGCACGGTTTGAAGTTTGAGAAAAAAAGAGCTAAGTGTATAAACTCGCACAAAAGATCAGAGAGAAGTGAGTCGTGTGAAGGGAAAACATCGAATATATAATATGAGAATCTCGTAGACACGTGGAACGATTTGATTTGAAGACACACTTCTCGCAGACCAAAGTAAATGACTTCCGCACAATGAATGGCATGTAAGTGTGTGCACTTCGCACATGAAGCGATGTGAGTGATGTGTTGTGAACAGAAAAAACTCGCAAGCAGTGGTGTGTGTGAAGTAGAAATGCGCATGACATAGGGTGCGTGTTTTGTACTTTGTGCAACCTTTGCTATGCGCGAAGTGAGAACTCGCACGACACTGTGTGCGCTTTCTGCACTTTGCGCATGCAATGGTGTGCGCGTAGTAAACACTCGCATAACACTATGCGCCTTCTATACTTAGAAAACTTTTTGAGAAATTTCCAAAAATGAAAACTTTCCAAAAATATTTTGTTCCACTTTCCAAAATGACAAGTTTATTAAAAACACTTTTAGGCCCAAAAATGCAACTTTTTCTCTGAAAAATACTTTCTGATTTCAAAAATCTTTTCAAACACAGACTCACACACCCACTTACAGACTATCCATTTTTGCTCGCTCTTGAAGTGTGCATGTCTGTACTCGCCCTTCATATATGCATTATGCTCATCATACTGAAGTACGAGTCCTGATCTACCTTGATCAAAAGTCAATGTCCATGATGTCATCATTCTATACACAGCAAGAAACTGTTATACTGCAAAACAGAATAAGGTTTTGGTACTCATTGTACATGAGTCCACAACTGTTAATAGTATCAAACTTTGAAAGAATATAATGAGCAAACACTCAAACAGATAAAATCAGATTCAACTCCCCCTCAACAACAGGTACAAGAAATAAGAACATAACTATGCATCAAGGTTCAACATTCCAAGTTTGCTGACTAAAAATGTAAATCTCTTTTCATCAAGAGGTTTTGTAAATAAGTCAGCAACCTCAAAATCTGTTGAAACAAAATGCATTTCTATATTCCCTTTCTCGACATGATCTTTTATAAAATTGTACCTGATGTCGATGTGTTTTGTTTTGGAATGATGTACCGGTTAGAGGTTATTGCAATTGTGCTCTTAGAGTCACAGTAGATGGGGAGCTTATTGAATGTGTATCCATAATCCTTCAGTTGTGTCTTCATCCACAGAACATGTGAGCAACAACTTGAAACTGCCACATATTCTGCTTCAGCTGTAGAAGTTGACACTCAATTCTGTTTCTTTGTTGACCAACTTACTAACTTGTCTCCCAAATACTGGCAAGCTCCGGAGGTGATTTTTCTGTCTAGCTTATTACCTCTGCATCTGTGAAGGCAATTAGCTCTAAACCAGAATCTTTTGGATACCAAAGACTAGGGGTGTACAAAAAATCGTCAACCCGCGAAACCCGCCCAACCCAAACCGCTAACAACCCAATTAAACCCAACCCGTCCAACCGCCCACCCGCCAAACCGCCAACCCGCAAATTAAGAGGGTTGAAATTGGGTTAAACTTTTTTCAACCCGCCCAACCCGCCGCTCGCCGCTAATATATTATTTTTAGAAAACTATATATATATATATATATATATAATACAACAATAAAAAACAAGTAGACTATTTATACAAATTTATAGCCCAAAATATTATATATATATATATATATGATATATATATATATATGATATATATATATAATACATTTTACTTAACCGAACAAACTAATGGGAGTTTGTTCGCGTTTGCTCATTAAACTTAACCAAACAAATAAATGAACACGAACGATAAAAGAACGGATTTTTTTTTGTGTTCATGTTCGTTCGTTAAGAAAATGTGTTTGTTCATGATCATTTACGTTTGTTCATTAAGATGCTAAATGAACATAAACAGACGAACATATATGAACGAACACAAAGAAGAAAAAACAAGATCATTAACAATTTAAATTCATATAAAACAATAAACAAAAGAATTTCTAAATTATAATCGATACTAATGGGTAAATTCCAATCGAATTTCGAAGTACATAAATTCGAATGATCGAAAATACACAAATTTGTAACGCCATAACGCGCCATGGTGGGCCATGGTGCGCCATAACGAGCTCAACTCCTTATCTCGACACCATGGGTAAAATGTAGCGGCAAGGCCACGCCTCACGCCATGGCGCGCGATGGCGGACCCAAGACGCGTTTTTTAGAACCTTGATTGATATCATATTATATATATATATATATATATATATATATATATAAACATAAATAAACAGACATTAACGAACGTAAATGAACGAACGAGCTCATTGTTCATATCCGTTCATTTAACTACACGAACAAAAAAATGTATTCATGTTCGACCAATTCTTAGATAAACGAATAAAAACGAAATTCTCCCGAACGGTTTGCTAAACGTTTGTTTATTCTTATTAGTATTTATCGTATTTTATTCTACAATTTTATGTAAATCACTAAACCGCCCAACCCGCCATAAACCGCAAGGGTTGTGTTGGGTTGGGTTATACTTTTGAATGGGTTGGGTTGGGTTGAGTTTTTCCAAACCGCCATAATTGGGTTGGGTTGTAAAAATGTCCCAAACCGCCCAACCCAACCCGCGTACACCCCTACCAACGGCCCAATTTTGGTGTTCCTTTAAGGTATCTTAGGATTCTTTTAACAACAGCAAGATGGGACTCTTTGGGATTATCCTGATACCGTGCAGAAAAACAGGTAGCAAACATTATATCAGGCCTACTTGATGTCAAGTAGAGAAGAGATCCTATTATGATTTTGTAGGTCCGTTGATCAACTGATTTTCCGGGGATTTCAGCGTCCAACAGACTTCCAGACTGCATTGGAGTCTTCGTGGGTGATGTAGAGTTCATGTCAAATTTCTTCAACATGTCTCTTATATATTTGGCTTGGTTTATGAAAATCCCTTGCGGGGTTTGTTTTACTTGCAAGCCTAAGAAAAAATTCAGTTCACCCATCATTGACATCTGAAACCTGCTCTTCATGAAGTTTTGAAACTCATCACAAAGATCAGGGTTCGTAGATCCAAATATAATATCGTCTACATATATCTGTACAAGGATCAAGTCATCACCTTTCTTCTTTAGAAACAAAGTTGTGTCGATAATACCTTTTCGAAAGCCAGACTCAGTCAAGTAAATTGTCAGAGTTTCATACCATGCGCGTGATGCTTGTTTCAATCCAGAGAGCGCTTTATCCAACACGTACACATGATCTGGAAACTATGGATCTATGAAGCCTTCAGGTTGACTTACGTACACTTCTTCGTGTAGAATACCGTTGAGGAATGCCTATTTGACATCCATCTGGTATACCTTTATGTTTTTGTGTGCCGTGTACGCAAGAAAAATACTTATAGTCTCAATCCTTGCTACGGGTGCGTAGGTTTCGTCATAATCAATGCCTTCTTGCTTATTGTAACCCTTCTCCACTAACCGTGCTTTGTTCCTGACAATTATACCCGCTTCGTCCTTCTTGTTTCGAAAAACCCATTTAGTACCGACTATTGTTTTGTCTTTGGGTCTTGGTACTAACCACCATACTTCATTCCTCTTGAATTCGTTCAGCTCGTCTTGCATCGCATTAATCCAATCTGGATCTTTAAGTGCCTCAGACGGCTTCTTCGGTTCCATGCTGCTTAAGAAGTTTGAGAACATACAGAAGTTGGCAGATGCAGATGCAGTCGCAAATCTTGTAGACACCTTAGCATTCAGATCTCCAATTATGTTTTATGGGGGGTGACTCTTTGTCCATCTGTGTGTACTTGTAAACACATCTCTCTCAGTCTGATCATTTGAAATGTCAAATTCATCCTGGATAGCAGGTAGATCAGTTTTTATTGCAGTGGGACTTTTTGCACTTGGTGATAGTTCAGCTTCCTCTGTTGTAGGTTCTGGCTGATTTTCTCCATATACTGGTGATGTAGATCCCAGTTTATTCAGTGGTGATACTATTTCAGTTGTACTATATGGATTAACTTGTTCAGAAACCTCTTGAGTTTGACTTGTAGAAGCTTCACCAATTGCTTCAGAGGGTCCTGATATGTCTACACTTGTAGGATGTGAGTCAGTATTGATTAAATTTTATTGACTGTTATTTTCATTAGATAAATCGTTAAATGCATCAAAGAATAACATATCAAGATCAGATTCAGTGTGAGTTTCAGAATTCTTATTCTTTTGTCGATCAGGTTCTACACTTGTTGATGTAGAAGCTTTGTCTTTAGTTCCGAGTTCTAAACTGCTTTGGTCAGAAGTCCTCATCTTTAGTTCATCAAAGGTCACATTGGCACTCTCAATCACAGCCTTTGTCCACATGTTGTACACTCTTTACGCTTTTGATTAAAGAGAATATTTAATGAATATTCCTTCATCAGCTTTGGGTTGGAATTTAGACAGGTTCTCACGATCATTTAGCACGTAGCACCTTCAACCAAATACACGAAAGAATTTAACCGTAGGTTTTTGACCATTAATAATTTCATAAGATGTTTTATTAAATCGCTTATTTATTAAGGTCCTGTTTTGTGTAAAGCAGGCAGTGGCTACTGCGTCAGCCCAGAGAAACAAAGGTAGGTTTGAATATGCAAGCATTGTCCGTGTAACTTCTACCAATGTTTTGTTCTTCCTTTTAACTACTCCGTTCTGCTGAGGTGTCATAGCTACTGAAAAGTTGTGTGAAATGCCAACGGAGTCAAGAAATGATTGCAGAGTCGCGTTCTTGAACTCGGTACTGTTGTCACTTCTCAATTGTTGTACCGGGCTTTGTAGAAGAACTTGAATTTTCCTTATGAACTTGATGATCAGATCGGGAGCCTCAGATTTCTTCCGTAAGAACTCTAACCATGTGTATCTAGAGTATTCATCCACCATGACCAGAATATATTTCTTGCCATTGATGGATTGAGTTCTCATCGGTCCGCACAGATCCATATGAATAAGCTCCAAACATTTGTTGCAGTTAGATAACATCTTGAGCTTGTGTGAACTTCTCTTCATTTTCCTTTTTCGCATGCAGAACAAAGAGAATCTTGTTCTATCTTCAGATCAGGAAGTCCAGTAACAAGATGTTGTGTCCTCAACTTATTCAGATCTCGGAAATGCTGATGAGAAAGACGTCGATGCCACAACCAACTTTCTTCTAAAGATATCTTAGATATAGGACATATTGGTTTTGAAGCTTTAAGTGTTGGAAAGTGAACACCATATAATAATCCCATTCTTCCAGCTTTGATTAGCTCAGCTCCGCTTTGATCTTTGATATAACAATACTCATCATCAAATTCAATCTTACATTTCTTCTCTACAAACTGACTGATAGAAAACAGATTGTATACCAAACCCTCCACGTACAATACTTTTGAGATAGAAATCATGTTGTTCCTGATTGTGCCGTAACCTCTGACGTATCCTTTCATTTCATTCCCAAAATTGACTGATCGTGCATAATGATCTACATAGTCGAATAGCAGGTGCTTATGCGTTGTCATGTGTCTTGAAGCTCCAGAGTCAATGATCCACACAAGACACGCCTGCAAGCAACAATCACTTAGATTTAGGTACCCATATGAATATGGGTCCTTTCTTGTGAGTATCCTTAACAATTTTCAAATTAGCTGATAACCCTTTAATTCTCCACTCAAATCTGGGTCCTTTTGGTAAAGTTTGTGCTTTAATTTCAGATTTGGGAATCCACTTCCACACAAACTTTACATCAGCTATCTTATTAACATGAAAATCACTGTTTTTTTTCTTTATAGAATAAATTTCATCTTTATTGACTTTATAATGATCAGAAAATTTCTTGTTCTTAAACTGGATATTTTTCTTTTTCTTTGAAGACTTGGGTTTCAAAGAAAATGAACTTTTAAGACAGTATGAACATTGCAACCTAGTAGCAGCTTGTGTCAATAACTCTTTTCGAGAAAAGCTTTTGGTTTTATTAAAACTGTGTTGACGAACATCATTACAAGCATTTACTACTCTATTACATTCACAACTATAAAAATCATTCACAGTCTTGTCCACTTCAGTCATATTTTTCTTTTTCAAACTTTATTTCTTCACCTTTTCATCTAAAAAACAATCAGAATTAGAAACAATAAAAGATGAGAAAGTAGAACATTTACCTATTTCATTAATACTCACCTCCTTTTCAAATGTTTTTAAACTTTTCAAATCTGATTTAACAACATGAGGTGCAGTATCTATTTTGGAAGATTTGGACTTAACCTCAACACTTTGGTTGATAGGAATTGAAGCATTATTATCAATACAAGCCTCTTTACCTTTTGAGAGTTTGAAAAGTTGGGATTCTAGACTTCTGATCACTTTTTGCAAAGTTTCATTTTGAATAAAACTTGAGTCTAGTTCCATTCCAAAATTTTCCTTGGCGTCTTCCAATTCAACAATTAGATTGTTGAGATATGAAATCTGCCTTTCCAACTCATCAATTTTGTCCAAGGCTGTTTGATATTCGAGGTCAGTGAATTTGGAAGAATTTATAGAAACAAACTTGTGTGAAATTACTTCTTCATCTTTATCTTCTATGATTGAACAAGTCAGAACAATTTCATTTGAGTCAGAATTAGAACTAGTTTTAGAAGACTCAGGTTGTTTTGGAAAAAGATTTTCATATTCGAAAAATGTATTCTTTTTACTTTCGTAAGAAGAATTGAATTCATCATATGAAAATTTGACTGAATTAAAATTCTAAGTTTCTAAGTCAGTTTTAATTTCTGACTTAACTTCCACTGATTCTTCCTTCTTTATCTTAGGAGATTCAGGTAAAGAAGTCTCTGGCTTGACAAAAGTCTCCAGGATGTGGGGTATCTAAATGATAGGTTCATCACCCGACTTTTTAAAAAGTTATAAAGATTTTCGAGGTGCTTTCTTTAAAACATCTACATCTGATAGACCCAAGCCAGGTTTTGCCTTGTAAAATCTGGTATATTTCTGATTATGGGTCAAGATTTTCAATGTCTATTCAGTTTGACCTCTTTTGAGGTTAAGATCTTCTAATTCCTTAATCTTGGTGTAAGCTTCAGTCCTGTCTTTCAAAACGATATCATACCGAAGTGTCAGTTCACGATTCTTATCCTTTAATGTAACTATTTCTTTTTGTAATTCAGAAATTTGAGTTTGAAGTTTTGATTTATCTAGTTTTAGAACATTTTTCTCTTCTTCTCTTTCTTTAGCCAATGTTTTCTAAATCAATGCTTGATCTTGATGTCCTTGAATGGTACTCTTTTGTTATTTGAAAATTTCTTTCATTATTAAAAATTCAGAGTTCATCAAGTTTAACTGGGACATCAAGTTCAACACTTCTTCATTATCACAAAAAGAATCAGAGTTGTCAGACATAGAATTTACCTCGAAATCTGTCTCTTCATTCTGATGTGCCATCATATTGTAATGCACCTGAGTCAGATTCACTTTGACTTCTTCCTCTTCTTCATCATAGTACTCGAACCATATTACCTCCTCAGCTTTCAGTGCTTTGCCTTTCTCCATGGTTTTAGCAAGCTGGTCTTTCTTGGCATAATGCTCGTAGTTCTTAACCCTTTTCACTGGGCAGTCTCTGATGAAGTGGCCTGATTTACCACAGTTGAAGCATTTGTCTGACTTCTCCTTTTCTTTCTCTTCTCTCTTTTCTTCTTTCTTCTCCTCTTTCTTCTTTCTTCTCCTCTTTCTTCTCTTTCTCTTTCTCATATTTGCCTCTCTACTTGCTAGACTTGTATGAGTCATACTTCAGCTTGTTGTAGAACATTTTCCCACCAAATCTCTTGTGAAAGCTCAAAGTCAATAGTGCATGTTTTTGAGAAAACTCCGTCAGCTCATCATCTTCTAACTCTTCTTGAATCTCTTCATCCGAACTATCTGAAGTCTCTATCAGCCTGGTCATTTGAGCTTACTTTTTTGAACCCTTTGAAGAACCAGAACTTACTTTGATCAATTTGCCCTTACCCTGAGCAAGAAGTGCTATGGAATCCTCTACCTTTTTCTACTTGTCCTTGAGTTGATTCAATTCCTTATTCACAACAGCTTGTTCTTTCACTTTATCTTCGTGCTGGTTCAGGGCACAGAACAAATCATTAAGTTTCTCCTCGTCCATATCCTAGTTGATCTGCATTTGGATTGTATAGACATCCCATTCAGGTTGGAGATTCTTAATAAATTTGTAGTTGATCTCAGACTCAGACTTTTGCACTCTGTTCCTCCTCAGATCGTTCAGAATGATGTTTTATCGGTCATACGCTTCCCTTAGAGATTCCCCTTCCCTTGCCTTGAAGCCCTCGTAAGCATTGATACTCTGATTCCTCTTTGTCTTTATGGACTTAGCTGATCCCAAAAATTGCTTTTCCAACTCATCCCAGATATCCTTGGTTGATTCTCGGCTGTCAACCCTGTTGAAGATATCATTCGGAATGGCCATGATAAGGAAAGTCAAGGCTGTAGCATCTCTTTCAACCAGATCTCTGTCCACATCACTATACTTGATGGGGTCTCTTGCCACAATTCACTCAGGAATTTCAGGATTTGTGTCTGTGGCTAGAATCCTGGCAACTGTGACATGTGGAAACTGAGGACCGTCTATAATAGAATTCATCAACTTCTTGTGCTAATTGGTCAAGAAATTGATCATTCTTTTCCTCCACTGTGGATACTCATCAACTTGCAGAACAGGAGTCTAAGACTTCGAACACATGCTTAGAAGATCACGAGACATGATTGCAGACTTAGAGAAAGATAACAGATAGTAGGCTTGAAACAGAAGATCTCCCAAACAAATCAGAAAAGTTTGACTTGAAAAGTCAAACTTAGATTACCACTTGAAAACTTTCTCAGAAAAAATTCGAAGTCTTGAACTCGCAGAACCTTAAAACTCACAGGCAATAGAAACTCGCAAGAAACTATTCCCTGAACTTCGCGCTAAAAGCTTTATGCACGTTTGAAGAACTCGCACATAACTGTTAGCGTGTTTTGCGAAACTCGCAGATAAAGTCGTGCGCGAAGTGACTTCTCGCAGAGTACTTTGTACGCGTTTCAGACTTTGAAATATTTGATCAAGTAGACTTCTCGCAAAAGAATCCAAACTCACAGATCAATAGGAACTCGCACAAGCCTTAGCGCGTTCCATACTTAGAAAAATTTCTCAACACAGAAACTCGCTAAATGGAAACTCGCAAGATTGAAAACTCGCAGAGTGCTTGTACGCGTTCCACACTTAGAAAAGTTCACAAAACCACAAACTCGCAGAATACAAACTCGCAAACTATGCTTTGTGCGAATCCTCTTCTCGTAGATAGTACGATGCGTGAACTCAACCCAAACTCGCAGAAAACTCAAAGATCTTCATCTTGCGTGTTCTTCAATTCGTGCGTGTTCTTCCTTAGCGTGTATTATGTATCTTGCGCGTTCTTCAGTCTGAGTTTCGAAATCGATCGAAACTTTGAATTGTCTTGCAAATTGATTGATAATCTAATCCAAAGTGCTCGAAATGCAATATATAACACTTTTCTATCAATCTAAAATGGCTAAAAACACGAAATTACAGTGCTAGTCATGATTTTACAGAGTTCGAGTGGTTTTTCAAGAAAATCCAAATAAATCCAAAATTCAATTTGATTTTGTGAGTATTTCATGAAACAATGTGAATACAAAGTGATTAATAACAGAAACGATCACAACTACACCATTTTTACATTCATAACATAAAAATCAAGAGTGAATTCGATCAAAATAAAGAAACCCAGAAAGTTCGTCTGCGCGTTCTTGAGAAATCAAGAAATCGATCCAAGTGATGTAATCAATTCGTCTGAATTTGAATGGGTAGGCTCTGATAGCAAATGTAAAGTCTAAATCAAGCCATGATGATCAATTCAACACCATCAATGTAAACTTTAGAGAGAGAATCTAGAGAGAGAAATAGTCTTATGTCATTGGGTGTCAAAGGATTACAATACACGCACAATGCTCTCAGTTACAAGCTTCTCTCAAAGAACTATTCTACATTTATCTCACACTTCTCTCACAAAGCATGAAATACAAAAACATTAAAAGTCAAACTAAAAGTCAAAAACTTGATCTAAACATTACATTAACAGTTGAGAACTTTCAAAACAAACTCTTGTTTCTCATGTTCAAATGTATTAAAGTTTGAAACTGTTTCAGAAATTTGAGTTTCAAGACAAGCTTTTTGTTTTTCAAAAACAGTAGCAGATTTGTTTAAAGAATCAAGCAAGTTTTTGTTCCCAGCAAGTTCCTTGTTGAGATCAAAAATTGTTTGACGCTTCTTTGTAACTCTACTTTTCATCTTTTTGAGCTTAGCTTGTAAGTCTTCAAGCTCGACCATCATGGTTTCCATTTTTGTTAAAAAATCAGATTGAGAAAAATTTAGTACCTCTTCAGAAGTCTCATCATTCGACTCATCATATCTGACTTCTTTGCCTATTAAGCACATATGAGCATCCTATTCTTTATCCTCATCATCTGAATGGTCTAGCCAATAATCATCCTATTAATACCAGATTTATCAAGTTCTTACTACAAAGAATCAATCACAAACAAGATTTAAACAATCTACCTGTTTTGATTAATCACAAGAATTGAATACAAACCGATTCAACAATTTTCTCTCTTTAATCACAACTTTCTCTCTCTAACTCTCTCTCTGCGAATAATCAGAATGTTACAAGTGATGTTCTAGCTACAAGATTCTAAAAACTACAAGTCTATTAAAAACAAAACTAATACACACGCAAACAAACTAATACAAAGACCTTTGACTTTGACTTTGCTTAAGAGTTGACTTTTGAGCTTTGACTTTGATCTTCAATCTTCTATGATCTTGCATCCAACACATCAGACCCGGGGAAGTCAGTGATGCACTTGAGACGGTAAAGAGGTATATGAAGTGTGCGATGAAACTTGCCTCGGTGAAAGATTTTTAGATTGGGTTAGAAAGCGACCAGCCGAAGATAAACCTGCTCAAGCCTGATTTGAAGATTCCGTCTGATACCCAGAGTGTACCTGCATTTACTGTGATAAAGATTCTAGAATTTGGCATGACCTAAGTGAACAACAAAGGTATTATGCGTTTCATTCGTTTTAATCAGATTGCTAGATTCTGCGATGGTACATTGATGCTGCTGAAAGACAAGTTGAAGCGTGCACTTGATCAAGATGAAAAAGGGGTTCAGCCTTTGGATCCTAAATACAAGCCACTTGTTCTTGAAGCACTGGGGGTTATTGAAGAGCGACTGGAGTACAGAACACAGATACGATACTTCGAGATCAGTTTTGGTTTTCGGAAGATATATGTTCCAAACTGGCGCGATTTTCAACTTCTATTTAAAGGGGGAGATTGTTAGGGAAATTTATATGTTCAATAGAAGTTCAAGGTATATTTTGTAATTCTTTGATAGTTTAATAGCTTTTTGGGCCTAAAAGCCCATAAGCCCATCTTTGTAAAGCCTGAGTATATAAAGGTTGTTTTAGTTTCATTTGTCAAGTTTAAGTCTCATAATTCAGATTACTAGTCAATAGGTTTACTCTCTCTGATCATAAATCCTTTCTGTAAACCTAAACCCTTTGATTGCATATTAATAATATGACTAGTAGTTGTGGCTTAAATCTTATTCATCATTGATATTATTTGTTCTTGATTGCACTGTACTAGGATCTACATTTCTCTCTCTAACTCTCTCTCTGGGAATACTTAGAGTATTACAAGTGATCTTCTAGCTACAAGATTCTAAAAACTACAAGTCTGTTAAAAATAAAACTAATACACACGCAAACAAACTAATACAAAGACCTTTGACTTTGATTTTATTACACTTGACTTTGACTTTGCTTAGGAGTTGACTTTTGAGCTTTGACTTTGATCTTCAATCTTCTATGATCTTCCATCCAACACATTTATGCACTAACACATCCTCAGCCATCAGTGATTTGCCAACTTCTTTTTTCTTAGCCAGAAGCATCTTGTTCTTGTAGTAATCCGAGTTCTTTACAATTGGCTTTCAACAATCTTTGGCAAAATGACCTAACTTGCCACAATTATAGCACTTGACTGGCTGGACAACTTTCTTTTCTCCATAATCATTGAAATATCTCTTCTCTGACTTCTTCTCACCAAAATTCTTCTCATCAGACCTCCTATCATCAAATATCTTTTCCTCATACCTTCTGCCTTCCAACCTTTCCTTATGTTCAAAATTTCTCGACCCTGAAGAATACCTCTAACTATTAGATCCCGATTCTTGTAAAATTTCTTCTGGAAAGCTCGGGTTACAAAAAGCATAGCTTGCTTCAGGTTTTCTCCATCATCAGAGTTAGAATCAGTACTATCAGTCTCATCAGAATCAGATACTAAATCCTCTTCTTTTTCTTCTTATCTTTCTTCTCTTTCTCTTTCTTCTCTTTCTTCTCTTTCTCTTTCTTCTTAGCAACAACCAAGGCAATAGGATCAACTACCAGCTTTTCACTTTTCTTCTTCTCATCTCTTTTCTCATCAACTTCCTCCTCATTTTGACGGAGAGTCTCATATACTTCATGAAGAGGGATTTCACTTAGATCTTTCATCTACCTCATCCTCCTTGTATGCTTCTTCCACTCAGACTGAACAATGATTAGAAACTTCATGTTGTTCTCTATCTGTTTCTTCTTTACTTTGTTCTTTTCTAGCTCATTCAGTAAAGACACAAATCTTTCATAAGTTTCTTCTAAGCTTTCTCCTTCTTTTGCTTTAAATTCTTCATAGTTGTTTATGTAGTTGGCCACTTTCATCTGATTGCCAACTTTTGATCCCATCATCATCTTCTCAAATTGATCCCACATATTTGACATAGATCTCATTCGGTATGCTTTGAAGTAAAAGAGATCTAGCCTGCTTGTCCGCCTTGTACTTTTCTTTCTCTTTATCAAAATGTTGAGAAATATCCACTAGAACCTCCTTTGTCTTCTGTTCTCTAGGCTGATTTCCATCTTCACTATCAGATGTTCCATCATCAAGAATTTCCATAGTGAGAGGAATCATTGGACCTTCCTCAATAGACATTCTGATGTTGTCACCATTTGCATGTCTGTCTATGAAGTCTAAAAACCGATCCCTCTATTGCTCGTATTCACCCTTAAACCAAACGGGTGGTTTGACATCAATTCCGATAGAGATTGCATCCGTTGAAGTCATCCTGACAAATAAACTGTAGAATAAGAACTTGAAACGATTGTTAGTTCAAAAGAAATCAATATACATAAAATCTTAGAAAATTTTTCAGAAATAAGTTTCCAAAAAATTTCTAAGTAAGGTATCTTCACACCACTGAAGCTTAGAAATTCGCAGAACACTTAGAAATTCGCAGAACTTGAACAATTCACACACCACAATTCACACACCTTAAGCAATTCACATACCCTAATCAATTCACACACTTTGAGATGCGAATTTCAGAAATTCGCACACTGCTATAAGCGAATTCTGAGCTTTTCGCATACAACTATATGCGAATTCTAAACTTAGAATATTCTCGAGCATCCAAATTTTCGTACAACAGGGAGATACGCATTCTATACTTAGAAATTATTTGAACCTCAAAGAATTCGTATCGATGTGAAATTCACACTTAAAAAAAATTCAACTTTCTATGTGAAATCTGAGCAATTCGCATGAAGCACAATGCGAATTCAAGGAATTGGTATGCTTCCTTATGCGAATTCTTCTACTTTTCGTATAATGACCTATGCGAATTATATCCTTTGAAATGTTTCCACCAACTTTTCGTATACAAAGCTATGCAAATTCTGATCATTTCGCACAAAGCCTTATGCGAATTCTGTGAAATTCGTATATAACTCTTATGCAAATTCCATACTTGTGCGAATTCTTGATACGGATTCTATAGATCTTGCGAGTTTTTCAAAATCCCATGCAAATTCTTCAAATTTCAGTCCTAAAACACTTCAATCGATTCAAAACTTGATCAAATCTTCGATTATGAGTCTGAAACTTCACAAGATTATCCACGAACACTACATGAATCGATTACAAGTAATGAATTTCAAAGAAATTCAATCAAACATACATTTTGAATCAATACAGTGCGTATAGACTCGTGAACTCAAGATTACAAAAATCACCAAATCAAACAACAAATAAAGTGCAATTGAAATTCAAATTGATACAATTCAATTCTAAAACAATAATCGATCAACATGCAATTGAAAATTTTGACAATTACACACTAAAACACTAAAATCGATCAAATGTCAATGAACAGAGGTGCGAATAACATTTTCATGATTTCGATTGAATCCTGCTCTGATACCAATTGTTATTCCCAATATGTGTAAGATTATCAATACAAACAACGAATTTCAATCACAAATATCATATGTATTAATCTTAAATGTGACAGATACAATGTCTCTCTCTACTTTCTCTTACTATAATATACTATATGATTCTCCAATATACGCACACACTGATTACAACAAAGAGAAACTCTATTTATACCTACTAACAATTACAAGGAACAAACAATTAACAAACTAACATGCTTTGACAAAGGTTGACTTTGACTTTCCACTTTAAGGAACTTTGACTTTGACCTTTGCATGAGAGGCTTGGCTTGAGCTTTGAATTTAACTTTCATGATCTTGGATCCAACATATTTGTGCACTAACATAAGAATAACAAGATTTTGTGGAAAAAGTGTAATATGTTATGGCATTCCTTGCAATGCAGCAATAACTTGCACTTGACCCTAACAGTCTTGTCAGCTGAAAAAAATTTAGAAACCTACGAAGATACCTTTAAGTTATCTTTTTAGCAGTAAAAGAAATGATTTATTTTTAGTTCCAAGAAAATAGTATGGTTACTCTTAATCAATCCCAAATCACCTAGTAACCCCATAGTTGATTTTGAACCAGATACCCTTTTAACTTCCACACCATCAGTTCCCTGAACTAGTAACCCACGATCACAACAAATAACCACCACAAATATTCATATTTTAACATTTTGGAAGTTGTGGAGTCAACTAGAATAGTGTTCTTGCAGGAGGCTCCTATTCAACTCAAAAGTCTTCAAAAATAGGGAGAGTGAAATCACAAGCCAAGAAAATTGTGAAAACAGGGGCAAATCAAGGAACCAAAAGAATCACTCGAAGAAAGAAAAGAAAGGAGAAAATTGGAAGCAATCAATGAGATGATCCAATACTCAAAGGAAAAAGTTGTGGAAAGATCATCTTCAACAAAGAAATCTCCATTAAAGAAACAGAAAACAATGGAGGAGGAGAAAAGCAAAACCCAAGCGACAACTACTAAAACCTCATCAAACTTTGTTTCATCTACATCTTCTAGCCACAAATCCCTCAACATTAACATCAACAAGGAACCATCATAACCATTGAATGAGCCACCCAAGTACTTTTGCTTGGTGGAAGTTTTCCTTTAACCCCAAATCCTCAACATACTGAGAACTCAGCCAATACATCTGGAACACCATCCCACAACCTGCTAAATCCTAACCAAACCAATCCACTTGATGTGCTAATGTTTCCATGGCCTTTATCATGGGTGAAGCCACCATTACACCTCCATTGATACCCACTGTCACCACTACCATGAATGGCACCATTCAAATACCAACAGAGAACCAACAACAAACCACATTTCCTACTCCAACTTTTGTATTAGAACACTATGGGACACAACAATTAATACCAAAGGATATCATGGCTGGACAATCATAACCTCTTGAACATGAGGTTGTGACAGTCACTATGGAGAGTGGAGATATTAGCAGGCAAGGAGAAGGAAGCAAAAAAGGTAAGGAACTCATGAATGAAAGCACTGAGGAGGAAGGTACCGAGTAGGAAAGTTCAGAAGATGATGACTATATGGATAAGGATGTTGTTATAGGCAGTGCAGAGATTGCTGCAACAACTGCAAAGTATAGTGAAGCCAATATGGATGAGAAACTAGAAACACCAAAGAAGAAGGCGACCAAGGGAAAGAAGGTACTCTCACATTACCCAAACCTGAAAAAGTCCAGGAGAATCAATTTCTCCTTTGGAACCTTTAGTTGCAGCAAAACATATGACCAGTTTGGTCATACGGCTTCCAAAGAGGCTCTAGCAGACAAAGGGTTCAACCCTTAATGCTTGAAGGAGTTCCCTTTTTATTGATGATACCATTAAGAAGATGGGTTAGGAACTGTTTTGTGTTGTGCCATGTGGATTCAACCTCTCCCTTATCAGGGAATTCTATGTTGTGGTTGCCTCATCCAAGAGCCAGACAAGGAATGTTAGGGGCACATATGTGTTCTATGACCCTTCCACCGTTGACAACCACTTTGGGATAGTTCCTTGTTGGTGCCAAAGGTGCTAAACAAGTTTTTAAAAGGAAGGGCGGGTTGAATACAAACTCAAATTTTAGGGTTTAATAAATTGTTTATTGATAAATCAAATTACAATTTACAGTTTGTTGCGGAATAAGATTAAGTAAACCTAATCTAAACAAACTTAAGAATCACTAAGAAGATTGCACTAGAATAAGAGAGAGGGGTTTTGTTAGACTAATATTGTATTCAAGATTAAAAGTGAGGGTCTTTATTGTAATTGTTTAACAGTTTGAGGGTTTGGTTGTAAAGTCAACAAAAGTCAAACTTGTGTTAAAAGTCTTGTAATAGTGAAATAGACTTTGATTGCCTTGTTAGATTAGAGTATAAATAGTTTAGGTCTTTGTAATATTAGGTAAGAGCTTTACATTGTCATATACATTTGTGATTTTGAGAGATATTTTAGAGAGAGAAAATATGTAGAGAGAGAAAGTTCAAGAATCAATAAACTTGTGATTTGAGATTTAAATCTGTAATTGTTTGGGTTAACAATTGGTATCACAGCTTGGGAGAAAGGATTTTGTGCATCATTTCAACATTAATTTCATCAATTTTGAAGAACTCGGGGAGTTTTCAAGTTTTTTGTTCGAAGTGATCTGTTTTTGAAAACTTTTCATTGATTTTGTTAATTTTATGATGATTTGATGAAAATGTGTATCCTTTGATTTCGACTTTAAGATTAGAATCAATTTTGTTGATTGTATTTTCAAAGATTTAAACGATTTTGGATTAATCTGGATGTTTTTTTAAATTCATGTTCTTGAGATTTTTTTTTATCTGAGATTTTGATGTTGAGATTTTGATATTTTTTACGAATTTCTTGTCTTCCAATCAGATCTGGAAGTTCTCTGTCCATTCAAGAAGTAATCGATCGCATTGATTTCATTTGAATCGCAATGAAAAGGATGAGAACTAAAATCGTGGCTTCCAGATCTGTTGAAATGGTCGAGAAGATGTAGAAGGCAGTATGAATTTGAATTACAGGAGATCATAAAAAAAGTTTATGGAAAACTTCGTAAGAACCATTGAAGAATTCATATGGAAGCAAAGAACTCGCAAGTTGCTGGAAAATGATGTTCATATGGAGAACAGTTGAAGAACTCGTAGAAAATCATAGAATTCGCAGATCACACTTGTAAGTTATTATATGCCCACGATACGTGTCACACAGAGTTACTCCTGAGGAGTATGTAAACCTATAGGGTCGCACACAAAGACTGCGTTTGTTTCCATTTGTAGAAACCCGGATTTTATGAAAAATATGTGTTAAACTGTAATTATGATAATTACAAGGTGAAAACGTAATTATGTTAATTACGGGGAATTATTTGTATTTATATAATTATATTTTAAAGTTTAAAAGGATAATTATATATACTTATATAATTATATTTTAAAGTTTAAAAGGATAATTATATATATACATATATATATATATATATTTGAATTTGAATTTGAATTTGAATATTACAGATAATTACTAAACCTTATTTAATCCTTAATTGAATTATAGTCTAACTATAATTCTTCTGATATAAATAAGGGGTTAGGCTAACCATTTGATATACAATTGAGTTAGAAAAGCCTTTCCGAAAAATACAGAAAAGAAACCCTTTTCTTTTCTGTAAAACACATATAGATCTAGGTTATTGGGCTAGCACCCGGTGGAATTTCGCGTGTTCGTGTGTGGATACCGCTAGAGGAAACCTCGATTGATTTCTAAGTGTTCAACTAGTTCAACCACAACAGATCTGAAAAGGTACATCTCTAAACACCCTATGGTGTGGTTCTTATTTAATTAAATGCATCATTGGATCCGATTGAGTTTTAAGTTTTAGAAAAGTTTTCTATTTAAATTTGTAACCAAAATTCTTTTTAATTTCCGCTGCGTATAACGGTTACAATTTATTTTAATACCCAACAGTGGTATCAGAGCCACTTTGAGCATTTAATTAAAAAAATGGGGAAACATAAGATGTTATATGGCAAAAAGTTTTAGTATATATGTTTATATATTAGACCCATCCTAATAAATAATATACGTTTGTATTTTTGTTAAATAAAATAAAATGAATGGAAAAGATAAGAGGGTGACAATTATTAAAATAAAAGGAAGTAGTCGACTCTTATTTGATAGATTAAAAGAGTTTTCAAAACCCTAATGGGATATTTTCTATACCAGCAGCCACATCTCCAAAAAGGTTTGAGAAACCTTATCAAGCCCCTCTCCTTTTTCTCATGCCTTTTTCGACTTGGTTTGTGTTTGTTGCCATGTTTTCTTTTCTAAGAGTTCAAATGGTCGTTCTGGATTATGATTCAAGACTTTATGTCGTTTGTTTTAAATCGGTTAAAACTTTGACATTAATATAATGGTCACTTTATTTATGTTATTTATTTGACCAAATTATTTTAATTATATTTAAAATTATAATTAATGGATTAGTAACCCACAAATTATAAGATTGAGTCCAATTAAATTTAAATTGCCATATAGTATTTTGTTCCAGTTTTGGCCTTTATATTTATGTTAAATTATATCGGCCAAATATTTATATATGTATAATATATGGTTTGCCCCAAAGACCCGTGGTTGATTTATTTTTATTTTGGAAAATTAAAATGTATTAATTGTATGAGATGCAATTTTAATTTTCTAGATAGGTCCAAATGTAAAATAGATTAGGATATGTTATCTTTCTATTGTAAATCATCCAAAAACGAAGTTTCAAGAAATCAAGACGGAGACCCTGGAGTTCACCAAGATGGTGAGGCCAGTGGGAGAAGATTGATGATGTCCTTAGATATTGACCGTGGTTGTTGTGTTGGCTCACAACACCACATTAGGGGCAAATCCATATATTATCTTGTATGTTTATTATGTGTTTGTTTTTTTATTTATTGATTTATTACTGTTATGATAATTGCAAACGTTTAAAATAAAAACCAAACGCAAAACAATTTTAAATCGGTAAATAAAATATGATATTTTAAATTGATATGTTTATCAAACTCAAACCGATTTAATAAAATAAACTTTTAAAACAAGATTTTAGAGATAAATTCAAACGTTTAAAAAGAATTAGAATGTTTTCTAAAATTAAACCTTTTTAAAAATGTAAACTTAACGTTGCCCATTTAAGGTACTTGTCAAGCATACAGGATGCCGGTTGAATGTAGTGTAAGATAAGGAGCCAAATTAACGATATTTAAGTGGACAGTTGTTTGGCCATTCACTTAAATAGTCATATTTTGGACGACTGATCGTAGTAAACCTTAAGACTAGTATTTAGGTGGGATCACGATACCTTAGTATGGTTTTTTTACTTGAGAATATCATAGACAGTTGCTTGGCCATTTATGAGTATTTTCATGGCGTTGAAGTGAGATTAAACGTGCAAATTTCAATATATGATATATTGAATAGGATCCCACGACATATAAGAGTTATGTTGAACATAATTGGATGATGCCTACCTAAATAGCCTAATTTCATAGACAGTTGCTTGGCCATTTATGGAAGTAGGTGAAATATGGATCTTAGCTCAAATCAATTTTTTTAAAAGGTTAAATTAATTTGAGATTTTAAAATAATTACTAAAATTGAACTTATTTTGTAGATGGCCGCTAACGTCTCCAACCAAACTGTATGCACAAACGGCTTATCCCAATTTACATTACGATCAATCCTTGACAAGGATAAACTGAACGGTATGAACTTCGTGGACTGGTTTCGTTTCTTGAGGGTCGTCCTTAAGCACGAAAAGAAGTTGTACGTTCTCGAAATCCCCCTCCAAACCCTCCTGCTAGAAATGCTTCAGCCGAGGTCAGAGTTGCTTGTGATAAGCATCTCAATGACTCACTAGATGTTAGCTGTCTGATGCTAGCATCCATGACTCCCGAGCTACTGATGGAACATGAAGACATGAATGCTTGGGATATGATATCCTCTCTGAAATCCATGTTTCAGTTACAAGCAAGGCAAGAGAGGTTCGATACAGTCAGGGCATTGCATGCTTGCATGATGACTGAGGGTTCATCAGTCAGTACCCACGTTTTAAGAATGAAAGGGTATATTAACCGATTAACCCGTCTTGGCTACCCACTGGGTCAAGAATTGGCAACCGACATGGTTCTCAATTCTTTATCCAAGTCATATGACCAGTTCGTTCTGAACTATAATATGAATGCTTTGGAGAAAACTCTCACGGAGCTTCACGGCATGCTTAAAATTGCTGAGAGAAATATGAAATCTAAGTTGGATTTATCCAAACCAAAACAGTTGTTGATGATCAAACCTAAAGGTAGGATAAACAAGAAGAAAAGGGTGGTTACCAAGGGTAAAAGAAAAGTTGGAAGATCCAACAAGGAAAAGGGCAAGGGAAAGATTCCTGAGGAAGCAGTTTGCTTCAACTGCAACCAGAAGGGACACTAGAAGAGAAACTGCCCCCTATTGGCAGAAATGAAGAAGCAGAAGGCGAATGAAGTCGGACCTTCTAGTATGTTTATCATTGATTTATTCACTTCTGACTCTGATTCCTGGGTATTAGATACTGGGTGTGGTACTCACATTTGTACTACTTTTTAGGGACTAAGAAGTGAAGAGAAAATGAAACCAGGCTAGATGGAGCTTCGAATGGGGAATGGAATTAAGGTAGCTGCTATTGCGCAGGGGACTTATGACATGAAGCTGCCAAATGGTCTTATTTTAGCACTTAGCAAGTGTTTATATGTACCTAGCATTACTAGGAATATCGTTTCTTTTTCTCGTTTGCAACAAACTGGATTTATGTTTACTTTCAGTAATGATTCAATTTCAACTTATCTTAATAATGTTTTGTATTTTGTGGCCAAACCACACAATGGTATTTATGAAATTGATAAGCAATATTGTTGTAATTATGAATCAGGTTATAATGTAAACAATAAACGAATTAAGTGAGGCTTAAATCAGACCTATTTGTGGCATTGTCATCTTGGACACATAAACAAGAAACGCATAGCCAAACTCCAGGCGGACGGAGTGTTGGAATCATGTGATGATTCATATGATGTATGTGAATCTTGCTTAATGGGCAAGATGACAAAAGCGCCTTTTAAAGGCAAACCCGAAAGGGCAACAAAACTATTAGGGATTATACATACTGATATGTGTGGACCCTTTAGTTCAACCACAAGAAATGGTCATCGCTACTTCATTACTTTTACTGATGACTTCAGTAGATACGGTTATGTTTACCTAATGAAAAACAAATATGAAAGCTTTGAGTTTTTTAAAGAGTTTCAGAATGAAGTAGAGAGTCAACATGGCAAAAAGATAAAGACACTTCGATCGGACCGGGGTCAGGAATATCTAAGCCAAGAGTTTATTGACCATCTAAGAGATAACAGGATAGTATCCTAATTAACTCCTCTCGGAACACCGCAACATAACGGTGTTTCTGAAAGAATGAATAGAACCTTGTTGGACATGGTTCGCTATATTATGAGTCGTACCAATCTGCCTAAATGTTTCTGGGGTTATGCCCTAGAAACAGCTGCCCGAATACTAAATAGTGCGCCAACCAAAAAAACCGATAAAACCCCTTTCGAACTATGGACTCGGAAGACCCCAAAGCTGTCATATGTGAGAATATGGGGTTGTGAAACTTATGTTAAGCGGGAAGCTTCTGGGAAGCTTGATTCAAGGCCTGAAAAATGCATCTTTGTAGGAAATCCAAAAGAGACAGTTGGATATTACTTCTACAAACCCAACGAGAACAAAGTTTTTGTTGTGCGCCGCGGTGAGTTTCTAGAAAATGATTTTCTATCGGGAACCACAACGGGGGATACAGTAGATCGTGAAGAAATTCAAGAACCACAAGATGAAACAATGGTTGATACTGACAATCAACATGATGTTAAGTCTCAACAAGTTGTTGAAGGTAATGACAAGATACAAACAATCCGAAGATCGAATAGGAGTCATCAAGAGCCTAAGAGATATGGTTATCTCATTGGCAATGACGATACGATTCATGATGAACCCGTAACCTATCAGGAAGCCGTATCAGGTTTAGAATCTGATAAATGGCAAGATGCCATGAAAGCTGAAATACAATCTATGTCAGATAACTAAGTTTGGAACTTGGTAGATGCACCTATCGGCTGCAAAGTTGTAGGGTGCAAGTGGGTATTCAAAAAGAAAACTGACATGGATGGTATTGTACATACCTATAAGGCTAGGTTGGTAGCTAAAGGTTTCACTCAGACTCATGGAGTAGATTATGATGAAACTTTTTCTCCAGTAGCCATGATTAAATCCATCAGGATACTTCTTGCCATAGCTGCATTTCATGATTATGAAATATGGCAAATGGATGTTAAAACCGCGTTCCTTAACGGAACTTTTAGCGAGGACGTGTACATGAGACAACTAGAAGGTTTTAAACATCCAAATTTTCCTGAAAAGGTATGTAAGTTGCAAAAGTCCATTTATGGACTGAAGCAAGCATTTCGTAGTTGGAATCTTTGTTTTGATGAAAGGATTAAAGAATTTGGTTTCTTAAAGAACGAAGATGAACCTTGTGTATGCAAGAAAGTCAGTGGGAGCATAGTAGTATTCCTAATCATATATGTCGATGATATATTGATCATCAGAAATGACATTCCTACCCTTAAAGGTGTAAAAGCCTGGTTAGGGAAGTGTTTCGCGATGAAAGATCTAGGAGAAGCATCTTATATCCTTGGTATAAAGATCTATCGTGATAGATTAAAACGCTTAATTGGATTAAGCCAAAGTACATATATTGACATGATCTTAAGACGCTTCAATATGGAGGGTTCTAAGAGAGGAAACTTGCCAATGGTACATGGTGTACATCTGAGCAAAACTCAGAGTCCTACGTCTAAATTGGACATGAATCGCATGAAGGGTGTTCGCTATGCTTTGGCCATCGGTTCAATCATGTATGCCATGTTATGTATGTAGATCCCAGTGCAGTGCAATCACAAGTAAATAAGAACAATGATGAACAAATTATAGGCCACAACAACTAGTCATATGATTAGATTCAACAATAAAAGGTTTAAGGTTTACAGAGAGAATTTCTGATTAGGGTATGTAAACCTAATGACTAGAAAACTGAATAATTAATTTCTAAACTAACAAATGAAATAGAATTAACTTTAAATACCTAGGCTCGCAAGCCTAATGGGCTTATGGGCTTTTAGGCCCAACAAGCTTACAACTATGATAACTTGTCATAATCTACCCTGAACTTCTATTTAACTAATAAATTAGCCCTAACAATCTCCCCCTTTAAATAGAAGTTGATAGTCACGCCAGTTAGGAACATAAATTTTTCAGAAACCAAAGCTGATCTCGAAATATCGAATCTGAGTCCTGTACTCCAGTCGCTCTTCAATTTCACCAGTGCTTCAAGAACAAGTGGCTTGTAATTAGGATCCAAAAACTGAACCCCTTTTTCATCTTTATCAAGTACACGCTTCAACTTTTCTTTCAGCAACATTAACGTACCGTCACAGAATCTGGCAATCTGATTAAGACGAATGAATCTCATAACTCCTTTGTCGTTCAAGTAGGTCATGCCAAACTCTGGAAGCTTTATCACAGTAAATGCAGGTACATTCTGGGCATCAGATGGAATCTTCAAATCAGGCTTGAGTAGATTAATCTTTGGCTAGTTGCTTTCTAACCCAATCTGAAAATCTTCCACCGAGGCAAGCTTCATTGCACACTTCATATATCTCTTTACTGTCTCAAGTGCATCAATGACTTCCCCGGGTCTGTTAGTTCTGGTCTTTAGGTCTCGAAGAATGAACAGCAGATCTTGTGGTTCAAGATACGGAAAGTCAGCTTCAGAAAAACAATACTTCTGACCATCTTCTCTAGTCACCATGAAATCTGAATACTTTACTTTCATGAAGAAACTAGATAAAATCTGATCAACCGATGTAATCTTCAGCTTTGTCTTGTTGTTTTTGACTTGAAACTTCTTGTACACGAAAATGAGTTCACGCTGTTGTTCCTTGCTTTTCATTGACTGTAGACCATGCAGTAAAACTTCATCATACTTACGTATCCAGTGGGCAAAGATCTTATTTTGGCTTTCTTCAAGGAAAGGAACTTTTATTCTGACTCTTTCCCACTTGGATGGACGAACTGGTGTAGTACTTTCTGTTCCCATAACTGGTGATGCTGGAGGAGATCTGACGGGAATATCTGTTCCAGGAAGATCAGGATTAGCAACAGAATAGGTCAAAAGTGGAACCGTAACCGAATTCTGATTGTCTGGCTGATAGTCCGGATGAAGAATCTCATCTATTTCGGCTTGCATGACTACCAGCGCTCGTTCAGTATTCGCACATTCTTCCGTCGGTTCATAAACTTCATAAGGATCAAGTATCAATGCCCAGTCTTCAGGGACTATCGGAGAACCTTCATCAAATTCCTCAGGCTTTTCAACCCTTGGAATATCAAACATCACTAACTCCATACACTGTTCCCGTTCCCGTCCCTGCCCTTCAGATTGAGTACCGGAACCCGTACCCTGTTCAACCTGTTCTGATTCCACTGTGTGTGTCTCCGGCTCAGATAGGCGTTGGTGCTTCTCCCCCTCATGGTGATCAGGATCATCCTGATCATCATGTCGGCGCTTGAGCCGATCTGCCTGGCTACGACAGGTATCCTCTACTGCTGATAAGCGTTCAGTCAAAACAACTACGGTTTGCTGAAGTGACTGAAGCATAGCTTGTTGGATCTGGAAGGCTTCGGTAGAGACAATAGACTGGGGGTTTGGTGGGGTTGGTGTGGATGCTTGAGAACAAAGTAGAGATAGCAAATCGGCATCCTGGGTGGGTTCGGTTTGAGACTGGGCTAGAAGTTTGGCAAGAAGGATGGATTTAAGCTCTGGGATAGAAAGATCTGTTGCTGGTATGGAAGGTGGAATGGGTGTGGTCTCAGGCTCAGTCGTTGGATCTTTGCCTTTGATCAGTCGTTTGATGTTGTCCATCTCTTCCCTCATCATAGATTGGACAGCCTTTAGGGCGCCGTCCATGTATTCCCTTGAGACGAACTCGGTTGGGGTAACTCCGGGGTCACTTAGACTTCCCGTTGTAGCTATGACTGTAGAAGTCGAGCCGCCTACGTTCACGGTTGCCGTGATGATAGCCGTGGTAGGACTTCCACCCAATCCTCGTAAACTACCCGAAGGCGGATTTACTATGGGTGTTCCGGCCGGGCCACTAAGGCTACCGACGATAGCCGAAAAAGGAATTTGTGTCCTAGGAATGGCATGTATAACAAATGGCTCTAGACTCCGTGCTTGCAAAGATGTCGAGAACGGGGGCAGCTGTTCTCTTGTTTCAATATCGGGACCCTCCAAGTGAGGGCCCGATAGCGGATGTGCTAAGTCCCCGTGAGAATGTGAAACCACCATCTGTTGAGAGATGGTGAAGTGGCTTGGTGGGGTGTGCAAATGTGCCGCTAGGTCCACGGCGACTTCTTCAATACCCTGTCCCAACACATGAGACTGGGTAGCAGATGTGGCTACCTGGCTAGGGGGGATACAACCAATGAATGTGGCCCCGTCACTCGTGTACTCTCGGAATGTATTTTACTCCACCTTTCCCTCACACGGCTCACTTCTTGATTTTCGACTGAGACTCCCTCCGCTCTCCTTATCTCTCCAGATGAGGGCTGATTATCGTCACCATCGGAGTCAGAAGACTCTTCATTTGATGTCGATACGTTTGTGGCTGGGTACGACTCATTGTCGGATTGATTGGCTGTCTCCTCAGAGTCGGTTGAACCTGATTCCGCTGCAGACTCGGATTGGGCCGAAGCTTCCTCCGAGGCGGAATGCGCTGTTGTCTCTTCAGTGGCGGCGACAGAAGAGGACTGAACATGAAAAACTTTAGAATCTGTTGCCTCTTCTGCCATTTGAGTTGCGGTTGGAGTCGGTGAAGATGGTTGTCTTGAAGAACTAGGCTGGCTCGTTCCAACGGCACTGCCCACGCCAGATCCCCTCACGATAATAGCTCTCGACACACCCTGTCCGGAAGCCTCAGCTATCCGGACGCTCCCGCCTCTCGTTCGTGGACACGGACCCTCACTTCGCTCAGGTCTTGCTCCCTGGGCAGGTCCTGCCGGTCCTGGCCGGACCATAAGAGCTGGAATGTTGTGTGTGTGCCTATAAGCTATCACACTCAGTGCCATGGGACGAGCATGGTCTAATACCCCGACTGGGATTTGTCGGGCGACAACACCTTCCTGATCAGCGCGGGAAGGAATCTTACGAGTTGGATGTTGTGGACACGTCGGGTGGGTAGAGCGGCGCTGTATCTCGGGATACAGGTTCATGTAGTTCCGGATAACGATCTGTAGGAACCGCATGAATGGAATGAAGTTTGATCGGCGAGATGCAGTAGACCGAACTCTCTGAATGAGTTCAAACCATAGAAAGTCGGCCAAGTCCACGTGGCGATTGAAGGCCACCGCGTGAAAGATGCGTAGAATTGGGGCGCTCGTCTGATCAATGCCCTTTGTTATAGAGGAAAGGCACCGATTGATGTATGTGAACAACGTGTACCATATCGTCGATAGATGTTTGCGGTTGAAGGTTGATGGAATGCGAAGTTCTGCGCCGTAACCCAAAGAGAGAAGGTCGGTGCACAGTGTAGCATCAGTGACCATGGGGTCGAAGTTTTCGCGGCCTGCTACGGATCCGGCGGTCGGTAACTGAAGGAATTGTCGGAAGAGATCACATGTGAGAAGCACTGGTGTGTGATCTATCCGTCCTTCAAGATGAAATCCGCCATCGGCCTCTAATGCATGGAGAGAATGCCAAAACTACTGTAAGTATAAGATTGGTACGGTTGCAGTTTCCGTTAGAGCATACGAGATTGGATGGCCCCTGAGTATCTCGATGATGACCTGATATTGAATAGTAGGTTGGGTTACATCGAGATGGTAGTTATTGGCTGTAAGAGGAAGGAACTGATCCTCGGGAATCAGTTCCGCATCTGCGATTGGATCAATCGCTGGTGGCTGGTTTTGTGCCATTGTACCTGTGAAGAGTTAATCGATTAGTACGCAGGTTTGGACAAAGATAATAGCCGTTGGAGTTATACAGTCATGATTTAAATCACAACGGATAGTAACTCCAAATCTTGGAAGAACAACAACCCTATTCGTAAATTAGGGTTAGTCACCAAGGCGCATAGACTTGCACCAGCACATATAATTACCAACAGCCACTCATAAACACCCATATGAAAAGTTTTAACTATAAGCACCAGACAACTTGGATTCGACCGGATAAAATATTAGACCGGAAAAGATTTCACCGGGGTTCTACTATGACCGGATAAGTGCTCGACCGGATAAGGTCTTCGACTGGAGGTCTCATAAGACCGGATATATGGTCGATCGGATTGGGTGTTCGACCAGAGGTAAGCTAAGACCGGGGATTTTTCTAAGTCCGGAGGTCATTCGACCGGAGGTCTCTTAAGACCGGAGGTAAGTCGACCGGAGGAACCAATTGACCGGGGTTGCATTCGACCGAGGCGAAACCTAGATCGGAGTAAAACCCCCGGAGAGTCGAATCGTCAACGACGCAGACGTATAGTCGGCGATTAAACAACGAAAAACTCGATCGATATAAGATGTAAACACCGAAAGATCGATTAAACCTACCTTGTCGATCGAAGATGAAGAGAAACGAGTGTTCGGTCTAGTGATAGTTCGGTCGATTGAGAGTCCGATCGAATCAACTCCGGGCGAGAGAGAGAGAAGAAGGAGAAGATGAGAAAAGAAAAAGGGATCGATCGAATGAATGGATGAGAAGGTTTCGAACGGGGTTTTTAAACCCCGAACCTGGGCTTGGGCTCGGGTTAGGGCTTGGGCCGGGGAAAACAGAAACAAAGAAAACAAACAAAACAAAAACCAAACACACAACCTAAAAAAATATTTTTGTATTTTTCGGTAATATAAAAAAAACTTAAAAAAAACTAAGGGGAAAAACAAAAAAAATTGAACCTATGGAGAAAAAAATATAAAGACGAAGACACGAGACTTAGCTCCCCCTCGAATGTTTACCAAGAGGAGGTCCATACACAGAACCCTCTTACCTGCTCCCCCTCGAAAGGAGGACTCGTGAGTCTTACCAACCAACTCACGCTAGTGCTCCCCCTGAACACCTTACCGAGTTGTAGATCCACCACAATCAACTTGCACTTTACAGAGAACAAGAAATAAACTGCACACAAAATCACGAAAAACAAACACACGAACACAAAAGAAGCGGGAAAAACACGAAATCTACTTTGTTGATATAGAAGTTCGTAACGGACACAGAGCTGAATGAGTAAAATGCAATAACCAAGGAGTGTGGATAATAGCAACCAGAGACAAGGCACTGGTGCAGTTGTCACAGTCATTCGTTATTGAATGAAACTCGTAGAGAGCTGCGAACGGATCAAACTTTCAGATTTAGCATACCTAGCTTGGACACAAGGTAATTAAATTGTTTTTCGTCCAAGGCTTTGGTAAATAGATCTGCTAACTGATGCTCTGAATTAACAAAATAGAGTTCGATAGTACCTTTTTCCACGTGATCTTTTATAAAATGATAGCGCACATCAATGTGCTTCGTCTTCGTGTGCTGGACGAGATTTCTTGATATGGCTATAGCGCTCTTCGAGTCGCAGTAGATGGGAATCCGGGAGTAATTAAATCCATAATCTTTGAGCTGGGTGCGCATCCAGATGACTTGCGAGCAGCAACTGGCGGCTGCTACATACTCCGCCTCGGCGGTGGAGGTGGACACGCAGTTTTGCTTCTTAGAAGCCCAACTGACAAGACGATCGCCCAAGAACTGAACATGACCCGTCATGCTTTTTCGGTCCAGCATGTTTCCAACATGATCAGCATCCGAGTTTGCTGTCAATTCAAAACCTGTCTCTTTTGGGTACCACAAACCAATATCAGTAGTACCTTTTAAATATCGGAAAATTCGCTTAACGGCAGCTAAATGAGACTCTTTAGGTTTCGACTGAAATCTTGCACACAAGAATGTCGAAAACATAATGTCAGGCCGACTAGCCGTCAAGTACATCAGAGAGCCAATCATACCTCTATAAGTAGTAGCATTCACATCCTTACCGTCAAGATCGGAGTGAAGCTTTAGAGTAGTGGACATGGGGGTTTTCAGAGATGAAGATTTTTCCATCTGGTATTTCCGAAGAATATCCGAGATGTACTTAGATTGATTAATGAAAATTCCTGTTTGTAATTGTTTTACTTGAAGACCCAGGAAAAAATTCATTTGCCCCATCACGCTCATTTGAAAATGTTTACTCATTAAGGCAGAAAAGTTCTGACAGTACTTGGGGTTCGTGGAGACAAAGATTATATCATCAACATAAATTTGTACAAGAATGATATATTTCTTCTCTCTTTTAATAAATAACGTAGTGTCAATTTTACCTTTAGAGAAGCCAGACTTGACTAAGAAGGATGAGAGTGCATCATACCAGGCTCGTGGCGCTTGCTTAAGACCGTATAGGGCCTTGTCAAGAAAATAGACGTAATGCGGATTTTCAGAACTCACGAAGCCTTCGGGTTGCGAGACATATACTTCCTCCTTGAGAACGCCGTTGTGGAATGCGGATTTCACGTCCATTTGAAAGACGATGAAATTTTTGTGAGCGGCGTAGGCGAGGAACATGCGGATCGCTTCAATGGGGGCAACCGGTGCAAACGTCTCATCGTAATCAATTCCTTCTTGCTGGCGATATCCTTTAGCCACTAGACGCGCTTTGTTCCGGACAATGATGCCTTTTTCGTCCTTCTTGTTTTTAAAAATCCATTTAGTCCCTATCACCGTCTTGTTCTTAGGTCGCGGAACCAGGCGCCATACTTTGAGACTCTCAAATTGGTTGAGTTCCTCTTGCATAGCAATTACCCAGTCCGGATCATTCAGCTCTTCAGAGACAGTAGAAGGTTCGATACGGCTGAGGAACGAGGAAAATAAGCAGTCATTCGCGGTGGTGGATCGAGTCTGAACTGGTGTATTGGGGTCACCCACTATTTGATGCAGGGGATGAGCTCGAGTCCACTTGGTGGTGTGTGGATGAGGTTGATATGTCTGATGAGAGGTATCGGAATCCACATGACCACCTGGGGGTAAATCCTGAACTGCCTCGAGGGATGATGGTCTGTGAGGTGAAAGCTCCTTAGTGGGAGTCGAACAAGGAGTAGAGGACGACTCAGCTGGTGATGAACCGATAGGAGGATCCGGGATTGTCGGAGAGGTAGCTTCGGGAGCACCTTTAACAGGAGTCGGTTCAGGGATTAGAACTGAAACAGGAGTCAGTTCAGGAACACCGTTATCAGGAACTTGAGCAAGAGGATGTCTATCACTTGAGCTCGGGGAAGCTTGATCATTGGCAGTAGAAGATGGAGCACCAGGCGAGGATGGACCACCGGAGTCGGTAGGGCCAGTGACTTGTGTCACTTCTGGTGCTTGAGCAGTATTCCTGTCACACGACGGAGTATTAGACTTAACATTAAATGAGTCATCATAAAAGAATTCGAACAGCAAATCCAGATCAGAAAGATGTGCTCTTGACGTAGACGCATGATTTGGATCTACTGGAGATTGTGTAGCCTCTGAACGGAATTGTCCAGAAGCTAACACACCAGTAAGCGCGGGTTCTGAACTGAGATGTTCAGAAGCCATATCAGTGGCCTCGTCAAAAGTCACGTTTACGCTCTCAACGACGGTCTTCGTCCGTTTGTTGTAGACACGGTAGGCTTTGGCGTGTTGGGAGTAGCCGATAAACACGCCTTCATCCGCTTTGGGGCTGAATTTGCCAAGATCATCCTTATCATTTAAGACAAAGCAGGTGCATCCGAAAGCATGAAAGTAGTTGATGTTCGGGATACACTTGTTGATGATCTCGTACGGTGTCTTGTTGAACCGCTTGTTGATGATAGACCGATTTTGAGTGTAGCAAGTGGTAGCAACGGCTTCTGCCCAAAGAAATAGTGGTAGCTTGTACTGAGATAACATCGTGCGCGCTGCTTCAACAAGAGTTCTGTTTCGATGCTCTACCACCCCGTTCTGATGAGGAGTACGAGCAGCTGAGAACGTATGCGAGATACCCACTGAAGTGAGATAACCGGTGAGTATTTGATTCTTGATCTCAGTGTCGTTGTCCGTCCTGATGGTCTGAACTACTTGGTTGAGACTGACTTGAATGCTCTTCAGAAGTGATATAATCAACTCGGGAGTTTCGTTCTTTGAACGGAGAAATCGAACCCAAGTGTAACGAGAAAAATCGTCAACCATCACCAGGACATACTTCTTATGATTAATGCTTTGAACGCGCATCGGTCCATATAAGTCCATGTGGATTAGCTCAAGGGACCGAGAAGTACTAGGAACGGCTTTAGGCTTGTGGGACGCCTTCTTCATCTTGCCCTTTTCACAGGCAGCGCACAGATGCTCTTTTGCAAACTTTAGATCTGGCATACCCTTGACATGGCCACCGAGCACCAACTTGTTGATATTCTTGAAGTTCAAGTGCGAGAGACGGCGATGCCATAGCCAGCTTTGTTCAGCAGACGCTTTGGACAACAAACAGACTTCCTTGTTGGTTTTGAATGACGAGAGGTCAATCGTATAGAGGTTGGTGCGACGCGTTCCAGCAAGTATCTCTTTTCCATCTTCAGTCCGAACGCTGCACCTTTTAGCCTTGAAAGTAACCTCGAGATTCTTGTCGCAGAATTGACCGATACTGAAGAGATTGTGGCCGAGACCTTCGACATAGGAGACTTTCTTGATCGTGATGTTATCCTTGACAATATCTCCGTAACCCCTGATGGGAGAGTAGTGATCATTTCCGAAACGCACATTCCCACAGAACCTCTCGGTGAAGTTTGCGAGAAGCTCCCTTCTTCCAGTCATGTGCTTGGAGCAACCTGAATCTAGATACCACACATGACCGTCCTACAAAACAAGTTATTTCTTTTTAGGTACCGATTCGTAAATGGGTCCTTTGGGGTTAGATTTAACACCCGACTTAGAGACCCGTTTAGAATTGGGTCTCTGTCTATCACGGGAAACATCACTGTAAGAATGATTATGAGCAATATGATATGAGCCAAACCAATCAGATGCAAAACGACTATCAACAAAATCATTTGATCCACAATGAGAGCAACGCAGACAATCATGAGACAGTTGAAGTAATTGCGGAATGGAATCCACAATGAGAGCAACGCAGACAATCATGACGCAGACAATCATGAGACATTCAACTAAAGGTTTAGAAATAAAAACATCATGATTGTTATTGTTCTTTCTAGACATTAAGACAGGATCAACTAATTCTGATGTTGCCGAGCTCTCTTTTGACTTCTTAGCTACCCAAGCATATTTCACTTATTTCCGCCGACCATACGTATCTGAAATGCCGTTAAACCCATAGTTAGAGGATTTGAAAATTGAAGATTGTGACCTTTGAGAGCTACCGGTCTTTTTCTTCTTCTGTGAACGCCTTTAAGATTTAGACTTGGAAGATTTTGAAGAATTGTTCACAGAAGGTTTTTGTGGGGCAGATGTGGAACATTCACCCTTATAAACTTTAACCGGAGGCTCACATGACTCATTTAAAAAGTCAACATGGCTAGGTAGAGAAGGATTAAAATCAAATTGGCTCAAATTGCTATCTAAACACACCTCAGAATTCAAGAATGCGGAAAATTTTAGTTCCTCATCAGAAAGGACCTTATCGCTTGAGGAGTTCAGGACAGCGGAAGAGTTTGTTAAGAGAGGATCATTTGCGGAAGCATTTTTACACTGATCCATTTCAAAAACATGAGGCTCTTTTCCCTTATTTGAATTGATTGGTGACGAGTCACCCATAAAAGCTTTGCAGGAAGATGTATTGGAGGCAGGATAAGAATTTTCAAACAGATGAGTATTCTCACTTTGGAGATTTGAAGGCTTAGCTTGAGGTTCAGCCTTGTGCAGTTTCTCTTTCAGGCGATCTGCTGCCAAAGCAGCCAGTTGTGAATTTAACCTCTTTATTTCTGTTTGAAAGTATTCTTTCTCCTTAACTGACACATTTTCCTCTTTAGTGGAATAGAGGCACTCAATTTGAGATAAAAGTTCTTGTTTTTCCTTTTGAAATCTGTCTTTTTCTTGGTCAAACGACTCTTCTAGCTGAACAATTTTTCTTTCTAAAATCAGAGGTGGAACATAGACTTTATGGTCTGGTTGTTCGTCCTCATTTTGAACGGTTTTAGTATCTAGTTCAGCTTGAGTATAGCTTCTAAAGTAGTCATTTGATAGAAAAACAGGTTTGTCCTCGTTGTAAGATGCATTTAAAGATTCATAAACAAAAGGAAGTTTCATTTTCGTCCTCTTCCCAATCCTCATCCTTCTTAACTCATCCTCTTCCCAATCCTCATCCTCAATTGGTTTCGTCCAATTGATTTTGTATTCAGGATAGGTCTTATCTAATCCGAGAAATTCGGATGCGTACATCGTCTGAACTTGGGATAAGGCCTTTTTCAAATAATATGGGTTATCGTAACCGATACCCCTATTCGCATGCTTGGGTTCTTTTGGTGTAATTATATGTAACGTTTGTTGAGATTGCCCAAGACTATAAAGTTTCTTTTCCATCTCCTTTAACTGATTAGATAACCTTATGTTCTCATTTTTGTAAGCCACGTTTTGATTCAACAAATCAATTTTCTCGGTCTCAGACGTAGGAAGCTTATCGGTCAGGTCATCTACCTTGGTCATTAGATTTTGTGACTCTGTTGAACAACTCACATTCTCTTCTCTTAAATTAGAAATCGTGCACAGGTAGCTAGAAATTTCTAAGCTTTGTTTTTCCATAAATTCAGACTGTTTAGTAACACGTTTTTCTAAAGATGAGAGAAGTTTTTCTTTTTCTTTTAAAAGTTGCTTGTAAGAATCAAGTTTGTGCAATGAGAGTTGCATTTGATCAAGTAAAGCTTCATGAAAAGGGGCACATACCTGGCAAGGAGCATTGTGATCTTCTTCATCAATATCAGATGATGATGAATGGTTGCCCATGAAACACAAATGAGCTTCAGCATCCTCAGGTTCTTCATCCGACACTTGTAACCAGTAGTCGTCTTCAGCCATTAGAGCTTTACCGGCTTCCTTTTCTTTGGCAAGAAGCAGCTTGGCGCGGTAGTAGTCGGCGTTGCGCATAATTGGCTTGCGACAATCTTTGGCGAAATGACCTAACCGACCACAGTTGTAGCATTTGATCGGCTCGTCTTTCGGCTTTTCCTCATTTCTCTTGTCAGAGTTCTTACCAGCTTCAAAGCGACTATTACCTTCAGACTTTTCTCGATGATCACGTCGAGTAGAGACTCTTTGCTTGTTGGAGGACTTGTTAAACAACTTCCTCTTTTGAAATGCTTGGGTGAGAAACACCATTGCTTCTTTCATCTTAGCAAGTTCTGGATCCGAGTCGCTATCAAGATCTTCAGGTTCAGAATCACTCAGCACGGGCTCTTTTCCAGATGATCGGCTGACGGACTTGCCTCTTCTCTCAGATACGAGTGCTATTTGACCAGCTGCTGGCTTTTCCTCTGCTTTCCCAATAAGCTCCATCACTTCTTCTTCGTCCTGAATCAGCATTTCATAGAGTTCGTGAAGGTACAGCTTCTCCAGGGTCTGAGTGTGGCGTATATGGGAGACGAACGGTTTCCACTCAGGCTGTAAGTTGTTCATAAACTTTATGTTATTTTCCGTGTTCGTCTTTGTGATCTTATTTTTCTGAAGATCATTCAGAAGCATATTAAACCTCTCGTAGGTTTCCGTCAGCGTTTCACCTTTTCTTGCTTTAAACCCATCATATCTGGTGATACAGTTGGTCACCTTTAGCTGGTTATTGATGTGGCTTCCTATCATCATCTTCTCTATTTGGTCCCACATCTTTTTCGATGAATCTTTGAAGCTATCTATGCAAGCACAGATGTCATTCGGTAGACTTTGAAGAAGGTACGATTTTGCTAGCTTTTCCGCCTCGTACATTTCCTTTTCCTCCTTAGTAAAATCACCAACAGATTTCCGAATCTGACGCTCTGACCTTCCTTCAGCTGGGTTTCCCGGTACCACTTTCATTGGCCAATCTTGTGGACCCTCAGTCAGGCATTTGTATATATCTTCATAGTTGGATTTTGCTTCTATGAAATTCATAAATCGGTCATGCCACTGAGGGTACTCTCCCCGAAAGAGCACCGGGGGCTTTTGGTCAGAACCGATGGCTAGAGCATCCCTTAGTTCTTCTTTACTTCTTAACTTAAGAGCACTGTAATGATCGTTAGGCAAGCAAGATGATCCAAATACAATAAAACTAGAAGAAACACAGAAACACTTGGTCTAACAGAATATCAGGTCAAACGAAAGACTGGAGTATGCAAGAAATCGGTCGAAGGTAAGCCCGGAGGAAGCAGGTATCCGGTCGAATGATACGACCGGGGATAAACGTATCCGGTCGAAGGACAAGACCGGGGATACACGTATCCGGTCGAAGGACAAGACCGGGGATACACGTATCCGGTCGAAGGGGCAAGACCGGAGTACAAGAGTCCGGTCAAATGAGTAAGACCGAGGATACACGTATCCGGTCGAATGCTCAGGTCGAATGACTATGAAAGCGATAAACACAATTAACAAATAAGCCGATAAACACGATGAATCGACCGAAGAACTCGATGAGTTTCTGGGAATCGACCGAAACCAAACCCAGAAACTTTAAACGATCGATTAAACCAATCAGAGACTTCGATCCTTCGATCGAATGAACCACACAGTAAACCAACCAAAAAAATTTTGACCGGATGATAACACCCCAAACTCACTTAGACCGAAGGTTTGCACATAAATAAACCCAAATTCGATCGAAAAGAAAAATTCCAGAAGATAACTTTCGATCGAAACACAGATACCAAAAACAATAATTTTGCAGATAACGAGAAAATCAGATAAACACAGAATGTAAACACTAATAATCAATTAAAGCAAATAAAGCAATTATCACAAGTAATTGATTTTAGGGTTTCAGACAAACCTTTTTACTGGATCAAACCTTTTTGCCTACTTGCTCTGATACCAATTGTAGATCCCAGTGCAGTGCAATCACAAGTAAATAAGAACAATGATGAACAGATTATAGGCCACAACAACTAGTCATATGATTAGATTCAACAATAAAAGGTTTAAGGTTTACAGAGAGAATTTCTGATTAGGGTATGTAAACCTAATGACTAGAAAACTGAATAATGAATTTCTAAACTAACAAATGAAATAGAATTTACTTTAAATACCTAGGCTCGCAGGCCTATTTGGGCTTATGGGCTTTTAGGCCCAACAAGCTTACAACTATGATAACTTGTCATAATCTACCCTGAACTTCTATTTAACTAATAAATTAGCCCTAACAATGTACTAGACCAGATGTGTCGTATGCCCAAAGCATGACGAGCAGGTATCAGTAAAGAATATTCTAAAGTATCTGAGAAGAACCAAAGAAATGTTCTTACTGTACGACGCTCAAGAAAGAGATGTGTGTATTCAAGGATACACAGATGCTAGTTTCGAAACCGACCGAGATGACTATAAATCACAGTCGGGATACGTGTTTATGTTAAATGGGGGTGCTGTAAGCTGGAAGGGCTACAAACAAAGCACAATAGCTGACTCAACTACATAATCGGAGTACATTGCAGCGTCGGACGCCACAAAGGAAGCTGTTTGGATGAAGAAATTCATCACAGATCTGGGAGTAGTCCCTAGCATATGTAACCCTGTCGAGATATATTGCGACAATGAGGGTGTCATTGCTCAGGCAAAGGAACCAAGGTCACATCAGCGCTCCAAGCATATCATGAGACGATATCACCTAATTCGAGAGATTATTGAAAGAGGTGACATAAAGATATGTAAAGTTCGATCAGAAGACAATCCAACAGATCCTTTTACCAAACCTTTGAGTCAAAGCAAGCATGATGCTCACATTAGCGCAATAGGCTTGAGGTTTTGTAATAATTTAGTTTGATTTGTAAAATTTTAGTAATCTTTTACTTTGTGAACATTAAAACAATTATGTTTTACAGTTATGGCATATTGGATATGAGTATTTAATTAAAACGTCTTTGTGTTCGTTTTAGCATGTTTAACTATCCTTAAATGAATATGATGATCGAATATGTTGGGATCGAGAAACACAATCTTTGAACTATAAATGATGAGATAGATCTATGCCTTAAGTTCAAAATAAAATATCGTGAAGCAAAAGGATAATGAATGATTCTACTATATGATTGATTAGATCAATCAAATTGCTTGAAGGTAAAAGCACATTTACATAGCCTTGGGGGCGGTGACGTGTTTTTTTTTTTTTTTTTTGGAGAGGGTATCCCAGACCACATTGGGCCCAGACTAATCCCTGGCAATATGGGCCGAAGCCCGACTGCTAAAGCATGCAGCCCGGGGTCGAAGCCCCCGTACCTCCAGGATGCGTCCCCCAGGGTTCGAACATGAGACAACTACTAGCTAGTCCACATGCCTTACCACTAGGCTAACACCCCTTTGGTGGCGGTGACGTGTTGCTAGACGCTTACCATCGTCTGTGTTACTGTGTATCGTGTGCAAGTGGGAGAATGTAAATTATTATATGCCTACGACACATGTCACACAGAGATACTGCTGAGGAGTATGTAAACTTATAGGGTCGCACACAAAGAATGAGTTTGTTTCCATTTGTAGAAACCCAGATTTTATGAAAAATATGTGTTAAACATGATAATTACAGGGTGAAAACGTAATTATGTTAACTATGGGGAATTATCTGTAATTATATAATAATATTTTAAAGTTTAAAGGATAATTATATATACTTATATAATTATATTTTAAAGTTTAAAAGGATAATTATATATATATATATATATATATATTTGAATTTGAATTTGAATTTGAATATTACAGATAATTAATAAATCATATTTAATCCTTAATTAAATTATAGTCTAACTATAATTCTTCTGATATAAATAAGGGGTTAGGCTAACCATTTGATATAAAATTGAGTTAGAAAAGCATTTCGAAAAATACAGAAAAGAAACCCTTTTCTTTTCTGTAAAACACATATAGATCTAGGGTTATTGGGCTAGCACCAGATGGAATTTCGCATGTTCGTGTGTGGATACCGTTAGAGGAAACCTCGAATGGTTTGTAAGTGCTCAGCTAGTTCAACCACAACAGATCTGAAAAGGTACATCTCTAAACACCCTATGGTGTGGTTCTTATATAATTAAACGCACCATTGGATCCGATTGGGTTTTAAGTTTTAGAAAAAAATTCTATTTAATTTTGTAACCAAAATTCTTTTTAATTTCTGTTACGTATAACGATTACAATTTATTTTAAAATCGATACCGTGGTGCTCTTCCTGACTAACATGCAACCAGCATGATCTGTGTCTGAATAAGCTGTTAGTTCAAAACTTGTATATTTAGGATACCACAGACCAAGATCTGCAGTCCCCTTCAGATACCTAAAAATCCACTTAACTGCAGACAAATGGGATTCTTTAGGATTGGCCTGATATCTAGCACATAAGCATGTAGAAAACATTATATCCGACCTACTGGAAGTAAGATACATTAAAGAACCTGTTAGCCCCAAATCTGAACCAATGAAAGTATTGAAAATAACTAAGTCTTCATCTAAAGACTTTCAAGGGCTCACAACAAGTCTGTCTCTGAAGTCAATTCAGAGTCAGTCTGAAGAAAGCAAGTCTGTCTCTGAAGTCAGTTCAGAGTCAGCCTCAGAGAAAGTTGTCTGTCTCTGAAGTCAGTTCAGAGACAGTCTCACGGAAAGACATCAGAGAGCTCCTCATCAGAGATCCTAGTTCAGAGCTCTGAAGATGATCACTCTGAATCTCTAGACAAAGAAGAACAGATGACACGTCACCTTGTGATAAGATTTACTTTCTAGAGTAGGTCACTGTTCAAGCATGTCTTGATCTTACCACTTAGGTAAGATATTGTTCAAGCATGCTTCTATTTGTCAGATATGTACACTATTTACTTTATGGTCCTATAAAAAGGACCATCACCTTCATGTTCAAAGTGCGCTCAAGAAGTCTTAAGAACTGATAATATAAGTTGAATATTTTATTCAAAGAATATCTTGTTTATCTATTATTTGCTTTATGAACTGTGATATTTGTAACACCCCGGATTTTCCGTTGTGTAACCTTGCTATTCTTATGTTAAGCTTTTGTCGTTAGCTCCATATTTGGTTGGTTGTCACTTTGGATTTTGTGAAGTTTGGGGAGGAACAGTGAATTACGCGAGTTACACCGCGACTAGAGGTCACGACACAACCCGCGTAACCCTCTGTTGGATATGGGATTTTGAGAACTACGCGAGTTATACTGCGACTAGAGGTCGCGGCACAACCCGCGAAACCCATTGGATGATTAGGGTTTTTGGGACACGGGCGAGTTATGCCTGGAGTTGAAGTCGTGGCATAACCCGCGAGGTTTCATAGACCGTCTTAAGTGGTTCAGTTTCCCAAGTTCACTTTATCACAAAATCTAAATATCTTTTCTCTCTCTTCCTTTTCTCTTTTTTCATCTTTCGATCTTCGAAGTCTCGTTTGGTTGCTAGTTTTCGGTGTTTCTAGCAAGGGGTCGGTGTTTTAAGCTTCGCCTCTTCGTCGTGATCGATATCTGGTTTTCTGGGTTTTATTCCAAAAACCTATCAGTGAGTTCCTACTACCATTTTACAAACTTTATACATGTCAAAACTCTTATTTACGAAATCTGAAGTATTTCTACGGTATGATTTTATGTTCTCAACATTTTGTTATAAATAAAGTTTTGGTGATTTTCGGGGTTCCCGGTCAGATTTGACCAAAATGACGGGTTCCGCCTTATTGAAGTAAAATGATGTTTTACTTGCACATTATGTGGTTGTTTGAAAAGAATGTTTATGAACTCATTTTAATGATTTTTCATTCTTACCAGAAGTTGAACTGGGAATAGCATTTTGCTTATAAAATGTACTTATACCATATATTTATTTATGGTTGGTCACATATGTTGTTGTGACAAGTCCTTACCATTACTAGTGGATCCCTAGGTTTTGAGTATACTGTATTGCTGGGATGATACATTCCCCAAATTTGTAGTTGTGGATCACTTGTTCCTAGAGGGCAACTTAGTACGGTTATGTGAGGCACGATACTAGCCATGGTTCATAGTGATCATAGCGAAGGAGTATACCTTGGTTTTGCGCTTGGGGCTTGATCTCACGTTGAAGCACGGACTTTGTGATTCGTATTCGCGGACTCCAATTGGTTTAGCTCGTAACTCGGATTGTTGGCCTAACTTTGTGTTACGCCACGATCCTTGGCAAAATGTTTTGTTTTCGGTCCTTTTATGGCATGTTTATAACGAAAAAGCCCGATTGTGGCAAGGACCTAAATTGTAATTTTATCCCTTTGGAAATGTTATCTTGGAACTGATGTTTTATCTTTTGAGCTTATAAACTGTATGTTCTCACCAAGCTTTAAAGTCTGACACTTTTTCTCAAATGATGTGTATAATAGGTTTCCATTAGCGGTGGGTGCTGGGTTTTTTGGAGAGACGAGTTTTGAGTCTCGAGATGTTTTAGTATTGATGCTGGGCATTGTTAAGTCCCATTCTTTTGATGAAATCCTTGTATTGGATTGTATAGTCTAAAGGAGTGATCCCATTTATGGAAAGTTACTGGATTTACTTTCGTTGTATTGTTAGGTTTTCCATGTTTTAATTTACTCTGAATTTTTAGGGTGTTACAGGTTGGTATCAGAGCTCTAGTTTAAGCGAACTAGGCATGAATGTAAGAAGTCTAGACTTAGACTGAGTATATTAAGAATTGATCCGCGAGGATGGGGTAGAACTCCTAAGTTGGGTTAGTCTTAGAGTCGACGGAAAGTACGTTTATCAGGCGTTGTAGTAGTGGTGACCAAAACCGTTATGTGTTGTATGTTCATAATTTCACTTAGCTAATGTTGTTATGAGGATATTATACGTAAGCGCGCTTGATTTGCTGTTAATATGACAATTGGTAATGTGGTAGTACGTTTTCCTTTCGTGTTTCCTGTCTTTCTCTTATCTCTTCCTCTGCTCTGTGTAGCAGTTCAGAATGGTAGGTACGCGTGGAAGACCGCGTGCTCGTGATGATGGTCTGGAAGCGACAGTTCTCTACAGCGGGTCAGCCGGAAGGATTTGAGGTTATCGTTCGACCACCCGTTCATCAAGTGCTAGGTGGGGGGCCAGAGGTCATTCCGCGAGTAGACCTGGCTTCGTCCCACCCAGTCGTCAGGTATGTTAATCCCCAGTCAGAGTTGTTGGCCAGCGTGATGTTGGCGATGAGAGAAGAGATGGCTAAGCAGCAAGAGTTTCTGCTAAAAGCGATGGAGGACCGCGACGTGAACCATCGGAGAAGTGAGACGGTGGTGGAGAACGTCGTAATAGGTTCTGGTGATGATGGTGTAAGGGTCGTGTCGGTAGCGCGCGGGGTTTCTGGTGCTCCGGGGAATAGGAAGAGCTATTCCTATAAGTCCTTTCTGAGTTGCGAACCGCCAGAATTCTTCGGTTCTGATGACCCGGCAGTGTGTGTAAAGTGGATCCGAGCGGTTGAGCAAGCTTTTGGCTCTTCCGAATGTGGTGATGATCAGAGGGTGCGGTTCGGTACCTAATTGCTGAGGGACACTGCACTCATCTGGTGGAATATCGTCCAATCCACTCTATCTCCTGAGAGGGTGCGAGTTCAAGAAGAAGTTGCTAGAGGAATTCTGCAACGAGAGGACCATGGACCGAATTGAGAAAGAATTCCGGTCTTTGGTGAAGGGAAGCCTGATGGTGAGGGAGTACACCTGTTAGTTTATGGAAAAGCTTGGTCTGGTGGGGCATGCTGCCCCAACAGAGGAAGACAAGATGAAAGCTTATCTCAACGGCTTGCCAGCGGACATGCAATCCATGGTCCATAATTTCAAAGCTTCTAACCTCCGAGAGATGGTGGAGGAAACTCAGTTCATGGAGGAAATGTTCGCGAAGAGCAAATCTGAAAAGACAGTGGTGGTTCCTGAAAAGAGAAAGTGGGAGAGCAACTCAGTACCTCCCAAGCGGACCCGACCTTTTGTTGGGAACCATAATTTCTGCAGTTATCAGGATGCAAAGTGGTGCCCGAAGTGTCGAACCAAGCATCACGGTAACTGTAACACCGCTTCTCCAACTTGTTATAAGTGTGGGAAGCCTGGTCACATTGTCAGAGATTGCCCGGTCAGAGGACCCATCTGTTATGAGTGCAAGGCACCGGGGCACGTGAGGAAGGATTGCCCGAAGCTGGTGTCGGGTAGCAGCAAGGAAGGAGAACCCTTCGAAGGTTCCGAGTCGAGCATTTTAGATGACGGCCGAAGAGGCCTGAGCATCCGCTGACGTGGTATCGGGTACTTTCCTTATAAACTCTGTACCTGCTCGTATTTTGTTCGATACGGGTGCTAGTTTCTCTTTCGTTTCTGAATTGTTCCGTCAGAAAATTGTTATGCCCACTAGTAGTCTTGAGGATGCGTTAGTAGTAGAAATAGCAGATGGTAGACAAGTTCTGATCCACGAAGTTCTGAAGCAGTGTGCTCTCAGTATCGAAGCGAGGGAATTCCCAATCGATCTGCTACCGATGTCAATCGGAGGTTTTGATGTGGTAATCGGTATGGATTGGTTGTCAAACAATCAGGCCGAGTTCGTGTGTTCCAAGATGATGATTCGACTTCCCAACCCCTCTGGAGAGGTCGTGGTCATCTATGGTGAAAAGAGGAAGGGTGAAGTGGCAATAATCACAATGGCAAGAGCACGCAAGTGTTTAGTAAAAGGATGTTCGTCTTTCCTAGCCTATGTGATCGATGCCAAGCTAGAGAAGTCAAAGTTGGAAGATGTGAAGATCATGCGTGAGTTTCCAGACGTCTTTCCGGACGACTTGCCCGGGTTACCACCCGATCGTCAGATAGAGTTTCGGATTGATCTTGTGTATGGCGCTGCACCGATCGCTAAAGCACCTTATCGTTTAGCGCCATCGGAGATGCAAGAGATGGTAGCACAACTCCAAGAGCTATTGGAGAAAGGCTTTATAAGACCGAGTTCTTCACCTTGGAGAGCTCCGGTCCAATTTGTCAAGAAGAAGGATGGCACAATGAGAATGTGCATTGACTATCGCGAGTAGAACAAAGCTACAGTGAAGAACAGGTACCCGCTTCCGAGAATAGACGACTTGTTCGATCAACTTCAAGGAGTGGGTTGTTTTTCCAAGATCGACTTACGTTCAGGTTATCACCAAGTGAAGGTAAGAAAAGAAGATGTTCCGAAAACAGCTTTCAGAACGCATTACGGCCATTACGAGTTCCTTGTAATGCCTTTTGGCCTGACGAACGCATCAACAGAGTTTATGGACTTGATGAATAGAGTATGCCGACCTCTCCTCGACAAGTCGGTCATTGTATTCATTGATGACATACTAGTGTACTCCAAGAGTGAGTCAGAGCACGAACAACATCTACGTAAAGTTCTGGAAGTGTTGAGAAGAGAAAGATTGTACGCCAAGTTTTCCAAATGCGACTTTTGGCTTAAAGAAGTACAATTTCTGGGGCACGTAGTCACTCGGGACGGAGTGAAAGTAGATCCCTCCAATATTGAAGAAATGATGAATTGGGAGCCTCCTAAGAGTCCGTCAGAGATCCGAAGTTTCTTGGGTCTGGCGGGATACTACAAGAGATTCATTCAAGACTTTTCAAAGATCGCTTCTTCCTTGACAGTTCTGACTCGGAAGAATGTGAAGTTTGAATGGACTGAAACCCAAGAGAAGGCGTTCCGGATTCTTCAAAAGAAGTTGTGTGAAGCTCCGATCTTGTCGTTACCTGAAGGGTCGGAGGATTTCGTGGTTTACAACGACGCTTCAAAAATGGGTCTGGGTTGTGTGTTGATGCAACGAGGCAAGGTAATCGCTTACGCCTCGAGGCAGCTTAAATTACACGAACAGAATTATCCAACCCATGATTTGGAGTTAGCAGCGGTGGTGTTCGCTTTGAAGCTTTGGCGACACTACCTATACGACGCGAAGTGTACTCTTTTCACAGATCACAAGAGCCTGAAGTATGTCTTTGATCAGAAAGAGCTGAATATGAGGAAGAGGAGGTGGCTCGAGTTGCTGAAAGATTACGACTGTGAATTGCTTTACCATGCAGGTAAGGCAAACGTGGTGGCCGATGCGCTAAGTCGGAAGGACTATAGCGGGAGTATTCGGGCTACCTATTCAAGAATTGAGCTTGTGTTTAGTCTTGTTGAGAAGATCAAGACATCTCAGATGGAAGCATTGTTGGAAGAGAATCTAAAAGATGAAGTCATGACTAAGCAGCGTTTGCTCTTAACGGAAGATAGCCGTGGAGTGAAACTGTTCAGTGGTCGTGTGTGGGTGCCCAAGATTGGGGGTAACCGTGATCTGTTGTTAGAAGATGCACACAAGTCTAAGTATTACGGGAAGCACAAAGATGTACAGGGACTTGAAGCTGCACTATTGGTGGCCGGTAATGAAACTTGATGTAGCGCGTTACGTTGAGCGTTGTGTGACGTGTTCGCAAGTTAAGGCCGAACATCAGAGACCATATGGGAGTCTTCAGTCTTTAGAGATTCCCGAGTGGAAGTGGGAGCATATCACCATGGACTTCATGACGAAGCTACCTAAAACTCTTCGAGGTCACGATACCATTTGGGTGATAGTTGATAGATTGACAAAGAGCGCTCACTTCTTGGCTATGCGCGAGACTCTACCGATGGATAAGTTAGCAAAGCTTTATATCGATGAGGTGGTCTCGAGGCACGACATACCATTGTCGATCGTGTCGGATCACGACAGTCGGTTCACTTCGAACTTCTGGGATGGATTTCAGAAAGAGCTTGGTACTCGAGTGAAGTTGAGTACGACTTACCATCCGCAAACCGACGGGCAGAGCGAGCGAACGATCCAAACTTTGGAAGACATGTTGAGGTCTTGTGTCATCGATTTTGGGGGTAGCTGGGACACTTACCTGCCTTTGGTGGAGTTTTCCTACAACAATAGCTACCACTCGAGTATCGGACAGGCACCCTTTGAAGCTTTGTATGGGCGAAAGTATCGGACCCCCGTGTGCTGGCTTGAAGCAGGAGAGAAGCAGTTTGCAGGACCTGAAATCATGCAAGAGACTGCCGATAAAGTCAAGTGCATTCGTGAAAGAATGAAGGCAGCTCAAGATCGTCAGAAAAGCTATGCCGATAAGAAGAGGCGACCGATGGAATTCCAAGTGGGCTACCGCGTTATGCTTAAGGTGTCGCCATGGAAAGGCATTATTCGGTTCGGAAAACGTGGGAATTTGAGTTCCCGTTTCCTCGGACCTTTCAAAGTGCTTAAACGGGTGGGTTTGCAAGCCTACCAGTTGGAACTGCCAACGGAGTTGAAGTGAATACACAACACGTTTCATGTTTGCTACCTCCGAAAATGTTTGGCGGTGGAAGATAGCGTCATTCCCCTTTCAGAGTTAAGGGTGGACGAAGGCAACCGTTGTGTGGAAGAACCTGACGTCATCTTAGAGAGAAATTCTAAGAAGTTGCGTCATAAAGAAGTCACCTTGGTCAAGGTGCAGTGGAAGCATCACCTGGGAGCGAATGTGACGTGGGAAGCCGAGGAGGATATGAAGCGAAGATATCCTCATCTTTTCGAATAGTTTGGATTTCGGGGACGAAATCATTCCCAAGTGGGGGAGGATTGTAACACCTCGGATTTTCCGTTGTGTAACCTTGCTATTCTTATGTTAAGCTTTTGTCGTTAGCTCCGTGTTTGGTTGGTTGTCACTTTGGATTTTGTGAAATTTGGGGAGGAACAGTGAATTACACGAGTTACATCGCGACTAGAGGTCGCGACACAACCCGCGTAACCCTCTGTTGGATATGGGATTTTGAGAACTACGCGAGTTATACCGCGACTAGAGGTCGCGGCACAACACGCGAAACCCACGGGATGATTAGGGTTTTTGGGACACGGGCGAGTTATGCCGCGAGTTGAAGTCGCGGCATAACCCGCGAGGTTTCATAGACCGTCTTTAGTGGTTCAGTTTCCCAAGTTCACTTTATCACAAAATCTAAATATCTTTTCTCTCTCTTCCTTTTCTCTCTTTTCATCTTTCGATCTTCGAAGTCTCGTTTGGTTGCTAGTTTTCGGTGTTTCTAGCAAGGGGTCGGTGTTTTAAACTTCGCCTCTTCGTCGTGATCGATATCTGGTTTCTGGGTTTTATTCCAAAAACCTATCGGTGAGTTCTTACTACCATTTTACAAACTTTATACATGTCAAAACTCTTATTTGCGAAATCTGATGTATTTCTACGGTATGATTTTATGTTCTCAACATTTTGTTATAAATAAAGTTTTGGTGATTTTCGGGGTTCCCGGTCAGATTTGACCAAAATGACGAGTTCCGCCTTATTGAAGTAAAATGATGTTTTACTTGCACATTATGTGGTTGTTTGAAAAGAATGTTTATGAACTCATTTTAATGATTTTTCATTCTTACCAGAAGTTGAACTGGGAATAGCATTTTGCTTATAAAATGTACTTATACCATATATTTATTTATGGTTGGTCACATATGTTGTTGTGACGAGTCCTTACCATTACTAGTGGATCCCTAGGTTTTGAGTAGACTGTATTGTTGGGATGATACATTCCCCAAATTTGTAGTTGTGGATCACTTGTTCTTAGAGGGAAACTTAGTACGGTTATGTGAGGCACAATACTAGCCATGGTTCATAGTGATCCTAACGAAGGAGTATACCTTGGTTTTGCGCTTGGGGCTTGATCTCACGTTGAAGCACGGACTTTGTGATTCGTATTCGCGGACTCCAATTGGTTTAGCTCGTAACTCGGATTGTTGGCCTAACTTTGTGTTACGCCACGATCCTTGGCAAAATGTTTTGTTTTCGGTCCTTTTATGGCATGTTTATAACGAAAAAGCCCGATTGTGGCAAGGACCTAAATTGTAATTTAATCCCTTTGGAAATGTTATCTTGGAACTGATGTTTTATCTTTTGAGCTTATAAACTGTATGTTCTCACCAGGCTTTAAAGTCTGACACTTTTTCTCAAATGATGTGTATAACAGGTTTCCATTAGCGGTGGGTGCTGGGGTTTTTGGAGAGACGAGTTTTGAGTCTCGAGATTTTTTGGAGATGTTTTAGTATTGATGCTGGGCATTGTTAAGTCCCATTATTTTGATGAAATCCTTGTATAGGATTGTATAGTCTAAAGGACTGATCCCATTTATGGAAAGTTAATGGATTTACTTTCGTTGTATTGTTAGGTTTTCCATGTTTTATATTACTCTGAATTTTTAGGGTGTTACAATATTTGAATCTCCTTTGATATTAAACTGCTTCCGCTGCTATTACTCTTATTGTTTATATCATTGTTATGAGATTAAATATGGGGTCCAACAGTTGGTATCAGAGCCTAGTTTGTTTTCTAAACAAAGATAGATCGCATCTGCATACTCGGATAGATTTACATCTCATTGATTCTAACTTTCAATGTCTGTGCATGTTCAAATAAACCTGGTTTATTAAAGAACACCATATGCTCAAGATTTGATAGTAAATCACTGTTCAAAACAAAAAGCATCAGCTCTTTAAATATTCATCTTTTTCTTAAAAAAAATGGCAAACTCAAGCATAAGTGCCATTTATACTGTTGGGTCATTAACAAAACCTCCTACACTTTTAAGGAATGAATATCCCCAATGGAAGATAAGGATGGTAAATTTCTTAGTAGGCATGGACAAGGATCTCTTTAGATCAGTGAATGTTGGACCACACATTCCAATGGTGTTGGTACCAAGAGTTCCTGCAACAGTAGATACTCCTGAAATCCCTGCATATTATGAAAAGAAAACCACAAACTTCACTGCAAAAGAAAATAATATGATGGATAATGATTCAAAAGCTGTTAGATTACTTATAATGGCCAGTCCCAATGATATCTTTCAAGAACTTGATTCTTGTAAAACTTGAAGGAGGCCTACAAACTCACAAAAATAGAAGAAATCTATGCATCAATGAATATCACGATTTTCATGCTCTACCAGAAGAAATATTACACCAAACTTACTCAAGATTCAACATTCTTATCAACAAATGCAGAAAGTTTGGAGTGATAAGAAGAAAAGTGGAAAACAACGTTCTTTTCTTGAAAAGCTTAAATTAAGAATGGTCACAACTGTCCATGTCTATACAAGCCAATCAAGATCTTGAGTCATGGTCATTAACTGACATTTATGGCATTCTTGTTGCACATGAAAAGGAAGTTATGAAGCAAAAATCAAAGTTGTCTTCAGGTGGACCCCTTGCACTTGTCTCAAAACAAATTTCGAAAGAAAACAACTGTGAAGAGTCACAAAAAGGTTTGGAAACAAACAGAAGATCCAAAAAGGTCCTAATGGTAGAAGAAAATCATTCAGATTCAGAATCAGAAGATGATATTAATGCCTTCGCCAAATCTCTTTCATTAATCACTTATCAATTTAACAAGAAATTTGGGAAGAAAGTGTTTGAAGGAAGGAGAGAGAATGAAGAAAGAAGAAATCCTGAAAGAAGATTTCAACAAGAATGTGTCAGATTTCCACAAGAACCCAGATTCACTCCATATAGTGATCAAAGGGTTACAAACTTCAACAACAATAATGCAACTCAACAATCAAGACCTCAACAAACATTTCAACCAAGGTATCCACAGCCACAGAGATACTTCAAACCTCAAGAACAGAAGCCAGAGACAAGTACTGCCACTCTTCCAACAAATCAAAATGATGGAAGATGTTTCAGATGTGGCAAGCTAGGCATTTCTTTACAAACTGCAGAGGAAGACTTGTCAAAGATCAAGATTACTACAAGAACAAATCAAGTACATTGTAAAAGAAAGATTTCTTGTAGCATAAATGGAAAACTGGCTATCTGACTCAACAAGCGACGGCGAGGAAGAACCTACCAACCTCTGTGGTATGGCTTTTTCAGATGGAAATCAAACTGATGGAGCATCAGAAGACAATTCTGAAAAGGTAAACTCTCTTTACACCTCTGACAGTGATCCTGAAATAGATGCTTTTAAGCTAATTAATGAACTTCAAGATCTAGAGCAAAAAGTTTCTTGAAGAGAAAAAGAAAAGGGAGCAAGTGACAAAAGAGCTCATCTTTTTCAAAAGAGAAAAGAATCTTCTGGAATCAGAAAAGAAAGAAATTTTCCTTGAAAAAACCAAACTTGAAGAAACTCACAAGCAAAAAGAAAAATCATTTTCAGAAGAAATAAGAAAAATTGAGAAAGTTTTAAAAGGAAAAGAAGAAGAAGTAAAGAAGTCTGAGTATGAAAGGCTCAATTCAATTACCTTAACCAATTTTTTTCAAAAGGAAAGAGAAATCTTACATCAATCTCTTGATAGAAAAAATCTTCGAATCAAAAGCTATGTTAATGCACAAGGTGTTTTCGACAAAATAAAAACTCAAATGGACTCTCAAGGGCTGGGATTCAATAAGTTGAATTCATTCACTGGATTGGAGAAAACTTCACTTTCTTCCACTTTCCGTATGGGAAAGGTCCAAAGCTTTGAAGTTCCATCTCTGAATAATTTTAGAAGAATGAAAACATCAGAGGGATCAAAAGCAAGAGCTCTGAATTTCAAAAATACTACATACTCTGAAGTAAAAAACTTTCAGGAATCTATGTTACAGATAAAAGAAGAAAATTCAGAGGTACAATTCACAAAACCTCAGAGCTATGATCCCAAAGACATTTTCAGATTTGATGCTTTCATCTCAAATGAATCAGAGACATCCGAACCAAGTACCTCTGATACAAGTACTTCTGAAAATGAATCTCAGAGTTCACTAAATCCGAATGCCCCTCTGTATTCACCAAAGTCAGATGAAAACATTAGAACTACATTTAAAGATGATGTTAAAAATATATGGAAAGAAAATGTCTTGGAGGATTTAAAAAGAAAAGAAAGCATGAAACGGATCATTAAAGTCTTTAGAAAAAAAATTGAAAAACCAATAGAGGTAGCTATCTCTATTAAAACTAAAAGAGACTTTCTTGATTCTGATTCAGAATCTGATCAAGAGATTGATGAATGTAATTCACAAAAAGATAGAAACTGTTGGGTCTGGTATTTTGAATGCTTCAATTTCATTGTTGAAAACCAAAACCAGAATACCAATAAGTCATGATTTTGCAAATACATGTTTACAAGCAAAAACGTCTCGGGAACTTGAAAAAGAATTACAAGAAAAGGCAAAGAATAAAACAAACACTTCTAATTCTTACACCTATAAAACAGTAAAATTCTCTCCTGAACAAAAAGGCAAATGGACAAAAATTAACCATATTGATACTGTCTGTGCAGTGAGCAGCAAAGAAAAGAAGATGTTTTTGATCAAGAAAAAGTAACTTGAAAAGAAGACTGTCTTTCAAGCTAAAAGGAAAGAAGTAGTTAGGGATACATGTAATATTTCTAATGCTAGTTTCAAAAGAAGTCAAAATGTAACAAATGCTTTTAATAAAAAGAAAAACTTTGCTCCTACTTCTTCTTGTTCTATTAATTGCAACTGCATTCATCTCTTGATCAAACTGAAAAATCATTTTAGAGGATCACATTGTCTTCTGAATCAATCTCTGAAAAATATCTCAGAGACGAAAGTTCAAAAGAAGACAAGTAACGGCAAGACATCAAAAGATGAGATGTAACACCCCGAATTTCATTTGGTTTTGCGACGTTGTTTAGAGGAAAAAAATGAGGTCTCTGCACTGTTCTGCAGGGCGCACGGGTCGTGCGTATGAAACAGTGGCAACAACAGTGAGCTTGCGCACGGGTCGTGTGCATTTCATTCTTTGAGGGCGCACGACCAGGTTGCTTTTTGAGTTTTGCTTAAATATCTAGAGTTAGAGATATTTTCTTAAATATCTCAATCTCAGTTCTCTCTCTCTTCTTTTCTCTCTTTTTTCTTCTTTTGATCTTCAAAGCTTCGTTGGTAGCTAGTTTTCAGTGTTTCTAGAAAGGGGTCGGTGTTTTAAGCTTCACCTCTTCGTCGTGATCGTTATCTAGTTTTCCAGGTTTTATTCTAAAACCTACTGGTTTCCCTTAGCGGTGGGTTGCCGAGGTTTTGAGAGACGGGTTTGGTGTCGAGGCATTTTGAGATTACTAGTATTGTATCAGGGCATTTGTTAAGTCCCATTCTTTTGGTACTTTATGGATTGTCAACTGATGTAATCTTGATATAGGTGTCTAGATTAGTTTGTTGACAAACTCTATATCGATACAGGTTTATGTAAAGTCTTAAGGACTGATCCCCTTCTTGGGAGGTTATTTTCAATGCGAATGTCATGTTGCCAGGTTTTTCAGGTTTTAATTTACTCTGATTCTTAGGGTGTTATAAGTTGGTATCAGAGCTCTAGTTTAAGCGAACTAGGCATGAATGTAAGATGTCTAGACTTAGACTGAGTTTGATAGGCGTTGATTGTGAGATTGGGTAGAACTTCTAAGATGGGTTAGTCTTAGAATCGACGGAGGTTATGATAATCAAGCGTTGTGATGATGGTAAAAAGAGCCCTTATGTGTTATATGTTCATAATCTCACTTAGCTAATCGGATTTTGAGGATATTTTACGTGAGTGTAATTTGTCTGCTAATGTTATGACAATTGGTAGACGTAACGGTACGTTTCTTTCGTGCCTGTTTCAGTTAAACTCTTCCTTACCATTTCTTGTGCTTGTGTTTACCTGCTCTACCTTGGTATGTTGATCGTTAGAGTAGTACGAAATCTTCTAAGCAAGTAAGCTAAGGAATGATTGTTGTTCATAGCAATGTCTCTTTGGGATGATAGTAAGTGCGTTGAACGCATTAAGTTAATCATCCTGAGCCAGATTCGTTGGCGGAATTAGAATTATATCTTGTTAGATCGATTCTATTTCGAGGAGATTTGTAAGTTAATTTAATGTGATGGTTGCCCTATGATGCCTGAGGCATCCGGTTGATTATAGAACGTCGGAATATTTGGAAGCGTAGTATTAAGATGTGAGTGCCGACCGAATTCATGCATTAAATTTATTTCTAAAAATAAGGTTGCATAAATTGCTTTTCATGACTGCCAAACATAAAGTGATTTACCTTGTAACGCATTGGCCAAAAACATTTAGCACTCATCATATTTTAAACTATGAGCAAAAGCATTGCTTGAAATGGTTTTGTTGCACCTGATTTCAAATTGTTATCAAAACTCTCTTTATTCACGTCTTGTGATTAAATGTTATTTTTGGATGTCGAAATATCTGTGTTTTAACGCTTTTTGAGTTAATGGGCAAGTAGCTGGGGAATTTTGACCTTGACATTGGATCTCTTCCACGTATGTCAATGGTTTTAAAGGAAGAGTTATTCTCATGCTTTTGAGTAGGAGTTTTTTGGGAATTTTTAGTTGTGTGAGTTTTGTTGAATTCTTGGAGTTTTGTTTTACGGATTCTTTTGTCGCATGAGTATATTTTGTGATGCGTGAGTTTAATTTCATTGCGTGCAAGTTGTGAGTTCTTTGGGCGTCGTGTCTCATCAAAAAAATCTTGTCAAAATGGTCGCCTTACCTTATGTTGAAAAATGGAAATTTGGACATCACTTGATTTTAGCGTTAAGGAGTTTTATGAAAATACAGTTGAATTTTGGTGTCTCGTCTTATGACTTTTGCGTCGCGTAAATAATTTTGAGAGGCATGTGCGTGCGCATCATTGTGTGTGTTAATTTCGGGGTATTATTATCAAGTGTCATATGTCATGTACTATGTGCATTGGATTTAAGTATATTGTTGGTGTGAATGATTGCATAAACGATTTATGTTATTTTTAAAACAGGACTTTCGTTCTGATCGTATTCCATCATTAACTCTTATTGGTAAAATTTCCGCAAAGCATTTAGCGAGTTAGCGAGTATTTTGTTATGTTTTCGTATTCGGTAACTTGGATTGTTTTAATATCATAAATTGCTCATGTCGAGCTTGAATATTTCAGCAAGTAAATAGCGTGATTTACATATTCTAGGTGATTTTGTACACGTAAAATCTACGTTATGATTTATGCATCTTTGATGATTTTGTGCATCTTAGTATATTTGCATTCATAAAATTTTGGAAAATCTTTGGTCTCAATACGTGTTGAGTTTTGAGAAATCTTGTCCTAGTGGTGTGTGTTTTCATAATCATTGTTTAAAGACATTTCATTATTTGGTGAAACGTTAAATGTCGGTTAAATGTATTTTAAGGTTTACGAGACTTTCGTTGGAAATTTACGTAAAGTGTCGGGCCATTGGCTCGAGTTTTGACTGAATGAGTCGTGTGGACATTTGTCCGGATTTATAACCGCGATGAAAGATTTTCGTATGATGGAGTTTATTTGTGTTTTTGGTGAGTTAAATTTAATTTGTGAAAAAAGGTGTACATGCCAAAATGTTTATTTTAAAGTGTTTGTGTTTTACATTAAAATTGTTAACTGCTGATAAGTTTTGGTTATTTTGAAATGTTTAGTTTTATGAACATGTTGACACACCCATTTTGGGATCTATGGTTATTTTGGTAAATAAATCATGTTGAAGTGTTTCTTTGATGATTTTACTTATATAATTGGAGTTCAATTGACGTAAGTGTCATTTGGTGTATTTGATCTTATAAACCTTTTCAGAAAATGCATATTGTTGTGTTATGAGGCATTTTGAAAACATAAGGGTATGAGTTTATTTGGAAAAAGGTTTGTTTTAACCAACGATGAGATTTGAGTTGATTATACTTTTGGTCGTGTTTGCATAATAGTTGGTCAACCGTGTTTCAATATTTATATCGGCTTTCATTTTGGTATTTACGTACACTGTTGGGTCGTTGGCTCAGTTTTGACTAAATGGAGACTTGAGGACATTTGTTCGGTTTAAAAAAAACAGTTGTGGAATTTTTGGAGTATGATGGCGATTATTTCATGCCATTGGGAGTTACATGTTTTCTTTTGGGAGCTTTGGTCTTCTTTTCGGGTCGTGTAAATTTTGACAGTGTTGTATTGGATCCACAGACACGTAAGTCTGTCTGTTTTGGAAAGCCAAAGTTGTTGGTTACTGTGGTGACCGCTTGGGATTGCTAGCGAGTAAGCGATAAGTGGCTCGAGCCGCTGAGTTGAAACTCGTTTAGATTGGATAGGCACCCATGTTCGTAAGACCCTGGAGTGGAACTCGACGGAGTATGTCAAGGGGCAATAATAGGTCTGAGGATTGTGATGTCTGGTATGGCATGGGAACTAGGACTGGTATGTGTGGTGAAATCCAATAACATCACGGGTGACCCCATTCATGTGTTCTCGCCACCCAAGATGGAAGCGTTTAGAGTTCATGCGAGGAAGTTGTATGGGCGGCCTACTTGCGTGTCCTTCTATTCTCTTTGTGTACGGGTCTCTCCGTCGTAGACCCGGGGTATTTTAAAAACTAATGTTATATTTTTACCAACTTTGGTTATGTGAAGTCGACGGTAAATGATGGCTTTAATATTGGGTTCTCCCCACGCATATTAAGGTTTGAATGAAATGTGTTATTCTTGCATGTTGATATTTAGTTTTCTTTTGTTTTTGGTCGTGTGAGTATTGGGCCTAGTGTCCATGTTTTCGGACGTATGATATGGATAGTGTTACTAATATTTCATACTTCGAGTTATACAAGTTGTGTCAATTTATAAAACGTATTTGCAATGAAGTATCCGTATTTGAAAATGCATGACTTTGAAAAGGAGTTGTTTCCATGTTTTAAAGTTCATTATTTGAAGGGTTCTGATTTAAAGAGACGTTCATCAATTTAATTGCTTTTACTTATGTAAAACTCTTGAGCTCTCTAGGCGTTAAGCTTAAACCCTTTTTATTTTATCTACTTGTGCATCTTTTCCTGTTGGGGGTTCGGTTCTAGCAGTGCTTTGAGGAGTCGGGCTTTAGCCTTGAGCTAGAGTAAGTTGTTGGTAAAGTCTTCCACAAGTTAGAGATAGTGTCTACGCATGGGTTTCTGTAGCTATTAGCTCCAAATCTTATGTTTGTTAAAGTGTTGAAAATACCCAAGTCCTATTTCAGAGGACTTCCAAAAATAGACTTCAGAGGACAAACCTGCCTCTGAAGTACTTATCAAAGATTGCAACTTTTAGCAGAAGACATCAGAGATGGCTTCATCAGAGGCTCTGAAGACAACGTCAGAGCTCTGAAGACATTCTCTCAGAAGATGACGCTGAAGACTCCTGAAGTATTAGAACAGATAACCAATCACTTAGTGATAATATTTACTTTATAGAGTAGGTTACTGTCCAAGCATGTCTTAAGCTTACCTATTAGGTAAGACACTATTCAAGCATGCTTCTATTTGTCAGAATAGTACACTGTTTACTTTATGGTCCTATAAATAGGACCATCACTCCTTTGACAAAATTGTGCTTTTTGATATCTTGTATAAGAAGAATCAACTGAATATATCCCACGAAGATCTTGTTCTTCCTACTTGCTTTATATATGAACTGTGATATTTGAATCTACTTTTGATATTAAACTATATTGCTTCCGCTGTTTATACTCTTGTTGTTTATATCATTATAAGATTAAATCTGGGATCGAACAGTAGCGCCCATCCTTTATAAGTCCGAATGTATAGATTGGTGGTATGTTTAGAAGTTAATCTTTATAATGTGGTTGTAGACGAAGTATTTATGGAAGTATTAAGAAATTCGAATAAGGGCTATTTTCAGATTTGGGGTTAGATCGGAGTTGAGCGATAATAAAATCTGTGTTAACCAATTACCGGAAAGATGTATTGGTGCGCCTTGTAAGAATATCATTATCTATGTTAAGAATGGATCAGTGAAATCTGAGAGTTTTGGGAAGATTAGCGTCGACCGTTGGCTTTGAGTTCGAAACCGTGCAGTTTGAAAGAAATTGGTAGATAGAAAGTTGAGGTCGCTAATTTCCTAGAGGTAGTATTTGTCACCTAAGGTTGGGAGGCAACCGTAACCTTGGGAGTAAAGGTTACTTTGAAGTGTTAAGTGTTCGCTCGGTTAGGAGTGAATTGTGCCCAAGAAAGGTAGCTAATGTGAATGTCGGTTTTTGGATCTCGTTATTGATTATTGGCATTTGGGTTTGAGACAATCCTTTCTGCGAACAGTGTTCCGTTTAGAAGAGTAGATTTCGAAGATGAAATCGTTCTAAGGTTGGGAGAATTGTAACACCCCGAATTTCGTTTGGTTTTGTGAAGTTGTTTAGAGGAAAAAAATGTGGTCTCTGCACTGTTCTGCAGGGCGCACGACTCCTTCAGAGAAAACGCACGGGTCGTGCGCCCTCCTTCAGAGAAAACGCACGGGTAGTGTGCCCTCCTTCAGAGAAAACGCACGGGTCGTGCGTATGAAACAGTGGCAACGACAGTGAGCTTGCGCACGGGTCGTGCGCATTTCCTTCTTTGAGGGCGCACGGGTCGTGCGCCGTGTCAGGTTGCTTTTTGAGTTTTGCTTAAATATCTAGAATTAGAGATATTTTCTTAAATATCTCAATCTCAGTTCTCTCTCTCTTCTTTTTCTCTCTTTTTTCTTCTTTTGATCTTCAAAGCTTCGTTGGTAGCTAGTTTTCAGTGTTTCTAGCAAGGGGTCGGTGTTTTAAGCTTCACCTCTTCGTCGTGATCGTTATCTAGTTTTCCGGGTTTTATTCTAAAACCTACTGGTTTCCCTTAGCGGTGGGTTGCCGGTGTTTTGAGAGACGGGTTTGGTCTAGAGGCATTTTGAGATGACTAGTATTGTATCAGGGCATTTGTTAAGTCCCATTCTTTTGGTACATTATGGATTGTCAACTGATGTAATATTGATATAGGTGTCTAGATTAGTTTATTGACAAACTCTATATCGATACACGTTTATGTAAAGTCTTAAGGATTGATCCCCTTCTTGGGAGGTTATTTTCAATGCGAATGTTATGTTGCTAGGTTTTTCAGGTTTTAATTTACTCTGATTCTTAGGGTGTTCTAATTTTCAATGAGATGGGTACCTAAGAAACAATAATCTGTCTTGCAGAATCAGTCAATGCCAATCTGGTACCTAGATTCTGGATGTTCAAGGCATATGACTGGAAATAAGTAACTGCTATCCTCATTCAAAGCAAAATCTGGAGGAGCAGTTACTTTTGGAGACAATGTGCAAGGACAGATTAAAGGATATGGTGAATTATCAAGAGGAAATGTTTTAATATCAAAGGTTGCTTATGTGGATGGATTAAAACACAATCTGATCAACATAAGTCAACTATGTGATCATGGTTTTGATGTGAAATTTCAAAGAAAATATTGTTCACTTCTCCACTCAGAATCAGGTCAAGAATTACTCAGAGCAGACAGAAAAGGTAACCTCTACAGAATGAATTTTACCAAGATAAACGACACTGATTCAGAGAAACTTTGTCTTGTATCTCTGAATAGTGAGGAAGTCTAGCTCTGGCATAAAACGTTTTCACATCTAAACTTTTCCACACTTGATAAATTAGTTGAACTTAATTTGGTTAAGGGATTACCATCACTGAAGTTTAACAAAGATCATCTTTGTTCTGCTTGTGAGATGGGAAAAATGAAAAGATCTTCCCATAAAACCAAAAGTGAAAACAACTGTACTGGACCTCTGCACATGCTACATGTGGACCTCTATGGTCCTATCTTTGTACAGAGTCTAGCAGGTATGAAATACATTCTGCTTCTGATTGATGAATTTTCCAGATTCACATGGGTAGAATTCATCAGAGCAAAATCAGATGTACCTGATATTTTGATAAGATTGTTGAAAAGATTACAGGTTCTATTCAGCAGAAAAGTTCAGAAACTAAGAAGTGATAATGGAACAGAGTTCAAAAATGCCAAAATCAATTCATATCTATCAGAAGAAGGCATTACTCCTAACTTTTCTGCAGTAAGAACTCCTCAGCAAAATGGAGTAGTTGAAAGGAAGAACAGAACACTTGTTAAAGCTGCAAGAACAATGCTTGTTGGATCTGATTTTTCAACAAATTTCTGGGCAGAAGCAGTGGCAACAACCTACTTTACTCAGAACAAAGCAACAATTGTCAAAAGATTTCAGAAAACATCCTATGAACTCATTAACAATAGGAAACCTAATGTTAAATATTTTCATATTTTTTGATGCAGGTGTTACATTCTGAATGATAGAGAATCTCTTGGAAAGTTTGACAAGAAAGCTGATGAGAGCAAATTCATTGGATATTCTTTAGCCTCAAAAGCTTTCAGAGTGTTCAATATAAGAACAAGGACCATCCAAGAGGGCATCAATATCACTTTTGATGACAATAAAAGCTCTGAACAACAAGAAAATCTCTCAACACCTATCTCTGAATCATCAAGAGAATCTAAATTAGAAAGAATATTTGAAGATTTCTTTGATGAAGATATACCAAGAGATAACTCAGAAGGACCCCAAGAAAGAGGTACAACTCTTTCTGGTCCCTCTGAATTAACACCTTTTGATTCTCCAAATTCATATCAGCAAAGTGAATCAGAAGAAGCTGAAGATCAAAAAGAGGATGATCAAGGAGTGTCTGAAGTAACTCCAGAAACAAATAGTGAAGAAATTCAAGAATCTGATTCACCATTTAGGGAACCAAATTCAGAGACTTTGCACAACACAATAGAGATGTCACCATCTGTCATCTCTAAAGCTCAACTCCACCCCAAATTTTTGCTCCAATCTCAAGATGGACAAAAGATCATCCAATTGATCAAATCATTGGATCTTCATCGCAAGGAGTTAAAACAAGATCTGCCGCAATCAATGAATGCTTCTACGTAAACTTTTTGAGCATTATTGAACCAAAGAAGGTAAAAGAAGGTCTTGAAGATCCTCATTGGATTTTTGCAATGCAGGATGAACTTCAAGAGTTTGTAAGAAACAAAGGCTAGACCCTAGTTCCCCTTCCCAAAGGAAAATTTGCAATTGGAACAAAATGGGTTTTTAGAAACAAAAAGGATGAGAATGGAGTAATAATTAGAAACAAAGCCAGGTTGGTTGCTAATGGATATTGCCAAGAAGAAGGAATTGATTATGATGAAACCTTTGCACCTGTAGCTAGGCTAAAAGCAATCAGAATCTTCTTAGCCTATGTTGCACACAAAGGATTCAAAGTTTATCAAATGGATGTTAAATCTGCTTTTCTACATGGTAAATTAAATGAAGAAGTTTATGTACTGCAACCACCTGGATTTAAAAGTACAGAGTTTCCTAATCATGTTTATTATTTGGATAAGGCTCTGTATGGACTTAAACAAGCTCCAAGAGCTTGGTATGCAACTCTGTCCAATTTTCTGATTAAAAATGGATTTGACAAAGGCATAATTGATACAACATTATTCATCAAAAGGTACAAAAATAAGATGCTTTTAGTACAAATTTATGTTGATGACATTATATTCGGCTCTACAAATCAAAAGTATTGTGACAAGTTTTCAGAGTTGATGAAGAGTGAATTTGAAATGAGCCTCATGGGAGAATTAACCTTCTTTCTGGGCTTACAAGTAAAACAAACTTCAGAAGACACTTACATAAGTCAAACTAAATATGTCTCTGAAATTTTACAAAAATACAAACTCAATGATTCAACTTCTATGAAAACACCTCTAGCCACCGGAGTCAAACTTGACTCTGATCCTTCAGGACAATCTGTAGATATAAAAACCTACAGAGGCATGATAGGTTCACTATTATACTTAACTGCAAGTAGGCCTGACATAATGTTTGCAACATGTCTTTGTGCTAGATATCAAGCAAATCCAAAAGAATCTCATTTATCTCCTGTCAAAATAATTTTCAGATACCTAAGAGGGTCACCATCATTAGGCCTCTGGTATCCAAAACTTTCAAGTTTTGATCTAACAACTTACACTGATGCAGATCATGTAGGATGTAAGCTTGATAGAAAAAGTACCTCTGGGTGCTGTCAATTACTGGGCAATAAGCTGGTAAGTTGGTCATCCAAGAAACAAAACTATGTTTCAACGTCAACTGAAGAGGCATAATATGTTGATGCTGCTAGTTGTTGCTCTCAAGTAATATGGATGAAAACTCAGCTCAGAGATTATGGCCAACAATATGAAAGAATACCCATTCTGTGTGATTCAAAAAGTGTCATAGCCATCTCTGCCAACCCAATACAGCATTCAAAGACAAAGCACATTGATGTAAGGTATCATTTCTTAAAAGATCATATTGAAAGGGGAACAATAGAAATGTATTTTGTACCAACTGATCTCCAACTTGCTGATATTTTCACAAAAACTTTAGATGAACGAAGGTTCAATTTTTTAATCAGCAAGTTAGGAATGTTAAATATGTCTACCTAACAAGGAAGAAACTCGGAGTCTCTGATCAAAATATCAGAAACTCTGACCCAAGTAGCATATGTCAATATCAGTTTGTGAATGTTCTCCAAACACATGACAAGGGGAGAAAAATAAAAAGTTGTTCTTTTGTCAAGGGGGAGAAAAAGAACTTCAGACATCTCAGAGTTTCTGAATATTGTCTCAGAATCAATTAAATTTATCAGAGTTTCTGAATATTGTCTCTGTAGTCTTATCAGAGTCTCTGAAATTAATCATCAGAGTCTCTGAAATTGAAGACCTCTTCAAAATCATCTGTCAAGGGGGAGTTAACAACTAAAAGACCAAGTCATTCCTATAACAAGAACTTTATAATTAATAAGCAATTTTTGATATCATTGAAAATAAAAATTCAGTTAAACTGAACCTTTTTTTACTACAAGTGATATCTTAAATTACTTATTAAGGCGAAAGGTTTGTCTAGTCAGCACAAAGAATATATTCAATTTTTTATTGAAAAATGGCGCCCCTTTCCTATTTTCTTGGAACCTACATTCGTAGGTACAATAATTTTCAACGCCACGTGTCACAAAAAGGGATGAGTGAAAGGCCAAACGACTTTATCCAAGGGGTCAAATCACTGCCGTTTCACCTTATGTACTCGAGTGTATCTTTTTCTAAATTTGGATACAAAACCAATTTAACATCCGGATATTCATTTTTACAAATTACTCTCGAGCAATCTCTCTCTCCCCAAAAGAATTTGAACTTCATCTTCTTCACTTCAACCTCAACAATGGCGTCTTTAAATGAATGGTGCAAATTTTTTCCCAAATCTGGCGAACCTTCAAGACTGTATCGCTTTCCAATCAAAGACAACAATCATATGAATCAACTTGATTCTCCCAAATTTGAAGAACAATATGGAGTAATCTACGAGTTCTTCTCTAACTGTGAACTGACTCAAGCCCTAACTGCTTTTACAAATGAATGTTCACTTTCGTTTGTTCAAGAATGGTATTCATCAAGTCACTACAGCGATGCACATAAAGGAATAATCGGCGAGTTCGACATATCTCAAGTTGTAAAATGTCGGATACTCATCAATCCTGCTGTTCTAAGAGAAGTTCTCCCACTCCTAACAGCTGAGGAACTTCAAATCACGCGTTTTGAAAAACGCCCAACTTCTGAAACCCTACTAGAGTTCATTCGAATGCTAGGTTACAACACTGACATCACCATTGAGCAACTTCCGACGACAACACCTACCACCAATCTGGAATTTCATGTTCTCTGTCCTAAATCGCACTCTAATCTGCAAACTGGGAGCATGGATCAAGCAACACCAGAAATACTGTCAATCATGTATGCCCTATTCATCAATCGCAACTTGGACATGGCCGACATAATCTTTGATATGATTCTAACATCAATAGAGAAGAACAACAAATGCTTGGTAAAGGACCCTGAACAAACTACCCAATCATCCAAAGTTCCTTCAATAACATTCCCAAGATTTCTGTCTCTAATCATCCATGTTGCGATCGAGAAGCTTCATATTTTGATTTCCCCTGAACAACCCAAAACTCCATTCTACAAAATGAACAACTTCAAACTGACGATTCTATCTGAAGGCTATCCAGAAGCAAGGAGGATTCCTCACCACATGCTGAATCAGGTAAATCCTCAATTTGTAGCCTTAGCTTCTTATCTTCGTGTTGCCCAAGGACTAGTATCATCCCTCTATAAGTCCTAACATCAACAGCATTTCCCGAAGGATCGGTGCCAATCTTAGTACCAGGTGCCATCGGGGTACCAATCGGTTTACAATTTTCCATTTTGAACTTCTGGAGAATATCAAGAATGTATTTAAATTGATTGATAAAAATCCCCGTTGAAAATTGTTTGACTTGTATTCCGAGAAAGAAGTTCATCTCTCCCATCATACTCATCTGAAAATGTGACACCATGAGATTTGCTAAATTCTTATAGTACTTCGGATTTATAGAGCCAAAAATAATATCATCCACATATATTTGAATAAGAATGATATCGCCTTTTTCCTTTTTAATGAATAAAGTGGTATCGACCGTCCCTTTTGTAAAACCTGACTTGACCAAGAACTGAGATAAGATATCATACCAGGCGCGAGGAGCTTGTTTCAGTCCATAAAAAGCTTTATCCATGATGTAAACGTGATTAGGCTTATCTGGATTCACAAACCCTTCTGGCTATGAGACGTAGACTTCCTCCTTGAGTACACCATTCAGAAAAGCTGTCTTCACCTCCATTTGATAGACGGTGAAGTTCTTGTAGGCTGCGTAGGCTAAGAACATCCGTATTGCCTCTATACGTGCCACTGGAGCATAAGTCTCATCATAGTCTATCCCTTCCTCTTGCCTATACCCCTTGGCAACAAGTCGTGCTTTATTTCTGATAATGGTACCATCTTCATCTTTCTTGTTTTTGAACACCCATTTCGTACCAATGATGGTTTTACCTTTAGGATTGGGTACGAGTCTCCAGACTTTAAGTGCTTCAAATTGATTCAGCTCATCTTACATCGTAGTAACCCAATCTAAATCGACAAGGGCCTCAGATACGGGAGTAGGCTCTATCTTGCTCAGAAATGATTCATGCATACATAGATTTGATGTTGCATACCTAGTTTGCATCGGTTTTGAAGGATCTCCAATGATTTGTTGTATCGGTGCTCTTTGGTCTACTTATGTTCATGAGGGAGTGGATTAGATGTAGATTGATGATTATCAGCATCTAAGAATCCACTTTATCTTCTTCAGATGGTTCAGAAGGAATGGGGTTTTTAGTTGAAGTAGTAGTTGCAGAAGTCTCAATAGGTACAACTTCGTCATTCTGTTGATCAGTCCTTACAGTACACCCAACTGATTCAGCTACTTCTGTCTCTTCATTGTTGGTCACGACTTCAACTGTAGGAATAGGCATTTGAACTAGAACTTCTTGCCGAATCGGGGAGTTGGATTCAGTTGAGATATCTGAAGTGGTTGGATGAATAGTCATCGAGTCTTCTATCCTATCAACCACACCAGATTTAGTGACATTAGATCCATGAAATTCATCATAAAATAATTCAAATAATAAATTCAAATCAGATAATAGAGAAGTAGGCGATGAAGCGCCATCTTATTTGTTCTCTTGAGGTGCAGGTCCTGGACTGGTTGACCCAGAAGCTAGTACTCCGGTTATCATGGGTTCTGAACTGAATTGTTCAGAAGCCATTTCTTCATCAAATGTGACGTTAATGCTCTCAATCACCGTATTTGACTTCTTCAAGTAAATACGATATGCAGTAGATGTAGAGGAATATCCAACGAAGATGCCCTCATCCGCCTTAGCACTGAACTTGTTCAGATTCTCTCTGTCGTTTAGAACATAACACTTACACCCAAATATAAGAAAATATTTGATTGTAGGTGGCCGGTTGTTGATTAATGCATACGGAGTCTTCTGAAATCTGCGGTCTATCATGGAGCGATTCTGAGTGTGACACACAGTTGATACAACTTCAGCCCACAGAAATAGAGGTAAGTCAGATTGGCTGAGGATAGTTCGAGCGGCCCTGACAAGTGTACGATTTTGCCTTTCGATGACTCCATTCTATTGAGGCGTACGTGCAACAGAGTATTAAGGTTATATCCTAACCGATTCGAGATATTCTTCAACTATTTTATTCTAGCACACTGTGCCATTGTCAGTTCTTTGAATCTTGACTTGTTTCTGCAAATTGACTTGGGTCGTCTTCAGAAATGTAATGAGAACTTCGGGCGTCTCATCTTTAGACCGTAGAAACTTGACCCAAGTGTATCGCGAAATGTCGTCCACGATAACTAACACGTACTTCTTTCCGCCTAAGCTTTGCGTTCGCATAGGACCGCATAAATCCATATGCAACAACTCTAATGGAGAGCTGGTACATGGTTCAGGCTTTGGTTTGTGTGGAGCTCTCTTCATCTTTCCCTTTTCACACGCTGCACACAAGTGTTCTTTTTCATACTTCAGCTTAGGAAGTCCTTTCATTAGCTTTCCACTGACCATCTTGTGGATGTACCGAAATTTGAGGTGAGAGAGTCGTCGATGCCATAACCAGCTTTGTTGCATCGAGGCTTTTGAGAGTAGACATACTTGATTGTCAGCCTGGACCTTTGACAAATTGATGGTGTAGAGGTTTGACTTGCGAGTGCCGACCAAGAGTTCTTTCCCGTCTTTAGTGCGTACCGAACATTTCTTGGCCTTGAAATTCATCTCTAAGTCTTTGTCACATAACTGGTCAATACTGAATAGGTTGTTTCCTAAGCCTTCAACGTAGCTCACCTTCTTAATCGTGACATTTTCGTGTACAACATCACCATATCCCAGAATTAGTGAAAACTGATCATTTCCAAAACGAACTGTGCCGCAGTATTTGTCTGTATAGTTAGACAACATACTCTTCTGCCCGGTCATATGCTTGGAACACCCGCTATCTAAGTACCATATATAACGGGTCTGCACAAAACAAATTAGGAAATAAGAGGTTTAGGTACCCATTTATAAATGGGACCTACAGTGTCAGTACATGATTTTGGCACCCATTTAAATTTGGGCCCGCTTTGTCTTTGAAAACCATATGAATGATAAGAAGAATGATAACGATAAGAGGAAACATTATATGAGCCATACCAAACATCAGAATATTTACGAGAAGCATAATCATATCCACCAAAATTTGAAAACTTTTTATTAGATGGAGCTAACTGGAATAATTGCTTTATGGAATATTTCTTGCGAGAATCAACAAGATATGATTTAGAAGTAGCAACATTCACAATCAATTCATCTTTACTAGAAGTCTCTTTATTCAAATTAAAACTAGAACTAGATTTAGCAGTCTCGTCAATCTCCTGTTTTGGTCGCCACACCAACTTAACTTCATGCCTTTGCTTTCTCACATCTGAAACATTTGAAACTTTTGGGTTAGAATTGTGAGATTCAAAAGAATGCTTCTTCTTTGGCTTACCAGTGGTGATCAGTTTCTGTGAATACGGAGATTTTCTTTTCTTACCTTTTGCATTTTTCGATTTCACAGAAACTGATTTATCAACTTTCGTTGATGTTTCACCCTTTTCAAACACACTGGGTAAACCGAAAGAATTAACAACACAAGATGAATGATCAGGAAGTTTGGTAATAAAGTCAAATTGAGCAACACATTCATCTAAAACACCATCAGAGTTTAAGAAATTAAGCTCATTATCAAGTAAACCAGATCTATCATCAGATTTTAAAGCCTTGGAGAATTTAGAAAACACAGTATTTTTGAACACTATAGAAAATACAGTTTGTTCTAAGTCCATCAAAATTCTTTCTTCTGTAAGAGTATTCTCGAGTTCAGAAACTTTACTTTCCAAAACTAGAGGAGGGACGTAAAGCTTACCTTCGATGGGCTTAGCCTCCATTTCTTTTACAGAATAACTATCAATATAGTCATTTGAAAGAAATTTTGATTTATCAGAACTATAACTATTATTCAACCTCTCATAACGAAACGGAAGTTAAACTTTAGTTGTGTTCTTTCTTTTAGCATATTCCTTGGCTTTATCCTCTTCAGACAGACTAGTCCAGAAAACTTTGAGTTCATGGTATTGAGGTGCCAGTTTCATAAATCCAAAATCATAAAGAGTAGGCACTTCAGATATACCCTTTTTAAGGTGGTGTAGGTTCTTGTAACCAAGTCCCCAACAGTCAGATTTCTCTTTAGGTTTGTTCAAATGAAAAGTGTGTTCAGTTTGACCTAAAGTATATAATTTCTCTTCCAAAGCATTCACTTTGTCAATTAAAGATTTCTTTTCTTTTGAAGTCGAAGAGTACATTTTAGAAAGCTCTTTAGACTTAAACTCACACTCTCTATATTTTGAAACAGTTTCAGATAACTCTTTATGAATTATAGTCTTCTCTTTCGCGCTGGTGTCAATGTTTTTGTGCAAAGTTTCAATCAATACATTTTTCTCAGCAATATCATTGCTAAGTGTATGTATAGATTGATTTTTCTCATTAATGACACATCTCTCATGCTTAAGTTTAGACTCTAATTCTTGGAACTTAGACATCATAACATGCATTTGATTCAGAAAATCAGATTCAGTTAAGTCACATACCTCTTCATTATCTCCTTCATCAGAATCAACTTTAGCTTCTGACTGCTGCTTACCCATCAAGCACAGATGTGTTGTCTTGTCCTTCTCTCCTTTTTCAGATTCTTGGTCCGAATGGTCGAGCCAGTATTTATCCACGACCATTAATGCCTTTCCAGCCTCCTGTTGCTTGGCTAGAAGCATCTTATTCTTGTAGTAGTCGGAGTTCTGGACTTTAGGTTTTCGGCAGTCATTGGCAAAGTGACCGAGTTTGCCACAGTTGTAGCACTTTGTTAGTTCTTCCTGCTTGGGGTCTTCTGCTCTATACTTCTTCTTCTCTTCTGGTCTCTTTTCTTCAACTTTCTCCTTCTATTTGTTGTTATTTGGACCAGACGAGTACCTCTAACTGTTAGAGCTAGGCTTTTTATAGAACTTCTTTTGGAAGGCCCTGGTTAGCATTAGCATAGCTTCCTTCAGATTTTCACAATCGTCAGAGTCAGAATTCGCCTCACTATCAGCCTCTTCTGATTCAGATGCTATCATCTTCTTCTTCTTAGCAACTGCTTTGTCTGCCTTTTTCATCTCCGCCTTGATCTCATCCACCTCTTCTTCATTCTGTCTGAGGATTTCATATACTTCATGAAGTGGAATGTCGTTCAGATATTTCATTTGCCTCATCTGTCTAGTGAATCTCTTCCACTCAGGCTGGAGGTTGCTGAGAAAATTCACATTCAACTCAACTTGAGATTTGTTGATCTTGTTCTTGCTTAGCTAGTTCAACAATGTCACAAATCTGTCATAGGTGGCTTCTAGTGATTCTCCAACTTTAGCATTGAATTCTTCATAGTTGTTCAGGCAGTTGGATACTTTGAATTGGTTGCCGACTTTAGATCCGATCATCATCTTCTCCATTTGATCCCACATTTGCTTGCCGGTAGCGTTGTAGCTATCAATGTTGACATAAATTTCATTCGGTATGCCTTGGAGAGTAAATGATTTTGCCAGTTTGTCAACTTTATGTCTTTTTGTCTGCTCTTCAGAGTATTCCGCAAGTGGTAAAGGTTATACTCTTTGTGCTTCTTCGCCATTCTCTCCAACTACAGTGAGAGTCTTGGTTAGAATGGTCATGATTCCTTCCTTTAGGGATATCCTGATGTAATCGCCCAAATCATTCTGGTCGATGAAGTCCAAGAATCTGTCTTTCCATTGCTCGTACTCCCATTTGAAGAGTACGGGTGGCTTCACATCAGTTCCAATAGCAAGAGCTTCCCGAGATGACATCCTTATACTGATATGATTAAGATATGCAATAAGAAACTTGAAAAATGATCGTTAGTCCAGATAAAATCAAGTAAATACGGATTAATACTGAAAAAATAAGAAACTGAAGCAAAAAGGCATAAATGCGCCAAAGGGCAGTGGCGCAAAAGAAAGTTTTGCGCTAGAAGAGTCTGGCGCAAAAGTCCAGAAATGCGCTAATGATTTGCGCTAAGTGAACCTGGCGCAAACAATAGTTTTGCGCTAATAGGGGCTGGCGCAAAAGGAACTTTGAAACCCTTGAGTTCTGCGCAAGATGAGGTCGGCGCAAGAAACTAAGTGACCCTTGATGAGTTTTGCGCGAGAAGCAAGTCACGCGAAATGGAGGTTTACGCGGCACGTGAGTGGCGCAATAAGTACTTTGCGCGATGAACTGATGGCGAGAATCTTGTGACACACTTTGCGCGAAGAGCTGGTGGCGCAAAAGTTGTTTTGGACGAGGAACTGTTGGCGCAAAAATGAATTGGCGCAAAGTCGATGAACTGGCGCAAACCTTTGTTCTTCACCTGAACTTTGAAAAACGTCTTTGAAAATTCTAAATACCAATCTAGACTTTGATTTACACCACAAAACTTTGTCAATTAGATCTCCTAATCATCTATAGCAGATTACAAGCAAGTAATTTCACAAATAAATACTCTAAAAAAGATTTTGATCTATGAACCAGTGCACAGACTCGTGAAAACAAAAAGCACAAAATTCATCAAAAAGTGAAACGATTACAGTGCAATACTTGTTAAAATTGACACAAATTCACTTTATACTAATTTCGAAGAAAAACCAATAGATTTCTAATCGAAAAACACACTAAAAATCGAAAATCGATTTTGGAAGATGATGAACAGTGCCGACTGAAAAACTTTGATTTTAATCTGGGTTCTTCTCTAATACCAATTGAGTGTCCCTGTGATTCACATTTCAATCAAGCAAAAAAATAAACAATAATGAATAAGCAAACCTGATATTGAATTAGCAATCGATTCAAATGGTTACAAGGCTTGAATATGAATATCTCGATAAGCTCTCTCTTTTCATTCTAGTTGTCGTCTCTCTCTATTTCTCTCTCTCAATTACGTGCGTCTACTAACCAAGATATACACACCTCACACCTCACAAAACCTAAAAACCCTTAATCAAACCAAATACCTATTTTAAGGGAAAAGGACTAAAAACGAAAATACAAAAATAAACTTAGACTTTATAATTGAGAGTTGACTTTTTCAGCTTTGACTTCAGATTTCCGTCTTCAATCTTGATGATCTTGAATCCAATAAATCTGTGCTCTAAAACAATTTCTTGTTGATTTTTCATGTTTGTCGTGTTTAGTCCCTGTTTTCGTTTTTTTTTTCATTTTTAGTCCGTTTTGTGTCATTTTTTGTATGTTTTTACTGTTTCTGAGCATATCTGATATATCTTTCATAATTTTGCAGGTTTGGAGCTTGAAGTTCAAGATATTTCCGTGTTGACTTTTCAGAATTAATTTTTGAAGAGAAATTTTTTAATTTGTTTCTCAGATTTTAATTTTCTGAAATTTTTTCTGAATTTAATTTTTGTTTTGGAAAGGGTATCCTGGGCCTATGGGCCAGACTAATCCCTGGCAATTATGGCCTTTGGCCCAGCTGCTAAAGCGTGCAACCCTGAGTTTATCCTCAGTAGTCACAAGTGCTGCTAGTGGGGCTCGAAAAATTTAATTGTTGTATTCATTTTAGAAGGTGTGCACATAATTGTACTTCTAATCGAAGTTTTCTTTTGACGATCATATTCTTACAGATTTCAAGATGTCTCAAAGTTTCAATTTTGATTTTGACAGGATGAATCTTTTGGAGGCTAAAGCGAATATTAAAAATCTTCTTGGACAATTATCGATATACACCAGAATGGCAACTGAATGTGACATAGAAAATTCAAAGCTTAAAGCTGAAAAGGCTGAATTGCAAATCAAAGTCTCTGTGCCTGAATCAGAAATAAAAGGTCTGATAGATAAATCTGAAAGTCCAGATCTTAGAGCGGAAAGAAAAAAGTTTGAAAAAAAAGAAAGATTACTGAAATGAAAGACAAATTTTCTCAAGGTGTCAAGATTGTCAAGAAAGAAAGAGAAGAGTTTAAAAGAGAAAGAAAAGCTTATGCTAAAAAGTTTTCTGACTTCTCAAGAAAGTCCTTTGAAGAGAATAAATCCTTAGAACTCAAATGTACAAAACTTTCTGTTAGAGCATAAATCTGTTGGATACAAGATCAAAAACACTAAAGGTCAGAGTTCAAGAAGTCAAAGCTGAGAAAGTCAACTCTCATTAAAGTCAAAGTTTCCTTGTATTTGTATTTTGTTTTCTTTGTAATTCTTGTAGGTATAAATACCTTGTATTTTCTGTTTTTAGAGTAGTAGTAACTTGAGAATCTGAGATAGCATCTAGAGAGAGAGAATTGTAGAGAGATAAAGAGGTATTCTAGAGAGAGAAATTTGTAAACATTGAATTGAATTGAAATCAAACAGGTAATTGAGCTTATATTGTTTGTTTGATTATGATTAAGAAACTAGATTCAGGACACACAATTGGTATTAGAGCAGATCCAATTATGATATTAAATCAAGAAATGTTCGACACTGTGTTCGTCGAAGTCCAAAACGATTTCTGAGTTCTTGTGCAAATTTCGAGTTGTAATCGATTAGGTTTTGTATGTTGAGTATAATCTATCGAGTTTGTATAGTTGAATTTGTAAATTGCACTGTAATTTTCTAGTATTTTTGGATTTTATTGAGTTTTATGTCACGAGTTCATACGCACTGTAAGTGAATCGAAATGGTTCAATTTATGTTTGTTAGTCAAATTTTTGTGCTGTAATAGGGTTTCGTATGATGTGGGGAAGAATTTTTGCAAATAACAGGTTCAGAAATCAAGTTTACGTGTTTTTAAATCAATCAGATCAAGTACACGCAAGGAAAAATCAAGAGCGCGCAAGATCTGACTTTCGCGCTAGTTCATCTGAAGAACGCGCTAACAGGCAAACACGCAAATAGTGCCTTGGGCGAACTGACAAACGCGCAAACCCTTGCAAGTTTAAAATTCTCTTAAATTTGTATAAGTGTTGGAACGCGCAAATCGTTGCGAGTTTTAAGTTTCGCGCTAGCTTAAGTTAGCGATTTCTAAGTTTCGCGCTACCTTCAATCTGCAAGTTCTTCTTTCGCGCAACCAACGTCTAGCGTGTTTCATATTTTGCGCTACCAACGTCTAGCGAGTTTCAAACTTTGTGCCATCAACTACTAGCGTGTTTCTATGTTTTGCGTGAATAGTGGTTAGCGAATTCTGAGAAAACGCGCAATCTTCGGTTAGCGAATTCTCAAAACGCGCAAGCTTCGGTTAGCGAATTCTTCAAATGCGCAAGCTTCAGTTAGCGAGTTCTGACAAATGCGCAAGCTTCGGTTAGCAAGTTCAGCAAATTCGCACGTCTGTTTTAGCGAGTTTCTTTGTGAATAGTGTTTTGCACGAATAGGCGTCTGCAAATTTTTCCGAGAATAGTGCTTTGCGAGTTTTGGGAATAGGAAAAGTAATTTGCGAGTTTCAGGACTTAGTCAATTTTTTTTAAAATTTTATTTTTCAGTAGTCTTGTGATTTCATTTTTGGACTAACGACCAGTTTCTAGTTTCTTATTGCATATTTTTTAAAACAGGTGCATACAAGACTTCCAAAGACGCTCTTTCTATTGCTACGGATGTCAAGCTCCCGGTTCGGTTTAAAGGGGAATAGGAACAGTGGAAAGACAGATGTCTGGATTTTGTGGATAGGAATGCAAATGGGGAAAACATTCTGCTTTCAATTACTGAAGGTCCCATGGTATCACCTACTGTTCAGATACCTGATGACGATTCATCTGACAGTGAGGATGGTGATGTGGACAGAGAGCAAAAGATGAAAACTGTTCCAATGGATTTTACAGAGTATTCTGAGGAGCAAAAAAGTCGTTTTAAAACAGATAAGCAAACAAGATCTCTTATACTTCAGAGAATTACTAATGAGATTTACATCAAGATAGATAGCTACAAGGCAAATGCAAAGTAGATGTGGGATCAACTTCAGAAGATGATGATGGGTTCCAAAGCCGACAATCAGATGAAAGTGGTTAACTGCATTAATAGCTACGAGGAATTCAAAGCAAAAGAAGATGAGAGATTAGAAGACACCTATGAACGGTTTGTACTGATACTAAATGAATTGTCCAAGAACAAAGTGAAAAAGAAGCAGATCGAGAACAATGTAAAGTTTCTAAGCATCCTACAACGTGAATGGAAGAAGCATACGCGTAGGATGAAACAGATGAAGGATCTAAGTGACATTCTGTTACCTGAAGTTTATGAAACGTTGTGGAAGAATGAAGAGGAGGTGGAAGAGAAAAGAGCTGAGAAAAAGAAGACAGAGAAATTTCCGGATCCCATAGCATTGGTAGCCGGAGAAAAGAAGAAAAAGAAGAAGATAGTGGTTTCAAGTTCTAAATCAGAATCTGAATCTGATAGAGATGACGGAGAAAGTCTGAAGCAAGCAATGGTATTACTGACCCGAGGATTTCAAAAGAAATTTTACAAGAAGCCGGGATCTAATTATCAGAGATACTCTTCGCCCAATTCCAAGAACCATGAGCACAGAGAAAGGGTAGAAGGAAACAGATTTGTAGAAAAGAAACCGGAAGAAAAGAAGAAGTTTGTGAATGACTACACCAGTACTGAAAAGAAGATGGCTAATGATCTGATCAAATGCTACAACTATGGAAGTTCGGACATTATGCAAAAGAATGTCGGAAGCCAAAGGTTCGCAACTCAGAGTATTATCAAAACAAATTGCTCTTGGCCAAACAACAAGAAACTGGCAAGGCATTAATGGCTGAAGATGAATACTGGTTGGATCATTCTGATGAGGAAGAAGAGAGAGAAGAAGTTGCTCATATATGCTTAATGGGCAAAGAGGTGAAATATGATGATTCAGATGATGAAACAGTTGATGAGGTAGCACTTAACTGAAAAAGATTTCTTAATCAAAATGGAATCCATGATGGTTGAGCTTCAGGACTTACAAATAAAACTGAAAAAGGAAAAAGACAGATTTGCTAAAAGAAACAACAAGATCTTTGAGCTTAATAAGTCCGTTATTGGGAACAAAGATCTAATTGATTTCTTATGCAAGTCTTCTTATGATTCTAAACTTCAAGTAGATTGTTTTTAAAAGAAGATCTATGATTTTGAAGCTAAAATTTCTAAGTCTGATTTTGAGAAGAAAGAATCTGCACTAACTGTTTATAAATTGCAGGTTGAAAACAAGCTCTTAAATAAGAAGGTAAATGGTCTGGAAGCCAAACTTTATGCAAGAGGTCAAACAGGTCAAACTATTTTTCTTAATGCACCTAATGATGAGGCTGATGTTAAGGAAAAAGGGGGTCTTGGTTATGAAAACTGTAATACCCCGATTTTCGAAATTTATCAATCCAAGTTAATACAGAAACTGAGATATTAAGGAAAAATAATATTTTTGATTTTGGACTTGAATCCTTGATTTTATAGTCTAGATGGATGAAGGATTCAATTACGAGTACAACGGTTCTCTCCGGAGCGAAAACGGAGTTATGATGGAGAAGTTATGGCCAAAACAGTGATCGGGGAAGTTTACAGCTCGCGGTACAATCTCGGCGAAAGTGCCCCGCGAGAGTGACACATGTCACTTTCGCCGTCACTCTCGGCAACCGCGCCTGGATGATTAAAATCGCAATTTGCAGCCCCAAACTTCATTTCCTCATATCTTTTGATCCAGAGCTCCGATTTGGGTGATTCAAGTTGCTATAGTTTCATTTTTGAGAGATTTTCAAGGATATGGAAAGATAATGGAAGTCTATTGAAGAATACTAGAGTATTTTGTGGTGGTAAGCTTCACATCTCTCATTATTCATGTTCCTCCCCAAAGTTTTCTAGGTTTTCATCCATCCTTTGTTCTCCCTTTATTAGATTGAAGGTTTGTAATCATTTTGGTGAACTAGAAGTGTTTTGGTTGGTGAATTCAAGCTTGGGTTAAGGTAATCTTCTATCCTCTAAAGTTATGGAAGTTAGGGTTTCAATATTAGTTGAGGTATCCATGTATATGGATTGGGAAATGATTATTTGTGGTTGATTATGTTTAATTGTGGTTGAATATGTATGGATTTAGGTTTTGGAAGTTTTGTCTTGAGAATCCAAGTGTTCTTCAAAAGAGCTCGTTGGGTGAAATCTAGATTTAACCTAAATCTAGCAAGGTGAGTTTACTAAACTTTTGTTAAAACTGGATACACATCATATTTGCTATTTGTTGTTATTATCACATATTTGCTCAAAATGGTCATCTTTATGGGTTAATGCATTTGATGGTATTTCCATGAGATTATGTGAGACATGTGTTTATGAAGTATCATCCCATGATTTATCCTATTTGTGGAATTATTTGGGGTTCCCATGATGTGTAATTAATATGGGTATTTTGACATGTTTAATGAGTATATGCTTGGATAATATGATGATTTCCAAATAGAATACTCTCTTCGTGATATTGTATCTACAACGTAGTTATGTCGATATTTAAGTCTTATGATGGGCTCATGCTATTAGGAGGGTGTTATTATACCCACGGTTGGTATTGAATTATATTTGGTTGAAATATACCTAATGACCTCCTATATGCGTTATGTTGGACGAACCAAGTCAGTATACTAGGAGGATGTAGTCTTGGGCGTCACTGTGATGGTATGTTCCTAGACCTCCGCCATTCGGGGAATTTTCTATGCGATACTATTCGAGTGTGCCGGGCCTTTCGGGTGTTCCTTATTAAGGGCATCAAGGTATATCGACTCTTGGGTGGGATTTGATTGGTGCTTTGGGTCTCCCCTAATGACTCCACATGTTATGAACACTGGTTAACTGCTGATAAGAATTATGACTATTCATACATGCTTCTTATTGTTCAAATCACTAGGCTTTTTGGCCTAACATTTGTTTGGTGTCGATGTGTATCTCAGGTTTTAGCGGCACCGGTTCTAAGCAGGCATAGTGCTTGGGTGAGAGATTTGAGAATATTGCAATTGGACTTACTTTCGGTAGGAGAACCTTTGGGTTTATAAATGACACCCTTATTTGTAATATCTTTTCTAGTTATGGAAATTAGATTAGTTGGTGGTTATTTATTGTCCGTTTATTTATGACTGTATTTAAACAGGTTTGTGTATTTTCCCATTGTTGGGAGGCTCTTGCTTTGGCAATTTTAAATACCGCATGTCCGTTTTTCGGATTTTTTTGTTATCCCTATTTTAGGGTGTTACAAGTTGGTATCAGAGCTCTAGTTTAAGTGAACTAGGCATGAATGTCAGATGTCTAGACTTAGACTGAGTATGTTAAGTATTGATTGTCAGATGGGTAGAATTTCTAAGATTAGTTAGTCTTAGAGTCGACGGAAACTATGGTTATTAAGCGTTGTGGCGATGGTAACGAGAACCTTTATGTATTATATGTTCATAATCTCACCTAGGTAATGTTACTATGAGGATATTTATACGTGATGGTGCTTGAAGTGCCGTTACTGTGGCAATTGGTAATGTAGTAGTACCTTCTCTTGTGCTTGGTTTACTAATGTTGTGATATTTGGTAGACGTGGTAGTACGTTTCCTTCGTGTTCAATTCTGTTAATCTCCTCCTTATTCATCCTCGTGGTTGTGTGAACTGTATTGGTATGTTGACCGTTGGGGTCGTGAGAAAGTTTATGAATGGGTATATATTAGAAAAGGTTGACGATTATATTATTCGTTACTTGGAGTGACGGTAAGTATGGTGATTGTATTAAGTGGACTGTTTCGAGTCGGATTGATTGGTTAGATTAGAACCATAGACTTTTTGAATCGATGTATTCGAGGAGGATTTGTGAGGTGAACCCATGAATTCTGAGGTCTTTGCCTTAAGACATTGAACATCTGGATGACGATAGTGTAACTATAGAAATCGAGGAGCGTGAGTTCAAGTTGATTTGTTAAAACGGTGTACATGCCAAAATGGTTATTTTAAAGTGTTTTACATGAGATGGTTAACTACTGATAAGTTCTGAGTATTTTGAAGTAAAAATGTATTTTACTTGGTATTTGTCAAAGTGTGAGTATTTTAATGACTTTTCACATTTGATATACTTGGCTTATTTAGGTCCATAAAATACTCATATTTGGAATTTGGACATCTTGATAAGTAATATCATGATTATAGCATTTTGGGATTTTGTACAAATAGAGTCCATTTCATGACTTATGCATCTTGGTAATTTTTGGTACAAATAAAGTCTATTACATGTTATATGCATTTTGGCGTATTTGCATTCATAAACCCTTTTAAAATTCTTTGGTCCCATTATGTATTGATTTTTGGGGCTAATCTCGTCTTTGAAGTTTATATCTTCGTAAACGTTGTTTAAAGACATTTCATTATTTGGGGGACCGATAATGGTTGGTCAAATGGATTTTTGAGCATTTTAGCTCTCGGTGTCGACTTAAAGAGTATTGAGGACATTTGTCCGGTTTTAATGGCTCGATTTAGAATCCAATTTATGATTTACATCTTAATGCATTTTATTGCATATTTATAATCGTTGCAGGCTCGAGTGATTTTGTCATTCATGAGTTAGTTTTATTTGATGGTCAATTGGGTGGGACGCGGTTGGACTCCGGGACTCATGTTTTATGACCAAACTTGACAAGTAGGCACTAGGAGGAGGTAGTCTTGGGCGACACCGTGTGGGTGGGTGCCTAGATCTCCGTCGTAGGGGAATTTCCTCAGTTATAGTCCCTGGACGTACCGGGCCTTTTGGGTGTCCTTTGTGGCATCAATGTATCTCGTCTTTTGGGTGGAACTTGTCAAGGATTCGTAGGGCCACTTGGACTTTCAGGTCATTAAGTGTCATGCGATGAACGTTGTAGGAGCGGCATACTTTGTGTTCTTCCGCTCTCAACGGATACGGGTACCCCCGTTGTCGGCCACTATGTTTTGGATATTTAATTGTCCATTTGGTGCATATGATTTTATAAACCGTTGGAAAATGCATGTCATTGAACTAGGAGTCGTTTTGGAAAACATTTTGTTGCAACCAATTAGAAGTTTTGGTTATTTTGGAATGTTTAGTTTTATGATCATGTTGAGACGTTTCTTCGATGATTTTACATATATAATTGGAGTTCAATTGACGTAAGTGTCATTTTGTATATTTGATTTTATAAACCTTCGTTCAGAAAACACATATTATTGTGTTATGAGGCATTTTGAAAATGTAAGAGTATGAGTTCATTTGAAAAATGGTTTGTCTCAACCAGCGATGAGATTTTAGTTAAGTATACTTTTGGTCATGTTTGCATAATAGTTAGTCAAACGTGTTTCAATATTTATATTGACTTTCATTAGGTATTTGCGTAAACTGTTGGGTCATTGGCTCGGTTTTAACTAAATGGAGTCTTGAAGAAATTTTTCCGGTTTAAAAACAGTGGTATTGTTTCCCTTTTGAGTTTAGTGGGAACAGTTCAGTTGCACATATCATGTATGCGTATTTTATTGGAAATTTTCGTCTTGGTATTTTAGCCAATGTTTTAGAACGATGAGAGCATGTTTATATTTGGCTTTGAACTCAAAAATGACACAAATTATTTCATGTTTTAACCGGGTGCATACGCATATCAATCTACTAGCTTTGTGAAATAAACGCTCGCATGCAAGTTTTGTTGTGAAATCTTATTTCATGCCGCTTTGTGACTAAAAGAGAGAAAACTTTAAGAGTTCGATATTATGAGCTTGTGGTCTTGGATTTTGCAAAAATTTTGTTTATACAGTTTGGAATTAAACTAAATGCTCTTACAATTGCTCAAATCGCATGCATATGTCTTTACTAAACTTTGGGGAATAAACCGATGTATGCGAGTCACAATGAGAAGTTTTATTTAATGACATTTCATGGTTCATTTACAGAAATTTTAGGATTCGATTTTGTGAATTTCCCTTCTGTAGTTTTGTATGAAAATCTTGTTATACACTGTTTTAGTACATGAAACTATTTCTCGTTCATTACATAAATTATACTGTTGGTGTGAGTAATCGTATAGAGGATTTATGTTATTTCGGATGTATATAGGTTTGGTTGGAAGTTTTATCTTCCGACGTCTTGTGCTAAAGTAAAATATTTTTAAAGTTAAAGTTGTGAAATCCTCTTTTGAGAGTTGTACAAACTTTTATTGCACATTTTATGGGATGGAAAGTTATTTTCATACGCATAGCATAAATTGATGCATACTAAGACCTGGGTAGTTGTTTGAAAATTTTGTTACGCATCTTTCGTTATCGTTTTATTAGCGTAAGTACTGATCAAATGAGTTTTGAAAATGGTTTTTATAGGTGTGGAATTGGTGATCAATTTTGAAACCTATCGAATGCACGATAGTGTATTTTTACCGCACGTTTAATTATAAATTTCAACTTGGCATAGTAGTGTGAAAAACCTTGAACTCATTGGGCTATCGGTGTAAGCCCCCTCGTGTTAGAAGTCGATATTAAGGATTTAAAAGAGTCCTCGGATTTTGAGGCGTTAAACAGCTGCTTTCTTCCAGTTACTTAAGTAACGATCTTTATGCTTCGTTAAACCTGCGGATTAAGATCGTGTTCGGTTGTTTGGGTATGGTTGGTTTTGGAATGATGAGAATTTGGTACGACGACATGTTGTGTGTCGGTGGTGTATTATATTGTTTGGTATTTGTGAATAATGATGATGTTATGGTTGACTGGTAAGGAAGTTAGATGTTGATAATTAAAAATCAATCATTGGTATTTTGATAATTGTCAAAACTTTCGCTAATTTGGAAATAGATGCTTGAGTGCATGGTGGGAGTTTGGTGGTAATGTTTATTGGATACATTTGGTGTGAATGTCGAGGTGGACTTTAAGTACAAATCGACTATCAAGGAGACCTTGATACGTCGTATTTAGAGGTATTTAAACGAAATGTTTGATTTGGGATATTTTTGGTGGAAATGATTGAATAAGGCCGTAGGTTACTCTTGGAGTAATACGAGCAATCTAAGGTTGGGAGGCAACCGAGATTTAATGATTAAGAAAATGATTAATCAGGGACTCAATGTTCATCCTGATATCGGCAAAATATATTGAACGTTAAGATTTAGTTTGTAATGGCACGGTTTGAGAAACGCAGCGACAACCTAAACCGGGATGCAATCGGGCCGTATATGAGGTGACGTCTCATGAAGATATTCCTTTTGGATAGTAAATCAATCAATATTTCCAAGTGTGATGTTGGGTGCTTGGTGGTTCCAGATTTCGAGGACGAAAACTCTTTTAAGGTTGGGAGGATTATAACACCCCGATTTTCGAAATGTATCAATCCAAGTTAATACAGAAACCGACATATTAAGGAAAAATAATATTTTTTATTTTGGACTTGAATCCTTGATTTTATAGTCTAGATGGATGAAGGATTCAATTACGAGTCCAACGATTCTTTTCGGAGCAAAAACGGAGCTATAATGAAGAAGTTATGGCCAAAACAGTGATCGGGGAAGTTTACAGCTCGCGGTACAATCCCGAGGATAGTGCCCTGCAAGAGTTACACTTGTCACTTTCTCCGTCACTCTCGCCAACCGCGCCTGGACGATTAAAATCGCATTTTTCAGCCCCAAACTTCATTTTCTCATATCTTTTGATCCAGAGCTTCGATTTGGGTGATTCAAGTTGCTATAGTTTCGTTTTTGAGAGATTTTCAAGAATATGGCAAGAGATTGGATGTCTATTGAAGTATACTAGAGTATTTTGTGGTGGTAATCTTCTCATCTCTCACTATTCATCTTCTTACCCAAAGTTTTCTAGGGTTTCATCCATCCTTTGTTCTTCCTTTCATAGATTGAAGGTTTGTAATCATTTTGGTGAACTAGAAGTGTTTTGGTTGGTGAATTCAAACTTGGGTTAAGGTAATCTCCTCTCCTCTACAGTTATGGAAGTTAGGGTTTCGGTATTAGTTGAGGTATCCATGTATATGGATTGGGAAATGATTCTTTGTGGTTGATTATGTTTAATTGTGGTTGAATATGTATGGATTTAGGTTTTGGAAGTTTTGTCTTGAGAATCCAAGTGTTCTTCAAAAGAGCTCGTTGGGTGAAATCTAGATTTAGCCTAAATCTAGCAAGGTGAGTTTACTAAACTTTTGTTAAAACTGGATACACATCATATTTGCTATTTGTTGTTATTATCACATATTTGCTCAAAATGGTCATCTTTATGGGTTAATGCATTTGATGGTATTTCCATGAGATTATGTGAGACATGTGTTTATGAAGTATCATCCCATGATTTATCCTATTTGTGGAATTATTTGGGGTTCCCATGATGTTTAATTAATATGGGTATTTTGACATGTTTAATGAGTATATGCTTGGATAATATGATGATTTCAAAAAGGAATACGCTCTTGGTGATATTGTATCTACAACGTGGTTATGTGGATATTTAAGTCTTATGTTGGACTCTGGCTATTAGGAGGGTGTTATTATACCCACGGTTGGTATTGAATTATATTTGGTTGAAATATACCTAATGACCTCCTATATGCGTTATGTTGAACGAACCAAGTCAGTACACTAGGAGGATGTAGTCTTAGGCGCCACTGTGATGGTTTGTGCCTAGACCTCCGCCATCCGGGGAATTTTCTCTGTGATAGTATTCGGGTGTGCCGGGCCTTTCGGGTGTTCCTTGTTAAGGGCATCAAGGTATATCGACTCTTGGGTGGGATTTGATTGGTGCTTTGGGTCTCCCCTAATGACTCCACATGTTATGAACACTTGTTAACTGCTGATAAGAATTATGACTGTCATACATGCTTTTTATTGTTCAACTCACTAGGCTTTTTGGCCTAACACTTGTTTGGTGTGAATGTGTATCTCAGGTTTTAGCGGCACCGGTTCTAAGTGGGCATAGTGCTTGGGTGGGAGATTTGAGAATATTGCAATTGGACTTACTTTCGGTGGGAGAACCTTTGGGTTTATAAATAACACCCTTATTTGTAATATCTTTTCTAGTTATGGAAATTATATTAGTTGGTGGTTATTTATTGTCCGTTTATTTTCGACTGTATTTAAACAGGTTTGTGTATTTTCCCATTGTTGGGAGGCCCTTGCTTTGTCAATTTTAAATACCGCATGTCTGTTTTTCGGATTTTTTTGTTATCCCTATTCTTAGGGTGTTACAAAAACCCTCATTACTTAAAGAAAGCCATCAGAAAACAACCAACACTTTATAACTTTGATTTTCTTGCTGTTGCTGGTAAATATACTCATTTAAAACCCAAATTTGTTATCAAATTACCAGAAGAAGTTGAGGCCAAGGAAACTGAAAAGAGAAAGAATGTTAAGAAAATGCAACTACCGTTTAACTATGAAAAGTTACATGATAGTTATCTTTCTGAAACACCAATAGTTTTTTCAAACGACTATTTTGCTAGTTATTCTATTTCTGAGATGGAGGCAAAACCTGCAGTTGCAAAAGTTTATGTTCGTCCACTCATTAATGAAAGCAAAATAGTTGAACTTGAAAATGTTTTATCTGATGAAAGACTTTTGGTAGATATTGAACAAAGTGTATTTTCTACTGTTTTACAGAACACAGTTTTTCAATCTAAATCTACAAAGTATTCTACAGTTTCAAAGGCACCTCAAACTTCAACAGATAACTTTGATGACTTATTTGCATCTGCAAATGATTTTCTCAATTCTGATGATGGGTGTTTAGAAGAAAATGATATGTTTGATTTTAATGCTTTTCTTCCGGATCATTCTACTTTTCTAATAAATGGAAAAGTGTTACCAAGTGTTTTTAAAACTGGTGCATCATCAACTAAGGTTAGTGAACCAGTTTTGGTGACTGCTGCTTATTATTCTAAGGGTAAGAAACATAAGAGACAACAATCACAGAAACGGATCAATAATGGTAAACAAAAGAAAAATCAATCTCAGAAATCTGATTTTCCTAATCAATCTAAATCTTTTGTTTTAGATGTAAGAAAGAAAAGGTCGGAAGCAAGAACTGAATGGCAACCAAAAACGAAGAATGATGAAACAGCTGAATCTATTTCTGATAACTCATGTAATAGAGCTGATAGTAGTGATACTGATGTAGTTGGTCAACTTGCTTGTCCTAAACAAAACCTTGTAACTTCTTACAAGCGTTATTCAATAAAGCAATTGATTCAATTATCTCCTACTACTAATAAATCTTTTCATTATCGGAGAAATGATTTTGCTTATCATCATACTTCTAATGATTGGTTTGGAACTTATCATGTTTATTCTTCTAAATCTAGTTTTTCGAAGGAAAAGAGGATCCATATTCAAATGGATACCAAAATCATGTGCTAATCTGTTAGGACCCGTTTTTAAATGGGTACCTAAAATTGTTATTTCCTGATTTCTCTTGCAGACCCGACATATGTGGTACTTGGATAGCGGTTGTTCCAAGCATATGACTGGGCAGAAAGCTTTATTGTCTAATTATACAGAGAAATTCAGTGGCAATGTGAGATTTGGGAACGACCAGTTTTCACCGATCTTAGGATATGGTGACATCATTCAAGACAACATAACGATTAGGAAGGTGAGCTATGTCGAAGGATTATGGCACAACTTGTTTAGCATCGGTCAATTCTGTGACAAAGGGTTAGAGGTTAATTTCAAATCTAAGAGATGTTTGGTTCGTACTGAAGACGGCAATAAACTCTTAGTCGGCAATCGAAAGACAAATCTCTATACCATCAATCTTTCACAAGTACAGAATGATAATCAGGTTTGCTTACTAACAAAAGCTTCGATGCAACAAAGTTGGCTTTGGCACAGACGTTTATCGCACCTGAATTTTCGTTACATAAACAAGCTGGTCAAAGAAAAGCTGGTAAATGGACTTCCTGAGCTGAGATACGAGAAAGAACACTTATGTGCAACATGTCAAAAAGGGAAGATGAAGAGAGCCGCACATAAACCGAAGCCTGAACCAAGTACCAGTTCTCCACTAGAGTTGTTGCATATGGATCTTTGTGGTCCGATGCCAACACAAAGCTTAGGCGGTAAGAAATACGTGTTGGTTATCGTGGACGATTATTCGCGATACACGTGGGTCAAATTTTTACGATCAAAAGATGAGACACCCGAAGTTCTCATTATTTTTCTAAAGACGACCCAGATGAATTTGTAGAAACCAGTCAAGCTTCTTAGAACCGACAATGGCACAGAGTTCAAAAAACAAGATTGTTGAAGAATATCTCGAATCGGTTGGGATATCACATCAATACTCTGCTGCTCGTACGCCCGAACAAAATGGAGTAGTCGAAAGGCGAAATCGGACGCTAGTCGAGGCCGCTCGTACTATGCTTAGCCAATCCGAATTACCTCTATTTTTATGGGCAGAAGTTGTGTCTACTTCTTTTCATACTCAGAATCGGTCCATGATACACCACCGTTTTCAAAAGACTCCGTATGCGTTGATCAACAACAGAACACCGACAATCAAGTATTTTCACATATTTGGGTGTAAGTGTTTCGTGCTTAACGACAGAGTGAGTCTGAACAAGTTCAGTGCCAAGGCAGGTGAGGGTATCTTCATTGGTTATTCTTCGACATCTACTGCATATTATGTTTACCTGAAGAAGTCAAAGACAGTCGTTGATAGCGTAAACGTCACATTTGATGAAGAAATGGCTTCTGAACAACTCAGTTCAGAACCTGTGATAACTGGAGTATTAGCTTCTGGGCAGATAAGTCCAGAACCTGTTTCTATAGAAAACAATTCGAATAACGCTTCTACATCTACTAGTCATTTATCTGATTTAGATTTGTTATTTGAATTCTTTTATGATGAGTTTCTAGGATCTAATTTGCCTAAATCTAATGTGACTGACAGGTCTGAAGACACAAGTTGTAATCATCCAGTCACTTCAGAAGTCATAACTGAATCTGAATCCCCCGTTCAGTCAGAAACTCACATTCCAACATATACTCCTACAGTTGAATATGTACAAGTAACTGCTGAGCCAGAAGTAACTATGTCAGCTGGGTGTGATAAACTGTCTACTCAACAACCAGAGTCTGTTGTTCCAACTGATGTTTTTGCACCTGAGACGTCAACTGCAAACCCCCCTCCAACTACTCAAACTGAAGAGCCTGATAGTGGATTTTTAGATGATAACCATGATCAATCTTCATCTAATCCACTTCCTCATGAGCATCACTGGACCAAAGAACACCCTTTACACCAAATTATTGGAGATCTTAACAACCCTGTGCAAACTAGGTCAGCAACTTTATACCAGTGTCTGCATGACTCATTCCTCAACAAAATAGAACCTACTCGAGTATCAGAAGCTCTTGCTGATTCAGATTGGGTATCTGCTATGCAAGAAGAATTAAATCAGTTTGAAGCCCTGAAGGTCTGGAGATTAGTTCCAAAACCAGAAGGAAAGACCGTGATAGGAACCAAATGGTATTTAATAACAAAAACGATGAAGATGGTATTGTCATAAGGAATAAAGCAAGACTTGTTGCCAAATGTTACCGGCAAGAGAAAGGCATAGACTACGATGAGACTTATGCTCCAGTAGCGCGTATAGAGGCAATCCGTATGTTTCTAGCCTACGCAGCTCACAAGAATTTCACAGTCTATCAGATGGACGTGAAAACGGCCTTTCTGAATGGAATACTTAAGGAGGAAGTATACGTGTCTCAACTAGAAGGGTTCGTCAATCCAGATAAGCCAGATCACGTCTACATTTTGGATAAATCTTTGTATGGTTTGAAACAAGCCCCTCGCGCATGGTATGATGTTCTATCTAAATTTTTGGTCAAGTCAGGTTTTTCCAAAGGTAAAGTTGATACCACTTTTTTCATCAAAAAGGAAAAATCCGATATCATCCTTATTCAGATATATGTTGATGATATAATATTTGGCTCTACAAATCCTAAATACTTCAAAAACTTTTCTAACCTCATGGTGTAACGTTTTCAAATGAGTATGATGGCAGAGATTAACTTCTTTCTCGGATTACAAGTAAAACAATTTTCAACGAGGATTTTAATTAACCAATCTAAGTACATTTTGGATATTCTTCGGAAGTACAAAATGGAATATTGTAAACCTATTGGAACTCCGATGGCACCAGGTACTAAGATTAACACTGATCCTTTAGGTAAAAGTGTTGATGTTAGGACATATAGAGGTATGATAGGTTTTATTAATTTATCTTACTTCAAGTAGGTCAGATATTATGTTTTCAACATGCTTATGTTCTAGATATCAGGCTACTCCTAAAAAATCCCATTTGGCTGTTGTCAAACGGATTTTTAGATATCTTAAGGGGACTGCAGATCTTGGTCTGTGGTATTCTAAAGATACTGGGTTTCATCTGACTTTTTATTCAGATGTAGATCATGCTGGGTGCATGCTGGACAGGAAGAGCACTTCAGGTCACATTCAAATATTTGGAGATAAGCTCGTTCGCTGGACATCAAAGAAACAATTATGTGTTTCCACATCGACTGCTGAAGCAGAATATGTAGCTGCTGCCAGTTGCTTTTCTCAAGTCTTGTGGATGCGAACACAGCTGCGAGACTAGGGATTCAAGTTTGATAAAATTCCGATATATTATGACTCGAAGAGCACAATCGCGATATCTGCTAATCCTGTACCACACACTAAGACAAAGCACATTGATGTTAGGTATCATTTTATTAAAGATAATGTAGAAAAAGGTACAATAGAACTTTACTTTGTAAGGACTGATTATCAACTTGCGGATTTGTTTACCAAAGCTTTAGATGAAAAGCGATTTAATTTTCTTGTATCTAAGCTTGGTATGCTAAATCTCAAAGTCTAATCAGTAATTACCTATTAAAGTTTCTTTTATTGTAATTTTTCATCATTTCTTTAATTCTGAAAGGATATGTGCACTTTAACATGTTGTTGTTGTTCTCAGGGGGAATGAGTAGGAGAAGATTAAAGATGGTTATTATTCTTTTGAGGGGGAGTTTATCTAATTTCTGCATTTTACTTAACTGACAAAATTTTGTGATGCATGAATTTAGGGGGAGTGTACAAGTCAATGGAGTAAGACTATGATTTCTGATTACTTCACATCAGAACTCGTACTTTCAATGTTTTACTGCTTTATGTCTTTTAATTTTGAATAAATTTGTGAATAAAGTTGCTTTCACTAGACTTTGAGACTTGTGCAGGATGAGAGATGCTTACAAGATCATATTTTTATGACTTTAGTTGACTTCATGAGATTTAAGACTGCATAGAAAGGTTAATTTCTTATCTTAATCTCAGATATGGTTGAAAGAAGGACAACTTTCAGTCATAGAAAACATGTTCGTAAATGTTAAAACCACTTCCCGATTCTTACTAATGTTTCACAATTCTTGGTGAACATTATTGAAACAGGCAACTAGCCCATGCCAACTCTTGACAATACCCCACGAGCTACTCATTTTCTTCTCAAAAAGAAAGTGTTTCATATTTTTAAGGGGACGCAACACATAATCTATCTGATTTTCATTTGAAAAATCTGGATATTGAAAAAGAAGGAAGTCTGCCTTACCTTCGTACTTCAATCATGCACATTGTGTCTATGTTTATCTATTGTTGTCTCAGTGGTTTACACAATTTTTGAGCCTTCAAAAGCAATCATCAAGTGCTTAATTTTTTCTACACATGCATGAACAGACAAGGAATTTGTTTTCTTGTCATAACATTCATAGAAATTTCCTTTGTGGTGTTTCGATGATTGGATGGAAGCCCTGGGGGAGGGAACATAACAAAAGCTCCTTTACAATGTGTATTCGTTACACATAGTGACTTCATGTTACTGACAGGCATATTAACTGATTCATTTGTTGATTCAGGTGTTACATTTCTTAATTTGTCTGGATTTGAAAAGATCTAGATGAATACATGGTTATGGGTCACAGAATCAGAGGCTCTTGGACATATCAGAATGGTCAAAGACATTTCTTAAAAGGGGAGATGGTATCAAGAAATGTTAAAGTTTTGGTGTTTTGGGATATGATTTACAAAAATGTCCAAGTCTGAAGATTCAAAGTAAAGATTTGAAGAAGATCAAAGAATTTCAGAAGTTGTACTGATTTTGAGAAAATTTTCTTTGAAGATTATTTCCTAAAGCAATCCGAGCTGAATATGAAGATAATTTCTTTCCAAAGTCTGAAAGTATTTTGTGAAAGTTTTTGGGGAGATTGTTATTTGTTTGAAGACAGTTTTGGAAAGAATACCGTTAAAGAAAAGGGAGATTATAGTGATTAGATTGAACTAAAAGGGGAGATTGATTTGCTATTTTTTTTAAGATGATCTTGAATCCAAAGGGGGAGATTGTTAGAGCATAAATCTGTTGGATACAAGATCAAGAAGACTGAAGCTCAAAGTTCAAGAAGTCAAAGCCGAGAAAGTCAACTCTCATTAAAGTCAAAAATTCCATGTATTTGTATTTTGTATTCTTTGTAATTCTTGTAGGTATAAATACCTTGTATTTTCTGTTTTTAGAGTAGTCGTAACTTGAGAATCTGAGATAGCATCCAGAGAGAGAGAGAGAATTGTAGAGAGAGAAAGAGGTGTTTTAGAAAGAGTAATTTGTAAACATTGAATTGAATTGAAATCAAACATGTAATTAAGATTATATTGTTTGTTTGATTGTTTGATTGTGATTAGAAACTAGATTCCGGACACACACTTTCTCAACAAGTGTCAGACTTTGAGAAAGTTATTATCTTAGAAAGAGATAAGTTTGAAAAGGAAAAAAATATTGTTGAACAGAAGAATGTCGGATTCTTCAGAGAAATATCTGATAAAAGAAAAGATGTAGAAAAAGAGTTTGAAGAAGAAGAAGAGTGTTTGAGACTGAGATAGAGAAGCTGACTGGCAAATTATCTGAACTGTCATCAACTATTCTAAAAGAAAAGAAGACGAAGTCTGAACTGCAAACGAAGTTTTATCTGATTTCAAAGGAAAGAAACAGTTTATCTTCAAAGATAAAGGAACTTGAAGAGATCATGTTCAAGGTGAAGTTGACTGAGCCAAAGACGCCAGAATCAATTTTTCAATCACCAAGAGATGATCAAGCTGATTCAGAATGTTCATTCAAAACAGCTTCGAGTTCACATTTTATGAATGTTTCTAATAATTCTTTATTTGATTCAGATGATACTCATACTTCTGAACATAATGATCAAATTCGTTCTTCTAATCTTTTCTATGCTCGAAATGTTGATAGTTCAGGTAAATTTAAAAAGGCGAATAGAAAAGAAAAGTGGATTTGGAGAATGAAATGGTCTTCGGAGGAGAAGAAGGAAGAAAAGTCATTTGTGCATACACCGATTGAAAAGAAGAACAATGTTCTGAACGGTAAAACTTTTGGCAAACCTGATTTGGTTTACATTGTCAATCAAATGATCAGGTTAGCTCAAAATAAAATTAATTGTTCTTATTGTGGCTCAAATGATTTTGTAAGTAAAAATTATGAAAATTACTGGTATGGTTCTTATTATATCTTTCCTACTAAAACTGCAACTAACAAATCTGGATCCAAATACCAGTGGATACCAAAATCTAAATCTGTGTTGCAGGCACCTAAGGTTTAAGGGGGAGAAAGAACAAAGGCTTCTGAATAAATCAGTTCAGAATTCGTGCTTCAAAGAACAATGGCTCTTGAATAAAACAGTTCAAGACCCGTTCCTCAATGTTTCAGAACTATGGTTTCTTGTTATATCAGATCAGGACCCGTTCTTAATTGGTAAATCTGTACATTACTATTCTCACCGGAGAATAAGTAATCATGGTTTCTGAAAAATTTAGTTCAGAACCCGTACTCAAATGTTTTTCTTCTGATGGATGCTTAACTGATAACATCTTTTCTATAAGTTTTTTTATTTAAGGGGGAGTCAACTGCTATATCTTTTAGGGGGAGGAGATAATAGTCGGTTATACTTTCATTGTTATATTTTTCTGATAATTTGAATTTTTACAGATATCAAGAGGGAGGATATATGATGTTTTTGTCATGGATACTTAAAAGAATATATTCATGCCAGGGGGAGTACAGGATTTTGATTTACAGGTATATATTTCTATTTCTTATACTTTATCACTTGTTGAAAGTTGAACAACTTTCACTTGTGCAAAATGGTTTCTTAAATGTTCAAACCACTTCCTATTCTTAAAATGTTTTCATGAATTGAGAAGTGTGACTTTAAATGATTTTATTTTGGATACTTTGATGACTATCTGACCGTGTGTTTCTAATGACAAATACTTGTTTGTAATTGTCATGTCTATATACTGTCAAGTATTCATACACACAACGGTTCAATATATTTTTCTTGAACTAGTTATCACCATGTATCAAAGGTTAAATCTTTCTATGGTAATACACCCGGTTGTATTCACTGTTGTTTGAATCAAACGTCATTTCATTATTATATGTGTTTTCATTGATAAAATGTTTATATATTGTTCATATAAACAACATTCGTCTTTGATTTCCCAAAAATATAATTCTTCATGAATTTTGATCTTATCTTAATCATTGTCAGATTCTCAAAACAATTTTATTCTTTCATGATTATTCATTTATACAAAGTTTTGAGAAATCTTAAATGCTTAAAATGATTTCTTGTGCTTTAATGTCAAAAAAATCATTGAGGCAATATATTTTTTTTAGGAAAAATACATGGGATTCAATGTGTGAGTGCTTAAAAGAACTTCCATGGATTCACGATAACCAATGTTTCCTACCTAAGAAGTATTCCCTGAGTGATTGACAGGAGAGGGGTAAAAAGATTGAGTGTTGGTGTGTGAAGAGGTAAAATGAAAATGAGAGATTGGTTAGATGTGAGCTTAAATGTTTAAAAAGAAAGAGGGTGTCAGAATAGAGTAAAAGAATATCAAACTCTGCACCAAATCTTTCTGAGTCGGGCAGCCGCATAAACTGTTGTTTCACATTTCTTCATGAACGACATTGAAAAAGGCATCTAGCCCATGCCATCTCTTGCATACAACCCCACCAGTTACTCTTTCTTTTCTTAAAAAGAGAATGTTTCACATTTTCTAGGGAATCAACAGACATGCTATTGGTTCTTCATTTGGAAGATATTGATATTGAAAAAGAAGGAAAGTTGCCCAACCTTCGACCCTTTATCAAGGACATTGAGTCTATGTATAATCATTGTTGTCTCAATGGTTTACATACTTTGAGCCTTATGAAACACAATCATTGTGCTAATTCTTTCCTGACACAAGCACGAGACATAGAAAATATGTTTTTCTGTCAGAACATTCATAGAAAATACCTTGTGTTTTTCAATGATTGAATGAAAGTCCTGGGGAGTGAACATCACCTGAAGCTCCTTACATTGTACATTCGTTTTACACAGTGGCTTTGTTCTACTGACAGGCATTCCTAATGTTTCATATGTTGATTCAGGGTTACAACTCCTAATTTGTTTGAATTTGAAAAGATTCAGATGAATACTTTCTTGAATTGACGACTCATTCAGATCAGATGAACAATTTTCTCATATCATTCATTGGGGGAGACTGATAATTTTCCTATTTGGGGGAGATTGTTTTTATTAATCAAAGGGAGAGATTGTTCAAATTTCACCATTACGGGAAGATCATGAAGACTGTGCTTATTGATTATTTGGGGGAGATCATTCAAAGATTGAGCTGACCTTGACCAAGTTTTAATGATTTTTATTCTCACAAATTATTAAAAAGGGGGAGATAAATTAGAGTTCAAGTTCAGATGATTAAAGTTTGTATCAAGAAAGGGGGAAAGATGATTTTCAAAGTCAGATTTCAGAAGATGTAATGAAAGGTGGAGACAAAGTTTGATAGTTTTGAATTTAGTCAAAGTTTGAAGACTTGAATGATTGAGAAGATTATAGAAAAGTTTGTTGTGCTAAAGAGGATGATATTGTTGTAAACAAAAGAGAGAGAATGAAGATTGTGCTAAAGCTGTCAAAGGTTTCAAAAGTTTAAAGTTTCAGAGTTCAAGACAGAAATATATTTTGAAGAGAAAGTAAAGTCATGAAAGGCAAAAAAGGGGAGATAGTTTGATCAAAGTGACAAAGTTTGTTGAAGAATGTCAAAGCTTCAAAGTCTGTTGAAAGTGTCAAAGATTTGAAGAATTAATCAAATTATGAATTTGAAGAAAGTTGATGTTTAAAGAAATGGTTGATTTTTAAAGATTCTAAAAGCTAATCCAAAGGGGGAGATTTATTTAAAGTGCTTTCAAAGAGTTTCTACAAATGAAAGGTGTCAAAGTTTAAAGCTGCTAAGGATCATTTGCTGAAGATTATTTTGAAGATAAGAAGACCTGAAGATTATCGTCAAAAAAAATTTAATCTTGAATCCAAAGGGTGAGATTGTTAGACTAATATTGTATTCAAGATTAAAAGTGAGGGTCTTTATTGTTATTGTTTAACAGTTTGAGGGTTTGGTTGTAAAGTCAACAAAAGTCAAACTTGTGTTAGATTAGAGTATAAATAGTTTAGGTTTTGTAATATTAGGTAAGAGATTTTACATTGTCATATATGTTTGTGATTTTGAGAGAGATTTTAGAGAGAGAAAGTTCAATAATCAATAAACTTGTGATTTTAGATTGAAATTTGTAATTGTTTAGGTTAACACGTTGAAGGGAATATTGAAAACAAGAGTTCTATATGTTTCACTGAGAGATAGAAGATAGAAGGCAACACTTTAAAATGAAGCACGACCTTTCTATTTATAACCTATGTATTTAATGCATGGTAGGGTTACTTTTCACGTGTCACCATCTGGTTGGATGCGTGCTTCTGACTTTTTGAGACATCCTCCTAGGTGTATAGTGAACAGTGCAGTCTTCAGAATTGTTTTATGATCTGAGGCAAAAGTATGTCTTTTCTGACACATCGTACTATTTATGAAAGGATAAGACAAAAGAACCATGTAGCATAAGCTGCATGATAACTGATTGCTGAGGAAGTCTTCTATCAGGAATTCTGAATAGAAGTCAGCTATCGGTGAAGGTTATATTCTTGATTCTTCGTGTGAGTGGACTTGTTTTAGTTTCACTGATATCCGCATCAAATCACGAGTAGACTTGTCACTTTTTCATCAGCTTCGTGTTCGAGGTCAACGATGAACACTTTTGTTCACAAGTCTTGTCTTCAGAGATTACGTTTAACAGAATACATCATAGATCATCAACGATACTGAACAGACTCAATATGTAATCATTGATGGTGAAACACTAATACATACAGATTTTAAATGTAATTTACACTAAGTATTTCAAAGGCATTATCAAATCACTGAGAGAGTTTGGATCAACAATCTCCCCCCTATTTGATGATGACAAATCAATAAGAGAAAATTACTTTATGTTCAAAATATAAGGTTAATCAAGACTCATAACGTACATGTCTTAATTACTATTTTGAGGGATTTTTTTTACAGTACGGATGGAGTAAAGTACTTCACTGAAAATTTCCATTAATTCGTAAATAGATTACACAGGAAATATGAAAATTTCTAAGTACAAGTGAAGTCCTATACTAATATTGTAAGCCTAAGTAATAGATTACAAGAAGAAAGATAATCTATCAGCTATGTTGGTTCTTCTTTGACTTGGAATTCCTCTTCATCTATCATATGGTCAGGTATCTCTTCTCCTTTCTCTCTTCTGCTAGCTGCCTCTTTTCGAATCGGAGATTTGATGAGAGTCCCTGAGTTTGAATTATTGCACCGTAGATAAAGAAGGTCCTTCAGGTGTGGAAAAGGACAGAGAGGAATCTCCGAGACTCGTTGCAACATGAATAAGTCACCATCGTCTAGGAAGATTATTCCATAGGGATGACTTATCACCTGCCCGGGTTTAAATGGTCCACCAGGGGGCAGTGATATGTCTAGAGCTGAAAGATCTGGTGGATGTCCAATGACAGCATCTATGGAGAATTTGATGATTGAGTCATTCTTGATCACTACATGGTTTTCAGAAAGAGATGCATGATTTATTCGTCTAGCTGATCTTGGCTTCTGTGGTAGAGAAGAGGGCACCTTCATCTTGGCAGTGACCTTGTTGATGAGGAGCTCTAGCAACGAATCAACATGGCCCTTATGCTTTGATTTAGACTTCTTCAGTATTTCCTTGAACTCCAACCATTTATAGAATCCGAAGTGTTCCAACTTTGACAGATACATCATTTATGAGCTACCATCTTTTCTGAAAATCTCTATTGTCACTGTCAGTTGGTGTTTCTTGTTCTTCCCTGAGATAGTCAACGCTGAGATCTTGTGTGGGTCAGACCTGTGATCAAGCTTCTTTTTGCACCAAGCAAGATCACTATCATTGATCACTTTATATTTTTGGTTCTCCTCCTCTATTTCCTTTAGCTGGGCTTCATGGACTTTGACCGGATTCTTCTTAAGTTTCTTATCACAGACCAAATTCGATTGTACCTTAAGGGCCAAGGTGGCGTCCTTTCGGCATGCAGCGTATAGTATCTCGGCTATGATGGATTTTTCTCTTTCCTCCGAGGTCAAGAAGTCAAGCTCTTCTGAGGTGCTTTGAGGATGGATCTTCAACCGTTGACTCTCTAGCTGTAGAATCATAACTGAACGCTTATGAATGTCATCCTCTGGCCTTTTGAAAAGTCGAGAGGGTCTGTTAGGATGGCTCAATGATTCTTCTTCTTCTTCTTCTTCTTCTTCTTCTTCTTCTTATTTTTCTTCATCAGTCTCTTGAACAGAGACTGGGATTATTGCTAAATCTTCAGCTGGGGTTGCTTGGATGATTTGATTAGATTCTCTATCAAGCAGTGGAAAGAACTAGCTGATCAAAAAATGTAGAAAGAAGGTTATCTTTTATTTAGGAGTGAAAAAGATAAATGTTTAAAAGTGACAGAGAGGTTTGAGGTGAGGAGAGAATGCGAAAGGGATAATGGAGAGGCATACCTGAGAAGGTTGCTCCCCCTCAGAAGTAAAGATGATGTTCAGGTTACCATCAACAACAGTCCCATTTTGCTTTCCTTGGGTTGATGGTTGTGAATATTTCTCCTTTCTCTCCCTTGCTTCGCTGATGACGACACCTTTGAGCGCAGGGACACTCATGGTGGCTGGGGTGAACCATAATGAAGATTCATCGTCATCTCCTTCATCAGTGTCCTTAGAGCCTTGATCGATAAGGTCCATCTCTTCTTCATCTTCTTCCTCTTCAACTTCATTTTCATCTTAAGCAATCACTGAAGAGGAAGGAGGGGCTTGTGCATCAACGTTCTTCTACCCCTCAACATGAGGAGGGTCTTCCACATCAACCTCTGCATCAACAGTCTTCTCCCCCTATTTGTCATCATCATGGGGGATGGACACGTCAGCAGTAGCAGCTTCAGTAGCTGCAACAGAGGTCTCTGGGGCATCAACTTCCAACGCCTTCAGCCTATCTTCAATTGTTGGAATGACGGATGTCGCCTCATAGATGAAATCAATGGCAAGCTCCAGGGACAATCGGTCATCCTCAGTGAAAGATGACTCGTAGGCTGGAACTAGTTCCTTCAGCTTTACAAGAATGTTCGCCAGCAGCAGATTAGTGACATCTGATTTTCTTCTAAGGGTCTCCACTTCATTAATGAGTGTATCAACGTGGCTGTTGAGGAACTAAAGTGTTGAGGTGTTGTTGGCCATGTTATCCTTCAACGTCTTCACCTCCCCTTGGAGAGATGATAGCTGAGAATTCTTAGCCTTTGAGGAGAGAGAGGAGGTGAGACCTTTCAACGCTTCAACCGCAGTGTTGATAGCTGCGGTGTTGTTGTTGATTGTGGTGGTGAGTGATCCCACCTTGCCATTGACCTCACTGAGAGAGGCATTGACCGTTGCCAAAGTTGGAGCTGTAAAACAAGGTAAGTTTTGAGCAAAGAGTTGTTCGGGCTTGTTTAGTAGGGAGGATAAAGTGTCTGAGATTGGGTGTATACGTGATGGATCAAAAAGGTTGAAAAATTCCATATCCCTCTCTAAAAGAGTTTGGGACACGATCATTTGCTGTGACACTCCGAGAAGGAGGCCATCATGTCCTACGGAGATGCGAGGCATATCTGATATCTGTAATTTACAAATTTAGAGACCAAGGAAAAAGAAGTTAAGGATAAGAAATTTAAAGAAGGAACACTAGTATTGCTCGAATTTACATCAGCAGTGCTTTGAGGCACTGAGAGTACTAGGGTAGACACCAACGTAGAGTCAGTGATTATAGGCACTAAAGCAGTATCGACGACAGTTATAGAGGAGCGATCCATGAAAGCGTCCAGGGTTGTTTGTGAAGATACAATCCCTATTGTTGATGTTTATTGCTGAGAGGATAGTCTCCGTAGTCTTCTTGGTCTTTTTAGAGTGACCGAGAAGCCCTGTAGATTTACGCTTAGAGGGGGTGGTATTGGTAGGGATAGCCTTGGTTGAAGGAACCGAAGACGTGACCGCTGAAGTCAAAGAAAGAGGTAGGGAGGATAGACGACGTCTGAGTTCAGAGATACTTACCTCGTTATGAGCATGCTTAACATCGAGGATACGAACCCTGAGTTTAGGGAGATAATAGTCACCCACGGTTGGGTAAAGATCGCTGAAAAAGAACTTTAGGAGAGCAGATATGAAACGGACGTAGATTGTTAAGTCAAAATTGTATTAAAGATTAAATGAGGGGTTAAAGTGTAATATTGTAAAGTGTAAGGGTTTTGTTGTAAGTCAAAGTCAATATGATTGACTTTAGTTTAGTTGGTTGAATGGTCATGTTGACCAAGTATAAATAGTTTATTTCTTTGTATTTATGTGTGTGCATCTAGAGAGAATACGCAGAAAAAAAGAGAATATAGTGTACGGATTATTGAGAGAGAAATGCAAGAAATAGGTATATGAGTTTATGGAGTTGATGTATTAATTTCTCTATCAATAAAGGATTGATTCCAACATCTTTGTGTATGATTGTATAAGCTTGGAACTGGAACTTTCAATTGGTATCAGAGCCTAATACGTTGGAATTCAACAAATGAAGAACTCGCACCCTGTATTCTGATTCTTGATCGATTTTGAATTTTTGGATTGTAATTGTTTGTCAAATTGAGTGTGTGGTGATCTATTGATGTTCTAGATGCATTATGTATAGGTTTTGAACACATTTGCACTGTATTTTGCATTCACTTTGAAGTTTTTGTGGTTTTTTTTAGAAGTCGAGTTTAAGCACTATATGTTGATCGAAATGTATTCTTGAGTAAGTTTGATCAAAATTCATTGTTTAGAATTCATTCTAGTATTGTTTGTGATCAAATTGGTGGAATTGCAGACAGAAATTCAGAGATTTGAAGTTTTATGAATCGATTTGAGGATTTTTTTTGTCGAACAGTGAAGAACTCGTATCAAGAACTCGTAAAATCTGAACTTCTCGCATGATGATGTTAAATTTGCATCACTCTTGATTGGTTGAAAAGGCTAAGTGAGAAACTCGCAGGACATTAGATACGAGAAGTGGAAATTCACATGTGCTTGTGAACGAAAAGTGTGGATTTCGCATAGCTTGATATACGAGAAGTATACAATTCGCATCGTCCTACGTATGAGAAGTTGAAGAATTTGCAAAACGTTGGATATGAAAAGTTGAGTTAAGGGAACAAATTCGCACCCTAAAGGATACGAGAAGTGAGTTAAGGGAATAATTCCCATCGGCTTTCATACGAAAAGTTTGGAATTCGCATCGCAAAGTATACAAATTTCTTGGATTCGCATCAAGCTTCATACGAATTCTTGGAGATTTCGCATAGAAAGTTCAAAATTTTTCTAAGTGAGGAATTCATATCGATACGAGAAGTTTGAGATCAAATTTTTGGTTAAGTATGGAATTCGCATAAAGGTATCGTGCGAAAACTTTTGAAGTTTTACTAAGTCAACAACTCGCATCTCATTGTATACGAATAGATAGAACTCGCATCGCATTGCGTGCAAATTGTTAGAACTCGCATCGCTTTGCTTGCAAATTGTTAGAACTCGCATAAGGATACGTACAAATTTCATGGGTTGTGCGAATTTCTCGTGATCTGCGAATTTTGAAGAGTTTTCTAGTAGTGTGCGAATTCTGAGAACTATAGTGGTGTGAGAGTTTCTAACTTAGAAAATTTTTGGAAGATTTTTTTCCTGAAAATATTTCTGAGTTGTTAATTGTTGATCTTTCGAACAAACGATCATTCCAAGCTTATATTTTACATATATCAAGATGCCTTACACTGACGAGAAGGGAAATACTGTCTTAACAAAGAGAGACTGTGCATTTGTGTATATGCCAGAAATACCTGCATTGGAAGCTGAAAATGAAAAATTAAAGATTAACAATTTGCCTCTTCTTCATAAGCTTAAGAAATTGAAAGAAAATTCTTCTGTTTTAGAGAATAATTTTGAATGTTCAAAATTCATTTCTAATTCAAAATTCATTTCTAACTCCAAAATTGATTTTTTAGGAATAATTGCTTCAAAAGAGAAAGAGATTTCTAATCTTCAATTTAAACTGAAGAAATCTAAACAGGAATCCAGAATTTTGAAAGCATGTAGTACAAATACTACGTGATCAAAGAAGGAGTTAATGCAAAGAGATATAGAAGATCTCAGAACCAGAGCAAATATTGCTGGAGAAACCTGTGATGGACTGAGAAAGTTAAACTCACAAATTTTCTCTGAAAAAGACAAATGGAGAGTGAAAGTGTTTTGTCTTGAGGTTGAGATAAATATGTTAAAAGAGAAAGCCTCACAAGAGAAAGGAAATTCAGAAACTCAAGAGTAGATGAAGAAAGTTGAAAGAAAATTAAATGATTTTGAATTTGACAATACTAAGCTTCAGAAGAAGATTTCTGATTTCAAAGCACAAATTGTCAAACTTAAACAAGAGGACTCAGTCAAGAAGTTTGAGAAAGAAAGAGAAGAATTTGAAAAAGAAAGAAAAGGATTTGGTCAAAAGTTTTCAGATTTCTCAAGAAAGTCATTTGAAGAAAAGAAATCCATTGAACTGAAATATGCTAAACTTTATCAGCAAGTGACAACCTTTGAGAAGGTTATCATCATGGAAAGAGACAAAGCTGAGAAAGAGAAGAAATTGTCTGAACAAAAGCATATTGGGTTGTTTAAGGAAATTTCAGACAAAATAAACAATGTTAAGGAGTCTGAATCTGAAAGAAAGAATTTAAGACATAAATTACAAAACTTTCAAAGAAGTTATCTGAACTTTCAACAACAACTATGAAAGAACAGAAGACGAAGTTTGAATTACAAAAAAAGATTGATCTATTATCTGAAGAAAGAAACAATTTGTCAAACAAGATCACAAAACTTGAAGAGATCATATTCAAGGTGGATTTGAGAGCACAAAGAAGTCCATATACAATTGCTCAATCACCTATGAATGATTTAGATGCTTCAGAATGTTCATTCAAAATAGCTTCAAGTTCACATTTTGCAAATGTTTCTAATAATCCTTTGTTTGATAATTCAGATGATAGTATGTCTAAGCATAAAGATCAGATTCCTCCTACTAATCTTTTATATGTCAAATCTATTGATGGTTCAGGTAACATCAGAAAGAACAAATCTCAACAGAAAATGGTTTAGAGAAGGAAAGATGAAAAAGACAATTCAAAGTTATTTGTTCCTACAACTCAAGTGAACAAAAAGAACAATGCTCCGAAAGGTAAATCTTTTGGTAAGTTTAATTCTTCATATTCTGTAAATCATTTAATCAGACATGCACAAAAGAAACTATGTTGTTCTTACTGTGGAACTAATGATTTTGTTAATAAGAATTATGCTCATAATTGGTATGGAACTTACAGAATCACTACTTAACAAAATGAACTTAAAAGAGTTGAATCTAATGAGAAGTGGATTCCAAAATCTAACAACTCTGGACCCAAATGCATGTGGGTACCAAAACCTGTCAAATCTGTTTTACAGGTACCACAGGTTTAGGGGGAGTAAGAGTATTGGTTTCAGATTATACCAGATCAGAACCCGGTGTTCAATGTTTTAGAACAATGGCTTTTGAACAAAGCAGTTCAAGACCCGATCTTCAATGATAAAGATGGAGAGTTTGACTTCTGAATTTACTTCAATCTTAATAATTCAGAACTCGGTTTAATGATTAAGGATTATGAAAATGTTAAGGAGGAGCTTATATGTTTTATATTTTTACTGATACATTTTCTGATTTTTTCAGGTGGAGATTAAAAGATAACTTGATTGTTATATTTAGTAGGAGTTACTATTCTCACCGGAGAATTTGTAACAATGGCTTCTGGATAATTATGTTCAGAACCCGGACTTAAGTGTTTTTTTTCTGCATAAGAATGTTGAAATGATACATCTTTAACAAGAATTTTTTATTATTTGTTTAAGGGAGAGTTTGTTAAATTTTCACTGTCAGATAAAAAGAAAAGACAAATATATTTCATTGTCATATTCATATTATTTTTGTCTAATATTTGACTTTTTACAGATACAGAAGAGGAGTATCTGATGTTTTTGTCAAAGGAAGCTTAAACAATAAATATTCATTTTAAGGGGAGTTATGATTTCTACGTTGAAGGTATATCATTCTAAATCTTAATCTCTATCATATTTGAAAGAAGAACAATTTTCGGATGTGAAAAATGTTTTCTTAAATGTTCAAACCACTTCGTATTCTCAAAAGTTGTATGAATTTCGATGTGTGATTTTAAATGTTTTTCATATTAGTGCTTTCAAGATCAACTGACCGTGTGTTTCTAAAAGGCTAATACTTGTGTATTGTCTTGTCTTTGTATTGTCAAGTATTCTTACACACATTGGTTCAGTACATTTTTCTTGACTTTATTATTACCATGTCTCAAAAGATAAATATCCCATTTGAATTCTACATTGTTTGAAATCAGACATCATTTCTTATTGATTGTGCTTTCATTGTCAAATTGTTTATATCTTGTTCATACAAAAAAATATTCGTTCTTTGATATCCTAACATATTTTTCATGATATTTGATCTGATCGATTCATTGTCAGATTCTCAAAACATTTCACTTGATTTAATTTCCTTCATTCAATTTTATTGTTTTGAGAGATCTTAAATGTTCAAAATGCTCAAATTTCATTCTTATTTTTAATGAGCATGCATTTTCTGATAATGATATCTTGTGCTTATGTGATCCCAAATTACTAGCACGTATTAACAAAACATATTAAGAACACAATCTTATTGATTAAACCATATGATTAAAACAAAGTCATATACCTAACAAGCAGTCACAGATCTCACGTTGTGTGTGTGTTTTCAAGGTGTGCGAACTCTTACCAATATGTGTTCGTATATACCAATCTAACAAAGAAACTAACTATTTATACAAAGTCAACATTAGTTAACTTTACAACTCAAACCCTATACTTTCAAACTATTACAATATGGACCCTCTATTTTAATCTTGAATACAATTCTATTCTAACAATCTCCCCCTTTGGATTCAAGATTTAAAAAAATTGACAATTATTTTCAGGTCTTCTTATCTTCAGAACAATCTTCAACAATCAAACTTTTCATCTTTGAAACTTGAAATCTTTGACAAACACTTTAACATCTTCAACATCTGAAGAAAATCTCCCCCCTTTTTCTTTTCCAACAAATTTAACACTTTCTTCACAATCATTGAAATCTTCAAAACTTTAACTATCTTCAAATCTTACAAATCTTGAACTATCTTCAATTATTTGAAAATCAACCATCTGACATCTTACTTGAATTTATCCCATTTAATTACATCTCTCTTATCGTTGCTTTCACTTCTTTGAAATAGTTCTGACTTTAAAATCTCAAATTCTTTCCCTTTTCTCAGCTTTTGCAAGATTTGACTTCTTTCAGATACACTTAACTTGATGACTGACTTGAACTTTGAATTTTCTCCCCCTTTTTGATGAATTTTGAGAATCAGAATCATCAAAACTTTCAAGGCAGTTTTGTCTCTGAACTTTCTTCCCCAAAGAAACGGTATAAGCACAGTCTCCATGAATAATCTTCATCTGATCTGATAATGAGCCGTCAATTCATAAAATGTACTTATCCGAATCTTTTCAAATTTAGACAAATTATAAGATGTAACCCTGAATCAATAGATGAAACAGTTAGGAGTGTCTGTCAGTAACACAAAGTTACTATGTACAACGAATGTACAATGTAAGGAGCTTGAGGTGATGTTCACTCCCCAAGACTTCCATTCAATTATTGAAAAACACAAGGTATTTTCTATGAATGTTCTGACAGAAAAACATATTTTCTGAGTGCTTGTCCTTGTGTTATGAAAGAATTAGCACAATGATTGCTGTCTAGGCTCAAAATTATGTAAACAAATGAGACAACAATGGTTATACATATACTCAATGTGCATAAGAAAGGGTCAAAGGTGGGGCAACTTTCCTTCTTTTTCAATATCAGTATCTTCCGAGTGAAGAACCAATAGAGTATGTGTTGCATCCCCAGAAAATGTGAAACATTCTCTTTTTAAGAAAAGAATGAGTAGCTGGTGGGGTTGTATATAAGAGATGGCATGGGCTAGTTACCTATTTCAATGTCGTTCACGAAGAATTGTGAAATAACAGTTTATACGGCTGCCCGACTTAGAAAGAATTTGGTGTAGAGTCTGATATTCTTTAATATGTTCTCACACCCTCTTTCTTTTAATCATTTAAGCTCACTTCTAACCAATCTCTCATTTCCATTTTACCTCATCATACACCAACACTCTATTCTTTTGACCTCTTTCCCCTTAATCATTCAAAGGATTACTTCCGAGGTAGGAAACACTGGTTATCGTGAATCCATGGAAGTCTTTTAAGCTCACACATTGAATCCCATGTATTTTTTTCTTAAATAGAATGTGTTACTCAATGATTATCTTGACAATTAAGCACAAGAAATCATAGTCAGGTAAGTATGCTCATTAAAGATAAGAATGAATTTTGAGCAATTGAAACAATTAAGATCTCTCGAAACTTTGTATGAATCAATAATCATGAAAGAATAGAAAAATGTTTTGAGAATCTAACAATGATTTAATCAGATCAAAATTCATGAAGAATAATATTTTGGGATATCAAAGACGAATGTTGTTTGTATGAACAATATATAAACATTTTAACAAAGAAAGCACATGTAATACAGAAATGATGTCTGATTTCAATCAATGTAGAGTACAAACGAGAGTATTACCATAGATTGATTAAACTTTTGATACATGGTAATAACAAGTTCAAGAAATGTACTGAACCGATGTGTGTATGAATACTTGAAAGTATAAAAACATGACAATTACACAAGTATTTGTCATTAGAAACACACGGTCAGATAAGCATGAAAGTATCCAAAATCATTTGAAAACACACTTCTCAATTCATGAACACAATTTAATAATAGGAAGTGGTTTGAACATTTAAAAATTTGATTTTCACAAGTGAAAGTTGTTCATCTTTCAACAAGTGTTAAAGATTAAGATATATAAAGATATACGTGTATTCTCCCCCTAAAATAAATATTCTCATTTAAACTTCTTCGAAATCTGTAACAATTCAAATTATCAGAAAAATATAACATTGAAAGTCTAATAAAGTTCTATATCTCTTCCCCCTAAAAGATATAGCAGTGTAATTTACAGTAACTCCCCCTCAAATTAAAAAACTTCTTGAAAAGATGTTATCTTGTAAGCATCCGTCAAAACAAAAAACATTTGAGTACGAGTTCTGAACTTAACTATTCAGAAGCCATTATTACTTATTCTCCGGTGAGAATAGTAATATTCAAAGTTACCAATGAAAAACGGGTCCTGATATAATGTAATCGAAAACCAATGGCACTTAAATTTAACCTACAAAATAAAAGATTTTGGTAATCATTTTTAAAATGATTCTTCCTTAGTCAGTAACAGATGAATAGTAGGTACTGTTCATGAGTTCCAAGAGACACAAATAAGATAAGACAAAGTAAGAATCACTCCCCCTCGGATCATGGACTAGCATTCAACATACCTAGTTTGCTGATAAAAAATGTGAAACGCTTTTCATCTAACGGTTTAGTGTAAAGATCGGCCAACTGGTAGTCGGTTTGCACGAAATGCATCACTATGTCGCCCTTTTCAACGTGATCCTTTATGACGTGATACCGTACGTCAATGTGTTTAGTCTTTGAGTGTTGCACCGGATTAGCAGTTATTGCTATTGCGCACTTGGAATCATTGTAGATAGGAACTCGTTGGTAGGAATAGCCAAAATATTTCAATTGTGTCTTCATCTAGAGGACTTGGGAACAGCAGCTAGCGGCAGCTACATATTCAGCCTGAATGGTGGATGTCGAAACACAATTTTGTTTCAATGAAGTCTATCTTACCAACTTGTCTCCTAAAAACTGACATGATCCAGACGTGCTCTTGCGATCCAATTTACAACCTACGTGGTCAACATCTGTGTAGGTAGTTAAATCAAATCTAGAATCCTTAGGATACCAAAGGTCTAACTCGGGATTGCCTTTAAGGTACCTAAGTATTCTTTTTACAGCGAAGAGGTGAGATTCCTTCGGGTTAACATGATATCTCGCACAGAAACATGTAGCAAACATTATTTCAGGTCTTGTTGCAGTTAGATACAGTAACGATCCTATCATGCTGCGATACACTTTTTGATCTATAGATTTACCAGAAAAATCAGCATCTAAAAGTGTTCCGGTTGCCATCGGCGTTTTCATTACTGAATTGTCAAGCATTTAAACTTTTTCCGGATATCTCTAATGTATTTTGACTGATTTATGAAAATGCCTTCAGGTGACTGTTTTACTTGAAGACCAAGGAAAAATGTCAGTTCACCCATCATCGACATTTCAAAACGAGATTCCATGATTTTAGAAAAGTTTTTACAAAATTTAGGATTAGTAGACCCGAATATAATATCGTCTACATAAATCTGTATGAGAATCATATCATCACCTTCCTTTTTCAAGAAAAGGGTGGTATCGATTGTACCTTTCTTAAATCCAGAGGCAATTAGGAACTGAGTTAAAGTCTCATACCAAGCTCTTTGTGTCTGTTTTAATCTATATAGCTCCTTGTCTAGAATGTAGACATGATCCGGGTGTTTTGGATCAAAGAAGCCTTCAGGTTATGCAACATAGACCTCTGCATGCAGTATGCCATTTAAGAATGCAGATTTTACATCAATTTGATAGACTGTAAAATTCGTATAAGCTGCATATGACAAGAAGATTCTGATTGCTTCGATCTGTGCTACAAGGGAAAATGTCTCATCGTAGTCGATTACCTTTTGTTGGCAGTAACCCTTAGCAACAAGCCGAGCTTTGTTCCTAACTACTACTCCAGCTTCATCCCTTTTGTTCCTGAATACCCATTTCGTGCCAATCACGAATTTACCTTCGGGTAGTGGGATAAGTCGCCAAAACTGGTTCCTCTCGAATTGTAGAAGCTTGTCTAGCATAGCTAAAATCCAGTCAGGATCGCGCAAGGCTTCTGATACATTCTTAGGTTCTAAGGAACTAAGGACGCTAGAATATAAGAAGAAATTCGCAGATGCTGCCCGCGTTTTAACTCCACTTCGTACGTCACGAATGATGTTTTTCAATTCTGAATATGAATCTGAATTCTGAATTTTAAATTGGTATCAGAGTCTAATCTGAATCTGAAAGGATTGAGAGAAACGTTTTTCATTTCTGAATTTGTGTTTGAATCAGAAAATTTGATCGATATTCTTGATTTTTTCAAGAAAATCTCATTTTTTTATTTTTTATCAAATTTGGACTGTATTTTGAACGATTTTTCTTGAAAATTGGTTCGTTGGATTCAGTTTTGATTGTAAAACATATTTGATTCACATCATTTTGCAAGAAAATCAGTGTTTGATCTTCAATTTTGAAAATTTTCGAGTTTCTGAAAAATCGTTTTTGCGTACTGTGGGATTCAAGATTTCAAGTTTTTGTGGTTTTCGATTAATTTTAGTGTTTCAAAGTGGTTAGAAATCAGTTTTCGAACTTAGCTGTGTGAGAAAAATTTATTAAAATCGTTTTTGTAATCAAATTTAGAAGATTTCTGAGTTTTTCATCGTCTTTGCGCCAGATTCAATCTTTGCTCCAGTTCATCAAAGGTTTGCGTGAGTTCATCGAGATTTATAAGAACTTTGCGCTAGTTCATACGTAATTTGCACCAGTTCTTCAAGCTTTGCACCAGTTTATTTCTCCAAGTTCAGGGTTTATCAATTCCTCGTGCAAAGTAAAGTTGTGCTTCAGGTTTCTCGCGCAAAAACATATTTGTGCCACCAATGCCTCACGCAAATCAGTTTTGCGCCACTCCTTAGTAGCGCAAGTTACTTCTCACGCAAAGTCTACTTTGCGCCACATACGTCTTGCAAAAACCAAGTTTGGGTCAGTAACTATTCGCGCAAAATTAAATTTGCGTCATCAACGTCTCACGCAAAAGCAAGGTTGCGCCATCCTCTGTTCGCACAAAACCCAATTTGCACCAGTCACTATTAGCTCAAAGCTCTAGTTTGCGCCAGCATCTCTGTTTCAGACTTAGCATTTTTCTGAAGTTTTTCCTCTATGGATTCTGCAAAGTTTGTTTTTCAAGTTCATTTCTACAAAAACGATCTCATGATGTCATTGGTCACAAAAACTCGTCCTCCTGTTCTGATTAATGAAAATGAATTCACCCAATGGCAAGATTGGTTCATTAACTTTATCGAGCGTCAAGCTAATGGAGAAAATATGATGATGTCATTTACTAAAGGACCGTTTATCAGACCTAAGAACGATACTCCTTTGACTGTTGAAGAGGTTACAAGAGAAAAAGCTGATCGTGAAGCAAAGTCTAATCTGATGTTAGCATTGCCCAATTCTATCTATAATAGAATTGATTGTTTCAAGCATGATCCGAAGATGATGTGGATTCAACTAGAAAAGATTATGCTTGGTTCAACGGTCGCGACACAACTTCGGAAAACACGCTACATGAATAATTTTGAGGAATTCAAAGCCAAAGATGGGGAGTCACTGAAAATTGTTTTTGACAGGTTCTGTGCGGTGATAAATGATCTACGAAAGATAAAAGTGGAAAAGACTGAGCTGGAGACCAATCTGATGTTCCTCAACGCTCTACAACCGGAATGGAATAAATCTTGCCATTGCTTGAGGAATGATGTCAGGATATCTTCTATGTAAATCCAAGAGCTTTACGAGATTCTGATGACAGATGAGTGCATAGTCACAGAGAAGAAAGCCAAACTTGACAAGAAAAACAAGAAGACAGTGAACCCAGAAAAATTATCCGAGAATGCTTATGACGGTGCAACTGATGATGATGGTGAGGCGCTACAGAAGGCAATGATTCTTCTCTCTCAGCACTACAACAAAAAGTTCCAACAACATTCGGGTTCCAACAATCTTCGTTTCACTTCTGGGTCTAAGAATGTCAATGTGCCAGAGGTTAAGAAAACAACTGCATGCTTTAACTGTGGAAAGCCGGGTCACATCGCTAAGGAGTGTCGAGTGAAGAAAGTTCGGGATTCGGCATATTATCGAAAGAAAATAGAACTGGCCGAAAAGAGAGAGAATGGAACCGCTCTACTAGCTGAAGAAGAATTTTGGCTAGATCACTCCGATGATGAAGCTGATAATGTGGAGACTGCTCATATGTGCTTCATCGGAGATGATCAGAGTGATGATGATGATTCCTCAACTGATAAAGATGAGGTACCTTCTGCGTTTGATTAGACATTTATTTCTTCACAGATGAACATTATTATAATTGCTTTACAAGATCTTCGCTCAAAGTTATTATCTGAAAAACAATTAAATTCAGAAAAGTCAAATTTGATTGATAAATTACAAATTTTCTTTGAAATATGAAAAATCTATTTTGGTTCAAACAAAATTTTTTTAAAAAGAAATTGGATGATTTAGAAAAATCAAATATGACTTATCTTGATTCTTTGACTGAAATGACCAAACAAAAAAAAATTCAGATAAAATAAATGAGTTGGAAGAAAAACTATATCGAAGAAATCAGACTGAACAAACAATTTATATGAACAAACCACGGAGTTATGAGTCTATCAAAGAAAAATGGGGACTTGGTTTTGAAAATCCTCATTGTTTAAACAATGCGTTAGAAAAATCCCCTACTTTAAAATTGATTGGATGAATGAAAAGCAAGTTTTAGATATAGAAAATGAGAAAAGAATGAACAATAAGAAAAAGAAAATTTCTTTTGTTTACGCGCGCCAAAATGCAAAATATTTTCTCGATAAATCAAAGAAGAACATAAACAGTTTCAATGACATTTCTCCCATTAAATCTTCATTATCTGATGTTTATTTTGATATATGTGCTACTAATACTAATAAAAAAATATATATCCAGTTTCTTATGATTCTAAAAGATATATTCCTCCATTATTGTTAGAAAGCAAAATCATTGATCTTGAAGATAAAATGGAAGATCAAAATATTCAAAGAGAAATTGAATCTGGTGTTATTCTTTCTTTCATGACTTCATGTCTTGAAGAAAAACTAATTTCTCAAAAACATTCTGTTTCTGGCTTTTCTTCTGATTTTAAAGAAAACAAAATAAAAGTTCCAAATTCTAAAAATCTGTCTGACTCCGAGGCAAGTTCCGGTTTAATGTTTGATCAGTTTGGTTTCTTAGGTAAGATTGCTTCTTCTGATTCAAATATTAAATAAAAAATTCTTGATGAATCTTTTACGCTAAATGATGATTATTATAAACCAAAATGTAAAAGAAGAAGGTCAAAGAGGTTAAAGAAACAAGCTAAAGTCATTTATGACATTTCTAATTCTAGTGATTCAAATATTTCAGATAGGACTTTGAGCACTCCAACAAAGCAGATATGGAGGGTCAAGCGGATATCTGATGAATCTACGACTGAAGAGGATCGAAATGTAGACAAATTTTGTAAAAATGATTCATTTGCTACTTGTAATAAAATTTCAAAATACTCAATAAAGCAAATGATTCGAACTTCAAAAGATGTCTCCTATTCCTCCTCTGGTTCAAGTTCAGATGATTATGCTTCGTCCTCTACTAATGATTCTGTTAATTCATCTGATTATTTTTCTCGTGCTTTCTATGTTAAATCTAACAAGTTTTCTCCCATTAGAACTGCAACTAACAAATATGGACCCAAATACAAGTGGGTACCAAAATCAAAGATTGATTCTAAGTTGCAGGCACCTAATGTAAAGGGGGAGTAAGAGAAAAATGGCTTCTAAGTAAATCAGCTCAGAACCCGTACTTCAATGGACTTCGACTTCTAAACATATCAGGTTAGGACTCATTCTTCAATGCATTTTAAGCTTCTTGACAAATGAGAAACTGTGAGTGCATCTACTTTATTCCGCTGCATTTATCTCTAACTGTGATGTTGTTCCAGTTTTCTCGTGTTTTTCACGAATCTGAGCAAATTCAACCAAAACTTGAATTTGTACAACCCAAAACTTTAATAGGAGATACAAATTCTTTATACATTATGTGGAAGAAGGTATTATTGAAATTTATTTTGTTCCGACTAAATATCGATTTGCCGAAATCTTTACAATAGTCTTAAATGATAAATGTTTTTTTCTCAAACTCGGCATGTTGAATTAAAAAATTTAAATCTTTACAAATTTTTATTCTATAAAGTAAAAAAAACTTTACAGGTTTTCTTTATTTTGAATAAAATGTGTGTGTAGGATAAATTTTCAAGTTGTTTTGTTTATATTGAAGTTTTATATGTTTAACTTTCAAGTCTTACAAAAGTCGAACAGTCAGCAATATGTTTGAAGCTTTTGATATTGCTTCAAAGTTATGTGATTCAGAATATTTATAGTTTAGAATGCTTAGAAATCCTTAAAAGTCAGAATTATGGATTGTAATGAAAATATGGGCTAAGCACTTAGATGTAAAACTGGGTGATTGAGATGAATTATATATATAAAATACAGAAATCACTAAGTTTAAAAGTTTGTACTTGTGACCTTTCTGGTTTGGCAAAGTAAGTTCCTGTGATGCTTGTCATCTGATCCCCTAAGGTCAATTGGTCTGGGAGTGATCGAACCCAAATCCTTCTATAGAATCAGATCGAAAGTCATGTTCTACTGGTATGAATGGGTTTAGGATGTGTCGATGTATCCTTTCTGATCTGAGAGAGTAAGTTCCAAGGGGTACTTGACACCTAGTCCCCTAAGGCCAACTGGTCTGGGAGCGGCTGACCCAAATCCTGCAATAGGATTAGATAGAAAGTTACGTTTACAACATGTTCTTTACTTACCAAACTTTCTGATTAAAAGATGCCAATGTGCAAAAGCTTAAAAGATACCATACTTGGTGATATGTTTGAGTTGCGATAAATCTATAAATTTGTGAATATCTTAAATTTGATTGCATTTTCTTGAAGCTAATCGAAGTTCGCATGCTAGCACACTGAATAGATTGATGAATGTTTTTGAAACTGAACATGTTTTAACTTGATATGCAATGAAACTTGTATTTGTATCCAACAACATACACTTGACTTCAAATGATCGAATTATCTGTGACATTTTACTGAGTCGAATTTAATTTGTTTAGTGTTTAAAATTTTATACATTTAGTTGTTTCAAAATACATATTCAGTATGTTTTTCTTTCTACGTTGATGTTTCGTTCCTTATGTTCTCATATCTGTTTTAATGGGTATATGCATTATTTGAGGGGGAGTGAATAAGAAAAATATTCTGAATAGATCATATCTCATATTTGGAGGGGGAGTATCTGATTTTCTATATGAATGCTAACTTGAATTGTCATATTTTGGGCATTTGTGTAGGGGGGTCAAAGAGCTTAACAGGTAAAATTTTTCAGATTTCAAGTCAGATTTGCGCCAACAATTGATAGCGCAAAACTCAACTTTGCGCCACCTTCAGCTAGCGCAAAACTAAGTTTGCGCCACCAACATGTAACGCAAAACTTTCTTTTTCTCCTTTACTCTGAATTTTGCAGATCTGAAGCTGTCTCGTCTCCAACATTTGCATGACCAAGTTGATCCAGATCATCAAGGTCATGAGGGGGAGAACTTAAGGAGAAGATAAAGAGACATAGAGTTCAAACGTTTATCTGCTGCTCAAGATTCGCTCAAGATTCTATTCTCTTTATGTTCCACCTCCGACCACCACAGTTCATTCAAATACATTTGAAAGAGGTGCGTTGTCTAGAGCACAAGCTGATGTACCGACCGTTCTTTCAAGCTTATTACAAACAGGTCCAGTCTTGTCAAAGCAGCAAAGGCAATATATATTGAAAGATGCTGAGAAGAAATTTTTTTTTAGTCAAGAAGCTTCGCTAAGTCGCTTAGATGGTATGTGTTGATTTAGAAGACCACAACGCCAATGATTACTAAGGGGGAGATTGTTAAGTCAGATTTTAAAGTAATCATTGTATCTATAGGCTTGGTCTAATACTGTGTTTAGAGTGCTTATATGTTCTGTATTAGCCAAGGGTATTTAAGTCCCTTGTGGCTTTGTTGTTTTGAAAAGGATTCGAACGCATACTTTGATAATATATACATCTTGTGCTTTCAACTCTCTCTACTTTCTCTCACTAGATTTAGAACGATCTTGCATTATCATATGTAGAGGGTGATCTCTTGTCCATCTTGTAGTGCTCGGAAGTGGTTAAACAAATATCTGCATGTTTTCGTCATCATATTAATCATATATTGCAGGAGCAACCTCATATATACTCGGGACATCTTGTACATTTGTTTTCTGACTGAGGTAATTCTGGAGCAACTGAAGAAGTACACGGGACTTCTCTTCTAAAATTTGTATATATATAAGCGGAATCAAAATTAGTATTGTCAGAAATAACTGGTGTAGATGTACCTGATGAGGTTTCTGTAGTTACAGGTTCAGAAGGTCCAGAGATGTCTTCAGTTATGACCGGGACCTCTAAAGTTGATGCGGATATGTTTGATTTGTCGAAATCTGCACAAATATCCATAAATGCATAAAGAAACAATAAATCTAACTCAGATGTTTCATTAATTGAGTCAAAAAGCTTAATTTGTGAAGGTTCGGGTTTTATTCTATATTGAATAGAAGCCTTCTCTTTAAGCTCGAGTTCTGAAATGCTATGTTCAGAAGTCAGAGTTGATGATTCATCAAACGACACGTTTACGCTCTCCATGATAGTCTTGGCCCGTCGGGCTTTTGACATGAAAGAGTATCCTACAAAGTATCCTTCGTATGCTTTCTTGTTGAACTTCCCAAGATTATCACGGTCGTTTAAGATATAGCACCTGCAACCAAAAAACGCGAAGAAATTTAATATTCAACTTTCTTTTATTAATAAGCTCATACGTTGTTTTCTTATGAAGTTTAATCACAATGGTACGGTTCTGAGTAAAACATGCAGTCGCGATGGCTTCAGCCCAAAGATACATTGGAAGACCAGGATATGCAACATCGTTCTCGCAGCTTCAACCAGAGTTCGATTTTTCCTTTCGACCACGCCATTTTGTTGAGGAGTATAGACAACAGAGAAGTTATGTGAAATCCCAACTGATGTGAGATGACTCTGAAGTGTATCATTCTTAAACTCAGAGCCGTTATCACTTCTCAATGTCTTAACCGACATTGAAGTCGAACCTGGATTTTTTTGATGAAGGCAATGATGAGTTTTGGTGCGTCTGATTTGTTTTGCAGAAACTCCAGCCAAGTGTATCTTGAGAGCTCGTCTATCATAACTAGTATATATACTTTTTACCGTTAATAGACTGAGTTCTCATTGGGTCGCAAAGGTCCATATGAATAAGTTGAAGAGGTGTTGAGCAAGAAAATTCGGTCTTTGCTTTGTGTGAACTACGTTTCATTTTTCCTATCTCGCAAGCGGGACAAAGAGAATCTTTCTCAAACCTCAGTTCTGGTAGAGCTTTTACTATACCATGTCTCGCCAACTGATCTATCGCTTTAAAATTCTTGTGAGATAGGCGCCGATGCCATGTCCAACTTTCAGCTTTTGATGCTTTGGCAAGTAGACATACAAATCTAGTTGCAGACAGTGTTGGAAAATGCACTTCATATAGATTAACTTGATGTTCTGCTCTAAAAACCTCACAACCGTCCTTGTCTTCAATGAAAAAACTATCAACAGTAAACCGAACTTGAAATTGAATGTCGCGGAATTGACTTGTGCTGAATAGATTATGATCAAGTCCATCTACAAACAATACTTTCTTGTTTGTCACAGCGTCATTCTTTAATGATATGTGTTCTCTGATGATTCCGTTAAGCTCAGAGTTTGCAAAGCTGACAGTTCCTGCAGGTTCCTTAACATAGTTTTGTAATAGATGCTTAAATCTAGTCATGTGTCTCGAGCATCCTGAGTCAATATACCACAGATGTGAGGCCTACAAAAAGAACAAATTACTTCTTCGTAGGTACCCATATCCAAATGGGACATTCTTGGTTAGCCTTATGCAGTTAAGTAATATCATCTACCTTAGCCTTGATTCACCATTCATAACGAGGCTTCGGTACCCATTTCTAGATCATTTTTACATTAAGCTCATGAAATTGCTTTTTATTTGAAAAATGAGCATTCATAGCATGAAACACTCTAGAGTGTTGTGCTGGGGATTTGGATACAAGTTTAGCTCGAGATGCCTTTTTACCAAATTTAGATTTAGGAGGAATGGTGTGAATTGTGAAAGCATTCTCACGATAGTGTTTGCAAATAAAGTACTTACGAGCAAATGTCAACAATTTTGATTTATCAAATTGAGTACAAACATTCATACACTTTTGACATTTTGAATCGTTAGAACTTTTACATTTCAAACCATTACTATCAGTAACACTACTTTTACTCTCATCAGCTTTCTTTTCACACTTTTTCTTCACCCATTATCCTTTATCATTTTTCTCTCTTGAATCTGAAACAAGAAATAAAACCTTGTCAGTTTTCTTCTTAAAAGATGAATTTTTTTTAAAGTACCAGAAGACTCGCCTTTTTCAAATATGCTTGGAGGATATTCAGGAGTTTCAGAATAAACAATAGAGGTTTTGGAAGTAGTAGTCTCAAACTCTGGATTTGAATGAACATTCCATTTTTGTGATTCAAACATCATTTTCTGATTCAAGTTTTGCTTAAATAAATCAGCTTTCAAATCATTTAACTGTTTAGAAGTTCTTTGTTTTCCTCAAAAGACTTGTCAAGTTTGAATTTGAGATCACAATTCTCATCTTCTAACTTATTGTTATGTCTGATTTTATAGTAATCATTGTATTTATAGGTTTGGTCTTATACTGTGCTAAAAGAGCATATCTGTAGTGTATCTGACCAAGGGTATTTAAGTCCCTTTGGTCTTGTGTCTTGTAACAAGAATCACACGCACATCTTAGTGAAATTACATATTGCGCTAAAAAAAAAAATTGGTCATCTTTGAAAATATTTTTTTCTACTCTGCGAAATATCAAGTATTGTTCAAATTTCAATTTTCACGAAATATTTTTTTAAGATTTCAATTTGATCTGATTGTTGTTTTTCTGATTGTTGTTTTTCTGATATACAGTTTGGGAACGATCATTCTCATCAAGCTATTTCTAAGATAGAGATGAGTTCACCAATTTTGCTTAGAGGAAGATACGAGAAGTGGAAAGCTGATTTTTTCAAATTTGTAGATACAAATGAGCTGAGTTGTTATATCAGATTGTCATTGGCTGAAGGAGAGATGACACCTCATACTCCAACCGAAGACTGTACTGAGGGTCGAGAGAAAAGAAAGAATGCTGATTATATGGCTCGAACTTTTCTGTTGAATAGTATTCGTCATGAGATTAAAGGTCACATAGATACATATCAGTTGACAGGAAAAGATTTGTACAAATCAACAGGAAAGGAGATATGGGACTATCTTGAATGGACGATGATAGCGCCAACAGTTGTGTCAGATCTAAAAGGAAAAATTTCTGAGTTGGAAAATAAAATTAAGCAGACAGTCTCTGTTGAGAGCAATGAGCAGAAAGTTAAGAAATCGGAATCTGAAAACACTGAGTTTAAAAAGAATTTATCTGTTTTGGAAAAACAGCTTTCTGATAATAAAGCTGATTTTGAAAATGAAAAGAAAAATTTTTCAAAGAAGATTTCAGATTTTTCAAAGAAATGTTTTGAGGAAAAGCAGTCAATGGAGCTTAAATGCCTTAAGCTTTCTCAACAAATATTAGATTTTGAGAAAGTACTGATATTGGAAAGAGAGAAATTTGCTCAGGAAAAGAAGGCCATAGAATAGAAAAATGTGGGATTCTTTAAAGAATTATCTGGCCAGCGAAATGAATCAGAAAAAGGGTTTGAAGAAGAAAGGTAAATTTTTGAGAATGAAATCAAGAAACTGACTTCAAAATTGTCTGAACTGTCTGCAAATGCGCTGAAAGAGCAAAAGACGAAGTCTGAATTCAAGTCAAAGATTGACAAGCTTGTGAAAGAAAGAGACGACTTCGCCTCAAAGATCAAAGAGCTTGAAAAACCTGTTTCAAGTTCAAATCAGAAATTCATCTCGTCACAAAGGTCAGTCAAATCCTTTAATCAGATTCGTCACACTAACCTTTTCTTCGATGAATTTTTAGATGGTTCAGATACTTATCCAAGAAAAAGTTTCAAGAAAGAGAAATTGGTTTGGCAAAAGAAACCAGTCAAAGATGATAAGGAAAATGAGCTGAAAGAGAATAAATCATGTGTAACTATGCACAAAGCAAAGAAGAACAAAGCACTTAACGGTAAGAAATTTTATTGTTCTATTTGTTGTACACACGATCATTTTCATAAATCATCTGATCATTTCTGGTATGGTTCTTACTCTGTGTCCCCCACACGCACTACAACTAACATTTCTGGACCCAAATACCAGTGGGTACCAAAACCGAAACCTGAATCTGTGTTGCAGGCACCTCACTCCAAGGGGGAGTAAGAAAGAAAATGGTTCTTGAGTAAATCAGCTCAAGACCCGGACTTCAATGTCAAAATGGTTTTTGAACACAACAGTTCAAAACCCGCATCTCAATGTCAAGATTATGGCTTCTAAGCACAACAGCTTAGGACCCGTACTTTAGAGATCAAAAAGACCTTACTCATGTATGCTTGCATCCGATGGATATTAATGGTATTCATCCCGAGTGAATTGATCTGATCTCTATCCTAAACTTTTTCTTTGCTAGATTTTTCTAATATTGATGGTCTAACAATTCAAAGGGAGTGTTTGATCTCTATCCTGTTTTAAATGATATATTTCAGATGCTTAATTTAAGGGGGAGTAAAGGTGATGACTTCTGATTATTTCAGATCTGAACTCATTCTAGAAAACCATTTTTACTGCTTTATGTCTTTTATTTTTTAAATAAATGTTTTGAATAAAGTGGCTTCTGATCACATGACAGATCAGGACCCGTTCATCAATGATCAAATACGGATATTGTGCTAATATCCAGGGGGAGCTTAAAAGATTAAATCTTTATATCATATTTTGAGGGGGAGCCGAAAAGGTAAAAATCTTCTGATCCTATATCTCAGATTGTTTGAAAGAAGGACAACTTTCGAACATGAAAAACAATTTCTGAAATGTTCAAACCACTTCTTATTCTCAAAAGATTTCATGAATTCAGAAGTGTGACTTTTAAATGTTTTTAATTTTTTGTGCCTTATTGTTTAACTGACCGTGTGTTTCCAAAGATAAATACTTGTGTATTATCTTGTCTATATACTGTCAAGTATTCATACACACCGGTTCAGTATTTTATTTGAAAATGTTATTACCATGTCTCAAATTCGAACCAATTTTTCGATGGTAATACCCCCGTTTGAAGTTCAAAATTGTTGAGTATCATTCATCTTTTTCATATTTGTGCTTTCTTTGATAAATTGTTTATATTCGTTCATATAAACAAAATTACCAATTTTTTGATACCCTAACCTTTTGATTTGATCTGATTGATTCATTGTCAGATTCTCAAAAACAATTCTCTTGAATTCATATTCATTCATTCAATATCCTTGTTTTGAGAAATCTTCAAAGATCTAATGCTCAAATTTCATTCATATTTTTCAATGAGCATACATACACTGACATATGATTTCTTGTGCTTTACATGTCAAGAAAATCATTGATAAGCATGTACTTTTAGGAACATGAGATTCAGTGTGAGTGCTTATTAGATCTTCCACGGATTCACACTAACCAGTGTTTCCTACCCCAGAAGAAATTCTTTGAGTGATTGAGGGGAGAGGGGTCTAAAAGAATTTTGTGTGGGAGTGAGCTGAGATAAAATGGAAATGAGAGATTGGTTAGATGTGAGCTTATATGTTTAAAAGAAAGAGGGTGTGAGAACAGAGTTAAAAGAATATCAGAACTCTGCACCAAACATCTTTCTGAGCCGGGCAGCCACATTACTGATTGGTTCACATTTCGTTGGTGACCATCATTGAAATAGGCAAATAGCCCATGCCATCTCTTGCATACAACCCCACTAGCTACTCATTCTTTTCTTAAAAAGAGAATGTTTCACATTTTCTTGGGAAGCAACACATAATCTATCGGATCTTCTCTTGGAAGATACTGATATTGAAAAAGAAGGAAAGTTGCCCCACCTTCGCACCCTTTCTCATGCACATTGAGTCCATGTACAATCATTGTTGTCTCAGTGATTTACATATTTTGAGCCTTTATGAAACACAATCATTGTGCTAATTCTTTCAAAACACAAGCACGAGCACACAGAGAATATGTTTTTCTGTCAGAACATTCATAGAATTACCTTGTATTTTCCAATGATTGAATGGAAGTCCTGGGGAGTCAACATCAAACCAACTCCTTACATTGTACATCCATTGTACACAGTAACTTCGTGTTACTGACAGGCATTCCTAACTGTTTCATTTGTTGAATCAGGGTTACACGCTCATTATGTCTGAATTTGAAAAGATTCGGATATATACTGTTCATGATTCGGCTCTTTAGATCAAAGCACAACATTTATCAAAGGGAAGATTGTTTCAAAGGGGTTATCAAAGTCTGAGTTGAAATTGAAGAAATTTTGATGATCTGATGCTCACATCATCAAAAAGGGGGAGAATTATAAAGATTCAATTTCAGAGTTCAAAGTTCAAGCCTAAAGTTCAATTTGCTTCCGCTGTTTCAAATGTTGTTTCAATGACAAGTTAGAAATTCGAATTGCTTCCGCTGATTTAAAATTCAAGACTGATAAAGAAATTCAAAGCCAAAAGATTCTGAAGGAAGAATGTTCAAAGTTAAATCAAGATGATTCATGAAAGCTTGTTCTTCCAAAGATGGTTCAGAGATCAAAGTGATGAAGATACAAGTTTGATCAAAGACAAAAGATTTTTCAGTGTTAAAGTTTTCCAAAGCTGTTATCAACATTTCAAGAAAGTTTGTTTTGCGTTTAAGGCTTGTTGACTTTCCAAAGCTATAAAGAGAAAAAGACTTTCCAAGATTCTTCAAGAGCTGAAAAAGTAAAGACTGTGAAAGCTTCAAAGAGACAAAAGCTGAAGATTCAAGAGCTGAAGTTCAGTATCAATTTTTTTGTTAAATCTTGAATACAAAGGGGGAGATTGTTAAGTCAAAATATTGTATCCAAGATTTAATATAGAAAGTCAACGTTGTAAAAGTCAACATAGTCTTTGTGTTGATTAAAGTCAATGCTAGTTTAGTTTACTTTGTCATTAAGTCTTGTATTAGTAGGTAGTATATATAGGGTTTGTCTTCTAATCATGTAGTAGGGAACTAGTCTAAGCATTCATTGTAATATTCTAGAGTTGTGTAATTCAAGATCTACTTTCTCTATCTAGACTTTCTCTCTCTAGTTCTTGAGCTTTATTGAATATTATTGAGTAATTAGCTTGATTGATTGGGATTTTATGATTAACAATTAGTATCAGAGTTGTCTAGTTCTTGAGAGAATTGAGAGATTGTTTTACTGAATCTGAATTAGTGATCGAAATCGAAAATTTGATCGATTTTCTTGAATTTCTCAAGAAAATCTTGTTTTCTTGATTTCTCACAAATTTTGGATTTGTTTCTGGTTCAATTTGTGCAAATTTGATTGTTTTAGAATCGTTTTGAATAGTCGATCATGTTTGATTCATAGTGTTTTGCATAAAATTCGAGTTTAGATCTTTGATTTTACAAAATTGTGATTTTTTGGAAAAACGGGTTTTTGTTACTGTTCTATTCAAGAATTTCTGTTTTAGTGTGTTTTAATCGATTTAGGTTGTTAATTGTTGTTAGAATTGTGTTTTAGAAGTTCAGTCTATACATTTTCTAGGTTAAATTTCTTGTTTTGATCTGTTTCTGCGGAAATTTAAGAAATTGTTGAGTAATGCGTTTCATTCTTGAGTAATGCGGGTCTATCATATTTGAATGCGTGTCACTCATCCTGAAATGCGGGTTACTCATCCTGAGATGCGGGTCTAACTTTTAAATGTTAGTTTTTTCACAGGTTGATCGGCTCTCTCTGAACACGCATTTCCTTCTAATGTGTTTCCTTCAGGACACGCATTTCTCATCATGCGTTTCCTTCATAACACGCATTTCTCATAATGCGTTTCCTTCATAACACGCATTCCTTCAAATGCGTTTCAGCCAAAACCCGCATTCCTTCAAATGCGTTTCAGCCATGACCCGCATTCCTTCCAATGCGTTTCAATCTTGACCCGAATTCCTTTGTGACCCGAATTCCTCAATGTTGCGCGTCTCCCTGTCTTAGTTTAAAAAAAAATGTGTCATGTAAATTTTTTTTTCCTTTTAAACTTTGTGTCATAACAAGTGTTTTTCAAATTTACAATTTTTAATATTTTTTTTCAATTCATATTGATTTTTGTTTTTCAGATTTATCAGTTATGGATTCTGCCAAGTTTGCTTTTCAACCTAAGTTCTACACAAGTGACATCATGATGTCATTGGGCACAGAAACTCGTCCACCAGTACTGATCGATGAAAGCGAGTTTACACAGTGGAAAGATCGGTTCTTGAACTTTATTGAACGACAAAAGAATGGAAATGATATGATGACTATTTTATCTGAAGGACCATTTGACAAATCCAAATTGGCTTCTGGATTTTACAAGTCTACTAAAGAGTACACTAATGAAGAGTTGACTGCTTATCAAGCTGATCGGGATATTAAAGCAAATCTAATGTTGGCCTTGCCAAACTCCGTATACAACAAGGTTGACTGTTTCAAAACTCATCCTAACCTGATGTGGCAACAACTTGAGAAGATTATGCTTGGTTCTTCAGTAGATACTCAACTCAGGCATACTCGATACATGAATAATTTTGAGGAATTCAAAGCCAAGGACGGGGAGTCACTGAAAGCTGTGTTTGACCGTTTTTGTGTCGTCATCAATGATCTTCGGAAGATAAAAGTGGAAAAGAATGATCTGGAGACGAATCTGAAGTTCCTTAATTCTCTTCAGCCTGAGTGGAATAAAGCTTGTCACAGATTGAGGAACGATGTCAGAATCTCAACAATGCAGATTCAAGAGTTGTACGAGATTCTGCTAACTGATGAGAGCTTGGTGCTAGAGAAGAAGACCAAGCTGGATAAAAGGAACAAAAAGACAGTAGATCCGGTAGCTCTTCTCACAAAGCAATTATCTGAAAAAGCGTTGTATGATAACGCTTATACCGGATCAACTGATGATGATGGAGAGGCATTACAGCAAGCTATGATCCTTCTTTCTCAACATTATCAGAAGAAGTTCCAACCGAGATCGGGTTCCAACTCTTCTCGCTTCACTCCTGTGCCTAAAGCAAAAGTAACTGAGCCAAAGACTGCTGCTTGCTACAACTGTGGAAAGCCGGGTCATATATCAAAGGAGTGTAGAGCAAAGAGAGTTAAGGACTCCGCTTATTACCGAAGGAAATTGGAGCTAGCTGAGAAAATAGAAAGTGGAACAGCTTTGCTAGCTGAAGAAGAATTTTGGCTGGATCACTCTGATGACGAAGCTGGTAACGTAGAGATCGCTCACTTATGCTTAGTGGGAGATGATCAGTCCGATGATTCTGAAACTGACGAGGATGAGGTATATTCTGAATTTGAATTTAATTTCATTACCTCTCAGTTAAATATCATAATTAATGCTTTGTCTGATTTTCGTTCTAAATTTTTATCTGAAAAGAATTTAAATGTTGAAAAGTCAGATTTGATTAACAAACTGAAAATTTCCTTGAAAGATGAAAAATCAATTTTAGAAAATACTAAAGACATCTTTCAAAAGAAATTGGATGATTTGGAAAATTCAAACAAAACTTATCTTGAATCTTTGACTGACATGACCAATTAAAAGATGAGTTTTCAGATAAAATAATTAAGTTAGAAGAAAAACTTTATCTTAGAGACCAATCTGAACAAACAATTTATATGAACAAACCGAGGAGTGAAGAAGTTGTTAAACAAAGATGGGGACTTGGTTTTGATAATCCTCAATTTTTAAACAAAGTGATAGACGAAGTTCCCACTCTTTATAAATTCGAATATCTAAAACTTGCACACTATGGTCCACAGTATAAATTCTTTTGGACTAGTGAAAACGAAGTATTAGATCTCGAAAATGAGAAAAGGATTTATAAAAAGAAAAATGAAATTCCTTTTGTTTATACGTCTGAAAATGCCAAATATTTTCCGGAAAAATCAAGAAGAGGAAAAAGAGTTTTAAATGAGATATCTCCTATTAAATCTTCAATGTCTAATGATTTTATTGCTCCTTATGCACCTGATACTTCTAAGGAAAATAGTTCTCAAATATCTTATGGTTTGAATAAATATATTCCTCCGATAGTATTAGAAGGAAAAATCATAGATCTTGAAGATCAGATAGAAGATCAAAATATTTTGAAGAAAATTGAATCTGATATTATTCTTTCTTTCATGATATCTAGTCTTGAAGAAAATTTATTTTCTCAAAAATCATATTCTATTTCTAGTTCCTCTTCTGATTCAAAGGGAAATAAAAAGGAAGTTTCCAATTTTGAAATCTTTTCTCAAAATTCTTCTAATTTCGAAGTTAATTCAGATTTATTAGTTGATCAGATTGGTTGCTTGGATAAATTTATTTCTTCTGATTTAAATATTAAGTCTAAAATTCTTGATGATTCTTTTACGCTTAATGATCAATATTATAAACCTAAGCGTAAAAGAAGACGGTCAAGGAAGTCAAAGAAACAAGATAAAGTTGTTTCTGATAGTTCTAATTCTTCTGATATAATTCTTTCAGATAGGGCTTTGAGCGCTAAATCCAAGAAGCAAATATGGAGAGCGAGGCGGACATCAAATGTTTCTATGATTGAGGGAGATCGATATGTAGACAAACTTTACAACAGTGATTCATTTGCTATTTGTAATAAGATTTCAAAATACTCTATTAAGCAAATGATTCAGATTTCCAAAAATGTCTCATATTCGTCTTCTGATTCTAGTTCAGATGATTATGCTTTCTCTTATGATGGTTGTGTTTATTTTTCCGATAGTATTGCTCATGCTTTAATTATTAAATCTGATTTATATTTCCCCATACGAACTGCAACTAACAAACACGGGCCAAAATACAAGTGGGTTCCCAAATCTTTATCTGATTCAAAGTTGCAGGCATCACATGTTAAGGGGGAGTAATAGGAATATTGGCTCTTGAATACTTCAGTTCAAGACCCGTTCATCATCGATTATTGGCTTCTGAGTAATTCAGCTCAGGACCCGCACTTCATAGACATCGACTTCTAAACACAACAGTTTAGAACTCGTTCTTCAATGATTAAGCTTCTGACTAAATGAGATACTGTGAGTACATCAATTTTATTTCCGCTGCATATATCTCTGATTATGATGTTATTCCAGTTTTTCTTAATGTTTCAAGAATCTGAGCTTGTTTATCTATCTCATGAATTTGTATTACCCAAAATTTTTCTTTTAATATGAGACACAAATTTATTTTCTTTTATGTAAAAGATGAAATAGTTGAATTTATTTTGTTCCAACGAAATATCAATTAAAAGTTTAAATCTTTACAAATTTTATTCTATAAAGTAAAGTTTTACATTTTTTCTTTACTTTGAATAAAATATGTGTCTAGGATAAATTTTCAAGTTCTTTTGCTTATATTAAAGTTTTTATATGGTCAAACTTCAAGTCTTACAAAAGTCAAAAAGTCAGCAACATGTTTGAAACTTTTATTTCTGCTTTAAAGATATGTGAGTCGGAATTTTTATAGTTTACTTTGCTTAGACTACCTAAATGATCAGAATTATAAATCGGAATGAAAATATGGGCTAAGCATTTAGACGTTGATCTGAGTAATTGAGATGAATAATAACTTCTTAAAATATAGAAATCTATAAGTTTAAAAGTTTGTACCTGTGACCTTTCTGGTTTGGGAAAGTAAGTTCCTCGGGATGCTCGTCATCTGGTCCCCTAAGGTCATTTGGTCTGGGAGTGATCGAACAGAAATCCTGCAATAGAACTAGATCGAAAGTCATGTTCTACTGGTATGAATGGGTTTAGGATATGTCGATGTAGCCTTTCTGATCTGGGAGAGTAAGTTCCAAGGGGTGCTTGACACCTAGTCCCCTAAGGCCAACTGGTCTGGGAGCGGCTGATCCAAATCCTGCAATAGGGTCTGATAGAAAGTTACGTTTACGGCATGTTCTTTACTTAATAAACTTCTTGATTAAAAAGATGCCAAAGTGCACAAGCTTAAAAGATGCCAAAGAGCACACTCATGTTAAGATGCCAATGAGCACAATGCTAAAAGATGCCAATGAGCACACATCTCATGATACTTGGTAAAATGTTTGAGTTGTGAAAAACCTGTAAATTTGTGAAAGTCTTAATTTTTGATGACTTCGTGTTAGTACATGCAAAGTTCTCTATAATATTTTTAGAATTGCATTTTCTTGAAGTTAATCGAAGATTCACATGTGAGCACACTGAATAGATTGCTGGAAGTTTTGAAACTGAACATGTTTTAACTTGATATGCAATTAAACTCGTTCTTTTATCTTACAACATATGTTTGATTTCAAATGATTGATAAATTTGTGATATTTTACTCTGTAGAATTTAATTTGTTTAGTATTTAAAATTTCATATGTTTAGTCGTTTCAAAATTTATATTCAGTATATTTTTCTTTCTACATTAATATTTGATCATTGTGTTCTCATAAATATATTTTAATGGGTTTATGCATTATTCAAGGGGGAGTGAACAAAGAGAATATTTTCAAAGTTTATATCTGGTTTTGAGGGGGAGTATCTGATTTTCTTTACATAAATGTTATCTCGAATTGTCTTATCTAATGCATTTGTGTAGGGGGAGTCAAAGAGCTTTTAAAGGTAAAAATTTTTCTAATTCTACTTTACGTGTCCTGTGTGAACCGCATTCCTCAGTATGTGTGTCACGTATGAACCGCATTCCTCAGTGTGTGATTCCTTCATGGAACGCATTCCTCCCTGTTTTTCTCTGTTTCATTGATTTTGCAGATCTTTCGATGTCTCGTCTCCAACATTCGCATAACCAAGTTGATCAAGATCATCAAGGTCATGAGGGGGAGAAGTCAAGGAGAAGTTTAAGAGACAAAGAGCTCAAAAGATTATCTGCTGATCATGATTCGTTCAAAGATTCTATTCTCTCAGTTACATCAAATCTTTTGCTGTTCCTGCTCCGAACACCACAGTTCATTCAAGTTGATTCAAAAGAGGTGTATCGTCTTGAGCTTAAGCAGCAAAGAAAATTTTATTTCTGCAAGATGTTGAGAGGAAATTTTTTCTTAAAAGTCAGAAAGCTTCTGAAAGTCGCTTTATTGGTCCATGCTGTTATTGAAGATATTTTTTGAAGACCAAAGCGCCAATGATTACTAAAGGGGAGATTGTTAAGTCTGATTTTATAGTAATCATTGTATTTATAGGTTTGGTCTTATACTGTGCTAAAAGAGCATATCTGTAGTGTATCTGACCAAGGGTATTTAAGTCCCTTTGGTCTTGTGTCTTGTAACAAGAATCACACGCACATCTTAGTGAAATTACATATTGCGCTTCTATTGTCTCTCTCTACTTTCTCTTTCTAAAGTTCTAGTGATCTTGGATTAACACTTATCAAGTGTCTTTTGTAATTCACTGATTTGTTTTTCAAAAGCAGATGTTTGATCCATCACAGAGTTTGATTCTAAATTCTAAATGATAGGAACAGGATCTGAAGCATTCATCCTGTTTTCAAAAATCTCCTCAATCATTTTCTTTGTAAAATCAGTTTTAGTGCTAACATTCATGACATTTAACCACTCATCAGTCTTAATCTCTTTTGGAGATTCAGAAGTGACTGATTCAGATTTTGGAGTATGATTGTCAACATCAGTGTTTGATTCATATTCATCATACTGACATTGAGTTTCAGGTATATCTGTTTCATCGTTGGCTGATTCTGTTGGTGATGATGTAGAAAATAATGATTGAAACTCAACAAATTCAAGATTCCTGTTTTTATAGCTTTTGTTCAAGTCTTTATATGAAAAACCAACATATTTAAATCTAGAATGTGAATAAAAAAAACTCGATGTATCGTCATCAATCACCTCTTTACCTTTATTAGATATGTCAGACTTAGGAGTTTCAGCTTTGACAAACGTGTCATGAATGTCCGGGATTTTCTTTGGTTTTGACCTCAATTTATCAAAATTATACAAGTTTTCTGGGACTTGCTTTAAAACATCATTTTCCTGAAAACCTAAACCCGTCTTAGCATTATAAAAATGAACATCTTGGAGTTTGTTAGTTAGCAAATTAAATGTTTGCTCAGTCTGTCCTCTCTTTAGGTTCAAATCCTCTAGTTGTTTGATTTTGCAATACGCTTCATTCCTCTCCTGAAAGCAAGCATCAAACTTAATTTAAATTCACCTTTTTCAGAATTTTAATTAACTAGATTTCATTCAAGCTCAGTAATTTTAGCTTTTAAAAATTCTTTTTCTTTCTTCAAGGCATCTTTTTCTAATTCCTTGTCCGTAACAACAACCTTCAATAATGCGTTTTCATCACGAAAACTCATCATTGATTGTCGTTCAGTGCTAAGTTTGCCTTTTAAGCTTTCAAATTCTTTTTCCATATTTTGAATCTGTGCCATGAGAGATTCAACAAGTTCAGAGTTATATGAGTACTCACCTCAGACTCATAGTCAGATTGTTTAGAAGAAGTGTCTGCTTCATTATTGATCTTTGCCATCATCCATACCTAAGTGAAGTGAGCTGATTCTTCATCAGAACTTTGAAAGAACCAATTTTCTTCCTCAGCCATGAACTCTTTTCCTTCTTCTGCCTTCTTTGCTAATAAAGACTTCTTGGCATAGTGCTCGGAGCTTTTTAACCTCTTGAACTTGCAATCTTTAGAAAAGTGGCCAGGTTTACCACAGTTGTAACACCTGCCAAATTTGGGCTCAGTCTTCTCTTCCTTCTTCTCTTCTCTTTTCTCTTCTCTTTTCTCATCTCTTTTCTCTTTCCTTCTTTCTTCCAATACCTCGGCTTATACTTTTATGATCTGTCTTTCCTGTACCCTTCATACTTTGACTTTGAAAACCTTTTCTTACCAAAGCTCTTTTGGAATTGCTTGGTGATGAGGGCCAGGTTTTCAGCAAACTTCTGTATGTCTTCATCAGAATGTACTTCAGTATCATCAGAGGACTCTTCAGAACTCGACTGACTAAGCTTTGTGAGGAAGGCTTTGGATCTCATGGACTTGTACTTTGAGGAAGAGACGGTCTTTGAACTTGAACCCTTTGTTCTTTCAGCTAACATAGCTAGAGACTCCTTAACAATCTTCTTTTCATCATTCAAAGTTTGACCTCATCCTCATGCTGAGAAAGGATAGTGAAGATGTCATTTACGTCCTCTTGTGCCATGTCTTTGATCATCTGAATGTTGATGGCATAGCTCTTCCATTCGGGATTAAAGTTCTTGATGAATTTGTAATTGATTTCAGATACAGATTTGTTCATCCCGTTTCTCCTCAAGTCGTTTAGTATCACATTAAACCTTGTATAAGTGTCCACAAGAGCTTCCCCTTCCTTAGTATGAAATCCCTCGTATGAATTTATGCTTTGGTTCAACATGGCCTGAATTGATCGTTCTGTACCTTGAAACTTCCTTTCCAGCTCATCCTACACGGCTTTCGCTGATTCTCGACTATCTACACTGTTGTAGATATCGTTTGGAATGGCCATAGTAAGATAGATGAGAGCCTATTCATCAATTTTGTGCAGTTCCTTCTCCATCTCACTGTAGAATTGATATGGCTTTGGCACATATCGAACGGGAATTTTGGGAGAGGTATCTGTAGCAGGTTGGCCTGGTACAGTAACAACAGGTTGAACTGGTCCTTCTGTGATAGATTTCATATAGTCGCAGTTCTTATGATTCAAGAACTGAATCATCCTCCTCTTCCACTTATAGTAATATCCGATAGACAAACCCATGGATAGAAGTTCTTTAGACATGATAAGATATATCAATCAATCAATCTGCATACAAAGAGAAAATGCTAGTATTGATCTTTTGATTCAACAAATTGAGAACAAGACTTAAAATTTCAAGAAACTGAAATTTCTAAAAACCTTAAGTATAGAATTCGCATACACTAAGAATGAATAGAAATTTGCATGAACCAAGTGATAGAATTCGTATGATTCACAGAATTCGTTTAAGCAAGCTTACAAGTCGCACAAGTTTAGAATTCGCAGATTAGAGATACTTAGAAACAAATAATTCGTATAAATCCTTATGTGAATTCTTCACAATTCGCACGTCTCTATTATGAAAATTCCATCCTTAGAAAATTTAGAAATTTAAACTTTTTGCACACAAGCTTTTCACAAACAGAATTCGTATAACACGAGGATACGAATTCTTTACTTGAACAAATTTCGAAAATTCACCAACTTTTCGTATCACGTACGAATTCAGAACTAAAAAAAATCTTTGAAAAACTATGCGAAATCTTTGAGAATTCGTATGAACACTATGCGAAAACTTTGAGAATTCGTACCACTCTAACTTGCGAATTCTACACAATTCGCATTACACAGGTATGCGAATTTTGTGCAATTCGTATAATGTCCCCTGCGAATTCATGCCTTGATCTTTCAAAAATCAACTTTTTGCTCAACACTCTTATGCGAAATCTTGCTTTTCGTACATGGAGATATACGAATTCCAACACTTAGATGATTTTCAAAATATTCTATGCGAATTCTAAGACATTTCAGACACCACAGTTATACAAATTCTTTACTTAAAGAATTTAGTTAACATTAATGCGAATTCTTTTATGAATATTGAGTCATGCGAGTTCTTCATACGAAAAGAACAAATCTTGCGAGTTCTTGAGTTACGAGCCTAAAAATTCAAATCCAGTCCAAAATCAAATCTAAATCTGCAATCAGAGGCTGTAACTTCACAGAATCAATTAGATTAGTGAGAAGATCAATCCAATTCAATATCAAATTCTAAATCACACTTAAACACCAAAATTCATGATCATACAGTAACCAACATTCGTTCGAAAAAAAAGTTTCAAAAACCCACAAATTGATGATCAAAATCGATTTCTAAATGCAATTCAATCCATGAAAGATGTTCTACAATACTTTTCGACCAAAACTCTAGAAAAAGTTTTAACAAAAACACATTTTATCACAAAAATTCAATCAAGAACTCCAAGAAACAGATACGAACTCAAAAACTTCTCAAATTTGTTGAATCCTAATCTCAGATACCAAATGTGATCCCAAATTACTTGCATGTATTAACAAAACAGATTAAGAACATAGTCTTATTGATTAAACCATATGATTACAACGAACTCATATATTTAACAAGCAATCACAGATCTCACGTTGTGTGTGTATTTCAAGGTGTGTGAACTCTTACCAATCTGTGTTCGTATTTACCAATCTAACAAAGAAACAAACTATTTATACTATGTCAACATTAGTTGACTTTACAACTCAAACCCTATACTTTCAAACTATTACAATATTCACCCTCTATTTTAATCTTGAATACAATTCTAATCTAACAAATGGGGGAGATTGTTAAAGCATATCTGTTGGATACAAGATCATGAAGACTGAAGGTCAAAGTCACGCCAAATCAAAGCTCAAAGTCAACTCTCAAAGTGAAAGTCAAAGTCAACATTGTAATAAAAGTCAAAAGTCAAAGTCAAAGTCTTTGTAACTATGTTTTTACAATTTGTTCTTAGCGTGTGTGTCTTTGTAATAGACATATGACGATGTTAGGAGTAGTTAGGTGTTGTAACAGTTGCAAGTTAGAGAGAGTACACTGAGTTTGTAGAGAGAGAAAGTTCCTTTCAGAGAAACTATTGTATACTGTTAGAGCATAAATCTGTTGGATACAAGATCAAGAATACTGAAGGTCAAAGTTGAGAAAGTCGAAGCTGCTAAAGTCAAATCTCATTAAAAGTCAAAGTCTTTTTGTAATAAGTCAAAGTATTTTGTATTTGTATTTTCCTTGTAATTAGTAGTTAGTATAAATAGTTTGTTTTATTTGTATTTTGAGATATACGAATTAGAGAACTCTGTATTGTGAGAAGTCAGATTGTAAAGAGAGAAAGAGAGAGTTCTAGAGAGAGAAAGTGTAAAGCATTGAATTGAAAGAAATCAAACAGGTAATCATTGAATTAAATCTTGTTTGATTGATTGATTTTGTATTAGAAACTAGATTCTGGAACACACAATTGGTATCAGAGCAGATCCAAAAGGTGAAATCAGATCAAGAAAATCAAGAAACGAGTTACTGTTCATCGTCTCTGTGTTAGTTACTGTTCAAAATCTAATTCTGAGTTTCAGAGTGTTTTTGGAGCAAATTTGTGTTAGGGAGTGATCGAAAAGTGTATTAGATTGAATTTTTGTAATCAATTTCAAGTACTGTACTATAATTCATTCGATTTTGTAAGTTCTTGGTAAGTTTTTCTTCGAGTTGTAAAGTTACTGTTTCATTGATTTTTGAACTGTAAAGTTGTTGTTTGTAAATTTCTTGAGTTGTAATTCATTCTAGAGTTGTAATCGAGCAACAATCCAGAGTTTCAGATCATTTGGACCAAGAAAAGATCGATTTCAGTTGAAAAAGATGGTTTTTGGGTCGACAAACGGAAGAACGCGCTAGATCGCTAGAACGCGCTAGTTCGTCGTGAAACGCGCAAGGTTCATCAGGGTAGAACGCGCAAGTTGAAAGAAGAATTTTGGTCTAAAACGCGCAAGGCTATCTGCGAGTTTCAAGAAACGCGCTAGTAGTGGCCAGCGAGTTCTACAAACTCGCTAATCGAAGCTAGCGAGTTTAAGAAGGAATAGTGATATGCGAGTTCTTCAGTGTGCGAGTTTGACGAGGAATAGTGTTTAGCGAGTTCATCGGCCTGCGAGTTTGAAATTCAAGAAATAAATCTAAGTGTTGAAACACGCAAGAGAAGCTAGAAAGTTTTGTTCAAACGCGCAAGCTTCGACGCACGAGTTTGGGAAACGCGCACGCTTCAATCTGTGAGTTTCAGTGTGAATAGTCTTTTGCGAGTTTAGGCACTTGCGAGTTTCGTCGATCTGCGAGTTTTATCTGCGAGTTTGATCTGCGTGTTTGCTTGCGGGTTTCTCAAAACGCGCAAATATCTGCGAGTTTGCTTGCGAGTTTGCTTGAGAATTTATTGAACGTGCAAAGACTCAGTCTGCGAGTTATTCAGTCTGCGAGTTTTAAGGCTTGCGAATTCAATAGTGACTTGCGAGTTCTGATACTTAGTCAAATTTTTCGAATTTTCTGATTTTTTCTAGATTTCAAGATTTTTCTTGTAATTTCATACTTTGGACTAACGATCAATTCTAGTTTCTTATTTGATATATTTTTCAAACAGGTTTAAGAAGATGACTTCCAAAGATGCACTTTCAATCGGCACCGATGTCAAACCTCCAGTTCTATTCAAAGGAGAGTATGAGCAATGGAAGGATCGATTTCTGGATTTTATAGACCGACATGCAAATGGAGAAAATATTCTGGAATCAATCAAAGACGGTCCTATGAAACCAATCATAGTTAATGTACCAGATGATGATGCTGATGATTCTTCTGATAGTGGACATGGTGATATAGAAAAGGAAGAAAAGACAAAAGAAGTTAAGGTTGATCTCTCTCAGTATTCTGAAGAACAGAAGAGTCGATATAAAGCTGACAAACAAGCGAGATCTCTTCTACTCCAAAGCATTCCCAATGACATCTACATCAAGATTGATAGCTACAAGCATGGTGCTAAACAGATGTGGAATCAACTGGAAAAGATGATGATGGGATCAAAGATTGGGAATCAAATAAAGGTGGCCAACTGCATCAATAATTATGAGGAATTCAAGGCTAAAGAGAATGAGAGTCTAGAAGACACGTATGAAAGATTCACTTTGATTTTGAATGAGCTAACAAAGAACAAAGTCAAAAAGAAGCAGTTGGAGAACAATGTCAAATTTCTGAGCATCCTACGTCCTGAATGGAAGAAACACGCACGTAGGATGAAGCAGATGAAAGACTTGAGCCAAATACCTCTTCATGAAGTTTATGAGACATTACGTCAGAATGAGGAAGAGGTAGAGGAGAAAAGAGCTGAGAAGAAAAAGACTGAGAAGGTTTCTGATCCGATTGCTTTGGTTGTTGGTGAGAAGAAGAAAGAAAAGAAAGAGAAGATAGAAAAGAAGAAGAAGAAGAAAGTGAGGTCAAGTTCTGGGTCTGATTCTGAAGAAGATAGTGATGATGGAGAGAATTTGAAACAAGCCATGTTATTGCTGACCCGTGCGTTTCAAAAGAAGTTTTACATGAAGCCGGGGTTAAATTCTCAAAGGTATTCTTCTTCAAGTTCAAAGAACCACGAGCACCGGGAGAGGGTGGAAGGAAAAAGGTATGAAGAGCAAAGATATGTGGACAAGAAACCGGATGAGAGGAAGAAGTTTGCAAATGACTACACTGCTGTTGAGAAGCCAGCAACTGATTCAATTAAATGCTACAATTGCGGTAAGTTGGGTCATTATGCCAAAGATTGCCGGAAGCCGAAAGTTCGCAACTCTCAGTATTATCAGAACAAGTTGCTTTTGGCAAGACAACAAGAAGCTGGTGTTGCTTTGATCGCAGAGGATGAGTTTTGGCTTGATCATTCTGAGGATGAAAGTGATGAGAAAGAAGAAAATGCTCATATCTGTCTCATGGGCAAAGAGGACAAGAATGATGAGTCAGATGATGAAGAAGTTAATGAGGTATTAAACTTAACTCCAAAAGATTTCATTACCAAGTTGGAAACCATGGTGGTTGGGCTTCAAAATTTACAAAATAATCTGAAAAATGAAAAGGAAAAGGTTGCTAAAAAGAACAAGAAGATCTTTGAACTTAATACTTCTGTTATTTCAAACAAAGATCTGATTGATTATTTACGCAAATCTGATTCTAATTCTAAATCTAAAGTAGATGATTTTGAAAAGAAGATTTCTGAGTTTGAAGATAAAGTAAATAAATATGAGTTTGAAAAGATTGAATCTGCACTAACTGTTTATAAATTGCAGGTTGAAAACAAGAATTTGAACAAGAAGGTAAATGGTCTAGAAGTTAAACTTTATAAAAGAGGTCAAACAGATCAAACCATTTTTCTTAATGCCCCTGATGAAGAGGTTGATGTTAAGAAAAGATGGGGACGTGGTTTTAACAACCCCCATTATCTTAAGAAAGCCATCAGAAAACAGCCGACCACACATTCATAACATTCATAGAAATTCATGCACGACCACACAGAGAATTCGTTTCTTTGTCATAACATTCATAGAAATTGTCTTTGTGGTATTTCGATGATTGGATGGAAGCCCTGGGGGAGTGAACATCAAAAAGCTCCTGACTTCGTATATTTCGATGATGATTGGATAGAAATTCCTTTCTAATGTGTATTCCTTACACACAGTGACTTCGTGTTACTGACAGGCATTTTAACTGATTCATTTGTTGATTCAGGAGTTACACGTTTTTATTTTGTCTAGATTTGAAAAGATCTAGATGATGATCTTGGAGGATTGACAGAATCAGAGGCTCAGATCAGATTGGTCAATGACATTTCTTGGAAACAAAGTTTTTGATGATATAAATGCTCAATTCATCAAAAAGGGGGAGATGATATGAAGAAATGTTAAAGTTTTAAAGTTAAAGGGAGATGATATGAAGAAATGTTAAAGTTTTAAAGTTTGGGGGAGATGAAATGTCCAAGTCAGAAAAGTTCAAAGTAAAGATTTGATGATTTGATAAAGTTCAAGGAATCTCTGAAGATTTTGAGGAAATTTTCTTTGAAGATTATCTGCTAAAGCATCCGAGCTGATTCTGAAGATAATTTCTTTCCAAAAGTCTGAAAACGTTCTATGAGAGCTTTGGGGAGATTGTTCATCATTTGGAGATGTTTTTGGAAAGAATACAGTTAAAAGAAAAAAGGGGAGATTATTTTGACAGAGCTTAAAGTAAATACTGAATTGCTAGATCTTTCAATAATGATCTTGAATCCAAAGGGGGAGATTGTTAGAGCATAAATCTGTTGGATACAAGATCAAGAATACTGAAGATCAAAGTTGAGAAAGTCAAAGCTGCTAAAGTCAAATCTCATTAAAAGTCAAAGTCTATTTGTAATAAGTCAATGTATTTTGTATTTGTATTTTCCTTGTAATTAGTAGTTAGTATAAATAGTTTGTTTTCTTTGTATTTTGAGATATACGAATTAGAGAACTCTGTATTGTGAGAAGTCAGATTGTAGAGAGAGAAAGAGAGAGTTCTAGAGAGAGAAAGTGTAAAGCATTGAATTGAAAGAAATCAAACAGGTAATCATTGAATTGAATCTTGTTTGTTTAATTGATTTTGTATTAGAAACTAGATTCTGGAACACACATATACGAATCCTCATTGTCGGAACAGAAAAACAGGTTGAGTAATTGAATCATCTTGTTGTTGTTAATTGTAATTGAATTAGAACTGGGTAATTTGGGAATTAACAAACTTTTTCTGAGTCGGGCAACCACATTATCTGTTGTATTACAATTCCTTCATGAACTTCATTGAAACAGGCACTAGCCCATGCCAACTCTTCCATTTAAACCCACCTGCTACTTATCTTTTTCTCAACAAAAAGTTGTTTCATATTTCAACAAGGGAAGCAACACATAATCTATCAAATCTTCATTTGGAAGATTTTGATATTGAAAAAGAAGGAAAGTTGCCCCACCTTCGAACCTCATTCATGCACATTGAGTCTATGTAATACTTGTTGATGTCTCAACGATTTACATATTTTGAGTCTGTATAAAGCTTAAATTGCTTCAATCATTGCTAGACTTGCACGAGCACACAAGGAATATGTTTTCTTGTCTTAACATTCATAGAAAATTCCTTTGTGGTTTTTCAATGATTAAATGGTAGCCTTAGGGGAGTAACATCAATAAGCTTCTTTCCAATTTACATTCGTTGTACACAGTGGCTCCGTGCTATTGACAGGCAGATTAACTGATCATATGTTGATTCAGGGTTACCAATCATAATTTGTCTGAATTTGAAAAGATTCGGATGAATACGTCTTATGAATGGACGGAAAAATTTTAATATCAGATCAAACAGAGTTCATATTCTTTTTGGGGGAGATTGTCTATTTTCTTGAAAGGGGAGATTGTCTCTATCTCATGAAGACTGTGCTTATTTTGCTAAAGAAGGGAAGATATTTCAAATACTGAGTTGACGTTGAAATGATTTTATGATTATGATTTCTCATCATTCATCAAAAAGGGGAGATATTTCAAGATTTCAAAGTCAGATTAAAGTTGAACCTATCAGAAAGGGGAGAAGTTTTCAATGTTTAATTTAGAATAAAATTAAGCCAAGTGAATGTCATAAAGTGGAGAAAACTCAAAGTTAAAGTCAGAGTGAGAATTTCAGAGGTTGAAAGAGATTTCAAGTATTATCTACCAAAAAAGGGGAGATTCTAAAGAGTTCAAGTTTTGAAGAAGTTTTCAAATTTGTGAAGATTATTAAAGATTTGAAGTTGTTAAAGATTTCATTTTGAAGATTTTGCAACAAGAAGATGACCTGAAGATTATTGTCAGTTTTTTTTTATTTATCTTGAATCCAAATGGGGAGATTGTTGAGTCAAATATTTTATTCAAGATTAAATGAGGGGTCAAAGATGTAATATTGTAAAGTGTAAATAGTTGTGTTGTAATAGTGTTGAGAGTCAAAGTGTTTGACTTTGACTTGAGCTTAGTGTCAGGTCATGTTAACCATATAAATAGTTTCTGTCTTTGTATTTGTAAGTGTGCATCTAGAGAGAATACACACAGAAAACAGAGAGAACATAGTATACGAATTCTTGAGAGAGAAACGCAAGAAATGGGTATATGAGTTTATGGAGTTGATATACTAATTGATCTATCAATAAAAGATTGATTCCTACATCTTTTTGTATGATTGTATGAGCTTCGAACTGGAACTTTCAATTCCTTTCTCTCTCATCTCTCCTTACTCCCTCTCATATATAAACCTCTTACATTCATATTTTTACATTTTACTCCCTCATATCTCTCAAAAGGCAAAAACTACTCTTGGCACTCAAAGCGTTCTAAGAACTCAAGAACCTAAGAACACATTGTTAGCTCCATCTACTATGTTTAGAAGTGTTGAAAAATAGGCTAAGTATAGAAACCCCTGTTGTCTCGAAAGTCGTCGCAGAAGAGACACAACTAAGAAGACTACTCCGCAGAAGACGCGCCAGAGGACAAACCTAATAATGATACTCAGATCACAGAGCCTCTGTGATCACTCACAGAGCCTCTGTGAAGGATAACCTCTGGAGGTCAGTGTTGGAATTGTGCTGAATGGCTCAAGTCAATACCACGTGCCAAGCACGTGAAACCTGCTGTACGAAGATCCGCATGATCAAGTAATGGGCGTCCCACGATGTTTACATTACAGGTGGCATTCCTTATGTGGAATGTCATTTTTTGTCTTGTACTAAGGGGTGCATCCTTCTTGTATATTAAGGGAGCCCCACCTTAGAGTTTAAAATCAGTGAAAATACTAGCACACACAAAAATAGCTGTGTGTATAATCCTTGAGCATATTTGTACATACCAATGCGTGTTCTTGGTGTTCTTCAGTAATCAATGAAACAGTTCTTTGAGTAACCTTCTTATAATACTTTACTTCCTGTTCATTAATTACGTGTGTGTTTACTAGCTTGTATGTTCAATCTTTTCTACACATCTTAAACGCTTCCACACTCTATTTAATCAATCTGTGTGTAGTATAAGGTTAAAACAAGTTAAAGAACATCATAACTAGGATCAACAATTGGTATTAGAGCAGACTTTGATTTTCAATATCAAAGGATCCTGTTCTATACTTGTTTCCAGTATTCAAGGTAGTAGTTTGAGTCTGTTCTTTGTCCCAAACTCCATTCACAGTCACACTATGTTTTCTGAATCTATATCAACCTGTTTGGTATAGAAACAGGTACAGGTGTGCATCTTCACTAAAAGACAGATTCAAAGCTAGTTGGTTGGTCATATGTTCATACTCTCCCTAGTTCATACTCTCCCTAAAATCAAAGTCTCCCTAAAACTATCATGGCAAACACTGTTAACTATTTCAGTGTTGGCTTTCAATCAAAGCCTCCTAGTCTCATTGGAGATGAGTACCCTCAATGGAAAATCAGGTTGGTACACTTCCTTGAAGGTGTAGATCCAGGTCTGGTTGAGTTTCTTCACAATCCTCCTTTCATCCCAATGACAATTGTTCCTCGTGTTCCTGCCACTGCCAATACTCCTGAAATCCCTGAATATCAACACCCCAAACCTGTCCTTGAATGGAGTGAAGAAGAAAAGGCACAACATGAGCTTGCAAAGAAAGACAAAAGACTAATCATAATGGCTATCCCAAACGATGTCTATCAATCTCTTGACTCATGTGAAACTTCAAAGGACCTATGGTTAGAGCTATAAAAAAACAACTTAAGGGTGGTGCCAAAACCCTCAAGAACAACAGGGCCTTATGCATAAATGAGTATTTTGCATTCAAAACTCTGCCGGGTGAATCCATTCAAAGCACTTACAATAGATACAATTGTTTGATAAACAAGTGTTAGAGGTATGGCATCCACAGAACCTCTGAAGAAAACAATTTCAGATTTCTACAGAGCCTGAATGATGAATGGCTTCATCTAACCATGTCCATGCAAGCCACATTGGATTATCATGTTTGGTCGATATCTGATCTCTTTGGAACAGTGATTAGCCAAGAGAACAACATTTCCAAACTAACAACCCCTTTCGGAGGTCCTCTAGCTCTTGTAGGAAGTGCCTCAGAAGGCAAAGACAAGGGAAAGATGGAAAAGGCAGCTGAGGAGGCACAGAGGAAGAAGAAGAAGAAGGTACTTGTAGTAGAGAGTGAAAGTGAAGAAGATTCTGAGGAGGAGATTGACATGGATGCTTAGGCCAAAACACTTGCACTTATGACCCGGGAATTCAATCGTGGTCTCAAGAAGCCGGAGTACAGAGGAAGAGAAGAAAGAGATAACAGAAGCAGAGGATATGGTGAGACAAGAAGACATGAAAGAGAAAAGTCCGAGGAGCCAAGGCAAGAAGAGAGGAGTGGACAGAGGTCAGACGGCAGAGGTGGTGTCAAATTCCCAAAGCAAATTGAAGGTTGCTTCAAATGCGGGAAACCAGGCCACTTTGCAGCAAAGTGTAGGTCTTCTGCCAACAAAGGGAAACCCACAAGAGACGCTGCATTCTATAAAAAGAAAGCAGAGTACTACACTCAGAGATCCCTAATAGAAGAACAAGAGAACCTTGTAACTGATGAATCCTCTGATGAAGAAGACAACGCACTCTTCTACGGAATGGCAGAAGTCCACTCTTCTAAAACGAGAGTGAGGTATGCACTTCTAATTCTTGTAACTCGGACTTTGAAAACAAGCTTCTTGAAATACAAAATGATCTTCTAGCTTATAAAAATACATGCTCGGATCTTGAGAAAAAGCTTGCCTTCTTTGAAAGAGAAACTAGGCTTCTCACAAAGGAGAAGGACAAGCTTTACCTTGTAAAAAAATCTCTTACCTCTGAACATATTTCAACAAAAAAGGGTTTCAAGAAGAAAATCACAAATCTTGACAAAGCTTTAAAAGATAAGGTCAAAGAGCTAAAGAAATTTGAGAGTGATCGTTTAAATGCCATTTCTTTGAAAAACTTTTTTCAAAAAGAAAGAGAAAACCTTCATCAAGATCTATTCGACAGAGATCTCCAAATTAAGAGGTATCAGGATGCTCAAAAAGTTCATGAAAAGGTAAACACCCAGATCGACAGAAGAGGATTAGGGTTCGAGGACATTGATCCTTACACAGGAAATAAAAGAAACAAATCTTTATCAAACATCTTCTGCCCTGGACAATTTTTAAAACCAAGTCTTCCAAACCTTTTATCCACATTTAAGAGGCGCAGAACCTCTGAAGGACCAAATTTGAGGAAACCTCTGCAGATGGCAAGTGTATGGTATGAAAACAATGATTTACCATCTGCACTTTCATAAAAAAGAAAATCTATACCAAAGAAATATCTGTCTCGAAAACAGATAGGGGTTTTTAGATTTGGTCATCCAGAAACACAAACTCAAATGGCTTTTGTATGCATGATGACTCCTGAAAAGGAATTGTCCTCTGAAGCTCCAGAGTTTGATCCGGTCTCTGTGGAAGAAAAACTTTTTAAAAGATTTCTGGAAAATGACTTGAGAAAGACCTATGAAAACCATTTTCTTTATCATCCTGATATTATCTCTGAAGTAAAAGAAATCTTTGAGCAAGATCTTTAAAATAACACCACGCTTTACAAAATAGATAAATACTTCAAAGGACACCAATGGACAAAGTAAGGCACATACAGAAGGTCAGGATCTCATTCACAGAGACTTTATCGACTCAGACTCTGTGTCAGAATCCGAGTCCTCTGTCGAAGATGAGACAGGGTCTGTGAAACTTGAGATAGTCCCCTGTGGTCCAGAGAAGAATAGACTTACCTCTGGAATTCTTAACAGAACAGTTCTTCCCAAGAGGAAAACCACAGGTATACCTATCTGTCCTGATTTCCTGGACATGTGCCTGGAAGTAAAGACTTCTCTTGAGCTTAAAAAATCTGAAAAGGACAATATCCCTCATGTTTCAAAAACTCCAAAACCTTTAAAACCTTTTCAAGAAAAACTCACTTGGCAACAGAGAGGTAAATGGCATAAAATTGATAAACTTAATGCTTCTGCTGCAGTAAAAGCAAGGAAAGAAGATCAAAGGAGAGTATAATCAAAGAGCCACTCAAGAGGAGTTTATGAAAAAACTCAACCTAGATTAGACAAAGCTTTATGTAAAAAGAAATCCAAATCTAAAATGGGTTGTAGTAAAGTTTGCTCTGTACCCTCCTTTGACAATTTTAATGAAACTTTCAAAAAGCTTGCCTCCAATGTTCATTATTGTAAATGTTTTGATCTTATGCATGCTTTAAATCAACATTTCTCGAGGCCCTCCTGTCTCATATCTCACCCAAAACCCAAGAATACTAAATTCAAGGGTGAGAAGAGACAATCTGGTACCTCTGAAATGAGGAAAAATCTAAAACCAAAGATGCTAAGGCATCTTCACAACCTCCTAACAAAAATGGACCCATTTCAAAATGGGTACCTAAAACTCTCTAATCTGTCCACAGAAGAAACAACATATGCCCATTTGGTACCTAGACTTCGGGTGCTCAAGACACATGACTGGCGACAGAGGGTTGCTTTCCTCTTACAAGGAAAAACTTGTTGGAGGATTTGTAACTTTTGGAGATAACAAAAAAGGACAAATAAAAGGCTATGGGGTCATTGCCAAAGGAGACATCGATGTCAACAGAGTTGCCTACGTGGATGGCCTCAAGCACAACCTACTGAGTGTAAGTCAACTCTGTGACAATGGACTCGATGTGATGTTTAAAAGGCAGTATTGCTCTCTGTTGAAGGAAGATACCACCACAGAGCTTCTGCGAGCCAAAAGACGAGGTGACCTATACCTCATGGACTTCAAATCAACTAACAAAGAAGAAAAGCTCTGCTTAGTCTCAAGTAAGAATGAAGAGGCTTGGCTCTGGCACAACAGGTCCTGTCATCTAAACTTTCACACACTTGACAAACTTGTGAAACTAGACCTAGTAAGTGGTCTACCAAGTGTTAGATTGGACAAGGACCATCTATGCTCAGCTTGTGAGATGGGCAAACTCAAAAGGGTTGCGCACAAAACTAAGTCTGATATATTTTGCACCAGACCTCTGCAGATGATTCATGTTGACCTCTGTGGTCCTATATCTGTGCAAAGTCTTGGTGGCAAGAAGTACATCTTTGTATACATAGATGAATTCTCTAGATATACTTGGGTTGAATTTGTTCGAAAGAAATCAGATGTTCCTAAATTACTAATAAATCTCATCAAGAGAATACAAGTTCTTTATGATTGCAGGGTACAGAGAATCCGAAGTGATAATGGCACAGAGTTTAGGAATTCAACCATTGAAGCCTATCTTTCAACAGAAGGCATATCACAGAACTTCTTTGCCGCAAGGACTCCACAACAAAACGGTGTTGCTAAACGAAAGAACAGAACACTAGTGGAAGCCGCAAGAACTATGCTCACTGTTTCAGGATTCTCTATTTCTTTCTAGGCAGAAGCCATTTCAACCGCATGCTTCACCCAAAATCGTTCTATAATAGTGAAGAGGCATGCAAAAACACCATACCACTTACTGCACCAGAGGAAGCCAAACATCAAGTACTTCCATGTCTTCGGCTGCAGATGCTTTGTGCTGAATGACAGAGAACAAATAGAAAAATTCAGTCCCAAAGCCGATGAAGCCAAATTTGTTGGCTATTTATCCAACTCCAAGGCATACGGAGTCTATCTACTCAAATCCAAACATATACTTCAAAGTATTAATGTTTCATTTGATGACTCTTTTCATGTGACTTCTGAGCAAATCAACTCAGGACTCAAACTTCTAGATGAAGATTCTGGTGGATCATCAAGAACAAATGATCTTCATCATCTGTTTGAAGAGATATTCAATGATGATGGACCCTCTGAAGGTGACTGCAGAGCCTCTGAAGCCGAACCCTCAGAGGACCAAACAGGTACTTCTCTAACTGGCCCTAGCAATGCTTCACCCTCTTCCAGTAATGATGCAGGTGCAACCATCGAGGGGGAGCACTTAGAGGACAATGCGAATCAAGGTCCCAAGCTCTGTCAAAACCATGGTCATCCTCAAAATCTCTCTGAAGGGTCAACACCAGATCGAGGATCCGCAGAGGTCTCTACCTCAATTCATGTTGAACAACCAAGTCCTGTGGCAAGTACGACTAATCAATTCCAATCAACAGAGAATGATCTAAATCAAGATGAACATGCTTCTGAGCTAACCACAGAAGTTTCAAATGATCACCTGCCTCGATTGATCAAATGGACCAGAAGTCACCCACAGAGCCAAGTAATAGGTGACCCATCTGACAAGGGTCAAACTCGATCAAGTACTGCAAATTTTTGTTACAATACAAATTTTGTAAGTATCATGGAACCCAAAAAGATATCCGAAGCCCTTGAAGACCCAAACTGGGTAGAAGCTATGCAAGAGGAGCTTCTGCAGTTTGAGAGGAACGAAGTATGGACCCTAGTGCCTCTGCCAAAAGGCAAAACGGCTATAGGAACCAAATAGGTCTTCAGAAATTAAAAGGATGAATATGGTGTAGTGGTCAGAAACAAAGCAAGATAAGTGGCCAAGGGATACTGTCAAGAAGAAGGGATTGACTATGAAGAAACCTTTGCTCCTGTGGCACGACTCGAAGCAATAAGAATCTTTCTTGCCTTCGTAGCCCACAGAGGTTTCAAAGTATATCAAATGGATGTCAAGTCAGCCTTTCTGAATGGACAGATTCAAGAAGAAGTATATGTCCTACAACCACCAAGATTTGAGAGCTCTAAGTACCCAAATTACGTCTATTTTCTGGACAAGGCACTGTATGGAATAAAACAATCCCCCAGAGCATGGTACGATAGACTTTCAAGCTTCCTCCTTGCTAACGATTTCGAAAAAGGTACAACTGATACGACTTTATTTTATAAGAAGAGAAAAGGTGAGATTCTACTTGTACAAATTTATGTCGATGACTTGGGTCTACAAATGATTTATATGGGAGAACTGATGAAAAGTGAGTTTGGGATGAGCATGATGGGAGAACTTACATTCTTTTTAGGATTGCAAGTCAAACAAACCATAGAGGGTATTTTCATAAACCAATCAAAATATGTCTCTAATATACTTGAAAAATACAAGCTCTCTGACTCTTCACCAATGAAAACTCCTATGGTCACTGGATCCAAGCTCCATGAAGATCCAGAGGGCAAATCTGTGGAGTGTAAACTCTACAGAGGGATGATAGGATCTCTACTGTAATTGACCGCGAGTAGACCTGATATAATGTTTGCCACATGTATATGTGCAAGATTTCAAGCTAACCCCAAAGAATCTCATCTTTATGCTGTCAAGAAGATCTTCAGATACCTAAAAGGGACCAAGAATCATGGCCTCTGGTATCCGGAGAACTCTGGCTTTGATCTCATGGCTTATACAGATTCAGATCACGGAGGATGCAAGCTCGACAGAAAGAGTACCTCTGGGAGTTTCCAATTCCTATGAGGGAAACTAGTAAGTTGGACTTCCAAGAAACATAATTGTGTCTCGACCTCTACTGCAGAAGCAGAATATGTTGCTGCTGCATGTTGTTGTTCCCAAGTTCTGTGGATGAGGACCCAACTTAAAGACTATGGATTTGATATCGAAAAAATCCCCATCCTATGTGACTCCTAAAGTTCCATTGCATTCTCTACTAATCCTGTGCAGCACTCTAAGACCAAGCATATCGATATCAGGTATCACTTTTTGAAACATCATGTGGAGCATGGAACAATAAAGATGTACTTTGTGCCTACAGACTACCATCTTGCCGACCTTTTCACGAAGGCATTGGATGAGAAAATATTCACTTTTTTAGTTGGCAAGATTGGTTTGCACAACATGAGTTGACCACAGAGCCTCTGTAGCCTTGCACAGAGCCTCTGTTGTACATATTTACCTTTGTAACATATTCCTTGTTTGTAAATAGTCTCTTCAACTTTCTTTATTATGTATTCCTTTCTGCGAATCTATGTCTTCTGCAAAACTTTGAAATGATCGAAACTATGAAAATCTTTCCTTCAAAGGAATCTTCCTTTGGTCTCAGAACCTCTGAGGTCAAGCACAGAGCCTCTGAGGTCAAGCACAGAGCCTCTGTGATCCCTCACAGAGCCTCTACACCTCCAAAAACGAGGATCACTTGACCAATGCACTTCTTTCAAAGAAACTCGATCGTTTCATCGTCTTTTCAATCAAAACATTGGTTGTGACCTTAAAAGCCTCTTACCCACCGAGCTTCTGTCATTCCCATCACTTGAAAAATTCAGGTCACTTCCTGCGGGTTATTTCTTAAACATCACAGTCATGTGAAAATAGAAGATGCCATGCGCGTGAGAATAGGGTGGCGCACGTCCTAGATCGTGCACCGCCACCATCTGACGTGGCAACATTTGATTGGCGTACATTTGTACCGTCGTTTCTCAGAAACGGCTACTTATCCGTTTCCACTCATCACGGATTTGAAAATTTTATTTTTTTACCGCTTAATTTTTTTTACCTCCCTCTGTATAAAATCCCTTTTGCCTCTCTTCATTTCTTTTTACCTACATCCTTTTCTCTCAAAGAGCTTCCTGCAAAAAGCTTTTCTTCTTCTCCACTACTATATCAATGGCTTCTCCCTCAGCTTCCTCCGAGAACTCTAATGGATCCAAGAAATACAACACCTCTCATCACTCGATGGCTCAAAAGGCTGATTCCGACTCCGTTGGCCAAGAGCAAGTGCTTACTAGCAGAATGTTGTCTTCCCTACTGAAGTTGCATCCTTGATTCAAATCCTCAAGAATCACTTTCTGGTTAAAGCCCTAACAATGAAACGAAATGACATCCCTGAATCTTACATCCAACAGTTTTGGCTATCACTTGACATGACTATCACTTGACATGACCATCACTAGACATGACTATCACTTGACTCAAATGAATAATAAACCGAACAACCATTTTGTCACCCTGAATCCCTCTGGTTTCCCTACTGAAGTTGCATCCTTGATTCAAATCCTCAAGAATCACTTTTTGGTTAAAGCCCTAACAATGAAACGAAATGACATCCCTGAATCTTACATCCAACAGTTTTGGCTAAGTGCTCGCCATGCCAAGATGGATAAATATGGACACTGCATCATTGGCTATGCAACCCATCCATCAACTGAAAAGATTTTGGACTTAGGGATCAATCGTAGGAAACTGTCAGATGTTTTTTAACTTCCCTCCAAATCAGACCTCAACGTGCGCAAATTCTCGAAGGAACCCACAGAGGAAGAGATACTGGAATTTTTGAAGTTCATTGGATATGCTGTTCCCATTACCAAAAGAACAAACTTCAGACGATAGAATCTACCTCCTCTGTGGAACGTACCCTTCTCAATTCTGAACCGATGTCTAACGTCGAAGGTGGAATCTATTATGATCTCCCTCTGGACTACGCTGGACTCATTTTTAGGGAGATCCAGAATGCCGTGATTACCAAACAGCAGGACCAAGACAGAGGGACAGAGCCAAAGAACATCGCGTTTGGACGTTTTCTAGGATTACTTCTAGGAGATGACTTAATAGGGGAAGGAAAGCTACCAGCAGAGGCTAAGACAATCAAACTCCATGAGATGAAGTCTCATAAGCCAACTACCATTAAAACTGGATATCCAGCAGCCAGACCTATGTCAACAAAGATGTTGACTTATTTGGGTAGTGAAGAGGGTGATTGGGAATACATACGAGACAACAGGACACCAGAACCATGTTCTGTAACCCCCCATCGCGTAGGATTCAAAGTAGGAGACATTGTAGTTTACTTGAGAGACGAGGGAGTACGGACATAAGTTGAAGCCACAGAGGCTCAAGTAAGTGAGAGAGAGAAAATGTTAGTTAGAGGGGAAGGGAGTGAGTAAAAGGCGAAAAAGAAAATAAAGAAAAAGAGAGTCGAAGAGGTAGAGACTCAAAAATCCTTGACAGGTGAAGAGAAAGCCACAGAAAAGGTTGCAGAGGAGGTACAACCTATACAGAAAAGGAAAAGAAGGCTCCGCAGGTTGGCTGAAGCTCAAACGGTCACCTCACCTACAGAGGCTGCTGCAGAACCCCAATAGAAGCCGAGACGAAGAACCTTGATCTTCGAAGACTCTCCACCGGAAAATCCACAGAGCCCCATAAAAATGGAAACAAAAATTGCCAGAGAGATTTTCCACCAATACTCTGGAGGATTAGGGGAAACCGTGGAAATGGAAATAGATGATGTGACAGGAAGGTCACAGATCGAAGATGAAGAAGAAGAACCAAGTAAAAAATTGTTGGAGGAGAGGGTAACTAAAGATGCCTTTGGCACACCACCAAAACCAAATCCTAGTGCAACCCACACTTCTACCCCTGCAGTTCTAGTGTAGAGGGGTATTGAAACAGGACCGCACAGTCTGAACCAAACCTTTGCCGACCGGACAGAGGATATTCCTTCATCCTCTGTACCACCATCCAGGGAAACCAAATCCACCTGACCCTCTCAAAAGGGTGAGAGTGCTGTTCTACGTGTCCACTCGCCCCAGGACACAACTCTTCCACACACAGAGGTATTCGTTGCCTCTATCACACACAAAAGTGACCCCCAAACCACTTCAGAGTTGGTGGCGAGAGAACACAATGATTTTGTGGCTCTAGAACAACCACAACATCCATTCAACATAGATCTTAAGGGAGTCTCTGAACCCTCCCCCAAAGAACGTGTTGACAGAACTTCCATAGATGCTTCCTCTATGAAACATCTAGGATTGGAAGGAAATCCTCCAGATCTCAACATATCAATAGGCTCTGAAGGTGCCAAAGACTTGTTGGCCAAATCTGGATCATTTATTGTGCCAAAGATGAGTTTAAAGCCTTTGCTGACACGGTGCTCCAAAAATTTGACGAGTTGAAAAGCTCTGTCACCAGGGAATCTCAAGCCCACTTTAAATTTCTTGCAGAGGCTCTCAAGGCCAATACAGACGCCGTGAATGCTCTTCACCAATCCTCTCAACAACATTCAACGACAATCAATGAACTGAGAACAAACTGCGCGAAAAGGGCTGATCTTCAAGCTTGTGGACAATTTATCATTGCACACTCAAATCATATCCAAGCTCTAGGGGATCTGTGCACCGACGAATTCCCGAAATAAGTTGCCCAAGGAGTTCAATCTGGAGTGACAGAAATGCCCAAGGAGTTCAGTCCCCTTCCACTCACAGGCATCAACCTCTGCAATTGACCCCTCTGCCTTTGCCACAAAAGCCGACCTAGAAGCAATGGGAAATAAGTTTCTAGGCAACCTCAACCTTCTTCGATCCAACTTCATTGAACAAGGACAGAAGGTGGCTGCAGATTTGAAGAAAACCATAGCCACATTTCGTTTCAAGTCTGATGTGGAAATCAACGCACTGTCATTGGCTGCAGAGGACGTTCTACAGAAGATCACCAAACATGTCAATGAAAACCTCTGTAGGCGAAGGAAAAGGAAGGAACCTGTCACTTGCCAGACTCAAGTAGGACAGAAGAGGGCACAACATGAGAACCAAGATCCTGATGTATCCGACCATGGTCCTCATGATGGGGAGAATCTGCAATCAACAAAAGAAGCACCAATATCAGTAGCTCCCCTAAACCAAGTCCCTATGAGCTCAGAACCTGAACCACAGAGAACAACTAAACAAAAGGTCTCTGCAGCCCCCTCTCCCACCATAATCCAAATCACAGAATCCCCTACCTCTGAGAAACTACTAAAGAGCTCTTTTGATGCTTTCAAAAGAGTGAAACCTGAAGAGGAAGACTGGGCTTTTGATCTGCAACCTCTGTCTGAACTCCCTATCCTGGAACCACTTGACAAACCATCAAAGGATAGAGTGACAGAGGTTATCCAAGGCTTTGATAGCCTAAGGAGACCCTTCCTTGTTCTCCCAAAGAAGAACATCGAAGAAGAAGTGTACAAATACCTCTATAGTCGTGGAGCTCAAGATCTTCCAACAGTCAGACTCTCAGAAGAAATCGTATCAGAGGAGAGAAGGGGATTCTATAAAGATAATGCCAATCCAAAATCCAAAGTCTTCAACATGGACAAGATCTCAGAGGTTGTGGCAATCAAGCTTGGACACACAAAGTGTAAGAACTTCTGGTTCAGTGAATACGCCGTGAAAAGGGAAGATAAGGAAATATGGACTTTCACAGACGCAGATCTACCGAATCTTCATCCTCATGATCTTCCAGAGCTATTCAAATGGACAGGGGATAAGTTGGGTTGGAAGAAGGAATAGAAAGAAGCACATATCGCCATCAAGAGGGTCATGAGAGAAAAGCTGTTGTTCTACAGTATAGCTGACTTTCAAGTGGCACTTGACTTAGGAGTCAAAAAGGTCAACTTCCCTCCACCAGAAGACAGCTTACCACCCTCTGCCAATTTTCTGCCGAACTCCATCATCACTTCACCTTCTTTTGGTTTTGTGTACTTAAACCCCAAAGGAGAAAAGAAATTATTCATGGGTATAGAAAGCCAAAAGTACTCAACCGAATCTCTACTGCTCATTCAAGATCTACTTATCAAGCATAGAGGCACCCCACTCGTACCCACAGAAGCTGCAGATGTCCTTCTGACAAACATAGGTGCAACCTTAAACTTCAGAGACCTGTGCGTGTGCTAGTACAGAGAACTGAAGAAAGAAGGTGGGTTTGGAAAGAAGATCAACGATTTCCCAGACGCCAAAGTATAGGCTCTGATGCCTTGTAATTTTTTTTTTTGTGTATCCACTGTCAAATGTAATTGCCTTATGTATTATTTTATTTTGAATGAAAATCAAGATTCAAAAGTTGAGTTCCTTTCAACTCTTTTGTTTCTAGCTTAGCCATCGCTCCAAATTCCAATTTTTTATTTTTCAACACTTAGGGGGAGATTGTTAGCTCCATCTACCATGTTTAGAAGTGTTGAAAAATAGGCTAAGTATAGAAACCCCTGCGGTCTCGAAAGTCGCCGCAGAAGAGACACAGCTCAGAAGACTACTCCGCAGAAGACGCGCCAGAGGACAAACCTGATAATGATACTCAGATCACAGAGCCTCTTTGATCACTCACAGAGCCTCTGTGAAGGATAACCTCTGGAGGTCAGTGTTGGAATTGTGCTGAATGACTCAAGTCAAGACCACGTGCCAAGCACGTGAAACCTGTTGTACGAAGATCCGCATGATCAAGTAATGGGCGTCCCACAATATTTACATTACAGGTGGCATTCCTTATGTGGAATGTCAGTTTTTTTTCTTGTACTAAGGGGTGCATCCTTCTTGTATATTAAGGGAGCCCCACCTTAGAGTTTAAAAACAGTGAAAATACGAGCACACACAAAAATAGCTATTTGTATAATCCTTGAGTATATTCGCAAATGCCAGTGCGTGTTCTTGGTGTTCTTCAGTAATCAATGAAACAGTTCTTTGACTAACCTTCTTATAATACTTTACTTCCTGTTCATTAATTACGTGTGTGTTTACTACCTTGTATGTTCAATCTTTTCTACACATCTTAAACGCTTCCGCACTCTATTTAATCAATATGTGTGTAGTATAAGGTTAAAACAAGTTAAAGAACATCATAACTAGGATCAACACACATCCTCAAATCTTCATGTAAACAAGTTCTTTATTCTTCTTTTTTCTTCCTAAAAACCTCATTTCGATCTTAAAACTTTATTTTCTAAGATCAAAAACTGTTTTCCTCCACAAAATCATTTCTTCCATGATTTTTATTCAAAAAACATTGGTTTTTAAGGTTTAAGTTTGGTCTTAATATGTTCATGTTTCTTTGTTAAAAAGGAAACTGACCAAATTCATATTACCTCTACTTTCTACTCATAAAATACTAGAAATCATCTTTTACAAGTTTTTTTCTTAAAAAGGAAACTGGTAAACATTCCATATTTTATTTTTCTTTCTAAAAACTCTTGGTTCTATTCTTCTCATTTTTTCCAGATATGGCATCCCAAGCTACGTTGATCAAATCCAAGAATGTGAAATTTTAAGTCCATGAAGTTTAGTTCTCAGGGAACAATCACCGGACTCTCTTGAACTTTCCCTCCAAGAAGCCCTCCCCACATTTGTTGATGCTGCCAACTTTCTTAAGGCCTCTCCAATCACAAATTCACGGAGATTCGAACCTCCAGCGCATAAGCTTCTTCTTCAGCAATTTTGGTACACTGCGGAAAAAGCTGAAACACCACCAAGCAAGGCAATAAGCTGATGGTCATTGCCTTTCATACTCAGCATGGTGAAGTGAGTATCACTCCGAATGGAATCCGCACCAGTCTTCGTCTCCCTGCAAAAGGAAAAGATGGTTTTGAAGCCCTACCCACTGACTAAGAACTGATCAAATTCCTTGATCTGATGGACTACGAGTGTGACATGAAGCCAAGGTCGAAGACTGTCGACAAAAAGCTTACCAAGATCCTGAAGGCCAAGAGTCCTTCAGAGCAAAACTACGTCTTCTCGCATGTTATTCAATGCATAAGCGGAAAGGTAGGCTCGTTGGACCATGCCAACAAGGCACAACTTCAGATGGCCTACTACATCCCCGTTGGAAGAAATTTCGACTTTGTAGTGATGATCTTTGATAACCTCATGAACATGGTCAAGAAGCCGGACAGGGACGTCAAGGTTCCTGAAAGTTCCAGTTCCAAGCTCATACACCATATAAAAAAATATAGGAATCAATCTTTTATTGATAGATCAATAAGTACATCAACTCCATAAACTCATATACCTATTTCTTGCATTTCTCTCTCAAGAATCCGTATATTATATTCTCTATGTTTTCTGCGTATTATCTCTAGATGCACACACACAAATACAAAGACAAAAACTATTTATAATTGGTCAACTTGACCATTCAACCAACTAAACTAAAGTCAAACATATTGACTTTGCCATACAACAGAACCCTTATACTTTACAATATTACACTTTAACCCCTCATTTAATCTTGAATACAATTTTGACTTAACAATCTCCCCCATTGGATTCAAGATTTAAAAAAATTGACAATAATCTTCCGGTCATCTTTTTATTGCAAAATCTTTAAAATGAAATATTTAACAGCTTCAAATCTTTAATAACCTTCACAAATTTGAAAACTTCTTCAAAACTTGAACTCTTTAGAATCTCCCCTTTTGGTAGATAACACTTGAAATCTCTTTCAAACTTTGAAATTCTCACTTTGAATTCTCTCCACTTTACGACTTTCTCTTGACTTGATTTTCTTCTGAAATAGAACATGTAAAACTTCTCCCCTTTCTGATAAGATCAACTTTAATCTGACTTTGAAATCTTGAAATATTTCCCCCTTTTCGAAGAATGATGAGTAATCAGAATCATCAAAACATTTCAACGTCAGCTCTGTCTTTGAAAATGTCTCCCCTTCTATAGCAAAATAAGCACAATCTTTATGAGATAGAGACTATCTCCCTTTCAAGAAAATATACAATCTCCCCCAAATAGAAAATGATATCCCTCTGATATGATATTATAATTCTACCATCAATTCATAAGATGTATTCATCCAAATCTTTTCAAATTTAGACAATTTATGATTGGTAACCCTGAAACTACAAATGACCAGTTAATATGTCTGTCAGTAGGACAAAACCACTTTGTCCAATGAATGTACACTAGAAAGGAGCTTTTTGATGTTCAATCCCCTAGGGCTTCCATTCAATCATTGAAAAACCAAAAAGGAATTTTCTATGAATGTTATGAGAAGAAAACATATTCCTTGTGTGCTTGTGTAAGTGTAGCAATGATTGAAGCACTTAAAGCCTTATACATGCTCAAAATATGTAAATCGTTGAGACATCAAAAGTATTACATAGACTCATTGTGCATGAGAAAGGGTTCGAAGGTGGGGCAACTTTTCTTCTTTTTCAATATCAACATCTTCCAAATGAAGATTTGATAGATGATGTGTTGCTTCCCCTTTAAAATACAAAACATCCTTTTGTTGAGAAAAGAATGAGTAGCTAGTGGGGTTTTATGCAAGAGTTGGCAAGGGCTAGTTGCCTTTTTCAATGAAGTTCACGAAAGAATTGTGAAACAATGGATAATTTGGCTGCCCGACTCAGAAAAAGTTTGGTGTACAGTTTATTATTCTTTTACTTTGATCTCTCACCCTCTTTCTTTTTAACATTTGAGCTCGCTTCTAACGAATCTCTCTTTTACATTTTACCTCAGCACACACTCACTCTCTATTCATTTGGGCCCTCTCCCCTCAATCACTCATAGATCACTTCCGAGGTGGGAAACACTGGTTAACGTGAATCCATGGAAGTCTTTTTAAGCACACACACTGAAACCCATGTATTTTTTCCTAAAAGATAATGTTTCTCAACAGTTTATCTTGACAGATAAGCTGTTAGAACATAAATATGTTCTAGTTTAGAAGTTTAGTAAAGTAATGAACATGTAATTGTATTTGGACCTTGTAATGGGTTTGGGCTTAATGTATACAAGGGATGTGGGGGTATATAAGGATTCTATATGTGTAGTTTAGTGCAAGTTTTCATTAACAATGTAGCCTTGTACAAAATCCTTTCTTTGTAGTTGTAGTTTACATTTCAATAAATAAAACATCAGATTCCTACCTATAATCCTTGTTATCTTTATTATTCAATCAATCTATCATCTTAGGGACATAACAAGTGGTATCAGAATCTACCGACTACTCTTTTTATCGCATGATCGAGATCAGATTGATTGAAGGAAATCATTGTGAGAAAATTCGAATTTGTTGATTTGGTGCTTGTTTGAATGTACTTTGATGCTAAATTGATTATGAGGTTATCGACGATGATCATAGAATCCATGAATTTGTTTAATTTCAACAAATTTGAAGTAATTGATCGATTTTGAGACTTTTTGTTCGAAAACTTTCATTTACTGTGGTTGAGATCGATTGTTCTTTAGAGTCGAATTTAGACATGGTTGTCAACTACAAATGTGTTCTAAAGATGTTTTCGAATCTGTTCTCAAAAGAAAATCTCAAAATTTAAAGTTTAGAGGTTGAATTTTTGAAGAAGAGTTAGAAAAACGTTCGAGATCCATAGAATTCGCATGATTCATTGAAGATTTCGCAGAAATTGAAGAACTCGCAGTGAAAGATTTCGCATAGTTATTTTTTGAAGAATTCGCAAGCTTCAGAATTCGAACAATGGACCTTGAAGATGAAATATGTTAAGTATATTGTTAGGACACAGTCTCGTTGGATTCAAGATCATACAAAACGAAGATCGCAATCTGAAGTTAATGCTGAAAGTTAATCTCAACAATAGTCTAGGGTCTATTCTGTAATAAAGTCAAAGTTGTTTTTATTATTTAGATATTATGTTTTAGATATTATTTGTTATTATATTAGTTTAATTATAATATTTAGATATTATAGATATCTAGATATTATGTTTAATATTAGATTAGTTATATATCTCTCTCTCTTAGAACATCACAATCGATCAGTTCAAAAGAACACACATACACATAGTATCAAGGTGTAAAAGAGAGAAAAACAAACAGAGAGAACCCAAGAACTCAACCGTGTAATCCGCGTTTATATATCGAAACAGGTTGGTTTTTCATCTATTGTTTGTTGTTTTGATTATCTGGTAACGATCACGGACTCACAATTGGTATCAGAGCTGATCCAGATCAAAATCAAAATTTTTAACTCTATGTGTTCTTCATTTTTTAAGAACACTGTGTTATAGATGAAAACTTGATTTTACGGTTATTTTCGAAATCAAAAGGTTGAGTCGGGCAGCCACATTTCTTCGTGAACGTTATTGAAACAGGCAACTAGCCCATGACAACTCTTGATTATAACCCCACCAGCCACTCATTTTCTTCTTAAAAATAAAATGTTTCATATTTTCAAGGGGACGCAACACATAATCTATCTGATTTTCATTTGGAAAATCTGGATATTGAAAAAGAAGGAAATTTGCCCCACCTTCGCACTTCAATCATGCACATTGAGTCTGTGTTTATCTACTGTTGTCTCAGTGGTTTACACAATGTTGAGCCTGTTATAAGAGCAATCATCATATGCTTAATTCTTTCTATCACTTGCACGTAGACACAAAGATTTGTTTCTTTGTCAAAACGTTCATAGAAATTACCTTTGTGGTGTTTCGATGATTGGATGGAAGCCCTGGGAGTGAACATCAAAAAGCTCCTTTCCTACGTATATCCGTTACACACAGTGACTTCGTGTTACTGACAGGCATATTAACTGATTCATTTGTTGATTCAGGTGTTACATGATTATTTTTGTCTGGATTTGAAAAGATCTAGATGAATACATTGTTCGAATTCACAACGAATCAGAGGCTCAGATTTTGAAAGATCAGTGGTCAGAAAAGAGTTTCAAAGACATTTCTTGATGAAAGTTTTGATGTTATAGATGCTCTATTCATCAAAAATGGGGAGATGATTTACAAAAAGTGTCATAAATTTCAAAGATTTGAAAGTTTGGATAAAGAGTTGAAGAAGACAAAGTTCAAAGTTTGAAAATTTGAAAGATCGTTTAAGCAAAGTCGAAGAAATTCTGAAGATGTGTTGATTTTTGAAATCTTTCTTTGAAGATTAGTTGCCGAAGCAAGTTGAGCTAAATCTGAAGATTTTTTCTTTCCGAAATCTGAAAGAGTATTGTGATAGTTCTGAAGAGATTTTTGAAGATTGTTTCTACCATCTTTGGAAGAGATTGTTGGTATTTCTTGAAGATAGACTTTGGGGAGATTAAAGTTAAAGATAAACCAAATGAGGATGATTGTAATCAGATTGAGCTTAAAGGGGAAATTTAAACTTCTTCAATGCAACTAAAGGGGGAGATTATTTTGTTAAATCTTTTTGTGATGATCTTGAATCCAAAGGGGTAGATTGTTAAAGCATAAATCTGTTGGATACAAGATCATGAAGACTGAAGGTCAAAGTACAAGAAGTCAAAGTTGAGAAAGTCAATTTTCATTAAAAGTCAAAGTCTAAATGTAATAAAGTCAAAGTTACTTGCGTTGTTTTTGTTTGTTTCCTTGTTTAGTTGTGGGTATACATAATTGTCTTTGCTGTTTAATAGATAGACAACTAAATAGATGACTAGAATTAGATTGTGAGTTTCAGAGAGAATTTGTAGAGAGAGAAAGAGACTTCTTCAGAGAGAGAGAGTTGAAATATTTGAAATTGAGAATTGAATCAAACATGTAATTGAGATAATCTTGTTTGTTTGATTTTGTTTGCAATTAGAATCTTGAAACAGGGACACACAGAAAACGTGACACCATGAGATTTGAAAAGTTCTTACAGTACTTAGGATTTGCAGAACCAAATATAATATCATCTACATATATTTGAATAAGAATGATATCCGCTTTTTTCCTTTTTAATAAACAAAGTGGTATCAACTTTACCTTTTGAAAAACCTAACTTGACCAAGAATTTTGATAATACCTCATACCAGGCTCGAGGCGTTTGTTTTAACCCATAAAGTGCTTTATCCAAGATGTAAACATGATCTGGTTTATCTTGATTCACAAAGCCTTCTGATTGCTATATGTAGACTTCCTCCTTAAGAAAGGCAGTCTTCACATTCATTTGATAGACTGTGAAGTTCTTGTGAGCTGCGTAGGCGATAAACATGTGGATTGCCTCTATACGCGCTACTGGAGCATAAGTCTCGTTGTAATATATTCCTTCCTCTTGCCGATAACCTTTGGCAAAAAGTCTTGCTTTGTTTCGAAGAACAATACCATCTTCATCCTTCTTGTTTTTGAATACCCACATAGTGCCTATCACGGTCTTTCCTTCTGGTTTTGGCACTAATCGCGAACCTTTCAGGGCTTCGAACTGATTTAACTTTTCTTGCATAACAGACACCCAATCCGAATCAGCAAGAGTTTCTGATACTCGAGTAGGCTCTATCTTGTTGAGGAGTGAGTCATGCAGACACTGGTTTAAAGTTGTTGACCTAGTTTGCACCGGTTTGTCGAGATCTCCAATGAATTGATGTAAAGGGTGCTCTTTGGTCCAACGATGTTCATGAGGGAGTGGATTAGATGAAGATTGATCATGATTATCATCCAAAAATCCACTATCAACTTCTTCAGTTTGAGCAATTTGAGGGAGGGTTCAGTTGAAATAATTGGTGCAGAAGTTTCAGTAGGTACAACTTGTTCAGTCTGTTGATATGTCCTTACAGCACATCCTACTGACTCAGCAACTTCTGGCTCATCATTAGTAGACACAACTTCAACTATTGGAGTAAGCATTTGAACTGGAATATCATGCTGAATCGGGGAATTTGATTCATTAGTAACAACTGAAGTGGTTGGATGAGTAGCCATTGAATCTTCCATCCTGTCAACCACAACAGGTTTTTGCACATTAGATCCAAGATATTCATCATAAAACAGTTCAAATAAAAGATCTAAATCAGATAAATGAGTAGTAGATGTTGATGCTTCATTTGATTTGTTCTTTTCAGGTAATGGTTCTGAACTAAGTTGTCCAGAAGCTAACACTCCAGTTATCATGGGTTCTGAACTGACTTGTTCAGAAGCCATTTCCTCATCGAATGTGACGTTTATGCTTTCGATAATAGTCTTTGACATCTTCAAATAAACTCGATATGCAGCAGATGTAGAAGAATACCCAATGAAGATGCCCTCATCTGCCTTAGCACTGAACTTGTTGAGATTCTCTTTGTCGTTGAGTACAAAACACTTACAACCAAAAATATGAAAATATTTTATGGTTGGTGTTCAGTTGTTGATCAAAGCATAAAGAGTCTTCTGAAATCTGCGATATATCATGGAACGGTTTTGAGTGTAGCACGCAGTCGAAATAGATTATGCCCACAAATATAAAGGTAAGTCTGATTGGCTAAGCATAGTGCGAGCGGCCTCGACTAGCGTTCGATTTCGCCTTTCGAGTACTCCATTCTGTTCGGGTGTACGAGCAACAGAGTATTGATGTGATATCCTGACTGATTCGAGATATTTTTCAACAATTCTGTTTTTGAACACTGTGCCATTATCAGTTCTGAGAAGCTTGACTGGTTTCTACAAATTCACCTGGATCGTCTTCAGAAATGTAATGAGTACTTCGAGCGTCTCATCTTTTGATCGAAGAAATTTGACCCACGTGTATCTCGAATAATCGTCCACGATAACAAGAACATATTTCTTTCCGCCTAAGCTTGGCATTCGCATCAGACCACAAAAATCCATATGCAACAAGTCTAATGGAGAACTGATACTAGGTTCAGGCTTCGGTTTATGTGGAGCTCTCTTCATCTTCCCTTTTTCAGACGCTGCACACAAGTGTTCATTTTCATATCTCAGTTCAGTAAGTCCATTTACCAATCTGCCTTTGACCAATTTGTTGATATAACGAAAATTCAGGTGTGACAGCCATCGGTGCCAAAGGAAACTTTTTTGCATTGAAGCTTTTGTTAATAAAAAAAACCTGATATTCAGTTTGGACCTTTGCAATATTGATGGTGTAGAGGTTTGACTTGCGAGTACCAACTAAGAGTTCTTTGCCGTCTTCAGTACACACTGAGCAATTCTTAGCCTTGAAATTGACCTCTAATCCTTTATCACAGAACTGACCAATACTAAACAGGTTGTGCCCTAAGCCTTCGACATAGCTCACCTTCGTATTCGTTATGTTGTCTTGAATGATGTCACCAAATCCTAAGATCGGTGAAAACTGGTCGTTCCCAAATCATACATTGCCACTGAATTTCTCTGTATAGTTAGTCAATAAAGCTTTATGCCCGGTCATATGCTTGGAACAGCCGCTATCTAAGTACCACATATGCCGGGTCTGCAAGAGAACTCAAGTAATAATAGATTTAGGTACCCATTTAAAAACGGGTCCTAACAGATTAGCATAAGATTTTGGTATCCATTTGAATATGGATCCTCTTTTCCTTTGTAAACTCTTGAAAACATTTGGTTTAGAAGAATAAACTTGATAAGATCCAAACAATAATTAGAATTATGATAATAAGCAAAATCATTCCACCGATAAGTATAAGATTAAGTAGTAGGACAAGATAATTGGAACAATTGCTTTATTGAATATCGCTTGTAAGGAATTACAAGGTTTTGTTTATTGAAAGCAACTTTACCAACTACATCATGAACACTACTATCAGATCTATTAGTAACCACATCAGGAATTGATTCTGCCTTCTCATCAGTCTTCTTTTTAGGTTGCCATTCAGTTCTCTCTTCAGACATTTTCTTTCTTATATCTGAAACAAAACATTTAGATTTATTAGGAAAATCAGATTTCTGAGATTGATTTTTCTTTTGTTTACTAGTGTTGATCTGTTTCTGTGAGTGCTGTTTCTTATGTTTCTTACCTTTAGCATAGTAATCAGCATTCACAGAAACTGAATCAACAACCTTAGTTGATAATTCGCCTTTTTCATAAACACTTGGTAAATCTTCTCCATTAATCACAAAAGTCGAATGATCTAGAAATGAATCATTGAAGTCAAACATATCAATTTCATCAATACACCCTTCATCAGATTTTAAGAAATCATTTGCAGACGCAAATAAATCATCAAAATCAGGTTCAGAAGTGTAGATCCCAGTACAGTGCAAAACAGAATAACAGCAATCAAATATGAACAGATTATAGGCCACATCAACTAGTCATATGATTGATATTACTTCAAAGGGTTTAGGTTTACATAGAGAATTTCTAATAAGGTTTTGTAAACCTAATGACTAGAAAACTGAATAATGAACTTCTAACCTTACAAATGAAATAGAAAACAACTTTAAATACTTAGGCACGCAGGCCTGATGGGCTTATGGGCTTGGGCCCATCTAATTAATTAACTATTAAAGAATTACATTTCGAACCCTTATAAATAATTTATTCCACTTTCAACACATAGCTTTTAGTCCTAACAATCTCCCCCTAAAGTTGAATAAAGCATTTATCTTCTTGAAATCTTTAAACATTGATTTTCTTTAAATCTTCAGGTTTAATCTTCTTTCCCTCTTGAATCTTTGAAGAACTTTGATGTTGCATATCTTCATATCTTTCCAAGCTCCCCCTTGAATAAAGCTCTTGGTCTTCATAGTATCAACTTTGTAACCAGATTCAATGTACAGTAACATCGACTGAATGCATTATCAAGCAGCTTTCAGCTGTAAAAACTCAATCACATCGGATCAACGCACAAGAAAACTAATGTGAGAGTTACTTGACATTCCACGGTGTTTCTTCAATTTAAAACAAAGAATCTGTCTTTGAACCGCGAGTTGAATAGATTTGTTTTCTTCTCAAGAACTTGTTTCAATCATCGCATAGGAGGAATGATAAACAAACTTGTAGCAGACACCACATGATACGTGATACAGGAAAGAATCAATACAAACTTTGAAAACTTCACTGTCTTCAGACAAACAAATTTAGCATTAAACTCATATCTTCATCTCTTTGATCTTTAGACCGTCTTCAGAAAAACAAACTTTCTTTATTCAAAACTTTGAAATTGAACTTTGAAAAATTCTCCCCCTTTTTGATGATTGTGAGTATCATGATCATCAAAACTTCTTCAATTTCAACGCATTATTTGATCTCCCCTTTATGATAATATGATATTCTTCGTCCTTTGAAATGTATCCGTCAATTCATGAAATGTATATATCCGAATCTTTTCAAATTCAAACATAATGGACAATGTAACCCTTATTCAACAGATGAAACAGTTAGTATGCCTGTAAGTAGCACAGAGCCACTTTGTACAACAAATGTACATTGTAAAGGAGCTTTTGTGATGTTCACTCCCCCAGGTCTTCCATTCAATCATCGAAAAGCCACAAAGGAATTTTCTATGAATGTTATGACAAGAAAACTCATTCCTTGTGTTCTCGTGCAAGTGTATGAGTGATTGAAGCTACTTAGCTTAATCAGGTTCAAATTATGTAAACTGTTGAGACAGCAACAGATATTACACGGACTCAATGTTCATGAAAGAGGTGCGAAGGTGGGGCAAATTTCCTTCTTTTTCAATATCTAAATCTTCCAAATGAAGACGAGATAGCAGATATGCTGCGTCCCCAAAAAAAATTAAACATTTCTTTGTTAAGAAAGAAACGAGTGGTTGGTGGGGTTATAGCAAGAGTTGGCATGGTTAGGTGCCTTTTCAATTATGGTCACCAAAGAATGTGAACCAATCAGAATATGTGGTTGCCCGACTCAGAAAGTGGTTGGTGCAGAGTTCTGATATTCTTTTAACTCTGTTCTCACACCCTCTTTCTTTTTAACAGTAAAGCTCACTTCTAACCAAAATCCCTTTTTCATTTTTCTGCTCTGCACAATGAGAAAAACTCAACCCGATGAGTTAACTCCCCCACTCTTTGATTTATGACCCCACACCCCTCAAATCACTCTAGGCTAACTTCCAGGGTAGGAAACACTGGTTTACGTGAATCCATGGAAGTTTTGTTTAAGTTCACTCACAAATCCCATGTAATTCCTATACAAAAAATAGTAGCTCAACAGTTTATCTTTAACATTTAAGCTCAAAAAAGATAACACTGTCAAAATGTATGCTCATTATATTTGAGCAATTAAACTTTGAAGATTTCTCAAAACAAGAATATCGAATGAATGAAATGAAATCACGAGATTTGTTTTGAGAATCTGACAATGTAACAATCAGATCAAATGAAATGGTTAGGGTATCAAGGAATTGGAAATTTTGTTTATATGAACGAATATAAACAATTTTGCAATGAACGCACAAAGAATGAAATGATGATTGATGCTCAACAACATTTGAAAGCAAACGGGAGTATTACCATCGAAAAATTGGTTCGTTATGAGACATGGTAATAACAAAATCAATATGAAGTACTAAACCGATGTGTGTGAATACTTTACAGTGTATAGAAAAGATAATACACAAATATTGATATTTAGAAACATACGGTCAGTTAAACATTAAAGCTCAATAATGAAAAACATTTAAAGTCACACTTCTTAATTCATGAAATCGTTTGAGAATAGAGAAGTGGTTTGAACATTTAAGAAAACTGTTTTTCATGTTCGAAAGTTGTTCTTCTTTCAAACAACCAGAGATCTAGGATCATAAGATATTTACCTTTAAGGCTGCCCCTCAAATCATTATAGAATGATTTAGTTCTATTAAGCTCCCACTGGATATTAGCATAATATCCTTATCTTTAAACATTAAAGAACGGGTCCTGATCTGTCATGTGATCAGAAGCCACACTTCGTTGAAGTTCGGGTTCTAAGCTGGTTTACTTAGAAGCCATCGTTCTTCTACTCCCCCTTGACAGTAGGTGCCTGCAACAAAGAATCAGTTTTCGGCTTTGGTACCCACTGGTATTTGGGTTCTCGAATGTTAGTTGCAGTTCTTGTGGGGGAAATAGAATAAGAGCCATACCAGAAGTGATCACTGGTTTTGTGAATGTGATCATGTGTACGATAATAAGAACAGTGGTATTTCTTACCTGATAACCTGAGTAATTGATCTCTCGAGTAGATATGATCAGGTTTACCTTTACTCTCTTTGTTCTTCTTGGCATTAGATGCATGTACACACGATTCTCTTTCTTTCAGCTCATCTTCAATTGGTTTCTTCTTCCAGACCAGTTCCTCATCTTTGTATCTCCTTTTTCTTTGATGTGTACCTGAACCATCTATATTGCTATCATAGAAAAGGTTAGTTTTACGAATCCGATCAAAAGATTTAACTGACCTATGTGGAGAGACAGATTTCTGATTTGTACTTGATACAGACTTTTCAAGCACTTTAATCGTCGAAGCAAAGTTGTCTCTTTCTTTAACAAGCAGGTCAATCTTCTTCGTGAATTCAGACTTCGTTCTCTGCTCTTTTAGTGCCTTCTCAGATAGTTCAGATAACTTGGCAGTAAGCTTTTTGATCTCAGTCTCAAACAAGCTTCTTTCTTCTTCAAATCCCTTCTGAGCATTGTTTCTTTGGCCAGATATTTCTTTGAAGACACCAAAATTCTTTTGTTCAATGGCCTTCTTCTCTTTGGCAAACTTCTCTTTTTCTAGAATGATTACTTTCTGAAAATCTGAAACTTGTTAAGAAAGTTTTATGCATTTCAGCTCAACTTCTTTCTTCTCATCAGCACATTTTCTCGAGAATTCTGAGAACTTCTTTGCGAAAGATTTCTCTTTAGTCTCAAAATCAGATTTGTGTTTAGCAAGCAGTTGCTCCAAATCAGATAAACACTTTTGAAGATCTGCATTTGCATCTTTCAGTTCAGAAATCTTTTCCTCAGAACTTTCAACGAAGACTATTTGCTGAGTTTTAGCTTCCAAAATAGAGATCTTTCCTTTTAGCTCAGAGTTCACAGCTTCCAATTCTCTTCCTGTTAATAAACCCTTTGTCCCTAACACCAACCATCCAGTACAATCCCACAGCTCTTTTCCTGTCATTTTGTTAGAATTTATTTGACCAATAATTTCACTGAAAATGTCACTAATAAATTCATTAGTGATACTACTTGTCATATAATTTCGAGCTACATTGTTAGCCCTCTCTCTTTCCTCCTTTTCCACAGGTGAAGCTTCTGTAGGAATCTGGGATTGCATCTCCCCTTCAGTCAAAAATATTTTGATGTAGGGACCCACCTCATGTTCGTCCACACATTTCAAAAAATAAACTTTCCACTATTCATATTCTCTTTTGGACTGCAGCCTTGGTAGGTACACCATTTTTATCGTTTCGAATAGAATGTATTCGCTCCGGCTTTGAAGAGAGATGAAACTTGAAAGTGCAGGGACCAAAAGTGACAACGTGTGAAACTTGAAAGTTTAGGGTCACAGATGACACGTTGAATCCTTGAAGTACGGGGGCTAAAAGAAATGCACTGCAAAATGATCGTGAGACAAAAAATTTGAACTTTTTTTTTAGGCCACAACAACTAGTCATATGATTGATATTACTTCAAAGGGTTTAGGTTTACAGAGAGAATTTCTGATAAGTTTTGTAAACCTAATGACTAGAAAACTGAATAATGAACTTCTAACCTTACAAATGAAATAGAAAACAACTTTAAATACTTAGGCACGCAGGCCTGACGGGCTTATGGGCTTGGGCCCATCTAATTAATTAACTATTAAAGAATTATATTTCGAACCCTTATATAAACTTTATTCCACTTTTAACACATAGCTTTTAGTCCTAACAAGAAGTTTGAGTATTTTAGAAGATGTAGAACACACTTTAGATTTAAAATGAAAATATGTGTTCTTTAACACTGTAGAAAATACATCTTGTGTTAATTCACTCAAAATTCTTTCATCGAATAAAAGATTTTCTAACTCAATTATTTTGCTTTCAAATACTAGTGGAGGGACATAAAGTTTAGCTTGAATAGGTTTTGCCTCCATCTCAGTAGAAGAATAACTAGCAAAATAATCAGTTAAAAGAAATTTTGGTGATTCAGAAAGATAACTATCATTCAGTCTTTCATAACAGAATGGTAGTTGCCTTTTCTTTAAATTCATTCTTTTCTCATCTTCTGTTGCCTGAACTTCTTTAGATGATTTGGTGATAAATTTGGGTTTCAAATGAGGATATTTATCAGCAGCATACATAAAATTTGCATTATATAAATCTTGTTAAGACACAGTCTCATTGGATTCAAGATCATCCAATCTAAAGATCGCAATCTGAAGCTAAAGCCGAAACGTCGACTCTCAATATTAAAGTCTATGTCGTTTGTAATAAATGTCAATGTAATTGTTTATTATTGTACTAGTTAAATTAATATATAGTTTGTTAGATATTAGTTTAACTTAGTTAGTTATATTAACATAGTTAGAAATAATATCTATTTGTTAGATATTATGTAGGTTTATTAGTTTAATATATTGCAAGTTGTTAGGAAGTGTGTAAGACACACTAGATTAGATATTGTGATATCTCTCAATCTCTCAAAAATATCAGATAAGAATTAACACATACAAACACACACTTAAAGGTGTAAAAGAGAGAATACAAAGAGAACACAAATAGCTTGAATTGATCAACCTTGTAACCATTTGTTATAATCAATACAGTTTGGTAATCTTATTGTGTTGTTATTCTAAGAACTTGATATAGTATCGTTGGACCCACAATTGGTATCAGATCCTGATTAAGATCAAATCATGTTTTTACAAAAACGACTCTGTGTTCTATTTGAAAAAGTGATTTCGAGATTTAAGGTGTTATAGGTGTTAAAATCGATCAGGTTGTGATCGATTAGCATGCTAGATCGAGTTGTTGTTGTTTGACTTCACTTTTAAGCTTTAATCGAGTTCCATTTTGTGATTTTAGTGAGTAAACAGTCGAGAACAAATAGTCACTGTGCTATCAAATTTTTCTTCAAAAAGTGTGTTTTATTGTGATCGAGTGCTTACATTCAGTTCTAGAAGTAGTTCTAGACATAAGGGTAGAGTTTGGTATTGCTAATCGTTTCAGGAACAGTTTTTAGACAATTTTCGAAGTACAGGACGAACTAGCGCAAACAAGAAGACGAACAAACGCAAAGTTCAACTTTGCGCGTCCAACATAATACGCAAAGTTCATTTTGCGCTTCCCAAGTGAAACGCAAAACTCAACTTTGCGCATGTCAAGCAATCCGCAAACCTCAGGTCACGTGTTCATCTCTTCAAAAGATCAAATAAACTTTGCGCCTCCCACTTGAAACGCAAAGATCTACTTTGCGCCTCCCACTTGAAACGCAAAGCTCAACTTTGCGCCTCACACTTGAAACGCAAAGCTCAAACTTTGCGCCTCCCACTTGAAACGCAAAGCTCAACTATGCGCCTCCCTTGTGAAACGCAAACTCCATCTTGCGAAAGCAAACCTTGAAACACAAACCTATTTGCTCCAAACAAGACTTAGAATTTTTCATCAGAATGTCATCCAGAGAAGCTCTTGCAATAGAAACTGACACCAAGCCACCATTTCTCTTTAAAAGAGAATACGAACAGTGGAAAGATAGATTCCTGAACTTTGTTCACAGACATGAGCTGGGTGATTTCATCAGGAAATCTATAGAAGAAGGGGTTATGAAACCAGTCATGACGACTCATTTTGTTGGGAACTGAAGAAAAGCTCAAGTATGGTTAATGCTGCTAGTTCAGAATTACTACTGCTAGAGGACTTCAAAGATAATACTGCTGAGTATTACTACTGCTAGTAGAATTAATACTGCTAGTCAAAGTAAGTGTTGCTTGAACAAAGTTAGTACTGCTTAGCTAGTTAGTACTGCTAGTGGTTAGTGCTGCTTAGTATTTAATGCTGCCAAAACTCAGTTAATGCTGTTTCTAAGATAATATAAAGATAATGATGAAGAGATCGTGGTTAAAGATAAACATGGAAAGCTGAAGATATTCATGGAAGATATAGTGAAGATATTTTATTTTTTGTAATTATCTTTTGTTCAGTTTATATATAGATTGTATAGAATAGTTTAAAATATATAGAATTAATTCTAAGTTTTTGTTTTAGAGAGAATCAACCTCAAGGCATAGTTCCTAGTTCTAGAGAAGTAGAACTCGTCTTGAAAGAGCTTGTTCTTCAAGATTGAGGTTGAGTGTGTAATCTTGTGATTTGATAATTGAATACAAGTTTACAAGTTGTTGATCATATACTGTTTTCATTACTATTACATTGAATATCAAAGTGTTATTCCGCAACTTCTTTGATATTGTTTCTGAGACTTTATTCTTGTTAAGAAATCGATCCTGACAAGTGGTATCAGAGTCTGTTCTCTCAGAAATATCTATTCATTCATCATGGAAAACTTTGCAGAATCAAACAGTACTCTGGTCTCAAAGGTTCCAATGCTCAGACCCAATGAATTCGATATGTGGAAGATCAGAATCAAGCAGTACATACTCCTCGCTGACTATTGTATGTGGGATATCATTGAGAATGTCCCTTCTGAAGCTGGAAAGATTGGTGCAGATGGAAAGAGAACTCCACCAAAAACTGATGCTGAAAGAAAAATTAGACAGACAGAGATGAAAGCCTTGAGCACCTTGCTCTTGGCTATTCCCAATGAATATCAACATCAGTTCTGCAACTGCACTGATGCAGAGATGCTCTGGAATGCTCTAGAAAAGAGATTCTCAGGTACCAAAAGTACCAAGAGAAATCAGAACTTTATGTCAACCAAGAATGAGTCTATGACTCAAACTTTTGACAGGTTCAACAAGCTAATTGGTGAACTAGCTACAGTGGGAGTACAAATTGATCAAGATGATCTGAACAGAAAGTTTCTAATATCACTGAGTGATGAATGGACCATGTATACTGTGTCTTTCAAACAGAATGATCAACTGGAAGAAAAGGAACTTGATGATCTATATAATGATCTAAGAGTTTTTGAATCTGAGATAGAGGCTAAGAGGAGGCCTTCTGAGTATGTTCACAATGCTGCACTCCTTTCAGCATCAACTGGTTCTACTTGCAACCCTGAATCAGTTAGTGCTGCCAATGGAGCAAATCAAGAGAAAGGCAATGAAACTGTATTTGAAGCCTTTCTTGCAAGTCATGGAAACTCTTCTCTCATTAATGATGACTTGAAACAACTCCATCCAGATGATCTTGAAGAGATGGACATTAAATGGCAGATGGCCATGCTCTCTATGAGAGTTAAGAAGTTCATCAAAAGAACTGGAAGAAATAACTTCTCTCAAAGAAGAGAAGATGGAGCAGGTTTTGACAAGTCTAAGGTGGAATGCTATAAATACCATCAAAAGGGACACTTTGCTAGGGAATGCAGAAGTGGAGTGTCTCACAACAACAATCATCAGCAGGCACAGTCTGGAAGCATCAATAATAACAGAAACTCTGCTCAAGCCCTGGTTTCTCAACAAGGCATGGGGTTTGATTGGAGTGATCAAGCTGAAGAGGTCATCCAAAACCAAGCTCTTATGGCAGAGATGTCTGATCTCCCAACAGAGGTAACTTCCAATCTTTGTTCTCCAAATTGCATTAACACTGTTAAAAGGTATAGGGATCACAATCAGAACATGAGTGATGACCTTAAGAGATTGAAAAAGGACATAAAAGATTATGTGCGGATTGTTGAGAGATTTGAAGAGCAGATTAAGGGTTTTCAAGCTAATGAGCTTCAACACTCTTATGACACAAACTACTGGAAGTGGGAAAAGAATGACTTAGAACTTCAACTGACCAGATCCAAAGAAGAGAGTGAAAGCTAAGAGGAGAGCTAGCTAAAGTCAAACTAGATGTAGAAAAGTTTGCCAATGCTTCCAAAGCAATGGATTCTTTGCTACAAACTCAGATTCATGATAAACTGAGAAGAGGAATAGGGTACAATACCACACCACCACCCTATAACAACAACTACATCCCTCCTAGCTCAGATTTGTTAGAAACAAAGGATAGGAAGGACCTACCTAAGGGAGCCACTGAGATAGATCCCTTAGATGAAGTAGTTGTTAAGGATAAAACTGAGAAAGAAGTTGTCAAAGATAAAGACAACACTGTAAGTGGTGAGATTCCTATAGAAAACCACATAATCACCAATGAGGGATGTGGAAAGCATTGGATCAAGTCCAATGAGATAGAGAAGACTGAGGGAAAGAACAAGAAGGTTCACTATAAGCAGACCACTGTTGTGAACCCTATCCCTTGCAAGCAGTGTGTATGCAGTAAATCTGAGCCCCAAAAACATGATAAACCAAGGGGAAATCAGAGAAACTGGAATAACCAGTGGGCACAAAAACAAGGCATTGATCTGAGTAAAATCAATAGACCAAAGCCTTGTTTCATTTCTGGAAAGTTAAACCATTTGGCTAAGTATTGTTTCTTTAACCCTATTAACCAACAGATGAACTTTCAAAGATTTGTGCAAAAACCTGTTGGCTATAGGAAGGCTGGAAAGAAACATGTGATGAAGAAATCTGTTGAAACCAAAGGCCCCATGAAGAAAAAGGTTTTAAAAGAAAGTATTAAAATGTGGGTGCCTAGAAGCACTAAAACTGTTAGTACTGCTGACAGAGATAGTGCTGCTAGAAGTATTACTGCTGCTACCAGTGTTAGTACTGCTGAAAATTTTAATGTTGCTAATACTGTTAGTACCTATTCAAAGATTACTACTGCTAACACAGTTATTGCTGCTAACACAGTTACTACTTCTAACAAGGTTAGTACTGCTACGCATGCAAGTGCTGCTAATGCAGTTAGTACTTCTAAAAACAGTACTGCTTCTAGCAAGTGTGTTTCCAAACCAATAATTGTGACAAAGTACTCCAGAAATGAGGAGTCAAAGTTTAAAAATCTTGTCAAGAAAGAATGTAAATATTTTGATGAGAAAGGGGTACCCAAGACCACTTTGGCTTGGGTTCCTAATTCATACTAACTGATTTATCTTATGTGCAGGGCAACCAACAGCTCAAGGGGAAGAGCATATGGCATGTTGATAGTGGTTGCTCTAGGCACATGACAGGCAACATGTCATGCCTTCAGGATTTTAAGCATATCAATGGAGGACATGTTGCATTTGGAGATAATCTTACTGGTGGTAAAATAAGTGGAAAAGGTAATGTTACAACAGGTAAGATGACATTTGAGGATGTCTACTATGTTGATCAATTGAAGTACAACCTGTTAAGTGTATCACAGGTGTGTGACAAACAACATAGCATATTATTTACTAATACAGAGTGTATGATCTTTGCTCCAGGGTGCAAGGTAGTTGATGAAAGCATGATACAACTTAGAACTCCAAGAAAGGACAATGTTTATTGTCTAGATATGGACAATGTTCCTAGTGATTCATCCCTGAACTGTCTTGTTTCAAAAGCTTCTGTGGATAAATCCTCTCTTTGGCACAGAAGGATGTGTCACATGAACTTCAAGACTATGAACAAACTTGTTAAAAACAACTTTGTAAGAGGTTTACCATCAAAAGTCTTTTCATGTGATGATCATTGTGTTGCTTGTCTTAAAGGCAAACAACACAAAACTTCTCATAAGACCAAAGAGTTAAACACAATTTCTTCCTGTGTCCAGTTATTGCATATGGATCGGTTTGGTCCTACAAACGTTATGAGTATAGGCAAGAAATCTTACTGCTTGGTATATTGTTGATGATTACTGCAGATTTACTTGGGTATATTTTCTAAGGACTAAGGAAGAGACAAGTGGACTGATCAAATCCTTTATCCTAAGAATTGAAAACCAAACTAATCAAAAAGTAAAAGTCATTAGATCAGATAATGGGACTGAATTTAAAAATCTTGATCTAAACACCTTTTGTGAAGAAAAAGGCATTGAGAGACAATATAGTGCTCCTAGGACTCCTCAACAAAATGGAGTTGCTGAGAGGAGAAATAGGACACTAATAGAGGCTGCTAGATCTCTGTTAGCTGATTCAAAACTACCAATTACCTTCTGGGCAGAAGTAGTTAATACTGCCTGTTATGTCCAAAACAGAGTCCTAGTGGTCAAGCCAAAGAACAAGACCCCATTTGAGCTTTTAAATAGAAGAAAACCCTTTATTGGATTTTTCAAACCATTTGGGTGTCCTTGTACTATTCTCAATACCAAATCTCACTTAGGTAAGTTTATAGCAAAGCAGATGATGGATTTCTTGTTGGTTGCTCATCTCAGAGTAAGGCCTACAGAGTTTTTAACTCTTCTTCAAGAATAATTGAAGAAAGTGACAATGTCAAATGCAATGAGAAAACACCAAATCCTATTGGGTCTGGTCCTCAGTGGCTATTTGACATTGATTCACTAACTAAATCTTTTGGTTTCAGTAGTGATGATTATGCAGGTTCAGGGAGTGGAGGATCAGGAACTACCCAAGTCAAAGATAGTTTATCTCAATCTGTGATCTTTCCCATACCCACAGTGGATCCTGTTAAAGACTGTGAAAAGGAACCATCTACTGGACCAAGTCAGAGTGAAGAAGAAAGTAGAGATGAGGAGACTCAAGACAATAAAAAATCAGAAGTAGCTGCTGAAAACACCTCAGTTGAGTTGAATAACTCCAATCTAGAGGTGGGACTTAATGAAGAACATAATCATCACACCAGAATTCAAAAGAATCATCCTCCACAGCTGGTAATAGGAGATATGTTCTCTCCTCTGATGACTAGAAATCAAAGCAGGCTGCAAGAAATGCAAGACCAACAGCATACAGTGCTCTCTTGTTTTTTATCCCAGCTTGAGCCTAAAAAGGCACATGATGCTATGAAAGAGTCCAGTTGGATAGAAGCAATGCAAGAAGAGCAACTGCAATTCAAGCTGCAAGATGTTTGGGATCTGGTAGACCTTCCTAAAGGCCAAAGAGCAATAGGAACAAAATGGGTCTTCAGGAATAAAAGAGATGAAAGAGGTATAGTGATAAGGAATAAAGCAAGGCTGGTGGCTCAAGGGTATACACAAGAAGAGGGAATATACTATGATGAAGTATTTGCACCTGTGGCCAGGATAGAAGCAATTAGATTATTCCTCGCTTATTTTTCTTATATGAAATTCAAAGTCTATCAAATGGATGTGAAAAGTGCATTTCTTTATGGCTCAATTGAAGAAGAAGTATATGTCTATCAACCACCAGGGTTTGAAAACCCAAGCTATCCAGACAGGGTATACAAATTGAAGAAAGCACTTTATGGACTACATCAAGCTCCAAGAGCATGGTATGACACTCTGTCATCCTATCTCTTGGAAAATGGCTTTGAAAGAGGAGTCATTGATAAGACTTTATTCATCAAGAGAAAGAAGAAGGATATCCTGCTGGTCCAAATCTATGTTGATGATATCATCTTTGGATCTACAAGAGACAACATGTGCAAGGAGTTTGAGGAACTAATGCATCAAAGGTTCAAAATGAGTTATATGGGGGAACTTACTTTTTTCCTTGGACTCCAAGTTCAACAGAAGTCAGATGGAATCTTTATCTGTCAGTCCAAGTATGTGCAGGACATTCTAACCAAGTTTGGTTTCTCAGATTCAAAACCTGCCAGCACACCTATGGAGACACACAAGCAGATAACAGCAGATCTTGAGGGGGAGGATATGGATGTTCATCACTATAGATACATGATTGGCTCTCTCATGTATCTTACAGCCTCTAGGCCAGATATAATGTTTCCAGTCTGTGTATGTGCAAGATTCCAAGTTAGGCCAAAGCAATCTCACTATCAAGTTGTTAAGAGGATATTCAGATATCTCAAAGGGCAACCCAGATTGGGACTTTGCTATCCTCATGACTCATGCTTTGACCTACTTGCATACTCAGATAGTGATCCAGGTGGAGCAAACTTGGACAGAAAATCTACTTCTGGAGGATGTCAGTTTTTGGGTGCAAGACTAGTGTCATGGCAGTGCAAGAAACAAACCACAGTGTCCACATCTACAACAGAGGCAGAGTACATAGCAGTTGCAAGTTGTTGTTCTCAAGTCTTATGGATTCAGAATCAAATGATGGACTATGGGGTAACCTTTCTACACACTCCAATTTTTATTGATAATAGCAGTGCTATTAGCATTGTGAATAATCCTGTCAAGCACTCAAAGACAAAGCACATTGAGATCAGGTATCACTTCATAAGAGACTGTAATGAAAAGAAACTTATTCAAGTTGTAAAAGTTCATACTGATAACCAGTTTGCTGATCTATTCACCAAAGCCTTTGATGTGGGTAGATTCACTTTCTTGGTAACAAGTGTGGGAATGATCAACTCTAAATAAGTCCTTTCTCAAAAAGTGGTTAAATATCTGTATATTGTTTTTGTTTGGTGTTCTAATCTTCTTTTTCAGGATATGTATAGCAGTACTCAGTGTATCACAAGCTTAAAAGAGTAAGTATGGTTAATACTGCCAGTACAGTTTTAATACTGCTCTCAGTTAATACTGCTAGTGGTTAATATTGCTCTCAGTTAATACTGCTAGTTAGTTAATACTGCTAGTAGTTAATACTGCTCGCCGTTAATACTGCTTGTTAGTTAATACTGCTCTCAGTTAATACTGCTAGTGGTTAATACTGCTAGTAGTTAATACTGCTCGCCGTTAATACTGCTTGTTAGTTAATACTGCTAGTAGTTAATACTGCTCTCAGTTAATACTGCTAGTGGTTAATACTGCTTTTAGTTAATACTGCTAGTTAGTTAATACTGCTAGTAGTTAATACTGCTCGCCGTTAATATTGCTTGTTAGTTAATACTGCTAGTAGACTGAAAAAGAGAAAGAAATGTCTTCTGAAAAAGCTGCTGAGGGAGTTGAAGTTGAGGGGGAGAAAGAGGAAGGAATAGAAGCAGAAACAGAAGCAGCAGAAACAGGGCTCTCTGTAGAGGAAATAGAGATAGCAGAAACCTTGATTAAAGCCAAGAATGATACTCCTAAGCCTACTCAAAAGGCCAAGGGAGTAGTCATCAATGAAGGAGGGATCTTAAAGAAGGAAAATAAGAAGGAAGTCTTGAAGGATATAAAGGGAAAAGGAAAGGAGAAGATGGTTGAAGCTGAATTGCTTGCAAAGAAAAAGAGTCAAATTGAAATGGATGAGGCAATAGCAAAGCAGCTTCAAGACCAAATGGAAAAGGAGGAACAGTTGCAAACAGAAAAAGACAGAGAACTTGCAAAGATCATGGCCAGAAAGTTGAATGCAGAATATCAGAAAAGCATCAAAGAAGCAGCTCAGGCCAAGAAACTTCAAGTCAAAAAGATGCCAATTCAGAAACAGAAACAGAAAAGACAACCCTCCAAAACATTTTTGGCCAATCAGGAAAGACTAAAGATGATAAATTTCCTGAAAGGTGCAATTGGTGTTAAGGGGGAGATGTTCAACAACATGGCATACACTCAGGTTGAGGAGTTGTATCAGAAAGAGATGCTCAAGCTTCAAGGGGATTCAGCTCAAAGGGAAGAGGCTGAGAGAAGAATGAAAGAAAGGCATGACTTTAATATCCAAAAGCCATTCCCTGAGGAGACCACACCTTCAAAAGATAAAACTGAAGAGATGAAGGAAGAACATGAAGGTGTTGGTATAGAAGCTACATCTGGGAAGAGGGTGAAGACTATAGCCTCCAAGAAGCAGAACAAAAGGCCAAGAATTGAAGAAACAGCAGAAACAGCAGAACCTTCAGTTACTTCTACAACTGAATCTGTAAAGAACCCAGAACAATCCAATAAGCAATATAATTTTGATCTATATATGACTACAACAGCTGATGAACCAGTTTCAGCTGATCCCATTTCTATGAAAGCGCCAAAAATCATCTTTTGGGATATTTTGGAAGATCAAAGGAAGAAATACTTCAGGCTTAAGAGAGTGGGAGATTTATATGAAGTGTACTCTACTTGGGGTAGATTAATAAGAAGCTGTTCAAGATCAGATTTAGAAGAGATGTTTAAAGTTGAGTTGGAGATATATGAAAAGGAGCTGAAAGGAGAAGGGATGAGCTTAATCAGATTAGCCATGGAGTACTTATGCATGATGTTTGATCCTAGCAAAGTTCAACATGTGATTAGAGATTTGCATCTACAGAATAAATTCCAAAGAATAGAAAACTGGATGATATTTGAAAGGTGTGGAGTCTATGTCATCACTATGGACAGAGCTTATCATGAGTACTACTTAGTTGATAAAATCTATGATCACAGCAAGGCCAAATTAGAAGCACTGTTAAATGCAAAGCTTACATGTTCAAAAGATTCAGAAATGGCAAAGATTGTAGTTAGCAGAATCATTAATCAAAGTTTGGGTTTGGATCCTAATCTAGGAGTGTGAACTGAAGTGTTGAAAGCATCTTGAAGAAAATCTGAAGAACTTGACTTCTTTTCCTAAAAGTCAAGTTAGGGGGAGATTGTTGGGAACTGAAGAAAACCTCAAGTATGGTTAATGCTGCTAGTTCAGAATTACTACTGCTAGAGGACTTCAAAGATAATACTGCTGAGTATTACTACTGCTAGTAGAATTAATACTGTTAGTCAAAGTTAGTGCTGCTTGAACAAAGTTAGTACTGCTTAGCTAGTTAGTACTGCCAGTGGTTAGTACTGCTTAGTAGTTAATGTTGCCAAGACTCAGTTAATGCTGCTTCTAAGATAATATGAAGATAATGATGAAGAGATCGTGGTTAAAGATAAACATGGAAAGCTGAAGATATTCATGGAAGATATACTGAAGATATTTTATTTATTGTAATTATCTTTTGTTCAGTTTATATATAGATTGTATAGAATAGTTTAAAATATATAGAATTAATTCTAAGTTTTTGTTTTAGAGAGAATCAACCTCAAGGCATAGTTCCTAGTTCTAGAGAAGTAGAATTCTTCTTGAAAGAGCTTGTTCTTCAAGATTGAGGTTGAGTGTGTAATCTTGTGATTTGATAATTGAATACAAGTTTACAAGTTGTTGATCATATACTGTTTTGATTACTGTTACATTGAATATCAAAGTGTTATTCCGCAACTTCTTTGATATTGTTTCTGAGACTTTATTCTTGTTAAGAAATCGATCCTGACACGTTTGGTAGGAAATGTGCCAACGGAAGTTGAACTTAAGTTTCATGAGCTAGGAGATGATAACCTCAGTAGAGCCAAAGGCGACAGATTAGCTAAGTCATACATTTTACAAGGAATTCCAAATGAAATCTATGTAAAGATTGACAGCTACAAAGCCTCCGGCAAAGAAATGTGGGACCAGCTTGAAAAGATGATGCTGGGTTCAAAGGTTGGGAATCAACTGAAAATCTCCAACTGCCTAAATAATTATGAAGAATTTAGAGGCAGGGTGGGAGAAACTTTAGAAGAAACCTATGGCAGGCTTGTTACTTTGTTGAACGAACTTAGCAAGAACAAAGTCCACAAATATCAAATTAAGCTGAATGTCAAATTCCTGAGTATTCTTCAACAGGAATGGAAAAGATTTGCTAGGCAGATGAAGCAGATCAAAGATCTGAATGAGATTCCAGTTCATGAGGTGTATGAAACCCTCAAATAAAATGAAGAAGAGGTGGATGAAATTCTATATGAGAAGAGACAAAAAGGAAAGACAGTTGAAGACACAGTTGCTCTTGTTGTCAGGAAGAAGAAGAAGAATAAGACAATTGTGTATGAATCAGAAGAAGATGAAGTTTATGCAAACTCTGACATGGAGGAAAATGAACAACTGAAACAAGCAATGATTCTGCTGTCAAATGCTTTTTTCAGAAAAAGTTCTACACAAAGCCAAGTTCAAACAGTCAGAGATATTCTTCTGGTCCGAACAACTATATTCATAAGGAAATAGTTGAAAGTAGTAGGTATGACGGGAAGAGATTTAAAGGAAAAAGAATAGAGGAGAGGAAACCTGAAGAGAGAAGGTATCAAGCTGAAGGAAAGAGGATAGAGGAGAGGAAACCGGAAGAAAGAAAGTTCAAAGCTGAAGGATCCAGTCAGCCAGAACCACCAACGTGCTACAACTGTGGCAAAACAGGTCACTATGCCAGAGACTGCCGAAGGCCAAAAGTTAGAAACTCTGATTATTACAAGAACAAGATGCTTCTTGCAAAGCAACAGGAGGCTGGTAAAGCACTGATGGCTGAGGATGAATACTGGCTTGATCACTCAGATGATAAAGAAGAGGATGAAGAGAAAGATGAAGCCGTCAACATGTGCTTGATGGGCCAGATAGAATCAGATGCTGACGCTGATTCAGATAGTAAAGACGAGGAGGTATGTAATTTATCAGATTCAGATTTCATGAATAAAATGCATGCCATGAGTTTAAAACAAAAAGAGTTAGAATCTAATCTTGAGCAAGAAAATGGTGTCATAACTGACAAAAACCAATTGATACAGAAACTTAGTAATGAAATTACTGAGAAGAAAGTATTAGTTGAGGTTTTACATAAAGATAATGACACCAACGCTAAGGAAAAGACAATAATTCTAAAAGAGAATTCTGATCTCAAGTCTCAACTGCTAAAAAGTGGGATTGATTTATATGAGCTTAAAGAATTGCATTCTTCATGTATCAAAGAAAACTTTTCTTTACTGGGTAAATTAAAAAGTTTGGAAGAGAAGTTATATAAAATGGGTCAAACTGAACAGACTATTCATCTGAACAAACCCAAAGATGAAATAGAGAGATGGGGAATCGGTTATAGGAATCCTCACTGTCTACAAAAAGGGATGTCTGAAGGGCCAAGACTTTATGATCATCTTTCAATGCAACTAGCTCGAAGAATCCCTGAGTTTAAAACTTTCTGGACTAAACTGTCAGAAGAGGATGAAGCCAACGAAACTGAAAAACGTTTGAAATCATCTAAAGTTCATCATCCATTTTATTATGCGAAGTTGAATAATAGTTATAATGAAAATCCAATATATCAAAAGAAGAAATCTCTTTCAAGTGATTTCTTTCAAAATTATTCTGAAAAGGAAATGGAGGCGAAGCCTATTAAAGGTAAACTATATGTCCCTCCTCTATATGTCCCTCCAATATTTTGATGAATATTGAACAAAAGGTTTTTTGAACAATGTTCAAAAATGTTATAATTTCTAAGGCTTCAAACTTGTTCAAAAATGTTATAATTTCTAAGGCTTCAAACTCTGAGGATATGTATGGTTCATCAAATAAAAGATTTGATTTTTTCAACTCTGACGGTGGTTTAGATGAGTGTTCTGAACAATTTGATTTTAATGCAAAATTTCCTAACCATTCATCTTTTGTTAAGAAATCTCTGAGAAAAAAACCAGTATGCCTGTAAACAGTGCAAAATCAAAGAAAGTTGATAACTCAGTCTCTGTGAAAGCTAAACATGCTAAAGGTAAGAAAATATCTCAGCATTCACAGAAACCGAACACTACTGGTGATCCTAAGAAGAAGCATTCGTTTATTGCTCAAAAGTCTAACTCAACAGCTTCACATGTTTCAGATCTGAGCAAGCAAAGGCCAGAAGTAATTTCTCAATGGCAACCCAAACGGAAGCTTGACAAGACCGTTTTATCCATTAGTAGTGTTAATTGTAATAAGACTTCGCTTAGTAAAGATGTCCTAATTGCTGATATTGTTGTTTTGAACTCAAAACTTGCTGTTTCTCGTAAACAATATACAATGAAGCAATTATTTCAGTTATCTTTATCTGCTAGAAAGTCTTCTATTAATGATAAACATGTTTCTATCTCTTGTCAAGATTCTGAAGATTGGTTTGGCAATTACCATGTGCATTCATCTCATACTAATTCTTCACTTACATTTCAAAAGAAAAGAGGACCCAATTTGAAATGGGTACCAAAATCTTGTGCTAACACAGAAGGACCCAAATTCCAGTGGGTACCTAAGGCTAAATCTGTGTTGCATACACACAAAGCTTAAAGAGAAATTGACTTCTGATTATGTACAGATCAGGACTCGTTATTCAAAGACAAAATAGGTTTTTGGATAATGCAGTTCAAAACCCGAACATCAAAGTCAAAATAGGCTTTTGAACAAATCAATTCAAGACCCGCACTTCGATTATCAAAGAGAATATTCCAATGTTGTCGTATAAATATCTAAATTTGTAATTTCTCTTATGCAGACTAGTCATACATGGTTCTTGGACAGCGGATGTTCCAGGCACATGACAGGGCAAAAATAGATAATGTCCAATTTTAAAGACAAATATTGCGGAACAGTCAGATTCGGCAACGACCAGTTTTCTCCAATCATGGGATATGGTGATGTACAACATGACTATGTCACGATCAAGAAGGTGAGCTATGTAGAAGGCTTACAACAAAACTTGTTCAGTATAGGCCAGGTCTGTGACAAAGACTTAGAGGTCAACTTCAAATCCAAGAGATGTTCAGTTCGCAATGAAGAAGGCGAAGAACTCTTGGTTGGTACTCGAGAATCAGACCTCTACACAATCAATTTATCAAATGTCTAGACTGACAAGCGAGTTTGTCTACTGACGAAAGCCTCGATGTAACAAAGTAGGTTATGGCATCGAAGGCTCTCTCACCTCAACTTCAGGTACATCAACAATCTGTTCAGTGGAAAGATCGTCAAAGGACATCCAGAGCTCAACTATGAAAGAGAACATCTTTGTGCAGCTTGTGAAAAGGGAAAGATGAAGAGGGCACCTCATAAACCAAAGCCTGAACCAAGTACAAGCGCTCCATTAGAGTTATTGCATATGGACTTATGCGGTCCGATGCGAACTCAGAGTATAAGCGGAAAGAATTACATACTCGTGATCGTGGACGATTACTCACGATACACATTAGTCAAGTTTCTACGTTCAAAGGATGAGACACCTGATATTCTCATCACATTCCAAAAGACGACCCAGGTGAATCTGCAGAAACCGGTCAAGTTTCTATGAACAGATAACGACACAGAGTTCAAAAACAACAAAGTTGAAGAATATATCGAATTTTTTGGGATTTCACATCAATACTCTGCTGCTCGTACGCCTCAACAAAATAGAGTGGTCGAAAGAAGAAATCGAACGCTAGTTGAGGCTGCTTGTACTATGCTAAGTCAATCAGACTTACCTCTATTTTTGTGGGCAGAAGCTGTATCGACCGCGTGCTACACACAGAATCGCTCCATGGTACATAGAAGATTCAAGAAGACTTCTTAAACGTTAATCAACAACCGAACACCGACAATCAAATACTTCCATATATTTAGGTGTAATTGTTTCGTTCTAAACGATAGGGATAGTCTAAATAAGTTCAGTGCTAAGGCGGATGAAGGAATCTTCATTTGGCTAATCCTCGACATCAACTGAATTCCGTGTTTATCTAAAGAAGTCAAAGATGGTGATTGAAAGTATCAACATCTCGTTTGATGAAGAGATAGCTTCCGAACAACAACGTTCAAAACCCATTATAACAGGAATACTAGCTTCTGGGCAAATCAGTCCAGGACCTACGTCTCAACAGAATAAATCAGATGAAGCATCAACTTCTACTAACCATTTATCTGATTTAGATTTATTATTTGAATTGTTTTATAATGAATTTCTTGGATCTAATGTAAAGAAATCTATTGTGGTTGACACGATGGAAGACTTCACGACTACTCATCCAACCAGTTCAGATATTCCTATTGAATCAAACGCCCCGATTCAACAAGAGATTACAATTCAAATGCCGACTCCAACAGTTGAAGAAGTGACAAATGATAAAGAGACAGAAGTAGCTGAAATAGTAGGAGATACTCTTCAGATCAATCTACAGCCAGAACAAGTTGTTCCTGCTGAGCCTTCTGAACCTATCACTTCAACTGCAATCATCAATCCTCCTGAACAAGTGGATTTGTAGATGATACAATCGACATACAATCATCTAATCCACTGCCTCATGAACAAAAATTGACCAAAGAGCACCCGCTAAGCCAGATCATTGGCGATCCATCAAAACCGGTGCAAACTAGGTCAGCATCAATGAACATATGCATGCGTGACTCCTTTCTGAGCAAGTTCGAGCCAACACGTGTATCAGAGGCACTTGTTGATCCAGAATGGGTGATCTCAATGCAAGAAGAGCTGAATCAGTTCGATGCACTTCAAGTCTGGAGACTCGTACCAAAGCCTAAAGGTAAAACAATTATAGGTACTAAGTGGGTTTTCAAGATAAAGAAAGACGAAGATGGTACCGTTATCCGAAACAAGGCAAGACTACTAGCCAAAGGATACAGACAAGAGGATGGAATCGTCTATGACGAGACATATGCTCTTGTGGCGCGATTAGAGGCATTTAGAATGTTTCTAGCCTACGCAACCCACAAGAACTTCACGGTCTTTCAAATGGACGTGAAGACAACATTCCTGAATGGAATTCTGAAGGAGGAAGTCTACGTCTCTCAACCAGAGGGTTTTGTCAATCGAGAGAAGCCGGATCACGTTTACATTCTCGACAAAGCACTCTATGGTCTGAAACAAGCACCTCGAGCCTGGTATGATGTCCTTTCCACTTTTCTAGTCAAGTCTGGGTTTTCAAAAGGAACGGTGGATACCACTTTGTTTATCAAAAAGGAAAAAGTTGATATCATTTTAATTCAAATCTATGTAGATGATATTATCTTTGATTCTACAAATACGAAGTACTGTAAGAATTTTGCAAACCTTATGGTGTCTAAATTTCAGATGAATTTCATGGGAGAGATGAATTTCTTTCTCGGTTTACAAGTAAACCAATTTTCATCGGGTATTTTTATCTATCAATCAAAATACATTAGGGATATTCTTCGGAAGTTCCAAATGGAAAATTCAAAACCGATTGGTACCCCAATGGCACCAGGTACTAAGATTGGCACCGATCCTTTGGGAAAGGCTGTTGATGTTAGGACTTATCGAGGGATGATAGGTTCTTTAATGTATCTTACTTCTAGTAGGCCAGATATAATGTTTTCAACATGCTTATGTGCAAGATATCAGGCCAATCCTAAAGAAATCCATATGTATGTTGTGAAGCGCATATTTAGGTATCTAAAGGGCACTGCATATCTTGGTCTGTGGTATCCTAAAGATACTAGTTTTGAACTAACAGCCTACACAGATTCAGATCATGCAGGTTGTATGTTAGACAGAAAGAGCACGTCAGGACATGTACATTTCCTCGGTGACAAACTAGTCAGCTGGGCATCGAAGAAGCAACTTTGTGTTTCAACTTCCACGGCCGAAGCAGAATATGTAGGTGCTGCTAGCTGCTGTTCTCAGGTCTTATGGATGAGAACTCAATTGCGTGACTACGGTTTCCGCTTCAACAAAATCCCAATATACTGTGACTCCAAGAGGGCCATCGCAATAACAGCGAATCCTGTTCAACACACCAAGACAAAGCACATAGACGTCAGGTATCATTTTATTAAAGATCATGTTGAAAAAGGAACAATTGAACTTTTCTTTGTAAAATCTTATTATCAACTTGCCGATTTGTTCACCAACCCCTTAGACGAAAAGAGGTTCAACTTTCTTATCTCTAAGCTTGGTATGCTAAATCTTAAACTCTAATCAGTAGTTACCTATAAAAGTTTTCTAAATTGTACATTTTTTCATCATTTCTTCATTCTTAAGTCTGATTGATATCTGCACTTCTATATTCTATTCATAATCCAAGGGGGAGAATGAGAAGAAATTGACAAGTGGTCAATATTACTTCGAGGGGGAGCTCATAAAATTTTGCATGTACCTTTTAATGCCAAATTTTTTTTAATGCAAGAATTTAGGGGGAGCTCTTCAAGTCAAGGGGAGTACGGATATGACTTCTGATTATTTTCTGATCATAACTCGTACTTTAAAAAGTTTTACTGCTTTTTGTCTTTTCAATTTAAGTGAATAAATTTTACTTTGACTTGACATAAGACTTTTGTAGATTTTTTGAGCGAAGCTTACAAGTTCATATGTTTATGACTTAAAGCTTAGCTTCATGAGATGGAAGATCATACGTAAAGGTATAATTCTATATATTCATCTCATATATGGTTGAAAGAAGGACAACTTTCAATCATAGAAAATATTATTTTTAATGTTCAAACCACTTCCCGATTTTTCAACAGATTTTATATTTTGGTAGTGGAATTTAAATGTTTTCAATGATCTAAATTGTGCTTTAACTGAAATAGTTAAACCAATTTGAGCATCACGTGCATCATAGGAAAACAAGAATCATTGTGCTAGGAATTAACACACCTTCTATGGAATCACCTTAACTAGTGATTTCTACCCAAGAAGTTAAATCCTTAGTGGTTGAGTGTGCAAAGCGAAAAGAAATGAGTGAATCAAATCAAAAGAAAGAAAGTTTGATTAGAGTATGCTAAATGTATTAAAAGAAAGAGCGTGTGAGTACAGAGTTAAAATAATATCAAAACTCTGCACCAACTTTTTCTGAGCCGGGTAGCCACCATTCTAGTGATTCACAATTCTTTGGTGATCATTATTGAAACAGGCAACTAACCCATGCCAACTCTTGATCGAACCTCACCATCTACTCATTTTCTTCTCAAATAGAAAGTGTTTAACATTTTCAAAGGGGATGCAACACATATGTTATCTGATTTTCATTTGGAAAATCTGGATATTGAAAAGAAGGAAGTCTGCCCCACCTTCGCACTTCACTCATGCACATTGAGTCTGTGTTTAACATACTGTTGTCTCAGTGGTTTACACAATTTTGAGCCAATAAGCAATCATCAAGTGCTTAATTCTTTCTAACACAAGCAAGAAAACACAAGGAATTAGTTTCATTGTTATAACGTTTATAGAAATTTACCTTTGTGGTGTTTCGATGATTAAATGGAAGCCCTGGGAGATTCAACATCAAACAACTCCTTTCCAATGTGTATTAGTTACACACAGTGACTTAGTGTTACTGACAGGCTTGTTAACTGATTCATTAGTTGATTCAGGTGTTACACGACTATTTTGTCTGGATTTACAAAGATCTGGGTGAATATGTATTGAATTGATGGATGAGTGGCTCCTAGTGGTTGACATTTCTTACAAAAAGTTTTGATGAAGTTGTTGCACTTATCATCAAAAAGGGGGAGAATGACTACACAATAAATGGCAAATATCACATGTTTCAAGAATCACGTCAAAGATTGAAATCTTCAAAAGCAACTATTCTGAAGACATGTTGATTTAAGAGCTAGAGAAACAGATTGCATCTTCTGAGTTGAACAAACTTGATATTGTATTGTTTGACCCACAAAGCTGGCTGTTTTCTGATAGCTTTTTCTAGATAATGAGGATTATCATAACCTAATCCCCATTTTTCTTTAAAATGAGTTTCTTCATTTGGTGTATTCAAGAAAATAGTTTGATCTGTTTGACCTGGAACATATAATTTTGCTTCCAGACCATTTACCTTTTTCTCTAAAGTCTTGTTTTCAACCTGCAGTTTAAACGTTTTTAGAACACATTTTTGTTTTTCTGAAACAGACTTAGACAATTTAGATTCAAAATCAGAAATCTTATTTTCAAAACAAATCTTTTCATTTTTAAAATCAGAAGCAGATTTGGTAGAGAATCAATTAAATCTTTTTTCCCAATAACTGATTTATTAAGTTCAAAGATCTGTTGATTTCTCCTAGAAACTCTGTTATCAGGATCGAATTCTCAACAAGAATTAATTCTCAGAAACAATATCAAAGAATTTTGCGGAATAACACTTTGATATCAATGAAACAGTAATCACAAACAGTAAATATGAATGACAAACTACAAACTTGTATTGAATGATTAAAATCACAAGATTACACACTCAACCTCAATCTTGAAGAACAGACTCTTTCAAGACGAATTCTACTTCTCTAGAATTAGGATCTATGCCTTGAGGTTGATTTTTTTTTCTAGAACTTAGAATGAATAATTAATTTTCTAAATTATTCTATACATTCTATACATATACTAATCAAAAGATAATTACAATAAATAAAAATATCTTCAGTATATCTTCCATGTATATCTCTAAGCCTTCCATAATCTTCAGTCCATCCAGCTGTTATCCTTCCATGCGAATCTCTATCATATAAGCAGTATTAATCTTCAGCAGCATTAATCTCTTCTAGCAGCATTAACTACTAAGCAGCACTAACTACTAGCAGTATTAACTAGCTAAGCAGTACTAACTTTGTTCAAGCAGCACTAACTATGACTAGCAGTATTAATTCTACTAGCAGTAGTAATGCTCAGCAGTATTAACCTTGAAGTCTTCTAGCAGTAGTAACTCTGAACCAGCAGCTTTAACCATACTTGGAAAATTCTTCAGTTCCCAACAATCTCCCCCTAACTTGACTTTTAAGAAAAGAAGTCAAGTTCTTCAGATGCTCTTCAAGATGCTTTCAACACCTCAGGTTCAATTTCCCAAATTTAGATCTAGGCCCAAACTTTGATTTATAGTTCTTCTCACCACAATCTTTGCCATCTCTGAATCCTTTGTACATACCAGTGTAGCTTTAAGCATCCCTTCTAGCTTCTCCTTGCTATGCTCATAGATTTTGTCCACCAGGTAGTATTCATGATAATAGTTATCAATAGTAATCATGTATACTCCACAGTTTTCAAACAATATCCATTTATCAATATTCTTGAATATGAACTCATGCTTATGATCTTTGATCCTGTAATTCACTCTTTCTGGATCAAACATCATGCACAAGTATTCCAATGTCACTTTGAGAAGATTCTCTTCAGTACCTTTCAACACAGGTTCATAAAGTTTCATCCCCACTTTATATAATTCTTCTATATCATCTCTTGAACAACTTCTGATAACTCTCCCCCATGTTGAATAAGCTTCAAATGAACCATCAGCTCTCTTGATTCTGAAGAAAGTCTTTCCACTGTCTCTTAGAATATCCCAAAAGCTGATCTCTGGAGATTGCATAGAGATTGGAACAGCCTTCAAAGGTTCCACTATTGTCATGTACAGATCCATACTCTCATATGTTGGCTTACTTGATTGTTCTGGAAGTTGTATTGATTCTGCTATAGGTACCTCTGTATGCTCTGCTGTAGAACTAGCTGTTTCTTCCACTCTGGGCCTTTTAGACTGCTTTTTGGAAGCAATTGTCTTCACCCTTTTTCCAGCTTTAGCTTCTACACCAACACTCTCTGAGTCTTCCTTATTCTCTTTTGTAGGTGTGACTTCCTCAGGGAATGGTTGCTGAATGTTTAGATCATGTCTCTCCTTCATTATTCTTTCAGCCTCTTCCCTTTGTGAGGAGTCCCCTTGGAGCTTTGCCATTTCCTTCCTGTAGAGCTCCTCAACTTGACTGTATGCCATGTTGGTAAACATCTCCCCCTTGACTCCAATTGCACCTTTCAGGAAATTTATCATCTTTCTTCTTTCCTGATTGGCCAAAAAGGTCTTGGAGGGTTGTCTTTTCTGCTTCATCACTAGCATTTTCTGCTTAGACACTTTCACAGAGCTTTTCTTGGCTTCAGATTCTGCTTTTAAACTTTCTTGATATTCTGCATTGAGTTTTCTGGCCATTATCCTTGCAAGCTCTCTATCTGTTTCTGTTTGAATTTGCTCCTCCTTTTCCATTTGCTCTTGAAGCTGCTTTGCCATCTCCTCATCCATTTCAATCTGACTCCTCTTCTTTGAAGGTTGTTCAGGTTCAACCATCTTTCCTTTTCCTTTTATATCCTCCTTCATTCTCTTCTTTTGAGGTTCTCCTTCATTGATGACCACTCCTTTGGCCTTTTGAGTAGCCTTAGGAGTGTCATTCTTAGCTTTTACCAGAGTTTCTGCTATGTCCAATTCTTCTACAGAAAGCCCGGTTACTGCTGCTTCTGTTACTGCTGCTTCAGCAGTATTAACAGTTTCTGCTGCTTCAGCAAATTTTGTTTCTTTTTCTTCCTCTTCCTCCCCCTCAACCTTAAATGGCCTCTCAGCTGTACTTTCTTTCTCTGTTTCTGCCTCTTTCTCCCCCTTGTTGGAAGCATCTTTATTAGTTGACCTCTTCTTTAAGACAAACTGCTTCCTCTTCTTCCTCTGTACAAGCCTGGTCACCATCTTCTTCAATTTAGCAATCTGGACTTGTTGTGACAGGATCACCAGCTTCATCTCCTCTATGTCTTTTCCTTGTTTCATAACATCTAGGTTGATGTTTCCCATTGTATCCATCAATTCCTGGTAGTTATATCTGTCCTCACCTTCTCTAGAAGTGTTACCCTCTTTTGAAGGATCATTGGATCTTTTAGTAGTGGAAGTCTTCTGCCTAGCAGAAGCACTATCCACCCCCGTGGTTTCTTGGCACCAGGGACCTTTGAATGATTGCTCATTCAAAGTTGCCATGGGGGAGGTCTTATTGATGTTACCACTTTCCTTTTCTGTGCTAGCAGGAGTAGTGGCATCCTCATCACCCATATGCTCTTCCTCCTCCTCAGAGAGCACCTCCTTGGGGTTGGGAGACACCCCTTTGGTTTCCCTATTGATATTCCCTAAAGGAGAATTCTCCCTTAGAGGGCTTAAAGGCATGGGGGTTGATGGTACAAAAAGGGAAGGAGCCTTCTTTACCTGTTTCCTCTTGTATGTTTGGGTGATAGGTGAGGTTGGTTTTTCAAGAAGGGACTGGGGGATAGATTTAGAGTGGGAAGGTTGGGATTGACTAGCAGTAGGATGGTCTAATGGGGGCCTTGACCCTGCTGCCATACCTTCATTGGTTTGGGACACCACCATCATTGTAGAGAACAATGGGGTGTCAACTCCTTCCGAGTCCCCAGCAGATCTTCTCATATTTGAGAAAACCTTGCCTTTGAGGGTTTAGGTACATATATTCCAGCAGAATGAGGAATATCCGTCAATTCATGGTTGATTACTGCTTGAAAAAACCTGGGATACATATAAAAGCTCTTTTTGTTTCCCATGTTTGAAACAAGATCATTGAAAAGCATTTGTAAAAAATTGTACCTTCTGGCAGTGCCCAAACAGACCAAAGCATAAGCAATGGGACTGCTGAACTCACTCCATCCAGTAGTCTTTTTAGAGATGGAATGCATTAGGGTATGAACAAGAAAACGCCATTGGGGTTAGAATTTAGCTTTTGAGAACTTAAAAACACCCAATGGGCCTCCATATCCCATTCTTGTAAGATTAGAGGACAGTTCATCGTTTGGGATAGAAGTTATACCAGAGGCATCGTCTAGACGTTGACTGATGCGAATAACCTCTTCAGTAACTGTTAGTGTTTTTTTACAGAACCTTGTCTTGATCATTTGCACACCATTCTCAGCGACAATGGTGGCATTTGCCCAGAACTGCCTTTGATGCTCGATATAGATTGAAGGCGATACAGTAAGAGCATGGGCAATATGGCTTGACTTGAGGAAATCCCCAATCTGATGAAATCCTGCATCTTGCTTTGGCTTTTGTAGCATCGCGATCTCATTGTGTTCATCGATGAATGCCATGGATGCCATTGATCTTAGTGAAAAACTTGCCTGAAAACTTCGAGTCTTGAGAGAGAAAGGGTTTAGAGCGCAAGTGAACAGTATGCAAAGTGTCGTTATGAACTTTTAGGCGGGCAAAGGGTATTTATAGTATTCGGAACATAAGCAGTATTAACCTAGAGCAGTATTAACGGACAAGCAGTATTAACTAACTAGCAGTATTAACTACGAGCAGTATTAACTGACTAGCAGTATTAACTGCGAGCAGTATTAACTGCGAGCAGTATTAACTGCGAGCAGTATTAACTGCGAGCAATATTAACTAACTAGCAGTATTAACTGCAAGCAGTATTAACTGCAAGCAGTATTAACCTTGAAGTCTTCTAGCAGTAGTAACTCTGAACCAGCAGCTTTAACCATACTTGGTAAATTCTTCAGTTCCCAACATCTGTCTTTTTCCTTTTTCAGTTTGGATTGAAGGTCTTGTAGGTCGACCATCATGGCATCCATTTTGGTCATAAAATCATTTTCAGTTAACTTCATTACCTCGCCAACAGTCTCATCATCAGAATCATCATCTTTCACCTCTTTTCCCACCAAGCATAAGTGGGCTAACTCTTCTTGTTCTTCCTCCACATCAGAATGATCCAACCAAAATTCGTCTTCTGCCATTAATGCCTTGCCAGCTTCTTGTTGCTTGGCCAAGAGCATTTTGTTTTTGTAGTACTCCGAGTTGCAAACCTTTAGCTTTCGACAATCTTTTACGTAATGTCCGACCTTGCCACAATTGTAGCATTTGATCAGATTATCACCTTTCTTTTCAGTACTGGTGTAGTCATTCACATACTTTTTCTTTTCTTCTGGCTTCTTCTCAACAAATCTACTTCCTTCCACTTTTTCTCTATGCTCGTGGTTCTTTGAGCTTGATGAAGAGTATCTCTGAGAATTAGACCCCGGTTTCTTGTAGAATTTCTTTTGAAAAGTACAGGTCAGTAAAAGCATTGCTTGCTTAAGATTCTTTCCATCATCTCCATCAGATTCAGACTCTGATTCAGAACTTGACATCACTATCTTCTTCTTTTTCTTCTTTTCTTTCTTTTCCTTCTCCTTCTCTCCAGCCACCAATGCAATGGGATCAACAGCCTTCTCAACTTTCTTTTTCTAAGATCTTTTCTCCTCAACCTCTTCCTCATTCTGTCCTAGAGTCTCGTAGACTTCATGTAGTGGAATCTGACTCAAATCTTTCATCTGCTTCATTCGACGAGTGTGCTTTTTCCACTCGGGTTGTAAGATGTTGAGAAACTTAACATTGTTTTATATCTTCTTCTTTGTGACTTTATTCTTGGAAAGCTCATTGAGAAGCAGTACAAATCTTTCATAAGCATCCTCCAAACTTTCATTCTCTTTAGCTGTTAGACCACAGTCTCATTGGATTCAAGATCATCCAATATGAAGATCGTAATCTGAAGCTAAAGCCGAAACATCGACTCTCAATGTTAAAGTCTATGTCTATTTGTAATAAATGTCAATGTAATTTAATGTAATATGTTTTATTTACTTAGATCTATATATCTAAGTTAAAGTATTGTAATAGTTAGATAAAGGTAACTTATCTAGTTTAGTTAGTTTCTAGTATAAGTTAGTTAGCTTTATTAGATTTAATATCTAGATATTAAGATAGATAGTGTGTTCAACACACTTGTTAGTTGTTGTATCTCTAACAACTCTCTCTACATCAGATCATAGATCACACACACAAACACACACATCAAGGTGTATTTGAGAGAAAACATAGAGAACACATCAAAAGCTTAATCGATCAACCTTGTAATCGTTTGATATATTCTATACAGGTTGGTAATCGTTATTGTGTCGTTGTTTCTATAAACTTGATAAGTATTGTTGGACCGACAATTGGTATCAGAGCCTGATTAAGATCAAAACAAGTTTTAGAGAAAATCGACTCTGTGTTCTTGAACAAAATTCGATTTTGTGATTTTGACTGTTTTACGTGTTAGAATCGATCAGGTTGTGATCGTACTACATGATAGATCGAGTTGTTGCTATTTGATTTCATTATTAAGCTTAAATCGAGTTCCAATTTGGTGATTTTAAGTGAAAACAGTCGAAGTGGGTAAGTTACTGTGCCATCGATCTTATTTCGAAAAAGAGTGTTTTAGTGAGATCGAGTGCTTACATTTAGTTCTAGAAGTGATTCTAGACACATTGGTAGTGTTTGGTTGTGCTAATCGTTACAGGAACAAATTTTAGACGAATTTTTGAAGTTCAGGACGAACACCCGCATTCCAGAGGTTGAATAACCCGCATTTCTCAACTTTGCGGGTCCAACTACAATCACATAAGTATATTGTGCGTGTTTCAAGTGACCCGCATACCTCAAGTGTGCGTTCCTCACTAGACCCGCATTCCTTACTTTGCGGTTCCCACTAGACCCGCATTCCTTACTTTACGGCTCTTAAAGGACCCGCATTCCTTACAACTCGGGTCCCAAAGCACCCGCATTCCTCAAATTCTCGGTTCAAAGCTCAGACACGCTCACCTCGTTCCAAGTCAGACCCGCATACCTAAGACCCGCATTCCTCAAGACTTCAAAAGAACAAGTCAACTTTGCGTTCCTCTCTAGACCCGCAAACTTCCATTTGCGTTCCCAACTTGAAACGCAAACCTTCTCAATCGCAAGATCCAATCCAGACTTAGAATATTTTTCTGAGAATTTTTCGAAACTGTAATAGGGTCTTTAATAGTAAGATTTTTTTTTCTCTAGGGGCGCTGCCCCCATACCCCCGCAAGGGCGTTGCCCCTTGACCCCACCCACTAACCGGGTAGCGGGACCCCCATGCTATGTCTGCCTAGGGGGTGTGATCAAATTTTACCTAAGTTAACGATCATATCTGTCAAGTTTTTTTTGATATATTCAATACAGGATGACATCCAGAGAAGCCCTTGCAATAGGAACTGACACCAAGCCACCAGTTCTCTTCAAAGGAGAATACGAACAGTGGAAGGATAGGTTTCTAAACTTCATTGACAGACATGAGCTAGGTGATTATATCAGAACATCTATTGAAGAAGGGATTATGACACCACCAATGACGACTCGTGTAATTGATAACGTGCCTACTCAGGTTGAACTGAAGTATCACGAGCTACAAGATGATAACCTTAAAAGAGCCAAAGGCGACAAATTATCAAAGTCATACATCTTACAGGGGATCCCAAATGAAATATACGTCAAGATTGACAGTTACAAGGCTTCAGGTAAAGAAATGTGGGATCAGCTCGAGAAAATGATGTTGGGTTCAAAAATTGGAAATAGAAGATCTCCAACTGCCTAAATAACTATGAATAATTTAGAGGCAGGGTGGGAGAAACCTTAGAAGAAACCTATGACAGGTTTGTGACATTGCTGAATGAACTTAGCAAGAACAAAGTTCACAAATCTCAAAATGAGCTGAATATCAAATTCCTTAGTATTCTTCAACCTGAATGGAAAAGATTTGCTCGTCAGATGAAGCAGATTAAAGACCTGAATGAGATTCCACTTCACGAGGTGTATGAAACCCTCCGTCAGAATGAAGAAAAGGTGGATGAAATTATGGATGAGAAGAGACAGAGAGGAAAGGTAGTTGAAGACACAGTCGCCCTTGTAGTCAGAAAGAAGAAGAACAAGGCGACTGTATATGAATCAGATGATGAAAATGAAGCTTGTGCAAACTCAGGATCAGATGAAAATGATCAGCTGAAACAAGCAATGATGATGCTGACTAATGCCTTTCAGAAATGGTTCTACACTAAGCCAACATTAAATAATCAGAGATATTCATCTGGTCCGAACAACTACATTCATAAAGAAAGGATTGAAGGTAGCATATACGAAGGGAAAAGATTTGAGGGGAGAAGATCAGAGGAGAGGAAACCTGAAGAAAGAAGGTTTCAGTCGGAAGGAAAGAGGATAGAGGAGAGGAGACCGGAAGAAAGGAAATTCAAAGCTGAAGGATCAAGTCAGCCAGAACCGCCTACATGCTACAACTGTGGCAAACCAGGTCACTTTGCCAAAGACTGTCGCAGATCTAAAGTCAGAAATTCAGACTATTACAAGAACAAGATGCTTCTTGCAAAACAACAAGAGGCAGGCAAGGCATTGATGGCTGAGGACGAATACTGGCTCGATCACTCAGATGAGGAAGAAGAAGATGATGAAAATAGAGAAGAAGCCGTCAACATGTGCTTGATGGGCAAGATAGAATCAGATGTTGAAGTTGATTTTGACAATGAAGAAGAGGAGGTATGTAATCTATCTGATTTAGAATTCATGAATAAAATGCATGCCATGAGTATGAAACAAAGAGAGTTAGAATCTAATCTTAAGCAAGATAATGGTGTCATGACAGACAAAAACCAGTTGATACAGAAACTTAGCAATGAAATTGCTGAGAAGAAAGTATTAATTGAGGTTTTACATAAAGATAATGACACCAACACAAAGGAAAAGACAATAATTCTAAAAGACAATTCTGATCTTAAGTCTCAACTTCTAAAGAGTGAGATAGATATTTATAAGCTTAAAAAGTTGCATGCTTCTTGTACAAAAGAAAACTTTTCTTTACTCGGAAAACTAAAGAGTTTGGAAGAGAAGTTGTATAAAATGGGTCAAACTGAACAAACTATTTTTCTGAACAAACCCAAAGAGGAGAAAGAGAGATGGGGAATCGGTTATAAGAATCCTCACTGTCTTCAAAAGGGGATGTCTGAAGTTCCAGGACTTTATGATCATCTGAATATGCAATTAGCCCGCAGACTCCCCGCGTTTAAAACTTTTTGGACTAAGTTATCAAAAGAGGATGAAGCCAATGAAACGGAAAAACGGATGAAATCAGCTAAAGTTCATCTTCCATTTTATTATGCGAAGTTGAATAATAGTTATGATGAAAACCCAATATACAAAAAGAAGGAAACTCTTTCAAGTGATTTCTTTCCAAGTTATACTGAAAAGGAAATGGAGGCGAAGCCTATCAGAGGTAAATTATATGTCCCTCCTCTCGTTTTAGAACGTAAAATTTCTGAACTCGAGACTTCTTTATCAGATGCAAAACTTTTGATAAATATTGAACAAAGCGTTTTTACAACCGTGTTTTCAAATACTCTCTTTCAAAAGCTTCAAACTCTAAGGAGATGTCTGGTTCATCAAATAAAGGAATTGATTTTTTTAACTCTGGCGGTAATTTAGATGATGGTTCCAATCTCTTTGACTTTAATACAAAACTTCCCAACTATTCATCATTTGTGAAGAAAACTTTAAGAAAAAACAATAAGCCTGTGAACAGTGCAAAATCAACGAAAGCTTTCGTTGATAAATCAGTCTCTGTGAACGCTAAGAGTGCTAAAGGTAAGAGTTTATCTCAGCATTCACAGAAACCGACCACTACTGGTAATTCCAAAAAGAAGCATTCGTTTGTTGCTCCAAGGTCTAATTCACCAGCTTTACATGTTTCAGATATGAGCAATCAAAGGCCAGAAGCAAATTCTCAGTGGCAACCCAAATAGTACCTTGACAAGACTGTCTTAACGTCTAGTAGTGTTAATTGTAATAAGACTTCGCTTACTAAAGATGTTGTAATTGCTGATATTGCTGTTTTGAACCAACAACTTGCTGTTTCTCGTAAACAATATACAATGAAGCAATTATTTCAGTTATCTTTATCTGCTGGAAAGTCTTCTTTTTATGATAAACATATATCTATCTCTTGTCAAGATTCTGAAGATTGGTTTGGAAATTACCATGTGCATTCACCTCATACCCATTCTTCACATACTTTTCAAAAGAAAATAGGATCCAATTTGAAATGGATACCAAAATCTTGTGCTAACACAGAAGGACCCAAATTCCAATGGGTACCTAAGGTGAAATCTGTGTTGCAGGCACACAAAGCTTAAAGAGAAAGCGACTTATGAATACTTCAGTTCAGAACCCGTACTTCAACGACGAATGACTTCTAAATACAACAGTTTAGGACTCGCACTTCAATGATCAAAAGACCTTACTCCTGTGCTGATAAGAGATTGTACTTCAATACTCCAAGAGGAAATCAACCATCAAGGGGGAGTACATACATACTTTTCTAAAATTTTATGCATAATATTTCTGATAATTTTTCAAATGCATAATTTCAGGGGGAGTAAAAAGGTGATGACTTATGATTATTTCTGATCAGAACTCGTAATTTAAAAGTTTTACTGTTTTTTGTCTTTTCAATATAAGTGAATAATTATTACTTTGACTTGACATTAGACTTTTGCAGAATTTTTGAGAGAAGCTTACAAGTTCATATGGTTATGACTTTACGCTTAGCTTCATGAGATGAAAGATCACTCGTTAAGGTATAAACCTTTATCTTCATCTCACATATGGTTGAAAGAAGGACAACTTTCAATCATAAGAAAACATTGTTTTTAATGTTCAAAACACTTCCCGATTTTTCATCACATTTTATATTTTGGGAGTGTATTTTAAATTTTTCATGATCTAAATTGTGCTTTAACTGAAATAGTTAAACCAGTCTGAGCATCACGTGTATCTAGGAAAACAAGGAATCATTGTGCTAGGAAATAACACAACTTCTATGGAATCACCTTAACCCGTGATTTCTACCCAAGAAGTTAATCCTTAGTAATTGAGTGTGAAAATAGAAAAGAAATGAGTGTGATTAGAGAATGCAAAAAGTTTAAAAGAAAGAGCGTGTGAGAATAGAGTTAAAAGAATATCACAACTCTACACCAACTTTTTTCTGAGTCGTGTAGCCACAATTCTAGTGATTCACAGTTCTTTGGTGATCATTATTGAAACATGCAACTAACCCATGCCAACTCTTGATCAAACCTCACCTTCTACTCATTTTCTTCTCAAATAGATAATGTTTCATTTTCAAAGGGGATGCAACACATTTGCTATCTGATTTTCATATGGAAAATCTGGATATTGAAAAGAAGGAAGTCTGCCCCACCTTCGCACTTCAATCATGCACATTGAGTCTGTGTTTAACTTACTGTTGTCTCAGTGGTTTACACAATTTCGAGCCAATAAGCAATCATCTGTGCTTAATTCTTTCAACACAAGCAAGAACACACAAGGAATTAGTTTCTTTGTCATAACGTTTATATAAATTACCTTTGTGGTGTTTCAATGATTAAATGGAAGCCCTGGGGGAGTCAACATCAAACAACTCCTTTCCAAAGTGTATTCGTTACACACAGTGACTTAGTGTTACTGACAGGCATTCTAACTGATTCATTAGTTGATTTAGGTGTTACACATCTAATTTGTCTGGATTTGCAAAGATCTGGATGAATCTCTTATGAATTGACGAATCAGAGGCTCTAACCGTCAGATTGACATTTCTTACCACAAATTTTGATGAAGTCGTTGCACTTAACATCAAAAAGGGGGAGATTGACTACAGAAGAAATGGCAAAGATCACATGTTTCAAGAATCACCTCTACTCTTCAAAAGGGGATATTATTAGATTGAAGACATGCTGATTTCAGAGCTAGAGAAAAGAGATTGCATCTTCTGAGCTGAACAAGAAGACTAAATTTGATAAATCTTTTTATTATATGATCTTGATCCAAAGGGGGAGATTGTTAGACCACAGTCTCATTGGATTCAAGATCATCCAATCTGAAGATCGTAATCTGAAGCTAAAGCCGAAACGTCGACTCTCAATGTTAAAGTCTATGTCTATTTGTAATAAATGTCAATGTAATTTAATGTAATATGTTTTATTTACTTAGATCTATATATCTAAGTTAAAGTATTGTAATAGTTAGATAAAGGTAACTTATCTAGTTTAGTTAGTTTCTAGTATAAGTTAGTTAGCTTTATTAGATTTAATATCTAGATATTAAGATAGATAGTGTGTTCAACACACTTGTTAGTTGTTGTATCTCTAACAACTCTCTCTACATCAGATCATAGATCACACACACAAACACACACATCAAGGTGTATTTGAGAGAAAACATAGAGAACACATCAAAAGCTTAATCGATCAACCTTGTAATCGTTTGATATATTCAATACAGGTTGGTAATCGTTATTGTGTCGTTGTTTCTATAAACTTGATAAGTATTGTTGTACCGACATTAGCCTTGAATTCTTCATAATTGTTAATACAGTTGGCCACCTTCATTTGATTCACAACTTTAGAACCGAACATCATCTTTCTTAGTTGATCCCACATTGATTTGGTAGTTGCATTGTAGCTGTCTATTTTTACATAGATCTCATTGGTCATGCTTTGTAAAAGCAAAGATCTGGCTTGTTTATCAGCATCAAACCGACTCTTTTCTTCAGCAGTGAATTGAGCATAATCTTTATCAACTCTCTTTGTTTTCTGAGCTCCATCTGAGTCATTACCTTTAGTAGGAATCTCATTTGTAGGTTTTTTCCATTGGACCTTCTGTGATAGAGGTTAGAATGTTCTCTCCATTTGTTTGTCTATCAACAAAATCCAGAAATCTGTCTTTCCTTTGTTCATATTTGCCTTTGAACAACACTTGGGGCTTGGCATCAGTGCCAATTGAGAGGGCGTCTATGGAAGTCATCTAGTAAATTACTGTTTACTGAGAGACTCGCAGGATGAGTCGTGCACGTTTGGATAACTCGCAGCTGCCCACTTGCGTGTTTTATCAAACTCGCAAGCTAAACTCGCAGAAGGAAACTCGCAGACTAAAGAACAAACACACAAACTTCGATTTGCGCGTTTCTAGAACACGTAAATATCACTTTGCGCGTTTTTAGCCAAAATCAAAAATCTTTAAGTTTGCGAGTTTCGTAGATCTTGCGTGTTCTTGAAGAACTTGCGAGTTCTTTAACTTTTCAAAGAAAAACCAATCTGATTCTTCAAAATCACAACAAAACTTTGATCCTTGATCTGAAACTTCGACAATTCACTCACCTGAACCACTAGAAACTAATTCTAGCAATGAATTTCGATTTAGAACTCAAACAATTACAATTCAATCCACATACAGTGCATCGAATCGTGAAACTCTAAAACTTGAAAAAAATTCAAAAATTGACAATCAATTACAGTGCAATTCGTGTTTTTAACCAAACAAACTCAATCTAAAACAATAAACGAACACATTCCTATCAATTACAAACTCAAATTTGACCAAGAACTCAAAAATCGAATCTAAACTTCTAGAACATAGTAAGAACTCCATTTCTTGATTTGATTTCAAATTGAACCTGCTCTGATACCAATTGTGTGTCCCTGATTCAAGTTTCTCAATTACAATTAATCAAAACAAACAAGATTATCACAATTACCTGTTTGATTCAAAATCAAATTCAAAGTTGTTAATTCTGATTTTGTAGTAATCATTTTAATTATTTGCCTAGTCTTTACAGTGATTAGAGTGCCTACCTGTGTTGTTAAGGCTATGGTTATTTAAGTCCCCTTGGGACTTTGTTTTTGTAACCTTTGCTCTCATTTTGAATAGAACATATACATTTGGAGCTCTCTACTTTCTCTCTCTAGAGATTTAGTGATTCTTGGACTTGAAAATGGTATCAGAGCCTTCTGAATCTTGAGAGGACTGAGAGATTGTGTTTTAGATTCTAAATTTGTGGATTGATGAAGAAAACTTGATCGATTTTCTTGATTTTTTCAAGAAAATCTCGTTTTTTGCTTTTTCATCAAATTTGGATAGGTTTCTGGACTTTTTGTGTTGAATTTGGTTTTGTTAGATTCGTGTTTGATAATCGATCATATTTGTTTCAGATTGTTTTGCAAGAAAACTAAGTTTTGATCCTAGATTTTTCAATTTTAAAAAAATTCTGGAAAACCCGTTCTCCTACTGTTCTATCATTGAATTTGAGTTTTTTTGTGATTTTTAATCAAATTTCTTGTTGGAGTTGTGTTAAAAGGTTGTTTTCAATAATCAGTATGTGATTTTCTTGGTTTAATTTCAAAGTTTCAATCGTTCTTGAGAAATTTTCTTGTATTCTTCGTTTTGCGCAAGTTCTTACTATTTTGCGCAAGTTCATCGTGTTCTAATCTTTGTGTAGTGTTTCAGGTTCTCGCATTGGGCTGATTACGTAAAGCATAGTTTGCGTATCAAGTGCTATCCGACAAACAAAGTTTTCGTATCATCAAGCTTCCGAAAAGCTCACTTCTCGTATCATCAAGCTTCTGAAAAGCTTGGTTTTTCGTTTCATCCATATCACGCAAAGCTTCTTTGCGTATTCCAAAGTTGGGGTTCAGTTTTCGGTTCAAGCTTATTACGCAAAACTCAGTTTGCGTAATCTGTTACATACGCAAAGCAAAGTTTGCGTATCCTTCTACTTACGCAAAGCCTAATTTGCGCAACCTTCTTGTTCCGAAAAGTTCAGTTTTCGCATTACTCGAGTTACGCAAAGTTCTATTCGCGTATCATTTGGCTTACGCAAAACTTCATTTGCGGATCTCTTTACTTACGCAAACCATCTGTTTGCGTGTGTTCCAGACTTAGCATTTTTTTTGAACTTCTGATTTTCTCAAAATGTCTTTGCAAGCTCAAGTTTACAAGAATGACCTGATGATGTCATTGGGGTCTGACACACGTCCTTCCGTACTGATTAACGAGAATGAATTTGAACAGTGGCAGGACCGATTCATTAACTTCATAGAAAGACAATCGAATGGGGATAACATGATGAAATCTCTGACTGAGGGTCCTATGGAGAGGCTGATGAAAGTTATACCAGCTACTGCAACTACTCTGGCTTCAACTATTGAGTAGTCTCTACGAGAATATGATGCTGATGAACTTTTAAGATATCAAGTTGACAGTCAGGCAAAGTCTAAACTGATTCTTGCATTACCCAACTCGATCTACAATAGAATTGACTGTTTTAAACAGAATCCTATGCTTATGTGGACTCAATTGGAAAAGATCATGCTTTGTAGAGTTGTGTCAACTCATGGAGAAAGTCTGAAGAATGTATTTGATAGATTTTGGGTTGTGATTAATGATCTGTACAAGATCAAGGTGACAAATACTGAGTTAGAAGCCAACCTGAAGTTCCTGAATGCACTCCAACCTGAATGGAGCAAGTCATGTCATAGGATGAGAAATGATGTCAGGATTTCTACTATGCCCATTCAGGAATTGTATGAAATTCTGATGACCGATGAATCCATGGTGTTGGAAAATAAGGCAAAGTTGGATAAAAAGAATAAGCCTAAGTTAGTGGATCCGATTGCTCTTCTGGCTAGCCAACTGGCTGAGCAAGCTTTATCTGAATCTGCTTTTGATGGTTCCATAAAAGATGATGGTGAAGCCTTGGAGAAAGCAATGATACTTCTTTCACAACACTATCAGAAAAAGTTTCAGCGTAGAACTGGATCCAACAATCTCCATTTCACTTCCGGCTCAAAGAAAGTTGAACCTGGTGCACCATCAAAGGCATACACTCCAAAGTATGAACAAGTTAAGGTGACTGAACCGAAAAAAGGAAGAGTGAAGGTTGTTAAGGACTCAGCTTTCTACAGAAAGAAGATGGAACTGACTGAGAAGAGAGAAAACAGAACTATTCTGATGGCTGAGGGGGAGGAGTGGTTGGATCATTCAGATAACGAGGCTGAAAATGAAGAGACTGCAGCCATGTGCTTCATAGGGGATGACAAGAGTGATAATGAAGAAGATGATACCTCCACTGATGATTCTGAGGTAATTTCTGAGTTTCATGTTAACTCTGTTTCTTGTCAATTGAACATTATTGTCAATGCTTTACATGATTTTCGTTCTAAGTTCATATCTGAAAAGCTTGAAAATCAAGAAAAGTCTGTTTTGATTGAAAAACTGAAGATTTCTCTGAAATATGAAAAGATCATTTTAAATGACACAAATGAGAAATTTCAAAAGAATTTGAATGACTTAGAATTATCAAGTCAGAGTTATCGTGATTCTTTGACTGATTTGAACAAAAGTTTATCTGATAAAATAAAATTGTTAGAAGAAAAATTGTACAAGAGAAATCAAACTGAGCAGACTATATATATGAATAAGCCTAGGAGTGACGAGGCTATAAAAGAAAGGTGGGGACTTGGTTTTGAAAATCCTCATTGTCTAAACAATGTTATTTCAAAAATCCCAACCTTATATAATTTTGATTATCTAACTCTTGCGAATTATGCTCCTCAATTTAAAATTGACTGTTAAATGAAAAGCAAGTTTTAGAAATTAAAAATCAAAAGAGAATACATAACAAGAAAATGGAAATGCCATTTGTTTATACGTCTGAAAATGCCAAGTATTTTCCTGAGAAAACGAAGAAGTACAGAAATTCCAAAAATGTTTTAAATGTCAAGTCTTCCAATCAATCTTCATTACCAACTGACTTTGATATATATGCTAACACTGATAAGGAAAATGCATCTCTTGTGTCGTACTATTCTAGGAGATACATTCCCCCATTAGTGTTAGAAGGCAAAATAGTTGATCTTGAAGATAAATTGGAAGAACAAAGTTTTCAAACTGATTTAGAAAACGATTTATTTCTTTTTATAATGAAAACAAGTTTTGAAGACAAAATTTATACTGGATTTTCTAAAGATTCTAAGGAAAATACTCATATTCTTAAAAATAGTGTGCATTTGCGCAACCAGTTGGTTATGAAATCCGACACTTTGCGCAAGCCGTTGATCGCGCAAAGTTCAGTTTGCGCAACCAATGCATTGCGCAAACCTCCTCCTGACTTGTGTATTTTTCAAATTTCTCACTCAAAGGCTAGTTCTTCAATATCGAATGCTCAGGCTGATTTCTTAGATAAAGTTTCTTCTTCTGATTCAATTATTGATGATTCTTTTAACGCTAAATATTCAATATTATAAAAAGAAGCGTAAAAGAAGAAGATCAAAGAAGTCAAGGAAACATGATAATGTCTTTTATGAAAATTCTAATTCTTCAGATTTATCTGTTTCAGATTGGACTGCGAAAAAATCTCCAAAGCTGTTATGGAGTGTTAAACAGCAAACACCAGAATCTGACCTGTTAGGAGATAAATGTGTAGAAAATCTGTGTGATATTGATACATTTGATTCTTGTAATAAAACCTCAAAATATTCAATTCAGCAAATGATTCACATAGCAAAGAATGTCTCATATGCTTCTTCTAGTTCTGATTGTGATGATTTGTTGATCCAAACTCTCTCAGTGATTTGATAACGACCCTCTTCTATACTTAGTGAAAATTACCTTTTAATATGTATTAGTGTTTCACCATCAGCGATCAGACTGAGTCTGTTCAGTTATCGCTGATAGTATTTCTTATAAACATTTCTATGTATTAGTGTTTCACTATCAGTGATCAAACTGAGTCTGTTCAGTTATCACTATTAGTTCCTAAAGTAAACAGCCAACGTAATGCCTGAAGACAAGTCTCGCATCAACATATGTTCATAGCTGAATCGAAGATGAAGCCGCTGAACAAAGAGAAGTCTACTAGTGACCTGATGCGGATATCAGTGAAGCAAAGACAACTCTACTTATACGCGAAGGAACATGAGACAAAGCTTCAGCGATAGCTGAACCTCTTTATCTCTGAACTTAGAGATACTCAACGATCAATCGATCATAAAGCTTATGCCTCAAGTTTCCTTTTGTCTATCCTTGCACAACCTAGTACGATGTGTCAGAACGGACAAGTCTCTGCAACCATTCGTACAACAACTCTGTCAACTACATTGTTCATGACCCGGCCGAAAGCATGTCTCCCAAAAGTCAGACTCCCAAAGCCAATCTGTGAACGCCACGTGTAAAGTACCCTGCCATGCATTTAATGCATAGGGTATAAATAGGAAGTTCACCCCTTCATCTGAAGGTGTGCTTCATCCTTGAACTCAATATAGAAACCCTTGTTTTCTATATCTCTAAATCTCCCTTTCTCTGAATTTCTTGTGCAATTATCTTAGTGTTTCTTAAGTTTGTTTAGATTGAGTCTGTCTAAATCTTATTCCGCAACAAACTTGTAAATTGTATTTTGATTTATCAATAAACAATTTATTAAACTTTAAATTCTGTGTTTGTATTCAACCCCCCCCCTTCTACAAACTTGTTTAGCACCTTCGGGACCAACAAGTGGTATCAGAGCAGTTTGTTTAAATCTAATAAACAAGATCTTGTTGTATACTCTTCTTTGCTATTCTAAAATGGCATTAAACACAAACACAAACTACTATGATAATGGTTCACTCTCTAAACCTCCTCGATTTAGCAGAGATAACTTTTCTCTGTGGAAAAATCGAATGATGCTATTTCTTGAAGGTGCGGATCCTACTATACCTGAATATATAGAAAACGGACCCTATGAACCTGTTAGAATAATAGCTGCGGTTCCCGCTACTGCCACCACTGAAGCTGTCCCTGAACGATATGTAGTTAAGGAAATAAGACAGTGGAGTGATGAAGATAAAAAGAAGGTAGGCATAGATGCAAAGGCAAAGACCATTATATCAATGGCTCTGCCTGATGAAGTTTTCCATTCCATCATGCATCTGAAAACTTCTAAAGAAATGTGGGAAACCATATGTGTTCAATATGAGGGCACCACTGAAATCCAAGAGACTCGAAAGATTAACTTGGTAAGACAGTATGAAAGTTTTATCGCTGGTAAGAATGAATCTCTTTCTGACGTTCATCAGCGGTTTAACTGCCTAATCATTGACCTAAGAACTGTTGGTAGGACCTATTCTAATTCTGAAAGCACTCCTGTTGCTTTAGTCTCTTCAGAGATAATTCCATCTCAGCGATCTACTCTCACTATCACTGAGTTAGATTCTGAATCTGAGGATCTATCAGACCCTGATCTTTCAGAGTTTGATGAGTCCTTAGCAGTCTTGACAAACTCTTTTAAGAGATTTGCAAGAAAGAGCAACTTCCGAAGAAGTAAACCTCTCTCTCTTACTGAAAAGCCAAAATCAACTCCGGTTGATAAGGCTACTGCCACTTGCTATAACTGCGAAAAGATTGGACATTTTGCTAGTGAGTGCAGGTCGAAAAAGGTCTTCAAACCTTCTACCTCAAGAAGATCCAGTGATGACAAATACCAAAAGTTGAAGAACAAATATCAAAAGTTGAAAAGCTATCAGCGAAAAGGTAAAGGTCTCATCGCTGAAGAACATGATTGGGCTGAATCAGAAGAATCATCTTCTGATGAAGAAGAAGTCGCTAATCTTTGCCTCATGGCTGAGATTAAAGAAGAAGTGGAAGAACCATCTGAACCTTCTATGAGCTACATATCATCTCAGGTATCTATCTCTACAAATCCCTCTCTGCCTGAAGCTGAGAGAAGTCGCGCTGTTGATGTGCTGACGATTGACCTTTATAATGCCCTAAACGACAAAACTCAAGCTGAGTTAAAAAATGTTCATTTAACTCAAGGAAAGTCCATTCTCCTTCCTCAGAAGGCAACCAGGAAAGCAAAGTTGAAAGTTCCTTCTAAACCTTCAGCTAAGCAATCCTCTAGCTCTGTGATAGAAATCTTTGATCTCTGTCCTCCAAAGCTGAAGATTGACCTTAAACCTTCGAGATCTGAAGAAATGAAAATTCCTCCCAGATCTCAAGAGAAAAGTCTTCTTGGACCTGGCCCTGCTCATCTTAAACTTGCAAAACCTTCTACTTCTGATCCTAAAACCATTTTCAGATACAGAAAATGTTATCACTGTGGTTTTACTGATCATATTGCAAGTAAATGTCCAACTGCCACTGAAGCTGATAAAATAGCTAAAGTGAAGAAAAAATGCCTCTAAAGCTAAGGTCACCAAGGCTGAAAAATCAACCAAAGTGAAAAATACCACTAAGGTTAAAAAATTAACCAAAGTGAAGATTACCACTGAAGCTGAATCTTCATCTGCTAAGAAGAAAGCTGATCCTTTCTTATCCACTAACTCTGAAGGAACAATTGAAAAGTGGGTACCAAACAACGTTTAATCTTCCTTATGTGTGCAGGGATCAAAGGGCATCTGGTATCTTGATAGTGGATGTTCTCGTCATATGACTGGACAAAGAGACCTGCTCACTGAATACAAGGAAGAGAAAGGTCCCTCTGTGACTTTTGGTGGAAATGGAAAAGGATATACCCAAGGGTTTGGTGTTCTCAGCAATGGGACAACTACCTTTAGAAGAGTCGCTTATGTAGATGGACTGAAGCACAATCTTCTAAGCATTAGTCAGCTATGTGATAAAGACTATGAAGTACGCTTTACTAAGAAAGCATGTTCAGTGTTAAATGAGAAAGGAAAACTTGCTCTCAGTGGTCATCGCAGAGAAAATGTCTATGTAATAGATATGGACTCTACTATCACTGAAAACTTATGTTTTCTATCTAAAGCCTCTTCTGATGTCAACTGGCTATGGCATAAAAGGCTCTCTCATCTAAACTTCAAAACCCTGAATTCTCTCTCATCTAAGGAACTGGTTTCTGGTCTTCCTCAGCACTCATATGCTAAAGAATCTCTCTGCTCAGCATGTGAAAAAGGAAAACAAACAAAAGCAAGTTTCAAATCGAAACGAGTTTCCTCAGTGACAAGTCCTCTTCAGCTCTTGCATATGAATCTGTTTGGCCCTGTCAACATCCAATCAATAGCTGGAAAGAAATATACACTTGTCATTGTAGATGAATATTCTCGCTACACCTGGTTTATCTTTCTTCGCTGTAAGAGTGATACTCCAGAAGAACTAATATCTTTTGTGAAAAAGATGGAAGTGCTGAACAATCTTACTGTTCGTTCAATAAGAAGTGATCATGGAACTGAATTCAAGAATAGTTCCCTGAACAATTTCTTTGAGAACAAGGGAATCTCTCACAACTTCTCTTCAGTAAGAACACCTCAGCAAAATGGAGTCGCTGAAAGAAGAAACAGAACGATCATAGAAGCTGCTAGATCAATGCTCAGCGATTCTCATCTCCCTACTCAATTTTGGGCAGAAGCTGTAAACACTGCATGTTTTACTCAAAACAGATCGCTGATAATAAAGCGATTTGGGAAGACAGCTTATGAACTTTTTGTTGGAAGAAAGCCTTCTATCAGCTTTCTTCATATCTTTGGTTGTCAATGCTTTATCTTAAACAACAGAGATCAACTTGGAAAGTTCGACCCAAAAGCTGATGACGGAATATTTCTAGGATATTCCTCCATCTCCAAAGCCTACAGAGTCTTCAACAAGAGAAGACAAACCGTAGAAGAAATAATTCACGTCACTTTTGATGAAACTCGCTCAGTGAACTCCAAACCAATCGCTGACAATGAAGAGTTAAATGCTTGGATGCTTTCTCACTACAGAGAAACTGAACCTTTCTTCTCAAACCATCAGCATTCAGATCCTCCAGTCGCTGATGATGATCCAAACATTATACATCCTACCGCTGAATCCAACTCATGGGTTTCAGCTGAACCTCTAAACACACTCCTACCATCAAATCTGCCTTCGTCTGAAAACCTCTCCAGTGAATCTACTCAACAGTTAATCGCTGATGAACCTCAATCGTCCTCATCAGTAAACATTCAAATTGTTGATCCAACCTCTGAGTTAAGCAATAATGCTCCTGCTCAACGATGGACCAAAGATCACCCAATAGATCAAATTCTTGGTGATCCAGATGCAGGTATTCAGACACGACGAAGCTCAGGTAATATCTGTCTCTTTGTAAACTTTCTCTCTTTAATAGAACCAAAGAAGACTGATGATGCCCTCAGAGATCCAAACTGGGTCAGCGCTATGCAAGAAGAGCTGACTGAATTTTCTCGAAACAAAGTTTGGAATCTCATTCCTAGACCATCTGATAAAACTGTAATAGGCACCAAATGGGTGTTTAGAAACAAGTTAGATGAACATGGAACTGTAACCCGCAACAAGGCTCGACTTGTTGCTCAGGGATACAGACAAGAGGAAGGCATAGACTATGATGAAACCTTTGCCCCTGTGGCCAGGCTCGAAGCAATTCGACTATTCTTAGCTTATGTTGTCTATAAATACTTCATCGTGTATCAAATGGATGTAAAATCAGCGTTTCTAAATGGAAATCTGAATGAAGAAGTCTATGTAGAACAACCACCAGGGTTCTATGACCCTAAGCATCCAAATTATGTTTATAAATTGGATAAGGCTCTCTATGGTCTAAAACAAGCCCCTCGTGCTTGGTATGTCACTCTCTCATCTTTTCTTATCTCTGAAAATTTTGAACGTGGCAAGATCGATAATACGTTATTTTTCAGAAAGATAAAAGTTCATATAATTCTTGTACAAATATATGTCGATGACATAATATTTGGTTCTACTAACCCATCTCTGTGTACTCGCTTCGCTGAAAGAATGAAGAAAGAATATAAAATGAGTATGATGGGTGAGCTGACATATTTTCTTGGTCTTCAGATTAAACAATCTGACAAAGGTACTTTTATCAGCCAAGGTAAATATGTTAAAGATATGCTGAAGAAGTTTGATCTTACTCAAACTTCAGCGATGAAAACTCCTATGGCACCACCCCTGACACTTAACAAAGATCCTTCTGGAAAACCTGTTAATGTCACTGCCTACAGAGGAATGATAGGCTCCCTGCTGTATCTCACAGCAAGCCGACCTGACATCATGTATTCTACTTGCTTATGTGCACGCTATCAATCTGAACCCAAGGAATCCCATCTGATCGCTGTAAAGCGAATTTTCAGATATCTGAAAGGAACTCCTAACCTCGGTCTTTGGTATCCCAAAGACTCAGGGTTCGATCTAACTGGTTATTCTGATAGTGATTTTGCAGGTTGTAAACTTGACAGAAAGAGTACCACTGGTGGATGTCAACTCTTGGGAGGAAAGCTGGTAAGTTGGACAAGCAAGAATCAAAATTATGTGTCCACTTCCACAGCTGAAGCTGAATAGGTAGCCGCTGGAAGCTGTTGTTCTCAAATCTTATAGATGAGAAATCAACTGTTAGATTATGACCTTCAGTTATCAAAGATTCCTATCTATTGCGACAGCACTAGTGCTATCGCTATAGCAAATAATCCAGTGCTACATTCAAAGACAAAACACATTGAGATCAGATATCACTTTATCAGAGACCATGTGATGAATGGTGATATTAAACTTCACTTTATCCCTACTGACTTTCAGCTTGCTGATATATTCACCAAACCTCTTGATGAGACAAGGTTCAACTTTCTCATCAGTGAGCTTGGAATGCTGAACCTTGAAGAATAATTCTTCAGCGTTCATGTATTGCGTCAGTAATCAAAAGTTCCCCTTTCATCATTCTCTCTGATAAATATTCTGACTCTCAGGTATGTTTTCTCAATCCCTACAACTGAATCTTCATTCAGTTGAGATTTTTTAAAATATAAATCTTAATCACTGAATCTTTCTTCAAATGATTAAAAGCTTTTTAATTAAATTTATCACTGATATTCATATTCAGTGATCCTTTTAAAAGAAAAATCTATCCCCATCTTTTCATCAGGGATACTTTCAAAAAGAAAATTCTATTGCTAATATTTTCTCTTCAGTGATAAATTTCAAAACAGAAAAATGAAACGTCTCTCTCTCCTATGACGTCATTTGAGCGGATAATTCACGACACGCCTTTTCTGACACGTTCGTCCGTTGCTCTTCTATCCAATCAACTTTGTGGAACGTGTCAATGTCATGATGATTTTTTCCCGCTTCATTCCTTCTCTCTCCTCTATCTCTTTGTATAAAAGAAATTCTTCTCTCCTTTATACGGTTTACGCTTTCAAAACTTACATAGCAAGAAACAATCTTTCTCAAGAACACTCAAGCAAGTAAACCCAGAATATTGAATCTGCAACTCTTCTTCTTCAGAATAAACAGGTTTATTTCATGTTTATATGCATTGTTCGTCTGCTTTCTATTCCTTTTAAAATCCTACTCGTTCTTGTTCTTCATGGATTTTATAAAACGTTCTTGTTTAAAAACTAAAAATCATTCTTTCTGATTTTATGTTTTTTTAAATAAAAACCTTTTGGTTTTTAAAGTGTTCTTCATTCTTTCTACCCAGAACACTATTTTTCTATTCCTAAAAATAACTTGATATTTTTCCAGTTTCCCTTCTTCTATGGAAACTGGTAATCATATTATTTTTAATCATATTCATTTCTTTTATTATATTTCTTTCCATAACAGAAATGACACAATCTTCAATCGTTGCTTCCAAGCATGTACGATTCGCTATCACTGAAGTTGAGATTACTAAATGTAATCACTTGGGAAGACTTGACTTTAAAGCTGACAAATACCCACATCTGGTGGAAGCTGCTGAATTTCTCAAACAATCATGCATAGCTTACGCGATCACTGTGGATCCTAAGCCTTCAAAAACTCTACTCCAGCAGTTCTGGTTCACTGCTGATGCAACTGAACTCACCAACAAAAAGGGTGAACGAGTCCCTGCTATCTCCTTCAGCACGGATTTGGGTCCAGGGAGCATGACCGCTCTTATCCTCAGGAAATCTTTGAGATTCCCTGACAAACCAAAGAGTGGGTTCGACGCACTCCCCACTGATGCTGAGCTGATATCCTTTCTGGATGCAATGGGTTATTGTTGGGAAAACAAACCGAGATCTTCTATTCCCAACAAAAAGCTCACCAAGATTCTCAAAGCTCAGATGCCTTCACAACTGAACTTCATCTTCTCGCACATAATTCAGTGCATGAGCGGGAAGAGTGGTTCGCTGGATCAAGCCAGCAAAACACAACTGCAAATGGCCTACTCAGTTATCGCTGGTCAAAACTTTGACTACGCCACTGCCATCTTTGAAGACCTGAGGTCGAGATTAGAGAAGCCTGAACGAGATCCCAAGATCTCGTACGTACGTTTCATATGTACGTACATCAAGTTCCTCTATCCCAACACCTATCCCACCAAAGATGATGGCACTTTTGCCAGGATAGGTTAACGATCACTGGAGGTAAAGCCACTCGCCAACGAGGTAAGTATCTCTCTCCTTCGTTCTCGTCTATCTCTCCATTCTTCTTCTTTTTCAGCGACCACGCAAACGGTTCCTTCGTCTGCTATCCCTGTCGCTACCACTACTTCCAAATGACCATCAGCTAGTCCGATTGGTCCTTCTAAGAAGGCCAAAAAGACTAAGGAAAGTACACCCTCTAGTACTATACCTGAGGGAGCTTCTCAACAAGCTACCTTAGATGCATTTGTGGGTCTTTCCTCCACAACTCCAGAAGTCACTCAACCTGCCGTGTCAGCGATTTCAATCGCTGTCACATCATCAGTGACCCCACCTACTCTCTCATTCGCTGAGATTAACCCCAACCCTACTTCTATCCCCATAAATCTTCTCTCTCCTTCTTTGGTCTCTAAACCCGCTACCTCCTCTTTACCTATAGGACCTGAACATCAAACGTTTGAGGAATCTTTACAGTTCTACAAAATGTTTGATACGTCAGGTAAACCTATTACCCTAAACACTTCTTTCCCCACCTCTTCAAATAAGCCCGTATCTGAACTAATATCATTTTCAGGTCCTAGTTTGGCATCTGTTGACACGCATGTCAACAGTCTGGGAGAAAAGGTGGACGCTCTCACCAACACCATCAACAACACCACCAGCGCCGTCAATCAGGCTGGTGAGGAGCTGAAGAGGCTGACAGCCACCTGCTCATCCAAAGCTGAGAACTCCCAACTTTCAGCTGTAGAAGAACAAGTCGTCCAACTCAGAGAATCCTCTCAACTCTTTCAAGGGCGATTTGAGTCTCTTACCACTGAAGTTCGAGATCTCTCTTCTAAGGTTGATCTCTGCACGTCCCTTCTTCAGCAACTTCTCCAAAAGGTAACTGCACCAGCTCCAGCGCTGCCCCCCTCCTTCACTGAAGATGATCGGACAAATCTCAACATCGCTGTGGAATTCATCCATGATGCCACATGCGACATACCTGCAGTTGAGGATCGGGTCAGGCGTCTGGAGGCTGACATTCAAGTGCTGAAAGCTTCAACAGCTACTCCAGCAGCTGACCAACCCCCTGTCGTTGATAATGACAAAGAGGGGGAGAAGGCGAAAGAACCCTCTTCTATTCATTCTCTTCTCTTTGAAGATGATGAGGAAGAAGACGACGAAGATGAAGATGATCTAGATCTTGTTGATCAAGAAAAGGATCAACCCTCCAATGATGACGACGATGATGAAGACCAATCTATGTGGTTCTCCAAGCCGAACGTAGCATCAGGGACAACTTCGCAAGAGGTTGTCAAAGCAGGGGTGAGAGGTGATACATCTTCAAGCGCTCATTCGCTGAGCAAAGACAAGAAACCAATCGCTGAAGAATGCTTGAGGACTGGATCACAATCTGAGGGGGAGCATCCTTCTCAAGTATGTCTTTCAATTGTACCACTCTCCTACTCTTTCCAAACCCCTATTTCCTTCTAGCCTTTCTCTCTCTTTTTCTAAAAATATACACTTATCCCTTCTTTCCTTCATTTTCTATCCAGACAGTTCTCACCCCTGCTTAAGGGTTCTGAACTACAAATAATTCCAGCTACTATCGCTGAAGACATAATCCCAATCTCTATCGCTGAGATTGATGAAGAAGAAGAAGAAGATTCCCTGGTCCATCCAGGAAGGCCTTCTCGACCATCTCAATGGTCAGAGAAAGTGATGAAGAAAAGAGTTGAAATGATCGCTCAACTAGAGAGTCAACGGCTGAAAATTCCTCCTCAAACATCCTTCTCAGAGCTCGACTTCCTCACTGATGCTGAACGAGAAGAATCTGCCAAAGCTGAGAAACTGTTCGCTGAATGCAGACGAGATGCCCAACTCGCTTTAAAGATTCAATCTTCTCAAGTCAAGGACAAAAAGCTGAAAAGAAAGCCTGTGGAAGTTCAAGCTGCACTGCTGAAAGAAATTGAAGAGGAACGCTCCATAGAACAAGAGATCAGCGATAAGTCTATCGAATGGTGTAAACAGAAGATGGTTTATCGCTCTGATCTTCTTCCAATAACAGCCGTGACTATCTCTAGTCGCAAGAAGAAGGATCAACTCTCAGTGACCATGGAGGATGGAACTCAAAAAGCTATGTACGTTTCCAAACTTGAAGGCTTCGGGTTTACAGAGTGGATAGAATTCTGGGATGCGCTGAAGAAATCGAAATCTACATACAGAGGCTACGTTGAAGGACTTCTTAAAGCTCTCATCAACAGAGTCACTTCTGTACTGAATCTGCCATCTCCTATCCCTCCCAATCCCAAGAAACTCAAGAGAAGAATTGGGTCCTCCTCCTCTGAAGACGTCGCCATCATCAGGAATGAAACTTCTATCAAATTTTCAAGAGATGCACTGTTTGGTCCTCCTCCTGATCTTTCAGTTCTGGATTTATCTCTGCCTCCTGGTGGTCCTTTCCAAGCTGGTCAAGTAAGTGACAATCCTTATGGAATATTCTTTAGAGATGATGATGAGGAACTCATATTTCAAAGAGTCTCTGAGATTCCTATCTGTCCTCTAAATCATCTCAAGGATCTCTTATGCTTATGGTGTGACTTCTTCCCTGCTGCTGAGAAAATCAAAGAAATTATCAGCCAGGAATCCTTGGAACGAAGACAGAAAGGAGAAGAAATACCTGAGTATATGATAAATCCTCCTAAATCTTCTTATAGCTGATAGATTAGTTTTCTCTTCTGTAATCTATTAGTTGTACTTACAGTAGTTAGTTATTTACTTGTAATTTTCATTCCTTGTAATTCTCTTCTTGAATTAATGAAATTTCAGTAAAGTACTTAACTTCATCAGTGCTGTAAAAGATCCCTCAAAATAGTAATTGGGACATGTATGTTACGAGTCCTGATTATTCCATCATTTTGAATCATAAAGTAATTTTCTTCAGTTACTTTGTCATTATCAAATAGGGGGAGATTGTTGATCCAAACTCTCTCAGTGATTTGATAACGACCCTCTTCTATACTTAGTGAAAATTACGTTTTAATATGTATTATTGTTTCACCATCAGCGATCAGACTGAGTCTGTTCAGTTATCGCTGATAGTCTTTCTTATAAACATATCTATGTATTAGTGTTTCACTATCAGTGATCAAACTGAGTCTGTTCAGTTATCACTATTAGTTCCTAAAGTAAACAGCCAACGTAATCCCTGAAGACAAGTCTCGCGTCAACATATGTTCATAGCTGAATCGAAGATGAAGCCGCTGAACAAAGAGAAGTCTACTAGTGACCTGATGCGGATATCAGTGAAGCAAAGACAACTCTACTTATACGCGAAGGAACATGAGACAAAGCTTCAGCGATAGCTAAACCTCTTTATCTCTGAACTTAGAGATACTCAGCGATCAATCGATCACAAAGCTTATGCCTCAAGTTTCCTTTTGTCTATCCTTGCACAACCTAGTACGATGTGTCAGAACGGACAAGTCTCTGCAACCATTCGTACAACAACTCTGTCAACTACACTGTTCATGACCCGGCCGAAAGCATGTCTCCCAAAAGTCAGACTCCCAAAGCCAATCTGTGAACGCCACGTGTAAAGTACCCTGCCATGCATTTAATGCATAGGGTATAAATAGGAAGTTCACCCCTTCATCTGAAGGTGGGCTTCATCCTTGAACTCAATATAGAAACCCTTGTTTTCTATATCTCTAAATCCCCTTTCTCTGAATTTCTTGTGCAATTATCTTAGTGTTTCTTAAGTTTGTTTAGATTGAGTCTGTCTTAATCTTATTTCGCAACAAACTTGTAAATTGTATTTTGATTTATCAATAAACAATTTATTAAACTTTAAATTCTGTGTTTGTATTAATCTTATTGCGTTTCTTCCTCTATTGATGATTGCTTTCATGTTTGTTTGAATAATAAATCTGTGAAAAATAAAAGACACAAATCTAACAAGAAGGGACCCATAAGCATATGGGTACCTAAATCTGTGTAGTTTATGTTTGTGCAGCATAGTCATTTGTGGTATCTGGATTCGGGGTGTTCCAAACACATGACGGGCAACAAATCACTTCTCTCAAATTTTAAAGAAAAATGTTGCTGTCATGTTAAGTTTGGAAACTGTGAGACTGCTCCAATTCTTGGTTATGGTGATCTTGTTCAAGGTAATATAACTGTCAAGAGAGTCACAACTTATTCAGCATCGGACAGTTCTGTGATAAAGATCTTGAAGTTAGCTTCAAATCTGTGTGTTCTAGAATCTAGTTTCTAATCAATCAATCAAACAAACAAGATAAAACAAATCAATTACCTGTTTGATTTCTTTCAAATTCAATCTTTACACTTTCTCTCTCTAGAACTCTCTCTTTCTCTCTCTATAATCTGACTTCTCACACTTCAGTTCTCTCTAAATCGTATCTTTCAAAATACAAAGAAAACAAACTATTTATACTAACTACTAATTACAAGGAAAATACAAATACAAAATACATTGACTTATTACAAATAGACTTTGACTTTTAATGAGATTTGACTTTAGCAGCTTTGACTTTCTCAACTTTGACCTTCAGTATTCTTGATCTTGTATCCAACAGATTTATGCTCTAACAATCTCCCCCTTTGGATTCAAGATCATTGTTGAAAGATTTAGCAATTAAATCTTCACTTTAAGCTCTGTCTGAACAATCTCCCCTTTTCCTTTAACAGTCTTCTTTCCAAAGTTATCTTCAAATGATGAACAATCTCCCCAAAGCTCTCATAGAACGCTTTCAGACTTTGGAAAGAAATTATCTTCAGAATCAGCTTGAATTGCTTTTCAGCAAATAATCTTCAAAGAAAATTTTCTCAAAACTTCATAAATTCTTTGATTGTCTTAAAATCTTCCCTTTGAACTTTCTGACTTGAACATTTCAGAAAATCAACTTCACAAAACTTTATCAGATCTTGATATCATCTCTTCCAAACTTCAAAACTTTAACATTTCTTCATATCATCTCCCCCTTTTTGATGATTTGAGCATCTATATCATCAAAATTTTTCTTCCAAGAAATGTCTTTGACCACTCTGATTTGTTCAAGAGCCTCTGAGTCACCGTCAATCCAAACAATGTATTCATCCAGATCTTTTCAAATCTAGACAAAATAAAAACATGTAACTCCTGAATCAACATATTCTATCAGCATCTACTGATACTACTGCTAACACTGAAACTATCTTTGAAGCCTTTTTGTCTAGTCTTAGCAACAATTCATTGATTAATGATGATCTGGATCAACTTCACCCTGATGACCTGGAGGAGATGGACATTAAATGGCAGATGGTCATGTTATCTATGAGGGTGAAGAAGTTTATCAAAAGAACAGGAAGGGACAACTTCTCTCAAAGAAGAGAAGATGGAGCTGGTTTTGACAAGACAAAGGTGGAATGCTATAAGTGCCACATGAAAGGACACTTTGCTAGAGAATGCAGAAGTGGTGCTCCAAACCACAACCACCAACAAGCTCAAAATGGAGGCTACAATCAGAACAAGAATCCTGCTCAAGCCCTTGTTTCTCAACAAGGAATGGGATTTGACTGGAGTGATCAAGCTGAAGAAGCCATTCAGAATCAAGCTCTTATGGCAGAAGTGTCTGATCTCCCTTCTGAGGTAATTTCTAATCTTTGCACTCAATCTTGCATAGACACTGTTAAAAGGTACAGGGATCACAACCAAAGTATGTGTGATGACCTCAAAAGATTAGAAAAGGACAGAAGAGACTATGTGTTGATAGTAGAGAGATTTGAAGAACAAATCAAAGGCTTTCAAGCTAAAGAACTTCAACACTCTTATGACACAAACTATTGGAAGTGGGAAAAGAATGTGTTAGAGATCAAACTGTCTAAGTCCTTAGAAGAGAATGATAGGCTAAAAGAGGAACTGTCTAAAGTTAAGCTTGACATAGAAAAGTTTTCATATGCTTCAAAAGCAATGGATTCTCTTCTAAAGGCTCAGATTCATGATAAGATGAAGCCTGGTATTGGATACAACAATACACCCCCTCCTTACAATAACAACTATATCTCTCCTACTTCAGACTTGTTAGAGACCAAGGAGAAAAAGGACTTGTCTGAGGAAGCTTTTAAGATAGATCCTTTGGATGAGGTAGTAGTTAAGGATTTGACTGAGAAAGAAGCCTGTGAGAATAGGGATAATGCTGTGAGTAAAGAGATACCATTAGAAAACAACATTATCACCAATGAGGGATGTGGGAAAATCTGGGTCAAGTCTAAGAAGATAGAGAAGACCAAAGGAAAGGATAACAAGGTCCATTACAAACAAACCACAGTTGTGAATCCTGAACCTTGTAAACAGTGTGCTTGCAATAAAGCTAAGAGCCTAAATTTTGGTATAAAAAGAGGTAACCAAAGAAACTGGAATAATCAATGGGCTCAGAAACAAGGAGTTGATCTGAATAAAATCAATAGACCAAAACCTTGTTTCATATGTGGCAAGCTGAATCATTTGGCTAAGTATTGTTTCTTCAACCCTATCAACCAACAGATGAACTTTCAAAGGTTTGTGCAAACACCTGTTGGTTATAGGAAACCAAAGAAATCTGTTGAAACCAAAGGCCCCATGAAGAAAAAGTTTTTAAAAGAAAGTATTAAAATGTGGGTGCCTAGAAGCACTAAAACTGTTAGTACTGCTGACAGGGATAGTGCTGTTGGAAGCATTACTGCTGCTACCAGTGTTAGTACTGCTGAAAATATTAATGCTGCTAATACTGTTAGTACCTCTTCAAAGGTTAATACTGCTAACACAGTTATTGCTGCTAACACAATTACTACTTCTAACAAGGTTAGTACTGCTAAGCATGCAAGTGCTGCTAAGACAGTTAGTACTTCTAAAACCAGTACTGCTTCTAGCAAAAATGTTTCTAAACCTATCATTGTGACAAAGTACTCCAAAAATGAGGAGTCAAAGTTTAAAAATCTTGTCAAGAAAGAATGCAAGTATTTTGATGAGAAAGGGGTACCCAAGACCACTTTGGCTTGGGTTCCTAATTCATACTAACTGATTTATATTATGTGCAGGGCAACCAACAGCTCAAGGGAAAGAGCATATGGCATGTTGATAGTGGTTGCTCTAGGCACATGACAGGCAACATGTCATGCCTTCAGGATTTCAAGCATATCAATGGAGGACATGTTGCATTTGGAGATAATCTTACTGGTGGTAAAATAAGTGGAAAAGGTAATGTCACCAAAGGTAAGATGACATTTGAGGATGTCTACTATGTTGACCAGTTGAAGTACAACCTGTTAAGTGTATCACAGGTCTGTGACAAACAACATAGCATATTATTTACAAATATTGAGTGTATGATCCTTGCTCCCGGGTTCAAGGTAGTTGATGAAAGCATGATACTACTTAGAACTCCAAGAAAGGACAATGTGTATTGTCTAGATATGGACAATGTTGATAGTGATTCATCCCTGAACTGTCTTGTTTCAAAAGCTTCTGTGGATGAATCCTCTCTTTGGCACAGAAGGATGTGTCACATGAACTTCAAAACCATGAACAAACTTGTTAAGAACAAACTTGTTAAGAACAACCTTGTAAGAGGTTTACCTTCAAAAGTATTTTCATGTGATGATCATTGTGTTGCATGTCTTAAAGGCAAACAACACAAAACTTCTCATAAGACCAAAGAGATAAACTCAATTTCTTCTTGTCTCCAGTTATTGCATATGGATCTGTTTGGTCCTACAAATGTTATGAGTATAGGCAAGAAATCTTACTGCTTGGTTATTGTTGATGATTACTCTAGATTTACCTGGGTATATTTTCTAAGGACTAAGGATGAGACAAGTGGACTGATCAAATCCTTTATCCTAAGAATTGAAAACCAAACTAATCAAAAAGTAAAAATCATTAGATCAGATAATGGGACTGAGTTTAAAAATTTTGATCTAAACACCTTCTGTGAAGAGAAAGGCATTGAGAGACAATATAGTGCTCCTAGGACTCCTCAACAGAATGGAGTTGCTGAGAGGAGAAATAGGACACTAATAGAGGCTGCTAGATCTCTGTTGGCTGATTCAAAATTGCCAATTACCTTTTGGGCTGAAGCAGTTAATACTGCTTGTTATGTCCAAAACAGAGTTCTAGTGGTCAAGCCAAAGAACAAGACCCCTTATGAGCTTTTAAATAAAAGAAAACCTTTCATTGGATTTTTCAAACCTTTTGGGTGTCCTTGTACAATTCTCAATACCAAATCTCACTTAGGTAAGTTTGATAGCAAAGCAGATGATGGATTTCTTGTTGGTTACTCATCTCAGAGTAAGGCTTACAGAGTTTTTAACTCTTCTTTCAGAATAATTGAAGAAAGTGACAATGTCAAATGCAATGAGAACACACCAAATCCAATTGGGTCTGGTCCTCAGTGGCTATTTGACATTGACTCACTAACTAACTCTTTTGGTTTCAGTAGTGATGATTATGCAGGTTCAGGGAGTGGAGGATCAGGGACTACACAAGTTCAAAAAAGTATATCTCAATCTGTGATCTTTCCCATACCCACAGTGGATCCTGTTGAAGACTGTGAAAAGGAATCATCTACTGGACCAAGTCAAAGTGAAGAAGAAAGTAGAGATGAGGAGACTCAAGAAAATAAAGAACCAGAAGTAGCTACTGAAAACACTTCAGTTGTGTTGAATGACTCTAATTTAGAGGTGGAACTTAATGAAGAACCTAGCCATCACACCAGAATACAAAAGAATCATCCTCCACAGCTGGTAATAGGAGACATATCTTCTCCTATGATGACTAGAAATCAAAGTAGGCTTCAAGAAATGCAAGACCAACAACACACAGTGCTATCTTGCTTTTTATCCCAACTTGAGCCTAAAAAGGCTCATGATGCTATGAAAGAGTCCAGTTGGATAGAAGCAATGCAAGAAGAGTTACTGCAATTCAAGCTGCAAGATGTTTGGGATCTGGTAGACCTTCCTAAAGGCCAAAGAGCAATAGGAACAAAATGGGTCTTCAGGAATAAGAGAGATGAAAGAGGTATAGTGATAAGGAATAAAGCAAGGCTGGTGGCTCAAGGGTATACACAAGAAGAGGGAATAGACTATGATGAAGTATTTGCACCTGTGGCCAGGATAGAAGCAATTAGATTATTCCTGGCTTATGCTTCCTATATGAAATTCAAAGTCTATCAAATGGATGTGAAAAGTGCATTTCTTTATGTCTCGATTGAAGAAGAAGTATATGTCTGTCAACCACCAGGGTTTGAGAACCCAGGCTATCCAGACAGGGTATACAAATTGAAGAAAGCACTTTATGGACTACATCAAGCTCCAAGAGCATGGTATGACACTCTGTCATCCTATCTCTTGGAAAATGGCTTTGAAAGAGGAGTCATTGATAAGACTCTATTCATCAAGAGAAAGAAGAAGGATATCTTGCTAGTCCAAATCTATGTTGATGATATTATCTTTGGATCAACAAGAGACAACATGTGCAAGGATTTTGAGGAACTAATGCATCAAAGGTTCAAGATGAGTTCCATAGGGGAACTTACTTTCTTTCTTGGACTCCAAGTTCAATAGAAGTCAGATGGAATCTTCATCTGTCAGTCCAAGTATGTGCAGGACATTCTAACCAAGTTTGGTTTCTCAGATTCAAAACCTGCCAGCACACCTATGGAGACACACAAGCACATAACAGCAGATCTTGAGGGGGAGGATATGGATGTTCATCATTATAGATCCATGATTGGCTCTCTCATGTATCTTAATGCCTCTAGGTCAGATATAATGTTTCCAGTCTGTGTATGTGCAAGATTCCAAGTTAGGCCAAAGCAATCTCACTATCAAGCTGTTAAGAGGATATTCAGATATCTCAAAGGGCAACCCAGATTGGGACTTTGGTATCCTCATGACTCATCCTTTGACCTACTTGCATACTCAGATAGTGATCTAGGTGGAGCAAACTTGGACAGAAAATCTACTTCTGGAGGATGTCAGTTTTTGGGTGCAAGACTAGTGTCATGGCAGTGCAAGAAACAAACCACAGTGCCCACATCTACAACAGAGGCAGACTACATAGCAGCTGCAAGTTGCTGTTCTTAAGTCTTATGGATTCAGAATCAAATGCTGGACTATGGGGTTACCTTTCTACACACTCCAGTTTTTATTGATAATAGCAGTGCTATTAGCATTGTGAATAATCCTGTCAAGCACTAAAAGACAAAGCACATTGAGATCAGGTATCACTTCATAAGAGACTGCAATGAAAAGAAACTTATTCAAGTTGTAAAAGTTCACACTGATAACCAGTTTGCTGATCTATTCACTAAAGCTTTTGATGAGGGTAGATTCACTTTCTTGGTAACAAGTGTGGGAATGATCAACTCTGAATAAGCCCCTTCTCAAAAAGTAGTTCTATACCTGTATATTGTTTATTCTTGGTGTTACTAATCTTCTTTTTCAGAATATGTATAGAAGTACTCAGTGTATCACAAGCTTCAAAGAGTAAGTATGGTTAATACTGCCAGTACAGTTTTAATACTACCAGTACAGTTTTAATACTGCCAGTACAGTTTTAATACTTCCAGTGCACAGTTAATACTGCTAGTTAGTTAATACTGCTAGTGGTTAATACTGCTCTCAGTTAATACTGCTAGTGGTTAATACTGCTCTCAGTTAATACTGCTAGTGGTTAATGCTGCTCTCAGTTAATACTGCTCTCAGTTAATACTGCTAGTGGTTAATACTGCTAGTGGTTAATACTGCTAGTCGTTAATACTGCTCTCAGTTAATACTGCTAGTGGTTAATACTGCTAGTCGTTAATACTGCTCTCAGTTAATACTGCTAGTGGTTAATACTGCTAGTCGTTAATACTGCTCTCAGTTAATACTGCTAATGGTTAATACTGCTTATTAGTTAATACTGCTCTAGGTTAATACTGCTTATGTTCCGAATACTATAAATACTCTTTGCCCGCCTAAAAGTTCATAACGACTCTTTGCATACTATTCTCTTGTGCTCTAAACCCTCTCTCTCTCTCAAGTATCAAGTTCTCAGGCAAGAACTTTCAAAGATCAATGGCATCAATGGCATTCATTGACGAGCACAATGAAATCGCGATGCTCCAAAAGCCAAAGCAAGCGGCAGGATTTCATCAGATAGTGGATTTTCTGAAAGCTAGTCATATCGCCTATGCACTGACAGTGTCTCCATCAATTTATATTGAGCATCAAAGGCAATTCTGGGGACATGCCACCATTGTTACTGAGGATGGTGTGCAAATGATAAAGACGACGGTGTGTGGCAAGCCATTGACAGTTACTGAAGAGGTGATTCGCATCAGTCTACGTCCAGACGATGCCTCTGGTATAACTTCTATCTCTAATGATGAATTGTTTTCTACTCTTACAAGAATGGGGTATGGAGGCCCATTGGGTGTGTTCAGATTCTTAAAATCAAAATTTTCACCTCAATGGCGTTTCTTTGTCCATACTCTTATGCATTGTATATCTAAAAAGACTACTGGATGGAGTGAGTTCAGTAGCACCATTGCTTATGCTCTGGTATGCTTAGCCACTTCCAAAAAGTATAATTTTTCTCAAATGATTTTCAATGATCTTGTCTCAAACTTGGGAAACAAAAAGAGCTTTTATATGTATCACATGTTTGTTCAAGCAGTAATCACCCACGAATTGACGGATATTCCTCACTCTGGTGGTAACATACATAAGACCTCTCCCATGGCAACTTTGAATGAGCAATCATTCAAAGGTACCCAGTGCCAAGAAACCAAGGGGGTGGATAGTGCTTCTGCTAGGCAGAAGGCTTCCACAACTAAAAGATCCCATGATCCTTCAAAAGGGGGTAACACTCCTCGAGAAGGTGAGGACAAATATGACTACAATGAATTGATGGAAACAATGGGCAACATAAACATGGATGTCATCAAGCAGGGGAAAGACATTGAGGAGCTGAAACTGGTTATTCTATCTCAACAAGTACAGATCACCAAACTGAAGAAATTGGTGACAAGATTGGTACAGAAAAGGAGAAGAAAGCAATTTGTATTAAAGAAGAGGGCAACAACTCAAGATGCTTCCAACAAGGGGGAGAATCAAGAGAATGAAACAGAGAAGGAAAGCAAATCTGAGATGGGATTTGATGTTGAGGGGAGATAGAAGCTGAAATAGAGAAAGAAACAGAATTTGCCCAAGGAGCAGAAACTGTTAATGCTGTTGAGGTTAAAGAAGCACCAGTAACAGGGCTTTCTGTAGAAGAATTGGAGATAGCAGAAACTCTGGTAAAAGCAAATAATGACACTCCTAAGGCTACTCAAAAGGCCAAGGGAGTGGTCATCAATGAAGGAGGACTTCAAAAGAAGAGAAAAGAAAGAAGTGAGGCAGATTTGAAGGATACAAAGGGTAAAGCTAAGATGGTTGAACCTGAACAACCCTCAAAGAAGAAAGATCAGATTGAGCTGGATGAAGAAGTGGCAAAGCAGCTTCAGGCAGAAATGGAAAGGGAGGAACAAATTCAAACAGAAACAGATAGAGAGCTTGCAAAGATAATGGTCAGAAAACTAAATGCTGAGTATCAAGAAAGTTTAAAAGTAGAAACTGAAGCCAAGAAAAGCTCTGTGAAAGTGTCTAAGCAGAGAATGCCAGTAATGAAGCAGAAAAGACAACCCTCCAAGACCTTTTTGGCCAATCAGGAAAGAAGAAAGATGATAAATTTTCTGAAAGGTGCAATTGGAGTCAAGGGGGAGATGTTTACCAACATGGCATACAGTCAAGTTGAGGAGCTCTACAAAAGGAAATGGAAAAGCTCCAAGGGGATTCCTCTCAAAGGGAAGAAGCAGAAAGAAGGATGAAAGAGAGACATGATCTCAACATCCAACAACCATTCCCTGAGGAGACCACGCCCTCAAAAGACAAAGCTGAAGAGAAGAAGGAAGACCATGAGGGTGTTGGTATAGAAGCCAAGTCTGGAAAGAGAGTGAAGTCAATTGCTTCAAAAAGGCAGTTGAAAAGGCCAAGGGTGGAAGAAACTGAAAAGGAAGCAGAACCTTCAGTCACATCTCCAACAAAACCTGTCCAAAGTTCAGAGCAGTCCAACAAGCAAACTGTTGAGAGTATGGATTTATATATGACCATAGTAGAACCTATGAAGGCTATTCCAATCTCCATGAAAGCTCCTGAGATTACCTTCTGGGACATTCTAAGAGATAATGGAAAGGATTTCTTCAGAATAAAAAGAGTTGATGGTTCATTTTAAGCATATTCAACATGGGGGAGAGTTGTCAGAAGTTGTTCAAGAGCTGATATAGAAGAATTATACAAAGTGGGGATAAAACTCTATGAGCCTGTGTTGAAAGGTACTGAAGAGAATCTTCTCAAGATAGCAATGGAATACTTGCGCATGATGTTTGATCCAGAAAGAGTGGCTTATAGAATTAAAGATCATCATCATGAGTTTATATTCAAGAAGATTAATAAATTGATACTTTTTGAAAACTGTGGGGTATACATGATTACTATTGACAATTGTTATCATGAAAACTACCTGGTAGACAGAATTTATGAGCATAGCAAAGAGAAGCTAGAAAGGATGCTTAAGGCTACACTAGTATGCACAAAGGATTCAGAGATGGCCAAGATTATGGTGAGAAGAACTGTCAATCAAAGTTTGGGCTTAGATCCAAATTTGGGAAACTGAATCTGAAGTGTTGAAAGCATCTTGAAGATCAAATCTGAAGAACTTGACTTCTTTTCCTAAAAGTCAAGTTAGGGGGAGATTGTTGGGAACTGAAGAAAAGCTCAAGTATGGTTAATGCTGCTAGTTCAGAATTACTACTGCTAGAAGACTTCAAAGTTAATACTGCTGAGTATTACTACTGCTAGTTCAGAATTAATACTGCTAGTCAAAGTTAGTGCTGCTTGAACAAAGTTAATACTGCTTAGCTAGTTAGTACAGCTAGTGGTTAGTGCTGCTTAGTAGTTAATGCTGCTAAGACCAAGTTAATGTTGCTTGAAGAAATTAATGCTGCTGAGCATAATTAGTACTGCTTATGAATTGAAGATTCGGATGGAAAAGATGACAGCTGGAAAGAATCAAGATATTCATGGAAGGCTTGAAGATAATGATGGAAGATATACTGAAGATACTGTATTTATTGTAATTATCTTTTTGTTCAGTATATGTATAGAATTGATAGAATAGTTTAGTAGATTCATTTTATTTTTTTATTCATTCTAAGTTTTAGAGAGAATCAACCTCAAGGCATAGATCCTAATTCTAGAGAAGTAGAATTCGTATTGGTGAGCCTATTCATCAATATTGAGGTTGTGTGTTTAATCTTGTAACTTCAAGCATTGAATACAAGTTTACAAGTTGTTGATTACAAACTGTTTTATTTACTGTTATATTAAATATCAAAGTGTTATTCCGCAATTTCTTTGATATTAGTTTCTGAGACTTTATTCTTGTTAAGAATTCGATCCTGACAAAGCGCTTGATCCTAACATGTGGTATCAGAGCGGGTCACAGGCTCGAATCCCATGGAGTGCATGTAAATGCCAAAGGCATGTTGTGCAGCCATTGACTTCTAGCGAAGATCTTGTTAGTGCTGGCAGATGCTAGGGGGGATTGTTGGGTCATTGACCAGCATCTTCCTAAATCGAAATGTGGCACTGGCTGCTACGCTATAAGGAAATAAAGTTGCTCCTTCTCCATCAGCAATTGCTTTTGGCGTAGTGGTAAGCGCTTGATCCTAACAAAATGTTTTTCGTATCGATACTTTCATGTTTATCTGACCGTGTGTTTCTTAAAGATAAATACTTGTGTATTATCTTTCAATATACTGTCAAGTATTCTTACACACATTGGTTCAGTATATTTTTATTGACCTTGTTATTACCACGTCTCAAAAAGATAAATCTTTCGATGGTAATACTCCCGTTTGAATTCTAATTTGTTTGAAATCAGACGTCATTTCTTAATAATTGTACATTCATTGTCAAATTGTTTATATCTTGTTCATATAAACAAATATTCGTTCTTTGATATCCCAACATATTTTTCTTCATGATATTTGATCTGATCGCATCATTGTTAGATTCTCAAAACACTTCACTTGACTTCATTTCATTCATATAATTTCATTGTTTTGAGAGATCTTAAATGTTCAAAATGCTCAAATTTCATTCTTATTATTAGTGAGCATATTTTTTCTGATAATAATATCTTGTGCTTATATGTCAAGATAAATTGTTAAGAAATATCACTTTTAGGACAAAATACATAGGATTCGGTGTGATAGCTTAAAAGACTTCTATGGATTCACGTTCACTAGTGTTTCCTACCCCAGAAGTTATCCTGAGTGATTGAGGGGAGAGGGGTTAAAAGAATAGTGAGTGGGTGTGTGCTGAGGTAAAATGTGAAAGAGAGTTTGGTTAGAAGTGAGCTCAAATGATTAAAAGAAAGAGGGTGAGAGATCAGCGTAAAAGAATATCAAACTATGCACCAAATATTTTCTGAGCTGGGCAGCCACATAATTTGTTGTTTCACTATTCTTTCGTGAACTTCATTGAAACAGACAACTAACCCATGCCAACTCTTGCATAAACCCCACCTGCTACATATCTTTTTCTCAACAAAAAGATGTTTCATATTTTAAAGGGGAAGTAGCACATCATCTATCATATCTTCATTTGGAAGACGTTGATATTGAAAAAGAAGGAAAGTTTCCCCACCTTCGAACCTCATTCATGCACTTTGGGTCTATGTAATATTGTTGTTGTCTCAATGGTTTACATACTTTGATCTTGTTCAAGCTTTAAATGCTTCAATCATTGCTACACTTACACGATCACACAAGGAATATATTTACTTGTCATAACATTCATAGAAAATTCTTTTGTGGTTTTTCAATGATTGAATGGAAGCCCTGGGGGAGTGAACATCAAAAAGCTCCTTTCCAATGTACATTCGTTATACACAGTGGCTCTATGCTACTGACAGGCATGTTAACTAATTCATATGTTGATTCGTGGTTACCAGTCTTAATTTGTCTAAATTTGTAAAGATTCGGATGAATTCATTTATGAATTGATGGCATAATGTTCATATCAGATCAGACGGATATCATATTCTCTTTGGGGAGATTGTTTCTCATGAAGACTGTACTTATCTTGATGTTTGGGGGAGATATTTTCAAAGACAAAGCTGACGTTGAAATGTTTTGATGATTCTGATTTCTCATAATTCATCAAAAAGGGGGAGATGATTCAAAGTTAAATTTCTGAAGAAAGCAAAGTCAAGAGAAAGTTGTAAAGTGGAGATAATTTGTATTTCAAGTCAAAGCCAGTCTGATGATTATCAAGATGATGAGATTATTTGAAAGGTTTTAGTAAATTTGTGACGAGTGAGAGAGATTGAAGAAGATTTTAAAGTTTGGAAGTTTTCAAAGTCTGTGAAGATAGATAAAGTTGTTCAAGTTTTCAAGTTCTTAAAGATTCTATTTTGAAAATTTTGCAACTGAAGATGACCTGAAGATTATCGTTAGTTTTTTTTTTTTAATCTTGAATCCAAAGGGGGAGATAGAAATTGTTAAGTCAAGATTGTATTCAAGATTAAATGAGGGGTCATAGTTGTAAATGTTGTATAGTGAAAGGGTTTTGTTGTTAAGCTTGTAAGTCAAAGTATTTGTCTTTGACATTAGTTAATTGAGTTGTATGGTCAACTGTCTTGACCATATATATAGTGTGTTCTTTGTATTTATAAGAGAGTACATGAGAGAGAATCAAGAGATCAAGAACTTGCACAGTGAGAAATAGGTATATGAATCTGTGAGATATGTGACTTAAAAAAATCATTGTTCTATTCAATCAAAGAATGATTTCTACTTATTCTGTGTATGATTCATAAAGCTTGGATTGGACTTTCACATGGGTTGGTGTCGTCCATCAGTGACAGATCTCATGTGATCCTTGTTCATTCCTTCCAAAAAATTGACCATCCTAATCTTTGACTGAGGATATTGATCCCTTAAAAGAGTAGGAGGTTTTGTCAATTATCCAGCTATATATATGGCACTTATACTGGAATTTTCCATTTTTGCAAAGAAGATGAAGTTTTTGAAAAAGATGGTGCTTGAAAGATCTTTTATCAAAGCAAAGTACTGTGAGTAGATTTTCAAAGTTGGAGCATATGAAGTTCTTGAATAAACCAAAGTTTATATGAACATGCACAAATAAGAAAACTTGAATCAGAAAGACATGAATCAATCTTAGTAAACAGATTTGATCTTGTTTGTTTTTAAGAATAACAAACAAATTATATCAACATTGTAATTACCTCAATCACTCTAGGATTACTTCCGGGGTAGGAAACACTGCTTAACGTGAATCCATGGAATTTCTATTTAAGCTCTCACACTGATCCCATGTAACTTTCCTAAAAAGAATGGTTGCTCAACAATTTAACTTGAACAGTTAAGCACAAATTTGATAACACTGTCATAATGTATGCTCATCAAATATATGAATGAAATATGAGCATTTGAACAATGAAGATCTCTCAAAATAAGGATATTGAATGAATGAAATGAATTCGAAAGAATTGTTTTGAGAATCTAACAATGTATCAATCAAATCAAATATCATAAGATATGAATGTGAAATGGTTGGGGTATCAAAGAACTTGACAGTTTGTGTTAGAGCACAGATTTGTTGGATTCAAGATCATAAAGATTGAAGACAAAAGTTCAAGAAGTCAAAGTTGGAAAAGTCAACTCTCACTGAAAGTCAAAGTCTTTGTAATAAAGTCAAAGTCAACATTTGTATTTTTTTTGTTTCTTTGTATGTCTTGGGTATAAATACCTTGTTTCCTTTGTAATCAGGGAGTACGTAAGATTGTAATATTTCAGATTATAGAGAGCAGATTAGAGAAGAGTTACTATTACATCATTCTAGAGAGAGAGAGAGTAGAGTGAGAAAGTGAGATTTGTAATCTTTGTGATTCATCAATGACATATGGATTTCTCATCTTGATTGTTTTGTAGCAATTAGAACTTGAATCTAGGACTCACAATTGCTATCAGAGCTTAATCCAATCCAAATCAGATCAATAAATAGTTCGACTCTGTGTTCTTCGAAGTCGGATCGAATTTTATGTTTTAGTGTGAACTAGGAGTTGAAATCGATCAAGTTATGATCGTATAGTGTATTTGATCGAGTCTGTATGGTTTAATTCGATAATTGCACTGTAATTGTTTGATAATTTTGAGTTTTGTTGAGTTTTTCAGTTTTTCAAAGTCGAACACTGTAATTGCACTTGAACACTGTATTTTTCATTTGTTTTTGTAAATTCAGTATTATAATTGTGTTTAGTATGGCTTCGTGAAGAAGTTGTACAAGTTTTATATTCAGAAATCAAGTTTAGATTGGTTTTTGATCGATCAGATCAAGAACACGCAAGGAAAGTGAAGAATACGCAAGATCCAAAAAACGCGCAAGTTCTTCGGAAGAACGCGCAACCTGAAAGATTCTAAGTTTGGGCCAAAACGCGCAAGTAGTGTTTTACGCGAACAGTCAAACGCGCAAACCGTATTGTGCGCGAACTGACAAACGCGCAAACTAGAAACGCGCAAGTCAAAGTGCGAGTTTGAAATTTTCGATATTTTTCTAAGTGTTGGAACGCGCAAACCCTTGCGAGTTTCATTCTTTCGCGCTACCTTCGTCCTGCGAGTTTGTGTTTCGCGCAACCAACGTCTAGCGCGTTTCAAGCTTTGCGCCATCAACGTCTAGCGCGTTTCATACTTTGTGCTAGCTTCGTTTAGCGCGTTTTGTAACTTTGCGCGAACAGTGTTTAGCAAGTTTCTACCTTTGCGCGATCAGTGTTTAGCGAGTTTCAAGTTTCGCGCAAGCCGTGGTTAGCAAGTTTCTTCAAACGCGCAAATAAGCATATCCGAGTTCTACAAGTCTCTATTAGTGCGTTTCTTTGTGAATAGTGTTTTGCGTGATTAGGCGTCTACGAGTTTCTTCGAGAATAGTGCTTTGCGAGTTTTGGGAATAGTGATTTGCGAGTTTCAGGACTTAGTCAAATTTTTCAAAAAAAAAATTCAGTATCATTTCTATATTCTTGTGATTTCATAATTGGACTAACGATCATTTTTGTCAAGTTCTTTTTGTTAAACAGATATTCAAGATGAGTTTTTCAGCTGAAGAGGTAAAGGATTTCACTGTAAATGATTTCATGACCACAATGGAAGCTATGATGGTTAAAGTTGAAGACCTTCAAGATAAATTGATAAAGGAAAAGGACAGAGTTGCTAGAAGAAATGAAAAGATCTTTGAACTTAATAAGTCTGTTATTGAAAACAAAGATCTGATTGATTCTCTACGTAAATCTGCTTCAGATTTTAAACATGAAAAGGATTGTTTTGAAAAGAAGATTTTTGATGTTGAATCTAAACTTTCAAAGTCTGATTTAGAAAAGAAGAAATCTGTACTAACTGTTTATAAATTGCAGGTTGAGAACGAGAGTCTAACGAAAAAGGTAAACTTCATGTGATTGGTCAAACAGATCATACCATTTTTCTAAATACACCCATTGAAGAGGCTGATGTTAAAGAGAAATGGGGACTAGGTTTTGATAATCCTCATTATTTAGAAAATGCTATCAGAAAACAGCCAGGTTTATATAATGCAAATTATATGTATCATGTTGATAAACATCCTCATTTGAAACCCAAATTTATCACCATAGCATCAAAAGAAGTTGAGGACAAAGAAGATGAGAAAATAATGAATTTAAAGAAAATGCAACTACCATTCTGTTATGAAAGACTGAATGATAGTTACAGTTATGACACACCAAAAGTTCTTTCAGATGACTAATTTGTTAGCTATTATGTTACTGAGATGGAGGCAAAACCTGCAACTGAAGAAGTTTATATTCCTCCACTCATTCTAGAAAGCAAAATAGTTGAGCTTGAAAATGTTTTATCTGAAGAAAGAATTTTGGTTGATATAGAACAAGATGTATTTTTTTCAGTGTTGAAGAACACAGATTTTCATTTTAAATCTAAAGTGTGCTCTTCATCTTCCAAAGAACCTCAAACTTCAATTGATGATTTTGATGATTTATTTGAGTCTGAAAATGATTTTCTTAATTCTGATAATGGGTGTGTTAAGGAAATTGATATGTTTGACTTCAATGCACCACTTCCAGATCATTCACCTTCTATCCTTAATGATGAAAGCTTTGAAGACAAGGAACAGAGTCTGATAATTGAGAACACTGAGCTTAAGAAAGAAAATATCAGATTTGGAGATAAAAATGGCTAAGGACAAAGATGTGTTTGAAAAGAAGTTTTCAGAACTTTCCAAGAAGAGTATTGAAGAAAAGAAGACTCTTGAGCTTAAGTGTATAAAGCTTTCTCAGCAAGTCACTGATTTTGATAAAGTAATAATCTTGGAAAGAGAGAAGTTTGCAAAGGAGAAGAAGGCCATTGAACAAAAGAATGTGAGATTTTTCAAAGAAATATACGGCCAGAGAAACAATGTTGAGAAGGGATTTGAAGAAGAAAGAGTCATGTTTGAGATTGAGATTCTAAAGCTTACTGGAAAGTTATCTGAACTATCCAAGTGTGCATTGAAAGAGAAGAAAACGAAGTCTGAGTTTGAGGAGAAGATTGATCTGCTTGTCAAAGAAAGATACAGTTATTATTCAAAGGTAAAAGAGCTTCAAGATGTCATTTCCATGGTGGAGGTGGCTGAGCATAAGACTCCAGAGTCAATTATTCACTCACCTAGAGATGATTCAGCTGATTTGGAATGCTCATTCAAGACAGCTGCAAGCTCACTTCATAAGAATGTTTCTTCTAAAAGGTCAGTTAAATCTTCTAATCAGATTTGTAGTAATAACCTTTTCTATGATAGAATATTAGACGGTTTAGGTACACATAGAAGAAGGAGATATAAAGAAGAGAAACTGGTATGAAGAGTGAAACCAGTGGATGATGAAGAGAAGAAAGATGAAAAGAAAGATGAGTTGTGTTAGCTCCAAATCATCTGCTTATTAAAGTGTTGAAAATACCCGTCCTATTTCAGAGGACTTTCAAGAAGATACACTTCAGAGGACGAAGACGTCAGAGGAAGAACAAAGTCAAAGGACGAAGACTTCAGAGGATGAAGACTTCAGAGGACACACCTGCCTCTGAAGTACTTATCAGCAACTGAAGACATCAGAGATGGCTTCATCAGAGGCTCTGAATACAACGTCAGAGCTCTGAAGACAAGTTGAGAATGAAGACATCAGAGATGGCTTCATCAGAGCCTCTGCAGAAGACATTCTCTGAAGACATCAGAGATGGCTTCATCAGAGCTCTGAAGACATTCTCTCTGAAGATGTTCACAAGTTCTGAGAATGAACAGAAGAACAGATAACACGTCACTTAGTGATAAGATTTACTTTCTAGAGTAGGTCACTGTTCAGCATGCTCTTTCTCGTCATACAAGTACACTGCTTACTTTATGGTCCTATAAATAGGACCATCACCTTATTGTTCAAAGTATGCTTAAGAAGTTATATATCTGATAATATAAGTTGAATACTTTATTCTAAGAATATCTTGTTTATCTTTTTCTGCTTTATGAACTGTGATATTTGAATCTCCTTTGATAATAAACTGTATTACTTCCGCTGTCATTACTCTTATTGTTTATATCATTATTACGAGAATAAATCTGGGATCCAATAATTGGTATCAGAGCTTCCTTTGTTTCTAAAACAAAGAAAGATCATATCTGCATACTCGGATAGATTTACATCTCATTGATTCTAAAACTTTCAATATCTGTGCATGTTCATATAAACCCAGTTTATTCAAGAACATCATATGCTCTAGATTTGACAGTAAATCACAGTTCATTGCAAAAAGCATTAGTTCTTAAAATTTCTTTATGGCAAACTCAAGCATAAGTGTCATGTATACAACTGGGTCATTAACAAAACCTCCTACACTTTTAAGGGATGAATATCCCCAATGGAAAATAAGGATGGTAAATTTTCTAGAAGGTATGGACAGGGATCTTTTTAGATCTGTGAACATTGGACCTCACATTCCAATGGTGTTGGTACCAAGAGTTCCAGCAACAGCAGATACTGCCGAAATACCTGCATATTATGAAAAGAAAACCACAAACTTCACTGATGAAGAAAATAATATGATGGATAATGACTCAAAAGCTGTTAGATTACTCATAATGGCCATTCCCAATGATATCTTTCAAGAACTTGATTCTTGTAAAACTGCAAAAGAGATATGGGATCAGTTGTTAAATCAACTTGAAGGTGGCCTACAAACTCAGAAAAATAGAAGAAATCTATGCATCAATGAATATCATGATTTTCATGCTTTACCAGAAGAAAAGTTACACCAAACTTACTCAAGATTCAACATTCTAATAAACAAGTGTAGAAAGTTTGGAGTGATAAGAACAAAAGAGGAAAACAACGTTCTTTTTTTGAAAAGCTTGAATGAAGAATGGTCACAACTGTCCATGTCTATACAAGCTAATCAAGATCTTGAGTCATGGTCATTAACTGACATTTATAGTACTCTTGTTGCACATGAAAAAGAAGTTATGAAGCAAAAATCAAAAACCTCTTTGGGTGGACCCCTTGCACTTGTTTCAAAACAAACATCGAAAGAAAACAACTGTGAAGAGTCACAAAAATGTCTGGAAACAAAAAGAAGATCCAAAAAGGTTTTGATAGCAGAAGAAACTCATACTGATTCAGACTCTGATGAAGATATAAGTGCCTTTGCCAAATCTCTTGCATTAATCACTCATCAGTTTAACAAGAAATTTGGTAAGAAGGTATTTGAAGGAAAGAAAGAGAATGAAGAAAGAAGAAATCCGGAGAGAAGATTTCAACAAGAACCCAGATTCACTCCATATAGTGATCAAAAGGGTGCAAACTTCAACCATGAAAATGCAACACCACAAACAAGACCACAACAACCATTCCAACCAAGGTATCCACAACCACAAAGATACTTCAAACCTCAAGAACAGAAGCCAGAGACAAGCACTACCACTCTTCCACCAAATCAAAATGATGGAAGATGCTTCAGATGTGGAAAATCAGGCCACTTCTCTGCAAACTGCAGAGGAAAACTTGTCAAAGATCAAGATTACTACAAGAACAAATACAAATACAATGTAAAAGAAAGAGTTCTTGTAGCAGAAATGGAAGACTGGCTATCTGACTCAACAAGTGATGGTGAGGAAGAGCCTACCAATCTCTGTGGTATGGCTTTTTCAGATGGAAATCAAACTGATGAAGCATCCGAAAATAACTCTGAAAAGGTAAACTCTCTTTACACCTCTGACAGTGATCCTGAAATAGATGCCTTTGAACTAATTAATGAACTTCAGGATCTAAAGCAAAAGTTTGTTGAAGAAAAAGAGAAGAGAGAGCAAGTAACAAAAAAGAAAAGAATCTTCTGGAATCAGAAAAGAAAGAAATTTTTCTTGAAAAAACCAAACTTGAAGAAACCAACAAGCAAAAAGAAAAATCATTTTCGGAAGAAATAAAAGAGATTGAAAAAGTTTTAAAAGGAAAAGAAGAAGAAGTAAAGAAATCTGAGTATGAAAGGCTCAATTCTATTGCCTTAACCAAATTTTTTCAAAAGGAAAGAGAAATCCTACATCAATCTCTACATAGACAAAATCTACGAATCAAAAGCTATGTCAATGCACAAAGTGTTTTCGACAAAATAAAAACTCAGATGGACTCTCAAGGGCTAGGATTCAATGAGTTGAATTCATTTAATGGATTGGAGAAAACTTCACTTTCTTCCACTTTCTGTATAGGAAAGGTCCAAAGCTTTGAAGATCCATCTCTGAATAATTTCAAAAGAATGAAAACATCAGAGGGATCAAAAGCAAGAGCTTTAAATTTCAAAAATACAAAGTACTCTGAAGTAAAAGACATTAAAGAATTTGTGTTACAGATAAAAGAAGAAACTTCAGAGGTACACTTTACAAAACCTCAGAGCTATGATTCCAAAGAAATTTTCAGGTTTGATGCTTTCATCTCAAGAGAATCAGAGACATTTGAACCAAGTACCTCTGATACAAGTACTTCTGAAAATGAATCTCAGAACTCACTTAATCCGAATGCTCCTCTGTATTCACCAAAGTCAGATGAAAACATCAGAACTACGTTTAAAGATGATGTTCAAAAGATTTGGGAAGAAAATGTCATGGAGGACTTAAAAAGAAAAGAAAGCATGAAACGGATCATCAAAGTCTCTAGATCAAAAGAAATTAAAAAACCAATAGAGGTAGATATCTCTATTAAATCTAAGAGAGACTTTCTTGACTCTGATTCAGAATCTGATTTAGAGATTGATGAACAGATTTTTTGTAAACCAGGGAATGTAATTCACAAAAGGATAGAAACTGTTGGCTCTGGTATTTTGAATGTTCCAATTTCAGTATTGAAAACCAAAACCAGAATACCAATAAATCCTGATTTTGCAAATATGTGTTTACAAGCAAAAACATCTCTGGAACTTGAAAAAGAGTTGCAAGAAAAGGCAAAGAATAAAACAAACACTTCTGGTTCTTACACCTATAAAACAATAAAATTCTCTCCTGAACAAAAAGGCAAATGGACAAAAGTTAACCATATTGATCCTGTCTGTGCAGTAAGCAGCAAAGAAAAGAAGATGTTTTTGAACAAGAAAAAGCAACTTGAAAAGAAGACTGTCTATCAAACAAAAAGAAAAGAAGTAGTTAGGGATAAAAGTAATATTCCTACTACAAGTTACAAAAGAAGTCAAAATGTAACAAATGCTTTTAATAAAAAGAAAAACTTTGCTCCTACTTCTTCTTGTTCCATTAATTGTAACTGCATCTATCTCTTGATGAAACTGAAAAATCATTTTAAACGATGACACTGCCTTTTGAATAAATCTCTGAAAAATATCTCAGAGACAAAAACTCAAAAGAAGACAAGAAAAGGCAAGACATCAAAAGATGAGATGCCAAAAAGTCATACAATTCCACCAAAGTCTAACACAAAAGGACCCATAATGAGGTGGGTACCTAAGAAACAATAATCTGTCTTGCAGAAACAGTCAATGCCAATCTGGTACCTAGATTCTGGATGTTCAAGGCATATGACTGGAAATAAAGAACTGTTATCCTCATTCAAAGCAAAATCCGGAGGAGCAGTTACTTTTGGAGACAACAAGCAAGGACAGATTAAAGGATATGGTGAATTATCAAGAGGAAATGTTTCTGTATCAAAGATTGCTTATGTGGATGGATTAAAACACAATCTGATAAGCATAAGTCAACTTTGTGATCATGGTTTCAATGTGAAATTTCAAAGAAAATATTGTTCACTTCTTCACTCAGAATCAGGTCAAGAAATGCTAAGAGCAGACAGAAAAGGTAACCTCTACAGAATGAACTTTACCAAAATCACAGACACTGATTCAGAGAAACTTTGTCTTGTATCTCTAAATAGTGAGGAAATCTGGCTCTGGCATAAAAAGTTTTCACATCTAAACTTTTCTTCACTTGATAAGTTAGTTAAACTTAATTTGATTAAGGGATTACCATCTCTAAAGTTTAACAAAGATCATCTTTGTTCTGCTTGTGAGATGGGAAAATGAAAAGATCTTCCCATAAAACCAAAAGTGAAAACAACTGTCCTAGACCACTGCACATGCTACATGTGGACCTCTGTGGTCCTATCTCTGTACAGAGTCTAGCAGGTAAGAAATACATTCTGGTTCTAATTGATGAATTTTCCAGATACACATGGATAGAATTCATTAGAGCTAAATCTGATGTACCTGAAATATTAATAAGGTTGTTGAAGAGATTACAGGTTCTATTCAGCAGCAAAGTTCAGAAACTAAGAAGTGATAATGGAACAGAATTCAGAAATGCCAAAATCAATTCTTATCTATCAGAAGAAGGCATTACCCCTAACTTCTCTGCAGCAAGAACTCCTCAACAAAATGGAGTAGTGGAAAGGAATAACAGAACACTTGTTGAAGCTGCCAGAATAATGCTTGCTGAATCTGATCTTTCAACAAATTTTTGGGCAGAAACAGTAGCAACAGCCTGCTTCACTCAGAATAGAGCTACAATTGTGAAGAGATTTCAGAAAACATCCTATGAACTCATTCACAATAGAAAACCCAATATTAAATATTTTCATATTTTTGGATGCAGGTGTTATATTCTGAAAGATAGAGAATATCTTGGAAAGTTTGACAAGAAAGCTGATGAGGGAAAATTCATTGGATATTCATTAGCCTCAAAAGCTTTCAGAGTGTTCAATCTTAGAACAAGGACTATCCAAGAAAGCATCAATATCACTTTTGACGACAATAAAAGCTCTGAACAAAAAGAAAGTTCATCACAAATATCTGAATCATCAAGGGAATCTGAATTAAACAAAATATTTGAAGATTTCTTTGATGATGAAGATATCTCTGAAGTTATCTTCAGAGATAGATAGAGAGAGGATTCAGAAGAACCTCAAGAAACAGGTACAACCCTTTCAGGGCCCTCTGAACTAACATCTTCTATCTCACCAAATGCAGTTCAGCAAAGTGAATCAGAAGATGATCACGAAGTATCTGAAGCAACTCCAGAAACAAATGATGAACAAGAATATGCCTCTCTGGAACAAAACTCAGAGCCTCTGAACAGTACAACAGAGGCATCACCAACAGAGCCTCTGAACAGTACAACAGAGGCATCACCAACAGAGCCTCTGAACCGTACAACAGAGGCATCACCAACAGAGCCTCTGAACAGTACAACAGAGGCATCACCAACAGAGCCTCTGAACCGTACAACAGAGGCATCACCAACAGAGCCTCTGAACAATACAACAGAGGTGTCACCAAACGTCAGAGCCTCTGAAACTCAAACTGCACAAATTATTGCTCCAATCACCAGATGGACAAAAGATCATCCAATTGATCAAATCATTGGATCCTCATCCGAAGGAGTTAAAACAAGATCTGCCACCATCAATGAATGCTTCTATGTAAACTTTTTGAGCATTATTGAACCAAAGAAGGTAAAAGAAGCTCTTGAAGATCCTCATTGGATTTTTGCAATGCAGGATGAACTTCAAGAGTTTGTAAGAAACAAAGTCTGGACCCTAGTTCCCCTTCCCAAAGGAAAATTTGCAATTGGAACGAAATGGGTTTTCAGAAACAAAAAGGATGAGGATGGAATAATAATCAGAAACAAAGCCAGGTTGGTTGCAAAAGGATATTGCCAGGAAGAAGGCATTGATTATGATGAAACCTTTGCACCTGTAGCTAGGCTAGAAGCAATCAGAATCTTCTTAGCCTATGCTGCACACAAAGGATTCAAAGTTTATCAAATGGATGTTAAATCTGCATTTCTTCATGGTAAATTAAATGAAGAAGTCTATGTCCAACAACCACCTGGATTTGAAAGTACAGAGTATCCTAATCATGTGTATTATTTGGATAAAGCTCTGTATGGACTCAAACAAGCCCCAAGAGCTTGGTATGAAACACTGTCCACTTTTCTGATTAACAATGGATTTAAAAAGGGCACAATTGATACTACCTTATTCATCAAAAGGTACAAAAATGAGATGCTTTTAGTACAAATTTATGTTGATGACATTATATTTGGCTCTACCAATCAAAAGTATTGTGACAAGTTCTCAGAGTTGATGAAGAGTGAATTTGAGATGAGCCTCATGGGAGAATTAACTTTCTTTCTAGGCTTACAAGTAAAACAAACTTCAGAAGGTACATTCATAAGTCAATCTAAGTATGTCTCTGAAATTTTGCAAAAATACAAACTCAATGATTCAACTTCGATGAGAACACCTCTATCCACCGGAGTCAAACTTGACTCTGATCCATCAGGAGAGTCTGTGGATATAAAAACCTACAAAGGCATGATAGGTTCACTATTATACTTAACTGCAAGTAGGCCTGACAAAATGTTTGCAACATGCCTTTGTGCTAGATATCAAGCAAATCCAAAGGAATCTCATTTAACTGCTGTGAAAAGAATTTTCAGATACATCAGAGGGACACAAACATTAGGCCTCTGGTATCCAAAACTTTCAAGTTTTGATCTAACAGCTTACACTGATGCAGATCATGCTGGATGTAAGCTTGACAGAAAAAGTACCTCTGGGTGTTGTCAGATATTGGGCAATAAGCTGGTAAGTTGGTCATCCAAGAAACAAAACTGTGTTTCCACTTCAACTGCAGAGGCAGAATATGTTGCTGCTGCTAGTTGTTGCTCGCAAGTATTATGGATGAAAACTCAGCTCAGAGATTATGGCCAACAATTTGACAGAATTCCAATTCTCTGTGATTCAAAAAGTGCCATAACCATCTCTACCAATCCAGTACAGCACTCCAAAACCAAGCACATCGATGTAAGGTACCACTTTCTGAAAGATCATGTTGAAAAAGGAACAATAGAGATGTATTTTGTACCAACAGAACTTCAACTTGCTGATATTTTCACAAAAGCTTTAGATGAACGAAGGTTCAATTTTTTAATTAGCAAGTTGGGAATGTTGAATATGTCTACCTAACAAAAGAGCAGAGTCCCTGAATTGAGTAGAATATCAATTTACTTAAATGAAAACATCAGAGTCTCTGATCCTTTCATCAGAGCCTCTAGACTTTCAAATATGGTAAAAATCACTCTTTTAAATCTCCAAGCATGTGTCAAGGGGGAGACAACGACCCTTTCATCTTTCAAGGGGGAGAAAAGATCCTCTCTGAGATTTATATCAGAGCCTCTGATCTTGTCTCTGATGTTTATATCAGAGCCTCTGATCTTGTCTCTGATGTTTATATCAGAGCCTCTGATGTTTATATCAGAGCCTCTGATCTTGTCTCTGATGTTTTTATCAGAGCCTCTGATCTTGTCTCTGATGTTTTTATTAGAGCCTCTGATCTTGTCTCTGATGTTTATATCAGAGCCTCTGATCTTATCTCTTATGTTTATATCAGAGTCTCTGATCTTATCTCTGATATTTATATCAGAACCTCTGATCTTGTCTCTGATGTTTATATCAGAGCCTCTGATCTTGTCTCTGATGTTTATATCAGAGCCTCTGATCTTATCTTTGATGTTTATATCAGAGTCTCTGATCTTATCTTTGATATTTATATCAGAACCTCTGATCTTGTCTCTGATGTTTATATCAGAGCCTCTGATCTTGTCTCTGATGTTTATATCAGAGCCTCTGATCTTCTCTCTGATGTTTATATCAGAGCCTCTGATCTTATCTCTGATATTTATATCAGAACCTCTGATCTTGTCTCTGATGTTTATATCAGAGCCTCTGATCTTGTCTCTGATGTTTATATCAGAGCCTCTGATCTTGTCTCATTAAACAAATCCGCCAGGAAATTCTTTTAAATAATAAATCTTTTTGGATAACCACTCGTTTCTTTTCAAAAACCCAACTGGCGGTTTTCTGACACAAAGCGGTTCTCCTCTACACGCCTAAACGTGTCACCCATCAATTCGGGGATGATGGAACGTCCTTTCTGCAATTAAGACTCTCATTCGCCGCTTCAATAACCTCTCCCTCTACCTTCCTTTTGTAGCTATAAAATACCCTTGTCCACTTCCCATTACTCTTTACGCTCTCAAAATCCAAAAGCCGATTCTCTCTTTCTAAGCTTTCATCTTTCTCAACCTGCAACAATGGCGGCTCATTCCCAAACTTCAGATAACTCAAGCAAACTTGTTCCAACCTTGAATTTGGTACAGTTCGACGTTCCAGTCAAAGGAAACAACTACTTTCTGGACGTAACTCCATCAAAATATGATGAACAGTTTCGCCCAATCCTCGACTTTTTCACCAACTGTGAACTCAATGATGTTCTAACCAAACATGCCTCAGATATTCCCCTTCGCTTTGTCCAACAATGGTGGTATTCAAGTGAATACGACGATGAAAAGGAAGGACTGGTTGGGCACATTGACCTAGGTGAACAAAGCTTAAACATAAGAATAACCCCACAAACCCTAACTCGCCGATTCAACCTCCTCACCACAACTGATCTTCAAATAGAAACCTTTGAGAAACCCCCAACTCAAGAAGTTCTTCTTCAGTTCCTCCAACACTTAGGCTACAACAAAGAAATAACACGCCTCAATCAATTCAGACGTCAGTACCTGCCTCGCAAATGGAACTTTATGTTCAGTGTTCTCAACCGAACAATAACCTGCAAGATTGGAAGTCAGGATCAGACTCATCCAGCGATAATAGCCATAATGTATGCTCTCTTTTTCAACAGAAGCATCAATATGGCCCACATTCTCTTCTGTGAGATGCTGACAGCGGTGGACAAGAAGAACAAGGACTTGGCCAAAGGAAAACAACCAATATCGGTACTGTTTCCCCGATTCATCTCAGTGGTCATTCAACGAGCAATAGAGAAATTCTCCATCACTGAGGAGGGCCCAATGACACCTCTGTTTATGATGAACTCATTCAAAGCCACAGAGGTTCCTCCTTATCCACATGACCGACGTTTCCCACACACCATGATTGAAATTATTCCTGCTGACTCTCCTACCCATCTCCTACTTAGTCGTGTTGCCCAATCATCAGAACCGATGATGGGATCCCCAACACATTTAGGTTCTGAGCCTGAGCCTGAATCAGAGAGTGATATCTCTGATACTACTCAAAACATTAACAGAGCGCAACCAGAGGGTGGCTCTGAGAGAGTGAGGAAGAGAAAACATGAGAACCCTCCCTCTGACGAAGAGAATAACTCTGTCAGAGCAGAGGAAGGTAAGCACGAGAGATTTCCAGAGGGTGAGTTTCTAAATCTAGAATCTGAGGGCGGTGAGGTAGAAAAAGATGTCCTTGATGACACAAATGAGAGAATCCAAAGCCCAAATCCCAGTGCAAACAAATTTACTGTCCAAGATGGTCCAGCATCAATGGACATTGAAACAGAGGTGCACACCTCGAACCCTTCCCATCCTAACCGCTCAGAGGCATCTGTTTCTGCCTCTGACGCATGCACCAGAGGGGAAAACTCTGATACGGCTAAGTCCTCCCAAAAGGACTTAGACCAAGATAAAAATACTCAATCACCCCAGAGTATGTCACCTCCACCCACACACGATGCCTTTGTGGCTCAAACTAAGTTGGACCGTCCCTTAGAACGTAAGGATTGCCTATCAGAAAAAGAATGGCACGACCTTATTGCACAAGGAATCCTTAGCCTGGACAGCAAGGTTTCCAAACACATTTGGTTCTCATCATCAGATTCTGACTCTGATGATCAGAGACCAATCGGAACCATTATAGGGAAATCCTTGAAAAAGGGTCCCCAAGGATTAATGGGAAGTCCTTCCGGAGACAACATCAAACCACCTCCGACAGAAGGCCCCTCTGAACTTGAGGGAAACTTAGAATCATGTGTTGATCCTAAGGTTACCCCCTCTGATTACATTACCAAAGAGGAGTTCAAAATCTTTGGTGATGAAATCAGAGAATCTCTGAAGGAGATAAAACTTCAAATGAAGAAGACCTCAGAGGCCTCTGCCTCTAACTCTGAAGTTGAAAAGCTCACTTCAAAGGTCTCTGAGCTGCGCACCACGATTCTCAATCAGACAGAAAAACTGGATGCTCTGGAAAGCTTGGTCATAAAGAATGACTCCGTATTGTCCAGAGAAATTCAGAACTCCAAAACAGAGATCCTCCAGGCAATTCCACCTACCTTTGCCCCCACTCCAACAAATGCAGACTTCTCTCAATTCAAAGAGGAAATCTTGCGTTCTTTGACAGAGGTAATTGCAAAGATCCCTACCACCTCTGTTGATGCTCCTGCTACAACAGAATTCATTACAAAGGCTGACCTGACCAACTTCTCGAAGAAGATCACCAGCAATGTAATGAACATCTCCAGCAAGTTCGTCTCCAAGACCACTAAGCAGAACAAGAAGATTGAAGACCTTCTGAAGAATATCAAATCCTCAGAGGGAGTATTGAAGAGAAAAGAACCAGAGGTCGCATGCTCTGAAGAAGCGAGGAAGAAGGCTAGATATGAATATTCTGATGACGAAGATGACCAACCTCAGGGGTCATCCGATCTTCATAAGGGGGAGAAGACTCCTACTCCTAAACCTGTTACAACACAAAAGGAGTCCACTCCCTCTGAATCAAATCAACACAAGGAAAAAGGAATAGAGAAACACTCAACCTCTACCTCTGCTGAAGATATTCAGGCCACTCTAAAGTCGCCAGTTCCGATTATTTTCTTAGGGCCATCCACTGCAGGTGCTCCAATAGTTCCAATCACAGCTGAACAAATCACATCTGCAAATCAAGAAACTATTGGAGCTCTGGACGAAGAAGAAGATGAACAACTCGTAGACTTCTCAACATCAGAAGATGCATTCTCATCACCAGAAAGACCAACTTATGTGATGAGAGATGCCTACGAATCAGAATCTGAAAAGGAAGAAAAATCAGATTCTGAAAAAGAAGTTGAAGTAGTTGATGTCGAAGAATATGTCTTCAAAAATGCTCAACCACATCATACTTCAACAACGTCAGAGCTGAGGGAATCACCAGAGATAGATGGCTACATCTCTGAACCCTCAAAAGAAGATCCTCCACAATCAATGGAACCAGAAACCATGGTTGTTGATGAACAGGCTCCTTCAGAGAAGCCTGTTCAGAAAGCAAGCATCGGTCTTCCAGCAAAAATGTTCAATAAACCTCCCACTTTCCTCGAAGCAAATCCCGAAGCTTCCATAGAAGACCACTTCAGATACATTTACTGCGAGTTCAACATGGCAGACACACTGGTCATTCCTCTGAATCCAAGAATCAGAGAGGACATGCCAGACTATGAGCAAAGATTTATCAGAGATAAAACCAAACCAAGAGCACAGGTCCTCTCTAATGATCCAATCATCAAAATCAACAAAATCTCAGAAAAGACCTTTGCTTACAACAAGATTATCTATAGGAATTATGTGGTAACTCGATCTGATCAGAAGATTTACGAGTTCAATGACAATGATCTCGTAAATCTAAATCCATATGATTTACCACATTTATATGCCTATTGCTCTGCCAGGTATGATCATGGAAGAAGGGAAATCAGGATGGGCATGGTTGAAGTCCGAAGGGCAATGGAGGCCTATGTCAAACACCGAGCAAAACGTGACTTTCAAATTGCTCTGAACCTAGGGGAAGAGAAGCTGGAGGTAACTGAACCTGTGGAGTCATTCGACAAACTTAAAGAACAGAAGACTGGATCAATCGTTGCAGAACCTCTTGGTTTCATCTTCAGAATAAATCAAGAAAAGAAGATCTTTCTAGCTTCGGAAGTGTCGAAGTACTCTGATGAAACTTTGAGAGGTATAAAGAAATTGATCCATGCAAAGGAAGAAAGGCACAGAGCAGATTTACTGGCAAAGCTTGACTTAGAGATCGACTCGATGATCAACTTCAGAGCTCTGATCATGAAATTCCATGGAATCTGTTCAAGTCACAAATTGTAGTCTGTTTCTTTATTTCTTTATTATTACTTTCTTTGTATTAAACTTCCAAATGTTTAAGAAGTAATACTTAAGAGGATGATTTTCTCCTCTATGCTTTCTAGTTTAAAATTCAATTCTCTGTTATTTTTGTATCTTTTATTTTCGACACTTAGGGGGAGATTGTTAGCTCCAAATCATCTACTTATTAAAGTATTGAAAATACCCGTCCTATTTCAGAGGACTTTCAAGAAGATACACTTCAGAGGACGAAGACGTTAGAGGAAGAACAACGTCAAAGGACGAAGACTTCAGAGGATGAAGACTTCAGAGGACACACCTGCCTCTGAAGTACTTATCAGCAACTGAAGACATCAGAGATGGCTTCATCAGAGGCTCTGAATACAACGTCAGAGCTCTGAAGACAAGTTGAGAATGAAGACATCAGAGATGGCTTCATCAGAGCCTCTGCAGAAGACATTCTCTGAAGACATCAGAGATGGCTTCATCAGAGCTCTGAAGACATTCTCTCTGAAGATGTTCACAAGTTCTGAGAATGAACAGAAGAACAGATAACACGTCACTTAGTGATAAGATTTACTTTCTAGAGTAGGTCACTGTTCAGCATGCTCTTTCTCGTCATACAAGTACACTGCTTACTTTATGGTCCTATAAATAGGACCATCACCTTATTGTTCAAAGTGTGCTTAAGAAGTTATATATCTGATAATATAAGTTGAATACTTTATTCTAAGAATATCTTGTTTATCTTTATCTGCTTTATGAACTGTGATATTTGAATCTCCTTTGATATTAAACTGTATTACTTCCGCTGTCATTACTCTTATTGTTTATATCATTATTACGAGATTAAATCTGGGATCCAACAAGTTGAAAGGAAAGAAGTCATGTGTACATTCACATACAGCTAAAAAGAACAATGTGCGTAAAAGTAAACCTGATCATATATACATGAAAGATCAGTTAATCAGGTTATCAGGTAAGAAATATTACTGTTCTTACTGCTATACACATAATCATGTTCACAAGACAAGTTGTTAGAGCACAAATATGTTGGATTCAAGATCATAAAGTTTGAAGACCAAAAGATCAAGAAGTCAAAGCTAGAAAGTCAACTCTTATCAAAAGTCAAAGTCTTTTGTTAATAAATGTCAAAGTCAATGTATGTGTAATTTGTTTCCTTGTATTTGATAGAGGGTATAAATACTTTTGTTTGTTTTTGTAATCAAATGTACGCACGCATATTAGAGAAGAGCATATTGGTATATCATTCTAGTGAGAGAAAGTAGAGAGAGAAAGTTGTAAATTTGTAATCTTGTGATTGAGATTAATTCATATGAGTTTGGAATTATCATCTTGAGTATTTGTTATTGATTAGAACTTGATGAAATAGGGAATAACAATTGGTATCAGAGCAGATCCAAAAGGTGAAATCAAATCAAGAATTCAAGATTTCTTTGTTTCGTTACTGTTCTTGAAAGAGAAAATCGAATTCTGAGTTTCAGAGTGTTTTTGGAGCAGCTTTTGGTTAGGTTTTGATCGCAAAAGTGTAATAGATCGAGTCTTTGTAATTCAATTTCTGTTTTGCACTGTAAATCACACGAATTTTGTGATTTTTGTTAAGTTTTGTACACGACTTGATTTTTACTGTTTCATCGATCTTATTGTATTGTAAGTGGTTGTTTGTAAATTTCTTGAGTTGTAATCTGTTCTAGCATTGTAATCGAGCAACAATTCAGAGTTTCAGATCAATTGGACAAAGTTTAGATCGAATTCAGATGGAAAACTCAGTATTTGGGTCATTTTTCGGAAGAACGCGCTAGATCTCCCAAACGCGCAAGTTCTTCGTCCAAACGCGCAAGTTCTTCGTCAAACGCGCAAGGTTCATAATCTAGAACGTGCAAGTCGAAGGAATAAATTTTTGGTCTAAAACGCACAAGGGCTATCTGCGAGTTCTAGAAACTCGCTAATCGAAGCTAGCGAGTTTGAAAGGAACAGTTGTTTGCGAGTTCTTCGATGTGCGAGTTTTAAGAGGAATAGTAGAAATGCTCAAGTGAAGCTAGCGAGTTTTATTCAAACGCGCAAGCTTCGACGTGCGAGTTTGGAAAACGCGCACACCTTTATTAGCGAGTTTCAGCGTGAACAGTTTTTAGCGAGTTTAGGCACTTGCGAGTTTAGGCACTTGCGAGTTTGCTTGCGAGTTTGTCTGCGAGTTTGCTTACGAGTTTGTCTGCGAGTTTGCTTGAGAGTTTATCAAACGCGCAAATCTCGATCTGTGTGTTTCTCAGTCTGCGAGTTTTAAGCTTGAATAGGGACTTGCGAGTTTCTATACTTAGAATTTTTTTTCTGAGAAATTTTCAAAACTGTAATATGGCCTTTAATACTGAAAATTTTTTCTCTAGGGGCGCCGTGCTAAGTTTGCGGAGGGGGACAAAATTCTGATTGTTTTCAAAATCTCTGAATTTTTTATTTCAAGTTTTTCTGTATTTCTTGAGATTTCATATTTTTGATTAACGATCATTTTTGTCAAGTTCTTTTTGTTTACAGGTATTGAAGATGGGATATCTTTCTGATGGTGATGACAAGAAGATTAAAGATCTCAAAATGGAGAACCAAAATCTTACTTCCTTAGTTGATTATTACACAAAGAGGTCAAAGAGATACAGAGATGAAAGAAAGCTACTGAGAGAAGAAGTTAATGTCTTGAAGAAGATAAATGAAGATCTTCTGAAACAGACTTCTGGACTGAATGATGAGATAATACTGAGTCTGGAAACTGAGAATACTGAGCTGAAAAATAAAATCTTTGACTTGGAAATTCAGATTATCCAAATCCAGCAGCAAGCATCTGTTGAAAGCTATGAGGAGACGATTGAGAATCTGGAGGATGCTAATGCTGAGCTTCAAAAGAAAATACCTGATCTGGTGAAAAAGATGGTCAAAGAAAGATCTGATTTTGAGACTGAAAAGACATCATTTGCAAAGAAATTCTCCGAGTTTTCCAGAAAATGTGCTGACGAGAAGAAGACGGTTGAGCTTAAATGCATTAAGCTTTCTCAACAAATTTCTGAGTTTGAGAAAGTAATTATTCTGGAAAGAGAAAAATTTGCAAAGGAAAGAAAGATCATAGAGCAAAAGAATGTTGGGATATTCAAAGAAATATCTGGTCAGAGGACAAATGCTGAAAATGGTTTTGAAGAAGAAAGGAATATTTTTGAGTCAGAGATAAAGAAGCTAAATGCAAAGCTATCTGAGCTATCTACAATTGCATTGAAAGATCAACAAGCGAAGTCTGAAATCAAGAAAGAGATTGACCTGCATATCAAAGAGAAGAACAGTCTATCTTTAAAGATTAAAGAGCTTGAAAAGATTGTTTCTAAGGTGGTGGTGACTGAGCAAACTCCTCCAGAGTCACAAATACACACACCTAGAAATAATTCAGCTGACTTTAAAAAGACAGCCTCAAGCTCACACATGAAACCTGTTTCTTCAAGAAGGTTAGTCAATTCATTCAATCAGATTCGTACTTCTAATATTTTCTATGATCAAAATGTAGATGGTTCGGGTACACAAAGAAGACGAAGAAGATATAATGAAGAGAAGCTGATATGGAAAGTCAAACCAGTGGATGAGAAGAATGATGAGAAGAAGGAAGAAAAGAAAGGAAAGAAGAAAGTAAACAAATCATTTGTACATGCATCAACAGCCAAGAAGAACAAAGTTCTGAAAGGTAAACCTGATCTTGCTTATTCGAGAGATCAAATGTTCAGGTTATCTAAGAAAAGGTATTGTTCTTACTGTAATACATATGATTTTGTTCATAAAGCTAGTGATCATTATTGGTATGGTTCTTATTCAGTTACTCTCATTCGAACTGCAACTAACACACATGGTCCCAAATACCAGTGGGTACCAAAACCGAAAGATGATTTTGTGTTACAGAGCACAAATATGTTGGATTCAAGATCATAAAGTTTGAAGACCAAAAGATCAAGAAGTCAAAGCTAGAAAGTCAACTCTTATCAAAAGTCAAAGTCTTTTGTTAATAAATGTCAAAGTCAATGTATGTGTAATTTGTTTCCTTGTATTTGAAAGAGGGTATAAATACTTTTGTTTGTTTTTGTAATCAAATGTACACACGCATATTAGAGAAGAGCATATTGGTATATCATTCTAGTGAGAGAAAGTAGAGAGAGAAAGTTGTAAATTTGTAATCTTGTGATTGAGATTAATTCATATGAGTTTGGAATTATCATCTTGAGTATTTGTTATTGATTAGAACTTGATGAAATAGGGAATAACACAAGTGATCATTTCTGGTATGGTTCTTATTCTGTTACTCCCAATAGAACTGCAACTCACAAATATGGACCCAAATACCAGTGGGTACCAAAACCGAAAGTTGATTCTGTGTTGCAGGCACCTATTGTCAAGGGGGAGTAAGAGAACTAAGGCTTCTAAGTAAATCATCTTAGAACCCGTACTTCAACGAAGTTTGACTTCTAAACATAACAGTTTAGGACTCGTACTTCAATGATGAAAAAGAGATGCTACTCCCGGGCTGATAAGAGATTGTACTCAGATACTCCAATGAGGAAATCAACCTTCAAGGGGGAGTAAAGGTGATGATTTCTGATTACTTCTGATCAGAACTCGTACTGTTAACTGTATTAATGCTTTATGTCTTTTACTTTTGAATAAATGTTGTGAATAAAGTTGTTTTTGACATGACTTTGAGACTTGTGCAGAATAAGAGAAGCTATCAAGATCATATCTTTATGACTTCAGTTGACTTCATGAGATTTAAGATTGCATAGAAAGGTTAATTTCTTATCTTAATCTCAGATATGGTTGAAAGAAAGACAACTTTCAGTCATAAGAAAACATTTTCTTAAATGTTCAAACCACTTCCCGATTCTTAAACAGATTTCATGAATTGGAAGTGTGATTTTAAATGTTTTCATTTTTTTCATTTTGAGCTTCAATGATTAATAAACCGTGTGTTTCCAAAGATAAATACTTGTGTATTGTCTTTTCTATATACTTTCAAGTATTCACACATATCGGTTTAATTTTTGATCAAATTGTTCTTACCATGTCTCATATTGAAACATAATTTTGATGGTAAGACACCCCGATTGTATTCAAAGAATTTTGAGCGTATTGTTCATTTCGAAGCGTTCTTTCAAGAATGTCTATATTTTGATTCATATAGACAATATCCATTATTCTTGACCATATGTCTTGATTTCTATATCATTTGATTCTGATCATTTTTCATATAATGTCAGATTTTCAAACAAGTCTCTTGCATTCATGTTCATTCATTTAATTTACTTGCTTGGAAATACTTCAATGTTTCAAATGCTCAAATCTTCATGATTATATTGTGTGAGCATACATTTATCTGACATGTATTTTTGAGCTTTAACTGATAAAGTGAAATCATTTGAGCAACACATGTTTTCTAGGACAATACGGGATCATTGTGCTAGGACTTAAATGAACTTCTATGGAATCACGTTAACCAGTGATTTCTTCCCAAGAAGTTAATCCATAGTGATTGAGTGTGAGGAGTCTAAAAGAATTGAGTGTGGGTTGTGTGTTGAGGTAAAATGGACAAGAGAGTTTGGTTAGATGTGAGCTTATTGAATTAAAAGAAAGAGGGTGTGAGATCAGAGTAAAAGAATATCAAACTCTGCACCAACTACTTTCTGAGTTGGGCAGCCACATTACTAATGTTTCACAATTCTTTGGTGAACGTTATTGAAACAGGCAACTAGCCCATGCCAACTCTTGACTTTAACCCCACCAACTACTCATTTTCTTCTTAAAAAGAAAATGTTTTATATTTTTATGGGGACGCAGCACATTATTTATCTGATTTTCATTTGGAAAATCTGGATATTGAAAAAGAAGGAAGTCTGCCCCACCTTCGCACTTCAATCATGCACATTGAGTCTGTGTTTCTCTACTGTTGTCTCAGTGGTTTAAACAATTTTTTAGCCTTTAAAAAGCAATCATCGGTGCTTAATTCTTTCTATCACTTGCACGAACACACAAGAAATTTGTTTTCTTGTCATAACATTCATAGAAATTTCCTTTGTGGTGTTTCGATGATTGGATGGAAGCCCTGGGGGAGTGAACATCAAAAAGCTCCTTTACAATGTGTATTCGTTACACACAGTAACTTCGTGTTACTGACAGGCATTTTAACTGATTCATTTGTTGATTCAGGAGTTACACAAATATTTTGTCTGGATTTGAAAAGATCTAGATGCAGACTTGGTTACTGATCAACGAATCAGTGGCTCTTGACAGATCAGATTGGTTAAAGACATTTCTTGGTGAAAGTTTTGATGATATCGATGCTCTAATCATCAAAAAGGGGGAGAAGAATACAAGAAATGTTTGAGTCAGATATGTTAAAGTTGGGAGAAAATGTTCAAGAATTGATTGTAAAAGGAAGATTATTGTTCAAAGATGAAAAGATTTGAAAGATTTCAGTTTGTTGAAGATAGTTTGTTTGTTGAAGATAATTTGCTGAAGTAATTAGATTGGTGTCTGAAAGAGGTTTGAAGAGAATGCTACTCTGTTTAAAGATCAAACGTTTAGAAGATTGCTGAATGTTTTTGAAGACAAAGCTTATTAAAGAGGAATTTCATAGTGTTAAGGGGGAGAATGTTGATTCTTTGAGATTGTAAATCATATTTGTATAAAAGGGGAGATTACAAGAGAAGATAAAGATTGTTCAAAGGGGGGGGGTTATTTCAATCGAGCTTAAAGAGAGAAGATCGCATTGCTAAATCTTTTAGTAATGATCTTGATCCAAAGGGGGAGATTGTTAGAGCACAGATTTGTTGGATTCAAGATCATAAAGATTGAAGACAAAAGTTCAAGAAGTCAAAGCTGGAAAAGTCAACTCTCACTGAAAGTCAAAGTCTTTGTAATAAAGTCAAAGTCAACATTTGTATTTGTTTTGTTTCTTTGTATGTCTTGGGTATAAATACCTTGTTTCCTTTGTAATCAGGGATTACGTAAGATTGTAACATTTCAGATTATAGAGAGCAGATTAGAGAAGAGTTACTATTACATCATTCTAGAGAGAGAGAGTAGAGTGAGAAAGTGAGAGATTTGTAATCTTTGTGATTCATCAATGACATGTGGATTTCTCATCTTGATTGTTTTATAGCAATTAGAACTTGAATCTAGGACTCACAGTTTGTTTATATGAACGAATATAAACAATTTAGCAATGAACTCGTAAAGATTTGAAATGATGATTGATGCTCAACAATATTGAAATACAAACGGTGGTATTACCATCGAAAAATTGTTTGGTTATGAGACATGGTAATAAAAAATTCAAAAGAAGTATTGAACCGGTGTGTATGAATACTTGACAGTATATAGACAAGATAATACACAAGTATTGATCTTTGGAAACACATGGTCAGTTAAACATTAACGCTCAATTGTGAAAAACATTTAAAATCACACTTCTAAATTCATAAAATCTTTTGAGAACCAGAAGTGGTTTGAACATTTCAGAAAACTTTTTTCATGCTTGAAAGTTGTTCTTCTTTCAAACAATCAGAGATTTAGATCAGAAGATACTTACAAATAAGCTCCCCCTCAAATCATGATAAAATGATTTAAATTCTGATAATCTCCCCCTAGATATTTGCATAATATCCTCATCTTAAACATTTAAGAACGAGTCCTGATCTGTTGTAATCAGAAACCATAATCCTTTATCATTGAAGAATGAGTCCTAAGCTGTAGTACTTAGAAGTCATTTTCTTTGACTTTGAAGTCCGGGTTTTGAACTGAAGTGTTCAAAAGCCATTAAACTTCAAACATTGAGGAACGAGTCCTGATCTGTATATAATAAGAAGTCGATAATCTTGCTCCCCCTAAACCTGTGGTACCTACAAAACAAATTTGACGGGTTTTGGTAACCAATGGTATTTGGGTCCTAGTAAGTTAGATTTAGGAATCCACTTCTCATTAGATTTAATACTTTTAATTACATTTTTCTGAGAAACAATCCTGTAAGTTCTGTACAGTGATGAGCAGATTCTCTTTCAACAAAATCATTCTCTCCACAGTAAGAACAACAAATTTTCTTTCGAGCAATTCTGATCAAATGATTAGCAGAATAAAACATATCAGGTTTATCAAAAGATTTACCTTTATGTGCACTATTCTTCTTGGCTTTGGATGTGGAAGCAGATGATTTGTCATTCTTATTCTCATCAAGAGAACCTTTGACTCTGCAGACCATCTTTCCTTTCTTAGAAAAGTTCTTCTCAAGAGATTTAACATAAAAGTTTACTGGACTATCAACAGACTTGTCATAAAACAGATTAGAAGGTAAAATCTGATTTGATTTGACAATTTTAGATTTGACACTTGACCTTTTTGAAACATTTTCTTGAATTGAACTTGAAGCAGTTTTGAAAGAACAAACTGATTCCGTTGAATTATCAAAAGGTGATCGACTAATCACATCAGCAGAAACTTTATCTGACAATTCAACATTTGCAGCTTCCAAGTCCTTTATCTTTTTAAACAAATTCAAAGACTTGATTTTCTTGCTCAAAATGTTTTTCAAGGTTCTTGTGCTTTTCAGATATTTCCATGAAAATTCCAGCATTTTTTTTTCAAACTTTTTCTTTTAAGAATCAAAAGACTTTTTCTTCTCTTGAAAGATTTGTCTTTCTTTTTCAAGTAAGTCTTGTAATGTAGAAATTTTCTTAGGAAGTTCAAGATTTTTTTTTTCAAGAACTTTTCTCTCTTTAGCAAATGTATCCCTTTCAGTTATAACAATCTTTTCAAATTCGGATACTTGCTTCGAGAGTTTTATGCATCTTAGCTCTAAATCCTTTTTCTCTTGAGAAACTTTCTTAGAAAAGTCAGAAAGCTTTTGAGCATAGATTTTCTCCAGATCAGCTTTAATTGTATCTGCATTGAGATTTTTCATCAGATCAACTTTCTTTGCTTCTAGTGCAGATATCTTCTCTTCAAAAGCATTTAACTTGCTATATAGATCAACTGATTTAGCTTTCAGCTCTGATGATTTCTGTTCAGTTGTCTTCAGTTGGCTTTGAAGTTTGCTTATCTCTCTCTCTTTTACTTTAATTTCTTTCTCTCTTGCCTTGATTATACCTGAAAAATCAGATTTAGAATTGTTAATACATTTTGCACATTCAGAAGTTTTATCATAATTTAACAATTTAGCTTTAAACTCCTCAATCTGATTTAGAAGAACTGAATTCTGATTCTTCAATTTATCACGTTCAACTTCTATGGCAGGTATTTCAGGCATGTACAGTATAGCAACGTCTCTCCCTGACAAAACATTAGACATCTTTGAAAGACAAACTTGAAAAACACATGAAAAAATCAGAAAAATTTCTATGTGATAAACTCGCAAACCACTGTTGCAAAATAACCACTTCGCGCAAATCGAACGAAATCGTAGATCACTGTAGCAATGCTTCTTGCTAGTAGGCTTATGCGCGTTTCAGGTTCCCGTGAAACACAGGGTATGCGTTTAATGTTCACGCAGACAGGGACAAGCGCGTTTTCAGTTCTCGCAAATCAAGACGTGCGCGTTCTATACTTAGAAATATTTTTGGAAATTAAGAACTCGTAGAATCGACACTCGCAACCAACTACTTCTCGCAGATCTCAAAACTCGCAGAACAAACACGAAACTCGCAAAACTTGATTTGCGCTTTTCCACTTCTCGCAGAGCACACTATGCGCGTATCGAATAGAAACTCACAAAAACCATGAAAACACCAAAACTCTTCATCGTGCGCATTCTTTCAGACTTGCGTGTTTTGTGACGTGCGTGTTCTTCCCTTGTGCGAATTATGGATCTAGCGTGTTCTTCAGAATCGAACACAAATTCGACCAACACTTTGAAAAACCTATAATCACTGCTCTGAAAAGATCTATGATGATCGTACAATGCAATAGAACATTTTTCTAGTACAAATATTCGACTAAAACCACCAAAATTACAGTGTGATCGATCTACACAGTGTTCGACATTTTTTCAAGAAATTCAAAAAAATCCAAAATTCAGTTCGATTTTGTGAGAATTACGTGATCAAGTGTAAACAAAAAAGTTCCTATTGCATTCAACGATCACAGTGAACACATTTTCAAACACAGAAATCGATTAACAAAACTGAATTTGATCAAAAGTGAAAACAGGGTGTGTGTTCTTCGTAAATTGAAAAATTCGATCTAATCAAGTGAAATCTAACAATCTGAATGATTTTGATTCACTCTGATACCAAATGTTAGGTCACAAATTCAAGCAAACATCAAGATTTGACAATTAAGGATGAATTCTAGAGAGAGAGTAGAGATAGAAAGTTTAAGTCATATATCTCACAAAGAATGTGTTACAAGCTCTTACACCCTTGAAACTCTCACATGGATTACCCACTACATATTCAACAAACACTCACACTAATGCAATGGTTGACTTTACAAGACTTAACTATTTTGACTTTACTAACTTTGACTTTTCTACACTTAAATCTTGGATACAATTATACAATAACAAAGAGGCTCTGATACCAATTGTTGATCACAGATTTAGTCTTTTAACAATGATATAAACATATAATAATAAGAAGAACAACGCAAGTAAATAATGTTTAAATCAAAGCAAGATTCATACTCACAGTAATGAGAAGATATATCCAATAAAGCAAATATAAGAACAAACTAATATTCACTGGAAAATGCCAGTAGATTATCAAGAACACCCAAAAAGGTGGTTTAATCTTACAAGATCTTCTTGTACACTTTTCAGTACATAAAGAAATAATTCTTATACAAGTTTGTAAAGAAAAGCACGCTTTAAGCAATGGGATGAACGTCCTATTTATAAGACCATAAAGTGAATATTGTACTTTCCTGACATAAGAAGCATGCTTCAATAGTGTCTTACCTAAAAGATAAGCTCAAGACATGCTTCAATAGTAACCTATTCAAGAGGTAAATATTATCACTAGGTGACGTGTCTTCTATTCTTCAGCTTGATCTTCAGAGACAATGTTTTCAGAGCACTGTCGTAGGTACCTTTGATGAAGCCGTTTCTGATGTATTCTGGTGAATTTCTCTAACTCTGGAATGTCCTTCAGAGACAGGCTTGCTCTCTGAAGGCTATCTCTGGAAGTATCTGAAACAGGACTTAGATTATTTTCAATACTTTTACAATTCAGAATTAGGGCTAACAATGATCTTGAAGACAACAATTATGCTCTAATAGAGATGAAATGCTTATTGTTGTAAAGATGATCTTGAATCCAAAGGGGGAGATTGTTAGTGCATATTTGTTGTCTTCGAGTTTGGTGCCTCGACCTGAAGGAAAGACAATTATTGGCACCAAGTGGGTATTCAAAAATAAGAAGGATGAAGATGGTGTTGTTATTCGAAACAAATCAAGACTTGTAGCCAAGGGATACAAACAAGAGGAAGGCATTGATTATGATGAGATGTATGCACCAGTTGCGCATATTGAGGCAATTAGGATGTTCCTAGCCTACGCTGCACATAAGAACTTTACGGTCTATCAGATGGATGTCAAAACAGCCTTTCTGTTAAGTCTAAATATTGTATCCAAGATTTAATAGGAAAGTCAAAGATGTAAAAGTCAACATTGTCTTTGTTATAGATTCTCAAAGTATGTTTAGCTTTCCTTAGTGGTTAAGTCTTGTGTAGTTTAGGTGGTATATATAGGTTTTGTCTTTGTTATTCTGGTAAGATTCGTATTGTAATATTTCAAACTTGTTGTTATTGAAGTTCTACTTTCTCTCTCTACACTTTCTCTCTCTAATTCTTGATCACTGTTACATCATATTATGAGAATTGCTTGATATGTTTGGGAGTTTATGATTAACAATTGGATTATTAAAAGAAGAGGTGTATGTTTCTCAACCTGAATGATTCGTAAGTGCGGACAAACCTGATCATGACTATATTCTAGACAAAGCACTTTACGGACTCAAACAAGCCCCTCGAGCCTGGTATGACGTATTATCCAAATTCCTAGTCAAGTCTGGTTTTTTCAAAAGGTAAAATCGACACCACTTTATTCATTAAAAAGGAGAAAGCTGATATCATTTTAATTCAAATTTATGTAGACGATATCATATTTGGTTTAACTAATCCAAAGTACTGTAAGAATTTTTCTAACCTCATGGTGTCACGTTTTTAGATGAGTATGATGGGAGAGATGAACTTCTTTCTCAGATTACAAGTTAAACAATTTTCTACGGGGATTTTTATAAACCAAGCGAAGTATATTGCTGACATTTTAAAGAAATTTAATATGTCAAATTGTACTCCAATTTCAATCCCGATGGCACCAGGAACTAAAATCGGAGCTGATCTTTCGAGAAAAGTTGTTGATGTTAGAACCTATAGAGGAATGATTGGTTCTTTAATGTACTTGATGGCTAGTCGGTCAAATATTATGTTTTCTACATGCTTATGTGCTAGATATCAAGCTTCGCCTAAAGAATCCCATATGTCGGCTGTAAAGCGGATATTTAGATATCTGAAGGGAACTGCAGATCTTGGTTTGTGGTATCCTAAAGATACAGGTTTTGAGCTAACAGCGTATTCAGATGCAGATCATGCAGGTTGTATGCTAGACAGGAAAAGCACATCGGGTCACATTCAATTTATTGGAGACAAGCTCGTGAGTTGGGCGTCAAATAAACAACTATGTGTTTCCACTTTGACTGTTGAAGCAGAGTATGTAGCTGATACCAGTTGCTGCTCTCAAGTGTTGTGGATGAGAACACAACTTTGAGACTATGGTTTCCAATTCAATAAGATTCTAATATATTGTGATTCGAAGAGCGCCATTGCAATATCAGCTAATCCTGTTCAGCACACAAAGACTAAACATGTTGATGTGAGGTAACATTTTATCAAAGATAATGTAAAAAAAGGTACAATTGAACTTTACTTTGTAAATACAGATTATCAACTTGCAGATTTGTTTACCAAGCCGTTAGACGAAAATAGATTTAATTTTCTCATTTCGAAACTTGGCATGTTAAACCTCAAGACATAATCTGTAGTTACCTAGTACAGTTTATTTTTGTTATTTTTCTTCATTTCTTTATTTTAAATCTGAACGATATCTACACTGAAAGGTTTTGTTCATGTTTTCAAGGGGAGTGAGATAAAGTTAATTTGATCTACATTCTAGGGGGACTTATAAATTTTATGGCATATATTTTTCACTGACATATTGTAACAGCCTAGTTTAATTAATAAAAAAAACAAATAAATAATAGTTGCTGAAATTTTAATAAAAAAAAATTGTTGGATTCTAATAACAAGGAAATAAATAAAAAGAGTTATCAAGTATTAATAAACTAAGAAAGGGGTTGTGGATAAAGTTGATTTATGTGCTAAAGACAAAAGAAAAAGGGGCTGGAAAGGGGCTGGAAAAGGAGGCTGTTAGTGGCAGCTTGAGGTGTTATTTGGTGGCATATGGTGCATGGGAGGATGCCACATCAAGTAGTGACTAACCTACTTCCAAACTCCTTAACCTTTACTATAAATATTAGCCTCTTTTGTCTCTTTTAAGTCCTTTCTCCAGTAGAAAACAATCAAACACACATACAATTCCATATTTTGTGAATTGAAAGAGGATATTAGCAAGCAAGGGTAGAGGGCTGCAGAATTTAAGTGTCATTTAGCCAAAAACCAAGGTGATTACTTATCTTTACTTTTGGTTTGATCTCCAAACCTGAGATACATATTTGTGTACATGTTTTCATGAAGTTTTGTTCATATTTGGTTATCATAAAGAATATGGACAACCTTAAATGATATAGCTATGTATAACATGTTATATGTATTTTTAAAACGCATGATAAAGGAACAAATTTGATCACCGGTGGAATAAGAATCACCGAGACGGTATAACCGCGGTAAGGGGTCGTAGAAACGGTCCCGGATCCTTGACGAAGGGTTCCGAATAAAAGCCGGAAGGGGCGACACCCACCGGGAGAGATTAAATTCGGAAAGCATGAATGTTTAAATGTTTTACATGCATATACATGATACAATAGCTTATTTGAGGCTATAATTTGATTTTCTAAATGTTTTGTGCATTGAAATGAGATTTGTAATCACAAGTCAATCAATGGCTTAAAAATTATAAATATGTATCTCAGTTGTGGACAAGATTACTTGAGAAGGTGAAAAGGAAGTCTCGAAGGGGTTATCGAAAGCTTCATTTTGTGGTTTAATTGGGTGTTGTTTTGGTTTGTATAATTTGGTTTTTATAATTTAGCTGAGTATGTATTTATTAGAAGATAAATATGTACTTTGTAACTATGATCCATCGTGGAATGTTTTATATAAAATAAACTATGCTTTTGCTTCCGCATTTTTGTAATATGATTTATTTCAATTATATATAAATGGTTGAGACTCGGTTCGTAACACCCTTCGTTGGGTCTCGGTTTAGAGGCGGAAATGAGGGTTGTTACAAGCTTGGTATCAGAGCCAACTTTTTGAGGGATTTGAAAATTTTAAACTCAAAGTCTACACGGAAATTTGAAAACCGATGGATCAAGTTATCTATTAGGATGGATGAGGGACCAAATAACAAGTTGAGGGTAACTGAAATGATGAATGTATCCTTAAAAGTGAAATTTAACCAAGTAAGATGTATATACGAGGGTATATATGTATAAAAAATTGAGTCCTATAACCTGTTGTACTTTTAACCTATAAACAAAGATTAAACATAAGACAAAGGGTTGTTTAAGGGGCTGTCCAGGAGCTGTAAGAGGCTGTTTAGGGGCTGTTTAAGGACAGTTTAGTGAGTTTTAGGCTATTTTAGGTTTTAACTTGGTACATAATTATTGGAAGTATGTTTTATGAATGTAAAAGTGTGTTAAGTATAAAAAATGACTAAATATAAGGTATGATCAATTGTTTAACTCACTTGAACATGTGTAACAGGTATGTCAACTTTTTCCGAAACAGATCCTAGCATGAACACTGACAAGGACCCCTATTTCACAGATGTGGATATAATTGAACCCCCACCACCACAGGTTTACGTTATTAGTGATGATGAAATAGAAGAAAACAATAACCAAGGGGTGACTGAAGCATTAGTTCAAGAGATGACTGAGCTAGTTAATCAAAGGAACCATTACCGATGTGTTATTCGTTAGATGGATCGTGAGTTGATCATAAAAAGCAGAGGACTAAGGACAATTGTGAAAGATAAATTATACTATGTTAAAGATATGATCAAGGAGGTTGTTGTCGGTTCATACACTTATCTACCGAGTTTAGTTGCATGGATATCTCGTCGACCTAGGTTCCGTGTTCATCTCTATGAAGAGGCCCAAGTGATGTCGTATGGAGAATGGGTTCGACTTAAGTACCATCTATGAGGGGCAATCAACTAGGGTATGAAATGTGAAAGGGTTTTTGTATGGCTTTAAGCCGGTTTTTGGGAAAGTACAACTAACTATGGAATAGTATTTTTTTATATTTTTTTTTTGGAGATGTCTTTGTATGTATGAGCCCTAGAAAGGCTAGGACATCTTGGTACATGAGGTGTGCTCTATGTAAAAACCTTTTGTACCCCATGAAAAGATGCCACGTCAATGAATGTAATTTCCTACTGATGTAAAATATATATGTATATAAAGGAAATGTTTGTATAAGTACTTGTGCTTTTGGAAATAGCTTGTATGTATGGTGTATTAAAATTCCTATTAAAAAAACTCCTTAAAAAGTGATGACTAACATAAGATAACGTGTATATATTGCTATATACTATCTCAGGGAATGGCTTCACAATTTCAACAAACTTACCAAAGAGGAAAAGGATTGGATGGAACAGAAACAAGTAGCACCGAACCAGAGACGATGAGAGATAATGATAGGACTGAAAGTATAAGCAAGAACAATGATTTAGAAACACTCTTGCAAAATGTTCTACCTGCAATATTAAAAGAAAACAGGGAAGAGACAGCCCGTTTAATAAATACCCCAAAAGAACAAGATGCAAGGGTAGAACCAAATAACATACTCTCAAAAGAAGTCAATTATAAAAATTTTATGAGCACCAAGCCAACTCCATTCAAAGGTGAACGTGAACCCCATAAAGCCATGGATTGGTTAACCGGAGTAGAAAGTAACTTTGAAACATGTCAATGTCTGGAAACGCAAAAAGTAAGGTATGCAACTACCTTACTTCAGGAAGACGCATTGCACTGGTGGAATTCAGTGAAAGTTATAAAAAATACCGAGGAAACTACACCTTTGTTATGGGATCAATTCAAAGAAATATTTCTGAATGAATATTGTTCAACCATAGACCGTAAGCGTATGGAACAGGAGTTCCTACAATTTAGGCAAGGAAACCTATCAGTAAAAGATTACGTGTCTCAATTTATAAAGAAGTCAAGATTTGCGGAGCATCAAGTAGCAACGGAAGCAAGAAAAACAGATTGTTTCATTGCAGGATTAAGAAACGAAATTCGAAGGTTTGTACTAGCTGGACTACCAGAAACATTTCAGAAAGCAGTCAACATTGCTAAGGTAGTCGAGAAAGATATGGTACCTACATATCAGGGCTCTTTCCAAATAAAGCGAAAAGAACAAAGTGTTGACCAAAATTGGAATAAGAAACCAAAGTTTGGGGTTGTAACACCCCGAATTTCGTTCTTTTGCAAGGATGTTGAGAAAAAGGAAGTATATGGAGCTGTCTACAGAGATAACGCACGGGTCGTGTGTAGGATCCAGGGCCGAGGCACAGTGCATGCGCACGGGTCGTGCGCATTTCCTTCTTTAAGGGCGCATGGGTCGTGCGCCCTGTCAGGATGCTTTTTGAGATTAGCCTTAAATATCTTTTGAGAGATATTTTCATAATATCTCTCAAATCTCAGTTTTCTCTCTCTCTTCTTTTCTTTTCTCCTTTTTATTCTTTTGATCTTCAAGGCTCGTTTGGTTGCTAGTTTTCGATGTTTCTAGCGAGGGGTCGGTGTTTTAAGATTCACCTCTACGTCGTGATCGTTATCTGGTTTTCCGGGTTTTATTCCGAAAACCTATCGGTGAGTTCCTACTATCATTTTACAAACTTTATACATGTCAAAACTCTTATTTGCGAAATCTAAAGTATTTCTACGGTATGATTTTATGTTCTCTACATTTTGTTATAAATGAAGTTTTTGGTGAATCTCGGGGTTCCCGGTCAGATTTGACCAAAATGACGGGTTCCGCCTTATTGAAGTAAAATGATGTTTTACTTGCGCATTATGTGGTCGTTTGAAAAGGATGATTATGAACTCATTTTAATGATTTTCATTCTTATCAGAAGTTGAACTGGAAGTAGCATTTTGTTTATAAAATGTACTTGTAACCATATGTTTATTTATGGTTGGTCACATATGTTGTTGTGACGAGTCCGTACCATTGCTAGTGGATCCCTAGGTTTTGGAGTAGACTGTTTTGTTGGGATGTTACATTCCCCAAATTTGTAGCTATGGATCACATGTTCCTCGGGGGCAACTTGGTACGGTTATGTGAGGCCGGATACTAGCCATGGTTCATGGTGATCCTAGCGAAGGAGTATACCTTGGTTTTGCGCTTGGGGCTTGATCTCACGTTGAAGCACGGACTTTGTGATTCGTATCCGCGGATTCCAATTGGTATAGCTCGTAACTCGGTTTGTTGGCCTAACTTTGTGTTTCGTCACTCTCCTTGGTAAAATGGTCCTGTTATCACCGTTTAAGAGTTTTGGACCGAAGAGGCCCGGTTGTGGCGAAATGTTATCTTTTATAAACTGATGTTTATATCTCTGACTTTGAATAAAATGTATGTTCTCACTAGGCTTTAAGCCTAACACTTTTTCTCAAATGATATGTATAACAGGTTTCCCTTAGCGGTGGGTTGCACGGGGTCTTTGAGAGTCGAGCGTGGACTCGAGGCATATTTTGAGATGTCTAGTATTTTGGTGTTGGGCATTGTTTAAGTCCCATCCTTTAGTGAATTCTGGTTCGTCAAGTGTTGTAGTCTAGACGGTTACGTTTAGATTGGTATTGTTGATAAATTATATATCCGTATGAGTTTTGTATAGTCTTAAGGACTGATCCCCTTTATGGGAAGTTAATATCATCACGGATGTCTCGTTGCCTTATTTCCAGGTTTTAATTTACTCTGAAAATTTAGAGTGTTACAAGTTGGTATCAGAGCTCTAGTTTAAGCGAACTAGGCATGAATGTAAGATGTCTAGACTTAGACTGCGTATACTAAGAATTGATTGTGAGATTTGCGTAGAACTTCTAAGATGGGTTAGTCTTAGAATCGACGGAGGTTATGTTAATCAAGCGTTGTGATGATGGTAACAAGAACCCTTATGTGTTATATGTTCATAATCTCACTTAGCTAATGTGATTATGAAGATATTTTACATGAGTGTAATTGGGTTGCTAATGTTATGACAATTGGTAGACGTAACGATACGTTTCTTTCGTGCGTATTTCAATTAAACTCTTCCTTACCCTTTCTCGTGCTTGTGTTTGTCTGCTCTACCTTAGTGTGTTGACCCTTAGAGTAGTGCGAAAGTTTCTAAGCGAGTAAGCTAAGGAATGATTGTTGTTTATAGCAAATTCTCTTTGGAATTATAGTAAGTGCGTGGAACGCATTAAGTTAATCATCTTGAGCCAGATTTGTTGGTGGAATTAGAATTATATCTTGTTAGATCGATTCTATTTCAAGGAGTTTTGTAAGTTAATTAATGGGATGGTTGCCCTATTATGCTTGAGGTATCCGGTTGATTATAGTACGTCAGGATGTTGGGAAGCGTAGTATTAAGATGTGAGTGCCGACCGAATTCATGCATAAAATTTATTTCTAAAATAAGGTTGCATAGATTGCTTTTCATGATCGCCAACCATAAAGTAAATTACCTTATAACGTTTAGGCAAAACATTTAGCACTCAGCATATTTTAAACTATGAGCATAAGCATGCTTAAAATGGTTTTGTTGCACCTGATTACAAATTGTTATCAAAACTCTCTTTATTCACGTCTTGTGTTTAAATGCTATTTATGGATGTCGTAATATCTGTGTTTTAACGCTTTTGAGTTAATGGGCAAGTAGCCGTGGAATTTTGACCTTGACATTGGATCTCTTCCACGTATGTCAATGGTCTTATCGGAAAAGTTATTCCCATACTTTTGAGTAGGAGTTTCTTGGGAATTTTTAGTCGTGTGAGTTTTGTTGAATTCTTGAAGCTTTGTTTTACGAATTCTTTTGTCGCATGTGTATATTTTGTGATGCGTAAGTTTAATTTCATTGCGTGCAAGTTATGAGTTCTTTGGGCGTCGTGTCTCATCAAAAATCTTGTCAAAATGGTCGCCTTACCTTATATTGAAAAATAGAAATGTTGACACCACTTGATTGTTAGCGTAAATGAGTTTTATAAAATCCAGTTGGATTATGGTGTCTCATCTTACGACTTTTGCGTCGCGTAAATAATTTTGAGAGGCATGTGCGTGTGCATCATTATGTGTGTTAATCTCGGGGTTTTATTATCAAGTATCATATGTCGTGTACTATGTGCATTGGATTTAAGTATGACGTTGGTATGAATGATTGCATAAACGATTTATGTTATTTTTAAAAACAGGACTTTCGTTCTGATCATATTCCATCATTAACTCTTACTGTTAAAATTTCCGCAAAGCATTTAGCGAATTAGCGGTATTTTTGTCATTGTAGTTTTTATTCTGTCAAATGTGTTTATCTTTACAGCGTGAAGCTTTAAACTCGATTTGAAATTTTATTTGCATCCCCGTTATTTTACCGCCCTTTGGGGAATGAATTATTGCATATGGGGTGAGTTGAAAATTCACTAGTTGCAACGTCTCTTGGTTGTATAAAGAGGAATTTTAAAGATAAAATCGCGATTTTCCTTTTTGAGTTGTACAAACAAATGTTGCACGTATTGAAATACAAGAACCTACCTTTACGTTCATAGTATAAATTGTTGCGTATGTTTTACTCGGTATTTCTCAAGGTGCGAGTATTTTGTTAAGTTTTCGTATTCGGTAACTTGGATTGTTTTAACAGCATAAATTGCTCATGTCGAACTTGAATATTTCAACAAGTAGATAATGTGATTTACATATTCTGGGTGATTTTGTACACGTAAAATCTACATTATGATCTATGCATCTTTGATGATTTTGTACATCTTAGTATATTTGCATTCATAAACTTTTGGAAAATCTTTGGTCTCGATACGTGTTGAGTTTTGAGAAATCATGTCCTAGTGGTATGTGTTTTCATAAGCATTGTTTGTTAACATTGCATTATTTGGGAAAACGTTAAATGTTGGTTAAATATGTTTTAAGGGTTACGAGACTTTCGCTGGAAATTTACGTAAAGTGTCGGGCTTTTGGCTCGGGTTTTGACTAAATGAGTCGTGTGGACATTTGTCCGGATTTATAACCGCAATGAAGGATTTTAGCATGATGGAGTTTATTCGTGTTTTGGTAAGTTAAAGTTGAATTGTGAAAATAGTGTACATGCCAAAATGTTTATTTTAAAGTGTTTGTTTTTACAATAAATTGTTAGCTGCTGATAAGTTTTGGTTTTGGAATGTTTAATTTTATGAGCATGCGAGACACCCATTTTGAGATCTTTGATTATTTTAGTAAATAAATCATGTTGAAGTGTTTCTTGATGATTTTACATATATAATTGGAATTCAATTGATGTAAGTGTCATTTGGTGTGTTTGATCTTATAAACCTTTTTCAGAAAATGCATATTATTGTGTTATGAGGCCTTTTGAAAACATAAGGATGTGAGTTTAAGTTGAAAACGGTTTGTTTCAACCAACGACGAGAATTGAGTTAATAATACTTTTGGTCGTGTATGCATAATAGTTGGTCAAACGTGTTTCAATATTTATTTCGGCTTTCATTTGGATATTTACGTAAATCGTTGGGTCGTTGACTCAATTTTGACTAAATGGAGTCTTGAGGGCATTTGTACGGTTTCAAAACAGTTGTGGAATTTTGGTGTATGATGGCGATTATTCTATGCCATTAGGAGTCACATGTTTTGGGAGCTTTGGTTTTTCAGTTGGAGTCATGTAATGTTAGACCGTCTGTCTATTTTGTAAAGCCTGAGGTTTTGGGTTGCACTTAGTGACCGCTCGGGTTGGCTAGCGAGTAGACAATAGGTGGCACGAGCCGCTGAGTTGAAAATCGTTTAGATTGGATAGGCACCCATGTTCGTAAGACCCTGGAGTGGAACTCGACGGAGTATGGCAAGGGGCAATAATAGGTCTGAGGATTGTGATGTCTTGTATGGCATGGGAACTAGGACCGGTATGTATGGTGAAATCCAATAACATCACGGGTGGCTCCATTCACGTGTTCTCGCCACCCAAGATGGAAACGTTAAGAGGTCATGCGAGAAGGCTGTGTGGGCGGCCTACTTACGTGTTCTTCTATTCTCTTTATGTACGGGTCTCTCCGTCGTAGACCCGGGGTATTTTAAACACTAAATGTTATATTTTTACCGGCTTTGGTTATGTAGAGTCTATGGTAAATGATGGCTTTAATATTGGGTTTTCCCCCACGTATATTAAGATTTGAATGAGATGTGTTATTCGTGCATGTTGATATTTAGTTTTCTTTTGTTTTTGTTCGTGTGAGTAATTGGGCCTAGTGTCCATGTTTTCGGACGTACGATATGGATAGTGTTACTAATATTTCATACTACGAGTTATACAAGTTGTGTCAATTTATAAAACGTAATTGCAACAAAGTATCCGTCTTTGAAAATGCATGACTTTGAAAAGGAGTTGTTTCCATGTATTAAAATTCATTATTTGAAAGGTTCTGATTTAAAGAGAAGTTCATCAATCTAAATGCTTTTACTTATGTAAAACTCTTGAGTTCTCTAGGCATTAGGCTTAAACCCTTTTATGTTATCTGCATGTGCATCATTTCCTGTTAGGGGTGCGGTTCTAGTAGTGATTTGAGGAGTCGGGCCTTAGCCTTGAGCTAGAGTAAGTGGTTGGTGAAGTCTTCCACAGGTTGGAGATAGTGGCTACGCATAAGTTTCTGTAGCGCCCGTCCCTTATAGTCCGAATGTGTAGATTGGTGGTATGTTTAGAGGTAAATCTTAATAAAGTAGTTGTAGACGAAGTATTTAGGGATGTATTAAGAAATTCAAATAAGGGCTATTTCCATATTTGGAGTCGGATTGGAGTTGAGTGATAACAGAATCTATGTTAACCGCTTACCGGAAAGACGCATTAGTACGCCTTGTAAGAATACCTTTATCAATATTAGGAATGGATCAATGAAATCTGAGAGTTTTGGGAAGATTAGCGTTGACCGTTGGCTTTGAGTTCGGAACCGTGCAGTTTGAAAGAAAATTTGTAAGTGGGAAGTTAAGGTCGCTAATTTCATGGAGGTAGTAATTGTCACCTAAGGTTGGGAGGCAACCGTAACCTTGGGAGTAAAGGTTGCCTTGAAGTGTCGAGTGTTCGCTCGGTTTGGAGTATTTGGTACCCAAGAAGGGTAGCTAGTATGGATGTCGGTATTAGGATCTCGTTAATGTTTCCGGTATTTGGGTTTGAGACGTTATTCTCTGCGATCGGTGTTCCTTTGAGAAGAGTAGATTTTGAGGACGAAATCATTCTAAGGTTGGGAGTATTGTAACACCCAGAATTTTGTTGTTTTGCGAGGATGTTGAGAAAAAGGAAGTATATGTAGTTGTCTACACCCGTGCGTCCTCCTTCAGAGATAACGCACGGGTCGTGCGTAGGATCCAGGGCCGAGGCACAGTGCATGCGCACGGGTCGTGCGCATTTCCTGTCAGGATGCTTTTTGAGATTAGCCTTAAATATCTTTTGAGAGATATTTTCATAATATCTCTCAAATCTCAGTTTTCTCTCTCTCTTCTTTTCTTTTCTCCTTTTTATTCTTTTGATCTTCAAGGCTCGTTTGGTTGCTAGTTTTCGGTGTTTCTAGCGAGGGGTCGGTGTTTTAAGCTTCACCTCTACGTCGTGATCGTTATCTGGTTTTCCGGGTTTTATTCCGAAAACCTATCGGTGAGTTCCTACTATCATTTTACAAACTTTATACATGTCAAAACTCTTATTTGCGAAATCTAAAGTATTTCTACGGTATGATTTTATGTTCTCTACATTTTGTTATAAATGAAGTTTTTGGTGAATCTCGGGGTTCCCGGTCAGATTTGACCAAAATGACGGGTTCCGCCTTATTGAAGTAAAATGATGTTTTACTTGCGCATTATGTGGTCGTTTGAAAAGGATGATTATGAACTCATTTTAATGATTTTCATTCTTACCAGAAGTTGAACTGGAAGTAGCATTTTGTTTATAAAATGTACTTGTAACCATATGTTTATTTATGGTTGGTCACATATGTTGTTGTGACGAGTCCGTACCATTGCTAGTGGATCCCTAGGTTTTGGAGTAGACTGTTTTGTTGGGATGTTACATTCCCCAAATTTGTAGCTATGGATCACATGTTCCTCGGGGGCAACTTGGTACGGTTATGTGAGGCCGGATACTAGCCATGGTTCATGGTGATCCTAGCGAAGGAGTATACCTTGGTTTTGCGCTTGGGGCTTGATCACACGTTGAAGCACGGACTTTGTGATTCGTATCCGCGGATTCCAATTTGTTTAGCTCGTAAATCGGTTTGTTGGCCTAACTTTGTGTTTCGTCACTCTCCTTGGTAAAATGGTCCTGTTATCACCGTTTAAGAGTTTTGGACCGAAGAGGCCCGGTTGTGGCGAAATGTTATCTTTTATAAACTGAACCTTTATGAAAAGATTTCTTTATGATACTGATGTTTATATCTCTGACTTTGAATAAACTGTATGTTCTCACTAGGCTTTAAGCCTAACACTTTTTCTCAAATGATATGTATAACAGGTTTCCCTTAGCGGTGGGTTGCACGGGGTCTTTGAGAGTCGAGCGTGGACTCGAGGCATATTTTGAGATGTCTAGTATTTTGGTGTTGGGCATTGTTTAAGTCCCATCCTTTAGTGAATTCTGGTTCGTCAAGTGTTGTAGTCTAGACGGTTACGTTTAGATTGGTATTGTTGATAAATTATATATCCGTATGAGTTTTGTATAGTCTTAAGGACTGATCCCCTTTATGGGAAGTTAATATCATCACGGATGTCTCGTTGCCTTATTTCCAGGTTTTAATTTACTCTGAAAATTTAGAGTGTTACAGGGGTTCAAAATTTTGTTAAAATAAATCAAAAGAAACCTTGTGACCATTGTGGTAAGAATCACACCCTGGTGAGTGTTGGGCGAAGACAGGAGCATATTTTCGGTGTGGGAAACAAGGACATTTAAAAGGGGATTTTCCTCAAGGTAACGAGGAACAAAATAGAAATCAGCCACATCCAGAGGCTAACAGGAATATTAAAGAGGGTAACAAGGGAAAAGCGAAGGCTCGAGCATTTCAGATGACAGAAAAAGAGGCAAATGAAACACCAGACGTAGTGACAGGTACGCACCTTATCAATAATCAACCTGCTCGTATCCTATTTGATTGTGGTGCAAGTAGATCTTTTATGTCTCTTTCATTTTGTCAAAAGTTGAAAGTAGACAGTAAGGAACTAAAACCAGGCTTTGAGGTTGAACTAGCAGATGGCAGCCATGTTAGGATCAACAAGATTTGTAGAGATTGCACAATAGAAATTGACGGACATCAAATGACCATTGACCTAATACCCATGACTTTAGGTGAATTCGAGGTCATAGTAGGAATGGATTGGTTGTGGAACCACCATGCCAAGATAATTTGTGATCAAAAGAAACTTGAAGTTAGAACTTCTGAAGGAAAAACAATAGTGATAAACGGGGACGAACAGAAAACTAGGATGATGCTAGTAACTTCAGCTAGAGCACAACGTTGTATAAGGAAGGGGTGCCCAACATTCTTAGCATATGTTATAGGTGAAAGAAGATCAGAAATGATAAAAGCAAAAGATGTACCGGTTGTAAAGGAATATTTAGATGTGTTTCCAGAAGATTTACCAGGATTGCCTTCGGACAGACAGGTACGATTTGGGATTGACTTAGTACCTGGAACTGTACCAATAGCCAAAACTCCATATCGATTAGCTCCATCTGAAATGCAAGAACTGAGAAGTCAGTTACAGGAGTTACTTGATAAAGGTTTCATCCGAGAAAGTACGTCACCATGGGGTGCACCAATCCTATTCGTTAAGAAAAAGGATGGGTCGATGCGCATGTGCATCGACTACCGAGAATTAAATAAACGAACAATCAAGAATAGATATCCCCTCCCTACAATCGATGATTTATTCGATCAACTACAAGGCACCAAGTGCTTCTCAAAAATCGATCTGAGGTCGGGATACCATCAACTAAATGTCAAGAGTGAAGATGTTCCCAAAACGGCATTCAGAACAAGATATGGCCATTATGAATTTTTGGTCATGCCTTTTGGGTTGACAAATGCACCAGCAGCCTTTATGGACATGATGAATTGAGTGTTCCATTGGTAAGCGGTCACCGTGAGGTCTTGTTAAGTGAGGCTCACAAGTCCAAATACTCCATTCACCCTGGCATGGATAAGATGTAACAAGATTTGAAGTTACTATACTGGTGGCCGAGAATGAAAAAGGATGTTAGGAATTTTGTTGAGAAATGTATGACTTGCCTTCAAGTAAAGGCAGAGCATCAGAAACCTTTTGGAGGGTTACAACCTTTAGATATTCCAATGTGGAAATGGGATCACATCACTATGGATTTTGTGATGAAATTACCTCGAACCAAGAAAGGTAATGATTCAATTTGGGTAATCGTTGATAGGTTAACCAAATCAGCTCACTTCTTGTCAATTAAAGAAAGTTATACAATAGAACGACTTGCAAGACTGTATGTTGATGAAATAGTCTCAAGGCACGGGGTACCATTATCAATAATATCAGATAGAGATAGCCGATTTACATCACGATTCTGGAGAAGTTTTTAGAAAGAAATGGGGTCAAGAATAAACTTAAGTACAGTCTACCATCCACAAACTGATTGACAGAGTGAACGAACCATTAGAACATTGGAAGACATTCTTAGAGCTTGTGTAATTGATGTAGGTGGTGGTTGGGATGATCACTTACCCCTAATAGAATTCTCGTACAACAATAGTTATCACGCAAGTCTAAAAGCTGCTCCATATGAAGTCTTGTATGGTCGAAAATGTCGAACCCCAGTGTGTTGGGATAACTTTGAAAACAAAGGAATTACGGGACCAGAGCTAATTCAACAAACTTCAGAAAAGGTAAAACAAATTCGGGAAAGGCTACAAGCAGCCCAGGACCGACAGAAAAGCTACACAAATAAGATACGAAAGCATAAAGAATTTCAAGTGGGGGATCGGGTTATGCTCAAAGTTGCTCCTTGGAAAGGATTGATTAGATTCGGAAGGCGAGGAAAGTTGAGTCCTCGTTATATAGGACCCTTTCAAATAATTCAAAGGGTCGGAAAAGTGGCTTATCGGTTAGAAATGCCTGCTGAGCTACAAAAGATACATAATACATTCCATGTATCCAACTTGAGGAAGTGTCTGGCTGATGAAGAAATGAAGGTTCCATTGGATGAAATTCAAGTGAATGAAAAACTGACATATGTGGAACAACCAGAAAGGATAATTGATCGAGCAATTCGAAGATTGAGGAATAAAGAGGTTCTGTTGGTTAAAGTAAAGTGGAAATATCATAAAGGTCTCAATTCCACTTGGGAAAAAGAGAACAAAATCAGGACGAAGTTTCCCTATCTATTCTAAAGAAAGTAGATTCCGAGGACGAAATCTTTTGAAGGAGGGGAGATTTGTAACAGCCTAGTTTAATTAATAAAAAAACAAATAATTAATAGTTGCTGAAATTTTAATAAAAAAAAAAGTTGCTGGATTCTAATAATAAGGAACTAAATAAAAAGAGTTATCAAGTATTAATAAACTAAGAAAGGGGTTGTGGATAAAGTTGATTTATGTGCTAAAGACAAAAGAAAAAAGAGGTTGGAAAGGGGTTGGAAAAGGAGGCTGTTAGTGGCAGCTTGAGGTGTTATTTGGTGGCATATGGTGCATGGGAGGATGCCACATCAAGTAGTGACTAACCTACTTCCAAACTCCTTAACCTTTACTATAAATATTAGCCTCTTTTGTCTCTTTTAAGTCCTTTCTCCAGCAGAAAACAATCAAACACACATACAATTCCATATTTTGTGAATTGAAAGAGGATATTAGCAAGCAAGGGTAGAGGGCTGCAGAATTTAAGTGTCATTTAGCCAAAAACCAAGGTGATTACTTATCTTTACTTTTGGTTTGATCTCTAAACCTGAGATACATATTTGTGTACATGTTTTCATGAAGTTTTGTTCATATTTGGTTATCATAAAGAATATGGACAGCCTTAAATGATATAGCTATGTATAACATGTTATATGTATTTTTAAAACGCATGATAAAGGAACAAATTTGATCACCGGTGGAATAAGAATCACCGAGACGGTATAACCGCGGTAAGGGGTCATAGAAACGGTCCCGGATCCTTGACGAAGGGTTCCGAATAAAAGCCGGAAGGGGCGACACCCACCGAGAGAGATTAAATTCGGAAAGCGTGAATGTTTAAATGTTTTACATGCATATACATGATATAATAGCTTATTTGAGGCTATAATTTGATTTTCTAAATGTTTTGTGCATTGAAATGAGATTTGTAATCACAAGTCAATCAATGGCTTAAAAATTATGAATATGTATCTCAGTTGTGGACAAGATTACTTGAGAAGGTGAAAAGGAAGTCCCGAAGGGGTTATCGAAAGCTTCATGTTGTGGTTTAATCGGGTGTTGTTTTGGTTTGTATAATTTGGTTTTTATAATTTAGCTGAGTATGTGTTTATTAGAAGATAAATATGTACTTTGTAACTATGATCCATCGTGGAATGTTTTATATAAAATAAACTATGCTTTTGCTTCCGCATTTTTGTAATATGATTTATTTCAATTATATATAAATGGTTGAGACTCGGTTCGTAACACCCTTCGTTGGGTCTCGGTTTAGAGGCGGAAATGAGGGTTGTTACACATATCTTGTGATGCATATGTTTAGGGGGGGTAAGGAAATTGACTACTGATTACACCTTATCAGAACTCGTTCTTAAAAGTTTTATTGCTTTCATGTCCTTACTTTTCAATAAAGTTTGTGAATAAGACTTTATACTTTGACGACTTTTTGACTGAATGCAGATTTTGAGGGGGAGCTTACATGATCATATCTATCATGACTTTGGAGCTGACTTTATGAGATTCAAGCTGAGCGTAAGGATTATTCTAATCGTAATCTCATACATATTTGAAAGATGGACGACTTTCAGATATGAAAACATGTTCTTAAACGTTCAAACCACTTCTCGATTCTTAAACAAATTTCATGAATACAGAAGTGTGATTTTAAATATTTTTCATTTTATATGCTTTATTGTTAACTAACCGTGTGTTTCCAAAGATAAATACTTGTGTATTATCTTTTCCATATACTGTCAAGTACTCATACACACTGATTTAGTACTTTTATTGACTATGTTCTTACCATGTCTCAAAATTGAACATAATTTTCGATAGTAAGACACCCCGTTTGAACTTCATTGATATTTGAGCGTGTTTCATTGAAAACGTTTCTTTCAAAGAAAGTCTATAATTGTTCTTATAGACAACATCCAATTTTTTTCATGACCTAAGCTTTTCATGATAAATCATTCATATTTGATCTTTTCATACAATGTCAGATTCTCAAACAAGTAATTTGTATTCATTTCATTCATTCAATATACTTGTTTTTTAGAGAATCTTTCATGATTAAAATAATCAAATCTTCATGATTATCTTCATGAGCATACATATATCTGACATGTATTTCATTTTGTGCTTTAACTGAAAAGTTAAACCAATTGAGCAACATTGTGCTTTTAGGACAATTACATTGGAATTGTGTGAGCTTAATTGAACTTTTATGGATTCACGATCATAGTGTTTCCTACCCAAGAAGTTATTCTTGAGTGATCGAGAGGCGAGGGGTCAATATCTGAGTATGGGTGTGTGCTGAGATTAAATGAAAAGAGAGTTTGGTTAGAAATGAGCTTAAATGTTAAAAAGAAAGAGGGTGTGAGAACATAGTTAAAAGAATATCAGAACTCTACACAAACTTTTACTGAGCCGGACAACTATATTACTGTTGTTTCATAATTCTTTCGTGAACATCATTGAAACAGGCAACTAGCCCATACTAACTCTTGATTTAAACCTCACCAGCTACTCATTTCTTTCTCAACAAAGAAATGTTTTATTTTTTCATGGGGAAGCAACACATTTGCTATTTGGTCTTCATTCGGAAGATGTGGATATTGAAAAGAAGGAAGTTTGCCCCACCTTTGCACTTCGATCATGCACAATTGAGTCCATGTATTACTATTGTTGTCTCAATGGTTTACACATTTTGAGTCTTATAAACATTCATGTTTTAATTCTTTCTTGCACAAGTACGAACACACAGAAAATTCATTTTTCTGTCGGAACGTTCATAGAATAATCTTGTGTTATTTGATGATTGAATTGAAGACCTGGGGAGTGAACATCAATAAAACTCCTTGTATAGTACATTCGTTGTTCTAAGTGACTTCGTGTTACTTACAGGCATATTAACTTATTCATTTGTTGATTCAGGGTTACATTCTTATTTGTCTGAATTTGAAAAGATTCGGATGAATACATTATAAATTGACGGATGTTCAGTGGCTCATTTTTGAAAGATCATGGTCAGAAAATTATGTTTGATGATTTATCTGCTCTACGTCATCAAAAAGGGGGAGAAATAATTTCAAGAAATGTTGTATGGTGAACAAGTTTGTAATAGTTTTGGAGACAATATCAAGAAATGATGTCTAAAGTTCAGACGGTGAAAGTTTGAAAGATTTATTGTCCGAGTTATGGGGAGATTGTTCAAGATTTGAAAGAGAAAGTTCAAAGAATTTGGAAAGTTTGTTGAATATTTGATGAAATTTTCTTTGAAGATGATTTGCTAAAGCAAAGTGAGCGAAATCTGAAGACAATTTCTTTTCTGAAGTCTGAGAGAGGTTTTTATTACCTTGGGGGAGATTGTGAAGGATTCTTGCAAAAGGTTATCATAGATTTTGGAGGAGATTACGGAAGGTCTGAAAACAGTTCAAAGAAAAGAAAGATTGTTTTTTAACAGATTTATTCAAAGGGAGAGATTGACTTTCGAAGGAAAAATTATTTGTCAGAAACTTCAAGAGGAAGAATGTTCTTGAAAAAGGGAGAACGTGCTTTAAAGATGAAATTTATTTGAAGAGAAGTACAAGTTTATTCGTAAGGGGGAGATTGTTCTTTGAGACTGAAATTTAATCTGAATCCAAAGGGGGAGCTTCAATGTATCTTGTTGAAGATGATCTTGAATCCAAAGGGGGAGATTGTTAGTGCACAAATATATTGGATCCAAGATCATGAGAATCAAAGTCAAAGCTCAAGTCAAACCTTCAAGCAAAAGTCAAAGTCTTTGTAATAAGTCAAAGTCAAAGTGTTTGTATTTTCTAATTTTGTCTTTGTATTGTAATGTAGTATAAATATTTTTTCTTTGTCCTTGTAAGCGTGTGTATCAAGTGGTTCTAGTGAGACATTGTAAGTACACATCCTAGGGAGAACATAGAGAGAGATAAAGCATTCCATACGAATTGTGTAAACTGTGGATTGTTAGATCAATGACATATGACAGTTTGTGATTGAATTGTTGCTATTGATCTTGTTTAGAACTAGTATTGTGGGACACACATCTTTGGTGAACTTAATTGAAATAGGCACTAGCCCATACCAACTCTTGAATTAAACCCCACCAGCTACTCATATTTTTCTCAACAAAAAGATGCCTCAATTTTCACTGGGGACGCAACATATAATCTATCTGGTCTTCACCCGAAAGATTTGAATATTGAAAAATAAAGAAAGTTTCCCCACCTTCGACCTTCGATCATGCACATTGAGTCTGTGGAATATTGTTGTTGTATCAACAGTTTACACACTTTGAGCCTAAATAGCCTAAGTAGCTTCAATCATTCTACATTAGCACATACACACAAGGAATAAGTTTTCTTGTCATAACATTCATATAATTTTTTTTTGTGGTTTTTTGATGATTGAATGGAAGACCTGGGGGAGTGAACATCAATAAATCTCCTTTCCAAAGTACATTTGTTGTACTAAGTGGCTTTATGCTACTTATAGGCATTTTAACTGATTCATTGAAGGGAGATTGTCAAAGTTTTGAAAGAAGATTTTTCAAAAGGGGATATTGATATTCGAGGGAGATTGTTGATATCAGTAATTGTCCTAAAGGGGGAGATCATCAGGTTTTCTTATCAAAGGAGGAGATTGTTTGATAAAGATATAAAAGGGGAGGTTGTTCCTTGATGATGAATTTTTTTTTGAAGATGATTTTGAATCCAAATGGGGAGATTACTAGAGCATATTTTGTTGGGAACTGAAGATCTGAACAAGTCTTTAATGCTGCTAGTTCAGAATTACTACTGCCAGAGTACTTCAAAAGTTAATGCTGCTGAGTGTTACTACTTCTAGTAGAATTAATACTGCTAGTCAAAGTTAGTGCTGCTTGAACAAAGTTAGTACTGCTTAGCTAGTTAGTACTGCTAGAGGTTAGTGCTGCTTAGGAGTTAATACTGCCAGGACTAAGTTAATGCTGCTTCTGAGATAATGTGAAGATAATGCTAAAGAGATCGTGTTTAAAGATAAACATGGAAAGCTGAAGATAAACATGGAAGATATACTGAAGATATTTTATTTATTGTAATTATCTTTTATTTAGTATATGTATAGAATTGATAGAATAGTTTAAAAAATTGATTCTAAGTTTTTGTTTAAGAGAGAATCAACCTCAAGGCATAGATCCTAATTCTAGAGAAGTAGAATTCGTCTTGAAAGAGTCTGTTCTTCAAGATTGAGGTTGTGTGTGTGTAATCTTGTGATTTTAATACAAGTTTGCAATCTGTTAATCATATGTTGTTTTGATTCCTGTTATATTGAATATCAAAGTGTTATTCCGCAACTTCTTTGATATTATTTCTGAGTATTCATAATTCTTGTTGAGAATTCGATCCTGACAAGTGGTATCAGAGCCTGTTCTCTCAGAAAAATCTATTCATTCATCATGGAAAACTTTGCAGAATCAAACAGCATTCTGGTCTCTAAGGTTCCAATGCTCAAACCCAGTGAGTTTGACATGTGGAAGATCAGAATTAGGCAATACATTCTTCTCACTGACTACTCAATGTGGGATATCATTGAGAATGGTCCTTCTGAAGCAGGAAAAATTGGACCAGATAGGAAAAGACCTCCACCAAAGACAGATGGTGAGAGGAAGATCAGACAGAGAGATGAAGGCCTTGAGCACTGTGCTCTTGGCCATCCCCAATGAATATCAGCATCAATTTTGCAACTGCACTGATGCTCAGATTCTCTGGAATTCTCTAGAGAAAAGATTTGCTGGAACTAAAAGCATCAAAAGAAATCAAAGAGATGTTCTAAAGCAGTAGTATGAGAACTTCACTTCTTCAAAGAATGAGTCTATGACTCAAACTTTTGATAGGTTAAACAAGCTCATTGGTGAACTGGCTACTGTAGGAGTGAAGATGGAGCAAGATGATATCAACAGGAAATTCCTCAGATCTCTTGGGGATGAATGGACTATGTACACTGTCTCATATAGACAGAGTGACAATCTGGAAGAGAAGGAACTTGATGATCTATATAATGATCTAAGAGTTTTTGAAACTGAGGTAGAAACCAAGAAGAAGCCCACTGGGTATATCCACAATGCTGCAATTCTATCATCAGCTACTGATACTACTGCCAACCCTGAAGCAGTTAGTGCTGCCAGTGGAGTGAATTCAGATAAAGGCACTGAAACTGTCTTTGAAGCCTTTCTGTCCAGTCACAGCAATAATTCATTGATTAATGATGATCTGGAACAACTTCACCCTGATGATCTGGAGGAGATGGACATTAAATGGCAGATGGCCATGTTATCTATGAGGGTGAAGAAGTTTATTAAAAGAACAGGGAGGAACAACTTCTCTCAAAGAAGAGAAGATGGAGCTGGTTTTGACAAGACAAAGGTGGAATGTTATAAGTGCCACATGAAGGGACACTTTGCTAGAGAGTGCAGAAGTGGTGTTACAAACAACAACAACCAACAAGCTCAGAATGGAGGCTACCATCAAAATAAGAACCCTGCTCAAGCCCTTGTTTCTCAACAAGGAATGGGGTTTGACTGGAGTGACCAAGCTGAGGAAGTCATTCAGAATCAAGCTCTTATGGCAGAAGTGTATGATCTCCCCTCTGACGTAATTTCTAATCTTTGCACTCAATCTTGCATAGACACTGTCAAAAGGTACAGGGATCACAACCAAAGCATGTGTGATGACCTCAAAAGATTAGAAAAAGACAGAAGAGACTATGTGTTGATAGTAGAGAGATTTGAAGAACAAATCAAAGACTTTCAAGCTAATGAACTTCAACACTCTTATGACAAACTACTGGAAGTGGGAAAAGAATGAGTTAGAGACCAAACTATCTAAGTTCACAGAAGAAAATGATAGGTTGAAAGAGGAACTATCTAAGGTTAAGCTTGACATAGAAAAGTTTTCATATGCTTCAAAAGCAATGGATTCTCTTCTAAAGGCTCAGATTCATGAAAAGATGAAGCCTGGTATTGGATACAACAATACACCTCCTCCTTACAATAACAACTATATCTCTCCTACATCAGACTTGTTAGAGACCAAGGAGAAAAAGGACTTGTCTGAGGAAGCCTTTAAGATAGATCCTTTGGATGAGGTAGTAGTTAAGGATTTGACTGAGAAAGATGCAAGTGAGAATAGGAATAATGCTGTGAGTAAAGAGATACCATTACAAAACAACATTATCACCAATGAGGGATGTGGAAAAATCTGGGTCAAGTCTAAGGAGATAGAGCAGACCAAAGGAAAGGATAACAAGGTCCATTACAAACAAACCACTGTTGTGAATCCTGGTCCTTGTAAACAGTGTGCTTGCAATAAATCTAAGAGCCTAAATTCTGGTATAAAAAGAGGTAACCAAAGAAACTGGAATAATCAATGGGCTCAGAAACAAGGAGTTGATCTGAATAAAATAATCAGACCAAAACTCTGTTTCATATGTGGAAAGTTAAACCATTTGGCTAAGAACTGTTTCTTTAATCCTATTAACCAACAGATGAACTTTCAAAGATTTGTGCAAAAACCTGTTGGTTATAGGAAGGCTGGAAAGAAACATGTGGGGAAGAAATCTGTTGAAACCAAAAGCCCCATGAAGAAAAAGGTTTTAAAAGAAAGTATCAAAATATGGGTGCCTAGAAGCTCTAAAACTGTTAGTACTGCTGACAGAGATAGTGCTGCTAGAAGCATTACTGCTGCTACCAGTGTTAGTACTGCTGAAAATTTTAAAATTGCTAATACAGTTACTACTTCTAACAAGGTGAGTACTGCTAAGCATGCAAGTGCTGCTAATGCAGTTAGTACCTCTAAAACCAGTACTGCTTCTAGCAAAAGTGTTTCTAAACCCATCATTGTGACAAAGTACTCCAGAAATGAGGAGTCAAAGTTTAAAAATATTGTCAAGAAAGAATGTAAGTATTTTGATGAGAAAGGGGTACCCAAGACCACTTTGGCTTGGGTTCCTAATTCATACTAACTGATTTATCTTATGTGCAGGGCAACCAACAGCTCAAGGGAAAGAGCATATGGCATGTTGATAGTGGTTGCTCTAGGCACATGACAGGCAACATGTCATGCCTTCAGGATTTCAAGCATATCAATGGAGGACATGTTGCATTTGGAGATAATCTTACTGGTGGTAAAATAAGTGGAAAATGTAATGTTACAAATGGTAAGATGACATTTGAGGATGTCTACTATGTTGATCAATTGAAGTACAACCTGTTAAGTGTATCACAGGTTTGTGACAAACAACATAGCATATTATTTACTAATACATAGTGTATGATCCTTGCTCCAGGGTTCAAGGTAGTTGATGAAAGCGTGATACTACTTAGAACTCCAAGAAAGGATAATGTTTATTGTCTAGATATGGACAATGTTTCGAGTGATTCATCCCTGAACTGTCTTGTTTCAAAAGCTTCTGTGGATGAATCCTCTCTTTGGCACAGAAGGATGTGTCACATGAACTTCAAGACAATGAACAAACTTGTTAAAAACAACCTTGTAAGAGGTTTACCATCAAAAGTCTTTTCATGTGATGATCATTGTGTTGCTTGTCTTAAAGGCAAACAGCACAAAACTTCTCATAAGACCAAAGAGTTAGATACAACTTCTTCTTGTCTCCAGTTATTACATATGGATCTGTTTGGTCCTACAAATGTTATGAGTATAGGCAAGAAATCTTACTGCTTAGTTATTGTGGATGATTACTCTAGATTTACCTGGGTATATTTTCTAAGAACTAAGGATGAGACAAGTGGACTGATCAAATCCTTTATTCTAAGAATTGAAAACCAAACTAATCAAAGAGTAAAAGTCATTAGATCAGACAATGGGACTGAATTTAAAAATATTGATCTAAACACCTTTTGTGAAGAAAAAAGCATTGAGAGACAATATAGTGCCCCTAGGACTCATCAACAGAATGGAGTTGCTGAGAGGAGAAATAGGACACTAATAGAGGCTGCTAGATCTCTGTTGGCTGATTCAAAACTGTCAATTACCTTCTGGGCTGAAGCAGTTAATACTGCCTGTTATGTCCAAAACAGAGTTCTAGTGGTCAAGCCAAAGAACAAGACCCCTTATGAGCTTTTAAATAAAAGAAAACCTTTCATTGGATTTTTCAAACCTTTTTGGTGCCCTTGTACAATTCTCAATACCAAATCTCACTTAGGTAAGTTTGATAGCAAAGCAGATGATGGATTTCTTGTTGGTTACTCATCTCAGAGTAAGGCTTACAGAGTTTTTAACTCTTCTTCTAGAATAATTGAAGAAAGTGACAATGTCAAATGCAATGAGAACACACCAAATCCTATTGGGTCTGGTCCTCAGTGGCTATTTGACATTGATTCACTAACTAACTCTTTTGGTTTCAGTAGTGATAGTTATGCAGGTTCAGGGAGCGAAGGATCAGGGACAACACAAGTTCAAGATAGTATATCTCAATCTGTGATCTTTCCCATACCAACAGTGGATTCTGTTGAAGACTGTGAAAAGGAACCATCTACTGGACCAAATCAAAGTGAAGAAGAAAGTAGAGATGAGGAGAATCAAGAAAATCAAGAACGAGAAGTAGCTGCTGAAAACACCTCAGTTAAGTTGAATGACTCCAATCTAGAGGTGGGACTTAATGAAGAACCTACTCATCACACCAGAATTCAAAAGAATCATCCTCCACAGCTGGTAATAGGAGATATATCTTCTCCTATGATGACTAGAAATCAAAGCAGGCTGCAAGAAATGCAAAACCAACAGCATACAGTGTTCTCTTGCTTTTTATCCCAGCTTGAGCCTAAGAAGGCACATGATGCTATGAAAGAGTCCAGTTGGATAGAAGCCATGCAAGAAGAGCTACTACAATTCAAGCTGCAAGATGTTTGGGATCTGGTAGACCTTCCTAAAGGCCAAAGAGCAATAGGAACAAAATGGGTCTTCAGGAATAAGAGAGATGAAAGAGGCATAGTAATAAGGAATAAAGCAAGGTTGGTAGCTCAAAGGTATACACAAGAAGAGGGAATAGATTATGAAGAAGTTTTTGCACCTGTGGCTAGGATAGAAGCAATTAGATTATTCCTGGCTTATGCTTCTTATATGAAATTCAAAGTCTATCAAATGGATAAAGTGCATTTCTATATGGCTCAATTGAAGAAGAAGTATATGTCTGTCAACCACCAGGGTTTGAAAACCCAAGCTATCCAGACAGGGTATACAAATTGAAGAAAGCACTTTATGGATTGCATCAAGCTCCAAGAGCATGGTATGACACTCTGTCATCCTATCTCTTGGAAAATGGCTTTGAAAGAGGAGTCATTGATAAGACTCTATTTATCAAGAGAAAGAAGAAGGATATCTTGCTGGTCCAAATATATGTTGATGATATTATCTTTGGATCCACAAGAGACAATATGTGCAAGGAGTTTGAGGAACTAATGCATCAAAGGTTCAAGATGAGTTCCATGGGGGAACTTACTTTCTTCCTTGGACTCCAAGTTTAACAGAAGTCAGATGGAATCTTCATCTGTCAGTCCAAGTATGTGCAGGACATTCTAAACAAATTTGGTTTCTCAGATTCAAAACCTGCCAGCACACCTATGGAGACACACAAGCAGATAACAGCAGATCTTGAGGGGGAGGATATGGATGTTCATCATTATAGATCCATGATTGGCTCTCTCATGTATCTTACAGCCTCTAGGCCAGATATAATGTTTCCAGTCTGTGTATGTGCAAGATTCCAAGTTAGGCCAAAGCAATCTCACTATCAAGCTGTTAAGAGGATATTCAGATATCTCAAAGGGCAACCCAGATTGGGACTTTGGTATCCTCATGACTCATCATTTGACCTACTTGCATACTCAGATAGTGATCTAGGTGGCGCAAACTTGGACAGAAAATCTACTTCTGGAGGATGTCAGTTTTTGGGTGCCAGACTAGTTTCATGGCAGTGCAAGAAACAAACCACAGTGTCCACATCTACAACAGAGGCAGAGTACATAGCAGCTGCAAGTTGCTGTTCTCAAGTATTATGGATTCAGAATCAAATGTTGGACTATGGGGTAACCTTTCTACACACTCCAATTTTTATTGATAATAGCAGTGCTATTAGCATTGTGAATAATCATGTCAAGCACTCAAAGACAAAGCACATTGAGATCAAGTATCAGTTCATAAGAGACTGTAATGAAAAGAAACTTATTCAAGTTGTAAAAGTTCATACTGATAACCAGTTTGCTGATCTATTCATCAAAGCTTTTGATGTGGGTAGATTCACTTTCTTGGTAACAAGTGTGGGAATGATCAACTCTGAATAAGCACCCTCTCAAAAAGTGGTTACATACTTGTATATTGTTTATTCGTGGTGTCACTAATCTTCTTTTTCAGGATATATATAGCAGTACTCAGTGTATCACAAGCTTAAAAGAGTAAGTATGGTTAATACTGCCAGTGCACAGTCAATACTGCTAGTGGTTAATACTGCTCTCAGTTAATACTGCTAGTGGTTAATATTGCTCTCAGTTAATACTGTTAGTTAGTTAATACTGCTAGTGGTTAATACTGCTCTCAGTTAATACTGCTAGTTAGTTAATAATGCTAGTGGTTAATACTGCTCGCAGTTAATACTGCTAGTTAGTTAATACTGCTAGTGGTTAATACTGCTCGCAATTAATACTGCTTGTTAGTTAATACTGCTCTAGGTTAATACTGCTTATGTCCCGAATACTATAAATACCCTTTGCCCGCCTAAAAAGTTCATAACGACTCTTTGCATACTGTTCACTTGCGCTCTAAACCCTTTCTCTCTCAAGTTCAAAGTTTTCAGGCAAGGACCTTCAAGATCAATGGCATCAATGGCTTTCATTGACGAGCACAATGAGATTGCGATGCTAAAGAAGCCGAAACAAACCGATGGATTCCACCAAATTATGGACTTTCTCAGGACAAGCCACATTGCCCACGCTCTTACTGTATCGCCATCAATCTACATCGAGCACCAAAGGCAATTATGGGCAAATGCCACCATTGTTGCTGAGAATGGTGTGCAAATGATCAAGACAAAAGTCTATGAAAAACCGTTGACAGTTACTGAAGAAGTAATTCGCATCAGTCTACGTCTAGACGATGCCTCTGGTATAACTTCTATCTCTAATGATGAATTGTTTTCTACTCTTACAAGAATGGGGTGTGGAGGCCCATTGGGTGTATTCAAGTTCTCAAAAGCCAAATTTTCACCCCAATGGCGTTTCTTTGTCCATACCCTTATGCACTGTATCTCTAAAAAGACTACTGGATGGAGTGAGTTCAGTAGCACCATTGCTTATGCTTTGGTGTGCTTGGCCACTGCCAGAAAGTACAATTTTTCTAAAATGATTTTCAGTGATCTTGTTTCAAACTTGGGAAGCAAAAAGAGCTTTTATATGTACCCCAGGTTTGTCCAAAAAGTTATCAACCACGAATTGTCGGATATGCCTCATTTTGATGGGGTATATGTACCTAAACCCCCTAAAGGCAAGGTCTTCTCAAACATGAGAAGATCTGCTAGGGACTCGAAAGGAGTTGACAACCCATTGTTCTCTACAATGATGGTGGTGTCCCACACTGATGAAGGTATGGCAGCAGGGTCAAGGCCCCCATTAGACCATCCCACTGCTAGCCAATCCCAACCTTCCACTCTAAATCAATTCCCCAGTCTCTTCTTGATAAACCAACTTCACCAATCACCCAAACATACAAAAGGAAACAGGTAAAGAAGGCTCCTTCCCTTCTTGTACCTTCACCCACTAAGCCTTTAAGCCCTCTAAGGGAGGATTCTCCCTTAGAGAATATCTACAGGGAAACCAATAGGGTGTCTCCCAACCCTGAGGAGGTGCTCTCTAAGGAGATGGATGAGCATATGGGAAAGAAGGTTGCCACTACTTCTGCTAACCCAGAGAAGGACAGTGGTAACATCTCTAAGACCTTCCCCATGGCAACTTTGAATGAGCACTCATTCAAATGTCCCAGGTGCCAAGAAACCAAGGGGGTGGATAGTGCTTCTGCTAGGCAGAAGACTTCCACTACTAAAAGATCCCATGATCCTTCAATAGGGGGTAACACTCCTGGAGAAGGTGAGGACAGATATAACTACTATGAATTGATGGAGACAATGGGCAACATCAACCGAGATGTTATTAAACAAGGGAAAGAAATAGAAGAAATGAAGCTGGTAATTTTGTCCCAACAAGTGCAAATTACCAAACTCAAGCAACTGGTGAATAGGTTGGTACTTAAAAGGAAAAAGAAGCAATTTGTGCTAAAGAAGAGGGTCAGTGCTAAAGATGCTTCCAAAAAGGGGGAGAATTCAAGTTCAGAACAGATAGATCAACAGATTGAGACAAAACAAGCAGCAGAAACTGTTAGTGCTGCTGAAACTTCACAAGCAGCAGTAACAGAGTTAACACCAACAGAGATTGAAGTAGCAGAAATGCTTGTCAAAGCAAAGAATGACACTCCCAAAGCAAAGGGAGTGGTCATAAATGAAGGGGGAGCAAAGAAAACAGAGAAGAAAGAAATGGCTGCAGATGCAAGGAAAAAGGGAAAAGCAAAGATGACAGAATCTGATCAACCATCTAAAAAGCAAAAGATGATTGAGTCAGATGCAGCATTAGCAAAGAAAGTGCAAGAAGAGTTAGATCAAGCAGAAAAGGAGCAGGTTGATAAAGATAGAGAAATGGCCAGAGCACTTGCAAATGAGTTAAATGAAGCATTTCAGAAAGGTTTGGAAACATAGAAGGCAAAGCAAAGAGCAATGAGCTTGAGAAAGGCTATGATGGCCAGAACAAGTGCTAAGAAGAGAAGACCTTCACAAACTTACCTTGCAACTCAGGAAAGAAACAAGATGATAACTTTCTTGAGGAGTGCAATTGGTGTAAAGAAAGAAATGTTTGTGAAGATGACCTTTGATCAAATCAAGGATCTATATGAGAAAGAAATGGGAAAGCTGAAGAGCAATGAAAAGGATAGAGTGGAGTTTGAAAAGAAAGACAAGGAGAGACATGATGTGAATATCAATCAACCTTTCCCTGAAAGTGAAGAGGGAACTCCTATCAAAGAAAAGGCAGAGAAAAGGGAAGAAAAGAAGAAGGAAACTACTATAAGGCAAGTTCAAAAGACCCTGAAGAGAACTAAGATGATGGCCAAAAGAAAGAAGAATGAAAAGAAGCCTAGAATAGAAGAAAAGAAAAAGGTTGCTGAAGAAGAAAAGGCACCTAAGAATGAAGCTGAATCTCAGGAAGTACCACAGTGTTTAGATGTAAACATGTATATGGTGGTAATAGATAAAATTCCAAAGCCTATCTCAGCTGAACCTGTTGGATTCAAACCTCCTGAAGTTATCCACTGGGATATTATGATGGTGGATGGCAAAGAGTACATCAGATTGAAAAGAAAGGATGACAAGTATGAAGTCTATAGCACTTGGAACAAAATTGTCAGAGAGTGTTCAAGATCTGATTTGGAAGAAATGTTTGAAGTGGGTATGAAACTACATGCAGATCAGTTGAAAGCCCCAGGGTTACCAATAGTGAAGCTGGTCATGGAATACTTGTGCATGTTGTTCAATCCAGAAGCAGTGAAGCATTTAATCAGAGATGTGTTCAAAATTGTTAGAGGATGGACTCTATATGAAAGGAGTGGAGTCTATGAACTGGCATTGGATACTTTTCACATGGAGTATTACTTGGTGGATAGGATATACAACCACACAAATCTGAAGCTTCATGCCATGCTAAATAAGAAGTTGGGTTGTGCATCAAATTCAGAAATGGCTAAGTACCTAATTCAGAGAATTATCAATCAGAGCATGGGACTGGATCCTAACATTGGAGTAGATCAATGAAGATTTTAGAAGCATTTGAAGAACTTGACTTCTCTTTCTAAAAGTCAAGTTAGGGGGAGATTGTTGGGAACTGAAGATGTGAACAAGTCTTTAATGCTGCTAGTTCAGAATTACTACTGCCAGAGTACTTCAAAAGTTAATGCTGCTGAGTGTTACTACTTCTAGTAGAATTAATATTGCTAGTTAAAGTTAGTGCTGCTTGAACAAAGTTAGTACTGCTTAGCTAGTTGTTGATCCAAACTCTCTCAGTGATTTGATAACGACCCTCTTCTGTACTTAGTGAAAATTACGTTTTAATATGTATTAGTGTTTCACCATCAGCGATCAGACTGAGTCTGTTCAGTTATCGCTGATAGTCTTTCTTATAAACATTTATATGTATTAGTGTTTCACTATCAATGATCAGACTGAGTCTGTTCAGTTATCACTGATAGTTCCTAAAGTAAACAGCCAACGTAATCCCTGAAGACAAGTCTCGCGTCAACAGATGTTCATAGCTGAATCAAAGACGAAGCTGCTGAACAAAGAGAAGTCTACTAGTGACCTGATGCGGATATCAGTGAAGCAAAGACAACTCTACTTATACGCGAAGGAACATGAGAAAAAGCTTCAGCGATAGCTGAACCTCTTTATCTTTGAACTTAGAGATACTCAGCGATCAATCGATCACAAAGCTTATGCCTCAAGTTTCCTTTTGTCTATCCTTGCACAACCTAGTACGATGTGTCAGAACGGACAAGTCTCTGCAACCATTCGTACAACAACTCTGTCAACTACACTGTTCATGACCCGGCCGAAAGCATGTCTCCCAAAAGTCAGACTTCCAAAGCCAATCAGTGAACGCCACGTGTAAAGTATCCTGCCATGCATTTAATGCATAGGGTATAAATAGGAAGTTTACCCCTTCATCTGAAAGTGTGCTTCATCCTTGAACTCAATATAGAAACCCTTGTTTTCTATATCTCTTAATCCCCTCTCTCTCTGAATTTCTTGTGCAATTATCTTAGTGTTTCTTAAGTTTGTTTAGATTGAGTCTGTCTTAATCTTATTCCGCAACAAACTTGTAAATTGTATTTTGATTTATCAATAAACAATTTATTAAACTTTAAATTCTGTGTTTGTATTCAACCCCCCCCCTTCTACAAACTTGTTTAGCACCTTCGGGACCAACAAGTGGTATCAAAGCAGTTTGTTTAAATCTAATAAACAAGATCTTGCTGTATACTCTTCCTTGCTATTCTAAAATGGCATTAAACACAAACACAAACTACTATGATAATGGTTCACTTTCTAAACCTCCTCGATTTAGCAGAGATAACTTTTCTCTATGGAAAAATCGAATGATTCTATTTCTTGAAGGTGCGGATCCTACTATACCTGAATATATAGAAAACGGACCCTATGAACCTGTTAGAATTATAGTTGCGGTTCCCGCCACTGCCACCACTGAAGTTGTCCCTGAACGATATGTCGTTAAGGAAATAAGACAGTGGAGTGATGAAGATAAAAAGAAGGTAGGCATAGATGCAAGAGCAAAGACCATTATTTCAATGGCTCTGCCTGATGAAGTTTTCCATTCCATCATGCATCAGAAAACTTCTAAAGAAATGTGGGAAACCATATGTGTTCAATATGAGGGCACCACTGAAATCCAAGAGACTCGAAAGATTAACTTGGTAAGACAGTATGAAAGTTTCATCGCTGGTAAAAATGAATCTCTTTCTGACGTCCATCAGCGGTTTAACTGCCTAATCATTGACCTAAGAACTGTTGGTAGGACCTATTCTAATTCTGAGGTCCTAACAAAATTCTTGGAATGTCTTCCTGAAAGCTGGGACAGTTATTCAATATGTCTTAAGCTGACAAAAGACTTACATACTCTCTCTTTAAGCACTCTGTATGGAATATTGCTCAACTATGAGCAATCAAATCTTCTGAAGAAAAATCTTGTAAAAGATTCTAAAGATTCCAAAAGTACTCCTGTTGCTTTAGTCTCTTCAGAGATAATTCCATCTCAGCGATCTACTCTCACTATCACTGAGTTAGATTCTGAATCTGAGGATCTATCAGACCCTGATCTTTCAGAGTTTGATGAGTCCTTAGCACTCTTGACAAACTCTTTTAAGAGATTTGCAAGAAAGAGTAACTTCCGAAGAAGTAAACCTCTCTCTCTTACTGAAAAGCCAAAATCAACTCCGGTTGATAAGGCTACTGCCACTTGCTATAACTGTGAAAAGATTGGACATTTTGCTAGTGAGTGCAGGTCGAAAAAGGTCTTCAAACCTTCTACCTCAAGAAGATCCAGTGATGACAAATACCATAAGCTGAAGAACAAATATCAAAAGCTGAAAAGCTATCAGCGAAAAGGTAAAGGTCTCATCGCTGAAGAACACGACTGGGCTGAATCAGAAGAATCATCTTCTGATGAAGAAGAAGTCGCTAATCTTTGCCTCATGGCTGAGATTAAAGAAGAAGTGGAAGAACCATCTGAACCTTCTATGAGCTACATATCATCTCAGGTATCTATCTCTACAAATCCCTCTCTACCTGAAGCTGAGAGAAGTCGCGCTGTTGATGTGCTGACGATTGACCTTTATAATGCCCTAAACGACAAAACTCAAACTGAGAATAAAAATGTTCATTTAACTCAAGAGCTGGAGAAATGTCATGAAAAGATCAAAGAACTAAATCTTTTAGAAGAAAAGTTGAAAGATCAAGTCATTATAAATGAAATCATCAGTATTGAACGCGAACAAGCCATTGCTGCTCTAAAAACAGAAAAGGCTCATGTTGAAAAATGGTGCAAATCATCAACAAAGATCTCTGAGATAATAAATGCTCAAACTCCTGATAGTGATAAAACTGGTCTTGGTTTTTGGACACCTCAGGACGATCCTAAGGAAGAAAGTTCCTCGCTTAAGTTTGGAACTTTTGTCACCTCTTTCTTTGACACTTCTTATAATCAATTCTATCCCTGTTCTTCTTCAAATCACATCCCTGAGGAAAATTCCAAAGACACTAAGTCTACGGATAAAGGAAAGTCCATTCTCCTTCCTCAGAAGGCAACCAGGAAAGCAAAGCTGAAAGTTCCTTCTAAACCTTCAGCTAAGTAATCCTCTAGCTCTGTGATAGAAATCTTTGATCTCTGTCCTCCAAAGCTGAAGATTGATCTTAAAACCTCGAGATCTGAAGAAATGAAAATTCCTCCCAGATCTCAAGAGAAAAGTCTTCTTGGACCTGGCCCTGCTCATCTTAAACTTGCAAAACCTTCTACTTCTGATCCTAAAACCATTTTCAGATATAGAAAATGTTATCACTGTGGTTTTACTGATCATATTGCAAGTAAATGTCCAACTGCCACTGAAGCTGATAAAATAGCTAAAGTGAAGAAAAATGTTTCTAAAGCTAAGAAGGTCACCAAGGCTGAAAAATCAACCAAGGTGAAAAATACCACTAAGGTTAAGAAATTAACCAAAGTGAAGATTACCACTGAAGCTGAATCTTCATCAGCTGAGAATACTACTGAACTTACCTTATCCACTAACTCTGAAGGACCCATTGAAAAGTGGGTACCAAACAACGCTTAATCTTCCTTATGTGTGCAGGGATCAAAGGGCATCTGGTATCTTGATAGTGGATGTTCTCGTCATTTGACTGGACAAAGAGACCTGCTCACTGAATACAAGGAAGAGAAAGGTCCCTCTGTGACCTTTGGTGGAAATGGTAAAGGATTTACCCGAGGGTTTGGTGTCCTCAGCAATGGGACAACTACCTTTCGAAGAGTCACTTATGTAGATGGACTGAAGCACAATCTTCTAAGCATCAGTCAGCTATGTGATAAAGACCATGAAGTACGCTTTACTAAGAAAGAATGTTCAGTGTTAAATGAGAAAGGAAAACTTGCTCTCAGTGGTCATCGCAGAGAAAATGTCTATGTAATAGATATGGACTCTACTATCACTGAAAACTTATGTTTTCTATCTAAAGCCTCTTCTGATGTCAACTGGCTATGGCATAAAAGGCTCTCTCATCTAAATTTCAAAACCCTGAATTCTCTCTCATCTAAGGAACTAGTTCCTGGTCTTCCTCAGCACTCATATGCTAAAGAATCTCTCTACTCAGCATGTGAAAAAGGAAAACAAACAAAAGCAAGTTTCAAGTCGAAACAAGTTTCCTCAGTAACAAGTCCTCTTCAGCTCTTGCATATGGATCTGTTTGGCCCTGTCAACATCCAATCAATAGCTGGAAAGAAATATACACTTGTCATTGTAGATGAATATTCTCGTTACACCTGGGTTATCTTTCTTCGCTGTAAGAGTGATACTCCAGAAGAACTAATATCTTTTGTGAAAAAGATGGAAGTGCTGAACAATCTTACTGTTCGTTCAATAAGAAGTGATCATGGAACTGAATTCAAAAATAGTTCCCTGAATAATTTCTTTGAGAACAAGGGAATCTCTCACAATTTCTCTTCAGTAAGAACACCTCAGCAAAACGGAGTCGCTGAAAGAAGAAACAGAACGATCATAGAAGCTGCTAGATCAATGCTCAGCGATTCTCATCTCCCTACTCAATTTTGGGTTGAAGCTGTAAACACTGCATGTTTTACTCAAAACAGATCGCTGATAATAAAGCGATTTGGGAAGACAGCTTATGAACTTTTTGTTGGAAGGAAGCCTTCTATCAGCTTTCTTCATATCTTTGGTTGTCAGTGCTTTATCTTAAACAACAGAGATCAACTTGGAAAGTTCGACCCAAAAGCTGATGATGGAATATTTCTAGGATATTCCTCCATCTCCAAAGCCTACAGAGTTTTCAACAAGAGAAGACAAACCGTAGAAGAAACAATTCACGTCACTTTTGATGAAACTCGCTCAGCGAACTCCAAACCAATCGCTGACAATGAAGAGTTAAATGCTTGGATGCTTTCTCACTACAGAGAAATTGAACCTTTCTTCTCTAACCATCAGCATTCAGATCCTCCAGTCACTGATGATAATCCAAACATTATACATCCTACCGCTGAATCCAACTCATGGGTTTCAGCTGAACCTCTAAACACACTCCTACCATCAAATCTGCCTTTATCTGAAAACCTCTCCAGTGAATCTACTCAACAGTTAATCGCTGATGAACCTCAATCGTCCTCATCAGTAAACATTCAAATTATTGATCCAACCTCTGAGTTAAGCAATAATGCTCCTGCTCAGCGATGGACAAAAGATCACCCAATAGATCAAATTCTTGGTGATCCAGATGCAGGTATTCAGACATGACGAAGCTCAGGTAATATCTGTCTCTTTGTAAACTTTCTCTCCTTAATAGAACCAAAGAAGACTGATGATGCCCTCAGAGATCCAAACTGGGTCAGCGCTATGCAAGAAGAGCTGACTGAATTTTCTCGAAACAAAGTTTGGAATCTCATTCCTAGACCATCTGATAAAACTCTAATAGGCACCAAATGGGTGTTTAGAAACAAGTTAGATGAACATGGAACTGTAACCCGCAACAAGGCTCGACTTTTTGCTCAGGGATACAGACAAGAGGAAGGCATAGACTATGATGAAACCTTTGCCCCTGTGGCCAGGCTCGAAGCAATTCGACTATTCTTAGCTTATGCAGTCTATAAAGACTTCATCGTGTATCAAATGGATGTAAAATCAGCGTTTCTAAATGGAAAGCTGAATGAAGAAGTCTATGTAGAACAACCACCAGGGTTCTATGACCCTAAGCATCCAAATTATGTTTATAAATTGGATAAGGCTCTCTATGGTCTAAAACAAGCCCCTCGTGCTTGGTATGACACTCTCATCTTTTCTTATCTCTGAAAATTTTGAACGTGGCAAGATTGATAATACGTTATTTTTTAGAAAGATAAAAGGTCATATAATTCTTGTACAAATATATGTCGATGACATAATATTTGGTTCTACTAACCCATCTCTGTGTACTCACTTCTTGGTCTTCAGATTAAACAATCTGACAAAGGTACTTTTATCAGCCAAGGTAAATATGTTAAAGATATGCTGAAGAAGTTTGATCTTACTCAAACTTCAGCGATGAAAACTCCTATGGCACCACCCCTGACACTTAACAAAGATCCTTCTGGAAAACCTGTTAATGTCACTGCCTATAGAGGAATGATAGGCTCTCTATTGTATCTCACAGCAAGCCGACCTGACATCATGTACTCTACTTGTTTATGTGCACGCTATCAATCTGAACCCAAGGAATCCCATCTGATCGCTGTAAAGCGAATTTTCAGATATCTGAAAGGAACTCCTAACCTCGGTCTTTGGTATCCCAAAGACTCAGGGTTCGATCTAACTGGTTATTCTGATAGTGATTTTGCAGGATGTAAACTTGACAGAAAGAGTACCACTGGTGGATGTCAACTCTTGGGAGGAAAGCTGGTAAGTTGGACAAGCAAGAAGCAAAATTTTGTGTCCACTTCCACAGCTGAAGCTGAATACGTAGCCGCTGGAAGCTGTTGTTCTCAAATCTTATGGATGAGAAATCAACTGTTAGATTATGACCTTCAGTTATCAAAGATTCCTATCTATTGCGACAGCACTAGTGCTATCGCTATAGCAAATAATCCTGTGCTACATTCAAAGACAAAACACATAGAGATCAGATATCACTTTATCAGAGATCATGTGATGAATGGTGATATTGAACTTCACTTTATTCCTACTGACTTTCAGCTTGCTGATATATTCACCAAACCTCTTGATGAGACAAGGTTCAACTTTCTCATCAGTGAGCTTGGAATGCTGAACCTTGAAGAATAATTCTTCAGCGTTCATGCATTGTGTCAGTAATCAAAAGTTCCCTTTCATCATTCTCTCTGATAAATATTCTGACTCTCAGGTATGGTTTCTCGATCCCTACAACTGAATCTTCATCCAGTTAAGATATTTTTTAAAATATAAATCTTAATCATTGAATCTTTCTTCAAATGATTAAAAGCTTTTTGAATTTAAATTTATCACTGATATTTATATTCAGTGATCCTTTTAAAAGAAAATCTATCCCTATCTTTTCATAAGGGATACTTTCAAAAAGAAAATTCTATTGCTGATATTTTTTCTTCAGTGATAAATTCAAAACGGACAAATGAACAGTCTCTTTCTTAACTATGACATCATTTGAACCGACAATCCACGACATGCCTTTTTTCTGACACGTTCGTCCGTTGTTCTTCTATCCAATCACCTTTGTGGGACGTGTCCATGTCATGATGTGCATTTGTTTTCCCGCTTCTCTCACGCTCTCTCTCCTCCTTCTCACATATAAAAGGAATGTTTTTTCCATTCTATCAATTTACGTTTTCTGGAAATACTTTCTAAGCAAGAATACTCTCTCAAGCATTCTAGCATTCTCAAGCTTTCTGCATCATCCTCTTCAAGATCAACAGGTTATTCTTGATTTCTTATCTTAAATCTTTTCACATAAACCCCATTTATGGGTTTATAAGACTCAAATCTCATAAAATCATTTTTTTGATTTTATTCTTTACAAACCATTTTATTCTTTATTCAAAATCAATGGTTTTTCTTCTTATTCTTGAATCTTGTTCTAAGATAAACTGTTTTCCTCTAAAAATATGTTGATTTTCTATGTTTCTTTCCCCAAATAGAAACTAGCAAATCTTCTTTATTTTTCGACTAAACCTTTCTTCTACTCGTTTATCTATTCAATCAGAATGACTCAATCTACACTTATCGCCTCAAAGAATGTCAAGTTCGCCATTTCTGACTCAGAGCTCCCAAAGAACAATCATCTTGCTCGCCTCGAGTTTGATGGTATCAAGTACCCACATCTGGTGGAAGCTGCACAATTCCTAAGGCAATCCTGCATTGCCTATGCTATCACTGTGGATCCGACACCCTCCAAAGCTCTTCTCCAGCAATTCTGGTTTACTGCTGATGAAACCTCAATCACCAACAAAAAGGGTGAACAGGTTCCTGCTATCTCCTTCAGCACTCAACTTGGCTCAGGGATCATGACTGCCCTAGGCCTGAGGAAAGCTCTGCGTTTTCCCGACAAACCCAGGAATGGATTCGACTCCTTGCCAACTGAAGCTGAACTCATCCAATTCCTGGATGCCATGGAATATGCTTGGGAACCCAAACCAAGGACGACTATTCCCAACAAGAAGTTGACTCTTGTGAAGAAGGCACTGATGCCTTCCCAGCTAAACTACTTCTTCTCACACATCATTCAGTGTATGAGTGGAAAGAGTGGGTCACTGGATCAAGCCAGCAAGGTTCAGGTCCAGATGGCTTACTCAGTGATCGCTGGACGTAACTTCGACTACGCAACAGCTATCTTTGACGACCTGAAGTCAAAGATAGAGAAGACTGAGAGGGATCCCAAGGTTCCTTACGTACGCTTCATCTGCGCGTACCTGAAGTTTCTCTACCCTACCACTTACCCCACCAACTCGGATGCATCTTTTCCGAAAGTGGGTCAGAGATCACTAGAGGTCAAGACGCTCCCCAACGAGGTAAGTATTTCTCAACTTCGCTCTCGTCTCTCTCTTCTCACTTCTTCGTCTTCAGCGGCCACGCAGGAGGTTCCTTCTTCTGCTATCCCTGCCGCTACCCCTTCCAAAAGACCATCAACTGGCTCCCTTGGTCCTTCGAAGAAGACCAAGGTAACCAAGGAGAAAGCTACTTCTAGCTCAATACCTAAGGATGTTTCTCTACAAACTTCCTTAGATGATTTCGTGGGTCTCTCCTCCACATCCTTAGCTCAAACCACTTCAACCGTGCCAGCGATCTCGGTCGCTGTCACAACAACAGTGACAAAACCTGCGGTAACTACCCCTATCCCTACATCTTCTATCCCCATCTCTAGTCCCCCTATTTCTTTGGTCTCTACCACTCCTCAGCTTGGACCAATAGGACCTGAACATCATTCTTTTGAGGAATCTTTGCAATTCTACAAAATGTTTGATAATTCAGGTAATCCTATAATCTTATACACTTCTCCCAACTCACCATATAAGCCTGGTTCTGAAAAATTAACTTATCTTTCAGGTCCTAGTCTGGCGACTGTTGACACCAATGTCAACAGTTTGAGTTCAAAGGTGGATTCTCTCTCTGCTTCTCTCAACAACACCACCAGCGCTGTTCAAACAGCTGGTGATGCATTGAAGACGCTGACTGCCACCTGCGCCTCCAAAGCTGATCTTTCTCACATCGCTACTCTTCAGGCAGCGATTGTCAAAGTCAGGGAAGAATCCAAGCAGCAGTATGATGATCTGTCTGCAAAGATCGATGCCTGCACTACGACTCTTCAGCAAGTCCTCGACAAGCTGAATGCACCAGCTCCAGTTCCTGCTCCATCATTTACAGAAGATGATCGTTCAGCCCTGACCATAGATGTGGAATTCATTCACCTAGCTACGTCCGACATCCCTGCACTTGAAGGACGACTCACAGGTCTGGAGGCTGAAGTCCAGAAGCTGGCTACTGCAACAACTTCATCTCCAAAAGATCTCTCCCTTGTTGATAATGACAAAGAGGGGGAGAAGACAGCTGAAGAAAACACGGATGCTGAAGTTTGTGCTGAACCACCGAAGGAAACTCCCTCTCAGGTTGAGGGGGAGATAGTTGCTGATAAAGCCCCTCCCACCATCGCTGAAATAGTCGATGATGATGAGGAGGATGAAGATGATGATGAAGACCTTGATCTTGAAGATCAAGTGGATGACTCTCATCAAGATGATGATGATGACGATGAGGAAGATCCATCTCTCTGGTGTTCTTCAGCCGCCACATCATCAGCGATAGCTTCGAAAGAAGTTATCCAAGCAGGGGGGAGACAAGGATCATCTTCAGGAACCCCTTCCCAAAGCAAAGGTGTATCTGCTAAGGAAACCCTGATGATGATCTCACTACCTGAGGAGAATCCTTCTCAGGTATGCCTTACTCTTGTTCCCTTATCTTTCTATAAAAATCCTACCCCTGTTTCTTTCTAGCCTTTATCTCTCTTCTTTCCTTAAAAATAATCTAACTTCTTTTTCATTTTCTAACCAGACAGTTCTCACCCCTGCTTAAGGGTTCTGAACTACAAATAATTCCAGCTACTATCGCTGAAGAAATAATCCCAATCTCTATCGCTGAGATTGATGAAGAAGAAGAAGAAGATTCCCTGCTCCATCCAGGAAGGCCCTCTAGACCATCTCATTGGTCAGAGGAAGTGGTAAAGAAAAGAGGTGAAATGATCGCTCAACTAGAAAGTCAACGGCTGAAAATTCCTCTTCAAACATCCTTCTCAGAGCTCGACTTCCTCACTGATGCTGAACGAGAAGAATCTGCCAAAGCTGAGAAACTGTTCGCTGAATGCAGACGAGATGCTCAACTCGCTTTAAAGATTCAATCTTCTCAAGTCAAGGACAAGAAGCTGAAAAGAAAGCCTGTGGAAGTTCAAGCTGCACTGCTGAAAGAAATTGAAGAGGAACGCTCCAAAGAACAAGAGATCAACGATAAGTCTATTGAATGGTGCAAACAGAAGATGGATTATCGCTCTGATCTTCTTCCAATAACAGCCGTGACTATCTCTGGTCGTAAGAAGAAGGATCAATTCTCAGTGACCATGGAGATTACCAGAGAGGATGGAACTCAAAAAGCTATGTACGTTTCCAAACTTGAAGGTTTCGGGTTTACAGAGTGGATAGAATTCTGGGATGCGCTGAAGAAATCGAAATCTACATACAGAGGCTACGTTGAAGGACTTCTTAAAGCTCTCATCAACAGAGTCACTTCTGTACTGAATCTGCCATCTCCTATCCCTCCCAATCCCAAGAAACTCAAGAGAAGAATTGGGTCCTCCTCCTCTGAAGACGTCGCCATCATCAGGAATGAAACTTCTATCAAATTTTCAAGAGATGCACTGTTTGGTCCTCCTCCTGATCTTTCAGTTCTGGATTTATCTCTGCCTCCTGGTGGTCCTTTCCAAGCTGGTCAAGTAATTGACAATCCTTATGGAATATTCTTCAGAGATGATGATGAGGAACTCAAATTTCAAAGAGTCTCTGAGATTCCTATCTGTCCTCTGAATCATCTCAAGGATCTCTTATGCTTATGGTGTGACTTCTTCCCTGCTGCTGAGAAAATCAAAGAAATTATCAGCCAAGAATCCTTGGAACGAAGACAGAAAGGAGAAGAAATACCTGAGTATATGATAAATCCTCCTAAATCTTCTTATAGCTGATAGATTAGTTTTCTCTTCTGTAATCTATTAGTTGTACTTACAGTAGTTAGTTATTTACTTGTAATTTTCATTCCTTGTAATTCTCTTCTTGAATTAATGAAATTTCAGTAAAGTACTTAACTTCATCAGTGCTGTAAAAGATCCCTCAAAATAGTAATTGGGACATGTATGTTACGAGTCCTGATTATTCCATCATTTTGAATCATAAAGTAATTTTCTTCAGTTACTTTGTCATTATCAAATAGGGGGAGATTGTTGATCCAAACTCTCTCAGTGATTTGATAACGACCCTCTTCTGTACTTAGTGAAAATTACATTTTAATATGTATTAGTGTTTCACCATCAGCGATCAGACTGAGTCTGTTCAGTTATCGCTGATAGTCTTTCTTATAAACATTTATATGTATTAGTGTTTCACTATCAATGATCAGACTGAGTCTGTTCAGTTATCACTGATAGTTCCTAAAGTAAACAGCCAACGTAATCCCTAAAAACAAGTCTCGCGTCAACAGATGTTCATAGCTGAATCAAAGACGAAGCTGCTGAACAAAGAGAAGTCTACTAGTGACCTGATGCGGATATCAGTGAAGCAAAGACAACTCTACTTATACGCGAAGGAACATGAGAAAAAGCTTCAGCGATAGCTGAACCTCTTTATCTCTGAACTTAGAGATACTCAGCGATCAATCGATCACAAAGCTTATGCCTCAAGTTTCCTTTTGTCTATCCTTGCACAACCTAGTACGATGTGTCAGAACGGACAAGTCTCTGCAACCATTCGTACAACAACTCTGTCAACTACACTGTTCATGACCCGGCCGAAAGTATGTCTCCCAAAAGTCAGACTTCCAAAGCCAATCAGTGAACGCCACGTGTAAAGTATCCTGCCATGCATTTAATGCATAGGGTATAAATAGGAAGTTCACCCCTTCATCTGAAAGTGTGCTTCATCCTTGAACTCAATATAGAAACCCTTGTTTTCTATATCTCTTAATCCCCTCTCTCTCTGAATTTCTTGTGCAATTATCTTAGTGTTTCTTAAGTTTGTTTTGATTGAGTCTGTCTTAATCTTATTCCGCAACAAACTTGTAAATTGTATTTTGATTTATCAATAAACAATTTATTAAACTTTAAATTCTGTGTTTGTATTCAACCCCCCCCCCTTCTACAAACTTGTTTAGCACCTTCGGGACCAACACTAGTTAGTACTGCTAGAGGTTAGTGCTGCTTAGTAGATACTGCCAGGACTAAGTTAATGCTGCTTCTGAGATAATGTGAAGATAATGCTGAAGAGATCGTGTTTAAAGATAAACATGGAAAGTTGAAGATTAACATGGAAGATATACTGAAGATATTTTATTTATTGTAATTATCTTTTATTTAGTATATGTATAGAATTGATAGAATAGTTTAAAAAATTGATTCTAAGTTTTTGTTTAAGAGAGAATCAACCTCAAGGCATAGATCCTAATTCTAGAGAAGTAGAATTCGTCTTGAAAGAGTCTGTTCTTCAAGATTGAGGTTGTGTGTGTGTAATCTTGTGATTTTAATACAAGTTTGCAATTTGTTAATCATATGCTGTTTTGATTCCTGTTATATTGAATATCAAAGTGTTATTCCGCAACTTCTTTGATATTATTTCTGAGTATTCATAATTCTTGTTGAGAATTCGATCCTGACATATTTGTTGTCTTCAAGATCATGTACGGAAAAGCTCAAGTCAAAGCCTTCAAAGCTAAAGTCAAAGTCAAAGCTATTATTAAAGGAAAGTGAAAGTCAAGCAAAGTCAAAGTGTTAGTTAGTTTGTGTTTTGTTCCTTGTAAGCTTGTAGGTATAAATAGGTTTTCTTGTGTAATATGTCTTTAGGAGTGTGCTTACTTGGAAAATCTTGGAAAGAGAAATATTGTAAGAGAGAGAGAGAGAGATAGATTTATGTGAATTGTAATATGTGGAGTTGAATCAATACATATGGCATTTGGCATCAAATTCTATTGATCATCTTAATTGAAGTGCACATTTTGGGACACACAAATCCCAAGTGGTCAAGGCCTCAATCAAGAAACTTATCTCATTAGAGTAGGTGACACACGTTGGGGATCACATTATGGTACTATCGTGAGTATGATTATTTTATTTTCATCTGTAATAGATGTGCTTGAAATGATAGAGGAAGACGGATTAACCCAAGTACAAAAATGTAAAGCTCTTCATCTATCTACATCCTTGCAGTCTTTTGATTTCGTATTATGTTTGCACCAGATGAAGACTTTATTGGGCATTACCAATGAGTTATATCAAGTATTGCAAAGAAAAGAACAAGACATTGTAAATGCAATGAACTTTGTTGGACTTTGCAAAAAGAAAGTACAAACTTTGAGGGATGATGGTTGGGATTTTATGCTCAAGCAAGCTACTTTATTTTGTGAGAAACATGATATTAATGTTTACAACATGGATGATTATGTTCTTACTTCCTGGATGGTCACGTCGAAAATCTCCACGGATGTCAAACTTACACCACTACCGTGTTGATTATTTTATGCAGTTATTGATATGCAACTTATGGAATTGGAGAACCGTTTTAGTGAGAGTAGTACTAAGTTGCTTCTTTGCATGTCATGTCTCAATCTGAGCGACTCTTTTTTAGCTTTTGATAAAAGCAACTTAATTCGTCTTGCTCATTTCTATCCAAATGATTATTCTGAGATGGAGATTATGATACTTGATGATCGACTTGAAACCTACATTCTTGATATGCCGACTTCATCAAGTTTTTCATATCTAAATTGGATTGGTGGTCTTGCACAGAATATGGTTGAAACAAAAAGAGATGATGTTTTCCTGTTGGTTTACTTGCTTATAAATTTACCACTGATATTACCGGTTGCAACGACAACAGTTGAAAGAGCATTTTCTGCTTTGCATATTTAAAAAACAGGTTATGCAATAGCATGAGAGATCAATGGATGAACGATAACTCGTCGAGGTCATTGTTGAAACGGCAAGGTTAGTGCACCACCTTTGTAATATATACATTTGTTTTTTGACTGAACATTGCTATCAATACAATATCATTTTGTATTTAGTTTTCTGTTTTATTAATGAGGACCACTCTAAACAAAATTCCCAGATCCACTCTTGTATATATATATATATATATATATATATATAGAGAGAGAGAGAGAGAGAGAGAGAGAGGTGGTTTTTATTCTTTTTCATGTATGTAGTTATTTTCCCATTTAAGATATAGGGTTGGTCCGGTGAGAAGTCGAGTTAACGTGAGAAGCGTGAGAATTGATTATCAATCGTTGGATACACATTAGGATGAGATGCACCAGATCAATTTCCTTATGAAGCGTAATTCGTGGATAGGTTTGAGATTATAAGTGATCAAGGGTTCAGATCCACTTCTCACACTTCTCAAATTAACTCAACTTCTCACACGATCCATCACCTTAAGATATGTATATATATATATATATATATATAGAGAGAGAGAGAGATAGAGAGAGAAGTTCAAACGAGAACAATATCTATTTAAGAAAACACGAGAACGACAAATCACATGTGATTTTATATTAGCAGTCAAAAAATGTATGCAGACGACTTTTGCCGCGACTTCAGGTTTGGAAAGTCACTTGAATCTCATGTAAAATCACATGTGATTTTGAAGTGATTTGTTGTTCTCGTGTTTTCTTAAATAGAAATTGTTATCTTTTACACCTGACACTCTCTCTCTCTCTCTCTCTCTCTCTATATATATATATATATATATATATATATATATATATATTTATTTATATATATGGTCAGGAACGCTAAATAACTGGAAAACAAAAAAACCATGAAAAAACGAATAAAAGAGTATATTAATATGGATGTCATATAAATGTGAAAAATATGATCCATTTTCTGGTGTAATTTGTTTCGTTCGAATTTTGATTATATTTTGTATTTTTTTATTTAAGTAATAGGGGGTGGGAGATTTTTTTAATTGAAAAAATAATGTTGTAGCCGCCTATTTAATCACATCCATTAGATCAATCTATAAACAGTTGATTGAGGGTTTTTCGAGTTTTCCCTCTCTCTCTCTCTCTCTCTCTCTCTCTCTATATATATATATATATATATATATATATATATATATATAGCCTTAGATTCATTTGAGAAATGGTAAATATATGAGAAATAGAGAAGTAATCCTAGCCATTCATATGGTCAATATCGGATTTGACTAATCAAATATTGCGGCTTTGACTGGTCAAAAGTTGCGGCTTTGACTGATCAAAAGTTGCGGCTATTCCAAAAATAGAATGACACTTTCGTAATTTTTACAAAATACACGGGTTGTGTTCATATATGAACATGTATAATTTACATATGAACTATATGTTCAAATATGAATCAGTGTAATTCACATCTGAACTCTTTTAACTTATTCATATATGAACCTTTGTGATTCATATATGAACTAATTAACTAATTCACATATGAATGAATTAACTGTAAGTTCATATATGAATCAGTTGAACTAATTAACAAATTCATATATGAACTTTTGTGATTCATATATGAAGTAATTAACTGTTTCATATATGAACGTATAGTTCATATGTGAATCATATAGGTTCATATATGAACCCATCCTGCGTATTTTACGAAACTACTCCTCTACCTTCTATAGACCATGCAAAAAATTATCCAGTGCTTCGCGGTCAAAGCCGCAAATGTTGACCAGATGAATGGCTAAGATTACTTCTCTATTTCTCATACATTTACCATTTCTCAAATAAACCTCTCCCTATATATATATATATATATATATATATATATATATAGAGAGAGAGAGAGAGAGAGAGAGAGAGAGGAATGATCAAACGAGAACATTAACTATTTAAAAGAATACGAGAACTAGCAAAATTATTAGTGATTATACATTAACATGCAAAAAAGCTATGCAAACATGAAGCCGCGGCCAAATTCCTTTTTTCATATGTTAATGTAAAATCACTAATGATTTTATTAGCTATCGTATTCTTTTAAATAGGTACTGTTCTCGTTTGAACCCGACTCTATATATATATATTTTTTTTTCATTCTTCCAATTTATATATGGAAAAAAAAGTATGATCTATCTATCTATACTATTATATTAAAGTTCTATTACGGTTATTGAAAAAAATAGTTATTGAAAAACGGTTTTTGGAAAGTTAAAATTTACATTTATCACTCTTACAATTAATTATTTAATTTACTTTCTATCCCTTGTTTTTTCATTTTTCATTTTACACCCTTATTATTTTAACACAAATAATCGTATATAAATAAAAATGCAATAAAAAACATACGTTTTTTTTTACAAATTATACCCTTATAATCGTCTCGTCAATACCTTCAAAACGAGTCCAATATTGAATAGTTTAAAATTTAACCGTACTATTTAATATCTTGAATATTTACGAATTAAATTTCTACTATTATATAAAAAAACTAATACAGTTATTGTACAAACTTTTGTACAATAACACTTATCACCCTAAGTTTTTATACAATAACACTTATTACCCTAAACTTTTATACAATAACACTTATTACCCTTGTAATGTTACATTTGTCACCCTTACAATTACTTATTTAATTCATTTTATATCCCTTATTTTTTCATTTTTCATTTTACACCATTATCATATTAACACAAATAATCGTATATGAACAAAAATGCAATAAAAAATACGTTTCCTTTTCTACAAATTATACTATTATAATCGTCTCGTCAATATCTTCAAAACGAGCCCAATATCGAATATTTTTTAATTTAACTGTACTATTAAATATCATGAATATCTACGAACTAATTTGTTTTCTATCCATACGTTTTATTTTTTTTCCACCGATAACACATTAAAAATACATAATCGTAAAATACGTTTCATTTCTATTATAAATTATATCATTATAATTTTTTTTGTCAATAATTGTAATATAAACTAATTATTGAATATATTTATGGGTTTAGGGTTTAGGATTTTATAAATTGTGATTCATAGATCATGGTTGGATTGTTGATGACATGTTTATAAGGAAGTAACATTAATTGTTCGTTATTTACTTACATTCCGCTGCATCGTGCGGGTATATGCCTAGTACTATATTATAAAAGTTATATTACCGTTCTTGAAAAAGTTGGTTATTGGAAAACGGTTTTTGGAAAGTTAAATTTTACATTTATCACCCTTACAATTAATTATTTAATTTACTTTCTATCCCTTGTTTTTTCATTTTTCATTTTACACCCTTATTATTTTAACACAAATAATCTTATATAAATAAAAATGCAATGAAAAAATACGTTTTTTTTTACAAATTATACCATTATAATCGTCTCGTCAATACCTTCAAAACGAGTCCAATATTAAATATTTTTAAATTTAACCATACTATTAAATATCATGAATATCTACGAATTAAATCTCTACTACTATATAAAAAAACTAATACAGTTATTGTACAAACTTTTGTACAATAACACTTATCACCCTAAGCTTTTATACAATAACACTTATTACCCTAAACTTTTATACAATAACATTTATCACTCTTGTAATGTTACATTTGTCACCCTTACAATTACTTATTTAATTCATTTTATATCCCTTATTTTTTTATTTTTCATTTTACACCATTATCATATTAACACAAATAATCGTATATGAACAAAAATGCAATGAAAAAATACGTTTCTTTTTCTACAAATTATACTATTATAATCGTCTCGTCAATATCTTCAAAACGAGTCCAATATTAAATATTTTTTAATTTAACCGTACTATTAAATATCATTAATATCTACGAACTAATTTGTTTTCTATCCATACGTTTTATTTTTTTCCACCGTTAACACATTACAAATACATAATCGTAAAATACGTTTCGTTTTTATTATAAATTATATCATTATATTTTTTTTGTCAATAATTGTAATATAAACTAATTATTGAATATATTTATGGGTTTAGGGTTTCATAAATTGTGATTCATAGGTCATGGTTTGATTGTTGATGACATGTCTATAAGAAAGTAACATTAATTGTTCGTTATTTACTTACATTCCGCTGCATCGCGCAGGTATATGCCTATTTATATATTAAAATTCTATTACCGTTATTGAAAAAGGTAGTTTTTGGAAAAAACGGTTTTTGAAAAAATATTACATTTACCACCCTTATAATTATTTATTTAATTACTTTATATCCCTTATTTTTTCATTTTTCATTTTACACACTTATCATATTAACACACATAATTGTATATGAACAAAAATACAATGAAAAAATACGTTTCTTTTTTTACAAATTATATCATTATAATCGTCTCGTCAATACCTTCAAAACGAGCCCAATATTGAATATTTTTTTAATTTAACCATACTATTAAATATCGTGAATATCTACGAATTAAATTGTTTTATATCCATACATTTTATTTTTTTTTCAGCGTTAGCACATTAAAAATACATAATCGTAAAATATATTAAAAATACATTTCATTCTTATTATAAATAAATCACAGTAATCTCTACTATATTATAAAAATTCTAATACAGTTTTTTACAAACCTTTGAAAGCCAAAAAAAAATTCCCAATGTTTCACTTTCTAATTCAATTAAATGTTATGTTTATCACTCTTACAATTAGTTATTTAATTTATTTTATATCTCTTGTTTTCTTATTTCTATTTTACATACATATCATGTTAACATAAATAATCATATACGAACAAGAATGGAATAAACAATACGTTTCTTCTTTTTACAAAATATATCATTATAATCGTCTTATCAATATCTTTAAAACGAGCACACAATATTGAATATTTTTTTTAATTTAACCTTACTATTAAATATCATGAATATCTGCGAACTAATTTGTTTTTTATCCATACGTTTTAATTTTTTCCACCGTTAGCACATTAAAAATACATAATCGTAAAATACGTATCATTCTTATTATAAAATATATCATTATAATTTTTTTCGTCAATAATTGTAATATAAATTAATTATTGAATATTTTTATGGGTTTATGATTTCATAAGTTGTGATTCTTAGGTCATGGTTGATTGTTGATGATATGTGAAATAAAATTAATTTTCGTTCTTTACTTACATTCCGCTGCATCGCCCGGGTATGTGCCTAGTCTATACTATATAATGAAAAGTCTATTACGGTTATTGTACAAACTATTGTACAATTACATTTACCACTCTTAATCTTTTATACAATAACATTTACTACCCTTATAATGTTACATTTATCACCCTTACAATTACTTATTTAATTTATTTTGTATCCCTTACTTTTTCATTTTACATTTTACACCGTTATCATATTAACACAAATAATCGTATATGAACAAAAATGCAATGAAAAAATACGTTCACTTTTTTACAAATTATACCATTATAATCGTCTCGTCAATACCTTCAAAACGAGCCCAATATTGAATATTTTTTAATTTAACCATACTATTAAATATCAGAATATATACGAGTTATCTATACTACTAAAACGGTTATTGTACAAACGGTTATTGTACAAACTTTTGTACAATTACATTTACCACTCTTACATTGTTACATTTATCACCCTTATAATTACTTATTTAATTTGCTTTATATCCCTTATTTTTTTCATTTTACACATATTAACACAAATAATTATATATTAACAAAAATGCAATGAAAAAATACGTTCATTTTTCTACAAATTATATCATTATAAGCGTCTCCTCAATATCTTCAAAACGAGCCAAATATTGAATATTTTTTAATTTAACCGTACTATTAAATATCATGAATATCTACGAAATAATTTGTTTTTCTGTCCATACATTTTTTTTTCCACCGTTAACACGTTAAAAATACATAATCGTAAAATACGTTTCATTCTTATTATAAATAATATCATTATAATTTTTTTCGTCAATAATTGTAATATAAACTAATTATTGAATATCTTTATGGCTTTAGGTTTCATAAGTTGTGATTTTTAGGTCATGGTTGATTATTGATGAAATGTATATAAGGAAATAGCATTAATTGTTCGTTCTTTACTTACATTCCGCTGCATCGCGCGGGTATATGCCTAGTACTATATAATGAAAATTCTAAAACGGTTATACGGTTATTGTACAATCTTTTGTACAATAACATTTACCACCCTTAATCTTTTGTACAATAACATTTACTACCCTTATAATGTTACATTTACCATTCTTACAATTACTTATTTAATTTACTTTATATCCCTTATTTTTTTCATTTTTCATTTTACACCATTATCATATTAACACAAATAATCATATATTAACAAAAATGCAATGAAAAAATACGTTCATTTTTCTACAAATTATATCATTATAAATGTCTCATCAATATCTTCAAAACGAGCTCAATATTGAAAAAATGTTAATTTAACCGTACTATTAAATATCATGAATATCTACGAAATAATTTGTTTTTCTATCCATACGTTTTATTTTTTTTCCACCGTTAGCACGTTAAAAATACATAATCGTAAAATAGGTTTCATTCTTATTATAAATAATATCATTATAATTTTTTTCGTCAATAATTGTAATATAAACTAATTATTGAATATCTTTATGGGTTTAGGTTTCATAAGTTGTGATTCTTAGGTCATGGTTGATTATTGATGAAATGTATATAAAGAAATAACATTAATTGTTCGTTATTTACTTACATTCCACTGCATCGCACGAATATATGCCTAGTTATATACTTAAAATAAATTCGGGACATGGATAGAGAACACGGTAAGTTATGAATTTAAGGACCATGAAATAGGGTCGACCTTGTTGTGACCACTACACCACCAACTGTTCGTTTTTGTAGATTCCATCTACGGTTCTCCACTGTAGGACCCACACCCACTCACCACTTGACACGTGTTGGTCTTTACTTTTCTATATATACACCCCCTTGGTAGCCATGGGAGAAACCACCTCTTCACTCCCATTCTCTCCTCAAACACTCGCAACTCAAATTTGTTTCAGATTCGTTGCGATCTAGACCAAATATGTTCATCGAGAGCTTTAAGGTAGAAAGCCCCAACGTGAAGTATGCTCCCGATGAGATACACTCTTTGTACAATTACGATACCACAGAGCTTGTTCACGAGGAGAAGGACGGGGCTTTTCAATGGGTTGTTAAGCCCAAAACCGTCAAATACGAGTTCAAAACTCAAACCCGTGTTCCTAAATTAGGGTTCGTAATCCGATTTTGCTTTTGAAACATCCATTTGTATGTGTTTATTTGATTTTTGATTTGATCTGTGTCGATTATTGGTTTTCTAACAGGGTGATGCTTGTCGGATGGGGAGGAAACAATGGCTCAACCCTAACTGCTGGTGTTATCGCAAATCGAGAGTGAGTATTTCGTTTTGAACCAAAAAATTTTAAAAAATAACGCATCCATCACTTGTCAATCTTAATTTGGGCACAATTTTGATTTCTTATTACTTTTGGATCGAACCAGATGCGTTTCCAAAACGAATATGTACATTGTGCATGTGCATATATCATGAACAAGTTGCTTATTCATGTATCATATCTTATATTTTCAATTCAATCAATTTTGATCCACTGGTCAAAAACGAAAGCGACTTGTGTGTTTGGGTTCAACGAAAATGCTATCTTAGTTCTTATGAGAGTTATCAATTTTTGACCCGAAAGCAACACAAGTGGGTAAAGGTGATGATCATCAACATGTGGGAGAAAGGTGATCAGACTCGTGCAGATATATTAAATATTATTATACAAGTACTAACAAATTACTATTTTTTGTTAATTAAGTTAGTACAGTTGCATGAACACGTGTTAGGTTTTGTTTTTCTGAGGACCATCTCAGTTTTTATCTTATTTTTCTGCCAAAAACTGATTCTTTTGGACGTATTTGCTTTCAAAACAAGACATATAGCATTATGTTCATACAAAATAGCAAGTTATGCGTACAAATGATATGTTTTTATACATATTTTCAAGGGCAATATGTTGGTTTGATTGTTATCCAAGAGGGGCGACCTGAGTTTGCTACCTCATAAACTTAGGGGCTGTTTGGCAGTTGCTGAATGGTTTAGTGCAGAATGATTAAGTGGTCTGAATGATTAAGAGGATTTTATGATATAGTGTAAAATGAAATATGGTTGTTTGCTAATTGTTCATAATGAAATCAGGGCTCTTAATGGTTAAGGGAGGTCTAGGATATAAAATCATTAAAAGGATTTTGGAACCATTAAGAGTCAACCTTTTTATTTACCAAATAAGATTACCTGTTAGCGATTCAGAGCTGACCTCTCTTAATGGAAGAGATCTAGGTTCATGGTTGAAATTTTTTAGTGTTAATAATTAAGTACCTAAAATACTTTTTAATAAAACAAATCAACATCATACATCACCAATATCTAGCTACAGTTGTTAATTGACAATAAAAAACTGTGAATCGATATTTTCGTATAAAAAAAGCTATAAATAAAGACAACCCAAAAAAGGTATGGCATCTTTTTTCTTCTTTTGGTTTTTTGTTTAGAGATTATCATTTTTAAGACTAGTCAGAAATCAAAAATATATTTTAACAGTTTCCTTTTACTATAATTTTTAGTCTTGGTTTTCCGGATCTATGTATATTGAACTAGAGGATAAATAAAAAAGAAGATAAAATTGAATCTAAACTTTCATAGCCTTTTTTTTTTTTTTTTTTTTTGGTAAAAGAGTATCCAGAGTCCAGACCACTTTGGGCCCGGACTAATTTCCTGTAAAGCAGGCCTATGGCCCGCGGGCATTCATCCCGTGGCCACAATGCTGCGAGTGGGGCTCGAACCCGGGCAACCGCTATGAAGTACCCAGACTCTTACCACCACGCCACAACCTTGTGGTTAACTTTCATAGCCTTGGCTTCTTCAGCTCTAGTTCTCACTTTGTTCCACCCTGTTGGCTTTAGTTTTAGCTTGTATATGTGAATAAGAAAAAACGAGATTTTTTTCTCTAGCTAGTTCACTTATCTACGTGCAATGCATGTCTCGTGCCCTTGGGTATTCTCTACCTACCCACCCGTGTCGGTTTCGGGTACAGGTACCCGATTCCCCCTATCCGCCCAAAATAAAATCATTTATTTAATACCAATTATTGAAAGAAACGTTAACTTTTTGATTAAATTGAACACCTTTGTGGTTATTTATTGGAAAAGGCTTTTGTTTGGCCTTGAGTTATTTATTTTAACAACTTTATGTCATATAATTGTCTTCTTTATCACACTAGCTCAATTCTTTGGTCCCATGGTATCATTTTTGTTACACACCTCTTAATGAGCATCATTTAACATTATTTTAATCATCATAACATTGCTATGCCATTTTTTTTTTTTTGTTTTCTAACAAAAAAGGAAGACAGGTAGATATATATGCCAAAGCAAGCAGTTTTTTTCATAAACAGAATATATAAATGTGGTAGAGAACTTATTCTTGGAAATAAGTTTTCATAACAAGACCATTATTGGTACCCATTATTTTTTTCTCTCCTAAAATTCACAGGTTTTTGTTTTGAAGCCTCCCGTTATGATTAGGAAGTCGTTTCCATCAAAAAGATTTATCTTTATATTGATTTGAAGACATAAATTCTTGATGCTCAAAGAATATTTTAGGGTTTTTAATGGTAATCAACATCTTTATTAGCTACTCCTGGAATCAAAGTAGATGAGCTTATAGGGTATGTAACTAGAGTCTAATCATCGTCCATATTTGGAAAGTGGAATGGAAATATATCAATTGTAGTGGGTTTTGTGAGGCCTTTCTTTTTGTTTTTGTTGTTTAAAATTTTAATCAGGGAAATAATTGAAAATTAAAATTGAAACAGGGGAATATCTTGGGCAACCAAAGACAAAGTGCAACAAGCCAACTACTTTGGTTCCTTGACTCAAGCATCCACTATCAGAGTTGGGTCGTTCAATGGAGAGGAGATCTATGCTCCTTTTAAGAGCCTCCTCCCAATGGTATGCTTCTCTTTCTTTATTGGTGTTTATATGAGTGTGACTTCACTTTAATAATGAGAGCTAATCACATGTATTTCAAGTAGCAGTCAGTGCAGTACTACATTATATATTAATATCATATAAAAAGTTCATCTCAAAAGCTGTTGGCATAAGTTGAGGGCCTAAAAAATTGCCAATTGGAAAACTGATGAAATCAAACAAATCTAAGTATATTCCACTTTGATTTTCAGATTGATAAATGATCAAATCAAATCTGGTATAATATGTAAATATGGTTGCATATATAGTCCGTTTACGACTGACAGACGAAATGTTAAATAACGATATAGGTGAACCCTGACGATATCGTATTTGGGGGATGGGACATAAGCAGCATGAACTTGGCAGATTCCATGGCTAGGGCCAGGGTTTTGGACATTGATCTCCAAAAGCAGTTAAGGCCTTACATGGAATCCATGGTCCCACTCCCTGGTATCTTTGACCCTGACTTCATTGCTGCCAACCAAGGTTCACGTGCAGACAACGTGATAGAGGGAACCAAGAACGAACAGATCCAAAAAATCATCAAGGACATAAGGTACACATCAAACTAAAGCACTCTATTTGAGTCATAATTAATTTGCATCAACACAACATCATTTTGGTAAAGGCAAACCTGGTAATTCCTCTTTTGTTGGTCAAAACGTATGAAAAACTAAAGTATGATTTGGCAAACGAACTACTGGCTTTTTTTTTTTTTTTTTTTTTTTTTTTTGGAGAGGGTATCCCAGACCACATTGGGTCCAGACTAATCCCTGGCAATATGGGCCGAAGCCCGACTGCTAAAGCATGCAGCCCGGGGTCGAAGTCCCCGTACCTCCAGGATGCGTCCCCCAGGGTTCGAACATGAGACCGCTACTAGCTAGTCCACATGCCTTACTACTAGGCTAACACCCTTTTGGTTAACTACTGGCTGTTGTCGGCTAATAAAGTAGTTGTTAGTTGAATAACGAGTCATATTTAATAAAAACTAACTGACGACAACGTAAGATGACCCAGAAGGACATGATGAAAAATTACTTGGAAAATATAAAGAGCATAATTGAAAAAAATGGACAAAAGCCCCTTGAGCTTATTAAACACCATTTGAAGTAGTTTTTCAAAAAGCTAGCTTATAACTAACCAAAGATGGGGTTTTTTCAATAAGCTCGAAAATAAGGTAGCTTATGGTTGCAAAAAGCTTTATGTTTACAAAAGTTTTGAGTTTTTTAAAATGGTAATGGAAACAGGGAGTTTAAAGAGGCAAACAAGGTGGAGAAAGTGGTGGTACTGTGGACAGCCAACACAGAAAGATACAGCAATGTAGTAGTTGGGCTGAATGATACAATGGAGAATCTTTTTGCATCAATAGACAAAAATGAAGCTGAGATTTCTCCATCAACCTTGTATGCTATCGCTTGTATTCTTGAAAATGTGCCTTTCATCAATGGCAGCCCACAAAACACTTTTGTACCAGGTTACTTTTTCTCATCCTCTTATATCTGATTCTTTATTACCAAAGTTTTATGCTTCTTGTTATATATACTGATTTGGTTTGCGGGTGTAGGGGTTATTGATTTGGCCATCCAGAGGAACACCTTGATTGGTGGAGATGACTTTAAGAGTGGTCAAACCAAGATGAAATCTGTTCTTGTTGATTTCCTTGTGGGAGCTGGTATTAAGGTAAGTTAAATCATTTAACATTTATATTATGTAATGCAGGTCTTATTTATATGGCATGAATGGAAATGAATATGGGTGTTGGAATCCCACCTCAGCTAGATGTATACCATTTCTTTTCAATATATGTTACGACCTCCCTTCTCTGTACTTTTGCATATTGAGCTCAATGATTTCATGGTTATACTTACTTTGTGAGTGTTAGTTAAGGAATACAAGACTGATTGAGAGGTTTTGGTAACAGCCAACATCGATAGTGAGCTACAATCACTTGGGAAACAATGACGGAATGAACCTGTCAGCTCCACAAACATTCCGATCCAAGGAAATCTCCAAGAGCAACGTTGTTGACGACATGGTTTCAAGCAATGCCATCTTATATGAGCCTGGGGAGCATCCTGACCATGTGGTGGTTATCAAGGTATATATATACACCTAATATAAGAGCTAAACGCACACACATCATACATACAATATATATATATATGGAAGATCCGGGGAGAAGGAGGTTCAAACGAGAATGGTAACAAAATTAGAGAATAAAAAAACAGCCCAATCACGTGTAAAATCCCGTCAATGCAAAGGGTGTGCAGGCAACATGGCTTGCGACGTCAGGTTGCAACCAATGTCGCGAATCACATTCACATGATTTTAGTGTAAAATCACATGTGATTTGGCCGTTTTTTTATTTTCTTATTTAGTTACCGTTCTCGTATGAACCTGACTTCCCAGGGATAAATCCCCTTAAAAAAGAAACAAATAACTTATCCAAACCATCAAAGCATCTCCAACGGTTTATTTACAATTTTCTCAAATTGGAGAAAAAAAAGTCAAAATCTTCCAAAGAAATTACATTCACTTCCAATAGCATCTCCATTTTCGAGATTTAAACTTTATTATATTACTAAAATATTCAATAATATAACAAAAGTTTTTTCTCTCCTTTTCCATTTATTTTATTTGATGTTTGGATATGTTTACATTGGGAATAACAAAATAGAGTTTTTGAAGAAATCTCCGAATATATATCTTTCATATTTTCGAGAAGTTGTTGGAGGAAAAAAAAACTCCAAAAATCTTACTTTTCTCCATTTTGGAAAAGATGCTCTTAGATTGAGATGATCCAAAGGATGTGATTATAATGGGGATTTATATATGTAGTATGTGCCATATGTGGGAGATAGCAAGAGGGCAATGGACGAGTACACGTCTGAGATATTCATGGGTGGTACGAACACGATCGTACTGCATAATACATGTGAGGACTCGCTGTTGGCTGCACCAATCATCTTGGACTTGGTCCTACTGGCTGAGCTGAGTACTCGCATCCAACTGAAAGCGGAAAGTGAGGGCAAGTTCCATTCGTTCCATCCGGTGGCAACCATCCTCAGTTACCTGACAAAGGCTCCCCTTGTAAGTTGCTTTTTTGTGGATGCATTATTGATTGTTGCAATGATCGATCGAACACATGTCATGGGACCGGAAAGTGACGGGTTATTTTGGAAAAACAGGTACCACCAGGGACACCAGTGGTGAATGCACTTGCAAAACAGAGGGCAATGCTGGAGAACATACTGAGGGCATGTGTTGGATTGGCACCAGAAAACAACATGATCTTGGAATACAAGTGAAGTGAAGGTCATATGAATGAATGCTTTGTATTTCTGAAGATGTGATGATGATGATGTTTTTGTGGTGTTATTTGCAACTTCCTTCCATCTTTATAATCACAAGTGTAATGTTTGTTTGTGCTTTCTTAGTAAACTACCTTTTTATTTCAACAACATTTTGTCCTTTTTATTTTCTAAGCATATATCTGTCAAACAAATTGAAAAAATAATTGTTAACTGATGAACTAGTCATATTTATATATAAAAGACCTACATACATACATTATACATACATACATATGTAAACCAAAGATGGTTTTTACCACATCTAAACATATACACATACATTACATACATATATACACATCTAAAAAAATTGGAATTTTGGGTTTTACCACAAGAAATTAGAGGAGAGAGACGGCCGGAGAGAGACGACGCATGAGAGGAGAGAGCGTCAGAGAGCCGGTGGGATCGATTGACAAAAGGGGTGGGTGTCGGTTCTGCAATTCTGCGTTTGTGTGGTGTGTTTGTGATTTGGGAAAGAGTCTGTCCGACTTGGGCAAAAGGGAAATAAAGATTTCCGGCGGAGTAGCGGCGGCTAAATCCGTCCGAAACTTATTTTTTAATTTTAAAATTAAATATTAAAAACATGTGTTTCTTAAATAAAATACTAAAAATGGAGTTTTCGGCTGACCAACGGTGGATAGGTCCGTCGGAATATTATCTGGAATTTTAAATTTTGAAAAAACCACTTATTTTTTAAAAAAAATCAACTTTTTTCGAACCGATGGAATATTCCGTTGGAATATTCATTATTATTATTATTATTATTTAATGTTATTGTTATTATTATTATTATATTATTATATTATTTTTATTACCATTTTTATTATTTTTATTTTATTATTATAATTCTCCGTTAAAATCCAAAATAATGAATTAAACTCGTTAAAATCTAATAAAACCGAATAAAACCCATGTAATAACCGGAATCATTTTTCTTTTAAAGGAAAAATGTAAGATTTAATGATTTTGGGTGAAAGACAAAAAGTTCAGGGACTTTTGGGCAATTAGTGAAAAAGAGGTTAAAAACTGAGAGAGTCACAAGATTTCTCTCTCTAGAAAAATGGAATTCGTACACGGCTACATTGTAAAATGACTTACTTTCTAAACTACAAACAAATCCCATATATATACCCCCAACACCCTTGTTTACAATTTAAGCCTAAACCCAACGTACAAGGCCCAAATACAAAACACAAAGATTACTTTACAAAACTTCTAAATAGAACATTTTATGTTCTAACAAGAATTCAGAGAATTTCTTTGCAAACATTTGTTTTTACTTAGCAAATCCTTTATTTTCTTTCTCAAACTCAGCTCTGTAATTGGCAATCTGTTGTTCTAAGTCTAAAATCTTCTTTTATAGCTCAGCAGTGTCATCCTTAGATTTCTCTTCACTCTTCTTGACAGCTTCTTGCTTGTCTTTGACAATTTGAGCTTCCATATCTGAGATCTTTATTTTCAACTCAATATTCTCAGTTTCTAATACCTTTGATTTCTCTTCATTTCCTTTTATATTATCTGTCTCCATCTCTGAAATCTTCTTCATTAGCTCAAAATTCTGATTTTCCAAACTCTTAACTCTATCACCTTTCAAAACTTCAATAATTTCTTTCTGAAGCTCTGTTATGTGTTGCTTCTACTCAGCAAAGAATTTGGAATATTTCTCAGAGTTAGTTTCCTTTTTCAGGTCTGCAATATGCAGGTGAAGCCATTCTTTAAGTTTTCCAAGAATATTGTAAAGTAGGTTCCTCATGACCTTTGGTGGAAACAGAAAAGGCTACACTAGAGGGTTTGGCGTACTCACAAATGGTACAACTACCTTCAGAAGAGTCGTTTACGTAGAAGGGCTGAAGCACATTCTTCTTAGCATCAGTCAGCTATGTGATAATGACTATAAATTATGTTTTACTAAGAAAGCATGCTCTGTTACTGATAAAGAAGGAAAACCTGCTCTCAATGGTTATCGCATGGAAAATGTCTATGTTATCAACATGGATTCCTCAAGCACTGAAGCCTCCTCAGATGTCAACTAGTTATGGTATAAGAGGCTCCCATCTCAACTTCAAGACACTGAACAATCTCTCAAAGTATGAGCTAGTCACTGGCTTACCTCAACACTCATACACTATGGAATCTCTCTGTTCAGCATGTGAAAATAGAAAGCAAACCAAAGTTATCTTCAAGTCAAAGAAAGTGTCGTCAGTAACATCTCTTATTCATCCCATCCATATGTATTTATTTGGTCATGTAAATATACAATCCATCACTGGAAAGAAGTACACTCTAGTCATTGTAGATGAGTATGCACGTTATACCTGGGTAATGTTTCTCAGATCTAAGAGTAACACTCCAGGCGAGATAATTTCATTTGTTAGAAAAATGGAAGTTCTCAACAACATGACAGTTCGCTCAATAAAGAGTGATCATGTAACTAAATTCAAAAAAAAAGTTTTCTTGATAACTTCTTTGAGAGTAAGGGTATATCTCAGAATTTTTCAGCTGTAAGAACACAACAGCAAAACGGAGTCGCTAAAAGAAGAAATCGAACAATCATTAAGGTTGCTCGATCTATGCTCAACGAATCATATCTACCTACTCAATTCTGGGTAGAAGCTGTCAACACTTCATGCTTTACTCAAAATAGATCGATGTTCGTCAAAAGATTCAACTGCATGAAAAACATTTGACACTTGTTGATTTGAATCAGATATGCTCCCCCTTCATATTTTCACACATTCAAACAATTTATTAAGTGTTCTTGAACTTTACATTCTCCACCAATATAACAAATTTTCAAATATACAAATATAGAAATACTCCCTTTGAAATATTTGACATTCAAAGTATCATTCAGTAGTGATCTTTGAAGCATGAGTCCTAATCTGATGTGATTAGATGTCAACTTTCTAGAACATTGAAGTACGAGTTCTGAACTGAATTATTCATAATCCATTGTTCTTTACTCCTCTAGACAGTAGATTCCTATATCATATAGGTTTAACAGGTTTTGGTGCCCATATGAACTTAGGTCCATCTGTGTTAGTACTTGGAAACTTTCTATAGTTGTTTCCACTTCTGTTATATGCAGAATCTTTGGAAGTAACTCTATAAGTTCCATACCGGTGTGTAGTATTAGCTTTGTGAACAAAATCATTAGTGCCACAGTAAGAACAACAAATTTTCCTTTTAGCTAATCTGATTAAATGATTTGCAGAATAAGTGAAATTAGATCTAGCAAAAGATTTACCTTTTGGTGACTTGTTCTTTTGTACCTTTGAATTGTATGCACTTGATTTCTAGTATGCTTCAGCTTCAGGAGATCCCTTTACAACCCAAATCATCTTATCTCCCCGAGATGTTTTCTTTCCAGATTTTGAAACATAGCTAGTTTGTCTATCCACGTATTTGACATAAAATGAACTTGAAGGTTTAATCTGGTATGTTTTTAAAACATTTGGTTTGACATTTTTCTTCTTGAAAATCATTTTCTGAAATAAACTGGAAACAGATTGAAATGAACAAACTGATTCATTTGAGTCATCATAAGAAGACACATCAATTGTATCAATTGTTATTTTATGAGATAAGTTTGCATTTGCTGTTTCCAATTGTTTAATTTTCTCATACAATTTGAATTTTTCATAACAAAGCTTGTCAAACTTACTTTGCATATCAGATTTACTCCTTTGTTTTTTCAGAATATCTGAAGATAGAGTAGTAAGCTTTCTTGTCAGCTTAGAAATTTCTGATTCAAAGATTTTTCTCTCTTGTTCAAAATCTTTTTCCAAGTTCTTGTTTTTCTCTGAAATCTCTTTAAAAATCCCAACATTCCTTTTTTTAGAATTTTTCTTTTCTGTATCAAAGAATTTTTTTCCTTAAAAATTTTTCTTTCTTTTTCCAATAAATCTTGTAAAAGATTTATCTGTTTGGGAAGTTCAATAGATTGACTTTCAAGAACTTGTTTTTCTTTTGAAAACATGTCTCTTTCAGTAATTAAAATCTTTTCAAAGTCAGAGACTTGCTTTAAAAGTTTTAAGCATCTGAATTCTAAATCTTTCTTTTCAAGCTCAGCTTTCTTAGAAAGATCAGACAATTTTTGGTTAAAGGTTTTCTCTAGATCAGCTTTCTCAGTCTTGAGTTTCTCTTTATACTTCTTTATCCATTCAACTCCCTTTGAAAGTCAATAGACTGACTTTCAAGAACTTGTTTTTCTTTTGAAAACATGTCTCTTTCAGTAATTAAAATCTTTTCAAACTCAGAGATTTGCTTTAAAAGTTTTAAGCATCTGAATTCTAAATCTTTCTTTTCAAGCTCAGCTTTCTTAGAAAGTTCAGACAATTTCTGGTTAAAGGTTTTCTCTAGATCAGCTTTCTCAGTCTTGAGTTTCTCTTCATACTTCTTTATCCATTCAACTCCCTTTGACTGATAAGTGGATACCTTTTTTTTTTCAGCTTTCTTCAGTTTAACTTGCAAATCAACATTCTCAGCATTTAATTCTGTGTTCTGAAGCTTAAGATTTTCATTTTCAGCTTCTATCACAGGTATCTCTGGCATATATGCTACAACACAGTCTCTCTTTGTCAACACTGTGTTCCCTTTCTCATCTATGTAAGACATCTTGAAACTGATTTTGACAGTATGCTTGAAATGATCGTTCCGAAAAATCTAGATAAACTTTGACTTGAAAAGTCAACTTTGATCAACTCTTGAAAAACTTAAAGAAATTATTCTAAGGTAGGAATTCGCACACCAGAGGAATAAAGATCCTCAAAAATCAACTTCAAAATTCGTACAAGTCTAGAATTCGCACAAGCCTAGAATTCGTAGAAGATTGTTCGAATTCTAGACTTAGTCAGAAATTAGCACTTGAACTTTTCGTAGAACAAAAAAATTCGTACAACTCCTTTGAAGAAAATCGCATATCCCTAGAACAAGGAAACTAACAATTCGCACAACACTGGATGCAAAATCCTTCTTTTCGTATGATGTGAGGTGTGAAAAGTAGAAATTCGCAGGCTTCAGGATGCGAAATTTGACTTTTTGTATGAAGCTTTATGCGAATTCTGAACTTTTCTCACACTGTTGGATGCGAATCTTCACTTAACAAATCAAAAATTCATGTTGCATGTGAGTTCTTCATGCGAAATGTGTAGATCTTGCGAGTTCTTCATTTTGGCTTGATCAAATCTGTCAAATTCTTCAAATCAACGAATTAGGACTTGATACTTTGCAATTATACTCACAAAGTGATCGTGAACAAACTCTAAACATCAACTTTGCACATTGAATTCAATACAAATGATCTTGATCCAAAATACAGTGCGATAGAAGTATGTTTCCAAAATTCAAGAATTCACAAATTCAATCACAATAAGTGTGAATTTGACAAAACAATCTATACAAGATTTGTGTCCAATGCACAATCGATCACCATTCCATCAATCTTGCAATCAAAAATCGATGAATTAAGTAGATAATCAATGGAACAGTAAACTTTCCATTTTAGATGCGAGTTCTTCAAGTCTTCAAGAATCTTGATCAATCAATGTAAATCCAGCACAATCTTAATGATTCGTATAGCTATGATACCAATTATGATTCCAGATTCAAGCATTTAACAATCAAAGATTAAGAATCAAATCAAGAATGCACAATATAGAGAAAATCTTGAGAGAGAAAATAGTCACAAGTCTGTATGTTTCATAGATCTCACAATACGCTTACAATCACAAGTCTTACAAGATTACTAGATTACTTACAAGGAAATGAAAACAAAGGAAACTATTTATATGGGTCAAACAAGCCTTGACCTCATAGAAACTAATAAAGCAAAAGTATAATAAAGTCAAACTTACAATGTAAATTGATCTAAACAAAATGTCTTAACAATTTCTTTAGCGAGAAGCCTTCTAAAAGGAAAATAAATGATTTCTTCAAGTGATTAAAATATTTTTTTATCACCCTCTCATTATTGACATGTCTATCAGCGATACATTTCTCCAAACCCCAACTAATTTTCAAATTAGTAATGCTTTAAGAAAATGAAAAGACGTTTATTTTATGATGTCATTGTTGTGTCTAGAAAGTCCCAGTTAAATGGAATGTTTTATAAAGGCAAAGAAAGTCCACATAATGTCAAAGTCAATGTAATTTTACTTTGTTTGTCATTTTGGGCATTGGGAGTTTAATGGGTGTTAAATAGGCTTGGGCCCATGTCTTGTATTTTGGACACTATAAATAAGTTTCTTAGGCTTATTGTGTCATTTGAGATTTTGAGAATTTGAGAGAGCTTAGAGATATTTGTATACAGTGAGTTTGAGAGACATATGACTCAATTCTCCCTCCATTGTATTTCAATCATATGACTAGAGATCTTCAATAAAATGATCTACATTCCCATCTCTATTATACTTTCACGGAGTTAATCTTGATTGTTGCTAAATATTGGGCTAACAATTGGTATCAGAGCCTCTTGAAGTAATTTGTCTTCACTTGATCAGTGTTTGGCAACAATTCGAGAATTCAAGATTTGATTTGAAGTACTGGTGATTCAATATTGTTCTTAATAATGTGCTACAACTGAAGGTAAATTTTATGTGATCTTTCACATCTTGGAGATTGTTTTTGAGTTCTCTAGAGGTTTTTCTTGATTTTGATGGTTCTTGGTGAAGAAAAGAGGTTAGTTGTTGATGATTCTCTTCTAAATCAGTTTCTGCACTCTATATGTTTGAGGAAATGTGTTGGGTCATTGACCAACATCTTCCTAAATCGAAACGTGGTGCTGGCTGCTACGCTATAAGGAAATAAAGTTGTGCCTTCTCCATCAGCAATTGCTTTTGGCGTAGTGGTAAGCGCTTGATCCTAACATGTGGTATCAGAGCAGGTCACGGGTTCGAATCCCATGGAGTGCATTTAAATGCCAAAGGCATGCTGTGCAGCCATTGACTTCTAGCGAAGATCTTGTTAGTGCTGGCAGATGTTGGGGGGGGGGGATTGTTGGGTCATTAACTAGCATCTTCCTAAATCGAAACGTGGCGGGCTGCTACGCTATAAGGAATTAAAGTTGCGCCTTCTCCATCAACATCTGCTTTTGGCGTAGTAGTAAGCGCTTGATCCTAACAAAATGTCTACAAGAGATTTGATTTTGGTTTGCATGGATAAAAGTTAGATCTGAAAAGATTTTAGATCTTTGAGTGTTTAGAATCAACTTTTTGATATGATCAATCAGAAACTTGATTATTGACAATCTTTGTTCTAAAAGTAGTATGGAGATCGACTTATTTCTCTTCATCAAATTAATCTTTGAGCATTAGAGACATCTGGAAGTTTTCAAGTGAAATAAAGAAGTTGTGTGATCACATAAACATGTCAGGCAGATTTCAAAGTTCGCTCTCTTATGAGAGTATCAAGATGGCAAAATGTTTGTCTATTGTTAGCTTAAATTAGCTCCCAATTTAATTGAATGTTTTATAAAGAAAATGTATTTGGGCTTTATAATTAGTTGTATGGGCTTGAGCCTTTTCTTTGTAAATGGGCCCTATTTATTGGTTCTCATGGCTCATTTGTTCATTAGGTTTTTGGAGAGAACACATATTACACACACATGAGCCTCTCATGAGAGTCGATTAAATTCCTAGTGTGGTGTTCTTCCAATTTCCCCTCCATATTATCAATTCAAGCATATGAGATGAGTTCTTGATTATCATTGTTGTTAATTTCTATCTTATCTCTAAATTTCTATGGAGTATCTTCTTTTTGTTGCATGAAATGGGATCTACCAATTGGTATTAGAACCAACTGAAGAAAATTTTCTTCAATTCGGTCATCTAAGGAAACAATTGAAGATTAGTTGATTATTTTGTTGTTTTGGTGCTTTGATTGATTCAATCACATGATCCTAAACACAAATATCATTTATGTGAGTTATTCACTGTTTTGTGCTTATTTGAGATCCATTTTGTGATTTAGATGAGCTTTGGATGAACCTTGATCTAGATTTTATTGATTTCTTACAAAATCTGAATTCTGCATACCACATGTTTGATGAATTGTGTCTGTGAAGATTTGATTCTATTTGGATTAATTCTGATCAGTTTTACAACATGGGTGTGTTTTGATCCTTTCTCATTTATTGGTCTAATATTTGATAGCACTAAGTAGATGGTTGATCTATGATCCCATCCTTGTGTGTGCTTTAGTCCATAGCTTTTATGACATCTTGGATTCAAGGTTGTTGATCTTTGATCTGGCTTTATCTTAATCCGAGATTGGACCTTCTTTTTATTAAAAATTTGGTTTGTGAAATGTTTTGTTTGAGGATTGGTAGATTCTTTTTTGATCTAGAGTGATAAGGATGTTTATATCTGTTGTCTATATAAGCAAACTGACCACAGTTTTCAATGGTTGATTGATGTTGTCTAGTCAAGAGTAATCAGAATGTGATTAGAGGCCTGTTTTTGATATAGTGTTCAAGATTAAATTATACAGATCTGCGTATGTTAGTGATTTCCAAAACCATAGATCTGTTCAATAGGTTTATTCATATGTTCAAATGGTTCTGTTGTGCAATTCTGTTGTGTTCAAAACGTCAGATTATGGAGATGATGGCAGATTATGATCGAGAATCAACAGGTTTGAAAATTGATGGACAACATTTTGGTTTGGTCATGCTGCATGATCTTGATAAAATTTCAAGATAAATCAGGTTTGATCAGGGTTAACATAGAGTTATGGACAGGTTCATATGTAAAGAATGTTTCGTGACAATTTAGAATTTGTGCTGAATTGTTGCTGTATTCATATTCTATACTTGATCACGGTGTTGTCCAAAAGTTTAAAACACGGAGATATTATCATGTTGAAAGTTGCCCTTTACTTAATGCGTTCAAGATGCATAGAAAGATGTTCTCGAAGTTATGACAGTTGTTTGGGATTAACATGTTCAAAAAATTATCCCAAAGAATTTCTAGAAGTGATGAAATCTCACTACTGCTGTTTTGATTCAAATTTGAAGAGGATGGGATTTGACCCACTGTGGTATTATTTTATAATGATAAAAGTTTTGTGGCCAAAAATTGTAGTGGATGAAGTACGACTCCATGGTGAATTAATCATGATATATGTGGAAAAAGATCTGGACAAAAAGTTTCTTTTTGTGCAGTGAGTATGTTAGGTGTCTTGGTGGAATTTAATCAGAGTTACCAGTTTGTTTGAGACAACCTAAAGCCATCATCCTCATTGGCTTTTTTGTCATCTGATGTTGTCCTACTGATATTAGGATGCATTCAAAATCTAAGATCATCTGATAACCTGGTGCAAGCCCTCAAGAATCAGAGTTGCTTGAAGACCAACTTGGGTTATAGATGCCCATCTGATTTTTTTTCTTGAATCCAGAATCTGAATGGGGTTGCCTTCTACAAGTCTTTGGATCATTCCCGGCTCTCGATCAACTGTTCTACAGGAGTTCGATCTTCTCAATGGTTAACAAGTTAATGAAACTCGATGTTATGGTTGATTTAGAGGATGCCAGCAAAGCGTTCACTCACACATTCAAGCAGCTTGTTTCGTCTTCCTCGATCATCATCTTCTGATTCACTTTTGTCCTCAACCTCATCTCACTTTATCTTTGAGTTGACAAAGATGTCAACACCGGCAAGGAAGAGATTAATGAAGGATTTTAAGAGGTTGCAGCAAGATGATCCTACTGGAATCAGTGGTGCCCATACGATAACAATATAAAGCTCTTAAAGTTGTACCTAGGACCCTTATAATGATGTATGTGCATAGATTTTGTTGGTGACAACAGAATGTACAGATTTGAAGGTCTATAAATTTGGATTGTACTCAAAAATCAGTAGAGGCTGTTGTGTAAGCAGATTTTGTTGCTGCTGGTTGTGTTGGTTTAACTGGTCAATATGTTGGTCGTTTCTCACATATGGCCTTGGCAATGTAGCAACTGAATCCTTTACCAGTAACACAGAGTTGTGATGGCTGATTCGAAAGATTTTGAACAACCAGAAACGTTTCAGATTACAGTTGCAATTTGGGTCTATTTGATGTTGTAAATAATGTGTATCCAGCGTTTGTTAAATGATCTTGATGTCGATTTGAATTACTTAAGAGTTTTCCATAGTGCAACACTCCTGTTGATTTAGAGATGATTAATTCGATTAAGGCAAAAATGTGCAGAATTTATCCGAGTTCAAAGCTGGTGTATGCAGAATGATGAAACAGATTCAAAAAAAATATGCAACATCTGTCATGTATACTGTCTAGATTTCGAAAAGTGCAGAAGTTGCATATTCTATCGACATAAATCATCAACAATCGAATGTGGTTGAAAAGAATCATATGTCAAATGTTTTGCAGCGATGATCCTCCAAAAGTGACTGCATCTGAGAATATGAATGTGTCCATCAGCAATGCTTATACAGTGAAACCCTGATTTATGACAGTTTATCAAGAGCTCGAATGCCCATTTCCAGAATCAAGAGCTCGAATGCCCATTTCCTTTCATCTGGAAATGGGCATTCGTCAACCTTAATGTGATCACATCTGTACAAAATTTGCATAACCTATTATCACAACAATTTGACAGAGATATGCTTTGGAAAGAAACTCCATGGGTTCGACAACTCTGAGAAAGGATACTAGTATCCCATTCAATGCTTTAAAGTTGGCCAACTTCCGCACAATGGATAGAAGTTTGCTACAGTTAGTGAGATGGATATCTGGAAGACAGTCTCGAAAGAAAGATGGTTCATTTCAAATTTTACCGCAAAAGGCTGTACACATGCTGTTAAGTTGTTGTGAAGTTGTTGTTGCTTGCTGCTGTGTTCGATGTCCAACAACAGAATCTGTACACAAGCAGAACACAGAAGCTAATGCACAAAGTTTGTGTAGAAGAACAAGGCTGCACCATATTGCATTAGAGACTCTGTGAAAAATCACAAAACCTTTGTGAAGCTATCCAGAATGTTTATGCAGAGAGATTTTTTTTCTTGTTGTTGCTGTCCATATTCGTTGTTGGTCTTCTGTTAATTTTCATATCAATCAAGAGTTGATTGTTTGTTGTTGTTTTCCATGCGTCATTCAAACAATCAAATGATAAGATCAAATCAAAAAAGATGGAACCTCTGCTGGAGCCATCAATAGTTGAAGGTGTCGAGCATTTTATTGCAGATAATGGATCTTATGCTAAGATTGAGAAGGGGTATGATGGCAGGAGGCGTTAACCGTTAATGACTCACCTCAGAGTCCTTCTGCCGGCAAACATAAGGATGCTGTTGATGATGCTAATTCTTCAAATACCAAGGGCAGCAACTTATTTATACCATAAATAGGAGCACCCATATGTTGAGAAACATCAGCAACACGTGCAACCACCATGGTCCGACCTTGTATAGAAGGAGCATCAAATTGAAAAGATGCAGCAGCTGCACAAATTGTTAAAGAATCTGTCCAGAGGTATGTACAGAGCCTCTGTCCTGAAGGTCCAGAGGCTCTGGATGTACACCGAGATGTTCTATACAGTGGTTTTGCGATTAGAATTTTGACAACTTCAGAGTTATGATGCAGAGGCAGTCCAAGCACGTTCAGAATTTCTGTGGTGTAGAAATACCCATCATAGACAGATTGTAGAGCCTCTGTAGGATGTCCAGAAAGTTCGTGTAGAAGTGACTTCCATATGCTCTTAAGACGTACAACTCTAAGGTGTTCCGCAGAGGCTCTGGCCAACAAAAGCGTAGAGAATCTGACCAAAACCTCTGAAGAACAACCAGAAGGGGGGGGGGGGGGCAGAGGTAGGACCAAGCACGCATATCAGAGGTCAATGGTCTAAAGGTCAAAATGAGCAAAGTGACCGAAGCCCGAATTTTCAAATTTTCTGACAGCATTGCGCTGTTTCAGAAACACGTGCACAACTTTTGACTTGAAGCTCCGATTTTCATGAGTCTAGTTGCATTAAATTACTAAAACACAAACGTATGACTTTGATGTTTTGATTTTTCTCAAATTCCGTGATTTGATTTTCCAGAATCAATATCAAAGTCTACGTTAGAGTGCTGGACCGAAAGCATTGCATTTCACTCGTCCTCTTTCCGCTTTCAAGAACGGTGTTCTCTCGTCGGTTCTTAATAATTTCAAGCTACATATGTGACACGTTTATTGTCACTCCCTCCTCTATTATTCAAGTTTAAGGCTCGGTGTTGAACACTTACTCAACGGGATCTTAAGAGTCAAACTTTATGTTTTGACGACCGTTCTGCACAGCTAAGGAAAAACTTGCACAACTCACTCAATTTTCTTTCAAAATGGATGAATCAAAGCTTATTGAAAATCTAAGATGCTGTAGTTTAATGTGCATGTTTTATATTTTCTCTCAATCAGGCTCCTTGATGGTAAAAAAACAGCGGTGAACTTGAGACATGAAAGATGGACAAAATGGAGTAATTCGTCTAAGTCTTTCAAGAAGATGGGCCTACATTTGAGGGGGAGCTTATGATTCTTTGAAGACTCGAAGAATGGCACACAAAAACTGCTAAAGAAAGCAAAGGGGAGACTATATGATGATGCTTTCTTTATAAAACATTAGGGGGAGATTGTTAGCTTAAATTAACCCCCAATTTAATTGAATGTTTTATAAAGAAAATGTATTTAGGCTTTATAATTAGTTGTATGGGCTTGAGCCTTTTCTTTGTAAATGGGTTATTTATTGGTTCTCATGGCTTATTTGTTCATTAGGTTTTTTGAGAGAACACACAATTTATACACACTCACTAATTCTTATGAGAGTCGTCTTCATGTTTAGTGTGGTATGTTCTTCCAATTTCTCCTCCATTGATCATCAATCAAAGCATATGAGAGTATCAAATTTGCAAGGTTGATTTTTCTTAAAAATGGTTGATATAATTCTTTGGTTCAAAGAAAAATTCGAACAACTACTGTGTTGCAAAAACAGATTGGTGTAGTTAATAAAAAATGTAGCTGCAAATATTGTAGAAAGTTGTTATATTTGATTTGTGCAAATCTAAAAAAGTTGATGTTCAGATTCTGTTGTTTAGTTCAAAACAAATGATCAAATATAGAAAGTTGTTGACTGCAATTTATCAACAGATTCGAAATGGTGTAGCAGATTTTGATCAAGAGTTATGAGATCTGAGTTATGGATGTTTTATTATCGTGTGCTATTAGATTTGACTTCTGTCTCAATGCGATCAGAATATGACGGTCCATAATATTATCAAGTTCTTATCGAAACAAACACACAAATGATTAACCAACCTGTTTGATTAATAACAAAGATTACAGGATTTGATCTCTTGAAACTCTCTGTGTTTTTCTCTCTCGTGAACAGTGTTTGGGTTGTTGATCTGATTTCTGAGTTGTGAGATATCTATTTTGATATCTCACCTAATATCCCAACATAATATCTAAACAAAGATATTATCAAAACTAAACTTAAATCTAATATAATATCCTAATATCTATTTATTAGATATTTAGGAATACAATAAAATACTATAAATAACACAATAATTAACTTTGACAATTATTACAAACTTAACATTAGACTAATCTTGAGAGCGACTTTTCAGCTTTAGCTTCAGATTCCAAACTTCAGATTGGATGATCTTGAATCCAATAAATCTGAGATCTAACAATCTCCCCCTTTGGATCAAGATCATTACTAAAATGATTTAGCAATTCAGTCTTCTCTTTCAGCTCAAAAGTTGGAATCTCCTTCTCTGTCTTCAATATGTAATAATCTCCAGGTTTTATCTCAGAATGCTTTAGCAAAGTATCTTCAAAGAAAATTTCTCTAAAATCAGCATGTCTTCAGAATACTTTGATCTCTCGCATTTCTTGGTTAGCTCTTCTCTTTTCCAATCTTGTAATGTAATGGACATTTTTTCAAGCTTTAGGTTCTCCCCCTTTTTGATGAATAGAGAAACGATTTCATCAAAACTCTGAGTAAGAAATGCCTTTCATTTGGAGCCTCTGATTCGTCAATTAAAAAGATATTCATCCAGATCTTTGCAAATCCAGACAAAATAATTGTGGAACACCTGAATCAGTTAAAATGCCTGTCAGTAACACTAAGTCACTGTGTGTAACGAATACACATTGGAAAGGATCTTTTATGATGTTCACTCCCCCAGGGCTTCCATTCAATCATCGAAACAACACAAAGGCAATTTCTATGAACGTTATGCAAAGAAACAAATTCCTTGTGTGTTCGTGCATGTGATAGAAAGAATTAAGCACTTGATGATTGCTTATAAGGCTCAATATTGTGTAAACCACTGAGACAACAGTAAGTTAAACACAGACTCAATGTGCATGAGTGAAGTGCGAAGGTGGGGAAGACTTCCTTCTTTTCAATATCCAGATTTTCCAAATGAAAATCAGATAGCAAATGTGTTGCTTCCCCTTTGAAAATGTGAAACACTTTCTATTTGAGTAGAAAATGAGTAGCTGGTGGGGTTAATCAAGAGTTGGCATGGGCTAGTTGTCTGTTTCAATAATGTTCACCAAAGAAATGTGAAACACTAGAAATGTGGCTGCCCGACTCAGAAAGTAGTTGGTGCAGAGTTCTGATATTATTTTAACTCTGTTCTCACACCCTCTTTCTTTTAAACATTCAGTTTACTTCTAACCGAACTCTCTTTTTCTGTATATCTCATCACACATCCCACACTCATTCTTTTAAATCCTCACACTCAATCACTATGCATTAACCTCTTGGGTAGGAAACATTGGTTAACGTGTATCCATAGAAGTTGTGTTAAGTCCTAGCACAATGAAATCCGATGTTTTCCTAGAAAGCATATGATGCTTAAAATGGTTTAACTATCTCAATTAAAGCACAAAGTAGATCTGGAAAACATTTAAACGCACACTTCCAATTCATGAAATCGGTTTGAGATTCGGGAAGTGGTTTGAACATTGAAGAACAATGTTTTCTATGATTGAAAGTTGTCCTTCTATCAACCATATATGAGATTAAGATAAAGGATTATACCTTTACGTGCAATCTTACATCTTATGAAGTTAAGATTAAAGTCATAAAGATATGGACATGTAAGCGTCTCTCAAACTGCAAAAGTCTTAAGTCATAGTCAAAGCAAATTTATTCACTGAAAATAAAAAGACAAAAAAAAGCATTAAAACAATGAAAGTACGAGTTCTGATCTGAAATAATCAGAAGTCATATCCTAACTCCTTTGACTTGTAAAACTCCCCCTAAAATCATGCATCACAAAAATTTGACATTAAAAAGGTAAATGCAGAAATTAGTGAGTCTTCTCCACAAATTAATATTGACCATCTGTCAATTTCTTCTCATACTCCCCCTTGGATCATGAACAAAATATTTGAATGCATATATCATTCAGAAGTAAGAATGAAGAAATGATGAAAAAGTATACAATTAGAAAACTTTGATAGGTAACTACTGATTGTGTCTTAAGATTTAGCATACCAAGCTTAGAGACAAGAAAGGTGAACCTCTTTTCGTCTAAAGGTTTGGTAAACAAATCTGCAATTTGATAATCAGTTTTTACAAAGAAAAGTTCAATTGTTCATTTTTCGACATTATCTTTGATAAAATGATACCTGACATCTATGTGTTTGGTCGTGGTGTGCTGAACAGGATTCGCTGTTATCGCGATGGAGCTCTTTTGGTCACAGTAGATCGGGATTTTGTTGAAGTTAAACCGTAGTCACACAGTTGTGTCCTCATCCATAAGATCTGAGAACAGCAGCTAGCAGCAACTACATATTCTGCTTCGGCCGTTGAAGTTGATACACAAAGTTGCTTCTTCGATGCCCAACTTTCGAGTTTATCACCGAGGTACTGTATATGTAGACGTGCTCTTCCTGTCTAGCATACAACCAGCATGATCTGCATCTGTATATGCTGTTAGTTCAAAGCTAGTATCTTTAGGATACCACAGACCAGGATCTGCAGTCCCCTTCAGATACCTAAAATTGCGCTTAACTGCAGACAAATGGGATTCTTTGGGATTGGCCTGATATCTAGCACATAAGCATGTAGAGAACATTATATCTGGCCTACTAGAAGTAAGATTCATCAAAGAACCTATCATTCCTCTGTAAGTCCTAACATCAACAGCCTTTCCAGAAGGATCGGTGCCGATCTTAGTACCTGGTGCCATTGGGGTACCAATCGGTTTAGAATTTTCCATTTTGAACTTCTGAAGAATATCAAGAATGTATTTTGATTGATTGATAAAAATCCTCGATGAAAATTGTTTGACTTGTAATCCGAGAAAGAAATTCATCTCTCCCATCATATTCATCTGAAATCTTGACACCATAAGGTTTGAAAAATTCTTACAGTACTTAAGATTTGTAGAGCCAAAAATAATATCATCCACATAGATTTGAATAAGAATGATATCGGATTTCTCCTTTTTAATAAACAAAGTGGTATCTACCGTACCTTTTGTAAAACTAGACTTGACTAAAATTTGAGATAGGACATCATACTAGGCGCGAGGAGCTTGTTTCAGTCCATAGAGTGCTTTGTCGAGAATGTAGACATGATTCGGTTTCTCTTGATTGACAAAGCCTTCTGGCTGCAAGACGTAGACTTCTTCCTTTAGAATTCCATTCAGAAAGGCGGTCTTCACGTCCATTTGAAAGACAGTGAAGTTCTTGTGAGCTGCGTAGGCCAAAAACATTCGAATTGCCTCTAAACGCGCCACATGAGCATAAGTCTCGTCGTAGTCTATTCCTTCCTCTTGCCTGTATCCTTTGGCTACAAGTCTTGCTTTGTTTCTGATAACGGTACCATCTTCATCTTTCTTGATTTTGAAAACCCATTTCATACCTATAATGGTTTTACCTTGAGGTTTGGGTACGAGTCTCCAGACTTTAAGTGCGTCGAACTGATTCAGCTCTTCTTGCATTGCAGTCACCTAGTCTGAATCGACAAGAGCCTCGGATACGCGAGATGGCTCGATCTTGCTCAGAAAGGATTCATGCATACACATATTCATTAAAGCTGACCTAGTTTGCACCGGTTTGGTTAGATCCCCAATGATCTGGCTTATCGGGTGCTCTTTGGTCCATTTATGTTCATGAGGGAGTGGATTATATGAATATATATCAATATTATCATCTAAGAATCCACTTGTACCTTCTTCAGGTTGTTCAGGAGGAATGATGGTTGCAGTGTATCATGGATCGATTCTGATTGTGGCATGTAGTCGATACAGCTTCAGCCCACAGAAATAGAGGTAATTCAGATTGACTTAGCATAGTACGAGCAGCCTCGACTAGCGTACGATTTCTTCTTTCAACCAATCCATTCTGTTGAGGCGTACGTGCAACGGAGTATTGATGTGATATCCCGACCGATTCGAGATATTCTTGAACTATTTTGTTCTTGAACTCTGTGTCGTTGTCTGTTCTTAGAAGCTTGACCGGTTTCTGCAGATTTACCTGGGTCGTCTTCATTTTCAACCTCATCTGATTCAGACATAATCATCTTCTTCTTCTTCTTTTTCACAACAAGTGCAACTGAATCAGCAACTGTCTTCTCAGACTGTCTCTTTTCATCCATGATTTCATCCACCTCTTCTTCATTCTGTTTGAGTGTTTCATACACCTCATGAAGTGGAATCTCGTTTAGATCCTTGATTTGCTTCATTTGTCTGCCAAACCTCTTCCATTCAGGATGGAGAATGCTTAGGAATTTGACATTCAGCTCTATCTGTGATTTAGTGACCTTGTTCTTGCTTAATTCATTCAGCAAGGTCACAAACCTGTCGTATGTTACTGCTAGTGACTCTCCAACTCTGACTTTAAATTCTTCATAGTTGTTTAGGCAGTTGGATATCTTCAGCTGGTTTCCAACTTTTGAACCTAGCATCATCTTCTCTAGCTGATCCCACATCTCTTTGCCAGAGGCCTTGTAGCGGTCTATCTTCACATGTATTTCATTTGGAATGCCTTGAAGAATGTAAGACTTTGCTAATCTATCAGCTTTTTCTCTTTTTAGGTTATCACCTTCGAGCTCATCATACTTAAGTTGAAACTCTGTTGCCACAGTTCCCTCCGTACAAGTCTCATAAACTGGTGCCATAACTCCCTCCTCTATTGATTTCTTGATAGAATCACCCAAATCATGTCTTTCAATGAAGTCCATGAACCGATCTTTCCACTGCTCATACTCTCCCCTGAAGAGTACTGGTGGCTTTGTGTCAGTTCCGATAGCTAGAGCTTCTCTTGAAGTCATTCTGATTGAAAAAGACTAAATCTGGTACTGGCGCAAAAGACACACTTTGCGCTAAAGGTGGCTGGCTCAAAAGAGTTTTACGCGAGGTGTAGGTGGCACGAAGTAAAACTTTGCGCTAGTAGAGGTTGGCGCAAAAGATGGTTTGCGCTACAAGGAGTTGGCGCAAAAATCAACTTTGCGTTATGAGGTGTTGGCGCAAAAGTGACTTCGCGAACTTGAGATCTGAGAATTGCGCGAGACAAAGGTGGCACAAGCTGAGGTTTGCGCGAGTCGAGGGTCGCGCCAACTGAGTTTTGCTTGAGTCGTTGGTCGCGCGATATTGGAAGTTTGCGCGAAGTGTTGATGGTGCAAAAGTCAAGTTTGCGCTAGACGATGATGGCGCAAAACTTACTATGAACTGGCGCAAATTTTGCACTCTCGCGAGTTCGTCCCTGCAGCTTCGAAAATCAACTAAAATCCACAATAAACCTATCTGGACTTCGATTAGCAGTCCCAAATTTTAACAAAATGACCACTAACACTTCTAGAACAGATTACTAGCCTTTGATTTCAAAAACAGACACTTTTTGAAAATCCAATCGATGGAACAGTGACTTTGAAGTCGTGTACTATTGACTCCAAAAATCACAAAATGGGAATCGATATTAGTGCTATACTAAAATTAAAGTATAACAACTCGATCTAGCACCCTATTCGATCACAACCTGATCGATTTCAAACCCAAAAACACACTTAAACTCGAAAATGATTTTGAAATGAAGAACACAGAGTCGATGATTGAAAACTTGATCTGAATCTATTTTAAGCTCTGATAGCAATTGACGGTCCACAATATTATCAAGTTCTTATCGACACAAACACACAAATGATTAACCAACCTGTTTGATTAATAACAAAGATTACAGGATTTGATCTCTTGAAGCTCTCTGTGTTTTTCTCTCTCGTGAACAGTGTTTGGGTTGTTGATCTGATTTCTGAGTTGTGAGATATCTATTTTGATATCTCACCTAATATCCCAACATAATATCTAAACAAAGATATTATCAAAACTAAACTTAAATCTAATATAATATCCTAATATCTATTTATTAGATATTTAGGAATACAATAAAATACTATAAATAACACAATAATTAACTTTGACAATTTTTACAAACTTAACATTAGACTAATCTTGAGAGCGACTTTCCAAATTTCAGATTCTAATAAATTTGAGATCTAACAGAGTATAATCAGGCTCATTGCACAAGTTTGGCATAAGTAAAAGACAGCTCACTAAGTCCTTGTAATTTTTGTTTGAAAAAGAAAATTGTTTGTCTACAATGGTTTCCAGAAGTTTGCAAATCTAGATTGAAATTAAGAAAACAGGGGCTGAAGATGTTCGAAGCAAAGTTTTGATTTTGATCTGGAAATTCAGATTGCAGTTGTGATCGATATGTGCAGGTCTGTTGTTAGATCACAAATCTATTGGATTTAAGATCATCCAAACTGAAGTTCGCAATCAATACAAAAAGTCTAATGTTGTTTGTAATAAATAGTCAAAGTTAGCTGTTATTGTTATTAGTTAAATTAGTTTTAATATCTAAGTATTAAATATTAGTTCTAGATATTAAAGTTAAATATCTAGATATTAGTTTTAGATAATATCAATTCTAGATATTATCTAAGTGTGTTATAGAAGCTAGAAATAAGTTCAACATATCAGATCACAAAAACACACACAAAAGGTGTAAAATAGAGAACACATCAAAAGCTTCAATAGATCAATCCTGTAATCGTTTGAATATTAATCAAAACAGGTTGGTAATCATATTGTGTTGTTTTGTAAGAACTTGATATAGTATTGTGGACCGACAATTGGTATCAGAGCCTGATAAGAGATTCAAATCAAGTCTTTCAAAACTCGACTCTGTGTTCTTCTCTTTCAAAATCATTTTCGAGTTTTAGGGTGTTTTAGGTGTTGAAATCGATCAGGTTGTGATCGATAGGTGTGCTAGATCGAGTTGTGAGTGTTTAATTTCATTATAGAACTGAAATCGAGTACCAATTTGTGATATTAGTGATAAAACAGTCGACTTTGTAAAGTCACTGTGCCATCGATTTGTTTTTCAAAAAGTGAGTTTTATCGAGATCGAGTGGTAACAAAATGTTCTAGAAGTGTTTGTAGTCATTTTGCTAGAGTTTGGGACTGCTAATGGTGGAAATACAGGTTAAATTGAGCAAAACAGTCAAATTTATAGAAGAACAGGACGAACTCGCGCAAACACCGGGACGAACTCACGCAAGTTGAACTTTGCGCGACCCACTTTGCGCCACCAACTGATCACGCAAAGCACACTTTACGCCACTCAAAGCACACACAAACCTCACATTTGCGCCACTCATGTGAAACGCAAACCCCAGTTTGCGCCACCCACTGCTCAAGTAAACCTCTCCTTTGCGCCACTCAAGTGAAACGCAAACCCCAGTTTGTGCGACCCACGTAATACGCAAACCTCTCCTTTGCGCGACCTTCCTCAAACGCAAACCTGAATTTTGCGCCAATTTCACGCTTAGACAAAATTTTGAAAACTGTAATAGGGTCTTTAATTGTCATAAATTTTTTCTCTAGGGGCGCTACCCCTATGCTAAGTTTGCCTAGGGGGACAACATTTCTTGTGTGATCAAATTTTATCTGGACTAACGGTCAAGTACAAGTTTTTATTGCTCATCAATCAAACATAATGAATTCCAGCGAAGCTAATTCAATCAATATGGATGAGAATACACATGTACTTTACAAAGGAAGGATTTCTGCCTTGGAAGCAGAAGGAGAGAAGAAAGAGATAGCACTCTTGTGCTTGATGAGTCAGATGAAGATAAAAACCGAAGCTGATTCTAATGACGAGGTATGTGATCAAATGCATGCCATGAAGATAAAACTCCAAGATTTAGAGTCAAATCTTAAGCGTGAAAAGGGTGTCATTAATGACAAAAACCAATCAATACAGAAACTTAGCGATGAAATTGCTGAGAAGAAAGTATTGGTTGAGGTTTTACATAGAAATAATGACACCAGCGCAAAGGAACAAACAATAATTCTTAAAGAGAATTCTGAACTCAAGTCTAAACTGAGAAAAAGTGAGCTTGATTTATATGAGCTTACGAAAATGCATTCTTCATGTACTGAAGAAAACAAAACTTTAATTGCAAAATTAGATACTTTGGAAAAGAAGTTATACTCATTAGGTCAAAGTGAGCAAACCATTCATCTTAACAAACCGAAAGAGAATAAAGACAATTGGGGAATCGGTTATGGGAATCCTCACTGTCTTCAAAAAGGTATATCTGAAGTGCCTGCACTTTATGATCTTCTTTCTTTGAAACTAGCTCGAAGAATCCCTGAGCTTGAAGTTTTCTGGACTCGACTGTCTGAAGAGGATGAAGCCAAGGAAACTGAAAAACGATTGAAATCATCTAAAGTTCACCTCCCATTTTATTATGCGAAGCTGAATAATAGTTATGATAAAAAATCTCAAAAGAAATCTCTTTCAAATGACTTCTTTCAAAGTTATTCTGTAAAAGAGATGGAGGCGAAGCCTATTAAAGGTAAAAACTACGTCCCTCCTCTTGTTTTGGAAAGTCAAATTTCTGAACTCAAGAACTCTTTATCAGATGAAAGACTTTTGATTGAGATCCAACAAAAAGTTTTTTCAATTGTGCTGAAAAATGTTATTATTTCAAAGGCTTCTAAATCTGATGACATTTTTGGTTCATCAAACGGAGGGTTTGATTTTCTTAACTCTACAGTGGTTCGGATGGTTGTTTTGAACAATTTGATTTTAATGCGAAACTTCCTAACCATTCATCTTTTCTTGTGCAATCTTTGGGAAAAACCAGTATGCCTGTTAACAGTGCAAAATCAACGAAAGTTGATAAATTAGTCTCTGTGGAAGCTAAGAGTGCTAAAGGTAAGATTATATCTAAGCATTCACAGAAACCGAACACTACTGGTAATCCGAAGAAGAAGCATTCGTTTGTTGCTCAGAAGTCTAACTCACGAGTTTCAAATGTTTCAGAATCGAGCGAGCGAAAGCCACAAGTTAAATCTCAGTGGCAACCGAAATAGAAGCTTGACAAGGCCGATAAATTTTTTTGTACTGTTAATTGTAATAAGACTTTACCTAGTAAAGATGTTTTGAAATCGAATGTTGCTTCTATTTTGAAATACTCATTTACGCAACTATTTCAATTATCTAAATCTGCTAGAAAGTCTTCGTTTTATGATAAACATGTTTCTAATTCTTGTCAAGATTCTGAGATTTGGTTTGGCAATAGTCATGTGCACTCATATCACTTATATCATTATAATGCTTCAAATGAATTTCAAATGAAAAGAGGACCCGATTTCAAATGGGTACCAAAATCTTGTGCTAACACAGTAGGACCCAAATTCCTGTGGGTACCTAAGGCTAAATCTGTGTTGCAGGCACCCAAAATTTAAAAGGGAGCACAAAACATAGGTTCTTGAATACAACAGTTCAAGACCCGCACTTCAAAGATAAAACAATGGTTTCTGAACACGTCTGTTCAGAACCCGTGCTTAAGAGAAAGATGGCTTTTGAATAAATCAGTTCAAGACCCAGATTTCAACGAAGTTTGACTTCTAAACACAACGGTTTAGAACTCGTACTTCAGTGATCAAAAGACCTTACTCTGAGCTGAAAAGAGTTTGTACTCCAATACTCGAATGAGGAAATCAACCATCAAGGGGGAGTACATATTTGTCTGAAAGTTTATGCATATGTTTTACATTGATAATTTTTCTAATGCATAATTTCAGGGGGAGTAAAAGGTGATGACTTCTGATTATTTCTGATCAGGACTCATACTTTAATAGTTTTACTACTTTTTGTCTTTTCAATTTAAGTGAATAAATTTTACTTTGATTTGACATAAGACTTTTGCAGAATTTTTGAGAGATGCTTACAAGTTCATATGTTTATGACTTTAAGCTTAGCTTCATGAGATATAAGATCGCACGATAAGGTACAATCCTTTATCTTAATCTCATATATGGTTGATAAGTGGACAACTTTCAATCATAGAAAACATTGTTCTAAATGTTCAAACCACTTCCCGATTCTCAAAACGAATTCATAAATTGGAAGTGTGACTTTAAATGTTTTCAAGTTCTACATTGTGCTTTAACTGAAATAGTTAAACATATCTGAGCATCATATGCATCATAAGAAAACAAGGATTTCTTTGTGCTAGGAATTAACACAACTTCTATGAAATCACCTTAACCAGTGATTTCTACCCAAGAAGTTAATCCATAGTGATTGAGTGTGAGAAGTCGAAAAGAAATGAGTGTGATTAGATTGAGCAAAATGTTTAAAGAAAGAGCGTGTGAGAACAGAGTTAAAAGAATATCACAACTGTGCACCAACTTTTTCTGAGCCGGGCAACCACAATTCTAATGTTTCACAATTCTTTGGTGATCGTTATTGAAACAGGCAACTAGCCCATGCCAACTCTTGATCAAACCTCACCAACTACTCATTTTCTACTCAAATAGAAAGTGTTTCACATTTTCAAAGGGGATGCAACACATTTGCTATCTGATTTTCATTTGGAAAATCTGGATATTGAAAAGAAGGAAGTATGCCCTACCTTTGCACATCAATCATGCACATTGAGTCTGTGTTTAACATACTGTTGTCTCAGTGGTTTACACAAAATTTGAGCCTAATAAGCAATCATCATGTGTTTAATTCTTTCTATCACAAGCACGAACACACAAGGAATTTGTTTCTTTGTCATAACGTTTATAGAAATTACCTTTGTGGTGTTTCGATGATTAAATGGAAGCCCTGGGGGAGTCAACATCACACAACTCCTTTCCAATGTGTATTTGTTACACACGGTGACTTAGTGTTACTGACAGACACGTTAACTGATTCATTAGTTGATTCTGGTGTTACACGACAATTTTGTCAGGATTTGAAAAGATCTGGATGAATATCTTTTGAATTGACGGATCAGAGGCTCCAAGTGAAAGACATTTCTTACTCACAGTTTTGATGAAGTCGTTTCACTTTCCATCAAAAAGGGGGAGAATCTAAAGCTTGAAGAAATGTCCAGTCCATTACATTACAAGACATTGGAGAAGAGAAAAGCTAACAAAGAACTGCGAGATCAAAGTATTCTGAAGACATGCTGATTTCAGATAAATTTTTCTTTGAATATACTTTGCTAAAGCATTCTGAGCTAGAGAAAGTGTTAGATCAAATAATTGTATTCAAGATTAAAGTTAAATTAGAGGGTTTAAACGGTATTTGTTTGATAGTTACAGTTTAGGGTTTAAACTGTAATATGTTAATAGTTATTTGTAAATGGGCCTAAAGCCTATTAGAAAGCCCATTAAGGTTAAAGCCCATATGGCCTAGGTATTTAAAGTTTTGTTTAATTAGTTTTTAGGTTTAACTTTGATAATTTTCTAAATAGTAGCTGTATGTTTTCTCTGTATTCAAGGGTATCAAGAACACACAAGGTTTAACTGTTTATTCAAGGGATTGGTATGTTATTCTGATCTTATTATCTCTTGATTATTATTGTGTTTCTGTGATTGTTAATCAACTAGATTAAACTGGGATAACAAGTGGTATCAGAGCCAAAAGAATCAATTTTTTTTGAATTTACTATTCATCGATACTATTCATCGACCACTGTTCATCGAATTTTTTTTACTGTTCATCTGATTTCATGTGCGTTTATGTTTAAGATTGATCTGACTAGGTGTGTTTTGCATTATTGAACACTATCTGATTGATTAATTGCTTTTAGAAAGTATCAAGTGATTGAATTTGTGATTTTGAGTTTTCTGGGTTCAAAGAGGAGTCGACACTGTGTTCTTTAAATTGAATGCATGAAAGTTGATTTTAATCTTTGTTATTGAATGGGTTGTGTTCGATACATGTTTCTGAGTACAATAGTCTGATTTTGGCATCCGATTGTGAGTCTGTATTGATTTATGGGTTGATTATTGTTTCTGTTTATCGAGTTTTTGGGTTGATTCAAGAACATACCGGTCGAACAATCTATCGGTCTAAGCTAATATCGGTCTAAGACACTATCGGTCCATACCTTTGTATCGGTCAAAGCATCCTATCGGTCTATCACACTACCGGTCGAGTTCACCATATCGGTCTAGTCCATTACCGGTCGAATACCCTTTACCGATCCTTAGCAGTATCGGTCTATCACTATACCAGTCGAAAGGTATATCGGTCCATTTTGGTTCCGGTCTAAGCACTTTTACCGGTCGAAGCACCAATACCGGTCAAAGAAGTTTCCCGGTTGAAGCATCTTACCGGTCAACCGCACCACCCCGGTCAACTCTAGATAGCGGGACCCCCGTGCTAAGTCTGCGAAGGGGGACAAAGTTCTGTTCGAGATCAACATTTTCTTTTTGTTCAGTATTATTTGAAGCTTTATACTGATTGAAAGGACTGCATTTAATTATTTTTGGAAATTTATTTTTCTGAAAATTTTTTAGTGTAGTTTTTATTTTGATTCTAACGATCTCATCTAGTTGGTTGTCTTGGTACATAAAAGTTTGATTACTAACCGTACAACTAGGATGTCGAATCATCTTCTCTCAATGGGCTCTCAGGTCAAACCTCCTGTCCTCATGCCTAATGAGTATCAGCAATGGAAGACCAGAATGATCCAGTTTCTGAATCACAAGAACAGAGAATTCATGAAAGCAATCATTGATGGTCCACAAACTCCAATGATCACAGTCAAGGGTCAAGCTGCAACAGAAACCTCTCCAGAAATCCCTGACAGAGAGGTTCTTAAACCTTATCAGTTCTTCACTGAAAAGAAGAAAGAACAGTATAAGATAGAAGAAGAGGCTCTAATCTATCTGACAATGGCAATCCCAAACGACATCTAGAATCGTGTAGACAGTCAGAACACTGCTAAAGCAATCTGGGACGAACTAGCAAGACAGTTTGAAGGAAGTGAAGCCTCTATCCAAGCTAAGCAGAATCTATGCATAAATGCTTACGAGGGATTTCATGCAAAAGAAGGAGAACTGCTACTAGATACCTACAACAGGTATAACATCATTCTCAATGACTTGCGGAGGAACAATATCGCTAAATCTGCTTCTGAGATAAATTACAAGTTCATCAAGAATCTGAATCCAGAGTGGAAGAACTTTGCCATCAACCTCCAAATGTCCAAGAATATGGCTTAAGAAAATGTCACTGATATCTTCTCTACTCTTGCTCAACATGAGGATGAGGTGAGATCTATCAATAACGAGTCTAATAATCTGAAGGACTCCGTGGCTCTCATAGCCGGCAAAGCTTCTGTATCTTCTGCAAGGTCAAAGAAAAAGGTGTCTAAAGCTTTAGTTACCGAAGTTACTGACTCTGACTCTGCTCCAAGCGATGAAGAACTGGAAATTGATTATGATCCAGATATTCAGAAGTTCTCTGAGGACTTAGCTCTAATCACACGACGATTCAAGAAGAGCTTTGGCAAGAAAAGATTCTACTCAAAGCCAAAGTATGATGGATACAATAAAGAGAAGTCTGAAATGCGATACAAGTCGAGGCATGGAAGGAGAGAGGAAGGACGAGAAGACAGGAAGGAAGATAGGAGAGAAAGAAAGAGAGAGGAGAAGTGAGAAGAACGAAAGGATGAACCAGGAAGATGCTACAACTGTGGCAAATTTGGGCACTTCTCAAGAGACTGCAAGTTCAAGAAGGTAAAGAACTCAGAGTACTACGCAAGAAAGTCACTTATTGCCAAGATAGCTGAAGAAGGAAAAGTGCTGATGGCTGAAGAAGAAAATTGGTTGTTCCAAAGTTCCGATGACGAGGAGCAAGCTCACTTCACCCAAGTATCTTATATGGCAAAGCTGGATGGTGACGATGAAGACTCTGAGACACAATCCGAAGATGCAAACTCTGAGGTAAGTGACAATTCTGAACTTATTGAATCTTTAATGGCCCAAATACATGGTATGAAATATGAATTTGCATTACTGAAAGGCAAACTTAGCTCTGCACATCAATCTGTCTTAAGCTTTCGTGATGAAAATGCTATATTAAAAGTTGTTGTGGAAGAAAAAGAAAAGGAAAAGGATGATTTAAAAGCTGAAAAAGTGTCTTTAAAAGAAAAAAATATCTGGTTTAGAAACGGACCTTGTGAATCTTAATGCTGAAAAGGGTGAGTTTCAAATCAAATTTGAAGTTTGTTATAAAGAAAGAAATGAAGCTTTCACCAAAATCAAGCAACTGGAGGACATTAATATGAAACGAGGTCAGACTGAATAGACATTAAATCTGTTGACCAATAAACTCCAAGACGAAAGGTTTTACAAACTTAAACCAGGTTTGGGTGTGCCAATTAACGAAATTTTGAAAAAGGCACCGGAGCACCTATATAACTTTGATAAATTTGGCTCCGCAATCAGACCCATTCCTGACATTCGTGCAATTTTTGTTGAAGCAAGTACTCCTAAACCTTTTACTGAGACCAAAGGTCAAGAAGACATTGGAAAGAACAAGTCTGGTGACACTGATTCTCAAAATCCTTTTAAATCGGTTGGTTTTACATATGGTGATTTAAATAAAAGCTATGAGACTCGAAAGATCGAATTTACTGAGTTTGAATCACTATTTACCACACCTTCCAAAGAATCAATAAGCACCAACACAGTTCCACCTGAGACTGCATGCAAATATGATGAGTATGAATCGGATGTTGATCCATCTACTATACCATCAGTCTCAAATCCCATTGCTTCTAAACCTTTACTTGTTGAAGAGGCTGAAGAAGAAACTGCTATCACGAATGAATCTTGTTCTAAAAATGATAAAACGGAGTTTATTGAGTCCATGACTGAAGAGATATTTTCTGAAATGATGAATGCTTTAGACTCTGATCCTGTTTCTAATTCAAAAGCGTCAAATTCTGTGAATGATCATACATCTGAATTGATGAAGCAAATTGATATGTTTCAACAATTTCTTGATGAGGTTGAAGATGAAAACTTTGATCTCAAACATAAACTAGAAAAGTCTTTAAAAGTAAATCAAGATCTTTGCACTGAGATCAATGATTTGAAAATTACTTTGTTTAAAAATGCTTCAAATGATAAACAGATGTTCAATGATCCAAGCTGGAAGGTAAGAACCAATCCAGAATTTGATGCTCTTACAAAACCTTCAGTTGTTTACTCTGATTACCCTGAATATCCAACGAGTATTTTTGAGAAGGGTGAGACTTCAAATAACTCTAGAAAAGAACCACCTTCTAAGTTAGAGACTAACAAGGTTCCTATTTCTATTTCAGATATAAAAGGAAATGGAGTTGGGAGGAGTAAGAAGAATAAAGATAGTAGTTTGAATAAGAATGATAGGTTATCTAGTGAAACTTTTGCTTCAAATAGTTGTACTTCAGACAGTGTTATTTTGAAAAGTAATTCTTTTGATGAACATGAATGTAAGGTTTGTTCCGATAAATCTAAGTTTATGAATTTTGCTCGAAAGAATCTATACTGCAAACATTGCTGGGATAACTCATTCAAATACTACTCCCCTCCAAAGTCCAAACAGAATAAGAGAAAAGCTAAACTGAACCTTAAGTCTAATTCTAATTCTAATTCTTCCGCACAACCCAAAGTGTATCGAGCTAAGGTTGCCAATCCTACTTCTAAAAAGCACTTTCAGGAATTAAATGTTAAGATGGTTTGGAAATGGGTTCCAAAACTGCGTTATGAATGGAGAGTGAAAGTCAAACCAGATGATATTCCTGAGTTGCTTGATGCTAACCGCGAAGGCCCCATCCTGATATGGGTGCCTAAACAAAACTAATTGTCTCTTTTGCAGTCTTGTCGATTGTGGGTAATAGATTTCGGATGTTCACGCCATATGACAGGATTCAAGTACCTCTTGCATAACTATGTGGAGGAGCCTTCCGGAGCAGTTAGATTTGCCAATTCTGAAGCCGAAGGCCACGTCAGAGGATATGGAATGCTCAATAATGGTGTTGTGAAGATTCAAAAAGTGCTATATGTTGAAGGACTTGATCACAATCTGTTTAGTACCAGTCACTTCTGTGACATGAAATAACAAGTCCGCTTCACAACCACTCATTGCTATCTAGAGGATCCCGATGGTTACGAAGTCTTCAAAGCTGAGCTCCATGGAAATCTATACTACGTAGATTTTCCTACACTGTTTGCCACACGTCCAGTATGCCTATTAGCCAAAGCTTCTAAAGCATAATCGTGGACGTGGCATCGACACTTGTCTCATCAAAATTTCAGATCTATAGCGAAGCTATAGAGACAAGGTCTGGTCAAAGGTCTACTGTTGGTTAGATTTATGCAATCCAATATGAGAGTCACTTAAAATAGAATTGGCGCAAGTATACACCTTGAACTACTATCGTCTCGTAACAAGTAATAATGGTAAAAGTACCAGATATCGATCCCACAGAGAAGGCTTGTGAAAGTCTTTCAAAAGTCCAGTATTTAAAAATTGATTTCAGATGGCGAATTCGAGGAAAAATCTTTTGGTTGGTTTGTTTGAGTTATCAACTAGAAAATTGGTCGTAAAAGAGGAAGCAAAGGGTGCAAAGCTTTGTTAAGATTAAAACAGGCGTTTTGACAAAAAGACGATATAGCAAATTGTCACAGTATCCAACTATCGGTTCAGACGGCCTCCAAAGAGTGCACACCGGCCCACTGCTATCGATACGATATCACTTATGTTAGACCTCGTGAATACTAGTGCGGCACAGTGTTACGTCCCTACACCGTATGAGTATATCACTTGTCAGGTGTTATAACTGTTTATAGTCCTCTCATATTAAATCAGGTTTTCTTATTTGTCTTAACTCTGAAAGTTAATGCATTTTCACATATTAAATTAGTTGTCAATTAATTCAACATGATCTTCAATGAAACAATAATCACCTGAAATAAATAGTTAGAAAACAATGCTATAATAAATACACCTTTTTATTTCCACGCCGATTTCGGTCTTAACATTGCCTTACACCCCAAGCTCAGGCTATTAGCCCATCATTGCTTGGTTTTTTCTTTCGAATGATGTAAGGTCTGGAAATAACATAAAGGTAAAAATACTGAAAGTAAAAATTACTGGAAAATAAATGACAGTAAAATAAATTGCTGGAATGTAAATAACTGAAAGATAAAGACAATAATGTAAATTGCTGAAAAGTAAATGACAGAAAAGTAACTTGCAGAAATTAAAATGCAGAAATGTAAATTACAGGAATTTAAATTGCAGAAAAATAAATTACAGAAATGTAAATTACAGAATTGAAAAGAACAGAAATAAAAAGACTAAATTAAACTAAACTAGAAAATACTTGCAAAAATATGTAGGACTTAGAAACTTAAGTGACAAGTTATAAAACTAATCACTTAAATTATGTCACAAAAGTCAATGGTACTTGGAAGTATCTTTTTGTACTTGGAAATGAACTTAGCTTACAAGAGAAGAAATCTAAAGTAAAGCTAATATTTATTTCCAAGTATTTTTCTTGCCAAAAACGTTGATTGATTTTGATGATTTATAACAAACTTTACTTAGAACACACTTTGGAAACTCGAACGTTGAGAATTTTAGAAGTTGGCTTTAAGAATCAAGGTGCAAAAAGATTTGTAAAAATCTTTTGCTAAATCTCGAAATATTAAACCACAAAGATCGATTTTTAAGAAGATGAAATTTGCAAGAGTAAAGAACAAGATTTAGAAGATGAACTTGAAATCCAAAGCACTTAGATTAATACTTCCAAAATAACCAACTCTTAAGCTTGAAATATTTTAGTTCTTGAAGGACAAGGAAACCCAAAATATTTAAGTTTAAGATGACAAAAATAATCTAGAGAATTCTTAACCAAAAGGTTGTTGGTGATATGTTTAAGGTTACATAAGGAACATATTTATAGGAGCTAGAAAAGTATCAAATAAGCTAAGGGTACAAAAGATGATGTAAGCCCTTGTCTTGGCCATAAAGTCTTCAAAATGGGCTTCCAAGCCCGACCCAAGCAAAAATCTCGGCTGCAGGAATCATCAGTTGGTCCTATAGCACCATCTTCCAGCTCCTGCAGTGGTCCTATAGCACTGCCAAAAAATCAGAAATCTGCAAAAACGCTCAAGTTAATACCAAAACAATGGAAATGCTTACTAAAACATAAAAACATGATAAAAGTTGTAAATTGGACTAAATGACACTAAAAGTGGACGTTGGGCAAATAAAACAAAGATAAAATACTAATAAAACACAGTAATAGGGTTAATTTATTAACACCTATCACATCCCCAAACTTAAACTGTTGTTTGTCCTCAAACAACTAAAATAAGAAAAATAAAGACTCAAAACACACACACACACACACACAAAAAAAAATTGAACATGCACACCACATAGCCAACATATACTTTGATTTTGCTCTTTTTGAAAAAATTTGCTCATATCTTACTTGATACTTGAACTCCATAGCCCTTCATAAACCAACTTCCCCAAACTTGGTCCTTTAAGTATGCCAAACCAAAAAATAGCCAAACATTTTCTTTGCTAAACTAGACTTACTACTTGCGTTGGGACTTTGATTGGGTTTCAAGCATTTGGCTATTTCTTTTCAATGCTTAGCCTTTTACCTCATCTCTCATTTCACTCCATAGCACCATTTTTCTGCTATGCATCTCATATTGAGGTATGTTTGGACCTTTTTGTCCTTTTCAAACAATTGGTGCACATTGGCACTCTTTTGTGCACTAGACATGGAACTTTGTTCCTGAATTTTCTTTTGGTCTTAAGTGCATGTGATTCAAGTGTATGGATGTATTTGTTTGTGGCTTTTAAGACACCCATCCCCAAACTTTGAAAACAACAATGTCCTCATTGTTTAGTTGTGTAAAACAGGGCTGCAAATTGGGTAATTGAAAAGAAAGCCCAAGAGAATCTAGTCAAGTTTATAGCCCAAAAAATAGATGTCTAAATCTTAGAGGTAACTACAAAGAAAACAAGTGAATGACACATGGATTATTGTGGCTATAGTATCAAAGCAAACAATCTATGAGCAAATTTATTGTATTTTTGGTGTCAAATTTTTATTTACAAATCAAATAAATAAATAAATAAATAAATAAATAAATGTATTGATTTGTAAAAAAGTGTTGGAAAGTAAATAGTGTTTAAATGTATTTGATTTGTATTTGTAAAAGGTCGTGGGCCTATTGGGCTTAATTGTAAAGGGCTTGGGCTTACAAGTTGTAACAAGGGTAGTAGGTAGGTGATAGACTATAAATAGGATTTAGTTTGTAATATTTCATTCATATTTTCATAATCAAAGATGTAGCCATTAAACAATTCTCTCTCTCTCTAGATTAGTTTACTTTCTCTCTCTAGAATAAATAAACCTTCTCCTATCCTACCTAGTTACAAACATGAAATGATCCAGATTTCGGACCTAACAAGTGGTATCAGAGCCTAACGATAAATTCTTATCGAACGATTATCGGATCTCGACATTTCGTGTTTTTTAGCCCGATCTACAAGTAAGTTGTTCCAAAACTCAATTCCTCTTGAAGATTTGTTCTTGATGAGATTACAGATCTAGTACAATTTTTGGATTCAAATTTCGTTGAGTTTTGAGATTTTTCGAATTTTCGTTCGAATTTTTCGGTGTTCTTCGCGTCAAATTTTAGATCCAAAAATTTTCGTGCATGAGGTGATTTAACTTGCCTAGATCTGTTCTTTGTCGAATTTCGAGCATTCTACAATTTTCAGATTTGAAATTAGTTGAAAAATGAGTGAGTTATGAGTTTTTAAAGAGAGTTCGCCGGAAAATCGCAGTCACCGGAGATGTTACTGTTCATCGTCGGAAAAACGAGAGGTGTGCTATGATACGTTCCAGATCTGCTCATAACGTATATATTGATCTATTATCAGTTGTTTGACGGAAATTTATGCATTAGATCGAGTTCTATGATCTGTTAAAATCTCCTCGCCGAAAAATCGTGGTTGCCGGAAATCATTACTGTTCATGCCGGAGTTCGAAGTTTTAGACCGTGATACTGTCAAATCTTTGTTACAAATCAGTTCTAAACGTTTATATCTATCTCTTTTCACTTGTTTGATGGAATTTCAAGCATGAAATAGAGATCTGTGATTTGTTAAAACTTCTCGCCGGAAAAAGTGTTGTTTGGCCGGAATTTTGCTGTATTTTCGATCCAGATCTGGTTGTTTGTTCACATTGATCATGCAAGTAAATAGCAAAGGTTTCCAGCATGTAATCAAGTATTTTGAGAGTTTTGGTTGTTTGAAAAAGCTCGCCGGAAAAGTTTGTTATTTCACCGGAAATAAACTGTTACCTCGCCGGTTCACGATGCATGAAGATGTTTGTTTGCTAAAAAACGTTTATTTGATGTCTAATAAATCTATTAGATGCAACAAACAAGTTGTTTGATTGTGTTTAATTGAAGCAAAATGAAGAAGAAAAAGAAGCAGATCGTATGATTTCATGTGTTCCATTGAAAGAGACAATGAATAGTGACTTAACGATTCCGTTAGTCACCAGTTAGTTTTTCTAACATTTTTGGTCTAATGTTCGTTATTTTGGCCAAAATTGTTCCTCGACCCTACCGAGTAGTGTATGCTTTATTGTTCCTTCTTCGAGCAACACGTTTATGACTCTCAAGCCGAATTCCTACTCGACTCGCGGTTAACGACGGTTCCTTTGTTAAAAACTAAGGATGCACTCGGTTTGTCACGTCAAACTCACTCGTTATCATTCTTGTGGGCTTATCGAAATGAGTTGGGTTTCTACATTTCGAGATGTTTTATCGTGCACTTAGTCGAGCTTACGGTGTACATCGGATCCGGTTTTAAAGTCGAAACATCAAGAATGAGAGCAACTTTCAAGGGGGAGCCGAGCCTACAATTGTCAATGCATGCACTAAAGTTTTTTCAAGCAAATCAAGGGGGAGAGGAGATTAGAGCTTGAAGATGATTTACTTTCCAAAACTTTAGGGGGATAATGTTAGTGTATAAAAAGTGTTGGAAAGTAAATAGTGTTTAAATGTATTTGATTTGTATTTGTAAAAGGCCTTGGGCCTATTGGGCTTAATTGTAAAGGGCTTGGGCTTACAAGTTGTAACAAGGGTAGTAGGTAGGTGATAGACTATAAATAGGATTTAGCTTGTAATATTTCATTCATATTTTCATAATCAAAGATGTAGCCATTAAACAATTCTCTCTCTCTCTAGATTAGTTTACTTTCTCTCTCTAGAATATATAAACCTTCTCCTATCCTACCTAGTTACAAACATGAAATGATCCAGATTTCGGACCTAACACGAAGAATGTCCAAAATGTACTTAGATTGGTTAATGAAAATCCCCGTAGAAAACTGCTTAACTTGTAATCCGAGAAAGAAATTCATCTCTCCCATCATACTCATTTGAAAACGTGACACCATGAGGTTAGAAAAGTTTTTGCAAAATTTTGGATTTGTAGAACCAAATATTATATCATCAACATAAATCTGAATAAGAATAATATCAGCCTTTTCCTTTTTGATGAATAAAGTGGTAACAACCTTACCTTTAGAAAACCGTACTTGACCAAGAATTTAGATAAAACGTCATACCATGCTCGAGGGGCTTGTTTTAAACCATAGAGGGCTTTGTCCAAGATATAAACATGATTTGGCTTCTTTGGATTGACGAACCCTTCTGGTTGAGACACATACACTTCCTCTTTAAGAATGACATTCAGAAAGGCTGTTTTCACATCCATTTGAAAGACTGTGAAATTCTTATGTGTTGCGTAGGCTAGAAACATGCGGATTGCTTCTATACGCGCTACTGGAGCATACGTCTCATCGTATTCTATGTCTTCCTCTTGCCGGTAACCTTTGGCAACAAGTCTAGCTTTGTTCCTTATGACGATACCATCTTCTTCCTTTTTATTCTTGGATACCTATTTAGTTCCTATCACTGTTTTACCTTATGGTTTTGGAACTAATCTCCAAACCTTTATGGCTTCAAACTGATTGATCTCTTCTTGCATGACAGATACCCAGTCCGAATCAGCAAGAGCCTCTGATACTCGCGTTGGCTCAATCTTACTGAGAAATGAGTCATGCATACATTGATTAAGAGTCGCTGACCTCGTTTGTACAAGCTTGTCAAAATCTCCAATTACTTGATGTAATGGATGATCTTTGGTCCAGCGATGATCATGAGGGAGTGGAGTAGATACTGATTGAACATGATCATCATCTAGAAATCCACTATCAGAATCTTCAGTTTGAATAACAGGAGGGGGTTTTCAGTTAAAGTTTCAGGTGCAGAAGCATCAGTTGGAACAACAGACTCTAGCTGTTGAGTAGACATTGTATTACACCCAATTGAAACATTTACTTCTGGTTCAACATTTACTTGTACATCTTCAACTGTAGGAGTAATTGTAGGAATGTGAGTTTCTGACTGAACAGGGGATGCTTGTTCAGTTATGACATCTGAAGTGACTGGATGATTGCAACTTGTATCTTCAGACCTGTCAGTCACAACAGATTTAGGTATATTAGAATCTAGAAACTCATCATAAAAGAATTCAAATAACAAATCTAAATCAGTTAAATGTGAAATAGATGTAGAAGCATTATTTGAATTATTGGTTGTAGAAGCAGGTTCTGGACTGATCTGCCTAGAAGCTAATACTCCAGTGATCACGGGTTCTGAACTGAGTTGTTCAGAAGCCATATCTTCATCGAATGTTACATTAACACTCTCGACAATTGTCTTTGACTTATTCAGATAAACACGATATGCCGCCGATGTTGAAGAATAACCAATGAAGATACCCTCGTACGCCTTAGCACTGAATTTATTCAGACTCTCTCTGTCGTTAAGCACAAAACATTTACACCCAAATATGTGAAAATACTTGATTGTTGGTGTTCTATTGTTGATCAGCTCATATGGAGTCTTTTGAAAACGGCGGTGTATCATGGATCGATTTTGAGTATGGCATGCAGTCGACACAGCTTCTGCCCACAGGAATAGAGGTAAGTCCAATTGGCTAAGCATAGTCCGAGCGGCCTCGACTAGCGTCCGATTTCGCCTTTGAACTACTCCATTTTGTTCAGGCGTTCGAGCAGCAGGGTACTGATGTGATATCCCGACCAATTCGAGATATTCTTCAACTATCTTGTTTTTGAACTCTGTGCCGTTGTCCGTTCGAAGAAACTTGACTTGTCGCTACATTTTCACCTGGGTCGTCTTTAAGAAAGTAATGAGAACTTCGGGCGTCTCATCTTTTGATCGAAGAAATTTGACCCATGTGTATCTTGAGTAATCGTCCATAATAACCAACACGTATTTCTTTCCACCCAAACTCTGAGTTCTCATTGGACCACACAAATCCATATGTAACAATTCTAACGGAGAACTAGTGCTTGGTTCAGGCTTCGGCTTATGTGGAGCTCTCTTCATCTCACCCTTATCACAGGCAACACATAAGTGTTCTTTCTCGTATTTCAGCTCAGGAAGTCCTTTTACCAATTTCCCACTAACCAACTTGTTGATATAATGAAAGTTCAGGTGTGATAAACGTCTGTGCCAGAGCCAACTTTGTTGCATTGAACCTTTTGTCATTAAACAAACTTGATTGTCAATCTGAACTTTGGACAAGTTGATGGTATAGAGTGTTTGTCTTACGATGTCCACCTAAGAGTTCTGTGCCATCTTCAGTACGAACCGAGCAACTCTTAGATTTGAAATTGACCTCTAACCCTTTATCACAGAATTGACCAATGCTGAATAAGTTGTGCCCCAAGCCTTCGATATAACTCACCTTACTTATCGTTATGTTGTCTTGAATAATGTCACCATATCCTAAGATAGGTGAAAGCTGATCGTTTCCAAATCCGACATTTCCACTGAATTTCTCTGTATAGTTAGACAATAAAGCTTTTTGCCCAGTCATATGTTTGGAACATCCACTGTCCAAGTACCACATATGCCGGGTCTGCAAGAGAAATCAGGAAACAATAGATTTAGGTACCCATTTAAAAACGGGTCCTAACAAATTAGCACAAGATTTTGGTATCCATTTGAATATGGATCCTCCTTTTCTTTGAAAACTTATAAAAACATTTGATCTTGAAGAATACACATGATAAGATCCGAACCAATCAGAAGAATTATGAGAGTAAGCAAAATCATTTCTCCGATAATAATAAGATGTAGTAGAAATAGGAGATAATTGAATCAATTGCGTTATTGAATACCGCTTGTAAGAAGTTACAAGGTTTTGTTTATTTGAAGCAAATTGATCAACTACATCAGTATCACTACTAACTGATCTATTGCAAGAATTATCATAAACTGATTCAGCTTTCTCATCACCCTTCCTTTTTGGTCGCCATTCAGTTCGAGCTTTCGACCTTTTCTTGCTTATATCTGAAACATAAGATGTAGATTTATTAGGAAAAGCAGATTTCTGAGACTGAGTTTTCTTATGTGTACCATTGTATTTATGTTTCTGTAATCGCTGTTTCTTATGTTTCTTACCTTAAGCATAGTAATCAGCCGTTATAGAAACTGATTCACCAACCTTAGTTGATGATTCATCAATATTAACACCACTTGGTAACTCTTTTTCATTTGTAAGACAAGTAGAATGATCAGGAAGAATAGCATTAAAGTCAAACATATCAATTTCGTCTATGCACCCATCATCAGAATTAAGAAAATCATTTGCAGACTCAAATAAGTCATCAAAATTATCAGATGAAGTTTGAGGTGCCTTAGAAACTTTAGAACACTTTGTAGATGTAGATTGAAAAAACGTGTTCTTTAAAACTGTAGAAAATACACTTTGTTGAATATCAACCAAAAGTTTTTCATCAAATAAAACATTTTCCAACTCAACTATTTTGCTTTCAAGAATGAGTGGAGGAACATAAACCTTTGTAATTGCAGGTTTTGCCTTCATCTCAGAAACAAAATAACTAGCAAAATAATCGTTTGAAAGAACTTTTGGTGTTTCTGAAAGATAGCTATCATTTAACTTTGCATAGTTAAATGGTAGTTGCATTTTCTTTACATTCTTTCTATTTTCAGTTTCTTTGGCCTCAACTTCTTCTGGTAATTTGGTAACAAATTTGGGTTTTAAATAAGTATGTTTACCAGCACAAGCAAGAAAATCAATATTATAAAGTGCTGGTTGTTTTCTGATGACTTTCTTTAAGTAATGAGGGTTTTGAAAACCAAGTCCCCATTTTTCCTTAACATCAGCCTCTTCGTTAGGTGCATTGAGAAAAATGGTTTGATCTGTTTGGCCTCTTGCATAGAGTTTGGCTTCCAGACCATTTACCTTCTTATTCAAAAGCTTGTTCTCAACCTGCAAATTATGAACAGTTAGTGCATATTTTTTTTTTCTCAAACTCATACTTAGAAATTTTAACTTCAAACTCAGAAATCTTCTTTTCAAAACAATCTACTTGTGATTTAGAATCAGAAGCAGATTTGCGTAAAGAATCAATCAGATCTTTGTTCCCAATAATAGACTTATTGAGCTCAAAGATCTTGTTGTTTCTTTTAGCAACTCTGTCTTTTTCTTTCTTCAGTTTTACTTGAAGATCATTAAGCTCAACCATCATAGCTTCCATTTTGGTTATAAAATCTTTTTCAGTTAAGTTTAATACCTCATCAGCTGTCTCGTCATCTGACTCATCATACTGCACTTCTTTTCCCATAAGACAGAGATGAGCAGTTTCTTCCTTCTCTTCCTCTTCACCTTCTGAATGATCCAGCCAAAATTCGTCCTCCGCCATTAAAGCGATGCATGCTTCTTGCTGTTTGGCCAAAAGAAGTTTGTTCTGATAATATTGAGAATTACGAACTTTTGGCTTTCGACAATCTTTTGCAAAATGACCAATCTTGCCACAGTTATAGCATTTGACTGGATCACTTGCTGGCTTTTCTGCAACAGTGTAGTCATTCATGAACTTCTTCCTGTCATCAGGTTTCTTCTCAACATATCTGTTCTCTTCATATCTCCTTCCATCCACCCTTTCTCTGTAACGCCCTAAAACTCATAGTAAATTAAAACCTGGAAATATGGCAACAAGACATCCGTAATGATATAAACTTCCCATAAAGGGGATCAGTCCTTAAGACTATACAAAACTCATACGGATATAGAATTTATCGACAATACTAATCTAAACATAACCGTCTAGACTACAACACTTGACGAACCAAAATTCACTAAAAGATGGGACTTAAACAATGCCCAAAACCAAAATACTAGACATCTCAAAATATGCCTCGAGTCTACGCTCGACTCTCAAGACCCTGTGCAATCCACCGCTAAAGGAAACCTGTTATACACATCATTTGAGAAAAAGTGTTAGGCTTAAAGCCTAGTGAGAACATACAGTTTATTCAAAATCAGAGATATAAACATCAGTATCATAAGGAAATCTTTTCATAAAGGTTTAATTTATAAAAGATAACATTTCACCACAACCGGGCCTTTTCGGTCCAAAACTCATTATACGATGACAAAAGGACCATTTTACCAAGGATTGTGGTGTAACACAAAGTAGACGACAAATCCGAGTTATGAGCTAAACAATTGGAATCCGAGGATACGAACACATAAGTCCGTGCTACAACGTGAGATCTAGCCCCAAGCAAAACCAATGTATACTCCTTCACTAGGATCACTATGAACCATGGCTAGTATCCGGCCTCACATAACCGTACCAAGTTGCCCCTGAGGATCATATGCATCCATAGCTACAAAATGGGGAATGTGACATCCCAACAATAAGTCGTTAACGGCCAGAACCTCACAATTTAATGCACATGTAGTTCTTATTTGTTAACGGCCAGAGCCTCACAATTTAATGCACATGTAGCTCTATATTTTCTTTACTTGGTAACCACCAAATAATATCAGTCGACTCAAAACCTAGGGATCCGCTAGTAATGGTACAGACTCGTCACAACAACATATGTGACCAACCATAAATAAATATATGGTATAAACACATTTTATAAACAAAATGTCATTTCCAGTTCAACTTCTGGTAAGAATGAAAATCATTAAAAACGAGTCCTTAAACATTCTTTTCACAAATACACATAATGTGCAAGTAAAATATCATTTTACTTCAACAAGATAAGATCCATCATTTTAGTCAAAACTGATCGGGAACCCCGAAAATCACCAAAAACTTCATTTATATCAAAATGTATAGAACATGAAATCATACCGTAGAAATACTTCGGATTTCGCAAATAAGAGTTTTGACATGTATAAAGTTTGTAAAATGGTAGTAGGAACTCACCAGTAGGTTTTAGAATAAAACACGAAAAACAAGATAACGCTCACGACGTAGAGGTGAAGCTTAAAACACCGACCCCTTGCTAGAAACACCGAAAACTAGCAACCAACGAAGCCTTGAAGATCAAAAGAAGAAAAAGAGAAAAAGAAGAGAGAGAGAGAACTGAGATTGAGATAAAAAAAGAAATCCAACAAAATGAGATATTTAACAAAATATCTCACTCTTCCCAACACAGCGCACGGCCCGTGCGATTACAAAGAAGGGAGGGCGCACGACCCGTGCGAAAGCCACTGCCGGCCCCTGACCCTTGCGCACGACCCGTGCGAATTTCCTGAAGGAGGGCGCATGACCCGTGCGCCCTGTAGACAGCCACATGAACCTCTTTTCCTCAATACATCTTCGCAAATCGACCAAACAAAACTCGGGGTGTTTCAATTCTCCCAACCTTAGAACGATTTCGTCCTCGAAATCTACTCTTCTCAACGGAACACTGTTCGTAGAGAGGATTGTCTCAAACCCAAATGCCATAATCATTAACGAGATCCTAATACCGACATCCACAATAGCTACCCTTCTTGGGCACAATTTACTCCAAACCGAGTGAACATTCAACACATCAAGGTAACATTTACTCCCAAGGTTTCGGTTGCCTCCCAACCTTAGGTGACAATTGCTACCTCCGGGAAATTAGCGACCTCAACTTTCCATCTACCAATTTCTTTCGAACTGCACGGTTCCGAACGCAAAGCTAATGGTCGACGCTAATCTTCCCAAAACTCTCAGATTTCACTGATCCATTCCTAATATTGATAACGATATTCTTACAAGGCACACTAATGCGTCTTTCCGGCAATCGGTTAACACAGATTCTGTTATCACTCAACTCCGATCCGACTCCAAATCTGGAAGTAGCAAATTATTTAGATTTTCTAAATACATCAACATTACTCCGTCTATAACCATAATAATATGATTAACCTCAATACGTACAACCAATCTATACATTCGGATTATGAAGGACGGGCGCTACTAAAACCCATGCGTAGTCACTATCTCCGACCTGTGGAAGACTTCACCAACAACTTACTCTAGCTCAAGGCTAAGGCCCAACTCCTCAAAGCACTGCTAGAACCGAACCCCCGACAGGAAATGATGCACATGTAGATAAATAAAAAGGGTTTAAGCTTAACGCCTAGAGAGCTCAAGAGTTTTACATAAGTAGAAGCATTTAAATTGATGAACTTCTCTTTAAATCAGAACCTTTCAAATAATGAATTTTAAAACATGGAAACAACTCCTTTTTAAAGTCATGCACTTTCAAAGACGGATACATCATTTCAATTATGTTTTATAATTTGATACAACTTACATAACTCAAAGTATGAAATATTAGTAACACCATCCATATCGTACGCCCGAAAACATGGACACTAGGCCTAACACCCATACAACCAAAATACGAAAGAAAACTAAATACCAACACGCAGAAATAACACATTTCATTCAAACCTTAATATACGTGGGGAGAACCCAATATTAAAGTCATCATTTACCGTCGACCACACATAAACCAAAGTTGGTAAAAATATGACGTTAATGTTTAAAATACCCCGGGTCTACAACGGAGAGACCCGTACATAAAGAGAATAGAAGAACACGCAAGTAGGCCGCCCACACAGCTTCCTCGCATGACCTCTAAACGTTTCCATCTTGAGTGGAGAGAACACGTGAATGGGGCCACCCGTGATGTTATTGGATTTCACCACATATACCGGTCCTAGTTCCCATGCCATACAAGATGTTGGGAACTGATGATATGCTATGTACAGTTAATGTTGCTAGAAGAACATGGTTACTACTTCTGGTTAGTACTTCTGGTATTAATACTGCTAGTTGTAGATTAATGCTGCTCAATAAGTTTAGTACTGCTAGTTCAAAGTTAGTACTGCTTGAAGAGATTAATACTGCTGAGCATGGTTAGTACTGCTGAACTTAGTACTGCTCAGAGTATTAATGCTGCTTATAAGATGAAGATCAGTATGGCAAGGATGACAGCTGGATAGATTGAAGATATTAAAGGAAGGGTGGAGATAATGATGGAAGATTATACTGAAGATCTTTTATTATTTTGTAATTACCTTTTATCATCAGTATATGTATAGAATAGTTTGTTTTCTTTTTATATAGAACAATTATTCATTCTGAGTTATTTAGCTTTCTTAGAGAGAATAAACCTCAAGGTTAGAACCCTGATTCTAGAGAAGTAGAATTCGTATTGGTGAGCCTGTTCATCAATATTGAGGTTGTGTGTTTAATCTTGTAACTTCAATCATTCAATACAAGGTTACAAGTTGTGATCATTGATTTACTGTTACATTGTTTTTCAGAATATTAAAGTGCTATTCCGCAACTTCTTTAATATTGTTTTCTGAGAGTGTGTTCTTGTTAAGAATTAAGATCCTGACAAGTGGTATCAGAGCATGTATTCTCAGAAATCTTATTCCTAATGGAAAACGCAGTTGAATCAAACAGTACCTTGGTCTCAAAGGTTCCAATGCTCAGACCCAATGAATTCGACATGTGGAAGATCAGAATCAAGCAATACATACTCCTCACTGATTATTCTATGTGGGACATCATTGAGAATGGACCATCTGAAGCAGGGAAGATTGGTGCAGATGGAAAGAGAACACCACCAAAAACTGATGCAGAAAGAAAGACTAGACAGACAAAGATGAAAGCCTTGAGCATCTTGCTCTTGGCTATTCCCAATGAATATCAACATCAATTCTACAACTGCACTGATGCAGAGATGCTCTGGAATGCTCTAAAGAAAAAGATTCTCTGGTACCAAAAGTACCAAGAGAAATCAGAAGGCCATACTGAAGCAACATTATGAGAACTTTATGTCAACAAAGAATGAGTCCATGACTCAAACTTTTGACAGGTTCAACAAGCTTATTGGTGAACTAGCTACAGTTGGAGTACAAATTGATCAAGATGATCTAAATAGGAAGTTCTTAAGGTCCCTGGGTGATGAATGGACCATGTATATTGTCTCTTTCAGACAGAATGATCAACTGGAAGAAAAGGAGCTTGATGATCTATACAATGATCTAAGAGTTTTTTAATCTGAGGTAGAGGCTAAGAAGAAGCCTTCTGGGTATGTTCACAATGCTGCACTCCTATCAGCATCATTTGATTCTACTTCTAATCCTGAATCAGTTAGTGCTGCTAATGGAGCAAATCAAGAGAAAGGCACTGATTCTGTGTTTGAAGCCTTTATATCCAGTCATGGAAACTCTTCTCTAATTAATGATGACTTGGAACAACTCCATCCAAATGATCTTGAAGAGATGGACATTAAATGGCAGATGGCCATGCTCTCTATGAGAGTCAAGAAGTTCATCAAGAGAACTGGGAGGAACAATTTCTCCCAAAGAAGAGAAGATGGAGCTGGATTTGACAAGTCAAAGGTGGAATGCTATAAATGTCATCAGAAGGGACACTTTGCTAGAGAATGCACAAGTGGAGTGTCTCACAACAACAACCACCAACAAGCACAGTCTGGAAGGTTCAATAATAACAGAAACTCTGCTCAAGCCCTAGTCTCTCAACAACGTATGGGGTTTGATTGGAGTGATCAAGCAGAAGAGGCTGTCCAAAACCAAGCGTTAATGGCAGAGGTGTCTGATCTCCCACCAGAGGTAACTTCTAATCTTTGTACTCAAAATTGCTTTAACACTGTTAAAAGGTACAGGGATCACAACCAGAAAATGAGTGATGACCTGAAGAGATTAGAAAAGGACATAAAAGACTATGTTAGGATTGTTGAGAGGTTTGAAGAGCAGATTAAGAGTTTTCAAGCCAATGAGCTTCAACATTCCTATGACACAAACTACTGGAAGTGGGAGAAGAATGACCTAGAACTTCAACTGACCAAATCCAAAGAGGAGAGTGAAAAGTTAAGAGGAGAGCTAGCTAAAGTCAAGCTAGATGTAGAAAAGTTTTCCAATGCTTCTAAAGCAATGGATTCTTTACTACAAACTCAGATTCATGATAAACTGAGAAGAGGAATAAGGTACAATACCACACCACCACCCTAAAACAACAACTACATCCCTCCTAGTTCAGACTTGTTAGATTCAAAGGATAGGAAGGACCTGCCTCAGGGAGCCACTGAGATTGATCCCTTAGATGAAGTAGTTGTTAAGGATAAAACTGAGAAAGAAACTGTCAAAAGTAAGGACAACACTGTGAGTGGTGAGATTCCTATAGAAAACCACATAATTACCAATGAAGGATGTGGAAAGCATTGGGTCAAGTCAAATAAGGTAGAGAAGACTGAGGGAAAGAACAAGGAGATTCACTATAAGCAGACTACTGTTGTGAACCTTGTCCCTTGCAAATAGTGTGCTTGCAGTAAATCTGAGCCCCAAAAACATGATAAAAAGAGGGGTAATCAGAGAAACTGGAATAATCGATGGGCACAAAAACAAGGGATTGATCTGAGTAAAATCAATAGACCAAAACCCTGTTTTATTTGTGGAAAGCTTAATCACATTGCCGAATATTGCAATTTCAATCCTATGAACCAAAGGTTTAACTTTCAAAGACCTAATCAAAAACCCTTTGGTTATAGGAAGAAAGAAAAGAACCATGTGGCTAAGAAGGCTGTTAAATCTAAAAGCCACATGAAGAAAAAGAATGTGGAACACATTGTCAAGATCTGGGTACCTAAAAGCACTAAAGCTGTTAGTACTGCTACCATAAATAGTACTGCTGACAGTGATAGTGCTGCTAGAAGCAATACTACTGCTACCAATGTTAATACTGCTAACATTGTTAGTACTTCTGCAAATGTTAATACTGCTAACTCTGTTAGTGCTGCCAACAAGGTTAATACTGCCAAACCTGTTAGTACTACTAACTCTGTTAGTACTTCTAAAGATAGTACTGCTTTTAGTATTAGTGCTGCTAGACCAATAATCTTGACAAAGTACTCAAATACTAAGTGTTCTAATTTTAAAAACCTCATCAAAAAGGAATGTAAGTATTCTGATGAGAAAGGGAGACCCAATACCACTTTGGCTTGGGTTCCCAATCATTACTAATTGTCTATTCTTATGTGCAGGGCAACCAACAGCTCAAGGGGAAGAGCATCTGGCATGTTGATAGTGGTTGCTCTAGGCACATGACAGGGAACATGTCTTACCTCAAGAACTTCAAGAAGATTGATGGTGGACATGTTGCTTTTGGGAATACTCTAGATGGAGGTAAAATCAGTGGTAAAGGTGATGTGACCAAAGGTAAAATGACCTTTGAAGATGTTTTCTATATTGAACAGTTAAGGTACAACCTGTTAAGTGTATCACAGGTTTGTGACAAACAACATAGCATATTGTTTACAGATTCTGAATGTATTATCCTTGCTCCTGGATTCAAGGTAGTTGATGAAAAGATGATACTACTAAGAACCCCCAGAAAGGACAATGTATATTGTTTAGATATGGAAAGTGTTTCATCTGATTCATCCCTAAATTGTCTTGTTTCAAAAGCCTCTCTAGATCAATCATCACTTTGGCACAGAAGGATGTGTCACATGAATTTTAAAACAATAAATAAACTTGTTAAAAACAACCTTGTAAGAGGTTTGCCCTCTAAAGTCTATTCATGTGATGATCATTGTGTTGCCTGTCTTAAAGGTAAACAACACAAAACTTCTCATAAGTCCAAAGAGGTGAACACAATCTCTTCTTCTCTTCATTTATTGCATATGGATCTGTTTGGACCTACAAATGTTATGAGCATAGGGAAGAAATCATACTGCCTAGTTATTGTTGATGATTACTCTATATTTACTTGGGTATATTTTCTAAGGACTAAGGATGAGACAAGTGGACTGATCAAATCCTTTATTCTAAGAATTGAAAACCAAACTAATCAAAAAGTAAAAATCATTAGGTCAGACAATGGTACTGAATTTAAAAATATTGACCTAAACACCTTTTGTGAAGAAAAAGGAATTGAGAGACAATACAGTGCTCCTAAGACTCCACAACAAAATGGTGTTGCTGAGAGAAGGAATAGGACACTGATTGAGGCTGCTAGATCTCTGTTGACAGATTCTAAACTTCCAATAACTTTCTAGGCAGAAGCAGTTAATACTGCTTGCTATGTCCAAAACAGAGTACTAGTAGTCATGCCTAAAAACAAGACACCTTATGAGCTTTTAAATAAAAGAAAACCCTTTATTGGATTTTTCAAACCTTTTGGGTGTCCTTGTACAATCCTCAATACCAAATCTAACTTAGGAAAGTTTGATAGCAAGGCTGATGATGGGTTTCTTGTTGGTTACTCATCTTAGAGTAAGGCCTACAGAGTTTTTAATACTTCTTCTAGAATAATTGAGGAAAGTGACAATGTCAAATGCAATGAGAACACACCAAATCCTATTGGGTCTGGTCCTCAGTGGCTGTTTGACATTGATTCACTAACTAACTCTTTTGGTTTCAGTAGTGATGATTATGCAGGTTCAGGAAGTGGAGGATCAGGGGATACACAAGTTCAAGACATTATTCCTCAGTCTGTGATCTTTCCAATGCCTACAAAAGAACCTGTTGAAGTATGTGAAAAGGAAACTACTTCTGAGCCAATTCAGAGTGAAGAAGAAAGAAGTGAAGAAGAATCTTCAGGGCATAAAGAGCTAGAAGGAGCTGAGGTGATCCCCTCTGATGACTTAAATGATTCCAATCTAGAGGAAGGAATCCATGAAGAACCTAGTTTTCAGACTAGAATACAAAAGAATCATCCTCCAGAGCTGGTAATAGGAGACATTTCTTCTCCTATTATTACAAGGAATCAAAGCAGACTTCAAGAGCTGCAGGATCAACAACACACAGTACTCTCCTGCTTTCTATCCCAGATTGAGCCTAAGAAGGCCTATGATGCAATGAAAGATTTAAGTTGGATAGAAGAAATGCAAGAAGAGTTACTTCAATTCAAGCTACAGGATGTTTGGGACTTGGTGGACCTTCCAAAAGGTCATAGAGCTATAGGCACCAAGTGAATTTTCAGGAACAAAAAGGATGAGAGAGGTATTGTGATTAGGAACAAAGCAAGGCTTGTGGCACAAGGGTACACTCAAGAAGAGGGCATAGATTATGATGAAGTGTTTGCTCCAGTGGCAAGAGTAGAGGCAATCAGGTTGTTCCTAGCCTATGCCTCATACATGAAATTCAAGGTCTTTCAAATGGATGTAAAGAGTGCCTTTCTGTATGGTACAATTGATGAAGAAGTATATGTCTGTCAACCTCCTGGTTTTGAAAATCCTACATATCCTGACAGAGTATACAAGCTGAAGAAAGCACTCTATGGTCTACAACAAGCCCCAAGAGCATGGTATGACACTCTGTCTACCTATCTCTTGGAGAATGGATTTGAAAGGGGCATAATTGATAAGACCCTGTTTATTAAAAGAAGTAAGAAGGACATCCTACTAGTTCAGATCTATGTGGATGATATCATTTTTGGATCCACAAAAGATCAGATGTGTAGAGACTTTGAAGAGTTGATGCACAAGAGCTTTAAAATGAGTTCAATGGGTGAACTTAACTTCTTTCTTGGACTTCAAGTGAAACAGCAGACAAATGGGATCTTCATTAGCCAATCAAAATATGTGCAAGACATCCTGGAGAAATATGGTTTAAAAGACTCAAAGCCAGCAAACACACCAATGGAAACTCACAAACAGATCACTGCTGATCTTGAGGGGGAGGATGTTGATGTCCATCTATACAGATCAATGATTGGATCTCTCATGTATCTCACAGCATCAAGACCAGACATCATGTTTCCAGTATGTGTTTGTGCCAGATTCCAAGTCAAGCCAAAACAATCACATCTTCAAGCCGTGAAGAGGATTTTCAGATACCTAAGAGGGCAACCTAGATTAGGTCTTTGGTATCCACATGAATCTTCATTTGACTTGATTGCTTATTCAGATAGTGACTTGGGTGGTGCTAACATGGACAGAAAGTCTACTTCAGGGGGATGTCAACTGTTGGGTGCAAGATTAGTGTCTTGGCAGTGTAAGAAACAAACCACAGTGTCCTTATCAACAACAGAAGCTGAGTATATTGCTGCTGCAAGTTGCTGCTCTCAGGTTCTATGGATTCAGAATCAGATGCTGGACTATGGGATAACCTTTCTTCACACTCCAATCTTTATTGACAATAGCAGTGCTATAAGCATTGTTAACAATCCTGTCAAGCACTCCAAAACAAAGCACATTGAGATCAGGTATCACTTTATCAGAGATTCCAATGAAAAGAAGCTCATTCAAGTTGCCAAAGTTCATACTGACAATCAGTTTGTAGATCTATCCACTAAAGCCTTTGATGTGGCTAGATTCACTTTCTTGGTCTCAAGTGTGGGCATGATCAACTCTGAATGAGCTCATGTTCTTAAAAGTGGTTATATACCTGCCATTTTGGTTATCTGTGTGCTGCTAATCATCTTTCACAAGAAGTTTTTGCCTTGATCAGACCTTAATAAGCTTCAAAAAGAGTAAGTATGGTTAATGCTGCCAGTGCAGGTTTAATACTGCCAGTGCACAGTTAATACTGCTCTCAGTCAATACTGCTAGTTAGTTAATACCGCTAGTGGTTAATACTGCTCTCAGTTAATACTGCTAGTGGTTAATACTGCTCTAAGTTAATACTGCTAGTTAGTTAATACTGCTAGTGGTTAATACTGCTCTCAGTTAATACTGCTAGTTAGTTAATACTGCTAGTGGTTAATACTGCTCTCAGTTAATACTGCTTGCCAGTTAATATTGCTCTAGGTTAATACTGCTTATGTCCCGTATACTATAAATACCCTTTGCCCGCTTAAAAAGATCATAACGACTCTTTGAATACTGTTCTTTGTCTCTCTAATTCATTCTCTCTCAAGCTCCTTAGTAAGTTTCAGGCAAGAACTTTCAAGAATCAATGGCATCCATGTCATTCGTCGATGAGCATAACGAGATTGCAATGCTACAAAAGCACAAACAGGCCGCTGGATTCCACCAGATTGTGGATTTTCTCAAGACAAGCCACATTGCCCATGCTCTCATTGTATCGCCAACTATCTACATAGAGCATCAAAGGCAATTTTGGGCTAATGCCACCATTGTTACTGAGAATGGTGTGCAAATGATCAAGACAAGGGTGTGTGAAAAACCCCTAACAGTTACTGAAGAGGTGATACGCATCTGTCTACGTCTAGACGATGCTGCAGGTATAACCTCTATTCCTAATGTGGAATTATTCTCAACTTTGTCAAGAATGGGGTATGGAGGCCAGTTGGGCGTTTTTAAATTCTCAAAGACTAAATTTTATACCCAATGGCGTTTTTCTTGTTCATACCTTAATGCATTGTATCTCTAAAAAGACTACTGGATGGAGTGAGTTCAGTAGCACCATTGCTTATGCTTTGGTGTGCTTGGCCACTGCTAGAAAGTACAATTTTTCTCAAATGCTTTTTAATGATCTTGTGTCAAACCTGGGAAGTAAAAAGAGTTTTTATATGTACCCCAGGTTTGTACAAGAAGTAATAACCCATGAATTGACGGATATACCTCATTTTGATGAGGTATATGTACCAAAAATCCCCAAAGGTAAGGTCTTTTCAAATATGAAAAGATCCCTCTGGACTCGGAAGGAGTTGACACACCATTGTTCTCTACAATGATGGTGGTGTCCCACACTGAAGAAGGTATGGCAGCAGGGTCAAGGCTCTCATTAGACCATCCCACTGCTAGCCAATCCCAACCTTCCCACTCTATATCTATTCCCCAGTCTCTACTTAATAAGCCCACTTCTCCAATCACCCAAACTTATACAAGGAAACAGGTAAAGAAGGCTCATTCCCTTCTTGTACCATCACCCACTGAGCCTTCAAGCCCTCTAAGGAAGAATTATCCTTTAGAGAATATCTACAGGGAAACCACAGGGGTGTCTCCCAACCCCAAGGAGGTGCTCACTGAGGTGGAGGTTGAGCATATGGGTGCTAAGGCTGCCACTACTCCTGCTAGCACAGAGGAGGTAAGTGGTAACATCAATAAGACCTTCCCCATGGCAACTTTGGGTGAGCAATCATCCAAAGGTCCCAGGTGCCAAGAAACCAAGGGGGTGGATAGTGCTTTTGCTAGGCAGAAGACTTCCACTACAAAAAGATCCAATGATCCTTCTAAAGAGGGTAACACATATGGAGAAGGTGAGGACATATATGACTACTATGAATTGATGGAAACCATGGGCAACATCAACATGGATGTGATCAAACAGGGAAAGGAGATAGATGAGATGAAGATGGTGATAGTGATTCTGTCACAACAAGTACAGATTGCAAAGTTGAAGAAAATGGTGACCAAGTTGGTGCAAAAGAAGAGAAGAAAGTAGTTTGTGTTGAAGAAAAGATCAAATGAAAAAGATGCTTCCAACAAGGGGGAGAAAGAGGCTGAAACAGAGAAAGAAAGCTCATATGCAAAAATAACTGAAGTTGAGAGGGAGAAAGAAGATGAAATAAAGTCTAAGGCTGCAGCAGAAAAAGAGAAAGAATTTGCTCAAGCAGCAGAAACAGTTAATGCTGCTGAAGCAAAAGAAGCAGCAGAAAGAAAAGAAGCAGCAGTAACAGAAGAAGCAGTAACAGGGCTCTCTGTAGAAGAATTGGAAATTGCAGAGACACTAGTAAAAGCCAAGAATGACACTCCTAAGGCTAGTCAAAAGGCCAAGGGAGTGGTCATCAATGAAGGAGGAATTTCAAAGAAAAGAAAAGAAACAAGTAAAGCAACTTTGAAGGATACAAAAGGAAAGGGAAAGGAAAAGATTGTTGAAACTGAACTGCCTTCAAAGAAAAAGAATCAGATTGAAATGGATGAGGAAATGGCAAAGCAGCTTCAAGAGCAAATGGAAAAGGAGGAACAACTTCAAACTGAAACAGATAGAGAGCTTGCACTGATTATGGCCAGAAAACTGAATGCAGAGTATCAAAAGAGTTTAAAAGCAGCAGTTGAGGCCAATAAATTACCTGTCAAAAGAATGCAAATTCAAAAGCAGAAAAGACAACCCTCCAAGGCCTTTTTGGCCAATCAGGAAAGAAGAAGAATGATTAGCTTCCTGAGAGGTGCAATTGGTGTCAAAGGGGAAATGTTTACCAATATAGCATACAGTCAGGTTGAGGAATTGTACAAGAAAGAAATGGCTAAGCTTCAAAGGAACTCCTCACAAAGGGAAGAGGCTGAAAGAAGAATGAAGGAGAGACATGATCTAAACATTCAGCAACCATTCCCTGAGGAAGTCACACCTACAAAAGAAAAGAAGGAAGAGCCTGAGAATGTAAGTGTAGAAGCTAAATCAGCAAAGAGGGTAAAGACTATTGCTTCCAAGAAACAATTTAAGAAGCCAAGGGTGGAAGAAGCTGAAGAGGAGGCAGAACCTTCAGTCACACCTTCAGTGGAATCTGTGCAGAACCCAGAACAGTCCAATAAGCAATCAGATGAGCATATGGGGCTGTATATGACAATTCTTGAACCAGTTCAGGCTGTCCCAATCTCCATGAAGGCTCCAGAGATCATCTTTTGGGACATTCTAAGAGACAACAGAAAGGATTACTTCAGGTTAAAAAGAGTTGGAGATGTATTTGAAGTACATTCTACTTGGGGGAAATTAGTCAGAAGTTGCTCCAGAGCTGACTTAGAAGAGATGTATAAGGTTGGAATGAATCTTTATGAACCAGTGTTGAAAGGTACTGAAGAAAACCTTCTCAAAGTAGGTATGGAATATCTGTGTATGATGTTTGATCCAGAGAAGGTGGTGTATAGAATTAAAGATCTTCTTCATGAGTATGTGTTCAAAAAGATTGATCATTGGATACTCTTTGAAAACTGTGGTGTGTACATGATTACAATTGATAAATGTTATCATGAATACTACCTAGTTGACAAAATATATGATCATAGCAAGGAGAAACTTGAAGGGATGCTGAAAGCTAAGCTAGTGTGTGCAAAGGACTCAAAAATGGACAGAATTGTGGTAAGAAGAACTATCAATCAAAGTCTAGGCCTAGATCCAAATTTGGGCAACTGAATCTGAGGTGTTGAAAGCATCTTGAAGATCAGATCTGAAGAACTTGACTTCTCTTTCTAAAATTCAAGTTAGGGGGAGATTGTTGGGAACTGATGATATGCTATGTATAGTTAATTGTCAGGATCGAATTCTCAACAAGAATAAATTCTCAGAAACTAATATCAAAGAAGTTGCGGAATAACACTTTGATATTCAATGTAACAGTAAACAAACAGTATATAATCAATAACTTGCAAACTTGTATTGAATGCTTGAAGTTACAAGATTAAACACACAACCTCAATATTGATGAACAGGCTCACCAATACAAATTCTACTTTCTAGAATTAGGATCTATGCCTTGAGGTTGATTTTCTCTAAAACTTAGAATGAAAAAAAAATTAATCTCTCTAAACTATTCTATCAAATCTGTACATATACTGAATAAAAAGATAATTATAATAAATAAAATATCTTCAGTATATCTTCCATCATTATCTTCAAGCCTTCCATGAATATCTTGATTCTTTCCAGCTGTCATCCTTTCCATGCGGATCTTCAAGTCATAAGCAGTACTAATTATGCTCAGCAGCATTAATTTCTTCTAGCAGCATAAACTTGGTATTAGCAGCATTAACTACTAAGCAGCACTAACCACTAGCAGTACTAACTATCTAAGCAGTACTAACTTTGTTCAAGCAGCACTAACTTTGACTAGCAGTATTAATTCTACTAGCAGTAGTAATACTCAGCAGTATTAACTTTGAAGTCTTCTAGCAGTAGTAAATCTGAACTAGCAGTATTAAAGACTTGTTCACATCTTCAGATCCCAACAATCTCCCCCTAACTTGACTTTTAGGAAAAGATGTCAAGTTCTTCAGATCTGATCTTCAAGATGCTTTCAACACTTCAGTTTACACCCCTAGATTAGGATCCAAACCCAAGCTTTGATTTATAATCCTGCTAACTACAACCTTTGCCATTTCTGAATCTTTTGAACAAATAAGCTTGGCATTCAACATTGCTTGTAGTTTACCCTTGCTGTGCTCATATATCTTGTCCACCAAGTAGTACTCATGATATGCTCCATTCACAGTGATGACATAGACCCCACATCTTTCAAATATCTTCCAGTTTTCTATCCTTAGGAATTTATTCTCCAGATGCAAATCCCTGATCACATGTTGAACTTTACTAGGTTCAAACATCATGCACAAGTACTCCATGGCTAATCTGATTAAGTTCCTTTCTTCTCCTGTCAGCTCCTTTTCATACAATCTCATTCCAACTTTGAACATCTCTTCTAGATCTGATCTTGTACAACTTCTGATGAAACTTCCCCAAGTAGGATACACCTCATATATGTCCCCTAGCCTCTTAATCCTAAAGAATTTCTTTCTTTGATCTTCCAGGATATCCCAAAAGATGATTTCAGGAGCTTGGATAGAGATGGGATCTACTTGTATTGGATCATCATTTGTTAATGTCATGAACAATTCAACCTGCTCATTAGATTGCTTGTTTGATGATTCTGAATTCTGAGTTGGTTCTGCTGAAGGTGTAACAGGAGGTTCTGCTTCAGATTCTGGTCTTTCTTCAATTCTTTGTCTTTTGGACTGCATCTTGGAGGCTATAGACTTTACTCTCTTTGAAGACTTTACTTTCACCTCAACCTTCTCTTGCTCTTCTTTCTTTTCTTCAACTTTATCCTTTGAAGGTGTGGTCTCCTCAGGGAATGGTTGTTGGATGTTGAGATCATGTCTCTCTTTCATCCTTCTTTCTGCTTCTTCCCTTTGAGAGGAATCCCCTTGGAGCTTTGCCATCTCTTTCTTGTAGAGCTCCTCAACTTGACTGTAGGCCATGTTTGTGAACATCTCCCCCTTGACTCCAATTGCACCTTTCAGGAAATTTATCATTTTTATTCTTTCCTGATTGTCCAAAAAGGTCTTGGAGGGTTGTCTCTTTTGCTTTTTGAGTGGCATCCTTTTGACTTGTACTTCCTTGGCCTGAGCTGCTGTTTTCATGCTCTTCTGATACTCTTCATTTAGTTTTCTGGCCATATTCAGTGCAAGCTCTCTATCCTTCTCAGATTGAAGTTGTTCCTCCCTTTCCATTTCTGCCTGAAGCTGCTTTGCCACTTCTTCATCCAGTTCAATCTGATTTTTCTTCTTTGCAGGTTGTTCAGGTTCAACCATCTTAGCTTTACCCTTTGTATCCTTCAAACCTGCCTCACTTCTTTCTTTTGTCTTCTTTTCAAGACCTCCTTCATTGATGACCACTCCCTTGGCCTTTTGAGTAGCCTTAGGAGTGTCATTCTTTACTTTTACCAAAGTTTCAGCTATTTCCAATTCTTCAACAGATAGCCCTGTTACTGCTGCTACCTGTTCTGTTACTGCTGCTGCTTGAACCTTATCTGTTTCTACTGCTTGTGCTTCTGTTTCTGCAGCTTTCTCCCCCTTAACATCAAATCCCATCTCAGAAATACTTTCCTTTTCTGCTTCAGCCTCTGAATTCTCCCCCTTGTTGAAAGCATCATTAGCAGTTTTCCTCTTCTTCAAAACAAATTGCCTTCTCCTCTTCTTTTGCACCAATCTTGTGATCATTTTCTTCAATTTGGTAATCTGTACTTGTTGAGACAGAATCACCATTTTCATCTCTTCTATGTCTTTGCCTTGTTTGATGACATCTATATTGATGTTGCCCATTGTTTCCATCAATTCATTGTAGTCATATCTGTCCTCACCTTCTCCAGGAGTGTTACTCCCTTTTGAAGGATCATGGGATCTTTTAGTAGTGGAAGCCTTCTGCCTAGCAGAAGCATTATCCACCCCCTTGGTTACTTGGCACCAGGGACCTTTGAATGATTGCTCATTCAAAGGTACCATGGGAGAGGTCTTATGTATGTTACCACTGTCCTCCTCTGTGCTAGCAGGAGTAGTGGCAGCCTTCTTACCCATATGCTCTTCCATCTCCTTAGAGAGCACCTCCTAAGGGTTGGGAGACACCCTGTTGGTTTCCCTTTGGATATTCTCTACTGGAGAGTGCTCCAATAGAGGGCTTTGAGGCTCTTGGTTAATAGTAGGTACATCAAGGGAAGGAGCCTTGTGTACCTTTCTCTTGACATAAGTCTTGGATATTATGGGAGTGGGTTTAACAGCAAAGGACTGAGGAAAAATTTTAGAGAGGGAAGGTTGGGATTGGCTAGCAGTGGGTTGGTCTAATGGGGGCATTGACTCTGCTACCATACCTTCATTAGTTTGGGACACCACCATCATTGTAGAGAACAATGGGGTGTCTACTCCTTCCGAGTCCCCAGCAGATCTTCTCATATTTGAGAAAACCTTGCCTTTAGGGGGTTTTGGTACATATATTCCATCAGAATGAGGAATATCCGTCAATTCATGGTTGATTACTGCTTGGACAAACTTGGGATACATATAAAAGCTCTTTTTGTTTCCCATGTTTGAGACAAGATCATTGAAAATCATTTGTGAAAAATTGTACCTTCTGGCAGTGGCCAAACAGACCAAAGCATAAGCAATGGGACTGCTGAACTCACTCCATCCAGTAGTCTTTTTAGAAATGCAGTGCATCAAGGTATGAACAAGAAAACGCCATTGGGATGAGAATTTAGCTTTTGAGAACTTAAAAATACCCAATGGGCCTCCATACCCCATTCTAGTAAGAGTAGAAAACAGTTCATCATTAGGGATAGAATTTATACCAGAGGCATCGTCTAGACGTAGACTGATGCGAATTACCTCTTCAGTAACTGTCAACGGCTTGCCACACACTGTCGTTTTGATCATTTGCACACCATCCTCAGTAACAATGGTGACATTTGCCCAGAATTGCCTCTGATGCTCTATGAAGATAGTAGGAGACATAGTGAGAGCATGGGCAATGTGGCTAGACTTTAGAAAGTCGACTATCTGATGAAAACCTTCAGCTTGTTTTGGCTTTTGGAGCATCGCGATTTCATTGTGCATGTCAATAAACGCCATTGATGCCATGAATCTTTGAAACTTCTTGCCTGAGAACTTTGAACTTGAGAGAAAGAGGGTTTAAAGCACAAGAGAATAGTATGCAAAGAGTCGTTATGAACTTTTAGGCGGGTAAAGTGTATTTATAGTTTTCAGGACATAAGCAGTAGTAACCTAGAGCAGTATTAACTGAAAGCAGTATTAACCACTAGCAGTATTAACTGATAGCAGTAGTATCTAATAGCAGTATTAACTGATAGCAGTAGTAACTACTAGCAGTATTAACTAACTAGCAGTATTAACCACTAGCAGTATTAACTGATAGCAGTAGTAACTACTAGCAGTATTAACTAACTAGCAGTATTAACCACTAGCAGTATTAACTGATAGCAGTATTAACCACTAGCAGTATTAATGAACTAGCAGTAGTAACTGTGCACTGGCAGTATTAACTACTAGCAGTAGTAACTGTGCAATGGCAGTATTAACTACGAGCAGTATTAACTACTAGCAGTAGTAACTGTGCACGAGCAGTATTAACTACTAGCAGTATTAACTACTAGCAGTAGTAACTGTGCAATGGCAGTATTAACTATACTTACTCCTTTAATCTCGCGAAACACTGAGTACTGCTATACATATCCTGAAAAGGAAGATTAGTAACACCAAGAATAAACAATATACAGGTATAGAACCACTTTTTGATAAGGGGCTTATTCAGAGTTGATCATTCCCACACTTGTTACCAAGAAAGTAAATCTACCCACATCAAAAGCTTTAGTGAATAGATCAGCAAACTGGTTATCAGTGTGCACTTTTACAACTTGAATAAGTTTCTTTTCATTACAGTCTCTTATGAAGTGATACCTGATCTCAATGTGCTTTGTCTTTGAGTGCTTGACAGGATTATTCACAATGCTAATAGCACTGCTATTATCAATGAAAATTGGAGTGTGTAGAAAGGTTACCCCATAATCCATCATTTGATTCTGAATCCATAAGACTTGAGAACAGCAACTTGCAGCTGCTATGTACTCTGCCTCTGTTGTAGATGTGGATACTGTGGTTTGTTTCTTGCACTGCCATGACACTAGTCTTGCACCCAAAAACTGACATCCTCCAGAAGTAGATTTTTTGTCCAAGTTTGCTCCACCTAGATCACTATCTGAGTATGCAAGTAGGTCAAAGGATGAGTCATGAGGATACCAGAGTCCCAATCTGGGTTGCCCTTTGAGATATCTGAATATCCTCTTAACAGCTTGATAGTGAGATTGCTTTGGCCTAACTTGGAATCTTGCACACACACAGACTGGAAACATTATATCTGGCCTAGAGGCTGTAAGATACATGAGAGAGCCAATCATGGATCTATAATGATGAACATCCATATCCTCCCCCTCAAGATCTGCTGTTATCTACTTGTGTGTCTCCATAGGTGTGCTAGCAGGTTTTGAATCTGAGAAACCAAACTTGGTTAGAATGTCCTGCACATATTTAGACTGACATATGAAGATTCCATCTGACTTCTGTTGAACTTGGAGTCCAAGGAAGAAAGTAAGTTCCCCCATGGAACTCATTTTGAACCTTTGATGCATTAGTTCCTCAAACTCCTTGCACATGTTGTCTCTTGTTGATCCAAAGATAATATCATCAACATAGATTTGGACCAGCAAGATATCCTTCTTCTTTCTATTGATGAATAGAGTCTTATCAATGACTCCTCTTTCAAAGCCATTTTCCAAGAGATAGGATGACAGAGTGTCATACCATGCTCTTGGAGCTTGATGTAGTCCATAAAGTGCTTTCTTCAATTTGTATACTCTGTCTGGATAGCTTGGGTTTTCAAACCCTGGTGGTTGACAGACATATACTTCTTCTTCAATTGATCCATAAAGAAAGGCACTTTTCACATTCATTTGATAGACTTTGAAGTTCATATAGGAAGCATAAGCCAGGAATAATCTAATTGCTTCTATCCTGGCCACAGGTGCAAATACTTCTTCATAGTCGATTCCTTCTTCTTGTGTGTACCCTTGAGCCACCAGCCTTGCTTTATTCCTTATCACTATACCTCTTTCATCTCTCTTATTCCTGAAGACGTATTTTGTTCCTATTGCTCTTTGGCCTTTAGGAAGGTCTACCAGATCCCAAACATCTTGCAGCTTGAACTGCAGTAGCTCTTCTTGCATGGCTTCTATCCAACTGGATTCTTTCATAGCATCATGTGCCTTTTTAGGCTCAAGCTGGGATAAAAAGCAAGAAAGTACTGTGTGTTGTTGATCTTGTATTTCTTGAAGCCTACTTTGATTTCTAGTCATCATAGGAGAGGATATATCTCCTATTACAAGCTGTGGAGGATGATTCTTGTGTATTCTGGTGTGATGACTAGGTTCTTCATTAAGTCCCACCTTTAGATTAGAGTCATTCAACTCAACTGAAGTGTTTTCAGTAGCCACTTCTGGTTTTGTATTTTCTTGAGTCTCCTCATCTCTACTTTCTTCTTCACGTTGACTTGGTCCAGTAGATGGTTCCTTTCCACAGTCTTCAACAGGATTTACTGTGGGTGTGGGAAATATCACAGATTGAGATATACTATCTGAGACTTGTGTAGTCCCTGATCCTCCACTCCCTGTACCTGCATAATCATCACTACTGAAACCAAAAGAGTTAGTTAGTGAATCAATATCAAATAGCCACTGAGGACCAGACCCAATTGGATTTGGTGTGTTCTCATTGCATTTGACATTGTCACTTTCTTCAATTATTCTGGAAGAAGAGTTAAAAACTCTGTAAGCCTTACTCTGAGATGAGTAACCAACAAGAAATCCATCATCTGCTTTGCTATCAAACTTACCTAAGTGAGATTTGGTATTGAGAATTGTACAAGTACACCCAAAAGGTTTGAAAAATCCAATGAAAGGTTTTTCTTTTATTTAAAAGCTCATATGGGGTCTTGTTCTTTTGCTTGACCACTAGAACTCTGTTTTGGACATAACAAGCAGTATTAACTGCTTCGGCCCAGAAGGTAATTGGCAGTTTTGAATCAGCCAACAGAGATCTAGCAGCCTCTATTAGTGTCCTATTTCTCCTTTCAGCAACTCCATTCTGTTGAGGAGTCCTAGGAGCACTATATTGTCTCTCAATGCCTTTCTCTTCACAAAAGGTGTTTAGATCAAGATTTTTAAACTCAGTCCCATTATCTGATCTAATGACTTTTACTTTTTGATTAGTTTGGTTTTCAATTCTTAGAATAAAGGATTTGATCAGTCCACTTGTCTCATCCTTAGTCCTTAGAAAATATACACAGGTAAATTTAGAGTAATCATCAACAATAACCAAGCAGTAAGATTTCTTCCCTATACTCATAACATTTGTAGGACCAAAGAGATCCATATGCAATAACTGGAGACAAGAAGAAATTGAGTTTATCTCTTTAGTCTTATGAGAAGTTTTGTGCTGTTTGCCTTTAAGACATGCAACACAATGATCATCACATGAAAATACTTTTGAAGGTAAACCTCTTACAAGGTTGTTTTTAACAAGTTTGTTCATAGCTTTGAAGTTCATGTGACACATCCTTCTGTGCCAAAGAGAGGATTCATCCACAGAAGCTTTTGAAACAAGACAGTTCAAGGATGAATCACTAACAACATTGTCCATATCTAGACAATACACATTGTCCTTTCTTGGAGTTCTAAGTAGTATCATGCTTTCATCAACTACCTTGAACCCTGGAGCAAGGATCATACACTCAGTATTTGTAAGTAATATACTATGTTGTTTGTCACAAACCTGTGATACACTTAACATGTTGTACTTCAACTGATCAACATAGTAGACATCCTCAAATGTCATCTTACCTTTGGTGACATTACCTTTTCCACTTATTTTACCACCAGTAAGATTATCTCCAAATGCAACATGTCCTCCATTGATATGCTTGAAATCCTGAAGGCATGACATGTTGCCTGTCATGTGCCTAGAGCAACCACTATCAACATGCCATATGCTCTTCCCTTTGAGCTGTTGGTTGCCCTGCACATAAGATAAATCAGTTAGTATGAATTAGGAACCCAAGCCAAAGTGGTCTTGGGTACCCCTTTCTCATCAAAATACTTGCATTCTTTCTTGACAAGATTTTTAAACTCTGACTCCTCATTCTTGGAGTACTTTGTCACAATAATAGGCTTGGAAACATTTTTGCTAGAAGCAGTACTGGTTTCAGAAGTACTAACTGCCTTAGCAGCATTTGCATGCTTAGCAGTACTAACCTTGTTAGAAGTAGTAACTGTGTTAGCAGCAGTAATTGTGTTGGCAATATTAACCTTTGAAGAAGTACTAACAGTATTAGCAGCATTAATATTTTCAGCAGTACTAACACTGGTAGCAGCAGTAATGCTTCCAGCAGCACTATCCCTGTCAGCAGTACTAACAGTTTTAGTTCTTCTAGGCACCCACTCTTTAATACTTTCTTTTAAGAACTTTTTCTTCATGGGGCCTTTACTTTCAACAGATTTCTTCATCACATGTTTCTTTCCAGCCTTCCTATAACCAACAGGTTTTTGCACAAATCTTTGAAAGTTCATCTGTTGATTAATAGGGTTAAAGAAGCAATACTTAGCCAAATGATTTAACTTGCCACATATGAAACAAGGTTTTGGTCTATTGATTTTATTCAGATCAACTCCTTGTTTCTGAGCCCATTGATTATTCTAGTTTCTTTGGTTACCTCTTTTTATACCATAATTTAGGCTCTTAGCTTTATTGCAAGCACACTGTTTACAAGGTTCAGGATTCACAATTGTGGTTTGTTTGTAATGGACCTTGTTATCCTTTCCTTTGGTCTTCTCTATCTTCTTAGACTTGACCTATATTTTCCCACATCCCTCATTGGTGATAATGTTGTTTTCTAATGGTATCTCTTTACTCACAGCATTATCCCTATTCTCACTGGCTTCTTTCTCAGTCAAATCCTTAACTACTACCTCATCCAAAGGATCTATCTTAAAAGCTTCCTCAGACAAGTCCTTTTTCTCCTTGGTTTCTAACAAGTCTGAAGTAGGAGAGATATAGTTGTTATTGTAAGGAGGAGGTGTATTATTGTATCCAATACCAGGCTTTATCTTATCATGAATCTGAGCCTTTAGAAGAGAATCCATTGCTTTTGAAGCATATGAAAACTTTTCTATGTCAAGCTTAACTTTAGACAGTTCCTCTTTCAGCCTATCATTCTCTTCTAAGGACTTAGACAGTTTGGTCTCTAACTCATTCTTTTCCCACTTTTAATAGTTTGTGTCATAAGAGTGTTGAAGTTCATTAGCTTGAAAGCCTTTGATTTGATCTTCAAATCTCTCTACTATCAACACATAATCTCTTCTGTCCTTTTCCAATCTTTTGAGGTCATCACACATACTTTGATTGTGATCCCTGTATCTTTTGACAGTGTCTATGCAAGATTGAGTGCAAAGATTAGAAATTACCTCAAAGGGGAGATCAGACACTTCTGCCATAAGAGCTTGATTCTGAATGGCTTCCTCAGCTTGATCACTCCAGTCAAATCCCATTCCTTGTTGAGAAACAAGGGCTTGAGCAGGATTCTTGTTTTGATTGTAGCCTCCATTCTGAGCTTGTTGGTGGGTGTTGTTTGGAACAACACTCCTGCACTCTCTAGCAAAGTGTCCTTTCATGTGACACTTATAGCACTCCACCTTAGTCTTGTCAAAACCAGCTCCATCTTCTCTTCTTTGAGAGAAGTTGTTCCTTCCTGTTCTTTTAATAAACTTCTTCACCCTCATAGATAACATGGCCATCTGCCATTTAATGTCCATCTCCTCCAGGTCATCAGGGTGAAGTTGATCCAGATCATCATTAATCAATGAATTGTTACTATGACTGGACAAAAAGGCTTCAAAGATAGTTCCAGTGCCTTTTTCTGAGTTTACTCCACTGGCAGTACTAACTGCTTCAGGGTTGGCAGTAGTATCAGTAGATGTTGAAAGAAGTGCAGCATTGTGGATATAACCAGTGGGTTTCTTCTTGGATTCTACCTCAGTTTCAAAAACTCTTAGATCATTATATAGATCATCAAGTTCCTTCTCTTCCAGATTGTCACTCTGTCTATATGAGACAGTGTACATAGTCCATTCATCCCCAAGAGATCTGAGGAACTTTCTGTTGATATCATCTTGTTCCATCTTCACCCCTACAGTAGCCAGTTCACCAATGAGCTTGTTGAACCTATCAAAAGGTTGAGTCATAGACTCATTCTTTGAAGAAGTGAAGTTCTCATACTGCTGCTTTAGAACATCTCTTTGATTTCTTTTGATGCTTTTAGTTCCAGCAAATCTTTTCTCTAGATTCCAGAGAATCTGAGCATCAGTGCAGTTGCAAAATTGATGCTGATATTCATTGGGGATGGCCAAGAGCAGAGCGCTCAAGGCCTTCATCTCTGTCTGTCTGATCTTCCTCTCACCATCTGTCTTTGGTGGAGGTCTTTTCCCATCTGCTCCTATCTTTCCTGCTTCACAAGGACCATTCTCAATGATATCCCACATTGAGTAGTCAGTGAGAAGAATGTATTGTCTAATTCTGATCTTCCACATGTCAAACTCACTGGGTTTGAGCATTGGAACCTTAGAGACCAGAGTACTGTTTGATTCTGCAAGGTTTTCCATGATGAATGAATAGATGTTTCGGAGGGAGTTAGGCTTTGATACCACTTGTCAGGATCGAATTCTCAACAAGAATAAATTCTCAGAAACTAATATCAAAGAAGATGCGGAATAACACTTTGATATTCAATGTAACAGTAAACAAACAGTATATAATCAATAACTTGCAAACTTGTATTGAATGCTTGAAGTTACAAGATTAAACACACAACCTCAATATTGATGAACAGGCTCACCAATACGAATTCTACTTCTCTAGAATTAGGATCTATGCCTTGAGGTTGATTTTCTCTAAAACTTAGAATGAAAAAAAAATTAATCTCTCTAAACTATTCTATCAAATCTGTACATATACTGAATAAAAAGATAATTACAATAAATAAAATATCTTCAGTATATCTTCCATCATTATCTTCAAGCCTTCCATGAATATCTTGATTCTTTCCAGCTGTCATCCTTTCCATCCGGATCTTCAAGTCATAAGCAGTACTAATTATGCTCAGCAGCATTAATTTCTTCTAGCAGCATTAACTTGGTATTAGCAGCATTAACTACTAAGCAGCACTAACCACTAGCAGTACTAACTATCTAAGCAGTACTAACTTTGTTCAAGTAGCACTAACTTTGACTAGCAGTATTAATTCTACTAGCAGTAGTAATACTCAGCAGTATTAACTTTGAAGTCTTCTAGCAGTAGTAAATCTGAACTAGCAGTATTAAAGACTTGTTCACATATTCAGTTCCCAACATTAATGCTGCTAGAAGAACATGGTTACTACTTCTGGTTAGTACTTCTGGTATTAATACTGCTAGTTGTAGATTAATGCTGCTCAACAAGTTTAGTACTGCTAGTTCAAAGTTAGTACTGCTTGAAGAGATTAATACTGCTGAGCATGGTTAGTACTGCTGAACTTAGTACTGCTCAGAGTATTAATGCTGCTTATAAGATGAAGATCAGTATGGCAAGGATGACAGCTGGATAGATTGAAGATATTAAAGGAAGGGTGGAGATAATGATGGAAGATTATACTGAAGATCTTTTATTATTTTGTAATTACCTTTTATCTTCAGTATATGTATAGAATAGTTTGTTTTCTTTTTATATAGAACAATTATTCATTCTGAGTTATTTAGCTTTCTTAGAGAGAATAAACCTCAAGGTTAGAACCCTGATTCTAGAGAAGTAGAATTCGTATTGGTGAGCCTGTTCATCAATATTGAGGTTGTGTGTTTAATCTTGTAACTTCAATCATTCAATACAAGTTTACAAGTTGTGATCATTGATTTACTGTTACATTGTTTTTCAGAATATTAAAGTGCTATTCCGCAGCTTCTTTAATATTGTTTTCTGAGAGTGTGTTCTTGTTAAGAATTAAGATCCTGACACAAGACATCACAATCCTCAGACCTATTATTGCCCCTTGCCATACTCCGTCGAGTTCCACTCCAGGGTCTTACGAACATGGGTACCTATCCAATCTAAACGAGTTTCAACTCAGCGGCTCGAGCCACTTATCGCCTACTCGCTAGCAAACCCAAGCGGTCACCACAGTAACCAAAAACTTAGGCTTTCCAAAACAGACAGACTTACGTGCCTATGGATCAAATACAACACTGTCAAAATTTACACGACTCCAAATGAAAGACCAAAGCTCCCAAAAGAAAACATGTAACTCCCAATGGCATGAAATAATCACCATCATACTCCAAAAATTCCACAATTGTTTTTAAACCGTACAAATGTCCTCAAGACTCCATTTAGTCAAAACTGAGCCAACGACCCAACAGTTTACGTAAATACCCAAATGAAAGCCGATATAAATATTGAAACACGTTTGACCAACTATTATGCAAACCCGACCAAAAGTATAATTAACTCAAATCTCATCGTTGGTTGAAACAAACCGTTTTTCATATGAACTCATACCCTTATGTTTTCAAAAGGCCTCATAACACAATAATATGAATTTTCTGAAAAGGTTTATAAAATCAAATACACCAAATGACACTTACGTCAATTGAACTCCAATTATATATGTAAAATCATCAAAGAAACACTTCAACATGATTTATTTACCAAAATAACCAAAGATCCCAAAATGGGTGTCTCAACATGTTCATAAAACTAATCATTTCAAAATAACCAAAATTTATCAGCAGTTAATAATTTAATGTAAAACACAAACACTTTAAAATAAACATTTTGGCATGAGCACCGTTTTCACAAATCAACTTTAACTCACCAAAAACACTAATAAACTCCATCATACTAAAATCTTTCATTGCGGTTATAAATCCGGACAAATGTCCACACGACTCATTCAGTCAAAACCCGAGGCAAAGGGCCGACACTTTACGTAAATTTCCAACGAAAGTCTCGTAAACCTTATAACACATTTAACCGACATTTAACGTTCCCCAAATAATGAAATGTCTTTAAACAATGTTTATGAAAACGCACACCACCAGGACATGATTTCTCAAAACTCAACACGTATTGAGACCAAAGATTTTCCAAATGTTTATGAATGCAAATATACTAAGATGCACAAAATCATCAAAGATGCATAAATCATAATGTAGATTTTACGTGTACAAAATCACACAGAATATGTAAATCACGCTATTTACTTGCTGAAATATTCAAGCTCGACATGAGCAATTTATGATGTTAAAACAATCCAAGTTACCGAATACGAAAACTTAACAAAATACTCGCACCTTGAGAAATACCGAGTAAAACATACGCAATAGTTTATACTATAAACGTGAAAATAGGTTCTTGCACTTCAACATATGCAACAATTCATTCCCCAAAGGGCGGTAAAATAACAGGGATGCAAATAAGATTTCAAATCGAGTTTAAAGCTTCACGTTGTAAAGATAAACACATTTCACCAAAATAAAAACTACAACGACAAAATACCGCTAACTCGCTAAATGCTTTGCGGAAATTTTAACAGTAAGAGTTAATGATGGAATACGATCAGAACGAAAGTCCTGTTTTAAAAATAACATAAATCGTTTATGCAATCATTCACACCAACGTTATACTTAAATCCAATGTACATAGTACACGACAGATGACACTTGATAATAAAACCCCGAAATTAACACACACAATGATGCACACGCTCATGCCTCTCAAAAGTATTTACGCGACGAAAAAGTCGTAAGATGAGACACCATAATACCACTGGATTTTCATAAAACTCGTTAACGCTAAAATCAAGTGGTGTCAAAATTTACATTTTTTTCAACATAAGGTAAGGCGACCATTTTGACAAGATTTTTGATGAGACACGACGCCCAAAGAACTCATAACTTGCACGCAATGAAATTAAACTCACGCATCACAAAATATACTCATGCGACTAAAGAATCCGTAAAACAAAACTCCAAGAATTCAAAAAAACTCACACAACTAAAAATTCCCAAGAAACTCCTACTCAAAAGCATGGGAATAACTCTTCCTTTAAAACCATTAACATACGTGGAAGAGATCCAATGTCAATGTCAAAATTCCACAGCTACTTGCCCATTAACTCAAAAAGCGTTAAAACACAGATATTTCGACATCCAAAAATAATATTTAAACACAAGACGTGAATAAAGAGAGTTTTGGTAACAATTTGAAATCAGGTGCAACAAAACTATTTTAAGCAATGCTTATGCTCATGGTTTAAAATATGTTGAGTGCTAAATGTTTTGCCAAAACGTTATAAGGTAATTTACTTTATGGTTGGCGATCATGAAAAGCAACTTATGCAACCATATTTTAGAAATAAATTTAATGCATGAATTCGGTCGGCACTCACATCTTAATACTATGCTTCCCAACATCCCGACATACTATAATCAACCGGATGCCTCAGGCATCATAGGGCAACCATCCCATTAATTAACTTACAAATCTCCTCGAAATGGAATCGATATAACAAGATATAGCTCTAATTCCACCAACGAATCTGGCTCAAGATGATTAACTTAATGTGTTCAACGCGCTTACTATCATCCCAAAGAGACATTGCTATAAACAACAATCATTCCTTAGCTTACTCGCTTAGAAACTTTCGCACTACTCTAACGGTCAACATACTAAGGTAGATCAGATAAACACAAGCACGAGAAAGGGTAAGGAAGAGTTTAACGGAAACACGCACGAAAGAAACGTACCGTTATGTCTACCAGTTGTCATAACATTAGCAAACCAATTACACTCACGTAAAATATCCTCATAATCACATTAGCTAAGTGAGATTATGAACATATAACACATAAGGGTTCTTGTTACCATCATCACAACGCTTGATTAACATAACCTCTGTCGATTCTAAGACTAACTCATCTTAGAAGTTCTACCCAATCTCACAATCAATGCCTATCAAACTCAGTCTAAGTCTAGACATCTTACATTCATGCCTAGTTCGCTTAAACTAGAGCTCTGATACCAACTTGTAACGCCCTAAAATTCATAGTAAATTAAAACCTGGAAATATGGCAACAAGACATCCGTAATGATATAAACTTCACATAAAGGGGATCAGTCCTTAAGACTATACAAAACTCATACGGATATAGAATTTATCGACAATACTAATCTAAACATAACCGTCTAGACTACAACACTTGACGAACCAAAATTCACTAAAAGATGGGACTTAAACAATGCCCAACACCAAAATACTAGACATCTCAAAATATGCCTCGAGTCCACGCTCGACTCTCAAGACCCTGGGCAACCCACCGCTAAGGGAAACCTGTTATACACATCATTTGAGAAAAAGTGTTAGGCTTAAAGCCTAGTGAGAACATACAGCTTATTCAAAATCAGAGATATAAACATCAGTATCATAAGGAAATCTTTTCATAAATGTTTAATTTATAAAAGATAACATTTCACCACAACCGGGCCTTTTCGGTCCAAAACTCATTATACGATGACAAAAGGACCATTTTACCAAGGATTGTGGTGTAACACAAAGTAGACCACAAATCCGAGTTATGAGCTAAACAATTGGAATCCGAGGATACGAACACATAAGTCTGTGCTACAACGTGAGATCTAGCCCCAAGCAAAACCAATGTATACTCCTTCACTAGGATCACTATGAACCATGGCTAGTATCCGGCCTCACATAACCGTACCAAGTTGCCCCCGAGGATCATATGCATCCATAGCTACAAAATGGGGAATGTGACATCCCAACAATAAGTCGTTAACGGCCAGAACCTCACAATTTAATGCACATGTAGTTCTTATTTGTTAACGGCCAGAGCCTCACAATTTAATGCACATGTAGCTCTATATTTTCTTTACTTGGTAACCACCAAATAATATTAGTCGACTCAAAACCTAGGGATCCGCTAGTAATGGTACAGACTCGTCACAACAACATATGTGACCAACCATAAATAAACATATGGTATAAACACATTTTATAAACAAAATGTCATTTCCAGTTCAACTTCTGGTAAGAATGAAAATCATTAAAAACGAGTCCTTAAACATTCTTTTCACAAATCCACATAATGTGCAAGTAAAACATCATTTTACTTCAATAAGATAAGATCCATCATTTTAGTCAAAACTGATCGGGAACCCCGAAAATCACCAAAAATTCATTTATATCAAAATGTATAGAACATGAAATCATACCGTAGAAATACTTCGGATTTCGCAAATAAGAGTTTTGACATGTATAAAGTTTGTAAAATGGTAGTAGGAACTCACCAGTAGGTTTTAGAATAAAACACGAAAAACAAGATAACGCTCACGACGTAGAGGTGAAGCTTAAAACACCGACCCCTTGCTAGAAACACCGAAAACTAGCAACCAACGAAGCCTTGAAGATCAAAAGAAGAAAAAGAGAAAAAGAAGAGAGAGAGAACTGAGATTGAGATAAAAAAAAGAAATCCAACAAAATGAGATATTTAACAAAATATCTCACACTTCCCAACACAGCGCACGGCCCGTGCGATTACAAAGAAGGGAGGGCGCACGACCCGTGCGAAAGCCACTACCGGCCCCTGACCCTTGCGCATGACCCGTGCGAATTTCCTAAAGGAGGGCGCACGACCCGTGCGCCCTGTAGACAGCCACAAGAACCTCTTTTCCTCAATACATCTTCGCAAGTCGACCAAACGAAACTCGGGGTATTACATTCTCGGTGCTCATGATTCTTTAAACTTGATGAAGAATACCTTTGAGAATTTGATCCCGTCTTCTTGTAGAATTTCTTTTGAAATGCATGGGTCAGTAAAAGCATGGCTTGTTTCAGACTTTCTCCATCATCACCATCTGATTCAGATTCAAACTCAGAACTTGTAAGCACTTTCTTCTTTTTCTTCTTCTCTTTCTTTTCTTTATTTTTCTCTCCGGGTACCAATGCAATAGGATTGGGAACCTTTTCTGCCTTCTTTTTCTCAGCTCTTTTCTCTTCCACTTATTCTTCATTCTGCCTCAAAGTCTCATAAACCTCATGTAACGGTATGTCATTCAGATCCTTCATTTGTTTCATCCTACGCGTATGCTTCTTCCATTCAGGTTGTAGGATACGAGGAATTTGACATTATGCTTCTTCCATTCAGGTTGTAGGATACGAGTCCTTAAACATTCTTTTCACAAATCCACATAATGTGCAAGTAAAACATCATTTTACTTCAATAAGATAAGATCCATCATTTTAGTCAAAACTGATCGGGAACCCCAAAAATCACCAAAAACTTCATTTATATCAAAATGTATAGAACATGAAATCATACCGTAGAAATACTTCGGATTTTGCAAATAAGAGTTTTGACATGTATAAAGTTTGTAAAATGGTAGTAGGAACTCACCAGTAGGTTTTAGAATAAAACACGAAAAACAAGATAACGCTCACGACGTAGAGGTGAAGCTTAAAACACCGACCCCTTGCTAGAAACACCGAAAACTAGCAACCAACGAAGCCTTGAAGATCAAAAGAAGAAAAAGAGAAAAAGAAGAGAGAGAGAACTGAGATTGAGATAAAAAAAAAAAAGAAATCCAACAAAATGAGATATTTAACAAAATATCTCACACTTCCCAACACAGCGCACGGCCCGTGCGATTACAAAGAAGGGAGGGCGCACGACCCGTGCGAAAGCCACTACCGGCCCCTGACCCTTGCGCATGACCCGTGCGAACTTCCTGAAGGAGGGCGCACGGGTAGACATCCACAAGAACCTCTTTTCCTCAATACATCTTCGCAAATCGACCAAACGAAACTCGGGGTATTACATTCTCGGTGCTCATGATTCTTTAAACTTGATGAAGAATACCTTTGAGAATTTGATCCCGTCTTCTTGTAGAATTTCTTTTGAAATGCATGGGTCAGTAAAAGCATGGCTTGTTTCAGACTTTCTCCATCATCACCATCTGATTCAGATTCAAACTCAGAACTTGTAAGCACTTTCTTCTTTTTCTTCTTCTCTTTCTTTTCTTTATTTTTCTCTCCGGCTACCAATGCAATAGGATCGGGAACCTTTTCTGCCTTCTTTTTCTCAGCTCTTTTCTCTTCCACTTATTCTTCATTCTGCCTCAAAGTCTCATAAACCTCATGTAACGGTATGTCATTCAGATCCTTCATTTGTTTCATCCTACGCGTATGCTTCTTCCATTCAGGTTGTAGGATACGAGGAATTTGACATTATGCTTCTTCCATTCAGGTTGTAGGATACGAGTCCTTAAACATTCTTTTCAGAAATCCACATAATGTGCAAGTAAAACATCATTTTACTTCAATAAGATAAGATCCATCATTTTAGTCAAAACTGATCGGGAACCCCAAAAATCACCAAAAACTTCATTTATATCAAAATGTATAGAACATGAAATCATACCGTAGAAATACTTCGGATTTCGCAAATAAGAGTTTTGACATGTATAAAGTTTGTAAAATGGTAGTAGGAACTCACCAGTAGGTTTTAGAATAAAACACGAAAAACAAGATAACGCTCACGACGTAGAGGTGAAGCTTAAAACACCGACCCCTTGCTAGAAACACCGAAAACTAGCAACCAACGAAGCCTTGAAGATCAAAAGAAGAAAAAGAGAAAAAGAAGAGAGAGAGAACTGAGATTGAGATAAAAAAAAAAAGAAATCCAACAAAATGAGATATTTAACAAAATATCTCACACTTCCCAACACAGCGCACGGCCCGTGCGATTACAAAGAAGGGAGGGCGCACGACCCGTGCGAAAGCCACTACCGGCCCCTGACCCTTGCGCATGACCCGTGCGAATTTCCTGAAGGAGGGCGCACGACCCGTGCGCCCTGTAGACATCCACAAGAACCTCTTTTCCTCAATACATCTTCGCAAATCGACCAAACGAAACTCGGGGTATTACATTCTCGGTGCTCATGATTCTTTAAACTTGATGAAGAATACCTTTGAGAATTTGATCCCGTCTTCTTGTAGAATTTCTTTTGAAATGCATGGGTCAGTAAAAGCATGGCTTGTTTCAGACTTTCTCCATCATCACCATCTGATTCAGATTCAAACTCAGAACTTGTAAGCACTTTCTTCTTTTTCTTCTTCTCTTTCTTTTCTTTATTTTTCTCTCCGGCTACCAATGCAATAGGATCGGGAACCTTTTCTGCCTTCTTTTTCTCAGCTCTTTTCTCTTCCACTTATTCTTCATTCTGCCTCAAAGTCTCATAAACCTCATGTAACGGTATGTCATTCAGATCCTTCATTTGTTTCATCCTACGCGTATGCTTCTTCCATTCAGGTTGTAGGATACGAGGAATTTGACATTATGCTTCTTCCATTCAGGTTGTAGGATACGAGTCCTTAAACATTCTTTTCACAAATCCACATAATGTGCAAGTAAAACATCATTTTACTTCAATAAGATAAGATCCATCATTTTAGTCAAAACTGATCGGGAACCCCAAAAATCACCAAAAACTTCATTTATATCAAAATGTATAGAACATGAAATCATACCGTAGAAATACTTCGGATTTCGCAAATAAGAGTTTTGACATGTATAAAGTTTGTAAAATGGTAGTAGGAACTCACCAGTAGGTTTTAGAATAAAACACGAAAAACAAGATAACGCTCACGACGTAGAGGTGAAGCTTAAAACACCGACCCCTTGCTAGAAACACCGAAAACTAGCAACCAACGAAGCCTTGAAGATCAAAAGAAGAAAAAGAGAAAAAGAAGAGAGAGAGAACTGAGATTGAGATAAAAAAAATAAATCCAACAAAATGAGATATTTAACAAAATATCTCACACTTCCCAACACAGCGCACGGCCCGTGCGATTACAAAGAAGGGAGGGCGCACGACCCGTGCGAAAGCCACTACCGACCCCTGACCCTTGCGCATGACCCGTGCGAATTTCCTGAAGGAGGGAGCACGACCCGTGCGCCCTGTAGACAGCCACAAGAACCTCTTTTCCTCAATACATCTTCGCAAATCGACCAAACGAAACTCGGGGTATTACATTCTCGGTGCTCATGATTCTTTAAACTTGATGAAGAATACCTTTGAGAATTTGATCCCGTCTTCTTGTAGAATTTCTTTTGAAATGCATGGGTCAGTAAAAGCATGGCTTGTTTCAGACTTTCTCCATCATCACCATTTGATTCAGATTCAAACTCAGAACTTGTAAGCACTTTCTTCTTTTTCTTCTTCTCTTTCTTTTCTTTATTTTTCTCTCCGGCTACCAATGCAATAGGATCGGGAACCTTTTCTGCCTTCTTTTTCTCAGCTCTTTTCTCTTCCACTTCTTCTTCATTCTGCCTCAAAGTCTCATAAACCTCATGTAACGGTATGTCATTCAGATCCTTCATTTGTTTCATCCTACGCGTATGCTTCTTCCATTCAGGTTGTAGGATACGAGGAATTTGACATTATTCTCCAGCTGCTTCTTTTTCACTTTGTTCTTTGTCAGTTCATTCAGAAGCAAGACAAACCGTTCATAAATATCTTCCATGCTTTCATTCTCTTTGGCTTTAAATTCTTCATAACTGTTGATGCAGTTAGCCACTTTCATCTGATTCCCGACCTTGGATCCCATCATCATCTTTTGCAATTGATCCCACATCTTCTTAGCATTTGCTTTGTAACTATCAATCTTGATGTAGATCTCATTCGGAATGCTCTGAATAAGTAAGGATCTTGCTTGTTTATCTGCTTTGTATCGGCTTTTCTGTTCTTCAGAATACTGAGAGATATCCACTGCCACTGTTTTCATCTTTTGATCTCTTTCCTCAGTACCATCTTCACTATCAGACGAGTCATCATCAGGTATTTGAACCATGATTGGTACCATAGGACCTTCTATGATTGATAGCATAATAGTTTCTCCATTTGCATGTCTGTCTATAAAATCAAGGAATCTGTCTTTCCACTGTTCGTACTCTCCTTTGAACAGAACAGGAGACTTGACATCAGTGCCAATGGAAAGAGCATCTTTGCAAGTCATCTTGTTTAAACTTGTTTGAAAAATATATGCAATAAGAAACTAGAAACTCATCGTTAGTCCAAATGAAACAATTAAGAAAATACAATTTCACTATTAAAAGTTATAATACTATTTTGAAAAAAAAATGTCTTAAGTCCTGAAAAATCGCAGCACTGTTTGCGTTACACGTTACTGGCACAAGACAAACTTTGCGTTTCTCTTTACAGACTTTGCGTGTCGTGAAAAAGGCATAAACGATGAACTTCGCGTTTCACGTTACAGACGCAAACCCAACTTTGCGTTTGTAGATAAAGACGCAAACCCAACTTTGCGTTTGTAGTTACAGACGCAAACCCAACTTTGCGTTTGTAGTTAAAGACGCAAAGCTCGCTTCTCGGTTCTCGTTGAAGACGCAAATCTCACTTCTCGTGTCTCATTGAAGACGCAAACATCACTTTGTGTTTATCATTGAAGACGCAAACCTTTGAACAAATATTTGGTAATTCTTTCGATGAACTAGCACATACCACTGATGAACACGCGCAAACCTTGACAAACACGCGCAAACCTTGACAAACACGCGCAAACCTCTAAAATCGATCAAAATCACATCAAAAACTCATATAGTCCTAGAATTTCAACACTAAACTTTATCAATTTAATTGTCTAATCATCTAGAACCAAAATCTATCACAGAATTTCGATCAAATACACAAAAATGTATAAATCGATTCAATTACAATGCACAGGACTCGTGAACTTCGAACTCAACTAAAATCAAAATTAACGATCGATTACAGTGCAAATTGATCTAAAACTTATACAGACTCGATCGATAACACTTTTCTAACAAAACCTAATCATTTACATCTCCAAAAACACACTAAACCTTAAAATCAACCTGGACATCGAAGAACACAGATACGAACATTCTGATTTTCTTGATTTTTGATTTGGATCTGCTCTGATACCAATTGTGTTCCCAGATTCTAGTTCCTAAACACAATTAATCAAACACAAACAAGATTTATCAATCAATTACCTGTTTGATTTCTCTTTCAAATCAAGATTACAACTTTCTCTCTCTAGAACTCTCTTTCTCTCTCTAAACGTATTCTCTCTCTAAAATACAACTGAATACCACTTCTGTTTGTTAACTCTAAATTACAAAGGAAAGGAAACTATTTATACTTACAACTAAAACAAGGAAACTAAACAAATACAAACACTTTGACTTTTATTACAAAAGACTTTGACTTTGATGGGAGTTGACTTTCTTTCAGCTTCGACTTTCTTGACCTTTGACCTTCAGTCTTCTTGATCTTGTATCCAACATATTTATGCTCTAACATTTTGACTCTTTGAAGCTTTCACAAACTTTACTCTTTCAGCTTTTTGAAGAATCTTGAAAAGTCTTTTTAACTTTTGAAGCTTTGGAAAGTCAACATGCCTTGAACGCAAATATGAAACCTTGAAACTTTATCATTGAAACAACTTTGAAATCTTTGAAATATTCTTTGAAACCTTGAGAAATCTATGAAATTGTATCTTCATCGCTTTGATCTCAGAACCATCTTTGGAAGAACAAACTTTCACGAATCATCTAGGTTGAACATTGAACATTCTTTCTTCAGAAACTTTTGAAAATGAAATAGCGGAAGCATTTTTAACTTTCACAAACTTTGACAACTCTTCATAACTTTGAAATTGATCTTTGTATAATTCTCCCCCTTTTTGATGATTGAGAGCATCATAATCATCAAAATATCTTCAATTTCAGCACAGACTTTGATTTCCCCCTTTGATCAACTAACAATCTCCCCTTTGACAGTTTCCGCACTTTGATCTGAAGAGTCGAATCATGAACTGTATATATCCGAATCTTTTCAAATTCAGACATAATGAACGTGTAATCCTGATTCAACAAATGAAACAGTTAGGAATGCCTGTCAGTAACACAAAGTTACTATGTACAACGAATGTACATTGTAAGGAGCTGGTTTGATGATGACTCCCCAGGACTTCCATTCAATCATTGAAAAACGCAAGGTTTATCTATGAATGTTCTGACAGAAAAACAAATTTTTTGTGTGCTTGTGCTTGTGTATGAAAGAATTTAAGCACAATGATTGTGTTTCATAAGGCTCAAATTGTGTAAACTGTTGAGACAGCAACAGATAATATACGGACTCAATGTGCATGAAAGAGGTGCGAAGGTGGGGTAACTTTCCTTCTTTAAGCACAATGATTGTGTTTCATAAGGCTCAAATTGTGTAAACTGTTGAGACAACAACAGATAATACATGGACTCAATGCGCATGAAAGAGGTGCGAAGGTGGGGCAACTTTCCTTCTTTTTCAATATCTAAATCTTCCGAGAGAAGATTAGATAGCATATATGCTGCGTCCCCAAAGAAAATGAAACATTTCTTTGTTAAGAAAGAAACGAGTGGTTGGTGGGGTAATTGCAAGAGTTGGCATGGGCTCACTGCCTTTTTCATTGATGGTCACCAAAGAATGTGAACCAATCAGTAGATGTGGTTGCCCGGCTCAGAAAGTGGTAGGTGCAGAGTTCTGATATTCTTTTAACTCTGTTCTCACACCCTCTTTCTTTTTAACATTTTGCTTACTTCTAACCAAACTCTCTTTTCCATTTTTCCGCTCCACACAATGAGAAAAACTCAACCGGATGAGTTATCTCCCCCACTCTTTGATTTTGACCCCTCACCCCTCAATCACTCAAAGATAACTTCCTGGGTAGGAAACACAGGTTTACGTGAATCCATGGAAGTTCTGTTTAAGCTCACACACGAATCCCATGTTATTCCTAAAAAGCATGGTTGCTCAACAATTTAACTAAACAGATAAGCACAAAGTTTATGATATCATTGTCAAAATGTATGCTCATTTAAAATTATGAATGAAATTTGAGCATTTGAACTTTGAAGATCTCTCAAAACAAGAAATGAAATCAAGAGAATTGTTTTGAGAATCTGACAATGAATCAATCAGATCAAATCAAAAGGTTAGGGTATCAAAGAATTGGAAATTTTGTTTATATGAACGAATATTAACAATTTATCAATGAAAGCACAAATATGAAAAAGATGAATGATGCTCAACAACTTTGAACGCAAACGGGGGTATTACCGTCAAAAAATTGGTTCAATTTGATAACAAATCAAATGAAATACTGAACCGGTGTGTGTGAATGCTTGACAGTATATGGACAATGATAATACACAAGTATTGATCTTTGGAAACACACGGTCAGTTAAACATTAAGCTCAGAATTTGAAAACCATTTAAAAGTCACACTTCTAAATTCATGAAATCTTTTGAGAATAAGAAGTGGTTTGAACATTTAAGAAACTGTTTTTCATGTTCGAAAGTTGTTCATCTTTCAAACAATCAGAGATCTAGGACAGAAGATATTTTACCTTTTCAGCCCCCCCTCAAATCATGATTAAATGATTTATATTTTTTAAGCTCCCCCTGGATATTAGCAAAATATCCTTCTTTGATCGTTGAAAAATGGGTCCTGATCTGTTATGTGATCAGAAGCCATCACCTTTACTCCCCTATAAATTATGCAACAGTATATTTATCAATGAAAACAAGATAGAGATCCACAATTCCTTCTGGAATGTAGTCCGTCATATCAGTAAGATTTATCAATGAAAAAGTACAGGATAGAGATCTACAATTCCATTGGGAATGTAGTCCGTCATATCTCTCTAATGCATTTTTCAGAAAAGAAAGTACTCCCCCTTGATGGTTGATTTCCTCATTTGAGTATTGGAGTACAATCCTCATATCATGACAGGAGTAAAGGTCTTTAATCGTTGAGGTACGGGTCCTAAGCTGATGTGCTTAGAAGCCATAATCTTGACATTGATGTGCGGGTCTTGAACTGTGTTATTCAAGAGCCATAATCTTGACATTGAAGTCCGGGTTTTGAACTGCTATGTTCAAAAGCCATTGCTCTTTTACTCCCCTTAACTTGAGGTGCCTACAACACAGAATCAGTTTTTGACTTTGGTACCCACTGGTATTTGTTCTTCTTTGCTTTTATGCTATTTGTTCTTTTATGCTCTTTGTTCTTTTATGATCAGATATGATCAGGTTTACTTTTATGCTCTTTGTTCTTCTTTGCTTGGTGTACATGTACACACGATGTGTTTCCTTTCAGCTCATCTTCCTTGTCTTTAACTGGTTTCTTCTGCCACATCAGTTTCTCTTTCTTGAAACTTCTTCTCCTCGAAAATGTATCTGAACCATCTAAATATTGATCATAGAAGATGTTAGATCGACGAATCTGATCAAAAAATTTAACTGACCTTTGTGAAGAGACAGATTTCTGATTGGAACTTCAGGCAGATTTTTCAAATTCTTTGATCTTTGAAGCAAAGTTATCTCTTTCTTTCACAAGTTGTTCAGTCTTCTTCGAGAACTCAGACTTCGTTTGTTGCTCTTTCAGTGCATTTGTAGACATTTCAGATAACTTGGATGTCAACTTTTTGATTTCATTCTCAAAGATGGATCTTTCTTCTTCAAATCCTTTCTCTGAATTATTTCTCTGGCCGGATAATTCTTTAAATAATCCCACATTCTTCTGTTCTATGGCCTTCTTCTCTTTATCAAACTTCTCTCTTTCCAAAATCAGTACTTTCTCAAAATCTGAAATTTGTTGAGAAAGTTTTATGCATTTAAGCTCAACTGACTTCTTCTCTTCAAAACACTTTTTAGAGAAATCTGAAAACTTCTTTGAAAATTTTTTCTTTTCATTTTCAAAAATAGCTTTATTTTCAGCAAGCTGTTTTTCCAAATCAGATAAATTCTTTCTAAGATCAGCGTTCTCAGATTCCAATCTCTTTATCTTCTCATCATTCAGCCCATAAGATTTTTTCAAAACATCTTCATTGAGAGTCTTTAAAGCACTAATTTCTTCTTTCAGAATAATGCTTTCCTCAAAATACTCTTTTGACTTTTGAGAATGAAAGTCAACAGCATGACCCAGATTAACTTTCTCTAATTCCACCTTTCTAATCTTCTCTTCAAGCTCAACAAAATATCCCATTTTGAATGAGTACATCAGCTTGATATGAATGATTGTTCCCAAACTGTAAATCAGAAAAAAAAAACAGATCAAATTGAAATCCTGCACAAAAAGAACTTTTGTCCCCCTCCGCAGACTTAGCACGGGGGCAAGGGGCAACGCCCTTGCGGGGTCGAGGGGCAGCGCCCCTAGAGAAAAAAATTCACACTTAAAAGACATATTACAATTTTGAAAATTTTGACTAAGTATGAAAAGACACTGTTTGCGCTAACAGTTACTGATGCAAAGTAAGAATTGCGCTATTAGAAGCTGGCGCAAAGTAGAGTTTGCGCTTTAAGGCTATCGCGCAAAATGAGGTTTGCGTAAGCCAAGTGATGCGCGACCTGAGCTTTGCGTAAGCCAAGTGATGCGTGAACTGATGTTGGGAAATTCAGAAATGATCGAGTATGGTTAATGCTGCTACAACAGAATTACTACTGCCAGTTGAAGTTAATGCTGCTAATACAAATTAATGTTGCTCATCAATATTAGTACTGCTAGTTCAAGGTTAGTACTGCTTGAAGAGATTAATACTGCTGAGCATAGTTAGTAATGCTGGATTTAATACTGCTCAGAGTATTAATGCTGCTGAAGTATTAATACTGCTTATGAGATGAATATCCGTATGGAAAGGATGACAGCTGGATTGAAGATATTAATGGAAGCTTAGAGATAATGATGGAAGATTATACTGAAGAGCTTGTATTATTTTGTAATTATCTTTTGTCTTCAGTATATGTATAGAATAGTTTGTTTCTTTAGAAATAACATTCATTCTGAGTTTTAGCTTTTATAAGAGAGAATTAACCTCAAGGTTAGAACCCTAATTCTAGAGAAGTAGAATTCGTATTGGTGAGCCTGTTCATCAATATTGAGGTTGTTTGTAAAAGCTTGTGACTTTCAATCATTCAATAAAGTTTGCAAGTTGTTCATCAGATTTACTGTTTGTTTACTGTTCCATTGAATATCAAAGTGTTATTCCGCAAACTTCTTTGATATTGTTTTCTGAGAGTTTATTCTTGTTTAGAATTAAGATCCTGACAAGTGGTATCAAAGCCTGTATTCTCAGAAATCTTATTCATCATGGAAAACGCAGTTGAATCAAACAGTACCTTGGTCTCAAAGGTTCCAATGCTCAGACCCAATGAATTCGACATGTGGAATATCAGAATCAAGCAATACATACTCCTCACTGATTATTCTATGTGGGACATCATTGAGAATGGCCCATCTGAAGCAGGAAAGATTGGTGATGATGGAAAGAGGACACCACCAAAAACTGATGCAGAAAGAAAGACTAGACAGACAGAGATGAAAGCCTTGAGCACTTTGCTCTTGGCTATTCCCAATGAATATCAACACCAATTCTGTAATTGCACTGATGCATAGATGTTCTGGAATGCTCTAGAGAAGAGATTCTCTGGTACCAAAAGTACCAAGAGAAATCAGAAGGCCATACTGAAGCAACAGTATGAGAACTTTATGTCAACCAAGAATGAGTCCATGACTCAAACTTTTGACAGGTTCAACAAGCTAATTGGTGAACTAGCTATAGTTGGAGTACAAATTGATCAAGATGATCTAAACAGGAAGTTCTTAAGGTCCTTGGGTGATGAATGGACCATGTATATTGTCTCTTTCAGACAGAATGATCAACTGGAAGAAAAGGAACTTGATGATCTATACAATGATCTAAGAGTTTTTGAATCTAAGGTAGAGGCTAAGAAGAAGCCTTCTGGGTATGTTCACAATGTTGCACTCCTATCAGCATCAATTGATTCTACTTCTAATCCTGAATTAGTTAGTGCTGCTAATGGAGCAAATCAAGAGAAAGGCACTGAATCTGTGTTTGAAGCCTTTATATCCAGTCATGGAAACTCTTCTCTAATTAATGATTACTTGGAACAACTCCATCCATATGACCTTGAAGAGATGGACATTAAATGGCTGATGGCCATGCTCTCTATGAGAGTTAAGAAGTTCATCAAGAGAACTGGGAGGAACAACTTCTCTCAAAGAAGAGAAGATGGAGTAGGTTTTGACAAGTCAAAGGTGGAATGCTATAAATGTCATCATAAGGGACACTTTGCTAGAGAATGCAGAAGTGGAGTGTCTCACAACAACAACCACCAACAAGCACAGCCTGGAAGCTTCAATAATAACAGAAACTCTGCACAAGCCCTAGTCTCTCAACAAGGTATGGGGTTTGATTGGAGTGATCAAGCTGAAGAAGCTATACAAAACCAAGCTCTAATGGCAGAGGTGTCTGATCTCCCAACAGAGGTAACTTCTAATCTTTGTACTCAAAATTGCATTAACACTGTTAAAAGGTACAGGGATGACAACCAGAACATGAGTGATGACCTTAAATGATTAGAAAAGGACATAAAAGATTATGTGAGGATTGTTGAGAGGTTTGAAGAGCAGATTAAGAGTTTTCAAGCCAATGAGCTTTAACATTCTTATGACACAAACTACTGGAAGTGGGAGAAGAATGACCTAGAACTTCAACTAACCAAATCCAAAGAGGAGAGTGAAAAGTTAAGAGGAGAGCTAGCTAACGTCGAGATAGATGTAGAAAAGTTTTCCAATTCTTCTAAAGCAATGGACTCTCTTCTACAAACTCAGATTCATGATAGACTGAGAAGAGGAATAGGGTACAATACCACACCACCATCCTACAACAACAACTACATCCCTCCTAGTTCAGACTTGTTTGAGACAAAGGATAGGAAGGACCTGCCTGAGGGAGCTACTGAGATAGATCCCTTAGATGAAGTAGTTGTTGAGGATAAAACTGAGAAAGAAACTGTCAAGAATAAGGACAGTACTGTGAGTGGTGAGATTCCTATAGAAAACCACATAATTACCAATGAGGGATGTGGAAAGCATTTGGTCAAGTCCAAAGAGATAGAAAAGACTGAGGGAAAGACCAAGAAGGTTCATTATAAACAGACCACTGTTGTGAACCCTATCCCTTGCAACAAGTGTTCATGCAATAAATCTGAGCCCCAACAACAAGATAAAAAGAGGGGTAATCAGAGAAACTGGAATAATTTGTGGGCACAAAAACAAGGGATTGATCTGAGTAAAATCAATAGACCAAAACCCTGTTTTATTTGTGGAAAGCTTAATCACATTGCCAAATATTGCTATTTCAATCCCATGAACCAAAGGATGAACTTTCAGAGACCTACTCAAAAACCTTTTGGTTATAGGAAGAAAGAAAAGAACCATGTGGCTAAGAAAGTTGTCAAATCTAATAACCACATGAAGAAAAAGAATGGGAAAGACAGTGTCAAGATCTGGATACCTAAAAGCACTAAAGCTGTTAGTACTGCTACCACAAATAGTGCTGCTGACAGTGATAGTGCTGCTAGAAGCAATACTACTGCTACCAATGTTAGTGCTGCTAACATTGTTAGTACTTTTGTAAATGTTAATATTGCTAACTCTCTTAGTGCTGCCAACAAGGTTAATACTGCCAAACCTGTTAGAATTGCTAACTCTGTTAGTACTTCTAAAGATAGTACTGCTTTTAGTATTAGTGCTGCTAGACCAATAATCTTGACAAAGTACTCAAATACTAAGTGTTCTGATTTTAAAAACCTCATCAAAAAGGAATGTAAGTATTTTGATGAGAAAGGGAGACCCAAGACCACTTTGGATTGGGTTCCCAATCAATACTAATTGTCTAATCTTATGTGCAGGGCAACCAACAGCTCAAAGGGAAGAGCATCTGGCATGTTGATAGTGGTTGCTCTAGGCACATGACAGGGAACATGTCTTGCCTCAAGAACTTCAAGAAGATTGATGGTGGGCATGTTGCCTTTGGGAATACTCCAGATGGAGGTAAAATCAGTGGTAAAGGTGATGTGACCAAAGGTAAAATGACCTTTGAAGATGTTTTCTATGTTGAACAGTTAAGGTACAACCTGTTAAGTGTATCACAGGTTTGTGACAAACAAAATAGTATATTGTTTACAGATTCTGAATGTATTATCCTTGCTCCTGGATTCAAGGTAGTTGATGAAAAAATGATACTACTAAGAACCCCCAGAAAGGATAATGTATATTGTTTAGATATGGAAAGTGTTTCATCTGATTCATCCCTAAACTGCCTGGTTTCAAAAGCTTCTTTGGATGAATCATCACTTTGGCACAGAAGGATGTGTCACATGAATTTTAAAACAATAAATAAGCTTGTTAAAAACAACCTTGTAATAGGTTTGCCTTCTAAAGTATATTCATGTGATGATCATTGTGTTGCTTGTCTCAAAGGTAAACAACACAAAACTTCTCATAAGTCCAAAGAGGTGAACACAATCTCTAATTCTCTTCATTTATTGCATATGGATCTGTTTGGTCCTACAAATGTTATGAGTATTGGTAAGAAGTCATATTGCCTAGTTATTGTTGATGATTACTCTAGATTTACTTGGGTATATTTTCTAAGGACTAAGGATGAGACAAGTGGACTGATCAAATCCTTTGTTCTAAGAATTGAAAACCAAACCAATCAAAAAGTAAAAATTATTATGTCAGACAATGGTACTGAATTTAAAAATCATGACCAAAACACCTTTTGTGAGGAAAAAGGAATTTAGAGGCAATACAGTGCTCTTAGGACTCCACAACAAAATGGTGTTGCTGAGAGAAGGAATAGGACACTGATTGAGGCTGCTAGATCTCTGTTGGCAGATTCAAAACTTCCAATAACTTTTTGGGCAGAAGCAGTTAATACTGCTTGCTATGTCCAAAACAGAGTACTAGTAGTCAAGCCCAAAAACAAGACACCTTATGAGCTTTTAAATAAAAAAAACCCTTTATTAGATTTTTCAAACCTTTTGGGTGTCCTTGTACAATTCTCAATACCAAATCTCACTTAGGAAAGTTTGATACCAAGGCAGATGATGGTTTTCTTGTTCGTTACTCATCTCAGAGTAAGGCCTACAGAGTTTTTAATACTTCTTCTAGAATAATTGAGGAAAGTGACAATGTCAAATGCAATGAGAACACACCAAATCCTATTGGGTGTGGTCCTCAGTGGATGTTTGACATTGATTCACTAACTAACTCTTTTGGTTTCAGTAGTGACAATTATGCAGGTTCAGGAAGTGGGAGATCAAGGGATACACAAGTTCAAGACATTATACCACAGTCTGTGATCTTTCCTATGCCTATAAAAGAACCTGTTGAATTCTGTGAAAAAGAAACTTTATCTGAGCCAAGTCAGAGTGAAGAAGAAAGAAGAGATGAGGAGAATCAAGTGAATGAAGTTCAAGAAGTAGCTGATGAGATCCCCTCAGCCGACTTACATGATTCCAATCTAGAGGTGGGAATTAATGAAGAACCTAGTTTTCAGACTAGAACACAAAAGAATCATCCTCCAGAGCTGGTAATAGGAGACATCTCTTCTCCTATCATTACAAGGAGTCAAAGCAGACTTCAAGAGCTGCAGGATCAACAACACACAGTACTCTTCTGCTTTCTATCCCAGATTGAGCCTAAGAAGGCCTATGATGCAATGAAAGATTCAAGTTGGATAGAAGCCATGAAAGAAGAGTTACTTCAATTCAAGCAACAGGATGTTTGGGACTTGGTGGACCTTCCAAAAGGTCATAGAGCTATAGGCACCAAGTGGATTTTCAGGAACAAAAAGGATGAGAGAGGTATTGTGATCAGGAACAAAGCAAGGCTTGTGGCACAAGGGTACACCCAAGAAGAGGGCATAGATTATGATGAAGTGTTTGCCCCAGTGGCAAGGGTAGAGGCAATTAGGTTGTTCTTAGCCTATGCCTCATACATGAAGTTCAAGGTCTATCAAATGGATGTAAAGAGTGTCTTTCTATATGGTACAATTGATAAAGAAGTATATGTCTGACAACCTCATGGTTTTGAAAATCCTTCATATCCTGACAGAGTATACAAGCTGAAGAAAGCACTCTATGGTCTACATCAAGCCCCAAGAGCATGGTATGACACTCTGTCTACCTATCTCTTGGAGAATGGGTTTGAAAGGGGCATCATTGACAAGACCCTTTTCATTAAAAGAAGTAAGAAGGACATCCTACTAGTTCAGATCTATGTGGATGATATCATCTTTGGATCCACAAAAGATCAGATGTGTAGAGACTTTGAAGAGTTGATGCACAAGAGCTTTAAAATAAGTACAATGGGTGAACTTACCTTCTTCTTTGGGCTTCAGGTGAAACAGAAGTCAGATGGAATCTTCATTAGTCAATCAAAGTATGTGCAAGACATCCTAGAGAAATATGGTTTAAAAGACTCAAAGCCAGCAAGCACACCAATGGAAACTCACAAACAGATCACTGCTGATCTTGAGGGGGAGGATGTTGATGTCCATCTATACAGATCAATGATTGGATCTCTCATGTATCTCACAGCCTCCAGACCAGACATCATGTTTCCAGTGTGTGTATGTGCCAGATTCCAAGTCAAGCCTAAACAATCACATCTTCAAGCTGTGAAGAGGATTTTCAGATACTTAAGAGGGCAACCTAGATTAGGTCTTTGGTATCCATATGAATCTTCATTTGACTTGATTGCTTATTCAGATAGTGACTTGGGTGGTGCCAACATGGACAGAAAGTCTACTTCCGGGGGATGTCAACTTTTGGGTGCAAGACTAGTATCTTGGCATTGTAAGAAACACACCACAGTGTCCTTATCAACAACATAAGCTGAGTATATTGTTGTTGCAAGTTGATGCTCTCAGGTTCTATGGATTCAAAATCAGATGTTGGACTATTGGATAACATTTCTTCACACTCCAATCTTTATTAACAATAGCAGTACTATAAGCATTGTTAACAATCCTGTCAAGCACTCCAAAACAAAGCACATTGAGATCATGTATCACTTTATCAGAGATTGCAATGAAAAGAAGCTCATTCAAGTTGCCAAAGTTCATACTGACAATCAGTTTGCAGATCTATTCACTAAAGCCTTTGATGTGGGTAGATTCACTTTCTTGGTCTCAAGTGTGGGCATGATCAACTCTGAATGAGCTCATGTTTTTAAAAGTGGTTATATACCTGCTATTTTGGATATTCGTGTGCCGCTAATCATCTTTCACAAGAAGTTATTGCTTTGATCAGACCTTCATAAGGTTCAAAAAGAGTAAGTACACTTAATACTGCCAGTGCCTAGTTAATACTGCTAGTGGTTAATACTGCTCTCAGTTAATACTGCTAGTTGGTTAATACTGCTCTCAGTTAATACTGCTAGTTAGTTAATATTGCTAGTGGTTAATACTGCTCTCAGTTAATACTGCTAGTTGGTTAATATTGCTCTCAGTTAATACTGCTAGTTAGTTAATACTGCTCTAGGTTAATACTGCTTATGTCCCAAATACTATAAATACCCTTAACAATGATATAAACAATAAGAGTAATGACAGCGGAAGCAATACAGTTTAATATCAAAGGAGATTCAAATATCACAGTTCATAAAGCAGATAAATATAAACAAGATATTCTTGGAATAAAGTATTCAACTTATATTATCAGATATATATAACTTCTCAAGCACACTTTGAACAATAAGGTGATGGTCCTATTTATAGGACCATAAAGTAAGCAGTGTACTTGTATGACGAAAGGAAGCATGCTGAACATTGACCTATTCTAGAAAGTAAATCTTATCACAAGGTGACGTGTCATCTGTTCTTCTGTTCACTCGTAGATAATTTGAGTGAACATCTTCAGAGAGAATGTCTTCAGAGCTCTGACGTTGTCTTCAGAGCCTCTGATGAAGCTATCTCTGATGTCTTCTCTGAAAGTTGCAATCTCTGATAAGTACTTCAGAGGCAAGTTTGTCCTCTAAAGTCTTCGTCCTCTGAAGTCTTCGTCCTCTGAAGTTTGTCTCTGGAAGTCCTCTGAAGTAGGACTTAGATATTTTAAACACTTTAACAAATGAAGATTTGGAGCTAACAATCTCCCCCTAAGTGTTGAAAATAAAAGATGCAAGAATAGCAGAGAACAGAACTTAAACTAGAAAGCATAGAGGAGAAAATCATCCTCTTAAATATTACTAAAACAGTTGGAAATACATTATAGAAAAAGTAATATTCAAGAACAAAGAAGCATGCTAAAATTTGTCACTAGAACAGATTCCATGGAACTTCATGATCAGAGCTCTGAAGTTGATCATCGAGTCAATCTCTAAGTCAAGTTTTGCCAGTAAATCTGCTCTATGCCTTTCTTCTTTTACATGGATCATTTTCTTTATACCTCTCAAGGTTTCATCAGAGTACTTCGACATTTCCAAAGCTAGAAAGATCTTCTTTACTTGATTTACTCTGTAGACGAAACCCAGAGGTTCTGCAACGATTGATCCAGTCTTTTGTTCTTCAAGGTTGTCGAATGACTCCACAGGTTCAGTTACCTCCAACTTTTCTTCCCCTAGGTTCAGAGCAATTTGAAAGTCACGTTTTGCTCTGTGTTTGACATAGGCCTCCATTGCTCGTCTGACTTCAACCATGCCCATCCTTATTTCCCTTCTTCCATGATCATATCTAGCAGAGCAATAGGCATATAAATGTGGTAAATCATATGGATTTAGATTTACGAGATCATTATCATTGAACTCGTAAATCTTCTGATCAGCTCGAATTACCACATAGTGCCTATAGATGATCTTGTTGTAAGCAAAGGTCTTTTCTGAGATTTTGTTGATCTTGGTGATTGGATCATCAAAGAGGACCTCTGCTCTTGGTCTGGTTTTATCTCTGACAAATCTTCGCTCATAGTCCGGCATGTTCTCTCTGATCCTTGGATTCAGAGGAATGACTAGAGTGTCTGCCATATTGAACTCACAGTAGATGTATCTAAAGTGGTCTTCTATGGAGGCTTCGGGATTTGATTCAAGGAATGTAGGAGGTTTATTGAACACTTTGGCTGGAAGACCGATGCTTGCTTTCTGAACAGGATTCTCTGAAAGAGACTGTTCATCAGCAACCATGGTTTCTGGTTCCTTTGTCTGTGGAGGATTATCTGTTGTGGATTCAGAGATGTAGCCTTCTATCTATTGCGATTCCCTCAGCTCTGTTGCTGTTGAAGTATGATGTGGTTGAGCATTCTTGAATACATACTCTTCGACATCAATTACTTCAATTTCTTCTTCAGCAACTTCTTTTCCAGAATCTGATTTTTCTTCTTTTTCATATTCTGATTCTGCTCTTTCAGCCTCTGATTCGTAAGCATCTCTCATCACATAAGTTGGTCTTTCTGGTGATGAGAATGCATCTTCTGACATAGAGAAGTCTACTAGCTGCTCGTCTTCATCTTCATCCAGAGCTCCAATAGCTTCAGGAGTTGCAGCTATTATTGGAACTATTGGAGCACTTGATGTGGGTGGTGCTAGAAAGATGACAGGTACTGGCGACTTTAAAGTGTCCTGAAGATCTTCAGCAGAGGTGGAGGTTGAACGTCTCTCTTTTCCTTTCTCCTTGCTTTGGTTTGATTCAGAGGGAGTGGACTCCTTTTGTGTTTCATCAGGTTTTGGTGTAGGAGTTTTCTCCCCCTTTTGAAGATCGGATGACCCCTGTGGTTGGTCATCTGGGTCATCAGATTCTTCATACCTTGCCTTTTTCCGTGCTTCCTCAGAGCATGCGACCTCTGGTTCCTTTCTCTTCAATACTCCCTCTGAAGATTTGACATTCTTCAGAAGATCTTCAATCTTTATGTTCTGCTGAGCGGTCTTGGAGACGAACTTGCTGGAAATATTCATTACATTGCTGGTGATCTTCTTGGAGAAGTTGGTGAGGTCAGCCTTTGTAACGAATTCTGTTGTAGCAGGAGCAGCAGTAGAGGAGGTAGGGATCTTTTCAATTACCTCTGCCAAAGAACGCAAGACTTCCTCTTTGAATTGAGAAAAGTCTGCAAGTGTTGGAGAGGGGGCAGAGGTAGGTGGAATTGCCTAGAGGAGCTCTGCAGTGGAGTTTGAAATTTCTCTAGATAAAACCGAGTCATTTTTTATGACCAGGCTTTCCAGAGCATCCAGTTTGGCGTTCTGAGAGAGAACGGTCGTGCGCAGCTCAGAGACCTCTAAAGTGAGCTTTGCAACTTCAGAGTTAGAGGCAGAGGCCTCTGAGGTCTTCTCCATTGGAAGTTTTATCTCCTTCAGAGATTCTCTGATTTCATTTCCAAAGATTTTGAACTCTTCTTTGGTAACGTAATCAGAGGGGGTAACCTTAGGATCAACACATGATTCTAAGTTTCCCTCGAGTTCAGAGGGGCCTTCTTTCGGAGTTGGCTTGATATTGACTCCGGAAGGACTTCCCATTAATCCTTGGGGACCCTTTTTCAAGGATTTCCCTATAATGGTTCCGATTGGTCTCTGATCATCAGAGTCAGAATCTGATGATGAGAAACGAATGTGAGTGGAAACCTTCCTGTCCAGGCTAAGGACTCCATGTGCAAGAAGGTCATGCCATTCTTTTTCTGACAGGCAATCCTTACGATCTAAGGGACGGTCCAACATTGTACGAGCCACAAAGGCATCATGTATGGGTGGAGGTGACATACTCTGGGGTGATTGAGTATTTTTATCTTGGCCCAAGTCCTTTTGGGAGGACTTAGCCGTATCAGAGGTTTCCCTTATGGTGCGTGCTTCAGAGGCAGAAAGAGATGCCTCTGAGCGGTTAGGATGGGAAGGGTTCGAGGTGTGCACCTCTGTTTCAATGTCCATTGATGCTGGACCACCGTGGACAGTAAATTTGTTTGCACTGGGATTTGGGCTTTGGAATCTCTCATCTGTGTCAACAAGGACATCTTTTTCTACCTCACCGCCCTCAGATTCTAGGTTTAGAAACTCACCCTCTGGAATTCTCTCTTCCTCACCTTCCTCTGCTCTGACAGAGTTATTCTCTTCGTCAGAGGGAGGGTTCTCATGTTCTCCCTTCCTCATTCTCTTAGAGCCACCCTCTGGTTGTGCTCTGTTAATGTTTTGAGCAGTATCAGAGATATCACTCTCTGATTCAGGCTCAGGCTCAGAACCTAAGTGTGTTGGGGATCCCATCATCGGTTCTAATGATTGGGCAACACGACTAAGTAGTAGATGGGTAGGAGAGTCAGCAGGAATTACCTCAATCATGGTGTGTGGGAATCGTCTGTCATGTGGATAAGGAGGAACCTCTGTAGCTTTGAATGAGTTCATCATAAACAGAGGTGTCATTGGGCCCTCCTCAGTGATGGAGAATTTCTCCATTGCTCGTTGAATGACCATAGAGATGAATCGGGGAAGTAGTACCGATATTGGTTGTTTTCCTTTGGCCAGGTCCTTGTTCTTCTTGTCCACCGCCGTCAGCATCTCACAGAAGAGAATGTGAGCCATATTTATGCTTCTGTTGAAGAAGAGAGCATACATTATGGCTATGATCGTTGGATGAGTCTGATCCTGACTTCCAATCTTGCAGGTAATTGTTCTGTTGAGAACACTAAACATAAAGTTCCATTTGGGAGGCAGGTACTGACGTCTGAATTGACTTAGGCGTGTTATTTCTTTGTTGTAGCCTAAGTGGTGAAGGAACTGAAGAAGGACTTCTTGACTTGGTAGTTTCTCAAAATTTTCTATTTGAAGATCAGTTTTTGTAAGGAGGTTGAATCGGCGAGTTAGGGTTTGTGGGATGATTCTTATGTTCAAGCTTTGTTCTCCTAAGTCAATGTGCCCAACCAGTCCTTCCTTTTCATCGTCGTATTCACTTGAATACCACCATTGTTGGACAAAGCGAAGGGGAATATCTGAGGCATGTTTGGTTAGAACATCATTGAGTTCGCAGTTGGTGAAAAAGTCGAGGATTGGGCGAAACTGTTCATCGTATTTGGATTGGGTGACGTCCAGAAATTAGTTGTTACCTTTTACTGGAACATCGAACTGTGCCATATTCAAGCTTGGAACAAGTTTGCTCGAGTTATCTGAAGTTTGGGAATGAGCCGCCATTGTTGCAGGTTGAGAAAGATGAAAGCTTAGAAAGAGAGATTTGGGATTTTGGATTTGAGAGCGTAAAAGATAATGAAAAGTGAAACAGGGTTTTTTATAGACACAAAGGGTAGAGGGAGAGGTTTTTGAAGCGGCGAATGGTAGTCCCAATGTCTGAAAGGACGTTCCATCATCCCCTAATTAATAGGTGACACGTTTAGATGTGTAGGGGAGAGCCGCTTTGTGTCAGAAAACCGCCAGTTGGGGTTTTTGAAAAGAAACGAATGGTTATCCAAAAAGATTTATTATTAAAAGAATTTCCTGGAATAATCGTTTAATGAGAAAAGATCAGAAGCTCTGATATAAATATCAGAGACAAGATCAGAGGCTCTGATGTAAATATCAAAGACAAGATCAGAGGCTCTGATGTAAATATCAGAGACAATATCAGAGGCTCTGATGTAAATATCAAAGACGAATCTCTCCCTTGAAAAATGAAAGGGTCTTTGTCTCCCCCTTGACCAAAGAATGAAGTCTTTTATATTCTCCCCCTTGACACATGCTTGGAGATACAAAAGAGTGATTTTTACCATTTGTGAAAAAGTCCAGAGGCTCTGATGAATGGATCAGAGACTTTGATGTTTTCTTGTGAATCATATGCTACTTGGGTCAGAGGCTCTGATAATCGATTAGAGACTCTGAGTTTCTTCTTGGTTAGGTAGACATATTCAACATTCCCAACTTGCTAATCAAAAAATTGAACCTTCGTTCATCTAAAGCTTTTGTGAAAATATCAGCAAGTTATAGTTCAGTTGGTACAAAATACATCTCTATTGTTCCCTTTTCAACATGATCTTTCAGAAAGTGGTACCTTACATCGATGTGCTTGGTTTTGGAGTGTTGTACTGGATTGGCAGAGATGGCTATGGCACTTTTTGAATCATAGAGAATTGGAATTCTTTTAATTTGTTGGCCATAATCTCTGAGCTGAGTTTTCATCCATATTACATGTGAGCAGCAACTAGCAGCAGCAACATATTCTGCCTCTGCAGTTGAAATTGAAACACAGTTTTGCTTCTTGGATGACCAACTTACCAGCTTATTGCCCAATAACTACAGCATCCTGAGGTACTTTTTCTGTCAAGCTTACATCCAGCATGATCTGCATCAGTGTAAGCTGTTAGATCAAAACTAGAAAGTTTTGGATACCAGAGGCCTAATGAGTGTGACCCTCTGAGGTATCTGAAAATTCTCTTGACAGCAGATAAATGAGATTCTTTTGGATTTGCTTGATATCTAGCACAAAGACATGTTGCAAACATTATGTCAGGCCTACTTGCAGTTAAGTATAATAGTGAACCTATCATGCCTCTGTAGGTTTTTATATCCACAGATTCTCCTGAAGGATCAGAGTCAAGTTTGACTCCGGTGGATAGAGGTGTTCTCATTGAAGTTGAATCATTGAGTTTGTACTTTTGCAAAATTTCAGAGACATACTTAGATTGACTTATGAATATACCTTCTGAAGTTTGTTTTACTTGTAAGCCCAGAAAGAAAGTTAATTCTCCCATTAGGCTCATCTCAAATTCACTTTTCATCAACTCTGAGAACTTGTCACAATACTTTTGATTTGTAGAGCCAAATATAATGTCATCAACATAAATTTGTACTAAAAGTATCTCATTTTTGTACCTTTTGATGAATAAGGTAGTATCAATTGCGCCTTTTTCAAATCCATTTTGAATTAGAAAGGTGGACAGAGTTTCATACCAAGCTCTTGGGGCTTGTTTAAGTACATACAGAGCTTTATCCAAATAATAAACATGATTAGGATACTCTGTACTTTCAAATCCAGGTGGTTGCTGGACATAAACTTGTTCATTTAATTTACCATGAAGAAAGGCAGATTTAATATCCATTTGATAAACTTTGAATCCTTTGTGTGCAGCATAGGCTAAGAATATTCTGATTGCTTCTAGCCTAGCTACAGGTGCAAAGGTTTCATCATAATCAATGCCTTCTTTTTGGCAATATCCTTTTGCAACCAACCTTGCTTTGTTTCTGATTATTATTCCATCCTCATCCTTTTTGTTTCTGAAAACCCATTTCGTTCCAATTGCAAATTTTCCTTTGGGAAGAGGAACTAGGGTCCAGACTTTGTTTCTTCAAAAGCTTCTTTTACCTTCTTTTGTTCAATAATGCTTAAAAAGTTTACGTAGAAGCATTCATTGATGGTGGCAGATCTTGTTTTAACTCCTGCGGATGAGGATCCAATGATTTGATCAATTGGATGATCTTTTGTCCATCTGGTAATTGGAGCATAAATTTGGGGTGGAGTTTGAGCTTCAGAGTCTCTGACAGTTGGTGACACCTCTGTTGTATTGTTCAGAGGCTCTGTAGGTGACACCTCTGTTGTACTGTTCAGAGGCTCTGAGTTTTATTCCAGAGATGCAGATTCTTGTTCTTCACCATTTGCTTCTGGAGTTACTTCGGATACCTCTTGATCATCTTCTGATTCTCTTGGCTGATCTGCATTTGGTGAAATAAAAGGTGTTAATCCAGAGGGCCCTGAAAGGGTTGTACCTGTTTCTTGAGGTTCTTCTGAATTCACTCTCTGTCTATCTCTGAAGATAACTTCAGAGTTTTCATCATCAAAGAAATTTTATTGTTCTTATTGTCATACACATGATCCTGTTCACAAGACTAGTGACCATTACTGGTATGGTTCCTACTCAGTAACCCCCATACGAACTGCAACTGACACACATGGACCCAAATACCAGTGGGTACCAAAGAAGATAATTGATTCTGTGTTGCAGGCACCTACTGTCAAGGGGGAGTAAGAGAAGTGGCTTCTGATTACGACAGATCAGAACCCGTGCTTCAGAGAACAAATGGCTTCTAAGTACATCAGCTTAGAACCTGTACCTCAACGAAGTTTGACTTTTAAACACAACAGTTTAGGACTCGCACTTCAATGATCAAAAGACCTTACTCCTGAACTGATAAGGATTGTACTCTGATACTCCAACGAGGAAATCAACCTTCAAGGGGGAGTACATACTTTACTGAAATTTATGCTTTGGAAAGATATGACGATCTTCACTTCAAAAAGGAAAGTTGTAGATCTCTATCATATGCTTTTATAAGTGACATATTTTAGATGCATAATTTCAGGGGGAGTAAAAAGGTAATAACTTCTGATTATTTCTGATCAGAACTCGTACTTTAACTGTTTTACTGCTTTTTGTCTTTTCAACTTAAGTGAATAAATTTGCTTTGACTTGACCTAAGACTTTTTCAGAAGTTTGAGAGAAGCTTACAAGATCATATGACTTTAAGCTTAGCTTCATGAGATTTAAGATTGCACGTCAAGGTACAATTCTACATCTTAATCTCATATATGGTTGAAAGAAGGACAACTTTCAATCATTGAAAACATCATTCTAAAACGTTCAAATCACTTCCCGATTCTTCAACCAGATTTTATAATTCGGAAGTGTAACTTTAAATGTTTTCTTATTCAATTGAGCTTTAACTGCTAAGTTGAACCATTTTGAGCATTATATGCTTCATAGGAAAATATGGGATCAGTGTGTTAGGATTAACACAACTTCAATGGAATCACATGAACAAGTGATTTCTACCCAAGAAGTTAATCCATAGTGATTGGGTGTGAGGAGTCAAAAGAAATGAGTGTTGAATGAGTGATGAGGTATCATGAAAAAGAGAGTTCGGTTAACAGTGAGCTAAATAATTAAAAGAAAGAGGGTGTTAGAACAGAGTTAAAAGAATATCAGAACTCTGCACCAACTACTTTCTGAGTCGGGCATCCACATTTCTAGTGTTTCACATTTCATTGGTGAACATTATTGAAACAGGCGACTAGCCCAAGCCAACTCTTGGAATTACCCCACCATCTACTCATTTTCTTCTTAAAAGGAAAATGTTTCATTTTCAAAGGGGACGCAGCACATTTACTATCTGATTTTCATTTGGAAAATCTGGATATTGAAAAGAAGGAAGTCTGCCCCACCTTCGCACTTCACTCATGCACATTGAGTCTGTGTTTAACTTACTGTTGTCTCAGTGGTTTACAAATTTCGAGCCTTATAAGCGATCATCAAGTGCTTACTTTTTTCTATCACAAGCACGAGCACACAAGGAATTAGTTTCTTTGTCATAACGTTTATAGAAACTGCCTTTGTGGTGTTTCGATGATTAAATGGAAGCCCTGGGGGAGTCAACATCAAACAGCTCCTTTCCAATGTGTATTCGTTACACATAGTGACTTAGTGTTACTAACAGGCGTTTCTAACTGATTTGTTTATTGCTACAGGTGTTACATGACTATTTTGTTTGGATTTGCAAAGATCTGGATGAATATCTATTGCAGTGACGAATCAAAGGCTCCAACTGAATGAAATTTCTTGAACATCAGACTTTGATGAATTCGTTGCTCAATCCATCAAAAAGAGGGGGAGAAGATCTACCCAAGAAATGGAGAAGAGTCAACTAAGTCACATGTTTCAAGAATCACGTCCAAGATTGAATTCTTCAAGATCAAAGTATTCTGAAGATATGCTGATTCGAAAGAAATTTCTTTGCAGATACTTTGCTGAAGCAATTCCGAGCTACAACTGAAGATAATTTCTCCCCATGAACTGAAAAAGATAATCTACATCTTTGGGGGAGTTTACTATATCTTGAAGACTAAGAAAGAGATGCATCTTCAGTGCTGAAAAAGAAAAGATCGTATTGCTAAATCATTTAAGTAATGATCTTGATCCAAAGGGGGAGATTGTTAGAAAACAGTCTCATTGGATTCAAGATCATCCAATACGAAGATCTCAATCCGAAGCTAAAAGCTGACAAGTCACTCTCAACAATAGTCTAGGGTCCAAAATGTAATAATAGTCAAAGTTAGTTTGCTTTAATTATATTAGTTTTGTTATTATATTAGTTTTAAATATAATATCTAGATATTAGATATCTAGACATTATTAGTTGGTAGAAGTGTGTTGAAGAAGCTAAGTGATATAATATATATATCACCATCTCTTGCTTGTAAAGTACATCAGATGAGAAGATGAGAAAATAGGACACACAAAGAAACATCAGTCCATCAAGAACACGAGAGAGAAAGTGAGCTTAATCAGATCAATACCAACCTTTGTAATCCGCATTTTGTACTAGAAACAGGTTGGTAATATTATATATCTGTTGTTTGATTTATCTGGTAAACGATCACGGACTAACAGCTTATGTCCCAAATACTATAAATACCCTTTGCCCGCCTAAAAGTTCATAACGACTCTTTGCATACCGTTCACTTGCACTCTAACCCTTTTCTCTCAAAGTACCAAGTTTTTCAGGCAAGAACATTCCAGTTCAATGGCATCCATGACCTTCATCGTTGAGCACAATGAAATCGCGATGCTACAAAAGCCAAAGCAAGCTGCAGGATTTCATCAGATTGTAGATTTTCTGAAGTCTAGCCACATTGCCCATGCTCTAACTGTGTCGCCAACAATTTACATAGAGCATCAAAGGCAATTCTGGGCAAATGCCACCATGGTCACAGAGAATGGTGTGCAGATTCTTAAAACAAGGGTGTGTGACAAACCCTTGTCAGTTACTGAAGAGATGATACGCATCTGTCTACGTCTAAACGATGCTGAAGGTATTACTTCTCTTTCCAATGAGGACTTGTTCTCAAACTTATCAAGAATGGGGTATGGAGGCCAGTTGGGTGGGTTTAAATTCTCCAAAGCAAAATTTTATACCCAATGGCGTTTTCTTGTTCATACCCTTATGCACTACATCTCTAAAAAGACTACTGGATAGAGTGAGTTTAGCATTACCATTGCTTATGCTTTGGTCTGTTTGGCCACTGCCAGAAGGTACAATTTTTCTAAAATGATTTTCAGTGATCTTGTCTCAAACCTGGGAAGTAAAAAGAGTTTTTATATGTACCCCAGGTTTGTACAAGAAGTTATAACACATGAATTGACGAATATGCCTCACTTTGATGAGGTATATGTACCAAAAATTCCCAAAGGTAAGGTCTTTTCAAACATGAAGAGATCCCCTTTGGACTCGGAAGGAGTTGACACCCCATTGTTCTCTACAATGATGGTGGTGTCCCACACTAAAGAAGGTATGGCAGCAGGGTCAAGGCCCTCATTAGACCATCCCACTGCTAGCCAATCCCAACCTTCCCACTCTATATCAATTCCCCAGTCCCTAATTCATAAGACAACTTCTCCTATCACCCACACCTATATCAGGAAAAAGGTAAAGAAGGCTCCTTCCCTTCTTGTACCATCACCCACTGAGCATTTAAGCCCTCTAAGGGAGAATTCTCCTTTAGAGAATATCTACAGGGAAACCACAGGGGTGTCTCCCAACCCCAAGGAGGTGCTCACTGAGGAGATGGTTGAGCATATGGGTGCTAAGGCTGCCCCTACTCCTGCTAGCACAGAGGAGGTAAGTGGTAACATCAATAAGACCTTCCCCATAGCAAATTTGGGTAAGTAATCATCCAAAGGTCCCAGGTGCCAAGAACCCACGGGGGTGAAGAGTGCTTCTGTTAGGCAGAAGGCTCCCACTACAAAAAGATCCAATGATCCTTCAAAAGAGGGTAACACTTCTGGAGAAGGTGAGGACAGATATAACTATTTTGAATTTATGAAAACCATGGGAAACTTCAACATGGATGTGATCAAACAGGGCAAAGATATAGAAGAGCTGAAAATGATAGTTTTGTCCCAGCAAGAACAGATTGTCAATCTGAAACAAATGGTGAAGAAATTGATTCTGCAAAAGAAGAAGAAACAATTTGTACTAAGAAGGAGGAAACCAGTACCTGATTCTCTCAAAAAGGGGGAGTCAGAAGCTGATGTCAATATGGAAGAAGCCAAAGCTAAGGGGGAGCAAGAGAAAGTTGAGTTTGAGGGGGAGCAAATATCTGCAGAAAATGTACAAGAAGCAGTAACAGAATCAATAGCAGCAGAAACAGTTAATGTTGCTCAAGAAAATAAAGAAGCAGAAACTGTTAATGCTGTTGAACTGAAAGAAGCAGCAGAAATGGTGAAAGAAGTGTTGAGTGATCTTCAGAGCAGAAATTTGGAAGAACTTGAGACAGCAGAAGCATTAATCAAAGCCAAGCATGATACTCCCAAGGTTACTTCAAAGGCCAAAGAAGTTGTCATCAAAGACAATGTTGAAGCTGTGAAGAAAGTTAGTATTCAGAAATCGATGAGTAAGGAAAAAGGCAAAGCAAAGCTAGTGGAATCTGATCAACCAATGAAAAAGCAAAAGTTGATTGAATCAGATGAAGCTCTGGCTAGAAAGATACAAGCTGAACTTGAAGAAGCAGAAAGTGTGCAAGTGGAAAAGGATAGAGAGATAGCAAAAGTAATGGCTGCAGAACTGAATAAAGCCTATCAACAAAGCCTGGCAACTGAAACAGCTCAGAAGAAAGCTGCAACCCTTAAGAAGTCTGTGATGGTCAAGAAAGCTGCAAAGAAGAGACAACCTTCAAAGACTTTCCTTGGCACTCAAGAGAGAAACAAGATGATAACTTTTCTCAAGGGTGCTGTAGGAGTAAGAAAGGAAAGGTTCTCCAAGATGACATTTGAGCATATCAAAGAGCTGTATAGTTCTGAAATGGCCAAGCTTCAAGGGAATGAAACTGCCAGGGTGGAGATGGAAAAGAGAATGAAAGAAAGCAATGATTTCATGCTAGAAAAACCTTTTCCAGATGAGCAAGAAACACCACCAAAGAAAGAAGCCACTATTGGTGAAAGTCTAAGGACTTTAAAAAGAACAAAGATGATGGCTAGGAGAAAGATAATCAAGAAGCCTAGAATAACTGAAGGAGAGGCTGAGAAGGTTGCTGAAGAAGAAAGGGCACCTGAGTCATCTGAAAAGAAAGAGCCTTCAAGCACTGATGATGTAAAGATGTACATGGTAGTGATGGACAAAGTGCCTGAACCAATTTCAGCAGAACCTGTTGGTGTAAAGCCTCCTGAAGTTATTCACTGGGATACATTGATAGTGAATGGAAAGGAATACATAAGGCTCAAGAGGAAGGATGAAAAGTATGAGGTATTCAACACTTGGGCCAAGATTGTCAGAACATGCTCCAGGTCTGATATAGAAGAAATGTTTGAAATAAGGATGAAGTTGTATGCAGATCAGTTAAAAGCTCTAGGGATTTCAATAACAAAACTGGTGATGGAGTATCTGTGTATGATGTTCAAACCTGAAGAAGTGGAGCATGTCATAAGAAATCTGTTTCAAGCAGTCACTAATTAGACTCTATATGAAACTAGTGGAGTATATGCAGTGACTTTGGATAGAAATCACATAGAATACTTCCTAGTGGATAGAGTATACAACCACAGCAGACTGAAGCTTCATGCAATGTTGAAGAAGAAGCTTGTATGTGTTGAAAACTAAGAAATGGCTAAATATCTGATTTAGAGAATGATAAATCAAAGTTTGGGGCTAAATGTTGATACAGGGATCTGAAGAATGATATTTTGGGAGCATCTGAAGAACTTGACTTCTCTTCCTAAAAGTCAAGTTAGGGGGAGATTGTTGGGAAATTCAGAAATGATCAAGTATGGTTAATGCTGCTACAACAGAATTACTATTGCCAGTTGAAGTTAATGCTGCTAATACAAGTTAATGCTGCTCATCAATATTAGTACTGCTAGTTCAAGGTTAGTACTGCTTGAAGAGATTAATACTGCTGAGCATAGTTAGTACTGCTGGAGTTAATACTGCTCAGAGTATTAATGCTGCTGAAGTATTAATACTGCTTATGAGATGAATATCCGTATGGAAAGGATGACAGTTGGATTGAAGATATTAATAGAAGCTTAGAGATAATGATGGAAGATTATACTGAAGATCTTGTATTATTTTGTAATTATCTTTTGTCTTCAGTATATGTATAGAATAGTTTGTTTCTTTAGAAATCACATTCATTCTGAGTTTTAGCTTTCATAAGAGAGAATTAACCTCAAGGTTAGGACCCTAATTCTAGAGAAGTAGAATTCGTATTGGTGAGCCTGTTCATCAATATTGAGGTTGTTTGTAAAAGCTTGTGACTTTCAATCATTCAATAAAGTTTGCAAGTTGTTCATCAGATTTACTGTTTGTTTACTGTTCCATTGAATATCAAAGTGTTATTCCGCAAACTTCTTTGATATTGTTTTCTGAGAGTTTACTCTTGTTTAGAATTAAGATCCTGACAACTGAGCTTTGCGTAAGCCAAGTGATGCGTGAACTAAGCTTTGCGTAAGCCAAGTGATGCGTGAACTAAGCTTTGCGTAAGCTAAGAGATACGCAAACTGAGCTTTTCGTAACAAGTGGAAGACGCAAAGTGAGCTTTGCGTAAGCTACAGGATGTGCAAACTTTGCTTTGCGTGATAGCTTTGAAACGCAAATGAAACTTTCAAAGTCCGGAAAATCTTGCGCAAATGTCTATGAACTCGAAGATGAACTTGCGCAAATCGTATGAACTTGCGCAAACCGTGGATCTTGGCTCTTTCTATCTCAAATCGATCAAAATCTGCAAATTTGATCTCAAAAATTTATCAGAAACATCGAAAAACACTACAAAACACAAAATTACTATCAAATTTCGATTAAAAACAACAATTCACACAAATCGATCAAGAACAGAGTTCGAACAAATATTTCAAGAAAAGTTCAAAAATCGAGAATTGACATCGGTTTAGTTCGAATTATGAGATGAACTCAAAACAATAAACAATCCTAAACACAATTCGAATCCAATGATTCCATTTTCTTGCACTAAAACCGATTTTTCAACAAAATTCGTATGAACAGTACAAAAACACGAGTTCGTGAAAAAATTTCAGAAAAACTCAAATTTCGATCTAAAAAACTCCAGATTTCAATTCAAACTTTGATCAATTCATTTCTGAAAAGTTTGGTTCAACTCTGATACCAATTGATAATCAATAAATCCCAAACAATTAAGCAATTACTCAAAATACGATCAAGAACTAGAGAGAGAATCTAGAGAGAGAAAGTAGATCTTGAAACCATATGTCATATATCTCACACTGCTGAATATTTACAATGACGTGCTTTAGTTCGATACTCTTCGTTATGATGTTCCAAGATTACAAAGACAACACCTATATATACTATATATCTAAACAAGACTTAAAGGCTAAGTAAACTAAACAAGCTTTGACAACTATTACAATGACAAAGTTGACTTCTAACAACTTTGACTTTCCTATTAAATCTTGGATACAATATTTAGATTTAACATCCTCTCCCCCTTGATTTCTTTATAAAACTTAGTGTTGCATAAACTTTAAAGCATCCTTAAGCTCCCCCTAGAATGTAGCTCTTATCCTCGAAGTATCAACTGAAATATCAGATCTGATGTAGACAATAACCTCGACTGAGTGCACATAAAGACAAATTTTTCCTCTAGTAAATCCAACACATTCCTTAACGCCCACAAGAATGATATGTGTGGATTATGACGTGACACCCAAATGCATCTTCAGTATATAACATCTGATCTGTCTGTTAACCATGAGTTGAAGTAAGAATTCAGCTTAAGAAATTCATCTGATAAGCATACATGCGGTAGCATCCGGTAGCAACACTACAATGCAAGGGTAGAAGGCAAGCAATGTTCAACAACTGATGAAAATTATTCATTTTTTGACCGGTTTCTAGAATACTGAGTCATCAGATCCGGAACTCCTTTCTTCACAAATCAACTGGATGATTATCGGCTCTCAGTATTCTGAAGTACAACCAAAGGGCAGAACAGTGATTGCAGTCGCTCACACTACTGAGTGATCAAGTCAGAAGAATGATAAAGTGCTCTCAACGGTCTAACAACTGAAGAAGCTTTCCAGACTGTTGATTGCAGATGCTCAGGCAGCTAATTCAATCAAAGCAGAGACCAAATCATCAAATCCAGTAACTGAAAATCTTGACAGTCATGAGTAGAGGTGATCATTTGTGGGCTTGGGCGGGCCACGGGTCGGGCCTAACATATATTTCTTGTCCAACGGGCCTAATACAGTAAACCCAAGCCCGTTTTTATGGGCTTGAGAACTTGCCCGTATCCGTCCTATTAACGGGCCGGGCTTGCTAACGGGCTAACGGGCCTGAAAATTTACATTTAAAAAAACTTATATAAAATGGTAAGTTGTGTAAAATTATCCAAAATACATAATTTTTTCCAACTAAAAAAGCGTAAATATACTAATGTATACAACGTAAGAAAAAGATTTTTTTCACAAAATATAGAGTATGAACTTTTCCTCTCCAAAGATTATCACCCTCCGAAGTTCGGATTCCTCAACAACAAAATATTAACCACCTAATATTTCAAGATCAAGATCATAAACGTATTATATGAAATATCACATATATTATATATTTAGACGTGGTTGGTACATAGTAGAGGTAGTCCAACCAAAAACCACTTCTGATTAATATTTAATGATATTGAACTTTTCCAAAATATTTTTTTCATATTAAAATTGATTAATGAAAATTCCCTTTGGCGTTTGTTCACTTGGAAACCAAGGAAAAAATTTAATTCTCCCATCATGTTCATTTCAAAGTGTGTTTTCATTAAATTTGAAAATTTATTGCAATATTTAGAATTAGTAGATACAAAAATAAAATCATCCACAATTTTGGATCAATATCAAATCATCACCTTGTTTCTTCAAAAATATAGTATAAATTCTACCTTTTTGAAATCCACATTTGACAAGAAAGTCAATAAGAGTTTCATACCATGTTCTAGGAGCATGTTTAAGACCATACAAAGCCTTGTCCAGAATATAGACATAATTTGTATGCTTGGAATGGAATCCTCAAATCCTTCAAGTTGAGTAACATATACTTCCTTATGTAGTTTACCATTCAGAAAAGAAGATTTAACATCCATTTGTTGAACTTTGAAGTTTTTACCTGCTTATGTTGGATTTATGTGCAAGGAACAAGACTTTTCGGTATTAACTATATTACTGATCTACATATGAACCTATATGGTACACACAAAGAGAAAATAAAGACATCAATTAAATTAAATATATACGTGATATATATTATTAATTTAATCAAAAAAAGTAAAAATTTATTTCAAAATAATATGGCTAGAGTCTAAGAAATAAACTGGGGAGTTAATTAGATCTGTTATTCCCAAAGAATGTAAATGGGAGGTTGAATAAAAAACACAAAATTTTACTTAATTTTAATTCTTATTGATAAAAGTATCAAGAATTACACTTAGAAAACAAGGATTGTTGCGGAAAAGAACAGTTAAACTATTCTAACAATTTAGCACTTAGAACACTTTTTAACACAAAGACAAAAAACTTAGAGAGAAAACAAACTAACAACTTGCTAAAAATTTCACTTGGAATTTCTTGAGCTGAAAGCGTGAGTTGCAAGGAGTCACCTTCATCCTTTATATACTATCTAATGCATTGATTGCAAAAGACACTTGTCATCTGATGAGTGGATCCTTGGATATCTTCAATAATTTTTTGGATATTTGAAATGACTTTTCAAGATACAAAAGGTAACTTTTGTACTATGATAAGACAATATCCTAATATAATATACCTGGTTCAAATCTTTTTGAGATCTTCAAAAGAAAAAGTCTCAATCAAATCAGAACATAAGTAAATATCATTTATGCAATAGAAGTTTCCATTCCCTATGTCATAAGGGAATGAGGAAGTATGTCAAATCATGAGGATTTAACATAATGAGGTTTTTGCCGATCAACAAGTGATCGACAGAGAGAAACTCCACCGAAGTTTGCGCACTTTCTACCAATACGAGAAGATTTCAAAATGGAAAAGTTAGCGCAATTGTATATTGATGAAATCGTTTCTCGCTACGGAGTACCCATTTCTATCATTTCCGATAGAGATAGTCGCTTTACCTCCAAATTTTGGCAGATCTTTCAAAAAGTTTTGGGCACTAGATTGGATTTAAGTACAGCTTATCATCCTCAAACGAATGGCCAAACGGAAAGGACTATTCAGACTTTGGAGTACATGTTGCGTGCATGTGCAATAGATTTTGGCGGTAATTGAGATCAGCATTTACCATTGGTTGAATTCTCTTACAATAACAGTTATCACGCCAGTATCCAATGTGCACCATATGAAGCTCTTTATGGACGAAAGTGCAGATCACCACTGGGATGGATAGAAGCCGGAGAAAGTAAATTGATTGGACCAGACATTGTTCAGGAAACCACCGATAAAATATCAATTATTCGGGATAGGCTTAAGGCAGCAAGAGATCGCCAAAAGAGTTATGCTGATAATCGAAGAAAGCCATTGGAGTTTCAAGTAGGTGATAAAGTACTATTAAAAGTAACACCTTGGAAAGGCATCATACGCTTTGGGAAGCGGGGTAAGTTAAGTCCAAGGTTTATTGGACCATTCGATGTCACAAAGAGAATTGGATCAGTGGCATATAAACTCAAACTACCCCAAGAATTGAGTGCCATTCATGATACATTTCACGTATCAAATTTAAAGAAGTGCGTGACCAATGAATCATTGATTGTTTCACCAGAAGAAATCAAAGTCGATGAACGTTTGTGTTTCAAAGAAGAACCCATTGAGATTCTCGATCGAGACGTTAAGCGATTAAAGCGCCGCAAAATTCCAATCCTAAAGGTTCGATGGAAATCAAGATTCGGTCTGTAATATTCTTGGGAGAGAGAATATTTTATGAGGACCAAATATCTCCAGTTATTTGAAAAGATTTGATCGAAAGGAAGTAAAGTGTGAATTTCGGGACGAAATTCCTTTAACGGGGGGAAACTGTGACAATCGTCCAGTAACCAGAATTTTAAGGTTTGCAATCTCCGACCTAATAGAATCTAATTATAAAGTTAAATTCTTTAGTATTTAACCCGATTGTTTAGATAAGAATTTTACCCGAAAAATTTCGGAAGTTGCGTAAAATACCCGGTTCGGACTGATAACTGACCATTACATCTCAGAAATGCCAGAAATTATGTTGGAAGTCTAAAATACATAATATAATAGGATTTTAATATTTTCAAAATAAAATATATTTATTAATTTATAATATTCATTTTTAGCATAAACTGAGAATTGAGGGTTACGGTTTTCAAATTTATCTTATTATTTAACCAAATTTATGTCATGTTTATAAATCTAATTTAATTTAAAATATTTTGGTGAGTCATTAGGCCACATGGCTGAATTTCATGACTCCTCTCTCTCTCTCTATCTCTCTCTTTAATTTTAACTAAAAACCAAAAATTTATGAAAACATCTTTCTCATTTCAAGATTTTGCAAGAGACCTCTCCTCTCCCTCTCCTCTCTTCTTCACTTTCGGCCAAACACCACCACACACCATCACCACCGAATTTTCAGAAAAATTTCAAGGAGAAACCAAGTTTTAAAGCATCATTTTACTTCAAGGAATCAAGTTTGCATCTTCCATCAAGAAGGTAAACATTTTATATCCTCATTTTTCTTCAAGTTCTTATTCAAGATTTTGAATGCTTTCATATCATTGCATGTAGGAATGTATAATCTTAGTTTTCGAAGTGAAATGGGATGCAATTGGTAAATAATACATTTGCAAATGAACATTTGAATGATCTTCCAATAAAACTAGGGTTTCTAAGTGAAATTTTTGAGATTTTGTCAAAAATGTCAATTTTATGATTAATGGTTCTTAGGACCACGAAATTTTGATAATATTGGATTGAAATTTATACATTTACAACAATTTTGAGTATAAAGAAACTCTTAGGATGAGATTATTCAAATCTCATATGATTAAGAGCATCTAAAATGATGTAATATCACTTATTTAGTGATTTTGTTGTCATGCATGGGATTGGATGAGCACTTGTAGTTGCTATGAATCCATGATACATTTTTGTCTCATTAGAATCATTGTATATTGGTTTAAGATGTGAAACCATGTGTTATTAATAAAAACCATGCCAAATGATCATCTTATTATGTTATACAAGATTCATTTTATCAACAGTTTGCTGTCACAGATTTTCATTCACTTTCAAGCTTCATAAATCCTATCTTACTCCATAAAAATTTGGGATTTTTGTTACCAAACTTTAATTTAAGGTATTAGCAATTCATAGAATCAAGAATCACTCAAAGTTATGAAGTTTTGGTCATCCATTTGCATTTTAGAAGAAAGTAGTGCAATCTGTCCAGAATTGACAGATTGGTACACTCAACTTCCAAAGGCCATAACTCTTTCATAAATCTTCCAAATTGAGTGAATCTTTTTCCATATGAAATATTTTTGAGTTAGCTTTGCAACCATATATGGATCATTGCATAATTCTGAGTTTTGGTATCCCAAATTTAAGCTGCAAGTGAAGTGTGTCACTGACCTGAAAATCAGTGACAATATGTTTTGTGGAATTTATTTGGGGCACCAAAACACCTCTTTAAATCATAAAATTTTGCAGATTAGTACATAACTCAGTATATTAATTTCTGTAAAAATATGATTATTTTTGGTATTTGGGAAATGTCATTTTGAAACTCATTTTGAGATCACAAATTTTGGACAGCAAGTGCTGAATCCAGAAAGTTGATCTTAAAGCTTTAAAAGCTTATGTTTTGGTGATTAGTTTGGTATTGCAATTCTAAAATCTTATTTTAGATAATAAGTTAAACATAATGGCATATGTATATATATATATATATATATATTGAGATGTAAGAGTGGTCGAGTTAGGATTGAGGATGGGTATTGACATTCGGTATCTTTTGGTGCAAATTACTCTGTAGGGATTAAAGATCCGGGCTAGAGAATTGTGTTGTTTTATTTTCGCATCATCATACAAGGTGAGTATTCACAGCCCCACTTTTATCGTTTTAATTGATTATTGGGGTGGAAAGCATGTTTAAATTGCGTATTTAAAGATTCATGAGAATTGTTTGAAAGTATTGCGAATTGGCAATTTATAAGGTTTTGTTAAAAGCATTTGGAATTATAAGCTATATGATAAGTATGCAATTGATGTGTTGAGTATTAAATATTAAGACCCCGTGACACTACTATTAACTCGAAGAAAATCGGGCCTATAGTATTAGTGGATAGCGCTATTTGGTGTGACAAGCCCACCTTATGCTGACGAGCAGGGGTGCACTATACTAGAGAAGATGACTAAACATGTGGCTCGAACCACCACTGAGTTAGTTCATCGGTGGCGTTGAAATTGGTCAGGGACGGCTTAGTAGTGGCTCAACGTAATATTATCTTTGTATACACTTATCATAAAGAAATTGAATTATGGTACTCATGAATCAAAGAATTGAAGATTGGTTTTTACACGTGATTTACAATGTCAACTTGCATATAAATTGATTTGTGCATATCTAAAACCTGTGAACTCACCAACTCTTTGTAGTTGACCTTGTTTTATACATGTTTTTCAGGGAACAAGAAGGTATTCGGAAATGATTGAGATTTAGATATCGCACTTTATCGTTTAATAGTATCTTGTAATTAAGATTTGGGTTATGTAAAGTTAGTTTATTTTGGAACATGATGTAAACTATGGTTGAAATGTATGGAGGTATTTTATCATTTCCTAATGCTATGTTTATCGAACTGTCATATTCCGTATTTCCGCTTTAGCGGGGTGTGACAGACTTGGTATCAGAGCCATAGGTTATAGAGAATACCGGTTTTTACTATAAAACCATACACTATAACCACTATTTTTTTTAAATTATTTTCACAAACAAATCTTGAGTTTGAGCATACTACTAGTATAACTAAGACGAGTGTCGGCTTAGCATATTACACTTAGGCAAAGCTTGATCACCTATGTCTAATTTAGTATGCATAAGAAGGGACTTGAAATGGTTCGATGGAGCAAAGTTGTATGGAACCATGCCTTTATTCCGAAGCATGCGTTTTGTGCATGGATTGCATACTTATGTAGGTTGCCTACGCAGGATCGTGTCTCCTCTTGGAAACATGATTCACCTAATATGAAATGTTTATTTTGTGGCTTATGTGCAGATTCTCATAATCACCTCTTTTTCCTTTGCAGTTTCTCAAAGGAGATATGGAGCATCATTCAGAATGAAGTGGTCTTGCATGGCGTTCCTGAGAGATGGGATGACATTTTGGCGATGTTCGCTAATGGATTTCATTGAAGTCTCATGCAAAAGATTGCCTTTGCTGCTACAATCTATTCTATTTGTCGTGAGAGGAACTCTAGGTTGTTTGATGATAAGTCAAGGATAGTTTTGATTTTGGCGAAGGATATAAAGGATGCGATTCTCCTTCGGATTGCCTGGAAAAATTGTGTCAAAACCCCTGTTCGAATCAATGATGGCTTGTGAAACATATGGTTGGTGCTGGCGTGATATGTTCTATTGGAGTCTTTGGTGGTCTGAGTTCATGGTGATCTCGTTTTGGAGTTGGTTTTTATCTTTTCATTTATGTTTGTATTGGCTCCTTATTGCTTGGTATGGAGTGGTTTCTTTATTTTACTGTTTCATAGTCGGGATCTGTTATTGTAGTGGTGTTTTGCCTTTTAATATATTGTCTGGTGTTTTCTACTAAAAAAAAAACTCTTCAATAAGCTCATACTTGAATGATATTTCTTTGGAGCTTACATTCATTTGACATTGTTATCTACTTTTAGATGCTTATCTGTTAAAGATAAATTGTTGAGCAACACTATTCTTTTAGAACAAAATTCATGGGAATCAGTGTGAGAGCTTATCAGAACTTCTATGGATTCACAATAACCAGTGTTTCCTAGCCAAGAAGTTATCCTCGAGTGATTGAGGGGAGAAGGGTTAAAATCAGAGAATGGGTGTGTGATGAGGTAAAATGGAAAAGAGAGATTGGTTAGACGTGAGCTTAAATGTTCAAAAGAAAAAGAGGGTGTAAGATCAGGGTTAAAGAAAAATGAAAACTCTGCACTAACTTTTTCTGAGCCGGGCAACCACATAATTTGTTGGTTCACATTCTTTGGTGACCTTCATTGAAACATGCACTAGCCCATGCCACTCTTGAATTAAACCTGTTGATCCATACTCTCTCAGTGATTTGATAAAGATCCTTTTTGATACATAGTGACAATTACGTTTAATAAATATGTATTAGTGTTTCACCATCAGCGATCAGACTGAGTCTGTTCAGTTATCACTGATGATCTTTCTTGTAAACATTCATATGTATTAGTGTTTCACTATCAGCAATCAAATACTGAGTATGTTCAGTATCGCTGATAGTTTCTGATGTAAACAGTTAAACGTAATCCCTGAAGATAAGTTTCGCGTCAAAAGATATTCATAGCTGAATCGATGACGAAGCTGCTGAACAAAGACAAGTCTACTCATGACCTGATGCGGATATAAGTGAAGCAAGACAAATCTACACACACGCGAAGAAACCTGAGGAAAAGCTTCAGTGATAGCTGAATTTCTTTGTATCTCTGAAGGAAGAGATATGCAGTGATCGATGATCACTTAGCTTATACCTCAAGTCTCTTTTGTCTTTCCCTTGCACACCTGTACGATCTGTCAGAACGGACATACCTTTGCAGCAATTCGTACAACCACTCTGTCGACTACATTGTTCATGATACGGCCGAAGGCATGTCTCCCAAAGTCAGACCCATGCAGCCAATCAATGAAGGACACATGTAAAGTACTCTACCATGCATTTAATGCATATGGTATAAATAGAAAGATCAACACTCCATCTGAGTGTGTCTTCATCTTTCTAAAATATAGAAACCCTTGTTTTCTATACTCTCCAATCTCCCATTCTCTATCTTCTTGTGCAACCATCTTAGTGTTTCTTAAGTTTGTTTAGATTAGGTTCTACTTAATCTTATTCTGCAACAGACTTGTAAATTGTGTTTGATTTATCAATAATCAATTTATTAAAGTTTAAAATTATGTGTTTTTATTCAACCCCCCCCCCTTCTACAAACTTGTTAAGCACCTTTGGTACCAACAAAACCCCACTAGCTACTCATCTTTTTCTCATCAAAAAGATGTTTCATATTTAATGGGGGAAGCAATACATAATCTATCTGATCTTCATTTGGAAGATTTGGATATTGAAAAAGAAGGATAGTTGCCGCACCTTCGAACCTCTTTCATGCACATTGAGTATATGTAATACTGCTGTTGTCTCAATGGTTTACATATTTTTGAGCTTGGTAAAGCAATCTTTATGCTTAATTCTTTCATACACAATCACATTCACACAGAAAATTCTTTTTTCTGTTAGAACGTTCATAGAATTACCTTGTGTTATTCGATGATTGAATGGAAGACCTGGGGAGTGAACATCACTAAAGCTCCTTGTATAGTATATTTGTTGTACTAAGTGACTTCGTGTTACTTACAGGCGTATTAATTGTATCGTTTGTTGATTCAGGGTTACCATTCTTAATTTGTCTGAATTTGAAAAGATTTGGATAAATACATTTTATGAATTGACGGATACATGCTCAGATCAGATCAGATGGTGATATTCTCTTAAGGGAGATTGTTGATTATCATTTGGAGGAGATTGTTATCTTATCTTAAAGGAGGAGATTGTATCAAAGACTATGCTGAAATTGTTAAAGTTTTGATGATTCTAATATCTCATCATTCATCAAAAAAGGGGAGAAAATTTAAAGTTTCAGAAGAAAGCAAAGTCAAAGTGAAAGTTGAAAAGGGAAGAAATTTCAAGTGTTTCTAGGTCAAATTTCTATTTCTTTATCAAAAAAAGGGGGAAGAGAATTCAAAATTCAAATTCTGAAGAAAGTTAAAATTAAAGTGAAAGTTGAAAAGTGAGAAAGTTTGAAGATTTCAAAGTTATTTATGACGATAATCGTGAAGGAGAATATCTTTACAAAAGGGGGAGATAGATTTAAAGTTGTTGAAGTATCAAGGTTTACTCAAAATGATATAGAGTTGAAAGTTTCAAAGTGGATGTGGTGGTTGTTGCCAACGTATCTTCAGTGATGACAGGAATCGCTGAAGTGGATGTGGTGGTTGTTGCGGATGTTGTAAAGTGTACAACGAACTTTTTAAGTGAGGACTATTGATAGTCCATCACTGAGGTAGTAGGGGTTTGCTTCTTTTTGTTTTTCTTGGCCTCCATTGAAGAACCAAGAGTAGCTTCAGATGGTTTACGCTTTGATGTAGTGGTTGTGGTGACCAGGGCAGACTGTGGGGGCTGGGACACAGTCATAGTCATCGATGAAGACGAATAAATGGAGGGGAAGTTTGATAAAAGTGTAGAAAAACTTACCTCGTTTCTATTGGGCATTGTCACCTCAACCATACCGACTGTTTTTCGACTATTTTCTCGGTCGTTCCTCGGCCATCCTCTCGACCGTTCCTCAACTGTCCTACCGGCCGCTCACCAACCGTCCTCCCGGCCGCTCACTGACCGTCCTCCCGTTACATCTGATGCTATTATGCCAGTTATCGTGCCATTGCTATAACTTACTAGCACATTCGTTGGGACGACCAAACACTCGGTAACGTCGGTGTTGTTGTGACACATGTCACAACTGCACGTCACTATAGCTAGGACTACGACACTTTCAATACTATTTGTGCTATTGTGACAGATGTCACAACCACATAGCACTATAGCCACACTCCATAGTTAGTTCTTCCTTTACCGATTCACCCAGTTCAACACTTTTCCTCAATTGAGATAAAAATCAGGGTGTTCCAAAAAATATTCAGCTCCATCTGAAGAAACTCAACACATTCGTTAAGCCCACAAGAAAGTAATGTGCGAGTTACGTGACAAACCATAGTGCACATTTTCAGTTTGTAACAAAGAACCCGTCTTTGAAATCCGAGTTGAGTGATCATTAAGCTTAAGAGCTTATTTCATTAAGATCAGATGAGGGAGTGTCTTAACACACTTCAATAACTCAAATTAGATCCACAAAATCAGAAGATATAACACCTTTCTGAAAATGTAGGAGAAATTGCATGAAAATCACAGCTTTCTGTCCAACAGCTATATACTGACTTTATCACAGATTCTGACCAATCAGCACACTGATTTAGAACAAACTCAAAACATAAAAAATGTTCATATGTGTCTTAGGAAATTAATGCATCTGGACTCGTCAAGTTTGGAGCTTCGAGGAGGATATCTGAGAAAAATACGACGGCGCACAAAGCTGTCATGTATTTCTGAAAAAGTCGACTTTGCTATGAAATATGCTAAGTGTAACTTCTGATTTTCCTTGATCAGAATTTTGAATAAACTCAATCAGATATCTGAATAAACTTGATCAGATTTATGAACTTGAACAACTCTGAATGGCTAAGTGTAAACTCTGATTGGCCTTGATCAAATTTCTAAATACACTTGATTAGAACTTTGATCATTCTTAAGCCAACTCTAATCAACCTATTTGTTAACTCTGTATGCACATGGACTTAGGCACAAGGACAGATCTCTGAGAACACATTAACAGAACTCTAGATCTGCACATAACTATGAAAAATTATCGAAACTCTGGAATACCATGGAGTTAACTCTAGATACATGTAAATATCTCTTATCAACATCTCCATAACTCTAAACTTCCTATCTCATAACTCTAGAAACACTTTAACCACATCAAATTACTGAATTAACATGAATATAACACATGGACAAATTTCAACATGATCAGATTTTTGTTGCTGCATAATCAGAATTCTGAAGACATAAGCTACCTGTCGCAATCTAGACCAGATAAATCATCAAAACCATATTTTAGTATTCTTCGAACACACTGGTCAAATCAGTAGCTCTTTGATGTTGCTTTAATACTAGATCAACAATTCTGGATCAATGTCTCTAGATTTTTGGATTTACAGGCTTAAACACAACAACACAGATTTAAACCTGAAAACATAATCAAACTCTGACAAAGTTGATAAAAAATCTGAACAACCTCGATCAACATCTTGCATTAACAAATTCATAATTCTCGATTCACGGATGTTGGTCCACAATACTATGTCAAGTTCTTACAAAACAACACAATATGATTACCAACCTGTTTTGATTAATATTCAAAGGATTACAGGATTGATCTATTAAAGCTTTTGATGTGTTCTCTGTTTTACACCTTTTTTGTGTGTTTTTGTGATCTGATATGTTGAACTTATTTATAGCTTCTACAACACACTTAGATAATATCTAGAATTGATATTATCTAAAACTAATATCTAGATATTTAACTTTAATATCTAGAACTAATATCTAATACTTAGATATTAAAACTAATTTAACTAATAACAATAACAACTAACTTTGACTATTTATTACAAACAACATTAGACTTTTTGTATCAAGAGTCGACTTTTCGGCTTTAGCTTCAGATTGGATCTTCATATTGGATGATCTTGAATCCAATGAGACTGTGTTCTAACAATCTCCCCCTTTGGATCAAGATCATTACTAAAAAGATTTTAGCAATTCAGTCTTCTTGTTCAGCTCAGAAGATGCAATATCTTTCTGTTATCCCAGTTTAATCTAGTTGATTAACAATCACAGAAACACAATAATAATCAAGAGATAATAAGATCAGAATAACATACCAATCCCTTGAATAAACAGTTAAACCTTGTGTGTTCTTGATACCCTTGAATACAGAGAAAACGTACGGCTACTATTTAGAAAATTATCAGAGTTAAACCTAAAAACTAATTAAACAAAACTTTAAATACCTAGGCCATATGGGCTTTAACCTTAATGGGCTTTCTAACAGACTTTAGGCCCATTTACAAATAACTATTAACATATTACAGTTTAAACCCTGAACTGTAACTATCAAACAAATACAGTTTAAACCCTCTAATTTAACTTTAATCTTGAATACAATTATTTGATCCAACAATCTCCCCCTTTGGATTCAAGATTAAAAAAATTGACAATAATCTTCAGATCTTCACTTTTCTTCTCTTTTCTTCAGATATGACGTTGATAGCTTCAAAACTTCAAAACTTCAAAACTTGATATCTTTGAAATCTTTAGCAGTCTTCAGATTATATTCTTCCCCTTAATATATTCTTCCTTTTTGAATATTCTCCCCCTTTTTGATGAGTGGTGAGAATCATCATCATCAAAACTATGCAAAACAATCTCCTCCTTTGAATATGGTCATCATGTAACGAGCCCTGTATGGAAATAAGAGCAGTCTTCCCAAATGGAAAGAGTGATTATTTCAATCTTTTCAGATTAAAATAGAAAGTAGTAACCGTTTAAATCTTCGCAAATTCAAACAGTTTAAGAGTTGTAACCCTGAATCAAAAAATGACTCAGTTAGAATGTCTGTCAATGACACAAAGTCACTGAGTAACACAAAGTTACTATATAAGGAGCTGGTTTTGATGTTGGCTCCCCAGGTCTTCCATTCAATCATCGAATAACACATGGTTATCTATGAACGTTCTGACAGAAAACAAATTTCTGTGTGCTCGTGCATGTGTATGAAAGAAGTTAAGCATAGATGATTGATTTTCAATATAGGCTCAAAGTATGTAAACTTGTTGAGACAACAACAAATTATACAAAGACTCAATGTGCATGAAAAAGAGTTCGAAGGTGGGGCAACTTTCCTTTTTTTCAATATTAGTATCTTCCAAATGAAGAACCAATAGCGTATGTGTTGCTTCCCCAGAAAATGTGAAACAATCTCTTTTTGAGAAAAGAATGAGTAGCTGGTGGGGTTGTATGCAAGAGATGGCATGGGCTAGTTGCCTTTTTCAATGATGGTCACCAAAGAATGTGAACCAATTAGATTATGTGGATGCCCGGCTCAGAAAGTGGTTTGGTGCAGAGTCTAATATTCTTTTACTCTGTTCTCTCACCCTCTTTCTTTTAATGCTCACTTCTAACCAATCTCTCTTTTACATTTTACCTCTTCACACACCATCACTCAATTCTTTTGACCCCACTCCCCTCAATCACTCAGGGAATACTTCCTAGGTAAGAAACACTGGTTATCGTGAATCCATGGAAGTTCTGTTAAGTACTCACACTGAATCCCATGTATTTTCCTAAAAGAACATGTTGTTCAACAGGCTTTTTGTACATGTAAGCACAAATACCACTTGTTACACGAAGAATAAAATTTTTGGAGAAGTCAAAACAGTTGTGTTTGACGATGCAATTCTCCCCCTCAACCTGATGTGATTAGAAGCCATTGTCACTTGAACAAACATGCATAAAGAAAATTTTGGTAATCATTTGTGAAAATGATTCCGCTATCGTTAGCAACAGTTGAAGAATACAACACAAGAATAGGATTTAGAAAACTCCCCCTTGAATCATGAGTAAGGTCTAAGGAATGTTCAACATACCAAGTTTGCTGATTAGAAATTGGAATCGCTTTTCATCCAACGGCTTGGTGAAAAGATCAGCTAACTGGATGTCAGTTTGAACAAAATGCATTTCAATGTCACCTTTTTCTACATGATCCTTGATGAAGTGATAGCGTACATCGATATGCTTTGTCTTCGAATGTTGTATGGGGTTAGCAGTTATGGCGATTGCGCTCTTGGAATCACAATAGATAGGAACACGCTTGTAGTTGTATCCAAAGTCCCTTAACTGTGTCTTCATCCAGAGGACTTGAGAACAGCAGCTAGCAGCAGCTACATATTCAGCCTCGACAGTGGATGTTGAAACACAGTTTTGTTTCTTTGAGGTCCAACTCACAAGTTTGTCACCTATAAATTGACATGATCTAGAGGTGCTTTTCCGGTCTAGCTTACATCCTGCATGATCAGCATCTGTAAAGGCAGTTAGTTCAAAACGAGAATCCTTTGGATACCAAAGGTCTAGATTAGGAGCACCTTTGAGATATCTAAGGATTCGCTTAACAGCAGTTAAATGCGACTCTTTAGGATTAGACTGATATCTCGTACAAAAGCATGTGGCAAACATTATATATGGGCGACTGGCAGTCAGATAAAGTAAACAACCAATCATGCTACGATACACCTTTTGATCAATAGGTTTCCCGGAGGGATCTGCGTCTAAGAGTGTACCAGTAGCCATTGGTGTTTTCATGACTGAACTATCTGACATATTGAACTTTTTCAAAATATCTTTTATGTATTTAGCTTGATTAATAAATATGCCTTCGGGTAATTGCTTTACTTTTAAACCAAGAAAGAAAGAAATTCGCTCATCATTGACATTTAAAACTTTGTCTCCATTATTTTTGAAAAGTTCTTACAAAATTTCTGATTTGTCGACCCAAATATTATGTCGTCAACATAAATCTGAATGAGAATCAAGTCCTCACCTTGCCTTTTAAGAAATAAGGTTGTATCTATTGTACCTTTCTTGAAACCAGAAGCTAAGAGGAATTTAGTGATAGTTTCATACCAGGCTCGCGGTGCTTGTTTAAGACCATAAAGCGCTTTGTCTAAAACATAGACATGATCAGGGTGATGAGGATCAACGAAACCTTCAGGTTGAGTCACGTAGACCTCCTCATGCAGAACGCCGTTCAGGAAAGCTGACTCTACATCCATTTGATAGACTGTAAAGTTTTTGTGCGCTGAATAGGCTAAAAAGATTCTGATGGCTTTGATCCTTGCAACCGGGGAGAATGTTTCGTCATAGTCGATGCCCTCTTGTTGACAATACCATTTGGCGACCAAACGAGCTTTGTTTCTCACAACTACTCCGCCTTCGTCTTTTTATTTCTGAAAACCCACTTTGTTCCAATAACAGATTTACCTTGAGGTAGTGGGATCAAGCGCCATACCTTGTTCCTTTTGAATTGAAGAAGCTCTTCTTGCATAGCAGAAATCCAGAAGGGATCACGTAGAGCTTCAGACGCTTTCTTCGGTTCTAGGGAACTATGGAAGCTTGAAAACATACAGAAGTTAGTTGTTGCTGACCGTGTCGTGACACCGGTTTGTACGTCACCTATCACGTTGTCCAGGGGATGATCCTTAGTCCAACGATGTATGCTTGGTAAGGATTCAACTTGTTGTTGTGTATTGGTCGCATCGTTTTCATCGTGCATAGCAGGCAGCTCCATAGATGTACTCGGGACATCTTGTACTGGTGTTTCTGATACTGAGGGTTTTGGACTAACAGTTGAAGTACTCGGGACTTCGTTTCCAGAAGAACTATTTGTAGAGACAGATTCAACATTAGTAGAGTCGGAAACTAATGGTTGAGTTGTACCTGATGGAGATGAAGTTTCAGTGACTTCTTCTTCGGACGATCCAGATATGTCTTCAGATATAGTAGGGACCTCCGAGCCTATACCACTTGTTATCGATGTTGATATGCCTTTTTCAAAATCAGCACATATATCATCAAAGGCATCAATAAACAATAAATCTAACTCAGATGAAGTAGAGTTAGAGTTAGAAGAAGTGGATCCTTGAGAAGCTAGTTCTATTCGGGATTGAATAGAAGCTTTGTCAATATGACCGAGTTCTGAACTGTTGTGTCCAGAAGTCCTTGTAGAATTCTCATCAAAGGAGACATTCATGCTCTCAACAACCGTCTTAGTGCGAATAATGTAAATTCGATAAGCTTTGGATGTCAGAGAGTATCCAACGAGATATCCCTCATCCGCTTTCTTATCAAATTTTGATAATCCTTGACGCTCTTTAAGAATGTAGCACCTGCAACCGAAAACACGAAGGAATTTGATGTTAGGTGTACGATTGTTGATTAACTCATATGCAGTTTTATTAAAGCGCTTGACCACAATGGTACGGTTCTGAGTAAAACATGCTGTAGCGACTGCCTCGGCCCAAAGGTACATGGGTAGAGCTGAATATGCAAGCATAGTACGAGCTGCTTCAACAAGCGTGCGATTCTTCCGTTCAACAATGTAGTTCTGCTGTGGAGTGTAGACTGCGGAGAAGTTGTGTGATATCCCCACAGAAGTAAGATAACTCCTCAGGGTGTCATTTTTGAACTCCGTGCCATTATCGTTGTGAATGGTTCGAACTGGCAATTGAAGACGTACTTGGATGCGCTTGATAAAAGTGATGATCAATTCTGGCGCATCTGACTTGTTGCGAAGAAACTCGAGCCATGTATACCTTGAGTAGTCATATATCATTACTAAAACATACTTCTTGCCGTTGATAGACGTTGTTCGCATTGGGCCACAAAGGTCCATATGAAGAAGTTCCAGTGTAGATGAGGTCGATGATTCAGCTTTGGACTTGAAGGAGCTTCACTTCATTTTGCCCAACTCACATGCAGAACACAGTGAGTCTTTCTCAAACCTCATTTCTGGTAGATGATAGGTGTTAATAAATTAACCCTATTACTGTGTTTTATTAGTATTTTATCTTTGTTTTATTTGCCCAGCGTCCACTTTTAGTGTCATTTAGTCCAATTTACAGCTTTTATCATGTTTTTATGTTTTAGTATGCATTTCCATTGTTTTGGTATTAACTTGAGCGTTTTTGCAGATTTCTGATTTTTTGGCAATGTTATAGGACCACTGCAGGAGCTGGAAGATGGTGCTATAGGACCAACTGATGATTCCTGCAGCCGAGATTTTTGCTTGGGCCGGGCTTGGAAGCCCATTTTGAAGACTTTATGGCCAAGACAAGGGCTTACATCATCTTTTGTACACTTAGCTTATTTGATACTTTTCTAGCTCCTATAAATATGTTCCTTATGTAACCTTAAACATATCACCAACAACCTTTTGGTTAAGAATTCTCTAGATTATTTTTGTCATCTTAAGCTTAAATATTTTGGGTTTCCTTGTCCTTCAAGAACTAAAATATTTCAAGCTTAAGAGTTGGTTATTTTGGAAGTATTAATCTAAGTGCTTTGGATTTCAAGTTCATCTTCTTAATCTTGTTCTTTACTCTTGCAAATTTCATCTTCTTAAAAATCGATCTTTGTGGTTTAATATTTCGAGATTTAGCAAAAGATTTTTACAAATCTTTTTGCACCTTGATTCTTAAAGCCAACTTCTAAAATTCTCAACGTTCGAGTTTCCAAAGTGTGTTCTAAGTAAAGTTTGTTATAAATCATCAAGATCAATCAACGTTTTTGGCAAGAAAAATACTTGGAAATAAATATTAGCTTTACTTTAGATTTCTTCTCTTGTAAGCTAAGTTCATTTCCAAGTACAAAAAGATACTTCCAAGTACCATTGACTTTTGTGACATAATTTAAGTGATTAGTTTTATAACTTGTCACTTAAGTTTCCAAGTCCTACATACTTTTGCAAGTATTTTCTAGTTTAGTTTAATTTAGTCTTTTTATTTCTGTTCTTTTCAATTCTGTAATTTACATTTCTGTAATTTATTTTTCTGCAATTTAAATTCCTGTAATTTACATTTCTGCATTTTAATTTCTGCAAGTTACTTTTCTGTCATGTACTTTTCAGCAATTTACATTATTGTCTTTATCTTTCAGTTATTTACATTCCAGCAATTTATTTTACTGTCATTTATTTTCCAGTAATTTTTACTTTCAGTATTTTTACCTTTATTTTCCAGACCTTACATCATTCGAAAGAAAAAACCAAGCAATGATAGGCTAATAGCCTGAGTTTGGGGTGTAAGGCAATGTTAAGACCGAAATCGGCGTGGAAATAAAAAGGTGTATTTATTATAACATTGTTTTCTAACTATTTATTTCAGGTGATTATTGTTTCATTGAAGATCATGTTGAATTAATTGACAACTAATTTAATATGTGAAAATGCATTAACTTTCAGAGTTAAGACAAATAAGAAAACCTGATTTAATATGAGAAGACTATAAACAGTTATAACACCTGACAAGTGATATACTCATACGGTGTAGGGAGGTAACACTGTGTCGCGCTAGTATTCACGAGGTCTAACATAAGTGATATCGTATCGATAGCAGTAGGCCGGTGTGCACTCTTTGGAGGCCGTCTGAACCGATAGTTGGATACTGTGACAATTTGCTATATCATCTTTTTGTCAAAACGCCTGTTTTAATCTTAACAAAGCTTTGCACCCTTTGCTTCCTCTTTTACGACCGATTTTCTAGTTGATAACTCAAACAAACCAACCAAAAGATTTTTCCTCGAATTCGCCATCTGAAATCAATTTTTAAATACTGGACTTTTGAAAGACTTTCACAAGCCTTCTCTGTGGGATCGATGTCTGGTACTTTTACCATTATTACTTGTTATGAGACGATAGTAGTTCAAGGTGTATACTTGCGCCAAGTTCTATTTTAAGTGACTCTCATATTGGATTGCATAAATCTAACCAACAAGTTTTTGGCGCCGTTACCGGGGAAGCAAGCTAAAAGTTTTTCTGTTCAAAGTAAAGTTTATAAAAATTGATTTTTCTACCACCTTTTTGAAAATCAGTGTATGCCAAGATTGTCGCACGGGGATTTCTTTCAGTTAGACCCTGACATAGAAAAAACGTTTCGACAAAGAAGGAGAGCGCAAAGAGCTGCTTCAGCTTTAACCTCTTCAGAAATGGATGAACGTGAAAATATTTTCGGCGAAGGAGCACACCCTGGTCCTATTCCTAGGAACCATAATTGAGGTCCCGAGATAATTCCTGGGAATAACATTTTTGAACCCAGAAATGAGGATAATAATGAACCACCAATAAATCGATTTGAGGAAGAGGAACAAAACATTTTTAGGCTAGCAAATTCTAAAAATGGCGGTATTATGACCCAGTTGCACACAGGGATACTTAAACCAATCATTAACACTGCCCATTTTGAACTTAAGCCTATAATGTTTCAGATGCTGCAAACCAATGGCCAGTTCGCTGGTATGCCATCTGAAGATCCTCATTCTCATTTGAGATCTTTCATGGAAATCACAGATTCGTTCCTTATCCCTGGAGTATCTGAAGATGCTCTAAGGCTCAAAATTTTTTCCTTTTTCACTAAGGGATAGGGCATGATCCTGGTATAACTCTCTGAAACCAGACTCTGTGATCTCATGGAACAATATGGCTGAAAAAAATTTTAAAAAATATTTTCCACCCACGAGGAATGCCAAATCCAGAAACGAAATTTGTACTTTTAGACAACTGGATGATGAAGCAGTTCCTGATGCATGGGAAAGGTACAAAGAGCTACTGAGAAAATGCCCTCACCATGGCATTCCGTACTGCATACAGCTAGAAACGTTTTACAATGGTTTAAACACCACTGCTAAACAAATGCTAGATGCTACTGCAGGTGGAGCTTTCACAGCTAGTACCTATAATGAAGGTTATGACATACTTGAGAAAATCACTAACAACAATGGACATTGGTCTGATCCACGTGCACTTCCACCTAAGAAAACAGCAGGAGTACAGGAATTGGATGCATACAAAGAATTAACTTCACAAATGGCCACTATGGCATCTTTGCTTAAAAATCTAACAAATCCAGCTATGCAGTCTAATACTTCTACTCCTACTATTAACTCTGTGCAGTGTACTTACTGTGGTGATGATCATGCATTTGAGCATTGTCCAAGAAATCCTGAACAAGTCAATTATGTCAATAACAACAAGAGTGGACCATTTTCTCAAACATACAATCCTGAATGGAGGAATCATCCCAATTTCTCCTGGAATAGTCCAACTCTTAATCCACCATTACCAAAGTTACAAGGTCAGTCCAATTTTCACTCACAAGGACAGTCTAGCCATCACCCACAACCACATCATAGACCTCAAAACAACCAACAGTCTAATTTCCATGCTCAACATCATCAACCTTCTTTCCATAATAAGCCTACTCAGCATGCCGACTCATCTAATTCCTTGGAAGCAATGATGAAGGGGTTTATTACCCAAACTCAGACATCAATGAAAAATCTTGAAACCCAAACTCAAGCTTCTATCAAGAATCTTGAGACTCAAATGGGACAAATAGCTTTGGAATTAAGGAAAAGACCCACAGGATCTTTGCCTAGTGATACTGAGACACCTCATAGAGCTGGAAAAGAGCAAGTCAAGGTTGTAACTTTAAGAAGTGGGAGACCTTTAGTAGAAAATATTCAAAAAGAATCAGACAAAACAGAGCCTGAAAAGAAAAAGATGAGACCAGATTCTGCTACTACATTACCTGTAACCCAGTCCAGTAGTACTAGTGGGTCCGTGAATGTTGATAAGCCCATTAGTAGTCCAGACATTCCAAGAAGATCAGACTATCCAACACTATTCCCTGATGACCCCAAAGAATCCCAGAAACCCAAGGAAAGTATTGTAGTTGATGTGTCACAATCTGGTGACAGTCCTACCTTACCGACTCACTCTAGTCCAGAAGTACCTTGTAGGACTGAAAAGGAATCTATATTGGAATCTGTTTTGCAACCTGATCAAATACCTGTCCAGTTACCTATTCAAGAACCTATACAAGCACCTACTCTTCATAAGATTACTCCCTCTAATTCAGTCACTCCTTACATTCCTTATCCCAAAAGGTTAAGGAATCAACAGGAAGAAATACAATTTAAAAAGTTTCTTGATGTTTTTAAACAGTTACACATAAACATACCTCTGGTTGAAGCCATTGAGCAGATGCCAAGTTATGCAAAGTTTTTAAAAGACATTTTGAGCAAAAAGAAAAAGCTGACTGAATATGAGACTGTAGCTCTGACTGAAGGTTGTAGTGCTATGTTATCCAGTAAAATCCCTCTAAAGCTAAAAGATCCTGGAAGCTTTACAATCCTATGTTCCATAGGAGGAAAAGAGGTAGGAAAGGCTTTATGTGACTTAGGTGCTAGTATAAACCTTATGCCTTTGTCTGTTTTTAACACCTTAGGTATAGGTGAAGCTAGACCAACTACTCTTACTCTTCAATTAGCTGATAAGTCCATAGCCTGGCCTAAAGGAAAAATTGAGGACGTCCTAGTCCAAGTTGATAAGTTTATTTTCCCAGCTAACTTTATCATTTTAGACTTTGAAGCTGACAAAGATGTCCCCATACTTTTAGGCAGACCTTTCCTAGCGACTGGAAGAACCTTGATAGATGTCCAGAAAGGTGAGCTGACCATGAAAGTCCAAGATCAGGAAGTGACTTTTAATGTGTTTAATTCTCTCAGGTATCCAAAAGAAAAAGAAGAATGTTCTACCTTGAGCATAATAGAGACTTGGTGCCAAGAAAAAAGTTTGGGGAAAATTTTGGGGATAGGGGACTCTGATAGTGATGAGGAAGAGAAAGACTGTGAGGACTTAGAAATGCACTAGAAATAGCTGCTTTTGAAGCCTTAGAAAATGAGGATAGGAAAACTCTTGTTCCTTCCTTAGAAACTGCACCAAACTTAGAATTGAAACAACTTCCCGCACATTTGAAATAAGCCTTTTTGGGAGACCCAGGGAAGTTGCCAGTCATTATTTCATCTTCACTAGACTCTGAACAGGAAGAGAGGTTGGTCAAAATGCTGAAACTCCATACCAAAGCCATAGGATGGACCATTGTTGATCTTAAGGGCATAAGCCCTACCATTTGTCAACACAAGATTATCTTGGAAGACAAAAATTTCACCTCAGTTGAGCCTCAAAGAAGACTCAATCCTGTGATGAAAGATGTTGTTAAAAAGGAAATTTTGAAATGGTTAGACGCAGGCATAATTTATCCTATTGCAAGTAGTACATGTGTCAGTCCTGTGCAATGTGTACCCAAGAAGGGTGGGGTAACTGTTGTACCAAATGAGAAAAATGAACTTATACCTACTAGGATAGTGTTAGGTTGGAGAATATGTATGGATTATAGAAGACTTAACAAAGCCACACAAAAAGACCATTTTCCATTACCATTCACTGACCAGATGTTAGACAGATTAGCAGGAAAGGAGTTCTACTGTTTCTTAGATGGTTACTCTGTTATAATCAAATTGCCATAGCACCGGATGATCAGGAAAAGACCACCTTCACATGTCCTTATGGAACTTTTGCTTTTAGAAGGATGCCTTTTGGATTATGTAATGCCCCAGCCACTTTTCAAAGATGTATGATGTCCATTTTTCTGACATGTTAGAAAACTCCATGGAAATTTTCATGGATGATTTTTCAGTTTATGGGACATCATATGATCAATGTTTACAAAACCTAGAAAATAGTTTAAAAAGATGTGAAGAAACAGACTTGGTTTTTAACTGGGGAAAATGCCATTTTATGGTAAAAGAAGGAATTGTGTTGGGACATCTCATTTCTAAAAGGGGTATTGAAGTAGACAAAGCAAAGTTAGAGGTAATTGAGAAATTACCTGAACCAACAACTGTCAAGGGGATCAGGAGTTTTTTGGGACATGCAGGTTTTTACAGGAGGTTCATAAAAGAGTTTTCTAAAATTTCAAAACCTCTTTGTTTGTTGCTACAACATGACCAAGTGTTTAATTTTAATGAAGACTATAAAAAGGCCTTTAACACTTTGAAAGAAGCATTGGTCACTGCACCTGTAGTGATAACACCTGATTGGTCCCAACCCTTTGAGATTATGTGTGATGCCAGTGACTGGGCAGTTGGGGCAGTTTTGGGTCAAAAGAAGAGTAAAATATTCCACCCTGTTTATTATGCTAGTAAGACTTTAAATGAGGCCCAAATCAATTACATCACTACTGAAAAGAAATTATTAGCTGTGGTTTTTGCTTTTGAAAAATTCAGATCATACTTGATGGGTACCAAAGTGATTGGTCATACTGATCATGCTGCCATCAAGTACCTTATTTCTAAAAAAGATGCAAAACCTAGGTTAATAAGGTGGGTCTTGTTACTACAAGTGTTTGATTTGGAAATCATTGATAGAAAGGGTACGGATAATCAAGTGGCTGATCATTTGTCTAGACTAGAAAAGCAAGAAACACTTGTGAATAGTCAAGATATTTGTGAGGCATTTCCTGATGAAAGGATATTGGCAGTACAACAGTCTGCCGAACCTTGGTTTGCAGATCTTGTAAATTACTTAGCTTGTGGTATCATGCCTAAAGAGTTTAACAAACACCAAAGAAAGAAACTTATTTTTGATTCCAAGAAGTATTTGTGGGATGATCCATATTTGTTCAAAATTTGTGCAGATCAGATGATAAGAAGATGCATCCCAAAAGAAGAAGTGACCTCTGTCCTGCAACATTGCCATACAGGACCCTGTGGAGGACATTTTGGAGGAAATAGGACAGTAGCAAAGGTTTTACAATCTAGGTTGTTTTGGCCTAGTTTTCATAATGATGCTCATAACTTTGCAAAAAGTTGCAATGAGTGTCAAAGAAGTGGGAATGTTTCACAAAGAAATGAAATGCCTTTAAACGGGATTTTAGAAGTAGAATTATTTGACGTTTGGGGTATAGACTTTATGGGACCATTTCCACTTTCCAATAATTGTGCCTACATATTAGTTGCTGTTGACTATGTGTCTAAATGGGTGGAGGCTATGGCCTGCCATTCCAATGATGCCCGGACAGTTGTCAAGTTCTTGCAAAAGAACATCTTTACTAGATTTGGTATACCTCGTGCCTTAATTAGTGATGAGGGCACACATTTTGTGAACAATATGTTAGAAGAAGTTCTTGACAAGTATGGCATTAAGCACAGGGTGGCTACTGCTTACCACCCTCAAACTAATGGTTTAGCTGAATTATCTAATAGGGAGATAAACGGAATATTAGCCAAGGTAGTTAAACCACACCGTAAGGATTGGGCCTCCAAATTGGATGATGCCCTGTGGGCCTACCTGACTGCTTTCAAAACCCCCATTGGCATGTCCCCCTACAAGTTAGTTTTTGGAAAAGCTTGCCATTTGCCTGTTGAACTAGAACACAAAGCTTATTGGGCAATTAAAGAGCTTAATATGAGTTTAGATGAGGCTGGGAGAAAAAGAGCTTTACAAATCTGTGAGTTAGAGGAGCATAGGAATTTTTCCTATGAGAATGCCAAGTTATACAAAGAAAACACTAAAAAATGGCATGATAAAAAGATTTGTCCAAAAGAATTCACCGAAGGTCAAAAAGTCCTATTGTTTAATTCAAGACTTAAGATATTCCCTGGAAAGCTAAATTCAAGATGGACTGGACCTTATACCATTGCAAAAGTGTACCCTTATGGTGTTGTTGATTTAATAGATCTAGATAGGGGTACGACTTTCAAAGTAAATGGGCAAAGAGTAAAGCATTTCTTTGATCCCAACGATCTCACCCAACAACCTTGTGGGGTTGTTTTGCTAAAATGATCCACCCAAAAGCTTTCATAGTGTATATTAATTTTTAGTTTTATTTTTATAATTTTCTTTAATTTTTTTTTTCTTTTCCTTCCTTATTCTCTTTTAATTTTTAGATTAATTTTAAGTTTGTCATTTTTAAATTTTTTTAGTAACCTCTTTTTATTTTTTTATTATTTTTTTTAGATTAATATCATATTAATTATTTTGTTGTTTTCACTTTAAAAAAATCGTAAAAAAAAACAAAACAAAATTGTGGGCTTTCTTACAAAGTTAAATGACCCGTGAGATGAAACCCGAACCCGAATTGATTTTTGAAACACGAGAGGTCAAGTTGATGAAGAAAGAAAGGAGGCAGTGGGTTGAGTACAAAAGGAGCTGGTACTGAGAACTGCTTGGAAGATGGGCAAACAGGCTGTGGATCTGCCCCTGTTCCCATAACTATGCTACAAAAGGAAGATATTCCTACTCACGCTGAGTAGGACAGGTTCTACCCTCTTCCCTTTTACTCTCACTAATTTTTGATGCTCATTTTACTATCTTTAGATAATATTATTGTTTAGAATATTGATAGAAGTGATCACTGGGACTTAATCCCTGAGTTCAGGCCACTGTGATCTTCATCCAGTGTGGCTTTTGGTCTACTTCTCTGATTTGGCAAGTATCCCACACAAAGGCAGTCCCTTTCGTGTGTTGATTTGGATACTATGCAGGTTTGTCATCGAAACACCAAAGAGGCAGTCCCTCTCTAAAATGGGCAATCCCCATTTTTCTGTCTTGAAGTCTTTTAAAATTAAGTCTCTGAGTCATTTTGAATTTTACCTGCTTGGGTTTTGCTGTTTTTAGTTCATATGTGTCTTGAGTCTTTTTCTTTCACAAAGATGAGATAAAAGATCTTTGGATCCCATTTTCATCTTTGCTTTTCTCTTTCAATGTCATTTTGGGAACTGATTTTCTAAACATCACTGTTTTAGCCACTTAATGTTAGTGTATTATTGTATCCAAGATTTAATAGGAAAAGTCAAGTTTAGTAAATTCAACAAAGTCAACAAAGTCAATGTTTAGTTTAGCCAATATGAATTTACTTTGTCATTAAGCTTGTGCTTTGGTCCTTGGTATAAATACCTTGGTTTTGTATTTGTTGTAAAGAGGTTCATCATTGTAATATACATATGATTACGTTTCTCTCTCTACTCTCTCTCTAGACTTAACATTGTCATATTGATTCTTGATAGAGATTGTTGTAAGAGTGCTTGATTGATTGGGAGTACAATTTCACTTCGGAAGTACAAAATGGAAAATTGTAAATCAATTGAAACCCCGATGGCACCAGGTACTAAGATTAACACTGATCCTTCGGGTAAAAGTGTTGATGTTAGGACTTATAGAGGTATGATAGGATCGTTAATGTATCTTACATCTAGTAGACCAGATATTATGTTTTCAACCTGCTTATGTTCTAGATATCAGGCTGCTCCTAAAGAATCCCATTTGGCTGCTGTCAAACGGATCTTTAGATATTTGAAGGGCACTGCAGACCTTGGTCTGTGGTATCCTAAGGATACTGGGTTTCAACTGACTGCCTATTCAGATGCAGATCATGCAGGTTGCATGTTGTATAGAAAGAGTACTTCTGGTCACGTTCAATTTCTTGGAGACAAGCTCGTTAGTTGGGCATCAAAGAAACAATTATGCGTTTCCACATCGACTGCTGAAGCAGAGTACGTAGCTGCTGCCAGTTGCTGATCTCAAGTCTTGTGGATGTAAACACAGCTAAGAGACTATGGATTCAAGTTCGACAAAATTCCAATATATTGTGACTCGAAGAGTGCAATTGCCATATCTGCTAATCCTGTCCAACATACGAAAACCAAACACATTGACGTCAGGTATCATTTTATAAAAGATAATGTCGAAAAAGGAACAATTGAACTTTATTTTGTAAAAACAGATTATCAGTTTGCAGATTTATTTACCAAACCATTAGATGAAAAGAGATTTAATTTTCTTGTCTCTAAGTTTGGTATGTTAAATCTTAAGACATAATCGGTTGTTACCTAATAAAGTTACGTATTGTTATTTTTCATCATTTTCTTTATCTTTATGTCTGAAGGATATCTGCACTTTAATTGTTTGCTCATGCTCTCAGGGGGAGTAAGAGAAGATTTAAGATGATCTACATTGTTTTGAGGGGGAGCATAACTAATTTCTGCATTTTATTTCACTGACATAAATTTTTTGTGTGATGCATGATTTTAGGGGGAGCATATAAATCATATAAGAAAAGGAGTAAGACTATGATTTCTGATTATTTCAAATCAGAACTCGTACTTTAATCGTTTTACTGCTTTATGTCTTTTATTTTTCGAATAAATTTGTGAATAAATTTGTTTTGACTAGACTTTGAGACTTATGCAGGATGAGAGAAGCTGACAAGATCATATCTTAATGACTTTAGCTTGACTTCATGAGATTTAAGATTGCGAGTAAAGGTAAATTTCTTATCTTAATCTCAAATATATCTGAAAGAAGGACAACTTTCAGATATAGAAAACATGTTTTGAAATGTTCAAACTACTTCCCGATTCTTAAACAGATTTCATGAATTGGAAGTGTGATTTTAAATGTTTTCATTTTTGTTTTGTGTGCTTCATTGATAAACAAACCGTGTGATATCCAAAGATTAATACTTGTGTATTGTCTTTTCTATATACTTTCAAGTATTCACATACATTGGTTTGACTTTGTTCAAATTGTTCTTACCATGTCTCTAAATTAAACAATTTTTCGATGGTAAGACACCCCGCTTGTACTGCAAAGAATTTTGATCGATATTTCATTTCGAAACGTCATTTCCAAAATGTCTATATTTTTGTTTCGTATAGACAATATCCATTATTCTTGACCTTAAGCTTTGATTGTTATATCATTCATTTCTGATCATTTGCATACAATGTCATATTTTCAAACAAGCCTTTTGCATTCATATTCATTCATTTCATATACTTGTTTGAAAATGTTTCAATGTCTAAAAATGCTCAAATCTTCATGATTATATTTTATGAGCATACATTCATCTGACATTTGTATATGAGCTTTAACTGCTAAAGTTAAACCATTTGAGCAACATTATGCTTTCATAGGATTATATGGGTTCTTTGTGCTAGGAATTAACTAAACTTCTATGAAATCACATTAACCAGTGATTTCTACACAAGAAGTTAATCCATAGAGATTGAGTGTGAGGAGTCTAAAATAAATGAGTGTGGGTGTGATGAGGTAAAATGTAAAGGAGAGTTTGGTTAGTAGTGAGCTTAAAGATCAAAAGAAAGAGGGTGTGAGAACAGAGTAAAAGAATATCAAACTCTGCACCAACTACTTTCTGAGTCGGGCAGCCACATTACTAATGTTTCACATTTCTTCGTGAACGTTATTGAAATAGGCAACTAGCCCATGCCAACTCTTGCTAAAACCCCACCAGCCACTCATTTTCTTCTCAAAAAGAAAATGTTTCATATTTTCTGGGGACGCAACACATAATCTATCTGATTTTCATTTGGAAAATCTGGATATTGAAAAAGAAGGAAGTTTGCCCCACCTTCGCACTTCAATCATGCATATTCTGTGTTTATACTACTGTTGTCTCAGTGGTTTACACAATGCTGAGCCTTATTAAAAGCAATCATTCGTGTTTAATTCTTTCTACACATGCACGAACACACAAAGAATTTGTTTCTTTGTCATAAAATTCATAGAAATTGTCTTTGTGGTGTTTCGATGATTGGATGGAAGTCCTGGGGGAGTGAACATCAAAAAGCTCCTTTATACTGTGTATTCGTTACACAGTGACTTCGTGTTACTAATAGGCAGTTTAACTGATTCATCTGTTGATTCAGGAGTTACATACTCTTATTTTTGTCTAGATTTGAAAAGATCTGGATGATTACTTGGTTATGGATCACAAAATCAGAGGCTCTTGGACAGATCAGAATGGTCAAAGGCATTTCTTGGGAGAAAAGTTTTGATGATATTGATGCTCAAATCATCAAAAAAGGGGAGATGATATCAAGAAATGTTAAAGTTTTGTAGTTTGGAGGAGATGGTATTAAGAAATGATAAAGTTTTGAGAGAAGATTTTCTGAAATGTCTTAGTCAGAAGAGTTCAAAGTAAAGATTTGAAGATTTGAAGAAGATCAAAGAATTTCTGAAGATTTGAGGAAATTTTCTTTGAAGATTATTTGCTAAAGCAATTCGAGTTTATTCTGAAGATAATTTCTTTCCAAAATCTGAAAGTGTCTTGTGAAAGTTTTGGGGAGATTGTTAATCGTTTGAAGACAGTTTTTGGAAAGAATACAGTCAAAGAAAAAGGGGAGATTGTACTGACAGAGCTTAAAAAGTGAAGATTGAATTGCTAGATCTTTTAACAGTGATCTTGAATCCAAAGGGGGAGATTGTTAGAGCATAAATATGTTGGATACAAGATCAATAAGACTGAAGGTGAAAGGTCAAGAAAGTCAAAGCTGAAAGAAAGTCAACTCTCATCAAAGTCAAAGTCTTTTGTAATAAAAGTCAAAGTGTTTGTATTTGTTTAGTTTCCTTGTTTTAGTTGTAAGTATAAATAGTTTCCTTTCCTTTGTAATTTAGAGTTAACAAACAGAAGTGGTATTCAGTTGTATTTTAGAGAGAGAATACGTTTAGAGAGAGAAAGAGAGTTCTAGAGAGAGAAAGTTGTAATCTTGATTTGAAAGAGAAATCAAACAGGTAATTGATTGATAAATCTTGTTTGTGTTTGATTAATTGTGTTTAGGAACTAGAATCTGGGAACACACAAAAGCTAAAGAATCAAGAGCTGAAGATCAGTATCAAATTTTTATTAAATCTTGAATACAAAGGGGGAGATTGTTAAGTCTAAATATTGTATCCAAGATTTAATAGGAAAGTCAAAGTTGTTAGAAGTCAACTTTGTCATTGCAATAGTTGTCAAAGCTTGTTTAGTTTACTTAGCCTTTAAGTCTTGTTTAGATATATGGTATATATAGGTGTTGTCTTTGTAATCTTGGAACATCATAACGAAGAGTATCGAACTAAAGCACGTCATTGTAAATATTCAGCAGTGTGAGATATATGACATATGGTTTCAAGATCTACTTTCTCTCTCTAGATTCTCTCTCGTATTTTGAGTAATTACTTGATTGTTTGGGATTTATTGATTATCAGAGGAGCTGAAGCTGGTGCTGACCAGATAAAGATTACTTTACAAAACTTAGGGGGAGCGAAAGCATCGACCGATGTGGTGTCGGGTACGTTCTCTCTAAATTCCGTACCTACACGTGTGTTATTTGATTCTGGTGCTAGCTACTCGTTCATATCCGAATTGTTCTGTCAAAGGCTTGCTATGTCTATGAGTATGTTAGAGAATGTTGTTGTGGTAGAAATAGCAAATGGAGGTCAGGTTCTAATTCGTAGTATCCTTAAGGACTGCATGTTAGAGCTTAAGGGAAAGAAATTTCCCATTAATTTACTGCCTATGCAAATTGGCGGGTTCGACGTGGTGGTGGGTATGGACTGGTTATCTAAGAACCAGGACGAAATAGTGTGTTCCAAGAAAATGATCCGTTTACCGATGGCAAACGGAGAAGCAACTATAATCTACGGCGAAGGAAGGAAAGGCGATGTGGCGATTATTTCAGTAATCAAAGCTAGGAAGTGTTTGGCGAAATGATGCGTATCTTTCTTGGCTTATGCCATCGATACCAAACTCGACCAACGAAAGTTGGAAGAGGTTAGGGTGGTACGCGAGTTTCCCGATGTGTTCCCGGAAGACTTGCCCGGGTTGCCGCCCGATCGTGTTGTGGACTTTCGTATTGATCTCATTCCAGGAGCGGCTCTGATCGCTCGAGCTCCTTATCGTTTGGCTCCTACCGAAATGCAAGAGATGGTGGTTCAACTTCAAGACCTTCTCGAAAAAGGTTTCATCCGACCGAGCTCGTCACCGTGGGGAGCTCCGGTTCTATTTGTCAAGAAAAAGGACGGTGCAATGAGAATGTGTATCGACTACAGGGAACTAAACAAAGTGACGGTGAAGAACAGGTATCCACTTCCAAGAATCGGCGACCTGTTCGATCAACTTCAAGGAGCGGATTGTTTCTCAAAGATTGACCTTCGGTCGGGGTATCACCAAGTGAAGGTAGCAAAGAGCGACATTCCGAAGACGACATTTAGAACTTGCTATGGGCACTACGAGTTTCTGGTGATGCCATTCGGCCTAACCAACGCACCGACAATATTTATGGACTTGATGAACCGAGTGTGCCGACCGTTCCTCGACAGATCAGTAATCGTGTTCATCGACGACATCCTAGTTTACTCCAAGAACGAAGAAGAGCACGAGCAACATCTCCGTGAAGTATTGGAGGTGTTAAGACGAGAAAGACTCTACGCAAAGTTTTCAAAGTGCGACTTTTGGCTTCCAGAAGTTCAATTTTTGGGACATATAGTTTCAAAGGAAGAAGTCAAGGTGGATCCCGCAAAGATTGAGGCAATGACGAATTGGGAACCTCCCAAGAATCCGTCTGAAATCCGAAGTTTCCTAGGTTTGGCAGGATACTACCGGAGATTCATCCAAGACTTCTCGAAGATAGCCTCGTCGTTGACAATCTTGACCCGGAAGAACGTGAAATTTGTGTGGACCGAGAGGCAAGAAGAGGAGTTCCGCACCTTACAAAAGAAGCTTTGTGAAGCTCCTATCCTATCCTTACCTGACGGGACGGAAGATTTTGTGGTGTACAGCGATGCGTCGAAGATGGGTTTGGGTTGCATTCTGATGCAAAGAGGGAAGGTGATCGCTTACGCATCAAGGCAACTTAAAGTGCATGAAGTCAACTACCCTACTCATGACTTGGAATTGGCAGCAGTGGTGTTTGCACTAAAGTTGTGGCGGCACTACCTTTACGGTACGAAGTGCACTCTTTATACTGATCACAAGAGTCTGAAGCATATCTTTAATCAGAAAGAGCTAAACATGAGGCAGCGAAGATGGTTGGAGTTGTTGAAGGATTATGACTGCGAGTTGCTCTACCATCCGGGTAAGGCAAACGTGGTTGCCGACGCCTTGAGTCGGAAGGTCTGCGGAGGAAATTCTCGTGCTACCTTTGCACGGATTGAAATAACTTCAACGCTTATTGACAGAATCAAGGTATCGCAAGTCGAAGCCTTGCTAGAGGAAAACCTCAAAGGAGAAGTTATGGCGAAACAACATCTTTTGTTGACTGAAGATAGTCGAGGGATGAAGCTATTCAATGGGCGAGTCTGGGTGCCTAAGATTGGGGGCAATAGAGAACTTCTTCTCGAGGATGCCCACAAGTCAAAATACTCCATTCACCCGGGAAGCACGAAAATGTATAGAGATTTGAAATTGCTTTATTGGTGGCCAGTCATGAAGCTCGACGTGGCGCGCTACGTGGAACAGTGTGTCACTTGCTTGCAAGTGAAGGCTGAACACCAAAAACCCTACGGAAGTTTGCAATCGTTGGAAATTCCGGAGTGGAAATGGGAACACATCACGATGGATTTCGTGACAAAGCTACCAAAGACCTTGAAAGGTCACAACGCCATTTAGGTTATAGTTGACCACTTGACCAAAAGCGCTCACTTCTTGGCCATGCGGGAGACCTTGCCAATGGATAAATTGGCGAAGTTGTACATCGATGAAGTAATTTCCCGGCACGGCGTGCTGCTATCTATAGTCTCTGATCGGGATAGTCGATTCACGTCGCATTTTTGGGATGGCTTACAAAAGGAATTGGGTACACGTGTGAAGTTGAGCACGGCCTACCATCCTCAAACCGATGGACAAAGCGAGAGGACAATCCAGACGCTAGAAGATATGTTAAGATCGTGCGTAATCGACTTTGGGGGTAGTTGGGAAACGCACCTGCCTTTGGTAGAGTTCGCGTACAATAATAGCTACCACTCAAGTATAGGGATGGCACCGTTTGAAGCATTATACGGTCGCAAGTGTCGAACTCCCGTATGTTGGCTCGAGGCGGGGGAAAAGCAGTTCGCCGGACCAGAAGTGGTACAAGAAACGGCGGACAAGGTCAAGGGCATCCGCGAACGTTTGAAGGCGGCCCAAGATCGACAGAAGAGTTACGCCGATAAGAAAAGACGGCCAATGGAATTCCAAGTAGGAGACCGGGTTATGTTAAAGGTGTCCCCTTGGAAGGGAATTATTAGGTTTGGGAAGTGTGGGAAGTTGAGCCCCCGTTTCCTTGGACCGTTCACTGTGACTAAGCGGGTAGGACTTCAAGCTTATCAGCTGGAACTTCCTCCGGAGATGAAGGGAATTCATAACACGTTTCACGTGTGCTATCTACGGAAGTGTCTAGCAAAGGAGGAGAGTGTTATTCCACTCTCCGAGATCAAAGTGGATGAGGGAAATCGTTGCGTTGACGAACCTGAGGCGATTTTGGAAAGAAAGACGAAGAAGCTTCATCACCGGGAAGTCACAATGGTTAAGGTTCAGTGGAAGCACCCGCTATTTTAGGGTTGGGTGAAAAGTTGACTTTTACCCGAAGTTCAAGGGGGTAAAATGTAACTTGGGTTATATAAATAGAAATCAGATTTTAGATATTTTGAAAATATCACAAATATCAGTTTTTGAGAATCAGAGAGAGAGAGAAGAGAAGCAGGAGAAAGAGGTCGTTCGATTTTCTCCAAATCCAGGTACGAATCTAGCTTAATGCTTTGATCCGAATACTTTTAGCCGCGTAGAATCTCGTTGTGAAGGTTTTAAACCGTTCCATTGTGAGATCTGAGTATTTTCTCATTTTGGATCTGGGTTCTGTATTCGATCTGTTCTTGATGAACAAGACGATGGTCCTTAGACCGGGGTCGTGTTCGACCGATGGTCCTTCGATCGGACCGTTGTTCGATCGGACTGTTGTTCGACCGGACCGTTGTTCGACCGGACCGTTATTCGACCGGTGTTGTCGTTCGACCGGTACTGTGTTCGACCGGTGTTGGGTTCGACCGGATTTGGTACTCGATCGGATCAGTGTTTTGGCAGTGTGGTATTCGTATTCCAGAGTTGTAGGTCAGTGAGTTGTCTTTATAGTTGGCTTACCGATGTATCGGTGTTGTCATAGGTAGCATTCGTAAGGAGCAGTCTTTAAGCAAGAAGAAATCTGAGGTGAGTCCTTTTAAGCTAAATCGGTCTGTATTACGAATGCTATGTGATAAATGTATTATTTGAAATGTGGAAAAAAACCTGGTTTCAAAGTGACTGATTGACGTTGGGAAATACCCTCTAAAAATCCCATATTTTCAAGAATCAAGATTTATAGAATTGAACCGTTGTCCATATGAATTGCCTGTATATCTGATTTAATATAAGTATGCTCTGAAATGACATGCTTTAGCTTTGAGTCTTAGTGCAATGGATCTATAGGCACGGTGTCCCTATGTCCCCTGTTTTGGGCATTTGGTTCACGTTTTAGCACGGGATAGGCATCAGGTTGCAATGATAAGTAGGCTGTGGGCCTATACGGTCGGGCAGTGTCTCATGGTGCAATAAGGTGTAATCCCATTTGGTGCTTGGGTTCCCCCTGTTTTGGGAACTCTCAAGGATAGATCCAGAGGGGTTGACTTGAATGTTTTGAGCAACAGATCTAGAGGGGTTGAGTTCGTTATGTGATTTTGGGTATTACTTATACCATGTTTAATCACTAATGGTTTATTGGATTTCTTGACTTAGCTCATGGCTATACTACCGCGTGGCACCAATTGGGTTTAGTACTCTCTTTTATTTGGCTTATTCTCACTAGGCTTTAGCCTAACGCTTGCTCTTGGTTGTCATGTTGGCAGGTTATCTTAGCGGTGGGGCTCGTCGGGGCTGAGGCAGCGACCTTGGGGTCGTGAGAGATTCTTTTGAAGATTTATTTTGGAAGTATAGCGACACCCGTCCCTAATCTAGATATAATTGTAGATTAATAGGTTGTCGTTTTATGCTTCATTTATATACCGCATTAATGTCTACTCTGTACCCCGTTGGATTATTATGTATTTTGAAACTGTTACACCCTATTCCGCAAGTTAGTCTTTTGCTGATTTCCTTTTTGAAAATTTTATTTCCGCAAATTTCTAGGGTGTTACAAAAGTGTTATACATCAAAGACTAATCAAAGTGACAAAGTTTTGAAGATGTAAAGTTTGTTGAAGACATCAAAGATTTCAAGATTTAAAGTTGATAAAGTTTCAACTGTTGAAGATTTTTCTGAAGAAGAGAAGACCTGAAGATAATTGTCAAAAATTTTTAATCTTGAATCCAAAGGGGGAGATTGTTAGATATGAATTGTATTCAAGATTAAAAGATGGGTCAAAAGTGTAATAGTTGTAAAGTGTAGGTGTTACTTTGTAATTGTGTAAAAGGGTTGACTTTGCTAAAGGTCATGTTGACCACATATAAATAGCAAGTCTTTGTGTTTTAGATTTATAGAACATACGCATAATTGGTAAGAAGTTTACATAGTGAAAAACACACACTTACGCATAGTGTGTCAGAGAGAAATTCAAGAAATATGGATATGGCACTCTGTAAATTGTGTGATTAATAAACATTGTTTGTTCTTGATAATCTGTGTCTGAATATATTGCTAGTATATTGGGATCACAATTGCCCCAGATGAGCACTTGGATAACTTGGATGACATCTACAGTGCAATAGTGCTAAGAAAGCCAACTCTGGGATTCATGTACAAAAATGAAGTTAGAATCAAGAAATGCTACATGGTCATAGAATCAATCAAATATTCGACCAAGACTCTTGAGTGGCTGAGAAGTGAGATTCAAAAGAGATTGGGCATATCTAAAGTCCCAACAGAGCCTGTAAATGACATTATTAGATTCGTAGATGTAGTTATTTTGTACAGATGTTTCATAATGAGATTTCACCGCATTCATCAAGGAGGATCTCTTGATAGATAGTATTTTTATTTCATTTCCTTGTATTGTAAATATTTTTGAAGTTAAGTACTTTAATAGAGGATGTTTTTCTTCTCTTTGTTTTCTAGTTTACCACTGTAATTTTATTTTTATCTTTTCAATACCTTAGGGGAGATTGTTAGTCCCGAATATTCCTTATGTAAAAGTATTGAAAAGTTCCCAAGTCTTGAAGACCAGAGGTAACTCTGATTGAAAGCTCACATTGAACTAGAGCCTGCTCCAGAAGATAGAGGAATCGGAGGAAGCTTAACCAGAAGATGATCTAGCGAATAGAGCCTCCGGACCCCCTTTGATCCTACCTTTGTGTTTAACCCAAAGCTCAAATATCTCAAATGTTGTCTCCCTATCAAAGCCTGACACGTCACCTTAAAGCGGTTGATACACCGTTCCATGTGGAGCTTCTCCATTGGAGGTGTGTTGACTTTCCTGATTTAGTCTATAAACAAGAGATCTGGTTTGTTGCATAATGTACGTTTTCCGTATCTTTCACAATTTTCTCACGCACTACCTTTTGAGAGAATATTAGCAACAATCTAGAGAGAGAATTCTAGAGATAATTTTTACACACACTGTTATGTGCGTTCTTGGTGTTCATGCTGTAATCTCCATAATTCTATTCAATACATATGACTACGATGGCTTCTAAATCTGGTTTTATCTTTTCCATCATTGTCTACTGTTCTTAGTCTATTTGTGATATATTGCTTATTTCTTCCACTCATAATCATTTAAGTGATTATCACTTTAAAAGAGGATCTGGGTTCCAACATTTTGTATCTAGGAATACTCATATAGATTGAATATTCTCTCTTGTAATCTTTTGAAAATCAATCGTCCTATAATTCTCCTGATTTGAAATCAATACACATATGACCAGTTTAATCAGTGAGGTTATTCCTTTATGTTTATTCATATTTGATTGTGATAATATTGCTTCCGCTAGTCAAATCAACTTTGATCAATTGGTTGAGAAATCTGGAATTCAACAATATTGTTGATACATATTTCAGACAACAAATGACGAATTATCTGTTTTATGTGATAATGATCTCATCATTATCAATCCTTGGGATCTCCCTAAACTTCTTGGCTTCTGCAATGCTAACTTTGACAGAAAGAACATCCGTAATATTGATGGAAAGGCTACCAAAGACAACATGGGGGATAGAGTAAGGAAGAGGTCTCTAGTCGATCTACAAGTTTCCCTGGACATGGGTCTTGATAAGTTTAATGTCCAAGCTCCAAATGAGGACCTTGAGGACATTAACAATTACAACTCTAGAGAAATCTTGAAGACTCTAGAACTTGAGTCGACATACAGGAATGACAACAGATTAAGAGATCTTTGAGAGTTGCTAAAAGCTAAAAATATTCATCCAATACTCTTGAGTGGTTCATCAAGCAAACTATTAAGAAAGCCTAAGAAGGAAGTTTTACAAGGAGCTAACCATTATATTCACACGAGAGGTGAAAAGTAGTTTGCTCTTCAAGAAGATGACAGATGACTTATGGAAGATGTATAAGATGACACCTAATGCAAAAATGTTATCTCTCTGATGTAATTTTCCTTTTCGTAATCATTTCCTAGTACTTCATGAGAATTCCTTTAAGAAACCCGTTTTTCCTTTTTTCTTTTCAATACATATTGTTTACAATTTCATTTTTCAATACTTAAGGGGAGATTGTTAGAATCCCCATTTTTGTTAATGTAAAAGTATTGTAAGGAAATCCGTCCCAAAAGAAAAGTCAAGTGTTCGACATGTGATCAAGCTTATGAGAGATCACTGAGAGGCACTAATAAAGAAGGCTCAAAAGCATTCGTTGCTTCTAAGCAGGCCATCTGGAGAACCATGCCCTCTATGTCTTCTATCTAGAAGCCAATTCAACACTTATTCACGTTGAAGATCTTTATGGTCACCTAGAGTGGTCCCCTTTAAAAGCGGTTAGGGATACCTTTACATGCAGATCAAACCTATTGACCAAAGCTTTGACTTAGTTCTTTGGCATCTATATAAAGGACCTTAGGGATCATTCTTTAACAACCTTTTTTGAATATACATGATACATTGTATTAGAGAGAATTCTTGTGAACTTAAGTGTGTGTTCTTGGTGTAATCTTCTCTCAATACCTATAATTCATCAATTTAATATTTGTGACACAATGAATTGCATGACTATCTTTTCCTGTTAGATTGTTCTTCATATTAGCCTAATATTCGGTTCCCATATACAAGTTTTTCTGGTTTTGTTAGTGATTAAATGGAAAGGGCATCTGGGAATCAAACCCGTGCATTCGACATGAAAAGACGACGTCGTAACCAGTATGGCTTGACCACAGACTGATGTAGTTGTCATCAACAATTCAACTTGAACTCTGGAGGAAAGTGCTTACTTTAGTAAGTCCAGAAATGTATATTTTTATTATGGATTACAATCCAGAATAGAATGAGGATAATGTATTGGCAAGAATGTTCTAAAACTTACGGTTTCGACTAAGATGGTAAAGGATGGTAATGTGACCATCGAAATGAAACCCTATAGTTATAGCAGTTTTCGAGAATTCCTCAATCTTTTTTGAATGAGGAGAGGAGAGAGTACCCATTCCTCTATTCCTGTGTTGTTTATTGACTGTTTGGTATAAATTGCTTCTGTTGTTCTATCAATTATGTTTTATATCATCAATTGAGTGATCTAGGATTCAACAAATAGTCTTGATGTTCCATAGTTTTGTTCACTTTCTCATTTTATTTTTGATGTTTATTATTTAACCAATTTACAAATTCCTATAATTGGTTTTTTTGTAAGGATGTACAAATTTTGTATGTATATACTAATAATAATAATATATGGGAACATTTAAACATGAACTACATACAAAAGTCAAATCGCACGGTCCAAGAGTCGTAACCACGGCATGCCGAAAGCCTGTCAACGCCAGGTCACCTTATCTTTCCTCGTGGTCCGAATGATTCCTCCCTCTCCCCATTTACACCTCATTTTCTTTTCAAATATATACACCATCCTCTGCTTTCCCCAATATCCTTCTCGACTACACATCGGAGCCTAGGGTTTCAGTTGCCGGCCACTCGAGGTTGCTTTCACTTGCTTCTTCGATCTAAAACTTAAAGGTTAGTTCCAATTATCTTCAGATTTGTATCTTCTTGATGCTTTTATCGTTTTGATTTCCGATCTGACTTAGTCTCCTGACATTCTTTACGGATCCGTGTTGGAATTGCTTCGATTTAGAGATAATCAAGATCGTTCTATGTTGATTTCTCAGTGAACAAAATTTGATTTTGTATTTATTAGTATGATCTGGCCAGTTTCAGTTGTTATGATTGTTTGATCTGATTCTGGGATTTGTGATGTACTTGTGTGTGAAGAACTTAGATCTGCAAGTATTTATTAAATCGGTCTACTTTGATTTGTGTGTTGTTTACTGGGGGATCTGCGATCTGTTTCATTTCACAGTATTTGTCAATTATGTGAAGATCCGCATCGAGATCTGTATAGTTACGTAGTTGAGGATATTAACCGGAAATCTTGAAGGTTGGTTTGATAAATGTGCTCGTGCTTCTGGCAGATATTGCTGGGTTGTTTGTGCAGATTTCTTTCTAAACAAGTTGGAAAATTTTGTAGAAGAATTGGGATGTCAAAGATTGTGCCTCAATATATTGTATTTTGATGTTTGTGTTGCAGTTCTATAAAAATGGCCGACTCTGAGGATATTCAGCCCCTTGTTTGTGACAATGGAACTGGAATGGTCAAGGTTCGTGATAGTTCATGTGTTCCTTTTTCTTTTTTATTATGTGGTTTAGTTGATTCATTGATTTGAAATTAAATAAAGCTGCTGCATTTGGTGTATTCAAGTTGGAGCTTTTTTGTTCTTTGATGAAATCTATAGGCTGGGTTTGCTGGTGATGATGCTCCTAGGGCGGTCTTTCCCAGTATTGTTGGTAGGCCACGACACACTGGTGTTATGGTGGGCATGGGCCAGAAGGATGCTTATGTGGGAGATGAAGCCCAGTCCAAAAGAGGTATCTTGACATTGAAATATCCTATTGAGCATGGTATTGTCAGCAACTGGGATGACATGGAAAAGATTTGGCATCACACTTTCTACAATGAGCTTCGTGTTGCTCCTGAAGAGCACCCTGTGCTTCTTACCGAGGCACCACTAAATCCCAAGGCAAACAGAGAGAAGATGACTCAAATCATGTTTGAGACGTTCAATGTTCCTGCCATGTATGTTGCCATCCAGGCTGTGCTTTCTCTGTACGCGAGTGGTCGTACTACGGGTTAGTGTCTCATTGCTCTTGCGGTTTTAAGGATGATCTCAATTGCTTACACTTAATATCATGTTATTGTTCCACAGGTATTGTGCTGGATTCTGGAGATGGTGTGTCACATACGGTCCCAATTTATGAAGGTTATGCGCTTCCTCATGCCATCCTCCGTCTTGATCTTGCTGGTCGTGACCTTACGGATTCCCTAATGAAGATCTTGACGGAAAGAGGTTACATGTTTACTACCACCGCCGAACGGGAAATTGTTCGTGACATGAAGGAAAAACTTGCATATGTAGCTCTTGACTATGAGCAAGAGCTTGAAACTGCAAAAAGTAGCTCGTCTGTTGAAAAGAATTATGAATTGCCTGATGGGCAAGTTATCACAATCGGGGCAGAGAGATTCCGTTGCCCAGAGGTTCTCTTCCAGCCATCACTAATTGGAATGGAAGCTGCTGGTATTCATGAGACTACCTACAACTCGATCATGAAGTGTGATGTTGATATCAGGAAGGATCTTTACGGCAATATTGTGCTTAGTGGTGGTTCAACTATGTTCCCTGGCATTGCTGACCGGATGAGCAAGGAAATCACTGCTCTTGCCCCTAGCAGCATGAAGATCAAGGTGGTTGCACCACCAGAGAGGAAATACAGTGTGTGGATCGGAGGATCAATCCTTGCATCTCTTAGCACCTTCCAACAGGTAAACTAACCCCTTCCCGCCTTTATAATTAATTATATGGCTACAGAACGTGAATTCTGTGAGACTAACTTGCTTTGCTTTTATGTGAATCAGATGTGGATTTCCAAGGGCGAATATGACGAGTCTGGCCCATCTATTGTCCACAGGAAATGCTTCTAAGTATGTATTTTGTTGCTTTTGATTGTCGGGTTTCCATCTAGTTTGTTTTGGGTCTATATTCTTTATCTATTTTTCGTGTTATGTTTCATGTGAAGTAAGAGATGGATGGATGTGTGTGGAGTTGTTAACGAACAAGAGGATAACCACCATCATCGTCATTCATCCTCTGGTTTTGTGTTGTATAATTCCCACATCATTTGTCCATCTCTGCTGGGGATGTTTGTAGTCGAAGATTGATTGTGATGTTCTATCCTAAGTTTTCCCTTTAGGTGTCGTTTGTGGTCGTTTTCATCATCTTAAAACAGATAATATTTATTGCTTTGATAGCGGGCTTCTAAACTACCATTTGTTGATGAATATATTCATTTACGCGTTCTCAAGTGCATCGAAATTTATCTTCCAATTTTTGTTGTATTTAAGAAATCTATATCTGTTTCCTGGCTTGTAAAGCTGTTTCTGCAGACGAGCTTTTGGATTTCAATTTGTTGCATTTCTACTTTGCTGTTCTTACTGTTGTCTAATTTTCATCTCTGACTCTCTTTCACCCACTTTTCGCAAGTGGGGATCTTCACGGAAACTATACTCTTTGGGGTAGAGAGGTTAGGTCTGCTTACATCTTACCTACCTCCGGATGAGTAAAAAACTAATAGTATATTTAGTTTACATCTTTATAAACCAAACCAAATAGATCCAAAATCTCATCTGGAGATGGGGACTTGACATGTGTATATTTTCTTGCCAACTACCGGGATTCTTGATATTTGGGCAGAAAAAACAAAGATGCAACTTATTATTGGCTGTTTGGATTGCAGAATTTAAAGGAATTTGATGGAATCGGAATGAGAAATTCCTTGGTGATGTTTGGCTCATGGAATGAATTGATTGGATTCCACCAAATTCCACGGTTGAGGGATTTAATCTTTCCTTGATTTAATCATTCCTTAGCATATGTGAATGTATGGATTTGAATTCCATTCGTGTCATATGTAACGTAATTTATTTTCATTTTAGAAAGACAAAAATAACCTTTGCATTCAATTTAAGCACCAGTCCCTGCCCCGCCCCGTCACCACTTCCGCCAACAACATATTCGCCACCACCACTGTTGCCACCACCATCGGTTAATATTATTATTTCACCACAGCCACCCATCGCTGCCCATAGTCACCACCATGCCACTATTTTTTGTCGTTAGTCGCCACCCACCACCACACCATTATTGTCGTTGTCGCAACCGTCACCACCACCCCTCGACAGATGCATATTTCTATTCTTTTGCGATATTCCATTCCAATTCCTATCAACAAAACATATGGTCAAATTACATCAAATTTCATTCCAATTGGTTCAAAGTCAAATTCATTTGATGGATTCCAATTCCACCAAATTCCATTTCATGAACCAAACACCCCTTAGATTCTAGAGTAAACTTCAATTATGGTTCTGTGCTTTTATGAAAGTCGTTTTGATTCCTAGAGTTCATTTTATACAAATTTGCCAATTTGTGATTTTGCTTGGTTTTGATCCTTTCCACTAATGACCATGAAACAATTCCGTTAAGTAATGGGCAATTTCTTTTTTTTTTTTTCAATTTCTTTCATACTCTTTACAAAAATTATAAATTAAATCTTTTTACAACCAATCACAACAAGACATGTGTTTGGTCCTTCCCCTCCCTTCGTCCTGTTTCCACTAACCCTATCAACCTTTTCCTCCCAACTGTTTCGATGCTTTTGCTGTCAATCAAAGATCTGTTCGAGGGTTATGGGGGGTGGTGTAGAGGGAGTAAGGAGATGGGATGGTGAAAGGGGGGGGGGGAGTGAGAGTGAAGAGGGGATCAGAAGTAACAACGAAGATGGAAGGAGAAACGACAGTGAAATGAGAGGGGGAAGATGCTGCTAAAGGTAGGGATGTTCATGGATTGAGTTGATCGGGTTAAAGGCATTTAAACAATTCAACCATTCGTTTGCGGTTTGAAAATTCTCAACTCAACCCAAATCGTACGGGTTGGTCGGGTTAGTCGGATTGATGCTTTGGTACATCAAAATATTCTCCTAGCCTTTAATATATTGTTTTCTCTACTCATAATTCATTTTTCATCATCAATCATTTGGTACAATTTATCAATACTCCTTAAATATTAAGTATATCACACTCAACTACTTTTTTCAATTTGCATATATATTATGTTCACATTTACTGAATAAATATATGAGTGAGGGGTTGTTTGTTATCGACTTAATTGGCTTAATGACTTATATAGCTTATTCGGTAAGCCATATAAATGTGTTTGTTTGTGGCTTATTTGGGAAGAAAAGTGCTTATTCACTAAGCTCATCCCATTTTCTTGTATCCATTAAGCTCTGATATTTCCAATCCTACCCTTCTCTCTTCCCCTTTTCTCAAAACTGTAAACCTCATCGGTCATCAACCATTCCTTTCCTTTCCCCATCTTGACCCTCATCTTCTTCTCCCCCCTACACCAGCAGCAGCAACCCCCATCTCGCCGTGACTGCCCCTTTTCTCAAAACCGTAACCCACGTCAAGCCATGGAAATCTCAGAACCGTAAACCTAAAGAAAAAAAGAATATGAGGGATGAATCAAGCCGTGTAAATCAAACCCATCTCAAAACTGTAACCCATCTCAGTTCCAACCATGGAAATCTCAGGTAGGGTTGAAAAGCTTCTTCGTAAAGCTCCTTTATGATTGAGTTAAATGTTTTATTTTATCAAATTATGTGATTTTAGTGTATAATTTGGTGGGGTCGGTGAAATTACAATGAGGATTTGATTTTGATGTTCCAGTTTTTTCTTTTGATGTTTTAATAGAAATGAGATCTGATAGAAGATGAGTTGGTACCAAGAAACATGAAAAAATTGGTTTTTCATCAATGATTTATGTATATATGGCATAAAGTTTGTTGAAGAAAATGAGGGGTAAAATAGTCATTTATGACATTCAGACAGTTTATTCAGCACAACAAACAAACAACAAGGTATCTTAATTTATACCGACTAATTAATCCATACAGTCATCTTTATCCATACATGACTTAATGGAAAACCAACCAAACAACCTCTTATATAGAGATGGAGAAGAGAATGAAAATATATGTATATGAAAGGTATGTGATAGTGTAATTGTCTAATGTACATATTAATAGGGACTTGACAATCATATTAAATTCAAAAAATAAAATGATATCGGGTTTGGTTGGGTTCAAATGGTCGTAACAAATTCCAATCCAATACTTATGGTTTGAAGATTTAAAACTCGATTACACATTCGGTTGCTTCGGGTTAGGTTATTCCATACTGGATTGGGTTGGGTTAGTCTGGTTATTCGGGTTTTTGAGTGTTGGTGGTTTCAAGAAGTGTTGCAGGTGGTTGTGTGTTGAGAAAACATAAGGTATGAAGGCCATAAACCCCACTGAAGTTGCAACCCTTTCTCAATTATGCGAACTAGAGCATAAATTGGAGAGAACCTAGAGGTAGAAATAAAAATATTACACGTATCCATCGATAATGCAATGGAAACCCTTGATGAAATCGAAACATCTAAACGAATAAAGGAATTCAAATCCTAGGTTTCCACAAAGAGACTAGAATCTACTGATAATGAAATGGCAACCCTTGATGAAATCGAAACATCTGAACGAATAAAGGAATTCAAATCCTAGGTGAAATTGACATCCTTGGTGAAATAAAAGATACATCCAACATAGCACCGTCAAGAGTAATTCCATGACCAGAGTGAAATAGGTCACGGACTTTGAGCTACATCTTCAGCAAATCGATCTTGTCGTTCAATGTTGTGTTTTTTTTAATCTAGGCATTTGGCTATGTTGTCCAAGAGATGTAAGAGTCGTACTTATGATAACTTAGGAGCCATGAACACACATATAATCCTACGAACATACACACAAACACAAAACAGACACGTAAGGGAAGAAGTGGGTAAAGGGTGGGATGGAGAGAGAATAGGAGGTGGTTACGGTGGGGCTTAGACGCCGGAAGGGAAGGGGGTGGGGAAGTTGGCGGAGACGACGGGAAAAAATCATTGAAGCGGGGGTGGGTCATACAAAAGGACAAAAAAAAGACTAAAATGGCAAAAAAAAATGTTAAAATGGAAAATTTTGTAAAGAGACTAAAATACCACTCATTTAATGAATTAAAGTTAAACATCCGTTAGTGAGAGAGACCAAAACCAAATAAAATCAGAAACTACGATAACAAATTTGTATTAAATGAACTCTAGGGAGCAAAACCAAGATCTTCGAAAAACCACATGGACCAAGTTGAAGTTTAGTCTAGGTTTTATTTGGTTACATACTTTTACAAATAGTTCCACTTTGGGTCCGGACTAATCTCCTGAAAAACAGGCCTATGGCCCGCGGGCATTCATCCCGTGGCCACAATGCTGCGAGTGGGGCTCGAACCCGGGCAACCGCTATGAAGTCCCCAGGCTCTTACCACCACGCCACAACCTTGTGGTTACTTTTACAAATAGTTGGTTTTAATGAGTTGGTGAAATGTGGACTTTTTATAAGTTACCTTACTAGATCCAAATAGGCATGTCTATTTTTACAAAACTTCCTTCTTGTACCACAAATCATCCCCCATTAATAGAATACCAATACTAATCGTCTAATTGACTCCAATACAAGAGCAAATGCCAATTGTACCCACTTTAAATTCTACTAAGTCACCTCTCATTACTTCATTAAAACCATGAATACGAGCAATGTCATCACGTACTTGAAATACGGTTGAAAAAATCAAATCTACATTAGACTTAGGGACCGTTTACCAAATACTTACCGGGTTAACATTTACCGGCAAGAGAAATTACCCTCACTTACCTTATCATGTAACATTCTCGGCCATCAAAATTGATTGTTAGTAAACGTTTTAATCCTACTTACCTGATAAAAGTCGTTGTCCTCACTTACCGGGTAGGACTCTTGGTCCTTGTTATACCACTTACCGGGTAAGATTCTTTGTTCTTGTCAAGATCAATCAGTAAGGTAAGTGATATCGATAAATGATTACCCGATAAACATTTAGGGGTTGTTTGTTTTTTTTAAAAAACCTCTTAATGACTCTAAAGTTTGAATCGTTCAGATCTTTTTACACACCACCTCTTATTAATCATAACTAAAATAAGACTTCAGACTTTAGACCTCTTAAAAAACAAACGACGCCTTAATAAACGGCCCCTTAATCTGATTAACAATGGAAAGCACACCCCATATGATTGATTTATTGTAAGCTAGTTTTGATACTGTGGGTTACAAGTGATATCAACAACTATTTGAGATGATGTGTGTTGTGCTCATGCATTTGCATGATGGTTCTTTTTGACAGGAAACCGAAAGGTGGAAATGTAGTGACAATATTGCCCAATTGGATACACAACGATCATGAAATTAATTTAGAGCATAAGTAGTTGTACTTGTAAGTTACTACACCGCAAGTACATAATTAATAGCATGTGCAAATTCACATGGTATCTATTATTGTTTGTGTATATTTATTTCGTGATAATTTAAAGATCATGTATTTGAATCTTACGTTTTAAGTATAATCGATAACGACTAGACAGTAAAAAAAATGTATTCATGAATATAGTTTGTGTTAAGGGTGTATGCAGGTTGGATTAGACGGTTTACGACATTTATACAACTCTACCCAATTATGACGGTTAGAAAAAATCTCAACTCAACCCACTCATTCAAAAGTATAGCCGAATCCAACCCAACTATGCGGGTTAGGACAAGTTGGGTTGGGTTGGCGGTTATTAGTTACATAAATTTTCTAAATGATATACTTTACAAGAATTTTGTTTATAGAATCAAACTATAAATCTTTCTATCTAAAAGTGTTACAATGATTTATGTGACATTTTTGGGCTTTTCAACAAGTACTTTTTATGACTTTTTTTATAAATAAAATGTCGTATTAGCTATTTTATAGAACAAGTTTGTGAAATGTCCTATAACTCATCTATTTATAGGACACTTATATTCATATGACACTTTTTCAAATAGCGTCGTATGAAAATAACTAATACGACACATTATTTTAAGATGTCCTAAAAATTTATTAAGACACCCAAAATCATACTATAAACATATTGTAGCATTTTTGTTAGTCCAAGATTCAAGTATATAAAACACAGTCTAAGAGAGAAATCAAGAACTCCACAATGGCTTCCAAATCTCATATGTGTATTGAGAGAAAAAGATTACACCTTAGAAACACACTTAAGTACTTCACATATTACAAGAGAGTTAACAAAATGAACTAACTAAAACTTAATATACTAAGGAAAGTCACAAGGTTGACTTCTTAAATCATTTACATTTAAGCCCTTTTACTTGAATACAATTCTATAACTCTAACATTCTCCCCCTTTATATTCAAGCATGAATCTCATCCATTTTTCTCAAACCAAACTTGTATTCAAACCTTCTGATGCAGTTCCTGAAGTTAAACCTATATTGAATAGTGTTCACACCTTTAGCAATCAAACTTCTTTCTTTTTTATCCATCTTTTCTTTTGCCTTGTTACCTGCTTCCAACTTCTTGTTCAACTGCAGACTGATGAGCTTCAAAGTTCCACCTAAGTACTTATGAATTTCACTGAATCTGAGAAAGCACTTCTCAGACTTGGCATTTTTGTACACAATTCCAAATTCAAGCATTTCTAGAATCATGAACACTAGGAAGTTTTCAACATCTTATAAACTCTAACCAGACTTTACCAAGTTCACTTTTCTCTGATTACTTTTACACCCTATCTGAAAGTCTGAAATGTAAGCATATTTCACCCGTCTTCTCATAAATCTTGTCACAACATTCAATGCAATTAGAATGTCTTGAGTTCCGGTTGTCCTCAATCTGAAATCATGTTATAAGAACTCTAAGTCATCAAGATCTAGGTTGGTAAAATCAGCTTCAGTGAAGGTCAACTCCTTTCCATCTTGTCTTGTCACTATACCAAATTCGGAATAATTTCTTTGCATAGATTTACTTGATTGAGACTATTTTGTGTCTCATACCCACAAGACTTTTATGTTTTACTTGTGCCTTCATCATATATGAATGTACTTAAAAATGAAATCCTTGTTTTGTTCATAAATATCCAAAACTTTGACAGGTTCCAACTCTTTGATAGTTCTAACAAAAATTTTCTTCTCAATATCCTCCAAAAACACAACCTTGATTATTGTCTTCTCCCATCTAATTTCTATCTTTTCCTTACTTGACTCACCCTCGAAAGTCGTTGCCCTTGAAAGCTTAGCTCTTTGTTGCTTTTTCTAGAATTGACTCTGGAACTTGCTCTGTCACTTAATCTAACACATCAAAATTGTCTTCAAGTTCATTTTCTGAGAATGAAATCATTTCTTCAATTTCTTCTTTGATTTTCAGAACAACTACTTCTGACTCATTAGGATCTGAGTCAATATAAATCATATCTACTATCATGTCATCTGCCATTTTCAGCTTTGCCTTCCTTGTATCTGCAACCTTGGGATTTTCAACCCTCGGTTCAATATTTAGATCATATACCACAATCTGCATATTGCTCTCTTGCATTCTAGAACCAGCCTCTTATACATTACCAACATCTTGTACATTTCCAACATTATCATCTCGATTTCCACCTTCAACAAATCCAAATCTAGCACTTGTACCTTAAGTCAATTTCTACCTCTTGTTCTCCCCCTCATGGTGACTTGGATCGTCTGGATCATCATGCCTTGTTTTGCACTTCCGACTTGATGACATGCAATGTTGTTTTCTGAACAACTTTGACAGATTATGTACAGTCATCACGATCTCTGTACAATTATCAACACTCGGTTTTCTCATCAAACAACACATAATCCTTCAGAATCTTTTTTTCTTCTTCCCTTGATGACATGCAATGTTGTTTCTTCTCATCATTCATCTCTCTCGTCACTGAATATAATAAATCCCATCACTGTAACTAATCAAATTATTTATCACTTTATCTCCATTTCATGTCCCCTTATTTTATGATCATAAGTATCTTGAACACCAAAACCTCTCTTTTTAACCTCTCTTTTTTTTTCTTTTTCCCAAATCATATGACCAGTTCATTCTGAACTATAATATGATTAATTGGGAAAAGTTAATTTCAGAATACATTTTGATGTTGAAAACTGACGAGAAGAACATCCCCACCAAGTCATCTCATGTCCTCACAATTAGGGAAGGAAAGATCAAGAAACCCTCTACCAATTTCAAAAACCACAAAGGAAAGGATAAACGGAAGGGTAAAAAGGACCTAAGGCACCCACACAGAAGAAAGATAAGCCTGCCAAAGATGTCGCTTGTTTCCATTGTGGACACGTTGGGCATTGGAAGCGGAACTACCCGGCTTACCTTGCTGAAATCAAGAACAAAAGCTAGTGTGACTAGCACTTCAGGCATCTATATGATAGAACTATTTACTTTTACAACTAATTCATGTGTATTTGATACTAGTTGTGGAACTCACATTTGTAATAATGTGCAGGAGTTGAGAAGTAGAAAGAAGTTAAAGACAGGCGAATTGGATCTCTACGTTGGCAATGGAGCACGGGTTGTTGTCCATGCTATGCTATAGGAGTTTTTGATTTATTATTACCAAATGGCCTGTATTTAACATCATACAATTGTTGTTTTGTTTCTAGTCTAACTAGGAAAATCATTTCAGCTTCTAGATTGTACGAATTTGGGCACTTTTTTGGATTTATTAATGGCAATATTTCTGTTTACAAAAGTGATATATTTTACTTTGAGGCACGACCTTATAATGGGATATATGAACTTGATATACATGGTTCATCCAATAATAGTTCTATATATACCGCAAACACCAATCAATTTAAGTATGACTTAAACCAGACTTATCTACGGCATTGTCGTCTTGGTCACATAAACAAAAACCGCATATCCAAACTTCAAAAGGATTGAATTTTAGAATCAAATGATTCTGAATCATTTGATGTATGTGAATGTTGTCTAAGTGGCAAAATGACTAAAGAACCTTTCACCGGTGAAAGAGCTTCGAATGTTTTAGGGCTCATACATACTAATGTATGTGGTCCTTTTAGAGCCGTGTCTAGAGGTGGTGAATGGTACTTCATAACATTTACTGATGACTTCAATAGATTTGGGAGTAAATTACAATTTTAGTTCTGTGGCTTCCATCCATTATCAAGAATAGTCCCTCTTTCAAACTAATTACAATTTTGGTTCTCTGTGGTTTCCATCCATTATCAAGAATAGTCCCTCTTTCAAACTAATTACAATTTTGGTCATTATGGTTTCCATTCTATTTCAATTACGGTCCTTATGACCAACTTCTGTGAAAAGGATCTGTTAACTAAAGGGTATTTTCGTCCTTTCATTATTTCTTTATTCTTTTCAATTTAAAAATTAAATAAAATACTAATTCTTATATTAGATTGTAAATTATTATAATTATTTGTATTATATAATAGTTTTAATATATATATATATATACATCGTATCGTGTTCATCCATTTAGCAACTCCCCCACCCCTCCTCAGTTTTCGGTGGCAGAAACTCTAGCACAACTCTCACACCCCTCCCCCGTTCTCGGCGCCACCTCTTACTCTTTGATAGAAACTCCGACAGAACTCCCCCACCCATCTCAGATCTGGTTCGAGAACACCTCTAGATCTATCCAAGAATTACACCGATTCTAAGATCTATCTCCATTGCAAAACACTTATATTCTTCAACCTATGGATCTGTTTCGTTGCTGACCCCTCCCCCTGCTGCAATGATGACCAACGATACCCCCTGCTCCAAAGAGACCCCTCTCCTTGCTGCAACGATGACAAACGAGGGTTGGTTTTGATTTGCATTGAGAACCACTAGGTTCATTTTCATTTGGGTTTTGGTTTTCGTTTCGATTTCGATCTGGATTTTCTTTTGGTTTCGATTTCGATCTGAGTTTTCATTGGTGGTTTCGATTTGCAATGAGAGCCTACAAGTTCATTATTCATTTGGGTTTTGGTTTCGAATTGGGCTTTGTTTTGGTTTTGGGGTTTTTTATATTGGTTTCGTTTTGGGTTTCTTTGATATGTTTACGAGTTTATTATCTGGATCTCGATTTTGATTCGACACTAGTTTGAATTCATTTTGATGCGATTTCATTTGCTTGTTGATTTGGGTTCAGATTCATCCTCATTGCAAAGCTAAACCAAAATTCAAATATGAGTTTTCAGAAAGGGTCAAAAGTTGATGACAACTTGAGTGAACACTTCAAAATGTAAACCAAAATCTGCGTTTTAGGATTTTTGTTGGAATGCAGGATTTGTCAAGAAAATGACCGAAAGGGTGGGTCTTCGCTAGATTGGGGTTGGTATTGGGTTGTAACTCCCCTCATTTCCGCCTCTAAACTGAGACCCAACGAAGGATGTTACGAACCGAGTCTCAACCATTTATATAGAATTGAAAAAAGACATTAGAAAAATGCAGAAGCAAAATATAGTTTATTTTATATAAAACATTCTACGATGGATCATAGTTACAAAGTACATATTCATATTCTAATAACACATATTAAGCTAGGTTATAAAAACCAAATTATACAAACCAAACAACACTCGATTAAACCACGAAATGAAGCTTGCGATAATCCCTTCGAGACTTTCTTGTCACCTCTCAAGTAATCTTGTCCACAACTGATATATATATATATATATATATATATATATATATATATATATATATATATATATTATAATTTTTAAGCCATTGAATTACTTGTGATTACAAATCTCATTTCAATGCATAAAATATTTAGAAAATCAATTAATAGCCTCAAATAAGCTATTGTATCATGTATATGCATGTAAAACATTTAAACATTTATGCTTTCCAGATTTAATCTCTCCCGGTGGGTGTCGCCCCTTCCAGCTTTTAATCGGAACCCTTCGTCAAGGATCCGGGACCATTTCTACGACCCCTTACCGCGGTTATACCGTCTCGACGATTCTTATTCCACCGTTGGTCAAATTTGTTCCTTTATCATGCGTTTTAAAAATACACATAACATGTTATACATAGCTATGTCATTAAAGGTTGTCCATATTCTTTATAATAACCAAATATGAACAAACTTCATGAAAACATGTACACAAATATGTATCTCAGGTTTGGAGATCAAACCAAAAGAAAAGAAAAGTAATCACCTTGGTTTTTGGCTAAATGAAACTAAACTCAGCAACCCTCTACCCTTTCTTGCCAATCTTCTTTTTCTTCTAACAAAATTTGGAATTATATATGTGTGTGTTTGTGTGTGTGATTGTTTATTTGTTGGAGGTTCACAAAAGAAGAGAAATAACAAGAAAAGACTACCTATTTATACCAAAGGTTGAGGAGCTTGGAAGTAGGTTAGTCACTAATTGATGTGTCCTCCTCCCATGCACCATATGCCACCAAAGAACACCTCAAGCTGCCACTAACAGCTCCTTTTTCCAGCCCCTTTTCTGTTGGGAAATTCAGAAATGCACAAGTACAGTTAATGCTGCTAGAAAAACTTGATTAATACTTCTGAGAATTAATGCTGCTGAGTGAAGTTAATACTGCTGACAAGATTAGTACTGCTAGTAGTTAGTACTGCTGAACATTAATACTGCTCAAAGTATTAATGCTGCTGAAGACTTAGTGCTGCTTAAGAGATAATCAAGATTCGTGCAGATCAAATTTGAAGATTATGGAAAGCTTGGAGATAAAGATGGAAGATTATTTTGAAAATCTTTTATTTTTTTGTAATTATCTTTTATCTTCAGTATATAGAGAATAATTTAGAATTGATAGAATATAGAATTCTGAATTTTTGTTTTCATAGAGAGAATCAACCTCAAGGTTTGTAATCCTAATTCTAGAGAAGTAGAATTCGTATTGGTGAGTCTGTTCATCAATATTGAGGTTGAGTGTTGAATCTTGTAGCTTTATAATCATTCAATAAAGTTTACAAGTTGTTATTCTGATTCACTGTTTCATTGAATATTAAAGTGTTATTCCGCAAACTTCTTTAATATTGTTTCTGAGTGTTTATTCTTGTTTAGAATTAAGATCCTGACAAGTGGTATCAGAGCAAGGTTTCTCAGAAATCTTTTTCATCATGGAAAACACAGTTGAATCAAACAGTACTCTGGTCTCAAAGGTTCCAATGCTCAGATCCAATGAATTTGACATGTGGAAGATTAGAATCAAACAATAAATTCTCCTCATAGATTACTCTATGTGGGACATCATTGAGAATGGCCCATCTGATGCAGGAAAGATTGGTGAAGATGAAAAAAGAACTCCACCAAAGACTGATGCAGAAAGAAAGACAAGGCAGACAAAGATGAAAGCCTTGAGCACACTGTTCTTGGCCATTCCCAATGAATATCAACACCAATTCTGTAATTGCACTGATGCACAGATGCTCTGGAATGCTCTAGAGAAGAGATTCTCTGGTACTAAAAGTACCAAGAGAAATCAAAAGGCAATCTTGAAGCAACAGTATGAAAACTTTATGTCAACTAAAAATGAGCCCATGACTCAAACTTTTGACAGGTTTAACAAACTGATTGGTGAACTAACTACTATGGGAGTACAGATTGATCAAGATGATGTAAACAGAAAGTTCTTAAGGTCCCTTGGAGATGAATGGACCATGTACACTGTTTCATTCAGACAAAATGAACAATTGGAAGAGAAAGAACTTGATGATCTGTATAATGACCTGAGAGTATTTGAAGTTGAGGTGGAGGCAAAGAAGAAACCTTCTGGATATATTCATAATGCTGCACTCCTATCAGCATCAATTGATTCTACTGCTAACCCTGAATCAGTTAATGCTGCTAATGGAGCAAATCAAGAAAAAGGCACTGATTCTGTGTTTGAAGCCTTTTTTGCCAGCCATGGAAATTCCTCCTTAATTAATGATGATTTGGAACAACTTCATCCTGATGATCTGGAAGAGATGGATATTAAATGGTAGATGGCCATGCTTTCCATGAGGGTGAAGAAGTTCATAAAGAGGACTAGGAGGAACAACTTCTCCCAAAGAAGAGAAGATGGAGCAGGGTTTGATAAATCAAAGGTGGAGTGTTACAAATGCCATCTGAAGGGACACTTTGCCAGGGAATGCAGAAGTGGAGTGTCTCACAACAACAATCACCAACAAGCACAGTCTGGAAACCTCAACCATAACAGAAACTTTGCTCAAGCCCTTGTTTCTCAACAAGGAATGGGGTTTGACTGGAGTGATCAAGCAGAAGAGACTATCCAAAATCAAGCTCTTATGGCTGAAGTATCTGATCTCCCATCTGAGGTAAGTTCTAATCTCTATTCTAAAACTTGCATAGACACTGTTAAAAGGTACAGGGATCACAACCAGAAGATGAGTGATGACCTTAAGAGATTAGAAAAGGATATAAAGGACTATGTGAGAATTGTTGAGAGATTTGAGGAACAGATTAAAGGTTTTCAAGCCAATGAACTTCAACACTCATATGACACCAATTACTGGAAGTGGGAGAAAAAGGATCTAGAACTTAAACTGACCAAATCTAAAGAGGAGAGTGAAAAACTGAGAGAGGAGCTAACCAAGGTTAAGCTTGATGTAGAAAAGTTTTCCAATGCTTCTAAAGCAATGGACTCTTTACTACAAACTCAGATTCATGATAAGTTGAGAAGAGGAATTGGGTATAATGCCACACCACCACCATATAACAACAATTACATCCCTCCTACCTCAGACTTGCTAGAAACCAAAGATAGGAAGGACTTGCCTGAGGGAGCTACTGAGATAGATCCCTTAGATGAGGTAGTTGTTGAAGGGAAGACTGAGGAAGACGTTGGCAAGAGTAAGGAGAACAAAGTGAGTGGTGAGATTCCTCTAGAGAATAACATTATCACCAATGAAGACTGTGGAAGGGCTTGGATCAAATCCAAGAACATAGAGAAGACAGAGGGAAAGTCTGGTAAGGTCCATTACAAACAGACCACAGTTGTAAATCCAGGTCCTTGCAAACAGTGTGCATGTAAGAAGAATGAGCCCCAAAAACATGATAAAAACATGGGAAATCAAAGAAACTGGAATAATCAGTGGGCACAAAAACAAGGGGTTGATTTGAGTAAAATCATTAGACCAAAACCTTGTTTTATCTGTGGCAAATTGAACCATCTTGCCAAAAACTGTTATTTCAACCCTATGAACCAAAGGATGAACTGTCAAAGATCTATGCAAAAACCCTTTGGTTATAGGAAGAAGGTTGAAAGGAAACATGTGACTAAGAAAACTTTAAATCTAAAAGCCACATGAAGAAAAAGTCTGTTAAAGAAAGTGTCAATATGTGGGTTCCTAAAAGCACTAAAACTGTTAGTACTGATACTTCAAATAGTGCTGCTGACAATGATAGTGCTGCTAGAAGTAATACTACTGCTGACATTGTTAGTACTTCTTCAAAAGTTAATACTGCTAACTCTGTTAGTGCTGCTAATAAGGTTAGTACTGCTAAACCTGTTAGTACTGCTAACTCTGTTAGTACTGCTAACTCTGTTAGTGCTTCCAAAGTTAGTACTGCTTCTAGTGTTTGTGCTGCTAAGCCAATCATATTGACAAAGTACTCTAATAAAGAGTGCTCTGAGTTTAAAAACCTCATAAAAAAGGAATGTAAATACTTTGATGAGAAAGGGAGACCCAAGACCACTTTGGCTTGGGTCCCCAATCAATACTAATTGTTTAATCTTATGTGTAGGGAAACCAACAGCTCAAGGGGAAGGGTATTTGGCATGTTGATAGTGGTTGCTCAAGGCACATGATAGGGAACATGTCATGCCTCAAGAATTTCAAGAAAATTGATGGTGGGCATGTTTCCTTTGGTAATACTCCATATGGAGGTAAGATAAGTGGTAAAGGGGATGTAACCAAAGATAAAATGACCTTTGAAGATGTATTCTATGTTGAGCAGTTAAGGTACAACCTGTTAAGTGTATCACAGGTTTGTGACAAACAACATAGTATATTATTTACTGATTCTGAATGCATTATCCTTGCTCCTGGATTCAAAGTAGTTGATGAAAAGATGATACTTAAGAACTCCCAGAAAGGATAATGTATATTGCTTAGATATGGAAAGTGTTTCAACTGATTCATCCCTAAATTGTCTTGTTTCAAAAGCTTCTTTGGATGAATCATCACTTTGGTACAGAAGGATGTGTCACATAAACTTTAAAACAATGAATAAACTTGTTAAAAACAACCTTGTAAGAGGTTTACCGTCCAAAGTCTTTTCATGTGATGATCATTGTGTTGCCTGTCTCAAAGGCAAACAACACAAAACTTCTCATAACTCCAAAGAGTTGAACACAATCTCTAATTCTCTTCAGTTGTTGCATATGGATCTGTTTGGTCCTACAAATGTTATGAGTATTGGTAAGAAATCATTCTGCCTAGTTATTGTTGATGATTACTCTAGATTTACTTGGGTATATTTTCTAAGGACTAAGGATGAGACAAGTGGACTGATCAAATCCTTTATTCTAAGAATTGAAAACCAAACTAATCAAAAGGTAAAAGTCATTAGGTCAGACAATGGTACTGAATTTAAAAATCATGACCTAAACACGTTTTGTGAGGAAAAAGGAATTGAGAGGCAATACAGTGCTCCTAGGACTCCACAACAAAATGGTGTTGCTGAGAGAAGGAATAGGACACTGATTGAAGCTGCTAGATCTCTGTTGGCAGATTCAAAACTTCCAATTACTTTCTGGGCTGAAGCAATTAATACTGCTTGCTATGTCCAAAACAGAGTTTTAGTAGTCAAGCCTAAAAACAAGACACCATATGAGCTTTTAAATAAAAGAAAACCTTTTATTGGATTCTTCAAACCATTTGGATGTCCTTGTACCATTTTCAATACTAAAACTCACTTAGGAAAGGTTGATAACTAGGCAGATGATGGTTTTCTTGTTGGTTACTCATCTCAGAGTAAGGCTTACAGAGTTTTCAATACTTCTTCTAGAATAATTGAGGAAAGTGATAATGTCAAGTGCAATGAGAACACACCAAATCCTATTGGATCTGGTCCTCAGTGGTTATTTGACATTGATTCACTAACTAACTCTTTGGGTTTTAGTAGTGATTATCATGCAGGTTCAGGAAGTGGAGGATCAGGGGATGAACAAGTACAAGTACAAGACATTATTCCTTAGTCTGTGATTTTTCCCATACCTACAATAGAGCCTGTTGATGTCTGTGCAAAGGAAACTATGACTGAACCAATTCAGAGTGAAGAAGAAGGAAGAGATGAGAAGAATCAAGTGCATGAAGAGCCAGAAGCAGCTGATGAGATCCCCTCAGCTGACTTAAATGATTCCAATATGGATGTGGGAATCAATGAAGAACCTAGTCATCAGACTATAACTCAAAAGAATCATCCTCCAGAGCTGGTCATAGGAAACATCTCTTCTCCTATGATAACAAGGAATCAAAGCAGACTTCAAGAGCTACAGTATCAGCAACACACAATACTCTCTTGCTTTCTATCTCAGATTGAGCCTAAGAAGGTTTATGATGCAATGAAAGATTCCAGTTGGATAGAAGCTATGCAAGAAGAGATACTGCAGTTCAAATTGCAAGAAGTTTGGGACTTGGTGGACCTTCCAAAAGGTCATAGAGCTATTGGCACCAAGTGGATTTTCAGGAATAAAAAGGATGAGAGAGGAATTGTGATAAGGAACAAAGCAAGGCTGGTGGCACAAGGGTACACTCAAGAAGAAGGCATTGACTATGAAGAAGTGTTTGCTCCAGTGGCAAGGGTAGAGGCAATTAGGCTATTTCTAGCATATGCCTCATACATGAAGTTCAAGGTATACCAAATGGATGTGAAGAGTGCCTTTCTTTATGGTACAATTGATGAAGAAGTATATGTCTGTCAGCCCCCTGGATTTGAAAATCCATCATATCCAGACAAAGTATACAAACTGAAGAAAGCACTTTATGGTCTTCATCAAGCCCCAAGAGCATGGTATGATACACTGTCTACTTATCTCCTGGAGAATGGGTTTGAAAGAGGAATAATTGACAAGACCCTCTTCATTAAAAGAAGTAAGAAGGACATCCTATTGGTTCAGATTTATGTGGATGATATCATCTTTGGATCCACAAAAGATCAGATGTGTAGAGATTTTGAAAAGTTAATGCATAAGAGCTTTAAAATGAGTTCAATGGGTGAACTTACCTTCTTCCTTGGGCTTCAAGTGAAACAGAAGAAAGATGGGATTTTCATAAGCCAATCAAAATATGTGAAAGACATCCTGGACAAATATGGTTTGTCAGACTCAAAGCCAGCAAGCACACCTATGGAGACTCATAAACAGATCACTGCTGATCTTGAGGGGGAGGATGTTGATGTCCATCTATATAGATCAATGATTGGATCTCTCATGTATTTCACAGCCTCAAGACCAGACATCATGTTTCCAGTGTGTTTGTGTGCCAGATTCCAAGTCAAGCCAAATCAATCACATCTTGAAGCTGTTAAAAGGATTTTCAGATACTTAAGAGGGCAACCTAGATTAGGTCTTTGGTATCCTTATGAATCCAACTTTGACTTGATTTCTTATTCAGATAGTGACTTAGGAGGTGCTAACATGGACAGAAAGTCTACTTCAGGTGGATGTCAACTTTTGGGTGCCAGACTAGTATCTTGGCAGTGTAAGAAACAAACCACAGTGTCCTTATCAACCACAGAAGCTGAGTATATTGTTGCTGCAAGTTGCTGCTCTCAAGTTCTATGGATTCAGAATCAGATGCTGGACTATGGGGTAACCTTTCTTCACACTTCAATCTTCTATGACAATAGCAGTGCTATAAGCATTGTTAACAATCTAGTCAAGCACTCCAAAACAAAGCACATTGAGATCAGGTATCACTTTATCAGAGATTGTAATGAAAATAAGCTAATTCAAGTTGCTAAAGTTCATACTGACAACCAGTTTGCTGATCTATTCACTAAAGCTTTTGATGTGGGTAGATTCACTTTCTTGGTCACAAGTGTGGGCATGATCAACTCTGAATGAGCTCATGTTTTTAAAAAGTGGTTGCATACCTGTTATTGGTTTATTCTTTGGTGCTACTAACATATTTCTCAGAAAGTAGTTACCTTACTCAGAGTACCTCAAGCTTCAAAAAGTGTAAGTATAGTTAATACTGCCAGTACAGTTTTAATACTGCCAGTGCACAGTTAATACTGCTAGTAGTTAATACTGCTCTCAGTTAATACTGCTAGTTAGTTAATAATGCTAGTAGTTAATACTGCTCTCAGTTAATAATGCTCTCAGTTAATACTGCTAGTTAGTTAATACTGCTAGTTAGTTAATACTGCTAGGTGTTAATACTGCTTATGTCCCGAATCATATAAATACCCTTTTTGCCCGCCCAAAAGTTCATAACGACTCTTTGCTTTCTATTCATCTGCTCTCTAACCCTTTTCTCTCAAAGCACTAAGTGTTGCAGTACAGATTACTCAAGCACAATGGCATCCATGTCATTCATTGATGAGCACAACGAGATTGCGATGCTACAGAAGCCGAAACAAGCTGCTGTATTCCACCAGATTGTGGATTTTCTCAAGTCCAACCACATTGCCCATGCTCTTACTGTGTCACCAACTATCTACATAGAGCATCAAAGACAATTCTAGGCGAATGCCACCGTAGTCACAGAGAATGGTGTGCAGATAATCAAGACAAGGGTGTGTGACAAACCCTTGTCAGTTTCTGAAGAGGTGATACGCATATGTCTACATCTAGAAGATGCTGCAGGTATTACTTCCATTCCAAATGAGGACTTGTTCTCAAACCTTTCAAGAATGGGGTATGGAGGCCAATTGGGTGGTTTCAAATTCTCTAAAGCCAAATTTTATACCCAATGGCGTTTTCTTGTTCATACCCTGATGCAATGTATTTCCAAAAAGACTACTGGATGGAGTGAGTTCAGCAGTACCATTGCTTATGCTTGGTCTGCTTGGCCACTACCAGAAAGTACAATTTCTCAAGAATGATTTTCAGTGATCTTCTATCAAACTTGGGAAGCAAAAAGAGTTTTTATATGTACCCAAGGTTTGTACAGGAAGTGATAACCCATGAATTGATGGATATACCTCACTTTGATGAGGTATATGTACCCAAAATTCCCAAAGGTAAGGTATTTTCAAACATGAAGAGATCTCCATTGGACTCGGAAGGAGTTGCCACCCCATTGTTCTCCACAATGATGGTGGTGTCCCACAATGAAGAAGATATGGCAGCAGGGTCAAGGCCCTCATTAGACCATCCCACAGCTAGCCAATCCCAACCTTCACCCTCCATATCAATCCCTCAGTCTCTTGTTCAAAAGCCAACTTCTCCAATAACCCAAACTTACATAAGGAAAAAGGAAAAGAAGGCTCGTTCCCTTATTGTACCTTCATCCACTAAGCCTTTAAGCTCTCTAATGGAGAATTCTCCATTAGAGAATATCTACAGGGAAACCACAGGGGTGTCTCCCAACCCCAAGGAGGTGCTCACTGAGGTGATGTTTGAGCATATGGGCGCTAAGGCTGCCACTACTCCTGCTAGCACAGAGGAGGTCAGTGGTAACATAAATAAGACCTTCCCCATGGCAACTTTGGGTGAGCAATCATCCAAAGGTCCCTGGTGCCAAGAAACCAAGGGGGTGGAGAGTGCTTCTGCTAGGCAGAAGGCTTCCACTACTAAAAGATCCCATGATCCTTCAAAAGGGGGTAACACTCTTGGAGAAGGTGAGGACAAATATAACTACCAAGAATTGATGGATGCTATGGGAAATATCAACTTGGATGTCATCAACCAAGGAAAAGACATAGAAGAGCTGAAACTAATAGTCCTGTCTCAACAAGCTCAGATTTCAAAACTGAAGAACTTGGTGAAGAGATTGGTCCAGAAAAAGAGGAAGAAACAGTTTGTGCTTAGAAGAAGGAAACCAGTAACTGATGCTCCCAAAAAGGGGGAGTCAGAAGCTGAGGATAAATTGGAAGATGATACAGATAAGGGGGAGAAACATAGTGTTGAGGGGGAGATTGATGAAGTAAGTAAAGAAACAGCACAAGCAGCAGAAACATCAACCAGAGCAGCAGTAAAAAAGCAAGCAGCAGTAACATTTAATGCTGCTAGTTCAAGCCAAGCAGCAGAAACTGTTACTACTGCTGAACTGAAAGAAGCAGCAGAAATAGTGCAAGAAGTTCTGACAGATCTTGAGATTGCAGAAACCTTAATCAAAGCCAAACATGATACTCACAAGGTCATCTCAAAGGCCAAAGGAGTTGTCATCAAAGAACAAGGTGAAGTGATCAAGAAAGCTAGTGTTGAGAAGAAAGCTTCAAGCAAAGATAAAGGCAAAGCTAAAATGGTGGAATCTGATCAACCAATCAAAAAGCAAAAGTTGGTTGAGTCAGATGAAGCTTTGGCCAGGAAGATGCAAGCTGATATTGAGAAAGAAGAAAGGGCTCAAGTTGAAAAGGACAGGGAAATGGCTAAGGCTCTGGCTGCAGAATTAAATGAGGCTTATCAACAAAGTCTGGCAACTGAAATGGCATAGAAGAAAGCTGCAACCTTGAAGAAATCTGTGGTGGTAAAAACAGCTGCAAAGAAGAGACAACCCTCAAAGACTTACCTTGGTACCTAAGAGAGAAACAAGATGATTATATTTCTCAAAGGTGCTGTAGGAGTCAGAAAGGAGATGTTCTCAAAGATGACATTTGAGCAGATTAAAGAGCTGTACAATTCTGAAATGACAAAGCTCCAAGGGAATGAAACTGCCAGGATGGAAATTGAGAAGAAAATGAAAGAAAACAATGACTTCATGATAGAAAAACCTTTTCCAGATGAGCAAGAAACACCATCAAAGAAAGAAGCCACTCTTGGTGAAAGTCTAAGGACTTTAAAAAGAACCAAGATGATGGCAAGGAGAAAGTCAACCAAGAAGCCTAGAATAGCTACTGAAGAAGCTGAGAAGGTTGCTGAAGAAGAAGGGGCACCTAAGCCATCTGAACAGAAAGAACCAGCAAGAACTGATGATGTAAATACGTACATGGTAGTGATGGAAAAAGTGCCTGAACCAATTTCAGCTGAACCTGTTGGATTTAAGCCACCTGAGGTTATTCTATGGGATACAATGAAGGTGGATGGAAAGGAATACATAAGGCTTAAAAGAAAAGATGAAAAGCATGAAGTGTATAATACTTGGGCAAAGATTGTAAGAACATGCTCCAGGTCAGATCTAGAAGAGATGTATGAAATAGGAATGAAGTTGTATGCAGATCAATTGAAAGCTCCAGGGATTTCAATAACAAAACTTGTGATGGAGTATCTGTGTATGATGTTCAAGCCTGAAGAAGTGGAGCATTTAATCAGGAATGTTTTTCAAAAAGTCACCAACTGGACTCTATATGAAACTAGTGGAGTATATGCTTTGACTATGGATTCAAATCACATAGAATACTTCCTAGTGGATAGAGTATACAAGCACAGCAGACTGAATCTGCACGCAATGCTGAAAAAGAAGCTTGGATGTGCTCCAAATTCAGAAATGGCAAAATATCTGATTCAAAGAACAATCAATCAGAGTTTGGGGTTGGATGTTAATATAGGAGTATGAACTATGAAGTTTTGGGAGCATCTAAAAGAAGATCATCTGAAGAACTTGACTTCTCTTCCTAAAAGTCAAGTTAGGGGGAGATTGTTGGGAAATTCAGAAATGCACAAGTACAGTTAATGCTGCTAGAAGAACTTGATTAATACTTCTGAGAATTAATGCTGCTGAGTGAAGTTAATACTGCTGACAAGATTAGTACTGCTAGTAGTTAGTACTATTGAACATTAATACTGCTCAAAGTATTAATGCTGTTGAAGACTTAGTGCTGCTTAAGAGATAATCAAGATTCGTGCAGATCAAATTTGAAGATTATGGAAAGCTTGGAGATAAAGATGGAAGATTATTTTGAAGATCTTTTATTTTTTTGTAATTATCTTTTATCTTCAGTATATAGAGAATAGTTTAGAATTGATAGAATATAGAATTCTGAATTTTTGTTTTCATAGAGAGAATCAACCTCAAGGTTTGTAATCCTAATTCTAGAGAAGTAGAATTCGTATTGGTGAGTCTGTTCATCAATATTGAGGTTGAGTGTTGAATCTTGTAGCTTTATAATCATTCAATAAAGTTTACAAGTTGTTATTCTGATTCACTATTTCATTGAATATTAAAGTGTTATTCCGCAAACTTCTTTAATATTGTTTCTGAGTGTTTATTCTTGTTTAGAATTAAGATCCTGACATTTTCTTTTGTCTTTAGCACATAAATCAACTTTATCTACAACCCCTTTCTTAGTTTATTAATATTCAATAACTCCTTTTATTTATTTCTTTATTATTAGAATCCAGCAACTCTTTTTTTATTAAAATTTCAGCAACTATTATTTATTTGTTTTTATTAATTAAAGTAGGTTGTTACATGTGTGCCTCTGTATGTAAGCCAGAAAAATCTTAATTCATGAGACCTGATAGTGACTTGAAATTTAGGATTTGAGGTGAAAAACCTCAACAGAGTGAGAGATGAAATCCTCTTGGTCTTCTCACTTCTGGATCGAGGATTTGATTGGGTTAAATAAAGAAAAAAAGTTTATTGGATTATCTAAATGCAAAAAGGGTTAGGACATTTTTTCCCTTGACTGTTAATAGCATTTAACGGAGGGTATGGATGGAAGGTGTCATAAGGACCATAATTGAAATAGAATGGAAACCACAATGACCAAACTTGTAATTAGTTTGAAAGAGGGACTACTCTTGATGATGGGTGGAAACCACAGAGACCAAAATTGTAATTTATTATGTCTATTTGATTAGACATAAATATGAAGCATTTAAAATATTCAAAGAATTTCAAAGTGAAGTCCAACATCAGCTTGGGAAAACAATAAAAGTCATCCGATCTGATCATGGTGGTGAATATTTAAGCCATGAGTTCAGTGATCATCTAAAAGATTGTGGGATCATCTCACAATTAACTCCACCTGGAACACCACAACATAATGGTGTATCCGAAAGGAGAAAACGAACTCTACTTGACATGGTTCGATTGATGACGAATTGCACTACTCTCCCAATATCTTTTTGGGGTCATACCGTGTTAACTACTGCATGCATACTGAATATGGTTCCAACCAAGAAAGTCAAGAAGACACCATACGAGCTATGGAATGGAAGAGTTCCAAATTTGTCTTACTTGAAGGTTTGGGATTGTGAGGCCTACGTACGACCTGAGACAACCAATAAATTAGAACCCAGATCTGAAAATTGTATTTTTGTGGGATACCCTAAGAAAACGAGGGGTTATTATTTCTATCTCAATGCCGAAAACAAAGTGTTTGTTGCTAGGCGTGATGAATTTTTAGAAAATAAGTTTCTATCAATAGAAACTAGTGGGAGACAGATAGAATTTGGGGAAATTCCAGAACCACAAGAGGTTGGGACTAGTACTTGATAGGCAGGTTTACACCCCCCTAATCTAACCGCAAGTGTACAGGTCGAATCAAGTAATATGTACTTGGAAGTACGAGTATCGAACCAAGGGAACTAGGAACTGAATATCACAATGACTATATTCACTATTAACTGAACGATCCAAAAGGTTGAATTTTTGATGATTAACTAATAACTAAATTAATAAAAATAAACTCTAGAATAAAGGCGAGAATAAAGTTGGAAACTTTTTCGGGAAGAAAGCAGTTGAGGGTTGGAAATCCTATGGTTTCCACTAATGAACAATGTTCTTGAAAATAATTATCAGTTAAACCCTTTAATGAAAATCTAATCTTTAAAATCACCGTTGTTCTTTCTCAAGCAACAACGGATTTTATTTTGAAAGCACAAGTCTCATCTCTCGATCTTAACACATGAATTCAAAACACATTAAGTTCCAGATTAACATGATACTAAGGTTTAATTGGTATATCTCTATCCAATTTCTCACCCTAGGCATATAATTCTAATTATTGTTAACAATTAATTCTCTCGAATTTAATCTATAACGAACAAATCAGATGAAAGTTGATCAGACTCACAAAAGCATTAAAACCCAAATTATATTCTTCATTAGTTAGGAAAAACTGATAAAAATCCCAAATTACATGTTCATAAGCTTAAACCAAAATCAAACCAACCCCCAACATCTAAAGATTAGTTCATGTCGGGGGTATTAAACAAGAAAGTAGTAGAAGTAGTCATAGATCTAAGAAAAATCTCTCGAAGAATCAAAGATTGAAACACTCCCTTTGATATGTAATACCGACGAAGAATTAGAAGAATCTGTGTAAGAATCGTGACCCAAGATGTTTCCTCCTTTCAATTCGGTGTTTTCCTCTTGTAAAAATCGCCCCAAAGTCGTCTCCTTGCTTCCTCCCGTTTCCATGTTGATAATGATATGATAAGTCCCCCAAAACCTAAGAGATAGTCATTAAAAACGTCCAACACCTTCTCGTGGGTTGACCCGTAGGTTAGCTTCAGCAACTCACGAAGAAAGGTACCCTAATTTTCATTCTGGTAGCTTGCTCCGTGGGTTCAGCTTCAGCAACCCACATCAAAAGGTACTTCAGCCACTGATTTTTGCTTACAACTGGGCTTGAAAAATCCTTCTTAACTTCACTTTTTCACCGGCCACTTCTCGGGTTTGGACTTGACGGACATTATGCTCGATTATCGTTCGGGAAAGTACTTTTCACCTTCATTCTTGGCTATATCATAACATGATGCATAATCCTGAAACACTTGATTTAAATTATAAAACTCTACTAATTTCACTTGGAATTAAGCACTTTTACCCGGTTAATGATATAAAATAACACCATAAATTAGTGTTATCAACAACCCCAAACCGAGCGTTGCTTGTCCCCAAGCAAATTAGCGTCAATAAAAACACAAACTTAAACCAAGCATGCAATTATAAATGAACCGGACCACGAGTATATCTATCGGTTAGCAATCATGGGTGTCAAGCAATAACAATTTAAGTGGATGAAACAACCGGTATTCATTATTCAACAAAGGTATTAGAGTCATGAACATTAAAAATCGAACTAAGAATAGTGACACCATACCTAATCACAACCAAGTCCTCACACTTTTGGGGAGGATTTCGCCTCGACCCTACCTCACGAAATACTCTCTTTACGCTCGAACCCTAGGTTATTGCACATGTTGTTCATGACTTTGGAGTTTATGTACAAAAATTCACAAGATATTAGCATGAACAACTAAACAAGAAAAACGCACAAATGTCCAAAGAAGTGATCTCAGAAGAAATCAAGTAACAAGACTAGGACTATTAATGCTATTCTGTCTATCCTCCTACACTTGCCAAAAGATCATCCAGATCTTTGTAAATGTTGTAATGGGGCTAGGCTTATGGCTAGGAAACGAAGGTAAACGGATCAAAATCCTCAATGTGGCATTGAATGAACAACTAGTTTCAATCCATTCTTCCCGGTGAGTTTCCTTCTTTTCACTTTAAATCCCATTTTGATCCTTTACATTGGTGTTTCTTTTCACACCCTTTTCTCTTTTTCTTTTTCTTTTTCTTTTTCTTTCTTTCTCTCTTTTTTTTCATAGTCTTTATTACTGTTGCCACTGCTGTTTTTTTTTCTTTTTTTCAGCTGTTAGACCCATTTTGGTCTTTTCGCTCTTTCTAGAACTAGCTTTCAATACCACTTTTGCTTTTTCCTACCCCTTTCCGTTGTTCCCTACCAGTTGTTCATTCATGACACATGTTCGGATGCGGGTAGGTTGACAATCAGGCTGGGGGTTAGATGAATGGGTTAAGAAAGAATTTAATCATTGTATGGCTGCAAAAGGGCTTAGGTGCACACAATAGAAAGGAACGTAAGATAAAGAATTCAATATTTATTTAACATACAATGCCTGGAATAATCTCTTAGGGTCTGTAATTCAGATAAGACTGAATTGACACTTAATATCCTTATGGTTGTCTTTGCTACTCAATGCAATATTATAGTGAGATCAAACTATAATCACGACAAAGAATCCGAATAAGTGTATATGATTTAAGTGCATAATTCTCTCGCAATAAATTGTACGTTATTGGGTTCAAAATTTCTCTCGGGTGGTCTCCACTAATGTCCCCTATTCGTGCAATTTCCTGATTATTTTTAGGACTATATCTCCGCTCCTAGATTCTCAGAACAATGTAAAGTTATCTAAATGCCTAGGTGCTTCATGAATTCTAGTGTTCACTATCCTAAGAAAATGAAATTTATGATATGCTTGACAAACTTGTGATAATTACGCAATTAACGTGCAATACCATAGAACACCCGATAGTATGTCCCGATCTACATCCCCAAACCTTACCGGCACAGTGTCCCCAATGTGCAAGTTTGGTTTGAGTTTGCAATAAAGCTGTAGATGCAAAGAAACTTGACAGAAGATGTATGCAACATAAGAGATAATAGAAGTCTTACCCGTGTTCGTGCTAGGTGATGTGAATAGTACGTCTACACGATTACAGTTATCCGAATTCAAATTAATTGACGATACAAGTACCAAGTTCACAAAATTAATGAAGTCACAAATGGGCTTCAAGTGGTACGGTGTGAGTCCAAACTTCTGCTATTTCGGCGATGATGTGGTCTAGCTTTGCTTCCAACCTGGAGAAGTATGGTGGTGTGGTGTGATATGGGTGAACAACTAGCTGCTGTGGCGGTGTGGATGGTGGCTCATCCTCGTCTGCGGCTTCTACCTCGTAGTTTATGTGCTCGTACTCTAGCATCTTCTTCCTCTCCATCTTGAGGGTGTGGTGGTAGTGGGTCGAGTTTCGGGGTGTTTCCTGCAATTCGGTGGAAATATTAGTACACAGTGAGAATAGATGGTCACCCCAAACCTAGACCTTGGTCTAGGTTTACTCTTGGTAAAGACGGAAAGTGGGTCAAAGATTGACGACCCCAAACCTATGTTAGGACATAGGTTTCAATGATGTACAACCATCGTGTAACACCCTAAAATCAGAGTAAATTAAAACTTCATAAATAAGGAAATAAGACAACTACATTGATATAAACCTCTCGAAAAGGTGTGTCAGTCCTTAAGACTTTACAAAAACCTGTACGGATTTAGAGTTCACCAACAGACTAATCTAACATAACTATCTGGATTACATCAGTTGACATCCATTAATCATCAAAAGAATGGGACTTAACAATGCCCAACTATCAATACTTTAATCCTCTCAAAAAGCCCCGAGACTGAAAATGAATTCCCAGATCAAATCAAGCAAACTAAACAATCTCAATCAAGATTTATGGTTTAACAATATTCAAGATCTAGAGAGAGAGTAGTGAGAGAAAGTAAATCTGATTATGACAATGAAAGCTCTTAGTGTTACATGATTACCAACAAAACAAACTATTTATATGGACTATTAAACTCTCAAGTAATCCATCTAAACTCTCAAGTAACTTGAATAAACTCTCAAGTACTTAAAAACACTCTAAGGCTTATGTTGACTTTCTACATTTTGACTATCATTGACTATTCAAGTATAAAAGCTTTTACATGACTTTTCTCACTAAATCTTGGATACAATTTAATACACTAACATTCTCCCCCTTTGTATTCAAGATTTAAAAAAATTGACACTTGTCTTCAACGTTTGATTCTTCAACTTTTATCTCTGACATCTTTAAAACTTTGAAGCTCTGGCAATCTTCAGCCTTTCAGTCTTTGAAGAGTCTTGAAAAGTCTTTAACACTTTGCAGCTTTGGAAAGTCAACAAGTCTTGAAAACGAATCATTTAAAGTCTTCAAACAATACTATGAAAACTTCATCTTTGAAACTTCTTTAAACTTCTTTGAAAAATTTCGAACTTCTTGAAGCTTTGAGGAATCTTTGAACTTTGTATCTTCATCACTCTGATCTCTTTATCGTCTTTGGAAAAACAAACTTTGACTCATCTTTGATAAACTGTATCTTCATCTCAGTAATCTCCGATCAGTCTTCAGAAACATAAACTTTCACGACTCATCTTAACTTTGACTTGTCTTCAGAAATCTTTGAGAATGATTTCTTTTCATCTGATTTGAACTTTTCAGAAAATTCATCACAAGTCTTGACATTATAACTCTGGAATTCCTTGAAATTGATCTCTGTAGATTTCTCCCCCTTTTTGATGATTGTGAGCACCATAATCATCAAAACTTTCTCAATTTCAGCACTTTCTTTGAATCTCCTCCTTTTTCAAATATTCTCCCCCCTTTGAGATACATTTGACATTCTCCGCTCTTTGATCTGAATAGTTGAATCATGAACTGTGTATACCTGAATCTTTTCAAATTCAGATATAATTAACGTTGTAACCCTGATTCAACAAATGAAACAGTTAGAAGTGTCTGTCAGTAACACAGAGTTACTGTGTACAACGAATGTACAATTTAAGGAGCTGGTTTGATGATGACTCCCCAGGACTTCCATTCTATCATTGAAAAACACAAGGTAATTCTATGAATGTTCTGACAGAAAAACAAATTTTCTGTGTGCTCGTGCTTGTGTACGAAAGAATTTAGCACAATGATTGTGTTTCATAAGGCTCAAATTCTGTAAACCGTTGAGACAACAACATATATTACACGGACTCAATGTGCATGAAAGAGGTGCGAAGGTGGGGCAACTTTCCTTCTTTTTCAATATCTAAATCTTCCGAGTGAAGATTAGATAGCATATATGCTGCGTCCCCAAAGAAAATGAAACATTTCTTTGTTAAGAAAGAAACGAGTGGCTGGTGGGGTAATTGCAAGAGTTGGCATGGGCTCACTGCCCGTTTCAATGATGGTCACCAAAGAATGTGAACCAATCAGATTTTGTGGCTGCCCGGCTCAGAAAGTGGTTGGTGCAGAGTTCTGATATTCTTTTAACTCTGTTCTCACACCCTCTTTCTTTTTGACATTTAGCTCACTTCTAACCAAACTCTCATTTTCATTTTTCCGCTCCACACAATAAGAAAAACTCAACCGGATGAGTTATCTCCCCCACTCTTTGATTTTGACCCCTCACCCCTCATTCACTCAAGGATAACTTCCTGGGTAGGAAACACTGGTTTGCGTGAATCCATGGAAGTTCTGTTTAAGCTCACACATGAATCCCATGTAAGTCCTAAAAAGAATGGTTGCTCAACAGTTTAACTTGAACAGTTAAGCTCAAAATGATAATATTGTCAGAATGTATGCTCATTTAAAATTAAGAATGAAATTTGAGCATTTGAACAATGAAGATCCCTCAAAACAAGAATATTGAATAAATGAAATGAAATCAAGAGAATTGTTTTGAGAATCTGACAATGTATCAATCAGATCAAATAAAATGGTTAGGGTATCAAAGAAATTGATGGTTTGTTTATATGATCGAATATAAACAATTTAACAATGAAAGCACAAATTAGAAATGATGATTGATGATCAACAACATTTGAAAGCAAACGAGGGTATTACCATCGGAAAATTGTTTCTTTATGAGACATGGTAATAACAAATTCAAATGAAGTACTGAACCGATATGTGTGAATACTTTACAGTATATAGACAAGATAATACACAAGTATTGATCTTTGGAAACACACGGTCAGTTAAACATTAAAGCTCAATAATGAAAAACATTTAAAATCACACTTCTTAATTCATGAAATCTTTTGAGAATAGAGAAGTGGTTTGAACATTTAAGAAATTGTTTTTCATGTTTGAAAGTTGTTCTTCTTTCAAACAATCAGAGATATAGATCAGAAGATATTTACCTTTAAGCTCCCCCTCAAATCATGATAGAATGATTTAGGTCAGATAAGCTCCCCCTGGATATTTTGCATAATATCCTTATCTGAACATTGAAAAACGGGTCCTGATCTGTCATGTGATCAGAAGCCACAATCTTTAACATTGAAATACGGGTCTTGAACTGTATTATTCAAGAGCCATAACTCTTTGACTTTAAAGTCCGAGTCCTGAGTTGATTTACTTAGAAGTCAAACATCTTGCTCCCCCTTAAACTTTAGGTGCCTGCAACGCAATTTTAGCTTTTGGTACCCACTGGTATTTGGGTCCTGATGTGTTAGTTGCAGTTTTGTGGGGGTTACATAATAAGAACCATACCAGTAATTAACAAAATTCTTACTTCCAAAGTCATGTGCTCCACAGTAAGAACAACAGATTTTCTTCTGAGCAACCCTGATCAAGTGATTAGTAGAGTAAAACATATCAGGATTACCAAAAGATTTACCCTTATGCACACTGTTCTTTTTGGCATTGGTTGTGGATGCAGATACTTTGTCTTTCTTCTTTTCTTCTGAAGAATCCTTCACTCGCCAGACCATCTGATTTTTCTTAGATTGCTTGCCAAGAGATTTGACATAGAAGTTCGCTGAACCATCAACAGATTTGTCATAAAATAGATTTGATGGTTGAATCTGACTTGATTTGACAATTTTGGGTTTGACACTGTTCTTTTTGAAAACATTTTTCTCATGAATAGAACTTGAAGCTGTTTTGAAAGAACAGACTGATTCTGTTGAGTTATCAACAGGTGATTGACTAATCACATCAGCTGAAATCTTTTCTGATAAATTGACGTTTGCAGCTTTCAAGTCTTTTATCTTTTTAGATAAAATGTTTCTTTCAGAAGTAAGTGTGTCAAACTTCTGTTTCAAATCAGATCTAGCCATCTGTTCTTTTAGAATTTCTGATGACAGAACAGATAATTTGGATGTGAGCTTAGATATTTCAGATTCAAAATATGAACGTTCTTGCTCAAAATCTGTTTCCAAGTTCTTGTTTTTCTCAGAAATATCCTTGAAAATCCCAGTATTTCTCTTTTCTGCGTTTTTCTTTTCAAGCTCATAAGACCTCTTGTTTTCTTTAAAGCATTTTCTTTCTTTCTCAAGTAGGTCTTGTAAAGTGGAAATCTGGTTGGGAAGTTCAGTAATTTTATTTTCAAGAACTTGTTTCTCTTTAGCAAATATATCCCGTTCAGTTATCAAAATCTTTTCAATGTCAGACACTTGCTTTGAAAGTTTAAGGCATCTAAGCTCTAAATCCTTCTTTTCTTGGTTAGCTTTCTTGGAAAGTTCAGAAATCTTTTGAGTAGAAGATGTCTCCAGTTTTGATTTTTCTTTATCTGCTTGGATGCTTTTTATTAATTCAACATTCTGTATTTCCAAGGCAGATATCTTGTCTTCAAAAGCCGTAAACTTTTGTTGAAGCTCAACTGATTTAGCTTGGAAATCTGATGATTTCTGTTCAGTTTTCTTCAGTTGGCTTTGAAGTTTTTCAATCTTTTTCTCTTTCAATTTTAATTCTTTTTCACATGTGACAATTGTTTTTTCTTTTAAAACAATGATTTTCTCTCTTTCTTTAATCTCTTTCTCTTTCTCTCTTATGTCTGTCTCTTTCTCTCTTATCTCGTTTTCTTTTGCACTGATGATACCTGCACAATCGGATTTAGCATGATCAGTACATTTTGTACAAACAGGAGTTTTATCAGAATTTGACAATTTAAAATTCAACTCCTGAATTTGTTTAAGAAGCTCTGAATTCTGATCTTTCAGTCTATCTTGTTCAGCTTCTTTTCTGGGTATCTCAGGCACAGTTTCATTGCCATCCACTATAATTGGACATGTAATTATGATTTCAGATGAATCAGAAACCAGTGATGTAGTTTTAGATTCATTTCCTGATGTCACTGAGGTAGTCCCTGTCTCAATTATATGTGGAATTAAAACGATAGGCTCCAAATCTTTGTTGTTGACCATCTGCTTTCTCTCTGTAGAATGTTTGCTTGTAGAAAACATCTTGAATGATTAGCTAGATGTGAAAGATCGTTCCCAAACAGTTCAGAATATTTGACAGAAAGTCAAACTTGGATTAGCACACAAAAAAAATATCAGATAAGCTCACAAACGATATAAGAATTCTTTTCTCACTAAATCTTGGATACAATTTAATACACTAACAGAGACCCTACTAGTCTCTCAAAACCCGATGCATCCCACCGCTAAAGGAAACCTGTTATACATATCATTTGAGAAAAAGTGTCAGACTTTAAAGCCTGGTGAGAACATACAGTTTATAAAGCTCGAAAGATATAAATATCAGTATCATAAAGAAATCTTTTCATAAAGGTTTAGTTCGTAAAGATAACATTTCGCCACAACCGGGCCTCTTCGGTCCAAAACACTTAAACGGTGATAAAAGGACCATTTTACCAAGGATAGTGGTGTAACACAAAGTAGACCACAAATCCGAGTTATGAGCTAAACACTTGGAGTCCTCAGCAATGAACCCAGAGTCCGTGCTACGAGGTGAGATCGCGCTCCCAAGGGAAACCAATGTATACTCCTTCACTAGGATCACTATAAACCATGGCTAGTATCCGGCCTCACATAACCGTACCAAGTTGCCCTCTAGGAACATATGCATCCATAGTTACAAAATGGGGAATATTACCTCCCAATAACACAGTCTACTCCAAAACCTAGGGATCCACTAGTAATGGTAAGGACTCGTCACAACAACATATGTGACCGACCATAAATAAATATATGGTATAAGTACATTTTATAAACAAAATGCTATTCCCAGTTCAACTTCTGGTAAGAATGAAAATCATTTAAAATGAGTTCATAAACATCATTTTCAAACGACCACATAATGTGCAAGTAAAACATCATTTTACTTCAATAAGGCGGAACCCGTCATTTTGGTCAAATCTGACCGGGAACCCCGAGATTCACCTAAAACTTCATTTATATCAAAATGTTTAGAACATAAAATCATACCGTAGAAATACTTCAGATTTCGCAAATAAGAGTTTTGACATGTATAAAGTTTGTAAAATGGTAGTAGGAACTCACCGATAGGTTTTTGGAATAAAACCTAGAAAACCAGATAACGATCACGACGAAGAGGTTAAGCTTAAAACACCGACCCCTTGCTAGAAACACCAAAAACTAGCAACCGAACGAGACTTCGAAGATCGAAAGATGAAAAGAGAGAGAGAGAGAATTAGAGAGAGAAAGATATTTTAGATTTTAGATTATGAGATCTTTGGAAACTGAACCCTTTAAGACGGTCAAAGCAACTACGCGGGTTATGCCGCGACTTCAACTCGCGGCATAACTCGCCCGTGTCCCAAAAACCCTAATCATCCAGTGGGTTTCGCGGGTTGTGCCGCGACCTCTAGTCGCGGTGCAACTCGCGTAGTTCCAAAACCCCATATCCAACAGAGGGTTACGCGGGTTGTGCCGCGACCTCTAGTCATGGTGTAACTCGCGTAATTCACTGTTTCTCCCCCAAAATTCTAAAAACTCCAAAACAACAGCAAACCAAACACGGAGCTAACGACAACAGCTTAACACAAGAATAACAAGATTACACAACGGAAATCCGGGGTGTTACAATCCTCCCCAACTTGGGAATGATTTCATCCCCGAAATCCTAACTATTCGAAAAGATGAGGATATCTTCGCTTCATATCCTCCTCGGCTTCCCACGTCACATTCGCTCCCCGATGATGCTTCCACTGCACCTTGACCAAGGTGACTTCTTTATGACGCAACTTCTTAGACTTTCTCTCTAAGATGGCGTCGGGTTCTTTCACACAACGGTTGCCTTCGTCAACCCTTAATTCTGAGAGGGGAATGATGCTGTCTTCCACCGCCAAACACTTCCGGAGGTAGCAATCATGAAACGTGTTGTGTATTCCACTCAACTCCGGTGGCAGTTCCAACTAGTAGGCTTGCAAACCCACCTGTTTAAGCACTTTGAAAGGTCCGAGGAAACGGGGACTCAACTTCCCACGTTTTCCGAACAGTATAATGCCTTTCCACGGCGACACCTTAAGCATAACACGGTCGCCTACTTGGAATTCCATCGGTCGCCTCTTCTTATCGGCATAGCTCTTCTGACGATCTTGAGACGCTTTCATTCTTTCACGAATGCACTTGACCTGATCGACAGTCTCTTGCACGATTTCAGGTCCGGCAAACTGCTTTTCTCCCGCTTCGAGCCAGCACACGGGAGTCCGACACTTTCGCCCATACAAAGCCTCAAACGGTGCCATTCCGATACTCGAGTGGTAGCTATTGTTGTAAGCAAACTCCACCAAAGGCAGGTGAGTGTCCCAGCTACCCCCGAAATCGATGACACAAGACCTCAACATGTCTTCCAAGGTTTGGATCGTTCGCTCGCTCTGCCCGTCGGTTTGCGGGTGCTAAGCCGTACTCAACTTCACTCGAGTACCAAGCTCTTTCTGAAATCCATCCCAAAAGTTCGAAGTGAACCGACTGTCGTGATCCGACACGATCGACAATGGTATGCCGTGCCTCGAGACTACCTCATCAATGTACAGTTTCGCTAGCTTGTCTATTGGTAATGTCTCGCGCATGGCCAAGAAGTGAGCGCTCTTTATTAATCTATCAACTATCACCCAAATGGAATCGTGACCTCGAGGAGTTTTAGGTAGCTTTGTCACGAAGTCCATGGTGATATGCTCCCACTTCCACTCGGGAATCTCTAAAGACTGAAGACTCCCATATGGTCTCTGATGTTCGGCCTTAACTTGTGAACATGTCACACAACGCTCAACGTAACGTGCTACATCAAGTTTCATTACCGACCACCAATAGTGCAGCTTCAAGTCCCTGTACATCTTTGTGCTTCCCGGATGTATGGAATACTTAGACTTGTGTGCATCTTCTAACAACATATCACGATTACCCCCAATCTTGGGCACCCACACACGACCGCTGAACAGTTTCACTTCACGGCTATCTTCCGTTAAGAGCAAACGCTGCTTAGTCATGACTTCATCTTCTAGATTCTCTTCCAACAATGCTTCCATCTGAGATGTCTTGATCTTCTCAACAAGACTAGACACAAGTTCGATTCTTGAATGGGTAGCCCGAATACTCCCGCTATAGTCCTTCCGACTTAGCGCATCGGCCACTACGTTCGCCTTCCCTGGATGGTAAAGCAATTCACAGTCGTAATCTTTCAGCAACTCGAGCCACCGCCTTTGCCTCATATTCAGCTCTTTCTGATCAAAGACATACTTCAGCCTCTTGTGATTCGTGTAAAGAGTACACTTCGTGCCATAGAGGTAGTGTCGCCAAAGCTTCAGAGCGAACACCACTGCCGCTAACTCCAAATCATGAGTTGGATAATTCTGCTCGTGTATTTTGAGCTGCCTCGAGGCATAAGCGATTACCTTGCCTCGTTGCATCAACACACAACCCAATCCCATCTTTGAAGCGTCGCTGTAAACCACGAAATCTTCCGACCCTTCAGGTAACGTCAAGATCGGGGCTTCACACAACTTCTTTTGAAGGATCCGGAACGCCTTCTCTTGGGTTTCGGTCCATTCAAACTTCACGTTCTTCCGAGTCAGAACTGTCAAGGAAGAAGAGATCTTTGAAAAGTCTTGGATAAATCTCCTGTAGTATCCCGCCAGACCCAAGAAACTTCGAATCTCGGATGGACTCTTAGGAGGCTCCAATTTCATCATAGCTTCAATCTTGGAGGGATCAACCTTCACTCCAACCCGAGTGACTACGTGACCCAGAAACTGTACTTCTTTAAGCCAAAAGTCGCACTTGGAAAACTTGGCATACAACCTTTCCTTTCTCAAAACTTCCAGAACTTCACGTAAATGTTGCTCGTGCTCTGACTCACTCTTGGAGTACACGAGTATGTCATCAATGAATACAATGACCGACTTGTCGAGGAATGGTCGGCACACTCTATTCATTAAGTCCATAAACACATCTGGTGCGTTCGTTAGACCAAAAGGCATTACAAGAAATTCGTAATGGCCGTAACGCGTTCTGAAAGCTGTCTTCGGAACATCATCTTCTCTTACCTTCACTTGATGATAACCCGAACGTAAGTCGATTTTGGAAAAACAACCCGCTCCTTGAAGTTGATCGAACAAGTCGTCTATTCTCGGAAGCGGATACCTGTTCTTCATTGTAGCTTTGTTCAACTCACGGTAGTCAATGCACATTCTCATGGTGCCATCCTTCTTCTTGACAAATAAGACCGGAGCTCCCCAAGGTGACGAACTCGGTCTTATAAATCCCTTCTCCAATAGCTCTTGGAGTTGTGCCACCATCTCTTGCATCTCCGATGGCGCTAAACGATAAGGTGCTTTAGCGATCGGCGCAGCGCCAGGCACAAGATCAATCCGAAACTCTACCTGACGATCGGGCGGCAACCCGGGCAAGTCGTCCGGAAAGATATCTGGAAACTCACGCACGATCTTCACATCTTCCAGCCTTGACTTCTCTAGCTTGGCATCGATCACATAGGCTAGGAAAGACGAACATCCTTTTACTAGACACTTGCGTGCCTTTGCCATTGTGATTATTGCCACTTCACCCTTTCTCTTTTCACCATAGATGACAAGGACTTCACCAGAGGGGTTGGGAAGTCGAATCAATTTCTTGGAACATACGATCTCGGCATGATTGTTCGACAACCAATCCATGCCGACCACAACATCAAAACTCCCGATCAACATCGGCAATAGATCGATTGAGAACTCTCTCCCTTCGATACTGAGAGTACACTGCTTCAGAACCTCGTGGATCAGAACTTGACTACCATCGGCTATTTCTACCACTAATGCATCCTCAAGACTAGTAGTGGGCATAGAAATTTTCTGATGGAACAATTCAGATACGAAAGAGAAACTAGCACCCGTATCGAACAAAATACGAGCAGGTACAGAGTTTATAAGGAAAATACCCGATACCACGTCAGTGGATGCTCTGGCCTCTTCAGCCATCATCTGAAATGCTCGACCCGGAACCTTCGGCGGGTTCTCTTTCTTGGCTGGCGCACTACCCGACACAAGCTTCGGGCAATCTCTTCTCACATGCCCCGGTACCTTTCACTCATAACAGACGAGTCCTCTGACCGGGCAATCTCTGAAAGTGTGACCAAGCTTCCCACACTTATAACAAGTTTGAGAGGTGTTGTAACAGTTACCGTGATGTTTGGTTCTACACTTCGGGCACCACTTTGCTTCCAGATAACTGTTGAAGTTGCAGGTCGGGCCCGCTTGGGAGGTACTGAGCTGCCTTCCCACTTTCTCTTATCAGGCACCACTACTGCTTTCTCAAATTTGCTCTTCGCGAACATCTCTTCCATGTACTGAGCTTCTTCAATCATCTCACGGAGGTTAGAAGCTTTAGAATTGTGGACCATAGGTTGCATGTCCGCATGTAGGCCATTTAGATATGCCTTCATCTTATCCTTTTCTGTTGGGGCATCATGCCCCACCAGATCTAGCTTCTCCATGAACTGACGGGTGTACTCCCTCACCGTCAGGCTTCCCTTCACCAAAGACCGGAATTCTTTCTCAATTCGGTCCATGGTCCTCTCGTTGCAGAATTCCTCTAGCAGCTTCTTCTTGAACTCGGCCCAAGACAACTGAGCCAACACTTCAGGAGATAGAGTGGATTGGATGATATTCCACCAGATGAGTGCAGTGTCCCTCAGCAGTTGGGTACCGAACCGCACCCTCTGATCATCACCACATTCGGAAGAGCCAAAAGCTTGCTCAACCGCTCAGATCCACTTTACGCACACCACTGGGTCATCAGAACCAAAGTATTCTGGCGGTCCGCAACTCCGAAAGGACTTATAGGAACAACTCTTCCTATTTCCCGGAGCACCAGAAATCCCGCGCTCTACCGCTGTGACCCTTATACCATCGCCTCCAGAACCTGCTATGACGTTCTCCACAACCGTCTCACTTCTCCGATTGTTTACGTCGCGGTCCTTCATTGCTTTCAGCAGAAACTCCTGCTGCTTTGCCATCTCTTCCCTCATTGCCAACATCACGCTGGCCAACAACTCGGACTGGGGATTAGCATCTCCGATGATTGGGTGGGACAAAGCCAGGTCTACTCGCGGAATGACCTCTGGCCCCCCACCTGGTACCTGCTGAACTGGCGGACGCACGACAACCTCAACTCCTCCCGGCCGATCAGCGGTGGAGGCTGTCGCTTCCAGACCATCAACATGAGTACGCGGTCTACCACGCGTATTCACCATACTGAACAGCTTCACAGAACAAAGAAAGAGATAAGAGAGAGTGATAGGAAAAACACGAAAGGAAACGTACTACCACATTACCAATTGTCATATCAACAGCAAATCAAGGACTCTTACGTACAATATCCTCATAATAACATTAGCTAAGTGAAATTATGAACATATAACACATAATGGTTCTTGTCACTACTATTACAACGCCTGATAAACGTACTTTCCGTTGACTCTAAGACTATCCCATCTTAAAAGCTCTACCCAATCTCGCATATCAATTCTTAGCATACGCAGTCTAAGTCTAGACATCTTACATTCATGCCTAGTTCGCTTAAACTAGAGCTCTGATACCAACCTGTAACACCCTAAAATCAGAGTAAATTAAAACTTCATAAATAAGGCAATAAGACAATTACATTGATATAAACCTCTCGAAAAGGTGTGTGAGTCCTTAAGACTTTACAAAAACCTGTACGGATTTAGAATTCACCAATAGACTAATCTAACATAACTATCTGGATTACATCAGTTGACATCCATTAATCATCAAAAGAATGGGACTTAACAATGCCTAACTATCAATACTTTAATCCTCTCAAAAAGCCCCGAGACCCTACTCGTCTCTCAAAACCCGATGCATCCCACCGCTAAAGGAAACCTGTTATACATATCATTTGAGAAAAAGTGTCAGACTTTAAAGCCTGGTGAGAACATACAGTTTATAAAGCTCGAAAGATATAAACATCAGTATCATAAAGAAATCTTTTCATAAAGGTTTAGTTCGTAAAGATAACATTTCGCCACAACCGGTCCTCTTCGGTCCAAAACTCTTAAACGGTGATAAAAGGACCATTTTACCAAGGATAGTGGTGTAACACAAAGTAGACCACAAATCCGAGTTATGAGCTAAACACTTGGAGTCCTCAGCAATGAACCCAGAGTCCGTGCTACGAGGTGAGATCGCGCTCCCAAGGGAAACCAATGTATACTCCTTCACTAGGATCACTATGAACCATGGCTAGTATCCGGCCTCACATAACTGTACCAAGTTGCCCTCTAGGAACATATGCATCCATAGTTACAAAATGGGGAATATTACCTCCCAATAACACAGTCTACTCCAAAACCTAGGGATCCACTAGTAATGGTAAGGACTCGTCACAACAACATATGTGACCGACCATAAATAAATATATGGTATAAGTAAATTTTATAAACAAAATGCTATTCCCAGTTCAACTTCTGGTAAGAATGAAAATCATTTAAAATGAGTTCATAAACATCCTTTTCAAACGACCACATAATGTGCAAGTAAAACATCATTTTACTTCAATAAGGCGGAACCCGTCATTTTGGTCAAATCTGACCGGGAACCCCGAGATTCACCAAAAACTTCATTTATATCAAAATGTTTAGAACATAAAATCATACCGTAGAAATACTTCAGATTTCGCAAATAAGAGTTTTGACATGTATAAAGTTTGTAAAATGGTAGTAGGAACTCACCGATAGGTTTTTGGAATAAAACCTAGAAAAGCAGATAACGATCACGACGAAGAGGTGAAGCTTAAAACACCGACCCCTTGCTAGAAACACCGAAAACTAGCAACCAAACGAGACTTCGAAGATCGAAAGATGAAAAGAGAAAGAGAGAATTAGAGAGAGAAAGATATTTTAGATTTTAGATTATGAGATCTTTGGAAACTGAACCCTTTAAGACGGTCAAAGCAACTACGCGGGTTATGCCGCGACTTCAACTCGCGGCATAACTCGTCTGTGTCCCAAAAACCCTAATCATCCAGTGGGTTTCGGGAATTGTGCCGCGACCTCTAGTCGCGGTTCAACTCGCGTAGTTCCAAAACCCCATATCCTACAGAGGGTTACGCGGGTTGTGCCGCGGCCTCTAGTCGCGGTGTAACTCGCGTAATTCACTGTTTCTCCCCCAAAATTCTAAAAAATCCAAAACAACATCAAACCAAACACGGAGCTAACGACAACAGCTTAACACAAGAATAACAAGATTACACAACGGAAATCCGGGGTGTTACACATCGACTTTGAAAGAGTATATGAGTTGGGTGACCAAGTGTGTGTGTGTGTGTGATTGGGAGGGATGCGAGGAACCCCAAACCTATATTGGGACATAGGTTTGTTTTGTGTAAAAGGAAAGCTCATGCTCACAACCAGAAGCATACATGTAAAAACTAGAGCAAGCGATGATGGGGGAAAATAAAACATGACATTACTCATATTCACAATTATTCTCAAATAAATAACTTGATTGAGCACCCACCCCAATTCACATAAACCACTTTTGGCATGAATGTAAATTGAAGAGACAAGCATAATCATGATGGACAAGGTGGAATGAACACACATAATTTCCCAAAAGATCAACATCTAGTAATTTCCTTATGATTAGCTTTAAAAACAAAACTCTAGTTTTGAGAAAATCTCACAACTAACAAAAAAAATATGATAACACCCATAGATAAATCGATCGAACTAGCAAGAGGGAACACATGCATTACATCACTCATTCAAGGAATCCATATTGTTAACCAAAATAAACCCTAGAGCAAAACCCACAAAGTCTTAACAAAAACTCCCAAAATTGGAGCAATCCCAAAATAAAAGTTTGTGGAGTGAAGGGTATGCTCAAACACTTTGAAACTTGAATTATTCCATGAAGTGGAAATTAAAAGAAGAAAACAACAAGGTTTGAGCAAAAACCCAATTCCACCATAAAAATATAGTAAGGAAAATCATAAACAAGAATAAATCAAGTTGGGAGGCATACCTTGGATTGAGAATTGAATGATTGTAGTTGCAATTGAGAGTGAAGCAAGAGATTTAGAAAACCCTAGGTTTTGTGCCTTGAAATCGATGAGAGAATGAGAGTGATAGAGGCGCCGAGTGAGAGGATTTGTAGGGGGGAAAATCAATCGGTTAATTTTTCTTTGGGCCCAAAATAATTAGGGTGGGTTGTGATGTGGGTTGGTGATGGTAACTCACGACAAAGGGACGGGGAGGGCTGTTGGGTTTTGGTCGACGAGGGAAAAAGGGGTGGAGGGGGTTCGCATGAGTTGAGAGGTGAGATGGAATGGTGTAACTAACGGAACAAGGGACGGGGAGGGTTGTTGGTTTATGATTGATCGAAGGAGGGGGCAGAGGTTAACATGGGTTAACCCGTGAGATGGAGGGACTAACTCACGGAAAACCCACACTAAAGGTTGTTTTGTTTGGTCGAACAAGGGAGGAAGGGTGGGAGGTTCGCGTAGGTTATGGTGTAGGTTGGGAAGAGGTAAGCCACGACAAAGGGACGTGGGGGACTGTGGGTTTTTGGTCGACGAGAGGGAGTAGGAGGAAAGGGTCTCGCGTGAGTTAGGAAGTGGGTAACTCACGAAGAACCCACGTTAGGGGCTGTTTTGTTTTGGCCATGGATCGAGTGAGAGGACAGAGGTGAGCGAGGGTTAGGCCGTGGGTTGGGATGGGTAACTCACGAAGCAAGCCACGGTAGAGGTTGTTTGGTTTTATGGAAAATCACCACCCAAAAATTTTAAACACGATTTTAAACCCACTTTAACACCAATTTAAACACCATTTTAAACCACTTTAAATACCATTTTAAACCCATTTTTAAACACCATTTTAAACCCAATATGAACCTTCTCACTATTCTCTCAATCCCTTACCTCGACTTCAATCATATGGAACCAAAGGCTCTTACCTCAACCTTTTACTCCACTTGATCACCACTTTTTCTCCTCAACTTTAATCCAAAACCGAAATAACTTACCTTATTGCGCGGGAACTTCTCCGAATCACGAGAAACCTACAACGAAACAAAACACAACTCCTACGAACACCAATTAATTAAAAAAACCCAGTAAAACAAATAAAATGAAATAAAATAAAATAAAAAAAACTATAACTAAAGAATTAAAACGACACACCTAGTGGGTTTCCTCTCACCTAGCGCCTTAGTTAGGGTCGTGGAACGACCTTTTGTGGCTCTCAGTTTGGCTCGGTATCGCTTGCAGAACTAAAATGCCCACACATACAACTTTTCCTGATTTTCCCCACATCCGTTTTCCCATCATCACCCGTTTCTGATCCAATCGATCCCCTTTCCGGTTCAGCTCTATCTTCTATGATTTTGAGGACATGGAAGGTTACCTTTTCATTACCAACTATGAAAGTCATCACACCTTTTTCCATGTCTATCAAAGCCTTGCTTGTGGCTAAGAACGGTCTTCCCAAAATTAATGGCATATCAACATCTTCTTCCACATCTAGAACTACGAAATCAACTGGAAAGTAAAACTTTCCAACCTTTATCAACACGTATTCCACGATTCCGTATGGATACTTCACTGATCTATCTGCAAGTTGGAGTGTCATGTTTGTTGCCTTCACTTCCCCTAAGCCAAGTTTCCTGAAAATGGATAAAGGTAACAAATTAATACTTGCTCCTAAGTCACATAACACTTTATCAAAATGAAAAACTCTAATTTGCACAGGTATAGAGAAACTCCCTGGATCTTGAAGCTTCGGAGGAAGCTTATTTTGAATGATTGCACTGCACTCCTCAGTAAGTGCAATTGTTGCATGATCTTCAATCTTCCTCTTCTTGGACAAGATGTTTTTCATGAACTTGAGATATGTTGGCATTTCTGCAAATGGAATATTGATGTGTAGCTTCTTGAAAATGTCAAGAAATTTCTTCAACGGTTCCTTATCCTCGAGTGCCTTCAACCGATTCGGAAAAGGTAGCCGTGGCACATACGAGTTGACTATCGGCTTTGATGGAGGTGTCACACCTTTTTCCTTTGGCTCATTTGGATCAGTAATATCAGTAGTTACCCCACCTTTCGTCCCAACATCTTCAGCCTCTACTTCTTCAGTCATCACATGCTCTCGGGTAGGATTCTTTATCAATTCCTTGTCACTCCTAATATGAATGGCATTGCAATTCTCTCTCGGTTTTCTTTCAGTCTGACTAGGGAATTGACCCTGAGTGTGGGATTGTAGAGCTTCAGCTATCTAGCCGATCTGTCTCTCTAAGATTTGGATGGAAGTTGTATTCTGCTCAGTTGCCGCTTTTACTGGGCCCACGGTGGTTGTCAAATTGCTTACGGATGAAGTAATCTCCTCGACAGTATTGTCCATCTTCGAGATGAACTTCATCAAAACATCTTCTAATCCCGGTTTCTTCTCTCCCGATTATCCTTCATCAAGCCTTCTCTGATTATAACCTAGGGAACGATAAACATTATTAGCATGAGAAGAAGAATTAAAATTAGAACTGTTACCATACTGTTGTTGTTGTTGTCCCATAGTCTCTCTCGGTTGATTTTGAGGTTGATTCCATGAGAGGTTGGGATGCCTCTTCCACCCTTCATTGTAGGTATTAGAGAATGGATCATTCTGAGGGCGATTGTTCCGATTTTGTAAGAATTAAACTTGTTCAGGCTCATGAGAAGCAGGGAACAAATTGGGAATGTCTCCCTCATAGTGATGAGCAGGTTGGATGTAAGCTCCGTTCAGTTGATTTGTGATGGCGGCCAGTTGGGCTTTTATCGCCTTTAGCTCATCAGATTTCTGAACATTAGCTACACGTCTGGTATCGGATCGTGGAGTGGCATAGCTATGTTAAGCTAAATTCTCTATCAATTCAACTGCCTCTTCATATGTTTTGTTCATTAAGGCACCACCCGCGGCTGCAGTGATATCATTCTTATACTGTGGGTGAAGTCCACCAAAGAAAGTCTGGATTATAACCCAACCGTGTAACCCATGATGTGGACACTTTTTGAGCATGTCCTTATATCTTTCCCATGCCTCGTAGAGTGTCTCCTGGTCCCATTGAGCAAAGTGGGTTATTTCAGCCATTAACTGAGTTGTTCTACCCGGTGGAAAGAATTTTTGTAAGAATGCGGCAGTGATGTCGGCCCAAGTGGTAATCTGACCATTGGGTAGGCTCTCTTCCCAAATTTGTGCCCTTCCCTTCAGTGAGAAGTTGAACAACATCAGTTTAACAACATCGTCTGACACTCCGTTGATCTTGAATGTGTTATAGATCTTTTCGAATGAACGGAGGTGTGCATGGGGGTCTTCTGTTGGTGCTCAACCAAACTGATTTTGTTGTAACATTTGGATCGTGCCATACCTTATCTCAAAGTTGTTTGCTGCTACTGCAGGGGCTTGAATACCTCTGTTAATAGCTTCCATGTTAGGATTGGCAAACGATCTCATCGACACTCTTGCTAGTGCTTCCTCTCCCATTATATGAATTTTTTTTATCTGAAACAGGGAAAAGAGGGATCACAGAATGTGCGGAAAATAGAATAAAAAAAAACAAAATGTCCAATGTAATAGCGCTTATAGCTGGTAGTGCTATCAGTGCAAACTAGTTCCCCGGCAACGGCGCCAAAAACTTGATAGGCAGGTTTACACCCCCCTAATCTAATCGCAAGTGTACGGGTCGAATCAAGTAATATGTACTTGGAAGTACGAGTATCGAACCAAGGGAACTAGGAACTGAATATCACAATGACTATATTCACTATTAACTGAACGATCCAAAAGGTTGAATTTTTGATGATTAACTAATAACTAAATTAATAAAAATAAAATCTAGAGTAAAGGCGAGAATAAAGTTGAAAACTTTTTCGGGAAGAAAGCAGTTGAGGGTTGGAAATCCTATGGTTTCCACTAATGAACAATGTTCTTGAAAATAATTATCGGTTAAACCCTTTAATGAAAATCTAATCTGTAAAATCACCGTTGTTCTTTCTCAAGCAACAACGGATTTTATTTTGAAAGCACAAGTCTCATCTCTCGATCTTAACACATGAATTCAAAACACATTAAGTTCCATATTAATATGATACTAAGGTTTAATTGGTATATCTCTATCCAATTTCTCACCCTAGGCATATAATTCTAGTTCTTGTTAACAATTAATTCTCTCGAATTTAATCTATAAAGAACAAATCAGATGAAAGTTGATCAGACTCACAAAAGCATTAAAACCCAAATTATATGCTTCATTAGTTAGGAAAAACTGATAAAAATCCCAAATTACATGTTCATAAGCTTAAACCAAAATCAAACCAACCCCCAACATCTAAAGATTAGTTCATGTCGGGGGTATTAAACAAGAAAGTAGTAGAAGTAGTCATAGATCTAAGAAAATCTCTCGAAGAATCAAATATTGAAACACTCCCTTTGATATGTAATACCGACGAAGAATTAGAAGAATCTGTGTAAGAATCGTGACCCAAGATGTTTCCTTCTTTCAATTCGGTGTTTTCCACTTGTAAAAATCGCCCCAAAGTCGTCTCCTTGCTTCCTCCCGTTGCCAAGTTGATAATGATATGATAAGTCCCCCCAAACCCTAAAAGATAGTCATTAAAAACGTCCAACACCTTCTCGTGGGTTGATCCGTAGGTTAGCTTCAGCAACTCACGAAGAAAGGTACCCTAATTTTCATTCTGGTAGCTTGCTCCGTGGGTTCAGCTTCAGCAACCCACATCAAAAGGTACTTCAGCCACTGATTTTTGCTTACAACTGGGCTTGAAAAATCTTTCTTAACTTCACTTTTTCACCGGCCACTTCTCGGGTTTGGACTTGACGGACATTATACTCGATTATCGTTCGGAAAAGTATTTTTCACCTTCATTCTTGGCTATATCATAACATGATGCATAATCCTGAAACACTTGATTTAAATTATAAAACTCCACTAATTTCACTTGGAATTAATCACTTTTACCCGGTTAATGATATAAAAATAACACCATAAATTAGTGTTATCAGTACTCAACAAAATATTGTTGAATCTGAGCAAGTAATTACTTAGGTGCTGTAAAAAACACAAGGTATTCACAAATCTAGTAGAATTCGTCATGAACCTAAGAGATATGCATTTCTCATGTCTAATGATGATATTTTACATGTGGATCAAGATGATCCCACTAACTACAAAGATGCTCCATCAGGTTTTGAATCTGATAAATGGATTGAAGCCATGAACACCGAGATACAATCCATGTATGACAGTCAAGTATGGAACTTGGTTGATCTTCCTCTTGTAGGAAGCAAATGGGTCTTCAAGAAGAAGACCGACATGGATGGAAATGTACATACTTTTAAAGCAAGGTTAGTAGCAAAAGGTTTCACACAAACTCATGGTATCGACTATGATGAGACCTTCTCTCTAGTATCCATGCTTAAATCTATTAGAAAACTCATAGCCATAACTATATATTATGACTATGAATATGGCACATGGATGTCAAAACAACTTTCCTAAATGGACACATAAGTTAAGATGTATACATGTCACAGCCTGAGGGTTTTGTCAACACAAACTGTCTCCTAATAAAGTATGCAAGCTTAAGAAATCCATTTATGGATTAAAGCAAGCATCTTGAAGTTGGAATCTTCGCTTCGATGAGAAAATTAAAGAGTTTGGTTTTATCAAGAATGAAAATGAGCCATGTCTTTACAAAAAGGCTAGTGGGAGTGTAATAGTTTTTTTGGTCTTGTATGTCAATGACATACTACTTATCGGAAATGACATCCCAACCTTGCAAGGCGTAAATTCTTCGTTTGGAAAGTTCTTTTCGATGAAACACCTAGGAGAGGTTGCTTATATCTTAGGGATAAAGATCTATAGTGATAGATCTAAGTGGCTTATTAGCTTGAGAAAAAGTGTAGTATATTGACAAAATCTTGAAGAGATTCAAGATAAAAGATTCCAAACCTGGTTTCTTACCAATGTCACATGGCAAGGTTTTAAGCAAGTCTCAATGCCCTAGCACAAAATCTGAAATAGATCACATGAATGGAGTTCCATATGCTTCTGCAATTGGATTCATCATGTATGCCATGTTATGAACCAGGCATGATGTCTCGTATGCTCTAAGCATGACGAGTAAGTACCAACGAAATCTGGGTAAAGGACATTGGATAGCAGTCAAGAGCATTCTGAAATACTTACGAAGGACAAAAGATATGTTCTTGATCTATTGAGGTTTACAAGAAGATCTTAGTGTAAAATGTTACACAAATGCTAGCTTCCAAACAGATTGAGATGACTCTCAATCACAATCTAGCTATGTCTTCACACTGAATGGTGGAGTGATAACTTGGAAGAGTTCCAAGCAAAAGGTAGTTGCACAATCTACCACATAACCTGAATACATTGCTGATCTATCAGTGGTTCCCTATATTGAGGACCCAATAAAATTATTTTGTGACAATGAAAGTTCCATTGCACAAGCAAAAGTGCCTAGATCACATCACAACAACAAACATATTCTCAAGCGTTTCCACTACATTTGTGAGATAGTGGAAAAAGGAGATATCTGTATTCGCAAAGTTCAGATAGATCAAAATCTGCCAGATCCCTTCACAAAGCCTCTACATCAGTCCAAGCATGATAGCCATGCAAGGGCTATAGGGTTTCGTCTTGCAAGTGCTTGGATATAGATTTTATTTTAGTACTTGAATATTTTGGAGCATGTAAGCAACATCTGACTATTTTGATATAATATGAAGGATCATGATTATGTTGATTAATATTTGTTGTGTTCTATATTAGCACGATTCAAATCCAAGGATAAACTAGTTATTCTAAATAAATCCATAATCAATCATAGTTATGGGAATAACTATTAATTAAAATTTGTGTCATTTGATTGGTTGACTTTCATATGAGATGAAAGTAGGCAATGAGTTGCAACCAAATTCACGTGTGTTTTTGTTAGAGAACGAACATTGGAAATGGCCCACTTTCGAGTTCACTTCATGGATCGTCGTCATAAGTGAGTTTCGAAAATTATATTTTTCAATTTATTATCCCTTGACCTGAGATGCATATTGGGTTTTGAGTGTGGGGATGTAGTGCCTTGATATGTTCAAACGTTGTTCTTTAACAAGGCGGTCATAAAGGCCGATGTTAGGTATGATATGAGACACACAAGAGGCGTATGTAGTCAAGATGGAATTTGTTCCTCTCACTTGATGAGAGAATGGCATCTTTGGGCTCGACGATTTTAAGTTGATTAAAACGCATGGCCATGCTCGAAAGAAGTTGATCTGCTCAACGATGTTTGCATTATATCACCTTAAATCTAAATCGAGAAACAGAATAGTTGAACATTGTATGAGGTTGGTTTAATCCATGTCTCATGTTCAACAGGATGACAGTAACAAAAAGTTAACAAATATCTTACCCGTTGCATTTATATGAAGCTTATGAGCTTGGAGAGCAATACATATAAGGGTAGTACTTTTCATCTGTTGTTGGAGATAGTGACATGTTGCTAGACGTTTACCACTGTATGTATCGATATACATTGTATCATGTGAAAGTGGGAGATTGTTGGTTCTATGTGCCCATGATATAACATTTAACGATACATCTAATAACACATTAACCCAAAGGGTCACACACAATAAGCAAATAGACTTTTTACGTATAATTGAATATGATTCAATTATGTTCAACCCAAATAATTATTGTATAAATTATTATTTATTTGAAATAATAATTTATAGCTATATATATATATATATATATATATACTAGTGGTGTACCCGCACGATGCAGCGCGGGTGAATCACAATTTTGAAGCCAATAACTTGGCCGCCAATCATGTTTTTTTTTGCTTCGTTCTATTACACATTACTATCTATTTCATTTCATGGATTTGCATTGCTTATTTGCAAGTCAACAACTTACTTCATAAAGTGTGGTGGATTTTTAAGAACCGATAAAGAAATCAAAATAGGTTGTTAGACTTAGCTTCAAAATAGAAATGGAAATCAAAATCTAAATGGAATTATCTTGTTCTATTATTTGCGTCTTTTTTAATCTTATTCTTTTGGTGTGCCATGTGTTTTCCATGACAAACTTAATTTTGGCAAATCATACACATGAAATTGTGATTGTTTTATATGAAACTTGAATATATCATGGCAAAAACAAGAAATCTTGACTCACTCCTTGAATTAAACATGTTACATATGGAGTACACTACCACCATGTAATTAATGTCTCAAATGTGAACACTCAAGAGAATGTGATATGCTTAACCAAACAAAAAGAAAATTACATATTTTCAGTATGGATTTTCATATTTTGGGATATAAGTGAATGTTACAGAAAATATGACCAGAAAAATATGTTTACTTCTTTAAAAACACTTAAAGAAACAATTCTTGTCAATAATTAAAAAATATGCTGTAACACCCCGAATTTCGTTTGGTTTTGTGAAGTTGTATTGAGGAAAAAGAGGTTTCTGTGGCTGTCTACAGGATGCACGGGTCGTGCGTCCTCCTTCAGAGAAAACGCACGGGTCGTGCGTATGTTCCAGGGCCGAGGTATAGTGCTAGTGCACCGGTCGTGCGCATTTCCTTCTTTGAAATATCTAGAGATATTTTTTAATATCTAGAGATAGAGATATTTTTGAAATATCTCAATCTCAGTTCTCTCTCTCTCTCTCTCTCTCTCTCTCTTCTTTTTCTCTTTTTCTTCTTTTGATCTTCAAGGTTTCGTTGGTAGCTAGTTTGCGGTGTTTCTAGCAAGGGGCCGGTGTTTTAAGCTTCACCTCTACGTCGTGATCGTTATCTGGTTTTCCGGGTTTTATTCTGAAAACCTACCGGTGAGTTCCTACTACCATTTTACAAACTTTATACATGTCAAAACTCTTATTTGCGAAATCCAAAGTATTTCTACGGTATGATTTCATGTTCTCTATATTTTGATATAAATGAAGTTTTTGGTGATTTTCGGGGTTCCCGATCAGTTTTGACCAAAATGACGGGTTCCGCCTTATTGAAGTAAAATGATGTTTTACTTGCACATTATGTGGATATGTGAAAAGAATGTTTATGAACTCATTTTAATGATTTTCATTCTTACCAGAAGTTGAACTGGAAATGACATTTTGTTTATAAAATGTGTTTATACCATATGTTTATTTATGGTTGGTCACATATGTTGTTGTGACGAGTCTGTACCATTACTAGCGGATCCCTAGGTTTTGAGTCGACTGTATTATTGGGATGTCATATTCCCCTTTTTGTAGCTATGGATGCATATGTTCCTCGAGGGCAACTTGGTACGGTTATGTGAGGCCGGATATTAGCCATGGTTCGTAGTGATCCTAGTGAAGGAGTATACATTGGTTTTGCTTGGGGGCGCGATCTCACATTGTAGTACGGACCTATGTGTTCGTATCCTTGGATTCCAAGTGTTTAGCTCATAACTCGGATTTTGGCCTACTTTGTGTTACGCCACCATCCTTGGTAAACTGGTCCTTTTGTCATCGTTTAACGAGTTTTGGACCGAAAAGGCCCGGTTGTGGCGAAATGTATTCTTTTATAAACTAAACCTTTATGAAAAGAATTCCTTATGATACTGATGTTTATATCTCTGATTTTGAATAAACTGTATGTTCTCACTAGGCTTTAAGCCTAACACTTTTTCTCAAATGATGTGTATAACAGGTTTCCCTTAGCGGTGGGTTGCGCAGGGTCTTTGAGAGTCGAGCGTGGACTCGAGGCATACTTTGAGATGTCTAGTATTTTGGTGTTGGGCATTGTTTAAGTCCTATCTTTTAGTGAGTTTTGGTTCGTCAAGTGTTGTAGTCTAGACGGTTATGTTTAGATTAGTATTGTTGATAAATTCTATATCCGTATGAGTTTTGTATAGTCTTAAGGACTGATCCCCTTTATGGGAAGTTTATATCATTACGGATGTCTTGTTGCCATATTTCCAGGTTTTAATTTACTCTGAATTTTAGAGTGTTATATATGCATAATAGAAATGAAGTTAAGGTGAACTTCATATTCTCTCATATTTGTATTATGATATTAGCTTGTAATCTGCTTGACTCATATCTAATACCCCTCCATCACCAATCACTTGTCAAAACAACACTTATCCCCAAATGTGTTTCTAACGAAATGGATCTATTGTTTCTTCTAAGACTATAATGATTGATCACTTGGGTTTTGAAAAAATACCAATTGCTGAAACCAAATAACCATCCAAACGACACACATGACATGCATGGTAAAAACATCTGCATCAATTATACGAACCATTCCAATCCAATGCTACATGAAACTAAGGCATCATCATTCTGTCTCTAAACTACAAAAAATAATGCATTATTTTTACAAAAAGTTTTCACCATGCACAAAGCTTCCATATCCCTCAACTACTAAACAAAACATTTTCCTTTCTAGTACAAGTTTAAACAATAGAAAACCTAAGCTACTCCATGTTTGTCAAGAATCAACACATATCCAAACAAAGAGCAAGAAATGGGCAATTAAAAAAAATAAAAAAATAAAAGGGAACCAAGTCATGCATTGATTAATCTTCAACCATAAATGTATCTGCATCCCCAAGATCAACAACCAGTGGTTCCAAACTCGTCACCTTCTCATCTTTTGTGGAAAAGTAGGTTGGGGATGGAAGCAATTATATATTTAGTTTCTTGTGCCATACATCTACAAAATTTTCCTCATTGCCAGATACTTATCATACAAATAATTTTTCAGAAAACATATACCATGGAGATAAAATATGTGAGTAAATTATTGACCTACTCCTTACATGTTGATAGTCAATTTAAGCAAATAAACAGCAAAACAAATGATTTACATCTTGCCAGCATACACAACTCAATATAGATGGATGCCCTATTGTTAAACCTCATCAACTTAAATAGAAAATATAAGAGAAGGCTAGATCATTTTTGGCCTCTTAACTTATAATTTTGTCTATTCTACCTTGTTTTTGGTTTCTTTGGTGATTAATTACGACATCCAAATAACCGAGAGCTCTATATTCGAAAGGAAGGTAATTTAAGAACTATTGTCCTCAATTGTCTACTTCAACATTATATTTTGTTTTCCACTGCGAATTGCTTTTTGGAAGTCCTGGATGAAAATAGTTGCTTACGGTCCATCATAACTTTAATCTAGTGTGAGGAGGGAATTCCAATTATAGATTAATGAGTGCTTCAAAGGCTATAATGATGACTTGTATATTATTATTATTACTAAATCGAAGACCCTGCAAAAAATATAGAGTGGGCTGAGCACCTAGTATAGAAAATTTTATGTATAAATATTCACTTTGCTTATAGTTTTAGAAAAAAAAACATTTTCTATCCTTATAAAGATATAATTAGTTATTTGATTTATTTTATATGCATTACTTTTTCATTTTAATTTTTATTATGCTAACACATAATCATATATGAACTAAAATATATAAAAAAAATTGGTTTCTATTTTACAAATTATATCATTATAATCGTTTGGTCAATACGTTCAAAATACGTACGAACTATTTTTAATACTTATAGTTACAGATTTATCTTATATTATTAAATAAATAACCCTAAAAGGATAGAAAGTGTAAATATTAAATATAATTCGTACGTATTTATGATAAATCCAAAAAATTCAATATTAAACTCATTTTAAATGCATTGACGAGACAATTATAGTCGTGTAATATGAAAAAAGAACATATTCTTTTTAATGTATTTTAGTTAATATACGATTATGTGTGTTAATATAATAAAGGGTTAACTGAAATTAAAAAAGCAGAAGATATAAAGTAAATTAAGTAACAAATTATAAAAATGCTTTATATATATATATATATATATATATATATATATATATATTTTGCCAAAAACAATTCTTTAGGCAAAAAAAAAAGTTATGCATAAACTTAGACTATTTTAAAAAGATATTTTGAAAAATGTTTAAAAATGAATTTGGTTGATACGATTGACTATTTTAATTAATTTTCCCATTTTTTAATCTGTAGGGAGATAAAATAGGTGACATCTTTTTTGTTTTTTTTTAATTTGTAGTTTTATTTGTTATGTAGGTTGCAAGTTACATTTTTAAATAATAATGATGTATTTAACAGGTTTAAAAAAGTCCAAGGATTTATTTAGTGTGTTTTGAAATGTCTAAAGACTTATTTGTACCAAAAAATTGTCCAAAGATTTAATCACTCTAAACACTAAAGTTCGTTGGGGTTTTTTGCACTTTTCCCTTAAATATAAAAGGCATTTTCAGCCCAATTGAAAGTTTGAAACTACCAGGCCGAACCGATTTCCATTGGGTCATTTGGCAAGAATAACTCATCCTTATATGTGGGCCCAACTCCATGGCTATCAACTCTTCAATCTTCATCCTTTTAGGGATGACGTTCTTCTTTCTTTTCTGATATGGAGTCGATAAAACACAACTAACATCCAGAGCTACTGTGTTTTCGGTTGTTTAGAGAAAAAATAAATAAATAAAAATAAAGTATATATATATATATGTGTGTGTGTGTGTGTGTGTGTGAGTATGTGTGTGTGTCTTTGATTTGGTTAGTTGGTAAGGATGATTGAAGATTCAAATTGAGGTTTTTAATGAAAGATGAAATGCTAGCTTTTGCAAGGAAAGATTGAAGAACATTAGGATTTATGATGAAAGGCATAAACTCCCAAAACCTTTTATTTAAAGTTTCTCTAGTTATTATGTAAAGTTTAGTATTCTTGAATATTATGACTTTGATGTTATTAAAGTTAATTATTTATGGGAAGAAATATCTCTTATGGTAAATAGTTGGTTTGTTAGTATTTTGCAAATGAGTTAAAATGGAGTATTTACTTTTGGTGATAAGTTCATTTAGGGTTTAAGGATTTCAAATTTGAAAGTTTAAATTTTATAGTCTTTAAATGAGTTTTGATGAATTAATCAATAGGAAGTATGGATTAAATGGTTTTATATAATCTGAAGTTGATATGGTTTATTTTAGGTGTTGTCCAGATATTGTAAAAATCATAATAAATCGCTCGTAGATCGGTTTGAGGCGTATAATATGTCTTTGGAACCGTTGAGATGTCTTTAACAAACCATATGTTTTAAGTAAGAGTTGATTCGAAGTGCAAGTATGCTAGAAATCAGGTTTTTAGGGACAACACTGTTTAATGACGGGATTAAGTAATCCGTCTTCAAATATTCGTATAAAATTGATTTTTAATCCATTAGGGGTGACTATTAATGAGTTTGAAAGTTCAAAAGGTTTTCTAAATTTTTATTTAGAGTCCTTTCATTGATTTGGTGATTACGCATGGTTTATCTAGATAGCGAGAAGTTTGTGCAAGTTGGATAAAAACTAGGTTTAACATAACCTAGCGAGGTGAGTTCAAGTTAATTTGTGAAAACTTTGTACATGCCAAAAATGTCCATTTTGTTGTGATTAATGGTTTTACTTGATGTTTATAAAATGTTGGATTATCTGATAAGTTTTGCATTTTGGTGCATTAGATTTAAAAATTTTGTGAAATAACCATATTTGGGTTTTTGGACACTTTGATAAATAAACTTTGAAAAAGCATTATTTGATGATTTATTTCATATGTGTAGATTATTAAATGATTATGCAATCTTAGGGGGTGTTTGGTTCGCGGAATTGGATGGAATTCAATGGATTTGGAATGTCCAAATCCATTAACCAAATTCCAAAGTCTTGTTTGGTTCACATAATTAAAACTAAGGAATCCTGCGGATTCCATCAAATTCCATCAAACACGGATTTCACAATTCTACGGGGTATCCTATGGAATTCATTTTCTTTTCAACAGATTCCAATTCCAATTCCAATTCCATCCAACCAAACGCGACCAAAATGCGTGGTCAAATTCCATCAAATTCCAATTCCAATTCATTCAAAGTCAAATTCCTTGATGAATTCCAATTCCATCGAATTCCATTCCACGAACCAAACGCCACCTTAGTGTCATCGATTTTATAAATCATTTGGAAAATACACGTTATTGGATTATAAAGCATTTTGGAGATAAATAGTTTGATTTTGTTTGAAAAATGCGAATGATGGGTTTTGAGTTAATCATATTTGGAGCATGAATTTGCATAAATGTTGGTTAAATACATTTTAGTACTTATGATGACTTTTAATAAATAGTCAATTGAGTTTTCGAGCTTTTGGCTCGATTTTGAATTAAAAAAGTCTTGGGAACATTACTCCGATTTATTTTGCTCTATGATGGGATTTTGGGATTATATGCATTTGAGACATATTTATTTGTTAAGTACATATTTTGAGGATGTTGGACATTCCTGTGTAGTCATGTAATTTTAGAATGTGTTGCATTGGATACATAGGCACGTAAGTCAGTCTGTATTTGATGATCAATTGGGTATTGTGAGGTTGGACTCCGGGACCCATGTCTTATGACCTTAAACTTTTAAGTAGGCACTAGGAGGGTTGAGTCTGGAAGTGCTACCTGGGAGGTAGGCACTAGGACCTCCGCCGCTTGAGATAATTCCTTGGAGGTATTCCTTAAGTGTGCCGGGCCTTCGGGGTGGAATTCATGGTAATGTTCACCAAGGTCAATCGACTCTTAAGGTGAAACTTGTTAAGAAGTCGTAGGGACACTTGGGCTTTTATGTCGTGAAGTGTCATACGATTAACGTTGCAAGAGTGGCATACTTTTGTGTTCCTTTATTCTCAACGGATACGGGTCTCCCCCGTCGTCGACCAACAATATTTTTAATATTAACGTCTTACTTCATTATCGTTGGGCTTGTGTGGTTGACTATAACACCCATGATTTTCGGTAATCAGTGGTCGCTCGGATGTTTTTCGCAACTTGTAAATGACGGGTTTACATTGGGATGATGCTACCAAAAGACCCTTAGCGTATCGGGAGTGTTGCGTATCAGACGAAATCGAAATTCGAGAGTTGGGGTGTCTGGGTGAAAGTGACCGCGAGAGTGCCAAATGGGACAATCGCGAGTCACTCTCGCGGAGGGCTTTCATGCCCGCGGTACACTCTCAACGAGAGTGCCCGACGAGAGTTACATATGTCACTTTCGCGTGGCATACTCGCCGTCGGGTCCAAACCTCTCTTAAAACCATTTTTCTCACTTTCTCACTCATTCCTTCAACCCTACCCTCTCCTTTCTCTCTAAACCGAACCTCATGACCACCATTGTTGATTTTGAGCTTTTAATACTCAATATCTCGGGAATCCAAGTGATACTTCATCACCTACCAAATCTTGGAAGCTAGGGTCAAGAAACTCCACCTTCATCTTCAACCTCAAGCTCTATTTTTAGGGTTTTCTAGGTTTTCATCAAAACCTAAGTGGTAAGTGTATCTTCCCATTTTCTAAACCTTATTATAAGATATAAATGTTCTTTTGATGATTTCCTAGTGTTTGGTTTATCAAATTTCGAATTTGATGATTTTGGAGAAAATAGTTCAAAATTAGGGTTTGGTCAAGTTGGGGTTTAATATGTAAATGTTTTGGGGAAAGATTCTAGATGGTTGAATATGGTTATTTACGGTTGAAAATTTGTAGATCTAGGTTTTATGGAAGAAGTTGCTCATGGATTCGGATTTCTTCAAGAAAGCTCAAGTTGGGGTAAAATCTAGATTTAGCCTAAATCTAGCAAGGTGAGTTCAAGTTGATTTGTGAAAACGGTGTACATGCCAAAACGTTTATTTTAAAATGTTTGTGTTTTACATTAAATTGTTAACTGCGGATAAGTTTTGGTTATTTTGAAATGTTTAGTTTTATGAACATGTTGAGACGCCCATTTTGGGATCTTTGGGTATTTTGGTAAATAAATCATGTTGAGATATTTCTTTGATGATTTTACATATGTAATTGGAGTTTAATTGACGTAAGTGTCATTTTGTGTATTTGATCTTATAAACCTTTTTCAGAAAATGCATATTATTGTGTTATGAGGTATTTTTAAAACATAAGTGTATGAGTTCATTTGGAAAATGGTTTGTCTCAACCAACAATGAGATTTGAGTAATTATACTTTTGGTCGTGTTTGCATAATAGTTGGTCAAACGTGTTCCAATATTTATATCGACTTTCATTTCGGTATTTACGTAAAATGTTGGGTCGTTGGTAGGGGTGTGCAGAAAGTCAACCGATCCAATAGGAACCGACCGACAATGATTGGATATCCAATTGTAATTGGATCGGATCGGATCGAAAATTTTGACATCCAATTGGATCGGTTCGGTTCTTGGATGATGGTCCATAACCGATAAGAACCGACCGAACCGAACCGAATTCACCATCCAATACCAACCGACCGAACCGAACCGATATAAACGACCAAATACTAATTATTAATATAAAATTATATTGTTTATATATAAATTTATAAAAATTATGGAATATTATATTATATTTATATATATGAATTGTTGTAGATTGGATTTAAAACATTGGATGGATCTCATCCGATTATCCATCGGATGTCGGATGGATACAATCCGATCATCCATTGGTTGGATCCAAATCGATCCAATGGACATCCAATAAAAATATCCACTGGATGGAACCGAACCGATCCAATCATCCATTGGATTGAAAAAATCCAAGATCCAATGGATGATTGGATCGGTTCGGTTGGAAAAATCCAACATCCAATGGATGATTGGATCGGTTCGGTTGGGCTCACATCCATTGGATGTCAACCGATGAACACCCCTAGTCGTTGGCTCGATTTTGACTAAATGGAGTCTTGAGGACATTTGTCCGGTTTAAAAAACAGTTGTGGAATTTTTGGAGTATGATGGTGATTATTTCATACCATTGGGAGTTACATGTTTTGGGAGCTTTGGTCTTTCAATTGGAGTCATGTAATGTTAGACAGTGTTGTAATGGATCCATAGGCACGTAAGTCTGTCTGTTTTGTAAGGCCTAAGGTTTTGGGTTACAATTAGTGACCGCTCGGGTTTGCTAGCGAGTAGGCAATAGAAGGGCTCGAGCCTCCGAGTTGTAACTTGTCTAGATTGGATAGGCAACCATGTCTGTAAGTCCTTGAGATGGAACTCGACGGAGTATGGCCAGAGGCATAATCGGTCCGAGGTTGTGATGTCGGTGGTGGCATGGGAACTAGGATGTCGGGATGTGTGGTGAAATTCAATAACATCACGGGTGGCCCCATTCTCGTGTTCTCGCCACCCAATATGGAAACGTTTAGATGACATGCGAGGAAGTTGTATGGGCGGCCTACTTGTGTGTTCCTCTATTCTCAATGTATACGGGTCTCTCCGTCGTAGATCCGCGGTGTTTTAAATGTTAATGTTGTATGTTACAAATTTTGGTTTGTGTGGTCAATGAAAAATGATGACCTCAATATTGGGGTTTCCCTATGTATATTAAGGTTTGAATGGAATGCGTCATTTCCACGTTTCGATATTTGATTTCGTCCATTTTATGGTCGTGTGAGTTTTAGGTCTAATGTCTGTGTTCACGACAATATTTATTTATATAGATTTTCATCTATGGTTCATGAGTTGTGTATCATGTTTCACCGTGTTGCGTATTTCGAAGTATAACATTTTTACCCGCGTTTTATAAAATTGGGAGTCCTCTCTCTATTATCATTTTGAGCAAGTTTTGGTTAAATCTAAGTTTACGAAAGAACGTTTTATATTGTGATCTTAGTCTGTAAAACAGTTTGGTTTGTTGAAGGATTAACTCGATGTCTCTTTCGTTTAAAATGCATATGTATTGGTAAACGACTCGTTTTCATAAGCAGAGCATATTATTTTGAAAGATTATGATTTTAATGGCATTCTTCTTTCCTTAAACGATTCATTTATATATGTTGAAAACTCTTGAGCTCACTAAGCGTTAAGCCTAACCTTTTTATTTGTCGGCATGTGCATCAGGTTCCAGTTGGGGTTTGGTTCTAGCAGCTATGAAGAGTTGAGCCCTAACTTTGTGCAGGTGTAAGTAGTTGGTGAAGTATTCCGCAATTTGGAGATAGTGACTATTTATGGGGTTTTAGTAGCACCCGTCCTTATTATAGACTGTATGTATAGAATGAAATGTGTGTATTGAGGTTAAATTTTAAATTGTGAGTGTAGATGAATCATTTATTGATGTATTTAGGAATTTTTAAATTAGTTGTTATTTCCATAAATCAGGGTGTTACATTGACTGTAAATGATGACCTTAATATTGGATTTCTCTCCGCGTATATTAAGGTTTGAATAAAATATGCCATTTCCATATTTTGTTATTTGGATCTCTTCCATTTTATGGTTGCGTGAGTAATGATTTTTAGTTCCATGTGTTCGGCGGCATACTATATTTATATGGATTGTTTTCCATGATTTATGAGTGGAGTATTATGCCCCACCCGTGTTTTGGGTGTTTCGGGATATAAAGTTTTATGTGCGTTTTTTTATAAAATGGAAGTCCGGTTTGTATTCACGTTTTGAGTGAGTTTTGGATAGCATCGCTTTATAAATAATGTTTTGCATAGGCATGGAAATGGGGCGGGGACCTCAATCCCTATCCCCGTCCCCCATCCCAATCTCCATCCCCACCGGGGAATATGATTACATCCCCATCCCCGTCCCCGACGGGGAACGGGGATCCCCAACGGGGAATTGGGGATTTTTCTCGTTAATATAAGATGTTTTAAATCAAATGTGTTAAATACCACACTCGATCGATAATGGTTCATGTTTAAATCTCACATATTTTTAAATTTTGCTTTTATAGAGTATCAAATATTCATATGTGAACAAAGTTGCAAAATCATACTTAATCGTTTGATCAAACACTTGAGGCTTTAAACTTTTTTTTTAATCTAAAACTAGAAGCGTACTCGTGCAATGCAACGAGATACATCACGATTTTAATGTTTCATTTTGTTTTTTTGTTTTTTTGTTTTTTTGTCGATTTACGGTACGATTTTGGATGGTTTTGAGAAAGTGATAATGTTTTTTTTTCAATAAATTTGTTTAATTTAGGCTTAATAATATAATGTTTTTTTATATAATGTTTTTTATATAAAAAAATAGTATTTTGTTAGAATTCAATGATTATCTTATATATTTTAATGACATCTAGAAAAAATAACCAATTACATATTTAATAATATAATTAAAACAAATTTATAGTAATATAATATATTAATTAAAAGTGATACATGGAAATGTCTGCATAAAAGGAAGGTTCCGCACATACCAAATTGGTGGGTGTTAGAAGCATGCAGTAGTAATATGTATCTTGTGCTTTAATACTTGTAAATTAAGAGATTTTTAAAATCTTGCATAAAATGATGGTACCTTATGCCTAATAATTTGTATTGAAGAGTTTTTTTATCCGTGTTTTATAATATAGTATAGATAAGTAAAACAATTCAATATATATATATATATATATATATATATATAAAAGAAGAAATGTCAAAATTATATTTCTAAATTTAAAAGATAATGAATCTAATTATGTATAAATATAATATAATTAATAATAAACATATATAATATATTTAATATTCGGGGACGGGGCGGGGAGGGGACCACGTTACCCGGCCCCATCCCCATCCCCGGTTTTTAACCTTCGGGGATCCCCATCCCCATTCCCGTTCCCCAATTTTGCGGGGAATCCTCGTCCCCGTCGGGGCGGTACACCGGGTTCCCCATGGGGCGGGTGTCATTTCCATGCCTAGTTTTGTATTGGGGCGTTCGTCCTAAAAAAATGCATGCTGATGGAAAACGATTCGTTTTTATAGTTGCATTCTTTCCTTTTAACGATATACTTATTCGTGTTGAAACTCTTGAACTTACTAGGCGTTAGCCTAACCTTTTTATTTGCCGGTATGTGCATCAGGTTCCGGTTGGGGAATGGTACTAGTGGTGCTATGAAGAAATGAGTGCTAGTTATAGGTACAAGAAGTAATTAGCATATTGGGAATGTCTTCCGCATTTGGAGAGAGCGACCGTTGTTGGAGTTTAGTAACACCTGCCCTTGATTTAGACTATATGTAAGGATTTAATTATTTATTGTTGATGTTAAATCTTAGATTGACATTATAGGAAATCAAGTGTTGACTTTTAGAAATGAATTATTCCTTATTTGATGTATTATTGAAAATTTGAAATTAGTCGCTATTTTCATATTTGAGGGTGTTACATAAAATCTTGCCTTTCTTTTTGTTGGTTGCTATCTTGGCTATCCAACTTTTGTTTTCCCCTCTTTTCTTTGGTCTATTATGTTGGTTCTTTACTAAATAATTTGATAAATAAATTATTTTACTAAAAAATTTACACCTAATGATGCAGTTATTATGGTATAAAATTATTGATTAAAGAATATATCATTTAGACAACCAGACCAAGTCTGCTTCCATGATAATATTTCAATTAATGAAGTATATACCTGAAATTTCGCAATCGTATCTCGTGTACTGAGAATGCCTTGAGCAGATTCTGCAGCAAGCTCAGCAGCCTCCTTGTACTTTGTTTGAGCAAACAATTCTTGAAAACGTTGTACAACATGAGATAAGAAAATCTCATTTAGTTGATGATCATGTGTATAAAAAAGGGGTGTATATTACTTGCAATATGTACGCATCGGTGATACAAACACATCATTACCAATTTTCACTAATGACCAACATAGCATACCAAGTTTTTCAATAGGAACGCATTAGACATCATAACAAGTTTTTCAATACACTTGGAAATGTCCTAATAACTTTTTTATATGATGTCATTTGAAATAGCTAATATGTCACTTTATTTTAAAATATCCTAACTCGAAAAATCTCCCACCACTTGGTAAAGTAGAACTGAAAGCAAGGGGCATTATTTTTGGCGGATAGATATTTGGTTTCCATCATCCATCTACATTTCAAATTTATTACATTTGTATTAAAGTCCATATATGTTTTGTCTGTTTTAGGATCTGGTCTTTCATATTGTCTCTTATATACAGTTTTTTCATATAGTTAAACTCACTCAACCCTATGTATTTTCCATGTGTGTGTGATTGTTCAATATTGCTTGGTTACCTATTACCCACAATAATATGTGGTATCTAATCATAGTGTATCTTTTCACTTAAAAAAATGTAACATATTTGCCCAAAAAGTCTAGCAAACTTGTTCCTGTCTCCAGAAGATATATTGATCAGCCCCAACCATATGAAAGTAGCACAAAACGGATGTTGTCCTTCATTTAAAGGCTATATAATACTGCCTTTTAAACTCTAATGCAGTCAACATAAACAACCAATTTTCCATGGTACTTTTAAATGTTCCTAGTTCCTACTACAAAACTTCAAGGGGAAAAAAAGATATCGTAACAAAAGGCTATGCATCACTGAAAATTGAATTGAAATCATGATACAACAACAATATTCACTCCTTTTCCATAGAAAACTTAACTTTGGCATTCAGGATCAAACTAATAAATCTTGTGTCAGGATCGAATTCTCAACAAGAATTATGAACACTCAGAAACAATATTAAAGAAGTTGCGGAAAAACACTTTAATATTCAATAAACAGAAAAACAGTATGAATCACAACTTGCAAACTTTACTTAATGATTCAAGTTACAAGCTTTTCACTCACAACCTCAATCTTGAAGAAGAGGCTCTTTCAAGACGAATTCTACTTCTCTAGAATTAGGAACGATGCCTTGAGGTTGATTCTCTCTCTAGAACAAAAACTCAGAATTATTCAATTGTATCTTTTCAATTCTATTCAATTCTATACATCATTGAATAATAAAAGATAATTACTAAACATAAAAAGATCTTCAAAATAATCTTCATAATTATCTTCAAGCTTTCCATGTTTATCTCCAGACGCGATCTCTTCAACATTATCTTCAAATTATCTCAGAAGCAACATTAATCACCTTGAAAGCATTAACTGAGTCTTGGCAGTATTAACTACTAAGCAGCACTAACCACTAGCAGTGCTAACTTTGTTCAAGCAGCACTAACTTTGACTAGCAGTATTAATTCTACTAGAAGTAGTAATACCTAGCAATATTAACTTTGAGATCCTCTGGCAGTACTAACTCTGAACTAGCAGCATTAATGACTTGGTCACATCTTCAGTTCCCAACAATCTCCCCTAACTTGACTTTTAGAAAGAGAAGTCAAGTTTTTCAGATGCTTCCAAAACTTTCATTGATTCAATCCAGTGTTAGGATCCAGTCCCATACTCTGATTGATAGTTCTCTGAATTAGATACTTTGCCATTTGTGAATTTGGTGCACAACCTAGCTTCTTATTTAACATGGCATGAAGCTTCAGAGTTGTGTGATTGTAGACCCTATCCACCAAGTAATACTCCATGTGAAAAGTATCCATGGCCAATTCATAGACTCCACTCCTTTCATACAAAGTCCATCCTCTAACAGCTTCAAACACATCTCTGATTATATGCTTTACTGCTTCTGGATTGAATAACATACACAAATACTCCATAACCAGCTTCACAATTGGCAACCCTGGAGCTTTCAACTAATCTGCATGTAATTTCATACCAACTTCAAACATCTCTTCTAAATCAGATCTTGAACATTCTCTGACAATTTTATTCCATGTTGAAAACACATAATACTTCTCATCCTTTCTTTTCAGCCTGATATACTCCTTACCATCCACCTCCATAGTATCCCAGTGGATAACTTCAGGAGGTTTGAATCCAACAGGTTCAACTGTGATAGGCTTTGGAATTTTATCCATTACCACCATGTACATATTTACATCTGAACTCTGTGGTACTTCTTGAGATTCAGCTCTCTTTTCTTCATTCTTAGGTGCCTCTTCTTCTTCAGCAACCTTTTTCTCTTCTTCTACTCTAGGCTTCTTGTCAATTTTCTTTCTTTTGGCCATCATCTTGGTTCTCTTCAGAATCCTTTGACTTTGCCCTATAGTAGCTTCCTTCTTCTTTTCTTCCTTTTTCCTTTCCTCTGATCTAGGACCTTTAGAAGCAATAGACTTAACTCTTTTTATTTTCTTGATCTTCTGAGCTAAAGTCTCTTCTTCCTTAATCTCTGCCTTTTCTTTTGTTGGAGTTCCCTCTTCACTTTCAGGGAAGGGTTGATTAATGTTCACATCATGCCTCTCCTTGGCTTTCCTTTCAAACTCCACTCTGGCCTTTTCATTACTCTGCAGTTTTCCCATTTCTTTCTCATATAAGCCCTTGACTTGATCAAAAGTCATCTTTATAAACATTTCTTTCTTCACACCAATTGCACTCCTCAAGAAAGTTATCATCTTGTTTCTTTCCTGAGTTGCAAGGTAAGTTTGTGAAGGCCTTCTCTTTTTTGCACTTGATCTGGCCATCATAGCCTTTCTCATGCTTATTGCCCTTTGCTTTGCTTTCTCTGTTTCCAAACCTTTCTGAAATGCTTCATTTAATTCATTAGCTAGTGCTCTGGCTATCTCTCTGTCTTTCTCAACCTGCTCTTTCTCTGCTTGATTTATCTCTTCTTGTAGTTTCTTGGCTAATGCTTCATCTGACTCAACCATCTTTTGATTTTTGGTTGGTTGATCAGATTCTATCATCTTTTCTTTCCCTTTTTTCTTTGCATCTGCAACCATGTCTTTCTTTTCTGTTTTCTTTGCTCCCCCTTCATTTATGACCACTCCCTTTGCTTTGGGAGTGTCATTCTTTGCTTTTACAATCATCACTGCTACTTCAACCTCTTCAGGTGTTAACCCTGTTACTGCTGCTTGTGTAGTTTCAGCAGCACTAACAGTTTCTGCTGCTCCTTTTGGCTCAGCAGTAGTAACAGTTTCTACTGTTGGGGTTGTTACTGCTGTTGGTGTTGTTTCTGCTGCTTCAGCCTTATTTACTGCTGCTTTGCCAATTTCTGCTGCTTCAGCTAATATTTCTGTTTCTATAACACCTTCAGCTTTTTCTTCAGCCCTCTCTTCAACAAACTCTCCCTTTGCTTGAACATTCTCCTCCTCAATCTGTTGATCCATCTTTTCTGAGCTTGAACTCTCCCCCTTTTTGGAAGCATTCTCCTCCTCCTTTTTGTTTGCCCCTTCTCTCCTCCTTAGAACAAACTGCTTTCTTCTTTTCTTGGCAATGAGTTTTCCCACCAATTGCTTGAGTTTTGAAATCTGCTCTTGTTGGGAGATGACCACTTGCTGCAATGCCTTGATTTCCTTTCCTTGATTAACCACATCAACATTGATGTTGGCTATTGTTTCCATCAATTCCAAGTAAGTATAGCTATCCTCACCTTCTTTAGGTGTTTTACCCACCCTTGAAGGATCATTGGAACCTTTTGCCATCAATTCATCAGTTTCAGTTATGTCCTCACCCTTTTTGGATGTTTTGCCCATCCTTGAGGGATCCTTGGATCTTTTAGTAGTGGCCTTCTGCCTAGCAGAAGCACCAACTACCCCCTTGGTTCCTTGGCGCCAGGGTCCTTTGGTTGATTTCTCACCCAAAGTTGCCATGGGGAAGGTCTTAGAGATGTTACCACTGTCCTTCTCTGTGCTAGCAGAAGTAGTGGCAGCCTTCTCACCCATATACTCATTCATATCCTTAGAGAGCACCTCCTCAGGGTTGGGAGACACCCTAGTGGTTTCCCTTTGGATATTCTCTATTGGAGAATGCTCCAATAGAGGGCTTTGAGGCTCTTGATTAATAGTAGGTACAACAAGGGAAGGAGCCTTGTGTACCTTTCTCTTGACATAAGTCTTGGATATCATAGGAGTGGGTTTAGCAGCAAAGGACTGAGGAAAAATTTGAGAGAGGGAATGTTGGGATTGGCTCTCAGTGGGTTGGTCTAATGAGGGCCTTGACCCTGAAGCCATACCTTCTTGTGGTTGGGACACCACCATCATTGTTGAGAACAATGGGGTGTCAACTCCTTCCGAGTCCCTAGCAGATCTTCTCATGTTTGAGAAGACCTTGCCTTTAGGGGGTTTAGGTACATATACCTCATCAAAGTGAGGTATATCCGTCAATTCATTGGTTATAACTGCCTGTACAAACCTGGGATACATGAAGAAACTCTTCTTGTTGTCCAGGTTTGAGACAAGATCATTGAAGATCATCAGAGAAAAGTTATATTTTCGAGCAGTAGATAAGCATACCAAAGCATAGGCAATGGTACTGCTAAATTGGCTCCAGCCAGTAGTTTTCTTGGAAATACAGTGCATCAGGGTATGAACAAAGAACTTCCATTGGGGTGAAAATTGAGCTTTGAAAAACTTGAAAATCCCCATATGGCCTTCATACCCCATTCTGGTGAGGTTTGAAAACAAATCCTCATTTGGAATAAAAGATATACCTGAAGCATCGTCTAGACGTAGACAGATGCGAATGGTCTCCTCAGTAACTGTCAAGGGTTTGTCACAAACCCTTGTTTGGATGCACGGCACTCCGTTTTCAGTGCTAGTAGTGGCATTGGCCCAGAATTTCCTTTGATGCTCTATGTAGATGGTAGGAGACACAGTGAGAGCATGAGCGATGTGGCTTGACCTCAGAAAATCGACTATCTGGTAAAAACCTTCGGCTTGTTTTGGCTTTTGGAGCATGGCTATCTCGTTGTGCTCATCAATAAACACCATTGAAGCCATCTGTACACAAGGATTCTTGACTAGCGAGCACTGGATACTTGAGAGAAAAGAGTGAGAGAGAAGATGAACAGTAGACAAAGAGTCGTTATGATCTTTTAGGCGGGGAAAGGGTATTTATAGCTTGTGGATTATAAGCAGTATTAACCCTAAAAATTTAGTGAAAGCAGTATTAACAGTGAGCAGTATTAAATGAGAGCAGTGTTAACTGAAAGCGGTATTAACTGAGAGCAGTATTAACTGAAAGCAGTATTAACTGAAAGCAGTATTAACTGAAAGCAGTATTAACTGAAAGCAGTATTAACTGAACACTGGCAGTAGTAAAATTGTACTGGCAGTACTAAAACTGTACTGGCAGTATTACCCATACTTACACTTTTAAGCTTGTGATGAACTGAGTACTGCTATACATTTCCTGAGAAAGAAGATTAGTAACACCAAGCATAAACTATATACAGGTATTGAACCACTTTTTAAGTAGGAGCTTATTCAGAGTTAATCATTCCCACACTTGTTACCAAGAAAGTGAATCTACCCACATCAAAGGCTTTGGTGAATAGATCAGCAAACTGGTTATCAGTATGAACTTTTACAACTTGAATAAGCTTCTTTTCATTGCAGTCTCTTATAAAGTGATACCTGATCTCAATGTGCTTTGTCTTTGAGTGCTTGACAGGATTATTAACAATGCTAATAGCACTGCTATTATCAATAAAGATTAGAGTGTGTAGAAAGGTTACCCCATAGTCCAGCATTTGATTCTGAATCCATAAGACTTGAGAACAGCAACTTGCAGCTGCTATGTACTCTGCTTCTGTTGTAGATGTGGACATTGTGGTTTGTTTCTTGCACTGCCATGATACTAGTCTTGCACCCAAAAACTGGCATCCTCCAGAAGTAGATTTTCTGTCCAAGTTTGCTCCACCTAGGTCACTGTCTGAGTATGCAAGTAGGTCAAATGATGAGTCATGAGGATACCAAAGTCCCAATCTAGGTTGCCCTTTGAGATATCTGAATATCCTCTTAACAGCTTGATAGTGTGATTGCTTTGGCCTAACTTGAAATCTTGCACACACACAGACTGGAAACATTATATTTGGCCTAGAGGCTGTAAGATACATGAGAGAGCCAATCATGGATCTATAGTGATGAACATCCATATCCTCCCCCTAAAGATTTGTTGTTATCTGCTTGTGTGTCTCCATAGGTGTGCTGGCAGGCTTTGAGTCGGAGAAACCAAACTTGGTTAGAATGTCCTGCACATACTTGGACTGACAGATAAATATACCATCTGACTTCTGTTGGACTTGGAGTCCAAGGAAGAAAGTAAGTTCCCCCATGGAACTCATTTTGAACCTTTGATGCATTAGTTCCTCAAACTCCTTGCACATATTGTCTCTTGTGGATCCAAAGATGATATCATCCACATAGATTTGGACCAGCAAGATGTCCTTCTTCTTTCTCTTGATGAACAGAGTCTTATCAATGACTCCTCTTTCAAAGCCATTTTCCAAGAGATAGGATGACAGAGTGTCATACCATGCTCTTGGTGCTTGATGCAGTCCATAAAGTGCTTTCTTCAATTTGTATACTCTGTCTGGATAGCTTGGGTTTTCAATCCCTGGTGGTTGACAGACATATACTTCTTCTTCAATTGAGCCATATAGAAATGCACTTTTTACATCCATTTGATAGACTTTGAACTTCATATAAGAAGCATAGGCCAGGAACAATCTAATTGCTTCTATCCTAGCCACTAGTGCAAATACTTCTTAATAATCTATTCCTTCTTCTTGTGTATACCCTTGTGCCACCAACCTTGCTTTGTTCTTTATTACTATTCCTCTCTCATCGCTCTTATTTTTGAAGACCCATTTTATGCCTATTGCTCTTTGACCTTTAGGAAGGTCTACCAGATCCCAAACATTTTGCAGCTTGAATTGTAGCAACTCTTCTTGCATGGCTTCTATCCAACTGGAATCTTTCATAGCATCATAAGCCTTCTTAGGCTCAAGCTGGGATAGAAAGCAAGAAAACATTGTATGCTGTTGGTCTTGCATATCTTGCAGCCTGCTTTGATTTCTAGCCATCATAAGAGAAGAGATATCTCCTATTACCAGCTGAGGAGGATGATTCTTTTGTGTTCTTGTTTGATGACTAGGTTCTTCATTGAGTCCCACCTCTAGATTGGAGTCATTCAACTCAACTGAGGTGATTTCAGCAGCTACTTCTGGTTCTTTATTTTCTTGACTCTCCTCATCTCTTCTTTCTTCTTCACTCTGATTTGGTTCAGTAGATGGCTCCTTTTCACAATCTTCAACAGGATCCATTGTAGGTATGGGAAAAATCACAGACTGAGGTATGATGCTGTGTGATTGTGTAATTCCTGAATCTGAGCTTCCTGATCCTGCATTATTATCACTACTGAAACCCAAAGAGTTAGTTAGTGAATCAATGTCAAACAACCACTGAGGACCTGAACCAATTGGATTTGGTGTATTCTCATTGCATTTGACATTGTCACTTTCTTCAATTATTTTAGTAGAAGAATTAAAAACCCTGTAAGCCTTACTCTGAGATGAATACCCAACAAGAAAACCATCATCTGCTTTGCTATCAAACTTTCCTAAGTGAGTTTTGGTATCGAGAATAGTACAAGGACACCCAAAAGGTTTAAGCAAACCAATAAATGGTTTTCTATTGTTTAAAAGCTCATATGGGGTCTTGTTCTTTGGCTTAACCACTAGAACTCTGTTTTGGACATAACAGGCAATATTAACTGCTTCAGCCCAGAAAGTAATTGGCAGTTTTGAATCAGCCATCAGAGATCTAGCAGCCTCTATTAGTGTCCTATTCCTCCTCTCAGCAACTCCATTCTGTTGAGGAGTCCTAGAGGCACTATATTGTCTCTCAATGCCTTTTTCTTCACAAAAGGTGTTTAGATCAAGATTTTTAAATTCAGTTCCATTGTCTGATCTAATGACTTTTACTTTTTGATTTGTTTGGTTTTCAATTCTTAGGATAAAGGATTTGATCAGTCCACTTGTCTCATTCTTAGTCCTTAGAAAATATACCCAAGTAAATCTAGAGTAATCATCAACAATAACTAAGCAGTATGATTTCTTGCCTATACTCATAACATTTGTAGGACCAAACAGATCCATATGTAATAACTGGAGACAAGAAGAAATTGTATTTAACTCTTTGGACTTATGAGAAGTTTTGTGCTGTTTGCCTTTAAGACAAGCAACACAATGATCATCACATGAAAAGACTTTTGATGGTAAACCTCTTACAAGGTTGTTTTTAACAAGTTTGTTCATTGTCTTGAAGTTCATGTGACACATCCTTCTGTGCCAAAGAGAGGATTCATCCATAGAAGCTTTTGAAACAAGACAGTTCAGGGATGAATCACTTGAAACATTGTCCTTTCTTGGAGTTCAAAGTAGTATCATGCTTTCATCAACTACCTTGAATCCTGGAGCAAGGATCATACATTCTGTATTGGTAAATAATATACTATGTTGTTTGTCACAAACCTGTGATACACTTAACAGGTTGTACTTTAACTGATCAACATAGTAGACATCCTCAAATGTCATCTTACCTTTTGTAACATAACCTTTTCCACTTATTTTTCCACCTGCAAGATTGTCTCCAAATGCAACATGTCCTCCATTGATATGCTTGAAATCCTGAAGGCATGACATGTTGCCTGTCATGTGCCTAGAGCAACCACTATCAACATGCCAGATGCTCTTCCCCTTGAGCTGTTGGTTGCCCTGCACATAAGATAAATCAGTTAGTATTGATTAGAAACCTAAGCCAAAGTGGTCTTGGGTGCCCCTTTCTCATCAAAATATTTACATTCCTTCTTGACAAGATTTTTAAACTTTGACTCCTCATTGCTGGAGTACTTTGTCACAATAATGGTTTCGATGCACATTTGCTAGAAGCAGTACTGGTTTTAGAAGTACTAACTGCATTAGCAGCACTTGCATGCTTAGCAGTACTCACCTTGTTAGAAGTAGTAACTGTGTCAGCAGCAGTAACTGTGTTAGCAGTTGTAACCTTTGAAGAAGTACTAACAGTTTTAGAAGCATTAATATTCTCAGTAGTACTAACACTGGTAGCAGCAGTATTGCTTCTGGCAGCACTATCCCTGTCAGCAGTACTATTTAATGTAGCAGTACTAACAGTTTTAGTGCTTCTAGGCACCCACATTTTAATACTCTCTTTTAAAACCTTTTTCTTCATGTGGCCTTTGGTTTCAACAGATTTCTTAGCCACATGTTTCTTTCCAGCCTTCCTATAACCAACAGGTTTTTGCACAAATCTTTGAAAGTTCATCTTTTGGTTAATAGGGTTAAAGAAACAGTGCTTAGCCAAATGATTCAACTTGCCACATATGAAACAAGGTTTTGGTTTGATTATTTTACTCAGATCAACTCCTTGTTTCTGAGCCCATTGATTATTCCAGTTTCTTTTATTACCTCTCTTTGTACCAGAATTTAGGCTCTCAGTTTTATTGCAAGCACACTGTTTACAAGGGCCATGATTCACAACAGTGATCTGTTTGTAATGGACCTTGTTGGCCTTTCCTTCGGTCTTCTCTATCTCTTTAGACTTGACCCAGATCCTTCCACCACCCTCATTGGTAACAATGTTGTTTTCTAAGGGTATATGTCTTTACTCACAGCATTGTTCCTATTCTCACTGGCTTCTTTCTCAGTCATATCCTCAACAACCACCTCATCCAAAGGATCTATCTTAAAGGCTTCCTCAAACAAGTCCTTTTTCTCCTTGGTCTCTAACAAGTCTGATGTAGGAGGGATGTACTTGTTGTTGTAAGGAGGGGGTGTGTTGTTGTATCCAACACCAGGCTTCATCTTATCATGAATCTGAGCCTTTAGAAGAGAATCCATTGCTTTTGAAGCATATGAAAACTTTTCTACATCAAGCTTAACCTTAGCTAGTTCTTCTTTCAACTTATTATTCTCTTCTTTGGACTTAGACAGTTTGGTCTCTAACTCATTCTTTTCCCACTTCCAGTAGTTTGTGTCATAAGAGTGTTGAAGTTCATTGGCTTGGAAGCCTTTGATTTGTTCTTCAAACCTCTCAACTATCAACACATAATCTCTTCTGTCATTTTCTAATCTTTTGAGGTCATCACACATGTTTTGGTTGTGATCCATGTACCTTTTGACAGTGTCTATGCAAGATTGAGTACAAAGATTAAAAATTACCTCAGAGGGGAGATCAGACACTTCTACCATAAGAGCTTGATTCTGAATGGCTTCCTCAGCTTGGTCACTCCAGTCAAACCCCATTCCTTATTGAGAAACAAGGGCTTGAGCAGAGTTCTTGTTTTGATTGTAGCCTCCATTCTGAGCTTGTTGGTGGTTGTTATTTGGCACACCACTTCTGCACAAAGTGTCCCTTCATGTGGCACTTATAGCATTCCACCTTTGTCTTGTCAAAACCAGCTCGATCTTCTCTTCTTTGAGAGAAGTTGTTCCTCCCAGTTCTTTTAATAAACTTCTTCACCCTCATAGATAACATGGCCATCTGCCATTTAATGTCCATCTCCTCCAGATCACCAGAGTGAAGTTGTTCCAGATCATCATTAATCAAGGAGTTGTTGTTGTGACTGGACAAAAAGGCTTCAAAGACAGTTTCAGTGCCTTTTTCTGAATTCACTCCACTAGCAGCACTAACTGCTTCAGGGTTGGTAGTAGTATCAGTGGATGCTGATAGAAGTGCAGCATTATGAATATACCCAGTGGGCTTCTTCTTAGCTTCTACCTCAGATTCAAAAACTCTTAGATCATTATACAGATCATCTAGTTCCTTCTCTTCCAGATTGTCACTCTGTCTATATGAGACAGTGTACATAGTCCATTCATCCCCAAGAGATCTGAGGAACTTCTTGTTGATATCATCTTGCTCCATCTTCACTCCAACAGTAGCCAGTTCACCAATAAGCTTGTTGAACCTATCAAAAGTGTGAGTCATAGACTCATTCTTTGAAGAAGTGAAGTTCTCATACTGCTACTTTAGAACATCCCTTTGATTTCTTTTGGTGCTCTTAGTTCCAGCAAATCTTTTCTCTAGAGCATTCCAGAGAATCTGAGCATCAGTGCAGTTGCAGAATTGATGCTGATATTCATTGGGGATGGCCAAGAGCAGAGTGCTCAAGGCCTTCATCTCTGTCTGCCTGATCTTCCTCTCACCATCTGTCTTTGGTGGAGGTCTTTTCCCATCTGGTCCAATCTGACCTTCAGTAGAGGGGCCATTCTCAATGACATCCCACATTGAGTAGTCAGTGAGGAGAATGTATTGCCTGATTCTGATCTTCCACATGTCAAACTCATTGGGTTTGAGCATTGGAACCTTAGAGACAAGAGTACTGTTTGATTCTACAAAGTTTTCCATGATGAATGAATGAATGTTTCTGAGAGAACAAGCTCTGATACCACTTGTCAGGATCGAATTCTCAACAAGAATTATGAACACTCAGAAACAATATTAATGAAGTTGCGGAAAAACACTTTAATATTCAATAAACAGAAAAACAGTATGAATCACAACTTGCAAACTTTACTTAATGATTCAAGTTACAAGCTTTTCACTCACAACCTCAATCTTGAAGAACAGGCTCTTTCAAGACGAATTCTACTTCTCTAGAATTAGGAACGATGCCTTGAGGTTGATTCTCTCTCTAGAACAAAAACTCAGAATTATTCAATTGTATCTTTTCAATTCAATTCTATTCTATACATCATTGAATAATAAAAGATAATTACTAAACATAAAAAGATCTTCAAAATAATCTTCAAGCTTTCCATGTTTATCTCCAGACGCGATCTCTTCAACATTATCTTCAAATTATCTCAGAAGCAGCCTTAATCACCTTGGAAGCATTAACTGAGTCTTGGCAGTATTAACTACTAAGCAGCACTAACCACTAGCAGTACTAACTAGCTAAGCAGTACTACCTTTGTTCAAGCAGCACTAACTTTGACTAGCAGTATTAATTCTACTAGAAGTAGTAATACCTAGCAGTATTAACTTTGAGATCCTCTGGTAGTACTAACTCTGAACTAGCAGCATTAATGACTTGGTCACATCTTCAGTTCCCAACATCTTGTATTGATAACCGAAAATCAACTCTATTAGAGCATAAATCTGTTGGATACAAGATCAAGAATACTGAAGGTCAAAGTTGAGAAAGTCAAAGATGTTAAAGTCAAATCTCATTTAAAGTCAAAGTCTATTTGTAATAAGTCAATGTATTTTTGTATTTGTATTTTTCCTTGTAATAGTTATGTAGTATAAATAGTTTTTCTTTCTTTGTATTTTGTAGAGAACGAAATTGGAGAATCATTTTAGGTATTCTAGAAAGAGAAACATCAGAGAGAGAGAGAGAGAGAGAGTTAGTTAGTTAGAAAGAGTTTGTAAAGAGAGAAAAGTGTAATCTTGATTTGAAGTGAAATCAAACAGGTAATTGTTTGTTAATTCATGTTTGTGTTTGATTAATCTTGATTTAGAAACTAGAATCTGGAACAATCAATTGGTATCAGAGCAGATCCAAAGTGAAATCAGATCAAGAAATTCAAGAAGTTGTTGGTTCGTCACTGTTCTTGAGCAGAAAATCGAATTCTGAGTTTGAGTGTGTTTTTGGAGCAGATTTTGATTAAGAATTGTTCCAAAAGTGTAATAGATCGAGTCTGTGTACTTTAATTTCTGTATTGCACTGTAATATTCACGAATTTGTGATTTTGGTTGAGTTCGAAGTTCACGAGTCCTGTGCACTGTATTTGAGTCATTTTTTTACATTTTTGTGTATTTGATCGAAAATCAGTGTTAGTTTTGTGTTCTAGATGTTTAAACGAGTGAATTGTTGAAATTTAGTGTTGAAATTCTAGGTTTAAATGAGTTTTTGGTGTAATTTTGTTCGATTTTAGAGGTTTTCGGGTCATTCATCAGGTTTGCGGGTCATTCATCAGATTTGCGGGTGTTCATCAAGGATTGAATGTGCTCTTAAAAGTTTGCGTTTCCTTCATTAAGAGTTAAGAATCGAGAAGTTCAAAGTTTGCGTTTCATTTGGGATCAGAGACTAATTGTAGTTTGCGTTTGCAACTAGAAAAAACGCAAAGTGGTGATTTGCGTTTGCTGTTTGAACCGCAAACTTAAGGTGTGCGTGTGCTTCTTGAAATGCAAAGTAGAAAGATTGGAGCTCAGACACGCAAAGTACGTGTTGCGGGTGTAACGAGACACGCAAAGTGTGTCTTGCGGGCGTAACGAGACACGCAAAGTGTGTCTTGCGGGCGTAACGAGACACGCAAAGTGATATTTGCGTTTTCATCAACAACCGAGAAGCGAGTTTTGCGGGTGTAACTACAAACGCAAAGTTAGGTTTGCGTTTGTAATATGAATCGCAAAGTTTATTGTTTATGTACAGTTGACACGCAAAGTTCATGACAAACGCAAAGTTGACAAACGAAAAGAAGAAGTATATCTAGAAACGCAAAGTGTTTGGTTGATCAGAGAAGTAGTGGTTTGCGTTTCCTTCTTGAACCGCAAAATAGTGGTTTCGTTTCTCACTTGAACCGCAAAGTTAGGGTTTGCGTTCCATGTTACAAACGCAAAGTGTGGTTTGCCTTTCATACTTAATTTTTTTTTAATATTTCAAGTTTTCTGTATTTTCTTGATTGTTTCATTTGGACTAACGATCAGTTCTAGTTTCTTATAGATATATTTTTCAAACAGAGTTATACAAGATGACTTCCAAAGATGCACTTTCAATTGGAACTGATGTGAAACCTCCAGTTTTATTCAAAGGCGAATATGAGCAATTGAAAGACAGATTCTTGGATTTCGTGGATCGGCATTCAAATGGAGAGAATATTTTACTGTCTATCACTGAAAGTCCAATGGCTCCAATTACAGTTCAGATACCTGATGTTGATTCTTCTGATAGTGAAGATGGAACTGAAGAAAGAGAGCAAAAGATGAAAACAGTGACAGTAGATATTTCTCAATATTCTGAAGAGCAGAAAAGTAGATACAAAGCAGATAAACAAGCGAGATCATTACTTCTTCAAAGCATCCCAAACGAGATCTACATCAAGATTGACAGTTATAAAGCCAATGCAAAGAAGATGTGGGATCAGTTACAAAAGATGATGATGGGATCAAAAGTTGGAAACCAGATGAAAGTGGCGAACTACATAAATATCTATGAGGAGTTCAAAGCTAAGGAAAATGAGAGTCTGGAAGATACCTATGAGAGATTTGTATTGCTTCTGAATGAGTTGACGAAGAACAAAGTTAAAAAGAAGCAGTTGGAAAACAATGTCAAATTTCTGAGTATCTTACGTCCGGAATGGAAGAAGCATACAAGAAGAATGAAGCAGATGAAGGATTTGAATGAAATTCCTTTACATGAGGTATTTGAGACCTTGCGTCAGAATGAAGAAGAGGTTGAAGAGAAAAGAGCTGAGAAGAAGAAGGCAGAAAAAGTTCCTGATCCGATTGCTTTAGTAGCTGGAGAAAAGAAGAAAGAAAAGAAAGAGAAGAAAAAGAAGATAGTTCTTACCAGTTTAGAGTCTGATTCTGTTTCAGATAGTGATGATGGAGAAAGTCTGAAACAAGCTATGATATTGCTGACCCGTTCCTTTCAGAAGAAATTTTATAAGAAGCCGGGATCAAATTCTCAACGGTATTCTTCTTCGAGTTCAAAGAACCATGAACACCGGGAAAGGGTGGAAGGAAAAAGGTATGATGAAGAGCAAAGATATGTGGAAAAGAAACCGGATGAGAAGAAAAAGTTTGCGAATGACTACACCGCTGTTGAAAAGCCAGCAACTGACTCAATCAAATGCTACAATTGCGGGAAGATGGGTCATTATGCCAAAGATTGTCGGAAGCCGAAAGTACGCAACTCTCAGTATTATCAAAACAAGTTGCTTTTGGCAAGACAACAAGAAGCTGGTGTAGCTTTGATGGCCGAGGATGAGTTTTGGTTGGATCATTCCGAGGATGAAGGTGAAGAAAAAGAGGAAAATGCTCATATCTGTCTAATGGGCAAAGAAGAAAAAGATGACGAGTCAGATGATGAAGCAGTTAATGAGGTATTAAACTTAACTCCAAAAGATTTCATTACCAAATTGGAAACCATGGTGGTTGAGCTTCAAAATTTACAAGATAATCTGAAAAAGGAAAAAGAAAGAGTTGTTAAAAAGAACAAGAAGATCTTTGAACTTAATACTTATGTTATTTCAAATAAAGATCTGATTGATTCTTTACGCAAGTCTGATTTTGATTCTAAGTCTAAAGTAGATGATTTTGAAAAGAAGATTTCTGAGTTTGAAGTTAAGATTTCTAAATATGAGTTTGAGAAAAATGAATCTGCACTAATTGTTTATAAATTGCAGGTTGAAAACAAGAATTTGAACAAGAAGGTAAATGATCTGGGAGTTAAACTTTATAAAAGAGGTCAAACAGATCAAACCATTTTTCTTAATGCTCCTGATGAAGAGGCTGATGTTAAGCAAAGATGGGGACTTGGTTTTAACAATCCCCATTATCTTAAGAAAGCCATCAGAAAACAACCGGCACTTTATAACTATGATTTTCTTGCATGTGCTGGTAAACATACTCATTTGAAACCCAAATTTGTTACCCAATTGCCAGACGAAGTAGAGGCCAAAGAAACTGAAAACAGAAAGAATAAAAAGAAAATGCAACTACCATTTAACTATGTAAAGTTAAATGATAGTTATCTTTCCGAAACACCAAAAGTATTTTCAAACGACTATTTTGTTAGTTATTCCGCATCTGAGATGAAGGTAAAACCTGAAATTGCAAAGGTTTATGTTCCTACATCTATCCTTGAAAACAAAATAGTCGAGCTTGAAAATGTTTTATTTGATGAAAAGCTTGTCAGGATCGAATTCTCAACAAGAATTAATTCTCAGAAACAATATCAAAGAAGTTTGCGGAATAACACTTTGATATTCAATGAAACAGTAATCACAAACAGTAAATATGAATAACAAACTGTAACTTGTATTGAATGATTAAAATCACAAGATTACACACTCAACCTCAATCTTGAAGAACAGACTCTTTCAAGACGAATTCTACTTCTCTAGAATTAGGATCTATGCCTTGAGGTTGATTTCTCTCTATTACTTAGAATGAATAATTCTAAAAACCAAAAGTTATCTATCTATTTTATACATTCTATACATATACTAATCAAAAGATAATTACAAGAAATAAAAATATCTTCAGTATATCTTCCATGTATATCTCTAAGCTTCCATGTATATCTTCAGATTATCCAGCTGTTATCCTTCCATGCGAATCTCTATCATATAAGCAATATTAATCTTCAGCAGCATTAATCTCTTCTAGCAGCATTAACTACTAAGCAGCACTAACTACTAGCAGTACTAACTAGCTAAGCAACACTAACTTTGTTCAAGCAGCACTAACTTTGACTATCAGTATTAATTCTATTAGCAGTAGTAATACTCAGCAGTATTAACCTTGAAGTCTTCTAGCAGTAGTAACTTTGAACCAGCAGCATTAACCATACTTAAGCTTTTCTTCAGTTCCCAACAAAGCTTTTGGTGGATATTCAACAAAATGTATTTTCTACCGTTTTAAAGAACACAGTTTTTCAAATTAATTCAACAAAGTGTTCTATAGTTTCAATGGCACCTCAAATTTTTTCTGACAATTCTGATGACTTATTTGAGTCTGCAAATGATTCTTTTAATTCTGATAAAGGGAGCATGGAAGAATCTGATATGTTTGACATTCATTCTAAACTTCCTGATCATTCTACTTGTCTTGAAAATGACAAAGTGTTACCAAGTGGTGTAAATACTGTTGAATCATCAACTAAGGTTGGTAAATCAGTCTCTGTAACTACTGATTACTATGCTCATGGTAAGAAACATAAGAAACAGCGATTACAGAAACATAAATACACTGGCACACAAAAGAACACTCAATCTTGGAAATCTACTTTTCCTAATACATCTACATCTTGTGTTTCAGATTTAAAGAAGAAAAAGTTGAAAGCTCAGTCTGAATGGAGACCAAAAAGGAAGGATGATGAGATAGTAGAATCAGTTTCTGATAATACTTGTAATAGAACAGTTAGTAGTGATACTGATGTGATTGATCAAATTGCTTTTAATAATGAAAACCTTGTAACTTCTTACAAGAGATATTCAATACAACAATTGATTCAATTGTCTCCTATTACTACTACATATTATTCTTATCAGAGAAATGATTTTGCTTATTCTCATAATTCTTCTGATTGGTATGGATCTTATCATGTTAATTCTTCGAGATCAAATAATTTTCAAAGTTTTCAAAAGAACAGAGGGTCCATTTTCAAGTGGATGCCAAAATCTTGTACTAAACTGTTAGGTCCCGTTTTTAAATAGGTACCTAAATCTATTATTGCCTGATTTCTCTTGCAGTCCCGGCATATGTGGTACTTGGATAGTGGATGTTCCAAGCATATGACTGGGCAAAAAGCTTTATTGTCTAACTATACAGAGAAATTCAGTAGCAATGTCAGATTTGGAAACGATCAGCTTTCACCTATTCTAGGATATGGTGATATCATTCAAGACAAGATAACGATCAGTAAAGTGAGCTATGTCGAAGGCTTGGGGCACAACTTATTCAGCATAGGTCAATTCTGCGATAAAGGGTTAGAGGTAAACTTCAAGTCTAAGAGTTGCTCAGTTCGTACTGAAGACGGAACAGAACTCTTGGGTGGACATCGAAAGACAAACCTCTACACCATCAACTTGTTCAAAGTTCAGATTGACAATCAGGTATGCTTGATGACAAAAGCTTCATTGCAGCAAAGTTGGCTCTGGCACAGACGTTTATCTCACTTGAACTTTCGTTACATCAACAAGCTGGTTCGTGGGAAATTAGTAAATGGACTTCCTGAGCTGAAATACGAAAAAGCACACTTATGCGCAGCTTGTGAGAAGGGTAAGATGAAGAGAGCCGCTCACAAACCGAAGCCTGAACCAAGCACTAGTTCTCCGTTAGAACTGATACACATGGATTTATGTGGTCCAATGAGAACTCAGAGTTTGGGTGGTAAGAAATACGTGTTGGTTATTGTGGATGATTACTCAAGATACACGTGGGTCAAATTTCTTCGATCAAAAGATGAGACACCTGAAGTTCTTATTTCATTCTTAAAGACGACCCAGGTGAAACTGCAGCGACAAGTCAAGTTCCTTCGAACTGACAATGGCACAGAATTCAAGAATAAGATTGTTGATGAATATCTCGAATCAGTTGGGATTTCACATCAGTATTATGCTGCTAGAACCCCTCAACAAAATGGAGTAGTAGAAAGACGTAATCGAACGCTAGTCGAGGCCGCTCGAACTATGCTTAGTCAATCGGATCTACCTCTATTCTTGTGGGCGGAAGCTGTGTCAACTGCATGCCATACTCAGAATCGTTCCATGATACACCGCCGATTTCAAAAGACTCCATATGAGCTGATCAACAACAGAACACCAACTATCAAATATTTTCACGTATTTGGGTGTAAATGTTTTGTGCTTAACGACAGAGAGAGTCTGAATAAATTCAATGCTAAGGCGGACGAAGGCATCTTTATCGGTTATTCTTCAACATCTGCTACATATCGTGTTTATCTAAAGAAGTCAAAGACAGTTGTGGAGAGCGTCAATGTTACATTTGATGAATAAATGGCTTCTGATCATCTCAGTTCAGAACCCGTTATCACAGGAGTATTAGATTCTGGGCAGATCAGTCCAGAACCTGTTTCTACAGCGAAAAATTTGGATAACGCTTCTACATCTACTTCACATTTAACTGATTTAGATTTGTTATTTGAATTCTTTTATGATGAGTTTCTTGGATCTAATGTATCTAAATCTGCTGTGACTGACAGGTCTGAAGATACTAGTTGTAATCATCCAGTCACTTCAGAGGTCATTACTGAACAAGCATCCCCAGTTCAGACAGAAACTCATATTCCTATTATTACTCCTACAGTTGAAGATGTTCAAACAAATGCTGAATCAGAAGTAACTATTTCAGTTGGGTGTACTACTTTGTCTATTCAACAGCCTGAATTTGTTGTTCCCACTGATACTTCTGCACATGAAACTTCAACTGACAATTCCCCTCCTGTAATTCAAACTGAAGATTTTGAAAGTGGATTTCAAGATGATGATCATATTCAATCAGTATCTATTCCACTCCCACATGAGCATCGCTGGACCAAAGACCATCCATTACATCAAGTAATTGGAGATTTTGACAAGCCTGTTCAGACAAGGTCAGCGACTCTTAATCAGTGTATGCATGACTCATTCCTCAGCAAGATTGAGCCAACTCGAGTATCTGAGGCTCTTGCTGATTCGGACTGGGTATCTGCAATGCAAGAAGAGATCAATCAGTTTGAAGCCCTAAATGTTTGGAGACTGGTTCCTAAACCAGAAGGCAAAACCGTGATCGGCACTAAGTGGGTATTCAAGAACAAAAAGGATGAAGATGGTGTCGTCATCAGAAACAAAGCTAGACTTGTTGCCAAAGGCTACCGGCAAGAGGAAGGCATCGATTACGACGAGACGTATGCTCCAGTAGCGCGTATAGAGGCAATAAGAATGTTTCTCGCCTACGCTGCTCATAAGAACTTCACAGTCTTTCAGATGGATGTGAAAACAGCCTTTTTGAACGACATTCTTAAAGAGGAAGTGTACGTGTCTCAACCTGAAGGGTTCGTCAATCAAGACAAGCCAGATCATGTATACATCTTGGACAAAGCCCTTTATGGATTAAAGCAAGCCCCTCGAGCCTGGTACGATGTATTATCCAAATTCTTGGTCAAGTCTGGTTTCTCTAAAGGTAAGATCGATACCACTTTATTCATAAAGAAGGAAAAAGCTGATATTATACTTATTCAGATTTATGTTGATGATATAATATTTGGTTCTACTAATCCAAAATATTGCAAAAACTTTTCTAACCTCATGGTGTCACGTTTTCAAATGAGTATGATAGGAGAGATGAATTTCTTTCTCGGATTACAAGTTAAACAACTTTCTACGGGGATTTTTATAAATCAATCTAAGTATATTTTTTGGACATTCTTCGGAAGTACAAGATGGAAAATTGTAAACCAATTGGAATCCCGATGGCACCTGGTACTAAGATTCACACTGATCCTTCGGGTAAAAGTGTAGATGTTAGAACGTACAGAGGTATGATAGGATCGTTGATGTATTTAACTTCCAGTAGACCAGATATTATGTTCTCAACATGTCTTGGTTCTAGATATCAAGCTGCTCCCAAAGAATCCCATTTGGCCGCTGTCAAACGGATCTTTAGATATCTGAAGGGGACTGCAGACCTTGGTTTGTGGTATCCTAAAGATACTGGGTTTCAACTGACTGCATATTCAGATGCAGATCATGCAGGTTGCATGTTGGACAGAAAGAGTACTTCTGGTCACGTTCAATTTCTTGGAGACAAGCTCGTTAGCTGTTCCACTTCGACTGCTGAAGCAGAGTACGTAGCTGCTGCAAGTTTTTGCTCTCAAGTCTTGTGGATGCGAACACAACTACGAGACTATGGATTCAAGTATGATAAAATTCCAATCTACTGTGACTTGAAGAGTGCAATTGCCATATCTGCTAATCCTGTCCAGCATACGAAAACCAAACACATTGATGTAAGGTATCATTTTATCAAAGATAATGTTGAAAAAGGAACAATTGAACTTTATTTTGTAAAAACAGATTATCAACTTGCAGATTTATTTACCAAATCCTTAGATGAGAAGATATTTAATTTTCTTGTCTCTAAGCTTGGTATGTTAAATCTGAAGACATAATCAGTTATTACCTACTAAAGTTACGTATTGTTATTTTTCATCATTTTCTTTATTTTTATGTCTGAAGGATATCTGCACTTTAATTCTTTGCTCATGATCTCAGGAGGAGTTAGAGAAGATTTTAAATCATCTACATTCATTTGAGGCGGAGCAAAACTAATTTCTGCATTATACTTAACTGACAAAATTTTTGTGATGCATGATTTTAGGGGGAGCTTATAAGTCAAAAGGAGTAAGACTATTATTTCTGATTACTTCTGATCAGAACTCGTATCTTAAAAGTTTTATTGCTTTATGTCTTTTATGTTTTGAATAAATTTTAGTGAATAAATTTTGACTAGACTTTGAGACTTATACAGGATGAGAGAAGCTGACACAATCATACATTAATGACGATAGCTTGACTTTCTGAGAATTAAGATTGCGCGAAAAGGTAAATTTCTTATCTTAATCTCATATATATCTGAAAGAAGGACAACTTTCAGATATAGAAAACATGTTCTTAAATGTTCAAACCACTTCCTGATTTTTTAAACAGATTTTATAATTTGGAAGTGTGATTTTAAATGTTTTTTCATTTTTTTATTATTTTGTGCTTTATTGTTTACAAACCGTGTGTTTCCAAAGATAATTATTGCGTATTGTCTTTTCTATATACTTTCAAGTATTCACACACACCGGTTTGAATTTTTGTTCAAGTAGTTCTTACCACGTCTCTAAGTTGAAATAGTTTTTATTCGATGGTAAGACACTCCGCTTGTACTTCAATGAATTTTTGAGCGATATTTCATTTCGAAACGGTCATTTCAAGAATGTCTATATTTTGTTTCGTATAGACAAATATCAATTATTCTTGATCATTAAGCTTTAATTGTTATATCATTCATTTCTGATCATTTTCATACAATGTCAGATTTTCAAACAAGTTTCTTGCATTCATGTTCTTTCATTCAATATACTTGTTTGAAAATACTTAAATGTTTAAACAATGCTCATATCGTCATGATTATATCATTTGAGCATACATTTATCTGACATTTGTATTTTGAGATTTAACTGATATAGTTAAACCAGTTGAGCAACACATGATTTATAGGAACTATGGGTTCTTTGTGCTAGGAATTAACTAAACTTCTATGGATTCACGTTAACCAGTGTTTCCTACCCATGAAGTTAATCCTTTAGTGATTGAGTGTGAGGAGTCTAAAAAGAAATGAGTGTGGGTGTGATGAGGTAAAATGGAAAAGAGAGTTTGGTTAGTTGTGAGTTTAATGTTAAAAAGAAAGAGGGTGTGAGATCAGAGTAAAAGAATATCAAACTCTGCACCAACTACTTTCTGAGCCGGGCAACCACATTACTAATGATTCACAGTTCTTTCGTGAACATTATTGAAACAGGCAAATAGTCAATGCCAACTCTTGCTTAAACCCCACCAACCACTCATTTTCTTCTCAAAAAGAAAATGTTTCATATTTTCTGGGGACGCAACATATAATCTATCTGGTTTTCATTTGGAAAATCTGGATATTGAAAAAGAAGGAAGTTTGCCCCACCTTCGCACTTCAATCATGCACTTAGAGTCTGTGTTTATCTACTGTTGTCTCAGTGGTTTACACTATGTTGAGCCTTATGAAAGCAGTTATTCGTGCTTAATTCTTTCTACACATGCACGAACACACAAAGAATTCATTTCTTTGTCATAACATTCATAGACATTGCCTTTGTGGTATTTCGATGATTGGATGGAAGCCCTGGGGGAGTGAACATCACAAAAGCTCCTTTATATTGTGTATTCGTTACACACAGTGACTTTGTGTTACTGACAGACATTTTAACTGATTCATCTGTTGATTCAGGAGTTACCTGTTCTTATTTTTGTCTGGATTTGAAAAGGTCTAGATGAATATCTTGTTATGGATCACAGAATCAGAGGCTCTTCACAGATCAGATTGGTCAATGACATTTCTTGGAAGAAAAGTCTTGATGATATTGATGCTCAAATCATCAAAAAGGGTGAGATGGTATGAAGAAATGTTAAAGATTTTCAAGTTTGGGGGAGATATTTTTTTCAAATGGTCAAGACAGAAGATTCAAAGTAAAGATTTGAAGATGATCAAAGATTTTCTGAAGATTTGTGGAAATTTTCTTTGAAGTTTATTTGCTGAAAGAAATTCAAATTGATTCCGAAGAAAATTTCTTTCCAAAGTCTGTAATCGTTCTATGAGAGCTTTGGGAAGATTGTTCATCATTTGAAGATAATCTTGGAAAGAAGACTGTTAATGAAAAAGGAGAGATTATTTTGACAGAGCTTAAAGTGAGGAACTGAGTTGCTAGATCTTTCAACAATGATCTTGAATCCAAAGGGGGAGATTGTTAGAGCATAAATCTGTTGGATACAAGATCAAGAATACTGAAGGTCAAAGTTGAGAAAGTCAAAGTTGTTAAAGTCAAATCTCATTTAAAGTCAAAGTCTATTTGTAATAAGTCAATGTATTTTTGTATTTGTATTTTTCCTTGTAATAGTTAGGTAGTATAAATAGTTTTTCTTTCTTTGTATTTTGTAGAGAACGAAATTGGAGAATCATTTTAGGTATTGTTGGGTCTGAAATAGTTCAACATGGTTACTACTTCTAGTTCAACATGGTTACTACTTCTAGTTCAACATGGTTACTACTTCTAGTTCAACATGGTTATTACTTCTGAAGTTAATATTCATCATGGTTACTACTTCTGTGGTTAATGCTGCTAGTTGTAGTTAATGCTGTTGGAACAAAGTTAATGCTGCTAGAAGAAAACAGTTAATACTTCTAGTTAGTACTTCTGTGATTAATACTTCTAGTTAATGCTGCTAGAAGAAAACAGTTAATACTTCTAGTTAGTACTTCTGTGATTAATACTACTAGTTGATGGTTAATGTTGCTCAACAAGATTATTACTGCTAGTTCAAAGTTAGTACTGCTTGAAGAGATTAATGCTGCTGAGCATGGTTAGTACTGATAGAGTTAATACTGCTCAGAGTATTAATGCTGCTGAAGAATAATGCTGCTTATGTGATAAAGAATTCGCATAGAAGGATGACAGCTGGATGGACTGAAGATTATGGAAAGCTTGGAGATAATAATGGAAGATATTCTGAAGATATTTTATTAATTGTAATTATCTTTTATCTTCAGTATATATATATAGTATTGTTTAGAATAGTTAGAGATAACCTTTGGAGAATAATTATTCATTATAAGTTTTAGAGAGAATCAACCTCAAGGCATAGATCCTAATTCTAGAGAAGTAGAATTCGTATTGGTGAGCCTGTTCATCAATATTGAGGTTGTGTGTTTAATCTTGTAACTTCAAGCATTCAATACAAGTTTACAAGTTGTTGATTATATACTGTTTTGGTTTACTGTTTATTGAATATCAAAGTGTTATTCCGCAAACTTCTTTGATATTGTTTCTGAGAATTAATTCTTGTTGAGAATTCGATCCTGTCAAGTGGTATCAGAGCAAGTATTCTCAGAAACCTGCAATCATCATTCTTCCTTGAAATCAGAAATCATCAATGGCTAAAGTTTCAGATTCTTCAAGCACAGAAATCCCCACAGAGGTAATGTCTAATCTTTGCTCTAAAACTTGTATGGAAACTGTTAAAAGGTACAGGGATCACAACCAGACAATGAGTGATGACCTTAAAAGATTAGAGAGAGATATAAAAGACTATGTAAGAATTGTTGAGAGTTTTGAGGAACAGATCAAAGTTTTCCAAGCCAATGAACTTCAACATTCTTATGATACAAATTACTGGAAGTGGGAGAAGAATGACCTAGAACTTCAGCTGAAAAAGTCTAAAGAGGAGAATGAGAAGATAAAGAGTGAGTTTGAGAAAGCCAAGCTGGATATTGAGAAATTTTCCAATGCTTCTAAAGCAATGGACTCTGTGCTCCAAACTCAAATCCATGACAAACTTAGAAGAGGAATAGGTTATAACACCACACCACCACCATACAACAACAACTACATTCCTCCTATATCAGACTTACTAGAGACCAAGGATAGGAAGGAATTGCCTGTTGGAGCCACTAAGGTAGATCCATTAGACAAAGTGGTGGTTGAAACAGACTCTGAAGAAGAAAACCTTAATGAAAAGAGTAAGGAGAACACTGTGAGTGGTGAGATTCCTCTAGAAAATAACATTATCACCAATGAGGGATGTGGAAAGGCTTGGATCAAGTCTAAGGACATAGAAAAGACTGAGGGAAAGTCTGAGAAGGTCCATTATAAGCAAACCACAGTTGTGAATCCTGTCCCTTGTAAACAGTGTTCTTGCAATAAATCTGAGCCCCAAAAACATGATAAACCAAGGGGAAATCAGAGAAACTGGAATAATCAGTGGGCACAAATACAAGGGGTTGATTTGAGTAAAATCAATAGACCAAAACCTTGTTTTATCTGTGGCAAATTGAATCATCTTGCCAAACACTGTTATTTCAACCCTATCAACCAAAGAGTCACTTTTCAAAGAAAACCACAAAACTCTTTTGGTTATAGGAATAAAAGAAGGAATAAATTGGATGAGAAAAGAGCACCTTTAAAGTCTCATGCTCAGAACAAGTTTGCTAATACAAAGAAAAATGCTCCAAATAAGACGAGGAGTAATTTAAAGACAAAGAAAGCAAACAACTTTGTTCAAGTTTGGGTTCCAATTGTAAAGAAACCTGTTAGTACTGCTATCCCAAATAGTACTGCTAACAGAAATAGTGCTGCTGCAACCAATACTACTGCTAACAAGGATAGTGCTTCTACTAGTATTAATGTTGCAAAGCCTATAATCTTGACAAAGTATTCCAACCATGAGATTCCTAAACAACTCATCCAGACCAAACTAACAGATTATATAAATGAGAAAGGACAACCCAAGACCACTTTGGCTTGGGTTCCCTCAAAGACTAACTGATTTATCAAGTGTGCAGGGCAATCAAAAGCTCAAGAGGAAGAGCATTTGGAATGAAGATAATGATTGCTCTTGGCACATAACAAGGAACATGGATTGCCTTCAAATTATTTAAAAGATTTGATGGAGGACATGTTTCTTTTGATCCAGCAGAAGGTAAGAAAAGTGAAAAAGGTATAGTTTCAAAAGATAAAGTAACTTTTGAAAATTTTATGGTATATGGTACTACTAACCTTGTGTCTGTAAGTGTTTCAGGTTGCTAATACTGAAAGGTAGTTAGTACTTCTAGTTCAGTGAATATTGTCAGACTGTGTTAATGCTGCTGGTATGTGTTACTACTGCCAGTCTGTGTTAATGCTGCTGATAAGTGTTACTACTGCTAATGTAAGTTTTCTATACCTAAAATGATCTTCAATGATTTAATGTCAAACCTGGATATCAATCAAAAAGCTTTTATCTGTATCCAAGGTTTGTACAATAAGTACTTAATAATGAATTGACGGACATACCTCACTTTGATAAGGTATATGTACCTAAACCCCCTAAAGGCAAGGTTTTCTCAAACATGAGAAGATCTGCTAGGGACTCGGAAGGAGTTGACACCCCATTGTTCTCTACAATGATGGTGGTGTCCCACACTGATGAAGGTATGGCAGCAGGGTCAAGGCCCCTATTAGACCATTCCACTGCTAGCCAATCCCAACCTTCCCACTCTAAATCAATTCCCCAGTCTCTTCTTGATAAACCAACTTCACCAATCACCCAAACATACAAAAGGAAACAGGTAAAGAAGGCTCCTTCCCTTCTTGTACCTTCACCCACTAAGCCTTTAAGCCCTCTAAGGGAGGATTCTCCTTTAGAGAATATCCATAGGGAAACCACAGGGGTGTCTCCCAACCTCAAGAAGGTGCTCAATAAGGAGATGCAAGAGCATATGGGTTGTAAGGCTCACACTACTGACTTTGCACAAAGTGCAGGACAGGACAGTGTGAACATATCTAAGACCTTCCCCATGGCAACTTTAGATGAGTAATTATCTAAAGGTCCCAGGTGCCAAGAAACCAAGGGAGTAGAAGGTGCTTCTGCTAGGAAGAAGATCTCTACTAAAAGATCCAAGGATCCTTCAAAGGTGGTAAACACACCTAAAGGAGGTGAGGACAGTTTAACTACAAAGAATTGATGGATACACTTGGTACAATTTGTCTGAAAGTTCACAATCAAATTATGGAGATAAAAGAGATGAAAAGATCATGATTATTTCAAAAAGGGGGAGACTTAAACATCTGAACTTGAGAAGACTTGAGAAGGATAATCAAGTTGATATGAAATCTTATTTTGAGGGGGAGATAAGTGAAGAAACTGAAACAAAGCAGCAACTACAGCAGAAACAGAAAAGAAGATAACAGCAGAAACTGAAAAGAAGATAACAGCAGAAACTGAATCAAGAAGAACTAGTAATTGCAGAAAGTTTTGAAATTATCATAAAGACCCTATGTTGAAGAACTTAACTTCTCAGTTTTGAAAAGTTAAGTTAGGGGGAGATTGTTGGGTCTGAAATAGTTCAACATGGTTACTACTTCTAGTTCAACATGGTTACTACTTCTAGTTCAACAGGGTTACTACTTCTGAAGTTAATATTCATCATGGTTACTACTTCTGTGGTTAATGCTGCTAGTTGTAGTTAATGCTGCTGGAACAAAGTTAATGCTGCTAGAAGAAAACAGTTAATACTTCTAGTTAGTACTTCTGTGATTAATACTTCTAGTTAATGCTGCTAGAAGAAAACAGTTAATACTTCTTTAGTACTTCTGTGATTAATACTGCTAGTTGATGGTTAATGTTGCTCAACAAGATTAGTACTGCTAGTTCAAAGTTAGTACTGCTTGAAGAGATTAATGCTGCTGAGCATGGTTAGTACTGCTAGAGTTAATACTGCTCAGAGTATTAATGCTGCTGAAGAATAATGCTACTTATGTGATAAAGAATTCGCATAGAAGGATGACAGCTATATGGACTGAAGATTATGGAAAGCTTGGAGATAATAATGGAAGATATTCTGAAGATATTTTATTAATTGTAATTATCTTTTATCTTCAGTATATATATATAGTATTGTTTAGAATAGTTAGAGATAACCTTTGGAGAATAATTATTCATTCTAAGTTTTAGAGAGAATCAACCTCAAGGCATAGATCCTAATTCTAGAGAAGTAGAATTCGTATTGGTGAGCCTATTCATCAATATTGAGGTTGTGTGTTTAATCTTGTAACTTCAAGCATTCAATACAAGTTTACAAGTTGTTGATTATATACTGTTTTGGTTTACTGTTTATTGAATATCAAAGTGTTATTCCGCAAACTTCTTTGATATTGTTTCTGAGAATAAATTCTTGTTGAGAATTCGATCCTGTCAGGTATTCTAGAAAGAGAAACATCAGAGAGAGAGAGAGAGAGAGTTAGTTAGTTAGAAAGAGTTTGTAAAGAGAGAAAAGTGTAATCTTGATTTGAAGTGAAATCAAACAGGTAATTGTTTGTTAATTCGTGTTTGTGTTTGATTAATCTTGATTTAGAAACTAGAATCTGGAACAATCAAACTCAGTTTTGTTTTTTTGGGTGGGGGGGGGGGGGGGGGACAACTGAGTTATATTGAAGACAAACACAAATTTATAATTTCCACAACACTATAACATCATTAAGCGAATTCCCTAAAGAATATCTTCAATCAGAACCCAAGAACACATTTATTTCAAGATTTCAGAGTACACATCTCCAAAGTTACCATTTCAACTTAACTATAATTAAACAGCATAAACAAGAAAACAAACCTAGTTATGGAACAATTAGAAGCAGCAGTAAACGCAGCTGACTCCCCTTGGAAACAACAATCTAGAAGCGCAGCTTCCCTGGAAGCTTCGAAAACCAGCTAAGATCTATCCACATCGTACAATCTTAGATTCTACACTTATAATATCTCATAATTCAAAAACATGTCCAATATGTAGTATAAACAGTTGCACACACACATAACCACATTAGAAATACAAAAATTAAGAAATCCTAACTCAATCGAAACATACATATAGAACACAATAGAAATAAGGAGAAATTAGGGGAAGATTGACGAAGAACATACCCAAATTAGGCAGTGAGGAAACGATGAAGATGGAGGTCCCCAATTCGATTTTTGGGATGAAATAACTCTGATCTTGGGTGGTTCGATATCTTTCTCCGTCTCAGACTTAGGTCAACGGGATTTATATGCAAGGGGAAGTCTTGGGAGCCAGGTAGAAGGAAGGGACATTTCAGGAAGAAGGTGTCTGAAATCTTCCAAGGTCAGAAAGGTATGGCGTCTGACGCGAATAAGTAGAAGAAAGGACATCTTTCTAGTAATAAGTTTATGTGTTTTGATTGTTTGTACATCATGCATTAAATATTGTCTTTAAGAGATTTTTGAATCTCAAGCTTAAATTTGTAGTACTTTATGCTTTAAGACTTGTTTTTAAGACATTTGGTGTAAACCAATATTAAGGTAGTATATATATATACTAGAAATGTGCCCATGCAATGCACCGGGTGAGCAAGGTGTGAAATTTTTATCGTAGATTAAAAATGAAAAGTCCTCAAGCGTGTAACTCAGTTGGTAAAGGGGTTGAGTAAATTTGCTCAAATACACAATAGGTTTTAAGTTCGAATCATGTGGGATATAGGCTTGAATCCGAATCATGCGGAAGAGAGGCTTCATTTTAGCAATAGTACAATACTCCATTCCAAAATAATCATCCTCCTATAATCCATTTGTGTATCCATATTATAAGGTAGTTTAGATAAATTATATATAGAATTTGAGTAAAATATTATAAACTTCTACTTATTTGTTTATAAACGTCTACTTTATTGAGTTTCAAATATAGAGGCTAATATTTTTTACCTATATCTTTTTAGTCTTTTAGATTTGAGTTGAAGATGGTCTTCGAGCATCTTCAACAACTTCTCCAAAATGGAGAGGTAAAAAGTCAAAATCTTCAAAAAATATCACATTCATTTTCAACAAATTCTCTATTTTGGATATTACACAATTAATCATATTATTAAAATACTTAATACAACTTATAAAATATTTTTTCATATTTTCATTGGTAGAATGAATAAAAGATTAAAAAAATGCTCTTATAAACTTTGATCGATTAAAAAAATTTGATCGTTAAAAAAAAATAGATACCATAATCCTTAAGTAAAACAATTTTACTTTATTAAATAAATTGATTCCAAGTACCTCTTGCATATTTAAGAAAACACCTCGTCTAGGTGTCGCTTCTAAATTTTAATGATAAATTTGATCATATGATCAAATATAAAATAATAAGTAAACACGATTAATTCAAATTCAAATTTCAAAAGGACCGAAAACAAATTAATAATTTGGAATTCAAAATCTCTACCACAAAACACATATAATTTACATTGATTATATAAACTAAAATCCAAATCTTCTCTCTCTCTCGCTCGCTCTCTCGCTCTATCCTCCAAGAAATACCTTAACCTTTTTCACTAAAAACCCTAGAAAAATACCAAGCCCCACCGCAACCTTTCACGTCGCTGTTGATGCAAGTGGAAGAAGATGAGATGAAGACCAAGAATGAGATGAATGAGGATTCTTGGAAGATTTAGAGGGGTTGTATCTATATTGGAGGTAAGAGCTGGAAGCATGTTTGAAAAATATTATGTGAAAATCGATTGGCTCTATCTTTCGCCCCTTTATGTGGGTTTTGGGGTTAATTTTTGAAAACCGCCATTAGAGGAAAGAACTATTACCTGTGTGATCGTTTGAAATCGATGACAAACTTGTAGGAGCTTAGAAAACCTAGAATGGAATGGAGAATACACAACCTCCTGTCATACTTATACATAAATATTTGATGGGAACCTCTCCGGTTGATCTGTGAGACATATAAAATTGGGGAGAAGAAAAAGTTGACCAATAAAGAAGCCTTTTGAAAAAACTCCCAAGTTTGATGATGGAAATGTTAAAAGGTCTGATGAAAAACCATTAAAAGCTGAAAATAGGAGAGAAGACTTTGTTTTGAACAAAAAATCGCCCTCTTTTGTACTGGTGGTGGTGAGATAAAAACAAAACTCTGTATGTAAGCTCAAACAGGAACTTCGTTCACCCCTCATTTTCGACTTTTTTTCAACAATTTTGATACCCCTCTAATATTAATCGTCTTCGTCATCTTCATACATATATCTATACTACTTAAAGCATGGTTTGTAGTCAGAAAGTATGGCCTCTAAGACGTGAGGTAAAGCATGGTTTGTAGTTAGAAAGTATGGCCTCTGAGACATGATGTAAAAGGTAGAAGAAGGGTATGGTTTGAGGTCAGAAAGTATGGTTGGAACTTTGCATCTCTTTATTAGACCGATTTTGAATTTTTTGCTTCAAAGACTTGTAAGTTATGCTTTATGAGATTTTTGAATTTTATGCATAATAGTGTAGTACTTTGTGCTTAAAGAGTTGTATTTAAGACTTTTTTCTTAAATGCATATTAAGGTAGTATAGATAATACTTGTATTAAAAAAAATGTATTGGACACATTTTTACCTTTTTAGTTGTACATATAATTTATTACGTATAAGTCTTTTTGTAGAACTAGACTAGCTAACTAGTCATTACACAATAAGATTGTGTTTTAATGGCTAGTTATAACATCATCATGGTATGTTGCTTGTAAGTACAAAAACATGACATATTTTATGATTACTTTGGTATGGTTCCTAATATATTTTTTTGGGAAGGATGTCCTAGGTTATGCCTAGACTAATCTCTTGGCAAATTATGACTGTAAGACATTAGCCCTAATTTAACCTCAGTGGCCACAATTGTTGTGTACGCCTGGATTCGAACCCTGGACAGATGAGATATTCCACCACATCGCCCAGGGCCTTAACCAGTACGCCACAACCCTTGTGGTTGGTTCCTAATATTATATTGAAAGAGTATGACCAACCTTTCCCCCATCCCTCTTGTATACGTCCGAACATAAGGTGTTATATATACCTTTTGATCATATCAGGGTTGATCCATATATACCAAGATAAATAACTAATATTTTTGGGTTATCATAAAACTTGAAATGATCGTTTATCTGGCAATGATTTAGAAAAACCTGGAACTTTGTTCAAATAGTCAAATTGTCATAAAGTCAACTTGAAAAGTCAAATCTAAAAGTCAACTCTCAAAAGTCAATTATGAAAGTCAACCTCGAAAGTCAAACACGAAAAGTCAATCCAACTGTTGTTGAAGTTTCATATGACAAACCCAATCTGTCATTGAAGTGGTGTGCGACAAACACAAGATGTCGCTGCAGTAGTGTGTGACAAACACAAGATATCGTTGAAGTATTGTGCGACAAACAAGAACTCTTGCACACCCTTTGTGCGACAAACAACCCTTGAATGTTTTTTGTCATGTGTTAAGTACCAAGGAACCACACGCTCTTTGTTATATGATAAGCTCATCACTTAATGAGTAAGTAAAAAGTTTTTCACCTTGTGTTGTGCGATAGAAACCTATATTTATCGCAGGCAACAGACTTCTGAAATCAAATTCTTTGTGCAATAACCTACAATAAATACTAGTGTTGTGTGCGATAAGAACAAAGTATCGCACCCTTTATATGCGATAAGACAAGGTCTCACACCCTCTACGTGCGATAAGTTTACTGTAGCAATCAGAGTACAGACTTTATCATCTAATCGATCAATGATGCACTAAAAAAATCAAATTCACTCACAAATCTTATGGAATATTGAAATGTCTTTACTAACACAATTAATGAAAGACAAATCAGCAAATTTGGATCAAATCATCAAATTTTCACAAAAACTTTCAAGAACTTCAAGAACATATCGTATTTTTCAAGAAAATAACTCCATATTTGATCAAATCCTTCAAATTAACTTAAAATCGCGGAATAAAATTGATTAAAATTAATCAAATGATGAAGACGAATCAATTAGATTTTAATTTCAACCACAAAAATGATCAAATTGCAGAAAATTTAATCACACAATCGACTGTTTCACTTTTCTTCAAGTTCTTCAAAATTTTCAAGAAAATCTTCAAAATCTTCAATTTTGTTGTTTCAGATTCAAATCCAAATCACCAGACTTGCTCTGACACCAATTGTTAGTCCAATATTCAAGTAATATGATCAAAATCAACAAGATAAGAATCAAGAACATTATAGAGAAAGAAAATATTACAATGAATATGACTCTAAATAACAAACAAAGAAGAATTTATATACCAAAAGGTATTTACACAATAAGCCCTTGTAATCTTGAGTACTACAAATTAGACTCTAACCATTTGATTGCCAAAGGTTCATTCCCTATGGTGGAAGTCTCCTTTTAAAAACTTTGGAATTTGTGGGATCCGTGAGATCCAATATAATCCAAACAATATTAAATTAAGAGTTAAATTAAGAAATTAGTAATTTTGGTAATTTTGAATTAAAATTTAAAGAAAGGCATTGTGGGTATTTTACATATTTCCTCTCTCATCCCTCCTCTCTCTTACCATTATTAACATAACCAAAAAAATAAGTATACCAAAAACATAATTTACGTGTGCACACAAGTGAACACCATTGTGAACACCAAACAATCCAACAAAAACTTTCTAACATCAGAAAACTTATATCTTGTGAACACCAAGTTAACATAATGTGAACATATTGTGGATTAACAATAGCTGGTATAACTTGTAGGCGCATTGTGAACACCAAGTAACCCAATAAAATTAAAACTAAACCTACCACTTTGTGAACACATTGTGAACATCTAAGAACATTTTAACAAAAAAAAAATTAGACACCAGCAAAAATAACCAACTCCATATGTACGTAGCAAGAAAATGAATATTAACATATTTTAATAAACTAGAATATCATAAACCAAAAAAGAAAAAAATTCATAATGTTGTATAACAAACAATATAGAGATAATCAAAATGTCACACATTCTCATTAACAATGAGCCCTTTAAATAGGGATGAATTTACAACGAAAAGGAAACATACAATATGGTAACTCTTAATACTTATAAATTATTTCTTCAATCACTTCCTTTTTTGATGAGGCACAATATTCTTCAACACTCCCCCTTGTGCCTAGTCAAAGGGATGATGGTGCATAACTCTTGCCTCATTAAAACCTTACGCCGGGAAAACAAAACCCATTGGGAAAAATAAAAACCTTAGACGAAGGAAAGAGTATAAGACACCACTAAACAATTTCTTTAGTTTAGTATCATCCTTGATTCATACATCAATCAAAGAGATTTATAAACCGAGATGGTTTAATACTGTTGCCTCACTAAAACCTTGCACCAAGGAACAAAACCCGGTGGAAAAAATAAAACCATAGGCAAAGGAAAGAGCACAACCCATCAATTGCACATGTGTAATAGACACTTCCTCTAGTCCATTACTCCTCCTAGTTCATACATCAATCAAGGGAGTTTGGAAAGTCTCCTCATTCCAATGCTTTCCACATGTTTCTCAAATGTGGCCTTAGGTAGTGATTTCGTGAACAAATCAGCCACATTCTCCTCAGACCTTACTTGATTCACTTGAATCTTAAAGAGAGTTTGTTGTTTCTGATTATAGAAAAAATTTGGCGATATATGCTTTTTATTGTCTCCCTTGATATATCATACCTTCATTTGTTCAATACAAGCTGCATTATCTTCATAAATGCATGTAGGATTTTTAGTGGTAGAACTTAAACCACTAGCCCCTCTGATATGTGTAATGATAGACCTTAACCATATACATTCTCGAACCGCCTCATGTAGAGCAATAATCTCGGAATGGTTCGATGAGGTAACTACAAGGGTTTGCTTGATTGATTTCCAAGAAATCGCCGTGTTCCCAATTGTAAAAACATATCCTGTTTGGGAGCGACCTTTGTGTGGGTCAGAGAGATACCCAACATCAGCAAAACCTACTAATATATCATTTGGGGTTTCACTATACGGGATAACATTCTCTTTGTTAGTATCTTTAACAGGTATTGTAACCCTAATTTTATCTCTGTAAGGAAAGAATAAGCTCATGTCAATGGTTCCTTTTAGATATCAAAATATATTCTTGATACCATTCCAATGACGTTGCGTTGGCGCCGAGCTAAATCTTGCTAACAAGTTCACTAAGAATGAAATATCTGGTCGAGTACATTGTGCTAAGTACAATAATGCGCCTATTGCATTTAGATAGGGAATTTCAGCTCCCAACACCTCCTCGTCATCATCCTTTGAACGAAAGGGATCTTTCCTTGTATCCAAGCTTCGACCAATCATGGGAGTGCTAGCCAGGTGCGCTTTATCCATATTAAATTGCCTGAGCACTTTCTGGATATAAGCGGATTGGTGGATAAGGATTCCACAAGCTTGATGTTCTAGTTCTATACCTAGACAAAATCGAGTTTTCCCAAGATCTTTCATCTCAAATTCAGATTTCAAATAGCTTGCAGTATCTCTTATTTCATCAAGAGTACCTATTATGTTCATATCATCAACATACACAACTATGATTGAAAATCCAGAACTCGTCTTCTTTATGAAAACGCAAGGGCACAGTTCATCGTTCTTATATCCTTTTCCAATCAAGTATTCACTCAAACGGGTATACCACATCCATACAGATTGTTTTAATCCGTAGAGTGAACGTTTTAGTCTAATTGCAAACGCACTTCATGGTTTACTTGAATCGGGAAGTAGGAGGCCATTTGGCACTTTCATATATATATATATATATATATATATATATATATATATATGAATCTAGATCCCCGTAGAGATATGCAGTAACCACATCTATAAGTTGCATTTCCAGTCCTTCGGAAACTACTAGACTAATTAGATAGCGGAACGTTATTACGTCCATTACTGGGGAGTATGTCTCCTCTTAGTCAATCCCAGGGAGTTGTGAGAAACCTTGTGCCACAAGGCGAGCCTTATATCTTATGACTTCATTATTCTCATTATGCTTTCTGACAAAGACCCATTTATGTCCTACAAGATTTACACTTTGTGGGGTTAGCACTACCAGACCAAATACCTGTCTCTTTGTCCGAGAATCTAGTTCTGTCTGGATTGTTTCTTTCCATTTAGGCCAGTCTGCTCTTTATTGACATTCTTCAAATGAGCGTGGTTCAATGTCATCGTGCTCAATGATCTCATGAGCAACAATATATGCAAATATGTCATCAATGAGTATGGATGATCTTTCCATTAACTCGTATGCATTCTCATAATTCATAGAGATTTTTTTGTTCTCTGGAATCAATATTGACTTCGGAGCGTCCTCCAGTAATGATTCATGGACATAACTATAATCAGAGACAATCTCATGAGAAGGGTTTTCGGTATTGATGACAAATGGATCAAATTGTGCCTTACTCTCCCTTTTCTTCCTGGGATGAGTATCTATCGATCCAAGTGGCCTCCCCCTTTTCCTTTTGGGAGCCATGGCCTCAACCACACTTCCACTATGTGTGGTTGCAACACTTTTTCCAGCAGTGTTGTGCCCCTATTTGGGGACTTCTAACCTTGCGGGTACATTTGCAGCTGGTATATGTGATCTTGTCACTTTTGCAATATCAGTGAATGCATCAGGTATCGAGTCTGCTACATTTTAAAGATTTAGTATTCGTTTCACTTCACTTTCACATTGTGAAGTATGGGGATCAAAATGAGACTGAGTGGGAACATTCCATGACAATTCCTGTCGTTCCCTTGGAAAATCATTTTTTCTATCTCCCCCTAACGATGGGAAGATTGTCTCATCAAAGTGACAATCCGCAAATCTTGCGGTAAATAGATCACCTGTCAAGGGTTCTAAATAGGGGATAATTGTTGGAGATTCATATCCAACATATATACTTAATCATCTTTGAGGACCCATTTTGTTGCGCTGTGGGGGCGCAATTGGCATATATACTGCACAACCAAATATGCGTAAATGTGAAATATCAGGCTCATATCCAGTTACCAATTGGTACGCAGAAAATGGTTGGCTAGCAGTGGGTCTAAAACAAATAAGTAAAGTTGCATGTAATATTGCATAACCCCAGGCAGAAGTGGGTAAATTGGTGCGCATAACCAATGCCCTAGCTATTATTTGTATCCTTTTGATGGTAGCTTCTGCGAGACCATTTTGTGTATGCACATGGGGTACGGGATTCTCTACATTGATCCCAATAGACATGCAATAATCATCAAATGCTTGTGATGTAAATTCTCCAGCATTATCAAGTCATATAGACTTGATAGGGTAATCAAGGTGGTGAGCCCTTAAACGTATAATTTGTGCTAGAAGTTTTGCAAATGCAGCGTTTTGTGTGGACAATAGTGCGACATGCGTCCATCTTGTCGAAGCGTCAACCAGAACCATAAAATACTTGAACGACCCGCATTCTAGATGTATAGGTCCATAAATATCATCTTGTATACGTTGTAACTTGTAAGAATGGAATGTTTTGGTTTGTGTCTTTAGCATAGGATGGTCTCGATCCTGTTTTAGCTAAGGAACAGGATTTGCAAAAAATTGGGGCTTTCAAGGAGGCATATTGTGATGATGGCATTGCTTCTTTTTCTTTAGAAGTCAATGGTTGCAATTTGGTAGTTTCATGTAATCGCCCCATCTTACCTTTCATTCGAAAGAAAGGGTGTTCGTGTGTATTCTTCAGCACACGTATCATCATGTCACGACCAGGGTGCCCCAGGAGGTCATGCCAAAGCCTATATATGTCACTGTCCTAAATTTCATTATTGGTGACAGAATATGATTCAATGACTCGAATCGTGGTAAGATATAACCCACTAGTTTGACATGTTAATTTCTATAATATACGTGTCCTTCTGTATTCATTAGAGGTGATATACATATATTCATTTCCATTCTCACAATGTGTTTCAATATGATAGCCGTTGGAGCGTATATCTTTGAAACTTAACAAGGTTCGGTTAGCTTTTGAAGCATAGAGTGCTTCTGTGACCGTTATTTTTGTGCCATTAGGCAACAAGAAAGTGGCAGTTCCTCGACCAAGTATTAAATTGGATGATCTAATCATTATGGTCATTTAGGATTTATAAGCGGTTAGTTCAGTAAATAATAGTCTATTTCTTAATATTGTGTGGGTGGTTCCACAGTCAACTAAGCACTCAAGTTCTCCTCGATACATTCCTACAAGGAACGGAATTTTTTTTAATAATTTAGTTGTTTTGACGTGTTCCTTTATATCATTGGTTTGTGTAGTGTATATACGAACGTAAAAGATTATTTAATAAATTTCAAAATTAAATCAATAATCCACTAATTCAAACAGTAAATTAATAACCACCAATCCAAATAGTAATCAATAATTCAAACAATAAATTAAGTTCACCAAACTACCGGGAAAAAAATAACTAGTAATGTGTAAATAACTATTATCTTTGAAGAATATGTGAGGTAGATTAGTCAAAATCCGAGAGCTCTAGCGAAGGATCATTGTTGTTGATATGAGTGAAATCTCCAATTGTTAGGTTGACTTCTGGGTCATTACTTGTTTCTTCAAGGTAGTGAGTTTCTTGTTCTTTAAACTCCCTATATCTCTTGTAGGTGGTTGCTACAATGTTGCTTGCACGACAATTCTTGTTCAAGTGCCCAACGATGCCACACCTGTAGCAAGGTTCAGTTCCATCTCGTACTCTTTTGGTAGGATTGGTCATTGGTGTTTTTCCTTTTGATTGTCCTTGATTACTTGGACCAGCAGTTGTATCTTTGCACCATGTGTTGGAAAATGCATCACGACCATTGTCGCGACCCTGACCACTACCCCGTCCACGACCCCGTCCACGTGATAAACAATTGCCACGTGTGTATGATTCAGTATGTTTGGCTTCCTGTACTTTGGAGTTCTTTCCACCTCTAATGCTTACATGATTAGATTCATGAATTTTCTTTGTCTCGACAGGTCTAGCGTTGTTATTCAAACGAACCTCATTATGTCTTTCATCCACTTGCAGTAGGTTGATAAGTTTGTTAAAGGTTGTGATTCTTTTACTATCATACTCCAATCGATACTGATTCATTAGTATAATTGCAGATGTAGGAAAAGTGGAAAGTGTCTTTTGAATCATGTCGTCTTCCATGATTTCCTTGCCACAGAAGTTTAAACGTCCTTTGAGACGCAACATTTTTTATTGAAATCATTTACCTTTTTGTAATCGAGTAAGCGAATTTCATTCCACTGTACGATTAGTTTAGGAAGTAAAAAGTCATGAATATTCCCGAATATTCCTTTCAATGCGTCCCACAGTTCTTTGGGGGTTTTCAGTCGAAGGTACTCCCACCGAAGGCTGGGATCGATATGTCGTCTCAAGAAACATTAAGGCATTTGCTTGTACTTTCTCTGATTGTTTGTCTTTAGGGTCAGTAGGGGGGTTGATTGTATAGGTGAAGTCCTTTCCAATAAAGGTAGTATCTACATCAGATACCCATCTGTGGTATTCAAGCCCTTCTGAATCCAGGATATCAAATTCGGGACGAGTTGGTTCAGCCATCTACATAAACAAGAGATAAGGTATTTTTATTATATGAAGATAAAACTTATGAAAGTTCATTATCATGGCAATATAGGATTAAAAATATGGTATTTTTAAACATATCTTATGCTGATGTTATATTAGTATTTCAATATCCGGAAAATAAATCGCTAAACACTTTTGGATTTCCAAGGTAAGAGGGGAATCACGAGGATTACTTAACTCCCTACAAACCTTTAAGGCTATTTACACCTGGTGTCATGCGATCACTTTGTTTATATATATACTAATAACATTAACAACTTTGTGGATTTGGCATGAGGCCAAAAGTGAGATTCAATTAATACCATTATGGTATTATTATTTTTTTAGGGACTTTTGGCAAGAGACCAAAAGATGTGTGTTTTAACTTTTAGAATTATTTATGCAGAGGAGAGAGATTATAATTAAAGTTTTTAATTTATTGAAAGAGAATTATTTATGGAAAGAGGGAAAACCAATTTATTAGTTGTCGTCCAACTTAAAAATTACATAATTATCTTTCCAATATTAACTAAAGAATAACATTATTTATTTTAAATTAGTGACTTAAAATTGATTTTACGGATCTCACAAATTTCAAGATTCTCAAATGATTAAGCCCCATATATAAGCTCATGCTCTCACTATTAGAGAAGAATAAGACAAAAATAGGGCCAAAGATGTAACAGCCCTCGTTTCCGTCTCTAAACCGAGACACAATGAAAGATGTTACGAACCGAGTCTCAACCATTTATATAGAATTGAAAGAAGACATTAGAAAAATGCGGAAACAAAACATAGTTTATTTTATATAAAACATTCCACGATGGATCATAGTTACAAAGTACATATTCATATTCTAATAACACATACTAAGCTAGGTTATAAAAAAACCTAATTATACAAACCAAAACAACACCCGATTAAATCACGAAATGAAGCTTTCGATAATCCCTTCGAGACTTCCTTGTCACCTCTCAAGTAATCTTGTCCACAACTGAGATACATATTTATAATTTTTAAGCCATTGAATGACTTGTGATTACAAATCTCATTTCAATGCATAAAATATTTAGAAATCAATTCATAGCCTCAAATAAGCTATTGTATCATGTATATGCATATAAAACATTTAAACATTTATACTTTCCAGATTTAATCTCTCCTGGTGGGTGTCGCCCCTTCCGGATTTTATTCGAAACCCTTCGTCAAGGATTCGGGACCGTTTCTACGACCCCTTACCGCGGTTATACCGTCTCGGTGATTCTTATTCCACCGGTGATCAAATTTGTTCCTTTATCATGCGTTTTAAAAATACATATAACATGTTATACATAGCTATATCATTTAAGGTTGCCCATGTTCTTTATAATAACCAAATATGAACAAAACTTCATGAAAACATGTACACAAATATGTATCTCAGGTTTGAAGATCAAACCAAAAGAAAAGATAAGTAATCACCTTGGTTTTTGGCTAAATGACACTTTAATTCTGCAACCCTCTACCCTTGCTTGCTAATGTCCTCTTTCTATTCACAAAATATGGAATTGTATGTGTGTGTTTGATTGTTTTCTGCTGGAAAAAGAACTTAAAAGAGACAAAAGAGGCTTATATTTATACTAGAGGTTAACGTGCATGTAACTAGGTTAGTCACTAGTTGATGTGACATCCTCCCATGCACCATATGCCACCAAATAACACCTCAAGCTACCACTAACAGCCCCTTTTCCAGCCCCTTTTCTTTTGTCTTTAGTACATATAACAACTTTATTTATAATCCCCTTTAATTATTTATTAATACTAAATAATTCCTTTTATTTATTTTATTTTATAAAATCCAGCAGCTGCCTTTTTTTATTTATTAAAATTCCAGCAACTTTTTTTTTTCATTAGTTAAAATAGGTTGTTACAAATTTCTCCTCCTTACAAAAGATTCCGTCCTCGGAATCTACTTTCTTTATAATAGATAGGGAAACTTCGTGCTCATTTTGTTCTCATTTTCCCAAGTGGCATTGCGACCTTTATGATATTTCCACAGTACTTTAACCAACAGAACCTCTTTATTCCTCAATCTTCGAATTGCTCGATCAATTATCCTTTCTGGTTGTTCCACATATGTCAGTTTTTCATTCACTTGAATTTCATCCATTGGAACCTTCATTTCTTCATCAGCCAGACACTTCCTCAAGTTGGATACATGGAATGTATTATGTATCTTTTGTAGCTCAGCAGGCATTTCTAACCGATAAGCCACTTCTCCGACCCTTTGAATTATTTGAAAGGGTCCTATATAACGAGGACTTAACTTTCCTCGCCTTCCGAATCTAATTAATCCTTTCCAAGTAGCAACTTTGAGCATAACCCGATTCCCCACTTGAAATTCTATATGATTCCGTCTCTTATTTGCGTAGCTTTTTTGTCGGTCCTGGGCTGCTTGTAGCCTTCTCGAATTTGTTTTACCTTTTCTGAAGTTTGTTGAATTAACTCTGGTCCTATCATTCCTTTGTTTTCAAAGTTATCCCAACACACTGGGGTTCGACATTTTCTACCATACAAGACTTCATATGGAGCAGCTTTTAGACTTGCGTGATAAATATTGTTGTACGAGAATTCTATTAGGGGTAAGTGATCATCCCAACCACCACCTAAATCAATTACACAAGCTCTAAGCATGTCTTCCAATGGTCTAATGGTTCGTTCACTCTGTCCATCAGTTTGTGGATGGTAGGTTGTACTTAAGTTTATTCTTGACCCCATTTCTTTAGGAAAACTTCTCTAGAATCGTGATGTAAATCGACTATCTCTATCTGATCTTATTGATAATGGTACCCCATTCCTTGAGACTATTTCATCAACATACAGTCTTGCAAGTCGTTCTACTGTATAACTTTCTTTAATTGACAAGAAGTGAGATGATTTGGTTAACCTATCAACGATTACCCAAATTGAATCATTACCTTTCTTGGTTCGAGGTAATTTCATCACAAAATCCATACTGATGTGATCCCATTTCCACATTGGAATCTCTAAAGGTTGTAACCCTCCAAAAGGTTTCTGATGCTCTGCCTTTACTTGAAGGCAAGTCATACATTTCTCAACAAAATTCCTAAATCCTTTTTCATTCCCGGCCACCAGTATAGTAACTTCAAATCTCGATACATCTTATCCATGCCAGGGTGAATGGAGTATTTGGACTTGTGAGCCTCACTTAACAAGACCTCACGGTGACTGCTTACCAATGGAACCCACTCCATTAAATCTTCTACATTCCTTGTTATCAGTTTCTAAGAATTTGGCTTGTCTTACCATACGTTCTTTCTTAATGTGTTCTTCGGTAAGTGCACTAGCCTGAGCTTCTTTTATTTTTACTAAAAATTCAAGCATCACATATATTCTCAACGCTTTAACTCGTGTAGGCTTCTCGCGTTCCTTTCTGCTCAATGCATCTGCTACCACATTAGCTTTGCCAGGATGATATCAAATTTCACAATCATAATCTTTAATCAATTCCATCCATCGTTGTTGTCTCATGTTTAAGTCCTTTTGACTAAACAAGTATTGCAGACTCTTGTGGTCAGTATAGATGATGCAATGAGTACCATAAAGGTAATGTCGCCAGATCTTTAGTGCAAATACAACTGCAGCGAGTTCTAAATCATGTGTCGGATATTTCTTCTCGTTTTCCTTTAGTTGCCTTGACGCATAAGCTATCACCTTGTCGTATTGCATAAGTACACACCCTATCCCAGTTTTGACGCATCGCTGTATACTATAAATCCTTCTGTTCCATTTGGCAATGATAGAATGGGTGCACTACTTAGCTTTCCTTTTAAAGTATGAAAAGCTTGTTCTTGCTCTTTTCCCCATTCAAACTTCTTACCCTTTCTTGTCAATGTCGTTATTGGAGATGCTATTTTGGAGAAGTCCTGAATGAATCTACGATAATATCCTGCTAATCCTAGAAAACTTCGTATCTCTGACATACTTTTCGGACCTTCCCATTTCATAACGGCACTCACCTTAGCAGGATCTACTTGTATTCCTCGTTCGTTAACCACATGCCCGAGGAATTGAACTTCCCTCAGCCAAAATTCACACTTTGAAAATTTGGCATACAACTTCTCCTGCCTTAAAAGACTCGGTATTGTATGTAAATGTTTTCGATGTTCACCCTCATTCTTGGAATAAATGAGAATGTCATCTATAAACACAATCACAAATTTGTCGAGATATGGTTTACATACTCGATTCATCAAGTCCATAAAGGTTGCTGGTGCATTTGTCAACCCAAAAGGCATGGCCAAAAATTCATAATGGCCATATCTTGTTCTGAATGCCGTTTTGGGAACATCTTCACTCTTGACATTTAGTTGATGGTATCCCGACCTCAGATCGATTTTTGAGAAGCATTTGGCGCCTTGTAGTTGGTAGAATAAATCATCGATTCTAGGGAGGGGATATCTATTCTAGATTGTTCGTTTATTTAATTCTCGGTAGTCGATGCACATGCGCATCGACCCATCCTTTTTCTTAACGAATAGGATTGGTGCACCCCATGGTGACGTACTTTCTTGGATGAAACCTTTATCGAGTAACTTTAGTAACTGACTTCTCAGTTCTTGCATTTCAGATGGAGCTAATCGCTATGGAGTTTTGGCTATTGGTACAGTTCCAGGTACTAAGTCAATCCCAAATCGTACCTGTCTGTTCGGAGGCAATCCTGGTAAATCTTCTGGAAACACATCTAAATATTCCTGTACAACCGGTACATCTTTTGTTTTTATCATTTCAGATCTTCTTTCACCGATAACATATGCTAAGAATGTTAGGCACCCCTTCCTTATACAACGTTGTGCTCTAGCTGAACTTACTAGCATCATCCTAGTTTTCTGTTCGTCCCCGTTTATCACTATTGTTTTTCCTTCAGAAGTTCTAACTTCAAGTTTCTTTTGATCACAAATTATCTTGGCATGGTGGTTCCACAACCAATCCATTCCTACTATGACCTCGAATTCACCTAAAGTCATGGGTATTAGGTCAATGGTCATTTGATGTCCGTCAATTTCTATTGTGCAATCTCTACAAATCTTGTTGATCCTAACATGGCTGCCATCAACTAGTTCAACCTCAAAGACTGGTTTTAGTTCCTTACTGTCTACTTTCAACTTTTGACAAAATGGAAGAGACATAAAAGATCTACTTGCACCACAATCAAACAGGATACAAGCAGGTTGATTATTGATAAGGTGTGTACCTGTCACTACGTCTGGTGTTTCATTTGCCTCTTTTTCTGTCATTTGAAATGCTCTAGCCTTCGCCTTTCACTTGTTACCCTCTTTAATATTCCTGTTAGCCTCTGGATGTGGCTGATTTCTATTCTGTTCCCGTTACCTTGAGGACAATCCCGTTTTAAATGTCCTTGTTTCCCACACCGAAAACATGCTCCTGTCTTTGCCCAACACTTACCAGGGTGATTCTTACTACAATGGTCACAAGGTTTCTTTTGATTTATTTTAACAAAATTCTGAACCCCAAACTTTGGTTTCTTATTCCAATTTTGGCCAACACTTTGTTCTTTTCGCTTTATTTGGAAAGAGCCCTAATATGTAGGTGTCATATCCTTCTCGACTACCTTGGCGATGTTGACTGTTTTCTGAAATGTTTCTGGTAGTCCAGCCGGTACAAATCTTCGAATTTCGTTTCTTAATCCTGCAATGAAACAATATGTTTTTATTGCTTCCGTTGCTACTTGATGCTCCGCAAATCTTGACTTCTTTATAAATTGAGACACTTAATCTTGTACTGATAGGTTTCCTTGCCTAAATTGTAGGAACTCCTGTTCCATACGCTTACGGTCTATGGTTAAACAATATTCATTCAGAAATATTTCTTTGAATTGATCCCATAACAAAGGTGTAGTTTCCTCGGTATTTTTTATAGCTTTTACCGAATTCCACCAATGCAATGCGTCTTTGAAGTAAGGTAGTTGCATACCTTACTTTTTGCGTTTCCAAATATTGACATGTTTCAAAGTTACTTTCTACTCCGGTTAACCAGTCCATGGCTTTATGGGGTTCACGTTCACCTTTGAATGGGGTTGGCTTGGTGCTCATAAAAGTTTTATAATTGACTTGGCTTTATGGAGTATGTTATTTGGTTCTACCCTTGCATCTTGTTCTTTTGGGGTATTTAATAAACGGACTGTCTCTTCCCTGTTTTCTTTTAAAATTGCAGGTAGAACATTCTTCAAGAGTGTTTCTAAATCATTGTTCTTGCTTATACTTTCAGTCCTATCATTATCTCTCATCGTCTCTGGTTCGGTGCTACTTGTTTCAATTCCATCCAATCCTTTTCCTCTTTGGTAAGTTTGTTGAAACTGTGAAGCCATTCCCTGAGATAGGATATATCAATATATACACGTTATCTTATGTTAGTCATCACTTTTTAGCTAGTTTTTTTAATAGGAATTTTAATACACCATACATAACAAGCTATTTCCAAAAGCACAAGTACTTACACAAACATTTCCTTTATATACATATATATTTTACATCAGTAGAAAATTACGTTCATTGAGGTGGCATCTTTTCATGGGGTATAAAAGGTATTTACATAGAGCACACCTTATGTACCAAGATGTACTAGCCTTTCTAGGGCTCATACATACAAAGACATCTCTAAAAAATATATATATAAAATGTTGATCCAAACTCTCTCAGTGATTTGATAAAGACCCTCTTCTATACTTAGTGAAAATTACGTTTTAATATGTATTTGTGTTTCACCATCAGCGATCAGACTTAGTCTATTCAGTTATCGCTGATAGTCTCTCAAACATTTCTATGTATTAGTGTTTCACTATCAGTGATCAAACTGAGTTTGTTCAGTTATTACTGATAGTTTCTGAAGTAAACAGCCAACGTAATCCCTGAAGACAAGTCTCGCGTCAACATATGTTCATAGCTGAATCGAAGACGAAGCTACTGAATATAGAGAAGTCTACTAGTGATCTGATGCGGATATTAGTGAAGCAAAGACATCTCTACATATACGTGAAGGAACATGAGGAAAAGCCTCAGCGATAGCTGAACCTCTTTATCTCTGAAAGAAGAGATATTCAGCAATCAAAAGATCACAAAGCTTATGTCTCAAGTTTCCTTTTGTCTATCCTTGCACAAACTAGTACTATGTGTCAGAACGGACATGTCTCTGCCACCATACGTACAACAACTCTGTCAACTACACTGTTCATGACCCAGTCGAAAGCATGTCTCCTAAAAGTAAGACTCCCAAAGCCAATCTGTGAACGCCATGTGTAAAGTGCCCTGCCATGCATTTAATGCATAGGGTATAAATAGGAAGTTCACCCCTCCATCTATGAGGGTGCTCAATCCTTGAACTCCATATAGAAACCATTGTTTTCTATATCTCTTAAAATCCCCCATTCTCTGAATTTCTTATGCAATTATCTTAGTGTTTCTTAAGTTTGTTTAGATTGAGTCTGTCTTAATCTTATTCCGCAACAAACTTGTAAATTGTATTTTGATTTATCAATAAACAATTTATTAAACTTTAATTTCTGTGTTTGTATTCAACCCCCCCCCCCCTTCTACAAACTTGTTAAGCATCTCCGGGACCAACAAGTGGTATCAGAGCAGTTTGTTTAATCTGATAAACAAAGATCTTGCTAAATACTCTTCCTTGCTATTCTAAAATGGCACTAAACACAAACACAAACTACTATGATAATGGTTCACTTTCTAAACCTCCTCGATTTAGCAGAGATAACTTTTCTCTATGGAAAATCGAATGATGCTATTTCTTGAAGGTGCGGATCCTACTATACCTGAATATATAGAAAACGGACCCTATGAACCTGTTAGAATTATAGCTGCGGTTCCCGCTACTGCCACCACTGAAGCTGTCCATGAACGATATGTCGTTAAGGAAATAAGACAGTGGAATGATGAAGATAAAAAGAAGGTAGGCATAGATGCAAGAGCAAAGACCATCATCTCAATGGCTCTGCCTGATGAAGTTTTCCATTCCATCATGCATCTGAAAACTTCTAAAGAAATGTGGGAAACAATATGTGTTCAATATGAGGGCACCACTGAAATCCAAGAGACTCGAAAGATTAACTTGGTAAGACAGTATGAAAGTTTTATCGCTGGAAAGAATGAATCTCTTTCTGACATTCATCAGCGGTTTAACTGCCTAATCATTGACCTAAGAACTGTTGGAAGGACCTATTCTAATTCTGAGGTCCTAACAAAATTCTTAGAAAGTCTTCCTGAAAGCTGGGACAGTTATTCAATATGTCTTAAGCTGACAAAAGACTTACATACTATCTCTTTAAGCACTCTGTATGGAATATTGCTCAACTATGAGCAATCTAATCTTCTGAAGAAGAATCTTGTAAAAGATTCTAAAGACTCCAAAAGCACTCCTGTTGCTTTAGTCTCTTCAAAGATAATTCCATCTCAGCGATCTACTCTCACCATCACTGAGTTAGATTCTGAATCTGAGGATCTATCAGACCCTGATCTTTCAGAGTTTGATGAGTCCTTAGCACTCTTGACAAACTCTTTTAAGAGATTTGCAAGAAAGAGTAACTTCCGAAGAAGTAAACCTCTCTCTCTCTTACTGAAAAGCCAAAATCAACTCCGGTTGATAAGGCTACTGCCACTTGCTATAACTGCGAAAAAATTGGACATTTTGCTAGTGAGTGCAGGTCGAAAAAGGTCTTCAAACCTTCTACCTCAAGAAGATCCAGTGATGACAAATACCATAAGTTGAAGAACAAATATCAAAAGCTGAAAAGCTATCAGCAAAAAGGTAAAGGTCTCATCGCTGAAGAACATGACTGGGCTGAATCAGAAGAATCATCTTCTGATGAGGAAGAAGTCGCTAATCTTTGCCTCATGGCTTAGATTAAAGAAGAAGTAGAAGAACCATCTGAACCTTCTATGAGCTACATATCATCTCAGGTATCTATCTCTACAAATCCCTCTCTGCCTGAAGATGAGAGAAGTCGTGTTGTTGATGTGCTGACAATTGACCTTTATAATGCTCTAAATGACAAAACTCAAGCTGAGAATAAAAATGTACATTTAACTCAAGAGCTAGAGAGATGTCATGAAAAGATCAGTGAACTAAATCTTTTAGAAGAAAAGTTGAAAGATCAAGTCATTATAAATGAAATCATCAGCATTGAACGCGAACAAGCCATTGCTGCTCTAAAAGCAGAAAAGGCTCATGTTGAAAAATGGTGCAAATCATCAACAAAGATCTCTGAGATAATAAATGCTCAAACTCCTGAAAGTGATAGAGCTGGTCTTGGTTTTTGGACACAACAGGATGATCCTAAAGAAGAAAGTTCCTCACTTAAGTTTGGAACTTTTGTCACATCTTTCTTTGACACTTCTTATAATCAATTCTATCCCTGTTCTTCTTCAAATCCCATCACTGAGGAAAAATCCAAAGACACTAAGTCTACGGATAAAGGAAAGTCCATTCTCCTTCCTCAGAAGGCAACCAGGAAAGCAAAGCTGAAAATTCCTTCTAAACCTCCAGCTAAGCTATCCTCTAGCTCTGTGATAGAAATTTTTGATCTCTGTCCTCCAAAGCTAAAGATTGACCTTAGACCAACGAGATCTGTAGAAATGAAAATCCCTCCTATATCTCATGAGAAAAGCCTTCTCGAACCTGGTCCTGGTCATCTTAAACATGCAAAACCTTCTACTGATCCTAAAACCATTTTCAAATACAGAAAATGTTATCACTGTGGTTTTACTGATCATATTGCAAGTAAATGTCCAAATGCCACCAAAGCTGATAAAACAGCTAAAGTGAAGAAAAATGCCTCTAAGGCCAAGAAAGTCACCAAAGTTGAAAAATCAACCAAAGTGAAAGATACCACTAAGGTTAAGAAATTAACCAAAGTGAAGATTACCATTAAAACTGATTCTTCATCAGCAGTGAGGACTGTTGAATCTTCATTATCCACTAACTCTGAAGGACCCATTGAAAAGTGGGTACCAAACAACGCTTAATCTTCCTTATGTATGCAGGGATCAAAGGGCATCTGGTATCTCGATAGTGGATGTTCTCGTCATATGACTGGACAAAGAGACCTGCTCACTGAATACAAGGAAGAGAAAGGTCCCTCTGTGACCTTTGGTGGAAATGGAAAAGGATTTACCCGAGGGTTTGGTGTCCTTAGCAATGGGACAACTACCTTTCGAAGAGTCGCTTATGTAGATGGACTGAAGCACAACCTTCTAAGCATCAGTCAGCTATGTGACAAAGATTACGAAGTTCGCTTTTCTAAGAAAGCATGTTCAGTGGTAGATGAAAAAGGAAAACTTGCTCTCAGTGGTCATCGCAGAGAAAATGTCTATGTAATAGATATGGACTCTACTATCACTGATAACTTATGTTTTCTCTCTAAGGCCTCTTCTGATGTCAACTGGCTATGGCATAAAAGGCTCTCTCATCTAAATTTCAAAACCCTGAATTCTCTCTCATCTAAGGAACTGGTTTCTGGTCTTCCTCAGCACTCATATGCTAAAGAATTTCTCTGCTCAGCATGTGAAAAAGGAAAACAAACAAAAGCTAGTTTCAAGTCGAAACAAGTTTCCTCAGTAACAAGTCTTCTTCAGCTCTTGCATATGGATCTGTTTGGCCCTGTCAACATCCAATCAATAGCTGGAAAGAAATATACACTTGTCATTGTAGATGAATATTCTCGCTACACCTGGGTTATCTTTCTTCGCTGTAAGAGTGATACTCCAGAAGAACTAATATCTTTTGTGAAAAAGATGGAAGTGCTGAACAATCTTACTGTTCGCTCAATAAGAAGTGATCATAGAACTGAATTCAAAAACAGTTACCTGAACAATTTCTTTGAGAACAAGGGAATCTCTCACAACTTCTCTTCAGTGAGAACACCTCAGCAAAACGGAGTCGCTGAAAGAAGAAACAGAACAATCATAGAAGCTGCTAGATCAATGCTCAACGATTCTCATCTCCCTACTCAATTTTGGGCAGAAGCTGTAAATACTGCATGTTTTACTCAAAACAGATCGCTGATAATAAAGCGATTTGGTAAGACAGCTTATGAACTTTTTCTTGGAAGGAAGCCTTCTATCAGTTTTCTTCATATCTTTGGTTGTCAGTGCTTTATCTTAAACAACAGAGATCAACTTGGAAAGTTCGACCCAAAAGCTGATGATGGAATATTTCTAGGATATTCCTCCATCTCCAAAGCCTACAGAGTTTTCAACAAGAGAAGACAAACAGTAGAAGAAACAATTCACGTCACTTTTGATGAAACTCGCTCAGCGAACTCCAAACCAATCGCTGACAATGAAGAGTTAAATGCTTGGATGCTTTCTCACTACAGAGAAACAAAACCTTTCTTCTCAAACCATCAGCATTCTGATCCTCCAACCGCTGATGATGATCCAAACATTATACATCCTACCGCTGAAACCACCTCATGGGTTTCAGCAGAACCTCTAAACACACTACTACCATCAAATCTACCTTCGTCTGAAAACCTCTCTGATGAACCTTCTCAACAGTTAATTGCCGATGAACCTCAAACGTCATCATCAGTAAACATTCCAACTGTTGATCCAACCTCTGAGTTAAGCAATCATGCTCCTGCTCAGCGATGGACCAAAGATCACCCAATAGATCAAATTCTTGGTGATCTCGAAGCAGGTATTCAGACACGACGAAGCTCAGGTAATATCTGTCTCTTTGTAAACTTTCTCTCTTTAATAGAACCTAAGAAGACTGATGATGCCCTCAGAGATCCAAACTAGGTCAGCGCTATGCAAGAAGAGCTGACTGAGTTCTCTCGAAACAAAGTTTGGAATCTCGTTCCTAGACCATCTGATAAAACTGTAATAGGCACCAAATGGGTGTTTAGAAACAAGTTAGATGAACATGGAACTATAACCCGCAACAAGGCTCGACTTATTGCTCAAGGATACAAACAAGAGGAAGGCATAGACTATGATGAAACCTTTGCCCCTGTGGCCAGGCTCGAAGCAATTCGACTATTCTTAGCTTATGCAGTCTATAAAGACTTCATCGTTTATCAAATGGACGTAAAATCAGCGTTCCTAAATGGAAAGCTGAATGAAGAAGTCTATGTAGAACAACCACCAGGATTTTATGATCCTAAGTATCCAAATTATGTTTATAAATTGGATAAGGCTCTCTATGGTCTAAAACAAGCCCCTCGAGCTTGGTATGACACTCTCTCATCTTTTCTTATCTCTGAAAATTTTGAACGTGGCAAAATTGATAATACGTTATTTTTCAGAAAGATAAAAGGTCATATAATTCTTGTACAAATATATGTTGATGACATAATATTTGGTTCTACTAACCCATCTCTATGTACTCGCTTCGCTGAAAGAATGAAGAAAGAATATAAAATGAGTATGATGGGTGAGCTGACATATTTTCTTGGTCTTCAGATTAAATAATCTGACAAAGGTACTTTTATCTGCCAAGGTAAGTATGTTAAAGATATGCTGAAGAAGTTTTATCTCACACAAACTTCAGCGATGAAGACTCTTATGGCACCACCCCTGACACTTAACAAAGATCCTTCTGGTAAACCTGTTAATGTCACTGCCTATAGAGGAATGATAGGCTCCCTGCTGTATCTAACAGCGAGCCGACCTAACATTATGTACTCTACCTGTTTATGTGCACGCTATCAATCTGAACCCAAGGAATCCCATCTGATCGCTGTAAAGCGAATTTTCAGATATCTAAAAGGAACTCCTAACCTCGGTCTTTGGTATCCCAAAGACTCAGGGTTCGATCTAACTGGTTATTCCGATAGTGATTTTGCAGGCTGTAAACTCGACAGAAAGAGTACCACTGGTGGATGTCAACTCCTGGGAGGAAAGCTGGTAAGCTGGACAAGCAAGAAGCAAAATTCTGTGTCCACCTCCACAGCTGAAGCTGAATACGTAGCCGCTGGAAGCTGTTGTTCTCAAATCTTGTGGATGAGAAATCAACTATTAGATTATGACCTTCAGCTGTCAAAAATTCCCATCTATTGCGACAGCACTAGTGCTATAGCCATAGCAAATAATCCAGTGCTACATTCAAAGACGAAACACATAGAGATCAGATATCACTTTATCAGAGATCATGTGATGAATGGTGATATTGAACTTCACTTTATCCATACTGACTTTCAGCTTGCTGATTTATTCACCAAACCTCTTGATGAGACAAGGTTCAACTTTCTCATCAGTGAGCTTGGAATGCTGAACCTCGAAGAATAATTCTTCAGCGTTCATGTATTATGTCAGTAATCAAAAGTTCCCCTCTCATTGTTCTCTCTCTGATAAACATTCTGACTCTCAGGTATGTTCTCTCAACTGAATCTTAACTCAGTTAAGATGTTTTTCTTCAAAATATAAACTTTAATCACTGAACTTTCTTCAAATGATTAAAAGCTTTTGAAAAATACATTAATCACTGATATTTCTAGTCAGTGATCCTTTAAAAGGAAAATCTATCCCTATCTTTACCATCAGGGATACTTTCAAAAAGGAAAATCTATCGCTGATTTTTTCTTCAGTGATAATTTCAAAACGGAAAAATGAAACGTCTCTCTCTCCTATGACGTCATTTGAGCGAATAATCCACGACACGCCTTTTCTGACACGTTCGTCCGTTGCTCTTCTATCCAATCAACTTCATGGAACGTGTCAATGTCATGATGATTTTTTTCCCGCTTCATTCCTTCTCTCTCTTCTATCACTTCGTATAAAAGGAATTCTTCTCTCCTTTATACGGTTTACGCTTTCAAAACTTTCAAAGCAAGAAACACTCTCTCTCTCAAGAACACTCAAGCAAGTAAACCCAGAACATTGAATCTGCAACTCTTTTTCTTCACGATAAACAGGTTTTGCATTGTTCTTCTGATTCTTCTTATTCTTTTTAAAAATCCTACTCGTTTTCTATGGATTTTATAAAACGTTTTTTTCTAAAAACTAAAGATCACTCTTTCTGATTTTATGTTTTTTTAAAAACCTCTTGGTTTTTAACGTGTTCTTCATTCTTTCTACCCAGAACACCATTTTTTTCTATTCTTAAAACAATAACTCGATATTTTTTCCAGTTTCTTTCCTAATATGGAATCTGGTAAACATCTTCTTATTTTTTAGTCTAAATCATTTCTTCTATTATGCTTCTTTCCATAACAGAAATGGCACAGTCTTCAATCGTTGCTTCCAAGCATGTACGATTCGCTATCACTGAAGTTGAGATTACTAAATGTAATCACTTGGGAAGACTCGAGTTCAAAGCTGACAAATACCCACATCTGGTGGAAGCTGCTGAATTTCTCAAACAATCATGCATAGCTTACGCGATCACTGTGGATCCTAAGCCTTCCAAGACTCTACTCCAGCAGTTCTGGTTCACTGCTGATGCAACTGAACTCACCAACAAGAAAGGTGAATGAGTCCCTGCTATCTCTTTCAGCACGGATTTGGGGCCAGGGAGCATGATCGCTCTTAGCCTCAGGAAATCTTTAAGATTCCCTGACAAACCAAAGAGTGGGTTCGATGCACTCCCCACTGATGCGGAGGTGATATCATTTCTGGATGCAATGGGCTATTGTTGGGAAAACAAACCGAGATCCTCTATTCCCAACAAGAAGCTCACCAAGATTCTCAAAGCTCAGATGCCTTCACAACTGAACTTTATCTTCTCGCACATAATTCAGTGCATGAGCGGGAAGAGTGGTTCGCTGGATCAAGCCAGCAAAACACAACTGCAGATGGCCTACTCCGTTATCGCTGGTCAAAACTTTGACTACGTCACAGCAATCTTTAAAGACTTGAGGTCGAGATTAGAGAAGCCTGAACGAGATCCCAAAATCTCGTACGTACGTTTCATATGTACGTACATCAAGTTCCTCTATCCCAACACCTATCCCACCAAAGATGATGGAACTTTTGCCAGGATAGGTCAACGATCACTGGAGGTAAAGCTACTCGCCAACGAGGTAAGTATCTCTCTCCTTCGCTCTCGTCTCTCTCTCCATTCTTCTTCATTTTCAGCGACCACGCAGACGGTTCCTTCGTCTGCTATCCCTGTCGCTACCACTATTTCCAAACGACCATCAGCTAGTCCGATTGGTCCTTCCAAAAAGGCCAAAAAGACTAAGGAAAGTACACCCTCGAGTACTATACCTGAGGTAGCTTCTCAACAAGCTACCTTAGATGCATTTGTGGGTCTTTCCTCCACAACTCCAGCAGTCACTCAATCTACCGTGTCAGCGATTTCAATCACTGTCACATCATCAGTAACCCCACCTACTATCTCATTCGCTGAGATTAACCCCAACCATATTTCTATCCCCATAACTCTTCCCTCTTCTTCTCATTTAGTCTCTGAACCCGCAACCTCCTCTTTACCTATAGGACCTGAACATCAAACTTTTGAGGAATCTATGCAGTTCTACAAAATGTTTGATACGTCAGGTACACCTATAATCCTAAACACTTCTTTCCCCACCTCTCCAAATAAGCCCGTATCTGAACTAACATTATTTTCAGGTCCTAGTTTGGCGTCTGTTGACACGCATGTCAACAGTCTGGGAGAAAAGGTGGACGCTCTCACCAACACCATTAACGACACCACCAGCGCCGTCAATCAGGCTGGTGAGGAGCTGAAGAGGTTGACCACGACCTGTGCATCTAAAGCTGAGAACTCCCAACTTTCAGCTGTTGAAGAACAAGTCGTCCAACTCAAAGAGTCCTCTCAACTCTTTCAGGGGCGATTTGAGTCTCTTACCACTGAAGTTCGAGGTCTCTCTTCAAAGGTTGATCTCTGCACGTCCCTTCTTCAGCAAATTCTACAACAGGTGACTGCACCAGCTCCAGCGCTGCCTCCCTCCTTCACTGAAGATGATCGGACCAACCTCAACATCGCTGTGGAATTCATCCATGATGCCACGTGCGACATCCCTGCAGTTGAAGAACGGGTCAAGCGTCTGGAGGCTGACGTCCAAGTGCTAAAAGCTTCAACAGCTACTCTAGCAGCTGAGCAACCCCCTGCCGATGATAATGACAAAGTGGGGGAGAAAGCTGAAGAAACTTCTTCTATCGCTGCTGCAACGAAACCTCCCTCTCAATCTGAGGGGGAGAAGGCAAAAGAACCCTCATCTATTCATTCTCTTCTCTTTGAAAATGATGAGGAAGAAGACAATGAAGAGGAAGATGATCTAGATCTTGATGATCAAGAAACGGATCAACCCTCCAATGATGACGATGACGATGAAGAAGACCAATCTATGTGGTTCTCCAAGCCGAACGTCGCATCAGCGACAACTTCGCAAGAGGTTGTCAAAGCAGGGGTGAGAGGTGATACATCTTCAAGCGCTCCTTCACAAAGCAAAGACAAGCAACCAATCGCTGAAGAATGCTTGAGGATTGGATCACAATCTGAGGGGGAGCATCCTTCTCAGGTATGTCTTTCAATTGTACCACTCTCCTACTCTTTCCAAACCCCTATTTCCTTCTAGCCTTTATCTCTATTTTTTTTCTAAAAAGATACACTTATCCCTTCATTCCTTAATTTTCTATCCAGACAGTTCTCACCCCTGCTTAAGGGTTCTGAACTACAAATAATTCCAGCTGCTATCGCTGAAGAAATAATCCCAATCTCTATCGCTGAGATTGATGAAGAAGAAGAAGAAGAAGAATCCCTGGTCTATCCAGGAAGGCCCTCTAAACCATCTCATTGGTCAGAGGAAGTGATGAAGAAAAGAGTTGAAATGATTGCTCTACTAGAAAGTCAACGGCTGAAAGTCCCTCTTCAAACATCCACAGAGCTCGACTTCCTTACTGAAGCTGAAAGAGAAGAATCTGCCAAAGCTGAGAAGCTGATCGCTGAATGCAGACAAGATGCCCAGCTCGCCTTAAAGATTCAATCTTCTCAAGTCAAGGACAAAAAGCTAAAGAACAAGCTTGTGGAAGTTCAAGCTGCACTGCTGAAAGAAATTGAAGAGGAACGCTCCAAAGAACAAGAGAGAAACGACAAGTCTATCGAATGGTGCAAACAGAAGATGGATTATCGTTCTGATCTTCTTCCGATATCAGCCGTGACTATCTCTGGTCGCAAGAAAAAGGAACAACTCTCAGTGACCATGGAGATTACCAGAGAGGATGGAACCCAAAAAGCTATGTACGTATCCAAACTTGAGAGCTTCGGATTTACGGAATGGTTAGAGTTCTGGGATGCGCTGAAGAAATCCAAATCTACATACAGAGGCTATGTTGAAGGACTTCTTGAAGCCCTCATAAATAGAGTCACTTATATACTGAAGCTGCCATCTCCTCTTCCTCCCAAATCTTTGAAACTCAAGAGAAGAATTGGGTCCTCCTCCTCTGAAGATGTCGCCATCATCAGGAATGAAACTTCTATCAAATTTTCAAGAGATGCACTGTTTGGTCCTCCTCCTGATCTTTCAGCTCTGAATCTATCTCTGCCTCCTGGTGGTCCTTTCCAAGGTGGTCAAGTAATTGACGATCCTTATGGAGTGTTCTTCGGAGATGATGATGAGGAACTCAGATTTCAAAGAGTCTCTGAGATTCCTATATGTCCTCTGAATCATCTCAAGGATCTCTTATGCTTATGGTGTGACTTCTCCCCTGTTGCTGAGAAAATCAAAGAAATTATCAGCCAAGAATCTTTGGAACGAAGACAGAAAGGAGAAGAAATACCTGAGTATATGATCAATCCTCCTAAGTCTTCTTTTAATAACTGATAGATTAGTTTCCTTTTCTGTAATCTGTTAGTTATACTTACAGTAGTTAGTTATTCACTTGTACTTATGATTTTCATATCTTGTAATTCTATTCCTGAATTAAATGAAAATTGTAGTGATGTACTTAACCCTTTCAGTACTGTAAAAGATCCCTCAAAATAGTAATTGGGACATGCATGCTATGAGTCCTTTTTATTCCTATATTTTGAATCATAAAGTAATTTTCTTTAGTTACTTTGTCATTATCAAATAGGGGGAGATTGTTGATCCAAACTCTCTCAGTGATTTGATAAAGACCCTCTTCTATACTTAGTGAAAATTACGTTTTAATATGTATTGGTGTTTCACCATCAGCGATCAGACTGAGTCTATTCAGTTATCGCTGATAGTCTCTCAAACATTTCTATGTATTAGTGTTTCACTATCAGTGATCAGACTGAGTCTGTTCAGTTATCACTGATAGTTTCTGAAGTAAACAGCCAACGTAATCCCTGAAGACAAGTCTCGCGTCAACATATGTTCATAGTTGAATCGAAGACGAAGCTGCTGAATATAGAGAAGTCTACTAGTGATCTGATGCGGATATTAGTGAAGCAAAGACATCTCTACATATACGTGAAGGAACATGAGGAAAAGCCTCAGCGATAGCTGAACCTCTTTATCTCTGAAAGAAGAGATATTCAGCAATCAAAAGATCACAAAGCTTATGTCTCAAGTTTCCTTTTGTCTATCCTTGCACAAACTAGTACTATGTGTCAGAACGGACATGTCTCTGCCACCATACGTACAACAACTCTGTCAACTACACTGTTCATGACCCGGCCGAAAGCATGTCTCCCAAAAGTAAGACTCCCAAAGCCAATCTGTGAACGCCACGTGTAAAGTGCCCTGCCATGCATTTAATGCATAGGGTATAAATAGGAAGTTCACCCCTCCATCTATGAGGGTGCTCAATCCTTGAACTCCATATAGAAACCATTGTTTTCGATATCTTTTAAAATCCCCCATTCTCTGAATTTCTTGTGCAATTATCTTAGTGTTTCTTAAGTTTGTTTAGATTGAGTCTGTCTTAATCTTATTCCGCAACAAACTTGTAAATTGTATTTTGATTTATCAATAAACAATTTATTAAACTTTAATTTCTGTGTTTGTATTCAACCCCCCCTTCTACAAACTTGTTAAGCATCTCCGGGACCAACATAAAAAAATACTAGTCCATAGTTGGTTGTACTTTGTAACATCCTAAAAATCAGAGTAAAATAAACTTCACGAAATAGGCAACATGACATCTGTATTGATATAAACTCCTCAAAAAGTGTATCAGTCCTTTAGACTTTACAAAAACCTGTACGGATTTAGAATTCATCAACAATCTAATCTAAACATAACTATCTAGATCACATCAGTTGATAATCCAAAATTCATCAAAAGAATGGGACTTAACAATGCCCAACTATCAACACACTTTAGTCATCTCAAAAATGCCTCGAGACCAAACTCGTCTCTCAAAACCCTGAGCATCCCACCGCTAAGGGAAACCTGTTATACATATCATTTGAGAAGAAGTGTCAGGCTTAAAGCCTGGTGAGAACATACAGTTTATCAATTTTAAGTGATATAAACATGTTCATCCCAAACGGAAACCTTTTCAAATAAGCATTTCCAAGATAACGGTTGATAAGGATAAAATTCATTAAAATAAGGTCATGAACCTTCTTTCCAGAACCTCACAATTTAATGCACATGTAGTTCTTCGTTTTGGTTACTATATAGAACCTCACAATTTAATGCACATGTAGTTCTATATTTTGTTAACGGCCAAAACCTCACAATTTAATGCACATGTAGTTCTATCATTTACATTATTTGGTAACCTCAAATAATGAAATATAAGTCGACTCAAAACCTAGGGATCCACTAGTAATGGTACAGACTCGTCACAACAACATATGTGACCAACCATAGATAATCATATGGTATAAAAACATTTTCATAAACAAAATGTTATATCTAGTTCAACTTCTGGTAAGAATGAAAATCATTAAAATGAGTTCATAAACTTTCTTTCACATATCCAACATAATGTGCAAGTAAAACATATTTTTACTTCAAATAAGATAGAATCCATCATAAAATAATCGGAACCCTAAAATCTTCCAAAACTCAACTTATATTAAATATGTAGAAATCTCAAATCTGTAACCATTTTGACATGTATAAAGTTTTGGAGAGGTAGTAGGAACTCACCCAATAGGTTTATACGAAAACCCGAAGAACCAGATATCGACCCTTTTGACAAGACGAAGCTTTCTACACCGGAACCTCGGATCGAAACTAGTTAATAATCACCAAACTTAGAGAGAGAGAGAGAATCGATTTTGGAGAGAGAGAAGAGAGAGTTTAGAGATTGAGAGAGTTTTTGCTGAATACTCAAATGAGATATTTGTGTTTTGAAACCCTTAAGTCGGTCCAGGCAATGTCGCGGGTTATGCCGCAACTTCAAGTCGCGGTGCAACTCACCCGTGTCCTCAAATCAAAACCCAAACAGTGGATGTCGCGACTAATGTCGCGACTATAAGTCGCGAGCAACTCGCGAAATGCCCAAAAACTCAAACCAACAGTGAACGTTGCGGGTTATGCCGCGACTACTGTTCTCCATGCAACTCGCGACATACCAAAACCCACAATACATCAGTGAACATCGCGATCTATGTCGCGACTCTAAGTCGCGAGCAAATCGCGGAACTTACTGGAACTTCACAAATTCACTGAAACCATAAACTCGAACGTTATACTAAATACGATGATAACGATATGAGTTAAACACGAGATTTACAACGATATATATGTATTGAAAATCCAGGGTTTTACATACTTTCCCAAAAACCGGCTTAAAGCCAATAATAACCCTTTCACATTTCATACCCTAGTTGGTTGCCCCTCGTAGATGGTACTTAAGTCGAACCCATTCTCCATACGACATCACTTGGGTCTCTTCATAGAGATGAACACGGAACCTAGGTCGACGAGATATCCATGCAACTAGACTCGGTAGATAAGTGTATGAACCGACAACAACCTCCTTGATCATATCTTTAGCATAGTGTAATTTATCTTTCACAATTGTCCTTAGTCCTCTGCTTTTTATGATCAACTCACGATCCATCCAACGAATAACACATCGGTAATGGTTCCTTTGATTAACTAGCTCAGTCATCTCTTGAACTAATGCTTCAGTCACCCCTTGGTTATTGTTTTCTTCCATTTCATCATCACTAATAACATAAACCTGTGGTGGTGGGGGTTCAATTATATCCACATCTATGAAATAGGGGTCCTTGTCAGTGTTCATGCTAGGATCTGTTTCGGAAGAAGTTGACATACCTGTTACACATGTTCAAGTGAGTTAAACAATTGATCATACCTTATCTTTAGTCATTTTTTTATACTTAACACACTTTTACATTCATAGAACATACTTCCAATAATATGTACCAAGTTAAAACCTAAAATATCCTAAAACTCACTAAACGGTCCTAAACAGCCCCTGGACAGTCCCTTAAACAGCCCCGAACAGCACCGAACAACCCCTGGACAGCCCCCCTTGACAGCCCCTGGACAGACACTTGGATAACCCTTTGTCTTAGGTTTAAACTCTGTTATTATCATTTATCATTTCAGTTACCCTCAACTTGTTATTTGGTCCCTCATCCGTCCTAATAGATAACTTGATCCATCGGTTTTCAAATTTTCGTGTAGACTTTGAGTTTGAAATTTTCAAATCCCTCAAAAAGTTGGCTCTGATACCAAGCTTGTAACAACCCTCGTTTTCGTCTCTAAACCGAGACCCAACGAAAGATGTTACGAACCGAGTCTCAACCATTTATATAGAATTGAAAGAAGACATTAGAAAAATGCGGAAAACAAAACATAGTTTATTTTATATAAAACATTCCACGATGGATCATAGTTACAAAGTACATATTCATATTCTAATAACACATACTAAGCTAGGTTATAAAAAAAAAACCTAATTATACAAACCAAAACAACACCCGATTAAATCACGAAATGAAGCTTTCGATAATCTCTTCGAGACTTCCTTGTCACCTCTCAAGTAATCTTGTCCACAACTGAGATACATATTTATAATTTTTAAGCCATTGAATGACTTGTGATTACAAATCTCATTTCAATGCATAAAATATTTAGAAAATCAGTTCATAGCCTCAAATAAGCTATTGTATCATGTATATGCATATAAAACATTTAAACATTTATACTTTCCAGATTTAATCTCTCCCGGTGGGTGTCGCCCCTTCTGGCTTTTATTCGGAACCCTTCGTCAAGGATCCGGGACCGTTTCTACGCCCCCTTACCGCGGTTATACCGTCTCGGTGATTCTTATTCCACCGGTGATCAAATTTGTTCCTTTATCATGCGTTTTAAAAATACATATAACATGTTATACATAGCTATATCATTTAAAGTTGTCCATATTCTTTATAATAACCAAATTTGAACAAAACTTCATGAAAACATGTACACAAATATGTATCTCAGGTTTGAAGATCAAACCAAAAGAAAAGATAAATAATCACCTTGGTTTTTGGCTAAATGACACTTTAATTCTGCAACCCTCTACCCTTGCTTGCTAATGTCCTCTTTCTATTCACAAAATATGGAATTGTATGTGTGTGTGTTTGATTGTTTTCTGCTGGAAAAAGAACTTAAAAGAGACAAAATATGCTTATATTTATACTAGAGGTTAAGGTGCTTGTAACTAGGTTAGTCACTAGTTGATGTGACATCCTCCCATGCACCATATGCCACCAAATAACACCTCAAGCTGCCACTAACAGCCCCTTTTCCAGCCCCTTTTCTTTTGTCTTTAGTACATATAACAACTTTATTTATAATCCCTTTAATTATTTATTAATACTAAATAATTCCTTTTATTTATTTTATTTTATAAAATCCAGCAGCTGCCTTTTTTTTATTTATTAAAATTCCAGCAACATTTTTTTTCATTAGTTAAAATAGGTTGTTACAAAAGATTAGTCAAATCAATACACTAGGACAAAACAAATAGGTGTAGTTTTTCAATGTTTAGTCTTGAAAAAGTTATCGATCAGAGTGCACGATGGGCCATTTCGTGTCGGCCCTCACAAATCGCGTCACACGATGCAAAACCATGTCGGCGGGTACCGATTCTTGTGCCAGTTGAATAGATTTGTGGGGTGCACATGGATTTTGTGGGTCCTCTCTCCTTTTGTGAAAAATGGGACGAATTGGAAGATTGTTTTGGAAAAAAAAAGTATTTTGGGTTATTTTGTGAAAAAAATAAACTAAAAATGCTAGCTAGGTCAAGAACCCGCTTTCTAAGCTTATTTTAAGCAAGCAGAAAAAAAAGTCCAAGCCCAGGCTTTTTTCATGCTTTTAAAAAAATGGTTTGTTGTTAGGTCGGGCTTCAGACTTTTTTTGTGCATCATGCTTCGAATAATTTCACTACTAGCAAGCACTCAAACAACAACAATCTGGATGCAATATTCGATTCATCGGAAGAAGATGAACGTCATAATGATTTTGTAATTTCTTCAGTATGAAAATGGGAACAATAATATGCAAAACTCAGCAACCGGCAACAATATAATTTGGTCAATCCGATTTCAAGAAATGAGAACCTTTATATATAAGATACGAGTGATACATAAACGCAGACTAGAGCTGGTTTTTACAGGACAAAAAATCAATGATTTCACATAGAATGTGCAGGCTAAAACAGAAAACTCCTAGAAAAAACAATTGTCAATAAAATAAAATAAAAGATGAATCGTACAAGTATGCAGATCTGGCCATCTATTCATTGTCAATGGCTCCTAATGAATGAAATATTGCACTGTACTGTACACAAATGTGTTGTTTCTCGCTGACCCATCATGCAAAAGGTACGCCGTTAGAGTGAGTGAGCTTGACTAATATAGAAAGCCAAGGCTCTAAGCTCCGCTCCTTCGACCGATTGTTCGCATCCCTTTGCTGAAATTGAAATAACAGCAAAACAACACTAAAACTTTCAACATTGATTTTCCCTCACAATCTTTGCAAGCCAAGATGCTTAAATTTCCAGTCTGCCATGATCGACTAATCACAATATGCCATTCAAAACCCTCTGATAGTAATCATATTGGCGTGTTCTCCATGCATCTAGGCTGCTGCTAATAAGAGAAAGCACCAATGACACACATTGCTGCAACGAAATAACTATATCATCATCATGTAAGGACAACCACACCTTTGAAAAATTAAAATAAAAAGTAAAAGAAGACATACTTCCTCTGTCAAACTTAAATGAAAACGTTTCCTTAAGTTCTCTACTGTCCTAGGACCACTTTTGAAGCATGGGAAACCAGACTCCTCCTGATAAGAAAAATGAAAATATGCGTATTAAAGAATAAAGAAAAACAGAATTGTACATATATATATATATACATATAAGGTCCGGTAACTGCAAAAAAATGAAAAACTGAGGAACACCCTAGTAACCATTCATCTGGACAGTATACACATGTGAATACAAGTAATTTAACATGCACATGTGCATCATGCACGTGTGCATAAAAACCAAAAAACAACTTAAATTACTTGTATGCACATGTGCATACTGTCCACATGAACAAAGTGTTCCTCAATTTTTAATTTTTTTGAGGTTTTCCCATGAACCTCTCTCTATATATAATCTTTTGAAAACCCCAAAATTTGTGAAATCCATGAGAACTTTTACCTTAAGGTATTATTTCACATGATTTTTTTTTCCATCTAAACATTTAATGTATTTGTGAACATATATTTGTTTCACAATGTGTTTGCTTCATATGTGTAACACCCCGAATTTTGGACCAAACATTTATTTTGTGTTTATGATTTACCGTTAAGATTTCACCCTTAGATTCGTCACGAAATCGAATTAGAGCTGTCGAGTTTTTGAGGGGAAGGGACCCTCAGCGACAGTGCCCTTGGGCATTGTTGCAGGTCACAATTGCCACCACCAAACCCCTCTCGGTACACTTCGGGCGAGAGTGCACGGCGAGATTGCTTGTGGCACTCTCACGTGTCACTGTCGCGCCATCGCCTCCACTTACTGACTTACGGTACGTTATAGGCGACATTGCCCAACGATTATGCCAGGGGCAATGTCGCGAGTCAAGGTCGCCGTCGGGCACCCCCTTTTAATGACCAACCTGTATTCATTTTGGGAAGAGAACTCATTTTGGAAAGTTTCTTGAGACCGATTCTCTCCATCTAGGTATGTTTTTCTCCACCAAACTTCATCCCCTTGCATTTAATTCACTCTAGATCTTGGTTGGGTCCATTGAATGCTAACCTAGGGTTCTTCTTCTTTGTATGTCAAAGATCCAAGCATCATTAAGGCTCAAGATCTCCTCTCCACCTACCTCTATGATTCCATTATTTCTAGGGTTTTATCTTAAAAACCCATAGGTGAGTTTTCTCAACCCTTACACCACATTAAATGTTATTATTTGCTTATTTGAACCTTGTAGGTAACTTGGAATGGATCTAAAATTAGGGTTTTGGTGGATTTTGCTTAAATGTGAATATTGATGCTATTAGAGGCATTTAATGTCTATAATGGTTTATATGTGATCAATGAGATGTAAAATGGGTTTTGTACATGTGAGGAGTCATTTAATACAAGAAGAGGGTTTGACCCAAGAGATTATATATGATGCTAGACTTGTCACTTTAATTTCCTTATGTCATTTAATGGGGTTGAATATGTATTTGATAATTGATATAATCATGAAGTATGCAATATCTTGAGTAAAAGAATGTCATATGTGATTACCATGCTTTCTAGTGGAATGTATCATGCATGGAAAATGTTACTTAGTTATGATCTTAATGTAGAGTTTGCATCTATTTCCTTGTGCACGAGGATTTAGATGATATGGAATACTTGTTTATAATTTATTGGCCGGGTATGGTCACTAGCGAGTAGGCAATAGGGGACTTCATAGTCATTGAGGTGTAACTCGTCTAGATTGGATAGGCAATATTGTCCGTAAGTCCTTGAGGCGTAACTCGATGGAGTAGGCAATAAAGGCATAAACGGTTTGAGGATTGTGATGTCTTTATGGCATGGGAACTAGAACCGGGACATGAGGTGTAATCCAATAACATCACGGGTGACTCCATTCACGTGTTCTCGTCACCCAAGATGGAAACGGGTCTCCTCGTACTTCAAGAGCTATCTCTTGTATATTTTGTTCAGGTGTGGAATATCTTTTCCATGTTGAATGTTGGCATGGGTTCAACCTTTGGGTGTATCGATAACAATTAATTATGTTGAATTTGCCTAAATTATAAACTGTTAAATCTTACATCATCATTAGCCTTTTTGATCTAACACTTGTTTTGGTGTTTAATGGCTCACAGTCCTACTAGCGGTGTGCATAGGGGACCTTGATTTGCCAGTCGTGCACCTAGGAATCTTGAACGATCGGGCTTCTGGGAATCTTGTGAGAAGAGCGTTTTGGAGACATAACGACACCCACATTAATCTAGTCTTAGTTTATGTTCTAGATTAAATAGGTTGTTGTGTATTATGTCTCATTCTTCTGTTACTTTATTGATGCAACTACCCCAACTTCATTGGGTTTTAGTCATTCATTTACAGGGTTTATAAATCGTCGTATTTTAGATGTCATATTGCCGAAATTTTAAGTTTTAAATTTACCCAATTTTTAGGGTGTTACAATATGTATTCAGTTCACAATATGAAACTTTTTCACATGTAACTTTTGTTTTACAAACAGGCTAAAGAGGTTCACATTGTAAAACAAATACATGTGAACCAAAGGCTAAAGAGGTTCACATTGTAAAACAAATACATGTGAAACAAAAACATTGTGAAACAATATATGTTAATCAATAATTTAAATGCTAATCTTAAATGAAAAACTGTCATATGAAATAGCAGATGCACTAGTTCTCAAGCTTATCACAATATCATGGGATTTAAAAAGGTACCCCTATATCATATCATATATATACATATGTATGTTAAGATCATGTTTGCTATATATAGATGGCATGTTATGTGCTCCAAGTCTAACTGAAAGAAACTAAACAGCATCTCCTGTGTTATTTTCTGTAGAGCTGGCTGGATGTTTACTGTTATGCTTGCTACCCATAAAATAACAAATTGCCAACTACTGCAAAATAGTAAATCCACAAAATGGTGAATAAGCTTCCATTACCTGCAGCATCTCAGCAAGTAGAATTATCCGATCTGCATGCTTACGGCATGTCAGGAACCCTTGGATGCACAAAACCTGAATACAGAGACAGATAAGCACCATAGACATGAAAATATTTCTACATGAACACGACAAATTTGATACTTTGAAGTAATCGAAGAATTCGCTTGAAACTCCCTCAGCGTCAGAATCCATAACCTATCACAAGACCAATGCCAAAGTCACTACCTAGTCTTATTGTCATTGCAATAGTCTCAATGCTGATTATCCAGTAGTACTTACCTCAAGAAGTTCACGGGTTAACTTGAAAGGTGCACTCTCAAAATTTACACCCCCAGGTGAATTGGAGAGCATGAAGCCAAAGTCGATGTGTATAACATGACCTTCTTCATCCAGCAAGAGGTTTCCATTGTGCCTATCTTTCACCTAGGTAGGTAGAGAAAAAAGAAGACAAACGCTGATGCATGAGATAACCTACTTGCTTTTGCTATAGTAAAAGAATTGCCATTCAAATACAGAATGAAACAATATTATTCCCCAAGCAGTTGACTGAAAAACATATCATCCCAAAGAGTGACTGCATCATTATCAAGAACAGAAACAGTAGAACTCCCAACAAGGATGATTAAGAAGACAGTAAGGTTTCTTTCCTTCAAAGACAAAGTTCAATTATAGAACATTAGAGATGATAAGAGACACAGGTCTATTTTTATAGGAAGAGAAAAGGAAGCAACATATAATAGGTATATAAGGTCATATAACCAAGAAAATGATTGCTATATATTGGACAACATGTAAAGAAAATAAAGACTGTTAGATGAAAAAAACAAAAAGCAAAAGGATTTAATTTGTCAAGAAGCTATTTGAGCATTTGAACTGACTTGCTGCTTAGGAAATTCTTGATGAAAGGTTTTCTACACTTCAGCAAGGGATGAGCCAGGTCATAAAGACTACAAATGACATTTCAAAGAGAAAAAAAAATATGATGCATCAATTAAATTTCACTAGCAATAATTTCCATGGAAATCATTAACCACTCATTTACCAAGGCAACTCAGTTATAATGAGACTGGTTTAAATCCCCTTTTTCCCATGGTTAGATAACCACATTCTGAGATTGATAAAATGTTACAAAAAATTTGTTAAAACTTTTTTAAGCAGTGACAGAAAATTATTATAAACATTTTTCGTATAGTAAATTTATAAATATCTATGGTTAAAAATATTTCTATTGTTGAAAGAAAAACCATGAACATATGAGGTACATTATAGGTAGACCCATGGGCTTGGACAATTATATACATCATATATGGAAACCCTAATGCTACTGATGCTCCCCAAGTTGGAGCAAATGAAATTACTATTTATTTAAGCTTCCTATCCCAATCATTAAGAGGCTCCGTATTTTTTTATAGTAATTAGTTGTAACGAAAAGTGAATCCACTTGTTTGCTTCCCAATAACCACATTTGAATAAAAGATCCACGACTAAACAATAAACATATAGATAACAATCATAATTAAAAAATGTAAAAATAAAAAAAAACCTAAAAATGAAATATAGCATTTCTTCAAGAGGTAAGAATTTGAGGACAACATGAAAATTTAAGGTTAGAAATTTTTTCTCCACAACTTTTTATTAGGCTTTGTTGATTTATTTTATTGGGGCAAGTGCCCCCTACCCCTCAAGGGTAGATCCGCCCATGGTTGCGTAAAAGGTCGAGGATCACAGCAAGATGAATTTAATTGTTTCTAGGGCTAATTTATTGCTTAGACTTTTGCAGCCTTCCTCATTGAATGCAAGATAGAGTTCTTAGGGCTTACATATTGTCAAGATTGACCCTTTGTAATCGGTAAGAACTCTTTGTAACCTTCTTTAGGTATTAATATACAAATCACCATCTCTCTCCTGGTGGATGTACACTACCACAACATTTGTGGAACCACGTTAAATCCTCATGTTGTTATTACTTCCAGTAGTAGATCTATATTGCGTTGTGTTGTGGTTGTTATTGGTCTCATTGCTGGTATTGCATGAAAACACCGTTGGGATTCTATTTGTTCCCGCATTGTTGTTGGGTTCTTCACTAATTGTTTGTATTGCGACCTTAGTTTGCTTTAGGGAGGGGCAGGGGGTTGGGAGGGTAGAGGGTGGGTTGATGTATCTTTGGTGTGTGTCTGTGTTTTTTTATAGCTAGGTAGGCTTTTACTTTCTTTTATAAGTGTGCCAAAAAAATCCTTCTTCTAGCTATTCTATGCTTTCAAAATTTTATTTTATTTACATAAACCCTTTTTACAAGTTGGGGGTCCTCTCAGAAGCAACCTCTCTGTCTCTTGAGACATAGGTAAGGTCTGCGTACATCCTACGCTCCCAAATCCTACCTCCGAGTGGGATATACTCGGTTTGGTTTAGTTTGGTTTGGCTTGGCTTAGCTTGGCTTAAGGTAGATGTCTAGATTTTGTGAAATGCGTACAAAAGTACAAAGTTAATTCACCTACGAATAAGGATCCAAAATAGCAAACTAGTACATGAAGATGGTAAGTCTCAATGATAAAAGGAACAAAATACGGAATGTAATTTGTACATCATTTTGTCAATAAAGAAATTTGGACACATAGGCCAAAATTTTCTCCTTGATCTATGGAGATTTGGATCAATTTCCAAAATATAACCCAAATTTCCTCCTCGTTTGGAGAGAAAATCTCTATTGTGTTATTTTTCTTTTCCTCGTTTTTTTTTTGTTTCCTAATAAAATAGATTGGTGAGATACTCATCTACAAATAACGTAGCCTACATGTAAATTTATTTAAGTGATTCAATGAAGATTTCTTTGAAATCTCACATACCTAACCTCGCTAGTCTAGACATTACATACTTTGTGACTGTAGTTGGTCCCGTTTGTGTCTACTCTTCACCATCGGGATTAGGGTGTGCTCTTTGTATGTTGGTGTATCTCAAGAACTGCCATGAAGGAGTTGATCAAGATAACAAATTACTAAATGAAAAATCTCAATTACATGATCTCACTAGTCTAGGCATCACATACTATGTGAGTATAGTTGGTTCCATTTACGTCTCCTCCCCACCAATGGGCGTTAGATTGTGTTCTTTGTATCTCCTAGGATCTCATAGGTGATGAGGAAGATGTTTATTATATTCATATCAGGGCCACTGCAGAATAGAAGCTGCATTAGAGGAGAAGCCAAACAACATAAGAGGTTTCACAGATGCTGACAGAACAAGATGATGAATTACTTGCATCTACCAATGGTTAATGTGTTCTGTAAATTTCACGTTTAAAATATATACATGAATCCTTTCTGTCTCATCTGTTTTAGAACTTTGGACCCATCTCACATCAATAGCCCGACCCGTGCCGCCTATAGGTAGTTGTAGACAAGTTTCTTTTGAAGTATGTACCCACATGCCAAGTATGGTTCATAACAATCTATCTTCCGGCGGTAAATGGTTTTTTGTAAAGAGCAAGGAATAAGCTATAGTTTCTTGTTCTAATGCAAAGATAGAATATGGAGTTATAACACGTCCCATGTGAGCAAACATGGACTCGATGACTCCTAAACAAGATAAGGAATTCTTTTCAATAGATTGTTGTTCACAACACCAAGGAGTCATCCACAAAGAACATGGTTTTCCATGAGTGTGCCAAACATATAGAGGTTATTCGTCATATGGTGTTTGTCGAAGAGTACAGATTGTAGATTAGGAGGAATCCCTATAATTATGGGATATAGTTTTCATCTTGGTTGTTATCCTTGTTGCACCTTTTCCTCATTTTCCTTGATCTAGTTCCTTTATCTCTTATGTAAATACCCTATATATAGGGCCTAACATACTCAAAGGATACACAACAAATTAATATTCAATTCATCTTTCTTGTCATGGTATCAGAGTTTTAGGTTTCTCCCAGAAATCTAAAACCCTTGTTCTATTTTGTTTCAGCCTTAATTGCTCTTCCCGGTGTGCAACCTTCATCGTTGCAACTACTTCTGATTGAACAACCTTAATTGTTATATTCCCTTTGCTTGAGAAGCCTTCTGTTTGTTACTCTTTTTGCAATTCCCTTTCCTTCATCATGACAAAACCCACAAATAATGAACCCACCATTGCTAATCCCTTCGATGAGTCCAATTCTGTCCAGAGAGTTGGAGATCTGCAGAATATCCAGGCACAAATAATGAACCCACCACAAGCTATGGATGGATCGGCCCAGCAACAAGGACCAATCAGCAAGAGAAGCAGAGGACAGATCTAATCTAAGTTCGGGGATAGAGAAGCTCAGGAGAAAGTAAATAGAACAATGACAGTGGTGCTCCTACTATTCTTCGGTCTTCGGAGTCTTCAAGAACACAAGAAATTACTTGCTAATGATTTCATTCTCCTTTGATAATAATGGTTTTTGGGTTTTGCTGCTGGACTCCTAGGATTATACCTCACTTTGCCATATTCTATTTAGTTCTCAAGCTTCCAAGGACACTAGAAGATCTTCATAAGGTTTAAGGGTTTTTGATTTTGATTTTGATTTAGGGATTTTGATATTGAGTTAGGGTTTTCTCTTGATTTTGATTTTGATTTAGGGTTTTTGATTTAAAATACGTTTTATACAATGATTTGGCGATAATAAATTCAATTTGTTTCTTAATTTTTTTGTATAATATGACATGAGAAACAAGAAAAAGAATTAAGAACACAAGAACTAGAACTGGTCTGTTTCTTCAAGGAAGGTAAAAAGATGAAATTATGGACTTAAGTTGACGGTGTTAATTCGAGGGACCAAATCGTTATGAAAATGACAAAATAGGGACCACTGTTGTACTCAATGCGCCTTGGAGACCAGATCCAAACTATGAGCATAACACAGGGACCAAGAGTGTAGTTTACTCTAATATATATTATAATATAATTTTGAAATAAGAAAATTATATTCAAATTGTAGGTTGCCTTATTTAAAATATAAATTAACAGGTTCTAAAATGTAAAATGATCCTCGTTTAACTGGAGTTAAAAGAGAAACTTAACGACCGTTAGTGGTAGGCACGAAATCCCATAAATTTTTTCAGACCTCAGGAAAGAAGAATTGTAAGGAAGAATTCCAAAAAAGTGACAAACATCATAGACGAAAGATTGCATAGAATGAATAATATTACAGTTTTCTTTCGTAGACTACAAGGTTATTGAAATCATGAATTGGCATTCAAATCAAAATTCTTCATTTGATATGTTTATAGAAGGGAACGGGTCATGTAGTGTATCTATGTGTGCTCTATAAGAGACAGCGAGCAAACATGAGAGAGGGAGAAGGATACCTGTAACAGGTAGCAAACCAGGGAGTATCCAGCCATACTTTCCACGAAGTTCCTCTACAAAAAGATTTTACTGTCAAAGACCAGAAAGCTAAGTTTCTTCAAAAAAAGATCATGTGTTCACTTACATTTAAGAGCGCATTTCAGTATACAAGTATAAAGTAGTGACATTAAGTTCCAAGAACTTTCTGATAATGTTAAGTGGATCAGCTACATCAAGTAAACCTTACAGCAAATGAAATTAATAGGCTTTAAACGGAAAATCACAAGCAAATATAGTTCACTGTGTACACAACAGAAACAAAGTTCCACTCTTCTAAGTTGAAATAGGTTATATTATTGATTGATACAAAAGAGGAGGAATACACCCAAATATATAGAAAACATAATTACACTTAGCACCCTTGAATAATAAAGGAAATATGAAATTAGGCAAGCTAATTAGACTAAAATTAGGCAAGCTAATTAGACTGAAATTAGGCAAGCTAATTAGACTGATATTCCCCCACAAGTTCAGCGCGGTTAGCGATCTGTAACTTGGACCGTAGAAACTCAAACTTCTGACAGGATAAGGGCTTGGTGAAAATATCAGCAATTTGGTCATCGGTGGAAATGAACTTGACATTCAAACTCCCTTGAGTCACCTGCTCACGAACAAAGTTATAATCGACTTCAACATGCTTGGTTCGTGCATGGAAAACAGGATTAGCAGTGAGGTATGTTGCACCAAGATTATCACACCAAAGTGTGGGTGCCTGGCTATTTAAACAAAGTTCTCGTAGGAGAGACTTCAACCAAATCAACTCAGCAACAGTGTCAGCAATGGCCTTATACTCGGACTCCGTTGAGGAACGGGAGACAGTTTTCTGCTTGCGGGCAGACCAAGAGATGAGATTCGACCCCAAGTATATGGCAAATCCCCACGTGGATCGACGATCAATTGGACAACCAGCCCAATCGGAGTCGGAATAAGCCTGAAGATTGGGGCTCCAATGAGAATCGGAGAAGGCATGAAGCTGATATCCCGTATCATGACGGATCCACAGACCCAAGTTTACGGTGCCCTGTAGGTAACGCAAGATCCGTTTGACAGCGCTCCAATGATTCTCAGTGGGAGCATGCATAAACTGGCAAACTTTATTAACGGCAAAAGCGATGTCAGGACGAGAAAGAGTGGCATATTGAAGAGCCCCAACGGTTTGCCGATATCGAGAGGGGTCATCGAGCAATGGGCTATCGTCCGGTAACAATACAATGGAGGTGCTCATAGGAGTAGCAATCGGTTTGCAGTCTGCAAGACCAGCACGATGTAAGATCTCACGAATGTATTTGCGTTGTGAGAGAATTAAGTCAGCGCCCTTGTGAACAACTTCAACTCCCAAAAAATAGTGCAGTTGGCCCAAATTCTTAAGTTTAAAAAGAGCGTTGAGTTGATTAACGATCGAGGTAATGACGACAGAGTTGTTACCAGTGATAATAATGTCGTCAACATAAACCAGCAGGTAGACAAGCGAACCTGGAGAATTAAGGATGAAGAGTGAAGGATCGGTTTTGGAACCAGAGAACCCCAACTGATGAAGAGCAGTGGACAGTTTGATGAACCAGGCACGGGGAGCTTGTTTGAGCCCGTATAACGACTTGTGTAACAAGCAAACATGATCAGGTTTGGTTGGATCAATGAAACCAGGGGGTTGTCTCATGTAAACAGTTTCCTTGAGGTCACCATGCAGAAAAGCCGTCTGAATGTCCAACTGTCGGAGAGGCCATTTGTTAGTGACAGCAAGAGACAAAACAGTGCGGATAGTGACGGGCTTGATGACCGGGCTGAAGGTCTCATGATAGTCGACGCCATGCTGTTGATGAAAGCCTTTGGCCACAAGGCGAGCTTTGTGCCTGGTAACCTGTCCATTTTCATCAGTTTTTAACCTGTAAACCCATTTGCAATTAACAACATTAGCGTTAGGAGCAGGGGGCACAAGAGTCCACGTGCCATTCCTATGAAGTGCAGACAACTCATCAGCCATTGCTTGGCGCCATTCTAAACATTTGTTAGCAACGGTAAAGCTAGTGGGTTCAAGAGGTAAGGATGAGGAGGTGGTGGTGGAATAAGCGGCTAGGTTAAAACGGTCAGGTTGCTTGGGATTGGGACGTAGGTTTGAAGGCCGAGGTCGAGGGGCAGGTGGTGGATTGGAAGTAGGGGCGGGTGGTGGAGCGGAAGAGGGAGGTGGGATGGGTGAGTTTTGAGGAAGAGGCGACGGGGGTGTGGGCGGAGGTGTAGAAGGAGGTTCGGGTGGAAAGGAGAGGGGTGGGTCAGGAAAGATAGAGGTGTAAGGAGGAGTGGGATGGGGTGGTGGGGGTGGTAAGGGTTGGTAGGGAAACACATGTTCGTTGAAACGGACATGTCTGGCAATGTAAAGTCGATCATTAGACGAGTCAAAGCAACGATAGCCGTGGTGAACAGGGCTGTAACCAAGGAAAACACACGGAGTGGACCGGAACTCGATTTTGTGATGATTGTATGGTCGGAGGTAAGGGAAGCACTGACAACCAAAGACTCGGAGAAAGGAGTAATTGGGTTTGCGGTTGAAGACTTGTTCATAAGGAGATTTGTGGGAGGATACACGAGAGGGGAGACGATCGATGAGATAGACGGCGGTGTCAAAGGCCGAGAACCAGAAACGTTGAGGGAGGCTGGACTGGGCGAGAAGAGTCAGTCCAGTTTCTACAACGTGACGATGACGGCGTTCAACAAAGCCATTCTGCTCACTGGTGTGAGGGCAAGAACGTCGATGAATAATGCCACGGTTGTGACAGAGAGTGGTGAGGGGTCGAAATCCCCCCCCCCCCGGTCAGATTGAAGGCTTTTTAATTTGGTGGTGAATTGACGTTCGACCATGTTGATAAATTGTGTGAGGACAGGAAGCACATCGAATTTGTGAATTAAAGGATAAATCCACATATAACGTGTAAAGTGGTCAACACACAAAAGAAAATAACGATAACCATCGAGAGAGGGTTGTGGAGAAGGACCCCAAACATCACAATAAATAAGATCTAAGATTTTATTACTGCGAAAAGTGGAGTTTGGTAAAGACAACTTTGATGACTTCCCTAATTGACAAGAAGAACATAAATTATTTGATAGTTTATCTGAAACCGGTAAGGAACAAGAAGAAACGATTGAACGAAAAACTTGAGCATACGGATGTCCTAGACGTTGATGCCAAGTGGTTGAAGAAGCTTTGACGGCAGTGAAGGCGACTTTAGGTAGTGACTTGAGTTGAGGAAGACGGATGGAGTATAAGCCATGTTCACTGGGACCCGAAAGGAGGGTAGTGTGTGTAGACTCGTCCTTGACAACAAAATAAGAAGAGTGAAATTCAAAGAAAACATGATTATCATGGCAAAATTTTTGAACAGATAAAAGATTTTGTTTAATTGCGGAACATGAAGAATGTTGGTTAGGGAAAAGGTTTTGTTTGGCGAGTGTATCTTAGATGAACCAATGTGAACGATGGGTATAGAATTACCGTTACCAACAAATAAAGAATCGTTACCATAGTAAGCTTCCGAGTTGTCCATGCTAGATAGGTCTGGTGTGGCATGATGGGTTGCACCAGTGTCTGGTTTCCAAGTGGAGCCGGAAGAAGAGGCAGCATCATAGTGGGCCGAAAAATTGGCTTGTGGTGCGGAAGCATGCTGATTCGGCTGATTCGGACATTGGGAGGGTAGATGACCTATCCCACACCTGTTGCAGTGGCCATAAACGGTGTTTTGGGCTGAAGCCCAAGAGAACTGGCGGGAGCCATGGTTGTCTCGAGGGCGATTGTTGGGACCATGACGCGAGGGACCGCGAGAGGAACCACGAGATCCCCGTCCACCGCGGCTGTTGTTGGAAGACCGAGAGCCATAGTAAGCTTGAGCCCGTGGGGAAGGAAGAGGATTCAATTGATAACCAAGCTGAGAAGCAGTAAGTTGAATGCTCTGAAGTTGTTGTTGAAGTTGGTCAAGAGTAAGAGCCGGTTGAGGCTGAGAAGTTGGAGCAGTAGGAGCCAGAAAAGCCTGTGGAGGTAGATTCTTTGTGAAGACATAATCATGATCACATAGAAGACCATGCAGTTCATTGAAGCGAACAGGCGGTAAGCGAGTTAAAAGATTGCCCTTGATGACGTTGTATTCGTCGCGAAGACCGGCAATAGTGAGCATAACTAGGTCTTTGTCCTTCATCGGTTCTTCAATATTAGCAAGGGCAGTAGCATATTCGTGAACCCTGCTCAGATAGTCGGCTGGTTTCTCATCACCTTTCATGGTGATTCGAAGGAGTTGGTTTTTGAGGGTAAATTCATGAGAGGCTGTAACAGGGGCATAGGCGCGTTCAAGCGATAGCCATACGTCATGTGATGTTTTGCCCTGGATATGTTGATAAGAATTTTCGGATACAGTGGCGATGATAAGCATCCGAATATGGGCATCGTTGGATATCCACGGGATGTAGCTAGGGTTGTCGGTGACGGCTGTATCAGTGGTGACTTTTTGGTCAGGGCATGGGATAGTTCCATCAACATAACCAAAAAGGTTGTGAGATGTAAGAAAGGCTTCCATCATGGATCGCCAATAGCCATAGTTTGTAGGTTTGAGAGAGAAGGAAAATTTGTGAGAGTTGTGTATGTTTTTCTCTTGAGGAGAGAAGGGGATGATGGCTGCCATGATTAGGGTGTGGGTTGATCGGCGCTGGTGGTGAAGAGTGGTGATGATCGGCGCTGTGGTGGTGGTGATGATCGGCGCTGATTAGCGTTGGGGAGATAGGGTTTAAGCAGAAGAGAGGTGGCGCAGATTGGCGCTATTGGCGGCGCTGGTTGGCTGCCGTAGGGTTTAGGCGGCGCTGGTTGGCTGCCGTAGGGTTTAGGACTTGGCTTTGATACCAAGTTGAAATAGGTTATATTATTGATTGATACAAAAGAGGAGGAATACACCCAAATATATAAAAAACATAATTACACTTAGCACCCTTGAATAATAAAGGAAATATGAAATTAGGCAAGCTAATTAGACTAAAATTAGGCAAGCTAATTAGACTGAAATTAGGCAAGCTAATTAGACTGATATTCTACGACAATTGATTGTCCTTCATTTGATACTTCAGAAATGTTATTATGGATCTCAAGTTATCAGCAATTATTTGTTTATTGGAATAAAAAAATTAGATGCCTGCATTTTCTTTTCTTCCCAAGTTGCTTCTGTATGGTACATGTATGTAAGGCGAGCAAAGTGCCAAATAATACATGTTGTGCCAAAAGGGAACAGCTAATCAACCAACATAAAAAGATGGTAAAAAATTGGGTCATCTACGGAGATTCATAATACTATAAAAATAAAAAAAAGGAGAGCAAAGGTAGTAAAGAAAAAGGAACATAGGAAATTTGCACCAAGGTAATCTGAAACAAAATGGAGGAACTACATCCCCCAAAGATCACAAAATCCAATAGGATAAGAAGAGAAAATCATATGATTATAGCTGATCAATTGCTTCTTATATGTCACTGTAGGGTACTCAATATAGTAGTTAATCGGGATGAGAAAGAGAGTTGCACATTGATATGGGAAACAAAAACGAGGTTTTTATTTTTAATCAGCATAAATGCGACTCAACCCCATTTCGTGCATGTAACCAAGTGGTGGTGGGTGCATTACTTGCATTGTGATACTTCAAAGAAAATTTGTATTATGAACAAATGCAGCCTATATCAAAAAAGAGTTGGTGCCAGCAAATCGATACATTTTACAGGCCGGAGCAGGTGCACAGGTAAGAAGGGGAGATGTCACGAGAAGGTCAGACTTGTATCCAGAGGAGGGTTTTAGGAAACAGGGAACGACAAAGATTAACACAAGGGGTGACTATGGGAGATTTGAAGGCTAGAAGCCTAGAAATATATTCGTTAGATTGGCTTTAGAATCAAGCGTGTGTATTCATGTTCCAGACTGGGGATAGAAGGCCTGTTGATGTTGATCAGGCATAGGAAAGAAAATTATTGCACATGAAATTAGTTTTTGCATAATTACTTAATTAGTAAATGACCACTTTTAGATATAAAAAAAATAGGAAGTGGCAGGTCAGCCATTTCTGTCAGCTGGAGCAGGTGATAGAAGATAAATAACCAGAAGCCACACAAGCCAAAGCTATGCAACCATACCACATAAACTCAAAAAATTTGAACCAAAGTGTTTAGTTTTAAAAAATGTTAGCAGCAGAAGCTTTTGTGCTATGATTAAAAAAGTTAATAACCACACAACATATACTACTTGACCTTGGGGCCTGTCCTAGAAGGTTGAGTGGATATGCTTGCTGGTGGGAGTTCCACCCTTAGGTTGTAATTTTCTTTACTATAATTTAATGAGAAGTTACTGCATGTTCCACCCTCCTTCCAAAAAGGAACTCCTTTTGGTACAGAAACTCCATCGAATGCATCTATATGTAGAAAAGGCCAAAAGATGAGAAAATAGAGTTTATATAAAGGTCAATCACAAAAAGTAGTCAGATAAGGAATCAAAAGTTTCTATTCTACACAGATGCATCTAAGGGGCATGCAGAAGCAAGAATACATGTCTTGCTCCTAATGCAGTGTCTTTGGTAGAGTAAAATTCATCAGATCCCTCTTCTCCGGCATAGGAAATGTTTTAAGTCAAGAAAAAATGTGTATGAAGGTTGATATCAAAAAGTTATCAGATAAGGAATCCACGATTAAAATAATTGTCAAACATGCAGAATTTTTGCAACCAGATAATATGTACTTCCTCTTAGCTACCATTTACCTGTGAAAGCTTATAACTTGGAGAATTTTCTTGATATTTCGCAACAAAAAAGTCACGTAAGCTTGTGATATTGGGGTATCTACTTTTGATAGAATGAAGTGAAGCCTACAAGGAGCCCAAGAGCGAAGTATGATCAAAGAGATGACAAGAACAATAACTCAAAACTTAAACAATAAATGGATGCAGTAAATTACAGTATCTGGAATCGTTTCAATTAGAGCTGTGAAAGAAGAAGTTACTAGAACTTCATACGGGCGCAGCCATAGAGGTAATCCAGCTTCCTGGAATATATCTGACATCAAGAGATACCATCACATTTCCAGCATGCCCAAACAAGAAAGAAGACACTAATATGAGTTATTTCACTGTGGTATGATTCCCAACTGTAAACATGAAGAGAGATGCCAGAAATTTCTATACATCATTGTCTTGCTTTGACTACTCATGATATGAACGTGAGGACATCAACTCCATCTGTGGGATTATAAGCAATATTATCTTGGCTTTCCATGTATATATCCAGAATGTCACCAGGAACACTCTTAATAGGGACATTTAGATAAAGTTCTATCGGCTGAACAAGTATGGGAATGCCAGAGTTGATATCAGCAAAACTCGCTTAGTATTTTATTTCCCAAAAGGATTATAACTTTAGCGGCATTATTATAGTAAGAGCGGCAAAAGGGCAGGTTGGGCAGATTGGGTAACGGGTCAAAACGCACAAGCGTGTCAAATGAGTTGAATTGGATTGAATTGACCCGTTTGGTGTATTTTCTCTTTTTCATTCTTTTAACAATCACACATGTACATATGCACATACACACACATATACATACAAGCAAAAGTGAAAAACAAATAAGATTAATTATAGATTATGGATGTATTAAATACATTTTATACAAATTGTAGTTGGAAAGTATTGCATCAAAATTATTTGATAAATATCAAAAAACGCTATTTGGTTATGGAAAGATACACTATCGACTATATTACTTTATTAAAAAGGTTATTTCATAGATCATGAGATCATATAGTTTGTAACATTCATTCTGAATTTGTACCATATTCTACCACGTCGTTTGCACCATATCATACCATTATGTAACGTTACGTAGTACTGTATACATTTTCATATCGCTTAACACCATTTCACTTTGTCTCTTACTGTTTTGTGTTGTTTTGTACATTGTCATACCATATTGTTTTCTTCCATACTATTTTGTATTCACACTATATACCATTTTGTACCATATTACATTTCAAGCAAAAAAAATTAAAAGTCGGCGTACATTTTGAATTTAAAAAAATTCTAGAATAGATCATGGAAAAAAAAATTCTTATAGAAATTTCTTATACTTTGGTATAAAATTGAACAACAATTTAGGAGGTTGTAACCATTTGAGTATACCATGATTGACTTGTAAGCTGTTTGATCCATTTGACCCTTCTTTTTAGCTACTTTTTCTAATGTATCCATTTGATATGTTAGTAAAACTATAAGCCCGATTGACTTTCATTTTCACATAAAATAGGTTGATATTGCCCCTCTGATAATTATGGTAATAACTATAATAATAGTATTAATAGTGGTATATTACCCATTTGACACAGACCACTTTTTTTTTTATTAAACCAATTGGGATACCCCCTGTTGTTGATTGAACAGTGGAAATTTTTATTCTTACTCTGCATTCCCTTGTCCCCATAACTTATGCGCCTCCTTCAAAAGAACCAGTCTAGACAATCATCCAACACCCTACAGTTTGTTTGAGAGTCCGAGCATAGCGAAAAATAACCAATTGCCAGAAAATTGGGCAGACACAGGCAGTCTGATGTCAGCCGGCAGCAGTAACTCACTAAGCCAGTCTGGACTTCCAACATCTTGGAAACTGTCCTAGGTAGATGACAGTGCCTTTTCCCCTCCCTCTTGGTGTTTTGTTCAACTTAGTAGTTGTAGTCGGTGGTTGTGGGCATGTTAATAGTGGTAATGTTGATGTTCCTTCTTGCTTTAGATAGAGATAAATGTCCTTAAGAGTCGGGGATAACGGAAAGAAGTATAGCAAGTTATACAGATTCTTGGTTAATGACAAGTTCGCATCCTTATGGCCAGATCTTTCAGTGGTGGGTTTAGAGAGGAAATTTTCTTATCACTGTCCGATTATGCTAAAGCCTTCAAATAGAGACTTTGGAGCGAAACCGTTCAGGATTTTTAACGTGTGGCTTGAGGACTCCAACCTCAAAGTTCTGGTAGTTAAGTCTTGGAGCTCAGCGACTCAGTCTTCGGATCCCGACAAAATTTTTAGAGACAAACTGAAGAGAGTCAAACAAGAAATCAAAGAGTGGAGCAGATCAAAAAATTTGGGCATCTCAAGTCTGAAATCGAGACTCTCAAGAGCAAAGCCAATGAATTTGAATTATTAGTCGAACAATCTGACTTGTTGGAAGGGGAGATTGAAGAATGGAATAAGGTCAGGTCGACTTGGTTGGATCTGGAGAGACAACACACTTTAATGTTGAAACAAAAATCAAGGGTTAAATGGGATGTGGAAGGCGACGAGAATAAAGATTTTTTCCACTAGTTATTCAAGAGATGAATTTCGAAAAAATCTATTGTTGGTGTAATGAGTAATGGGGTCTGGATTGAAAATCCTGGAAAAATAAAAGCGGCCTTCAATTTTTTCAGCAGCAAATTCAAATGAGACTTGGAGAACAATCTCAGACCTAGGCTTGTTAGTTCAAAATTCAAAAAGTTGTCTAAAGATTTAGCTGAAGCACTCGAAACCCCTTTCACGGAATCTGAAGTTTGGTCTGCGATTCAGGATTGTGGAGGTTCGAAAGCCTCGGTTCCGGACGGATTTAGTTTCAAGTTCCTGAAGGTTTTTGGGACGCGATGAAGGCTGATGTGATGAAGGTGTTCGAATGGTTGTGGGATAAAGGGCTGCTAAACAGAGGCTGCAACTCTTCTTTTTTGACACTGATCCCCAAGGTTAGTAACCGATTTATCAGCGATTTTCGTCCAATTAGCCTAATCGGGACCCTCTACAAAATTATCGCTAAAATGTTGGCTAAGAGACTCAAAGCAGTAATTGGGGAGATAATTAGCGACAGCCAAACAGCTTTTATCAAAGGAAGAAATATCGCAGACAACATCCTTGTGGCTGATGTTGCAGTGAACTCCATGAAAAAGGCAGGCTACAAAACCTTTCTTTTTAAAGTTGATTTCGAGAAAGCTTTCGACAGTGTCAATTGGAAGTTTTTGGAAGGATTGATGATCCAAATGGGGTTTGGGAATCGATGCTGCAAATGGATCAATTCATGCCTCTCATCTGCCTCTGTTTCTATTTTAGTCAACAGCTCCCCTACGGGAGAATTCAACCTTGAACGAGGCGTTAGACAAGGTGATCCTCTTTCCCCTTTTTTATTCCTTGTAGTGATGGAAGGGATGAACATCACTATGGAATAAGCAAAAACCAGTGGTCTCTTTGAACGGGTGAAATTGGGTAGCGAAAAAATTGAAGTTTCTCATCTTCAATTTGCCGACGATGCGCTGTTCTTTGGAAAGTGGAGTTGAAGAAATTTAAAGAACTTAAAAGCTTTACTTTTTTGCTTCCAATCGGCGTCAGGCCTATGAATTAATCTCTCGAAAAGCAAGTTGTATGGGATTGGTGTTGATAAAGAGATTATCGAAGAAGTGGCAGCCATCATTAATTGCGAATCAGGCTCCCTTCCCTTCACGTATCTTGGCCTTCCAATAGGAGCTTTGGTGGCCCGAGAAGCATCATGGCAGCCGGTTATTCAAAAGCTTAAATCAAGATTAGACGGCTGGACCCGAAAACTTATTGCGATGGGTGGAAGACTTACGCTAATTAAATCTGTGCTGAACAGTTATGCGTCGTGCAAAGCATTGAGAGATTAAGAAGGAAACTTTTTTGGGGTGGAGGGAACAGATCGAACTTTCCAGCCTGGGTTCGTTGGGAAAAAAGTGATTTGTGATACCCAATCGGGGGGATTATGAGTTGGGAGTATTCGGGCTTTTAATCTGGCATTATCGGGAAAATGGTTCTGGAGATCCAAATCGGAGGAAGAGGCGATGTGGCACAGTACTATATCGAGTATTTACGGTAGAGACGGTGGATTTAATGGGAGTTTTAATAGGAGAAAGCTTAGGGATGCTTGGGGAGGAGTGATAAAAGCGGTAAGTGAAATGGAGGATCTAGGGTTAACTTTCATGGATTCTTTCAGCAGAAGTATCGGTAATGGGGCTGATATCGACTTTTTATCTGATCGTTGGTTGGAGGGTGATATATTAAAAGATAGATTTCCTCGTTTGTGGGCCTTGGAGAGGGAGAAAAAGGTGAAGCTGCGCGATAGAATTGTCCCAGCTGGGGAAGAAGGTTGGCCGTGGACTTGGGATAGATTCCTTAGGGGTAGAGCAAGTAGAGAGTTTGAAGATCTGTCAAGACTGTTGCTTCCAATCTCTCTTAATCGAAGAGGTACTGATAAGTGGGTTTGGAATATGGATACATCTGGGATCTTCACTGTGAAAAATTTGAGCAAATTGTTGGATACTAAGCTGCTGGATGATCACATTGGGGCTGGGGATACTCGCTGTGTTCTTTAGTGCCAAAAAAAGTCAACATTTTCATATGGAGGATGTCTAGGGGAGGGACACCGGTTAAGGACGTCCTATATGAAAGGGGTTTTTACTTGGACTCTAGGCTCTGTCCTAAATGCAACAACGAGATTGAAACTCTAAACCACTGCTTCATGGAGTGCTCTATTTGTGTGCAAGTATGAGATATAATTTTTGCTTGGTGTGGAGGGAATACCCAATCTAGAAGATCGGTCGAGGATCTGATCTCGTGCAATGGTAGAAACAGTGGGGCGAACTCACTAGATTCGACAAGGGAAGCAATCATATGGTCTACCCTTTGCATCCTTTGGAGGAAGAGAAATTCTTTGGTCTTCGAAAGAGGGGCTCGAACGACATTCGGGAGTTCTTTTTTGAAATTCAGTCAACCTCCTTTCTCTAGATCTCGAACAGGGTCAAGAGCAGCAAACCTTCTTGGATGGACTGGTTGTGTGGTTCTAATTGGCAGCCATAATGTCTGTTTTGCTCGAGTTGTGGCCTAGGATATTGTGTTGTTTCGTTTTCTCTTTCTGGTTCCTTGGTTTATGTAGTGGGTAGGCTGTCTTTTGTTGCATTCTGCTCCTGGCAGATTGAGAGCCTCGGGTTCGGCTGTGTATTGCTGTGGGTTCTCCCCTGTTTTTAATATTATTGCCTTTCAAAAAAAAAACGAGTTAAATGTCCTTTCTGGTAGAACTCAGAATTTGATTCATCTGTACTAAACTAAAGCTTATGAAACGTAGTTGCATAGAGTAATGATACTCCAGTTAACATCACTAACTAGCTTACTAAATTAATCAAGGAGTGAAGCCTATATTTCGGCTTGGATTCTTGGAACCATATTGACAAGACAGTTACTTTATGTTGTGTGGCAAGCACATATTTACTTGAAGTAGGCAACAAAAACAGGATGCCAAGTTATATTTGCATCCATATGGAGAAATAAGAATCAAAGGCATAGAAGAATGGAATAATGCGGTTGCAAGACAAGTGTGGAATATTTCTCAACCGAGCTAACCCAATCAGGGCCTATCAATGGCTTAAGGATAACAATTTGCTAATGAAGGTAACTTCTGGACAGTTGCTAAAGAAATTTATAAAGCAATCCAAACAACCACAAATTCATTTATGATGAGTATTATTGACTTCCAACAGAGCTATGGCTACTTCTTTCATGGAATTTATGGGATGAAATGTGCCTTGGTACCAGTATAAAATGAATGACATTCTGGTATCTAGGGAAAGAAATTTAACTCAATACAGATATTCAAAAACTTTCTGGTTCAGAAGACATGATTATGTGGTGCGGCATTGACCTGATAGAACTGCAAACTAACAGAAGTTGAATGAATGAAGTAGATGAATATCACAAAGGATGTGTCTTTTCATATTATGTGTGAAAGGTTCCCGGTGATTACTAATAACGCCAGATCCAGTTTAAAACGGCATAAAATTTAGGGAATGAAAAAGGTTTTGTCCCTTCCCTCTCACTCTCTCGTTGAGGTTTTAACTTAAATGTCCTTGTGTAGTTAGCCATGTGCATTTGCTAGACAGCCTCATTAAAACAAAATGTACATACCATAAAAGTGAGAAATAAGTTGCACTGCCAGATGTTCCTGCCTACAATCATCCCCACTTTTCACAATAACCTGATATAGAAAATGAACAAATATTAAAACAAAAGTATATATCACAATATAAGGATATTAACAAATCATTTCAAGGAAAGGAGTTGGCATCTTCCCCTGATGGCAATGATTAATGTAATCTGCATGATTTTATTGATTTCAATGTGACTAACATACATAGGAACATATATTCATATACAAGGAATGAGAGAATCAATCTCTAAAGTATACATCCTTATATTAAGAAAGAAAAGCATATTTTCCTCAAAAGTAATATCTTGAGAGACACAATAACGGTTAAATGTAGGAGAGAAGCATCAGTATCCCTTTTGGACAAGAGTATCTAAAGAAAACACACTTGAGAGATTTTGGATCTAGCTCAAACAGAGGACACAATCCGCTTATTGACTCTAGGACCTAAATGAAGACGATGATGTTTGGCAAATTAACATAAGTCACACAATAACAACAACAAATGAGAAAATTAGGGACAAAAAAAGGGTAGACCCACCCCCTGGAGCGCCCTCACCCACCCGTCCCATGTCCATCATGGGGGAGGTAAATCGCACATGGATTACACCAACATCTCTACCACTACCACTGGGACAGCCGTAGACAAAAAATTGGAGACAAACTTTCTATAAGATGTATGACCTAACTGACAATACACCTAAAACGGAAAAAAGAAAAAAAAAATGACATGGAGCATACCAAGGACTTTGTACGTCAAGCATATTCATCAGCAGAGATATTGCATAGTTCACGGAAGCGGAGGCAACATGCACAAAGGAACCTTTTTGGTTTTTAGCCAAGAGTTTCTTGCACGTGCATTTGGTATGTGTTGGAGAGTATATTATGAAGTTATCGTGTGATATTCTGTTGTAACGAGGAAATCACTAATTGATTTCCCTGTGATTTCCTTAATCCTTTCTCCTTTTAGGTAGGTTCTTGTCTATAAATTGTTGTATTCCCTTGATTGAAGACATAACAAAGAATAACCATTTCACAACCTCTTTGTTCAGGGTATCAGAGCCTACAATGGCTAGAGACGATTCTCTTCTCAAACCTATACCAAACCCTTCACAATTCCCATCTATCGAAAACCCTTCTCTCCAAATTACCCAACACAAACTCAATGGATCTAACTTCAGAGAGTGGTCCCAATCTGTCCTCTTAGTGCTCAAGGGTAAAGGAAAAGTCGGTTATGTCACTGGAGATAGGGATGGTAACGGGACGGGTTTTACATTACCCGGCCCCGGCCCCGGTTTATAGTATGGTTCCCCAGCCCCGGCCCCGGTCCCCGACGGGTACGGGGATCCATTACCCGTCCCCGGTTTGTAAGGTGGTCAAACCCGGTTAATCCCCGGTCAATCCCCGGTTGTATCCCCGTTCCCCATACCCGTTGCAGACCCGGCCCCCGACCCTCATATTATACAGTATAGTAGCTACCTGAACTTCAACTTGAACTGGTAAAGTTCTGATGCAAAACAAAACCCATTACAAATTGATTTAATAAAGCAAGAAAAGACGATGAACTACAATTTAAGATAAGAACAAACCATTTAGGAGAACGATGCAGTTTTGAGAGGGGTTTGAGGGATACAGAAGATGGATGGTTTTACAGAGCTTGGGGGTGGGGGTGCTACATGTGGATGCACTAACTCAGTCTTCTCATGGAATTATGGAAACCACCATATGAAAGGAAATATATTATTTACATAAATATATTTTTAAAATAATATATATATATATATATATATGTATATATACCGGGTACCGGGCGGGTTGGGGGTATGTTACCCGTCCCCGGTCCCCGTTTGAGCCTACCTGGGATCCCCGGCCCCGGACCCCGGACCCGTTTTGGCGGGGATTCCCCGACCCCGTCCGGGCCGGGTGAACCGGGTTCCCCACCGGCTCAGGGCAAATCACCATCCCTAACTGGAGATGCTTCCATGCCCAATTCTGCTAATCCAAAATTCAGCACATGGGATGCTGAAAACTCCATGGTTATGGCATGGATAATTAACTCTATGGAGCCCAGAATTGGTCGCGCCTACTTATTCTGTAAGACTGCTAATGAAATTTGGAAGGTTGTCCAAGAGATCTACTCGAACATGGAAAACACCTCACAATGCTTTGAGGTTAGATCCAAAAAATTGTGCAGTGACATTTTTCCCTTCTTTGTGTGTATTTTAGGACCTATCTTCGGGGGAAGATGATCGGCCGTGCTAAGGTGCGTGATGGTCTCTATTTCCTCCATGACATGGGTTCCACCTCAAAAACTACATCTCTTGAAAAAGTCTCCCTATCAACTGTGTCAAACTCTAAAGTCATTTTGTGGCATAAATGGTTTGGTCATCCTAGTTTTCCTTACCTTAAGGCATTGTATCCCCACTTATTCATCAATAAAGATGCTTCTAGTTTTCATTGTGAACATTGCATTGTTGCTAAACAAACTAGAAAAAACTATCACCCTCATTCATATCAACCAACAAAACCATTTCATCTCATACACCGTGATATTTGGGTCCATCTCGAGAACCTTCCATCATGGGTCCAAGATGGTTCATCACTTTCATTGATGATCATACTCGGGTTTGTTGGGTGTACCTAATGAAAGACAAATCGGAAGCAACAAGCATTTTCAAAAAAATTCATACATATATTTCCTCTGTTTTTCAATCTCAAATCCAAATTCTTCGAAGTGACAATGGAAGAGAGTATTTCAGCCATGACTTGTCCCAGTACCTTGTCGATCATGGGATTCTTCATCAATGCTCTTGTGTGTACACCCCCAACAAAGTGGGGTTGTTGAACACAAAAACAGACACCTTTTAGAGGTAGCCAGATCCTTGATGTTTGCTACAAATGTTCCAAACAGATTTTGGGGTGAAGTTGTTCTCACAGCCACCTACCTCATCAACAGATTACCCTCAAAACCTCTAAAACTTCGTACTCCTATCAGCTGCCTTCTAGAGAGTTTTCCCACAGCTCATCTCCTTCATTCTCTACCCCTCAAAGTCTTTGGTTGTGTGGCATTCATTTACAATCACAACCCTCATAGAGGTAAACTTGATCCTAAGGCTGTTAGACAATAAGTGTGATATACGTACATATTTATATTAGAGGGTTTAGAGTGTAAATGTTTCTCTTATATATACTCTTGATTGTAATCGTGTTTCACACAATAATACAATACACAATTACCAAGTTTATCTTGGTATCAGAGCCACCGCTCCTAAAACCCTAATAGCCGCCACTCCAAAACCCTAATAGCCGCCGCTCCGAAAACCCTAATAGCAGTCGTCCCAATTTCTGCCAGCCACCATCGTGAACAGTGTTTCCGACGTGAATAGTGTTTCCGTCGTGAACAGTGTTTCCGACGTGAACAGTGTTTTCCGGCGTGAATAGTACTTCGTCATGAATAGTACCTTCCGACTCTAAACAACGATGACAAACATGACATCCTTCACTCCAATCTCGTCTACTCCTCAACCGGATCAGCTTCAAGCGATTCAACGGCTTCTGTCACAATTTGGTCTTCAAGTTAAGCCTGTTAATGCACAGCGTGCACAGGCCTTTTACACCAACAGATCTGGGAATAACCGTGGTCATGGACGTGATTTTAGAAGTCAAGGAGAAGGTAATCGTAATCAATTTAGTTTTCAAAACACTGTTTTTGGCACATGCAACAGGTGTGTGTAACGCCTCAAAAATCAGAGTAAATTAAAACCTGGAAACCTGACAATATAACGAATGTAAAACCATAACTTTTCATAAATGGGATCAGTCCTCAAGACTATACAATCCTATACAAGGATTTCATCAAAAGAATGGGACTTAACGATGCCCAGTAACAATACTAATCAACTCCAAAAACCTCGAGACTCAAAACTCGTCTCTCCAAAAACCCCGGCAACCCACCGCTAATGGAAACCTGATACACATACCATTTGAGAAAAAGTGTCAGACTTAAAGCCTGGTGAGAACATACAGTTTATGAAGCTCAAAAGATAAAACATTTGCATCAAGATAACATTTCCAAAGGGATTAAGTTTACAATTTAGGTCCTTGCCACGATCGGGCTTTTTCGTTATAAACATACCATAAAAGGACCGAAAACAAAACATTTTACCAAGGATCGTGGCGTAACACAAAGTTAGGCCACAAACCGAGTTACGAGCTAAACCAATTGGAGTCCGCGGATACGAATCACAAAGTCCGTGCTACAATGTGAGATCAAGCCCCAAGCGCAAAACCAAGGTATACTCCTTCGCTAGGATCACTATGAACCATGGCTAGTATCCGGCCTCACATAACCGTACCAAGTTGCCCTCAAGGAACAAGTGATCCCTAGCTACAATTCTGGGGAATGTAACATCCCAACAATACAGTCTACTCAAAACCTAGGGATCCACTAGTAATGGTAAGGACTCGTCACAACAACGTATGTGACCAACCATAAATAATCATATGGTTACAAACACATTTTTTTATAAACAAAATGCTATTCCCATTTCAACTTCTGGTAAGAATGAAAATCATTTAAAAGAAGTTCCTTTGAATATTTCTTTCGCATAAACGCACAGGTAAAACATCATTTTACTTTTAAAATGAGATAAGATCAAAAAGGTAACTTTTGATATGTATATAGTTTAAAATGATGGTAGGAACTCACCTCTGTTTCCTTCTTCTTAACGAGCGCTACCTATGATAACACCGAAAGAATCGGTAAGTCGAAATACAGATAAACCTCTCGTTACTTGAATAGGACTCAAAGACACAGAAGCTAACAACTTAACAGAACCTAAACTGGTCAAAGGACCACACCGGTCGAACAACTACCCCAGTCGGACGACCCCCCCCCCCCCCGGTCGAACGACCCCCGGTCGAGCACAACCATTCGGTCGAACGACCACCCGGTCGAACGACCACCCGGTCGAACAACCTCCGGTCGATCGACCATCGCCTTGTTCATCAAGAACAGCGATGCAGAACCCAGATTCAACCCAGAACCAAATGAGAAAATACTCGGATCTCAAAATGGAACGGTTCAAAACCTTCACAACGAGATTCTACACGGCTAAAAGCATTCAGATCAAAGCATTAAGCTAGATTCGTACCTCGATTTGCCCGAAATGATCGACCCAAGAAAACCAAGCTTCTCCTGCTCTTCTCTTCTCCCTGGCTTCTCCAACACAACAGATCAAAATGAGATATTAAGAAATATCTCAGATTTGATTTGTATATATATAGCCTAAGTTACATTATACCCCCTTGAACTTTGGGTGAAAGTCAACTTCTCACCCAATCCCAAAATTCAGGGTGTTACAATCCTCCCCAACTTGGGAATGATTTCGTCCCCGAAATCCAACTATACAAAGAGATGAGGATATCTACGCTTCATATCCTCTACAGATTCCCAAGTCACATTTGCTCCTCGGTAATGCTTCCACTGCACCTTGACCAAAGTGACTTCTTTATGACGCAACTTCTTAGACTTTCTCTCCAAGATGGCGTCGGGCTCTTCCACACAACGGTTACCTTCGTCAACCCTTAGCTCTGAAAGGGGAATGACGCTGTCTTCTACCGCCAAACACTTCCGGAGGTAGCAGACATGAAACGTGTTGTGTATTCTACTCAACTCCGGTGGCAGTTCCAACTGGTAGGCCTGCAACCCTACACGCTTAAGTACTTTGAAAGGTCCGAGGAAACGAGGACTCAGCTTCCCACGTTTTTCGAACCGTATGATGCCCTTCCATGACGATACCTTAAGCATAACGCGGTCGCCTACTTGGAATTCCATCGGTCGCCTCTTCTTATCGGCATAGCTCTTCTGACGATCTTGAGCCGCTTTCATCCTCTCTCTAATACACTTGACCTTATCGGCAGTCTCTTGCACGATTTCAGGTCCGGCGAACTGCTTCTCTCCCGCTTCTAGCCAACACACGGGAGTCCGACACTTTCGCCCATACAGTGCTTCAAAAGGTGTCATCCCAATACTCGAGTGGTAGCTATTGTTGTAAGCGAACTCCACCAAAGGCAGGTGAGAGTCCCAACTACCCCCGAAATCGATGACACAAGACCTCAACATGTCTTCCAAGGTTTGGATTGTTCGTTCGCTCTGCCCGTCGGTCTGCGGATGGTAAGCCGTACTCAACTTAACTTGCGTACCAAGCTCTTTCTGAAACCCATCCCAGAAGTTCGAAGTGAACCGGCTGTCGCGATCCGATACGATCGACAAAGGTATTCCATGCCTCGAGACCACCTCATCGATATAAAGCTTCGCCAACTTATCCATCGGTAAAGTCTCGCGCATAGCCAAGAAATGAGCGCTCTTCGTCAATCTATCAACTATCACCCAAATGGTATCGTGACCTCGAAGAGTTTTAGGCAACTTCGTCACGAAGTCCATGGTGATATGCTCCCATTTCCACTCGGGAATCTCTAAAGACTGAAGACTCCCATACGGTCTCTGATGTTCGGCCTTAACTTGCGAACACGTCACACAACGCTCAACGTAACGTGCCACATCAAGCTTCATTACTGGCCACCAATAGTGCGGCTTCAAGTCCCTGTACATCTTTGTACTTCCCGGATGAATGGAATACTTAGACTTGTGTGCATCTTCCAGCAACAGCTCACGGTTACCCCCAATCTTGGGCACCCATACACGACCGCTGAACAGTTTCACTCCACGGCTATCTTCCGTTAAGAGCAAACGCTGCTTAGTCATGACTTCATCCTTTAGATTCTCTTCTAACAGTGCTTCCACCTGTGATGTCTTGATCTTCTCAACAAGACTAGACACTAGCTCGATTCTCGCATGGGTAGCTCGAATACTTCCGCTATAGTCCTTCCGACTTAGCGCATCGGCCACTACGTTCGCCTTACCTGGATGGTAAAGCAATTCACAGTCGTAATCTTTCAGCAACTCGAGCCACCGTCTTTGCCTCATATTCAGCTCTTTCTGACCAAAGACATATTTCAGGCTCTTGTGATCTGTGAAAAGAGTACATTTTGTGCCGTATAGGTAATGTCGCCAAAGCTTCAAAGCGAACACCACCCTGCTAACTCCAGGTCATGAGTTGGATAATTCTGCTCGTGAACCTTAAGTTGCCTCGAGGCATAAGCGATTACCTTGCCTCGTTGCATCAACACGCAACCCAATCCCATCTTTGAAGCGTCGTTGTACACCACGAAATCTTCCGACCCTTCAGGTAACGTCAAGATCGGAGCTTCACACAACTTCTTCTGAAGAATCCGGAACGCCTTCTCTTGGGCCTCTTCCCATTCAAACTTTACATTCTTCCGAGTCAGAACTGTCAAGGAAGAAGCGATCTTCGAAAAGTCTTGAATGAATCTCCTGTAGTATCCCGCCAGACCCAAGAAACTTCGGATCTCAGACGGACTCTTAGGAGGCTCCCAATTCATCATTGCTTCAATCTTGGAGGGATCTACTTTCACTCCGTCCCGAGTGACTATGTGCCCTAGAAATTGTACTTCTTTAAGCCAAAAGTCGCACTTGGAAAACTTGGCGTACAATCTCTCTTTTCTCAACACTTCCAGAACTTCACGCAAATGCTGCTCGTGCTCTGTCTCACTCTTGGAGTACACGAGTATGTCGTCAATGAATACAATGACCGACTTGTCGAGGAATGGTCGGCACACTCTATTCATCAAGTCCATAAACACCGCTGGTGCGTTCGTCAGGCCAAAAGGCATTACAAGGAACTCGTAATGGCCGTAACGCGTTCTGAAAGCCGTCTTCGGAACATCTTCTTCTCTCACCTTCACTTGGTGATAGCCTGATCGTAAGTCGACTTTGGAGAAACAACCCGCTCCTTGAAGTTGATCGAACAAGTCGTCTATTCTCGGAAGCGGATACCTGTTCTTCACTGTAGCTTTGTTCAACTCACGATAGTCGATGCACATTCTCATTGTGCCATCCTTCTTCTTGACAAATAAGACCGGAGCTCCCCAAGGTGACGAACTCGGTCTTATGAATCCCTTCTCAAAAAGCTCTTGGAGTTGTGCTACCATCTCTTGCATCTCCGACGACGCTAAACGATAAGGTGCTTTAGCGATCGGGGCAGCGCCAGGCACAAGATCAATCCGAAACTCTACCTGACGATCGGGCGGCAACCCGGGCAAGTCGTCCGGAAAGACATCTGGATACTCCCGCACGATCTTCACATCTTCCAGCTTGGACTTCTCTAACTTGGCATCGATCACATAGGCTAGGAAAGACGAACATCCTTTTACTAAACACTTGCGTGCTTTTGCCATTGTGATTATTGCCACTTCACCCTTTCTCTTTTCGCCATAGATGACCACGACCTCTCCAGAGGGGTTGGGAAGTCGAATCATCTTCTTGGAACACACGAACTCGGCCTGATTGTTTGACAACCAATCCATACCGATTACAACATCAAAACCCCCGATTGACATTGGTAGCAGATCGATCGGGAATTCTCTCCCTTCGATGCTAAGAGCACACTGCTTCAGAATTTCGTGGATCAGAACTTGCCTACCATCTGCTATTTCTACCACTAATGCATCCTCAAGACTAGTAGTGGGCATAGCAAATTTCTGACGGAACAATTCAGATACGAAAGAGAAACTAGCACCCGTATCGAATAAAATACGAGCAGGTACAGAGTTTATAAGAAAAGTACCCGATACCACATCAGCGGATGCCCTAGCCTCTTCGGCTGTCATCTGAAAAGCTCGGCCCTGAACCTTCGGAGGGTTCTCCTTCCTTGCTGGCGCACTACCCGACACAAGCTTCGGGCAATCTTTCTTCACGTGCCCCGGTGCCTTGCACTCATAACAGATGGGTCCCCTGACCGGACAATCTCTGACTGTATGCCCAGGCTTCCCACACTTATAGCAAGTTTGAGAACTGTTACTGCAGTTACCGTGATGCTTGGTCCGACACCTCGGGCACCACCTTGCTTCCTGGTAACTGCCGAAGTTGCGGTTTCCAACAAAAGGTCTGGTCTGCTTGGGAGGTACTGAACTGCTCTCCCACTTTCTCTTTTCAGGCACCACCACTTCCTTCTCAGATTTTCCCTTCGCGAACATCTCTTCCATAAATTGAGCTTCCTCCACCATCTCTCGGAGGTTAGAAGCCTTGAAATTATGGACCATGGATTGCATGTCCGCAGGCAAGCCGTTGAGATAAGCTTTCATCTTGTCTTTCTCTGTTGGGGCAGCATGCCCTACCAGACCAAGCTTCTCCATAAACTGACGGGTGTACTCCCTCACCGTCAGGCTTCCCTTTACCAAGGACCGGAATTCTTTCTCAATTCGGTCCATGGTCCTCTCGTTGCAGAACTCTTCTAGCAGCTTCTTTTTGAACTCGGCCCAAGACAACTGGGCCGACACTTCAGGAGATAGAGTGGATTGGATGATATTCCACCAGATGAGTGCAGTGTCCCTCAGCAATTGGGTACCAAACCGCACCCTCTGATCATCACCACATTCGGAAGAGCCAAAAGCTTGCTCAACCGCTCGGATCCACTTAACGCACACCACCGGGTCGTCAGAACCGAAGAATTCTGGCGGTCCGCAGCCCAGAAAGGACTTATAGGAACAACTCTTCCTGTTCCCCGGAGCTTCAGAACTCCTGCGCTCTACTGCCGTGACCCTTATACCATCATCACCAGAACCTACTACGACGTTCTCCACCACCGTCTCACTTCTCCGATGGTTCACGTCGCGGTCCTCCATCGCTTTTAGCAGAAACTCTTGCTGCTTAGCCATCTCTTCTCTCATTGCCAACATCACGCTGGCCAACAACTCTGACTGGGATTAGCATCCCCGATGACTGGGTGAGACGAAGCCAGGTCCACACGCGGAATGACCTCTGGCCCCCACCTAGTATTTGTTGAACTGGCGGACGCACGACAACCTCAACTCCTTCCGGCTGATCAGCTGTGGAGGTTGTCGCTTCCAGACCGTCAACACGAGGACGCGGTCTACCACGCGTATTCACCATGCTGAACAACTTCACAGAACAAGGAAAGAGATAAGAGAGAGATAGGAAAACATGAAAGGAAGACGTATTATCACATTATCAATTGTCATATCAACAGCAAATCAAGGACTCTTACGTACAATATCCTCATAATAACATTAGCTAAGTGAAATTATGAACATACAACACATAACGGTTCTTGTCACCACCATTACAACGCCTGATAAACGTACTTTCCGTTGACTCTAAGACTAACCCATCTTAGGAGCTCTACCCAAATCTCGCGGATCAATTCTTAGCATACGCAGTCTAAGTCTAGACATCTTACATTCATGCCTAGTTCGCTTAAACTAGAGCTCTGATACCAACTTGTAACGCCTCAAAAATCAGAGTAAATTAAAACCTGGAAACCTGACAATATAACGAATGTAAAACCATAACTTTTCATAAATGGGATCAGTCCTCAAGACTATACAATCCTATACAAGGATTTCATCAAAAGAATGGGACTTAACGATGCCCAGTAACAATACTAATCAACTCCAAGGGATTAAGTTTACAATTTAGGTCCTTGCCACGATCGGGCTTTTTCGTTATAAACATACCATAAAAGGACCGAAAACAAAACATTTTACCAAGGATCGTGGCGTAACACAAAGTTAGGCCACAAACCGAGTTACGAGCTAAACCAATTGGAGTCCGCGGATACGAATCACAAAGTCCGTGCTACAATGTGAGATCAAGCCCCAAGCGCAAAACCAAGGTATACTCCTTCGCTAGGATCACTATGAACCATGGCTAGTATCCGGCCTCACATAACCGTACCAAGTTGCCCTCAAGGAACAAGTGATCCCTAGCTACAATTCTGGGGAATGTAACATCCCAACAATACAGTCTACTCAAAACCTAGGGATCCACTAGTAATGGTAAGGACTCGTCACAACAACGTATGTGACCAACCATAAATAATCATATGGTTACAAACACATTTTTTTATAAACAAAATGTTATTCCCATTTCAACTTCTGGTAAGAATGAAAATCATTTAAAAGAAGTTCCTTTGAATATTTCTTTCGCATAAACGCACAGGTAAAACATCATTTTACTTTTAAAATGAGATAAGATCAAAAAGGTAACTTTTGATATGTATACAGTTTAAAATGATGGTAGGAACTCACCTCTGTTTCCTTCTTCTTAACGAGCGCTACCTATGATAACACCGAAAGAATCGGTAAGTCGAAATACAAATAAACCTCTCGTTACTTGAAGAGGACTCAAAGACACAGAAGCTAACAACTTAACAGAACCTAAACTGGTCAAAGGACCACACCGGTCGAACAACTACCCCAGTCGGACGACCCCCCCCCCCCCGGTCGAACGACCCCCGGACGAGCACAACCATTCGGTCGAACGACCACCCGGTCGAACGACCATCCGGTCGAACAACCTCCGGTCGATCGACCATCGCCTTGTTCATCAAGAACAGCGATGCAGAACCCAGATTCAACCCAGATCCAAATGAGAAAATACTCGGATCTCAAAATGGAACGGTTCAAAACCTTCACAACGAGATTCTACACGGCTAAAAGCATTCAGATCAAAGCATTAAGCTAGATTCGTACCTCGATTTGCCCGAAATGATCGACCCAAGAAAACCAAGCTTCTCCTGCTCTTCTCCTCTTCTCCCTGGCTTCTCCAACACAACAGATCAAAATGAGATATTAAGAAATATCTCAGATTTGATTTGTATATATATAGCCTAAGTTACATTATACCCCCTTGAACTTTGGGTGAAAGTCAACTTCTCACCCAATCCCAAAATTCAGGGTGTTACAGTGTGGGATTGGTCATATCCCGTCTCTTTGCCCTAATCGCGACCCTGCCACTAAGAGGACGAGACAACCACCTTCTGCTAACTTTACAGAATACCGGTCACAAGCTTGGCTTCTGGACACTGGCTCTAGCCATCATGTTGCACCGGACCTATCTAGCTTCGATAACTCTGAGGCCTACTATGGTGAGGACAACCTTCACGTTGGCAATGGTAAGGGTTTACCCATCCTACACATTGGTTCCTCACATCTTTCTTCACCAAACAAAACCTTTTTCCCTTACAAACATACCACACGTACCTGACATAAAACAAAACCTACTTTCTGTCCAAAAATTGTCTTGATAATTATGTGTATTTTGAATTTCACTCTACTTTCTTTGCCGTAAAGGACAAGTTTACACACACTCTCCTCTTCACGGGTCCAAATAATGGTGGTCTCTACTCCTTCCGTCTTCCTCAGACTCAACATGTTCAGAAAATGTCCTTTTCCACCACTCGTGCTTCTTTCACTACATGGCACCAAAGACTTGGACATCCACATCCACAGCTTTTGAAGTCCATGTTGTCTAAATACAGTTTACCTTTACAAAATAAATGTGCTAGTGTTTTTTGTGACTCATGTTTTGTTGGCAAATCGTCCAAACTTCATTTGTTACCATCTACTTATAAAAGTTCGCACATTTTGGATTTAGTTTTCTGTGATGTATGGGCCCTGCTCCTGTTCCTTCTTTTGATGGTCACAATTATTTTCTGTTGTGTGTTGATCATTACTCCAGATTTATGTGGATTTTTCCATTAAAATCAAAGTCTGATGTTTATGCCACTTTCAAACGGTTCCTTGCGATGGCTGAAAGGCATTTTCAAACCAAACTAAAATCTGTCCAAACCGACTGGGGAGGCGAGTTTTGGAATCTCTCCCAATTCTTCTCTCCTCTCGGCATCACCCATCGCCTTTCATGTCCACATACAAGCGAGCAAAACGGGTTTGTTGAACGACGACATCTACATGTTGTTGAAACCGGCCTTACTTTGCTCGCTCAATCCCATGTTCCACAACGGTTTTGGCATTTTGCTTTCGACACCGCAGTCTATCTTATTAATCGAATGTCATCAAGAACCAACTCAAACACCTCACCCTTTGAACATGTGTTCAAGCACAAACCTGATTTTTTCCTTTCTTCGGGTTTTTGGATGTCAATGCTACCTTCATCTCCGTCCATACAATAAACACAAAATGGACTTTCGTTCTACACCTTGTGTGTTCCTTGGTTACAGCACCACTCATCATGGCTATCGGTGTTACGACCCACAGTCTGATCGTATTTACGTGGCCCGTCATGTTCGATTCAATGAACAATCATTTCCTTTCCAAACATCTCCTACACCCACCCGTACTCCAACCACCCCAAATCCCTACATCTCCACCTATCCCAATTCTGACCTACCACCCACCGATCCACCCTCCACTGAACCTAATACACATCCTACTCCACCAGAACCAACACCCTCAACAATACCCACCGTGCAATATGTCCCACACGAAACACCACCTACCACCACCCTTTCCAATGCCTTTCCCACGGCCCAACCACCCATCATTCAGACCTATCATCGCCGTTCCAAAGTCACCGAACCACCACCTCAGCCTACCCCTACCCCCCCCCCTCCCTCCTCTACCACTGAACAACCCATCTGTACTCGACCATCCAACCTACGCCCAAATCCCAAACCGACCAAACCCTACAATGCCTCCTCATACCATACCCAACTTCCTTCACCTGATACCGAACCGGCCACCTTTACTATTGCTAACAGGTATCCTCAGTGGCGTAGTGCCATGGCTGACGAGTATTCGGCACTAATGCGGAATGGTACATGGACACTAGTGCCACGTGTTCCGAATTCCAACGTTGTTGATTGCAAGTGGGTATACAAATTGAAAAGGGACCAAACAGGGACAATAAAACGTTACAAGGCACGACTAGTTGCCAAAGGGTTTCAGCAACAACGAGGCATTGATTATCAGGAGACATTCAGTCCCGTGGTCAAATCGACCACCATCCGTGTTGTTCTATCTCTGGCCGTAACACAGAAATGGTCCCTAAGGCAACTTGATGTGCAAAATGCCTTCCTACATGGTGATCTCAACGAGACAGTTTATCTGCAACAACCACCAGGGTTCGTTGACCCGGCCAAACCCGACCATGTTTGCCTACTTCACAAATCCTTATATGGATTAAAGCAGGCCCCTAGAGCGTGGTTTCATCGCCTTTCTACGGTCCTTCATTCTCTTGCCTTTTAAGGCTCTAAGACGGACCCTTCCTTGTTTATTTACTCCCACAGGGGCACCATTTTGTACATGCTAGTCTATGTTGATGACATCCTTTTTGACAGGAAACAATCCGGGGGCTATTGACAAAGTGGTACGTCTTAGCCAATCCTTTGTTGTTCAGGATATGGGTCGCTTGTCTTATTTTCTCGGTATTGAAGTAACCAGTCAGGGTCATGATATGCTTCTATCACAAAGGAAATACATCCTTGAACTCTTGCAACGTGCAGGCCTGTCTAATGCTAAACCGGTTTCATCTCCTATGACCACTACTGCTAATCTTGCTCTTGGTGATAGTGCTACGTTTGCTGATCCGGTCAAATACCGCCAAATTGTGGGTGCCCTTCAGTATGTCACATTGTCTCGTCCGGATATCACTTTTGCGGTTGTTAGAATGTGTAATTCTTTACTTAGGCCCAATTAGCTCGCGGGCCCTTAGGGTTTTCTCTTTTAGGGTTTCCTTTTCTAGCTTTCTTGCCTATATATATCCTTGTACTATTTCATTGTATTGATAAGAAAATCAATAATATAATCTCTGATTACATGGTATTAAAATACGTCTCGGTTTCAAACAAAGGATCTAGGTCCCTTAAAATACTTCTTGGGAATTGAAGTATCTCGTACTCGGAAAGGGATCTGTTTGTCTCAACGGAAATATTGTTTGGATGTATTGAATGACTCTGGGATGATTGAAACAAAACCATGTGAGGCCCCAATGATTCCGAACATGAAATTGAAAGCAGACGATGGAGATCTACTTGAGGATCCAGAAAAGTACCGAAGAATTGTGGGAAAGCTAAACTACCTGACGATTACACGTCCTGACATCGCTTTTCCAGTGACTGTTGTAAGTCAGTTTATGTCATCTCCAAGAACTCCACATTGGGAGGTCGTTAGACATATACTGAAGTACCTAAAGGGTGCCCCTGGTCTTGGCATTCTTTATCAAAATCACGGTCATCATGTCATAGAAGGGTTTACAGATGCTGACTATAATGGAGATCCTACGAACAGACGGTCTACGACAGGCTATTGTGTGTTAGTTGGAGGAAATCTAGTCTCGTGGAAAAGCAAGAAACAGAATGTCGTTTCCCGGTCAAGCGCTGAATCTGAATATAGGGCTATGGCCCAAACCACTTGTGAGTTGATATGGTTGCGTAATCTGCTAGGTGAACTTGGGTTTGCTCAATCTAAACCAATGAATCTATATTGTGATAATGAGGCGGCTATCCACATTGCAAATAATCCCGTGTTTCATGAGAGAACAAAACATATTGAAGTGGACTGCCATTTCACTCGTGAAAAGCTAGAAGATGGAACTATCTCAACTCCCTTTGTTCGAACAGGAAGTCAACTTGCCGATGTCTTTACCAAAGCTTTACCTGGTTCGCGGATCTCTTCTATCTGTAACAAGCTGGGCATGATTAATATCTATGCTCCAGCTTGAGGGGGAGTGTTAGAATGTGTAATTCTTTACTTAGGCCCAATTAGCTCGCGGGCCCTTAGGGTTTTCTCTTTTAGGGTTTCCTTTTCTAGCTTTCTTGCCTATATATATCATTGTACTATTTCATTGTATTGATAAGAAAATCAATAATATAATCTCTGATTACAGCGGTCAACAAAGTCTGCCAATTTATGCACTCCCCCACTGAAAATCATTGGACTGCAGTCAAACGAATTCTTCGCTACTTGCAGGGCACTGCTGACTATGGTTTACGGATCATGCCTGATTCCGGCACAATCGTTCATGCTTACACTGATTCTGCTTACAACTCTCTGACTGGCTTCTCAGATGCAGACTGGGATGGTTGCCCCGACGACCGTCGATCCACCGGGGGTTATGTTATCTATCTTGGTTCAAACCTAGTATCATGGTCCGCACGAAAACAACGGACTGTCTCTCGGTCGTCAACAGAGTCTGAATACAAGGCTCTAGCTGATACTGTTGCTGAGCTCACATGGCAACAAACACTGCTGCGCAAACTTCGGGTTCCTGTGAAATCGGTTCCTACCTTATGGTGTGATAATCTTGGAGCTACGTATCTTTCAGCTAACACTTTATTTCATGCCCGTACCAAGCATGTAGAAGTGGACTTTCACTTTGTTCGAGAAATGGTTGCCCAACGGAAGCTCTCAGTTCAGTTTATATCTACAGATGATCAGATTGCAGACGTGTTCACTAAGCCGCTACCTTCACAACGGTTTCTCCTATTACGGTCCAAGCTACAGGTCGCTCCCCGACCTTAGCTTGCGGGGGAATGTTAGACAATAAGTGTGATATACGTACATATTTATATTAGAGGGTTTAGAGTGTAAATGTTTCTCTTATATATACCCTTGATTGTAATCGTGTTTCACACAATAATACAATACACAATTACCAAGCTTATCTAAGGCAATCAAATGTATCTTTGTAGGGTACTCCTCCACCCAAAAACGGTACAAGTGTTACCATCCATCCTCTAAAAGGTTTTTTTGCATCATATGATGTCTCTTTTCTTGACGATCAATCTTACTATCCCAATGGTTCTCTTCAGGAGGAGCATATACATGAAGAAACACATTGGGATCCAACCATATCTCTACCTATATCACTTGCCCCATCTTACCAGTCACAAGAACCTTCACCTCTGACACATACTTCACCATTACCTACACCTGCTTAACCTTCGCCTACTCCATCCTCCTCCATGAGACATGATCAAGGGTTACATCAAGGAGGAGAACTCACCAATGAACCACTTAAGGTTTATTCAAGAAGACCAACTGCTCCCCAAACTGCTCGACCATTGGAACCGGAGGTAAGTCCAGATTCCACAAACGAAGGTACGATGTCGTCAGATAATCCAGATCTTCCAATCGCCATCAGAAAAGGGGTAAGAAAGTGCACTCAATACCCTTTGTCTACCACTTAACCTATGCAAAATTGTCTCATGAGTACAGGGCTTTTACTGCAAAAGTTGACAGTATAGACATTTCAAAGAATATCCATAGTGCGCTTCTTGATCCAAAATGAAAGGCTGGTGTTGAAGAAGAAATGAATGCTCTCTTAAAGAATAACACTTGGGAAATAATTGATCTTCCACAAGGGAAAAAGGTGGTTGGATGCAAATGGATATTCACGGTGAAGTTTAAACCTAATGGAGAAGTAGAGAGATACAAGGTGAGACTAGTGGCTCAAGGATATACCCAAACACAGGTATTGATTATGAAGAGACATTTGCTTCGATTGCAAAGATGAACTCGATCAAGGTATTACTTTCTCTTGCTACAAACCTTGATTGGGAACTCTATCAATTAGACATAAAAAAAAGCTTTCCTAAATGGAGAACTGGAAGAGGAAGTATTCATGGAGATGCCTCCAGGTTTTCATGATGAAAATACCAAGGTGTGTAGACTCAAAAAGTTAGGGTGCGTTTGGTACGCAAACAGGACAGGACAGAACATGATAGAACAACAGTTGTTCAACGTTTAGTAAAACAGAACTGGACAGAACAAAACAGATAACATGACCAATTTACCCCTAATAAGTTGTTATATTATATTATATTATATATATATATATATTTCGATTAATTATGTAATTTATTAAATTATAAGAAATAAATATTTTTTATAACAAAATATAGGATTAGAAAGTTCTCTTCAAGATAGATTTGACACCAAATAAAAAGTTTATATAGTTTCCAATTTTTATTTTCTTAACCTTTTCTATATTTTTTTACAATTAATATTAATAATTTAAATAAATTAATCAAAACATAGTAACTATATAAAAATAATATTTGAGGATAATAAAGTGAAAATTTAAAGAACATAAAATAAAATTTAAAGAATGAATAAAATATAAAAAAATAAGGCATATTTAATATTTTAGAAGTGAATTAGATTTTATTTTGAGGTTATATTGGTAAAACATAAGTCTGTTCCACCTTGTTCTATGGGGTGGGGGTGGAACACGCATGTTCCACTTTTGTTCCACTATGTTCTTGTCCGTTCCACCTAACAGTCCTACCAAACATGGGACAGTGATCCCTGTTCTGTTATGTCCTGTTCAGTATACCAAACGCACTCTTATGGACTAAAACAATCACCACATGCCTGTTCACCAGATTTAGTTCAATAATGAAGTCTCTTGGGTATAAACAAGGACAAGCAGACCACTCGTTGTGATGATATGGTAATAACCGGTGATGACCATTGACCAAGAAGAGATCACTAAGTTGAAACCCTACTTACAGATTCAATTTCAAGTTAAAGACCTAGGAGTATTGAAGTACTTTCTTGGAATGGAAGTTGCCCGAAGCAAACAAGGAATATTTGTTACTCAAAGAAAATATACCCTTGATTTGCTACGAGAAACTGGAAAAATTGGTTGCAAGCCTACTGCTACACCATTGGAAAGGAACCAGAAGGAAAAAGTTATCAAGGATGACACTCAAGGAGACCGGGCAGATACCAAATATTGGTGGGAAAGCTTATATATCTCACACTCACAAGGCCCAATATTACCCGTAGTGTGAGTGTAATAAGCCAGTTTATGCATTGTCCCACTAAAAGACATCTCGAAGCAGCCAATAGAATCTTAAAGTACCTCAAAGGAACTCCATGCAAGGGAATCTTGTTTAATAAAGGAAAGAAACGAGATGTTAAAGGATTTGCAGATGCTGACCGGGTGGATCATAAGATAGTAAGTCCACAACAGGTTATTGCTCAAGGTGTCTGTGAACTAATCGGGATAGAGAGGCTTTTGAAAGACCTCAAAGTCTCTATAAATGATCCTATGACGTTGTATAGTGACAACAAATCAGCAATAAGTATTGTTCACAATCCTATCCAGCATGACCGAATGAAGCATGTGAGAATTGATAGGGATTTCATAAAAGATGAAATTGATTCAGGGACAATTCTCATCTCCTATGTTCCATCAAAGCAACAAGAAGTAGATATTCTTACCAAGGCACTCTCGAAACCTGACTTCAAAGCTTTAGTTGGCAAGCTGGGAATAGATTGATATCTATTCCACAGCTTCAACTTCAGGAGGAGTGTTGGAGAGTATATTAGGAAGTTATTGTGTGATATTCTGTTGTAATGAGAAAATCACTAATTGATTTCCGTGTGATTTCCTTAATCCTTTCTCCTTTTAGGTAGGTTCTTGTCTATAAATTGTTGTATTCCCTTGATTGAAGAGATAACAAAGAATAACCATTTCACAGCCTCATTGTTCAGTATGCCATGTTCATGGCAAAAAAACACACATCATCATAATCCTAACTACAAGAGTCGATTGTCTAGTCACTGTGGCTGCCTCGAGGGACACTTTGACGGTCACCATGCTATCTACCACAAGATCCCCACAAATGACGAGGACTATCGTGAGGTGGAGGTTGAGGAGACATAAGGTCCTCACTACAGAGAACTCTAGCATAAGTTTCCTCTGAGAAGAGAATGATAGATTCATCCAAAATTTGGGATTTAAGAGCCTCAATCTTGGTTTCAAGCTAGTCGGAAAGCTCATCAAAGCTATATGTTTACATTAGGTTTGCATAACTTTTTAATCAGCACGAAGTGAAAGCAAGGTATTGAGATCATCACAGATTTTCTTGAATTTAACAACGTATGCAATAAACGACCAATCTTGTTGCTCGCATGATGAAAAGATTTATAGCATTCACGGTTTCAAAAGAGTGGGAGGCATACGCCTTAAGGCGCTCCTCAAGGCGAGGCGTCAAAAAAAAGTACCTAAAGGGTTCACAGAGTGTGCACTTTGGTTGTTAGAGGTGTGGGTAAAAGTGGTGAGAGGTGGGCGGCATTGAGGCGATAGATTTGGTTTTTCCTTTTTTTGTTTATTAAAAGACTAAAAGCGGCGAAGGGTCAAATATCAATAGTACTTTTTCTCCCTCTCTCACATAATCATAATTATATATATGTGTGTGTATGTATATTTTGAGTGCTCTTTCTCCCTCTCACACAATTATAAAATATTTATATTCTTTTGCATAAGTGCTTTCTTCTTCCACTCAGTGCTGGAATCCAACAAGTGTCCCTCCTTGTTACTCCAATTAATTTTTTGGATAAGGATTGTGATTGAAACTTATACAGCTCCAATCGAACTTATAATACACACACATATATGTGAGTCTCTAGCTCTATGAGGTGAGTACTTTACGTATAATATACATATATATATATATATATATATATATATATATATATATATATTTCTTTGTAGTATAATTTTTATATATATTTCCGAGTTAGGTATACTTTATATATTTTAACATATAATTTTTTTTCTTTGTTAGTGTAATATATATATATATATATATATTTCTGAGTTGGGTATAATTTATGTGCATTAATATATATATATTATATATAGATATAGATATGCCAGTTTGTATATATTTATTTTGTACCTGCTGCATTTTCATACTTAAAACCTTGTATTTAGCATATACTATATGTATTATATAAATCTTATATATATATAATTTCGGCCTCACGGCTTACGCCTCGCCTCGCCAAGGAAAAACGTCTCGAGGCTCGATTCCGTTTTTGAAAACTATGATAGCATTATAGATGCAGGATATATTGCTTTGTCCAGAATACAAATAATTTAAGTGATCCATCAATTTTGTAACATACTCATGGTGATTATTAGGGGAATGACGGAAGTTCAATAGACTTCCTAATTTGTAGGAGCAATTGAGCATCATCATGTAACCATTGCCGACTAGTATCATTTGTGGGGGGTTCAAAGGTAAGGTGAGAAGCCTTCCCAATTACTATAAATGCACACAATTCATCTTGCTCCATTCAAAGAAGTTGGAGCCATTAAATTTGTTATCAATGATCTGAGTTGCTATCACGATTACATCAGCCATAATACGTTGCTTGTTAGGAAGTGAGTCTCACCCTAAATCTAACCCAATCATTTGTCATATGGAAAACAAAGGGAAGAAACAGATAACCACAACCAAGATTACAAACCGCGCAGGATCTTACATGAAATGAGAGAATTAGTTCCTAAAATCTCTCTAGTTTCTTAATCCTATTTGTTTCCATCACAACTCTGTCCCCAAACCCGCCCTATTGGCACAGCAAATTGTATGAAGCATTACTTTAAAATATGTTCTTATTTTGCTTCTATTTGTATGTTTTGTTTGTTTATCTGCTTGAATGTTGTTGCGTACTTATAACTCGTTTTTCAAAATTTAGCATTGCCTTTCTTGTTTTCATGTTCTTCTTTTTCGAATGTTCTTATGTTCTATTTCCTTAATGTTTTTAGCAAGCTCTCTTTTTTCGCACCCATTGCAGAAGCCAGGGATATTCACGGAAAGGGCCGCTCTACTCTTTTCAGTAGAGGTTGAGTTTACGTACATCCCTTAATCCCACCTTTTAGAATTGAGAGAGATCAAGAATTCTCACTATTTATTAGAATCCTGGACCAATTCAATTCAGTGGGATCTTTCATTCACATCTTTTTGCGCCCAGAACATTTTATATAACTTTTTGACTCTCGAATTTGGAGTATCCTACTTTCACACAATTCATAAGGTTCAACAAGCAATCGATGTTACACGATCAAGGGGGTGGTTTAATTTCAAAAAATGTTACAAAACACACCTAATTGAGAAGAAACAAAAATGAACATACAGTGTGATTGTTTGAATATAAGAAAAAGCATTGGGAGACATTCTCTTCTTCTCAACCTAGTAGATACCACACTTGGTTTACTAAATAGTCCTCATGAACCCAGATTTAACCCATATAGAGGTGGTTGCTTCCTTTAAATTTAAAGAAGACACGACAAGAAAGGGTTCGGCCCTAAAGGGATTGTAATTTCTAACATGACAAATAATACCCACCTAAATCTGAGACATACATAACTACACCTACATAGACTTTCTGGTATATGTAATGAGCTCGTATACATAAGATAGACCTGCATATGCATCATGGTGGTGACTATATCATGATTGCATCCGGCTGTTTATGTGTCTTGGAACTAGTAATTTTAACAACTTACCATAGAAACTAAAAGAGTTATCCCTCTCGTTCAACCACGGTAGTCCTACAACAACATATTCTTTCATAAATCGATCAAGGAGTAGTGCTTCTATATGAAAGCTTCACTTTGTTTAAGTAGCATAATATTATCATTATTTTGTTCCGAGACAAAAGTTCTACTCCGATTATTTGAAGAATCATCTACTTGTGAATTCTTAGTTTGCAAGTTCAAATGATTATTATGTAGCATATTATTAACCACCGTTCAACCTATTTCTAAGGCCACGTGTTTTCAATACATCTTGCCTAGATTTTCTTGTGATATACCCTCCCCATCCTTAGAACTTATTACAAGACCACATCCCTCCAGTTTAATTGATTGTGAAAATGAAAACGAGTATCGAGTAATGATACTGCTAGAGTGTGGAAGTCAAAAGTCAGTTGTGTGCTGGAATCCTTATCTCCGGTGAATCAGCATCAGTTCTTAGCTTGTATTGGCAGAAACTTACCTCTGATTTAGAATCATAATCCCTGATTTCATGGGATTTGATTGTTGCTGTTTCTTTTCTTGATTTTCTCTATTGTAAGAAAGTTACCTTTCTTGGTTTGTAAATCCCTTAAATTAGGGAATGTTTTTAGGCCTTCTAGTCTGTATATATACCTATTCCTTATCAATGAAAAGGAAGCAGAAAATTTCTCTTAATCTATATGGTATCAGAGCATTTCTGATCCATTCCCTATCTTCAATTCATCGAATACTTGATGACAAAATACATCAATACTGCGATGGTCAGTGAGGCAGAGAGTAGCACTCCTCAAACAGACCAATCATCCGTGATGTCTAATGTTACTCCCAACCTTTTAGAAGGCGGGATCGTTCCGATTACTGGACACAAACTCACAGGTCCGTCGAGAAGCCTTCTCGGAGGTCCGTCGAGAAGAAACAAGGAGGAAAGTCATGTTGGGATCTTCAGAAAATCAACCGAAGACCGAAGGATCAGCGTTAGCAGCCAAGAGACAAACCTTTGGTGCATATCGGGAGAATTACGGTTCGAGACAACCACAGGGAGGTCCACGTAGCAATGACTTTCCAGCAAATGGTCAAAGATCAGGCAACCGCCCTTGGTGTGATCACTGCAAAATCCCAGGCCATACTAAAGAGGTATGTTGGAAGCTACATGGGAAACCCCAAACCCGACAACCTATCAAATCCTCTGGTCATGTAGCAGAAACTGAAAGCAGCCCGTTTAACCAAGAGCAAATGGAAGCATTGCAAAGGATGTTAAGGTCAACAATTCAGTCAACCATGGGGGGAAATAACATGGCTGCCATGGCTCAAAGTGATCACACACCTACTGCCCTAAATGTTGGATTGAATGCAAGTGATTGGATCGTCGACTTAGGGGCGACTAATCATATGACTGGAAACATTAATGTTTTCAATCAATTGCAACCCAACACTACTCGAGCCACAGTCCGAACAGCTAATGGTATGCTATCAGACGTAAAGGGTATAGGTTCGGTGATTATTTCAAAGAATATTACTCTTAATTCAGTTCTTTATGTTCCTAACCTTACCTATAATTTGGTGTCTATCATCAAACTTATGAATGATCTGAAGTGTATTACTAAATTGTCTCCAACCCTCTCTGTGAATTTCAGAACTCGGAGTCGGGGAAGACGATTGGCAGTGCTAAAGTGTGTGGAAACCTTTTCCTTCTGAAGACTGAACTCACGGTAAAACCACCAAGAAGCTCAATCAGTGCCATTTCAGATTCGAGTCAAACCAAAGAGTCTCTTCATCTTTGGCATCGTAGATTAGGTCACCCAAATTTCATGTACTTGAAGCGTTTATTTCCAGCTTTAATCAATAAAAGTTCAGTTCCATTTCAATGTGAAATTTGTCAGTTGTCAAAACACACTCGCAATACATATCCAGCCCAACCATATAAGATGTCTCGTCCATTCCACTTGATTCACAGTGATGTGTGGGGACATCCAGAATAAAAAATATTACTGAAGCTAGATGGTTTATCACCTTCATTGACGATCACACTCGTGTCACTTGGGTCTACCTTATGAAAGAAAAATCAGAGGTACGACATATATTCCAAGTCTTTCATAAAATGATTGAAAATCAATTTCAAACTAAAATCCAAGTTTTGAAATCTGATAATGGGACTGAATTCTTTGAGTCAAGTCTAGGGTCATATCTCCATGATCATGGAATCATTCATCTAAGTTCATGTGTTGGTACCCCACAACAAAACGGGGTTGCTGAGAGGAAAAACAGACATATCCTCGAAGTTGCACGTTCTCTTTTGTTCACTACGAATGCCCCGTCTTTGTTTTGGGGAGATGTTGTCCTATCCGCCACTTACCTAATCAATCGAATGCCATCTAGAGTTCTTAAGTTTCAAACACCTCACCAAACTCTCATGATCACCTATCCTCACATTAGGTTCTTGTCAAACATTCCACTCAAAAGTTTTTGGATGCACGTCCTTCATTCATATTCCCTCACCAAATCGTAGCAAACTTGAACCCAAATCTCTCAAGTGTATCTTTCTAGGCTATTCTAACAACCAAAGTGGCTACAAGTGTTATTCCCCTGTCACAAAGAAATTCTACAATACAATGGATGTTACTTTTTTTGAAGACCAACCATTTTATCCCAAATTAGATATTCAGGGGGAGAAAGATTCTCATGAATATCATATTTGGGATGAAACTTCAAATACATCCGCTGCCCCTGCTGCTCCGGATGTCCCTGCTGCCCCATATCAACTTGCTCCTCAACCTATTTCTTTTCTTCCAGCCAGCCTCTAGGGAACCCGAGTGCAACCCAAATACAACCCCTTCTGAACAAAATCACGCCCCACTTCATTCAGCTGTCAAATTACCAGATCAAGAAAAAGAAGTGTTGGTATACTCTAGAAGACCAAAAGTCCGAGGAGATGAAGAGGAGAACACACACCACTGCCATGAGGCTGATCCGAATCTCGAGCCAAACCTGGAATCTTACAAAGGTACGAGCTCTCAATGTAATACTTCCGAAACTGATAAGGTTAGTGATGAACAGAATGATCTTCATGTTCCTATAGCATTGAGGAAAGGAAAACGATCATGTACAACACATCCAATCAGTAATTTTATGGCGCACCAAGGCTTATCTGCCAATCATAGAGCGTTTACAAGTTCCCTAGACTCCATACAAGTTCCAAGGTGTGTACAAGAGGCTCTACAACATCCTAAATGGAAGGCAGCTGTTGATGAAGAAATAAATGCCCTCTTGAAAAATAACACTTGGGAATACTCAAACTTACCAACCGGAAAACAAACGGTTGGTTGTAAGTGAGTTTTCACCGTAGAGTACAATGCCGATGGAACTATTAATAGATACAAAGCGAGACTAGTGGCAAAGGGATTCACGCAGGCATATGGAGTTGACTATGGGGAAACTTTTGCACATGTTGCTAAATTAAACTCTATAAAGATCTTGCTTTCTCTTGCAGCAAACCTAGATTGGCCACTACAACAACTTGATATAAAGAATGCTTTCCTTGATGGAGAGCTAGAGGAAGAAGTGTACATGGATGTGCCACCGGGAATCGTTACAAAAGAATCTTTTGGAAAGGTTTGTAGGCTGAAAAAATCACTCTATGGGCTCAAACAGTCACCTAGAGCTTGGTTTGAGAGGCTAACTCAAGTTGTGAAACACCATGGATTCACTCAATGCCAAACCAATCACACAATGTTCATCAAAAGTTCATCAGCAGGCAAGAAAGCCATCATGATCGTGTATGTAGATGACATCATTTTGACCGGTAATGATGTGGAGGAGCTTAAGCATATAAAGGAAGTGCTTGCAAAGGAATTTGAGGTAAAAGATCTAGGAAAACTCAAATACTTTCTTGGAATGGAAGTTGCAAGATCCCACAAATGAATCTTTGTGACACAAAGAAAGTATACCATAGATCTTCTAAAAGAGACAGGGGGTTGCAAACCAATTTCGACACGTATGGATCCGCAAGGAAAATATCAAATAAGTGATGGGAAACTGACTGACAAGGGAAGGTATCAAAGATTAGTTGGAAAACTAATTTACTTATCACATACCAGACCTGACATCAGTTTTGCTGTTGGTATGGTCAGTAGATACATGAACCAACCAACAGAAGATCATCAAGAGGCTGTATTTCGAATTTTGCATTACCTGAAACAAAATCCTGGACAAGGATTGTTCTTTAGCAAGACAACTGATCAACAAGTAAGAGTTTTCACAGATGCCGATTGGGGTGGATCACGAACCGATGGAAGATCTACTACAGGTTACTGATCTTATGTTTGGGGAAACCTCGTGACGTGGAGAAGCAAAAAACAGGCTGTTGTATCTCGAAGCAGCGTTGAAGCTGAATTTAGAGCCATGTGTTATGGAATCTACGAAGGAATATGGCTAAGAAGACTTCTGTTGGAGCTAAAAGTAACAATGAATGGTCCTATCACTCTATTTTGTGCAACAAATCTGCGATTGATATTGCAAAGAATCTTGTGCATCATGAACGAACTAAGCATGTGGAACTTGATCGACACTTCATAAAAGAGAAGATAGACCAGAGAGAAGTTCAGTTGAAATTTGTGCCGTCAAAACAGCAGATAGCGGATATTCTAACAAAGGCGCTACCACGACGTGGGTTCGAAGAGTTGCGGTCCAAGCTGGCTATGATATAGCCCAGCTTGAGGGGGAGTATGGAAGTCAAAAGTCAGTTGTGTGCTCGAATCCTTATCTCCAGTGAATCAGCATCAGTTCTTAGCTTGTATTGGCAGAAACTTACCTCTGATTTAGAATCATAATCCCTGATTTCATGGGATTTGATTGTTGCTGTTTCTTTTCTTGATTTTCTCTATTGTAAGAAAGTTACCTTTCTTGGTTTGTAAATCCCTTAAATTAGGGAATGTTTTTAGGCCTTCAAGTCTGTATATATACCTATTCCTTATCAATGAAAAGGAAGCAGAAAATTTCTCTAAATCTATATAGAGATTAAAAGACAAAAACTAATAAAAGTACAAAGTTCTAGAGGTTGGGAAAGCTGCAGCTGAAATAGGACTTTCTCAGAAAGAATTGAATGATTACTATTTTGGGACAGTATCGTGTAAATAATTTAAAACTGTTAGAATGTAAAATATGTAATTCTTTACTTAGGCCCAATTAGCTCGCGGGCCCTTAGGGTTTTCTCTTTTAGGGTTTCCTTTTCTAGCTTTCTTGCCTATATATATCCTTGTACTATTTCATTGTATTGATAAGAAAATCAATAATATAATCTCTGATTGCATGGTATCAGAGCCGCCGCTGCTAAAACCCTAATAGCCGTCGCTCCCAAAACCCTAATAGCAGCCGCCCTACTTTCTGTCGATGTGAACAGTAATCCGGCGTGAACAGTAATCCGGCGTGAACAGTAACTCCGGTATGAATAGTAATTCCGGTGTGAATAGTAACTTCCGAGATTTTGGTGTTTTTTTTTTATCAATGTTCGCTTGGTACGTTTTGTCTGGATCGAAGATTTTTCCCTTTTTTTTTGCTTGTTATGTTCGTCTTCTAGCACCCTGTGAGTGCGTTGTTTGTTTTCGTTTTTGTTCGTTGGTTTTCTGGCACCCTGTGAGTGCATTCTTTGTCCAACTTCAATTTTCTGGTTTGTGATTCATTGGAAGATGACCGGAGAAGACAAACCATCTGGTAGTACGGTTACTATACCCGCAGAAGAATATGCTCGACTTTTAGGGACTGAGAATTCCACTGCTCCGACTGCTACTTTTGCTGAGACAGGTAACTCTAGTACATGCCTATTATCCTCTGCCTCCAAATGGGTCATTGATTCAGGTGCTTCAGATCACATGACAGGTAATCCCACTATCTTCTCTAATTTCAATAAACACACGTCTCCATCACATGTCACAATTGTTGATGGGTCTATCACACCTGTCCTTGGTTCTGGCACCATTGATCTTACTCCATCTGTTTCGTTATCTTCTGTCCTTAGTCTACCCAATTTCTCGTTCAATTTGTTATCAGTCAGCAAAATTACTCGTGCTTTAAATTGTTGTGTCACATTCTATCCTGATTTCTATGTCTTTCAGGATCTGTCGACGAAGAGGATTATTGGTAAAGGGCGGGAAACTGACGGCCTATATATATTTGAACATCAAATACCTTGCTCTTTGGCTTGTTCCAACTCATCGTCTCCACTTGAAGTTCATTGTCGATTAGGTCATCCTTCTTTACAGAATTTGAAGAAGTTGTGTCCTGAGTTTTCTTCTTTATCTTCTCTACAGTGTGAGTCTTGTCAGTATGCCAAACATCAACGTATTCATTTAAGTCCTAGAGTCTATAATAAGCGGGCCTCGTCCCCATTTGAGTTAGTCCATTCTGATGTTTGGGGACCATGTCCGGTCACTTCAAAACTTGGATTTAAGTATTTCGTTACTTTTGTTGATGATTACTCTCGTACTACTTGGCTTTACTTTATGAAAAATCGATCTGAGGTGTTTACCCATTTTTGTTCATTTTATACTGAGATTAAAACACAGTTTAAAGTCTCCATTCAAACTCTTCGTAGCAATAATGCAAAAGAATATTTGTCTCAAACATTTCGGTCATATATGCTTCAAAATGGTATTCTTCATGAGTCTTCCTGTGTTGACACACCAGCCCAAAATGGGGTTGCTGAACGAAAGAATCGTCATCTCTTAGAGGTGGCTCGGGCTCTATTATTTCACATGACTGTTCCAAAACTCTTCTGGGCTGATGCTATTGCTACTGCTTGTTTTCTCATCAACCGAATGACATCTGTTGTTTTGGATGGAAGAAGTCCTTTCTCAGTTCTGTTTCCTACAAGGTCATTGTTTCCTGTCGACCCAAAGATCTTTGGTAGTACCTGTTTTGTCCGTGATACCCGGCCACACATAACTAAGTTGGATCCAAAATCTCTGAAATGTGTCTTTCTTGGTTACTCTCGACTTCAAAAAGGGTACAAGTGTTTTTCTCCCACGCTTAATCGATACATTGTATCTCGAGATGTTACATTCCATGAGAATATACCTTTCTTTCCTATGTCCACTCCTTGCAATCCAAGAGATAGCGATGATTTGTTGGTATATATCGTACCAGTTATCGAATCCCCTATCCTATCCGACTCGACACAACATCAAGAGCCTACTAAACCACCGATAGTTCATGTGTATAATAGGCGGCAACGACCTACGTCAGATCCCGACCCTATACCATCTTCATCATCGTCTGCAGATCCTTCTAATGATGATCCTACTGCTTCAAGTGATCCACCACCTTCCGATACACAGGATCCTGATCTTGATGTTCCCATTGCCCTTCGGAAAGGTAAGCGCTCATGTACTTACCCTATTTCTTCTGTTGTTTCCTATGATAAACTTTCTTCTCGTTCTCGCTCTTTGATCTCCACACTTGATTCCTGTCCTGTTCCTAAAACGGTTGGTGAAGCTTTGGCTCATTCTGGATGGCGGGATGCCATGATTGAAGAGATTAATGCTCTAGATCATAATAATACATGGGATTTGGTAGAGTTACCTGCAGGTAAAAAGGCAATTGGCTGCAAATGGGTATTCACTGTGAAAGTTAATCCAGATGGATCAGTGGCTCGTCTGAAAGCACGGTTGGTAGCTAAAGGATATGCTCAGACTTATGGGGTCGACTACTACGAGACATTTTCTCCTGTGGCTAAGGTACCCTCCATCCGCTTGTTTATTTCATTAGCCGCTACTTATGACTGGGTCCTACACCAACTGGATGTGAAAAATGCATTCCTGCATGGTGATTTACATGAGAAAGTTTATATGGAGCAACCACCTGGGTTTGCTGCTCAGGGGGAGTCTGGTAGAGTCTGTAAGTTACGTAAATCATTGTATGGTTTAAAGCAATCCCCTCGTGCTTGGTTTGGACGGTTCAATGCTGTAGTGACTGAGTTTGGCTTACGGAGGAGCTCTTATGATCATTCTGTGTTCTTTACTTCATCCCCTTCTGGATGCATTCTACTAGTGGTGTATGTTGATGACATTGTGATTACTGGGAGTGATGGGATTGGGATCAAGAAGCTGAAAGATTTCCTTACGTCTCGGTTTCAAACAAAGGATCTAGGTCCTTTAAAATACTTCTTGGGAATTGAAGTATCTCGTACTCGGAAAGGGATCTGTTTGTCTCAACGAAAATATTGTTTGGATGTATTGAATGACTCTGGGATGATTGAAACAAAACCATGTGAGGCCCCAATGATTCCGAACATGAAATTGAAAGCAGACGATGGAGATCTACTTGAGGATCCAGAAAAGTACCGAAGAATTGTGGGAAAGCTAAACTACCTGACGATTACACGTCCTGACATCGCTTTTCCAGTGACTGTTGTAAGTCAGTTTATGTCATCTCCAAGAACTCCACATTGGGAGGCCGTTAGACATATACTGAAGTACCTAAAGGGTGCCCCTGGTCTTGGCATTCTTTATCAAAATCACGGTCATCATGTCATAGAAGGGTTTACAGATGCTGACTATAATGGAGATCCTACGAACAGACGGTCTACGACAGGCTATTGTGTGTTAGTTGGAGGAAATCTAGTCTCGTGGAAAAGCAAGAAACAGAATGTCGTTTCCCGGTCAAGCGCTGAATCTGAATATAGGGCTATGGCCCAAACCACTTGTGAGTTGATATGGTTGCGTAATCTGCTAGGTGAACTTGGGTTTGCTCAATCTAAACCAATGAATCTATATTGTGATAATGAGGCGGCTATCCACATTGCAAATAATCCCGTGTTTCATGAGAGAACAAAACATATTGAAGTGGACTGCCATTTCACTCGTGAAAAGCTAGAAGATGGAACTATCTCAACTCCCTTTGTTCGAACAGGAAGTCAACTTGCCGATGTCTTTACCAAAGCTTTACCTAGTTCGCGGATCTCTTCTATCTGTAACAAGCTGGGCATGATTAATATCTATGCTCCAGCTTGAGGAGGAGTGTTAGAATGTAAAATATGTAATTCTTTACTTAGGCCCAATTAGCTCGCGGGCCCTTAGGGTTTTCTCTTTTAGGGTTTCCTTTTCTAGCTTTCTTGCCTATATATATCCTTGTACTATTTCATTGTATTGATAAGAAAATCAATAATATAATCTCTGATTACAAAAACCAAAGTACATGATGCAGCTCAAAGAAGAACATAATCACTTGTATCATATTTTACAAATGCATTCGTAAAGTGTAAAAGATGGAAACTTCAGGAAAAGTAATAAAGGTAAAAAAAATTTACATGGCACAAACATTTCTAGCAGTCAAGCCTATAAAAGTAGCATATGTTCAGATTGTGAATGATGCCAAAGAACAGAGATTGAGCAATTGGACTATATGTTCTTCTAATCTTCTAATTATGATGAAGTGGGTGACAGCACTGCACCAAGGCTCCTCGATTTTGTGAGGGGTGAAGAGGAATTTGTACACAGCATTTCCTTTGCACTTTGCAAAGAGGCTACTTATTTACTTGAGTTCATGACCTTTCAGCCACAAAGGAGTAACCTTGAGTTGCTCCAAGGCATCCCCTGTACTAGTACTAGTGACAATTACATTAAAAGGAAAACAAAAAAGAAGTATTTGTCCAGTGTCCAAGTCCACAATTTCTACACTTGTATGTTTTAGAAATCAACACGAGAAAACAGAAGGCAAAATGGAATTCACAAGGGTAAAAGATCCATGATTCAGGAAGATATTTGGATAAAACTTACTGAGCACAAATCCCAACCAGGAAGTTTTCCATATACTGAAGCCTGACGAATTCTATCTTTCTTTGCCTCCCAGAGTTCACCAGACAATGCATCACCTGCTTTGGGCGTTCCACCATCTACTGTATCCTGTTTCAATTAAAAAAACATCTCTCAAATATCTAATGCCAGCCAAAGTTAAGATATGCTAGAGCTCACCTTTCGCTGAACATCTGATAAATCCTGAGCAGTCCGCAATAGAGAGAGTCCAGGAGGTGTCTCTCCTTTTAAAGCAGCAGCCTGCATAAAAAATATAGACATGAACTCATTCATATCCTATTTACTACATTTACTAGGAGTGGATCAATCCTTCAATATTAATGTCAACATTCCAGCAATCTATATATTCAGATCATGCCTTTAGCATTGTAGGCTTAGGGGTGCAAGTCAGGCTAAGACTCATTGATAATTTAACTTTTCATGATTTCTTTAATCGTGGATGTTGTTTAGCAAATAAGTTATATTTCTAACCATCAGTAAAAAGAAATACATGACCTTTGACGATCAAAAATACTTTTGCATGAAAACTAGGTGATTCTCCATCCTCACTGACCAGGTTGAGGCCTCGATTTTTTTTCTTATTTCACGCTACATTAAAAATTCAGGCGAAGCAAATCCATGTATCTTCTCTTCATCGTAGTTTCTTCTCTTCTTTGTATTCGTTGCATTGAGCTCCGCAGTTGACTCTCCATTTTACTTCCCCTTGTTTCCTTGCTTTTTGTGCATCTTTGACGCTCCATTTTTCCCAACATTCATTCGTAATGCTTTTCCATTTTCTTCTATCTTCATCTTCAGATTGTTTTTATTCTTTTATCCTCATAGATGCTTTTACTTTGTTAATCAACTCCAATGTTGGTCAAGATTGTAGCTGGTTTTAAGAGATAAAAGTATTTATAATAGAATTTTGTCATCTGGAATGTAGAGGATGGATCAAGTAAGTTATTTTAGAGATGGTTGAATGTGATGGCAGTGCCATGAAATGGGCTTTTTTAAAGTCGAGGCTAAGCATATTCACGAGGCTCACTAAGGATGCGCCTTGGTTGAGGCGCGTTATAGGCCTAGGCGCCCCTCAAAAAGAGTTATTAAATGCCTAGTCAAACCCTAATATTAAATAAGTTTCCTCATCTCCTCGACTTCTTAAAAAAATAGTTACTAAATAGATGACATAAGTCAAATCCTAATATTAAATACCCGGTCCTTAGAGCCTCAAGCTTCCTCTACAAATACCTAGACCTTAAAACTTCTCTCTCATGGCTCACGGTTTAAACCCTTCTCGTTTCTGCCTCTATCGAAGTACTGTTGGTTGCTGCATTGGAGGCCTATATTTGCTGCATATTTGAGTTGTGTGTAATTGTGTCTCTGTGTGTGTGTGTGTGTGTGTGTGTATATATATATATATTTATTTATTTATTAATAAGATGTGCCTTGCGTTCCTGAGCCTGCGCCTTGCGCCAAGGCCCCGTGATCCCTTTGAGCCTAAGTTCGCGTAGCTTTAGTTTCTGTAAGTTCTAATGTTCATCGATTTACACCTAGATCTGATTACAATGAGAGGAGCTTCAGGTGTCATTAATTTTGGCTCTCTTTACCCATGTTCCTATGAAGGCATATTTGACTCCATGTACACGTCTTTGTTTTTAGACCCAACACAACTTGTTTGGAAGTTAAAATTATTCACAACATCACATAGTAACAGAGACTATACTGCAACTAATATTAGGAAAGAACCCTGACCTCATAAAAAGACTAATGTATATGGACAAGTGTTCTAACATGTTTGGAATCCTAAACACTACATAAACTTGATGCATGGTGATATTGGGGCATAGAGATCCATTCAAAGGCACTAAGGTATGCATTGACTGATGTTTAACTATGGTTATTTCTAAAGATGATTTGGGGTTATAAAGATCATATGGAAATTCAAGGTACACCGCTTAATTCATATGCTTTTGGAAGCAATACAAATATACCAAAAATTGAGCCCACTCCACTAGCACCAAGCCACTAACTACTCTGCTTTTAGAATTCTGATGAGAAATCAAAAGAATTACAATATCGGATAATAAAGTAAAATGTAAACTTGGCTGTGATCGATTTATGAAATAAAGAAAACAGAATAGTTCCAGGGAAGAACGTCCTTCTCTCAAAGCCAAAGCTAAGAGCCCAAGACAAAATACCAATATTATTCTCAATACCCTAAACGGTTTACCCCTCCCCCTATTTAGAGTCAAAATCCCTTCCTAATTTTACTAACTAACTGGACCAATTTCCTTTATTGCTCCTTTGGGCCTTCTAGAATATACTTTCCATATTCTTGGGTTAGGCACATCTTGGGCCAATCCAATCAAATTTGTAACAATACTCCCTCCTGCCACTAAAGTCTTGTCCTCAAGACTTGCATCTGGAAATTGGCTTTTGATGGTAATGGCGTCTTCCCATGTGGCTTCTTCCAATGATCGTCCCTTCCACTGTATAAGCCATTGAAGAACAGATTCATCCTGTTGATGAATAGCGCGAACAGCTCGAATAACTTCAGGAAACAACATATTTGTAGCATCCAATTCCAACTCCAGCGGTAACATTTGATCCACTGTGGCTACCACAACTGCCTTTTTAAGCAACGATACATGAAATACCGGATGCACCCGTGATGAAGGGATTAAATCCAGTTTATAAAAGCGACTGGACCAATCTTTTCCAAAATCTTAGAAGGTCCAAAAAAACGAGCAGCCAATTTCTGATGAATCCGTTGAGCGATTGACATTTGTCGGTAAGGTTTTAGTTTGACATAAACCCATTCCCCGATCTGAAGATTCACTTCTCGCCTTCTCTTATCTGCCTGCTCTTTCATTAACGACTATGCATGTAACAAATGAGGCTTCAGCTGCTTTAAAGCCTCGTCATGGTCACGCAATTCTTGACCCACCGCATCAACTCTGATTTCTCCCGGAATGAACTGAATCACATTAGGAGGCTTGCAGCCATACACTACTTCAAACGGCGATTGACCCGTCGATCCATGAAAAGTCGAATTATACCAAAACTCGACCCAAGGGACCCAAGTGGACCAAGAACGAGGTTGATCAATTGCAAAAGAACGTAGGTAGGTTTCTAAACAACGGTTAATGGTCTGGCCATCCGATTCACGGTGATAAGCCGAACTCATGTGTAGTTGCGTGCCTTGTAAACGAAAGATCTCCTGCCAAAAATGACTAAGAAACAATGGATCCCGATCACTCACTATGGATTTAGGAATTCCATGATGCCTAACCACCTCATGAACAAAAATATCCGCTATTGACTTAGCCGTATACGGGTGTTCAATGAGAATGAAATGGCTATACTTTGATAACTGATCAACCACGACTAACAACGCATCATACCCTTTAGACTTAGGCAATCCAAGGATATAATCCATTGAAATATGTTCCCACACAGCATTGGGAATTTCAAGAGGCTGCAAAAGACCCCCTGGGGCTGTCAAACTAGCTTTACAACGTTGGCAAACGTCACAAGATTGTACAAACCTTTGTACAGAGGCAATCATACCTGGCCGATACAAATTGGCAGGCAACCGGAAATAAGTTCGAAAATAACCAGAATGTCCCCCCAGTAGCGGAAGTATGAAATTCCTTTAAAAGCATGGGAATTAATTTTGAATTTCGAGGAATTACAAATCTATCCTTATAGTAAAGAATATCATGTTGAACCATATAACTTGGATGTGTCGTAGGATCTGCAATTCCCGAATAATTTTATGTATGCTCGGATCAGCTCAAGCCTCGTCAATGAGCTGAGCTCCTTGAAGCCACACCGGTCCGGATAGCAAGGAAGACATTTTTCCATCATCAGCTCGTTGTGACAAGGCATCAGCAGCCCTATTTTCCCGGTCAGGTTTGTAATAAATTTCAAATTGATACCCTGGCCACCCAATTCTGTTGTCCCAGATTTGTAATCCGTTGTTGCAACAGGTATTTAAGACTCTTTTGATCCGTGTACACCGTAAAACTAGTACCCAACAAGTAAGAACGCCAATGTTGAACAACAAGTACCAACGCCATTATTTCCCTTTCGTAAGCCGATTTGGCTAAATTCCGTTCACTTAAAGCTTTGCTAAAATAAGCGATGGGTTGCTGATTTTGCATCAATACAGCGCCAATGCCACGACCTGAAGCATCACATTCAACTACGAAAGGAAGTAAGAAGTCGAGTAATGCCAAAACCGGTGTCGTAACCATTGCAGTTTTGAGTGAGTCAAAGGCACGTTAGGCTTCTGGACTCCACCCAAAAGAATCTTTTTTAGTCAATTCAGTAAGTGGTTTTGCGAATACTATTATACTACCATAATGTCTTATGAATTTACGATAATAGCCTGTAAGGCCCAAAAAACCTCGTAAACACTTCACCTGTTTTGGAATTGGCCACTCCAAAACAGCATTAATCTTCTTCGAATACATGGAAAGACCTTGGCCATTAATAATATGCCCTAAATATTCGACAGATGACCGCCCAAATGAGCATTTCTTTCGATTAACAATAAATTGGTTCTCAACCAATATGCCGAGAACTACACTCACATCCTTCACATGTTGGGCCCATGTGGGGCTGTAAATTAAGATATCGTCAAAGAAAACGACGACATACTTACGCAAATGGGCCTGAATATGTCGTTCATATCCGCTTGGAAGGTTATCGGAGCATTTGTAAGCCCAAACGGCATAACCAAGTACTCGTAATGGCCATCATGTGTACGAAAGGCCATTTTCTCAAGTACAAAAACAGGTGTTTTGGAGGAATTGGCCACTCCAAAACAGCTTTAATCTTCTTCGGATCCATGGAAACACCTTGGCCGTTAACAGTGTTCAAAAAGGCGCGCCATAGCCATGGCGCGATATGGCGTAAGACGCATCTCCGCCGTTACGAAATGGCCCATAACATTTCTGTAAGGCGTGGTTCACGCGCTATGGTGCCTTAAGGCGCGCCATGGCGCGGCGCGCGTTTTTCTAAGGCGTGACTTTGTTTCAAAAAAAAAATTAATTTTTTAATTTTTTTTATCTTTTGTGTTTTTACATTTTTATCTTTAGATTTAACACTTTTATAGATTTATCTAATCACATTACTCACAGTTTCATGAAGTCATTATTAGCCCTAAATCAGCTGCTAATAGTCATAAACGTTATGGACTCGCGATTAAAACGAAGTTGTAAAATTATTTTTCTAAGTTCTATTTTAAATATTCAATCAAAAACTATTTTTATACTAGTAATTTATATGATTTTTCTTCTTCCAATATGAATGTACATTCTTTAATATCATTATTTGATTAGAATAATATATATATTTTTGAATATGACATACAAATTTGCCGCCTTATGTCACGCCTTCGAAAACACCGCGTCCTCACCGTGGCGTGCAAGGCTTAAGGCTTGACCTCGCCGCCACGCCACGCCTCACGCTATTTTGAACCTTGGCCGTTAATAATATGCCCTAAATATTAGACAGATGACTGCCTAAATGAGCATTTCTTTCGATTAACAACAAATTGGTTCTCGACCAATATGCGGAGAGCTGCACTCAAATCCTTCACATGTTGGGCCCATGTGGGGCTGTAAATTAAGATATCGTCAAAGAAAACGACGACATACTTACGCAAACGAGGCCTGAAACCGTTGTTCATAACCGCTTGGAAGGTTGCCAAAGCATTAGTAAGCCCAAACGGCATAACCAAGTATTCAATGGCCATCATGTGTACGAAAGACCGTTTTCTCAATGCTATTAGGTTGCATACAAATCTGATTATAGCCCGACTCCAAATCCAATTTGGAAAAACATTGTGCTCCCTTCAATTCATCAATGAGTTCTTCAAAGACGGGAATCGGAAACTTATCAGGAATGGTAGCCTTGTTAAGTGTGCGATAATCGACACACATTTTCCACGACTGATCTTTCTTGCGAACTAAAATAACCGGACTCGAAAAAGTACTTTTGCTAGGATGAATCATTCCAAGAGCTAGAAATTCCTTCACTTGTCTTTCGATTTATGTTTTCTGGACATGTGGATACAGATAAGGTCGGACGTAATAGGGGTATTTGGAGAAACTAACGATATCCCATGATCATGAGTACGACTTGGCGGAAGGCCGGTCGGATCTCGAAAGACTTCCGCGAATTTATCAAAAACGACTTGTAATTCACTTTGTTGTGTGATGGACGACACGTTGTTCTTCTCTAATAACTCCTTATCTGCCATTCTCGAATGTAACGATTGAGGTGACTCTTCCACGGACAACCAAGTTTGTAGAGATGCATGCATTGGACAACCCTTGAATATACACTAATTTCCCATGTTGTATAAATCGCATAGATTGTTGTTTCTAATTGTGAACCACGCCACCCAAGGTTTTAAGTCGTTCCATTCTCAAAACTAAATCCAAATGCCCCATTTGGAAAAGAAAGGCATCAACCGAAAACTCACAATCTCCAACCAAAACGTTCAAATTCAAACACTTCTGATTAACAAAAACCTTATGCCCATCACCCAATCAAATGTGAATGCCCGGAAAAAATTGCGAAGGTAGACCCCTGTGACTAACTTGCAAGACACAAAATTATGGGCTGCCCACTGTCAACCAGAATCACAATAGGAGTACCTGAAATCTCGCTCCTTTAATCTTCAACATTTTGCCACCCGAATCAGAATCGGCCACTACACCGTGAAACTCCAGCACCGTGCATAAGCCGTTCGGAGGTGCCCTATCGTCCATATCATCGATTTCTTCACTCGAATCTAAAGAAAGAATCGCACCCCTGTTTCGTCATCCGCAAATAGTACCCATAACTTACCTTCGAGACATTTATGAGCCGGACCAAATTGTTGGCCACAACGATAACATAGACCCTTCTTACGTCGTTCTTCCCATTTTGTATGAGTAAGGGATCAAAAACCCCGATTTTGATTAACAGTGTTGAAGGAATCAGTCGGTGATGTCGAGTGGATGCAAGTTGAATTTAAATGAACGAACTGGGTCCATTCATTGGAGTAGGCCTTTATCATTAAATCCAGAACTGTTGGGTCCTTCCAAGTCAGATCGGCCCATTGCTTAAGACTTAACATTTGCTCGTGACGGATAACTAGAACCACCAACTCCCTTATAACGGAAGCGAGATTGGGAGAGACTAATAGGTGATGGATTCAACATTTGTTCCACGTCTTTAGCCAAATACATGGCGTCTAGACAATGCAGGCGAACCCATCGTTTCACTTCATCTCGTAATCCTGCTACGAAGTAACCCAAAGCCTGGGATAAAAGTAATCGGGGAACCAAGGAGAAAAGATATTCAAAGTCATCGATATAATCATGGATCGAATTTACCTGTTTGATAGTGGTAAGTTGTTCATAGGGATTTTGAATTTTGAGACCACTAAAACGTTGCAAGAGTTCCTTGGTGATCCCAACTCCCAAGTAATTTGGTCATATACGTCTTTAACAATCGTAAGCCAATGTTGAGCCACCCCTGTCATGCTTAATTGTGCCAAACGAATACGAATGTGTGGTGGAGTTCCATTGATGTCAAAGTAGAGCTCTGCCTTTGTAACCCATCCTTGAGGATCAAACCCGAAGAATTTCGAGAGTTTGATCTTCTTCACATTCCACGGTAAGGAATCGTTGGACAGCGGAGGAGAATCATGCGTCGTCTCTCCTGCTAGAGAAGAAAGAGGTGTCAACAGACCTCCCATCCTGCCCGAAGCTTCCCCGGTTTCCAGACTTGTGGCTTTAGCTTGTTGTTTCACCCAACTCATGACAAATTTACGAAATTCAGCCTGTTCCCCACGATCAGATTCATGAGATTGAATAAAAGACTTGATGTCCTGAACATCCGATTGTAACTTTTGGATCTGCTCATCATGAGTATCCAAACGAGATTGTTGGGAACGAGTCTCCATGAAGAATCACGGCAGGTCGGACCAGTGATGAGAAATCAAAAGAATTACAAAACCGGATAATAAAGTAAGAGGAAAACTTGGTTGTGATCGATTTATGAAATAAAGAAAACAGAATAGTTCCAGGGAAGAACCTCCCTCTCTCAAAGCCAAAGCTAAGAGCCCAAAACAAAATACCAATATTATTCTCAATACCTTAAACGGTTTGCCCCTCCCCTTATTTAGAGTCAAAATCCCTTCCTAATTTAACTAATTGGACCCAATTTCCTTTATTGCTCCTTTGGGCCTTCTATATTCTTAGGTTAGGCACATCTTGGGCCAATCCAATCAGATTTATAACAAAATTACACTTGGCGAGTAGCTAGGCCTAACACACAACATCATCCAAACAAACATGATACATCCCATGCATCACTTGGCTCTTGCAAGCAGCTAACTATGCTACATAACTAAACTTATACATGAAATATGGTATTAATTGCATGCTAACATGGCCCTCACATGTGATAATGCTTATTAGAGAAACCCAAACTAAATCTCATAAAGCACATAAGTGTAAGTCCACATCGCATGGTCTACCCTACATCCTGTGGAAGCACTTTCTAAGTCCGCTCCACGACATTCATGCAATATGTTTCCACTAGGGGTTTGAGAAAATCAACGGTCTCTGAGCCCACCCTGGTGACTCCCAAAAAAATGCACACTTCCACACACAGTAAAAAACAAACCTACCTTCACAACTAGTGAACAAACAAGCTCACGAAAGACCTTGGACATAGCTAGTTGATGAATCACCGTTGCAGAAGCTTCCTTGTGGTTGTCTAGAACCATTCTTGCCCTTTTTCTAGTTGCTAAAGAGAACCTTTGGTGGTTTGTTGGGTGTTAGTAGATCCCAACATCACTTCCTTACGAGTTTCTTCTCGACGAACCTCTAAAAAGGCTTCTCTTACACTTGGTAATGGCTTACAACTCGATATTCTTCCTCAAACCTCATTGAGGTTTTGGTTTAACCCAAGCAAGAACTTGTATATTGTTCTTTTTCTTGCACCTTTTTGTACTTTTTTTGGTCACCTGCACGACTCCACAATAGATCATCCAAAACTTCTAATTGTTGCAGGTAGTAGGTCGGCAGGTTGAAGTATTCTTTGATGGTCTGTTCATCCTAACCAAGATCATGCAATACTCCTTTGATTTCAAAGATTGTCGAGGCGTTATCTTTGTTGGAGTATGTGTCTCGGGCTGTCTCTCATATCTCTTGGTTGTCTTGTAGTACATGAAATTCTCACCGATTTCATTCATCATTGAGTTCAATAGCCATGACATTACTATGTCATGTCTGATAATTCTAACTATCTTCTGCCGGTGGTGTTGCTGCTCCTGCTAGGTAGTCTTCTTTCCCTTTACCACTTACAAAGATCATCACAGAGTTAGGGGTTGTTTGTTTACCTCTTAATGGTTCCATTAAGAGGCAACCTCTGAATCGTTAAGAGGTAAATCCTGTTTGGCAAAAAAAAGTTATGCCTCTTAATGGCTCCAAAACCCTCTGAATGATTTTGTATCTTGACCCTGCCTTAACCATTCAGAGTCCTGATTTCATTCTGAACAATTAGCAAACAACCATATTTAATTTTGCACTATATCATAAGAGACTCTTAATCATTCTGACCACTTAATCATTTTGCACTAAGGGGTTGTTTGTTTTTTAAAAAAAATCTCTTAATAGCTCTTAAGTCTGAATCGTTCAGACATTTTTATACATCACCTCTTATTAATCATAACTAAATTAAGACTTCAGACTTTAAACCTCTTAAAAAACAAACAGCACCTAAACCATTCAGCAACTGCCAAACAACCCCTTAGAGTTCGACGACTGTTTGAAGTTGTTGTCAGCGGTCGGGATAATCCCACCTTTGAAGACAATAGGTGTTGTGTTAGACATCGGAGATTGTCTCTGGGTTGTACTGGAAGTGTCACTCTCTCACTCACCATGGTTGGCTTAATGTATTTAGTCATCTGTTGTAGATGACTTGAGGATGGAAAGATGGATCAGAGTTGCTCTGATACCATATAGAAATTATGAATAAGAAAAAAGTGGTTGCTCCTTTTATTTTCATATACGAATTACAAAGAAGCAATTATATTTACAGCTACAGAACTTAAACTACCTGTCCTTTATTCTAGGAAATAGAGAACTTTATCCTACTAACAAACTCTCAAAGAATAAGTCTAAGTCTACCTTGTGAGATAACAACGAAACAGATTTTCCACATATACTTTGGATGCAATTGCTACCCACTACATGCAAAAAGAACAATAGCAAAACAAAAGAGACATGTCTTGGCTTTTTCCAGATAGTTTCAGCTGCAATTGTTGTGTAAGGTATTTTTATAAATGTATAACTACATTAAACTCTACAACAAATACTACAAATTGAAGAAGTGATGAACTAGTTATGACATTCATACACAATATATTTTTGGAGAATACTAGATCTGAATTCAAGAAGGCTATATGTATTTCCACTTTTGGGGTGATGGGAGTACTAACTGTATGGACATGGAAACCTACTTTAAAACACTATAATCTATAATACACTGCTAATATACAAAACTTTTCACATGAGTTGTTTTAACTTTTAAATATGACCACTACCGATTTATAGATCTATTAAAAGAGTAAATTTACTAAATTAACCCATAAAGAAACATTTGTCACATTCTTAGGACTTTAGTACGAAAAAAATTATGTTGCCCATGTATAGACATATGGACCCTCTAACTAAACGTATCCTTAGACTTATCCTATAACATGTATAATGACAAGTGTCTAGTTATTTTAGTGTAAAAGTATTATGTATCTATAGCCTTGCATCATTGACGTGTAGTTAATGACTCCATTTTAAAGTTTTTTAATCCTATAAATCTGCAAGAAAATAAGACAGTAATAGATAGAAAGGCAGAAGCTACCTTTACTTCCTCAAAAGCTATCATACTTGGGACACGACGGTGCTCCCTCCGTCGTGGTGGTTCCTGAACCTCTATGTCATCCATGCTAACCCCAGAATCTGCTCTCAACACAACCCTCACCCATTCCAAATCACTACCATCTTCAGGTCTACATGCATAACTTTCAAAATCTCTACCTTGACAACAATGAGTGTCAAAATCAGGATCGGATACCTGGAGGTTCATGGAATGACTGGGCAACATATCCTCCACTGAGAGGCTCACATGAACAAACTTCGCTTTTGACTCCCACAATTGACTCATTGCTTCATCAATGGCTTGAGAAGTAGATCTTGTCATCCTATCATAACCAGAAAGATAAAATTCCTGTCTATTTGGCAAGGGATAGGCCCATGGAGGAGGTTCTGCCAAATATGTATCTCCATTAGCTAATGGGATTCCACTCTTGGGAAGTTTTTGTGAACCAGAGCTATCCTTCATGTTGCTATCACATAAGAATTGAAAAAAAAAACATAAAAGGTTTTACAAACAAAACCAACAATAACCATCACATGGGCAAAGAGAAAAGAGAAAGATCAACCATGTCAGGCTAGAAGTTCACATATTTACCTTGAGGTTTCACTTTTCAATACTTCTATACATATTAAGTAAGGTGCCTTTTCCCTAGAATTAAGAAGAATGGCTTCATCTTCTGGTATATGAACCACGCGGTACATTCCCCTCCCCATAGGAAAGCACACACCTACCATGCAACCAAAAATTGTAAAATGAGATGGGTGAACTTAAATCTTTTCAGAAATTACTTCAGCTAAAACAATGATAAAGCACATATTAATCAATTGAGAATATATTGCAAATGGCTGTAGTTAACAATCAGATTATCCATTTCTAGATGATTAATACAGCCTTAGAAAGGAATACAGACATGTATTTACAAATATGTGCCATAGATTGAACCATAGTACATTTATTTTTGTGCTAAAATATAACAAATTGCAGCAAAATGTTCCTTTCTGATTAGGGGTGCATTTTTATTCAAGTGATCCTTGAGATCAAGGATACAAAATTCCAAACCACTTCAACAAATTTCACATTGCAATATTTTCACTCATTGATTTTTTATGCCACGGTTTAATGATTTTAGAAGTATGAGGCAAAGGCTGCTAGGCCCACCATTTGAAGGGCAACGACAGAAACTACAATAAATTCACCACTTCCAGGTTCTAACAGTCCTTGCATAGCATGCAAAGTTAAATGGTTGGTTAATTTTAAATTGAGTACTACAATATATCAAGATAGTAACTTATACCAAATAGTTAAAATATACTTTTCATAGTCACATGATAAACTACACGGAGAAGGGCAAACATGTCATGTGTTGTCCCGTACTAAAAGAGTATGAGTGCTTGGTACCGAAAAAAGGATTGAACATAAAACTAGTCTCTGTATGGTAATTCATGACACCAAGAACCCTTGGCATCATAACAGTTTGTTCACCTCATGATAGTTCAAGGCGTCACCCATCATTAACCATTCTATCGACTACGTGTTAGATATAAAAAAAATGAATCCCCTAAAGCAGTTCTTGAATAGGAGGCTTACATGCAGCAATCATCATGATTTATGGTCCAAGAGGAGACTTCCAAAGCATGTCCCCTACAACGCTTTGTGGTTTAGAGTAGGCCTGACAGGTTTATTTCAACAAAATCATATTCAGAATGACTCTAAGTGCATATGATTATCCGTGTTCTTTCTTCAGAGAAATAGCAACAGATAGTATTGGTAATTAATGTGGACGACATAGCCATATTAAGGTTGGGATACAAATGAAATTGTTGCTCCGAAATACTTCATTCAATAGGAATTTTAAACTAACGATCTAGAAGGTATCAAATCCGTAAGGATTGAGGTAGTGATATTCGGAAAGGGCATCTTTCTTTGTCAAATGAAGTAGGTCATGGATATATTGATGAGGTAGGTATGCTTGACAATAGGACAAGTTAAGTCACCAATGGTTCCTATGGCAAGCTCTAGATGGATGATGGAGAGCTCCAAAAAGATCCAAAGGACATATGCCAGACTAGTAGGGAAACTCAAGTATCTCAGTCATTGTCACTTGACCCAGCACAGCAGTCTATGTGAATGCCATGAGCCAGTTCATGTCTAGGGTCTACCCTCGTGCATGTTACTTAGATGCTATTATTCATATTCTATGATCTCAAAAGAAGGGATGGGAAAAGGTATTCTCTATACTAATTATGGATATACACATGTAATCAGATTTTCAAACACTAGTCGTGCAAGATGTCATCGTAACAGACAAACCACAATACTACTAGAAGATACTATATACTGGTTTTTTCCAATGGAAACCTTATATGACGGAAAATCAAGAGGAAGGATGCGGTTTCCCCATCTAGTGTTAAGGTCGACTATGAGCCATGGCCTAAACAGCTTGAGTTAACCTGTAAACCATGTCTAGCTGAGGAGTAAGGACATATTTCAATTGCTTATGGAGATTGCACTATGATAATCAAGTTGTCATGCACATCTCATAGCATCAGATCTCCGATGAGCAGAAATAACACATTGAGGTTGATTCCCATTAGCAGATACTCTCATGAAGTCGATTTTTTAAGCTAAATGAGTTTACTTCATATGCCGACATTTAGATAAACCCAATACCAGGACGATAGATTAAGCCTTATACAGGAGAAGTCGAGCACGATTGATATATCTCCTCCAACTTGAGTAGAAGTGTTAGAATAGGGCACATATGACATTTTCTAATTATCATATTCCTAGGGTTTTTTTATAGGGTTTTATTTATGTTGGTCCATGGCCCACCAATGTACTCTATGCATTGATCCCATTCATAAATTGACAAGGTAAACAAGTCTACAATGTTCAGATTATGATAAGTAAGCCTAGGACTCGAGCCAATCTACCTACAAACATCTTAATTAGATAGAAAAGATACATACTTACATGAATGTGATCATTTCTTATCCATTGAATCTGTTTCCCGGTTATATGCGCAAGTATATGCATATATATCCATATTCATACATATATGTATGTCCTTTTTAGGAAATCCTTTTTAAGAGTTTGATACACATGCAAATGTGAGAGCACATTAGTGATTGTTGATGCAAATGGGGAAAGAGAGAGACCTCCACTACTCTGAGCTGCAACAACATGCTCATTGATCTCAGTGAGAGACTACAAAAGACAAGCAAAATTTAGTGCATGAAAAGCAATGATTTGCAACACAAAATAAAAAAGGTTAACCTGGTTGAGAAAGGAAAACAAGAAGCAAGAACAACCTCACAAAGAGCAGTTTTGCGATCTTCAACTGGAAAAACATCTACCAAGCCATACGATGTCTCACACAAGGACTGAACAAAGTCAAGGGACTCATGATATGTCCCTTTACGAAATTGTGAAGCAGTCATAGTTGGGAGAGGTGGCTTAGGATTGGATTTATCAATCCTTTGCTTTAGCGAACCGGGGTGCTTCTGCCAAAGAAACATTATTATAACTTTACTATAGAGCAAAGCAACTTTTGCAAACATCTCCTCCTAAGAGAACAACAGAGCATATACTCAAATATGATGAAAACATATATAGCTACGCTGTTAATATATCGTTGATATCTCGGATATCGGACCTTGGCAAAAAATCGGTTGCAAAAAATCGGTAAAAATATCGGTTCCGATAATATATGCCGATTTTTTTAGAGGATTTCTTTTTGGGCTTTTTAAATAACTATTGGGCTTTATATATTACTTGGGCTTCTTTTAATTAGTCAACTAAGTAGTCTTAGGTTTGCAATTCCTACGTTCTTCTACGGTTCTACGGTCGAGCTTTCTTCCAGGCATGAATACGATGTTGAAACTATGTTTTTAATTAATGCATATGATATGTTTATGTATGCATACATATATATATTATATATATAATTCTAAGAAACATTATATGAACCGATATTTTTGGACCAATATATCACCGATATACCACCGATATATCCGATATTTCAAATATCGGACCCCAACCGATATACCACGCATATCCGGTATTAACAGCATAGATATATAGTTCCATTTTTGTGAACATTTGGAAAACTTTGATCAATAAGAAGATTAAGTTGGAAAGATTACGAATAAAGAACTCCCTTTATAGAGTACATGAAGAGTTGTCTAACATTAGAGCAAATAAATATTTAGTTTCCTAAAATTAAGAAAGAAGCAAACAAATATTTAGTTCCCTAAAACTAAAAATGTGTTGTGAATTGAAAAGACTTCCTATATGTTTTAGAATAGTTTCCTTTCGGAGATCTTGTAAATATGTATTTATAGGCCTGTAAATCCATGTATTATTCAATGAAGAAATTGTGGTTTTCTCTCCAAAAAACGTGGTATCAGAGCTCTAGGTTTTCTTTTTCATGTTAGGGTCGTTCTCTTCATTTTTGAATTTTGAATGAAGCCTTGCTTACCCTTTTATTTTCCGGTCTATTTCAAAACCAAACGAACCCTGTATATCCCACTCAAAAGTAAGGTCTGGGAGGGGTAGGATGCATGCAGACCTTACCTCAACCACTAGGATTGAGAGGTTGTTTTTGTGAAGACCCCCTCGACTTGTGCACAAAGCAAAGGTATGTGCAACACGTGATCAATAAATATGACATGTAGAAAAACGATTCAATTGTGTGTGTACGATTCAATTGTGTGAAGCAAGAAAGTCAGGTCAGGTCAAATCAGCCCAGCTATCCCACACAAGGAACATATTTGCATGCTCTCTACTCTCCACTCAATACTGTTTTCGACACCCTCAACAGGATTCTACTAAAAATCGGTCACTCTAATCACATGCCTCCAAAAACTCCTATGAGGTCATGTCCTCAAAAATGCCTAAGCTGCCATGCACATTATGTGGTTTGTACCAAACACATTTCAAGCCGATAATTATAAATTACAACATCAAAATAAATTTGACGAAGATTTTTCCCCACTCCATAAAATAAAAAGTTCCAATACGTCATAAAAGTGTAATTAAAAATAGTGTAAGACAAACTAAAGAGTTCCATAATTAATTCATATACATCTTAAAAGTAAGATTCAAAATAAATTCGACGATGACGTGTAACAAAAAACAAAGAAAATAACTCGAATAAAAAAAATCATAACGTAAAACTTAAATTGAAAACTGAAAAACTAATAACAATCAATAATGTATTAGTTATTTTCAATTAATTAATGATAATGTATGTATATATATATATATATATATATATATAATCCGATTATTTTACAAACCAGTGAAATCTAACAAACCTCATTCAACCAATCATAATTTTTCATCTTTTCACTTTTTCTTAATTATGAGGGTTGATTAGTCAAGAATATATGAAACAATTCCATCAAGAATATATGAGGGTTGATTAATCAATAATATATGAAACAAATTTCATCAAAATGAGAAATACATGAAACAATTTCATTATTACATATAAACAAAAATATATGAAATAATTTCACCAAGAAAATAATTATATGAAACAAATTCATCATATTAAACACTTTCATGAAATAAATTCATTCAATTAAACAAGGAAAACCACGGTTTGTACAGTTTGTTACATTTCACTGGTTTGTAAAATAGTCTTGGCTATATAAAAAATGTGTTTTGCGGTGCGGTGAGAATGGGGTTTGATGATTCAAAACAAAAAACCGCACCACAAAGTGCAATTTGATAAAAATACAAACCCCAACCCGCACGTTGCGGTGCGGTGTGGGCGGTTCAGATGAACACCCCTACATGCATCCATTGGGATAAGGTCACACCATACCTCATCTTTGTACTTAGAACCAATTAATAGACCACCACACACTTTTGTTTGACCTTTATTTCGTTTCCTTTTTTTTCTAACAAAGGTTGTAAGGCTTTGGATGTGGCACAGTTTTGAGCTCAAGTTTCTACACCATCTCGATAGAAACACAATTTTTAAAACTACCGCTATCCATAATAACCATGCATCTCTTACCTTGACATGTGCACTTGGTGTGGAACACATTCATCCTTAGTCGATCATCTTCCACATTACGAGCCAGATTAGAGGTCAAACTCTTTTGCATAACCAAGGTTGCCCTTGATTGCATAGGTATACTCAACCTCTTCGTCATGGTCGACAATTTCATCTTCACCCTCTATCACATAGCCATGTTCCACAAGTGCTAAAACTTTCGGTTAGGACAACTAGAAGCAATATGCCCTAAACCTTGACATTTAAAACATCTAACCTTTCTCATAGGGTTCTCAACAAGTACTTTATGAACCTCACTCTTAGCATTGGTTTTGGGAATGACTTGGAAATGTTTTGCTCTAGCGTCGATGAGCTATTGGTTCTAGCAGACCTTTCAATGAATTTGGTCTCTTTAGCTTATTTTGAGACTCTACTTTGTGAGTGTATATAATAACATCATGTAAAGTGTAATAAGATTGTAATTCCACTACATGAGTTATGTCCCAATATAGGCCAACAATGAAGTGATCAATGGAGTGTCCTTTCTTCCTCCTGTAAATCAACCTTTATCATCAAAGATTCCAACTCAGAGGCATACTCTTTAACGGTTAGACTTTCTTGCTTTGGCTTTTGTATTCGGAGATAGACCTCGTGCTTGTAAGTAGATGGTAGATACTTCCTTTTCAACTCTTCCTTCATTTTCTCCTAGGTGCTTAACTTGCCTCGACCTTCTCTCCTCCTTCGTCTTTTGACATTGTCCCACCAAATTGATAAGTTGTTACAGTTTACAGCCACCAACTTCACTTTGCCGTCATCTGGATGGCTCAGCATATTCAAACACCCTCTCAAAAGTGCTAAGCCATTCCAAAATATCATCAGCATGCTTGCATCCCTCAAACTCCGATGGCTCCTCATCTTGAAACTTGTATCGATCTTGTTCTAGTTGACTATCCTCATCTGAATCTTCATCGTATGGATCTTCCGTCTTGGGAATCTGTTCGTTCACCGCCTTCTTTTTGTTATTCATCCATAAGCCTCATATGCTGGAGAAGTTCTTGGACTTGGTTTTCCAATTCAAGAATGTGTCTTTGGTCACCGGTCAACGTAGTGCTTGCTACCACTCGTCGATCCACGAGTGTTGCCCCCTGCCATTTTCCCGAAGCTCTGAAAATTGATTAATAGTGACTTTCAACGTGAAGAGTGGTTTTCAGCGATGAACAGTGTTTCTGTTGTGAATAGTAACTTCTGTCGATAAAAATTGTTTTTGCGTGAACAGTGACTTTGATGGATGAACAGTGATTCTTGCGTGAAAAGTACTTCCGGAGATGAACAGCGACGGGTACAACTCTGATTCCAATATGATATGGGGGCAACACAAAACTCTTGCGTTTGAAAGATAGTTGAGGATTAAACGCCACACAAAAGGCCCTCACCTTATCACAAAAGTGGAAACACAATTGAGCACACTCAAATTCAGAAGTTCTTATTCAAAAAAAAGTGCCGTACAAACGAGCTTCAAAAGGGTTTTTATAGGCAAGCCAAACACCTCTAAAAGGAAGGATCCTAGAAACTTAAGAAACTAAATAAGACAACTTACTAAGCAAACTTGGATAATATGCTAACCTTCTAAGATAAGGAGATATATCAAAAGAACCTACTCAACTTAGGAAACTAAATAACCTAACTTATTAACGAAACTTTAATAAAATCTAATCTTCTATAAAGGATAATAAAATAAATTCAAACCTCTTGATCATTCAATTTAAAATTTCTATATTGAAGATAACGGTCTTGACTTGTGTTGCAAGTGTTGTACTGGTGTTGTCACAGTTGCACACAAGTCCAACTCTTCCTCTACTGCACGTGCATCAAAGAGGTAGAAATAGGACACGTCAAGGAGACCATTGACGCTGTCGAGGACGAAAGAAGAAGAGCCACGGTCGATGGATGGCAGATATGGGGAATGAGGGGGCGAGAGAGGCAGTGGTACAAGGGCATATCAACAAAAGGGAAGCCAACTCTTTTCAATTAAAGTTAGGAAGTTAGAAATCCACTTTTCAATGGGAAGGATCCCAAAGGATTGATCCTTTAGCATAACGTTTTCTCGTTGAACCGACTCATAGAAGAGGAGCAAATTGAGGTTGATCGCAATTTGCTTTCAAAGGAGGTAATTCTTTCTTGTAAAGAAACCATGTCGGTACTAAGGGTAGGTTGATAACCCACAACGAAAGGCATGTCCTGTGATGGTTCGAAACCGTAAAATACATTGTATCGGGTATGAAGTACGTCTTTTACATTCTTATGTCAAAATATAGATATAAACCAAAAGATCGTAACGTTGTATTTATTTTTACTAGTATTTCATATTAGAAGATATTAATTTAAATGAAATGTGTTAGGTTATAAAATGGTTGACTAATAAAAAAAACCACAAATAATAAAATTTAAGGATAAGTCTCAGTGGGTGTTATGTGGAATAGTGCACGGATTTGCATCACTAGAGGCTGCCACCTCTTCAAGTGGTCATAATGACCACTGATTTATAGTAAATAGTATAAGAAATAGACTCTCTTCTTTTCCTCATTTTATCAAAAACTCAGCAGAAAATTCTCTCTTAAAAACCCACTTATAAGCTTCGAAAAGGACGAAGCAAGAGGAGAGCATGTTGAGGCAAAAAGAAGTTCCAGACAACCTCAAGTTTAGCTTCTAGATAGCCATATAACTCAAGGTGATTACTTTGTTTTAATTTAACATGTGATACACTCTATGTAAGTATTTTAGAAAGATGAAACATTATTTATGCTCATAGTTTACATGGATACTTTGTTTTGTTGCAGCATTAGCCATGATAAACTTGCTACATGTTAAGAACAAGAAATGTATGGTTTAAGCTACATGTTAAAAGTTCTATGGTAAATATTTTTTTTTCCAACAAACATTTTCAGCATATGCATAAACATGAAGCATTGAGTTACTTCGTTCTTGTAAGTATGTTAGTTACGGAATTGTTAACTGGGTATATGATCCGGTTGAGTTTAGGTTGGTGAAAGGGTGAAACAACGAGGATAAACGGTTAAATCTTACTCGAAATCTCACTTATCAGATTCCTTTGTGGAAGACAGAATTTTTTCTGAAGAATTCGCCATGATATATGTGATCCATGCATAATACCATGAAAAATGGATACAAATTTTTGACCCATTATGCCAAAAGCGAGAAAAACCCCATCCCTCTCTTTCCTTTTTTCGCCCGATTACTCAGGTCCTGAGCCCGTGGTAGGGGCTGTTGAATCTGTCCCGAACCTCTTACGAGAGGCTTAGAAACTACTTATCAATTGCCTTATACACAGTTTCCAGTTTGGTGCATACATGACAGCTTGACGTTTTTACTAAAAGCATGAAAACCTAGCATAAGCATAGCTTAGAAAGGTTTATAAATGCATTGCATCAAACTTGTAATCACACAGCAAATATATTTGCTTAAAATGTATGTGTATCACGGGTGGTCACAAGATTTGTATAATTTGGACAATGATAGGAATCATTGTGATGTGGGTATTAGCTTTTATGTTTTAGACCAAAGTGTTCAATATAATGAAGTTATGTTTCATCATTTCCACAAGTTTTTACAAAGTTTTGATTTATTACATATTATGATCATAAAAAATAGCATAACACACATCCAGATCTCGGATATGAGCCACAGAACGGGATGTTACAAATAACAAGACTTGCTGTTAAGATATACATTGTTTAGACAATGCAATGATCTACTCAAACTAGTAAACCCCAACTGTTTTCAGCTATTAAAAAGCATGGACAAATTGAATGACAGGCTACATTTGATTCTTGCACAGTGCTGATGGATATTTGAAAAAAGTTGGTCTAATGAAAATTTACTATATGTGTGTGGTGTGTGGTGTGTGGTGTGTGCATCCCCAGCTGTATTAGCCAAGAAACCAATTAGTTGTAAGTAGCTATATCAAGTAATTACAAAACTATGCAAGAAGATGACGGCATAACTTCCTGGATAGAGCTACAATCCTTAAACAACAGCAATTTCAAATTATGCATTTACCTCCTTGTTCTTTGACCCAAAGAGCTCAGAATCTTCCACCGAACGATCACGGTCTCTAAGCAACTTGAGGAAGAACTCTTCTGTTCCTGGAATGCTGTCAAGCCCACTGCCATTGTTGCTTCCAGTTGCAGCTACAGTATTGGCGTCGTCAGGATGCAAACGTAATAATTTGCGAAACAAGGGAACCTCAGAAGGCGCTTCTTCCACATCATTTGCATCCCCCTTGTATTCCTCATCATCATCATCATCTGCAGCAGGAGCATCTTTCTTGTCTTCAAATTTCTCTTTCAAAAATTTCCTAAAGAACCCTTCTTTCTCATCATCCTCAGCAAGCTTAGGCCCTCTCTCCTCGTCATCATTTTTATCCCTAAAAAACTTCCGAAAGAACCCTTCTTTATCATCACTTTCTACAGATTCCAAATCACCTTTGCTGAATATCCGTTTAAAAATTTTCTCCGAGCTTGATGTGAGCTCATCCTCATCCTTACTATCTTCTAAAAGCCTGCAGAAAAACCCATCCTTCTCCATGTCTTCATCATCTCTCTCCACGGACTTACCAACCTCCTCATCTTTAGGATCTCTTAAAAGTCTCTTAAAGAAACCATCTTCTTCTGATTCCTCGTTATCATTAGAATCTTGTAGCCCATCCTTTTTGTCTTCATCATCTCTCTCCATAGACTTCCCAACATTCTCATCCTTAGAATCTCTTAAAAGTCTCTTAAACAAACCATCTTTTTCTGACTCCTCGTTATCTTTAGAATCTCGTAGGACTCTCTTAAAGAAACCGTCCTTTTCAGATTCCTCATCATCTTTATCTACAGATTTCCTGAAAATCAAAGTGTCCCGGACTTTTGGACCAGGAATAAATTTCTTGAACATGTTATTCTCATCTGGGGATACCTTACTGGTACCTGCATCCTGCAATGGGTTATCCAAAGAATGCGAGAATGAGAAAGACTTCCGAGGCTGATGAGAAGATGTTAATGATAGTAACCGTTGTTTTGAGGACAGACACCTATTAAGTACTTGGTTCTTTCCCACATTGCTAGTAGACTCATTTTGCAGTCTAATCAGAGGCACCCACTCTCCCATCAAAGTAGCAGCAATCTGACATTTTTCTTGGATTCTGCTGATCCTCTCATTATCATCAGAATCCTCAAGCTCCGCCATAAGGAACCATTGCACTTTCAGTGCTATTTTAAGTGATTTTGAGCATATATCAATAACAAATTTATCAAGTGACGGGCTAGGCTTGTGAACAAGCATGTAACATATCTGGAACAAGTAGCTTTCAACCCCAGATAATGGGAGAGTGTACATCCGATTGCAGAGGTAATCCCTAACCCCTGGGTGATCATGCTTGTATAGATAACTAACCGCAATCCACTCACAAAAAAAAGCAGAATCCAAAAATCGAATCAACCATCCATTCTCCCCGCCATTATCACTTAATAAATTATTCCGTGTGATCTCCCTCGGCGACTCCTCTTCTCCCCGAGTCAATCCCAAAATTCTCACCACCATTATCAAATGAATCTACCATGCTCCTAAACCTACTCCAAAAAATGGCATCCGATCCTAAACCCTAAAAAACAATAATCAATGTCACACACACGCGCAAAATGAAATGAAAACCCTAACCATATCAGTTGTGCGCCAATCAATACTACCTATGCAGCAGAATTTTGCTCCCTATAACCCAAGGTCAGAGATTTTGAGATGGAATAAAAACAAACGACGAAAAAATCCAAGGAAAACGGCAGAAATGAGAGATTTTGAGAGGAGTTCACTGTATATATACGAGTTTATCGTCTGATTTGTTGCAATGCAAGTCACCATTCTCTCCGTCGTTGTTGCCGTTGCTCCGGCCAACGGAAAACGGCAAAAAATATTTATTAAGAACATCATTCTCCGTCATCATAAGTGTTTCAAACACACATGTGTTTTTCAAACCATATTTTAAAAATATTATTATTTACATTTTGTTTTTAGAGTAAACTACAATTTTGGTCCCCGATGTTTACACGTTTCTCCGAAAATAATCCCTAGGCTTCAATAACAATGGTGAACGTCCCTATTGTTTGCATTTTGCTTTAAAAATAGTCTTTGGTCACTAACTCTGTTAAAATCGTCCGTTAGAGTCAGGGGTATTTTCGTCCAACCATGTTTTTTCTCTCTTTTTGCAATTTTCTTTGTTTTTTTCTTATTTTTGTAGCAACCATAAAACATTAGGGACCTATTATGTAATTAAATTGTATATATTATATAGGGGTTCGGTTCCGGTAAGAAGTTGAGGTTAACTTGAGAAGCGAGAGAAGTGGTTATCCACCGTTGGATGAGAAATAGACGCACATTAAGATGAGATGCACCAAGATAAGATGCAAAGAGATGCACCAGATCAATTCTCTTCTAAGGCGCAATTCATGGGAGGACATGAGATTCAAAGTGATCAACTGTTCAGACCCACTTCTCATGCTTCTCATGTTAACCTCAATTTCTCACACGATCCTTCGCCAATTATATATTATATTTTATACACATATATATAATGTTTATATATATATGTGTGTGTGTGTGTGTGTGTATAAACAGTTGTGGAAAGACCATTGCAATGAAACTGAAGCACCTATCACCGGCGATCAAGACCATTGCAGCACCCATCGTTGGCGATCGACCACTACAGTACCCACCGCCAGCCAGAAGGGACCCCGGCGATCAAGACCATCGCACCACCCATCCTTCTCCTCCAACCTCATCCCTCTCATCACTCTTCATCTTCTTATGAAAGGTAGGTAGGAGATGGGAATGAGAGGTGCCAACCTGCCAGGGTAACCATCTTCGGAGAACTGCTCCAGTTACCATCTCCAGCGACCTGAACTGCTCCGTTCACCATATCCGGCGATCTGAACTACTCCGGTCACCATCTTCGGCAAACTGACCTCCTCCGTTCACCGTCTCTCAAATCAAATCCAAACCTAAATATAAATCGATTGATGGTGCTTGAATCAATCTGAATCAAGATTGGTGGTGTTTCAACCTCTCTCCACTTCGATGGTCTTCTCCTGTCATACATACATAAACACACTACACACAATGCACACACACTGCACAAACATGCATACACACCCTGCATATACATACGTACACACCTTGCACACACACACATATACTGGGAGGGGTGAAGATGAAGACGAGGGTACATTGGGGGTCGGTCACTGTGTGTGAAGTGTGTGTGTGTGTGTGTGTGTGTGTGTTATAGACACAATGTGTGTAGTGTGTATGTGTTATCCTTATGTACATCAAGATTTCACTATGGGCAGATGATACTTCGAACGTGTTCACCAAAATCATAACCAAAACCAAGAATCAACAGAAGTAATCAACAAAATAATCTTCAAGAAACTTCGTCGATTGATCGATCCACAATGTGTTGTATGTGTGTTTGGGACGGAGATGGAATGTGAGAGGGGAGATGGGGGCTGTCGGAGATGTACGTCGGCGACTCAATGGTAGGGGAGGGTAGACTGTGTGTAATATATATATATATATATATATAATATTTATTAATTTCTGAAAATAAAATAAAAGATATACATGAAAAGACTAAAATGCTCTTATTTTAACATAATTTTTTTTAACGGAGCTAGTGACCAGGGATAATTTTCAAAGTAAAATGCAAACAGTAGGGATATTCACTATAGTTACTGAAGCCTGGGGACCATTTTTGGATAAACATGTAAACCACAGGGACTAAAATTGTATTTTACTCTTGTTTTTAAGTTTGGCCTCCCTGGCATTTATATTTTGTTAAAGAGTAAGGGGTTGTTTGTTTACCTCTTAACGGTTTCATTAAGAGGCAATCTCTGAATCGCTAAGAGGTGGATCTTGTTTGGCAAAAAAATTGTCCGCCTCTTTAATGGTTCCAAAACCATCTTAATGATTTTATATCTTGGCCCTCCCTTAACCATTCAGAGCCCTAATTTCATTTTGAACGATTAGCAAACAACCGTATTTAATTTTGCACTATAACATAAGAGCCTCTTAATCATTCTGACCACTTAATCATTCTGCACCAAACCATTCTCCAACTGCCAAACAACCCCTAAATCTAATTTTGGTCCCTAGGGTTTGGTGAAATCTTTGAAAGTGGGACCTAAACTTTGATAACTCTAGAAATCGTCCTTATGATTCTCAATTTGCTCTGAAAGTGGTTTATGATCACTAACTTTGTTAATATTCTTCGTTAGAGTGAGGGATAATTTTCTCTTTTTACATATTTCTTAATTTCTTTGTGTTTTTTTTATTAAATAAAAGTCCAAAAAACCCAATGGACTTTGTTGTTTGAAATAATTAAGTCATTGGACAATTTTTTGGAACAAATAAATCCTTAGACATTTCAAAACCTATTAAATAAATCCTTAAACTTTTAAAACATATCAAATAAATCCTTATAACTTGAAATTGTAAAATTTGATTAAGTGTCCAAGTTACTATTTTGGTTTGTCCCAGAATAAGTTTGGACATTCTTAAAATTGTGTGCCATTTTCGTTATGAACATTTATTTTGGATGGAGGGAGTATAAAAATTGAATCGTCAGTCTAATCTGAAACCTCATCAGCCCATTCAATGCTCCCCCTACCCTCACCTCACACCAGACTGCTCTAGACCACCAGTCGTCGTTGCCACCGCCCTCTGTCGTAACGATAAGGCCTATAACATTTTGTGTAAGGCGTGGCTCACGCCATGGCGTGCGTTTTTTACAAGACGTGATTTATTTCAATTTTTTAACTTTGGATTTTATAATTTTACAAGCTTAGTTAATCACATCACTCACAATTTCTTGGATTTACACATGTCAAGGACTCACGGTTAAAACGGAGTGGTAAAACTCTTTCAATTCTATTTTGAATATATGATCACAAACTTTTTATATAAAAACTTGCATCCTAGCTGTGGCGTGTAAGGCTTAAGGCTTGAGCTAGCTGGCACGCTACGTCTCATGCCATTTTGAACTTTGTTTTCAGTATATTTTGGCCCAACTTTTCATATATATATATATATATATATATATATATATATATATATGGAGAGGTTCATTTGAGAAATGATAAATATATGAGAAATAGAGAAGTAATCCTAGTCTTTCATTCGGTCAAGATCGACTTTAACTGGTCAAATATTGCGTCTTTGACTGGTCAACTATTACAGCTTTGACTGGTCAAAAGTTGCGGATATTCAAAAAATAGAATGACAATTTCGTAATTTTTACAAATACACGGGACGAGTTCATATATGAACCTGTATAATTCACATATGAACTATATGCGCATATGTGAACCAGTGTAATTCACATATGAACTATATGTGCATATGTGAACCAGTGTAATTCACATATGAACTCTTTTAACTTATTCATATATGAATATTTGTGATTCATATATGAACCAATTAACTGATTCGCATATTAACTAATTAACTGTAAGTTCATATGTGAATGTAAATTTATATGTGAATCAGTTGAACTAATTAATAGATTCATATATGAACCTTTGTGATTCACATATGAACTAATTAATTGATTCATATATGAACGTATAGTTCATATATGAATCACAAAGGTTCATATATTCATATATGAATCAGTTAAAAGAGTTCATATGTGAATTACAATGGTTCATATTTGAACATATAATTCATATATGAACTCGTCCCTCGTATTTTATGAAGCTACCCATCTATCTTCTACAGACCACACAAGGAATTATCCGGTGCTTCACGGTCAAAGTCGCAAATGTTGACCAGATAAAGGGCTAGGATCATTTCTTTATTTCTCATATTTTTAGCATTTCTCAAATGAACCTAATCTTATATATATATATATATCCTTAGGTTCATTTGAGAAATGGTAAATATATGAGAAATAGAGAAGTAATCCTAGCCATTCATACGGTCAAGATCGGATTTGATTGGTCAAAAGTTGCGGCTTTGACTGGTTAAAAGTTGTGGCTATTCTAAAAATAGAATGACACTTTCGTAATTTTTACAAAATACACGGGATGTGTTCATATATGAACCTGTATAATTCACATATGAACTATATGTGAATCAATGTAATTCACATCTGAACTCTTTTAACTGATTCATATATGAACCTTTGTGATTCATATATGAATTAATTAACTGATTCACATATGAATTAATTAACTGTAAGTTCATATATGAATCAGTTGAACTAATTAACAGATTCATATATGAATTAAGTAACTGATTCTCATATGAACTAATTAACTGATATCCCTCAATTTTTAGAGTTATTTGTCACTCTTTTTAACCCATTTTATAACCTTTTTCCGTACCCATTTGAGCTTTTCTCGTTTCTTTAGTCTAAAATGTTCCAAGATTTTCTAAATAACTAATGAGATCAAAAAGTCGAATTTTCGTGAAATTTTCATACGCCACTGTGGCCACAGTGTCACCATTGTGGCAAGTTCTGTTCACACGATTTTCTGCAGATTTTGGAATGCCATTTTGGTGAAAGTTCAAGGTTTGCTTGTTGGAGTTAACACCTGACCTTGTGCAAAAGAAGAGGCAAGATAAAGACAAAGACTTTAGAACAAAGGAATGCCATTTTGGTGAAAGTTCAAGGTTTGCTTGTTGGAGTTAACACCTGACCTTGTGCAAAAGAAGAGGCAAGATAAAGACAAAAACTTTGGAACAAAGCAACATGAGAGGTCACTCTCATGTTACTATTAACCTTCTTCTTTTCTTCCCTATAAATATCAAGGGAGTTTGGATTTGAAGGAAGACACATCCCATATATCACAACACTTGGAATCAGTAGTTGTAGAGCTTTGCTTTGTATTTCTAGTTCTTGTTGTAATTTCCTTTAAACTTTATTTACTTTTTGTCCACCACTGTGGTGATCTTGTGGCCACAGTGGTACGTTTACGCTTTATGAAATTTCAGTTTATGCACTTCTTCTTCTTCTTTATCATGTCTTTTAACATTATGAGTAGTTAAACCCCCCTTTGGGTGTGGGTGTAAGCCAACCCGAGAGGTTAAAATGTAACACTTGGGTGTTACCGCATTCGACTAACTTCTCGGTTTGGTCATCCAAGTTGAAGCTTCATCTCAACGCGGACAAGTCGATCACTTGTGTGTGTTAATATTACATCTTAGACCTCGAGAGGGGCGGATCATAATACGACTTGGGTGATGCAAGGAGGTTTGAGAAAATCTTCAATAATCGCATAAAGATATGGATTTTTGCATAATCAAACTAAGGTCCAGATGTCGGTCGAGTTGGTGTGTCATAGAGATATGCGCATCTCTCCATACTTGCGGGGCTAAGATCTTCAAGATCTACTTAGTGAGATTGGTAAACCGAAAGTTAGCAAGTGTGGTAATTTTATAATAAAACCGTTATTGCAACCGACACGACGTCGCTTCGAGAGGAGGAAATCGTGTGGGGTCTATTGCGACCGGTTTTGTTAACCATTTAAGTCATTAAAATACTCTCGGGGAAAACTTATACCCGTATCCGCTTTTTATTATCTCGTTCGTTTAATATTTAATATTTCGCTAAAAATCAACCCATCAATTTTATAAATCTAACTTTGCACCGGAAGTTCATGGAAATCTCTGATTCTTAGTTAAGTCCAATCCCTGTGGATACGATATTTGGTCCTTACCATTATATTACTTGAGAAGCGAACGCAATACGTGGTGTATACTTGCGCCGTTATTGTGCCACATTTTACACGTGTGCATTTTTGCCTTCAAGTTTTTGGCGCCGTTGCCGGGGATTGGCAAGATTTTACATCCTAAGATATTGATTTCTACTTGAGCCCGAGTCGCGAGTTTTTCTTTTCGTTTTTCCGTGTTGTATGCCACGGCTACAACACGGTGAACTTGTACCTCTAGATCCCGAAATCGAAAGAACCATTCGGAGACGTCGACGAGGTAGAAGAGGTAGAGGCAATCGACAACCGAACACCATGGGTGACGTTGGAGAAGGACCTAATAATCCATCACCTCCACCTAATGTGGAAAGTACGGTAAAAATTGCCGATGACAAAGACCGTGGAATAAGGGACTATGCTACTCCCAAATTTGCTCAATTAAATTCGGGAATTCTTAGACCCGACATTGCAGCCACAAACTTTGAGTTAAAACCGTTAATGTTCCAAATGATCCAAACAATGGGTCAGTTTGGGGGATTACCGTCGGAAGATCCGCATTTGCATTTAAAATCATTTTTAGAAATTGCGGACGGTTTGTGTTGGATCATAAATTGTATTCAAGATTAAAGTTAAAGTTAAGGGTTTAAATTGTAACTGTGTTAAAGTTAATTAGAGGGTTTGATTTGTAATAAGTTAATAGTTATTATTAGTTAGGCCCAAGCCCATTAGGCATATTAGGCTTATATATAAATAGGTTTTATTATTTAGTTTTTAGGGTTAACCACCTATAGTCACAATTATCATATTAGTGAGTTAGCCGTATTCTCTGTATTCAAGGTTTCAAGAACACACAAGGTTTAACTAATTATTCAAGGGAGTGTGGTATGATTTTCTGATCTTTATATCTCTTGATTTATATTGTGTTGTGTGTTAATTATCAACTAGATTAAACTGGGTTTAACAAGTGGTATCAGAGCCAAAAGAATCTAGTTTATCGATTTTACTGGTCATCGATTTTTCTCTGTGCGATAATCAATTGCTTGATTTAATGAGTTTCTATGCATGAAATTGATTTGAACAGGTGGGTTTTTATGCTATTGAATGTTATCTGAGTGTTTAATTGCATTTAAATTCATCAATTGATTAGCTTTTTGATGATTTTTGGTTTCTGGATTCAAGAACTGTCGACATCTGTGTTGTTGAAATTGAAGCATAAAGGTTGTTATTTGATCATTAATTCTATTTGGATATTGGTCGATATTGGTTTATAGATACAATAGTCCATTTTTTGAATTGAGTTTCTGTGTTCTTTGTGTTTTCTGGGTTTTCTATCGTCGTTCTGGGTCGAAACTAAGAACACCGGTCGATATTCATCGAGTCTGGTTCCCGATCAATACACCGATCGAGTAAATATCGGTCCAAGCAGGACACCGGTCAAATAGTCCGGTCGCCCAATCAACACACAGTCCACACCGGTCATCGTGATACCGGTCCTGGTCACATACCGGTCCATATATTTGTCCGGCTAACATCTTACCAGTCAAAACACCTTACCGGTCGACCTCTCAGGTCGCATCATACCGGTCGTATTAGTTTAGTGTATACCGGTCGAAGAAGTTTACCGGTCAAGGCACATTATCGGTCGAATTCACAATACCGGTCCACATCGATCCGGTCACGGTTGCATCACATTACCGGTCGAAGCCTCCGGTCAAGCACCTCTCCGGTCGTGCAAGACCCCGGTCAAGCAAGACCCTGGTCAAGCAAGACCCCGATCACTCGTTCGCGCCATCCACTGTTCGCGCAATCCTCACTCTGCGCCACTGCCTTCTCACGCGAACCTCTGTTTTGCGCCACCCGCGGCTAGCGCAAACCTCACTTTGTGCGACCCACCTCTCGCGCGAACCTCTCTTTTGCGCCATCCACTTGTCACGCAAAACCTCTTTTTACGCGACCTGCCTCTCGCGCAAACCATCCTTTTTGCGCCAGATTCTCTGATTATTTTATCTGTGAATTATACTGTGCGAGTACTGCATTTATTTATTTTTGGGAAAATTATTTTAATGAAAATTTTTTAGTGTAGTTTTTATCCAATACTTGATTCTAATGATCTCATCTAGTTGATTGTCTTGGTACAGATTAGTTTGATTACTAACCATACAACTAAGATGTCGAATCAGCTTCTCTCAATGGGCTCTCAGTCCAAACCTCCTGTCCTCATGGCTGATGAGTATCAGCAATGGAAAAAGAGAATGATCCAGTTTCTGAATCACAAGAACAGAGAGTACATGGAATCAATCATCAATGATCCAGTAAATCCTATAATCAGAGTACCTGGTCAAGCAGAAACTGAAACCTCTCCTGAAATTCCTGATAGATTTGTCCCAAAACCGTACCAGTACTTCAGTGAAAAGGAGAAAGAGTTGTACAAGATAGATGAAGAGGCTCTCATTTATCTGACAATGGCAATACCAAATGACATCTACAACCGTGTAGACAGTCGGAACTCTGCTAAAGAAGTCTGGGATGAACTATCAAGACAGTTTGAAGGAAGTGAAGCCTCCATCCAAGCCAAGCAGAACCTATGCATAAATGCATATGAGGGATTTCACGCAAACGAAGGAGAGACGCTACTAGAGACCTACAACAGATACAACATCATTCTCAATGACTTGCGGAGGAACAATATCTCTAAATCAGCTTCAGAGATAAATTATAAGTTCATCAAGAATCTGAATCCTGAATGAAAGAACCTTGCCATCAACCTTCAGATGTCAAAGAATATGGCTCAAGAAAACGTCACTGATATCTTCTCTACTCTTTCTCAGCATGAGGATGAGGTGAGAACCATAAATAATGAGTCCAATAAACTGAAGGATTCAGTGGCTCTCATAGCTGGCAAAGGTCATGTATCCTCTGCAAGGTCAAAGAAAAAGGTGTCTAAAGCTCTTGTTACGGATCTTATTGAGTCTGATTCTGCTTCGAGTGATGAAGAACTGGAGATTGATTCTGATCCAGATATACAGAAGTTCTCTGAGGACTTTGCTCTAATTACTCAACGATTCAAGAAGAGCTTTGGCAAGAAAAAGTACTACTCAAAGCCAAAGTACGAAGGACACAAGAAAGAGAAGTCTGAAATGAGATACAAGCCGAGGTATGGAAGGAGAGAGGAAAGACGAGAAGACAGGAAGGAAGACCGGAAGGAAGACAAAAGAGAAGATAAGAGAGAGGCAAAGAAAGAAGACAGAACGGATGAACCGGGCAGATTCTACAACTACGGCAAATTTGGGCACTTCTCCAGAGATTGCAAGTTCAAGAAAGTGAATAACTCAGAATACTACGCGAGGAAGTCACTCATTGCCAAGAAAGCTGAAGAGGGAAAGGTGCTTATGGCTGAAGAAGAAAACTGACTGTTCCAAAGTTCTGATGATGAGGAGCAGGCGCACTTCACCCAAGTATCCTATATGGCAAAGCTGGATGGTGACGATGAAGATTCTGAGGCACATTCCGAAGATGCAAACTCTGAGGTAAGTGATAATTCTGAACTTATTGAATCTTTAATGGACCAAATAAATAGTATGAAGGGTGAATTTGCTTTACTGAAAGGTAAACTTAGCTATGCACATCAATCAATTTTAAGTTTTCGTGATGAAAACGCATTGTTAAGAGTTGTTGTGAAAGACAAAGAAAAAGAAAAGGATGGTTTAAAAGCTGAAAAAGAATCTTTAAAAAGAAAAATATCTGGCTTAGAAAAGGATCTTGTAAATCTTAATGCTGAAAAGGGTGAGTTTAAAATCAAATTCGAAGTCTGCTTTCAAGAAAGAAATGAAGCTTTCACCAAAATCAAGCAATTAGAGGATATTAATATGAAACGAGGTCAGACTGAGCAGACATTAAACCTGTTGACCAATAAACTCCAAGATGAAAGGTTTTATAAACTTAAACCAGGTTTGGGTGTGCCAACTAACGAAATTTTGAAAATGGCATCGGAGCACTGGTATAATTTTGATAAATTTGGCTCCGCAATAAGACCCATTCCTAACATTCGTGCTACTTTTGTTTAAGCAAGTACTCCTAAACCTTCTACAGAGACCAAAGGTCGAGAAGAAATGGGAAAGGACAAGTCTTGTGAAACTGATTCTCAAAATTCTTTTAAATCAGTTGGTTTTAAATACAGTGATTTGAACAAAAGCTATGAGACTCGAAAGATCGAATTAACTGAGTTTGAATCACTGTTTACCACATCTTTAAAGGAATCAGCCAGCAATGACACGGCTCCACCTGAGGCTGAATGCAAATATGATGAGTATGAATCGGATGCTGATCCATAAAATCTACCATCAGTCTCAAATCCCATTTCTCCTAAACCTTTACTTGTTGAGGAGGTTGAAGAAGAAACTATAATCACGAATGAATCTTGTTTGAAAAATGATAAAATGGAGTTTATTGAAAACATGACTGAAGAAAGGTTCTCTGAAATGATGAATGCTTCAGACTCTGATCCTGTTTCTAATCTAAAGGACTCAAATTCTGTGTGTGATCATACATCTGAATTGATGAAACAAATTGATATGTTGCAACAGTCTCTTGATGAGGTTGAAGATGAAAACTTTGATCTCAAATTTAAACTTGAAAAATCTTTGAAAGAAAATCAAGAGCTTTGCACAGAGATCAATGATTTAAAAATTACTTTGTTTAAGAATGTTTCAAATGATAAATAGATGTTCAATGATCCAAGCTGGAAGGTAAGAACTAATCCAGAATTTGATGCTCCTGCAAAACCTTCAGTTGTTTACTTTGATTGTCCTGAATATCCACCTAGTATTTTTGAGAAGGGTGAGACTTCAAGTAATTCTAGAAAAGAACTACCCTCTAAGATAGAGACTAACAAGGTTCCTGTTTCTGTTTCAGATATAAAAGGAAATGGAGTTGGGAGGAGTAAGAAGAATAAAGATGATAGTTTGAATAAAAATAATAGTTTGAATCTTAGTAGAAGTACTACAGACAGTGCTATTTTGAAAAGTAATTCTTTTGATGGACATGAATGTAAGATTTGTTCCGATAAATCTAAGTTTATGAATTTTGCTCGAAAGAATCTATATTGCAAACACTGCTGGGATAATTCTTTCAAATACTACTCCCCTCCTAAGTCCAAAAAGAGTAACAGAAAAGCTAAACTGAACCTTAACTCTAATTCTAATTCTAATTCTTCCACACAACCCAAAGTGTTTCGAGCTAAGGTTGCCAATCCTAAATCTAAAAAGCATTTTCAGGAATTAAATGTCAAAACAGTTTGGAAATGGGTTCCAAAACCCAGATATGAATGGAGAGTGAAAGTTAAACCTGCTGATATTCCTGAATTGCTTAAAGCTAACATCGAAGGACCCATTCTGATATGGGTACCTAAGCAAAACTAATTGTTTTTGTGCAGGCCTATCGACTGTGGGTGATAGATTCCGGATGTTCACGCCACATGACAGGATTCAAGCACCTCTTGCATAACTATGTGGAGGAGCCTGCCAGAGTAGTTCGTTTTGCAAATTCTGAAGTAGAAGGACACGTCAGAGGATATGGAATGCTGGATAATGGAGTTGTGAAGATTCAAAGAGTGTTATATGTAGAAGGGATTGATCATAACTTGTTTAGAACCAGTCACTTTTGTAACATGAAATATCAAGTCCGCTTCACAACAACTCATTGCTATCTTGAGGATCCCGATGGTTACGAAGTCTTCAAAGCTGAGCGCCATGGAAATCTATACTATGTAGATTTTCCTACACTGTCTGCCACACGTCCAGTATGCCTACTAGCCAAAGCTTCTAAAGCACAATCGTGGACGTGGCATCGCCGCTTGCCTCATCAGAATTTTAGATCCATAGCTAAACTACAGAGACAAGTTCTGGTCAAAGGTCTACCAGAAATGAGGTTTGAAAAAGACTCACTATGCTCTGCATGTGAGATGGGAAAAATGAAGCGAAGCTCATTCAAGTCCAAAACTGAATCATCGACCTCATCTGCACTAGAACTTCTTCATATGGACCTTTGTGGCCCAATGCGAACGGCGTCTATCAATGGCAAGAAGTATGTTTTAGTAATGATAGATGACTATTCGCGATATACATGGCTCGAGTTTCTTCGCAACAAGTCAGATGCGCCAGAATTGATTATCGCTTTCATCAAGCGCATTCAAGTACGTCTTAAATTGCCAGTCAAAACTATTCACAGTGACAATGGCACGTAATTCAAGAATGACACCTTACAGAGTTATCTTACTTCTGTGGGGATTTCACATAATTTCTCCGCAGCCTGCACTCCACAGCAAAACGACATTGTTGAACGGAAAAACCGCACTCTTGTTGAAGCTGCTCGTACGATGCTCGCATATTCTGATCTACCCATGTATCTTTGGGCCGAGGCAGTCGCAACAACATGTTTTACTCAGAATCGTACCATTGTGGTCAAACGTTTTGACAAAACCACATATGAGTTAATCAACAATCATAAACCTAACATCAAATTCCTTCGTGTTTTTGGTTGCAGGTGTTACATTCTGCAAGAGCGTCAAGGATTATCAAAATTTGATAAGAAAGCGGATGAAGGATATCTCGTTGGATACTCTCTGACATCCAAAGCTTATCGAATCTACATTATTCGAACCAAGACGGTTGTTGAGAGCATGAATGTCTCATTTGATGAGAATTCAACTCGGACTTCTGAACACAACAATTCAGAACTTAGACTTAAGAACAAAGCTTCTATTCACCACGGAATAGAACCAGTGTCTAAAGGATCTATTACTTCTAACTCTAACTCTACTTCATCTGAGTTAGATTTACTGTTTATTGATGCCTTCGATGATATTTGTGCAGATTTTGACAAAGGCATATCTACATCAACAACAAGCTCGGAGGTCCCTGCTATTTCTGAAGATATGTCTGGACCTTCCGAAGAAGTCACTGACACTTCATCTCCATCAGGTACAACTAAACCGCTAGTTTATGACTCTATTAATGCTGAATCAGTCTCTGCAGATCATTCTTCTGGAAATGAAGTCACGAGTACTTCAGCTGGTACTCCAGAAGCTTCAGTATCAGAAACACCAGTACAAGATGTCCTGAGTACATCTGTGGATCTACCTGTTGTGCACGATGAAAACAATGCGTCAAATACGCAACAAACAGTTGAATCCCTACCAAGCACACATCGTTGGACTAAGGACCATCCCCTGCATAACGTGATAGGTGACGTACAATCTGGTGTCACGACACAGTCCGCATCAGCAAATTTCTGCATGTTTTCAAGCTTCCTTAGTTCCTTAGAACCAAAGAAAGCATCAGAAGCTCTACGTGATCCCTTCTGGATTTCTGTTATGCAAGACGAGCTTCTGCAATTCGAACGGAACAAGGTATGGCGCTTGATCCCACTACCTAAAGGTAAAACTGTTATTGGAACTAAGTGGGTATTCAAAACAAGAAAGACGAAGCTGGAGTAGGTGTGAGAAACAAAGCTCGCTTGGTTGCAAAAGGGTACTGTCAATAGGAGGGCATTGACTATGACGTAACATTCGCCCCTGTTGCAATGATCGAAGCCATCAGAATCTTCTTGGCATATGCAGCGTACAAGAACTTTACAGTCTATCAAATGGACGTAAAGTCAGAATGGCGTTCTGCATGAGGAGGTTTACGTGGCATAACCTGAAGGTTTCGTTGATCCTCATCACCCTGATCTTGTCTATGTGCTAGACAAAGCGCTTTATGGTCTTAAACAAGCACCATGAGCCTGGTATGAAACTCTCACTAAATTTCTCTTAGCTTATGGTTTCAAGAAAGGTACGGTCGATACTACCTTATTTCTTAAAAGGCAAGGTGAGGACTTGATTCTCATTCAGATTTATGTTGACGATATAATATTTGGGTCGACAAATCAGAAATTTTGCAAGAACTTTTCTAAAATCATGGAAACAAAGTTTGAAATGTCGATGATGGGTGAATTAAATTTCTTTCTTGGTTTACAAGTAAAGCAATTACCCGAAGGAATTTTCATTAATCAAGCTAAATATATAAAAGACATGTTAAGAAAGTTCAATATGCCAAATAGCTCAATCATGAAAACACCAATAGCTACTGGTACACTCTTAGATACAGATCCCTCGGGTAAACCTGTTGATCAAAAGGTGTATCGTAGCATGACTGGTTCCTTACTTTATCTGACTGTCAGTTGCCCAGATATAATGTTTGCCACATGTTTTTGTGCGAGATATCAGTCTAATCCTAAAGAGTCGCACTATAATGCTGTTAAGAGAATCCTTAGATATCTCAAAGGCACTCCTAATTTAGGCCTTTGGTATCCAAAGGATTCTCGTTTTGATCTAACCGCCTTTACAGTTGCTGATCATGCAGGATGTAAGCTAGACCGGAAAAGCACCTCTGGATCATGTCAATTTATTGGTGATAAAATTGTAAGTTGGACCTCAAAGAAACAAAATTGTGTTTCAACATCCACCGCTGAAGCTGAATATGTAGTTGCTGCTAGCTGTTGTTCACAAGTCCTCTGGATGAAGACACAGTTAAGGGACTTTGGGTACAACTACAAGCGTATTCCTATTTATTGTGATTCCAAGAGCGCAATCACCATAACTGCTAACACGGTTCAGCATTCAAAGGCCAAGCATATCGATGTACGCTATCACTTCATCAAGGATCATGTAGAAAAAGGTGATATCAAAATGCACGTTGTTCAAACTGATTTCTAGTTAGCTGATCTTTTCACCAAGCCGTTGGATGAAAAGAGGTTCCAATTTCTAATCAGCAAACTCGGTATGTTGAACATGACTTCTTAGACCTTACTCATGATTCGAGGGGGAGTATTCTGAATTCTAATTTTGTGTTTTACTATTCAACTGTTGCTGACAATCGCGGAATCATTTTCACAAATGATTACCATTATTTCTTCTATGTGCAGGTTTGTTCAAGTGACAATGGCTTCTAATCACATCTGATTAGAACCCGCGCTTCAGTGCTATGTTTTTTATTTGTTTGTCTATTCTTAAAAAAATGCTTAAGTTAAGGGGGGCTTAATTGCTCAAAGAGCTTAACTGTCAATGAGCTTAATTCTCAAACTCCTTTAGTTTGAGGGAGAGAATTGCATTGTCAAAAAACACTTATGTTTTTGACTTCTCCAAAATCTTATTCTTCATGTAACTGTATTCCTTTGTGCTTACATGTACAACAGGTTGTTGAACAACACGTTCTTTTAGGAAAATACAAGGGATTCAATGTGAGAACTTAACAGAACTTCCATGGATTCACGATAACCAAGGTTTCCTACCCAGGAAGTATTCCCTGAGTGATTGAGGGGAGAGGGGTTAAAAGAATTGAGTGTTGGGGAGTGAAGAGGTAAAATGGAAAAGAGAGATTGGTTAAAAGTGAGATTTAAAAGATTAAAAGAAAGAGGGTGAGAGAACAGAGTAAAAGAATATCAAACTCTGCACCAAACTTCTTTCTGAGCCGAGCAGCCACACTATCTGTTGTTTCATATTGAAAAAGGCAACTAGCTCATGCCATCTCTTGCATACAACCCCACCAGCTACTCATTCTTTTCTCAAAAAGAGAATGTTTCACATTTTTTGGGGAAGCAGCACATACGCTATTGGTTCTTCATTTGGAAGATACTAATATTGAAAAAGAAGGAAAGTTGCCCCACCTTCGAACTCTTTCTCATGCACATTGAGTCTTTGTATAATTTGTTGCTATCTCAACAAGTTTACATACTTTGAGCCTATATTAAAAAGCAATCATCGGTGCTAATTTTTTTTCATACACATGCACAAGCACACAAAAATTTGTTTTCTGTCAGAACATTCATAGATAATCATGTGTTATTCGATGATTGAATGGAAGTCCTGGGGAGCCAACATTAACACCAGCTCCTTATATAGTAACTTCGTGTTACTTAGTGACTATGTGTTACTGACAAACATTTTAACTGAGTCATTTGTTGATTCAGGGTTACATCTATTAAACTATTTGAATTCGAAAAGATTCGAATGGTTACCACGTTTATTTTATTTGAATCTGAAAAGATTGAAATAATCACTCTTTCCATTTGGGAAGACTGCTCTTATTTCCACACAGGGATCTATACATGAAGACAGTGCTTAATTGAAGTCTATAAAGACAAGGGGGAGATTGTTTTTGATATGTTTTGATGATGATGATTCTCACTACTCATCAAAAAGGGGGAGAATAATCAAAAAGGGAGAATATAAAGAGAAAGATTATAACTGAAGACTGCTGAAAAAATCGAATTTATCAAAGTGTCTGAGCTACAAGATGACTTCATTTAAAGAAAGAGAAAGATGAAGACTGTAACGTCATATCAGATACAGCTTTCAAACGTCATATCCGAAGATATCTGAAGTTTTCAAGAAAAGTGAAGACCCGAAGACTATTATTGCCAAAAAATTTTAATCTTGAATCCAAAGGGGGAGATTGTTGGATCATAAATTGTATTCAAGATTAAAGTTAAAGTTAAGGGTTTAAATTGTAACTGTGTTAAAGTTAATTAAAGGGTTTGATTTGTAATAAGTTAATAGTTATTATTAGTTGGGCCCAAGCCCATTAGGCCTATTAGGCTTAGATATAAATAGGTTTTATTATTTAGTTTTTAGGGTTAACCACCTATAATCACAATTATCATATTAGTGAGTTAGCCGTATTCTCTGTATTCAGGGTTTCAAGAACACACAAGGTTTAACTGATTATTCAAGGGAGTGTGGTATGATTTTTTGATCTTTATATCTCTTGATTTATATTGTGTTGTGTGTTAATTATCAACTAGATTAAACTGGGTTTAACACTTTTAAAGTTCAAGGAGTTCCTCAAGATGGCTTAAGGCTAATGCTATTCATTTTTTCGTTAAGAGATAGAGCTAAAGCTTGGCTAAATTCCCAACCGCCCCACTCCATTTATACGTGGGCGGAACTTGCGGAAAAATTTCTGAAAAAAATACTTTCCTCCAACGAGGAATGTAAAACTCAGAAATGAAATTTTACTGTTTCAACAAGGGGACGACGAAGCAGTGTCGGACGCATGGGAGAGGTTCAAAGAACTTCTTAGGAAATGCCCTCATCAAGGAATCCCCCATTGCATTCAATTGGAAACATTTTATAATGGACTTTCCAACTCTGCAAAAATTGTCCTCGATGCTACAACTGGTGGTGCTTTTACCGCCAAGACATATAATGAAAGATACGACATTCTTGAGAAAGTTGCCAACAATAACACAGAGTGGTCTAACCCCCGTGCACTTCCTCCAAAAAATGCATCGGGAGTTCGTGAAGTAGACGCCATCACAGCTTTAAATGCACAAATTGTTGCTTTAACAAACTTGGTAAAAAATAACTTGAACTTAGGAGAGAAAAACCAGGTGCATGCTATGAACACTAACATGACCAACGGAACTTGTTTCTTTTGTGATGAGAATCACGCGTATGAAAATTGTCCAGGCAACCCCATCTCAGTTAATTATGTAGGAAATCACTCAAGGAACAGTCCGTATTCCCAGACGTACAACCCGAACTGGCGAAATCACCCAAAATTTTCATGGTCAGGAAATCCTGGATTGCAACCCTCTGGGGTAAATTTTGGGCAAAAACCGAGCCCAAAATCCTCCGAGATTTCATCACAGTGGGCAGTCCCCACATCCTCACCACAGTGGGCAGTCCCCACATCCTCATCACAATGGACAGTCTCCACAGTCCCACAACAATAGTCAAAACCCACTTCCTCACGTAAACAGGCAGCAAAGCACGATGGATAATGGTTCTTTGGAATCATTACTTATGGGTTTCATTAACCAAACTAACACCACGTTACGAGGTTTTGAAACCGAACTAGGACAATTTGCGACCGATCTTAGGGGAAGACAACATGGCACTTTGTCGAGTGATACCAAGACTCCTAAGATTAATCCCAAAGAGCATGTCAAGGCCGTTACGTTGAGAAGTAGCAGCGACCTAGTGGACATTCCCATCATGCAATAAGAAGAGGAAATAACGCATTCTTTTGACAAACGAAATTTTCCAGACTTGTTCCCCTCAACTTCTGCAATCCCAACAGCTCAAACTACCCCTGTTGTAGTTGAGCCCGCTGTACCCGAATTACCCGCGGTTGTTTCTGACCACAGTGGTGACACTGTGGCCACAAAACCAGCCAAGAAGTTGACACCTTGAAAGCACGTGGAACCAGATCTTAGAGACCTCCCTTTTCCTGGTAGGATGAAACAAAATAATGTGGATGATCAGTTTAAGAAGTTCTTGGACATCTTTAAACAACTCCACATTAACATACCTTTGGTTGAAGCTCTTGAGCAAATGCCAAACTATGTTAAGTTCCTCAAAGACATCCTCAATAAGAAGAGACAGTTGAGTGAGTATGAGACGGTAGCTTTGACCAAGGAATGTAGTACCTTTCTTACGTGTAAGATTCCTCCAAAACTCAAAGACCCGGGAAGTTTTACCATCCCGTGTTCCATAGGAGGCCAAGAAGTGGGACATGCCTTGTGCGACTTAGGAGATAACATTAACCTCATGCCCTTGTCCATTTTTAACAAGTTAGGAATAGGAGAAGTCCGTCCCACCACCGTGACTTTACAATTGGCGGATAGATCCTTGGCTTATCCAAAGGGTAAAATTGAGGATATATTGGTTAAAGTCGATAAATTTATCTTCCCGACGGACTTTTTAATTTTAGATTATGAAGCCGATAAAAATGTCCCAATCATCTTGGGACGACCTTTTCTCGCCACGGGAAGAACTTTAATCGACGTCCAAAAAGGTGAGCTCACGATGAGGGTGAATGACCAACAAGTGACATTCAATGTGTTTAAAACCCTTAAGTTTCATGGAGAGATAGAGGACTGATCGGCCATTAATGAGGACTTGAGTTTAAATTTGGGCGATTGTGGCCACAACCTCACCACTGTGGTGACAGACGATGACCTGATTTTTGACGACGAATTTTTGGAAGAATTAGCAGCTTTTGAGTAGCTAGATTTTAAGGATAAAACCAACCAACTCCCATCCACAGTCCAACCACCCGATTTAGAATTGAAGCCTTTACCTAGCCACCTTAAGTATGATTATCTTATGGAAGATGAAAAGTTACCCGTTATCATTTCATCTAAATTGAACCTTGAGCAAGAAATAAGATTATTGGAGCTTTTGAGGAAACATAAGAAAGCACTAGGGTGGACCATAGCCGACATTAAGGGAATAAGTCATTTGATTTGCCAACATAAGATTATTTTGGAAGACAATAGCGTTGGCAAAGTGCAACCTCAAAGGAGACTTAACCCGATTATGAAGGAAGTGGTGAAAAAGGAGATTTTAAAGTGGTTTGATGCGGGTATAATTTACCCGATATCTAGTAGTAGTTGGGTGAGCCCGGTCCAATGTGTTCCGAAAAAGGGTGGTACCACAGTAATCACCAATGAAAAAAATGATCCCATCCCAACTAGGACCGTGACCGGGTGGCGTATTTGCATGGATTATAGGCAATTAAATTTGGCAACCAAGAAATATCATTTTCCATTGCCATTTATAGACCAAATGCTCGATAGGTTAGTGGGAAAAGAAATTTTTTGCTTCCTAGATGGGTACTCGGGGTATAATCAAATCCATATTGCAACCGAGGATCAAGAGAAAACTACTTTCACTTGTCCGTACGGTACATTTGCTTTCCGAAGAATGCCCTTTGGTCTATGTAATGCGCCCGCAACCTTCCAAACGTGTATGATGTCTATATTTTCGGATATGATTGAAGACACAATGGAAGTGTTCATGGATGATTTTTCGGTGATTGGAACTTCGTTTGAAAATTGTCTTAATAATTTGCAAAAAAGTTTGGAAAGATGCGAAAACATGACTTGATTTTAAATTGGGAAAAATGTCATTTTATGGTCCAAGAAGGAATAGTCTTGGGACATTTGGTTTCTTCACGAGGTTTGGAAGTCGACAAAGCAAAACTAGAAGTTGTAATGCAATTGTTCGAGCCTTCCTCGGTCAAAGGCATTAGAAGCTTCTTGGGTCATGTCGGGTTTTACAGAAGGTTTATTAAAGATTTTTCAAAAATTGCAAAACCTTTGTCTAACTTGCTTCATAATGACCAAGTTTTTGATTTTAATTCGGAGTGTAAAACGACTTTTGCAAAAATCAAAACCGCACTTGTATCGGCCACGATTGTTGTAGCACCGGATTGGACATTACCTTTTAAGGTTATGTGCGATGCGAGTGATTGGGCCGTTGGCGCCGTCCTCGGTCAAAAGCATGGTAAAATTTTTCACCCGATTTATTACGCAAGCAAAACTTTGATTGATGCTCAAATTAATTATACCACTACCGAGAAAGAATTGCTTGCTATAGTTTTTGCTTTTGACCGATTTCGGTCTTATTTAATTGGCGCCAAGGTCATTGTGCATACCTGTTTAGGTAAAAATTTCAATAGTACATTGTCGTACGATTAACGCTGGACAACAGGTAAGGAATTCCAACAGTCAGAACCTACTATGTTGCACGACCAAATAGATAATAGACGCCCTTTCTTCAAGTGACCTCAATTAAATTATCAGAACCTATCCGCAGTCTCTGTCGTACGACATAATTTCAGTTACTAACCTACAATATACATTATGCCATGTTTTAATGCAGGATTCAAGGATATTTATGACTAAAGATTGTAACGGTAGACATCATCAATAACAAAAAGCATAACGGACGCCATCATCAATATCAGAAACGGTCATATGCATTCAAAGACATGGAAAACGGAAAGATGGAGTATAAATATGGGGTTGAAACTGCACATTTGGACATCTGATTCTCAGACCTTAGAAGCTCACAAATTATACTCTCAAGCTTGCTCAATCTCTCTTGAAGTTCATAAAGCCTTCCGCTGTTTGTCGTACAACGCACGACTGAAGTCTGAATACATCCGACGCACGACCGACTTTATTTTATTGTATTATTTTACATCACATTTCATTTGTAACACTTGTTAACAAGGACGACGTCCCTGATTGACGTCCATAGTGCACGACGACTTACACTCGTCCGTGGTTTTTACCCACTTTAGGGGTTTTCCGCGTCATCAATTCTCTCGTCTTATTTACTTTATTTCAATTATAGTCGTATGATTATTGTCGTTAATTTCTTTGGTTGGATTAAGCTTCACGATTACCTTAAATTTTCCTTGGGAGATTTTTGGCATAAACAGTTTGGCGCCCACCATGGGGCCCCATCCAAAGGAAATCTTCAATAATCTCACGACAGACTAACGTTTTCTCTTAGTGTTTTCTTGTCCAGTTATTCAGGATAATAGCATTCCAAGGAACTCAAGATCATATCGTAGCTCAAATGAACATGGAGCTAACAACTGCTCGTGCTCGTATTGACGCCCTAACAACTCAAGCTCGACAAGCGGCTGAAACCATCGAGAATCTGAGAAATCAAAATGGAAATAATATGATGGGGACTACAAATGCTTATGTTGGTACCTGGAATGTGCCCCCTCCATTACCAAATTATCCTCGTCCACCATCAATTAACCCTGCGACTTTTGTGATTCCATCTATGCCTATGGCCTCTATTCCATTCAATGGATATGCCTCTGATGCCTCGCAGCAAACTAGCTTCAATAGGTCTGGCCATATTCCATTGGGTACTTCAAATGGTGTTCCTTTAGATCCCGTTGCACAAAGATTAAAGCTTCTGGAAGAGCAGAATGAACGTGTCCTATCAATGTTGGCCAAATTACCGGGGGCAGTAGTTCCAGTCGATGTCGAGCCACGTGTAGGGTTTCAAGCGTCACCGTTCATTGATGAGATCACATTAGTAGATGTTCCAAAGAAATACAGCATTCCAACCTTCAGTCCAAAGTACTCAGGCGTCACTGATCCAACGGAACACGTCGCCCAATACAAGCAACTTATGTGGACTGTCTCAATACCGTACCAATTCCAAGAAGTTTGCATGTGCAAAAGTTTTGGGGCGACCTTGACTGGGGCAGCTTTACAGTGGTTGATTAATCTCAAACCTAAAACTATTGGGTCTTTTGCAGAATTGGTGAATCAATTCACTCAGCAATTCGCTAGCAGCCGAAAAATGGAGAAGCAAACGAGCGACCTCTATTACATTGTGCAGAAGAGTGGAGAGTCCATCCGGGGTTACTTTAATCGGTTAAATGCGGAAATGATTAGTATCCGTAACTGCGACATAAAAACAACAATCGAAGCATACAAACGAGGTCTGGACGATAGCTCCGGGTTGTATCTCGATCTTACAAAGTATCCTCCGGAAACCTTTGAAGACGTACGAGCACGGACGCTTGCTCATATGAGGGTTGAGGATGACCTTTCTTTCAGAAATAAACACTCGGGCGACCGGAAAAGCTTAGGTGTTAAAAAGCCAGACTTCAAACCAAAGTCAACTAATCGATCGGAGCCTACTCGGCAGATTTCAAACGTTAGATTTGAAAAAAAAGGACTAACGACTTCTAAATCTGTCCAGTATCCTAAGGTATCATCTTATGGTTTCCCTGGATCAGCTAAAGACTTCGTCGTGTCCTTGAAGCAACTTCAGCAAAACGTACGATGGCCAAAGAAAAATGATAAAGACAACGACAAGAAGGACAAAACCAAATGGTGTGACTTTCATAATGACTTTGGTCATATAACGGACGATTGCATCGCCTTAAAGAAAGAGTTGTCCTGGCTCAATTCAAAGGGTTACTTGCAAGAATTGATGGAAAAGAAAGACGCACGCCCTACATCTCCAGAGCATGCTAAGGTGATTAATTGTATCACTGGAGGTTCTGACATTTGTGGAACTACATATTCCGCTGCTAAAAGACATGCTAGTCGCGGTCCCGATGACCGACCAATTCCAAAGGAGGCACGACTCAAAGAGGACGCTGAATTGGAGGCTATGCCCTTAACGTTCGACCAGGCGGATCTTAATGATGTACATCAGAAGCATCATGACAGACTAATTATCCAGTTGAGCATTGGGAATTGTCTGACCAAAAGGATACTCGTCGATGGAGGTAGTTCAGCTAACATTATTTTTTTTTATGTAGTGAAAGCGATGGGTATCGACAAATCAGAGATTACACGACGTTCGACCACACTCGTTGGATTTAATGGTGGAGCGACAAACACCATGGGGGAAATCACACTCCCAGTATATGCTAAAGGGATCAACAGACAGACGAAGTTTAACGTTGTTGATTGCTCATCAACTTATAATGTTATCCTTAGGCGACCTTGGATTCATGACATGAAAGCTGTGCCTTCGACGTACCATCAAACCCTGAAATTTCCCACGCAATGGGGAGTACAGGAAATTAAAGGTGAAAGAAAGGTCGCTAGAGAATGTTACAAAATTTCCTTGAAGCCCCCGAAGCAAACAGTATAACAATTACAGAACCAGGATGTTCCTGGGACTGACGACGACTATCGCTTGGAAGCTGTCGTCCTAAACCAGGATAAGCCTGACCAGATGGTTTATATAGGTTCGACGCTCGACCCTTCCTTCAAAAAGCAACTAATTTCTTTTTTGCAGGACCACTATGATTGTTTTGCCTGGACGCACGAAGACATGGTGGGTATCGATCCGAGTATTATTTCTCATAAACTCAACATCGATCCATCATTTAAACCCGTTCAACAGAAAAGACGAAAGTTTGCTCCTGAGAGGAATAAGGTTATCAACGACGAAGTTGATAATTTACTTAAAACAGGAAAAATATGAGAAGTCAAGTATCCAGATTGGCTCGCTAATGTTGTAGTCGTCCAAAAGAAAAATGGCAAATGGCGAGTCTGCATTGATTTCACGGACCTTAACAAAGCTTGCCCTAAGGATCCATTTCCATTGCCACATATCGACTCTATGGTCGACGCTATAGTAGGACATGAGTTACTCACGTTCATAGATGCATATTCTGGATATAACCAGATATTAATGCATTCTGATGACCAGGAGAAAACAGCCTTCATGACGGATAAAGGTATTTATTGTTATAAAGTAATGCCTTTTGGTCTTAAAAATGCAGGTTCGACATATCAACGATTGGTGAATATGATGTTCAAAGAACATTTGGGAAAAACTATGGAAGTATACATCGACGACATGCTTGTCAAGTCGAAACATGCGGACGATCATATCGGACATTTGAAGCAGTCGTTCGACATCTTGCGTGAATACAAAATGAAGCTGAATCCGACGTAATGTTCTTTTGGAGTTCGAGCTGGCAAATTTCTCGGGTATATGGTTACGCGACGAGGAATTGAAGCTAACCCAGATCAGATTAAAGCAATTGTCGAGCTAAAATCACCCAGAAATTTTAAAGAGGTTCAACGTCTTACAGGACGTATAGCAGCACTGAATCGATTTATCTCCCGATCATCCGATAGATGTCATTTATTCTATAATGTCCTATGCAAAAATAAAGGGTTCGAGTGGAATGAAAAGCATGAAGAAGCGTTGCAACAACTCAAAAAATACATGATGTCGCCTCCTTTTCTCTCTAAACCTGAGAAAGGTGAAGTCCTTCAACTTTACCTAGCCGTCAGCATTAATTCGGTAAGTGCAGTTCTTATATGAGAAACCGACGGACGACAACTGCCAATTTACTATGTAAGTAAGACTCTACTAGATGCTGAAACCAGGTATTCGTCTATAGAAAAACTTTTACTTTCATTAGTCATGGCTGCTAAAAAACTACGACATTATTTTGAATCACATCCTATAATTGTGGTAACTAATTTTCCTTTAAAGTCTGTGTTAAGAAAACCCGAATTAACAGGACGATTAGCTAAGTGGAGTATTTACCTCAGCAATTTTGATCTGGATTTCAAGCCCAAAACGGCGATCAAGTCACAGGTATTAGCAGATTTCGTCTCAGATTTCAGTCCAGAACTGGAAAGTACAATGACATCCGACAAATTAATTGTGGCGACTTTGCACGACACTACATGGATGCTCGACGTTGATGGTTCGGCAAATATACGTGGCACAGGATTGGGTGTCGTCCTACAGTCCCCACAAGGGGGCAAAATGGTATATTCCATACGATGCGATTTCAAAGCAACAAATAATGAGGCAGAGTATGAAGCACTAATTGCAGGAATCAAAATTGCTCATGACTTGGGGGCAACACGTCTGCACGTTCGAAGTGACTCGTCCCTAGTAGTTAACCAAATCAATGGAGAGTTCGCAGCAAAAGATTCAAGGATGATTGCCTATTATAAAATAGTCAAAGAAGAAGCAAAGAAGTTCAGTCACTTTGTAATCGAGCAAATACCAAGAGATCAGAACACTCAAGCTGATGCACTGGCCAATTTGGGGTCAGCACTTAGTCGAACGACATTCGATAATATCGCAGTAGTTCATCTTACAACCCCGTCCATCAAGGAGGATGATAATATTTCAGTTGCACCAATTGAAGAAGAAAATTCTTGGTCGGACGATATTCGAAATTACTTAGAAAACAATCAATTACCCGATGATAGAATGGAAGCGAGAAAAGTTAGATTTAAAGCATCAAGATACGTTATAATTAGAGGACAATTGTATCGAAGGTCTTCGACTGGATTGAATCTACGATGTATTACCAACAAGGCGCAAGTACACAAAATTTTACAGGATATGCACGATGGAGAATGTGGAAATCACTCTGGAAGCCGTAGTTTAGCCAACCGGATATCAAGACAAGGCTACTATTGGCCAACGTTAAGACAAGATGCGACCAGGTATGTGCAGTTATGCGACGCATGTCAAAGACACACAGGTATGTCACATAAACCTTCTGAACCTTTGCACTCGACTTTGATTCCATGGCCCTTTATGAAATGGGGAATGGATATTGTTGGGAAATTACTACCTGCCCCCGGGCAAAAGGTATTCCTTTTAGTTTTAACAGATTATTTTTCTAAATGGGTCGAAGCAGCGGCTTTTTCCCAAGTCCGGGATAAAGAAGTCGTTTCTTTTATCCAAACTAACATCATTTGTAGGTTTGGAGTTCCATCTGAAATAACGTGCGACAACGGGACACAATTCATCAGTGACCGAACGCGAAGATTTTGTGAAGAAAGAAATATCAAGTTAGTAACATCGACGCCTCGATATCCACAGTCGAATGGTTTAGCTGAGTCGAGCAATAAAACTATCATTAATTCACTCAAGAAACAACTTAAAGCTGCCAAAGGAAAATGGGTGGAAGAATTGCCTTCCATTATATGGGCTAATCGTACGACACCTCGTACGTCCACAGGACAGACTCCCTTTTCCTTAGTCTATGGATGTGAAGCTGTGTTACCTATTGAGGTACGACTACCAACTTCAAGACATACGTCCGTTGAGCATAATTTAGTCGACCTAAGTTATGACCTCGACGCCTTAGAGGAACTTCGAGAAGCTGCTCACATTCGCATGGCGTCACAAAAACAAACTGTCGAACGACATTTCAACAAAAATGTCCAGGTCAAAGTTTTTCAAGAAGGTGACTACGTCCTACGACGAGTGTTTCAAAACACTCAAGAACCTAATGCAGGTAAACTTTCTACTAAATGGGAAGGTCCTTATCAAATCTCTAGTATCGTGGGTAAAGGAGCTTATAGAATCCAAACCCTCGATGGTCAAAATATCCCACGAAGTTGGAATGCAATTCATCTAAAAAGGTATTACTTTTAATTTTGTGAAAATTAATTTCTTTGATCATTTTCATTTTTTTTTGTTGAGAAAGATTACTGACTTAAGCATCGGAGGGTCGTTGGTCAAACCAACGACCACCCCACTAATGTTGATTTTCGCAGGGATGCACGACTTATTTGAATCTCATGTGATCACGCATATACATTCAATATCAATGAATGCATTATTATGAATTGCCTAAGGTCGATCGAAAGTTTCAGTTGATAATGATATGGTTGTATGACTAATGTAACTGTTTATTTACTTATTCGACGAACGACAATTTATAAAGGTAAGTTATAAGCATTGACAAGCAAAAAGAGTTTCGTTTCTTGGGATGTCAAAAATACAAATATAAAGGACGACCACATACGGTCGACCTTCAGGTGAAAAGTTCAAAAGAAACTAAGTAGGAGGAGCGTCAGACTGTTCCTGCATGACGTCCATCCTTGCTACTACCTCCTCTTCTCCTCCTTCGCTCCCATCCAGATCGTCGTCCTCGTCGAGATCCCTTTCAGTCCCCACCTTCTCAAGATAAGTCTTGAGCTCTTCGGCGGCCGACGCCATGGGATTCTTCCCACTCAGATGACGTCTCATCAAAGCAGCCCTGGCTGTGAGACGGGAAAAGGCTTCAAGCTGTTGATTTTCCTCCTCCAAATCTTTGACGTCGCCTTCCAAACCCTCGACTTTCTTTTGAAGAGACGCAACTTCACCAGCATAAGAAGTAGCGTCGGTGGTGGCTTTTATTTTCTCGATCTCCAGCTTGGTCGTTAACGCCTCAAGCTCAAGGACGCGATCCCTAAACTCAATCTTCTCATTTTGAGCTTCAACGAGTTTAGCGTTAAGGCTCTCGACCTTCATTTTCTCGGCCTCAAGCGCCTCTAAAGCGACCTTCTCCTTTTCAATAGCCTCGTCAGCCCTTTTCTTGACGTCAGGAAAAGACGCCCTAAGACCTTCTGTCTGAGCGTAAAAGCTCAGACAGGCTTGAAAAGCCTGCATGACAACCAAGAAAGGGTTAACAGGTCGGAACAGTAAGTAACAAGGAAAATAATTAAGACATGATTACCATGAAGGAGAGACCAGCGGCATGGGCTCCCGTATCTTCCACCCTGGAATCCTTGTAACGATCGTAAAAGGTTGGGAGGAGGAACTTCGCCAAGTGTGGAAAAATAACGTCTCTTTCGAGAATTTCATTTACCATGAAATCAGCTGGGAGAGTGGCTTTGAAAGTCATCTCTCCCACCTTTTCCTTATTCTTTCCCTCACCTTTAGAGGAGGAAGGAGGCTTCTCAACGCCCGACACCCCCGACATGGGAGCATCCTTCGTCGCCTTGGTCAAGCCTCCAAGCTCGACCCCAGCAACGGTGTCCTTCGCTAATGTCGCCCCTGAAAGGGACGACAGAGTGGCATCGCCCATCTTATTTGGTGAAGTCCGGCGTTTGCCTCGAAGACGCTTTGGATCCAACCCCGCGGAAGGAGCAGATCGCTTCTTCGATTTCTCCCTGCCTTGACGGGCAAGCTCCAGTTGTTCGGCCCGTCTCTGAGCAGCCGACTTCGTAGATGAATCTTCTGGACAAAACGAAAGAGTTAGAAAAGACATAAAATGCGAATTACGAAAAAGACATTAAACGACGTACCAGTCATCTCTTCTTCTCTCTTTTCTTCTCTTCTTTCTCCTCTCTCCTCTCCTTGATGAGAACCTTCGACGGATGGAACCTCCGTAACAAAGACGACTTCGTCTTCTTCGTCGTTCGACCGAACAGAAAAAGAACGGTCAACGATACTCTTTTCCAAGATCCTTTGAACCTTGTTTAAAGAATCTCTGTTTGGCTTCACTTTAGTGAAGTCAATCACTGCCAAACAAAAAGAAAGACACCATTAGTATACATTATAAAACACACGACAAAAACACCCGACAAAAAAAAAAAAACCCTACCCGACTCATTCCATCCGGATGAAAACCATTGGCTATCCTCATCGTTCAAGGATGCCACTTGGAGGAAAACATAGTGGCGTTTCCAACCACGGTCGTTCACCGCAGTGTTATGCACCAGTACGGTATCTCCCTTCGTTCGAGGGAATAAACTATATCTATGATAGTTATCTGCTTTAACGCTGTAAGCTGCTAGAAGGTCATTCAAATTGAACGGAGCCCCCCAGTCGGCCGTAAGACGATCGACCACCTGGACAATTCGCCAGAATTGAGGCATTAACTGTCCAGGCGATAAGTCGAATGCATCTAAAAACTCCCTGACTAAGGGAATAAATGGCCAAGAAAAACCTATTTTGAAGGGATATTCGTATAAAACGCCATACCCCTTCGGAACTTCATCTGGTCGTAAATCCTCCGGCGTCACTAGATTAACACCCTCGGGAATCTTAGCTAATTTCTTAAGATACTCTAGATTTTCTTCTTCTTTGTAGACACTAACAGGTTCACTCGACATTTTGAAATCAGAGACACTCACAGTGGCTTTCCAGTAACTAAGACAATCCCAAGCTTTTCTAGGTTTCTTAGCTAAGGATTTCTTATACATAAATTGACACAAAAAAGACTCAAAAATCGTACCTTAAATAGTGTTCTAAACCTCAAATCTAGAAATGGAAAGGATTCTGATCAATCAAAAACTGAATCTCGCCGGAGATATGAATTCTTCGAAAAGGTAAGTGTAGAAAAAGGATGAGATTGAAGAAAATCCTTATTTATACTATAATTTGGAAACTGAATCGCCAGGAAATCAAATTGCCTATCGCCAAGTGACACGTGTCGTTCGTATCAGGCAAATCACTTGAGTGCATCCCTCCAATGCGTGACACATGTCCTTTATTAGCTGTAAAATTGCTAATTTTGCAGGATATGACGTCATTATCTGGTCGAAGATGAACCGATTCGGTTCTATGCAAATTTCCCGATTTCTCTTTTACGACACGTGTCTTAATTTAAAATTCAAAAAGTTGCCGCTTGAACTTTAAATTTGGGGGCAAACTGTTTGGGTAAAAATTTCAATAGTACATTGTCGTACGATTAATGCTGGACAACAGGTAAGGAATTCCAACAGTCAGAACCTACTATGTCGCACGACCAAATAGATAATAGACGCCCTTTCTTCAAGTGACCTCAATTAAATTATCAGAACCTATCCGCAGTCTCTGTCGTACGACATAATTTCAGTTACTAACCTACAATATACATTATGCCATGTTTTAATGCAGGATTCAAGGATATTTATGACTAAAGATTGTAACGGTAGACATCATCAATAACAAAAAGCATAACGGACGCCATCATCAATATCAGAAACGGTCATATGCATTCAAAGACATGGAAAACGGAAAGATGGAGTATAAATATGGGGTTGAAACTGCACATTTGGACATCTGATTCTCAGACCTTAGAAGCTCACAAATTATACTCTCAAGCTTGCTCAATCTCTCTTGAAGTTCATAAAGCCTTCCGCTGTTTGTCGTACAACGCACGACTGAAGTCTGAATACATCCGACGCACGACCGACTTTATTTTATTGTATTATTTTACATCACATTTCATTTGTAACACTTGTTAACAAGGACGACGTCCCTGATTGACGTCGATAGTGCACGACGACTTACACTCGTCCGCGGTTTTTACCCACTTTAGGGGTTTTCCGCGTCACCAATTCTCTCGTCTTATTTACTTTATTTCTATTATAGTCGTACGATTATTGTCGTTAATTTCTTTGGTTGGATTAAGCTTCACGATTACCTTAAATTTTCCTTGGGAGATTTTTGGCATAAACAATACCCATCATTCCGCGATTAAATATCTCATTAACAAAGTCGATGCCAAGCCTCGGCTCATACGTTGGGTCCTACTCCTTCAAGAGTTCGATCTTGAGATAATTGATCGAAAAGGGGTTGAAAATCAAGTGGCGGATCACCTCTCTCGGTTGGAGGGTGTCATTTCAAGTGGAGGAATCCATGACATTAATGAAAATTTTCCCGATGAACAAATCTTAGCCATTCAACACTTTCGTGGAGAAACACATCCATGGTATGCGGACATAGCCAACTATCTAGCTAGTGGGTTACGGCCGTATAACCTTTCCAAGCAACAATTTAAAAAGTTTCTCCATGATTGTAAGCATTATTTGTGGGATGATCCCCTCCTTTTTAAAATGGGAGCGGATCAAGTTTTAAGACGTTGTGTACCCGAATCTAAAATGCAACACATTTTGCAAGAATGTCATGCGTCGCCGTATGGTGGTCACTTTGGTGGCCAACGAACGGCCGCTAAAATTTTGCAAAGTGGATTTTTTTGGCCAACGATCTTTAAAGACTCCTTTGAATTTGTCAAGAGATGTGACCGTTGTCAAAGGACCGGGAACGTGTCTCAAAGAAATGAAATGCCCTTAACAATATTTTAGAAGTGGAAATTTTTGATATGTGGGGTATCGATTTTATGGGACCGTTTACGATGTCCTTTAGCAATCAGTATATTTTAGTTGCGGTTGACTACGTGTCAAAATGGGTAGAGGCTATTGCATGTCCTCATAATGACGCTAAGACGGTAATTAACTTTTTGCACAAAAACATTTTCACACGTTTTGGAACACCTCGCGCTTTAATTAGCGACGAGGGAACTCATTCTGTCAATAAAATGTTAAGTGTTGTTCTTAGCAAGTACAACATCCAACACCGTGTGGCCACCGCTTACCATCCGCAAACGAATGGGCTTGCCGAGCTTTCAAATCGAGAAATAAAAACAATTTTAGAAAAAGTCGTCAAGCCCCATCGTAAAGATTGGTCGCTGAAATTGGATGATGCACTTTGGGCGTATCGCACGACTTTCAAAACCCCGTTGGACATGTCACTGTATCGTCTTGTGTTTGGTAAAGCATGTCCCCTCCCATTGGAATTGGAGTATAAAGCGTTTTGGGCCACCAAAGAGTTAAACATGGCCGAGGATATCGCGGGAAATAAGCGAAAGCTCCAACTTGTTGAACTTGAGGAATTGCGACACAACGCATACGAAAATGCCAAAATTTACAAAGAGAAAACAAAAATATGGCATGATCGTCGCATAAATCAAAGACATTTTTCGGAAGGTCAACAAGTGTTGCTTTTTAATTCACGCTTAAAGTTATTCCTGGGTAAACTCAAATCCCGTTGGTTCGGACCGTTCAAGATTGCCAAAGTTAGCCCATTCGGTACGGTGGATTTGATAAATCCTCAAGATGGTAGCACCTTTCAAGTAAATGGCCACCGCGTTAAGCATTACCTTCCCGAGGAAGTGCCTAACAAAACCGAATGCTCCGTTTGAGTTGTCGGGTTACTTGTAACCCATGTAAATATTAGGATCTAGTTTTTATTTTTATTATTGCAGTATTTTATTCTTAAAGAAGTGAGAAAAAGTTGTTTTTGTGTGTGCAGATGTGGCCACAGTGTCACCACTGTGGCGGGCTTCGTCCAAGGGTTCCATGGCAGCTCCTGATATTAAAATGCATGGTGGATAATGAATTGCCTTGTAAAAAGCTGAAACCTTTCTGAAGAGTCAACCTCATTTTCGGTTCCCAAGCAACATTTTTGTTCCCCATGTAATATCCTCTTTCATGATACATCTTACCCAACTTTTTGGGTAGACAAAAAAGAGTTTTCACCAAAGCTTATTGGTGTCCTTTTTATCCAGTCAAAAAACAGTCTCCTCACCCTTCCCAAAGCCGACCTACCCACTCTAAGCCATCACCTTTTCTCAACTTGTCATTCCTTTTCTGATTTTTGTTATTTTTATTTGTAAGAAAAGCAAAAAGTTTTTTTTAAACCCAATCTTTCCTTTTCCCTCTCCTATCAACTGACCCCACCTCACCTCTCACACTCTTTCTCTCCTTCCCATCACCTAGACCCAAAACCACTCTTCCCCAAAACCTTTTCACTAAAACCACTAAACCCAACATCACCCACCCTTCTCTCTCCCAACATCGCTTTCTCGCCGGCGACCCATGGCGAGACAGAAAATTCTCACCTCCGGCCCTCACCCTCCGCGACGTACCCTCCGGCGACCTTCCACCGATGCTCGTCGCTCGCCCGTCGGCGATGGCGACCCTTCTGCTTCCCCCACATCGATCGCTGCAACCCCCACCGTTGAGCTCCCTATCGTCGCACCCTCTGGCGATCGACCTCCATCCTCCCCGCCACCCACTTTCACCCCGACCCCGGCTGCCGCTCGTCGCTCCGACAGGTACATTAACCGACGCTGCTAAATCGGTCCCTCCACCGCCTACTGCTGATGCTGACCACAGTAGCCCACCCCTGCATGCGTGATCTCTTGGTTCTTTTTAAACTCTTAGAACATTTATCTCCTATCTTTTGTGTTCTCTTCTTTTGGGGTACATTTTGTTATTCTCTGACTGTGAAACTTATCTGATTCTATCTGCATGGTTGCTATGTGTGTTTTATGTGTGTTCTCCCATTTCGTTGTGCTAACGATGTTTGCAGGTGCATTTCATTTTTTTCTTCGTATTGCGATGTTTGAAATGATGTAGGCCTCCATTTCTCATTTTTGGCCCATACACGTCCCTTTCGTAACCTAGCCGTGCTTTCTTTGATGACACCTTCCCGACAATGGGGACATTGCCCATCTCTAAAGTTTGGGGAGGGGTTTTTAATCAGCCCAAAAAAATGGATTTATATAGTTTACAATTTTAAAAGCTAAATAAAAAGTTACATTAGGCAATTGTAAACTATATTTTTTAGGTTCGCTTTCGACATGGAGGTTAAAATTAATCAAAGGAAGAAAAAGGAGGAAAAAGTCTAGCCCACTCAAAAAGCCGAATTATTCCTTTCGATTAACCCCACACAAAATATAAGTTTGGGGAATAAAAGGGAAAACCCAAAAATTGAGCGAGCATACACCCTCAAAAGGCCCTATTGATCAACGAAGCAATACGAAGACGAAAAAGGAGTGCACCGACAATTTCCAAAGGTAACGCATTGCCGTCGCAGATATTTTGTTTCTTTTTTTAGCCAAAATTTCGGTCTATATTTTGTTCTTCCATTTTTTTACTTGAGGACAAGTAATATCTCAAGTTAGGGGAGGTGATATCCCTCAATTTTTAGAGTTATTTGTCACTCTTTTTAACCCATTTTATAACCTTTTTCCGTACCCATTTGAGTTTTTCTTGTTTCTTTGGTCTAAAATGTTCCAAGATTTTCTAAATAACTAATGAGATCAAAAAGTCGAATTTTCGTGAAATTTTCATGCGCCACTGTGGCCACAGTGTCACCACTGTGGCAAGTTCTGTTCACACGATTTTCTGCAGATTTTGGAATGCCATTTTGGTGAAAGTTCAAGGTTTGCTTGTTGGAGTTAACACCTGACCTTGTGCAAAAGAAGAGGCAAGATAAAGACAAAGACTTTAGAACAAAGGAATGTCATTTTGGTGAAAGTTCAAGGTTTGCTTGTTAGAGTTAACACCTGACCTTGTGCAAAAGAAGAGGCAAGATAAAGACAAAAACTTTGGAACAAAGCAACATGAGAGGTAACTCTCATGTTACTATTAACCTTCTTCTCTTCTTCCCTATAAATATCAAGGGAGTTTGGCTTTGGAGGAAGACACGTCCCATATATCACAACACTTGGAATCAGTAGTTGTAGAGCTTTGCTTTGTATTTCTAGTTCTTGCTGTAATTTCCTTTAAACTTTATTTACTTTCTGTCCACCACTGTGGTGAGCTTGTGGCCACAGTGGTACGTTTACGCTTTATGAAATTTCAGTTTATGCACTTCTTCTTCTTCTTTATCATGTCTTTTAACATTATGAGTAGCTAAACCCCCCTTTGGGTGTGGGTGTAAGCCAACCCGAGAGGTTAAAATGTAACACTTGGGTGTTACCGCATTCGGCTAACTTCTCGGTTTGGTCATCCAAGTTGAAGCTTCATCTCAACGCGGACAAGACGATCACTTGTGTGTGTTAATATTAGATCTTAGACCTCGAGAGGGGCGGATCCGAATACGGCTTGGGTGATGCAAGGAGGTTTGAGAAAAATTTCAATAACCGCATAAAGATATGGATTTTTGCATAATCAAACTAAGGTCCAGATGTCGGTCGAGTTGGTGTGTCATAGAGATATGCGCATCTCTCCATACTGGCGGGGCTAAGATCTTCGAGATCTACTTAGTGAGATTGGTAAACCGAAAGTTAGCAAGTGTGGTAATTTTATAATAAAACCGTTATTGCAACCGACACGATGTCGCTTCGAGAGGAGGAAATCGTGTGGGGTCCATTGCGACCGGTTTTGTTAACCATTTAAGTCATTAAAATACTCTCGGGGGAAACTTACACCCGTACCCGCTTTTTATTATCTCGTTCGTTTAATATTTAATATTTCGCTAAAAATCAACCCATCAATTTTATAAATCTAACTTTGCACCGGAAGTTCGTGGAAATCTCTGATTCTTAGTTAAGTCCAATCCATGTGGATACGATATTTGGTCCTTACCATTATATTACTTGAGAAGCGAACGCAATACGTGGTGTATACTTGCGCCATTATTGTGCCACATTTTACACGTGTGCATTTTTGCCATCATTAACTGATTCACATATGAATGTATAGTTCATATGTAAATCATATAGGTTCATATATGTACTCATCCCGCGTATTTTACAAAACTACCCCTCTACCTTCTATAGACCATGCAAGGAATTATTCGGTACTTTGCGGTGAAAGCCGCAAATGTTGACCAGATGAATGGCTAAGATTACTTCTTTATTTCTCATACATTTACCATTTCTCAAATGAACCTCTCCCTATATATATATATATATATATATATATATATATATATATATATAGAGAGAGAGAGAGAGAGAGAGAGAGAGAGAGAGAAAGAGAGAGAGAGAGTGGGGTTCAAGGGAAAACCTCAAAAAAATGGAAAACTGAGGAACACTCTGGTAACCCTTGATCTGGACGGTATGCATTTGTGCATACAAGTAAATTAAGTTGTTTTTTGGTTTTTATGCACGTGTGCATGTTACAAATTACTTGTATGCACAAGTGCATACTGTTCAGATGAAGGGCTATCAGCTATCAGAGTGTTCCTCAGTTTTCCCTTTTTTTGAGATTTTCTCTTGAACCTGACCCTATATATATATATATGTATATATGGTTTAGGTTCAACTTTCATATGTTTTGGAATGACTAATAATTTTATAAATGTAAGAATTTATTCATCATAAGAATGTATTTAACAAGTTTCAAAAAGTCCAGGGATTTACTTGATAGGTTTCGGAAAATTGTCCAAGGACTTGATGATTCTAAACAGAAAAGTCCATTCGATTTTTTTATACTTTCCCCATTAATATATAAGTATATAAAGCTTGAGTACAAATTTGATTAGCAAAAAAAAAACATAAACATAACCCCCATTCCTACCATCTCATCCCTTCTTTTCGAAATCTCTGGTGACAAAGAAACCCATCGTGAAACTCTCTCTCTCTCTCTCTCTCACACACACACACAGAGGTCAATTGAAAGCCACACATAGATTATTTCTTTTAAGGACAGGGACGCATCCAGTTTTTGGTGGAGAAGAAACGGGGGTAGGTTTTGGGTTTTAGTTTCGAATCCAGACAAAGAGAAATATGGTGGCCGGAGGTGGATTCGTTAGACCATCGATGAAGATGTCGAAGAAGAAGAAGATATTGATGATATTCCTGTGAGTATATATATATATTCAACGTCCCACCAAGCTTAATTAGTGTCCATAAAACTAGATCGTTACATTTCCACAACAAGCAGCATTATCATCATTGGAAACTGAACCAAGTAGCATTAGGTTCTTATCAAAAGCAATTGCAAGATGGTGGTATAAAGTTCCAACATATTTTGGATCAGTTACCGGTTTTCAAGCCAAGAATCCGAGTTTGTTATCATAACTATTTTCTATGAGCAAAAAAGGGGCAATATAAAAATGAAGTTTCAAATGTCATAAGCACCACTATCAGTTATAAACAAAATCAATCAAAATTAAAGTCTCTGGTATCATTAATGCACAATCAATGTTACGTATGACATGCTCCATTTAGTCCTCTTGGATGGAGTTTCTTCCATTTCTCTTGCTTCAACTTCAAATAAGAAAAAAAAATCTAATGACTTTTTTAATAACAATTCAAGAAAATATAATTAAAAACATATAAAATCACCACGTTTATGGAACTAGACCAACCACTTCCCTTTGAAGTCTAAGCCTCTTGAACCCCTGCTTGTGGTCCTCCCTCTTTTAACCCCTACTTGAACTACAACCTCTTTGACCCCTACTTGTACTATTGCCCCTAGCCCTACCAACCACATTTCTTTGCTTAGATGGTGTATATCTTTTTCGGTTTTTACAACCTCTTGAATTATGTCCAACTTTCAAACAATTTTTGCAAGTCATTTGCCTCCCTGTTCTACCTACCTCATCATGTCCAAAGTTGCTAGCCTTACTTCTACTACCACCTTCACATACATCCTTCGTCTAGATATTTTTTTTTTGAAAAGCCAATTGCATTAATAACCACACAACTACACCACAAAAAGAAAAGTAAGGGGGAGGTTTTCAAGCCACAAACCAAGGCAGCCCCAAACACAATCATGAACAAAGTAGGAAACCAGGAAAAAGAAACAAAGACCATCAGCCCCATACACGGTCCCAAGCATAGCTGAGAGCAGAAAAAAAAACAAGTACAAACAAACACCAGCGACAGTTAAGAGGTCGAGCACACAACATGCCCGCACCGCACGATCACGAGCACCTCCCCGATTCGTCTAAAGCTGTGCAACCTTACTCACAGCTGCCGAATGCCACGAGTTAGTCACTTCCGTCGACTAGAGTCTGTCAATACACACCGGCACCCTTCAGCAGACCGATCGCCGGTCACGGGCAGTCTGCAGGAACATCCATCCACTTAAGCCAATCGAGATTGGCACGACACCGTTTGCCGATCCATTCGAAGCATGTACGCTGCAGTTCTACGAGTCTGTCCGTCAGCTTCCTTTTGTCATTTTTGAACACAACTTGATTTCGATGCATCCAGATCAGATAAGCCATACTCCATACTGTTTCTTTCCATAATCTATAGCGTGAGTCGTTACCATTTGGATTATGAGCCAACTCCACCAGACCTTGAAGGGTCGAGATGTTTTCATCCTTGATATTCCACCATCGTAGTACCATTCACCATACCTTTTCTACTTCTTGGCATTTCACCAATGCGTGATTCACCGACTCCACTTCTTTTTCACATCGTGGACACAATATCGAGTCTAAATCCATCCCCATCTTATCTAGGACCTCCCTACATGGTAGTCTTCCTAATTTTGCCTTCCAAAAAAATATACACACTTTCTTCGGAACCACCTTCGACCAATTGGTAGCTTCGAATTGTTCCCCTCTCACCGTCACTCTCTCGTCTAGTAAATTCTTAAAACTCTTGAACCGAGAATATCCCATGTCCCCCCCCCCAACCATTTGACACGGTCCTTTACATCTTCTTTCGGTGTCCAATTTTGAAGAAGGTCCTTCAACGCGTCTAGCTCCCCCGCCTCCCTACCCCGCGGTTCCCTTCTCCAACTCCACACCCATTACCAATTCCCTTCTACCCAAGCTCCCTTATCGGCTATCGAATCCTCCTTTCTAGAGTCAAGTAGAAAAAGCCTCTTGAATTTCTCTCCTAACACCTCGTTCCCCACCCATCTTTCCTTCCAATAACTAGTCTCATCCCCTCTTCCCACTTCTTTCCCAATATAGTCTGCAAGGTTAATTCCCAAATTTCCTACATCCTTTCCTAATATAATGGTATTTCCCCACACCGACCGACCCCCCTAACCACCGAAGCATCTCTACCAAATCCCCCGTCCCTCCCATACAAACTCTTGATCACCCTTACCCAAAGTGCGTCCTTTTCTGTAGCAAACCTCCACCACCACTTTCCTAATAACCCCCAGTTTAGAGACCATAAACTCCCCACATTTAGCCCACCCTTTTCAAAATTCCTCACCACCCTCTCCCATTTTACCCAAGCCACCCCCTTTTTACCAATAGACCCTTTCCCCCCTCCCCAAAAGAAACGACTCCTCACTCTCTCAATCTCATGAATCACTCCACACGGAGCGCGAAAAAGCGAGAAAAAGTACAACGGGAGACTCCCAAGTACCGATTTAACCAAAGTTAATCGACCACCAATCGAGATCAATTTGGCCTTCCACGCCGCCAATTTTTTCGTCACCTTCTTTAAGACTTCCGACCAATTCTCAACTTTGTTCATAGCTTTTCCCACCGGGAGGCCTAGATAGGTAAAAGGTAACTCCCCGAACCCGCAACCCAAGCTATTCGCCCAAGCTTTGATTTCTTCAGACTCGGCCCCCACTCCGTACAACTTACTTTTGCTAATGTTAACCTTTAGCCCGGAAGCCATTTGAAAGCAATGAAGAATTTTTAAGAGGTTTTTAATATTGATGACATTCCATTTGCCGAAAAATATCACGTCATCGGTGTATTGGAGATGAGATAAGATTATGCCTTCTTTGCCAATCGCCACACCTTCGAAGATTCCTTTTTCTCTTGCTTCTAACATTAGAACATTTAAACACTCCGCTACTATTAGAAAGAGGAAAGGAGCCATCGGGTCACCTTGCCTAAGACCCCTTTCCATGCAAAACTCTCTAGTCGGGGACCCGTTGGCGAGAACCGAAACCGAGGATGATTCCAAACAAGCTTTGATCCATTTGTACCATTGAGATCCTTCGTCTAGATATTGAAGGTTTACCATACATTCTTCTAAATTTTGGTGGCAAAGGTTTAACAAAATTTGTAGTCACCAAAGTTTGACGCCATTCAATGTGTTGACCCTATGGTTGTATGTTTTTATACAACATGATTTTGAAAAAAAGTGAGAGACATATTGTAAACAATATTGGGATTGATTAGGAATTTTCCTATTATGTTTATGCGTTTCCTTATTATGTACTATTTTCCTAGTTGTAGTATGTTTCTTAGGTGGTAGCTTGGCTATTAATAGGGTTCCTTGTATTTTCTTTTTCTTCATAAGAGTGAAATACAATTAAGGTTTCACCAATTACAATTCTTTCAAAGCTTTTATGGTATCAAAGCTCTAATATACATTATCATTAGACGATATATAATCAAGAGTAAAACAAAAGTTGCTTAAAAATAACAAATAAACAAAACAATCCCAAGCAATCTACTTGGTGGACAAACTTGGATTGCGTCAATTTTATTCACTTTTAAATGCCACTTGTCACCATATAATTGGATAAGTTTAGATTTTTTAGGATAAAACTTATTTGATAAAAAAGATGATTTTAATAAAAAATAAAAAAAATATACCAAAATTCATGGTTTTCAATTCCCTACAAATAGAGCCCAATATTGACATAATTTCATCACACCAATCTTTTTCTTCATTTCAATCCCTCTCGTTATCTTGCAAATTTCAAATATTTTCATCACACCAATCTTTTTCTTCATTTCAATCCTCTCGTTATCTTGCGAATTTCAAAAAACTTTCAGTTTTTTGAAATTATCTACTATGGATCCAAACTTCCCAAATTTTCCTTCAGATTTTCAACATCCTAATAACTCTCAGTATCACCCAAACACATAATATGAAAACTCTGATTTTTTTTCATCTATAATAATCAAGTTCCTGTCCCTGAAAATGCCCAAACACCACAAAAGAGTTATAAGAGCCGATAAATGGGAAACCAAAGAAGATATGGTGTTGATGTCAGCATGGATCTACGTTAGTGAAAAACCTACTCAAGGCAAAACCAGGAGAAACAAACATTTCGGTCACGAGTGAAAGAATACTATGACGAAACTCGAGCAGAAAATGCAGAAGGACTGGGCATCAGAAACCAAAATCAAATGAAAGGTCATTTTGCACGACTTAATGAAAGTGCAAACAAATGGATTGTTGCGTACAGAGAAGCATATCGACAGAAAAGGAGCGGAATGAGTATGAAAGATGTTGAGAAAAAGACTCATTCAATTTATGAGATGGATGGGAGCAAGTTTAATGACTTGCTTGTTTTTAACGAAGTTATGTGTAAACATCCCAAGTGGGATTTAGAGTTAGAACATGACATGACACGTTCTCGCCAAAATATGAAGTGGGTAATGAAGAAAGTGGTGGAAGTACAAAAAGATCAAGAACTTCAGAAGAAGGAGATTATTCTGTCGAAACCAGCCAAGAATCGCCGACTGTTGGTGGTTCAACAGTTCAACATCCTATGGGTAGAGATGCGACAAAGAGAAAATGAAAAGGTAAGGCATTACAATCTTCTTTAGCTCCTGACTATTCTAAAGAATTTCGTGCATTGAACGTCACAAGAAACAATGAGGTTGAAATCATGACCAAAAGACTTGAATTTGAAAAGGAGAAAGAACATTCCAAGAATCTGTGTACACTTATGGCAAAAGAACACCTGTGGTGGTCACCAGGAGAGGAGGTGTTGAAAGAACGTCTTTTGGAAATGTTGTATCGATAGTGGTTGAAATCGTGACCAAAAGACTTGTAGTTTCAAGTGTGTTGTCTTTTTCAAGTGCTTATCCACGATTTTCAAGTGTGTTGGCTCTTTTTCAAGATGGTCTTAGGACCCGTCGAAATTAATCGAAATCCTTAACCTATTAAGAAGGGAGCGGTCAGGCCGGATATGTAACCGGTCAGGCCCAACTAGTTACCCATAGTGGTCCTACACCGACCCCAATATGACCGGTTGCTTAGCCGGTTAGAGGGATTGAACTCTTTTTTGTTGTTTACATTTGTATTTTTAACCAAATACATAAAATCTTAATTGATTGGAATATATTACATTATGAAAATTTATGTTATATATAATTATAGCTTAATATATTTATATATAATTTTTTTTTTCAAAACAGGTCCAGTCCAGTTATAACCGGTAAGCCCAACCGTCCGTGGCAAGTTACTACCGTTTATAGAATTTTCACCTGACAACCGGTTATAACCGGGACCATGACCAGCTTAACCGGTTACACTTCTGTGCAACAGGGAGCAGGACCAGTAGTGATGGTTAACAGCCCAGCTGGTTAATCGGTTTTTGCTCATCTGTAGGGCCAACAAATGATATTAACGGGTCAATGGGCCTCCATAGTCCTAGTCCTATTGAGCAGGAAAGAAAACCATTTCGAATACAATTTCTGTCAAATAGAACTATGGAGAAAATCTACATCCCAGATAATCTTTAACAATCATCCATAGGATTCAATGGTCTGATATCCAAATTATGTAAAAGTGATTTTTGTACACAAAATACATATACCAAATAGACAATGGGGCTTGATGAGTGCCTACTTATCGATATGATCAAACTACAATTTACCCACAACGAGAGTTTTACTGCTATTATGTATTAATGAGTATAAGCATATGGTCTATAAGTGCATGTTCTTTCACATCTCTGCGGCAAATGACTTGCCACAACCACATGTTTGTGTAGCATTCGGGTTTTTGAATGAAAAGCCTCCTCCGATGAGTGCATCACTGAAGTCGAGTTGCATCCCAAATATGAAAAGAAGGCTCTTTGGATCACACACTGCACAAGTAGAGAAAATCAGCATCAAGAATCCACGATCCGGATCAGAAAGTAGACAAAAGAAATCATGATTCAAAACAACTTTATATACTTCCTTAGCTTCACCCCAGAAAAAGGTCCACTTTCAAAATTTGAAAATTTCATACCTGACTTTCTACTTCTTATATTAAAATAACAAGTATCGATATAAACATACCCGCTTTTTAGTATGCCAAACAAAACCATAGCAGTTAGTTACTACGGTATGGATCAGATAAGGGTTATTCTATTACCATATCTATTTAAAACAATAGGTAACGAAACAGATAATCATCCATGATACCAAACCTTTACCCATATCGTACCCTATCCTTTAAAATGTCGTATCCCTCCCAGAGGTGGGGACTGAATGTTGTTCCGGTGAAGACCCTCAAGACTTGTGAAAAGTGTGATTTTGTAGTATAACCACCAAAGAAGAAATAGTGAAGCATGCCGACACTTGATCCGTCCCGTCTTAATCCTTCGACTAACATCCTCAATCCGAAATAACAATCTTGAATTTGGTGTGACTGTGCATTAAACATACAAGATTTTCATTCCCACAATGCTTTTGTATCAAAGTGCACCAAGGCTGAGGGTTTGGGGACTGGTGAGGGAAGTCCTCGTATACAACATTTCCTTTGCATATGAGATCTAGGGTGCAATCCTTTATCTGAGGCCAGATCCATGGTTCTGAGCACAAGTTTAAAGGTCATATTGATCCAACAGAACCACAATTGGTCCATGTATTATTCATACTGAGAACTCTTTCGGTCTTTAGGGAAAATCGATAACTACATTAAAAATATATTACAAGAGAAGAGTTTGGAGTGTATAAACTAAAAACATCTATGTCAAGGTTGAATACAAATGTCAAAAGTGGACGTCAACTCTTAAATGATGTTTCTAACACACTTGGTCCGTCACATGATAGTTGCAAGATTTGAGTTGATACATAATGTAAAATCATAATAATCAATTTATTTGTAAGTTGTAACGATGACAATGGGCAAATAGGTATCTCATATGAAACCTCCCTAGAAAAGAAATGTTGCATTTTTAAATGACGACCTAAAAAGGAGAATCTTACGCCTTTTATTGGACAGGAGCACTAAAAACCGTGTTCTGTGGCCATTTTCAGTGCACTGATAACAGTTATTTTATCTAGATATAGCAATAATTAAAACAATAATAAAAGATAAACCTTGTGGGCCAGCCAAACTGGCAAATAAAGGTTAGTCCTTGGGCCCTCCTTCCCCTAGGTCCTCAGTTCGAGACTCCTCAGGCCACTGGCCACAGGGATTTCCCTTCCTGTTATCTCCAGGGACCCATGGGATTAGTCGAGGTGCCTGCAAGCTGGCCCGGACACCCACAGTTACAAAAAGAATAGATAAAAGATGGAAGCATACCAATGACAAAACCATCATATTCCATAACTGTGTCATCTGGTCTAGCGTTTTCCTTGCTCTCAAACTCCATGGTGTAAGACATGCCCGAGCATCCACCCTGTTTAACGCCAATTCTCAAGCATAAATCTTCACTCCGCTCAGACCTCATCTTATTTAAATGCTTCAATGCATCATCTGTCAATGCAATGGCAGGTGCAAGTCCTCCAGATGCAGGTGCAGCTGCAGGATGCAAGTCAGATTAATGAAAAAAAGCATTAAAATCATCCTCCATGTCAATCATAATGTACGCCATTGATCCATACTAATGCTAAAAGCTTATTTATTAATTGAACAAGAAAATGAACTAAGTGGGACAGAGAATGTAGATTTAAAGTCGAGAATGTGGTATAAGTAATGGTGTATAAAGTTTTAAGGCCTTTATTTATAAAAGATTCTTTGAAAGAATAAGAGAAGACGCATATTATTTTAATATTATTCCAAATGATTTGGGGGTCTTGTGGCAACTTAATATTTTTAACTATAACGCGTCTTACATTCAATCCTAAACATGAAATATCTGCCATCAATAAGTGGGAAAGAGATAAAGATTAAGTCATCCCAATATATAGTATCATCTTTGTTTACCCTTAGGATTCCTCATTCTCCTTTTTTTTCATTTTACTTAAATTGGCCTTTGCTTGCACCTTAAATTGGCCTTTGCTTACAACCATGGCCTGGTGGCCAGCCTTACTCCGTAAACGCCTCCTACTTGGTTCGAAACGCAAGTGTTTGAGCCTCGGGGGGGACAGGGGGCCTTTTCCGGTGCATATCTACGAGGCTAGGATATGTAGGGCCCACAAAAGTGGGCCAAGTGGCATAGGTCCGTGCCAGTAAACTTTTTTTTTTGCACCTTTTCTCAATGTTTAAGATTGAGTTTATATATAATGAAGTCTTTCAAAAAAACACAAAAGTTAAAAAAAAAATACACAAAAAGTTATAGCAACAGGAAGAAAGTCAGTATATGGTTGAAATTTGAAAAGTGGTGAATTATGCTCAACAGCTCAAGTAACCCCATACTCTTCAGGGTAGAGGTCAGGTTTGCAATTTCTCCCTGTTATTTCTCAAATCTGATAAGTGTTTTCTTATTTTCTTTCTAAAATATATTACAATATATATATAAGATTAAGAAGCCTAAAAGGGAAATGCTAATACTAGTACTAGGAAAGTGACAATAAACTTTGCTAAATCTAACACTCCTCCTCAAGTTGGAGCAAAAAAGTTAATCATGCCCAACTTGTTACAGATAAAATCTATTTGAGTTTTCCGCAATGGCTTCGTGAGAATGTCTGCAAGCTGGTGTTCAGTCTTGATGTGTACCGGTTGGATCGAAGGAGGGTTTGTCCGTGTTCCCACAACATGGTCTCTAATGAGATGACAATCAACTTCAATGTGTTTGGTCCTTTCATGGAATACTTGATTCTTGGCGATGTGGATGGCTGACTGGTTATCACAATACAATCTCATCAAGCCGTCTGTAATTACTCCAAGCTCTCTTAGGAGTCTCCTTACCCACGTCATTTCGCATGACACATCTGCCATGGCTCTGTATTCAGACTCAGCACTTGATCGGGAGACAATATGTTGCTTCTTGCTTTTCCAAGAAACTAGATTTCCTCCGACGAACACACAGTATCCTGTAGTTGATCTCCTGGAAATGGGACATCCAGCCCAATCTGCATCCGAGGAACCAGATATTCTACCATCTCCTTCTTCAGTGAAAGCACCCACTCGACAATGACCCTGATCTGAATAGAGTATCCCTAAGCCTGGTGTGGCCTTAAGATACCTCAAAACGCGAAGTGCTGCATCCCAATGACCCGTATAAGGAGCGGACATGAACTGGCTCAAGACACTAACCGGGAATGAAATATCTGGTCGAGTAACTGTCAAATAGTTTAATTTTCCAACCAGTCTTCTGTATCTCTCTGGATCCCTCATAGGATTTCCTTCATTCGGAAGAAGCTTTCCTGTAGTGAGCATTGGACTGTCCACTGGTTTACATCCCAATAGACCACACTCCGTAAGCATGTCAACAACATATTTCCGTTGAGACAAAAGAACCCCTTGTGGAGATCGAGATACTTCTATCCCAAGGAAGTAACGCAGTCGTCCAAGATCAGTAACTTGAAATTGAGTCTGTAGAAATTCTTTCAGCTTTGAAATTCCGATGCTATTATCTCCGGTGATGATAATGTCATCTACATAAACTACCAGTATGATACGTCGATTGTCATGGTGTCTAAAGAACACAGAATAATCTTGGGAACTGCGAGTCATACCAAATTCCTGGAGAACATCTGAGAAACGTCCAAACCATGCTCTAGGAGATTGTTTAAGACCATACAATGAACGTCGCAGTCGACATACCTTTGTAACCTCCTCCTCAATGACAAACCCAGGTGGTTGTTCCATGTACACCTCCTCCTCAAGAACGCCATTAAGAAAGGCGTTCTTGACATCCAACTGATGAAGTGGCCAATGATTGATGGCAGCCAAAGCGATACAAATGCGAACCGACGGCATTTTAGCTACCGGGGAAAATGTCTCGTCATAATCAACCCCATGGGCTTGAGAATAACCCTTTGCAACTAATCGGGCCTTCAGACGATGCAGTGAACCATCAGGATTAACTTTCACTGTGAAAACCCACTTACAACCCACTTTACGCTTTCCACGAGGAAGTTGTTCCAAATCCCAAGTATGATTCTTCTGTAAGGCATCCATCTCTTCCTGCATTGCCTTAAACCATCCTGGGTGATTGAGGGCCTCAGTCACATTTCTGGGAACAATATGGCTATCAATGGCGGCGGTGTAGGCACACGACTCTGAAGAAAGGTGAGAGTAGGCAAGGTAATCATGAATGGGATATCGGGTACGAGTCTGTGTGCCTTTTTGGAAGGCAATGGGAATATCAGGGAGATGAGCACCAGGCGGGTCATAAGGCTCGGTATGTGGTGGTTGGGGTGTACCAAGAACTGGGTTGGGGGAAATATCAGTAGGCGATGATAAGGGTGGATCAGGTGGTGGAACGGGAGATGTACCAGAAACATCAGGCACAGGTAGACACTCTTGGGTCTCAGAGATTTGTCGTTGGCGCTGTCGAACATACACATTTGTGAAACGAGTATCAGTATCAACTGTTGGAATAACGAAATTTGGGTTCGTTGCTGGAGGCTGTAAGACTTGAGGATCAAGAGAGTCGGAAGGATCAGAAACAAGGTTTGTTGACTCGGAAGCGCCGGTGATAGGGTTACCATAGAAGGGATGCGACTCATGGAATGTGACATCAGCAGAAGTAAAATACCTACGGAGGACAGGACTGTAACAACGATAGCCTTTTTGAACGCGAGAATACCCAAGGAACACACACTTGATTGCACGTGCTTCAAGTTTATTATGTCCCGGGCGATGATCATGAACATAAGAAACACAACCAAAGATTTTAGGAGCTAAAGGGAAAGAAGTGCTTTTTGGAAACAAGATGGAGAAAGGCGTCTTCCCTTTAAGGACAGAAGAGGGCATGCGGTTAATTAGATAATTAGCTGTAAGAACCGCGTCGCCCCAAAAACATTGTGGAACATTATAATGAATCATCATAGTACGAGCTACATCCAACAAATGGCGGTTCTTTCGTTCAGCAATGCCATTCTGTTGGGGTGTATAGGCACACGATGATTCATGTATAATACCATGCTCAGATAAGTAACTTGTAAAATCAGAGGAGAAATATTCTTTTGCATTATCAGATCTCAGAGTTTTAATGGATACATCAAATTGGGTTTTGACATATGCATAGAACTCACAAAAGACAGAAAATATTTCATTACGTGACTTCAACAAGTAAATCCATGTCGCACGAGAAAATTCATCAACAAATGTAACAAAATACTTAAATCCATTAGTAGAAGTTACGGGACAAGGTCCCCATACATCCGAGTGAATTAACTGAAATAAAGCGGTAACACTACTAGACTCTCTAGGGGGATAGGGACAACGGGTATGTTTACCTAACTGACATGACTCACAAACTAACTCTTTAACAAATGACAAATCTGGTCTCAATTGTTTTAAAACAGACAAAGAAGGGTGACCTAGCCGATAATGAGTCTCTCTGATACTAGAATCACAAAGATGTGCTGCTGCAGATCGCAACCCAGACAAACGATAGAGACCTTGAGATTCAAAACCTGTGCCAATCAGCTAGTTCGTCCCCAATTCCTGAAAGACACAATGTGTTGGAAAGAAGGTTACTGAACAATTATGCATTTTTGTAATTTGGCTAACAGAAATTAAACTATCTGAAAATGTGGGAACATAAAGAACAGAAGATAGGTTTAGTTTTGACAAGTTGCTAGTGGATCCAATGCCCATAATTTGACACGTAGATCCATTAGCAAGTCGAACCGGAGTCTGGGGTATATGAGTATTGAGATTGGATATAAGGTCTTTGTTCCCCGTCATATGATCTGTGGCTCCTGAATCAATAATCCATGATGGTGAGCATGCTGAAAAACAGGTAGAAGACATACCTGACTGTGCTGTGCTAGCACGAGGAGTAGATGAAACCTGGCTAGAAGACCCACGCTGGAATCGAGAGACATCTTCACCATGGAAAGTGCTACTGGGGGTGGTATTATCTGCAGATGCTATCTGGGCTCGGAAAGGACGAGGTGGCGGTTGAGATCCCGGACCAGAAGTAGGACGATTTGGGCAGTTATACTTTGTATGCCCAAACTCCTTACAATAAAAACATTGGATCTTCTTCTTATACCCCTCCTTTCCAACATTTCTGGTACTCGAAGAGGCAAAGGCTGATACATCAGTTCCGGATGGCTGTGATGGAGTATGATCTGAGTACATCTCTCGAGCAAGATGATACGTTGATGCCAAAGACTGAGATGCAGAGTGACTCAGTAGCAAAGGACGAACACTGGAATATTTGGCAGACAATCCCGAAATGAACGTCATCACATCCATTTTTGCTAACCGCTCCTCCTGAACTTTAACATCAGGAGTAACAGGGAAAAGAACTCGAAGCTCTTCTGATAACTTCGATATTCTTGTATAGTACTCAGTGAGATCAGAGTCACCTTGTTCACATCTGAAATAGGAACCGAACACGGAATAAGTATGAGACAAGGATTCTTTGGCTGAGAAGGAAGACTCCAAGTGAATCCACATCTTCTTCGTGGTAAGATAGTTCTGAGCAATGCTTAGGACTTGCGGTTCCATCGCATTCCATAGTGCCATACGGATACCACTATCATTGAGTTTCCATTCCCGGGTTATAGGATTCGGAGGGTTCGCAGTTAAATAATCATCTTTGTCCAAACTTTCGAGACCAGTTTGGACAAACATACTCCATTGAGCCCAATTTGTAGAGTTAAGTTTAACTGGAATCTTTAACACGGCAGAATAATTAATTATACCCGGAATGGAAAAATCGGTAGAGGTCGAGTTTTGAGTTTTGTCTGTGGGTGCCATTGGTTTGTCTGAGAGGAACTTCACAGTGGTGTGCTTTCTATAAAAGGCTGGAACCTTGTAATTTAATAAGTTAACTAGTGTGGAGTGAAAAAAAAAGAAGGGAAAAGGAAACAAATAGGGAGGGGAAGGTGGAATCAGGGAGGCCACTCGTCGCTGGAAAAAAAGAAAGGGAAAAAGACAGACCAAAGGTCGCTGGAACTCAGGGAGGCGGCGATGGCGCAGGCGGCAGAGGGCAGCGACGGCGGCGTTTCAGGGGTTGACAGCCGCAGATCTAGACAAGGAGGCCAGCGACAGCGGCGTTTCAGGGGAAGAGGCCGGCGACGGCTAGGGTTTCAGGCGAAGAGGCCGGCGGCGGCTAGGGTTTCAGGCGAACTTCCGGCGGCTGCTAGGGTTCCGGCATACTCCGGCGACGGCTGCTAGGGTTCCGGCGAGGGTAACATTCCATCAGCTCTGATACCATGTTATTTCTCAAATCTGATAAGTGTTTTCTTATTTTCTTTCTAAAATAGATTACAATATATATATAAGATTAAGAAGCCTAAAAGGGAAATGCTAATACTACTACTAGGAAAGTGACAATAAACTTTGCTAAATCTAACACTCCCCACCCCCAATCCCACCTCCAGGTGGGACAAAAACTGGGCTCATTTCGTAAGCATCTATAGTTTCAAAAGTGGACGCAGCTAAAGAAGAATCATATTCACTAGGTGATTCCTTGATGACGAAAGAGTTTGCTTAGTTTCCATTTGTTCATGCCATTTTCCATGTTTCCTCATATCATGTAAATGAGACCCATAATCATATCTTGAGTTCTCTTCTCAACATATAAATGGGACCCACGATCGTGTCTTAGTATAAACACTTGTGGTTATACTGATTATGTCATTAGAATCATTTATGATGAACAAAGAGAGAATGGTGTTTCGAAATGAATCCCCTACTCTTCCTACACAACGACCTCTCTTTTTTACATTTACAGCACCCGAATAAACCGAATGTGACCCAAAAAATGAGTTTATTTAGCAACACCCCTGGCATATGGGTGTCTAATCCTTATGGGCTAACAGGACATTACAATCTCCAAATTCATAAATGGTTGTGGAAGGTTTAAGGTTTTCATCCTATTGTTCCGAAAGGAATGGCTTGAGAAATGAATCTTTCTTAAATGGAGCAGAACCAGGAAAAATTTCAACATAGGTAAAAGTCGTACTCCTCCCTCAATTACAAACCCTAAACCCCAAAAGAAAGAGAAAAACAGAACCCCAATAATTTAAAATTTGTACACATATAACCTAACAAAATACTTTCAAATCCTTGTTACTATTTTAAGCAACATGATCACAATCAAAGACATATAATGATCGATACATGATGTGAAGATACCCAATCTTTATACAAAAACATGACACGAAATATCGGAGAAAATTAATACCTTGTGTTGAAATCGAGCGAATGCAGAAATTCTTTTTGCGAAGATTTAGATTAAGACGAGTAGGCAAAGATCGAGTGGAAAGCGTAGCGGGTGGAATAAATGGCGAAGAAGAGCTCGACGTACCAGGCAAACGGCAAAGAGAGAGGGAACGTACCGTCGATGAAAATGCCATTGAAGCCATGGTCGAAGAAATGGAAGTCTTGGATGTGAATTTAACGTGTACGATTTCTACACACACCACCAATTAACTTAATTTTATGAGTAAATTATACCATTGGTCCTTGGGGTATACTTAAAATTTGGATACAGTCCCTCTTTTAAAATAAGTACACCCGATCATTATGGTTTGTATTTTGTTGTACTATGGGTCTCTATCCCTATTGTCGTCCACTTCATCTCTGTTAGCTTATACACATGCTTGGCACAACAGGGGTAAAAGGGTCTTTTTTATGTTTTCCATCTCTTTTTGTACCTGCTATGTATATATCACTCATGATTTACAAAAAAACCTTTTTCACCTCACGTCCCTTAAGCTTCAAGAAATAATTCTTCACTCTCAATATCCCTTAAGCTTCAAAAAAAATCCGAACGATTCTTCTCTCAACGCTCTCTGAACATTGAGTCTTCGTTAGACATTATGGTTTCGTCTTTGGAAAATGGTGGGAACACAGTGGCAACTTTGTAGCAATGATGATACCATCGATTATCTTAAAAGTTTATGGTAAATGAACCATCTTTGGAAAAAAAGATTTCATGGTATTTGTATATTTGGATTTGTGATTGATTAAGACCATTTTTACAAATTATTATCCAACCCTAGTTACATTGAAGATATATCATAGAGGGTTTTTCACAAGGGCACCTGGTTGGGAGTATGTAGATGGTAAAATGCAATACGTGGACTTTTTTTTTTGGGGAAGGGTGTCCTAGGTTATACCTAGACTAATCCCTTGGCAAATTATGATCGTAAGACATCAACCCTGATTAAACCTCAGTGGCCACAATTGTTGTGTACGCCTGGATTCGAACCCTGGGCAAATGGGATATTCCACCACATCCCCCAGGGCCTTAACCACTACGTCACAACCCTTGTGGTTGACTTGGTTGATACGGATTAGTTCTCAATTCATGAGTTGGAAGTAATGGGGGAAAATTAGGGTATAAAACATATATCCCTACCTTTTACCATTTCAATATTCCTTTTTTAAGCATACATTTTGGTTTACAAGCTCTAGGTGATGATGACTATAAGTTATTATATGCTCACGACATGTGTCACACAGGGATACTGCTGAGGAGTATGTAAACCTATAGGGTCGCACACAAAAAATATGTTTGTTTCCATCTTTAAAAATCCGGATTAAATCGAGTTGATTAAGAAAAATAATTATTCTTGAAGGATAATTATGAAAATATGTGTTAAACTGTAATTATAATAACTAGAGGGTGAAAACATAATTATGTTGTGTTATCTGTAATTGTATATATAAAAGATAATTATATATATTTGAATTTGAATATTACAGGTAATTACTAAACCTTATTTGAATTATAGTCTATCTATAATTCTTCTGGTATAAATAAGGCATTAGGCTAAACAATTTGATATACAATTGAAATTAGAATTAGTCTTTTAGAAAAATACAGAAAAGAAACATTTTTTTCCTGTAAAACACATATAGATCTAGGGTTCTTGGTGGGCTAGTACCCAGTGGAGGCGGGAAACGTGTTTGTGTGTGGATTACCGATAGAGAAAACCTACTTTGCTTTCTTGGTGCTCCATTCCAATCCTGGCCGATCTACAAAAGGTATGATTCTAAACACCCTATGGTGTGGTTTTGATTTTAGTTAAATGAATCATTGGATCTGATTGGGTTTTAGGTATTTTGAAAAGATTTATATAATATTTGTAACCAAATATTTTGGTTTTCCGCTGCGTTTAACAGTTACAAATTGTTTTAACCCTATAATGACGATGACGACGTTAGAAATCTTTTGAAATATGTTGGTACTAACAAAGTATTTGATATATACTGAACACTAGAAACCAAGTGTAGGAACTTAGTTAAGAAGTTTTTGGGCTAGTAATTAAGGTAGTAATAGAAGAAATACCTGGAGAACCACCCACTAGAATATAGTCGCTTTAAGAAAAAGGTACATAAATGTCAACAAGTTTCTTGTAAAAAATTACTTCTAGAATAGGTAGATAAAATAGTTTGTTCAAAAGACAAGGGTGAGAGGAATGATTTATATAAAACATGGGTACTGAAAGGCTTGATCACAACAAGAGTGAAGAGAAATTGTCGAAACGAGGGTGAGGGGATTGATCTGAACATTGGTACAGAAGGGCTTGATCAAAACAAGGGTGAGGGGATTGATCTAAACATAGGTACTAAAGGGTTTGATCAAAACAAGGGTGAGGGGATTGATCTCAACATTGATGAATTCTTTGATAGTTTTGATCCTTTTGAGGAAGCTTACCACATTCCCATGTTTGAGGAAGATGATGCATGTCATAATGTTGATAAAGTTGAGACTAGTGTAGAAGACACGAATGGTGAGGAAGTTGAGGGTGGCAAAAACGGTGAGGAAAATAAGAACAATGTGGAACTTGAGGCTAGTGAAAATGGTGAGGAAGATAAGAACAGTGAGGAAGTTGAGGTTGGTGAAAATGGTGAGGAAGATCGGGATGATAATATAGTTGATGAAGCCAACATACATCCTGAGGTTGAAATAGATATGAAAGGCATAGGTTTAAAAAATGACCTTAATGCAAAAATTGGTCAGAATGTTTCAGTTGACATGGAGGATTTTGAAAGCAATACAAATGATTCAGATTTATAAATGAACAAAAAAAGCATTGAGGCAGTTGAGAAGGGAGAAAGCACATATTGGTGGCAATGAGAATATTCTATAGTTCTATGTTGGGAAACGTTTTGGGATAAAAGAAGGCATTAAACAAATTGTTAAGTCAGATTTTATATTAATCATTGTATTTATAGACTTGGTCTAATACTGTGTTTACAAAGCTTATCTGTTCTGTATTTGCCAAGGGTATTTATGTCCCTTGTGTCTTTGTGGTTGTAAGGAACTCACGCATATTCTCTATCAAGTTTACATTTGCGCTTTGTTTATATTGAAGTTTTATATGTTCAACTTTCAAGTCTTACAAAAGTCGAAAGGTCAGCAACATGTTTGAAACTTTTGCATTCTGCTTTAAAGATATGTGATTCGGAATATTTATAGTTTACAATGTTTGGAAATCCTAAAAAGTCTGAATTATGGATCGTAATGAAAATATGGGCTAAGCACTTAGATTTAAAACTGAGTGATTGAGATGAAAATTATATATCTAAAATACAGAAATCTCTAAGTTTAAAAGTTTGTACCTGTGACCTTTCTGGTTTGGGAAAGTAAGTTTCGTGGGATGCTTGTCATCTGGTCCTCTAAGGTCAATTGATCTGGGAGTGATCGAACCAAAATACTTCTATAGAATCAAATCGAAAGTCATGTTCTACTGGTATGAATGGGTTTATGATTTGTCGATGTAGCCTTTCTGATATGGGAGAGTAAGTTCCAAGGGGTGCTTGACACCTAGTCCCCTAAGGCCAACTGGTCTGGGAGCGGCTGACCCAAATCCTGCAATAGGGTCAGATAGAAAGTTACGTTTACGACATGTTCTTTACTTACCAAATTTTTTGATTAAAAGATGCCAAAGTGCACAAGCTTAAAAGATGCCAAAGAGCACACTCATGTGAAGATGCCAATGTGCACAATGCTAAAAGATGCCAATGAGCACACATCTCATGATACTTGGTGATATGTTTAAGTTGCGATAAACCTATAAATTTGTGAAAATCTTAAATTTTGATGGCTTAGTGTGAGTACATGCAAAGTTTTCTATTATATTTTTAGATTTACATTTTCTTGAAGCTAATCGAAGTTCGCATGCAAGCACACTGAATAGATTGATGAAAGTTTTTGAAACTGAACATGTCTTAACTTGACATGCAATGAAACTTGTATCTGTATCCAACAACACACACTTGATTTCAATTGATTGATAAATCTGTGATATTTTACTGAGTAGAATTTAATTTGTTTAGTGTTTAAATTTTTATATATTTAGTTGTTTCAAAATACATATTCAGTATATTTTTCTTTCTACATTGATGTTTTGATCCTTGTGTTCTCCTATATCTGTTTTAATGGGTCTGTGCATTTTTCAAGGGGGAGTGAATAAGAAATTTTCTGAAAAATCATATCTGATTTCGAGGGGGAGTATCTGATTTTCTATACAAATGCTAATTTGAATTGTCATATTTAGTGCATTTGTGTAGGGGGAGTCAAAGAGCTTAACAGGTAAAAATTTTTCAGTCTTCAAGTCAGATTTGCGCCAACAGTTGATAGCGCAAAACTCAACTTTGCGCCACCTTCATCTAGCGCAAAACTAAGTTTGCGCCACCAACAGTTAGCACAAACCTTCCTTCTTTCTCCTTTATTCTGTTTTTGCAGATCTTAAGCTGTCTCGTCTCCAACATTTGCATGACCAAGTTGATCCAGATCATCAAGGTCATGAGGGGGAGAAGTTAAGGAGAAGCTAAAGAGACAAAGAGTTCAAACGTTTATCTGCTGATCAAGATTCGCTCAAGATTCTATTCTCTCAGCTACTAATTCTTTTGTTGTACAAGCTCTGATCACCATAGTTCATTCTAGTATATTTGAAAGAGGTGCATCGTCTAGAGCACAAGATGATAAACCGATTGTTCTTTCAAGTTTATTACGTTCAGTCTTGTCAAGACAACAAAGGCAACATAGATTGAAAGATGTTGAGAAGAATTTTTTTTAGTCAAGAAAGAAGCTTTGCTAAGTCGCTTAGATGGTCCGTGTTGATTTAGAAGATGAATATTGAAGACCACAACGCCAATGATTACTAAGGGGGAGATTGTTAAGTCAGATTTTATAGTAATCATTGTATTTATAGGCTTGGTCTAATACTGTGTTTAGAGAGCTTATCTGTTTTGTATTTGCCAAGGGTATTTATGTCCCTTGTGTCTTTGTGTTTGTAAGGAACTCACACATATTCTCTATCAAGTTTACATTTGCGCTTTCAACTCTCTCTCTACTTTCTCTCTCTATAGATTTAGTTGATTTTGGGATTATCACAAATGATAAACATGCATGTAATTATGATTAGAAAACAACTGCTACTAGTGAAAAAAGACAAACCGAGGATTATGTTACACCCTAAAATTTAGCAAATTTTAAAACAGAAATTTTTGCAATAATTCCTTTGCAAATCAAGGATATCACCTGATATAAATATTAAAAGAAACGAGTTCGCAAATGACATCATCCCAACATAATTGGGGAAAAGTATAAGCGTTTACAAATTCAAATGAATGAAAGAAAGCCGACAACCTACTTAATCTAAACAATCTAATTTAAATTAAAATTAGGTGTCGTCATCTATTTCCAAAATATCAACAGTGATCATGTACTCTCACTAGCCGTCATAAGCTATATCCCAAAACTCAGCTAAGCTCTCCACTCAAGACTTCGCCACCCCACCACTAACGAAACCTGCTAGGAACATCAAGTAACAAGTGTTAGGCTTGGAGCCTAGTGAGTACATCCAAACATATAAATGTGTGATAAAGTGTATATTACGGTAAACAGTTTATAACATTAGAGAACCAATAAGGTCAACGCATCTCCCAATGGCCACAATCCAAAAGGAGTATAGTTGGAATGGTTATTTACCGGCGTCAACTCTATTCATGAATCTTTAGCCGTTAGAACATCAACTCTATTCATGAATCTCTAGTTCGGTGTAAATATGGGTTAAACTCTATTCTTGAATCTTTACCCCAAAGAGTCACCAAGTTCAACCCTATTCATGGATCTTTACCTTGGGATCTCACCATTCCAACCACTCATAGTCCACCAAAATAACCAGTCAAGGATCGACTATAAATTTCCAACACATGATCCCCATAGTACATCTAGTTAATGTAAGGAGAATATATATTGTAAGCATGACATCTCATATTATGAAATCTCATTTTACCCATCACAAGGGATTCTTCAAAGAAACAATCTCAACATACAAGTTTTAATTAATATATCTAGGACATGTATCTCTTGGATCTACTTTCAACAATATCACTTATTATATTCTTCATATTTGCTTTCACCCCACAATACATACATAAACCCAAATATATCATTTCATCACATTATTAGGTCATCAAACCACATGGAGTCCTCATAGTGTCAAAACCCTAGGTTTTTACTTAGAGAGTTCAAGAATGCCAAATAAAGAAAATATAAGTTTTTAGAGATATAACAAGAAAAAAGTTTTCATTATAGCAATTAATCATGTAAGAGGGATAGGTGAACTCACAAAATGGGTTTTGAGAAAAACCCCCAAACCCTAGTTTTGATTTTCTTGAAGAAGGTGATGAAGATGATGACTTAGGTCTCTTACTTGAATCTTGAGTTGGAATCACTAGACTTGGAGCAATAAATGAAGTATATGGAGCTTGGATAAACCCTAGATTCGAACTTGAAGTTGGGAGGAATTTTGAGAGAGAATTAAATGTGTTGGAAGTGTAATGAATGAAGAGAGAGGCACAAAACCCATTTTAATCGAGTCTCGCCGTCGGCGATAATAACCTCGCAACTATGCCCTTGGCATAATCGCTGGGCATAGTCGCCCGCTTCGGGGCACTCATGGTACAACCTTCGCAAGTTTGCCCCACGATAGTGACCTTGGCAAACTCACCGGGCACTATAGCACAACCCGTATCGCGGCCTCCCTAATGCCGACGACCTTGACACCGCGAGAATGCCCGGGCATTCTCGCCCAGAAGCCCAAACCTCCCAAAATGTTTCAAATTCGATCCGATTCAGCTTAAGTTAAATAAATCCAACGATACAAGTATTTGTGCTCAGATAGGGAAGCTGAATATAGAACTCTAGACGATTATAAAAGTCTTAAGTAAGAATAACCATGTAACTCCATTTAAAGAATCGAAATAGATAACTTACGGAAAATTGGGGTGTTACAATCATCCCCAACTTGGAATCGATTTCGTCCTCGAAATCACACCGGAGTAAAAAGGTGGGGATATCTTCTCTTCATATCTTCCTCCGCCTCCCAAGTCACGTTGGTACCTCGATGATGTTTCCACTGAACCTTGACCATTGTGATCTCTTTGTGACGGATTTTGTCAGGATCGATTTCTTAACAAGAATAAAGTCTCAGAAACAATATCAAAGAAGTTGCGGAATAACACTTTGATATTCAATGTAACAGTAATCAAAACAATATATGATCAACAACTTGTAAACTTGTATTCAATTATCAAATCACAAGATTACACACTCAACCTCAATCTTGAAGAACAAGCTCTTTCAAGACGAATTCTACTTCTCTAGAATTAGGATCTATGCCTTGAGGTTGATTCTCTCTAAAACTTAGAATAAAAAATCTATTTTCAAAAGTTATCTCTAACTATTCTAAACAATACTATACATATACTGAATAAAAGATAATTACAATAAATAAAATATCTTCAGTATATCTTCCATGAATATCTTCAGCTTTCCATGTTTATCTTTAACCACGATCTCTTCATCATTATCTTCACATTATCTCTGAAGCAGCATTAACTTGGTCTTAGCAGCATTAACTACTAAGCAACACTAACCACTAGCAGTACTAACTAGCTAAGCAGTACTAACTTTGTTCAAGCAGCACTAACTTTGACTAGCAGTATTAATTCTACTAGCAGTAGTAATACTCAGCAGTATTAACTTTGAAGTCTTCTAGCAGTAGTAAATCTGAACTAGCAGCATTAACCATACTTGATAAATTCTTCAGTTCCCAACAATCTCCCCCTAACTTGACTTTTAGGAAGAGAAGTCAAGTTCTTCAAATGCTTCCAAAACCTTCATTGATCTACTCCAATGTTAGGATCCAGTCCCATACTCTGATTGATAGTTCTCTGAATTAGGTACTTTGCCATTTCTGAATTTGGTACACAACCCAGCTTCTTATTTAGCATGGCATGAAGCTTCAGACTTGTGTGATTGTAGACCCTATCCACCAAGTAATACTCCATGTGAAAAGTATCCAAGGATAATTCATAGACTCCACTCCTTTCATACAAAGTCCATCCTCTGACAGCTTCAAACACATCTCTGATTAAATGCTTTACTACTTCTGGATTGAACAACATGCACAAATACTCCATAACCAGCTTCACAATTGGTAACCCTGGAGCTTTCAACTGATCTGCATGTACTTTCATACCAACTTCAAACATTTCTTCCAAATCAGATCTTGAACATTCTCTGACAATTTTGTTCCAAGTGCTGTAGACTTCATACTTCTCATCCTTTCTTTTTAATCTGATATACTCCTTGCCATCCACCTCCATAGTATCCCAATGGACAACTTCAGGAGGTTTGAATCCAACAGGTTCAGCTGAGATAGGCTTTGGAATTTTATCCATTATCACCATGTACATGTTTATATTTGAACTCTGTGGTACTTCTTCCTGAGTTTCAGCTTTCTTTTCTTCTTCTACTCTAGGCTTCTTGTCAACTTTCTTTCTGTTTGCCATCATCTTAGTTCTCTTCAGTATTCTTTGCCCTTGCCCTATAGTAGCTTCCTTCTTCTTTTCTTCCTTTGTCCTTTCTTCTGATCTAGGACCTTTAGAAGCAATAGACTTAACTCTTTTTATCTTCTTGATCTTCTGAGCTAGAGTCTCTTCTTCCTTAATCTCTGCCTTTTTCCTTTGTTGGAGTTCCCTCTTCACTTTCAGGGAAGGGTTTATTGATATTCACATCATGCCTCTCCTTAGCTTTCTTTTCAAACTCCACTCTGTCCTTTTCATTATTCTTCAGCTTTCCCATTTCTTTCTCATATAGTCCCTTGACTTGATCAAAAGTCATCTTTATGAACATTTCTTTCTTCACACCAATTGCACTCCTCAAGAAAGTTATCATCTTGTTCCTTTCCTGAGTTGCAAGGTAAGTTTGTGAAGGTCTTCTCTTCTTTGCACTTGATCTGACCATCATAGCCTTTCTCAAGCTTATTGTTCTTTGCTTAGCTTTCTCTGTTTCCAACCCTTTCTGAAATGCTTCATTTAGTTCATTGGCTAGTGCTCTGGCTATCTCTCTGTCTTTCTCAACCTGCTCTTTCTCTGCTTGATCTAACTCTTCTTGCAGTTTCTTGGCTAATGCTTCATCTGATTCAATCATCTTTTGCTTTTTGGTTGGTTGATCAGTTTCTATCATCTTTTCTTTCCCTTTTCTTTTTACATCTGCAGCCATGTCTTTCTTTTCTGATTCCTTTGATCCCCCTTCATTTATGACCACTCCCTTTGCTTTGGGAGTGTCATTCTTTGCTTTTACCAGCATCTCTGCTACTTCAACCTCTTCAGATGTTAATCCTGTTACTGCTGCTTGTGTAGTTTCAGCAACACTAATAGTTTCTGCTGCTACCTTTTCTTCAACAAATTCATCCCTTTCTTCAACAAACTCCCCCTCAATCTGTTGATCTATTTGTTCTGAGCTTGAATTCTCCCCCTTTTTGGAAGCATTTTCCTCCTTATTTTTGTTTGCCCCATTTCTCCTCCTTAGAACAAACTGCTTGAATTGCTTGAGTTTGGAAATCTGCTCTTGTTGGGAGATGACCACTTGCTGCAATTCTTTAATTTCCTTTCCTTGATTAACCACATCAACATTGATGTTGGCTAATGCTTTAATCAATTCCCAGTAAGTATATCTATCCTCACCTTCTTTAGGTGTTTTACCCACCCTTGAAGGATCCTTGGAATGTTTTGCCAACAATTCATCAGTTTCAGTTCTGTCCTCACCCTTTTTGGATGTTTTGCCCATCCTTGAGGGATCCTTGGATCTTTTAGTAGTGGCCTTCTGCCTAGCAGAAGCACCAACTACCCCCTTGGTTTCTTGGCACCGGGGTCCTTTGGTTGATTTCTCACCCAAAGTTGCCATGGGGAAGGTCTTAGAGATGTTACCACTGGCCTTCTCTATGCTAGCAGAAGTAGTGGCAGCCTTCTCACCCATATGCTCATCCATCTCCTTTGAGAGCACCTCCTCAGGGTTGGGAGACACCCTAGTGGATTCCCTTTGGATATTCTCTACTGGAGAATGCTCCAAGAGAGGGCTTTGAGGCTCTTGGTTAATAGTAGGTACACCAAGGGAAGGAGCCTTGTGTACCTTTCTCTTGACATAAGTCTTGGATATTATAGGAGTGGGTTTAGCAGCAAAGGACTGAGGGAAAATTTGAGAGAAGGAAGGTTGGGATTGGCTAGCAGTGGGATGGTCTAATGGGGGCCTTGACCCTGCTGCCATACCTTCTTCAGTGTGGGACACCACCATCATTGTAGAGAACAATGGGGTGTCAACTCCTTCCGAGTCCCCAGCAGATCTTCTCATATTTGAGAAAACTTTGCCTTTAGGGGGTTTAGGTACATATACCCCATCAAAATGAGGCATATCCATCAATTCGTGGGTGATAACTTCTTGGACAAACCTGGGGTACATATAAAAACTCTTTTTACTTCCCAGATTTGAGACAAGATCATTAAAAATCATTTGAGAAAAATTGTACCTTCTGGCAGTGGCCAAACAGACCAAAGCATAAGCAATGGGACTGCTGAACTCACTCCATCCGGTAGTCTTTTTAGAAATGCAGTGCATCAAGGTATGAACAAGAAAACGCCATTGGGGGTGAGAATTTAGCTTTTGAGAACTTAAAAACACCCAATGGGCCTCCATACCCCATTCTTAAAAGAGTAGAAAACAGTTCATCATTAGAGATAGAAGTTATACCAGAGGCATCGTCTAGACGTAGACTGATGCGAATTACCTCTTCAGTAACTGTCAATGGCTTGCCGCACACCTTTGTCTTGATCATTTGCACACCATTTTCAGTAACAATGGTGGCATGTGCCCAGAATTGCCTTTGATGCTCGATAAAGATGGATGGCGAGACAGTGAGAGCATGAGCAATGTGGGTTGTCTTGAGGAAATCCACAATCTGGTGGAAACCAGCGGTCTGTTTGGGCTTCTGTAGCATCGCGATTTCATTGTGCTCATCAATGAACGCCATGGATGCCATTGAACTTGAAGGTTCTTGCCTAAAAACTTGGAACTTGAGAGAGAAAGGGTTTAGAGCGCAAGTGAACAGTATGCAAAGAGTCGTTATGAACTTTTAGGCGGGCAAAGGGTATTTATAGTATTCGAGACATAAGCAATACTAACCTAGAGCAGTATTAACTAATAAGCAGTATTAACCGCAAGCAGTACTAACTACTAGCAGTATTAACCGCAAGCAGTACTAACTACTAGCAGTATTAATCGCAAGCAGTACTAACAACTAGCAGTATTAACTGCGAGCAGTATTAACCTCTAGCAGTATTAACTAACTAGCAGTATTAACTGAGAGCAGTATTAACCTCTAGCAGTATTAACTAACTAGCAGTATTAACTGAGAGCAGTACTAACCTCTAGCAGTATTAACTAACTAGCAGTATTAACTGAGAGCAGTATTAACTACTAGCAGTATTAACTGCGAGCAGTAGTAACCACTAGCAGTATTAACTAACTACCAGTATTAACTGAGAGCAATATTAACTACTAGCAGTATTAACTAACTAGCAGTATTAACTGAGAGCAGTATTAACTACTAACAGTATTAACTGCGAGCAGTATTAACCACTAGCAGTATTAACTGTGCACTGGCAGTATTAAAACTGTACCGGCAGTATTAACCATACTTACTCTTTTAAGCTTGTGATACACTGAGTGCTGCTATACTTATCCTGAAAAAGAAGATTAGTAACACCAAGAATAAACAATATACAGGTATGTAACCACTTTTTGAGAAGGGGCTTATTTATAGTTGATCATTCCCACACTTGTTACCAAGAAAGTGAATCTACCCACATCAAAAGCTTTGGTGAATAGATCAGCAAACTGGTTATCAGTGTGAACTTTTACAACTTGAATAAGTTTCTTTTCATTACAGTCTCTTATGAAGTGATACCTTATCTCAATGTGCTTTGTCTTTGAGTGCTTGACAGGATTATTCACAATGCTAATAGCACTGCTATTATCAATAAAAATTGGAGTGTGTAGAAAGGTTACCCCATAGTCCAGCATTTGATTCTGAATCCATAAGACTTGAGAATAGCAACTTGCAGCTGCTATGTACTCTGCCTCTGTTGTAGATGTAGACACTGTGGTTTGTTTCTTGCACTGCCATGAAACTAGTCTTGCACCTAAGAACTGACATCCTCCAGAAGTAGTTTTTCTGTCCAAGTTTGCTCCACCTAGATCACTGTCTGAGTATGCAAGTAGGTCAAAGGATGAGTCATGAGGATACCAAAGTCCCAATCTGGGTTGCCCTTTAAGATATCTGAATATCCTCTTAACAGCTTGATAGTGAGATTGCTTTGGCCTAACTTGGAATCTTGCACATACACAGACTGGAAACATTATATCTGGCCTAGAGGCTGTAAGATACATGAGAGAACCAATCATGGATCTATAATGATGAACATCCATATCCTCCCCCTCAAGATCTGCTGTTATCTGCTTGTGTGTCTCCATAGGTGTGCTGGCAGGTTTTGAATCTAAGAAACCAAACTTGGTTAGAATGTCCTGCACATACTTGGACTGACAGATAAAGATTCCATCTGACTTCTGTTGAACTTGGAGTCCAAGGAAAAAAGTAAGTTCCCCCATGGAACTCATTTTGAACCTTTGATGCATTAGTTCCTCAAACTCCTTGCACATGTTGTCTCTTGTAGATCCAAAGATGATATCATTAACATAGATTTGGACCAGCAAGATATCCTTCTTCTTTCTCTTGATGAATAAAGTCTTATCAATAACTCCTCTTTCAAATCCATTTTCCAAGAGATAGGATGACAGGGTGTCATACCATGCTCTTGGAGCTTGATGCAGTCCATAAAGTGTTTTCTTCAATTTGTATACCCTATCTGGATAGCTTGGGTTTTCAAACCCTGGTGGTTGACAGACATATACTTCTTCTTCAATTGAGCCATAAAGAAATGCACTTTTCACATCCATTTGATAGACTTTGAATTTCATATAAGAAACATAAGCCAGGAATAATCTAATTGCTTCTATCCTGGCCACAGGTGCAAATACTTCATCATAGTCTATTTCCTCTTCTTGTGTATACCCTTGAGCCACCAGCCTTGCTTTATTCCTTATCACTATACCTCTTTCATCTCTCTTATTCCTGAAGACCCATTTTGTTCCTATTGCTCTTTGGCCTTTAGGAAGGTCTACCAGATCCCAAACATCTTGCAGCTTGAACTGCAGTAGCTCTTCTTGCATGGCTTCTATCCAACTGGACTCTTTCATAGCATCATGTGCCTTTTTAGGCTCAAGTTGGGATAAAAAGCAAGATAGCACTGTATGCTGTTGGTCTTGCATTTCTTGAAGCCTACTTTGATTTCTAGTCATCATAGGAGAAGATATATCTCCTATTACCAGTTGTGGAGGATGATTCTTTTGAATTCTGGTGTGATGACTAGGTTCTTCATTAAGTCCCACCTCTAGATTAGAGTCATTCAAGTCAACTGAGTTGTTTTCAGCAGCTACTTCTGGTTCTTGATTTTCTTGATTCTCCTCATGCCTACTTTCTTCTTCACTCTGATTTGGTCCAGTAGATGGTTCATTTTCACATAGGTCCACTGTTGGTATGGGAAAGATCACAGATTGAGGTATATTGTCTTGAACTTGTATAGTCCCTGATCCTCCACTCCCTGAACCTGCATAATCATCACTACTGAAACCAAAGGAGTTAGTTAGTGAATCAATGTCAAATAGCCACTGAGGACCAGACCTAATTGGATTTGGTGTGTTCTCATTGCATTTGACATTGTCACTTTCTTCAATTATTCTAGAAGAAGAGTTAAAAACTCTGTAAGCCTTACTCTGAGATGAGTAACCAACAAGAAATCCATCATCTGCTTTGCTATCAAACTTACCTAAGTGAGATTTGGTATTGAGAATAGTACAAGGACACCCAAATGGTTTGAAAAATCCAATAAAAGGTTTTCTTTTATTTAAAAGCTCATATGGGGTCTTGTTCTTTGGCTTGACCACTAGAACTCTGTTTTGGACATAACAAGCAGTATTAACTGCTTCAGCCCAGAAGGTAATTGGCAGTTTTGAATCAGCCAACAGAGATCTAGCAGCCTCTATTAGTGTCCTATTTCTCCTCTCAGCAACTCCATTCTGTTGAGGAGTCCTAGGGGCACTGTTATTCCCAGATATTCAAGTTCTAATCACTAACAAGTAATCAAGATGAGAATCTAAATTCATATGTCATTGATCTCAATCACAAGATTACAAACTAAACTTTCTCTCTCTACTTTCTCACACTAGAATGATATTCAATAGCTTCTTCTCTAATCTGCCCTTTCTCTCTAATTTGTGTACTACTTCTTACAAAGACAAGGATACAAGGTATTTATACCTCACATCAATTACAAGGAAACAAATACAAATAATATTGATTTTGACTTTATTACAAATAGACTTTGACTTTTGATGAAAGTTGACTTTTCCAGCTTTGACTTCTTTATCTTTTATCTTCAATCTTTATGATCTTGAATCCAACATATTTGTGCTCTAACAATCTCCCCCTTTGGATCAAGATCATTACTAAAAGATTTAGCAATGCGATCTTCTCTTTGATTAAGCTCGATTGAATAAACTCCCCCTTTGATCAATCTGTATCTTCTCTTAAAATCTCCCCTTTTGATACAAACATAACTTTCTCAACCAACTTTCATACTCCCCTTATTTGTATGAAATCTTTACAATCTCCCCTTCTCTGATAAGCACAATATCTTCAAAAACTTTCAGCAATCTTCCCAATGTCTGATCATCAAAAATAGCAACAATCTTTCCCAAGGTTGTACACAAACCTTTTTCAGACTTGAAAAGAAAAATATCTTAAGATTTTCAGATTTAGCATACTTTGCTCCAGAAAATTATCTTCAACAAACTGAAATCTTTCATCTTTCAACAATCTTTAATAATTCTCCCATATCTTGAATTTCGGACATTTCTTCAAACTTTTCAACCAACATTTCTTGATTTGAACTCTTCTCCCCCTTTTTGATGAATTGAGCATCAACATCATCAAAACTTTCATCAAGAAATGTCTTTGACCATTCTGATCTGACCAAGAGCCTCTGATTAATTACCAATTCGAACAATGTATTCATCCAGATCTTTTCAAATCTAGACAAAATAGAAACGTGTAACTCCTGAATCAACAAATGAATCAGTTAAAATGCCTGTCAGTAACACGAAGTCACTGTGTGTAACAAATACACATTAGAAAGGAGCTTTTTGATGTTCACTCCCCCAGGGCTTCCATCCAATCATCGAAATACCACAAAGGCAATTTCTATGAATGTTATGACAAAGAAACAAATTCTTTGTGTGCTCATGCAAGTGTAGAAAGAATTAAGCACGATGATTGCTTTTATAAGGCTCAACATAGTGTAAACCACTGAGACAACAGTAGATAAACACAGACTCTAAGTGCATGATTAAAGTGCGAAGGTGGGGCAGACTTCCTTCTTTTTCAATATCCAGATTTTCCAAATGAAAATCAGATAGATTATATGCTGCGTCCCCAGAAAAATATGAAACATTTTCTTTTTAAGAAGAAAATGAGTAGTTGGTGGGGTTTAAGAAAGAGTTGGCATGGGCTATTTGCCTGTTTCAATAACGTTCACCAAAGAATTGTGAAACGCTAGTAATGTGGCTGCCCGGCTCAGAAAGTAGTTGGTGCAGAGTTTGATATTCTTTTACTCTGATCTCTCACCCTCTTTCTTTTTAATCAATAAGCTCACTACTAACCAAACTCTCTTTTCCATTTTACCTCAGCACACCCACACTCATTTCTTTTGACTCCTCACACTCAATCACTAAGGGATTAACTTCATGGGTAGGAAACACTGGTTAACGTGAATCCATAGAAGTTCAGTTAAGTCCTAGCACAAAGAACCCAAGTTTCCTAAAAAGCATAAGTTGCTTAAATGGTTTAACTATATCAGTTAAAGCTCAGATACAAATGTCAGATGAATGTATGCTCATAAAATATAATCATGAAAATTTGAGCATTTTAAAAACATTGAAGTAGTTTCAAACAAGTAAATTGAATGAATGAACATGAATGCAAGAAACTTGTTTGAAAATCTGACATTGTATAAAATGATCAGAAATAAATGATATAGCAATTAAAGCTTATGGTCAAGAATAATTGATATTTGTCTATACGAAACAAGATATAGACATTCTTGAAATGACGTTTCGAAATGAAATATCGCTCAAAATTCTTTGAATACAAGCGGAGTGTCTTACCATCGAATAAAAACTATTTCAATTTTGAGACATGGTAAGAACATGTTGAACAAAGATTCAAACCGGTGTGTGTGAATACTTGAAAGTATATAGAAAAGACAATACGCAAGTAATTATCTTTGGAAAACACACGGTTTGTTTATCAATTAAGCACAAAAATTAAAATGAAAACATTTAAAATCACACTTCCAAATTATAAAATCTGTTTAAGAATCGGGAAGTGGTTTGAACATTTAAGAACATGTTTTCTATATCTGAAAGTTGTCCTTCTTTCAGATATATTTGAGATTAAGATGAGAAATTTACCATTTCGCTTCAGTCTTAAATCTCAGAAAGTCAGCTGTAGTCATGTAGATATGATCGTGTCAGCTTCTCTCATCCTGTAAGTCTCAAAGTCTAGTCAAAATCAATTTTATTCACCGAAAATAAAAGACATAAAGCAATAAAAATTTTAAAGTACGAGTTCTGATCTGAAATAATCAGAAATCATAATCCTTTTACTCCCCCTGAAATTATGCATCTAAAATATGTCAGTTATAAAGCACATGATAGAGATCTACAACTCCTTTTGGAATGTAGTTCATCATATCTGTCGGATGCAAAAATTTCAGAAAAATATGTACTCCCCCCTTGAAGGTTGATATCCTCGTTGAAGTATTGGAGTACAATATCTTATATCAGCCCGGGAGTATTTTTCTCTTTCAGCATTGAAGTCCGGGTCCTGAACTGTAGTATTCAGAAGCCACACTCCTTATCATTGAGGTACGGGTTCTAAGTTGTTATACTTAAAAGCCTTGTTCTTGACATTGAGATGCGGGTCTTGAACTGTGTTATTCAAGAGCCATCGTTCTCTTACTCCCCCTTGACTTGTGGTGCCTGCAACATAGAATCAATCGTCGGTTTTGGTACCCACTGGTATTTGGGTCCATGTGTGTTAGTTGCAGTTCGAATGGGAGTAACTGAATAAGAACCATACCAGTAATGATCACTAGCTTTATGAACAAAATCATATGTATGACAGTAAGAACAATACCTTTTCTTAGATAACCTGAACATTTGATCTCTCGAGTAAGCAAGATCAGGTTTACCTTTCAGCACTTTGTTCTTCTTTGCATTTGATGCAGATATAAATGATTTGTTTTCTTTCTTCTTTCCTTTCTTTTCTTCCTTTTTCTCATCATTTTTCTCATCATCATCCACTGGTTTCACTTTCCATACCAGTTTCTCTTCTTGATATTTTCTTCTTCTTCTTTGTATACGCGAACCATCTATATGTTGATCATAGAAAATATTAGAAGTACGAATCTGATTGAATGAATTGACTAACCTTCTTGAAGAAACAGGTTTCATGTGTGAGCTTGAGGCTGTCTTTTTAAAATCAGCTGAATTATTTCGAGGTGTGTGGATTTGTGACTCTGGAGTCGTCTGCTCAGTCACCACCACCTTTGAAACAATCTTTTCAAACTCTTTAATCTTTGAAGCGAAATTGTCTCTTTCTTTTACAAGAAGATCAATCTTTGTCTTGAATTCAGACTTCGTTTGTTGCTCTATAAGCGCATTCTCAGATAGTTCAGATAACTTTGCAGTTAATTTCCTTATCTCAGTCTCAAAAATAATTCTTTCTTCTTCAAAATCCTTTTCCACATTCTTTCTTCCATCAGATATCTCTTTAAAAAATCCAACATTCTTCTGCTCAATCTCCTTTTTATCCTTTGCAAACTTTTCTCTTTCAATAATGATCACTTTCTCAAAATCAGAGATTTGTTGAGAAAGTTTAACGCATTTAAGCTCAACCGTCTTCTTCTCGTCAGCACATTTTCTGGAAAAATCGGAGAATTTCTTTGCAAATGATGTCTTTTCAGTCTCAAAATCAGATCTTTCTTTGACCATCTTTTTCTCCAGATCAGATATTTTCATTTGAAGTTCAGCATTAGCATCTTCCAGACTCTTAATTATCTCTTCATAACTTTCAATAGATACTTGTTTCTGGATTTGAATAATCTGATTTTCCCAGTCAAAGATTTTATTTTTCAGCTCTGTATTCTCAATTTCCAGACTCAGTATTTTCTCATTATTCAGTCCAGAAGTCTGTTTCAGAAGATCTTCATTTATCTTCTTCAAGACATTAACTTCTTCTCTCAGTAGCTTCCTTTTATCATTAAATCGTTTTGACCTCTTTTTGTAATAATCAACGAAGGAAGTAAGACTTTGATTCTCCATTTTGAGCTCTTCAATCTTCTTTTCATCATCATCAGAAAAATATCCCATCTTGAATACCTGTCACAAAAAGAACTTGACAAAAATGATCGTTAATCCAATATGAAATCACAAGAAAAATACAAAAAACTTAAAAAAAAAATCAGAGATTTTGATCACAGAAAGAACTTTTGTCCCCCTTCAAGGCCATATTACAGTTTTGAAAAATTCGAATTTTTTTTTTGACTAAGTGTCAGAACTCGCAAGTTACTATTGAACTCGCAAGCCCTAAAACTCGCAGACTGAAGAACTCGCAGACTAAGACTTGCGCGTTCTATAAATTCTCAACCAAACGCCCAGACAAACTCGCAAGCAAACTCGCAAGAAAACTCGCAGATATTTGCGCGTTTTGAGAAACTTGCAAGCAAATACGCAGATCAAACTCGCAGATCAAACTCGTAAGCGCCTAAACTCGATAACCACTGTTCACACTAGAACTCGCTAACTGTGATGTGCGCGTTTCCCAAACTCGCAGATCAAAGTTTGCGCGTTTGAACTAAACTCGCTAGCCACTCTTGCGCGTTTCAACACTTAGAATTATTTTTTCTGAATTTTCAAATTCGCAGGTCGATAAACTCGCTAATAACTATTCCTCTGAAACTCGCTAGCTAAAGAACTCGCAAATCACTATTTCTCTGAAACTCGCTAGCTTCAATTAGCGAGTTTGTAGAACTCGCTAGCCACTACTAGCGTGTTTCCTTTGAACTCGCAGATAACCTTGCGCGTTTCAGACCAAATTCTTCCTTCGACTTGCGCGTTCTTGCGGATGAACCTTGCGTGTTTGAACGATGAACTTGCGCGTTCTGGAGATCTAGCGCGTTCTTCAGAAAGTCGACCCAAAAATTGATTTTTCCATCTGTTTTCGATCCAAACTTTGTCCAAATGTCTTGAAACTTTGCAGAAATGATCGATTACAATACTAGAACATATTACAATGCAAGAATTTCAAAAACAAACACAAAATGATACACTTTGGATCGATTTACAGTGCATGTTAACTCGTGAACAAAAACATCAACAAAAATTCGAAATTTAAGAAAATTACAGTGCAATTGACAAAACAAATCATACAAACATGATCGACTATACTATATAAACATACTCTGATCGATTTCAACTCATAAATTGCACAAAAACTCGAAATCAATTTGAACTTCGATGAACAGTAACCATGAACAGTAAAAACGAACTTTTCTTGATTTCTTGACTTGATCTCACTTTGGATCTGTTCTGATACCAATTGTTATTCCCAGATATTCAAGTTCTAATCACTAACAATTAATCAAGATGAGAATCTAAATTCATATGTCATTGATCTTAATCACAAGATTACAAACTAAACTTTCTCTCTCTACTTTCTCACACTAGAATGATATTCAATAGCTTCTTCTCTAATCTGCTCTCTCTCTCTCTCTCTAATTTGTGTACTACTTCTTACAAAGACAAGGATACAAGGTATTTATACCTCACATTAATTACAAGGAAACAAATACAAATAATATTGACTTTGACTTTATTACAAATAGACTTTGACTTTTGATGAAAGTTGACTTTTCCAGCTTTGACTTCTTGATCTTTTATCTTCAATCTTTATGATCTTCAATCCAACATATTTGTGCTCTAGCAGGCACTATATTGTCTCTCAATTCCTTTTTCTTCACAAAAGGTGTTTAGATCAAGATTTTTAAATTCTGTCCCATTATCTGATCTAATGACTTTTACTTTTTGATTAGTTTGGTTTTCAATTCTTAGGATAAAGGATTTGATCAGTCCACTTGTCTCATCCTTAGTCCTTAGAAAATATACTCAGGTAAATCTAGATTAATCATCAACAATAACCAAGCAGTAAGATTTCTTGCCTATACTCATAACATTGTAGGACCAAACAGATCCATATGCAATAACTGGAGACAAGAAGAAATTGTATTTATCTCTTTGGTCTTATGAGAAGTTTTGTGCTGTTTGCCTTTAAGACATGCAACACAATGATTATCACATGAAAATACTTTTGAAGGTAAACCTCTTACAAGGTTGTTTTTAACAAGTTTGTTCATTGTCTTGAAATTCATGTGACACATCCTTTTGTGCCAGAGAGAGGATTCATCCACAGAAGCTTTTGAAACAAGACAGTTCAGGGATGAATCACTATCAACATTGTCCATGTCTAAACAATAAACATTGTCCTTTCTTGGAGTTCTAAGTAGTATCATGCATTCATCAACTACTTTGAACCCTGGAGCAAGGATCATACACTCAGTATTTGTAAATAATATGCTATGTTGTTTGTCACAAACCTGTGATACACTTAACAGGTTGTACTTCAACTGATCAACATAGTAGACATCCTCAAATGTCATCTTACCTTTTGTAACATTACCTTTTCCACTTATTTTACCACCAGTAAGATTATCTCCAAAAGCAACATGTCCTCCATTGATATGCTTGAAATCCTGAAGGCATGACATGTTGCCTGTCTTGTGCCTAGAGCAACCACTATCAACATGCCATATGCTCTTTCCCTTGAGCTGTTGGTTGCCCTGCACATAAGATAAATCAGTTAGTATGTATTAGGAACCCAAGCCAAAGTGGTCTTGGGTACCCCTTTCTCATCAAAATACTTGCATTCTTTCTTGACAAGATTTTTAAACTTTGACTCCTCATTTCTGGAGTACTTTGTCACAATGATAGGCTTGGAAACATTTTTGCTAGAAGCAGTACTGGTTTTAGACGTACTAACTGCCTTAGCAGCACTTGCATGCTTAGCAGTACTAACCTTGTTAGAAGTAGTAACTGTGTTAGCAGCATTAACTGTGTTGGCAGTATTAACCTTTGAAGGGGTACTAACAGTATTAGCAGCATTAATATTTTCAGCAGTACTAACACTGGTAGCAGCAGTAATGCTTCCAGCAACACTATCCCTGTCAGCAGTATTAACAATTTTAGTGCTTCTAGGCAACCACATTTTAATACTTTCTTTTAAAACCTTTTTCCCTATGGGGCCTTTAGTTTCAACAGATTTCTTCATCACATGTTTCTTTCCAGCCTTCCTATAACCAACAGGTTTTTGCACAAATCTTTGAAGGTTCATTTGTTGGTTAATAGGGTTAAAGAAACAATACTTAGCCAAATGGTTTAACTTTCCACAAATAAAACAAGGTTTTGGTCTATTGATTTTACTCAAATCAATGCCTTGCTTTTGTGCCCATTGATTGTTCTAGTTTCTTTGATTTCCCCTTGGTTTATCATGTTTTTGGGGCTTAGATTTACTGCATGCACACTGCTTGCAAGGGATAGAGTTCACAACAGTGGTCTGCTTATAGTGAACCTTCTTGTTCTTTCCCTCAGTCTTCTCTATATCATTGGACTTGATCCAATGCTTTCCACATCCCTCATTGGTGATTATGTGGTTTTCTATAGAAATCTCACCACTTACAGTGTTGTCTTTATCTTTGACAACTTCTTTCTCAGTTTTATCCTTAACAACTACTTCATCTAAGGGATCTATCTCAGTGGCTCCCTTAGGTAGGTCCTTCCTATCCTTTGTTTCTAACAAATCTGAGCTAGGAGGGATGTAGTTGTTGTTATAGGGTGGTGGTGTGGTATTGTACCCTATTCCTCTTCTCAGTTTATCATGAATCTGAGTTTGTAGCAAAGAATCCATTGCTTTGGAAGCATTGGAAAACTTTTCTACATCTAGTTTGACTTTAGCTAGCTCTCCTCTTAGCTTTTCACTCTCTTCTTTGGATCTGGTCAGTTGAAGTTCTAAGTCATTCTTCTCCCACTTCCAGTAGTTTGTGTCATAAGAGTGTTGAAGCTCATTAGCTTGAAAACCCTTAATCTGCTCTTCAAATCTCTCAACAATCCTCACATAATCTTTGATGTCCTTTTCCAATCTCTTAAGGTCATCACTCATGTTTTGATTGTGATCCCTATACCTTTTAACAGTGTTAATGCAATTTGGAGAACAAAGATTGGAAGTTACCTCTGTTGAGAGATCAGACATCTCTGCCATAAGAGCTTGGTTTTGGATGGCCTCTTCAGCTTGATCACTCCAATCAAACCCCATGCCTTGTTGAGAGACAAGGGCTTGTGCAAAGTTTCTGTTATTATTGAAGCTTCCAGATTGAGCTTGTTGGTGGTTATTGTTTTGAGGCATTCCACTTCTGCATTCTCTAGCAAAGTGTCCCATCTGATGGCATTTATAGCATTCCACCTTTGACTTGTCAAAACCTGCTCCATCTTCTCTTCTTTGTGAGAAGTTGTTCCTTCCAGTTCTTTTGATGAACTTCTTGACTCTCATAGAGAGCATGGCCATCTGCCATTTAATGTCCATCTCTTCAAGATCATCTGGATGGAGTTGTTCCAAGTCATCATTAATGAGAGAAGAGTTTCCATGACTTGCCAGAAAGGCTTCAAATACAGTTTCATTGCCTTTCTCTTGATTTGCTCCATTGGCAGCACTAACTGATTCAGGGTTGGAAGTAGAATAAGTTGATGCTGAAAGGAGTGCAACATTGTGAACATACCCAGAAGGCCTCTTCTTAGCCTCTACCTCAGATTCAAAAACTCTTAGATCATTATATAGATCATCAAGTTCCTTTTCTTCCAGTTGATCATTCTGTCTAAAAGACACAGTATACATGGTCCATTCATCACTCAGGGACCTTAGAAACTTTATGTTCAGATCATCTTGATCAATTTGTACTCCCACTGTAGCAAGTTCACCAATAAGCTTGTTGAACCTGTCAAAAGTTTGAGTCATAGACTCATTCTTGGTTGACATAAAGTTCTCATATTGTTGCTTCAGAATAGCTTTCTGATTTCTCTTGGTACTTTTGGTACCTGAGAATCTCTTCTCTAGAGCATTCCAGAGCATCTCTGCATCAGTGCAGTTGCAGAACTGATGTTGATATTCATTGGGAATAGCCAAGAGCAAGGTGCTCAAGGCTTTCATCTCTGTCTGTCTAATCTTTCTTTCAGCATCAGTTTTTGGTGGAGTTCTCTTTCCATCTGCATCAATCTTTCCTGCTTCAGAAGGGCCATTCTCAATGATATCCCACATAGAATAGTCAGTGAGGAGTATGTACTGCTTGATTCTGATCTTCCACATATCAAATTCATTGGGTCTGAGCATTGGAACCTTTGAGACCAGAGTACTGTTTGATTCTGCAAAGTTTTCCATGATGAATGAATGGATATTTCTGAGAGAACAGGCTCTGATACCACTTGTCAGGATCAATTTCTTAACAAGAATAAAGTCTCAGAAACAATATCAAAGAAGTTGCGGAATAACACTTTGATATTCAATGTAACAGTAATCAAAACAATATATGATCAACAACTTGTAAACTTGTATTCAATTATCAAATCACAAGATTACACACTCAACCTCAATCTTGAAGAACAAGCTCTTTCAAGACGAATTCTACTTCTCTAGAATTATGATCTATGCCTTGAGGTTGATTCTCTCTAAAACTTAGAATAAAAAATCTATTTTCAAAAGTTATCTCTAACTATTCTAAACAATACTATACATATACTGAATAAAAGATAATTACAATAAATAAAATATCTTCAGTATATCTTCCATGAATATCTTCAACTTTCCATGTTTATCTTTAACCACGATCTCTTCATCATTATCTTCACATTATCTCTGAAGCAGCATTAACTTGGTTTTAGCAGCATTAACTACTAAGCAACACTAACCACTAGCAGTACTAACTAGCTAAGCAGTACTAACTTTGTTCAAGCAGCACTAACTTTGACTAGCAGTATTAATTCTACTAGCAGTAGTAATACTCAGCAGTATTAACTTTGAAGTCTTCTAGCAGTAGTAAATCTGAAATAGCAGCATTAACCATACTTGATAAATTCTTCAGTTCCCAACAGATTTTCTTGGACTTCCTTTCCAAAATTGCGTCGGGTTCCTTGATTCAACGATTACCCTCCTCCACTCTAATTTCCGAAAGGGGAATGACGCTTTCCTCTTCCGCCAAACATTTCTACAAGTAACATACGTGAAAGGTGTTGTGGATTCCATTCATCTCGGGTGGGAGCTCCAATTGGTAAGCTTGAAGCCCAACCCGTTTGATTATGGTGAATGGCCCAAGAAATCGAGGACTCAACTTTCCCCGTTTCCCGAACCGAATAATTCCTTTCCAAGGCGATATTTTGAGCATAACTCGGTCGCCCTCTTGTAATTCCACCGGTCGCCTTTTCTTATCGGCATAGCACTTCTGCCGGTCTTGAGCCGCTTTCAAGCGTTCCCGGATACCCTTAACCTTATCTGGGGTTTCTTGGACAATTTCAGGTCTAGCGAATTGTTTCTCACCCGCCTCCAACCAACAAACTGGAGTCCGGCATTTCCGGCCATACGATGCTGGAATGGTAACTGTTATTGTAGGCGAACTCTATTAAAGGCAAGTGTGAGTCCCAATTCCCGCCAAAGTCAATGACACATGACCTTAGCATATCCTCGAGTGTTTGAATGGTCCGCTCGCTCTGGCCATCGGTTTGGGGATGATAGGCAGTGCTCAACTTCACCCGAGTCCCCAACTCTTTCTGAAGGCCGTCCCAAAAGTTTGAGGTGAAACGGCTATCCCGATCCGATACAATCGACAATGGCACACCATGCCTCGAGACGACTTCGTCGATGTAAAGTTTGGCCAATTTATCCATCGGAAGGGTCTCTCTCATAGCAAGGAAATGGGCACTCTTGGTGAGGCGGTCCACCACTACCCAAATTGTATCGTGCCCTCTCAGGGTCTTTGGTAACTTGGTTACAAAATCCATGGTGATATGTTCTCATTTCCATTCCGGTATTTCCAAGGATTGGAGGCTCCTGTAAGGTCGTTGATGTTCGGCCTTGACTTGAAGGCACGTCACACAACGTTCCACGTACCTTGCCATGTCTAGATTCATGACGGTCCACTAATAATTAAGCTTCAAGTCACGATACATCTTCGTACTTCCCGGGTGGATGAAATACTTAGACTTGTGGGCGTCTTCAAGAAGTAATTCACGATTTCCTCCAATCTGGGCACCCAAATACGCCCTTCGAAAAGCTTCACCCCTCGACTATCTTCGGTTAAAAGCAAATGTTGTTTCACCATCACTTCACTTTTAAGATTCTCTTCCCGAAGAGCTTCCGACTGTGATATTTTGATCTTCTCAATCAGACTTGACACTAGGTCAATTCGAGCGAGAGGAACTTGCAGGCTGCCACTATACTCTTTTCTACTCAAGGCATCCGCCACCACGTTGGCTTTGCCAGGGTGGTATAGTAGATCACAGTCATAATCTTTTAAGAGTTCCAACCACCTCCTCTGCCTCATATTCAACTCTTTCTGATCGAAGATATGTTTTAGACTCTTGTGATCGGTATAGAGGGTGCACTTGGTGCCATAGAGATAGTGCCGCCAAAGCTTTAATGCAAAAACCACTGCCGCCAACTCTAGATCATGGGTGGGGTAGTTCTTCTCATGAATTTTGAGTTGTTATGATGCATAGGTTATCACCTTTCCTTGTTGCATCAACACACATCCCAACCCATTTTCGAGGCATCGCTATAAACCACGAAGTCCTCAGTTCCCTCGGGTAGCGATAGAATCGGTGCTTCGCACAACTTCTTTTGGAGGGTGCGAAAGGCCTTCTCCTGAACGTCCGTCCACACAAACTTCACATTCTTCTTGGTAAGAGCGGTTAAAGACGAGGCGATTTTTGAGAAATCTTGGATGAATCGCCGGTAGTAACCCGCTAGTCCCAAGAAGCTTCGAATTTCGGACGGGCTCTTTGGAGGTTCCCAATTCATCATGGCTTCGATTTTTGAAGGGTCTACCTTCACTCCTTCTTGAGTGACGAGGTGCCCCAAGAACTGAACCTCCTTTATCCAGAAATCACACTTCGAGAACTTGGCATAAAGTTGTTCTTTTTCCAGCACTTCGCGAAGGTGGTGTTCATGTTCGATCTCATCCTTAGAATAAACGAGGATGTCGTCGATGAAAACTATTACCGACTTGTCAAGAAATGGTCGGCATACCCGATTCATCAAGTCCATAAACACCGCCGGTGCGTTAGTTAACCCGAAAGGCATGACCAGAAATTCGTAATTCCCGTAACGGGTTCTGAATGCTGTCTTCGGCACGTCTTCATTTCTCACTTTCACCTGATGGTACCCGGATCGAAGATCGATTTTCGAGAAACAACCCGCTCCTTGCAGTTGGTCAAATAAATCGTCGATCCTCGGAAGGGGGTACTTGTTTTTCACGGTCACCTTGTTCAACTCCCGATAGTTGATGCACATCCTCATCGTGCCATCCTTCTTCTTGACGAATAAGACCGGCGCTCCTCACGGAGAGGAACTCGGCCTTACAAATCCTTTTTCAAGGAGATCTTGGAGTTGCAGTAACATTTCTTGCATTTCAGAAGGAGCCCAACGGTAGGGAGCTCTAGCAATTGGAGCTGCTCCCGGGACAAGATCTATCCAGAACTCCACTTGTCTCTTCGGTGGCAAACTGGGTAAATCGTCCAGAAAGACGTCCGGAAATTCTCGAACTACCCTCACGTCCTCCAGTTTCTTCTTCTCGAGCTTGGCATTCAACAGGTAGGCTAAGAAGGAGGAACATCCTTTAACTAGACACCTACGTGCTTTGGCCATGGAGATGATGGGTAGGTCGCCCTTCTTTCTTTCGCCATAGACGACTACGCTGGTCCCATCCACAGATGGAATTTTGATTAGTTTCTTGGCACACAAAATTTCCGCTTGGTTCTCGGCTAACCAATCCATTCCGACCACAACATCGAATCCTCCAATGGTCATGGGCATGAGGTTGATAGAGAAATTCTTCCCTCCTAACTCCAAGGTACAATCTCGCAATACCTCGTGAACTACTACTTGACAACCATTTGCTATCTCAACAACTAGCGCATCCACTAACTTACTAGTGATCATAGAGTGGTGTTGGCAAAAAGAGTTCGACACAAAAGAAAAACTAGCACCGGAGTCAAACAATATGCGAGCGGGTATAGAGTTGACAAGAAACGTACCCGGAACAACATCCGGTGAAGCCTTCGCCTCATCGGAGGTCATTTGAAATCCTCTTCCCAACGCCTTCGGAGGGTTCTCCCTCCTTCCTGGAGGGCCTCCCGTCTTCAACTTTGGACACTCGTTTCGAACGTGGCCCGACTCTTTGCACTCATAGCATACTATTCCCCGAATGGGGCAATTTTAACGGATGTGCCCCGACTTAACACACTTGAAACAATTCACTCCGGAGTTGTTGCACGGGCCGAAGTGTTTGCTTTTGCACTTGGGGCACCACCTAGCCTCCCACCTTGGCTCTGTTCCTCTGTTGGAGTTGTTATTGAAAGTTCTTGGCTTTTTGGAGTTCATAGGATTGCTTTCCCATTTTCTTTTTTCGATAGTCCCGACCCTTTCCTTGTGACTCTGAGCATAAATGTCCTCCATCACTTTGGCCTCTTCAATGGCCTCACGAAGGGTAGCGGGTTTGGCGTTACGAACCATGGACATCATGTCCGCTGGCAACCCCTTCAGGTATGCTTTCACCTTGTCGCTCTCAGTTGGTGCCGCTTGCCCCACTAGATCAAGCTTCTCTACGAATTTCCTTGAGTAATCCCTCACCGACATGTTACCTTTCTTGAGGGCTCGGAATTCATCGATGATCCGATCCATCGCTCTCTCATTACAATACTCATCCATCAGTTTCTTCTTGAATGCTCCCCATGACAACTGAGCAAGAACCGTTGCATCAAGAGTGGAACTAGTGACGCTCTACCATCGATTTGCAGGGCCCCTCAGCAAATGGGAAGCAAATCGCACCTTCTGATCCTCCCCGCACTCGCTGGAACCAAAAGCTTACTCAACAGTCTGAATCTAGTTCACACACTCAATTGGGTCATCAGATCCCGAAAACTCGGGGGGCTTGATACAGAGAAAGGTTTTGTAGGAGCAACCCTTTCCGCCCCTAGGAGCACCGACAACTGCATGCTCTTCCATCCTAACCCTATTTCCAGTGCCACCCGAGCCGACCACTGCATTCTCGACAACCACCTCCGGTCTCCTGAGACTAGCATCTCTGTCCTCCAACATTTTCAGGAAAGCTTCCTGCTGCTTTTCCATAGCCGATGTCACCATCTGCATGACACTGGCCATCATATCGCCTGATGGATTCGCTTCTCAAACAACCGGGTCTGTGGGTGCTAACTCTACTCTGGGCACCCGCTCCACCATTCCCGTGAATATAGGAGGCATGCCTGGGGGAACCACAGTTGTTACCCTCACCACCGGATTCCGTTCGAGCGAGCTATCGTCACGCAAATCTCCGTCGGTCAGCGGTCGACTGCGTGTGTTTACCATACTGGAGTAATGGCTGCCACACAAGCACGAGAAAGAGTAAGGAAGGAATTAACTGAAACAAACATGCAAAACGTACTACTACGTCCACCAATTGTCATAATATTAGCAAATCAAGTATACTTACGTAAAATATCCTCATAATAACATTAGCTAAGTGAGATTATGAACATATAACACATAAGGATTCTTGTTAGTCACACAACATTCGTAAAAAAATCATTCATAGACAGATTCCATGATGTTTATACCCAAAGTATGGTTACAACAAGAACTTGCCATTTAATCTTCCAAAAACTCAAGAAATATTAAAACCCTTGATTTTAGGTTTTTCAAGTAGAATCCATACTATGTTAAGTCATTAATCCACATTTCTTTTTAATTTCCACCAAGTGTCTAAAAACCTAAATTTTGACCTAGAATGGTCCAAATCTTCTCAAATCATAAATGTTCAAGGAAACCTTAAAAAGATTAAGACAATCATATTTTAGCACATATAAAAGTTCAGAAATGAAGGATGAACTCACAATGTAGGTTTTGTTAAAAACCTAGTAAACCCTAGAATGAGGAGGATGGATGATTGGAGCTTGGATTGAGACTTTAAGAACCTTTCAATTAGAGTAATAAGAACCCTTTGGAGCAGAGGAAATCGCTAAACAAGGTCTGGAAAATGAGGTGTTTATGCACAAAACGTAGCTAGGCATTAAATACCCGATCTGACACCTGCAACCTTGCCCAGGCGATAATGACATTGTTACTATCGTAGGGCATAATCGCCCTATGTGTACCGCGTGCCACGACGATTATGCATGTGTCATTATCGCAGACCATAGTCGCGTCGGGTGTACCCTAGGACCCCCAAACCCGGGGATTGTGAGACGACGATAGTGCCAGTGTCACTCTCGCGGGTCATAGTCACACTGATCCCACCGAATCCCGAAAAGTGACTTTTCTCGCCCCAACGCTAAGAAGGACAAATGGCATAACATATCTTAATTGCCAAAATAACAATTAGGGTTGACAAGGGAAATAAGGTTAACTTTTCTTATCGAATTTCAGAGTGTTACAACATATTCCAGGAAGAAATCACACAGATGTGCTATTGAACAATATATGTGAGGTGTTCACTACGCAATTTATGGAAGGGAGAGACAAACCAATAGTGACAATATTGGAGTATATACGTGCATCCTTAATGAAGAGGCTAGTTACTATTTTAAAGGTAATTGATGAATATGATGGACCTCTTACACCTACTACAACCAAAATGTTGGAATCTATCAAGAAAGAGGTTATACATTACAATGTACGTTGGGTTGGAGAGAAAAAAATATCAGGTTAGTGGGCCTCGGTCAGACTAGTGTATTGTTGACATGCATGGAAAATGTGTTCCTAGGCACTAGGAATCGACAGGCATTCCATGCAATCATGCTTGTGCAACCATCTGGGATATGCAAAGTAATAGGATGGAAGTGGGCATCCCTGAAACTTTGGTATACCCCACATATTGGTTGGAAATTTAGAAAATAATGTATGCTTTCAAAATTTATCCAATTAATGGAAGAGAGATGTGAGATATGATTGATTTTCCAACAAAACTTATTCCTCTTACTCATCATACCCAAATTGGTAGACCAAGGAAAAGACAAAGGAAAATTGTAGAAGAGGTGGCTCAAGATGGAAAAAAGATACGAAGGGCTGGGAAGACTAGAAGGTGTGTCAAATGTGGTAAAAAAGGTCACGACAAACGTACTTGCAAAAGACAACCAAAGCAAGTGCATGACATGTATTTCTTTTAGATGAATATATTAAGTGGTGAAACAGATTAAGTAATATTTTTTTTTTGTTGCAAATTGTTGGGAATATGGCTATGCTTAATTTGTTTCTCTTTTTTGTTTTTTGGATGCCAAATTATTATGGGTATGTAACCGTTTCTTAATGAACCAGTTTGATGGTAATGAATGATATGGTTCTACTTTGGATGGTATGTAATGAAGTAGTTGATGGTAAGGAATATGGTTATGTGTTTTTTGCTTCTGTTTTTCCATAAGAATATAAACCAAAACAAAATATTACATCTTTGGAATTTCCATAACTTTTCCACTTCCATTAACCCAAAAGAAAATATTACATCATTGTTGGAATATATTCAAAGTTTCCATATTACTTCAAAATCACCAAAAACATGATCTAAATCCTAATACATAACAGATAATTTTAATTCAGTAAATAGAAACGCCTATTACAACCCATTTGGTCAACTAAGGATGAAATATATCACAATTGACAACTAAGTCATCCACTAGAGAATCTTCAATCTACGGATCTATTTTTTTTCTGCTTCATGAGTTGCTTCAAGTTGACTCTTTGCCTTCAATAAAGAGGTTTTTTTGGTTTAAATCGTAAGCGGGTAACCACCCAGGAATAGTGTACCTAGACCCATCACCAGTTGGTAGGTCAACCTAGCAAATTAATCCATATTTTAATCCTGATGATCCAAGTAGATGAAGAACAGTTAGGGCAAAACACAAAATTAATTAGTTTGACAACATACGTACCATTTTTGAGCATGCATAGAATTTTCACACCCACAATACACTATCTTTGGCGGCCTAGAAGAAAATAGGGAGAGAATAGAATAAGAGAGAGGAAGAAGATGATATATCTGTTGGGTAACTGATATTAAAAGAATAGGGAAAACATAAAAAGATTTTACCTATCCGATGCTAGTCACTTGTGTATGCTAACAAAGATTAAATGGACGGTGTTAGGGAGAGGGACCAGAGCACAAGGAAATGGAAACGACAAGGACGTTGGATGTACTTATTTTGAAAGAAGGACCATATCAAGATTCTGAGTATACCATAGGGACCTACGGTGTAATTTACTCTTTTTTTAATATTAAAATATATTTCGGTATTTTTGTTTAGAGAAATTGCATTAAAATGAAATCAACTTTGACTTGATTTCTATTTTGGGAACCAATTTTTAGAATCATCATTAAAGGGTTTGGAAAAAAGTTTTTGTTTATTTAAGGTCCTGGTTGAACGGTTGAATAGGTAACATGTTACCTTATTGTGACGTGGCAAAATCATAAAATAGGAAATATTACATGGATTTTTAGGATCCAAATCATCGTTAATTAAAATAGTTCAAAACTAAAGGATGAACAAAAAAATCAAAATCATAACTGCGAAACCAACCATCGCTACCTTTTCACCTTTCCTCCCCCATGTTTCTCCTCACGTGGCTATTGCCTCTCGTTACCGCTTCATCTCCGCGTCTCACCGCCGATCTGTCGTCAAGTCTCGTTGTGCCGCTCCTTCGCCAAGTCCTGTCACCGCCCTCTTCCAATTCCCATCACCGTAGATGTCATCTGTCGTCTGCCTTCCACTTCCCGTCCTCCAACTAGCCTTCATTTGTAGAAATCTTATAAAAAAATATTGCATCTCTTTGAAGATATCATACCTTAAACCTCATGAATGGCAGCTGTAATTAGGGATCCATTTATAAATAACTTGCTTTCATATTCTTATAAAAAATAAGTGAAAATTTCTGTTGCTAGACTCCGCTCGTGCTCCTTTACGAAGAAGCACTATCTGCTACGAGTCTATTAAGACTAACACATTATCATCTCTTAATCCCAGTTTTTCAGATTTACGTAAGTGATTAATGAAACTCTCTTATAAGGTTCTGGCGTCAGGAACCATAACCGGTTAGCATAATGGTGTGAGTTGTTTATATAAGAAACCCAACCTCATACCTGGTTATTTGAAACTTACTTCAATTGTTAATGGCTGCTATTTTGGCTCTGTTTGGATGAAGAAGAATAAAGAACTTAAGAAAGTTGGGATGTTATTTTACATTATTATCTCTCCTTATGCAACTTCTAGAAAGTAAATAAATTATATAAAAAACAATAAAATAAGCACTACCCAAAAGTTTGATTAATCAAGCCCAAAATTTTTCATATGCTACAAACAATAAATGAGTACTACCCAAAAGTTTGATTAAGGCAAGAACAAACTTTTCTATGAAGATTTTGAAAAGTTTGTAGCATACAATAAAATGAAGATTTTAAAAATTGGTTCCCTAATAGGAATTAGACCAAAGTTCGTTCCATTTTGATGTAATTTTCTCCTTTTTTAAAATCTAAAATATTTAAATTAACCAAATTAAACAAATTATATCAAAAACAAGTATTTTATTTTTCTTGAAGTAATCTACAGTCTTATTCTTTGTGTTAGCATAGACTTTAGATTTGGTTTTTAAATCACATTAAGTGTGTTAGGCATTGTTTGGCAAACATAAACTAGCTTATAAGTTAGATTATTTTATTGAGTACATATTTGGATGGACTAAGGTAGCTTATAAAGCTAGCTTATTGAAACACTAGTTGGAGTAGCCTTTTAGGAGCTTTTTGACATTTATTCCAATTATAATTACTATTAATGATAAATACATATTAATAATTATCAACTATTATAGAAAAATTAATTATCACTAATGTTAATAAATATTAATTAATAGTAATTAAAAATTATTAATTAATTTTAATTATACCTCTGTTGGATCACATATTCTCAATTTAATGATTTACTTTAAGAATTATGAGCGGAAACAAATTTAGATCAAAAGGCAAGAACAATAAAACGATGAGTAAGAATGATGTCACCAGGTTGTTTGAATCACCATCGTCATATGAATAGATTGAGATTGATTACACTTCGAATGACCTTCAAAGTACTCACATAGTAAGTGTGTGTAATAATCTCACAAAGTTCTGTCTCTCTAGTTTGTTACAAAGATATAAAAATATTATAAAATGATAAAGTGATACGATTACAAAAGATATGACTCCTATATATAGCCTAAAATAGAGAAAGTCAATGCACAGTCTAATGGGGATAATCCACGTGTAAAGTGCACTGACAAACTTTGGGCGGGAACGGTTAGGCTTGGGAGCATCACACTTAGACAGAAAAGCTCTTTCAGTTGAGTCTAGAGGCAGTTCCAGGGTTTTTGCTTTGACTGATGATCTCCAAGTTAAGATCTTTGGTTTGTCTTCAAGGGTTATCTCTGGATCTTAACACTTGGCTTATTTTTTACAATATTTTTACATATGAAAATGGGGCTAACAATCTTCCCCAAAGTATTGAAAAAGAAATCTTAGAGATAAAATTTAATCTAAGAAAGCAAGAGGATTAAAAACATCCTCTGGAAAATAATGTCATAAAAAGATAAGACATTAGAAGACAAAAAATGAAATTATCTACATTTCAGCATCTGGAGCATGTGTATAGATCTAGGAACACATCATTAGGTCTATGTAGTTTAGCACCGAGGAAACAAGTCCAATGAATTCGTTTCCAGGATCTGTAGGTTCTTTCTCTGTTCCAAGACACTGGAATACTTCTTTCTTCAGCCAAATAAGAGTTTTGTTCGAGTACTTGAATGTTTCAGTGACTCAGGAGAGACTTGTTTTATTTGTGTTCAGTCCTATAGATTAACCCAAGTTCTGGAATCATCACACGTGTAGCTGAGTGTGTGTGCTTAATATTATTCAAATGCTCATTCGGTGGAGTAATAGAGAGTTAATCAAAACCTAAATCTAGAGCCATTTGGAAAACCAGTCTTAGCTCTGAATCTCACCAATTGCCCCATTGTTTCTATGATCTTTGCCATAGACATGTTGAACTTCTTTCTGTAACATCCAAAATATATATATATATATACATATATATATATATATATATATTGTTAGGTCTGATTTTATAGTAATCATTGTATTTATAGAGCTTGGTCAAATACTGTGTTTAGAGTCTTATCAGTGTTGTATCTGACCAAGGGTATTTAAGTCCCTTTGGTCTTTGTGTCTTGTAAGAACTTTCACGGCTCATTAATTCAATACACTGTTTATGCTCTCTTGTTATTCTCTCTCTACTTTCTCTCTCTAAGGATTCATAGATTTTGGACTCTCAATTGGTATCAGAGCCATCTGAATCTTGAGAGGATTGAGAGTTTGTTTTTTCGAATCTGAATTGGTGATTGAAATCGAAAATTTGATCGATTTTCTTGAAGTTTTCAAGAAAATCTCGTTTTCTTGATTTCTCATCAAATTTGGATGTGTTTGTGATCAATTGTGTTTGTTTTTTATTTCATTAGACTCATTTTTGTTAATCGATCTCATTTGTTTCAAGTTGTTTTACAAGAAAATCAAGTTTAGATCATTAATTTTGAATTTAAAAGTTTTCTGGAAAAATACGAGTTCGGTACTGTTACATTCTTGTTTTTGAGATATAGTGTTTTTTAATCGAAATTGTTTGTTGAAAGTTGTTTTCGAAATTCAGAGTGTGTTTTTCATGCATTAATTTCTTGGTTTGATTTGATCTTGCGAAAATTTGTGAGTTTTTAAAGTTTGCGCTTCTGTCATACATGTTTGCGCCTCATTCATAATACTTTGCGCATGTTCATAGTTGGTTGTGCATGTTCTACTAATTTTGTTAAATTTGTTTCAGGTTTGCGCTTCAATCCTCACACGCAAAGCTCAAGTTTGCGTATCAAGTAGTCTCCGAAAAGCTTTCAAAGTCTCATTTTGCGTATCGGCTTGCATACGCAAAGTGAAGTTTGCGCTCTCTCCTTCATACACAAAGTCTGATTTGCGTTTTTGCCTTCGTCCGAAAAGCTCTTGGTTCGGTTTTCAAGTTCAATCCGCAAAGTATACTTTGCGCATATCTCTTCACACGCAAAGCCTTCTTCGCGCTTCACGTTCAAAGCGCAAAGTCTTAGTTTGCGTTTCTAGTTTTCAACGCAAACCTCTTGTTTGCGTTCTCTTCCTGACACCCAAAGATCTACTTTGTGCATGTTCCAGACTTAGATTAAAAAAAAAAAAGAGTCTGAATTTTTTTTTGTTACCTATGGATTCTTCAAAGTTTGCTTTTCAAGCTAAGTTCTACACGAGTGACCTCATGATGTCACTGGGCACAGAAACTCGTCCTCCGGTCCTAGTTGACGAAAACGAATTCACTCAATGGCAAGATCGATTTCTGAACTTCATCGAGCGTCAAGCTAATGGAGAGAACATGATGAAGTCTCTAACTGAAGGACCTTTCGTAAAGCCTAATAAAGAGATTCCTCCAACATCTGAAGAGGCTTCACGAATGAAAGCTGATCGAGAGTTGAAAGCTAATCTGATGCTAGCTTTACCAAATTCTGTCTACAACCGGGTTGATCATTGCAAGGATTATCCAAATATGTTGTGGGCACAATTGGAAAAGATCATGCTTGGTTCTTCGGTAGCTACTCAACTTCGACATACTCGGTTCATGAACAACTTTGAGGAGTTCAAGGCCAAAAAAAATGAGACTATAAAGAGTGTTTTCGACAGATTCTGTGCAGTGCTGAATGATCTGCGAAAGATAAATGTAAACAAGACAGAGCTTGAGATGAATCTGAAATTTCTTAATGCTCTTCAGCCTGAATGGAACAAATCATGTCACAGATTGAGGAACGATGTTCGGATTTCCACAATGCAGATTCAGGAACTATTCGAGATTCTGATGACTGATGAGAGCTTGGTGCTTGAAAAGAAGGCCAAACTGGAGAAAAGGAACAAGAAGACAGTTGACCCAGTTGCACTCCTCACGAAGCAATTGGCTGAACACGCGTTGTCTGAAAACGCTTACAACGGGTCAACTGATGACGATGGTGAGGCTTTGCAGAAAGCGATGACCCTTCTCTCTCAGCATTACCAGAAGAAGTTCCAACCAAGGTCGGGTTCCAACACTTCTCGCTTCACTTCCGGTTCTAAAGTCAAAGTGCCTGAGTCAAAGACTGTTACTTGCTACAATTGCGGAAAGCCGAGTCACATGTCAAAGGAGTGTAGAGCAAAGGTGGTCAGGGATTCGGCATACTACAGAAAGAAAATGAAACTGGCCGAGAAAAGAGAGAGTGGATCAGCTTTGCTAGCCGAAGAAGAATTCTGGCTGGATCATTCTGATGACGAAGCTGGAAATGTAGAGATCGCTCAGATGTGTTTGGTCGGAGTTGATCAGTCAGACGATTCTGATACAGATGAGGTATATTCTGAATTTGATTACAAATTTATTACCTCTCAGTTTGATATCATGATAACTGCTTTGTCTGATTTGCGTTCTAAGTTAATATCTGAAAAGAATCTTAATTCTGAAAAGTCAGATTTGATTGACAAACTGAAAATTTCTTTGAAAGATGAAAAATCAATTTTAGAAAATACAAAAGACATCTTTCAAAATAAATTGGATGATTTGGAAATTTCTAATAAAACTTATCTTGAGTCTTTGACTAAAATGACTTTTTTAAAAGATGAATTTTCAGATAAAATAAATAAGTTAGAAGAAAAGCTTTATCGAAGAGACCAATCTGAACAAACAATTTATATGAACAAACCAAGGAGTGAAGAGGCTTTAAAACAAAGGTGGGGACTTGGTTTTGACAATCCACATTGTTTAAACAAAGTGATAAACGAAATTCCTACTTTATATAAATACGATTATCTGACACTTGGTCATTATGCTCCTCAGTTCAAATTTCATTGGACTAGTGAAAAGGAAGTGTTAGATCTCAAAAATGAGAAAAGGATAAATAACAAGAAAAATGAAATTCCTTTTGTTTATACGTCTGAAAATGCAAAATATTCTCCTGAAAAATCAAGACGAGGAAGAAGAGTTTTAAATGATATATCTTCTATCAAATCTTCAATGTCTGATGATTTTATTGCTCCTTATGCACCTGATTCTGATAAAGGAAATATTTCTCCAATCATTTATAATTCGAAGAAATATACTCCTCCATTAGTATTAGAAGGAAAAATCATAGATCTTGAAGATCAGATAAAAGATCAAAATATTTTGAAGAAAATTGAATCTGATATTATTCTTTCTTTCATGACGTCTAGTCTTGAAGAAAATTTATTTTCTCAAAAATCAGATTCTATTTCTAGCCTTTCTTCTGATTCTAAGGAAAACAAAAAGGAAATTTCTAATTTTAAAATCTTTTCTCAAAATAATTCAGACTCCGAGGCTCATTCAGAATTATTAGTTGATCAGATTGGTTGCTTAGATAAATTTATTTTCTCTGATTTAAATATTAAGTCTAAAATTCTTGATGATTCTTTTACACTCAATGATCAATATTATAAACCTAAGCGTAAAAGAAGACGGTCAAAGAAGTCAAAGAAACGAGATATAGTTCTTTCTGACAGTTCTAATTCTTCCGATTCAATTCTTACAGATAGGGCTTTGAGCGCTCGATCAAAGAAGCAGATCTGGAGAGCGAAGCTGAAATTTACTGATTCTATGTTTGATGGAGATTTATATGTAGACAAATATTATAAAAGTGATTCATTTGCTGTTTGTAATAAAGTTTCAAAATACTCTATAAAGCAAATGTTTCAAATTTCCAAAAATGTCTCATATTCGTCTTCTGATTCTAGTTCAGATGATTATGCTTTCTCTTCTGATAATTGTGCTTATTATTCTGATGATATTTCTCATGCTTCTAGTTTCAAATATGCTCATTATTTCCCCATAACAACTGCAACTAATAAACACGGGCCCAAATTCAAGTGGGTACCCAAATCTTTATCTGATTCAAAGTTGTAGGCATCTCATGTTAAGGGGGAGTAATAGGATATTGGCTTCTGAGTAATTCAGCTCAGGACCCGTACTTCATAGACATCGACTTCTAAACACAACAGTTTAGAACTCGTTCTTCAATGATTAAGCTTCTGAATTAATGAGATACTGTGAGTACATCAATTTTAATTCCGCTGCATTTTTCTCTGATAATGATGGTATTCCAGTTTTTCTCAATGTTTCAAGAATCTGAGCTTGTTTATCTATCTCGTGAATTTGTATAACCCAATTTTTTTTAATATGAGTCACAAATTTATTTTATAAAATGTAAAAGATGAAATAGTTGAATTTTATTTTGTTCTGACTAAATATCAATTAAAAGTTTAAATCTTTACAAATTTTAGTCTATAAAGTAAAAGTTTTACAAGTTTTCTTTCTTTTGAATAAATTGTGTGTTTAGGATAAATTTTCAAGTTCTTTTGTTTATATTAAAGTTTTTATATGGTCAAATTTCAAGTCTTACAAAAGTCGAAAAGTCAGCAACATGTTTGAAACTTTTATTACTACTTTAAAGTTGTGTCATTCGGAATTTTTATAGTTTACTTTGCTTAGACTACCTAAATAATCAGAATTATAGATCGGAATGAAAATATGGGCTAAGCATTTAGACGTTGATCTGAGTGATTGAGATGAATAATAAATTCTTAAAATACAGAAATCTCTGAGTTTAAAAGTTTGTGCCTATGACCTTTCTGGTTTGGGAAAGTAAGTTCCGTGGGATGCTCGACATCTGATCCCCTAAGGTCATTTGGTCTGGGAGTGATCGAACATAAATCCTTCAATAGAACCAGATCGAAAGTCATGTTCTACTGGTATGAATGGGTTTAGGATGTGTCGATGTAGCCTTTCTGATCCGGGAAAGTAAGTTCCAAGGGGTGCTTGACACCTAGTCCCCTAAGGCCAACTGGTCTGGGAGCGGCTGACCCAAATCTTGCAATAGGGTCAGATAGAAAGTTACGTTTACGGCATGTTCTTTACTTAATAAACTTTTTGATCAAAAGATGCCAAAGTGCACGCGCTTAAAAGATGCCAACGAGCACACTCATGACAAGATGCCAATGAGCACACTGCTAAAAGATGCCAATGAGCACACATCTCATGATACTTGGTGATATGTTTGAGTTGCGATAAATCTGTAAATTTATGAATATCTTAATTCTTGATGGCTTAGTGGAAGTACATGCAAAGTTCTCTATAAATTTTTTAGAATTACATTTTCTTGAAACTAATCGAAGATTCGCATGTGAGCACACTGAATATATTGCTGGAAGTGTTTGAAACTGAACATGTCTTAACTTGATATGCAATGAAACTTGTTCTTGTATCCGACAACATATGTTTGATTTTAAATGTTTGATAAATTTGTAAAATTTTACTCTGTAGAATTTAATTTGTTTAGTGTTTAAAATTTTATATGTTTAGTCGTTTCAAAATTTACATTAAGTATATTTTTCTTTCTACATTAATATTTGATCATTGTGTTCTCATAAATATATTTTAATGGGTTTATGCATTATTCAAGGGGGAGTGAACAAAGAGAATATTTTTCAAAGATTATATCTGTTTTTGAGGGGGAGTATCTGATTTTCCCTTATGAATGCTAACTTGAATTGTCACCTCTAGTGCATTTATGTAGGGGGAGTCAAAGAGCTTAAAAAAAAAGTAAACTTTGTCTGAGTTTAAGTCAGTTTTGCGCTTCCAACATGATACGCAAAGTTCGTTTTGCGCATCCTTTATGGAACGCAAACCTTGCTTTGCGTATCCTTCATGACACGCAAACTTTGCTTTGCGCACCCTTCATGAAACGCAAACCTTGGTTTGCGCCTCCAACATGACGCGCAAACCTCCCTGTTTTCTCTGTTTCTTTGATTTTGTAGAGATTTCGCTGTCTCGTCTCCAACATTTGCATTACCAAGTTGATCAAGATCATCAAGGTCATGAGGGGGAGAAGTCTAGGAGAAGTTTTAGAGACAAAGAGCTCAAAAGTTTATCTGCTGACCAAGATTCGCTCAAAGATTCTATTCTCTCAGCCATTTCAATTAGTTTGCTATTCCTGCTCCGAACATCACAGTTCATTCAAGATCATTCAAAAGAGGTGTATCGTCTTGAGCTTAAGCAGCAAAGAAAATTTCAATCTGCAAGATGTTGAGAAGAATTTTTTTTCCCTTATAAGTCAGAAAAGCTTCTTAAAGTCGCTTTGATAAGTCAGTGCTGCTATAGAAGATATTTTTTGAAGACCAAAGCGCCAATGATTACTAAGGGGGAGATTGTTAGGTCTGAATTTATAGTAATCATTGTATTTATAGAGCTTGGTCAAATACTGTGTTTAGAGTCTTATCAGTGTTGTATCTGACCAAGGGTATTTAAGTCCCTTTGGTCTTTGTGTCTTGTAAGAACTTTCACGGCTCATTAATTCAATACACTGTTTACGCTCTCTTGTTACTCTCTCTCTACTTTCTTTCTCTAAGGATTCATAGATTTTGGACTCTCATATATATATATATATATATATATATATATATATAGGTAAATAAATAGTTACGAATGTTGGTTCTATATGTATTTTAATTGTACATATATTATTACAAAGAGATCAACTGATGATTCAATAAGACGATTACAGAGAAGAAAGAATAAGAATTAAACAAAAGCTGAGGCTCGTGTGTAACACGATTCCCTTAAACAAATTTGTCGTCTATTCCCAGGGTACAACAACGTGAGCAGCAGTATTGCCGGAGATGACCACTTGCCTGGAAAAGTCGCCGACATATTCGTATGCAATATAGATTTTCAGAGAGTTGTGTCTTGTTCTGTGTTGTATGGAATGCAACCAAACCCTTCCTTTTTTATATTGAAAAACGAAACCGAAATCATTAATATGTAATTAACCAACTATTAAAGAATTAATCTTTAAAACCGAAATGATTAATTCAATAATTAACTGGTAATTAGTATATTAATTATTTGTATTCAATACGTATGCTTTGGGGTTAGAAACTCGAAACATTACACGACGTGGGTAGCCGCACGGGCTAACCTGTGGCACAACCCACCCGGGCCACTGTTTTCGTGTCCACATTCCAGTGCACGGTGCGGGTAGTCGTGTGAGTTAACTCGTGGTACAACCCGCCTGGGTCACTGGGTCAAAAATAAAATTAGGAAAAACCAAGCTACGAGAGCTCGAGATTTCGGAGCTGCATTCGTGTCCGCAGGTCACACCCACACACAAGTTCGACGATTTTAGCTTACGAAATTCTCAATCGGCACCCCCTGCGCGTGGGTAGGTGTTGGAGTAAAACCATTCAAGGATCTTGTAAACTCCTCTCACTTCCATGGTTATAAACCACTAAATCTTTTATTCCTTCTTCCTATGTGGGACACTTTCCCACACCCACTTGGTTTTTACTAAGCTCATTCAAGTACTCAACTTTGAGTATCGATATCTCATTCACACACACTCCGTTTTGGACACATTATATATCGTTTCAAAGCTCTCATATAGGAGAACACAAACCCACTAAGAGTTAATTATATATAATACATATATATGTATTTAAATGTGTCCAAAGTTAGTAAAAAACATATATTTTTACTAAATTTTCCAACAATCCCCCACATGAATGGAGATCGATCTTTGCATACGAAAAATTCCCTATGAAATTTCGAATAGTCGAATCCTGCATAGGATAGGTAGGTGTTACCCTTTGAACCTTCCCTTGTGAAACACACTTGGTCCCCTAGCTGTCAGTAGACTCGATGTCTTTGAACTGAACTACCATTTATGTAGACGACAATACATTTCACACAGGACTCTTCCTAACAAGGTCATATCCTCATAGTCGTGTTCGTTATGGTCATGAACACTAAGCCTGGTTCAGCGATAGTTGTCAGGAATGGCGCCCCCCACTATTCCCTTCGAAGCGACCCCACTTCTCTCCCACATAGGTGATTTTCAATAATCATTAAAAGCCATACGCTTAGCCTCACTGTCACTGATTAAAGAAATGGACTAGGAAGTTTATTAACTTTCTTACAGTGACCTCCCTCATTCATACAACTAGGTTGTCCTTTTGAACCCAGATCTTGGGATCTCCAGTCTTCTGGGTAGAGTTTCCTTTGTACGAAATATTCATTCAAGGGCTTTTAGTCCCATTCCTCTCAACGACTTATAAACTAAATCTCTACTTAGGCCTTTCGTAAGCGGATCCGCAATGTTATCCTTTGACTTCACATAGTCAATCGTGATAACTCCAGTAGAGAGTAATTGTCGAATCGTATTATATCTATGTCTAATGTGCCTAGATTTCCCATTATACATTTTACTTTGAGCTTTAGCAATTGTCGATTGGCTATCACAATGTATACAAATGACCGTTACTGGCTTAGGCCATCTGGGAATATCTTCCATGAACTGACGTAGCCACTCTGCCTCTTCACCACATTTATCCAAGGCGATAAATTCAGATTCCATCGTGGATCTAGCTATAACAGTTTGCTTGGATGATTTCCAAGATATAGCCGCACCTCCAAGTGTAAACACATATCCACTTATAGATCTGGAATCCCTTATATCAGATATCCAATTTGCATCGTTGTATCCTTCGATCACAATTGGATATCTTCCATAATGCAGTCCATACACACGTGTGTATCTCAAATATTTTAACAATCTAGTAATACTTTTCCAGTGTTTAAAACTGGGATTACTAGTATACCTACTTAGCCTGTTCACTGCATATGCTAAGTCAGGTCTAGTACAACTCATAAGATACATCAAAGTGCCAATTATTCTTGAGTATTCCACTTCTGCAACTCTATCCCCTCTATTTTTAGATAGATGTTGACTAGTGTCAATCGGAGTTCTAGCTATACTAGTATCTCCTTCATTAAATTTCTCAAGAATCCTGTCCACATAATGTGTTTGATTTAACACTAGACCATTCTGGGTTCTTGTGATCAAGGTTTAAAAAAACGGAAACGAGCCTCGAGGCGTTTTTTGAATTGGTACGCGAGGCGTAAGCCTCAAAAAAATAAAACAAAAAAAAATCATAAATTCACAACACTTAAGAAAAAACATAATTTTATATATCCATACCAAAATATCCAAACCATATAATCCATAATTCAATAATACTACTAATTATAAGTCTTAAAGTAGCATATTACACCCAAAAAATAAACTCAATACGGAATATAAACTTATCTCCCAATAATTGCAAATTTGCAATAATTGACTTATGACATATAAACTCAGAAAAACAGTAACATACAATATCCATGCAAAAAAACTGTAAACTCAAAAAACAGTAAACTCATAAAAAACAGTAAACTTAAAAAAACAGTAACATACAAACTAAAAGAGGGCATATATGATATAACATATTAAACTCAAAATGTACTTATTAAAAAAAAATAAAAAAAGTAAGGCTGTGGACCTGTGGTTTACTTTACTTTACAGGCTGTTGATAGGTAGGCTTAAATAAGTATGATCTATACTCTATATAGGTTATTAGGTTTAAATATTAATAAGGACAAATCATTTTTGACATAAAGAAAAGAAAGGACAAAAGAAACTAAAAAAGGACAAAAAGAAAGGACAAAAGAAGTCAAAGGATAAATATTAAAACAAAAAACAAAAAAAAGGCAAATAAGCCAAAAAAAAGGACATTTTCCAGCAGGTAGCAGGTCAAAGAACGTGGATGGATGCTCTAGGGATGTGAGGCGGACGCCTCTAAACCGCCTCAGCGCCTTACCGAACCGACTCATACTCGAGGCGTACGTGATGTTCTAGGGGTGTGAGGCGGCGCCTCAGGTACGTTTTTTGGGCGCCTCGCCTCGAGGCGTCCGCCTCAGCCGTTTTTTTAAACCATGCTTGTGATCTTGACCCTAAGAATCACATCCGCTAAACCCATGTCTTTCATGTCAAACTTAGATTTCAACATATCCTTCGTGGACCTTATAATTTTATCATCACTACCAACGATAAGCATATCACCAACATATAAACACAAGATTACATAACCATGAGTGGTGTCTTTCATATAAACACATTTATCACACTCACTTGTCTTAAAACCGCTTTCTAACATGGCTTGATCAAACTTTTGATGCCATTGATTTGGAGTTTGCCTTAGGCCATACAAAGACTTAATAAGTTTACAAACTTTGTTCTCTTGTTCTGGGGCAATGAATCTCTCAGGCTGCTATATATAGATTTCTTCTTCTAAATCTCCATTTGGAAAAGCAGTTTTCACATCCATTTGGTGAATTTGCAGATTTCTAATAGCTGCAATAGGTAGCACCAACCTAATGGATGTAATTCTTGTTACCGACGAATATGTATCAAAATAATCTAGACCTTCGTTTTGTCTATATCCTTTGATTACTAATCTTGCCTTGTATTTGTCAATACTGCTGTAACACCCTAAAAACAGGGATAACAAAAATCCGAAAAACGGACATGCGGTATTTAAAATTGCCAAAGCAAGAGCCTCCCAAAAATGGGGAAAATACACAAACCTGTTTAAATACAATCGTAATTAAACGGATAATAAATAACAACCAACTAATCTGTTGGTCCCGAAGGTGCTAAACAAGTTTGTAGAAGGGGGGGGGGGGTTGAATACAAACACATAATTTAACGTTTGATAAATTGTTTATTGATAAATCAAAATACAATTTACAAGTTTGTTGCGGAATAAGATTAAGACAGACTCAATCTAAACAAACTTAAGAAACACTAAGATAATTGCACAAGAAATTCAGAGAGTGGGGGATTAAGAGATATAGAAAACAAGGGTTTCTATATTGAGTTCAAGGATGAAGCACACCTTCAGATGAAGGGGTGAACTTCCTATTTATACCCTATGCATTAAATGCATGGCAGGGCACTTTACACGTGGCGTTCACAGATTGGCTTTGGGAGTCTGACTTTTGGGAGACATGCTTTCGGCCGGGTCATGAACAGTGTAGTTGACAGAGTTGTTGTACGAATGGTTGTAGAGTCTTGTCCGTTCTGACACATCGTACTAGGTTGTGCAAGGATAGACAAAAGGAAACTTGAGGCATAAGGTTTGTGATCGATTGATCGCTGAGTATCTCTAAGTTCAGAGATAAAGAGGTTCAGCTATCGCTGAAGCTTTGTCTCATGTTCCTTCGCGTATAAGTAGAGTTGTCTTTGCTTCACTGATATCCGCATCAAGTCACTAGTAGACTTCTCTTTGTTCAGCGGCTTCATCTTCGATTCAGCTATGAACATATGTTGACGCGAGACTTGTCTTCAGGGATTACGTTGGCTGTTTACTTCAGAAACTAATAGTGATAACTGAACAGGCTCAGTTTGATTACTGATAGTGAAACATTAGTACATAGAAATGTTTATAAGAAAGACTATCAGCGATAACTGAACAGAATCAGTCTGATCGCTGATGGTGAAACACTAATACATATTAAAACGTAATTTTCACTAAGTATAGAAGAGGGTCGTTATCAAATCACTGAGAGAGTTTGGATCAACAATCTCCCCCTATTTGATAATGACAAAGTAACTGAAGAAAATTACTTTATGATTCAAAATGATGGAATAATCAGGACTCGTAACATACATGTCCCAATTACTATTTTGAGGGATCTTTTACAGCACTGATGAAGTTAAGTACTTTACTGAAATTTCATTAATTCAAGAAGAGAATTACAAGGAATGAAAATTACAAGTAAATAACTAACTACTGTAAGTACAACTAATAGATTACAGAAAAGAAAACTAATCTATCAGCTATAAGAAGACTTAGGAGGATTTATCATATACTCAGGTATTTCTTCTCCTTTCTGTCTTCGTTCCAAGGATTCTTGGCTGATAATTTCTTTGATTTTCTCAGCAGCAGGGAAGAAGTCACACCATAAGCATAAGAGATCCTTGAGATGATTCAGAGGACATATAGGAATCTCAGAGACTCTTTGAAATCTGAGTTCCTCATCATCATCTCTGAAGAATATTCCATAAGGATTGTCAATTACTTGACCAGCTTGGAAAGGACCACCAGGAGGCAGAGATAAATCCAGAACTGAAAGATCAGGAGGAGGACCAAACAGTGCATCTCTTGAAAATTTGATAGAAGTTTCATTCCTGATGATGGCGACGTCTTCAGAGGAGGAGGACCCAATTCTTCCCTTGAGTTTCTTGGGATTGGGAAGGATAGGAGATGGAAGATTCAGTACAGAAGTGACTCTGTTGATGAGAGCTTTAAGAAGTCCTTCAACGTAGCCTCTGTATGTAGATTTCGATTTCTTCAGCGCATCTCAGAATTCTATCCACTCTGTAAACCCGAAGCCTTCAAGTTTGGAAACGTACATAGCTTTTTGAGTTCCATCCTCTCTGGTAATCTCCATGGTCACTGAGAGTTGATCCTTCTTCTTGCGACCAGAGATAGTCACGGCTGTTATTGGAAGAAGATCAGAGCGATAATCTATCTTCTGTTTACACCATTCGATAGATTTATCGTTGATCTCTTGTTCTTTGGAGCGTTCCTCTTCAATTTCTTTCAGCAGTGCAGCTTGAACTTCCACAGGCTTTCTTTTCAGCTTTTTGTCCTTAACTTGAGAAGATTGAATCTTTAAAGCGAGTTGGGCATCTCGTCTGCATTCAGCGAACAGTTTCTCAGCTTTGGCAGATTCTTCTCGTTCAGCATCAGTGAGGAAGTCGAGCTCTGAGAAGGATGTTTGAAGAGGAATTTTTAGCCGTTGACTTTCTAGTTGAGCGATCATTTCAACTATTTTCTTCATCACTTTCTCTGACCATTTAGATGGTTGAGAAGGCCTTCCTGGATGGACCAGGGAATCTTCTTCTTCTTCTTCTTCATCAATCTCAGCGATAGAGATTGGGATTATGTCTTCAGCGATAGTAGCTGGAATTGTTTGTAGTTCAGAACCCTTAAGCAGGGGAGAGAACTGTCTGGTCAGAAAATGAAAAAGAAGTTAGATTATTTTTAAGGAAAGAAGAGAGATAAAGGCTAGAAAGAAACAGGGGTAGGATTTTTATAGAAAGATAAGGGAACAAGAGTAAGGCATACCTGAGAAGGATTCTCCTCAGGTAGTGAGATAATCTTCAGGGTTTCCTTAGCAGATACACCTTTGCTTTGGGAAGGGATTCCTGTAGATGATCCTTGTCTCCCCCCTGCTTGGATAACTTTTTTCGAAGCTATCGCTGATGATGTGGCGGTTGAAGAACACCAGAGAGATGGATCTTCCTCATCGTCATCATCATCATCATCATCTTGATGAGAATCATCCGCTTGATCTTCAAGATCAAGGTCTTTATCATCGTCTTCATCCTCCTCTTCATCATCGACTATTTCAGCGATGGTAGAAGGGGCTTTATCAGCAGCTATCTCCCCCTCAACCTGAGAGGGAGTTTCCTTCAGTGGTTCAGCAATAACTTCAGCATCCGTGTTTTCTTCAGCTGTCTTCTCCCCCTCTTTGTCATTATCAACAAGGGAGAGGTCTTTTGAAGGAGATGAAGTTGATGCAGTAGCCAACTTCTGGACTTCAACCTCCAGACCTGTGAGTCGTCCTTCAAGTGCAGGGATGTCGGACGTAGCTAGGTGAATGAATTCCACAGCTATGGTCAGTGCTGAACGATCATCTTCTGTAAATGATGGAGCAGGAACTGGAGCTGGTGCATTCAGCTTGTCGAGGACTTGCTGAAGAGTCGTAGTGCAGGCATCGATCTTTGCAGACAGGTCATCATACTGCTGCTTGGATTCTTCCCTGACTTTGACAATCGCTGCCTGAAGAGTAGCGATGTGAGACAGATCAGCTTTGGAGGCGTAGGTGGCAGTCAGCGTCTTCAATGCATCACCAGCTGTTTGAACAGCGCTGGTGGTGTTGTTGAGAGAAGCAGAAAGAGAATCCACCTTTGAACTCAAACTGTTGACATTGGTGTCAACAGTCGCCAGACTAGGACCTGAAAGATAAGTTAGTTTTTCAGAACCAGGCTTATATGGTGAGTTGGGAGTAGTGTATAAGGTTATAGGATTACCTGAATTATCAAACATTTTGTAGAATTGCAGAGATTCCTCAAAAGAATGATGTTCAGGTCCTATGGGTCCAAACTGAGGAGTAGGGATAGAGGGAGGGTTAGAGACCAAAGAAATAGGAGAACTAGAGATGAGGATAGAAGATGTAGGGATAGGGGTAGTTACCTCAGGTTGTGTCACTGTTGTTGTGACAACGACCGAGATCGCTGGCACGGTTGAAGTGGTTGGAGCTGAGGATGTGGAGGAGAGACCCACGAAAGCATCTAAGGAAGTTTGTAGAGAAACATCCTTAGGTATAGAGCTAGAAGTAGCTTTCTCCTTGGTCACCTTGGCCTTCTTCGAAGGACCAAGGGAGCCAGTTGATGGTCGTTTGGAAGGGGTAGCGGCAGGGATAGCAGAAGAAGGAACCTCCTGCATGGCCGCTGAAGACGAAGAAGTGAGGAGAGAGAGACGAGAGCGAAGTTCAGAGATACTTACCTCATTGGGGAGCGTCTTGACCTCCAGTGATCTCTGACCCACTTTCGGAAAGGATGCATCCGCATTAGTGGGGTAAGTAGAAGGATAGAGGAACTTCAGGTACGTGCAGATGAAGCGTACGTAGGGAACCTTGGGATCCCTCTCGGTCTTCTCTATCTTTGACTTCAGGTCGTCAAAGATAGCTGTTGCGTAGTCGAAGTTTTTCCCAGCGATCACTGAGTAAGCCATCTGGACCTGAACCTTGCTGGCTTGGTCCAGTGACCCACTCTTTCCACTCATACACTGAATGATGTGTGAGAAGAAGTAGTTTAGCTGGGAAGGCATCAATGCCTTCTTCACAAGAGTCAGCTTCTTGTTTGGAATAGTCGTCCTTGGTTTGGGTTCCCAAGCATATTCCATGGCATCCAGGAATTGGATGAGTTCAGCGTCAGTTGGCAATGAGTCATATCCATTCCTCGGCTTGTCAGGGAAGCGAAGAGCTTTCCTCAGGCCTAGGGCAGTCATCATCCCTGAGCCTAGTTGAGTGCTGAAGGAGATAGCAGGAACCTGTTCACCCTTCTTGTTGGTGAGAGAGGTTTCTTCAGCGGTAAACCAGAATTGCTGGAGTAGAGCTTTCGAAGGTGTGGGATCCACCGTGATAGCATAGGCAATGCAGGATTGCCTTAGAAATTGTGCAGCTTCCACCAGATGTGGGTACTTGACACCATCAAAGTCAAGGCGAGCAAGATGGTTGTTCTTTGGAAGTTCAGAATCAGTGATGGCGAACTTGACATTTTTAGAGGCGACAAGTGCAGATTGAGACATTTTGAGAGTAAACAGATAGATGAATAGAAGAACAAGAACAAGATAGGATACAATTTTAGAGATTAAAAAGGTGTTCTTAAGATAGGATACAAGAACAAGAAGAAAAACCAAAGATTTTGAATGAAGAACAATCAAAATAAAACGGTTTTTAAAGAATAAAATCAAAGAATGAAAGTGATTGTATGTGATAAGAATCTTATAAACCCATAATGGTAGACCATAAATGGAGTTTTATGTAAAAAGATTTAAGATAAGAAATCAAGAATAACCTGTTGATCTTGAACAGGATGATGCAGAAAGCTTGAGAATGCTAGAATGCTTGAGAGAGTATTCTTGCTTAGAAAGTATTTCCAGAAAACGTAAATTGATAGAATAGAAAAGCATTCCTTTTATATGTGAGAGAGAAGAGAGAATGTGAGAGAAGCGGGAAAACAAATGCACATCATGACATGGACACGTCCCACGAAGGTGATTGGATAGAAGAGCAATGGACGAACGTGTCAGAAAAGGCAGGTCGTGGATTGTCGGTTCAAATGACGTCATAGTTAAGAAGGAGACTGTTCATTTGTCCGTTTTGAATTTATCACTGAAGAGAAAATATCAGCAATAGAATTTTCTTTTTGAAAGTATCCCTGATGAAAAGATGGGGATAGATTTTCTTTTAAAAGGATCACTGAATATAAATATCAGTGATAAATTTAATTTCAAAAAGCTTTTAATCATTTGAAGAAAGATTCAGTGATTAAGATTTATATTTAAAAAAAATCTCAACTGAATGAAGATTCAGTTGTAGGGATTGAGAAAACATACCTGAGAGTCAGAATATTTATCAGAGAGAATGATGAAAGGGGAACTTTTGATTACTGACGCAATACATGAACGCTGAAGAATTATTCTTCAAGGTTCAGCATTCCAAGCTCACTGATGAGAAAGTTGAACCTTGTCTCATCAAGAGGTTTGGTGAATATATCAGCAAGCTGAAAGTCAGTAGGGATAAAGTGAAGTTCAATATCACCATTCATCACATGGTCTCTGATAAAGTGATATCTGATCTCTATGTGTTTTGTCTTTGAATGTAGCACTGGATTATTTGCTATAGCGATAGCACTAGTGCTGTCGCAATAGATAGGAATCTTTGATAACTGAAGGTCATAATCTAATAGTTGATTTCTCATCCATAAGATTTGAGAACAAAAGCTTCCAGCGGCTACGTATTCAGCTTCAGCTGTGGAAGTGGACACAGAATTTTGCTTCTTGCTTGTCCAACTTACCAGCTTTCCTCCCAAGAGTTGACATCCACCAGTGGTACTCTTTCTGTCAAGTTTACAACCTGCAAAATCACTATCCGAATAACCAGTTAGATCGAACCCTGAGTCTTTGGGATACCAAAGACCGAGGTTAGAGGTTCCTTTCAGATATCTGAAAATTCGCTTTACAACGATCAGATAGGATTCCTTGGGTTCAGATTGATAGCGTGCACATAAACAAGTAGAATACATGATGTCAGGTCGGCTTGCTGTGAGATACAACAGGGAGAGTATCATTCCTCTGTAGGCAGTGACATTAACAGGTTTTCCAGAAGGATCTTTGTTAAGTGTCAGGGGTGGTGCCATAGGAGTTCTCATCGCTGAAGTTTGAGTAAGATCAAACTTCTTCAGCATATCTTTAACATATTTACCTTGGCTGATAAAAGTACCTTTGTCAGATTGTTTAATCTGAAGACCAAGAAAATATGTCAGCTCACCCATCATACTCATTTTATATTCTTTCTTCATTCTTTCAGCGAAGCGAGTACACAGAGATGGGTTAGTAGAACCAAATATTATGTCATCGACATATATTTGTACAAGAATTATATGACCTTTTATCTTTCTGAAAAATAACGTATTATCAATCTTGCTACGTTCAAAATTTTCAGAGATAAGAAAAGATGAGAGAGTGTCATACCAAGCACGAGGGGCTTGTTTTAGACCATAGAGAGCCTTATCCAATTTATAAACATAATTTGGATGCTTAAGGTCTTAGAACCCTGGTGGTTGTTCTACATAGACTTCTTCATTCAGCTTTCCATTTAGAAACGCTGATTTTACGTCCATTTGATACACGATGAAGTCTTTATAGACTGTATAAGCTAAGAATAGTCGAATTGCTTCGAGCCTGGCCACAGGGGCAAAGGTTTCATCATAGTTTATGCCTTCCTCTTGTCTGTATCCCTGAGCAACAAGTCGAGCCTTGTTGCGGGTTACAGTTCCATGTTCATCTAACTTGTTTCTAAACACCCATTTGGTGCCTATTACAGTTTTATCAGATGGTCTAGGAATGAGATTCCAAACTTTGTTTCGAGAAAATTCAGTCAGCTCTTCTTGCATAGCACTGACCCAGTTTGGATCTCTGAGGGCATCATCAGTCTTCTTTGGTTCTATTAAAGAGAGAAAGTTTACAAAGAGACAGATATTACTTGAGCTTCGTCGTGTCTGAATACCTGCATCTGGATCACCAAGAATTTGATCTATTGGGTGATCTTTGGTCCATCGCTGAGCAGGAGCATTATTGCTTAACTCAGAGGTTGGATCAACAATTTGAATGTTTACAGATGAGGACGATTGAGGTTCATCAGCGATTAACTGTTGAGTAGATTCACTGGAGAGATTTTCAGACGAAGACAGATTTGATGGTAGGAGTGTGTTTAGAGGTTCAGCTGAAACCCATGAGTTGGATTCAGCGGTAGGATGTATAATGTTTGGATCATTATCAGCGACTTAAGGATCTGAATGCTGATGGTTTGAGAAGAGAGGTTCAGTTTCTCTGTAGTGAGAAAGCATCCAAGCATTTAACTCTTCATTGTCAGCGATTGGTTTGGAGTTCGCTGAGCGAGTTTCATCAAAAGTAACGTCAATTGTTTCTTCTACGGTTTGTCTTCTCTTGTTGAAGACTTTGTAGGCTTTGGAGATGGAGGAATATCCTAGAAATATTCCGTCATCAGCTTTTGGGTCGAACTTTCCAAGTTGATCTCTGTTGTTTAAGATAAAGCATTGACAACCAAAGATATGAAGAAAGCTGATAGAAGGCTTTCTTCCAACAAAAAGTTCATAAGCTGTCTTCCGAAATCGCTTTATTATCAGCGATCTGTTTTGAGTAAAACATGCAGTGTTTACAGCTTCTGCCCAAAATTGAGTAGGGAGATGAGAATCGCTGAGCATTGATCTAGCAGCTTCTATGATCGTTCTGTTTCTTCTTTCAGCGACTCCATTTTGCTGAGGTGTTCTTACTGAAGAGAAGTTGTGAGAGATTCCCTTGCCTTCAAAGAAATTGTTCAGGGAACTATTTTTGAATTCAGTTCCATGATCACTTCTTATTGAACGAACAGTAAGATTGTTCAGAGCACTTCCATCTTTTTCACAAAAGATATTAGTTCTTCTGGAGTATCATTCTTACAGCGAAGAAAGATAACCCAGGTGTAGCGAGAATATTCATCTATAATGACAAGTGTATATTTCTTTCCAGCTATTGATTGGATGTTGACAGGGCCAAACAGATCCATATGCAAGAGCTGAAGAGGACTTGTCACTGAGGAAACTTGTTTCGACTTGAAACTTGCTTTTGTTTGTTTTCCTTTTTCACATGCTGAGCAGAGAGATTCTTTAGCATATGAGTGCCGAGGAAGACCAGAAACTAGTTCCTTAGATGAGAGAGAATTCAGGGTTTTGAAGTTTAGATGGGAGAGCCTTTTATGCCATAGCCAGTTGACATCAGAAGAGGTTTTAGAGAGAAAACATAAGTTATCAGTGATAGTAGAGTCCATATCTATTACATAGACATTTTCTCTTCGATAACCACTAAGAGCAAGTTTTCCTTTATCATTTACCACTGAACATGCTTTCTTAGTAAAGCGTACTTCATAGTCTTTATCACATAGCTGACTGATGCTTAGAAGATTGTGCTTCAGTCCATCTACATAAGCGACTCTTCTAAAGGTAGTTGTCCCATTGCTGAGAACACCAAACCCTTGGGTATATCCTTTTCCATTTCCACCAAAAGTCACAGAGGGACCTTTCTCTTCCTTGTATTCAGTGAGCAGGTCTCTTTGTCCAGTCATATGACGAGAACATCCACTATCAAGATACCAGATGCCCTTTGATCCCTGCACACATAAGGAAGATTAAACGTTGTTTGGTACCCACTTTTCAATGGGTCCTTCAGAGTTAGTGGATAAGAAAGGATCAGCTTTCTTCTTAGCAGATGAAGATTCAGTTTCAGTGGTAATCTTCACTTTGGTTAATTTCTTAACCTTAGTGGTATTTTTCACTTTGGTTGATTTTTCAGCCTTGGTGACCTTCCTAGCTTTAGAGGCATTTTTCTTCACTTTAGCTATTTTATCAGCTTCGGTGGCAGTTGGACATTTACTTGCAATATGATCAGTAAAACCACAGTGATAACATTTTCTGTATTTGAAAATGGTTCTAGGATCAGAAGTAGAAGGTTTTGCAAGATTAAGATGAGCAGGGCCAGGTCCAAGAAGACTTTTCTCTTGAGATCTGGGAGGAATTTTCATTTCTTCAGATCTCGAAGGTTTAAGGTCAATCTTCAGCTTTGGAGGACAGAGATCAAAGATTTCTATCACAGAGCTAGAGGATTGCTTAGCTGAAGGTTTAGAAGGAACTTTCAGCTTTGCTTTCCTGGTTGCCTTCTGAGGAAGGAGAATGGACTTTCCTTTATCCGTAGACTTAGTGTCTTTGGATTTTTCCTCAGGGATGGGATTTGAAGAAGAACAGGGATATAATTGATTATAAGAAGTGTCAAAGAAAGAGGTGACAAAAGTTCCAAACTTAAGCGAGGAACTTTCTTCCTTAGGATCATCCTGAGGTGTCCAAAAACCAAGACCAGTTTTATCACTATCAGGAGTTTGAGCATTTATTATCTCAGAGATCTTTGTTGATGATTTGCACCATTTTTCAACATGAGCCTTTTCTGCTTTTAGAGCAGCAATGGCTTGTTCACGTTCAATGCTGATGATTTCATTTATAATGACTTGATCCTTCAACTTTTCTTCTAAAAGATTTAATTCTTTGATCTTTTCATGACATTTCTCTAGCTCTTGAGTTAAATGAACATTTTTATTCTCAGCTTGAGTTTTGTCGTTTAGGGCATTATAAAGGTCAATCGTCAGCACATCAACAGCGCGACTTCTCTCAGCTTCAGGCAGAGAGGGATTTGTAGAGATAGATACCTGAGATGATATGTAGCTCATAGAAGGTTCAGATGGTTCTTCCACTTCTTCTTTAATCTCAGCCATGAGGCAAAGATTAGCGACTTCTTCTTCATCAGAAGATGATTCTTCTGATTCAGCCCAGTCGTGTTCTTCAGCGATGAGACCTTTACCTTTTTGCTGATAGCTTTTCAGCTTTTGATATTTGTTTTTCAGCTTTTGGTATTTGTCATCACTAGATCTTCTTGAGGTAGAAGGTTTGAAGACCTTTTTCGACCTGCACTCACTAGCAAAATGTCCAATCTTTTCGCAGTTATAGCAAGTGGCAGTAGCCTTATCAACCGGGGTTGATTTTGGCTTTTCAGTAAGAGAGAGAGGTTTACTTCTTCGGAAGTTGCTCTTTCTTGCAAATCTCTTAAAAGAGTTTGTTAAGAGTGCTAAGGACTCATCAAACTATGAAAGATCAGGGTCTGATAGATCCTCAGATTCAGAATCTAACTCAGTGATAGTGAGAGTAGATCGCTGAGATGGAATTATCTCTGAAGAGACTAAAGCAACAGGAGTGCTTTTTGAGTCTTTAGAGTCTTTTACAAGATTCTTCTTCAGGAGATTAGATTGCTCATAGTTGAGCAGTATTCCATATAGAGTGCTTAGAGAGAGAGTATGTAAGTCTTTTGTTAGCTTAAGACATATTGAATAACTGTCCCAGCTTTCAGGAAGACATTCCAAGAATTTTGTTAGGACCTCAGAATTAGAATAGGTCCTACCAACAGTTCTTAGGTCAATGATTAGGCAGTTAAACCGCTGATGGACGTCAGAAAGAGATTCATTCTTACCAGCGATAAAACTTTCATACTGTCTTACCAAGTTAATCTTTCGAGTCTCTTGGATTTCAGTGGTGCCCTCATATTGAACACATATGGTTTCCCACATTTCTTTAGAAGTTTTCAGATGCATGATGGAATGGAAAACTTCATCAGGCAGAGCCATTGATATAATGGTCTTTGCCTTTGCATCTATGCCTACCTTCTTTTTATCTTCATCACTCCACTGTCTTATTTCCTTAACTACATATCGTTCAGGGACAGCTTCAGTGGTGGCAGTAGCGGGAACCGCAGCTATAGTTCTAACAGGTTCATAGGGTCCGTTTTCTATATATTCAGGTATAGTAGGATCCGCACCTTCAAGAAATAGCATCATTCGATTTTTCCATAGAGAAAAGTTATCTCTGCTAAATCGAGGAGGTTTAGAAAGTGAACCATTATCATAGTAGTTTGTGTTTGTGTTTAATGCCATTTTAGAATAGCAAGGAAGAGTATACAGCAAGATCTTGTTTATTAGATTTAAACAAACTGCTCTGATACCACTTGTTGGTCCCGAAGGTGCTAAACAAGTTTGTAGAAGGGGGGGGGGGTTGAATACAAACACAGAATTTAACGTTTGATAAATTGTTTATTGATAAATCAAAATACAATTTACAAGTTTGTTGCGGAATAAGATTAAGACATACTCAATCTAAACAAACTTAAGAAACACTAAGATAATTGCACAAGAAATTCAGAGAGTGGGGGATTAAGAGATATAGAAAACAAGGGTTTCTATATTGAGTTCAAAGATGAAGCACACCTTCAGATGAAGGGGTGAACTTCCTATTTATACCCTATGCATTAAATGCATGGCAGGGCACTTTACACGTGGCGTTCACAGATTGGCTTTGGGAGTCTGACTTTTGGGAGACATGCTTTCGGCCGGGTCATGAACAGTGTAGTTGACAGAGTTGTTGTACGAATGGTTGCAGAGACTTGTCCGTTCTGACACATCGTACTAGGTTGTGCAAGGATAGACAAAAGGAAACTTGAGGCATAAGCTTTGTGATCGATTGATCGCTGAGTATCTCTAAGTTCAGAGATAAAGAGGTTCAGCTATCGCTAAAGCTTTGTCTCATGTTCCTTCGCGTATAAGTAGAGTTGTCTTTGCTTCACTGATATCCGCATCAGGTCACTAGTAGACTTCTCTTTGTTCAGCGGCTTCATCTTCGATTCAGCTATGAACATATGTTGACGCGAGACTTGTCTTCAGGGATTACGTTGGCTGTTTACTTCAGAAACTAACAGTGATAACTGAACAGGCTCAGTTTGATTACTGATAGTGAAACATTAGTACATAGAAATGTTTATAAGAAAGACTATCAGCGATAACTGAACAGAATCAGTCTGATCGCTGATGGTGAAACACTAATACATATTAAAACGTAATTTTCACTAAGTATAGAAGAGGGTCGTTATCAAATCACTGAGAGAGTTTGGATCAACATAATCAAATTTCTATAACCAGAAAAGAGATTACAATCAAGGGTGTCATTTATAAACCCAAAGGTTCTCCTACCAAAAGTAATTTCCGATCGCAATATTCTCAAATCTCTCACCCAAGCACTATGCCCGCTTAGAACCGGTGCCGCTAAAACCTGAGATACACATCGACACCAAACAAGTGTTAGGCCAAAAAGCCTAGTGAGTTGCACAATAAGAAGCATGCATGAACAGTTACAATTCTTATCAGCAGTTAACCGCAGTTCAACAAATGTGGAGTCAATAGGGGAGACCCATAGCACCAATCAAGTTCCACCCAAAGAGTCGATATACCTTGATGCACTCTAACAAGAGACACCCGAAAGGCCCGGCACATCCGAGGACTATAACCATGGCATTACCCCGAATGGCGGAGGTCTAGGTACATACCATCACGGTGGCGCCCAAGACTACATCCTCCTAGTGTCTACTGACTTGGTTCGTCCAACATATTACATAGGAGGTCTTGAGGTATATTTCAACCAATACATTTCGATACCAACCATGGGTACTATGTTACCATCCTATCACATAAGACCATTATGAGGCCCAAAAGATAATCATGCTCATCATGCATTTTATATGTTACCATAAAGGTATTCCAACTAGAAACCATCATCATGTCGAGACATGTATACATTTATCATAACAAAGTACACATAATACACATTCAAGAGAAAAGCCCCCAAATACTTGCATATTTAGAGTAGCACATGGCATTTCACGCATAACCATATTTCCGACATTTCTTCATAGGAAAAATCCCAAATAATTACACGAAGAGAGTAAATCATGGGATGATACTTCTAATACATATATCTCACATAATCTCATGAAAATACCATCAATTACCTAAACTCGTAAAGATGAACATTTTGAGCAAATATGTGATAATAACAACAAATAAGCAAATATGACGTGTATCCAGTTTTAACAAAAGCTTAGTAAACTCACCTTGGTAGATTTAGACTAAATCTAGATTTTACCCACTTAGAACTTTCCTTGAAGATCTTGGTTCTTCCAACCAAATCTTCCAAAAACCTAGATTCATAAGGTTCCAACCATAAATAATCATAATCAACCACAAAGAATCATTTCCCAAACCATATACATGAATACCTCAACTAATACCGAAACCCTAACTTCCATAACCGAAGAGAATAGAAGATTACCTTAACCCAAGCTTGAATTCACCTACCAAAACACTTCTAGTTCACCAAAATGATCACAAACCTTCAATCTATGAAAGGGAGAACAAGGGGTGGATGAAACCCTAGAATATTTTGGGGAAGAAGATGAATAGGGAGAGATGAGAAGCTTAACACCACAAAATGCTCTAGTATACTTCAATAGACTTCCAATCTCTTGCTAGATCCTTGAAAAGCTCTCAAAAACGAAACCGTAGCACTTTGAATCACCCAAATCGGAGCTAGGATGAAGGAGATATGAAGGAATGAAGTTTGGGGCTGAAAATCGCGATTTAAGCTCGATCCAGTGGATTTCGCGACTTGTGCCGCGACCTTAAGTCGCGGCATAAGTCGCCCGCTTCCCTGGTTTTCTTCTCGATACTGTTTTGGCCATAACTTCTTCGTTATAGCTCCGTTTTTGCTCCGAAAAGAACCGTTGGACTCGTAATTGAATCCTTCATCCGTCTAGACTATAAAATCAAGGATTCAAGTCCAAAATAAAAAATCTTATTTTTCCTTAATATCTCGGTTTCTGTATTAACTTGGATCGATATCTTTCGAAAATCGGGGTGTTACAACTGCCATCAGCTTTCATCTTTTTTTTAAAGATCCATCGATAGCCTAGTATCTTACATCCCGGAGGTAGGTCCACTAGTTCCCATGTATGGTTTTGTAAGATAGATTCTATCTCACTCTTGATGTCTTCTTTCCATTGAGGTCCCTCTGAAGACGTAACCGCCTCACGATAAGTATTGGGTTCACTTTCCACCATGTAGGTAAGAAAATCGGGACCAAACGATTTTTCAACCCTAGCCCGTTTACTTCTTCTAGGTTCCACCACTTCTTCCTTAGATAGAAGTTGTTCATCCTCTCGAACAATTTTTTTATCTTTAGAAGATGAGATTTGATCTTCCTTGTTCAAGCAAGGAAATACGTCTTCAAAAAATGAAGCATTTCTTGATTCCATAATTGTATTCTTGTGTATCTCAGGATTTTTAGACTCATACACAAGAAATCGATAAGCACTACTATTTTGTGCGTATCCAATGAATACACAATCCAATGTTTTAGGTCCTAACTTTTGTACCTTAGGCGGAGGTACAACTACTTTAGCTAGGCACCCCACACTCGTAAGTACTTGTAAGATGGTTTCCTACGCATCCAAAGTTTATACGGTGTTTCATCTTGTTTCTTGCGGGGTATCTTATTCAAAAGATAATTAGCCGACAAAATAGCTTCCCCCCACATGTTCTGACTTAAACCAGAACTAATTATCATGGCATTCACCATCTCTTTCAAGGTACGGTTCTTTCTCTCAGCAATACCATTTTGTTGTGATGAGTAGGGTGCTGTGATTCATGTCGAATTCCATTTTTAGAACAAAACTCAGCAAATGGTGAAACATACTCACCTCCCCTATCACTTCTAACGATCTTGATTTTCTTATTAAGTTTATTTTCAACTTCATTCTTATACACAACAAACTTGTCTATTGCTTTATCTTTACTTTTAAGTAAATAAATGTAGCAATATTTCGTGCTATCATCGATGAACGTGATAAAATATTTGTTCCCAACTTTAGTCGGTACCGATTTTAAATCACACACGTCAGTATGAATTAAATCAAGGGGTTCGGTTTTTCTTTCACCCAATTGGAAAGATGATCTAGTAAGTTTGGCTTCTACACATGTGGGGCACTTGTGATTTGAGTCGATGTCAAATTTTGGTATGCAGTTTAATTTAATTAAACGTCGAATGGAATTAAAATTTACATGTCCTAAACGACCATGCCAAACATTTGGAAACTCAAGCATATAAGCAGAACTAGTACTTGCTTTATTTATTTCATTGACAACCATTACATTTAACTTGAACATTCCATTCAAGGCATATCCTTTTCCCACATACATACCACTTTTGGACAAACAAACTTGTCCGACTCAAACACTAGTTTAAAACCAAACTTGTTTAACAACCACCCGGAACGAGGTTCTTGCGAAGCTCCGGTGCGTACAAAACATCCTTAAGATTGAGCTCTTTTTCGGAAGTCATCTTGAAAATCACATCTCCAACATCCTTGACATCGGTGGTGGCGGCATTCCCCATGAAGAGATTTTGCCCATCATCAACATCCTTGTAGAAGATGAAATTGCTCTTGTCATGACACACATGAAGGGCAACTCTGGTATCAATCCACCATTCCCTAGAGTTTGAACCAATCACATTCACCTCCGAAACCATGGCCGTGAGCTCCATGGCCGAAAAATCCATGATCATTGCCACCAAGTCATCGTTCACCATGTTAGCTTGACACGAATTGTCATTCTTAGGCAACTTGCATTTAGCAGTTTTGTGACCTGGTTGGCCACAATTATAGCACTTGAACTTCTTCTTGAAAGTTCCTTTTTGAGGACCAAGACTCTTTGCTTTCCCTTTGCCTTTGTCAACCTTCTTGGCCTTGTTTTTGGAAGATTGACCAACTTCCACCACATTAGCTTTTGAAGAGCCGACATTATAACCACCCTTCAAGGCCACTCAGTTGTCTTCTTCAATACGAAGACACACCACAAGCTCCTCTACAGACATCTCCTTTCGCTTATGTTTAAGGTAATTCTTAAAGTCTATCTAACCAGGAGGTAGCTTTTCAATCATCGCTACAACTTGGAAGGTTTCACTGATAATCATCCCTTCGTCAAGCATATCATGCACTATCACTTGAAGATCCTGAACTTGACTCATCACAGTTTTCGAGTCAATCATTTTGAAATCCAAGAATCGAGAAACAACATGCTTCTTGGTTCCCGCATCTTAATCTTATATTTTCGATCCAAAGACTCCCAAAGTTCCTTAGCCGTGGTTACTTTGCAATTTACATTGTAAAGCAGATCGGATAGCCCATTCAACACATAGTTGCAACATAGAAATTCCGAGTGCTTCCAAGCCTCAAACGCGCTCACAGATTGAGCGTCGCCCTCTCCTCCACCAATTTGAGGAGCAATTTCAGTGAAGAACCTAGCCAGGTTCAGTGTGGTCAGATAGAAAAACATTTTTTGCTGCCACCTCTTGAAATTCAGACAAGAAATTTTTTCCGGTTTTTCAACGTGATTAGCCATGTGTTTGGCGCCAGAATGGTAGCAGTTGCGTGACTAGCCATGGTGTTTTGCACTGGTATGGTAGCAGTTGGGGTTACTGAAGTGTCCACCATTCTGGAAAACAAATTTCACGTGAACAATTAGTACCGCAAAATCAATCTGTTTACACAAAACAAAGAATGAATTAAATTGAAACAAACTCGATTTCGAATCTGTTTAAGATTATTGGTTCTATATGTATTTTAATCGTACATATATTATTACAAAGACATCAACTGATGATTCAATAAGACGATTACAGAGAAGAAAAAATAAGAATTAAACAAAAGCTGAGGCTCGTGTGTAACACGATCTTAAACAGATTCGTCGTCTGTTCCCAGGGTACAACAGCGTGAACAGTAGTACTGCCGGAGATGACCACTTGCCTGGAAAAGTCGCCGGAATATTCGTATGCAATAGAGATTTTCAAAGAGTTGTGTCTTGTTCTGTGTTGTATGGAATGCAACCAAACCCTTCCTTTTATATTGAAAAATGAAACCGCAATCATTAATATGTAATTAACCAGTTATTAAAGAATTAATCTTTAAAACTAAAATGATTAATTCAATAATTAACTGGTAATTAATATATTAATTATTCGTATTCAATACGTATGATTTGGGGTTACAAACTCGAAACAGTGCACGACGCGGGTAGCTGCGCGGGCTAACCCGCGACACAACCCGCCCGGGCCACTGTTTTCGTGTCCACATTCCAGTTCACGGTGCGGGTAGTCATGCGAGTTAACCCGCGGCACAACCCGTCCGGGTCACTGGGTCAAAAATAAAATTAGCAAAAACCAAGATGGGAAGGAGCCTTCTTTACCTGTTTCCTTTTGTATGTTTGGGTGATTGGTAAAGTTGGTTTATCAAGAAGAGACTGGGGAATTGATTTAGAGTGGGAAGGTTGGGATTGGCTAGCAGTGGGTTGGTCTAATGGAGGCCTTGACCCTGCTACCATACCTTCATCAGTTTGGGACACCACCATCATTGTAGAGAACAATGGGGTGTCAACTCCTTCCGAGTCCCCAGCAGATCTTCTCATATTTGAGAAAACCTTGCCTTTAGGAGGTTTTGGTACATATATCCCATCAAAATGAGGAATATCCGTCAATTCGTGGGTGATAACTGCTTGAACAAACCTGGGGTACATATAAAAGCTCTTTTTGTTTCCCAAGTTTGAGACAAGATCATTGAAAATCATTTGGGAAAAATTATACTTTCTGGCAGTGGCTAAGCATACCAGAGCATAAGCAATGGTGCTACTGAACTCACTCCATCCAGTAGTCTTTTTAGAGATACAATGCATAAGGGTATGGACAAAGAAACGCCATTGAGGTGAAAATTTTGCTTTTAAGAACTTGAACACACCCAATGGGCCTCCATACCCCATTCTTGAAAGAGTAGAAAACAGTTCATCATTAGAGATAGAAGTTATACCAGAGGCATCGTCTAGACGTAGACTGATGCGAATTACCTCTTCAGTAATTGTTAATGGCTTGCCACACACCTTCGTCTTGATCATTTGCACACCATTCTCAGTAACAATGGTGGCATGTTCCCAGAATTGCCTCTGATGCTCTATGAAGATAGTAGGAGATATAGTGAGAGCATGGGCAATGTGGCTGGACTTCAGAAAGTCGACTATCGGATGAAAACCTTCAGCTTGTTTGGGCTTTTGGAGCATCGCAATTTCATTGTGCTCGTCAATGAACGCCATTGATGCCATTGCCCTTGAAGGTTCTTGCTTGAAAACTTGGAACTCGAGAGAGAGAGGGTTTAGAGCGCAAGAGAACAGTATGCAAAGAGTCGTTATGAACTTTTAGGCGGGCAAAGAGTATTTATAGTATTCGGGACATAAGCAGTATTAACTGAAAGCAGTATTAACTGAAAGCAGTATTAACTGAAAGCAGTATTAATTGAAAGCAGTATTAACCACTAGTAGTATTAACTAACTAGCAGTATTAACTGAGAGCAGTATTAACCACTAGCAGTATTAACTAGCTAGCAGTATTAACTACTAGCAGTATTAACCACTAGCAGTATTAGCTACTAGCAGTATTAAAACTGTACTGGCAGTATTAACCATACTTACTCTTTTAAGCTTGTGATACACTGAGTACTGCTATATATATCCTGAAAAAGAAGATTAGTAACACCAAGAATAAACAATATACAGGTATATAACTACTTTTTGAGAAGGGGCTTATTCAGAGTTGATCATTCCCACATTTGTTACCAAGAAAGTGAATCTACCCACATCAAAAGCTTTAGAGAATAGATCAGCAAACTGGTTATCAGTGTGAACTTTTACAACTTGAATAAGTTTCTTTTTCATTACAGTCTCTTATGAAGTGATACCTGATCTCAATGTCCTTTGTTTTTGAGTGCTTGACAGGATTATTCACAATGCTAATAGCACTGCTATTATCAATAAAAATTGGAGTGTGTAGAAAGGTTACCCCATAATCCAGCATTTGATTCTGAATCCATAAGACTTGAGAACAACAACTTGCAGCTGCTATGTACTCTGCCTCTGTTGTAGATGTGGATATTGTGGTTTGTTTCTTGCACTGCCATGAAACTAGTCTTGCACCCAAAAACTGACATCCTCTAGAAGTAGATTTTATGTCCAAGTTTGCTCCACCTAGATCACTATCTGAGTATGCAAGCAGGTCAAAGGATGAGTCATGAGGATACCAAAGTCCCAATCTGGATTGCCCTTTGAGATATCTGAATATCCTTTTAACAGCTTGATAGTGAGATTGCTTTGGCCTAACTTGGAATCTTACACATACACAGACTGGAAACATTATATCTGGCCTAGAGGCTGTAAGATACATGAGAGAGCCAATCATGGATCTATAATGATGAACATCCATATCCTCCCCCTCAAGATCTGCTGTTATCTGCTTGTGTGTCTCCATAGGTGTGCTGGCAGGTTTTGAATCTGAGAAACCAAACTTGGTTAGAATTTCCTGCACATACTTGGACTGACAGATGAAGATTCCATCTGACTTCTGTTGAACTTGGAGTCCAAGGAAGAAAGTAAGTTCCCCCATGGAACTCATCTTGAACCTTTGATGCATTAGTTCCTCAAACTCCTTGCACATGTTGTCTCTTGTTGATCCAAAGATAATATCATCAACATAGATTTGGACCAGCAAGATATCCTTCTTCTTTCTCTTGATGAATAGAGTCTTATCAATGACTCCTCTTTCAAAGCCATTTTCCAAGAGATAGGATGACAGAGTGTCATACCATGCTCTTGGAGCTTGATGTAGTCCATAAAGTGCTTTCTTAACTTTGTATACCCTGTCTGGATAGCTTGGGTTTTCAAACCCTGGTGGTTGACAGACATATACTTCTTCTTCAATTGAGCCATAAAGAAATGCACTTTTGACATCCATTTGATAGACTTTGAATTTCATATAAGAAGCATAAGCTAGGAATAATCTAATTGCTTCTATCCTAGCCACAGGTGCAAATACATCTTCATAGTCTATTCCTTCTTCTTGTGTATATCCTTGAGCCACCAACCTTGCTTTGTTTCTTATGACTATTCCTCTTTCATCTCCCTTATTCCTGAAGACCCATTTTGTTCCTATTGCTCTTTGGCCTTTAGGAAGGTCTACCAGATCCCAAACATCTTGCAGCTTGAACTGCAGTAGCTCTTCTTGCATGGCTTCTATCCAACTGGATTCTTTCATAGCATCATGTGCCTTTTTAGGCTCAAGCTGGGATAAAAAACAAGAAAGCACTGTATGTTGTTGATCTTGCATTTCTTGAAGCCTACTTTGATTTCTAGTCATCATAGGAGAAGATATATCCCCTATTACCAGCCGTGGAGGATGATTCTTTTGAATTCTGTTGTGATGACTAGGTTCTTCATTAAGTCCCACCTCTAGATTAGAGTCATTCAAGTCAACTGAAATGTTTTCAGCAACTACTTCTGGTTCTTTATTTTCTTGAGTCTCCTCATCTCTACTTTCTTCTTCACTCTGACTTGGTCCAGTAGATGGTTCCTTTTCACAGTCTTCAACAGGATCCACTGTGGGTATGGGAAAGATCACAGATTGAGATATACTTTCTTGAACTTGTGTAGTCCCTGATCCTCCACTCCCTGAACCTGCATAATCATCACTATTGAAACCAAAAGAGTTAGTTAGTGAGTCAATGTCAAATAGCCACTGAGGACCAGACCCAATTGGATTTCGTTTGTTCTCATTGCATTTGACATTGTCACTTTCTTCAATTATTCTAGAAGAAGAGTTAAAGACTTTGTAAGCCTTACTCTGAGATGAATAACCAACAAGAAATCCATCATCTGCTTTGCTATCAAACTTACCTAAGTGAGATTTGGTATTGAGAATTGTACAAGGACACCCAAAAGGTTTGAAAAATCAAATGAAAGGTTTTCTTTTATTTAAAAGCTCATAAGGGGTCTTGTTCTTTGGCTTGACCACTAGAACTCTGTTTTGGACATAACAAGCAGTATTAACTGCTTCAGCCCAGAAGGTAATTGGCAGTTTTGAATCAGTCAACAGAGATCTAACAACCTCTATTAGTGTCCTATTTCTCCTCTCAGCAACTCCATTTTGTTGAGGAGTCCTAGGGGCACTATATTGTCTCTCAATGCCTTTCTCTTCACAGAAGGTGTTTAGATCAAAATTTTTAAACTCAGTCCCATTATCTGATCTAATGACTTTTACTTTTTGATTAGTTTGGTTTTCAATTCTTAGGATAAAGGATTTGATCAGTCCACTTGTCTCATCCTTAGTCCTTAGAAAATATACCCATGTAAATCTAGAGTAATCATCAACAATAACCAAGCAGTAAGATTTCTTGCCTATACTCATAACATTTGTAGGACCAAACAGATCCATATGCAATAACTGGAGACAAGAAGAAATTGTGTTTAACTCTTTGGTCTTATGAGAAGTTTTGTGTTGTTTGCCTTTAAGACATGCAACACAATGATCATCACATGAAAATACTTTTGAAGGTAAACCTCTTACAAGGTTGTTTTTAACAAGTTTGTTCATAGTCTTGAAGTTCATGTGACACATCCTTCTGTGCCAAAGAGAGGATTCATCCACAGAAGCTTTTGAAACAAGACAGTTCAGGGATGAATCACTATCAACATTGTCCATATCAAGACAATAAACATTGTCCTTTCTTGGAGTTCTAAGTAGTATCATGCTTTCATCAACTGCCTTGAAGCTTGGAGCAAGGATCATACACTCAGTATTTGTAAATAATATGCTATGTTGTTTGTCACAAACCTGTGATACACTTAACAGGTTGTATTTCAATTGATCAACATAGTAGACATCCTCAAATGTCATCTTACCTTTGGTAACATTACCTTTTCCACTTATTTTACCACCAGTAAGATTATCTCCAAATGCAATATGTCCTCCATTGATATGCTTGAAATCCTGAAGGCATGACATGTTACCTGTCATGTGCCTAGAGCAACCACTATCAACATGCCATATGCTCTTTCCTTTGAGCTGTTGGTTGCCCTGCACATAATATAAATCAGTTAGTATGAATTAGGAACCCAAGCCAAAGTGGTCTTGGGTACCCCTTTCTCATCAAAATACTTGCATTCTTTCTTGACAAGATTTTTAAACTTTGACTCCTCATTTTTGGAGTACTTTGTCACAATGATAGGCTTGGAAACACATTTTCCAGAAGCAGTACTGGTTTTAGAAGTACTAACAGCATGAGCAGTACTTGCATGCTTAGCAGTACTAACCTTGTTAGCAGTAGTAACTGTGTTAGCAGCATTAATATTTTCAGCAGTACTAACACTGTTAGCAGTAGTAACTGTGTTAGCAGCATTAATATTTTCAGCAGTACTAATACTGTTAGTGCTTCTAGGCACCCATATTAAAACACTTTCTTTTAAAACCTTATTTTCATAGGGCCTTTGGTTTCAACAGATTTCTTTGGTTTCCTATAACCAACAGGTTTTTGCATAAATCTTTGAAAGTTCATCTGTTGGTTAATAGGGTTGAAGAAACAATACTTAGCCAAATGATTCAGCTTGCCACATATGAAACAAGGTTTTGGTCTATTGATTTTATTCAGATCAACTCCTTGTTTCTGAGCCCATTGATTATTCCAGTTTCTTTGGTTACCTCTTTTTATACCAGAATTTAGGCTCTTAGCTTTATTGCAAGCACACTGTTTACAAGGTCCAGGATTCACAACCGTGGTTTGTTTGAAATGGACCTTGTTATCCTTTCCTTTGGTCTTCTCTATCTCCTTAGACTTGACCCAGATTTTCCCACATCCCTCATTGGTGATAATGTTGTTTTCTAATGGTATCTCTTTACTTACAGCATTATTCCTATTCTCACTGGCTTCTTTCTCAGTCAAATCCTTAACTACTACCTCATCTAAAGGATCTATCTTAAAATCTTCCTCAGACAAGTCCTTTTTCTCCTTGGTCTCTAACAAGTCTGAAGTAGGAGAGATATAGTTGTTGTTGTAAGGAGGGGGTGTATTGTTGTATCCAATACCCGACTTCAACTTATCATGAATCTGAGCCTTTAGAAGAGAATCCATTGCTTTTGAAGCATATTAAAACTTTTCTATGTCAAGCTTAACCTTAGATAGTTCCTCTTTCAGCCTATCATTCTCTTCTAAGGACTTAGACAGTTTGGTCTCTAATTCATTCTTTTCCCACTTCCAATAGTTTGTGTCATAAGAGTGTTGAAGTTCATTAGCTTGAAAGCCTTTGATTTGTTCTTCAAATCTCTCTACTCTTCTGTCCTTTTCTAATCTTTTGAGGTCATCACACATGCTTTGGTTGTGATCCCTGTACCTTTTGACAGTGTCTGTGCAAGATTGAGTGCAAAGATTAGAAATTACCTCAGAGGGGAGATCAGACACTTCTGCCATAAGAGCTTGATTTTGAATGGCTTCCTCAGCTTGGTCACTCCAGTCAAACCCCATTCCTTGTTGAGAAACAAGGGCTTGAGCAGGATTCTTGTTTTGATTGTAGCCTCCATTCTGAGCTTGTTGGTGGTTGTGGTTTGGAACACCACTTCTGCATTCTCTAGCAAAGTGTCCTTTCATGTGGCACTTATAGCATTCCACCTTTGTCTTGTCAAAACCAGCTCCATCTTCTCTTCTTTGAGAGAAGTTGTTCCTTCCTGTTCTTTTGATAATCTTCTTCACCCTCATAGATAACATGGCCATCTGCCATTTAATGTCCATCTCCTCCAGGTCATCAGGGTGAAGTTGATCCAGATCATCATTAATCAATGAATTGTTGCTGTGACTGGACAAAAAGGCTTCAAAGATAGTTTCAGTGACTTTTTCTGAATTCACTCCACTGGCAGTACTAACTGCTTCAGGGTTGGCAGTAGTATCAGTAGATGCTGATAGAAGTGCAGCATTGTGGATATAACCAGTGGGCTTCTTCTTGGTTTCTACCTCAGTTTCAAAAACTCTTAGATCATTATATAGATCATCATGTTCCTTCTCTTCCAGATTATCACTCTGCCTATATGAGACAGTGTACATAGTACATTCATCCCCAAGAGATCTGAGAAACTTTCTGTTGATATCATCTTGCTCCATCTTCACTCCTACAGTAGCCAGTTCACCAATGAGATTGTTGAACCTATCAAAGGTTTGAGTCATAGACTCATTCTTTGCAGAAGTGAAGTTCTCATACTGCTGCTTTAGAACATCTCTTTGATTTCTTTTGATGCTTTTAGTTCCAACAAATCTTTTCTCTAGAGCATTCCAGAGAATCTGAGCATCAGTGCAGTTGCAAAATTGATGCTGATATTCATTGGGGATAGTCAAGAGCAGAGTGCTCAAGGCCTTCATCTCTGTCTGTCTGATCTTCCTCTCACCATCTGTCTTTGGTGGAGGTCTTTTCCCATCTGGTCCAATCTTTCCTGCTTCAGAAGGACCATTCTTAATGATATCCCACATTGAGTAGTCAGTGAGAAGAATGTATTGTCTAATTCTGATCTTCCACATGTCAAACTCATTGGGTTTGAGCATTGGAACCTTAGAGACCAGAGTAATGTTTGATTCTGCAAGGTTTTCCATGATGAATGAATAGATGTTTCTGAGAGAGTTAGGCTCTGATACCACTTGTCAGGATCGAATTCTCAACAAGAATTATGAATACTCAAAAACAATATCAAAGAAGTTGCGGAAAAACACTTTGATATTCAATGTAACAATAATCAAACAGTATATGGTTAACAACTTGTAAACTTGTATTCAATTATCAAATCACAAGATTACACACTCAACCTCAATCTTGAAGAACAGACTCTTTCAAGACGAATTCTACTTCTCTAGAATTAGGATCTATGCCTTGAGGTTGATTTTCTCTAAAACTTAGAATGAATGATTAATTCTAAACTATTCTATCAATTCTATACATATACTGAATAAAAGATAATTACAATAAATAAAATATCTTCAGTATATCTTCCATCATTATCTTCAATCCTTCCATGAATATCTTGATTCTTTACAGCTGTCATCCTTTCCATCCGGATCTTCAATTCATAAGCAGTACTAATCATAAGCAACATAAACAACTAAGCAGCACTAACCACTAGCAGTACTAACTAGCTAAGCAGTACTAACTTTGTTCAAGCAGCACTAACTTTGACTAGCAGTATTAATTCTACTAGCAGTAGTAATACTCAACAGTATTAACTTTGAAGTCTTCTAGCAGTAGTAAATCTGAACTAGCAGCATTAATCATACTTGAGCTTTTCTTCAGTTCCCAACATCTTATGAACACTTAAACATTTTTCAAGAAATTACGAGTCTTACGAATTCTTGATAAATAGTGTATGTTACAAATTCTGAGTATCTTGTTCCAATTTTCGCAAAGTATAGAATTCGTAAATTGTCCCTTACGAATTCTGGAGTTTACGAATTCTTGATGTCCGAATTCTTGCTTGATTTCTTGAATTCCTAAGTACAGAATTCGCTGATTCCTATCTAGCGAGTTCTTGACTTAGTGTTTTTCAAAAGTTGGTTTTCATTGTCAAAATATTTTTTAGTTTTTCACTAATCCATTTGGACCTTGTCTATTATTGTTATATCCTTTCAGGTACCAATGGAAGATCAGACTGTTGATCAGCAAGTTCAGACCAGTGAGCATTCACCAGAAGCACAACAAGCTTCTGAGCAATGCCCAATGCCATCCTCCCGATCTGATTTCCAAATTCCACAAGATGTGAATCCTGATCAATTATTGATATCACCATCTGAAATGAAACCACAACAGCCAAATAATCATCATCTCCAGTTCACTATTCGTATTGATCCTTTGGTACTGGATATCTTGAGAAACCATCCACTCAGAGATGCTCTTACTGTTCAAGCTGTTGTTCCAGAATTATATGTACAACAAGCATGGAAAACCATCAGGGTTTCCCACATAAAGGAAAACGGAGTAAGAGTTCAGATATTCAAGCTGGAAATTGACCACTTTACATTTGTTCTCACACAAGAAAGATTGATATTCATTCTGAGTCTTCCATCTGAGACATCATGGGAAGGAAGAACAAGTTATGATGAATTACCAACAGATGCTGAAGTGTTAAGAGGCATTAGAGACATGGGGTATGTAGGACAACTTACTCAAGTGAGCTAGTTCAAGAAAAACAATCTAATTCCGTTATACTATACTTTGTTCTCTGTGATCAATTGGTGCCTCACTGCTAAGAATTTTGGATCAAATAATGCCAGAAGTCAAATTCTGAAACTGTTCTATTCAGTGGTTCATGACTTGCATATTGACTATGCTTAGATATTCTGGAATGAGCTGTATGACAAAGTGGTGGCCAAGAAGTCTGCTAAAGCTCCGAACTATATTCCTTACCAAAGATTCATGGCGCTTATTGTCCGAAACATGTTAAGGAGTAACAGGAACATACCAACCAGAATCAATCATTCACATGCTACTGTAAGTGAAATGAGATATTTGATGAGGCAGAAGAAAGAATTTTCTTTTATCATGCCTGTGCCAGAAGCATTGTTAGACTATGCAGATCTAGGGTACACTAGTGTTATAGATTATAAAGAGTCTATGGGACGTCCAGAACTGGTCATCCCTACCCAAGGCTCCATCCTTAGGCGAGAGGAGTTTGTGAGGGTTTCTGCTACCTCGGGGGTACATAAATGGGGAGATAAGAGAAAAAATACCGAGAGGGGTTATGGAAGGGGTCAGAGACCACGACTAGAGGCATTAGGGTCACGGGTTGTTACCCCACGTATAGTGACACCTCCTGTCGATGAAGGTCATGGCTCTGAACAAGATCTGGATCTTGCACATGATGAACAAGCTGATAATGAAAGTGATACAAGTCTAGTGCCTTCTGCTTCTAGTTCAACCGATGATGATCAAAAAGATTCTGATGCTAAAACTGCTAAAACTGCTACTGATGATGGTGATGATCATGATGATGATGATAATGTTGATGCTGATGCTGGAAATACAGTTGGAATTGCTGAAATTGCTACTGCTCACACAGATCAAGCTGATGTCTGTGATGATGATGACATTGATTTTTTTGAACTATTCTATGGTACTAATGTCATGGAAGTAGATGAGCAACAACATGTCGACTCAGTTCTTAATGCTATTGTTGGAGATATAGGCAGAACGAGGGAGTATTAGTTGAAAACTTTGAGAAAGAGAGTGAAATTGTAGTAAAAGAACATGGTGAGCGTGTGATTACCCAAACCTATACTTCCAAAAGGGCAACCACATCTAGCACTTCGTTGCATGTGTTGCAATCGGATGCTTAAGTCATAAACAACCCACTTATGCAATCGCACACCTCAGCCAACCACTCTATGTCTTCTTAACAAGATGTAGTTTCAAGTTCTCACGGGGAAATAGCACAAAGTCTACTAGGTTCTCATTCGGAGAATCAAGGTATTGAAAATAGAGAACACCTGCCCCGATTCTCAACTTCATTTCATTCACAATTGAGTCTAGTGCCTTATCGTTTACCGATTATTCTTCCTAGGACACTTTTTACTGATTCTACCATCGGTTGTCTTAGTGACCCGATCGAAACAACCGTAGTAGCTCCGCAATCTGGACTACAAGGATCGGTTGGAAGTTCTGTCATCGACACGTCTTTGCCAATGATGAACACAGGCCATGCAGTTGTTTCCACTGCTGACATGTCAACGGTTAATCTAAGTGATACCGGTGTTATTCACCCAGACTTCGTGTCAAAGGAACTTCTCGACGGCGCCTTAAAGGCTGTTGAAACATGTATTCTTGAAAAGGTGCAGGAGGAAGTTGGAAGTATTAAACATCTTTTGAAAGGGAAGGATCCAGTAATTAAACCTGAGCCTATCCAACATAGTCAACAAACTCCAAACACTCAACCTGCTGATTTATCCATTGATGAGCTTAAATCTTTGCTTCTTGCAAAGTTGCTATCTCAAGCTTTGGATTCTTAGGATGATGCAGATCTTCTTACCCTTCTGCAATCCCACCAACAAAATCAACCTCCACAGACTGTTCAAACAGTAGATGTGGTTAGTGCCTCAGAGTTTCATTCTTTTAAATCTGAGGTTATGTTTGCTCTATCTGAAATCAAACAGGTAGTTCAAACTTCTTGTAAAGCCCAAGAAACTGTTTCTACTAGAGAACATGATCATGATCCAGATAATTATCATGAGGGGGAGTAAAGGGAGAAACAGGAAGCTGCTACTAGATCTGGTGTATCAGTCTTGGTAGAAGAAATGACTGAAAATGTTGAAGGTGAAAAGAGGGGAGCTGATCATGATTCTGAGGAGAATGATCAAATGGAGATTGTATTATATGTTGGAGAAGATGTTGGATCGAGGGTTGAAAAGCCTAAGATTGCAACAAGGCAGGAAATTCTAGAGATTACAGGTCTTCCTAATCCTGATGTAATTGCTCTTGAAAATGATACTTTTGATGAAGCTGATGCAAAGTATGTGCTGTATTGGAAAATGAAAGAGGAAGATCAAAAAGATGAATTCTTGGAGCTGGAATCTGATGATGAAGTTGTTGATGTTATTGAGTTTGTTAAAAGAGCTCAAGAGATTCCAGAGAATGAATCCAGCATACTTGATGATTTATTTGAGGACAGGGACATAGAAGCTTTGAATGATATGTTCGCTCAGAGTACACCTAAGGGATTACATTTAAGTCCTGTTCATGAGAGTGTTCCTGAACCAAGTATTGCTACATTTCAATTTGTTCCTTCATTCAGTGAGTTTAGTTCTCATCCCAGTGTTGTTCAAACTGATGTTGTTTAGCAGAATGTTGAATCATCTATCAATCCTGATTCTGATGTTCATATGCCTGATACTCATGTTTCTAATACTCATATGGAAGAAGAATTGCCATACCAGAAGAAACCTGGAAGTCCAGTTCATCAAGAGGAGTTTGTTAAGGAACCACCAATTGTGCCAAACATTCCACAAACTGAAGCAAATTCTTCAGATAAACCAGAAGAAAGTTATACTCCATTTACTGGATATGATGAATCTGGTATGTCTATGGAAGAGATTAAAAGAATCAGAAGAATGTTAAGAGTTCTTTACTTAGAAGATGTTAAGATTTTCGTGAGCTATATCAGACAGTTATCTCAAGCTCAACTTCTGGGTATTCAAGACAAGTCACCAGAATACCAGAAGGATTACATCAAGTTGTTGCAAGTAAAGAGCCAAACTCAAAAAGATGTCAGGATCAAGCATGAAATTGTGCAAGTATACTTTGTTTCCATGAAGAAGTATAATAGCATATGGTATCCTCAGTTTGAAGTTCAGAGAAAGAACTTATCTACTTATACTTTCAGTGAAGCTGATTTTCCCAACATAAACTTTTGGGATATTGAGTTTATGTATCATGACTTCAGAAGTAGAACTATCAGACATCCTAACATTGTTTTTGCTTTGGATTGCATCAAGAGATTTATCCAAAGGCATATCTATCATACTTATTTGTATGATTTTCAACTTGGTATTGAAACTAACCAAAGGAGAGTTAATTTTCTTGCACCTGACATGACTCATCCTCTACTTGAAGAGATTCCACTCTACACAGTACTAAGAGAGCCAGAACATGGTGTTGTGTATGAGAATGATTTTAAAAAGGAGAAGAGATTTATGAGGGCAGCTGAAGTTGCTAAGTATTCTGATGGAACTCTAAAATATGTCTTGGAAAATCTAGAAGAAAATTATGAGGAGAGTGAGAAGCAAAGGTTGGCTGAAAATGATCATATGCCCATAATACAAAGGATTGGTACTGAAGATGTCATAATCAGATTCAGGCAGGCAATCAGAAGGTTTGAGGTATATTTGGGTTTGAGAAGAACAAGCATGAAGAGATGGAATAGGTGAAGATTTTCAAATTGCTCAAAAAGGGGGAGAATGTTAGAATAGAATTTTGAGTAGATTTGTTAAGTAGTTTTGTTTAATTGTGTTGACTTTTCTATGTAGCTTGTGTAGTGGTCAAGGTTGTGTTTGACCCTATATAAAGCATTCTTTAGTCTTGTTTTGTGTAAGTTTTGGATGGAAGCTATCACATTATAATTCCTTCTTGTTAGATCAATGACTACGACACTTGTGACTATTTCTCTCTCATCTTATTCTCTTGATTGTTAATTCTTTTGTGTGTGATTAATCATGTTTGCTTGAATATTGGGATCACATAAAGTCCTCTCACTTCCATGGTTATAAACCACTAAATCTTTTATTCTTCCTATGTGGGACACTTTCCCACATCCACTTGTTTTTTACTAAGTTCATTCAAGTACTCAACTTTGAGTATCGATATCTCATTCACACACACTCCGTTTTAGACACATTATATATCGTTTCGAAGCTCTCATATAGGAGAACACAAACCCACTAAGAGTTAATTATATATAATACACATATATGTATTTAAATGTGTCCAAAGTTAGTAAAAAACATATATTTTAACTAAATTTTCCAACAACGAATAGAAAAGCACATATATATATATATATATATATATATATATATATATATATATATACATATATTGGTTTTACCTTCTTGGAAAAAAAGCAACACGAGGTCGAGGCCAAGGTCGAGGTCTGGTTTGAGGTAGCGACCATACTGCAAGCTTAAGTGCAACACCGACTACCCGTGCTAACTCAACTGCCAGTAGGGTTCGAGGAGAAAATCCCGCCACTAATGAGGTGATTAATTGAACGAGTGGTGCAAGTCCTTCAAAATACGTTGAAGTGACGTTGAAGACAAAGGGTAGAAGACTAAAAATCCTTAACTTTAATTCAGAATAATTCCGAGGACGGAATTCTTTGAAGGAGGGGAGATTTGTAACATCCAATATATCTATATATATATATATATATATATATATATATATATAGGTAAATAAATAGTTACGAATAGAAAATATATATATATATATATTGGTTTTACCTTCTTAGAAAAAAAGAAAAGAAGAAGATAATAATATAAAAAAAAAGATGTTAGATGGGTCAACTTATGACATTTAATAAATATAATAAAGGAATAAAAGAAATATATATATATATATATATATATATATATATAGTCTTAGGTTCATTTGAGAAATGGTAAATATATGAGAAATAGAGAAGTAATCATAGTCATTCATAAGGTCAAGATCGGATTTGACTGGTCAAATATTTTGGCTTTGACTGGTCAAAAGTTGCGGCTATTCCAAAAATAGAAGGGCACTTTCGTAATTTTCACAAAATACACGGGCAGTGTTCATATATGAACATGTATAATTCACATATGAACTATATGTTCATATGTGAATCAGTGTAATTCAAATCTGAACTCTTTTAACTGATTCATATATGAACATTTGTTATTCATATATGAACTAATTAACTATAAGTTCATATATGAATCAGTTGAACTAGTTAACAGATTCATATATGAACTAATTAACTGATTCTCATATGAACTAATTAACTGATTCACATATGAACTTATGTGAATCAAATAGGTTCATATATGAACTCATCCTACGTATTTTACAAAACTACCCCTCTACCTTCTATATACCATGCAAGGAATTATCCGGTGCTTCACGGTCAAAGTCGCAAAGTCGCAAATGTTGACCGGATGAATGACTAAGATTACTTCTCTATTTCTCATACATTTACCATTTCTCAAATGAACCTCTCCGTATATTATATATATATATATAAGGTATATGTTAGGAAGGGGTGAGATACAATAAGATAATAGTTAAAGGGGCCGAGTGTAATATTCCCTAAAGTAAAGGGGCCTCTTCCGTCACAAGGACATATGTGATATTTTTCAGACTTTGAAGGGGACGGATGAGTTTAAAGCTTCCTATTGGCTCACCTTGTCAACTAATACGCCAAAACACTAGGATATAATTTTAGAGGACTGAAGGAGGAACAATTTCATTCATAAAACTCGAAGATTAATCTAATATTGAGGGAAAAATCGGAGTCCAAAGTTCATACAAAAATTTCTTTTTCTCGTCGGTCCAAGGTGAGTTTCTTAACCAAATCTTATGATTTTTATGTCTATGGCTTCGTTTCTAGAAGTCCTATCGAACCCCAGTAACCTCTTATCTCAGATTTGTGTTTGCATGATGCAAATCGGTGGTCAATACGTTGAGTTTTAGTGTTGAAAACCTAAACTTCGGGTGAGAAAATGAGGCTCATTTCTTGATAAAAATTTGTGTTCTTTAAGTCAGAATGTTGGGGAAAATGTATACTATAAAATGATGTAAATAGAATAAACTAAAACGAGCAAGATAAGAGTCGTTTTGAAGTTCAAAGTTGGCAAGATAAAAGAAAATTAAACATGTTCATGGGTCTGTGGTTGGATGGCTTGGAGACGATGAAGGGAGGGTGGTGTCAGACCACTCTCTCATGATGCTTACATTTATATATATATATATTTCCTTTTCAGAAAAATATAATATATATATATATATATATTTATTTATTAAATATTTATTATCCACAAAGGGTTTTGTAAAAAAAGCAAGGGGGGTTTAAACCTTTTAACTTTTTATTTTGTAAAAAGTAGATCTAACTATTTTGATCAATATCCTGTTAGTAATTTTATGAATCTTTCATAAAGAAATTACGATTATGAATTTGTATTTAACCCCTATTTTGATTATTTTATCTATGAAATTATCAAGTTGTCCCTACAATTAAATAACGGGTATTTCAGACAATACCTCATATATTTGGCTTTATGAAAATTTTGAAATATTCTTACACTTGGGATTTGGTAATTTACTTATTTAAGTGGTTGGAATAAATCATTTATTTAGGCGATTTAAAAATAAGATCTTTAAACGTCATAATATGGAGAATGATTATCGAACAAGATGATTTTAGTGGATTTATATAAATTATATATTTCCTAAGGAGATGTGTTTATAATAAGTCGTCTAATTACTTGGATGATTTTATAATGAGAATAGAGTGTCGTTATCAGATTAAAATAATTATTGGGTCACTTTAATTCGGAGTGGAGATTTATAAAATTATAAAAGAGTTAAATTGACGTTTTAAGACGTCTTCGAGTTATAGACTTGGGTTTTGATTATAGTTGGTCGGGGTTGACTGAGTTGACCGAGGATTGACTTTTGACTCGTTTGACCCACATAGATTTTAATGATGGAGTCGTATTGAGCTATTTGGAACAGATTTGGAGACTCAAATTTGGAGTTTGACTTTAGGTCGGGTCGGGTTGGACCATAAATTGACTTTTGGAGAATTAAGTTATTAATATTGTGGTATAAAATATGTAGGTCTTCCGTCAGGAGCTATCGGTAGTCGATCTACGCAATCAGGTGGGTCTTCATGAGACTTACACTGAGATGCATACCTATGTACAAATTTATTTTCGAGCATTATATGAATTTGTGGTGGTGAATATTATGCATGATAATGATTTAAATACATGTCATCGGTATATGTTTACATGTATGTGGAGTTATGTGGACAATACACGCTAATTGTTTTCTGGTTTTTAAACGTATTTAACATCCTTGGATTTTCAGTTGGTTTATATTGTATAAATGGTGCATTATTCAGAATATGAGATGTTAGTTTGGTGTGTCACACTTAAGGGGAGGCACAACCCCGAAATGGGTGACTGGATTTGTGTAAGCCGTACACACCAGGGAATGCATGTGACATGGCAACAAGACCCCGTAATGGGTTATTGGATATAGGTGAGTCGTACACACCCAGGGATTGCTTGCAACCTATTAGTCCTTTCTCGAGGAGACAATTATGAGGTCTCGTTTCTTTCAGTGTTGCATATTTTCAGAAAATGAATAATATTTTATACGAAGTTCGCATGTGTGATATATGTGACAATATATGATTTCATTCACGCAAACCATGAACTCACTGAGCTTTATAAGCTGACTATAGTATGCATCTCAGGGCTAGGTAGTTCGAAGTTGGATAAGGGCAAGGAACATGCTCAAAGACTTGCTTACTATCATTATTTATGATTCATCCTTTTGTTTAGACTTTTATTTATGGAATTGTTGTAACTTAACTTGGTATGGGACGGGTTAGCTCTTAAGTTAAATGTTTATGTATTTTGGAGACTTCCGCTATAAACGGTTTCAAATTTTAATTTAGGCAGTATTTTGGAGTATTTCCAAAGGAATTGTTTTAGATTACATAACATTTCTCATAGTAAAACTAAGGGTGTTACACTTTCCCCTTATCAAAATGGGCACTGGTGTAGGCATATAGGTCTGTCAAATCCCACAGGTTCAGATTTATCAAGTCATTTTCATTGAAAGTGCATATATGATTGTTAGCTCTTTCCACTGTATATTCAACGTAGGTGATGGCATTAAGAGCAAACATTCTCACTTTGATCTCATGAACCTTCTTTATGCCATCTCTGGAAAAGAACTCCTCTCTGGGTTTAACAAAGTTTGCAAGCCTCCTTATGATAACATCTATAACATTTGGGTGAGGTTGGGTGGTGCTAGTTCTAGTTCCTCATCTCCATCAGAGTACAAATACATATAGATATTATCCGTAAGTACTTGCTCCTTTAGAGGGTTGGAAGAAAAAGTAGGTTCAGAGGCAAAGGCTCTGGTTGAGGATTTAGTGGGTAGACTTCTAAGGATTTATAGCTGAGAGACAACTACCTAAACACGATCTATTGATGGTTGGGTTATGGATGTTGGTTTAGAAGTGGTTGGAGGTGGCTCTAGAATATTTCCGGGCTCTGGCTATTCAGGGATAGAAATTTCAATTGTAGAGGCTTGGACAGAAACTGGGATTATTGGTGCCTTTTTATTTGCAGCTAGAATCACCATTGGAGTTGACACTTTTGAGATATCTAGCACTTGGTCTTCAACAGTGGTCTGACTTTGCTTTGTTGATCCCTTTGGTTCTGTGCTCTTTGGCTCTGGCTCTTGAATGAATGAGGACTTGGTTTTCTATTAGTGCATAAATGTTGGATCCAAGATCATTTGGTTCAAAGTCAAAGCTCAAGTCAAAGCCTTCAAATGTAAAGGTCAAAGTCAAAGCTTCTTAATATGGAAAGTCAAAGTCAAGCAAATCAAAGTGTTTAGTTTAATTGTATTTGTCTTTGTATTGTAACTAGGTATAAATACCTTTTTGTTAGTAGAATTCATTAAGCACTTTGAGAGAATTATGTTGTAGAGAGAGAAATACTTCACTTTGAGAGCATATTGTAATATGAGAGATTTGATTTCAATAATATGACATTTGGAATTGTATCTTGTTGTTCATCTTGATTTGCACATCATTGGGACACACAATTGGTATGAGAGCAAGCACATAACAAATCAAGGATCAAATTCTGAGAATTTTTTGACCGATTTTTCAAGAACTCGCAAATGTCACTGTTCCAGAATCAATTTCTTGATTCTGTGTGTTTTTTAGTGTAATTCTTGATTCTTTGTATTCGTTTTTGATTCTAGAACAAGTTTTGTTTGTATTGCTTAGTCTAATTCACAACAGTTTGGGTGAATTTAGGACTTTGATTGAATTTTTGGTTCGTATTGTTCACGTACTGTAACTAGATCAAAGTGTAATTTTTGGTTGATTTTAGTGAAATTGTTTGATTGTAATATGTTCAGATTGTTGTCGAGGTTTAATCTGCAGAGTTTCATCTTCAAATTCGAAGATTTGGATCGAATTAAGGCTGAAAAAGTGAGTTTATGTTCGAAGTGATGAAGAACTCGCAAGATCCAAAGAACTCGCAAGGTTCATAGGCAAGAACTCACAGAAGGCTAGAACTCGTAGAGGGTGAAGAACTCGTAGAGGGTGAAGAACTCGTAGAGGGTGAAGAACTCGTAGAGGGTGAAGAACTCGCAGAGTGCTATCTGGGACAAGTGTTTTCTTTGTTTTATTTGATTTGCGACAAGCAAGAACTCGCAGAATACTGTCTATGACTTCTTTATGTTTGTTCTTTGATCTGCGACAAGTTTCTCTTTGCGACAAACTATTTGATCAAAAAATTTCTAAGTACTAGAACTCGTAGACGCATTGCGACTAGTTATTATTTAAAAATTTTCTAAGTAAGAGAACTCGCAGACCTCTATCTGCGACAAGTCCAAGAACACGCAAGCCTCAGCCTGCGTCAAGTAAGAATGCGCAGACCACTTCCTGCGACAACCTCAGAACACGCAAGCTTCAACCTGCGACAACTAAGAACGCGCAAGTCTCTTTCTGCGACAAGTGGATGAATAGTGTTTTGCAACAAATACTCTATAGTCCTTTGCGACTTCTATACTTCTAATTGTGATTAATCGTTTTCTGTTTTTGTGTTTAAAGATCAGTGCAAGTTTCAAGATGAATTTAAAGGATGCTCTAGCTATCGGTAAAGATGTTAAACCTCTAGTCTTATTCAAAGGAGAAAATGAACAATGGAAGGACAGATTCCTGGATTTCATAGACATACATGAGAATGGTGAATACATCAAACAGTGAATTAATAAGGGTTTGATGAAACCAGTAATTGTTGTAGTGCCTGATGAGGACAATGTGAGTTCAGATAGTGAAGATGGTACTGAGAACAGAGGTATAAAGACTAAAGAGATTGTGGTGGATTTTTCAAGCTATACACAGAGCAAAAGAGTAGATACAAGGCAAACAAGTAAGCCAAATCTTTAGTTCTTCAGAGCAGTCCAAATGAGATCTATATTAAGATTGATAGCTACAATGCAACTGCTAAGAAGATGTGGGATCAGTTGGAGAAGATAATGATGGGATCAAAGATTGGAAATCAGATGAACGTGGCCAACTGCATAAATAATTATGAAGAGTTAAAGGCTAAATCTGGAGAAAGTCTGGAGGACACATATGAAAGATTTGTTTCTCTACTAAATGAGCTGGCAAAGAACAAGGTGAAAAAGAAGCAGATTGAGAACAACGTGAAGTTTCTCAGTGTCTTACAACCAGAGTGGAAGTAGCATACACGAAGAATGAAATAAATGAAAGATCTGAATAAAATTCCTCTACATGAACTTTATGAGACTCTCCATCAAAATGAGTAGGAGGTAGAAGAGGAAATAGATGAGAAAAACAAGAGTGAGAAAGTAGCAGATCCAGTTGCTTTGGTGGTGGAAAAGAAGAAAGAGAAATAAACAAACGATAAGAAGAAGAAAAAGAAGATTGTGGTTTCTAGTTCTAATGATTCTGACAGTAATGACTCAGACTCTGATGATGGAGAGAACCTTAAGCAAGCCATGATTTTTCTTACACGAGCATTTCAGGAGAAATTTTACAAGAAGCCGGGTTCCAATAGTTAGAGGTACTCTTCAGGATCAAGGAACTATGAACATAAGGAAAGAGTGGAAGGAAGAAAGTTTGATGATAGGAGATCTGAAGCAAAGGGTTATGTGGATAGGAAGCCAGAAGAAAAGAGAAGGTATGTGAATAAGTATGGAGAGAAGAAGACTGAGGAGCCAGTCAAGTGCTACAACTATGGCAAGATAGGCCACTTTGCCAAAGACTGCCGGAAGCCGATTATTAGGAATTCCGAGTACTACAAGAATAAGATGCTTCTGGCCAAGCAAAAAGAGGCAGGTAAAGTATTGATGGCCAAGGGTGATTTCTGGTTGGATCATTCAGACTATGAAGAGGATAAAGAAGAGAATGCTCACATGTGCTTAATGGGCAAGGAAGTCAAATACGATGAATCTGATGAGGAGACTTCCAAAGAGGTACAAAACTTTTCTGAATCTGATTTTTTGAAGAAAATGGAAACCATGATGGTCGAGCTTCAAGACTTACAAGCTAAGCTCAAAAAGGAGAAAAGAAGAGTTGCGAAAAAGTGTCAAACAATTTTTGATCTCAACAAAGAACTTGCTGGGAACAAAAACTTGATTGACTCTTTGAACAAATCTGCTTTTGTTTTTGAAAAACAAAAAGCTTGTTTTGAAAATCAAATTTCTGAAATAGTTTCTAAATTTAAGAAGGCTGAACTTGAGAAGAAAGAGTTTATGGTTGATTATAATAAATTGCAATCTGAAAACAAATCTTTGATGAAAAATATTAAAGGTTTGGAAGCAAAAATTTATACTCGAGGTCAAACTGATCAAACCGTTTATCTAAACAAACCAAAGGAAGTTACTGATTTCAAAGATAATTGGGGAATTGGTTACGATAACGTACATTATCTGAAGAAAGCAATGAGAAAGCAACAACCTTTATATAACTTTTATTTTTTACAAGTGGCTGACAAATGTCCTCATTTGAAACCCAAATTTGTTACAAAATCATCTGATGAGGTTGAGGCTAAGGATGATGAAAACAGAAAGAACACAACCAAAATGCAACTACCATTCTGCTACAAAAAGCTGAACGAGAGTTATCTTTCTGAGCAACCAACATTTCTATCAAATAATTATTTTCAAAGTTATTCTACTGAGGAGATGGAGGCAAAACCTGTTAAAGTAAAGATTTATGTTCCTCCACTCGTCTTGGAAAGCAAAATTTCTAAACATGAAAACATCTTAGCGGAAGAAAGAATTTTGGTTGATCTTGAGAAGATTGTGTTTTCTACTGTTATGAAGAACACTGATTTTAAATCTGAAGTTACAAATGACAACTCCGAATCAGAAAGAGTTTGTGTAAACAATTATATTGATTCAAATGCGTCATCATGTAAAGTTTTCATGGGAAATGTTTTTAGTCATCCTAAATCTTCAGATTGTGCTAAAATGTCTTATAAAAAGAAGTGTTCTCAAAAGCTAAATGATATCAAAACTTCAAATTCTTCCAAGGCTCAACAATTTGATGATGATGTTGATGACTTGTTTGTGGTTGAAAATGATTTTTTAAATTCTGATGGTTGTTTGGATAAAAGTGTTGATAAATTTGATTTCAATGCTAAACTTCCAGATCATACTTCTTTTGTAATCAATAATGTTGCTTTACCTAGTGTGTTTGAAAAAGGTGAAACATCAACTAAGGTTGATGATTTAGTTCCTATGAGTACCTATTACTCTAAAGGTAAGAAGAAAAAGAAAAGGCGCTCAAAGAAACGGACCAACACAGGTAAGAACAAGAAAACTCAGACTCTTAAATGTCATGTTTCTAAAAAAAGCTAAATCTTGTGTTTCAGAATTGAAATGGATAAAGTCTGAAGCGAGATTGGAATGGAGACCAAAAAGGAAGATTGAAGAGACTACAAAATCATTTTCTGTTCAAAATGTAATAGGATTTCTGATAGGTTTTCTGATGTAATTGGTCAAGTTGCTACTCATAAAACAAAACTTGTAACTTCTTACAAGAGTTATTCAATAAAGCAATTGATCCAATTATCTCCGTCTACTACTCAGTTTTCCACATGTGGCCGAAATGATTTTGTGACTCGTCAATATTCTGATTGTTGGTTTGGATCATATCATGTTTATTCTTCAAATGTTTTTCAAAAGAAAAGAGGACCCAAATTCAAATGGGTGCCAAAATCTTGTGCTAACACGAAAGGACCCATCTATAAGTGGGTACCTAAACCTATTGTTGTATGATTTCTCTTGTGCAGATCCGTCATAAGTGGTACTTGGATTCAGGCTGTTCCAAACATATAACCGAGCAGAAAGATATTTTATCTAATTATATAGAGAAAATCTGCGACCGTGAGATTTGGAAATGACCAGTTTTCACCAATCTTGGGATACGGAGACGTAGTGCAAGAGAACGTAACGATAAAGAAGGTGAGCTATGTTGAAGGTTTAGGACACAATCTGTTCAACATTGGTCAATTTTGCGACAAGGATTTAGAGGTAAACTTCAAATCCAAGAGATGTTGTGTGCGAACGGAAGAAGGAAAATAACTCTTGGTTGGCACTAGAAAGTGAAATTTCTATACTATCAACCTGTCTAGTGTAAAGCCGGATAATGCTATGTGTCAATTATCAAAAGCCTCTATGCAACAGAGCTGGTTATGGCATAGATGACTATCTCACCTCAACTTCAAATATATTAACAAGTTGGTGACTGGGAATTTGGGGAAAGGTCTTCCAGAGCTGAAATATGAACGAGAACATCTGTCTGACGCGTGTGAGAAGGGCAAAATAAAGAGAGCTTCTCATAAGCCTAAGTCTGAACAAAGCACAAGTACTCCTTTAGAACTACTGCATATGGATCTCTATGGTCCAATCCGAACACAAAACATAAATCGCAAGAAATACGTCTTAGTGATTGTGGATGATTATTCACGATACACTTGGGTCAATTTTCTAAGATCGAAAGATGAGACGCCCGATGTCATCATCTCATTCTTAAAGATCGTTCAAGTGAACTTGTAGAAGACAATTAAGCTTCTTAGAACTAATAATGGCACAAAATTCAAGAACAAAATGGTTGACGATTATCTCGAATTAGTCGAGATAACTCATCAGTTTTTGTTGATCCAAACTCTCTCAGTGATTTGATAACGACCCTTTTCTATACTTAGTGAAAATTACGTTTTAATATGTATTAGTGCTTCACCATCAGCGATCAGACTGAGTCTATTCAGTTATCGCTGATAGTCTTCTTATAAACATCTAGTATGTATTAGTGTTTCACTATCAGTGTTCAAACTGATTCTGTTCAGTATCGCTGATAGTTTCTAATGTAAACAGTAACGTAATCCCTGAAGACAAGTTTCGCGTCAACAGATGTTCATAGCTGAATCGAAGACGAAGCTGCTGAACAAAGATAAGTCTACTAGTGACCTGATGCGGATATCAGTGAAGCAAAGACGAATCTACTTATACGCGAAGGAACATGAGCAAAAGCTTCAGCGATCGCTGAACTCTTGATATCTCTGAAGAAAGAGATACTCAGCGATCGAATGATCACTTAGCTTATGTCTCAAGTTTCCTTTTGTCTCTCCTTGCACAACTTAGTACGATATGTCATAACGGACATGTCTCTGCCACAATTCGTATAACACCTCTGTCAACTACACTGTTCATTGCCCGACCGAAAGCATGTCTCCCAAAAGTCAGACTCCCAAAGCCAATCAGTGAACGCTACGTGTAAAGTGCCCTGCCATGCATTTAATGCATAGGGTATAAATAGAAAGATCACCCCTTCATCTGAAGCGTTCTCAATCCTTGAACCCAATATAGAAACCCTTGTTTTCTATATCTCTTAATCCCCCATTCTCTGAATTTCTTGTGCAACCATCTTAGTGTTTCTTAAGTTTGTTTAGATTGAGTCTGTCGTAATCTTATTCCGCAACAAACTTGTAAATTGTATTTGATTTATCAATAAACAATTTATTAAACTTTAAATTCTTGTGTTTGTATTCAACCCCCCCCCCCCCCGCCTTCTACAAACTTGTTAAGCACCTTAGGGACCAACAAGTGGTATCAGAGCAGTTTGTTTAATCAAATAAACAAGATCTTGCTTTATTCACTTCTTTGCTGTTCTATATGGAACTTAACACAAACACAAACTACTATGATAATGGTTCACTTTCTAAACCTCCTCGATTTAGCAGAGATAACTTTTCTCTATGGAAAAATCGAATGATGCTATTTCTTGAAGGTGCGGATCCTACTATACTTGAATATATAGAAAATGGACCCTATGAACCTGTTAGAATTATAGTTGTTGTTCTTGCTACTGCCACCACTGAAGCTGTCCCTGAACGATATGTCGTTAAGGAAATAAGACAGTGGAGTGATGAAGATAAAAAGAAGGTAGGAATAGATGCAAGAGCAAAGACCATTATTTCAATGGCTCTGCCTGATGAAGTTTTCCATTCCATCATGCATCTGAAAACTTCTAAAGAAATGTGGGAAACCATATGTGTTCAATATGAGGGCACCACTGAAATCCAAGAAACTCGTAAGATTAACTTGGTAAGACAGTATGAAAGTTTCATCGCTGGTAAGAATGAATCTATTTCTAAAGTTCATTAGCGGTTTAACTGCTTAATCATTGACCTAAGAATTGTTGGTAGGACCTATTCTAATTCTGAGGTCCTAACAAAATTCTTAGAATGTCTTCCTGAAAGCTGGGACAGTTATTCAATATGTCTTAAGCTTACAAAAGACTTAAATTCTATTTCTCTTAGCACTCTATATGGAATATTGCTCAACTATGAGCAATCGAATCTCCTGAAGAAGAATCTTGTAAAAGATTCTAAAGACTCCAAAAGCACTCCTGTTGCTTTAGTCTCTTCAGAGATAATTCCATCTCATCGATCTACTCTCACCATCACTGAGTTAGATTCTGAATCTGAGGATCTATCAGACCCTGATCTTTCAGAGTTTGATGAATCCTTAGCACTCTTGACAAACTCTTTTAAGAGATTTGCAAGAAAGAGCAACTTCCGAAGAAGTAAGCCTCTCTCTCTTACTGAAAAGCCAAAATCAACACCTCTTGATAAGGCTACTGCTACTTGCTATAACTGTGAAAAGATTGGACACTTCGCTAGTGAGTGCAGGTCGAAAAAGATCTTCAAACCTTCTACCTCAAGAAGATCCAGTGATGACAAATACCTAAAGCTGAAGAACAAATATCAAAAGCTGAAAAGCTACAAGCGAAAAGGTAAATGTCTCATCGCTGAAAAACATGACTGGACTGAATCAGAAGAATCAAGTTCTGATGAAGAAGAAGTCGCTAATCTTTGCCTCATGGCTGAGATTAAAGAAGAAGTGGAAGAACCATCTGAACCTTCTATGAGCTACATATCATCTCAGGGATCAAAGGGCATCTGGTATCTCGATAGTGGATGTTCTCGTCATATGAATGGACAAAAAGACCTGCTCACTGAATACAAGGAAGAGAAAGGTCCCTCTGTGACCTTCGGTGGAAATGGAAAAGGATATACCCGAGGGTTTGGTGTCCTCAGCAATGGGACAACTACCTTTCGAAGAGTCGCTTATGTAGATGGACTGAAGCACAACCTTCTGAGCATCAGTCAGCTATGTGACAAAGACTATGAAGTTCGCTTTCCTAAGAAAGCATGTTCAGTGGTGGATGAGAAAGGAAAACTTGCTCTTAGTGGTTATCGTAGAGAAAATGTCTATGTAATAGGTAAGGACTCTACTATCACTGAAAACTTATGTTTTCTCTCTAAAGCCTCTTCTGAAGTCAACTGGCTATGGTATAAAAGGTTCTCTCATCTAAACTTCAAAACCCTGAATTCTCTCTCATCTAAGGAACTGGTTTCTGGTCTTCCTCAGCACTCATATGCTAAAGAATCTCTTTGCTCAGCATGTGAAAAAGGAAAACAAACAAAAGCTAGTTTCAAATCTAAACAAGTTTCCTCGATGACAAGTCCTCTTCAGCTCTTGCATATGGATCTCTTTGGCCCTGTCAACATCCAATCAATAGCTGGAAAGAAATATACGCTTGTTATTGTAGATGAATTCTATCGTTATACCTGGGTTATCTTTCTTCGCTGTAAGAGTGATACTCCAGAAGAACTAATATCTTTTGTTATAAAGATGGAAGTGCTGAATAATCTTACTGTTCGTTCAATAAGAAGTGATCATGGAACTGATCTCAAAAACAGTTCCCTGAACAATTTCTTTGAGAACAAGGGAATTTCTCATAACTTCTCTTCAGTAAGAACACCTCAGCAAAACGGAGTCGCTGAAAGAAGAAACAGAACGATCATTGAAGCTGCTAGATCAATGCTCAGCGATTCTCATCTCCCTACTCAATTTTGGGCAGAAGCTGTAAATACTGCATGTTTTACTCAAAACAGATCGCTGATAGTAAAGCGATTTGGGAAGACAGCTTATGAACTTTTTCATGGAAGGAAACCTTCTATCAGTTTTCTTCATATCTTTGGTTGTCAATGCTTTATCTTAAACAACATAGATCATCTTGGAAAGTTCGACCCAAAAGCTGATGATGGAATATTACTAGGATATTCCTCCATCTCCAAAGCCTACAGAGTTTTCAACAAAAGAAGACAATCTGTGGAAGAAACAATTCATGTCACATTTGATGAAACTCTGTGACACCTGTCAAATTCTGAATATTAAGGTTAGCACCCTCAGATTAATTTATAAGTTTTGTCACTTTTAAATTTTTATTAAAAGCCTTTAAGATAAAAGTTTCCCGAAAAATTTAGAAGTTGCGTTAAAAACCTGGAACAGTTCCGCATCTGACCGTCACTGTCCAGAAATGCCAAATAAGTGAATAAAAGTCCAAAATCCTTAAACTATAAAAATCAGTATGTTAATTTCTCTTGCATTGCAAAATTTTCAAATTTGTCATTTATTTAGCAAATATTGAGAATCGGGTATTTCGGTTCTCAAATATATCTGATATTTTATAAATTAGACTAGTAATTTAATTAATAATATTAAATTAAATATATTTTTTTTTATGTTGGTGAGTCATAAAGGACACTTGTCTTGATCTTACTTATTTTATAATTAATCTATTAGTTAAAAACAAATTTAAAATCAAGACTTACCTCATAATCAATTTTAACCTTTCATCTCCTCATCTCCCTTCTCTCTCTCTTCTTCAACCGGCCACACACACACACACCCCCTCACCATCGATTTTCATAAAAAAAAAAATTCAAGGAAGAATCAAGGTCTACAATCCTCCTACTTCAAGAAATCTAGTTTACATCTCCAATTGAGAAGGTAACCATCTTTATACTCATTTTTTTTAGTTTATCTTCAAAGAAATCTGTATGTTTTTCATTATTTCATGTAGTGGTTGCATAACCTTGTTTTTGGAAATGAAATGGGATGCATTGGTAGATTATACCATTATAAAGTAAAACCATTGTATGATTTTCCAAGTAAAAATTGGGGATTTAAATGTAATCTTTGAGATTTTTACCAAATATTTCAATCTTGTGAAGTGTGGTTTTATGAACCACGAAATTTTGTTATTTTGGAGTGAAATTTATGTATTTACAACAATTTTGAGTACAAAGAAACTTTTAGGATGAGATTACTCAAATCCCCTATGATTAAAGAGTTTCTAAATGGTGTAAAATCACTAAATTAGTAGTTATTTTGTCTTGCATGTGATTGGATGAACATTGGTTGTTGTTATGACTCCATGATGCAAAATTTGTTTTATAAGAATCATTGAATAATGATTTAAGATGTGAGGCCATGTGTTATTAGCAAAAACCATGGCAAATGATCATCATTTCATGTTAATATAAACCTCATCTTACTAACAGCTTGCTGTCATGGAATTGTATTCACTTTCAAGCTGTATAAGTTGGTTTATATTACTTAAAAATTTGGGGGTTTTGCTTCTAAACTTTAATTTAGAGTGTTAGCTTTCTAAAAAGTTCAAAAACACTGAATTTGGAGTTGATTTAGGCACTTAAATAGATTTTACAAGAAAATGGTGCAATCTGTCCAGTGAAGACAGATTCATACACCTATCTTGTAGAGGCCATAACTCCCTCGTTACTCATCCAAAATAAGTGAATCTTTTTCCAAATGTTAGGATTTTGAGTTAGGTTTGCATACACATATGGATCACTAGCTAATTCCAATAATTGATACCTCAAAAGCCTGTTACAAGTGAGGTATGTCACTGATCCGAAAATCAGTGACACTTTATTTTGTAAAAATTATTTGAAGTATCAAAAGTTATTCAAAAATTATCAAAAAATGCAGATTTACTCTAAACATATTATAGTATCATCAAAAAATTTGTGATTAAATAATTCTCTTGTGAAGATAAGCTTCCGTGTTAAATTTACCGGATAACTTTCTGGACAGCATGTGCTGAATCCAGAAAGGTAATTTTATTAAGTTTAAATTTTGTTTTATTGTATTTTGGAACTTTGTATAGTTAAAAATGGATATGGACTAAGGAATTTATATGATGGAATTTCATGGGACAATTGGACATATTGGTTGGACATCGGAATAGGGTATTAATGTGTTTCTTTATGGCAACTCTTGTATAGGGAAATTAAGGGCGTGGCAAAATTCCTTAAGTATTAAAGTAAAGCTTCACCCGTTACTTTCGTCAAGGTGAGTATTCACAGCCCCACTTTTATCGTTTTAATTGATTTTGGGGTGGAAAGCATATTTAAATTGCGTATTTAAAGATTCATGAGAATTGTTTGAAAGTATTGCGAATTGGCAATTTATAAGGCTTTGTTTAAAGCATTTGGAATTATAAGCTATATGATAAGTATGCAATTGATGTGTTGAGTTTTTAATGTTAAGACCCCGTGACACTACTATTAACTCGAAGAAAATCGGGCCTATAGTATTATTGGGTAGCGCTATTTGGTGTGACAAACCCACCTTAATGCTGACGAGCAGGGGTGCACTATACTAGAGAAGGTGACTAAACATGTGGCATGAACCACCGCTGAGTTAGTTCATCGGGGGCGTTGAAATTGGTCAGGGATGGCTTAGTAGTGGCTCAACGTAATATTGTCTTTGCATACACTTATCATAAAGAAATTAAATTGTGGTACTCATGAATCAAAGAACTGAAGTTGGTTTATACGTATGTTTTACAAATGATAACTTGCATATAAAAATGATTTGTGCATATTTAAAACCTGTGAACTCACCAACTCTTTGTAGTTGACCTTGGTTTTTATTCATGTTTTTCAGGAATCGAGAAGGTAATTCCATGATGTTTTAGCAGTGCACTTCATATTTTGAAGCAAGATTATAATACTTTATGCGTATCGTTATATTTTTAAGTTTGGGAATTGTAAACAATGACGATACAATGATCTTAAAAATGTAATGTATTTTGAAAGTTAAGTAAATGATGGTATGTTATAATCTTGTGCTATGACATCGGAGCTGTTATGCCTCGTGTTTCCGCTTTAGCGGGGTGTGACAAACTCGCTCAACGAACTCTAAACCAATCACTGACAATAAAGAGTTAAATGCTTCGATGTTCTCTCACTACAGAGAAACTGAACCTTTCTTCTCAAACCATCAGCATTCAGATCCTCCAGCCGCTAATGATGATCCAAACGTTATACCTCCTAGCGCTGAATCCAATTCATGGGTTTCAGCTGAACCTCTAAACACTTTGCTACCATCAGATCTACCTCTGTCTGAAAAGCTCTCTGATAACAACCGTCTGTCCACTACTGAACAGTTAATTGCTGATGAACCTCAAACATCCTCATCAGTAAACATCCCAATTGTTGATCCAACCTCTGAGTTAAGCGATCATGCTCCTGCTCAGCGATGGACCATAGATCACCCAATAGATCAAATTCTTGGTGATCCAGATGCAGGTATTCAGACACGACGAAGCTCAGGTAATATCTGTCTCTTCGTCAACTTTCTTTCTTTAATAGAACCAAAGAAGACTGATGATGCCCTCGGAGATCCAAACTGGGTCAGCGCTATGCAAGAAGAGCTGACTGAATTCTCTCGAAACAGAGTTTGGAATCTCGTTCCTAGACCATCTGATAAAACTGTTATAGGCACCAAATGGGTGTTTAGAAACAAGTTAGATGAACATGGAACTGTAACCCGCAACAAGGCTTGACTTGTTGCTCAGGGATACAGACAAGAGGAAGGTATAGACTATGATGAAACCTTTGCCCTTGTGGCTAGACTCGAAGCTATTCGACTATTCTTAGCTTATGCAGTCTATAAAGATTTCATCGTCTATCAAATGGATGTAAAATCAGCGTTCCTAAATGGAAAGCTGAATGAAGAATTCTATGTAGAACAACCTCCAGGGTTCTATGACTCTAAGTATCCAAATTATGTTTATAAATTGGATAAGGCTCTCTATGGTCTTAAACAAGCCCCTCGTGCTTGGTATGACACTCTCTCATCATTTCTTATCTCTGAAAATTTTGAACGTGGCAAGATTGATAATACGTTATTTTTCAGAAAGATAAAAGGTCATATAATTCTTGTACAAATATATGTCGATGACATAATATTTGGTTCTACTAACCCATCTCTATGTACTTGCTTCGCTGAAAGAATGAAGAAAGAATACAAAATGAGTATGATGGGTGAGCTGACATATTTTCTTGGTCTTCAGATTAAACAATCTGACAAGGATACTTTTATCAGCGAAGGTAAATATGTTAAAGATATGCTGAAGAATTTTGATCTTACTCAAACTTCAGCAATGAAAACTCCTATGGCACCACCCCTGACACTTAACAAAGATCCTTCTGGAAAAAACCTGTTGATGTCACTGCCTATAGAGGAATGATAGGCTCCCTACTGTATCTTACAGCGAGCCGACCTGACATTATGTACTCTACTTGTTTATGTGCACGCTATCAATCTGAACCCAAGGAATCCCATCTGATCACTGTTAAGCGAATCTTCAGATATCTGAAGGGAACTCCTAACCTCGGTCTTTGGTATCCCAAAGACTCAGGGTTCGATCTAACTGGTTATTCTGATAGTGATTTTGCAGGCTGTAAACTTGACAGAAAGAGTACCACTGGTGGATGTCAACTCTTGGGAGGAAAGCTGGTAAGTTGGACAAGCAAAAAGCAAAATTCAGTGTCCACTTCCACAGCTGAAGCTGAATACGTAGCCGCTGGAAGCTGTTGTTCTTAGATCTTATGGATGAGAAATCAACTATTAGATTATGACCTTCAGCTATCAAAGATTCCTATCTATTGCGATAGCACAAGTGCTATCGCTATAGCAAATAATCCAGTGCTACATTCAAAGACGAAACACATAGAGATCAGACATCACTTTATCACTACTGACTTTCAGCTTGCTGATTTATTCACCAAACCTCTTGATGAGACAAGGTTCAACTTTCTCATCAGTGAGCTTGGAATGCTGAATCTTGAAGAATAAATCTTCAGCGTTCATGCATTGTGTCAGAAATCATAAGTTCCCCTTTTATCATCTCTCTAATAAACAATCTGACTCTCAGGTATGTTTTCTCAATCCCTACAACTGAATCTTCATTCAGTTAAGATGTTTTTCAAACTTTAATCACTGAAACTTTCTTCAAATGATTAAAAGCTTTTTGAAAAATAAATTTATCACTGATATTTCTAGTTAGTGATCCTTTTAAAAGAAAATATATCCCTATCTTTTCCATCAGGGATACTTTTAAAAAAAGAAAAATCTATCGCTGACTTTTCTTCAGCGATAATTTCAAAACGGACAAATGAACAGTCTCTCTCTTCTATGACGTCATTTGAACCGACAATCGACGACATGCCTTTTTCTGACACGTTCGTCTGATGCTCTTCTATCCAATCAACTTCGTGGGACGTGTCCATGTCATGATGAGCATTTGCTTTCCCGCCTCTCATATTCTCTCTCCTCTTTCACACGTATAAAAGGAATGTTTTTCCATTCTTATCATTTTAAGCTTTCTGGAAATACTTTCAAAACAAGAATACTCTCTCAAGCATTCTAGCATTCTCAAGCATTTGCATCATCTTCTTCAAAGATCAACAGGTTATTCTTGATCTTTTTCTAATTCTTCTCTTAAATCTTTGTACATAAACCTCCATTTATGGGTTTATAAGATTCTAATCACATAAAATCATTTTCATTTTTGATTTTATTCTTTAAAAACCATTTTATTTTGATTCAAAATCCTTGGTTTTTCTTCTTGTTCTTGTATCTTACACTAAGAACACCTTTTTGATCTTCAAATTTGTTGATGTTCTATGTTTCTTTCCTCAAATAGAAACTAGACAAATCTTCTTTATTTTTAGACTAAAACCTTTTCTTCTACTCTTTTATCTACTCATATTCAGAATGGCTCAATCTGCTCTTGTCTCCTCTAAGAACGTCAAGTTCCCCATCACTGAATCAGAGCTTCCGAAGAACAACCATCTCACTCGCCTTGATTTTGACGGTGTTAAGTATCCACATCTGAAGGAAGCTGCAATGTTTCTCAAGCAATCCTGCATTGCTTATGCTATCACTGTGGATCCCACACCCTCCAAAGCTCTTCTCCAGCAATTTTGGTTTACTGCTGATGAAACCTCTATCACCAACAAAAAGGGTGAACAGGTTCCTGCTATCTCCTTCAGCACTCAACTTGGCTCAGGGATGATGACTGCCCTAGGCCTGAGGAAAGCTCTGCGATTTCCTGACAAACCCAGGAATGGATTCGACGCCTTGCCAACTGACGCTGAACTCATCCAATTCCTGGATGCCATGGAATATGCTTGGGAACGCAAACCAAGGACGACTATTCCAAAAAAGAAACTGACTCTTGTGAAGAAGGCACTGATGCCTTCCCAGCTAAACTACATCTTCTCATACTTCATTCAGTGCATGAGTGGGAAGAGTGGGTCACTGGACCAAGCCAACAAGGTTCAGGTCCAGATGGCTTACTTAGTGATAGTTGGACGTAACTTCGACTACGCAATAGCTCTCTTTGACGACCTGAAGTCAAAGATAGAGAAGACCGAGAGAGATCCCAAAGTTCCCTACGTACGCTTTATCTGCGCGTACCTGAAGTTCCTCTACCCTACTACTTACCCCACCAACTCGGATGCATCTTTTACGAAAGTGGGTCAGCGCTCCCTGGAAGTCAAGCCGCTCCCGACTCTCTCTCCTCACTTCTTCTACTTCAGCGGCCATGCAGGAGGTTCCTTCTTCTGCTATCCCTGCCGTTACCCCTTCCAAACGACCATCAACTGGATCCCTTGGTCCTTCAAAGAAGGCCAAGGAGACCAAGGAGAAAGCTACTTCTAGCTCTATACCTAAGGATGTTTTTCTACAAATTTCCTTGGATGCTTTCGTGGGTCTCTCCTCCACATCCTCAGCGACAACCACTTCAACCGTGCCAGCGATCTCGGTCGCTGTCACAACAACAGTGACGCAACCCACAATCTCAGTTCAACAACCTGAGGTAACTATCCCTATCCCTACATCTTCTATCCTCATCTCTAGTCCTTTTATTTCTTTGATCTCTAACCCTCCATCTATATCTACTTCACAGTTTGGACCCATAGGACCTGAACATCAATCTTTTGAGGAATCTTTACACTTCTACAAAATGTTTGATAATTCAGGTATCCCTATAACCTTAAACACTTCTCCCAACTCACCATATAAGCCTATTTCTCAAAAACTAACTTATATTTCAGGTCCTACTTTGGCGAATGTTGACACCAATGTCAACAATCTGAGTGCAAAGGTGGACTCTATGCCTGCCTCTCTCAACACCACCACCAACGCTGTTCAATCAGCTGGTGAAGCACTGAAGACGCTGATTGCCACCTGCGCCTCCAAAGCTGACATTTCTCAACTCGTTACTCTCCAAGAAGCGATTGACAAAGTCAAGGAAGACTCACAACAACAGTTTGCAGCTCTATCTACAAAGGTTGATGCATGTGAAGTCCTTCTTCAGCAGATCCTTTCCCGCCTGAAGGAACCAGCTCCAACTCCTTCTCCTTCATTTACAGAAGACGATCGCACCTCTCTAGACGTAGCTGTGGAGTTTATTCATCAAGCTACGTCTGATATCCCTGTACTTGAAGACCGAGTCAAAGGACTGGAGGCTGAAGTCCAGAAGTTGTCCACCGCTGAGACCTTCCCAAGATCTCTCCCTTCGTAATAATGACAAAGAGGGGGAGAAAGCATCTGAAGAAAATAAGGAGAAAGAAGCTGATGTTGCTGAACAACTGAAGGAAACTCCCTCTCAGGTTGAGGGGGAGATAGCTGCTGACAAAGCCCCTCCTACCATCACTGATCTAGTCGATGATGAAGAGAAGGAAGAAGACGATGATGAAGAACTTGATCTTGAAGATCAAGAGGATGATTCTCATCAAGATGATGAGGATGACGATGAAGACCAATCTCTATGGTGTTCTTCAGCCGTCACTTCATCTGCGATAGCTTCGAAAGAAGTTATCCAAGCAGGGGGGGAGTCAAGAGACACCTTCAGGAACCCCTTCCCAAAGCAAAGGTGCAACTGCTGAGGGAATCCTGAAGATGATTTTACTACCTGAGGAGAATCCTTCTCAGGTATGCCTTACTCTTGTTCCTTTTTCATTCTATAAAAATCCCACCCCTGTTTCTTTCTAGCCTTTATTTCTCTCCTTCCCTAAAATAAATCTAACCTTTTTCTTTTTCTGACCAGACAGTTCTCTCCCCTGCTTAAAGGGTAAAGAGCTCCAAATAATCCCAGCTGCTGAAGCTGATGATTAAATAATTCCAATCTCTGTCAGAGAGATTGATGAAGAGGATGAAGAAGAAGAAGAGTCCCTGCAACATCATTGAAGGCCCTCTAGACCATCTCACTGGTCAGAGGAAGAGAGAAAGAAAAGAACAGAGATGATCTCTCATCTGGAGAGTTAACGACGAAAGATCCCCTCTCAATCATCAGATCTGGAGTTCCTGACTGAAGCTGAAATTGAAGAATCCGTCTGGGCTGAGAAGCTGATTGCTGACTGTCAAAAAGATGCCTCTCTGGCTCTGAAAATTCAGTCTTCTCAAGTCAAAGACAAGAAGTTGAAAAGCAAACTAGTGGAAGTTCAGGCAGCTCTTTTGAAAGAGATTAAAGAGGAACGCTCCAAAGAAAAAGTAGTCAACGATAATTCTGTCGATTGGTGCAAGCACAAAATTGACTATCGCTCTGACCCAATGAATATCGTAGCGGTTGCTATCTCTGGAAGAAAGAAGAAGGGTAAACTCTTCGTCACCATGGAGATTACCAGAGAGAATGAAAGCTGCAAGGCTATGTTCATTTCAAAGCTGGAAGATCTTGGCTACATGGAGTGGCTTGAGTTCAAAGATGCGCTGAAGAAATCAAAGTCTACATACAGAGGCTATCTGAAGTATTGTAAGAATTTTTCTAATCTCATGGTTTCACGTTTTCAAATCAGTATGATGGGAGAGATGAATTTCTTTCTCGGATTACAAGTTAAACAATTTTCCACGGGGATTTTTTATAAATCAATAGAAGTATATTGCTGACATTTTAAAGAAATTTAATATATCAAACTGTACTCCAATTTCAACCCTGATGGCACCGAGTACTAAAATCGGAGTTGATCTTTCGGGAAAAGCTATTGATCTTAGGAATTATAGAGGTATGATAGGTTCTTTAATGTACTTAACGGCAAGTAGACCAGATATTATGTTCTCTACATGCTTATGTGCTAGATATCAAGCTTCACCTGGAGAATCCCATCTCTCAGCCATAAAGCGAATATTTAGATATCTGAAGGGAACCGAATATCTTGGTTTGTGGTATCCTAAAGATATAGGTTTTGAGCTAACAACGTATTCAGACGCAGATCATGTAGGTTGTATGTTAGAAAAGAAGAGTACTTCGGGACATATACAATTCTTTGGAAATAAGCTCGTGAGTTGGACTTCGAAGAAACAACTGTACGTATCTACTTCAACAACTGAGGCAGAATGCGTAGTTGCGGCTAGCTAATGTTCTCAAGTGTTGTGGATGCGAACATAACTCCGAGATTATGGTTTCCAATGCAACAAAATCCCGATTTACTGTGATTCCAAGAGCACTATTGCTATATCTACGAACCCTGTTCAACACACGAAAACGAAGCATATTGATGTGAGATATCACTTTATCAAAGATAATGTTGAAAAAGGTACAGTTGAACTTTACTTTGTAAACACAGATTATCAACTTGCTGATTTGTTTACCAAGCCGTTAGACGGAAAGAGATTTAATTTTCTCATTTCGAAACTTGACATGTTAAACCTCAAGACATAATCCGTAGTTACCTAGTACAGTTTATATTTGTTATTTTTCTTCATTACTTTATTATTATTCTGAATGATATCTGCACTTAAAGTTTGTTCTTGATTTCAGGGGGAGTGAGACAACGTTTAGATAATCTATATTTGAGGGAAAGTATGAATAATTGCATATCTTTTTCACTGACATATTTTGTGATGCATATGTTCAGGGGGAGTAAGGACATTGACTTCTGATTACACATGATCAGAACTCATTCTTATTCGTTTCACTTTGTTGCTTTGACGACTTTTTGACTACATGCAGATTTTGAGGGGGAGCTTACATGATCAAATTTATTATGACTTTAGAGCTGACTTTATGAGATTTAAGATGAGCGTAAGGAAGATTCTAATCTTAATCTCATTGTGTTTGAAAGAAGGACAACTTTCAAACATGAAAACATTTTTCTTAAACGTTCAAACCACTTCTTATTCTCAAAACAGATTTCATGAATTTTGAAGTGTGATTTTAAATGTTTTCATTGTTATGAGCATTTATTGTTATACTAACCGTGTGCTTCCAAAGATAAATACTTGTTGTTAAGTCTAATTTTGTAGTAATCATTGTATTTATTTTCTAGCTTTTACTGTGCTTAGTGTTCATTTCAGTATGGTAAAGGCTTGGGGTATTTAAGTCCCATTAGAACCTTTGTTTTGTAACTTTGGCAGTTACATTTCAATAGATCTGTGAACTTTGCGCTTCAATATTTTCTCTCTCTACTTTCTCTCTCTACTTTCTCTCTCTAAAGAATCAGTGATCTCGGACTCTCAATTGGTATCAGAGCAATCTGAATCTTGAGAGGATTGAGAGATTGTTTTTCTATATCTGAATTTATGATTGAAATCGAAAATTTGATCGATTTTCTTGAATTTTTTCAAGAAAATCTCGTTTTCTTGATTTCTCATAAAATTTGGATCTGTTTGTGATTGAATTTGTGTGAATTTTATTTCTTCAGTTGCGTTTGTGATAATCGATTATATTTGATTCACAAAGTTTTTCTTAAAAAACATGTTTTGATTCTCAATTTGGTGATTTTGTGTTTTTTCTGGAAAAAACGTCTTTCTCGTTCTGTTCATTGTCGAATTTTAAGATTTTGTTGATTTTAATCGAAATTGTTTGATAAAATGTGTTAGAAAGATGTTTTCGAAGTTCAGTGTATGATTTTCTTGGCTAAATTTCTTAGTTTGATTTGTTCTTGCGAAAATCTGTGAGTTCATGAAGTTTGCGTGTCATTCATATGACTTTGCGTGTTATTCATATGACTTTGCGTGTTATTCATGTAATTTGCGTGTCATTCATAGGATGCATGAATTAGTAGTGTTCCTGAACTTTGCGTTTCATTCATGAGAGTTTGCGTGTGATCCTTATTTGTTTGCGTATGATTCTTATGCTTTGTGCCTCTTACACTCCTTCATAGATTTTGTGATCTAACTCGTATGTTAGTAATATTTTCAGGTTTGCGATTCTCTTTGGAAACGCAAAGCTAAGTTTCTCGGTTCTAGTCTGACACGCAAATCATCAGTTTGCGTTTCTCTCTTCAAGTGAAAAGTCTTTGTGCTTCAAACGCAAAGTATCTCATCCGCGAAGTTTATCACCTGCGAAGTCTACAAACGGAAAGCTCAGTTTGCGTTCCCTTCAGCAAACGCAAAGCTCAGTTTATGTTCCCTTCAGCAAATGCAAAGCTCAGTTTGCGTTCCCTTCAGCAAACGCAAAGCTCACTTTGCGCTCATCATTACAAACCCAAACCTCTAGTTTGCGGGTCTCTCTTACTTAGACAATTTTGCTGAAATTTTTGATTTTTTCACAAGATGCCTCTACAAGCTTAAGTTTACAAGAATGACCTCATGATGTCTTTGGGGTCCGATACTCGTCCACCAGTTCTCATCAATGACAATGAATTCGAACAATGGCAGGATAGATTCATCAACTTTATTGAAAGGCAACCAAATGGGGAGAACATGATGAAATCACTGACTCAGGGTCCTATGGAAATTCCAAGGAAAGTGATCCCAGCTACTGCTACTACTCCAACTACAACTGTTGAAAAAGCTTTAAGAGAGTATGAAGCTGAAGAGGTCTTAAGATATCAAGCGGACAGTCAGGCTAAGTCAAATATGATACTTGCTCTTCCCAACTCCATCTATAACAGAATCGACTGTTTCAAACATAACCCAATGCTGATGTGGACACAACTTGAGAAGATCATGCTTGGTACTACAATGTCTACTCAGTTACGACAAACCAGGTACATGAACAACTTTGAAAAGTTCAAGGCCAAGGATGGGGAAAGTTTGAAAAATGTTTTTGATCGATTCTGGGTTGTTATCAATGATCTCTACAAGATTAAAGTTACCAAGACTGAGTTGGAGGCAAACTTGAAGTTTCTGAATGCTTTACAACCTGAGTGGAACAAGTCATGCCATCGAATGAGAAATGATGTCAGAATCTCAACAATGCCAATTCAGGAGTTATATGAAATCTTGATGACAGAAGAATCTTTGGTAATGGAGAAGAAGGAGAAAATGGATAAGAAGAACAAGCCTCTGTCAGTAGATCCCATTGCTCTTATAGCTAGCCAACTGGCTGAGCAAGCTTTGACTGAATCAACTTATGATGGATCTACAGATGATGATGGAGAGGCACTTGAAAAGGCCATGATTCTTTTGACTCAGCATTACAAGAAACAGTTCAAGCACAAATCTGGGTCGAACAACTTGCGGTTTACTTCTGGTTCTAAGAAGATAGAACCTGGTGCTCCTTCAAAGCCATTCACTCCAAAGTATGAACCGACTAAGGTTGTTGACCAAAAGAAAGATGACAAAAAGACGATGAATTATTTCAACTGTGGGAAGCCAGGACATATGGTTAAGGATTGCAGAGTCAAAGTGGTTAAGGATGCTGTTTTTTACCGGAAGAAGTTGGCTTTAGCTGAAAAGAAGGAAAGTGGTACTATCCTGTTGGCCGAAGAAGAATACTGGTTGGACCATTCGGACAACGAGGCCGAAAATGAGGAGACTACGGCTATGTGCTTTATAGGTGATGACAATTCTGATGATGAGGAAGAGGATACCTCATCTGATGGTTCTGAGGTAATATCTGAGTTTAACTATAATTTCTTCTTATCTCAAATGAATGTTTTTATCACTACTTTGCATGATATGCGCTCAAAGTTCGTTTCTGAAAAGGTTAAAAATCAAGAAAAGTCTGATTTAATTGATAAACTGCAAATTTCTTTAAAAGATGATAAATCAATTTTAATTGATACAAAAGAGAAATTTCAAAAGCAGTTAGTTGATCTAGAAAATTTAAATCAGACTTATCGTGATTGGTTGACTGAAATGACTTCTTCAAATCAAAATCTTTCTGAAAAAATAATTGTTTTAGAAAAGAAATTGTATAAAAGAGAACAGTCTGAGCAAACGATTTACATGAATAAACCAAGGAGTGAAGAAGCCATAAAAGAAAAGTGGGGACTTGGTTTTGAAAACCCGCATTTTTTAAATCATGCTAAAAATGAAGTTCCTACTTTATATGAATATGATTATTTTACTTTTGCAAGATATGCTCCTCAGTTTAAATTCTTTTGGACAACTGAGAAACAAATTTTGGAAGAAGAAAATGTGAAAAGAATGAAAAACAAGAGGATGGAAATGCCATTTGTTTACACCTCTGAAAATGCAAAGTATTTTCCTGATCAATCTAAGAAATCCAGAAAATTTCAAAATCTTTTAAATATCAACTCTTCCAATAAATCTTCATTATCAACAGACTTTATTGATATTTTTGCTAATACTGATAAGGAAAATGTATCTCCGGTGTCTTATGATACTAAGAAATACATTCCCCCATTAGTGTTAGAAGAAAAAATTGTTGATCTTGAAAATTGATTGGAAGAACATAATCTTCAAACTTGTTTAGAAAACGATTTATTCTATTTTATAATGAAAACAAGTTTTGAAGATAAAATTTCTTCTGGATTGTCAAAAGATTCTAAGGAAAATTCTAAAGTTTTGAAAAACAATGGTCATTTGCGTTCCACGTTGGAAACGCAAATTGAGAGTTTGCGCATGCTGTGGGAAGCGCAAAGCTCAGCTTGCGCCTCCAATGGGAAACGCAAACCTCCTTCAGACTTGCGAAATTTTGAAAATTTTCACTTCGAGGCTAGTTCTTCAATGTCATGCTAAGACTTATATCTTTGATAAAGTTTCTTCTGATCCAATTATTGATAATTTTTTACTGCTAAATGCTCAATTTTATAAAAAGAAGCGTAAAAGAAGAAGATCAAAGAAATCAAAGAAAAATGATACTGTCTTATCTGAAAATTCTAATGTTTCTGATTTTTCTTCTTCAGATCGGACTGTGAGGAAGTCAACAAGGCAGATTTGGATGAAACAACAAAGATTAGAATCTGAACTGTTAGGAGTAAACTGTGTAGACAATCTTTGTGATACTGATACATTTGCTTCTTGTAATAAAAACCCAAAATACTCTTTTAAGAAAATGTTTGATATATCAAAGAATATCTCATATGGTTCTTCTAGTTCTGATTCTGATAATTGTGTTTTATCTTCTATTGATATTTGCTTTCATTCTTTCAAGAAAAATAAATCTGTGAGAAATAAGAGATATAAATCTAACAAGGGACCCATAAGCATATGGGTACCTAAAAAGGTGTAGTTTCTGTGTGTGCAGCTTAGTCAATTATGGTATCTGGACTCGGGATGTTCAAAACATATGACTGGCAACAAATCACTTCTGTCTAATTTTAAAGATAAATGTTGCGGTCGTGTGAAATTTGGTAACTGTGAGACTGCTCCGATTCTTGGTTATGGTGATCTAGTTCAGGGTAACATAACTGTCAAAAGAGTAAGCTACGTCGAGGGTCTAAGTCACAACCTTTTCAGGATCGGCCAATTCTGTGATAAAGACCTTGAAGTTAGCTTCAAATCCAAAAGAGTTGCAGTGAAGAATGATAATGGCAAGGATCTTCTGGTAGGAAAAAGACAATCAAATTTGTATACCATTGATCTTTCTAAGATCAAAATTCCTTCAGATATCTGCTTGCTTTCTAAAGCTTCAGTTCAAGAAAGTTGGATTTGGCACAGACGTTTAGCTCATCTCAACTTCAAGTATATGGATCGCTTGGTCAAGAATGATTTTGTGAGAGGTCTTCCAGTTCTCCGTTTCCAGAAAGACCATCTATGCCAGGATTGTGAGAAAGGAAAAATGAAGAAAGCTCCTCACAAGCCTAAACCTGAACACTGCACGTCGGCTATTCTTGATCTTTTACATGTTGATTTGTGTGGTCCGATGAAGACAAAGAGTTTAGGACGTAAGAAATATGTTTTGGTGGTTGTTGATGACTACTCCAGATATACTTGGGTAAAATTTCTGAAGTCAAAATACGAGACTCCTGAAGTACTCATCAACCTCATCAAGACAACTCAGACAAATAAGCAGAAGCAAGTGAAAGTGGTAAGATCTAACAATGGTACTGAGTTCAAAAACAGTACTCTTCAGGCATTCTATGAATCTCAAGGAATACAACAACAATTTTCTGCTGCATGTACTCCACAACAGAATGGCATTGTTGAAAGAAGAAACAGAACGCTTGTTGAGTCCGCCAGATCAATGCTTGCTTATTCAGGTCTACCTTTGTCTTACTGGGTTGAAGCAGTGTCAACTGCCTGTCATACACAGAACAGATCAATTCTGCATCGTCGCTTCAACAAAACACCGTATGAACTTATGAACGGGATCAAACCGAACATCAAGTATTTCAAGTCATTCGGGTGTAAATGCTACGTTCTGAATGACAGGGAGAATCTCAACAAGTTTAGTCCAAAGGCAGACGAGGGTGTATTCGTGGGTTATTCTTCAAACTCTGCTGCTTATAGAGATTTTCTGATCTCTGCAAGAAAGGTCATAGAGAGTGTCAATGTAAAACTTGACGAAGCTGCTGATTTGGTTTCTAGTCACTCAGGCTCAAAACCCGCTATCATTGGAAATTCAGTTTCTGAACAAAACAGTTCAGAACCTGCTCTTTCACCGGGTAACCAGGATTTTTCTACTCCCTCTCCTAATCTTTCTGATCTTGATTTTCTGTTTGAAAATTTTTATGATGATGTGCCTAGATCTAACTCTGTAAATGTTTCTAATGATTTGAATCAGGAAACTGAGAGCTCATCTATTCCAAATTCCGCTACATCTATCTCTGACAATGATGCTGCTCCAGTCCCTCCTGTTTAACAAGAACCAGCACAACAAGAACCTGTTCAATCAGAAAATGTACAATCAGAAACAGTTCAAGAAGAACATCTTGTTCAAGAGGAATCAGTTCTGGAAGAAGTACAAAATGATATTATTCAACAAACTGTTCCCGAATCTGATTCAGAGATTGTTGAGATACCTCCTCCTCAAGTGGAAACTATTTCTATCTCTTCATCTGATGTAGAAGTTTCTGAACCTCTCTCTCTTTAATTGGAAGTTGTTCAAGATGTAATTGATCCTCTCCCTCATACAACAAAATGGACAAGATCTTATCCAATTCATCAAATTATTGGAGATCCTCAAGCCAGTGTTTCTACACGCTCCAAGTCGGCTACTTCCAACGAATATCTCTTCACTTGCTTCCTAAGCAAGATTGAACCTACAAAAGTTTCTGAAGCGTTGGAGGACCCGGATTGGATCATTGCTATGCAAGAGGAGATCAATCAATTTGATGCGCTCAAAGTGTGGAGACTTGTACCTAGGCCGAAAGGGAAAAGCATAATTAGTACAAAGTGGATATTCAAGAATAAAAAGGATAAAGATGGTATCGGCGTGCGAAACAAAGCAAGGTTGGTAGCCAAAGGATATCGACAAGAAGAAGGTATTGACTACGATGAAACGTTTGCACCCATTGCCAGATTGGAAGCTATCCGAATGTTTCTTGCCTTCGCTGCTTATCGCAACTTCACAGTATATCAAATGGACGTCAAGACGGCATTTCTCAATGGCAAACTTAAAGAAGAAGTATATGTATCTCAGCCAGAGGGATTTGTTGACAAAGATCGTCCAGATTACGTATATTTTCTCGATAAAGCATTGTATGGTTTGAAACAAGCTCCACGGGCATGGTATGACGAGTTGTCAGCTTTCTTGGTCAAATCCGGCTTCACCAAAGGGTCTATCGATACTACTCTTTTCATTTATAGAACTAATCTTGATATCTTCTTAGTACAAATATACGTAGATGATATTATTTTCGGTGCGACTAATAAATCTTTGTGTACTTGGTTTTCTGATTTAATGACCTCTAGATTTCAGATGAGCATGATGGGAGAAATCAATTTCTTCCTCGGCTTACAGGTGAAGCAGCTTCCTGATGGTATTTTCATCAACCAGTCCAAGTACATATTTGACATTTTGTAGAAATTCAAGATGGACAAATCTACTTCAATCGGAATGCCGATGGCTCATGGTGCCAAACTCGGACTCGATCTAGATGGAAAAGCTGTGGATCAAAAGACATACAGAGGGATGATCGGATCACTGATGTATCTAACTTCCAGTCGCCGGACATAATGTTCTCCACGTGCTTGTGTGCCCGATTTCAGACTAAACCAAAAGAATCTCATCTTTTAGCAGTCAAACGTATTTTTAGATATATTAAAGGAACTCCTTATTTAGGATTATGGTATCCTAAAAGTTCTGACTATAATTTGATTGCTTATTCAAATGCAGATTTTGGTGGTAATCAATTGGACAGGAAGAGTATTTCTGGTCATCTTCAGTTTTTAGGTGATAGACTGATAAGCTGGGCGTCGAAGAAGCAAAACTGCGTTTCAATATCAACAGCCGAAGCTGAATACGTCAATGCAGCTAGTTGTTGTGCTCAAGTGCTCTGGATGAAAACGCAACTTCGGGATTACGGGATGCTGTACAAGACAGTGCCAATATATTGTGACAGAAAGTCCGCAATTGCCATATCAGTTAATCCTGTCCAGCACATCAAGACCAAGCATATAGACATGAGATACCATTTTATAAAGCATCACGTGGAAGAAGGTACTATTGAATTATATTTTATACCAACTGAATATCAACTTGCTGATATCTTTACAAAAGCCTTAGATGAAAAACGTTTCAATTTTTTGCTTTCAAAATTAGGCATGTTGAATTTAAAAGTTTAAATCTTAACAAATTTTATTATATAAAGTAAAATTTTACAGATTTTCTTTCTTTTGAATAAAATGTATGTCTAGGATCTTTTACAAGTTCTTTGTTTATATTAAAGTTTTATATGTTCAAACTTCAAATCTTACAAAAGTCGAAAAGTCAGCAACATGTTTGTAGCATTTAATACTGCTTTAAAGATATGTGAGTCTGAATTTTTAGAGTTTACTTTGCTTAGACTACCTAAATGATCAGAATTATAGATCGGAATGAAAATATGGGCTAAGCATTTAGACGATGATCTGAGTGATTGAGATGAATAATAAATTCTTAAAAATACAGAAATCTCTGAGTTTAAAAGTTTGTACCTGTGACTTTTCTGGTTTGGGAAAGTAAGTTCCGTGGGATGCTCGACATCTGGTCCCCTAAGGTCATTTGGTCTGGGAGTGATCGAACATAATTCCTTCTATAGAATCAGATCGAAAGTCATGTTTTACTTGTATGAATGGGTTTAGAATATGTCGATGTAGCCTTTCTGGTCCGGGAAAGTAAGTTCCAAGGGGTGCTTGACACCTAGTCCCCTAAGGCCAACTGGTCTGGGAGTGGCTGACCCAAATCCTGCAATAGGGTCAGATAGAAAGTTCCGTTTACGACATGTTCTTTACTTAATGAACTCTCTGATTAAAAGATGCCAAAGTGCACGTGCTTAAAAGATGCCAAAGAGCACACTCATGTTAAGATGCCAATGTGCACACTGCTAAAAAGATGCCAATGAGCACACATCTCATGATACTTGGTGATATGTTTGAGTTGTGATAAACTTGTAAATTTGTGAAAGTCTTAATTTTTGATGACTTAGTGTCAGTACATGCAAAGTTTTCTATAATAATTTTAGAACTGCATTTTTCTTGAAGCTAATTGAAGTTCACATGCGAGCACACTGAATAGACAAATGGAAGTTTTTTTTGAAACTGAACATGTCTTAACTTGATATGCAATTATACTTGTTCTTGCATCCGACAATATATGCTTGATATCAACTGATTGATAAATCTGTGAAATTTTACTGAGTAGAATTTAATTTGTTTAGTGTTTAAAATTTATATGTTCAGTTGTTACAAAATTTCTATTCAATATGATCATCTTTCATACAGATGTCTTTATGTTTGAGTATATGTGTTATTTGTATATGGTCTGTGTAATTTTCAAGGGGTAGAGCTAATCTGAAATAGTAATATGAATTTTTCCGTGGTTGAGGGGGAGTAAGGAAGAAAACTATCTGTCCTGATCAAAAGTTAAACAGGTATGTTTCTCAGATTTTTCTACACATTTGCCATACTAACAGTTAAATTTTTGTGCATTTGTGTAGGGGGGGCAAAAGAATTTAAGGTATATTTTTACTATATTTTTATGATTTTTTATGTTTTATATTTTTTATATTTAGTTTTTTGTTTTAGTTTTCTAGGTATAAATAGTTTTTTTCTTTTCATTTTCATTTTTTCCCGCCTACTGTTCATTGTATCTGACCTTTTCGGCTTCCTCATTCTCTCTGTCGCTTACTGTGTTCTCGATTCCAATCTGATTTCTTTCAGATTTTGTTACACGAACTCAAGGTATGTTTTGATTCTATTCACTTCGTTTATTGATGTTGAGTTACATTAGTTTGTGCTTTTAATCGATTAGAGTATTTCAAAATCTGGTGATTCGTATTTCTCGTTCCCTTCAAAATACACAGATTGTGTTTTCCTGCATTTTTTCGTAAAATCAAGTATTGGGTTTTGCTTAGATCAGTAAATCGATCATCAGGTATGTGTTCTTTTACTCTAATTTCTTGTATTTTGTTTTAATTTTGTGATTTTTGTGGTTTTCGGGTCTTGTAATCGCGAAACCTAGGTTTTTGTACAAGGTTGATAGACCCGCAAAGTCTACTTTGCACGTCTAGTTAGAAACGCAAAGTGAACTTTGCGTGTCTAACTAGAAACGCAAAGTGAACTTTGCGTGTCTAACTAGAAACGCAAAGTCTACTTTGCGCTTCTATCTTGTGTAAAACTTTTGTTCTTTCTAGTTTACGTATCAACTAGGACACACAAAGTGTACTTTGCGTTTCCTCTTTGACACGAAAACTTTCCTTTTATTTTACTTCGTGTTTTGATAAGGATTTGATTTCAAGTTTGTTTGACCCGCAAAGTGAACTTTGCGAGTCTAGTTAGAAACGCAAAGTGAACTTTGTGCGTCTAACTAGAAACGCAAAGTGACCTTTGCGTGTCTAGTTAGAAACGCAAAGTGACCTTTGCGTGTCTAGTTAGAAACGAAAAGTGAACTTTGCGCGTCTAACTAGAAACGCAAAGTGAACTTTGTGCGTCTAACTAGAAACGCAAAGTCTACTTTGCGCTTCTAACTTGATACGCAAACCTTCCTTGCGATTTTGTGTGTTTTTGTTTTGTTTTTCTAAGTATAGTTTTCGGATCATGTTAGACACGCAAACTTACCTTTACATCTCTTGACTGAAACGCAAGCCTTGGTTTGCGCTTCTAACTTGGCACGCAAACCATACTTAGATTTTTTTTTTTGTCTAATTCTTTTTCATTTTTGTTTTTCAGGTCTATTATGTCTTCCAAAACCCATACTGATCCAATGATTCAAGACAAGAATGCTATTCTCGATGATCCATCTGATCGAGCTTCTCATGATACTCCCATGCCGTCACATCCTTCTGTTGGGGCCGATCTTTCTGCTTCTCGTCGCACATCAAATGATGTGTTCCCAACCATCATGTATATGCCATACAAGTCAAAAAACTATCACGTGGACTTTGACAGAATCAAGATACATCTAGTGATACGAGCAATTCTCAAAGGACATCCACTTGCCCCTTCTCTTTCATACTGCGCAGATGTTCCTGAAGTGTATCTACAGCAGGCTTGGCATACTATAACAAAGAATGAACTGGATCGTACGCACCGCTTTGAGCTTCAAGTAGATCAGTTTGAATCCTTTCTTTCCTATAAGCGACTGAGATTGATACTGGAGCTTCTTGAGCCGAACTCTAGACCAGGTCGAACTACATATGATAGCTTTCCATCTGAAGAGGAAGTCTATGAAGGGATACGGAATCTTGGATATGTTGGTACTTTGAACAAACCTACAGACTTTGACAAGTCCAATCTACCTCCAGTATGGTATGCACTGTTCTCTGTTCTCATCAGGTGCCTGACATCGAAGCATTCTGGCACTGACAGTGCAAGCTTACTGTATCTCCGATTGTTCCATGCAGTCGTCTATGACTTGCATGTCGACTACACGTTTGTTTTTTGGACCGAACTCTCAGAGGTGGTACATGAAAAGTTCACCAACAATAAACGAAAGTTCATTCCGTTTGTCAGATTTATGAAGCTTATTGTTCAAAGTATGCTCCATAGCAATCCAACTATTCCTCGCAAGTTATCTTGGCCTCAGGTTCCAGACTCGAAAATGTCTTACATTCAGAAGCAGAAGAAGACTTTCAACTATTCTATGACTATTCCATATGCTCTTATTTCCAACTACGCTGATGTTGCAAATGAGGATGTCATAGAATATTGTATGGAGAATGAGTTTATGGAAGCTGTACAAGATGAGCCTTCTCATGAAAATCAATCTATTGAACAAGATGTTGAAGTTAAAGCAGCTGTTTCTGACAAAGAGCCTGAAGTTGAAAAAGAGGCTGAAGATGAGCAAGAAGTTGCTGTTATTGTTGAAACAGAAGTAGTTCAAGAGGATGTTGCTTCTCAACAAATTGAGAATGTTATTGCTGATATTGGCACTGCAGCTACTGATGAGATTCCTTTTGATTTTGAAGATGAAAATGATTCTGCTGTTGATGCTATTCTAGATAGTGATAAAGATGAGGATGATAGTGATTCTGATGATTATGATAGTGATCATACTGATCAACCGCGTATTCAAGTTTATGAAAGGAAGTCAAGGACACCGGAAGTGGTTGTCTCAATAGAAGTTCTCTCTGAAGATGAATCTGTTCCAGTTAATCCTTCAATTGCACATCTTCAAGTAGATGAATTGGATTCAGCTTTTGATCAAGCTTCAGCTCCGGTACAAAGTCAAGCTCCAGCATCTTCGCTTGCAGCAATTCAATCTTCTAATCAAACTCCAGTTGTCGCACTTTCTTCTGATCAAGCTCGGGCTTCTACTGACAAATTCTCTACGTTGAATGATGTTATTCGTCAATTATCTGAAAGAATGGATGCAGAAAAGGAAGCTCAAATTCTGAAGTTGAAAACTTTCTTCAAAGGAAAGATGTCGGAGATTGATACTTCAGTGATTCCTCCAAAGATTCCATTCAGACGACCAACTGGAGTAGTTCTTCGTGAACCTTCTTCTACTATGCCTACATCTACTTCTCCGGTTGTTTCTCTTTCGTTTCCTTCAATGGTTTCTTTATCTGCGGGAATTTCTACATCTGCTCCTTCTGGTACATCTTCATGGTCTTCTCTTCATGATATTCCAGTTTCAGAGTTGACAGATCTGCTCTATGATCGACTTCTCTCTATGTCGCCACCTGAACATCAAGATCAAGATCTTCTTTCTTTGCTTCGGAACTTCCAACCTTCACCGCCTACAATTCCTTCGTCTGAATCGGACAGGATCACTGCTTTATCTGATGAGTTTCATGCATTCAGATCAGAAGTTCGATCAAGTTTTGCTGATCTCAAATCGTTTATGTCTCAAGCCTTCTCTGATTTATCTTCAAGGCTTGATTCTCATGACCAAAGCTGCAGAACTGAGGCCGACCCGTCTCTTAAGCGTCTACATGACCAAGATAATCCTGATCATCAAGGCCATGAGGGGGAGATGGCAAAGAGACCAAGAGTTGAAGGATCTTCTGAAGCAAGAGAAGATATTCAAGAAGAAGCGACTGGTGATAGAGGAAAGAGTGGAGAATCTGTTGAAGACTGCAACATTCAGGATTTAGTGAATGTGATGATTGAGAATGTTGATCTGTCTTCCATGCATAATGAACTGAATATTTCTGAAAGTAATATTAATGATAATATGCAAATTGTTGTTTACATGGATCCAGATGTCTTCGCAAGCGTTCATGAAGTTGAAGAATCTGAAGCTGCAAATGACATGAGGTCATTCTTTGCTAACTTCATCGAGATTAATTCTGATGATGATGAAGATGTCAGATTGGAAAAGATATGTAAAGTCAATGAAGAAGACTGTGATAACATCATTATCTTATCAGATACAGAAGATGCGAAAGACGAAGAAGAATCAGATTTGTTATATAAAGATCTTCCTACTCGTGATGAGATTCCTGAATCAGTTAATGTCACATCTACTCCTGTTGCTAGTACAGCTCCGACTACCACTATTCCTTCAAGATCATTTGAAGTTGGTCAGTCGTCAAGAGCAGAAGCTGATGTTCCACCTTCTGATCCTGTTATTCCACCATCTATTTTACAAGAAGGACCAACGTTATCGAGAGGTCAAAGACAAAGGAATTTGCAACGCAGATATTTGGCATCAAGGCAAAGATCAGCCTTTCTAGAAGACACTCAAAGAAACATTTTTGTCTCTAGAAGAAGGGCGATTAACATCTATGCAATCCTTGGAGTGGAGAAAGATTCAGATGCCTATCAATATGAGTACTTGATGTTTATCAAGTGTCAGCGCAAAAGGAATAGTACCATTTCTTCTCAGCACTTGATTGTTCGAGTTATCAATGTCACAATCAACAAGTTTGTGAACATCTGGTATCCCGATTTTGAAGTTGAAAGAAGAGACTGCAATCGGTATAAATTTTCAGAGGCAAAATTCACTGATCTTTCCATTGCAGGATTTGGGTCAGCCACTCCCAGACCAGATGACCTTAGGGGACCAGATGTCGAGCATCCCACGGAACGTACTTTCCCAAACCAGAAAGGTCACAGGTACAAACTTTTAAACTTAGAGATTTCTGTATTTTAAGAATTTAATATTCATCTCAATCACTCAGATCAACGTTTAAATGCTTAGCCCATATTTTCATTCCAATCTATAATTCTGATCATTTAGGTAGTCTAAGCAAAGTAAACTATAAAAATTCCGACTCACATATCTTTAAAGCAGTAATAAAAGTTTCAATCATGTTGCTGACTTTTCGACTTTTGTAAGACTTGAAATTTGACCATATAAAAACTTTAATATAAACAAAAAAACTTAAAAATTTATCCAAGACACATATTTTATTCAAAGGAAAGAAAAAATGTAAAACTTTACTTTATAGAATAAAATTTGTAAAGATTTAAACTTTTAATAGATATTTAGTTGGAACAAAATAAAATTCAACTATTTCATCTTTTACATTGAAGATAATAAATTTGTGTCTCATAATAAAATAAAATTTTGGGTAATACAAATTCATGAGTTAGATAAACAAGCTCACATTCTTGAAACATTGAGAAAAACTGGAATAACATCATTAACAGAGATAAATGCAGCGGAAATAAAATTGATGTACTCACAGTATCTCATTAAGTCGGAAGCTTAATCATTGAAGAACGAGTTCTAAACTGTTGTGTTTAGAAGTCGTGTCTATGAAGTACGGGTCCTGAGCTGAAGTACTCAGAAGCCAAAATTCTATTACTCCCCCTTAACATGTGATGCCTGCAACTTTGAATCAGATAAAGATTTGGGTACCCACTTGAATTTGGGCCCGTGTTTGTTAGTTGCAGTTCGTATGGGGAAATAATAATTGACAGAATTGATATTAGAAGCACGAGGAATATTATCAGAAAAATAATCACAACCATCAGAAGAGAAAGCATGACCAGCTGAACTAGAATCAGAGGACGAATGTGAGACATTTTTGGGTCAGGAAACATGAGCTTTGCGGGTCTAGAAAGAAACGCAAAGTTGAGCTTTGCGGGTGTGGAAGGAAACGCAAAGTTGAGCTTTGCGGGTGTTGAGGGAAACGCAAACTGAGGTTTGTGGGTGCTGAGTGAAACGCAAACTGAGGTTTGCGGGTGTAGTGTGAAACGCAAAGTAAACTTTGCGGGTTGAACTTGAAACGCGAACCAAGAATTTTTTCGGTCGAAGGCAGGAACGCAAATCAAACTTTGCGTTTGTAGAGGGAAACGCAAAGCAACATGAATGACGCGCAAAGCTATATGAATGAAACGCAAAGATTTGATCTTGAACAAACCGAACGCAAAACACAAAAACTTAAAAAAAAATCGATTTCAACACTGATTTTGATGAAATTTCCTTTTACAAATAAGATCGAAAACACCTTTTCAACATATTTCAAACAACAATTTCGATTAAAAACACTAAAACACCAAAAAAGTGAATGAAACAGTATCGAACTCGAGTTTTTCCAGAAAACTTTTAAAACTCAAAATCGATGATCCAACACTGTTTTTCTTGAAAAACAACATGAAACAAAAGTGATCGAATATTAAAAACAAAACTAATGAGCCCAAAAACAACCAAATTCGATCAAAAACCAATCCAAATTTGATGAGAAATCAAGAAAATCGATCAAATTTTCGATTTCGATCACTAATTCAGATTCAGTAAAACAATCTCTCAATTCTCTCAAGATCTAGCTTGCTCTGATACCAATTGATAACCCAAGAAACTCTAAATCCTTAGAGAGAGAAAGTAGAGAGAGAGTAACAATGGAGCGCAAAGTAAGTTTCTATTCAAATGTGCGTGTCAAAACTTCTTACAAGACACAAGACCAAAGGGACTTAAATACCCTTGGTCAGATACAATATTGATCAGCTCTAAACACGGTATTGACGAAGTCCTATAAATACAATGATTACTATAAAATCAGACCTAACAATAAGACTTCAGACTTTAGACCTCTTAAAAAACAAACGGCACCTAAGTCAATAAAGTATATAAAAGATTAGCAAATTGTCGCTTCACATCAATTCTAAGGTAAGAACTTAAAGTGGTGGTAGGGTTCTTATACGAACTCTCTTCAATGTTGGTTCTTATAATAAGTTATATTTTTTACTTATAAGAACCTTGCATTATAGATGCTCCTAAACACCAATATAACATTCATAAAAAAAAATTGGAAAAATTCGGAGCCGATTTTAATTAGGTCACGAGTTTAAATGAGATTTGATTCTTCTAAATGTAATTTAAAAGAAAAATAAGATTTTAAAAAGGAAAAAAAAAAGTCGAAATCAAGATTTGGACGAACCTTTCAAACTGGTAATAGAGTAGCTATAAAATGCTATATAAGTTACATTTTTTTTTCATATAACACTAGACATATACCCGTACGATGCAGCGGAATGTAAGTAAAGAATGAACAATTAATGTTATTTCCTTATATACATGTCATCAACAATTAACCATGACCTAAGAATCACAACTTATAAAACTTAAACCCATAAAAATATTCAATAATTAGTTTATATTACAATTATTGACGAAAAAAAATATAATGATATAATTTATAATAAGAATGAAACATATTTTACGATTATGTATTTTTAATGTGTTAACGGTGGGAAAAAAACGTATGAATAGAAAACAAATTATTTCGTAGATATTCATGATATTTAATAGTATGATTAAATTAAAAAATATTTAATATTGGACTCGTTTTTAAGGTATTGATGAGACGATTATAATGGTATAATTTGTAGAAAAATGAACGTATTTTTTCATTGCATTTTTGTTAATATATGATTATTTGTGTTAATATGATAATGGTGTAAAATGAAAAATGAAAAAAATAAGGGATATAAAGTAAATTAAATAAGTAATTGTAAGGGTGATAAATGTAACATTGTAAGGGTGGTAAATGTAATTGTACAATAACCCGTTTTAGTTTTTTCATTATATAGTATAGATAATAGATGTATGGTCATGCTCACATGAGCATTTGAGTGTATTGATGTTCAGGACAGCTTGTATAGATCTTAACTAATTTCATAGGTTTTGAAGAACAGTTAGGAAAATCTCCAGTAGCCTTACAAGACTAGAACTGGTTGATGCTACTATAAAAAAAATTATTAAATTTACACTTTACATTCTTGTTAAATTTTGATAATAAAATAAAACTCGACATATTATTTTTTTGGAAAGGGTATCCTGGGCCAATGGCCCAGACTAATCTCTGGCAATTAGGGTTTTTGGCCTAGCTGCTAAAGCGTGCAGCCCTGAGTTTATCCTCAGTGGCCACAAGTGTTGCTAGTGGGGCTCCGACATATTATTATTGTATACTATTTTCAATTATGTGCATATGAAATCGTAATCCAAGACGAGTGGCAAAATAATTCAATGTTGTTAGACCATCTAGAGATGTTTAACCTTATCTTTATTTCCTACCTCTGGACTTAAACGAGCAAGTGTGAATCTATCAATATATGTTTGGGCAAAAACTAGCTTATAAACATGTAAATGACCAAAAAAGACATCTTGAAAAAATAGTCAATTACAAATATTTCATAATATAATTCAAATAAATTTCTAATAATATGATTAAAACAAATTCCAATAATATAATATGTTAAATGATACAAACAAGATAGTAAAGAAAAATTAAATTGTGTTGAAGGATTATGTGCTATCATCAAAATGAATTGATTGACAGAATATTTTCCTAGTATTAAAATTTATCATATTGAATGTTTCATTTTCTTTGTAAACTCCTCCCTATTTAAAGGGCTTATGATTAATGAGAATTACAGATTTTATTCTCTCTATTTACTGTTGTTCTGTCCTATTTTTCCTATAACACGTTATCAGCACGTACGCTCAGTCAGTTCACGGATAGATTTTCAGGCTTCCAACTTCATCAATCAATCTTGAATACTTCTAAAATCCAAGTAAGAATTTTTCAACTTCTAACTCGAATATGTTAGCTTGTTTTAAATCCACATAAATCTTGAAAATTAATATTATAAGAAATAAATATGGTCTTTGCTTTTATCAGAATGCTTACGATATAATACAAAAACCCTATGTTTTGATGATATAATATAGATAATCATGTATCTTGATGATGTTGTTTCGCCAATCTCATGATATCGTAAATGATATATTGTTTCTGTATGCTTACAAAACTTGTATATAAATTTATTTGCTTCTATTTAAATTTATGGTTAATATTTGTATGATGACAATCAAATATGATGATAAATATACAGGACTATAAATATATGAATATATTTTTGTTTTTATTATTTTATTAATCTGATTGAGTTTTAAAAATAAAAGAAAAAACTTTTTTTCTACCGATGGATTTATAAGAAGATAATATTTTTATTGAAAAAAAGAGGATGAAATTCGATGTGTTCTTTTTAATTATTTTATTTCTTAAAAAAAATAAACTCATGTCTTTAAACATAATTATAAAATTATTTCTAATCTTTATGTTACACTTTCTAAAAATGATTTTAATTTTATCTATTAATCAACATAAGTCGTCTATTAAATATGATCGCTTTAAGATCTTTATTATCTTTTTTAATTAAAAAAAGATATTTCTATTTTATATTAGGAATTGATAGTTAAATATCATTTACTTATTTTATATTTCTTTTAAATTGATTGATTATTTATTTTGGTATGTTTTTTCTTTAAGATTGTAGCCAACTATAAAATGCATTCTTTTACAATTTTCTTTCCTAAATGTTATTTAATAAATTTATTATTATTCCTATTTCAATGGATATGTATATACTTGAAAAAAAAAATCTATTTTTTAAATCGTTTTTTATTATACATGAACTCATTTGACAACTAGATATAGAATTATTAAAGAATGATTATATTTGAATGAGAATATTTGAGTATTTTAATTATTGTATCTAAATGCTTATTAATTTAACTAGTGGTGTACCCGCGCGATGCAGCGCGGGTGAATCACAATTCCGAAACATTAATTTAGCCATGAATCATGTTTCTTTATTACTTTCGATTTTATTTCATGAGTTTGCGTGGTTAAATTGCAAGTCAACTAATATATAAAGTTGAAGATTATATGGTGTATTAGCAAGATCGAATGGAAAAATAATTTCACACGTAATAGGCTTCTAAACCCATATACTCAGAACTGATTACAAAACTTGAAATTCTTGACTGAACAAAGAAAATACAATCATTTGTAAATAATGTTCATCCGTATATCCAGAATATTGTTTAGTTTTCGTGATGCAATCATCCATAAATATTTCCTGCAAAAAACATGCTCTGATTTTAATAGAAACATATGGTACCACATTTGTGATAATATAATTGTTGATTCTACCTTATTCATCACGTAAAACTTCTTGATAGACGACGTTTGAGGTGTAGACTCCGGCACGATTGAATTTTTTCACAAGCTTCACTAACACCTTTGTATTTCCCCGTGATATCCCTCTGGACAACGCCACGTAAAGTTGCCCATGTGAGAATACTGATTCCGGTAGATAAACACCTACATTCGGAATTGTCTGGCCTTGAGCTTTATTAATAGTCATAGAAAAGCTGAGCCGGAATGGAAATTGTTTTCTCTTTAGCTTAAATGGGAACATGTTATCTTCGGAAGGACATAACGGAATTCTCGGCAGAAATACTCTCTTTCCAGCATGCTGACCAACAGCTATTTCTGCATCAATGACGTTTTGTTGAAAGCCTCTGCATATCAATCTACTGCCATTACATAAACCATTCGAGGGATCAATATTCCGCAACAATATTATTGGGCATCCAATCTTGAGACGAAGGTAATAAGGAGGCAAACCACTAACAGTTAGAGAGTTCAAGAACTCCATCGGATAGATGTTATTCTTATCGTCTTCTGCTTCGTCGAAACTGTAGTATACTTTTTCATCTCCAGAAAACTTGTCGATCAACTGATCATTAATCTCATCGACATTCTCATTTTTAGTTGATAATATCGCCCTCGAAATGATATAATCTGCATCAGCTCCGTTGATTTGCAGAGATGGAAAGATTGCGTCAATCAAAGCATCTTTTGATTTAACTTTATCAGTATAGGGAACGGTCATGTCATCTGGTATGCGAATAAAGCTTTCGTCCACCACTTCTTCATCTCCATCACCGACTCTTAACAAAAAATCTGAAAACCACGGATCAGTGCATGCTCTCATATTGAGAGTTAATCGTATCTTTTTAATCGTTGACCAAAGTGGTGACATCCGTAGGCTAGAATCTACAATCTGTGCTCGGGTTCCACGCCTCACGACCGGTAATACTTGTCTAAAATCACCCCCCAAAACCAGTATCTTTCCGCCGAATGGGAGTGCGACCCCTATGATGTCTTGCATTGTTCGATCGAGCGCCTCCACCGCCTGCCTCTTTGCCATCGACGCTTCGTCCCAAATGATTATTTTTGCATCTCGAATCAATTGAGCAGCACCACTTTGTTTTTTTATGTTGCACATCGAGTTATTATCAAGGTTGAGAGGAATCTTGAATCTAGAGTAAGCTGTTCTCCCTCCAGGCATATTATTGGCGGCAACACCTGACGAAGCGGTTGCGAGAGCAATAAGACCACGGGAACGGATGTTGGCAAGCAAATCTTTGTACACAAATGTCTTTCCGGTTCCACCTGGACCATCTAGAAAGAACACTCCTGGACAATCATCGTCTACGTGCCTCATGATCTCATCATATGCGTATTTCTGGTCGGAATTGAGAAAGTCTCGGGCACGCAAATGTTCGTCTTCGACAACTATAGAGCATTCCTCTTGTACCTCACGAAATTGTATAGATTGAAAAATGGCATCTGCATCTACCATTGGAAGATCAAAATCATCAAGACTCTTACCCATAGGCTGTAGAAAAACGAGGATATCGGTTAGAACCATATTACGGACTCGATTAACACTTGCACATTGTCGCGTATAATCTTCAGAAAGTGAAACATAGTGGTCATTCCATAACTTGCGAACATCTCCTGGCTCACAATAAATCAACATCGTCGCAAATAACCTCCTAAGAGCAGCGGGAAATTGAAATAAGGAGGCCTCTGCAAGACATTGGGATAAGTTATCATCGTTCTCTATTAACCCTCTTTCAAGAGATGCTTTACGAAATGTAGGGTCCAATAATCCATTAACAGTGTACAAATCTTCAAAGCAAGTAGGCCCAGTAATATGAGACAAAAGTAAGCGTAAGTAGAACCGCTCTCCTTCAGCTGGATTTGCAAAAACCAGTCGCCCTTTCATTGATCCTCGTTGTCGGGGATTCCATCGACGTGAACTCCAATTCCATGTGTAGTGTTTTGGAAAATCTTTGTACAAGTATTTCCTCACACCCCTGTCTGTTTTATTTCTATCAAAAAATGCAGTCAACATTGTACGTTTATCTCTCTCTCTATCAACAATATCTGTCATTATATCATCATCTCTAAACCTAACCATCTGTTTTTTAGGGAGATGGAGTTGCAATGCCATCACGTAAGGGTGCATTTGAGAAAGTGTGAAGCTAAAAATTCGCCATATCGCCTCGGGAGGGGAGACATAACGTGCATCTTGGAACCTTTTAATTTCGTTAATAACGACCCTTTCTTCCTCTGAATCGATATGAACAACTTGTTTGTCGTGACCCTTGTAAACATACTTGAAGATATACTTCACAGATGTTATACTCGAGCAAGCCTCAACATTGATATGACAATTGAACATCATTAGCAGCTTTGGGTTATACGGGACCACCCATCTATTATCCAGGATATTGCCTCGTACATTCACATTTATTCCACTATTTCTCCTTCGATATAATGGATATGAGTCATCATCCTGCTTCGTCTTGTCGTTGAACTGTTTAGGATATCTGGAATGACATTTTTTCGGCTCACCTTGCATACAAGGACTGGACGGTCGTAAATGACCGCAAGGACCATGCATCATGTGTTGGACGACCAGTTGGTGCATTTGGGGATACCTTGTTGGGTCCGGAATTTCAGCACACACACTTTTGTCGTAATGATCTAGATTGGTCATTTTGTGTTCGGGTGTCATTATTAGAAAAAAATGTGCATGCGGCAAGCCACGCTTCTGAAACTCGATGACATAAACATATGCCCCGACTTTACCGAGGACGTGCTTCTTGAAGAGTTGGTCTTTCATATCCTCTAGTTTGGCACGAAAAACTCTTGCAACAAGGTCTGGCCGATCAGGTGCGGTTTGACCGGGTAATAACTCTCTAAGGATTTCAGGCCACTTTGGATTGCACGTCATTGTAAGGAATATGTCGGGCTTCCCATCATCTTGCACTAAAGTCATGGCATCAAGAAATCGTCGTCGCATATCACGTGGGCCTCCGATGAAACTTGCAGGCAACACAACCCGTTGTCCGATTCTGCTTGGTATCACCTCACCGGCATTGACGCAATCCACAACACCTTGGTATAAATCTGCTCTTATTTTGGCTTGGTTTTTATGACAAAAATCCAAACGTGAAGTCTCGATCTTGATGTAGATATCTACCACGAACTGTTGTAACAACCTTCCCCCCAATAGAATTACATTCTGATTTGAACGAATCTGGAACTTATAACAATAGTATTCCCACATCGTTACAGTATTCTTGTTGCTTCTCACATCAACCTCTGTGTAATGTGTATGTTAAGAAATTAATATAAACTGATGCCAGGTTTGTTTAAGCAGATATTTGTTACCTTAGTTAAAACGTGAATAAATGAAACATGGTTCGTACCTTCTGAATCTTCCTCCATGTTTTCATCAGCATTAACACTTTGATTCATGCACACGCCATGTCTAGGTATATTAGAATGCCATCCAGGTTCACCGTTGGGAAAGAAGAAAGGATAGGACAACGGGTCATAACAACTGAAGTAATATTTAATATTTTGGCTATAGGCAGACCTCCCATACACAACAATACTTCTTTTGTATGCAGTTATGTTGTCATTGCCTTCAACCCAAATACCAGCAACCTGACATAATTGTAGAGCTCAATTTCTTTAGTGTATAATGTAATCTTATTTCAAAAAAGATAAACCAAATGTCAGTATTCAAACCTCTGATGTGGTCGGTCGATTGTACACCCTTTGGTCAAGTTCCACCGAAGCATTCAAAGTTACTCTATAATTCTCGAGTGGTCCGAGGTCACCAAGGCTTCGAAATGTTCTCACGTATGGGTTCGTAGAAAGAACGCGAGTCAAAATTTCAATGACATTTCTATCAAGATTTGGCCACTGGAGTCTATGCGATAACTCTGATTCTGAATCATAAAAGTACAACTGTAAGTACCTTGGTTGTCCATCCCTCGGCACTAACTGGTCGATTTTATGATATACAGCTCCGTGCGTACGAAATGTATATACTCCGGATGTCATGTTTGCCATAGAACTATCCAAGTTTACACCCATTGACGTGAATGAAAAGTTTGTATTGTATGCACGTAAGTTGTGTCTAAACATTTCGCCTAATTCAGATTGTGATGAGAAAAGACTGTATAATTCTTCAGGAATTGGTGAGTATGCTAACTTTGTCTTCCCTTTCATGCAACAAAAGGAAGGGAATTCAAATTTTAACCGTTTTGCTCCACAATATTCACATGGATTTTGTTCCTTCAAGACACGATGTTCTCTAGGTATATCGTTATAAACAAAATCGTATGGATCCTCTTGGAGGATGTCATGTTGGCTCGACATATTGACATCGGGCCTAGTACAACCTCCTACATGATAAGACACATGAATGTTTACAATAGTAATTAATGATTTTTTCTCTAGAGGATGTGAAATTAAAAAGTAACTCTAACCTCTGAATACTTGACTGGTAACTTCATCAAAAAGAGGTAGGAGTATACCACGATTACTTTGAATGCCTATTGTTTGGGTAAAAATTTCAATAGTACATTGTCGTACGATTAACGCTGGACAACAGGTAAGGAATTCCAACAGTCAGAACTTACTGTGTCGCACGACCAAATAGATAATAGACGCCCTTTCTTCAAGTGACCTCAATTAAATTATCAGAACCTATCCGCAGTCTCTGTCGTACGACATAATTTCAGTTATTAATCTACAATATACATTATACCATGTTTTAATGCAGGATTCAAGGATATTTATGACTAAAGATCATAACGGAAACCTTCATCAATAGCAACGGACATAACGGACATAACGGACATAACGGACGCCATCATCAATATCAGAAACGGTCATATGCATTCAAAGACTTGGAAAACGGAAAGATGGAGTATAAATATGGGGTTGAAACTGCACATTTGGACATCTGATTCTCAGACCTTAGAAGCTCACAAATTATACTCTCAAGCTTGCTAAATCTCTCTTGAAGTTCATAGTCTTCCGCTGTTTGTCGTACAACGCACGACTGAAGTCTGAATACACACGACGCACGACCGACTTTACTTTATTGTATTATTTTACATTACATTTCATTTGTAACACTTGTTAACAAGGACGACGTCCCTGATTGACGTCCATAGTGCACGACGACTCACACTCGTCCGCGGTTTTTACCCATTTTGGGGTTTTCCGCGTCACCAATTCTCTTGTCTCATTTACTTTATTTTTATTATAGTCGTACGATTATTGTTGTTACTTTCTTTGGTTGGATCAAGCTCCACATTTACCTTAAATTTTCCTTGTGAGATTTTTGGCATAAACAGTTTGGCGCCCACCGTGGGGCCCCATCCAAAGGAAATCTTCAATAATCTCACGACAAACTAACGTTTTCTCTTAGTGTTTTCTTGTCCAGTTGTTCAGGATAATGGCATTCCAAGGAACTCAAGATCATGTCGTAGCTCAAATGAACATGGAGCTAACAGCTGCTCGTGCTCGTATTGACGCCTTAACAACTCAAGCTCGACAAGCAGCTGAAACCATCGAGAATTTGAGAAACCAAAATGGAAACAACATGATGGGGACTACAAATGCTTATGTTGGTACTTGGAATGTGCCCCCTCCATTACCAAACTATCCTCGTCCACCATCAATTAACCCTGCAACTTTTATGATTCCAACTATGCCTATGGCCTCTATTCCATTCAATGTATATGTCTCTGATGCCTCGCAGCAGAATAGCCTCAATGGGACTGGTTATGTTCCATTGGGCACTTCAAATGGTGTTCCCTTAGATCCCGTTGCACAAAGATTAAAACTTCTGGAAGAGCAAAATGAACGTGTCCTATCAATGTTGGCCAAATTACCGGGGGCAGCAGTTCCAGTCGATGTCGAGCCTCGTACAGGGTTTCAGGCGTCGCCATTCGTTGATGAGATCGCATTGGTGGATGTCCCAAAGAAGTATAGCATTCCAACCTTCAGTCCAAAGTACTCAGGCGTCACTGATCCAATGGAACACGTCGCTCAATACAAGCAACTTATGTGGACTGTCTCAATACCGCACCAATTCCAAGAAGTTTGCATGTGCAAAAGTTTTGGGGCGACCTTGACCGGGGCAGCTTTACAATGGTTAATAAATCTCAAACCTAAAACTATTGGGTCTTTTGCAGAACTGGTGAATCAATTCACTCAACAATTCGCCAGCAGCCGAAAAATGGAGAAGCAAACAAGCGATCTCTACTACGTCGTGCAGAAGAGTGGAGAGTCTATCCGGAGTTACTTTAATCGGTTCAACGCGGAGATGATTAGTATCCGTAACTGTGATGTAAAAACAGCAATCGAAGCATACAAACGAGGTCTGGACGATAGTTCCGGGTTATATCTCGATCTTACAAAATATCCTCCGAAAACCTTTGAAGACGTACGAGCACGGACACTTGCCCATATGAGGGTCGAGGATGACCTTGCATTCAGAAATAAACACTCGGGCGACCGAAAAAGCCTAAGTGTTAAAAAGCCAGACTTCAAACCAAAGTCAACCAATCGATCAGAGCCTACTCGGCAGATTTCAAACGTCAGATTTGAAAAGAAAGGATTGACGACTTCTAAATCTGTCCAGTATCCTAAGGTATCATCTTATGGTTTCCCTGGATCAGCTAAAGACGTCGTCATATCCTTGAAGCAACTTCAGCAAAACGTACGATGGCCAAAGAAAAGTGACAAAGACAGTGACAAGAAGGATAAAACTAAATGGTGCGACTTCCATGATGACTTCGGTCATATAACGGAAGATTGCATAGCCTTAAAGAAAGAGTTGTCCTGGCTCAATTCGAAAGGTTATTTGCAAGAATTGAAGGAAAAGAAAGACGCACGTCCCACATCCCCAGAGCATGCCAAGGTGATTAATTGTATCACTGGAGGTTCTGATATCTGTGGGACCACCTATTCAGCTGCTAAAAGACATGCCAGTCGCGGTCCCGACGACCGACCAATTCCAAAGGAGGCACGACTCAAAGAGGACGCAGAATTGGAGGCTATGCCCTTAACGTTCGACCAGGCGGATCTCGATGACGTACATCAGAAGCATCATGACGGACTGATTATTCAATTGAGCATTGGGAATTTTCTGACCAAAAGGATACTCGTCGATGGAGGTAGTTCAGCTAACATTATCTTTTTTGATGCAGTGAAAGCAATGGGCATCGACAAATCCGAGATTACACGACGTTCGACCACACTCGTTGGGTTTAATGGTGGAGCGACAAACACCATGGGGGAAATCACACTACCAGTATATGCTAAAGGAATCAACAGACAGACGAAATTCAATGTCGTTGATTGTTCATCAGCTTATAAAGTTATTCTTGGGCGACCTTGGATTCATGACATGAAGGTTGTGCCTTCGACATATCATCAAACCCTGAAATTTCCCACGCAATGGGGAGTACAGGAAATCAAAAGCGAAAGAAAGGTTGCTAGGGAATGTTACAAAGTTTCCTTGAAGCCCCCGAAGCAGACAGTATAGCAATTACAGAACCAGGACGTTCCTGGGACTAACGACGATTATCGCTTGGAAGCTGTCCTCTTAAACCAGGATAAGCCTGACCAGATGGTTTACATAGGTTCTACGCTCGACCCTTCCTTTAAAAAGCAACTAATTTCTTTTTTGCAGGACCACTATGATTGTTTTGCTTGGACGCACAAAGACATGGTGGGTATTGATCCGAGTATTATTTCTCATAAACTCAACATTGATCCATCATTTAAACCTGTTCAACAGAAAAGACGAAAATTTGCTCCTGAAAGGAATAAGGTTATCAACGACGAAGTTGATAATTTACTTAAAACAGGAAAAATACGAGAAGTCAAGTATCCAGATTGGCTCGCTAATGTTGTAGTCGTCCAAAAGAAAAATGGCAAATGGCGAGTCTGCATCGATTTCACAGACCTTAACAAAGCATGTCCGAAGGATCCATTTCCATTACCACATATCGACTCTATGGTCGACGCTACAGCAGGACATGAGCTACTCACGTTCATGGATGCATATTCTGGGTATAACCAGATATTAATGTATTCAGACGACCAGGAGAAAACAACCTTCATGACGGATAAAGGTATTTATTGTTACAAAGTAATGCCTTTTGGTCTTAAAAATGCAGGTTCGACATATCAACGATTGGTGAATATGATGTTCAAAGAACATTTGGGTGATACTATGGAAGTATACATCGATGACATGCTTGTCAAATCAAAACATGCGGACGATCATATCGGACATTTGAAACAGTCGTTCGACATCTTGCGTGAATACAAGATGAAGTTGAATCTGACGAAATGTTCCTTTGGAGTTCGAGCTGGAAAATTTCTCGGTTATATGGTCACACGACGAGGAATCGAAGCTAATCCAGAACAGATTAAAGCAATTGTTGAGCTAAAATCGCCCAGAAATTTTAAAGAAGTCCAACGTCTTACAGGACGTGTAGCAGCGCTGAACCGGTTCATTTCTCGGTCGTCCGACAGGTGTCATTTATTCTACAATGTCCTACGAAAGAATAAAGGGTTCGAATGGACGGACAAGCATGAAGAAGCGTTGCAGCAACTCAAAAAATATATGATGTCGCCTCCTTTTCTCTCTAAACCTGAGCAAGATGAAGTCCTTCAACTTTACCTAGCCGTCAGCAATAATTCAGTAAGTGCAGTTCTTATACGAGAAACCGACGGACGACAGCTGCCAATTTACTATGTAAGTAAAACTCTATTAGATGCTGAAACCAGGTATTCGTCTATAGAAAAACTTTTACTTTCATTAGTCATGGCTGCTAAAAAGTTACGACATTATTTTGAGTCACATCCTATAAATGTGGTAACTAATTTTCCTTTAAAATCTGTGTTAAGAAAACCTGAATTAACAGGACGATTAGCTAAGTGGAGTATTTACCTCAGTAATTTTGATCTGGATTTCAATCCCAAAACAGCGATCAAGTCGCAGGTCTTAGCCGATTTCATCTCAGATTTTAGTCCAGAACTAGAGAGCACGATGACGTCCGATAAATTAATTGTGGCGACTTTTCACGACAATACATGGACGCTCGACGTTGATGGTTCGGCAAATATACGTGGCACAGGCTTGGGTGTCGTCCTACAGTCCCCACAAGGGGGCAAAATGGTATATTCCATACGGTGCGATTTCAAAGCAACAAATAATGAAGCAGAGTATGAAGCATTAATTGCAGGAATCAAAATTGCTCATGAATTGGGGGCAACACGTCTGCATGTCCGAAGTGACTCATCCCTAGTCGTTAACCAAATCAATGGAGAATTCGCAGCAAAAGATTCAAGGATGATTTCCTATTATAAAATAGTCAAAGAAGAAGCAAAGAAGTTCAGTCACTTTGTAATCGAGCAAATACCAAGAGATCAGAACACTCAAGCTGATGCACTGGCCAATTTGGGGTCAGCACTTAGTCGAACGACATTCGACAATATCCCAATAGTTCATCTTGCAACCCCTTCCATCAAGGAGGATGATAATATTTCAGTCGCACCAATTGAAGAAGAAAATTCTTGGTCGGACGACATTCGAAATTACTTAGAGCACGATCAATTGCCCGATGATAAAATGGAAGCAAGAAAAATTAGATTCAAAGCATCGAGGTACGTTATGATCAGAGGACAATTATATCGACGATCTTCAACTGGTTTGAATTTGCGGTGTATCACCAGCAAGGCACAAGTACACAAAATTTTACAGGATATGCACGATGGTGAATGTGGAAATCACTCCGGAAGCCGCAGTTTAGCTAACCGGATATCGAGACAAGGTTACTATTGGCCGACGATAAGACAAGATGCGACTAGGTATGTACAGTTATGCGACGCATGTCAAAAACACGCAGGTATGTCTCATAAACCTTCTGAACCTTTGCACTCGACTTTGATCCCATGGCCCTTTATGAAATGGGGAATGGATATTGTTGGGAAACTACCACCTGCTCCCGGGCAAAAGGTATTCCTTTTAGTTTTAACTGATTATTTCTCTAAATGGGTCGAAGCAGCGGCTTTTTCCCAAGTCTGGGATAAAGAAGTCGTTTCTTTTATCCAAACTAACATCATTTGCAGGTTTGGAGTTCCATCTGAAATAACGTGCGACAACGGGACACAATTCATCAGTGACCGAACGCGAAGGTTTTGTGAAGAAAGAAATATCAAGTTAGTAACATCGACACCTCGATATCCACAGTCGAATCGTTTAGCTGAGTCAAGCAATAAAACTATCATTAATTCACTTAAGAAACGACTTAAAGCTGCCAAAGGAAAATGGGTGGAAGAATTGCCTTCCGTTCTATGGGCTAATCGTACGACACCTCGTACGTCTACAGGACAAACTCCCTTTTCCTTAGTCTATGGATGTGAAGTTGTGTTACCTATCGAGGTACGACTACCGACTTCAAGACATACATCTGTTGAACATAACTTAGTCGATCTAAGTTATGATCTCGACGCCCTAGAGGAACTTCGGGAAGCTGCTTACATTCGCATTGCATCGCAGAAGCAAGCTGTCAAGCGACATTTCAATAAAAATGTCCAGGTCAAAGTTTTTCAAGAAGGCGACTACGTCTTGCGACGTGTGTTTCAAAACACTCAAGAACCTAATGCAGGTAAACTTTCCACTAAGTGGGAAGGGCCTTATCAAATCTCTGGTATCATGGGTAAAGGAGCTTATAGACTCCAAACCTCTGATGGTCGAGATATCCCACGAAGTTGGAATGCAGTTCATCTAAAGAGGTATTTCTTTTAAATTTCATATTTAGTTCCTTCGATTATTTTTTTTAAGAAAAATTACTAACTTAAGCATCGGAGGGTCGTTGGTCAAACCAACGACCACCCCGCTAATGTTGTTCTTCACAGGAATGCACGACTTAACTAAGATTTTCATGTCAAGTAATACTCATACGATCGTATGTAGATGGTTGGTTGTAATTATTGTTAAAGGTTAATTTTTTACGCTTGAATCCCAGTATGTATATTTATATATACGAAAACCATTATTACGATTGCACATCGATTGTAAAGCTCAGTTGATTTCATTATAGAATGTTAATGAATGATGGTTTGGTCGAATGTATAATATATAGTGACTTTGTATCTTCTTAAATTCACTTGACGTGCTTTTGGAAAAAACAAAGCAAGTGACGAGTTTTGATAAACAAAATAAACTTTTTTCATTACTAAAAAGTTACAAGTATAAGAGACGACCACAGACGGCCGACTCTTATTTGTAAATCTAAAGGCAAATAATCTAAGAAGGAGGAACGTCAAGTTGTTCCTGCACGATGTCGGTCTTTACTGTTGCCGCCTCTTTTCCGTCATCGCTCCCCTCAAGGTCATCATCTTCATCGAGGTCCCTTTCTGTTCCCACAGTGTCAAGATAAGTTTTGAGCTCCTCGGCGGCCGACACCATGGGATTCTTCCCACTCAGATGACGTCTCATCAAAGCAGCTCGGGCTGTGAGACGAGAGAAAGCTTCAATCTTCCTATTCTCCTCTTCTAAATCTTTGACATCGCCCTCTAGACTTTCGACTTTCTTGAGGAGGGACGTGACTTCATCAGCAGAGGCAGCAGCAGCAGTAGTGGCCTTTATCTTCTCCACCTCCAACTTAGACGTTAAGGCCTCAAGTTCAAGGACATGGTCCCTGAACTTGATCGTCTCACTTTGAGCTTCGACAAGTTTGGTCTTGAGACTCTCGACCTTCTTTTTCTCGGCTTCGACCGCCTCTAAGGCGACCTTCTCCCTCTCAAGAGCCTCGTCAGCCCTTTTCTTAACGTCAGGGAAGAACGCCCTAAGACCTTCCGTCTGAGCAAAGAAGCTCAAACAAGCTTGGAAAGCCTGTACGACAGAAAGAAAGAGTTAGTAGTAAGAAAAATGAAGGGAGTAAGAAATAAATAAAGACGTACCATGAAGGAAAGACCAGCAGCATGCGCTCCCGTATCCTCGACCCGAGACTCCTTGTATCGGTCGTAGAAGGTCGGGAGAAGGAATTTTCCCAAGTGTGGAAAAATGACATCCCTTTCGAGAACGTCATTTGCCATGAAGTCAGATGGGAGAGTGACTTTGAATGTTGTCTCTCCCACCTTCTCCTTGTTCTTCTCTTCCTTTGAAGAAGAAGAAGGAACTTCGGAGATGGGCTTATTAACGCCCGACACCCCCGACAGGGGAATGTCCTTCGTCACCTGAGTCGAGCCTCCAAGCTCGACACCAAAAACGGTTCCCTTCGTCGGTGACGCCCCTGGAAGGGACGTCACAGTAACGTCGCCCGTCTTCTTAGGCGAAGATCGAGGTTGCTTGCCTCGAACCCGTCTTGGATCTACCCCTGTGGAAGCGGCAGATCTTTTCCTCGATTTTTCCCTTCCTTGACGAGCAAGCTCCAGTTGTTCGGCCCGTCTCTGAGCAGCCGACTTCGTAGAGGAATCTTCTGGACAAAACGAAAGAGTTAGAAAAGACATAAAATGCGAATTACGAAAAAGACATTAAACGACGTACCAGTCATCTCTTCTTCTCTTCTTTCTCCTCTCTCCTCTCCTTAATGAGAACCTTCGACGGATGGAACCTCCGTAACAAAGACGACTTCGTCTTCTTCGTCGTTCGACCGAACAGAAAAAGAACGTTCAACGATACTCTTTTCCAAGATCCTTTGAACCTTGTTTAAAGAATCTCTGTTTGGCTTCACTTTAGTGAAGTCAATCACTGCCAAACAAAAAGAAAGACACCATTAGTATACATTATAAAACACACGACAAAAACACCCGACAAAATAAGAAAACCTACCCGACTCATTCCATCCGGATGAAAACCATTGGCTATCCTCATCGTTCAAGGATGCCACTTGGAGGAAAACATAGTGGCGTTTCCAACCACGGTCGTTCACCGCAGTGTTATGCACCAGTACGGTATCTCCCTTCGTTCGAGGGAATAAACTATATCTATGATAGTTATCTGCTTTAACGCTGTAAGCTGCTAGAAGGTCATTCAAATTGAACGGAGCCCCCCAGTCGGCCGTAAGACGATCGACCACCTGGACAATTCGCCAGAATTGAGGCATTAACTGTCCAGGCGATAAGTCGAATGCATCTAAAAACTCCCTGACTAAGGGAATAAATGGCCAAGAAAAACCTATTTTGAAGGGATATTCGTATAAAACGCCATACCCCTTCGGAACTTCATCTGGTCGTAAATCCTCCGGCGTCACTAAATTAACACCCTCGAGAATCTTAGCTAAATTCTTAAGATACTCTATATTTTCTTCTTCTTTGTAGACACTAACAGGTTCACTCGACATTTTGAAATCAGAGACACTCACAGTGGCTTTCCAGTAACTAAGACAATCCCAAGCTTTTCTAGGTTTCTTAGCTAAGGATTTCTTATACATAAATCGACACAGAAAAGACTCAGAAATCGTACCTTAAATAGTGTTCTAAACCTCAAATTTAGAGTGGAAAAGATTCTGATCGCTCGGAAATCTCGCCGGAAATATATGTTTTCTAAAAGAATTGTAAGCGTAAAGAAGGAAAGGATTAGCAACAATCCTTATTTATATTGTAAATTTGGAAACTAAATCGACCGAGAAAATAGATCGTCAGTCGTCGTTTGACACGTGTCACCTGTGTCAGAGGAAATACTCGAGTATGTCCTTCCAAAATGCGACACCTGTCTAAAAATTAGTTGTCTAACTGTTTACTTATGCAGGTGATGACGTCATTATCTAGTTAGAAAGGAACCGATTTGATTCTAATCGAAAGAATCGCGTTTTCTTTTGCAACACGTGTTTTAATCTTAAATTTAAATTTCAAAAAATTGCCGCTTAAATTTTAAATTTGGGGGCAAACTGTTTGGGTAAAAATTTCAATAGTACATTGTCGTACGATTAACGCTGGACAACAGGTAAGGAATTCCAACAGTCAGAACTTACTGTGTTGCACGACCAAATAGATAATAGACGCCCTTTCTTCAAGTGACCTCAATTAAATTATCAGAACCTATCCGCAGTCTCTGTCGTACGACATAATTTCAGTTATTAATCTACAATATACATTATACCATGTTTTAATGCAGGATTCAAGGATATTTATGACTAAAGATCATAACGGAAACCTTCATCAATAGCAACGGACATAACGGACGCCATCATCAATATCAGAAACGGTCATATGCATTCAAAGACTTGGAAAACGGAAAGATGGAGTATAAATATGGGGTTGAAACTGCACATTTGGACATCTGATTCTCAGACCTTAGAAGCTCACAAATTATACTCTCAAGCTTGCTAAATCTCTCTTGAAGTTCATAGTCTTCCGCTGTTTGTCGTACAACGCACGACTGAAGTCTGAATACACACGACGCACGACCGACTTTACTTTATTGTATTATTTTACATTACATTTCATTTGTAACACTTGTTAACAAGGACGACGTCCCTGATTGACGTCCATAGTGCATGACGACTCACACTCGTCTGCGGTTTTTACCCATTTTGGGGTTTTCCGCGTCACCAATTCTCTTGTCTCATTTACTTTATTTTTATTATAGTCGTACGATTATTGTTGTTACTTTCTTTGGTTGGATCAAGCTCCACATTTACCTTAAATTTTCCTTGTGAGATTTTTGGCATAAACACCTATGTAAGAAAGAAAACGTAATTTAAAGGAGACTTTAGATAATCAAAATGGTAAAAGAATTAAAAGAATAACAAATGCATGGTTTTACCATTGAAGTTTTGATGTGTCAAATCCGAACATATTGGAGTCGATCCTTCTTTACATGTAACACTTGTTCCTTGTGTGTTAACACTATATCTATATATGTTATTTTCTTTATTTCGATGATAATAATTTCTGTTAACAATTTTTCTCTTTTCAGCAATAGTCACGACACTGACAGGGGTTGTTTCATTGACGTTCACGTGCGACGTCTCCATAAGGGGCGTAGATTGACTACTTCCTTCAACGTTAGCTATTTTTCTCATTTTGTTGTTTTCCTTTTGTCGTTCATAATATCGTCTGTTGTATTCCTTTCTTTTTTCTGCAACGATATTATTTTTATATAGATATATATACTATGAGTGACTATATCACGAATTAATACCAAATATTATGATATTTACAGCGAAAAATTCCATATACCTTTTGCTATATCTACATCAACTTGCGTTACATCACCATCTGCAATTTTTTCATCACCCATCCTCATTGGACACTGTAAAATGATAGAAATAGAACAATATGGTTTTATCTATGAAATTAAGTGTAAATTTTGGAATTGGAATGATCAAAGTTAGGGTAACAAATTTCGAGATTGAACAAAAATTCACTTCCTTAGTAGATAGATTTTTTGATCAAAACGATCACTCATTCTTTATTGGGTATCTTATAATTCCCTTAGTCGTTTTAAATAATAATTGAAAATATATCATTATTAGACAATGAAGAGACCACAATTAAACTTAAACCAACAATTGAAAATCTATCATTACATATAAAAGATACATAGAAGTTTCCAAATCAAAAAAGACAAAAAAAATACATTATAACACTAAGCAAATATTTTTATGCCATCATGATTCTAACGGCATCTGCTTCCGGCATGTATGGTTTTAACACGATTGTAGTTAACTCCGTAGAACTCAAAATATTATCTGAAAATAATTGAATATATGTTTTTAATAAAACAAAATATGTAAATAATAAAACAGAATATGTAAATAATAAAATAGAATATTAAAAAATAAAAGCAACTTATTACGTACTTGTAAGCAAATGGATGAGTTTAACCCGAGATGCATATATTATAGATCTATTTACGATTGCACGAACTATATCCATAAAACGGAATCGTGGCGAGTCATACAACTTCATCTTTATTATATTTCCCCTATTTATGAGTAACAGAAAGGTTAGTTACTATAAAAATTTCTTAATGGATTAATAATACATAGACTTACGGTCCAGCTTGGAGAAATATTTCAAAATGTCCAAATTGCAAGAAACCATTAATTCGGAAAGATTTTACTCGTCGACCTCTGATGATTTTTCCGACAACATCTAAAACAAATATTATCATATAAAAAATTAGATTTACATTATCAAACATGATTTTTTTTGTTTTAAAAATATAAATGCATCAAATAATTTAGATGTACCGATCATGAACTTTCGCCTACTCCGGTCTTCTAGAAAAGTTCTTATAGAAGGCACCAATGGATAGAACGGAAAGCCATTTTCGACACCCCCCCCCCCCCATCAACGGTATGAAGGTTGTGTTTGGACAAATTAGGATGTAAAATTCACCAAAGGCGAAAACATAACCTTCGTTCCTCACATCACCAAGATTATGTCCAATTGCAAAGCGATTCAAAGAGAAAACGCCTCCCACCAAGTTCATTTGCTTGTATGTTGGAATTAAATAAATATGATGAACAATTGCTACCATTTTTCTCCTCTAAAATATCATAAAATAAATGTTAAATAGATTTAAAATTAAAAAAAAATTACCGTGCAAATAAAAAGTGATTTTTTTTAACTTACGTTTTGATCAATTAGAAAAATGTACAGTCTTTGTTCCCTAACATCTTCCCAAACGAAGTCCACATGAACTCTCGTTAAGCTCCATTTTGCATGTGGCTCATTTAGCGATGAAAACTCATCAACATTATATGGATTGTCCATTTCTACAAGTATATTACACTAATCAGAATCTATTTTAAATATATAAATATCTACTTATACTAAAAATATCTATACTACATGTATGTATATTTAGTTGTGTATCCACGAAAAGCAACGGGGGTGTAAAATTTTGATGTAAACCGATATGCATAATTAGTACAACTCATTTTTCAAAAGAAGAATCCACAATTGAAGTACAATTTTTTCATGCATAAAAAATGAAAATCTCTTAATTACTAATTCTAATGCATTAGGTACAACTCACTTATGCAAGCTTTTTAAAACCATCGACCAGTTGTACAATCTGCTCTTGAAGAAAGATCAAAGGGTACACCCGGTTTCAAGAAATTCTATGTATTTTTCATTTTCCTGCATACATACATACATACATACATACATATATATATATATATATATATATATATAAAAGCAAAAATTTGATGTCCACAAGTTAAAACATTAAAAATACACATAAAAACAAGTTTTACATCAATTCAAAAACATTAAAAAAAACACATAACAAAAAGTTATACATCAATCCAAAAACATTAACCGGGTTAACCCAGGTTTTACCGGTTCTTTAAGACCGGTCATCCGGTTCTATCAAGAAACTGGTGGTTCGGCCGTAATTTTCTAAAAAACCGGCGGTTTGATCTCTTTTTGTTCCAGAAAATTCATGTTATATAACAAACATATACATAAAAAAATTCAAAGCCAGATATCAACATACCAATCAGTTAAAAATAAATCATATCAATTCACACGTAAATGCATATGTGTTGGTATTGGTATCACCGTGTATGTAGCTTGACATTCAAACCACGACGCTCAATCGATTCGATCTACTTCCCCAATCGATTCAATCTGTAAATTTCAATCGATTCCATTTTTTCACTCTCTGTAGTAACTTACACACACACACACTCAGTTTTCTTCACCTACAACATACAACACACAGAGAGAGAAATAGAGAGAGAGTTGGTGGGTTTAAAAAGAAGTAAAATGTCAAGAAAGAGACGCTAAAATGGGCGATATCACCAACCAACCCACCTATATGCACAAGTGCATATAGCCTACTTCAAATGGTAGCTCAATGTATTCATTAATGTAAAACTTCTTATTATTTAAATTTTTAATGTTTTAACTTGTGGACATCAAATTCTTGGTTATATATATATATATATATATATATATGTAGAAAATGAAAATTTCATAGAATTTCTTGAAACCGGATCAACCACCCGGTTGGACCGTGACCCGGTCACCACACCGGGTCAACTAAAAACCCGGGTTTTAAAACATTGATCCAAACACAATTAAAAGCATATATCACCCAAAAAAAATACATTATTCTGTTTCTTTTCATTAGTTCTTCACTGTAATCACTTTTTAGCAGCATGCTCACACAGAAAATCCATAGTTAACATATCGGGGATCAAGTGTATTCACTTGAAAATACATCCATTTACAGTCCTTAATCTGATCGTTTAAAAGTTTGCTGACTCTACCTTTGTCTATCCATCAGTATATCAAGTACTATTTGTTATTAAACATAAATACATAATCTTTGCTCAAAGTATGTAAAATAGTGGTGCTGGCTATTGCAAATTTGGTTGGAGCAAGTATGATTCTCCATCTGGGCGGACGGCAACATTTGTGGTAGGTGATTGCCTTAGTGGATGATTTAAACATCATGTATAGGAATTTAGTAACATTGAGTCTCCATTGTACGCTAGGCTTCGTCATTTTTTTGCAAGTCATAGAAGATGAGTACATTTCCAAGTCATAAAGCCAAAATCTTCATTTCCAATATGTTAAGGTTTTAGCTGGACAAAAAAGCAAAAGTCTGCATACTTTATATTTAGATGTTAAAAAGTAAAAATGAACTCTAATTAGGGATGGAGATATATTTAGTATAGACATAAAAAACAATATGTGTAACTGGACTACCATATATTACATAAAAAACAATATGTATATTTAGTATAGACATAAAAAAAACCCACAGAATTACACCTATTCCCAAATAAAATCCACTTTTTGTTGCCCATAGCTCACAACAATCTTATCAAATTTCACCACAACAGCTAGTAAAGCCTCCCACATTTAAAACAACAAATGGTTGAAAATCTCTGGTTCAACACATGGATAGCCTTTGATAAAGACATTTGGTTTGAGGAGTATGATGAGCATACCTGCACAAGTAATCGACTTTTGCTTTGTAATCGACAATGGGTTTGTAATCGACAACCTGCAGAAGTATGATGAGCATACAAAAATCGAGGTTAATCTCAATCCATACAGGGGTTAATCAAAATCTAATGGCTCTGCTATTTAGTATCATTTTTTTTTGCCACTGGGTACTTGGAATCGAGGTTAATCTCAATCCATACAGGGGTTAAAAAAATGAGTTACCAATGGATGAAGTCTAAAAGAGCTGGTATTTGTGGATAAACTAAAAATAGGGTATAAAATTTTTTATACCCTTCAACATCAATAACAACACAATTCATTCAAAATCAACACCATTCATTCAAAGAAATTCGATAGAATTTTTGAGTTTATCCACAATTCATTCAAAATCGATAAATTTTTTGAGTTTATCAGATTGAGTTAGGGTTTTCCATACAATACCTGAAATCAAAATCGAAGAGGAGAAGTCCTGTAGGTTTCTTCAAATCAAAATTAAACGGACAAATCTTGACAGAGAGAGAGAAGATTTCACCAATGAAAAGAACTCGGTAGCTAAAAGGATTTATATGCGTGAATTCTTGGTATCGATCAAGTAGCAGGTAGAAAAAAGTGAAAAAATCTTCCATTTCAGAATGCTCACTTTGTACTTTCAGTATGGTATATTGATACGTGAATCAGAATCAGATGAAAAGGATGCATATGGTATTGAAGGTATGGCCGTATGGGCCTGCAAAAGAAGGAGGAGGATGCGTGTTTGTATTGAACGTATAGGCCTTCCTGAGGCACGTCCTATTATTTGATGGTTGTGAAAAACCTAAAAGTGTTTGAAGTTGTACATCATGCATTGAATCTTGTACTTAACAGATTTTCAATTTGGGATGCATAAAATAGTTGTACATTATGCATGAAAAGTTGTCTATAAGACTTTTGCTTAAATGCTTATTAATGTAGTATAGATTATGTATGTTACTTTTTGCATTGATTTATCCCTATAGTATTGAGATGTATACATTATTCGATTTTTTTTTAAATGTTGATTTTTTTTAAGGATTTATCATTTGAATTTGATCTCCCACATAATATATTCAATGAATAACTTAATTATAAGTTTCTACTTATAATTTCAATCATATAATTAAGTTTTTAGAAGTTACACTCCAACTCCCATATATTTTAGTCTTTTACCAAAAGCTCCAAAAATGTTATTAATATGTTAAAAGTTTGAATTTGATTTTACGTCAAAACAAATATTTATTTGTCTAATGACAAAATCTCCTAAAATACTATTAAGGTATTAAAACATTGAAATTGGCTTCATATGTCAAACTCATATTCATTTTGGCCTCATGCCAAAAGTTCTATAATTAACAATGTTATCTTCAAATTAAATAAATCGCAAAATATCGATTGAATTTTCTCAAACGGGTGTAAATAGCCCTAAGGTTTGTAGGGACTTAAGAATTTCATGTGATTCCCCTATTACCTGGAAATCCAATAGATTGAGTAATTTCTTTTAACAAATTGAAATATTATCAACAAAATGTAAGCATACAATAATCCAATATTATTATGATAATGAACTTTCATACATAATATAATGATTATAGACCGTGATTCATTGTTTTAGAAAATCATACACTATATCTTATATACGTAAAATGGTTGAAACAACCCATCCATGATTCAATGTCCTAAACTCAAAAGAACTTGAGTACAAATATGAATATCCAATGTAAAAACAACTTTTGTCGGAAAAGTACAAGAATATACCTAAAATCCATCAACTCCCTATTAACCCTGAAACCAACCTCTTGAAAAATGTACAAACAAATACCATCATATTTTGAGACTTTCATAGGAATACCTTTACTAGAAACCCCCAAAGAACTGTGGGATGCCCCGAAAGGGAGAATCGAGAGTATTTATGAATATGTACTTCCAGAACTAATCGTACAACGGAATGAAACCCACTTACTCGAATACAAAAAGGTAACCGATCTCAACAAAGAAATGTTATATCCAAAATGCGTCTCAATCTCTGTGGCAAAGAACTCACATAAGATGACATAATTTATAACATGTCAATAAATATTAATGAACCAATAATTCCACCTTTCATATATCAGTAAATATTAATGAACCAATATAAGTTGGAACACAACCTTTAGACAAACTCATCAACCTACTGCAAGTGGTTGAGAGACACAACATGGTTCTCTCAAATAACAACACCAGATATGTCGGGACAAATAAATTTCTCGAGATCAATAATGAAAGTGTTAGAGGTGGAAACAACTCCAAAGAATAGTGAGTGAAAGACAATTTCTCACACATGGCATCTATGTACCACGTGGACAAAATCGTGGAAAGAGTCAAGGTCATGACAATAGTTGGAAGGATTTTCCAATCCTTGGAGCAGAAATACAACTACTGCCCAGATAATATTGGATAGTCAAAGAAGAAATACATTAATCACTAGTTCTTTCAAAAAATGAACAAATTGAAAATAAACTATATCATATTAATTTAAGATTGATTAAGCATATGTTTCCTTGAAATTTATGTTAAGCATAAAATTAATATACACACTCAAATCAATAACCATTATAGATGTAAAGAAATACATTAAAACAAATACAAAACTCTCAATATTCTCCATTCCGTGTAGGAATGTATCGAGGGGAACTTGAGTTTTTGTAGGACTTTTCACACAATCTAAAGAGATTGACTAATATTTATTTTATAATTCATCCAACCAAAATACTTAAACGATGTAATGTCATTTACTTGTTGGTACAAGATTAATAGTCACTAAAGCACTATATTAAAGAAAACCTTGTTAAGATATTCATATTATCTGGAAATCATATTATAAGAATGGAATTGAGTATATGTACATCAACTCTATTGATATAAAAGGAACATATATTAAAGAAATTAACGTGTCAAATTAGTGGATTATCTTGGTCACTAAATCATATTGTCACCCATAAAGAATTTTTGGACAATGACACATATATGTTTTGACATGATCACATGGGACACCATGGTCATTACATAGTGATCCGTGTTTGCAAAATACACATAGACACATTCTCTTTCGAGTGAAACGTAAAATGAGGCAAATTGCAACTGTTGACTTCTGCGCCATAAGAAGCAACACCATTATCATAATATGCCTACTCGAATAACTAAAACTTTTGTATACTCTGTCCTTAGCCAAGACAAGAATGAGACAATCCTAAAGCTAAGGACATAATATAAAAGTATTTCATTCTTACAACAAATACAAGATGATATTTATGGACATAAACATCCAGAATGTGGGCCATTAAAATACTTTATCGTTCTGGTTTCGATACGATAAACACATGTCGTATTATTGTCCACATGAAATGTTGCACTTTGAGCACTACTTATATGTTTAAGGGCTCACCACCCTGATTATCTCATCAAGTCTACATGACTTGGAATGCTAGAGAATTTACATCATAAGGATTTGATGATTATTACATATGTATTCGGATCAATGTAGAGTTTCCTATACCCCATATGTATATCTAAAATGGTCTTGTATAAGATGCCATCAAAAGAATATAGATGGTAATCAAGACATTAGTTATGTGCATCAATTTACCTACATGTGGTTGGGGTTATGCAATACTATACGCAACTTTACTTCTTCATTTTGAGACCTATTACTAGCTAACCAGTCTCATGTGTACGAGTTGGTAACTGGATTTAAGCCTGATATTTTACATTTACACATGTTTGGTTATGCAGTATATGTGTCAATTGCGCCCCCACGACGCACCAAAATGGGTCTTTAAAATGATTAAGTATATTTGTTGGATATAAATATCCAAAAATTATCCGCTAATTAGAATCCTTGACGGGTGATATTTTTACCGCTAGATTTGCGTATTGTCACTTTGATAAGACAACCTTCCCGCCGTTAGGGGGAGATAGGAAAAAGGATTTTCCATAGAAATGACAGGAAGTGTCACTGAATATTCCCACTATGTCTCATGTTGATCCCCAAACTTCATAATGTAAAGTTGAAGTCAAACGAATCAGACTCGATACTTGATACGTTTTAATGTTATTACAGAAGTGACAAGATCACATATACGAGCTGCAAATATACTTGCAAGGTTAAAGTCCCGAAACAAGGGCACAACGTTGCTGGAAAGTGCGTTGCAATCACACATGGTGGAGGTGTGGTTGAGGTCGTAGCTCCCAAAAGGAAATGGGGGAAGCTACTTGGTTCGATAGATACTTATCTAAAGGAAGAGAAGAGTAAGGCATAACTATTTGTCATCAATACATAAACCTCTCATGAGATTGTCTCTGATTAACCTATGTATATGAATCATTACTGGAGGACGCTCCGAAGTTAATATTGATTCTAGAGATCAAAGAAATCTCAAATGAATTATGAGAGTACATATGATGTAACACCCGGATTTTTCGGTAAGTATTTCCCTTATTTTCTTCCCCATATTCTTCCATTGGTACGAAACCTCGTTAAGAGTTTACCATCAACATTGGGTATTGGCCTTGTATGTTTCGATGCTTGAAAAATCAAATTTCGGAGACCGAGGGGGTATTCGGCGACAGTGCCACGCGATAGTGACATTGTTATTGTCGTCGTGGTATAATCGCGGAGGATTTGTGAGTCGTGGTATAATCGGTGCGATTGTGACCGCGATAGTGACAAGTGTCACTATTGCAGGGCACTGTCGCGGAAGACGTACTGCGAGTGGTTCAAAGCGGGCGATAGTGCCCCGCGACTGCGACAATTGTCACTATCGTCGGGCAATGTCGCGATCTGGGTTCTGGGGTATAAAATCGACCCAACCGATCTATTTCTCATTTATTGCAAGTGTAGAGCTTCTTGGTGCGATTTTTGGGCGATTTTAGGTGCCCTAGGTCAGATTTCCTCATCTCTTTCTCCTCATTTATTCCTAGATTATTGTTATCCTAAGATCCTCAACTTCTCTATCTAGGTTATCAAGTGTGGTTGTGAAGCTCTCAAGTTCTCAAGTTCAAGACTTCTTCATATAGATTTTGCTAGGGTTTAGAATAAACCCATTGTGAGTTCATACTTCCTTTTATTAGACTTTATACACATCAAAATGCATTTTTGACTTCTAGATATCTCCTTGTTTACATTTTCATTTTGATGAGATTTTGACCTAACTTGGTATTTTGGGGATTTCTAGGGTTTCTTACCATTTTGTAAAATAAAGAAATAACTCATGTATTAGAACTACAAATATGGTTGGTTTCATATTTTGATGAAGTAAATGTTCAACTTATGACTTCTTAGTCAAGTTTATGTTTTAAACATATTATGGGTATTTTTGGTTGAAAGTGTTACCTTGAAAAAGAGAAATAAAAGGTTTAGTCTTAAGGAAATCCATGTTACTTTTAAATGGTTTTTACACTTGTGGTGTTTACTTGGTAAGAAAATACATTTGAAAATGAGAAGATAGCCTAATGATTTATGTTTGGGCTTTATATTTCTTATCAACAGTTAACCATAAAATGTGATTTGGGAAATAATGATGTTATGAACTATATGTTTGATTATAGTTGGTCACAAATGTAATTGTGACAAGTCTAGACTATTACTAGTGGATCCATAGGTATAGAGTTCACTTATTATTTGGGGATAACTCCCGTATGTAGCTAGTTGAGACATTGGACCCTAGAGGGCAACTTGGTATGGTTATGTGGGATCGGATACTAGTCGTGGGTCGTAAATGTAAATCCTAGTGAATGAGCATGATTAGGGATCATCGGGTGCCCTCCCCCACATCTTAGTACGAGCCGGCATGTTCGTGGCCTTGATCCTAGTATGGTGAGCTCAAAACTTGGAAAGTGACTTGCTTTGTGTTTCGCCGCAATCCTTGGAATTCGGGTTTTTCCCGTCATCGCAAGATGAAGTCTGGGTCGGAAGGTTACTATGTGCTTATCAAACCATTTACAAAGACGGTTGTCGAAAACAGTTTATTCATGTTGCATTTAATTCTTCTTACTATCTTTCATATAAACTGTATGTTCTCACTAGGCTTTAAGCCTAACACTTTTTCTCAAATGATGTGTATAACAGGTTCCCTTAGCGGCGGGTTGTCGAGGGGTTGAGAGAAGAGCGTGGACTCTTAAGGGCAATTTTTGGCTGATTAGATATTTGGAGTTTTGGCGTTTGGAACAATTTATTCATATTTTTGGTATTGAGATGACAACCTATGTAATCTAGATAGAATTGGTTTAGATTAGTTTGTTGTCGATTTCCCGTGCATATTATACAAGTTTTGTAAACGCATACTCTTTTACCCTTTTTGGGTGGTTCACTCCAATTACAAATGTTTTGTTGCCAAATTTTCAATTTTCAAAATTACCCCAATTTTTAGGGTGTTACATATGAGTCGATGGACAGATCATATATACTCATTGATGATATATTTCACATATATTGTTGCTTATGAGATGATAGAGCACATTGACATCGAACCATGCTCAGTTGAAAAATATCAACAAAGAGCAAATTGGCCTAAATGAAAAAAAACAATCCAGAAGAATCATATTATTTGACAAATGAACAGGTATTTGGCTTGGTAATGCTAACCCACCAAGTGTAAAGCCTGTAAGACATAGATAAATCATTTGTCATTAAGCGTAATGAGAATAAATAAGTCATAATGTATGAGGCTCTCCTTTGGCACAAGGTTTCTCACAACGCCCTGGATTGACCACGAGAAGACTTACTATCCTGTGATGGACGTTATAATGTTCTGCCAATTAATTAGCCTAGTAGTTTCCGAAGAACTGACAGCTCATGAATGTGGTTCACATATCTCTACGGGGATCTAGATTCAAAGATATATAAAAGTGCTTGATGATATTACATTACCAAAATCAAGTAACTTTAAACCACGAAATGTGTTTGCAATAATATTAAAATGCTCACTTTATAAATTAAAGCAATCTATGCGGTATGATATACACGGCTATGTAAATACTTGATTGAGAAAGGGTATATAAGAATGATGAATTGTGTCTTTGCGTATTTATTTAGGAAAACAAGTTCCAGATTTTCAAAGTAGCTTTATATGTCGATGTTATGAACATAATAGACACTCTTAATGAAATAAGAGAAAGCACAAGCTACTTGAAATCTAAATTTGAGATGGAAAATCTTGTAAAAACTTGGTTTTGTCTAGCTATTTGAGCTAGGACATCGAGTTTGTGAAATATTAATTTATCGATCGCATATGTCTAGAAAATAATATGGCAATTTAATATGGACAAAGTGCATCCGGTTAGCACTCTCATGATCGATCAAAGTGTTGGATATAAGGAAAGATCCATTTCGTCTAAAGGATGGTGACGAGAAAGTGTTGGGAGTTGGAATTCCCTATCTAAGTACAATATGAGCATTATCGTACTTAGCACAATATACTTGACCGTATATTGTATTCCTCAGTGAACTTGTTAGCTAGATTTAGCTCAGTGCCAACGCAACGTCATTGGAATGATATCAAATTAATCTTTTGGAACCATTGACATAGGCTTATACTTTCCCTATAGAAAGAAAAATGGGGTTGATAATGGAACTTCAGTACCTATTTATAATGTAAGTAGCAAAAGTAATAACTCTTATAGAAAAACACCAAACAATGTCTTGGTATGTCTTTGCTGATATTAGATATCTGTTTGACGCATACAAAGGTTGTTCCCAAACTGGATAAGGAATTACCACAGAGAATACGTCGATTGCTTGAACTATTCCAAGAATATTACTCTCCATGAGACTATTCAATAATGTATATGATTAAGGACTATCATCACACATATTAGAGGAGCTAGTAATTTTGAGTTCAACTACTATCCTACTTACATATATGAAACTAAAACATCATGTATCGAATAAATGAAAGTAAGATACATCAAGGGTGATAAGACAAAACATATTTTGCTTAAGTTTTTATACAATCAGCAGTAACAAACCCTCCTCTAGATTTAAGAGATTCAAATAAGATGTCAGGAAAATGTGAGATATTTTACCAAATCATTTCCTAAAACCATATTTTGGAAACATGTAGAAAGTATTAAAATGCAAATGTTTTCCAAACTCCCATGATTAATGTACGAATTAGGGGGAGTAGTAGACAAAAAGGGGGGGGGGGTCTACTATACATGTGATATTGGTATGTGGTGTTCTTTCCTTCACTCAAGGTTTTATTTTTCCCACTGAGTTTTGTTCCTTGGTGCAAATTTTAGTGAGACAACAATTTATAAATCATCTTGTTATATAAATCTCTTGATTGAGGTACAAATCAAGAAATATAGTAAATTAAAGGAATTATTAATTGGTGCCTTATACTCTTTCCGTCGTCCAAAGTTTTTATTTTTCCCATTGGGTTTTGTTTCTTTGGCGTACGATTTTAATGAGGCAAGAATTATGCACCATCACTGATTTGACTCGACACAAGGCGAGTGTTGAAGGATTATGTGTCATCATCAAAAAAAATTGATTGACATAATATTTTCCTAGTATTATAATTTACCATGATGAATGTTTCATTTTCTTTGTAAACTCCTTATTTAAGGGCTTATGATTAATAAGAATTACAGATTTCATTCTCTCTATTTACTGTTCTGTCTTGTTTTTCCTATAACAGATTGTATAATATGTTAACTGAAAGAATTTTAAATTGATTACTATATAAATACTATAAATTTTGAATTTGTTAAAACAAATTTTAGAAAAAAATCTACATTGATCTATGAATTTAAATAACTATTACATATAATATGAATAACAATAAAATTGGTCAACCTCACATATTCTAATTAATTAATATTTTTTAAAAATATAATTAATAATTAAATTATTTATTTTATTAAAATTATTTAGCATATTTCAATTATCTATGATATAAAATAAGTATAACTTTAATTTTTTATACAACTAATAAACATTTTTAAAATTGTTATATTTGCTTTTTGATATCTAAATATATTGAATAATAATTAAAAAATAATTAATACAGTTAATAGCATTTATAAATAATTAATAAATATTATTAATATTTATTGTATTATTAAAATTAATTAATAATGCATAAATAAAATTAATTAATAATTTTTACTTACAATAAATTAATAATTATGAATAATTAATATTTATTTATAATTAATAGTTAATATTTATTTATAATTAATAATAACTAACAATTATTATTAATTAGAGTTATAATTGTAAAAACCGTCAAAAATCTCTTCATAAACTACTCCAAGTAGCTTATTGATAAACTAACTTATGTGCATCCAAATAATTACCCAAAAACTAAGTTAGCTTATTTTTGCGAAATAATGCCTTGACGATGATATGTGTAAGAAGGAAATCAGTAGCTAGAGGTGCATTTTAGTAATATGTAGAGCATCTCCAACAAATTCTCCAAGATAGAGAATCAAAAGTCAAAATCTTCAAAAGAAAATTTATGCTCATCTCCAATAGCTTCACATTTTGGACCCCATTTTAGAAAATACAATATTAATTATATTATTAAAATATTCAATACATTTCATAAAATATTATTTCTCTCCCATACATACATTTAATTTCAAAAGGATTCTAATTAGTGGGAAGAATAAAAAATAATTTCTATTTCACAAGTCAACTCAATCAATTACAACAAGAAAAATTATAAAATGGGAAGATCATCAAATTACAAGAAAGTTTGTCTTAATTACTATTTAGCGTAACAAACAATTTATTCTTTAGATCAATCTACAAGGTTTTAAAATTCTCTCTTTTTCACCCATTATAACCGTTAACCTGCTCATCTCATCTCGGATGACATGGATGTCAAGTTTACCATCCACTTCGCCGTAAGCATTTCGTAAACGCCTAACCAGGTCTTCATATCATAAAATGTTACAAAATCAACAAGTCACCGGTCACAATGGGTACAAAATAGGAAAATTTTAAAAACGTTACAAATTGATTGAGAAAAAAAAAACAATTCGTCACACTAAATATGTGCTAAACCAAAATTTGTTGCATTTTGAGGCATTTTTTCCAACATAAAAATGAAAAGCTCACCAATTTTCTTCATAGAGTGATTCAAGTTGCTAGTTATTGCATAACCAAACTAGCAAACTACAATTAATCAGCACATGCTTACATCTTAGAATTTAAACCTTTTCGGTACCTGAAAATTCACGTAACTATTTTTTTGTCATCTTGGTTGTCACCATCCTCATCAGAATCTGTGTCGAAATGATCAAAGAAATGATCCAAGTACCACGGGCATTTCTCGATCATGGCGCCTCTTGTAGCATTGGCCCTGCATTTTTGGTCAGCTATCATTTCTGCCGATAGTCCCCACTCCTGCATCTCTTCATCGGTGTGGTAAACAGCCAGACTGTATTCACCACCATCTCCTAACTGCATTACTCGAAACTCACAGTTGTTAAAATTGTTTAGGTACTCAAACTGTTCAACTGTCCATTTGAACCACTTCATTAGAAAGACCCGTGAAGCGAGTCCATGCGAAACTATTATAATATTTAAATCATCTGAGGGGTCATAATGAAGCCTGCTATCGATATCCCTCCATAAAGATTCCAGAAAGCCTGCACTTTTAAATGCAAATAATAAATGAGAACGTATTTGTTAGGAAATTGTAGATACAGAAACAAACTGTGACATGGTTTTGATACTGTTATCCCTATCTCTGAAGAATAATTGCCCCCACTATGTTGTTACTTGGGGGGGGGGGGGGAGGGGGGATTTTTCATTCAGGTACGGAAATGAAAATGACAGAGAACTAAAATGGGAATGAATTTTCATTCCCCCGGTTTAACATGGAATGGAAATTTGGGCTTACAAGGGAATGATCCCACTATATTATATAAAACAAGACAGTTTCTTTTATTTTCAATCCCATTAATTATTGTTTACTACCTCTAACCAAACATCCCTTGAGATTTAATGACAGTATTCCTCCAAGATTCACAAAGCCAAATTGATTTTACATACAATATAAACTAAACCAAACTGACCAGTCATATCCCACCCAAAGATAGGGTCTTGGGGGGTGTTTCCGAGAGGCGAGAAGACCCAGGCTTGCAAAAAGAAAAAGAAACACAACTAGAAAACAAAATGATAGGTCATAAGCAACAGGCTTATAATTTTTCTCATAGAATATATTCTGTAATATTTACCCAATAACACATTAAAATTTGTTTGGTGTACATGAAGAGAAGAGAAGATTTAGACATCTTTAAATGATTGGGGAACACAGTTAGTCATTCATAACCAGCAGTTGTGTTACACTTTTAAGTACTACCATTGTAGTTTCATACAAAACAAAAAGGCATCATGGAATCGAATCAATGCCATTCGTTCAAAATAATTGGTCTATAATGATAAAGAGGTGAACCCCCCTAGAGTTTTGAAACATGAATAGTTCCTTTACTAACACTTGTATCTAAAAGGGCTCAAGCTTCGGGTATTGCCTAACCTCTTTGTATCTGTTTCTTCTTATGATTTTGAGTTATGTGTAATGCTAGGATCTGTGATGTTTTTACATGCCATGATATATTTATGCCAGTGTTCTAGGAAGTCCCTGCCTAGGGCTGCCTAGGTGGTCCATCCCATTGTTTTAACTATTTACGGCTGTTTAATTGGCCGCCTACTGCTTCAATTAGTAACTTACTGTAGACTTAAACATTCAAAAAATTAAACATGGATTGATCTCCTTTACTCAACTTGGAGAGAATCTTTAGATAATTTCATAGGCATCAATGAAACAAGTCATTTAGAAAAATAATTGCATCAAACTAATATAGCATTAAAATTTTGAGTCTAATATGTTTACAGGCACGGACACACACACACACATTACCAAAATGTACCAGTTATGCTTCCCCTCAAGTGTCCACTTAATTCTTGTTTAGGCAATTAAGCATTGGGAGGTCAAATCGACCGGCCTATCTCCGCCTTAAGCTTTTTAGAACAGTGATTTATGTGACAAGTAGAAGTACCTAAGTGGAAATGTGGAATCGGAAGTATATCTTGTTAACCTATTACTCATGGAATTTAGCACCATGCCCTTCAAGTCTAAAGAATGGTATAATCATTTATTCAAGGAATGAATACCAAGTGTGCATGTTTCAGAGTCCTAGCTTGTTAGAGATTAATCCAAAATCCAAGGGCTTTCGGGCCACCATAGCAAAGATTTTGGGATTTTCTTTGGGTGGAGTTGGCACTGGGTAAGTCTACCTGCCACTATGGATCGATGACTTTCATAGTCAAATTCAGGATTTGAATCAAATGTCTTATTCTTAATATCAAGTAATTGTGGTCAAACAAAGTTTGCATTCTAAGTCGAAATTTACATGTAGATTGTTGAAACCACGATCACCAGCATGATTATTGCATGATGCCTTGTTTTGTTGAATGATTATGTTTTCCTTTTCACATTCCTTACTAGGAAGTTAGCATGTTCAATTAGGATTCCTTGAGGGTAATTCATAACTTATTAGTCAAAAAGTCAATGAAGATTTAAAAGTCAATGAGACTTGTATGGAATCTGACTCTTTCTTCTTGTCCATCGTTTATGGGGAGAATAATATGTTAAGACGTCGTGTCCTTTGGGAGGATCTGAGAAAATTCGGACATGTCTGTAATAATAATAACGGGCTTCTGTTGGGCGATTTTAATACCCATCTCCATGTGAATGAAAGTGACGGGGGATCTTCTAGACGGGATACTCGCATGGAGGAGTTTCATTACTGTGTGTCTGATTTGGACCTGTTTGATATTCGATTCACGGGCTGTCTCTTTACATGGGCGCAAAAACCGTTGCATGGTGGTGGAATTGTACGGAAACTTGATCGTGTGATGGCTAATGCGGCTTTCCTTGATTCCTTTGCTCGTACTACCGCTCATTTCTTCCCGCGCGGCATTTCCGATTACTGTCCAATGATGGTATCTTTTGAGGGTGGCCGGCAAAGAGGTCACTTCGCGTTTGAAGCTTATTAAAAAACCAATCCGGTTCGAGCAACTCACGGAAATCTTGCAAAGAGGGTGCAATCTCTTGGACTTGAGGTGGAACAGGTGCAAAAAGATGCGGACGCGGATCCCCATAACCTGATTATTCGCGAGGATCTTGCTCATACTCTCACAGCTTTTCAGAATGCTTTACAAAATGAAGAGCAAAGTTTACGGCAAAAAGCTAAAGTGTGATGGCTTACGGAGGGAGACTTGAATACAGCGTTCTTTCATAAGGTGGTAAAAGAGAAGAAAAATAGACATTTGATTAATTCTATACGTGATTCCAATGAAGACGTGGTCGGTGATTCGGAGGTGAGACAAGCATTTGTTGATCATTTTCGATCCATCCTTGGCGAGTCTGACCCAACGGTGCAATCGTCTCTTCCTTCTAACTTGTTCATAATGTTTTATCTATTGAGGATGCTAACTTTATGATTAGACCTACTACTAAGGACTAAGTCAAACTGGCTATGTTTGATATTGGAGACAGTGGCGGATCCAGGATTTCTGACAAGTGGGGGCACCTTTAAAGTAGATATAAGACCCGCCAAGTCGACCGATGTGTTTTTAACTCAATTCAACTTTTTTGAGGGATTTTTAAAGTTTTTGGGTTGATTTCGAGATATTTTTAAGTTTTTTTCGTCGATTTCAAGAGAAATTTCGGTTTTTTTTGGTTGATTTCGAATGTTTTTTTTGCTTTTTGGTGATTTCCAAGTATTTTTTTTGAATGGTGGGGCACAGTTAAGAAATCAGTGGGGGGACTTGTAGTAGAAAGTAATAATAAGTTAAAAAAATAATTACATTTAAACTAAGAAATTCAAGGAATTTTTTTTTAGTGGGGGCCCTTCCCCCCACCCTCTACACATTGAATCCGCCCCTGATTGGAGATGACCGTGCCCCTGGTTTGGATGGTTTTACTTCCAAGTTTAATAAATCGACTTGGGACATTGTGGGGAAGGATGTGACTTTAGCGGTTCAAGGTTTTTTCTACCGTGGAAAATTGGCTCGGGAATTAAATCACACGTCTATGTGCCTTATTCCAAAGACCCAAAATGCTTCTAAGGTCACTGATTATCGACCAATTTCACTTTGTAATGTTATTTACAAGTGCATTTCCAAAATTCTTTCATGGCGTATCAAAGATTTTTTGAATAAATTGGTAAGTCCGAATCAATCGGCGTTTATCCCAGGGAGACGTATCTCTGACAATATTTTGATGGCTCATGAGCTGTTATCGGGATATGGTAGGAGTAACGGCCCGCCTAGGTGTGCTCTTAAGGTGGATATCTAAAAAGCGTACGATTCGGTGGACTGGCGTTTCTTATCCGCTATTTTAGACGCAATGGGTTTTCATCCTACCATGCGTCACAAGATCATGGAGGTAGTCTCTACCACTTCCTATTCGATTATTGTTAATGGTGAGTCGTATGGGTTTTTTAAAGGCGCAAGAGGAATTCGTCAAGGATGTCCTTTATCACCTTATCTTTTTACGCTTGTCATTGAGGCGTTTACTTGCTTATTCCGTAAGCATATCGCTGAAGATTTGGGGTTCAATTTTCATAAGGGTTGTGATAGACTCTCTCTTACTCACCTTTGTTTTGCGGATAATCTTCTGGTCTTCTCAAAAGATGACATATCATCGATATTGGTGGTAAAAAGGGTGTTGGAGGCGTTTGCTCATTTGTCCGGGTTGAAGCCAAGCATGCCGAAAAGCTCTTTATATTTCGCCAATGTCGACCCAACAACTAGAAGTGGTATCATGTCTATTCTTCCGTTTCAAATGGGTTCTTTGCCATTTCGTTATCTTGGCGTTCCCTTATCTTCGAAAAGGTTTAAATGTGCAGATTTTTCGCCGCTTGTAGCCAAGGTACGTGCTCGAATTTTAAATTGGAAGTCGAAGTTTTTATCTTTTGGGGTCGTTTGCAATTAATTAAATCGGTCTTGGAGTCATTGGATGATGGTTTTTATAATCCCTTCATCTATAATCCACGACTTAGAGCCCTTATTTCGGGATTTTTTATGTGCTAGTGGAGATTGTTCCAAAGGAAAAATCAAAGTTGCTTGGGATGACGTTTTCCAGCCAAAGGAGGAAGGTGGGTTGGGATTAAAACGCCTTGCTTTATGGAATCGATCTCTCTTGGTGCCACACATATGGGATATATTACGGAAACGAAACTCCCTATGGGTATCGTGGATTCACTTGCACCGTTTGGGGGAAGCCCATTTTTGGACGGTTCCGGTTGCACCTCGATCGCCTTGGATTTGGAGACGGCTTCTTGCTTTGAGAGAGCAAGTACGACCGTTTTTCATTTATTCAGTGGGAAATGGTTATTCTATCAATGCTTGGGAGGATAAGTGGCTTCAAGTTGGTCATTTATCTCAAATTCTCTCTTATCGTTTAATTCATGCTACCGGTTTCAATCAGAATTCCACGGTGGCGGATGTTCTTACGGTTCTCTCGAGTGGTTGGTCGAATGCATGGATGGAGAGATGTCAGGAATGTTCCCTCGATATTTCCGGCTGTTAAATATCAACTCATGTGGGTTAATATACATCATCATGTGATTCGCTTCACAGCCTCGGATGTTTGGCGGACGTTGTACGACCCTTTTCAGAAGGTCCTTTGGCATAAATTTTGTTGGTTCTCAAACCACATACCGAAACATTCTTTTTGCCTTTGGCTAGCTTTTCGGAAAAGGTTACAAACATGGGATCGTATGGTCCGATGGAGGAGTGAGGAGGATAGCTTGATATGTCCGTTATGCAAGGTGTGCATGGACAGTCACGACCATTTGTTTTTTCAATGCTTTTTCTCTTCGCAGGTTTGGTTGGCGATGAAGCATGATTTTACTCATAATGTGCCTGACCGTTGGGAGGAAATTCTAAGTGACATCCAGACTGAAAGATGGCGTCCGAGAAATACGCGATCACGACTTATTTTTGCGGCTATTGTATACTTCATTTGGCAAGAGCGTAATCGACGTCTTTTTTCAGACCAAAGAAGAGAGCCGGAGTAGATTGTTACTAAAGTTAGAAAACTTGTGTACATGAAGCTAGTGGGAAGGCATAGAGATTGTGAGTTGGGAAGTGGAAGACGTGTGCCTGATTGATCCATGGAGTTTTGCTGGAGTTGTGTTGAGTTTCGGCATCATAGGGTGCGGTTGGTTGCTTTTAAAGGCTTTTTCATTTTGTTCTCGATGTATGTAGTCTCTATTTTTCTTTGTTGCTTTTGGCTTCTGGTTTTTTGGTATGTTAGAATTACTTGTGGTATTTGTTTTTGGATGACGACTACTCCTTCTCGTTGGGCCTGTCCTTCGGGAAGGGAGTTGTTATTCTTTGGGAGGGAGTCCCTCGCCATTTAGTTGTATTTTTCTCTTTTCTTTTATAGATTGCCAGGAGTGCCGCCTCCTTTCCAAAAAAAGATTATAGACCTATATGTCAGCACATGACAATTAGACTTGAGACCAAATCAAACGAACTAGTAAATCCCACCCGCAGTAGGATCCGAGGATATGATGTATGTAGACCTTACCTCCACCCCGAGGATGTGAAGACCCCTTACTTGTATAAAGAAAAGAATTAGACTTGTAATGTTTAAACATAAGATAGGAAAGAATCCTATAAGCAAGGGTATTATATGCGTTCTTGAAAATAAACCCATATTTTAGTGAGTTGTTTCGAGTCGAGTCTTCATCTTATATTTGCTAAATGTTCTTAGCATGCGACACGCCCTTCAACTAACCCACCCACTAAATGCCATATCCTTGTGTGACCGTCATCACCACTCACCAAACCTTTCTTTCAAGCACCTTCAGTTTGAAGTGCATGATAAGAGAGATGGAAGGAAATGGAAAGCAAAAAAAAGCTGAAATAAATATCATGGTTTTCACCTTTTCGAGGGCGTAGCACCTCACATCATGTGAAACGCTATGTTGCGTTATTTATGTTTCAGTTGGGAGTTTAGTTTGTAAACCATCAGGCATTATTGAGTTTATAGGTTAGTGTATGGTTGCTACATCACTCACGAATATAAACATAGAAGCGAATCGTATCCCTTGCGTGTGGCTAGTTTGAGGGCCTATCTTAGCCAATCGTGAACTCCTTTGCTATGTTTCAGCAACTTAAATCTCTCTTCCCTACGAGTCTTCTATCTCTTCATGCATGTTATGGGTCTCAAGTTTCTACCTCTGTTATTCAAAAATCTACATTGGAGATAAAAAAAACCATCTCAGCGTATTGCCTAGTATGTATGATGTATCCAAAATGTCCCACCAATACTTTCTCCCATCATTTCTTGATCAAAACCCTCGATGTGTGGCTATATATCCACCTAAGCATTAGCACTTCTCCATACCAATGTTATGTACATTTTGTCTTTTGTTGGCTCAACATGTTGCCTAGTAAAACTACTGCCATCTTCTAAAGCTTACTTTTATTTCTTATCACATAAACCATTCTCCTCTTATCTTGTGACTAACATCATCATCAATCTAACCAGCATCCCAGATAACGATTGTATCCTTCGTAAATGTTTCCTATCAGACATGCTCTTCGCATATTCTACTTCTCTTTCAGTCTTGCTTAAGTTACGTTGTTTCTTATCTATCTTAGCTTGGCTTAATTTACAATTTTTAGATTCTAAGGTGTTCCTCCACACCTCCAACTTTGTATAAACCATTTCTTAGTCTCATCAATCAACACATGAAAGAATAAACTTATGAGCTCATCCAAAACCAAGAACCCAAAAAAAACCACTCGACTATGACATTGGCGTATAAATATAAGGAAAGCAAATGTCAGCCATCACTATGACATCATGCATTTCTTCAATAACATTCACATTCAGTCATACACCATTCAAACTTCTTTAAAGTCCACCACCTCATTTTCTTGCTATCATGCAACCTTTTTCTAGATCAACAACCACCACATGCAGATGATTCAACCAAACAAGCAAACCCAGTATATCCTAATTGAAAGTGTGTGTGTGTGTGGGTGGGGGGGGGGGGGGGGGGGAGTTGTATACTGACTTTTTGACCTCTACCCTGAACGGTAGAGCTGCTGTTTCCCTGAGACCTCCGACTTGTGCAAAAATGCGAGCGAAAAGGAAATACAAACTAAAACTAGTTACAGGGAGCAGAAAAGAAGGAAGAAAGGAGAAGGAGGCAGAATAAAGCATAAAGAATGTAAGGCACATTGAAACATAGAGAAAGCAAGGAAAATCACACATCCTCCAACTATAGGCTGACTCTGAAAACCTATTCACTATCTCCCTTACCCTCCCCCTATCCCACCCTCAACGTCTGAGAACATACGCAGATGCTCAACAAGTGTAATTTTTCTCATTCCGTTTGTTATTTATCTTTTAATTGATACCACATAAAGTAGGCGTCAAGAACGCTTCTCCAAAACTTTCCACAATCTATTCCAGTTTCGAATTTTTCTGAAACATCGCTTGTATTATATTGCATGTGATTACTGACCCTCACAAGAAAAACAGCCATGGTTAATCCAATACGAAATAGGACTATAGAACAATGCACCAAGCAGTCGAAATAGGAATAACAATTGAGGCTTCCTCTTTGATGCACATCAAAAGCCATTGAACTAGAAATTGAAAAGACAAGCAGAGTTGGAGGGAAGAGAAGGCTTACTCGAAACACGATCGAATACGTCGGCAGCAGATTCGCCCTCAGGAAATCGATAGAAGAATCTACCAAATCTCTCTCTAGTCTCTTTTATAACCTTCATCCTCTCAGTAATCTGAAAATTCCCAAAATCCTGTTCCCTAATTCTACATTCTTCTCTAACCCCAATTACTCTCTTTCTAGGAAACGACCTCCCAATCTCCCGTAACGTTGACCTAGTTCGTTCATAAGGCGAAACATACAAGCAAACCTTCCAGTTACGGAGCTTGCCGGAGTCAGATATTACATTCCGGATCTGGTTTCCGGCGAGTTTGGCCTGTGCGATACCATCTGGGGTAAGTGGGATCTTGTAATCTGGTGTGGTGGTGTAGGCTGAACCGTCAAGATTGCCTGCGCTCTCGCCATGACGAACCAATATTATTCTCTTGGGAAGGAATTTATGCTGGTCATGATTGTTCATTTTCTGAGATGTAGATTTTGGTTGGATTGATTCCAATCTCATCGACTCCGTAGCTCTAGATCCAGATCATTTATATATATACAAATGACGATACCGATTTACTTTGAGCGTGTGATAAGAGCATGAATTTGTCAAATGGTGGGCTGGGAATGGTAATGGGAATAGCTGCCATTTGTGGAATCCCTTCTACGAGCCATGGAACATTGTTCTTGACCCATCATCATCACATTGCTTTTTTTTGTTTTGACTTTTATAAAATGTCAACAACATTGCTATCTTAACTACAATAGAAAATTTTGGGTTTTTGTTTTTTATACCTCTCCAACAACATTGTTATCTTAACTACAAGGGTTGTGGTGTGGTGGTAAAGGCTTGGGGAGTTCATAGCGCTTAACCCGGGTTCGAGCCCCACTAGCAGCACTTGTGGCCACTGAGGATAAACTCAGGGCTGCACGCTTTAGCAGCTGGGCCAAAGACCCTAATTGTCGGGGATTAGTCTGGGTCATAGGCCCAGGATACCCTTTCCAAAAAAAACATTGCTATCTTGTTTGCTATAATAGAGAATCATGAAAATATCTTTAAATATAGAGAAAACGAGAAATATTATTTTGATGATTTCCCACCAAAATTACAATTAATTAACCGGGAGAAGGACAATCCTTTCATCTCCACCAAACTTTTAAAGAACTCGCCGATTACCTCCAAAAACCTTTAACCAGAGGATTCTTCTACTTTCAATTTTATGCACTTGAAGACTTCTAATAAGGAATCGAACCAGGTATTTATCTGATTTATTTTCTTGTCTCTTGTTTATATACTTTGCTAATCTTGATTGGGAAATTCCAATTATATCATCATACCGTGAAGTACGATGAAAGGAAGAGAGAAAGATGAAATTGGGAAGCATGTGAAGAGGAAGAAGATGGAGAGGAGTGGTAGTTGTGGTGATGATGAACATGGGAAATTAGGCATGGATGAATTTTGGTGTGCAGAAAAAAAAATTATGGCTTTTTCTTCTTCTTGAATCTAAAACCCCAATTAACTTAACAGGTCTCTCTGCAAATAATAAAATACCACCCATCAAAATATAAGATATAAAGCATATGAATATACATATTTAAAGTGAGTGAAAACCCACAGATCGAGAAAGAACTCGCTGTTTTCCTTGCCTAGATCGCGAAATTTGACTTTATCTTGTTTGAGACTGGGTATGGTGCTTCTAAACTGTAAAACGAAACTTATCACGAGGCAGTAAGCCTTTGTTTTGCAATTTGTATGCCTTTATTTGTTAGTTGTTGATGCAAGATGAATAAGCATAATAAATACATCACTATTTTAAGACACCATCTTATTTTACATCATCAGAATGGTAATTAACCTGTTTTGTTTATTGAATATAACTTTCGACGGCCGTAATTTGTGTTGGTTGGATCCCATGTATTGTTCAATATGGACATGACTAAAAGTAATATGTGTGTAAGATGCAATGAATTGGCATGGTTGTTAAAAGTGTAAGTTTAGTGATTGGAACCACGACGTGATGCGATAAAGCAGATGAAGCAATACCATTTGTGAATGTGAATCCCATTTATGAGTTTATATTGCACAAATAAAAGATAAATTGCTCTAGAATTCTTACCTTGTTTTAGTTGTTTTACACTTTTATGTATTTGTTCATAGATTTTATTGATAAACAACTTATGAGTAGTATCATGAATAGATAGGCCTTCTTGTTGGTATATGGTGAAGTCGTAACAAATGACTAACGGGACAAGACAAGGGCATCGCGTATTCGTGATTATTACAAGTAGATTTTTGGCACTTCACTAAAGTGTGTACTTCTTGCGTTTTGTCTTTATAATTGTTATAACAATTATATTAGAAATAATCCATAAAAGTTGGTAGCAAATCTACAATTCGTTAATATATCTTAATCGTGAATTTAGTTTTGTTAATTGGATGACGATTAGATGGAGAGGATGCAATTTCTATAGTTGTGAGAATTTAGATTTGTGGCGGTTGGTCTTGTTTGATCTTTGAAAGTCCAATCCAAGTTCTAATAAAATGCATATTGATCAAGTAGAAATCATATTTGATTAACGGAACAACAATTACAATGATTTCTTGGTGCCGAATATCTCACAGTGCCATATACCTATTTGTTGCTTTCTCTCTCTAAAGTTCATATGTGTATGTGTGTTCTTTCTTGTTGTACTCTGACAAATACATTGACCTTTCTATTTATACTTGGTCAACATGACCTCTCAAGCTAACTAAACTAAAGTTAAAGTCAATCACATTGACTTACAACATTTACAAGTAAACACTTATACTATTACAACATTTACACTTTGACCCCTCATTTAATCCTGAATACAATCTTGACTTAACAATCTCCCCCTTTTGATTCAAGATTAAAAAAAATTGACAATAATATTCAGGTCATCTTCTAGTTGCAAAATCTTCAAAATAGAATATTGAACAACTTTGAATCTTGAATAACCTTTCTCTTTGAAACTCTTTTCAACACAAATTTGAAATCTTCAGAACTATGATGATCTCTTCAATCTCTCATTTTGATCACATTCAAGTAACAATCTTTCAGAATAATCTCTTCAGCTTGACAATCATCAGACTTCTCTTTGACTTGAAATACAAATTTTCTCCGCTTTACGACTTTCTCTTAACTTTGCTTCCTTCAGAAATTTATCTTTGAATCATCTCTTTAAATTTCTCCCCCTTTTTGATAAACATTAATCTGACTTTGAAATCTTGAAATATCTCCCCCTTTTTGATGAATTATGAGAAATCAGAATTATCAAAACATTTCAACGTCAGCTTTGTCTTTGAAGATATCTCCTCCAAATATCAAGATAAGCACAGTCTTCATGTGTAACACCCTTAGTTCTGAAGATAGCAACTAATTAAAATTTTTCTAAATACATCAATAATTGATTCATCTACAATCACAATATAAGATTTAACCTCAATACACACTTTCATTCTATACATAAAGTCTATAATACGGACGGGTGCTACTAAAACCCAATAGAAGTCATTATCTCCAAACTGCGGAAGACTTCACCAAAAACTTACGCTCGCGAAAGACTAAGCACATCTCTTCATGGAATTGTTAGAACCAACCCCCACCTGGAACCTGATGCACATGCCGACAAATAAAAAGGTTAGGCTAACGCCTAGTGAGTTTAAGAGTTTCAACATAAAACCACAACATTTGTTGATTGAATGCGTGCAGTTAAATCATAACCTTTCGAAAAGATTTACTTTAAATGTGGAAACGACCCTTTTTCCAATAATACCCATTTAGGTGGTGACAACACCAAAATAAAACGTTTCTTCAAGATGTGAATTCAAACCCAAAACTAACTCAAAATATTGGTAAGAATTGTATACACCATATCCGCATGGATATGATTCACGACCGAATTACTTCACCTGCCATCAAAGAATTAGTTCACAATATAACCTTGTCATCCTGATTATAATCCCGTCAAGGCACCTACTTGATAGCATCAACCAAAACGAGATCTTTAGATATCGGGGATATCTTTAGATATCGGGGACATCAACTTAAACATTTCCCAGATTAACCCACTTATCAACAGTTAACAAATTAGTATGAAACATAAACACTCTAAAATAAACATTTTGGCATGTACATCATTTTCACAAATCAACTTGAACTCACCTTGCTAGATTTAGGCTAAATCTAGATTTCACCCAACGAGCTCTTTTGAAGACCGCTCGAATCCTCAAGCCGGAAACTTACAAAACCTAGATCCAAACATTTCAAACCATAAATACACATACTCAATCATTTAGAAGCATTTCCCCCAAACAATATACCAAAACCCCAAACGAGATCAAAACCCTAGTTTTCTCCAAACTTACCAAATCCGAGATTTGAGAAACCAAACACTAAGAAACCATCAATGGAGCATTTTATAACTTATTACAAGAAAACTTACCCTTGAAGACAAGGAGACTTCCGAGAACACCCAATCCAACAATTCAGCCAGAGCTCCCAACCGTTGAACTTGATGAGGAAGATGAAGATGAAGGTTTTGTGGGTTATCATCCCAACTAGCTAGATGATTAAGAATCATGTGGTAAGAAGAGGAAAAAACCCCAAAATAGGTTAGGGTTCGGTTTTAGGGTTTGGGAGAGAAAAGGGAAGAAGAAGATAAGTGAGAAATGAGAAATGGGCTGATTTTTCGCGACTTAACAGCCTCTCAGCCCCCGCGAGCGATAATGACACGACGACTATGCCAAGGGCATAGTCGCGGGGCATAGTTGCCCGCTGCTAAGAGCTCACGGTACACTGCTCGCGATTGTGACACGGCGACAGTGACACTTGTCACTGTCACCGGCATTGTCGCCCAGACCTCCATGAATTCCAAAACTCGACTTCTTCCAACGCCAACAACCCCGATACTATAAGGGACTTTAAACAAGACATTTCCCAACAACGCCCCACTGATTACAAGTCACAGAAATGTCCGGTTGACATTTACTTACCGAAAATTGCAGGTGTTACTTCATGAGAAACAATCTCCGCCAAAAAGAATATGATCTCCGTCTGATCAGATTTGAACATTTTGCCGTCAATTTGTAGATGTATTCATCTTAGTGTTTTCAAATTCAGACAAATTAAGATTGGTAACCCTGAATCAAAATGTTGAATCAATTATCATGCCTGTCAGTAGCATAGAGCCACTGTGTACAACAAATGTACATTGGAAAGGAGTTTTTTGATGTTCACTCCCCTAGGGCTTCCATTCAATCATTGAAAACCCACAAAGGAATTTTCTATGAATGTTAAGACAAGAAAACATATTCCTTGTGTGCTCGTGCAAGTGTAGCAATGATTGAAGCATTTAAAGCTTGGACATGCTCAACATATGTAAACCATTGAGACAACAATAGTATCACATAAAATCAATGTGCATGATAAAGGGTCGAAGGTGGGGCAAATTTTCTTCTTTTTCAATATCAACATCTTCCGAATGAAGATATGATAGATTATGTGTTGCTTCCCCTTTAAAAATTGAAACATCATTTTGTTGAGAAAAGAATGAGTAGTTGGTGGGGTTTTAATGCAAGAGTTGGCATGGCTAGTTGCCTTTTTTAATGAAGTTCATGAAAGAATTGTGAAACAACAGATAGTGTGGTTGCCCGACTCAGAAAAAGTTTGGTGCAGAGTTTGATATTCTTTTAATCTGATCTCTTACCCTCTTTCTTTTAAATCATTTGAGCTCGCTTCTAACCAAACTCTCTTTTCCATTTTACCTTATCACACCCACTCTCTATTCTTTTGACCCCTCTCCCCTCAATCACTCAGGATAACTTCATAGGTAGGAAACACTGGTTAACGTGAATCCATAAAAGTCTTTTAAGCTCTCACACTAAATCCCATGTATTTTGTCCTAATAGAGATGTGTTGCTCAACAGTATATCTTTGACAGATAAGCACAATATATCATTATCAGAAAATGTATGCTCATTAGAAATAAGAATGATATTTGAGCAATTAGAACATTTAAGATCTCTCAAAACAAATGAAATTGAATAAATGAAACGAATTCAAATGAAGTATTTTGAGAACCTGACAATGATGCGATCAGATCAATTGTCATGAATAAAAACTATTGGGATATCAAAGAACGAATATTTGTTTATATGAACAAGATATAAACAATTTGGCAATGAAAACACAATTATGAAGAAATGACGTCTGATTTCAAACAATGTAGAATACGAACGGGAGTATTACCATCGAAAGATTTATCTTTTTGAGACATGGTAATAACAAAGTCAACTAAAAGTACTGAACCGATGTGTGTAAGAATACATGACAGTATATGAAAAGAAAATACACAAGTATTTATCTTTAAAGAAACACACGTTCAGATAATCAAGAAAATATGGATATGAAAAACATTTAAAATCACACTTCGAAATTTATAAAACGTTTGAGAATACGAAGTGGTTTGAACATTTAAGAAATCAATTTTCATATCCGAAAGTCGTTCTTCTTTCAAATATGATAGAGATTAAGATTCAGAATGATATACCTTCAATGTAGAAATATTAACTCCCCTTAAAATGAATATTTATCAGATACTCCCTCTATATATCTGTAAAAAATCAAATATTAGGCAAAAATGATATGAATATGACAATGAAATTTATTTGTCTTTTCTTTTTCTCCCCTTAAAAAAATATGACAGCGAAATTTTTTTACTAACTCCCTCTAAAACAAACAACAAAAACTTCCTGAAAAAGATGTATCATTTCAGCTTCCTTAAGAATGAAAGTTCTTAAGTACGGGTTCTGAACAAAATTATCCAGAAGCCATCATCACAATCTTATAACCTACAAAACAAGAAAGATTTTGGTCATCATAGAAAATGATTCCGCCTTCGTCAGTAAATCAGAAAAATATAAGCAGATGTTCTAACTCCCCCTAGACATGTACAAACATTAAGATCAACTCTCCCTAGAATCAAGCAAGAGATGTTAACATACTTCAAGAAGACATATTTAGCATACCTAGTTTGCTGATTAGAAACTTAAAGCGTTTTTCATCTAAAGGCTTAGTAAACAAATCAGCTAACTAGTGATCCGTCTGTACAAAATGCATTTCGATGTCACCTTTCTCCACATGATCCTTTATAAAATGGTAATGCACATCTATATGTTTCATCTTGGAGTGCTGAACCGGATTAGCAGTTATAGCTATGGCGCTCTTGGAATCACAATAGATAGGGACTCTCTTGTAGGTGTACCCAAAATCTTTTAATTGCATCTTCATCCACAAGACTTGAGAACAACAGATCGCGACAGCAACGTACCCAGCCTCAGCAGTGGATGTGGACACACATTTTTGCTTCTTTGAGGTCCAACTAACAAGTTTATCACCATAAATTGACATGATCCAGATGTGCTCTTCTGATATAGCTTACAACCTGCATGGTCAGCATATGTGAAAGCAGTTAAATCAAATCCGGAATCCTTTGGATACCAAAGGCCTAATTCAGGGGTGCCTTTCAGATATCTAAGGATCCGTTTTACGGCTACAAGATGAGATTCCTTCGGATTTGCTTGATATCTCACGCAGAAACAAGTAGCAAACATGATATCAGGTCTACTTGCCGTGAGATACAATAATGAACCGATCATTCTACGGTACATTTTCTGATCAACAGATTTACCGGTTAAATCTGCGTCCAGTAGCGTGCCAGTAGCCATGGGCGTTTTCATTACTGCACGGGTTTTAACTCCACTGTTGACATCATCGATTATGTTATGAAGGGGTGATCTATAGTCCATCTTGTGGTACTAGGCAGCGGTTGAACAGTTTCTCTGTTGTTCAACTCATTATATTCATCAACGATTGCAGGATCAACTTCAGACGTTGTTGGAACTTCATTCACAGGTGATTATGACTGTTGTAGTTCTGGTGTAACGGAAGAAGTACTTGAGACTTCTTGACCAGAATTGGTATCTGCAGAAACAGAACCATGATTAGTTTGATCATAATCATTAGGCGTTGTTGTACCTGATGAAGTTGTTGTGACTTGTTCAGATGGTCCAGAAATATCTTCAGTTGTTGTAGGGACCTCTGATGTTGATGCGGATGCACTAGATTTATCAAAATCTGCACAAACGTCCATGAATGCATCAAAGAATAATAGATCTAACTCAGATGTAGACAGTTGAGAGTTAGAAACAGAAGACTTATCTCTTTTGATACGGGTTCTATTCCATCTTGAATAGAAGCCTTTCCTTTCAGCTTGAGTCCTGAACTTTGTTGTTCAGAAGTCAAAGTTGAATTTTCATTAAACGATACATGAATACTTTCCATAACAGTCTTGGTTTTTCGATTGTAGATACGATAGGCTTTTGATTTCAAGGAATATCCAAGAAAATAGCCTTCGTTTGCTTTCTTGTCAAACTTTCCAAGATTTTCACGGTCATTTAAAATGAAGCACCTGCAACCAAAGACACGAAGGAATTTAACATTAGGTTTTCTCTTATTTATAATCTCATATGTTGTCTTATTCAAACGCTTATTGATTATCGTCTGATTCTGAGTAAAGCATGTGTTCGCAACAACCTCAGCTCGTAAATACAATGGTAATCCAGAGTAAGCCAACATAGTCCTAGCAGCTTCGACCAATGTACGATTCTTCTCCTCAACAAATCCATTCTGTTGTGGCTTACGAGCGGCAGAAAAGTTGTGAGAAATCCCTACGGATTGTAAATATCCTTGTAGAGTCTCATTCTTGAATTCAATGTCGTTGTCGCTTCGCAGTTTTTTGATTGGAAGTTGTAACATGTAACACCCTCAAATTTGGTAAGAACAACTAATTTAAAATTTCGATATAATCATCAAAATAGGGACAAGGATTCCTCGTACAAATCAAAACTCACTATACCTCGCATTAAAATCTATAATTATCTCGACCAATACAAACTCCCATCCAGGTACAAGATCTATACCAGAGTCGGGTGCTACATAACCCCAATACAAGCTGCTCTTCACCAGACCTAAGCGGAAGACTTCACATTCACGGGCACACCACTAGCACATCTCCCTTCGCAAAGTCATTAGAACTAATCCCAAATGAAGCCTGTTGCACATGCCGACAAATAAAAAGGTTAGGCTAACGCCTAGTGAGTTCAAGAGTTTTACGTGAGTAAATATATATCTTTTAAAAGAATGAACCTCGCTTGAAATCACGACCTTTCAATTAATGTATTTTAAAACGTGGAAACAACTCTTTTCCAATATCATGCACTTTCAAAGATGGACATCTCATTTCAAACATACTTTATAAATTGATGCGACTTAAACTAACTCGAAATATGAATATGAAGCGACTCTCATTTAAGAAACGTGGATAAAACGTTATATCCCAAAACACCCAAATACGGGTGGGGCAAAATACTCGACCCATGAATCATCATCAAAACCGCATATACCGTACATCCGAAAACATGGGCACTAGGTCCAATACTCACACGACCGAAAACGAAAGGAATCTCACTACCAAAACATGGGGATGACATAGATCATTCAAACCTTAATATACGAGGAGGAAGATCCAATATTAAGGCCCTCATTCACTGTCGACCATAAAGAACCAATGACAATAAAGTAAGACATTCCTTATATTTAAAATGTTGATAGCCGACAACGGGGGAGACCCGTATCCGTTTAGGGTGGAGGAAACACAAAGTTATGCCACCCATGCAACGTTAATCGCATGACACCTCCCGACATCACAGCCAGGTGTCCCTACGACTTCTTTAACAAGCGTCACCCCAAGTCAGTTGACCTTGATGAACATTCCGAAAAACTCCATCCTGAAGGCCCGACGCACTTAAAGACTACCTCTCAGGCATTACTTCAAGCGGCGGAGGTCCTAGCGCCTACTTTGCTTGTAGCACTACCAGACTCAACCCTCCTAGCGATCGCTTGTAAAGTTTCCGATCATACAACATGTGTACTGGAGTTTAACCCCGCAATACCCAATTGACCGCCCAAAACAGATTGACTTACGTGCCTATGGATCCAATGCAACACAGTCTAGCATTACATGCCTATTCCGAAATGACCAACACACTCGAACATGTAACCAACGCCAAAAAGTAACAAGGTACATTAGTACGTACGTCATAATTGGGCTACTTGAGCCATTCAAACCCGGACAAGTGTCCTTAGGACTCTTTTAAGTCGACACCGAGCCAAAATGCTCAAAACTCCTTTTGTGACCAACGATTAATGACTCCCCAAAAATAACGTAATTGACTCACTTCAGGCAGACCCGTTCCCAAAATGCGTGTGCAGACTCCAATGCAATTTAAATTGGGACAAATTACTTTCCAAATGATTTTATGCCATTTACTTCTTCAAGACGACCCATAACACGAAATTACGTGTTTTTCCAAACAAAACTAATATGCCTTTTTAACCAAATAATCTCACTTGTGTAATAAATCACCAAACACACCCATTTATGACTCATTTATCAAAATGTCCAAAAAATCCCAATATGGGTGTTTTACAAGGTTTATAAAACCAAACTTCTCAAATAACCAAAACCCATCGAGTAAACTCCATAATTGATAATTTCATGTTCAACACATAAATACTTTAAAATATACATTTTGGCATGTACAACGTTTTCACAAATCAACTTGAACTCACCTTGCTAGGTTAAGTTAAACCTAGATTCCAAGCCCAACCATTAGTCTCCAAAAGTGTAGATTCCACCATTTCCAAGTCATCTTTAACCAAGAGCTAGGGTTTCCAAATAACCCATTTCCCCAACTCTAGAAATAAACCAACAACAAGTAAACCTTTAGATCTACAACGATCCTTATACTAAAGCTTGGAATATTCAAGGAAACTTACCACGTTAAGGTCTTGAGATTCTCTACCCAAAGCTATCCAAACAACCCATTAAATCTTCAACCGAGCTTCCACATACCGAACCCTTGAGCTTTCTTTGGACAAATCCACCATAGTTGCTCCCAAAATCGGCTCTTGGGCTCTCAAAATCGTCCCAAGGAAGAGAGAAGTGGAAAGTGGGAGTAGAATGATAGAAAACCCTATAAAGTGGGTTTTATTCGACCAGATGGTCTCCCGCGGCCTTGACCGCGACCTTGAAGTCGCGGACCAAGCCGCGCGTGCTACATAGCTGCACACAACAGTGAGTTGCGCAGGTTTGGCCGCGGCTTTGAGGCCGCGTGCCAAGCCACGCGTGTCCCTGGTACACCTTCTCACCTTTCATGTTAAACCGCTCCCTGATCATTTCTCTCGGTCGATCGCTGACCGTTTTCCTTAGCTGGCCATAAGCTGTTCTTTAGGAAATTATGGGTGTCACAATCCTCCCAACCTTAAAAGAGATTTTGTCCTCGAAATCTGGCACCGACCAAACACCTGATGATATATTTAATTATTTTCCTAGCATTAAGATCTTGGTTACCTCCCAACCTTAGATCAGACTTATCACCTCATGAGTAACTTACGACCTTAATTAACCCTTCCCACCAAGGGTACTCCAATGAGAACTATACTCTCAAATACTTCTAATCGCCTTTTATTGAATTACTCTACACCCTTTCGTCCCTCCAAGAATACAACAATCTACGCAGAGAGAATTTAGTTAACGTTGCTCATACTCCTTTCGATTTTGAGCAAACACAACCTTATAGATTTGACTCGAGGGGTAATATTGACAAATCAAGGCCTCCTCAAAGATCAATTCCTACCTAAGGTCCACCCCGACAGTTCATTAATTCCACCAACAATCAATACTATGAAAGGATTATCATCCCTTCCTTGATGAAATTCCTAACAACTAGTTCGGTCTGAATCATCATAACAATAGTTCCGCTCTTCAAGCGGATACAAGCACGCATCTCCGAGGAGTCCCAAAACTTCCATAGATTAAAGCATTGGTTTGATGTTTCATCCCGAAACGTACCATTACCCTCTACAGATAGTCGATTATCCCAACTCCATGGTTACACAACTCCCATAAATCATTCAATCGTCGATTGACGAATCATCGAAGGCCTTGCCGATTACTGAAGCACCAATGATTGATTCTTAATTATCACTATCCAATCTCCTCAAGGCTACCACTTGACCTGCAGATATGACAGGTCCAATGGAAAGACACTGAAGCACACCACCAGTCCTTGTCCTCAAAACCGAGCGTCGACACATAACCTCGAAATGTCTATTTTGCAAACATGGGTATACTACCAAATATAGATGATTCCGGACTTGCATCGACGAGTTAAAGTTGACGCCTACCATGACACTAAAATTTAAATCTTATATATCCAACAAACGAATCACCATATTTTCTTCATCTCCGAAGACTTACCGGATGACACACATCCAACCCATACATGATGTCGAAATTCAACCCATTAATTCATCTATAACCATAAGCAATTAACCATCCAAAGCTTTAAACCGTAGTTTTACCGAACTGGACGATCACCACTTAAAAATGGAAGAATGTATAAATCTAATACATCACTTACCTCTGCATGAATTCAGTCCATAAAACCGAAATCCAAATTTCAAAATTAACCATAGGTCAAGTCCTCCGACACTTCAACCCTCGAGGACTCCTTTAGTCCTTAAACTTGACTTCTATCACAAGAGCGTATACACCTATAACTCTAATGAGTTCAAGGTTTTTTTCAAACTACAATGCCAATTTGGATTTTTGTAAAACTTCTAAATGCAAAAATTTTATAACAAGTAATCATACAAATAAAAATTCCACTACCGTTTACTCAGTAGGTGTACAAAGTGGTCACAACCGCCACACATAAAAATCATTTTGGAAAATATTTGGTCAATAATCAAACTAATACTGACACCAACCAAAGATATTGTAACAACCTTTTTCAAAGGAACCGCTACGGTCCCAACATGCATAAATTTATGTAGTGAATGAGAAATAGTTTTATGTACTAAAATAGTGTATAACAAAACGTTTGTACGAAACTACAGAAGGGGATATTCACGAAATTAAATCCCAATATTTCACATTTAACCATATAATGTCATGAAATAAAATTTCCCAAAACTAGTAAGGTGATATGTGCATGCACTTTGGTTAAAACATGGAATAATTTGTGTTGGTTTCAAGTTCAAGGTCAAATAACAATCAGCTCTCTTCGTTCTAAAATATTGATTAAAACATCATGACGGAAATTCCAAATAAAAAAATATGTATGCACACTATATGTAACCAAACGCTCACCCAAAACTCGAGGGAAACAATACAACTGGACGCCATTAAAGTCACCCCATTAAATCCACAAAATCGCATGAATTAAAATCCTCAATAAAACTCAAACACCAAGATAATGGGAGATAACTTTTTGTCCAAAACCTTAACATATGTGGAGGGGATCCAATGTTAAAGTCATAAGCCGCATTTACTTATCCAAAACCCGAAACAACATCAAAATACGTACATTGCAAAATCCGAAAATAACGTTGGACAACAATGTGAATAAATAAAATCTTCAACAAAGTTTGAAACCTCATGCCATAAAACAATTTTGTGCATGCTCGAAATCATTGTTCAAAACCTTGTGTGTGTTAAAACATTGCTCCAAGATTTGCAATTTAATCCGCATTGCGATTTGGAAACATGAGAAATAATTGATGCAATTTATTTTAGAAATAGGCTATGTGCGTGCAGTTGATCGACACTCAACATCTCGAAACCACGCTCCTTAATTTCTTGGTTACACTATCGTCATCTAGATGTTTAAACATCACAAGGCACTAATCGAGTATTTCATTGGTTCACCTTTTCATTTCTCCTCAAATAAAGTCAATTTCATACGGCTAAGGTGTTGGTGATTTAAAGAAAAAACACAAATATAACATTTATATATACACGCAGCGGGAAGAAATCACCAACAAGAATCAACGTATTGCCAATATGATTAAACGAAAAATACAAATAAAGGTATACCTTTGTAGCGTGATTTGTAGACGAAATGTTTCTGCTTGTGTGTTCCTTTAAGACCAAGTATTCAATGGTGAATACCTCTAAAGTAGTCCACACTACACTTCCTTGATCACCACCGGATGCTAGTCCTCCTTTGTAACGATCTTAGAACTCGATTAACCAAGAACCGAGGTAGAAGATCAAAAGAGAAAATCTTAGAGAGAGCAAAGAGGGGGAGCCGATTTTAGAGAGAGGAGGAGAGATTAGGGTTAAGCCTAATGGGTTTATTTGATATCCTTATATAAATAAACCCTAGAGCTCTCTTGGGCTTTTAACAATTTTCTCTTCTAAATCTTTTATGGGCCCAATATTAAATTAAGTTAATGGGCTTGCTAAGTCTAATTTAATGTTAATGTCCTTTTAATTTTTCCACGTTACTTAGGCTATATAATGTAAATACAATAATTACATTATATTAAATGGTATCTCAGTGTATATGTGTGTGACCCTATAGGCCCCACGTGTGTCTAGCCATATAATTATCTATTATGACACGAGCATATTCCAACAGATCCCACTTGCACACGTCATAATAACAAATAATCATACAGACAAAGGTTAACGTCTAGCAACACGCCAATGCCCCTAGAGACATATGAGGTTAGTTTCTTAAATGTCTCATTTTAAATGGTTTATTAAATCAGTCATCCCTTAGTTATAGATACCTTGTTGAATACTAGACATGGATCATATGTCATTCTAGTTGTTCAACGATTATGTTTCTCGATCTGTTTGTTGAATTAGATTACCAAATTAATCAAGCATCATCTTAATTAAATTTGGGTACGGCCGTACAAACATCTATTCAATTCATCGAGGGGTCCAGTAGTATCTAACTCTATTATCTATAGAGGAACAAATCCCATTTTGACTGCACATGTCTGTCATGTGCTTCATATCAGTCCTGAAGATGATTTTTATAACAGCTCAGGACAACGTTTAACCATTTCAAAGACTGATATTCCACCCACACAAAACCTGCTTGCATCTCAAGTCTAAGGACGAGTGACATAACCATCTGCGAGATTCACCGGTGACACCGATCCATGCAATGAACTCTCGTAGGTTGGGTCAGTCCAATGTTCATCACCAATGAACAACATGTGAGTTTGGTAGCATCATCACCAATACGCTCACATTTGTCTTAACTCGATGATACTCCCGTATCATCAACTGACAATGGACAATTAAGAACAAATAATTTATTCATGGATTAAACATGCAAATATAGAACACAATTGATATAAATGAAAACGACCATACCTAGTATATCAATTCATTGTAAAATAAAAACTGTTCAACGTTCCAATTATTCAAATACTAAAACAGATCTACATGAGACTACTAGCTGGTCGAAGTCCAATGTTCCTAGCATGTTCGATATGTTTGGTACAAGACATTGGTTTCGTAAAGGGATCAACTAAGTTGTCATCTGTGTGAACTTTGAGAAGACGAAATTCACCCATCTCGATAACCTCTCGAATATAGTGAGTCTTCCTACGAAAGTGTCTGGTGCCCTTTTGAACTCCAGGTTCGTTGGCTATGATAATGGCACCAGAATTATTGCAGTACATATCCATGGGCCTTTCATTATTGGGGACAACCCCAAGCCTAGAAATGAATTCTCGTATCCAAACAACCTTCATTGCAGCTTCGGAAGCAACTATGTATTCAACTTCTGTAGAAGACATCGTAGTAGTGCTTTGCTTAGCACTCTTCTAGTCAACAACGCCTCCGTTCATGACAAAAACGAATCCAGTCTGAGATCGAGTGTCATCTCGATCTGTTTCGAAACCAACATCAGTGTAGCAAGTAACACTGAGCTCTCTTTCTGTATCACCACCATAAACAAGGAACATATATCTAGTATTTCAAAGATACTTCAATATGTTTTTAACAACAGTCCAGCGACTCTCTCCTGGATTTTGTTGGTATCTACTCGTAAGGTTCTGAGAGAACGCTACATCAGGTCTAGTGCACCTCACTGCATACATGATGGATCCCACAGCCGAAGCATAGGGGATTCCCTTCATCCGCTTCACCTCATCAGGTGTGGAGGGTCCCTGAGTCTTACTCAAGTTTACATTGTGTTGCATTGGAAGTTTTCCATGTTTGGAAGCATCCATTCTGAACTGTTTTAGAATTTTGTCATGTATGCACTTTGACTTAAACTAATTAACTGCTTCGATCTATCCCTATAGATCTTGATTCCTATGATGTATGCCGCTTCACCTAAATCTTTCATGGCAAAGCATTTTCCAAGCCAGGATTTGACATCTTGTAGCATTGGAATATTGTTCCCCATGAGTAATATGTCATCAACATATAAGATTAGAAAAACGACAATGCTCCCACTAGCTCTCATATATACACATGGCTCATCAAGGTTTTGGGTGAAACCATACGTTTTGATTTCCTCATCGAACCTTTTATTCCAGCTTCTGGGTGCTTGCTTCAGTCCATAAATGGATCTTTGAAGCTTGCATACTTTATTAGGATGTTTCAGACTCACAAAACCCTCAGGTTGCACCATATAGACATCTTCATTAAGGTGACAGTTCAAGAAAGCGGTTTTGACATCCATTTGCCAAATCTCATAGTCATAATACGCTGCTATGGCTATAAGAATCCTAATAGCTTTAACGTCAACAACAGGCGAGAAGGTTTCTTCATAGTCAACCCCGTAGGTTTGAGTGTAACCTTTTGCTACCAGACGAGCTTTATAGGTGTGTACATTGCCATCCATGTCCGTCTTCTTCTTGAAGATCCACTTGCTCCCGACAGTCTTGCTGTTCCAAGGAAGATTAACCAAGTTCCAGACTTGATTATCTTTCATGGATTGCATTTCATCATTCATAGCTTCAAGCCATTTACCAGATTCTGGATCCAACAATGCCGCTTGATAGTTAGAGGGATCACCATGATCCTCCAAATTTTTCTCCTCAAAATCGACACAAAAAATATATCGTTTAGGTGCTCGAGGTGTCCTTGCAAATCTATGAATGGGAATTACATCATTATGTGGTTCATCATCTGTATGTTTAGCCTCAGCATGATGTTCGCTAGTGTTACTAGAAGGTTGTGCATCTTCTCTTTGAATCTCGTCAAGGTCTACAGTGCTTCCACTTGCTTCTTGTAAAATGAGACTGTTCTCAAGAAACTCAGCATACCGAGCAACAAATATTTTGTTTTCGGGTGGGTAGTAGAAATAGTAACCCATTGTTGTCTTTGGGTACCCTACGAAGATACATTTAATAGATCTAGGCTCAAGTTTGTTCGGTGTGTCTCGTTTCACGAGAGCCTCACAACCCCAGACCTTCAAGTAAGACAGATTAGGGACTTTCCCGTGCCATATTTCATATGGAGTCTTATCAACCTTCTTGGTCGGAACCATATTGAGTATGTGAGCAACAGACTCTAGAGGACAACCTCAAAAGGATAGTGGCAAAGTAGTTAGACTCATCATGGATCGAACCATGTCTAGCAAAGTTCGATTTCTCTTTTCAGAAACACCATTATGTTGTGGAGTGTATGGAGGAGTGAATTGTGAGACAATCCCACACTTAGTCAGATGATCTAAAAATCTTGACTCATGTACTCTCCTCCTCGATCAGATCGGAGAGCCTTAATAGTCTTGTCGAGTTGATTTTCTACTTCATTTTGAAAGGCTTTGAATGTTTCAAAGGCTTCATGTTTATGTTTAATCAAGTAAACATAACCATAGCGACTGAAATCATCAGTGAAATTGATGAAGTAGCTAGCACCTTCCCTAGACACAGTTCTAAATGGGCCACATACATCAGTATGTATGAGTCCAAGTAGATCTTTGGCTCTTTCACCTATATGGGAGAAAGGTTTTCTTGTCATCTTCCCAGATATGCAAGAGAGGCATTTTTCAAACGACTCATCTTCGGTTGACTTTAGAAGTCCATCGTGTTGCAGTTTTATAATACACTTCTTGCTTATGTGGCAAAGACGACAGTGCCATAGGTAAGTTGAATCCAAATTACGTTTGGATTTTTTAGTGCTACATGTATATATAGAACTATCGTTTGAAACAAGACCATGCATGTCAATTTCACAAATACCATCACGAGGAATAACATTAAAATAAAATATATTATCTTTAGAAACCGAAATACCATAATCCGTAAAGGTATTAATAAAACCGTTATCCTTCAAACGAAAAAGCGAAACAATACCCCTAGTAATAGTGGGTGCATAATGACAATTGTCTAAAACAATGATCAGTCCATTAGGGAGGATAAGATCATAGCTCCATATACCTTCAACAGCTGCACGCATTCCATTTCCTGTGTACAAGTCCAAAGCTCCTTTGTTTAGCTTTCTACTTCTCCTTAGTCCCTGCACATTATTACAAATGTGAGTTCCACAACCGGTGTCATAAACCCAGGATTTATTAGGAAAAGCATAAAGTTCTATAGTGAAGATACCTGATGTGCTAGCTGGGGTAGCTTTGTTCTTCTTCAACTCTGCCAGGTAGGCAGGACAGTTCCTCCTCCAGTGGCCTATCACTCCACAGTGATGACATGTGGCATCCTTTGCAGGGTGCTCCTTTTTAGCAGGTGGGGAAATCTTAGGTTTAGGTTTGTAAACATGCTTACCCTTGCCACGATCCTTGCCCAGTGCTTGCGGTTTGGGTTTCTGGATTTTACCTGCCCTGATTGCTAGAACAACAAGAGCTTTCTTGGGCATCCCTTGCTCTACAAGTTTCAGTATAACATACAGTTCAGAGATAGTCTTCCCCATTCTATGCATGTTATAGTTCATAACAAACTGATTGTAGTCCTTGGAGAGTGAGGTAAGAATCAATCTCACTCCAATAACTTGTGGCATGGGGTAACCAAGATGCTCCATTTGGTCAAGATAGCCTTTCATCTTCAAGACGTAAGCGCTAACTGACTGGCCATCCTCCTGTTTGCAAGCATGGAATGCTTTGACTGTTTCAAACAGTTCCTGTTCTGCTTGTTGTTGAAACATGGTTTTCAACTCTCGTAGTATCTCAAAAGCCGTGAGTTCCTCCAAGTTCTTTTGGATCTCGGTTGTCATGTTCACCAGCATAAGAGCAACTACTTCTTGTTGCTCGTTAAACCTACGTATGTAGGCTGCACGAACTGCAACAGAAGCAGTGGCAGGAGGTGCCTCAGGTAAGGCCTCTTCCAGATGCATCAACTTATTTTCAGCCCTGAGGACAATCCTCAGATTTCGATACCAGTCGATGAAGTTGATACCTGTCAGTTTCTCTTTTTCAAGAACTGACCTGATTGTTGAGTTGCTTAGGGTTTGATTGTTGTTGGTTGTTGTCATCTACAAACATACAAACTTCAAGATTTAGTATTTTCAATAATTAATCCTTTTTCTTTAAATTAATTACTCAATTATAATTTTAATTTTCACGAAAAAGGCTAAGATCCTCATTGAGGTTCTATCATTACATCAGTTGATCTGCTAGCAATGATAGATTCAATAGGTAGGCGACGTTAACCAATTGCATTACTAGTGCAATTCTTAGATCCTTATGGGACCCATGGCATCTAGTGGCCGAGCAACTAGTGTCCAGATGGCATGTTTAGTCCCATCTTTGCCTCGGGTCAAGGTCTCACCTGCTTAACTCGATTAAGTCATCCAATTTGAAATCATGTGAAAATAGATCTAGGTCTCACGCATAGATAATAATCACCTCGGGATTACAATTCAACCTAGGTCTCACGCATAGGCAAAAGGTAATGGCGAGTGATTTCAATCCGATTTGACGACATGACTTAAATTTGTGACGGGTATGATATTTTGATACGCTAAAAAATGTACGAAAGAAGCACACATTCTTCATTCATAGCATAAGTTAAAAACATTTCTTAACTTAGAGTCTAATTTGTTTTATTTTATGTGTGTCGAGATGTCCATTAATAAGCTTGGACATTACATAAATTAAATAACCGATAAAACCCTTTTAAACGTTATTTATATAAAACAACAGTTTTAAGTTTTAAATCCAATTCAAACTTATGTATTAACCAAAACTAACGATTTAGTTTCAAAAGTGGAATGTGTTTAATTTTAGGTTTGAAAAACCCATTTGCATGTTATAACATCCGAGATATACATAACAACGCAATATGAAATAAAACACACAACCAATATGCACAAAACCTCAACCGATGAAAAAACATATGCTTGATCTCGTGAGCCATCACAACGGACCAAGAGGGCAACTAAGTACGGGCCAACATAAACCCTTAATGGGCTCCCACTTGCTCCAAGACCATCAAGAGCAAGTAGAACCCATATGAAAAACCGAACAACAAAACTGTTCGGAAAAACGCAGCAGCTTCGGGGCCCAAACGACATTCAAGGAGTCTTCCCCAACCGAAACATCCTTCTGCAAAGTTGTTCTCCTATGCGATACGCAACTCCAGTAACAAGAATCGGCACATTCCGAGTTGTGAAACTCCAGGAAATCCATTTTTCGTGCGGGCTGTCCAACAGCTACGAAATTTCCTTTTCGTCTTTAACTTTGTCGCCATTCCATTCCAAGCAACGGTTACAATTTTTTGACTAAATACATTTATTCTAACACTAAACTAAGTGAAAATAAATGAAATAATAATATAAATTATTACAATCCAAAACCCCGATAAACAAAGAAACAAGGCACACAAACGGTCACGGTTTCTTCGATTTTGTACATCAACACAAACATAAAAGTGTTGGCTTGGTCCCTGGGAAAAAATGCATGTTTTTGACCATGGATCTAAAAAAGAGAGCAAGCCAACAAATCGAAGAAAAACTACAATAATTAATCCTCTTGTGTGTTCCTTTGAGACCAAGTATTCAATGGTGAATACCTCTAAAGTAGTCCACTCTACACTTCCTTGATCACCATCGGATGCTAGTCCTCCTTTGTAACGATCTTAGAATCTCGATTAACCAAGAATCGAGGTAGAAGATCAAAAGAGAAAATCTTAGAGAGAGCAAAGAGGGGGCACCGATTTTAGAGAGAGGAGGAGATATTAGGGTTAAACCTAATGGGTTTATTTGCTATCCTTATATAAATAAACCCTAGAGCTCTCTTAGGCTTTAACAATTTTCTCTTCTAAATATTTTATGGGCCCAGTATTAAATTAAGTTAATGGGCTTGCTATTAACTTAAAATTAATACAAACCCAATAAGTCTAATTTAATGTTAATGCCCTTTTAATTTTCCCACGTTACTTAGGCTATATAATGTAAATACAATAATTACATTATATTAAATGGTATCTCAGTGTATATGTTTGTGACCCTATAGGCCCCACGTGTGTCTAGCCATATAATTATTTATTATGACACGAGCATATTCAAACATAAAGTTCTACCACGACAATCAATTACGACCCAAAACGGTCTACTTAATGCAATCACCATGCTTATTGTCACTCCAAGTGACAAATACTAAAATCATCAGCCTCTCCTAACGGCTACTCACCTAGAAACTTCTTTACTACCCCAACAGTCATCACATCAAGGTAGTCCAAGCATACACATGTAAGTCGTAGGTTCACCATAACACTGGCCAGGTGAAATTATGAACGTACTGTACATGATCATCCTTGATTCTCTCGGTGTACTTCCCGTTCCTAGGGGCTCCGCCAACTTCAAAACATCCGATCTTAATGTGCCTATTGGTGCCACATCACTTTCAATCACTTGAATTAACGCTAGTTTGAGTCTAGGCATCCAAAATTAATACATAATTCTCTCAAACTTAAACTCTGATACCAACTTGTAACACCCTCAAATTTGGTAAGAGCAAGTAATTTAAAATTTCGATATAATCATCAAAATATGGACAAGGATTCCTCTTACAAATCAAAACTCACTATACCTCGCATTAAAATCTATAGTTATCTCGACCATTACAAACTCCCATCCAGGTACAAGGTCTATACCAGAGTCGGGTGCTACATAACCCCAATACAAGCTGCTCTTCACCAGACCTAAGCGGAAGACTTCACATTAACGGGCACACCACTAGCACATCTCCCTTCGCAAAGTCATTAGAACTAATCCCAAATGAAGCCTGTTGCACATGCCGACAAATAAAAAGGTTAGACTAACGCCTAGTGAGTTCAAGAGTTATACATGAGTAAATATATATCTTTTAAAAGAATGAACCTCGCTTGAAATCACGACCTTTCAATTAATGTATTTTAAAATGTGGAAACAACTCTTTTCCAATATCATGCACTTTCAAAGATGGACATCTCATTTCAAACATACATTATAAATTGATGAAACTTAAACTAACTCGAAATATGAATATGAAACGACTCTCATTTAAGAAACGTGGATAAAATGTTATATCCCAAAACACCCAAATACGGATGGGGAAAAATACTCGACCCATGAATCATCATCAAAACCGCATATATCGTACGTCCGAAAACATGGGCACTAGGTCCAATACTCACACGACCGAAAACGAAAGGAATCTCACTTCCAAAACATGAGGATGACATAGATCATTCAAATCTTAATATACGAGGAGGAAGATCCAATATTAAGGCCCTCATTCACTGTCGATCATAAAGAACCAATGACAAAAAAGTAAGACATTCCTTATATTTAAAATGATGATAGCCGACAACAGGGGAGACCTGTATCAGTTGAGGGTGGAGGAAACACAAAAGTATGCCACCCATGCAACGTTAATCGCATGACACCTCCCGACATCACAGCCAGGTGTCCCTACGACTTCTTTAACAAGCGTCACCCCAAGTCAGTTGACCTTGATGAACATTCCGAAGAACTCCATCCTGAAGGCCCGACGCACTTAAAGACTACCTCTTAGGCATTACTTTTAGCGGCGGAGGTCATAGCGCCTACTTTGCATGTAGCACTACCAGACTCAACCCTCCTAGCGATCGCTTGTAAAGTTTCCGATCATAAAACATGTGTACTGGAGTTTAAGCCCGCAATACCCAATTGACCGCCTAAAACAGACTGACTTACGTGCCTATGGATCCAATGCAACACAGTTTAGCATTACATGCCTATTCCGAAATGACCAACACACTCGAACATGTAACCAATGCCAAAAAGCAACAAGCTACATTAGTACGTACGTCATAATTGGGCTACTTAAGCCATTCAAGCCCGGACAAGTGTCCTTAGGACTCTTTTAAGTCGACACCGAGCTAAAATGCTCAAAACTCCTTTTGTGACCAACGATTAACGACTCCCCAAAAATAACGCAATTGACTCACTTCAGGCAGACCCGTTCCCAAAATGCGTGTGCAGACTCCAATGTAATTTAAATTAGGACAAATTACTTTCCAAATGATTTTATGCCATTTACTTCTTCAAGACGACCCATAACACGAAATTACGCATTTCTCCAAACAAAACTAATATGCCTTTTTAACCAAATAATCTCACTTGTGTAATAAATCACCAAACACACCCATTTATGACTCATTAATCAAAATGGCAAAAAAATCCCAATATGGGTGTTTTACAAGGTTTATATAACCAAACTTCTCAAATAACCAAAACCCATTGAGTAAATTCCACAATTGATGTTAGAGCATAAATCTGTTGGATACAAGATCAAGAATATTGAAGGTCAAAGTTGAGAAAGTCAAAGCTGCTAAAGTCAAATCTCATTAAAAGTCAAAGTCTATTTTGTAATAAGTCGAACTTAGTTGTATTTTGTATTTGTATTTTTTTCTTGTATTAGTTGTAGGTATAAATATTTTTTTTTCTCTTTGTATTTTCAAAAGTTAGTAGTTTTACAAATTCAGTTAGTGAGAGAATACGTAGAGAGAGAGAGAGAGTTCTAGAGAGAGAAAGTGTAAAGAATTGAATTGAAATAAATCAAACAGGTAATTTGATTGTTAAATCTTGTTTGTTTGATTGTAATTGTATAGAAACTAGAATCTAGAACACACAATTGGTATCAGAGCAGATCCAAAGGTGAAATCAGATCAAGAAAAGGTGGTTCGTCACTGTTCATCGAAGAGAAAATCAAGATTCTGATTTTTGAGTGTTTTTGAGCAGATTTTGATTAGGAGTTGTACAAAAAGTGTACTAGATCGAGTCTATGTATTTTAATTTTCGTATTGCACTGTAATTTCAATCGAATTTGTGATTTTGGTCGAGTTTTGTTACACGAGTTGTTTTTCACTGTTTCATCGATCTTTTGGATTGTAATTGTTTGTTTGTAAAATTCATGTATTGTAATCTGTTCGTTGATTGATTGTAAAGACTTCTGCAAAGTTTCAGATCATTTGGACCAAGAAAAGATCGATTTCAGTTGAAAATAATGGTGTTTGGGTCGACAAACGCTAGAACGCGCTAGATCGCTAGAACGCGCAAGTTCTTCGTGAAACCCGCTAGTTTATCAGGGTAGAACACGCAAGTCGAAAGGAAGAATTTGGTCTAAAACGCGCAAGGGTTATCTGCGAGTTTCAAGGAAACGCGCTAGTAGTGACCAGCGAGTTCTACAAACTCGCTAATCAAAGCCAGCGAGTTTTGGGTGGAATAGTGTTTTGCGAGTTCTTTGGCCTGCGAGTTTGAGGAGAAACAGTGATCAACGAGTTTATCGACCTGCGAGTTTGAAACTTCAAGAAATAATTCTAAGTGTTGAAACGCGCAAGAGTAGCTAGCGAGTTTAGTTTAAATACGCAAGCTTCGACGTACGAGTTTGGGAAACGCGCACGCTTCAATCTGCGAGTTTCAGCGTGAATAGTCTTTAGCGAGTTTAGACACTTGAGAGTTTCGTCGATCTGCGAGTTTTATCTGAGAGTTTGATCTGCGTGTTTGCTTGCGAGTTTCTCAAAACGCGCAAATATCTGCGAGTTTGCTTGCGAGTTTATAGAACGCGCAAGACTCAGTCTGCGAGTTATTCAGTCTGCGAGGGGGACAAAAGTTCTTTCTGTGATCAAAATATCTGAATTTCTTTTCAAGATTTTTCTTGTGATTTCATATTTTGGATGTTAGCTCCAAATCATTTGTTTGTTAAAGTGTTGAAAATACCAGTCCTATTTCAGAGGACTTCCAAAAGATACACTTCAGAGGACGAAGACGTCAGAGGAAGAAGACGTCAGAGGACGAAGACTTCAGAGGACAAACCTGCCTCTGAAGTACTTATCAGAGATTGCAACTTTCAGAGAAGACATCAGAGATGGCTTCATCAGAGGCTCTGAAGACAACGTCAGAGCTCTGAAGACATTCTCTCTGAAGATGTTCACACTGAAGTTTTCTACGAATGAACAGAAGAACAGATGGCACGTCACTTAGTGATAAGATTTACTTTCTAGAGTAGGTCACTGTTCAGCATGCTCTTTTTGTCATACAAGTACACTGCTTACTTTATGGTCCTATAAATAGGACCATCACCTTATTGTTCAAAGTGTGCTTAAGAAGTTATATATATGATAATATAAGTTGAATATTTTATTCTAAGAATATCTTGTTTATCCTTATCTGCTTTATGAACTGTGATATTTGAATCTCCTTTGATATTAAACTGTATTACTTCTGCTGTCATTACTCTTATTGTTTATATCATTGTTACAAGATTAGATCAGGGATCCAACAATTGGTATCAGAGCTTCCTTTGTTTCTAAAACAAAGAAAGATCATATATGCATACTCGGATAGATTTACATCTCATTGATTCTAAACTTTCAATATCTGTGCATGTTCATATAAACCCAGTTTATTCAAGAACATCATATGCTCTAGATTTGATAGTAAATCGCAGTTCATTACAAAAAGCATCAGTTCTTCAAATCTTCTTTTTTAAATGGCAAACTCAAGCATAAGTGCCATGTATACAGCTGGGTCATTAACAAAACCTCCTACACTTTTAAGGGATGAATATCCCCAATGGAAAATAAGGATGGTAAATTTTCTAGAAGGTATGGACATGGATCTTTTTAGATCTGTGAACGTTAGACCTTACATTCCAATGGTGTTGGTACCAAGAGTTCCTGCAACAGCAGATACTGCCGAAATACCTGCATATTATGAAAAGAAAACCACAAACTTCACTGATGAAGAAAATAATATGATGGATAATGACTCAAAAGCTGTTAGATTACTCATAATGGCCATTCCCAATGATATCTTTCAAGAACTTGATTCTTGTAAAACTGCAAAAGAGATATGGGATCAGTTGTTAAATCAACTTGAAGGTGGCCTACAAACTCAGAAAAATAGAAGAAATCTATGCATCAATGAATATCATGATTTTCATGCTCTACCAGAAGAAAAGTTACACCAAACTTACTCAAGATTCAACATTCTAATAAACAAATGTAGAAAGTTTGGAGTGATAAGAACAAAAGAGGAAAACAACGTTCTTTTTTTGAAAAGCTTGAATGAAGAATGGTCACATCTGTCCATGTCTATACAGGCTAACCAAGATCTTGAGTCATGGTCATTAACTGACATTTATGGTACTCTTGTTGCACATGAAAAAGAAGTTATGAAGCAAAAATCAAAAACCTCTTTGGGTGGACCCCTTGCACTTGTTTCAAAACAAACATCGAAAGAAAACAACTGTGAAGAGTCACAAAAATGTTTGGAAACAAAAAGGAGATCCAAAAAGGTTTTGATAGCAGAAGAAACTCATACTGATTCTGACGCAGATGAAGATATAAGTGCCTTTGCCAAATCTCTTGCATTAATCACTCATCAGTTTAACAAGAAATTTGGTAAGAAGGTATTTGAAGGAAGGAGAGAGAATGAAGAAAGAAGAAATCCGGAGAGAAGATTTCAACAAGAACCCAGATTCACTCCATATAGTGATCAAAAGGGTGCAAACTTCAACCATGATAATGCAACACAACAAACAAGACCACAACAACCATTCCAACCAAGGTATCCACAACCACAAAGATACTTCAAACCTCAAGAACAGAAGCCAGAGACAAGTACTGCCACTCTTCCACCAAATCAAAATGATGGAAGATGCTTCAGATGTGGAAAATCAGGCCACTTCTCTGCAAACTGCAGAGGAAAACTTGTCAAAGATCAAGATTACTACAAGAACAAATACAAATACAATGTAAAAGAAAGAGTTCTTGTAGAAGAAATGGAAGACTGGCTATCTGACTCGACAAGTGATGGTGAGGAAGAGCCTACCAATCTCTATGGTATGGCTTTTTCAGATGGAAATCAAACTGATGAAGCATCCGAAGACAACTCTGAAAAGGTAAACTCTCTTTACACCTCTGAAAGTGATCCTGAAATAGATGCTTTTAAACTAATTAATGAACTTCAGGATCTAAAGCAAAAGTTTGTTGAAGAAAAAGAGAAAAGAGAGCAAGTAACAAAAGAGCTCATTTTTTACAAAAGAGAAAAAAATCTTCTGGAATCAGAAAAGAAAGAAATTTTTCTTGAAAAAACCAAACTTGAAGAAACCAACAAGCAAAAAGAAAAATCATTGTCGGAAGAAATAAAAGAGATTGAAAAAGTTTTAAAAGGAAAAGAAGAAGAAGTAAAGAAATATGAGTATGAAAGGCTCAATTCTATTGCCTTAACCAAATTTTTTCAAAAGGAAAGAGAAATCCTACATCAATCTCTAGATAGACAAAATCTACGAATCAAAAGCTATGTCAATGCACAAAGTGTTTTCGACAAAATAAAAACTCAGATGGACTCTCAAGGGCTAGGATTCAATGAGTTGAATTCATTTAATGGATTGGAGAAAACTTCACTTTCTTCCACTTTCTGTATAGGAAAGGTCCAAAGCTCTGAAGATCCATCTCTGAATAATTTCAAAAGAATGAAAACATCAGAGGGATCAAAAGCAAGAGCTTTAAATTTCAAAAATACAAAGTACTCTGAAGTAAAAGACATTAAAGAATCTGTGTTACAGATAAAAGAAGAAACTTCAGAGGTACACTTTACAAAACCTCAGAGCTATGATTCCAAAGAAATTTTCAGATTTGATGCTTTCATCTCAAGTGAATCATAGACATTTGAATCAAGTACCTCTGATACAAGTACTTCTGAAAATGAATCTCAGAGTTCACTTAATCAGAATGCTCCTCTGTATTCACCAAAGTCAGATGAAAACATCAGAACTACGTTTAAAGATGATGTTCAAAAGATTTGGGAAGAAAATGTCATGGAGGACTTAAAAAGAAAAGAAAGCATGAAACGGATCATCAAAGTCTCTAGATCAAAAGAAATTAAAAAACCAATAGAGGTAGATATCTCTATTAAATCTAAGAGAGACTTTCTTGACTCTGATTCAGAATCTGATTTAGAGATTGATGAACAGATTTTTTGTAAACCAGGGAATGTAATTCACAAAAAGATAGAAACTGTTGGCTCTGGTATTTTGAATGTTCCAATTTCAGTATTGAAAACCAAAACCAGAATACCAATAAGTCCTGATTTTGCAAATATGTGTTTATATGTCAGGATCGATTTCTTAACAAGAATAAAGTCTCAGAAACAATATCAAAGAAGTTGCGGAATAACACTTTGATATTCAATGTAACAGTAATCAAAACAGTATATGATCAATCACTTGTAAACTTGTATTCAATTATCAAATCACAAGATTACACACTCAACCTCAATCTTGAAGAACAAGCTCTTTCAAGACGAATTCTACTTCTCTAGAATTAGGATCTATGCCTTGAGGTTGATTCTCTCTAGAACTTAGAATGAATGAATTTAATAAAACAAAAATTATCTCACTATTCTAAACAATACAATATATATACTGAAGATAAAAGATAATTACAATTTATACAATATCTCCAGAATATCTTCCATCATTATCTCTAAGCTTCCATGAATATCTTCAGAATATCCAGCTGTCATCCTTTCCATACAGATCTCCATCTTATAAGCAGTATTAATCATAAGTAGCATTAATACTCTGAGCAGTATTAACTCTAGCAGTACTAACCATGCTCAGCAGCATTAATCTCTTCAAGCAGTACTAACTTTGAACTAGCAGTACTAATCTTGTTGAGCAACATTAACCATCAACTAGCAGTATTAATAACAGAAGTACTAACTAGAAGTATTAACTGTTTTCTTCTAGCAGCATTAACTTTGTTCTAGCAACATTAACTTTGTTCCATCAACATTAACTTTGTTCTAGCAGCATTAACTTTGTTCTAGCAACATTAACTTTGTTCTAGCAGCATTAACTTTGTTCTAGCAGCATTAACTACAACTAGCAGAATTAACCACAGAAGTAGTAACCATGTTGAACTAGAAGTAGTAACCATGTTGATGTTGAACTAGAAGTAGTAACCATCCTTGGCATATTTCAGACCCAACAATCTCCCCCTAACTTAACTTTTCAAAACTGAGAAGTTAAGTTCTTCAGCATAGGGTCTTTATGATAATTTCCAAACTTTCTGCAATTACTAGTTCTTCTTGTTTCAGTTTCTGCTGTTATCTTCTTTTCTGTTTCTGCTGTTATCTTCTTTTCTGTTTCTGCTGTTGTTAATGCTTTGTTTCAGCTTCTTCACTTATCTCCCCCTCAAAATAAGATTTCATATCAACTTGATTCTCCTTCTCATGTCTTCTCAAGTTCAGTTGTTTAAGTCTCCCCCTTTTTGAAATAATCATGATCTGTGCTCCTTTTCATCTCTTTTATCTCCATAATTTGATTGTGAACTTTCAGACTAATTGTACCAAGTGTATCCATCAATTCTTTATAGTTAAACTGTCCTCACCTCCTTTAGGTGTGTTTACCACCTTTGAAGGATCCTTGGATCTTTTAGTAGAAATCTTCTGCCTAGCAGAAGCACCTTCTACTCCCTTGGTTTCTTGGCACCTGGGACCTTTAGATAATTACTCATCTAAAGTTGCCATGGGGAAGGTCTTAGATATGTTCACACTGTCCTGTCCTGCACTTTGTGCAAAGTCAGTAGTGTGAGCCTTACGACCCATATGCTCTTGCATCTCCTTATTGAGCACCTTCTTGAGGTTGGGAGACACCTCTATGGTTTCCCTATGGATATTCTCTGATGAAAAATGCTCCATCAGAGGGCTTGTAGGTTTTGAGGTTGAAGATACAAGAAGGGAAGGAACCTTCTGTATCTTTTCCTTATATAGTATGATAATAGGGAATGTTGGTTTGACAAAAGGAATATGAAGATTTATGCTTTGTAGTGGAAGGTGTGGATAGGTCATCAGTGGGTTGGTCTAATGAGAGCTTTGACCCTGATGCCTTACCTTCTTGATTGTGAGACATCACCATCATTGTAGAGAACAATGGTGTGTCAACTCCTTCCGAGTCCCTAGCAGATCTTCTCATGTTTGAGAAAACCTTGCCTTTAGGGGGTTTAGGTACATATATCTCATTAAAATGAGGTTAATCCGTCAATTCCTTATTAAGTACTTCTTGCACAAACCTTAGATACAGATAAAAGCTTTTTGATTGATATCCAGGTTTGACATTAAACCATTTAAGATCATTTTTAGGTATAGAAAACTTACATTAGCAGTAGTAACACTTATCAGCAGCATTAACACAGACTTGCAGTAGTAACACATACCAACAGCATTAACACATACCAGCAGCATTAACACAGTCTGACAGTATTCACTGAACTAGAAGTACTAACTACCTTTCAGTATTAGCAACCTGAAACACTTACAAACACAAGGTTAGTAGTACCATATACCATAAAATTTTCAAAAGTTACTTTATCTTTTGAAACTATACCTTTTTCACTTTTCTTACCTTCTACTGGATCAGAAGTAACATGTCCTCCATCAAATCTTTTAAAGAATTTGAAGGCAATCCATGTTCCTTGTTATGTGCCAAGAGCAATCATTATCTTCATTCCAAATGCTCTTCCTCTTGAGCTTTTTATTGCCCTGCACACTTGATAAATCAGTTAGTTTTTGAGGGAACCCAAGCCAAAGTGGTCTTGGGTTGTCCTTTCTCATTTATATAATCTGTCAGTTTGGTCTAGATGAGTTGTTTAGGAATCTCATGGCTGGAATACTTTGTCAAGATTATAGGCTTTGCAACATTAATACTAGTAGAAACACTATCCTTGTTAGCAGTAGTATTGGTTGCAGCAACACTATTTCTGTTAGCAGTACTATCTGGGATAGCAGTACTAATAGGTTTCTTTACAATTGGAACCCAAACTTGAACAAAGTTGTTTGCTTTCTTTGTCTTTAAATTACTCCTTGGCTTATTTGGAGTATTTTTCTTTGGTTTAGCAAACTTGTTCTGAGCATGTGATCTTATAGGTGCTCTGTTCTCAGCCATATGATTCCTTCCTTGCTTCCTATAACCAAAGGAGTTTTGAGTTTGTCTTTGAAAATTAACTCTTTGGTTGATAGGATTGAAATAACAGTGTTTGGCAAGATGATTCAACTTTCCACAGATAAAACAAGGTTTTGGTCTATTGATTTTACTCAAATCAACCCCTTGTTTTTGTGCCCACTGATTATTCCAGTTTCTCTGATTTCCCCTTGGTTTATCATGTTTTTGGGGCTCAAATTTATTACAAGAACACTGTTTACAAGGGACAGGATTCACAACTGTTGTCTGTTTGTAGTGGACCTTACCAGACTTTCCCTCTGTCTTTTCTATGTCCTTAGATTTGACCCAAGTCTTTCCACATCCCTCATTGGTGATAATGTGATTTTCTAGAGGAATCTCACCACTTCCAGTGTTCTCCTTACTCTTTTCACTAGAGTTCTATTCTTCAGAGTCTGTTTCAACCACCACTTTGTCTAAAGGATCTACCTTAGTGGCTTCAATAGGCAATTCCTTCCTATCCTTGGTCTCTAGTAAGTCTGATATAGGAGGAATGTAGTTGTTGTTGTATGGTGGTGGTGTGGTGTTATAGCCTATTCCTCTTCTAAGTTTGTCATGGATTTGAGTTTGGAGCAAAGAGTCCATTGCTTTAGAAGCATTGGAAAATTTCTCAATATCCAGCTTGGCTTTCTCAAACTCACTCTTTATCTTCTCATTCTCCTCTTTAGACTTTTTCAGCTGAAGTTCTAGGTCATTCTTCTCCCACTTCCAGTAATTTGTATCATAAGAATGTTGAAGTTCATTGGCTTGGAAAACTTTGATCTGTTCCTCAAATCTCTCAACAATTCTTACATAGTCTTTTATATCTCTCTCTAATCTTTTAAGGTCATCACTCATTGTCTGGTTGTGATCCCTGTACCTTTTAACAGTTTCCATACAAGTTTTAGAGCAAAGATTAGACATTACCTCAGTGGGGATTTCTGTGATTGAAGAATTTGAAACTTTAGCCATTGATGATTTTTGATTTCAAGGAAGAATGATGATTGCAGGTTTCTGAGAATACTAGCTCTGATACCACTGCCATTAGAGCTTGATTCTGGATGGCCTCTTCAGCTTGATCACTCCAATCAAACCTCATACCTTGTTGAGAGACAAGGGCTTGTGCAGAGTTTCTGTTATTATTGAAGCTTCCAGATTGAGCTTGTTGGTGGTTGTTATTCTGAGACATTCCACTTATGCATTCTCTAGCAAAGTGTCCCTTTTGATGACATTTGTAGCATTCCACCTTAGACTTGTCAAATCCTGCTCCATCTTCTCTTCTTTGGGAGAAGTTGTTCCTCCCAGTTCTTTTGATGAACTTTTTAACTCTCATGGAGAGCATGGCCATCTGCCATTTAATGTCCATCTCTTCAAGATCATCTGGATGGAGTTGTTCCAAGTCATCATTAATGAGAGAAGAGTTTCCATGACTTGCCAGAAAGGCCTCAAACACAGTTTCAGTGCCTTTCTCTTGGTTTGTTCCATTGGCAGCACTAACTGATTCAGGGTTGGAAGTAGAATCAGTTGATGCTGAAAGGAGTGCGGCATTATGAACATACCCAGAAGGCCTCTTTTTAGCCTCTACCTCAGATTCAAAAACTCTTAGATCATTATAGAGATCATCAAGTTCCTTTTCTTCCAGTTGATCATTCTGTCTGAAAGACACAGTATACATGGTCCATTCATCACTCAAGGACCTTAGAAACTTTCTGTTCAGATCATCTTGATCAATTTGTACTCCCACTGTAGCTAGTTCACCAATAAGTTTGTTGAACCTGTCAAAAGTTTGAGTCATGGACTCATTCTTGGTTGACATAAAGTTCTCATATTGTTGCTTCAGAATGGCTTTCTGATTTCTCTTGGTACTTTTGGTACCAGAGAATCTCTTCTCCAGAGCATTCCAGAGCATCTCTGCATCAGTGCAGTTACAGAACTGATGTTGATATTCATTGGGAATAGCCAAGAGCAAGGTGCTCAAGGCTTTCATATCTGTCTGTCTGATCTTTCTTTCTGCATCAGTTTTTGGTGGAGTTCTCTTTCCATTTGCACCAACCTTTCCTGCTTCAGAAGGACCATTCTCTATGATGTCCCACATAGAATAGTCAGTGAGGAGTATGTACTGCTTGATTCTGATCTTCCACATATCGAATTCATTGGGTCTAAGCATTGGAACCTTTGAGACCAAAGTACTGCTTGATTCTGCAAGATTTTCCATGATGAATAGATGTTTCTGAGAGATCAGGCTTTGATACCACTTGTCAGGATCGATTTCTTAACAAGAAAAAAGTCTCAGAAACAATATCAAAGAAGTTGCGGAATAACACTTTGATATTCAATGTAACAGTAATCAAAACAGTATATGATCAATCACTTGTAAACTTGTATTCAATTATCAAATCACAAGATTACACACTCAACCTCAATCTTGAAGAACAAGCTCTTTCAAGACGAATTCTACTTCTCTAGAATTAGGATCTATGCCTTGAGGTTGATTCTCTCTAGAACTTAGAATGAATGAATTTAATAAAACAAAAATTATCTCACTATTCTAAACAATACAATATATATACTGAAGATAAAAGATAATTACAATTTATACAATATCTCCAGAATATCTTCCATCATTATCTCTAAGCTTCCATGAATATCTTCAGAATATCCAGCTGTCATCCTTTCCATACAGATCTCCATCTTATAAGCAGTATTAATCATAAGTAGCATTAATACTCTGAGCAGTATTAACTCTAGCAGTACTAACCATGCTCAGCAGCATTAATCTCTTCAAGCAGTACTAACTTTGAACTAGCAGTACTAATCTTGTTGAGCAACATTAACCATCAACTAGCAGCATTAATAACAGAAGTACTAACTAGAAGTATTAACTGTTTTCTTCTAGCAGCATTAACTTTGTTCTAGCAACATTAACTTTGTTCCAGCAACATTAACTTTGTTCTAGCAGCATTAACTTTGTTCTAGCAACATTAACTTTGTTCTAGCAGCATTAACTTTGTTCTAGCAGCATTAACTACAACTAGCAGAATTAACCACAGAAGTAGTAACCATGTTGAACTAGAAGTAGTAACCATGTTGATGTTGAACTAGAAGTAGTAAACATCCTTGGCATATTTCAGACCCAACATTATAAGCAAAAACATCTCTGGAACTTGAAAAAGAGTTGCAAGAAAAGGCAAAGAATAAAACAAACACTTCTGGTTCTTACACCTATAAAACAATAAAATTCTCTCCTGAACAAAAAGGCAAATGGACAAAAATTAACCATATTGATCCTGTCTGTGCAGTAAGCAGCAAAGAAAAGAAGATGTTTTTGAACAAGAAAAAGCAACTTGAAAAGAAGACTGTCTATCAAGCAAAAAGAAAAGAAGTAGTTAGGGATAAATGTAATATTCCTAGTGCTAGTTACAAAAGAAGTCAAAATGTAACAAATGCTTTTAATAAAAAGAAAAACTTTGCTCCTACTTCTTCTTGTTCCATTAATTGTAACTGCATTTATCTCTTGATGAAACTGAAAAATCATTTTAAAGGATCACACTGCCTTTTGAATAAATCTCTGAAAAATATCTCAGAGACAAAATCTCAAAAGAAGACAAGTAAAGGCAAGACATCAAAAGATGAGATGCCAAAAAGTCATACAATTCCACCAAAGTCTAACACAAAAGGACCCATAATGAGGTGGGTACCTAAGAAACAATAATCTGTCTTGTAGAAACAGTCAATGCCAATCTGGTACCTAGATTCTGGATGTTCAAGGCATATGACTGGAAATAAAGAACTGCTATCCTCATTCAAAGCAAAATCCGGAGGAGCAGTTACTTTTGGAGACAACAAGCAAGGACAGATTAAAGGATATGGTGAGTTATCAAGAGGAAATGTTTCTGTATCAATGGTTGCTTATGTGGATGGATTAAAACACAATCTGATAAGCATAAGTCAACTTTGTGATCATGGTTTTAATGTGAAATTTCAAATAAAATATTGTTCACTTATTCACTCAGAATCAGGTCAAGAAATGCTAAGAGCAGACAGAAAAGGTAACCTCTACAGAATGAACTTTACCAAAATCACAGACACTGATTCAGAGAAACTTTGTCTTGTATCTCTGAATAGTGAGGAAATCTGGCTCTGGCATAAAAAGTTTTCACATCTAAACTTTTCCTCACTTGATAAGTTGGTTAAACTTAATTTGGTTAAGGGATTACCATCTCTAAAGTTTAACAAAGATAATCTTTGTTCTGCTTGTGAGATGGGAAAAATGAAAAGATCTTCCCATAAAACCAAAAGTGAAAACAACTGTCCTAGACCTCTGCACATGCTTCATGTGGACCTCTGTGGTCCTATCTCTGTACAGAGTCTAGCAGGTAAGAAATACATTCTGGTTCTGATTGATGAATTTTCCAGATACACATGGATAGAATTCATTAGAGCTAAATCTGATGTACCTGACATATTAATAAGGTTGTTGAAAAGATTACAGGTTCTATTCAGCAGCAAAGTTCAGAAACTAAGAAGTGATAATGGAACAGAGTTCAGAAATGCCAAAATCGATTCTTATCTATCAGAAGAAGGCATTACCCCTAACTTCTCTGCAGCAAGAACTCCTCAACAAAATGGAGTAGTTGAAAGGAAAAACAGAACACTTGTTGAAGCTGGCAGAACAATGCTTGCTGAATCTGATCTTTCAACAAATTTTTGGGCAGAAGTAGTAGCAACAGCCTGCTTCACTCAGAATAGAGCTACAATTGTCAAGAGATTTCAGAAAACATCCTATGAACTCATTAACAATAGGAAACCTAATATTAAATATTTTCATGTTTTTGGATGCAGGTGTTACATTCTGAAAGATAGAGAATATCTTGGAAAGTTTGACAAGAAAGCTGATGAGGGCAAATTCATTGGATATTCATTAGCCTCAAAAGCTTTCAGAGTGTTCAATCTTAGAAGAAGGACTATCCAAGAAAGCATCAATATCACTTTTGACGACAATAAAAGCTCTGAACATCAAGAAAGTTCATCACCAATCTCTGAATCATCAAGGGAATCTGAATTAAACAAAATATTTGAAGATTTCTTTGATGATGAAGATATCTCTGAAGTTATCTTCAGAGATAGACAGAGAGAGAATTCAGAAGAACCTCAAGAAACGGGTACAACCCTTTCAGGACCCTCTGAACTAACACCTTCTGTTTCACCAAATGCAGATCAGCAAAGTGAATCAGAAGATGATCAAGAAGTATCTGAAGCAACTCCAGAACCAAATGATGAACAAGAATCTGCATCTCTGGAACAAAACTCAGAGCCTCTGAACAGTACAACAGAGGTATCACCTTCAGAGCCTCTGAACAGTACAACAGAGGCATCACCAACAGAGCCTCTGAACCGTACAACAGAGGTATCACCTTCAGAGCCTCTGAGCAATACAACAGAGGTGTCACCAAACGTCAGAGCCTCTAAAACTCAAACTGCACAAATTATTGCTCCAATCACCAAATGGACAAAAGATCATCCAATTGATCATATCATTGGATCCTCATCCGAAGGAGTTAAAACAAGATCTGCCACCATCAACGAATGCTTCTATGTAAACTTTTTGAGCATTACTGAACCAAAGAAGGTAAAAGAAGCTCTTGAAGATCCTCATTGGATTTTTGCAATGCAGGATGAACTTCAAGAGTTTGTAAGAAACAAAGTCTGGACCCTAGTTCCCCTTCCCAAAGGAAAATTTGCAATTGGAACGAAATGGGTTTTCAGAAACAAAAAGGATGAGGATGGAATAATAATTAGAAACAAAGCCAGGTTGGTTGCAAAAGGATATTTCCAGGAAGAAGGCATTGATTATGATGAAACCTTTGCACCTGTAGCTAGGATAGAAGCAATCAGAATCTTCTTAGCCTATGCTGCACACAAAGGATTCAAAGTTTATCAAATGGATGTTAAATCTGCCTTTCTTCATGGTAAATTAAATGAAGAAGTCTATGTCCAGCAACCACCTGGATTTGAAAGTACAGAGTATCCTAATCATGTTTATTATTTGGATAAAGCTCTGTATGGACTCAAACAAGCCCCAAGAGCTTGGTATGAAACTCTGTCCACTTTTTTGATTAACAATGGATTTGAAAAGGGCACAATTGATACTACCTTATTCATCAAAAGGTACAAGAATGAGATGCTTTTAGTACAAATTTATGTTGATGACATTATATTTGGCTCTACCAATCAAAAGTATTGTGACAAGTTCTCAGAGTTGATGAAGAGTGAATTTGAGATGAGCCTCATGGGAGAATTAACTTTCTTTCTAGGCTTACAAGTAAAACAAACTTCAGAAGGTACATTCATAAGTCAATATAAGTATGTCTCTGAATTTTTGCAAAAATACAAACTCAATGATTCAACTTCGATGAGAACACCTCTATCCACCGGAGTCAAACTTGACTCTGATCCATCAGGAGAATCTGTGGATATAAAAACCTACAGAGGCATGATAGGTTCACTATTATACTTAACTGCAAGTAGGCCTGACATAATGTTTGCAACATGCCTTTGTGCTAGATATCAAGCAAATCCAAAGGTATCTCATTTAACTGCTGTCAAAAGAATTTTCAGATACCTCAGAGGGACACAATCATTAGGCCTCTGGTATCCAAAACTTTCAAGTTTTGATCTAACAGCTTACACTGATGCAGATCATGCTGGATGTAAGCTTGACAGAAAAAGTACCTCTGGGTGCTGTCAGTTATTGGGCAATAAGCTGGTAAGTTGGTCATCCAAGAAACAAAACTGTGTTTCCACTTCAACTGCAGAGGCAGAATATGTTGCTGCTGCTAGTTGTTGCTCACAAGTATTATGGATGAAAACTCAGCTCAGAGATTATGGCCAACAATTTGACAGAATTCCAATTCTCTGTGATTCAAAAAGTGCCATAGCCATCTCTGCCAATCTAGTACAGCACTCCAAAACCAAGCATATCGATGTAAGGTACCACTTTCTGAAAGATCATGTTGAAAAAGGAACAATAGAGATGTATTTTGTACCAACTGAACTTCAACTTGCTGATATTTTCACAAAAGCTTTAGATGAACGAAGGTTCAATTTTTTAATTAGCAAGTTGGGAATGTTGAATATGTCTACCTAACAAAAGAGAAACTCAGAGTATCTGATAGTATATCAGAGTCTCTGAATCGAGTAGAATATCAATATCATACTTAAATGAAAACATCAGAGTCTCTGATCCTTTCATCAGAGCCTCTAGACCTTTTCAAATATGGTAAAAATCACTCTTTTGAATCTCCAAGCATGTGTCAAGGGGGAGACAACGTCCCTTTCATCTTTCAAGGGGGAGAAAAGATCTTGTCTCTGATGTTTTTATCAGAGCCTTTGATCTTGTCTCTGATGTTTTTATCAGAGCCTCTCATCTTGTCTCTGATGTTTTTATCAGAGCCTCTGATCTTGTCTCTGATGTTTTTATCAGAGCCTCTGATCTTGTCTCATTAAACAAATATTCCAGGAAATTTTTTTAAATAATAAATCTTTTTGGATAACCACTCGTTTCTTTTCAAAAACCCATCTGGCGGTTTTCTGACACAAAGCGGTTCTCCCCTACACGCCTAAATGTGTCACCCATCAATTCGGGGATGATGGAACGTCCTTTCTGAAATTGGGACTCTCATTCGCCGCTTCAATAACCTCTCCCTCTGCCTTCCTTTTGTAGCTATAAAATACCCGTGTTCACTTCTCATTATTCTTTACGCTCTCAAAATCCAAAAGCCGAATCTCTCTTTCTAAGCTTTCATCTTTCTCAACCTGCAACAATGGCGGCTCATTCCCAAACTTCATATAACTCAAGCAAACTTGTTCCAAGCTTGAATATGGTACAGTTCGATGTTCCAGTCAAAGGAAACAACTACTTTCTGGACGTCACCCCATCAAAATACGATGAACAGTTTCGCCCAATCCTCGACTTTTTCACCAACTGCGAACTCAATGATGTTCTAACCAAACATGCCTCAGATATTCCCCTTCGCTTTGTCTAACAATGGTGGTATTCAAGTGAATACGACGATGAAAAGGAAGGACTGGTTGGGCACATTGACCTAGGTGAACAAAGCTTAAACATAAGAATCACCCCACAAACCCTAACTCGCCGATTCAACCTCCTCACCAAAACTGATCTTCAAATAGAAACCTTTGAGAAACCCCCAACTCAAGAAGTCCTTCTTCAGTTCCTCCAACACTTAGGCTACAACAAAGAAATAACACGCCTCAGTCAATTCAGACGTCAGTACCTGCCTCCCAAATGTAACTTTATGTTCAGTGTTCTCAACCGAACAATAACCTGCACGATTGGAAGTCAGGATCAGACTCATCCAGCGATAATAGCCATAATGTATGCTCTCTTTTTCAACAGAAGCATCAATATGGCTCACATTCTCTTCTGTGAGATGCTGACAGCGGTGGACAAGAAGAACAAGGACTTGGCCAAAGGAAAACAACCAATATCGGTACTGTTTCCCCGATTCATCTCTGTGGTCATTCAACGAGCAATGGAGAAATTATCCATCACTGAGGAGGGCCCAATGACACCTCTGTTTATGATGAATTCATTCAAAGCCACAGAGGTTCCTCCTTATCCACATGACCGACGTTTCCCACACACCATGATTGAGATAATTCCTACTGACTCTCCTACCCATCTCCTACTTAGTCGTGTTGCCCAATCATCAAAACCGATGATGGGATCCACAACACACTTAGGTTCTGAGCCTGAGCCTGAATCAGAGAGTGATATCTCTGATACTGCTCAAAACATTAACAGAGCGCAACCAGAGGGTGGCTCTGAGAGAGTGAGGAAGAGAGAACATGAGAACCCTCCCTCTGACGAAGAGAATAACTCTGTCAGAGCAGAGGAAGGTGAGGAAGAGAGATTTACAGAGGGTGAGTTTCTAAACTTAGAATCTGAGGGCGGTGAGGTAGAAAAAGATGTCCTTGATGACACAAATGAGAGAATCCAAAGCCCAAATCCCAGTGCAAACAAATTTACTGTCCAAGATGGTCCAGCATCAATGGACATTGAAACAGAGGTGCACACCTTGAACCCTTCCCATCCTAACCGCTCAGAGGCATCTGTTTCTGCCTCTGATGCATGCACCAGAGGGGAAACCTCTGATACGGCTAAGTCCTCCCAAAAGGACTTAGACCAAGATAAAAATACTCAATCACCCCAGAGTATGTCACCTCCACCCACACATGATGCCTTTGTGGCTCAAACTAAGTTGGACCGTCCCTTAGAACGTAAGGATTGCCTGTCAGAAAAAGAATGGCACGACCTTCTTGCACAAGGAATCCTTAGCCTGGACAACAAGGTTTCCAAACACATTCGGTTCTCATCATCAGATTCTGACTCTGATGATCAGAGACCAATGGGAACCATTATAGGGAAATCCTTGAAAAAGGGTCCCCAAGGATTAATGGGAAGTCCTTCCGGAGAAAACATCAAACCACCTCCGAAAGAAGGCCCCTCTGAACTCGAGGGAAACTTAGAATCATGTGTTGATCCTAAGGTTACCCCCTCTGATTACGTTACCAAAGAGGAGTTCAAAATCTTTGGTGATGAAATCAGAGAATCTCTGAAGGAGATAAAACTTCAAATGGAGAAGACCTCAGAGGCCTCTGCCTCTAACTCTGAAGTTGAAAAGCTCACTTCAGAGGTCTCTGAGCTGCGCACGACGATTCTCAATGAGAACGAAAAACTGGATGCTCTGGAAAGCTTGGTCATAAAGAATGACTCCGTATTGTCCAGAGAAATTCAGAACTCAAAAACAGAGCTCCTCCAGGCAATTCCACCTACCTCTGCTCCCACTCCAACACAAGCAGACTTCTCTCAATTCAAAGAAGAAGTTTTGCGTTCTTTGGCAGAGGTAATTGCAAAAATCCCTACCTTCTCTGCTGCTGCTCCTGCTACAACAGAATTCATTACAAAGGCTGACCTAACCAACTTCTCCAAAAAGATCACCAGCAATGTAATGAACATCTCCAGCAAGTTCGTCTCCAAGACCACTCAGCAGAACAAGAAGATTGAAGACCTTCTGAAGAATGTCAAATCTTCAGAGGGAGTATTGAAGAGAAAGGAACCAGAGGTCGCATGCTCTGAGGAAGCGCGAAAGAAGGCTAGATATGAAGATTCTGATGACGAAGATGACCAACCACTGGGGTCATCCGATCTTCATAAGGGGGAGAAGACTCCTACTCCTAAACCTGTTGAAACACAAAAGGAGTCCCCTCCCTCTGAATCAAATCAACACAAGGAGAAAGGAACAGAGAGACAATCAACCTCCACCTCTGCTGAAGATATTCAGGCCACTCTAAAGTCGCCAGTACCGATCATCTTTTTAGGACCATCCACTTCAGGTGCTCCAATAGTTCCAATCACAGCTGCATCTCAAGAAACTATTGGAGCTCTGGACGAAGAAGAAGATGAACAACTCGTAGACTTCTCAACATCAGAAGATGCATTCTCATCACCAGAAAGACCAACTTATGTGATGAGAGATGCTTACGAATCAGAATCTGAAAAAGAAGAAAAATCAGATTCTGGAAAAGAGGTTGAAGTAGTTGATGTCGAAGAATATGTCTTCAAGAATGCTCAACCACATCATACTTCAACAACGTCAGAGCTGAGGGAATCACCAGAGATAGATGGTTACATCTCTGAACCCTCAAAAGAAGATCCTCCACAAACGATGGAACCAGAAACCATGGTTGTTGATGAACAGGCTCCTTCAGAGAATCTTGTTCAGAAAGCAAGCATCGGTCTTCCAGCAAAAGTGTTCAATAAAACTCCCACATTCCTCGAATCAAATCCCAAAGCTTCCATAGAAGACCACTTCAGATACATTTACTGTGAGTTCAACATGGCAGACACACTGGTCATTCCTCTGAATCCAAGAATCAGAGAGGACATGCCAGACTATGAGCGAAGATTTATCAGAGATAAAACCAAACCAAGAGCACAGGTCCTCTCTGATGATCCAATCATCAAAATCAACAAAATCTCAGAAAAGACCTTTGCTTACAACAAGATTATCTATAGGAATTATGTGGTAACTCGATCTGATCAGAAGATTTACGAGTTCAATGACAATGATCTCGTAAATCTAAATCCATATGATTTACCACATTTATATGCCTATTGCTCTGCCAGGTATGATCATGGAAGAAGGGAAATCAGGATGGGCATGGTTGAAGTCCGACGGGCAATGGAGGCCTATGTCAAACACCGAGCAAAACGTGACTTTCAAATAGCTCTGAACCTAAGGGAAGAGAAGCTGGAGGTAACTGAACCTGTGGAGTCATTCGACAAACTTAAAGAACAGAAGACTGGATCAATCGTTGCAGAACCTCTGGGTTTTGTCTTCAGAGTAAATCAAGAAAAGAAGATCTTTCTAGCTTCGGAAGTGTCGAAGTACTCTGATGAAACCTTGAGAGGTATAAAGAAATTGATCCATGCAAAGGAAGAAAGGCACAGAGCAGATTTACTGGCAAAGCTTGACTTAGAGATTGACTCGATGATCAACTTCAGAGCTCTGATCATGAAATTCCATGGAATCTATTCAAGTGACAAATTGTAGTCTGTTTCTTTATTTTTTTTTGATATTACTTTCTTTGTATTAAACTTCCAAATGTTTAATAAGTAATACTTAAGAGGATGATTTTCTCCTCTATGCTTTCTAGTTTAAAATTCAATTCTCTGTTATTTTTGTATCTTTTATTTTCGACACTTAGGGGGAGATTGTTAGCTCCAAATCATCTGTTTGTTAAAGTGTTGAAAATACCAGTCCTATTTCAGAGGACTTCCAAACGATACACTTCAGAGGACGAAGACTTCAGAGGAAGAAGACGTCAGAGGACGAAGACTTCAGAGGACAAACCTGCCTCTGAAGTACTTATCAGAGATTGCAACTTTCAGAGAAGACATCAGAGATGGCTTCATCAGAGGCTCTGAAGACAACGTCAGAGCTCTGAAAACATTCTCTCTGAAGATGTTCACACTGAAGTTTTCTACGAATGAACAGAAGAACAGATGACACGTCACTTAGTGATAAGATTTACTTTCTAGAGTAGGTCACTGTTCAGCATGCTCTTTTTGTCATACAAGTACATTGCTTACTTTATGGTCCTATAAATAGGACCATCACCTTATTGTTCAAAGTGTGCTTAAGAAGTTATATATCTGATAATATAAGTTGAATATTTTATTCTAAGAATATCTTGTTTATCTTTATCTGCTTTATGAACTGTGATATTTGAATCTCCTTTGATATTAAACTGTATTAATTCCGCTGTCATTACTCTTATTGTTTATATCATTGTTACGAGATTAGATCAGGGATCCAACATTGGACTAACGATCAGTTCTAGTTTCTTATTTGATTAATTTTTTAAAAACAGGTTTAAACGAGATGACTTCCAAAGATGCACTCTCAATCGGAACAGATGTCAAGCCTCCGGTTTTATTCAATGGTGAATATGAACAATGGAAGGATAGGTTTTTGGATTTTGTGGACCGGCACTCAAATGGAGAGAATATACTTCTGTCTATTACCGAAGGTCCCATGAAACCAATCATAATTCATGTACCTGCTGATGATGTTGATGGTAATGATATTGATGGTGATGATGAAGATGTGGAAAAAGAAATAAAGACAAAACCAGTTAAAGTTGACTTCTCTCTGTACTCAGAAGAATAGAAGAGTATATTTAAAGCTGACAAACAAGCGATATCTCTTTTACTCCAAAGCATTCCAAATGACATCTACATCAAGATAGATAGCTTCAAACATGATGCTAAACAGATGTGGAATTAATTGGAAAAGATGATGATGGGATCAAAGATAGGGCATCAGATAAAGGTGGCCAACTGCATCAATAACTATGAGGAATTCAAGGCTAACGAGAATGAGAGTCTTGAAGACACTTATGAAAGATTTACATTGCTTCTAAATGAGCTGACTAAGAACAAAGTCAAGAAGAAGCAGTTGGAAAACAATGTGAAATTTTTGAGCATCCTTCGTCCTGAATGGAAAAAGCACACAAGAAGGATGAAGCAAATGAAAGATTTGAATGAAATCCCTCTTCATGAAGTTTATGAGACCCTGAAACAGAATGAAGAAGAGGTTGAAGAGAAAAGAGCTGAGAAGAAGAAGTCAATACAAGTTCCTGATCCTATAGCTTTGGTTGTTGGTGAAAAGAAGAAAGAAAAGAAAGAGAAGATTGAGAAGAAGAAGAAAAAGATAGTAAGTTCAAGTTCAGAGTCTGGTTCTGTATCAGATAGTGATGATGGCAAAAGTTTGAAATAAGCTATGATATTGCTGACCCGTGCATTTCAAAAGAAATTTTATAAAAGTCGGGATCAAATTCTAAACGCTATTCGTCATCAAGTTCAAAGAACCACGAGCACCGAGAGAGGGTGGAAGGCAAGAGATTTGAAGAGAATAGGTATGGTGAGAAGAAACCGGATGAGAAGAAGAAGTTTGCAAATGACTACACTGCTGTTGAGAAGCCAACAACTGATTCAATTAAATGCTACAATTGCGGTAAGTTGGGTCATTATGCCAAAGATTGTCGAAAGCCGAAAGTTCGCAACTCCCAGTATTATCAGAACAAGTTGCTTTTGGCAAGACAACAAGAAGCTGGTGTTGCTTTAATGGCCGAGGATGAATTTTGGCTTGATCATTCTGAGGATGAAGGTGAAAAGAAAGAAGAAAATGCTCATATCTGTCTCATGGGTAAAGAGGACAAGAATGATGAAGAAGTTAATGAGGTATTAAACTTAACTCCAAAAGATTTCATTACCAAATTGGAAACCATGGTGGTTGAGCTTCAAAAATTGCAAAACAAACTGAAAGAGGAAAAGGAAAGGGTTGCTAAAAAGAACAAAAAGATCTTTGAACTTAATACGTCTGTTATTTCAAACAAAGATCTGATTGATTCTTTACGCAAATCTGATTCTGATTCTAAATCTAAAGTAGATGATTTTGAAAAGAAGATTTCTGAGTTTGAAGGTAAAGTGTCTAAATATGAGTTTGAGAAAAATGAATCTGCACTAACTGTTTATAAATTGCAGGTTGAAAACAAGAATTTGAAAAAGAAGGTAAATGATCTGGAAGTTAAACTTTATAAAAGAGGTCAAACAGATCAAACCATTTTTCTTAATGCTCCTGATGAAGAAGCTGATGTTAAGCAGAGATGGGGACTTGGTTTTAACAACCCCCATTATCTTAAGAAAGCCATCAGAAAACAACCGGCACTTTATAACTATGATTTTCTTGCATGTGTTGGTAAACATACTCATTTAAAACCCAAATTTGTTACCAAATTGTCAGAAGAAGATGAGGCCAAAGAAACTGAAAACAGAAAGAATAAAAAGAAAATGCAACTACCGTTTAACTATGTAAAGTTAAATGATAGTTATCTTTCAGAAACACCAAAAGTTCTTTCGAATGACTATTTTGTTAGTTATTCCGCTTCAGAGATGAAGGCAAAACCTGCGATTGCAAAGGTTTATGTTCCTACATCTATTCTTGAAAGCAAAATAGTCGAGCTTGAAAATGTTTTATCTGATGAAAAACTTTTGGGTGATATACAACAAATTGTCTTTTCTACAGTTCTAAAGAACACTGTTTTTCAATCTAAATATACAAAGTGTTCTACAGTTTCTAAGGCTTCTCAATCTTCATCTGATAATTCTGATGACTTATTTGAGTCTGCAAATGATTCTTTTAATTCTGATGATGGGAGCATGGAAGAATCTGATATGTTTGACATTTATTCTAAACTTCCTGATCATTCTACTTGTCTTAAAAATGACAAAGTGTTACCAAGTGTTGTTCATATTGGTGAAACATCAACTAAGGTTGGTGATTCAGTTTCTGTAACTGCTGATTATTATGCTCATGGTAAGAAATATAAGAAACAGCGATTACAGAAACAGAAATACACTGGTATACATCAGAAAACTCAATCTAGGAAATCTGCTTTTCCTAATAAATCTATATCTTATGTTTCAGATTTAAAGAAGAAAAAGTCGAAAGCTCAATCTGAATGGAGACCAAAAAGGAGGGATGATGAGATAGTGGAATCAGTTACTGATAATTCTTGTACTAAAACTGATATTAGTGATTCTGATATAGTTGATCAATGTGCTTCTCATAAACAAAACCTTGTAACTTCTTACAAGCGTTACTCAATAAAGCAGTTGATTCAATTATCTCCTATTACTACTAAATTTCATAATGATTATCGGAAAACTGACTTTGCTTATTCTCATGATTCGTCTGATTGGTATGGATCTTATCATGTATATTCTTCTAGATCAAATGGTTTTAAAGGTTTTCAAAAGAGCAGAGGGTCCATTTTCAAGTGGATACCAAAATCTTGTGTTAAAATGTTAGGACCCGTTTTTCAATGGGTACCTAAATCTATTATTGCCTGATTTCTCTTGCAGACTCGGCATATGTGGTACTTGGACAGTGGATGTTCCAAGCATATGACTGGGCAAAAAGCTTTATTGTCTAACTATACAGAGAAATTCAGTGGCAATGTCAGATTTGGAAACGATCAACTTTCACCTATTCTAGGATATGGTGACATCATTCAAGACAAGATAACGATCAGTAAAGTGAGTTATGTCGAAGGCTTGGGGCATAACTTATTCAGCATAGGTCAATTCTGTGATAAAGGGTTAGAGGTAAATTTCAAATCCAAGAGTTGCTCGGTTCGTACTGAAGACGGAACAGAACTTTTGGGTGGACATAGAAAGACAAACCTCTACACTATCAACCTGTCCAAAGTTCAGATTGACAATCAGGTATGCTTGATGACAAAAGCTACACAGCAACAAAGTTGGCTCTGGCATAGACGGTTATCTCACTTGAACTTTCGTTACATCAACAAGCTGGTTCGTGGAAAATTGGTAAAGGGACTTCCTGAACTGAAATATGATAAAGAGCACTTATGCGCAGCTTGTGAGAAGGGTAAGATGAAGAGAGCCGCTCACAAACCGAAGCCTGAACCAAGCACTAGTTCTTCGTTAGAACTGATACACATGGATTTATGTAGACCAATGAGAACTCAGAGTTTGGGTGGTAAGAAATATGTGTTGGTAATTGTGAACGATTACTCCAGATACACGTGGGTCAAATTTCTTCGTTCAAAATATGAGACACCGGAAGTTCTCATTTCATTCTTAAAGACGACCCAGGTGAAACTGCAGCGACAAGTCAAGTTCCTTCGAACTAACAATGGCACAGATCTCAAGAACAAGATTGTTGATGAATATCTCGAATCAGTTGGGATTTTACATCAGTATTCTGCTGCCAGAACGCCTCAACAAAATGGAGTAGTAGAAAGACGTAATCGAACGCTAGTCGAGGCAGCTCGGACTATGCTTAGTCAATCGGATCTACCTCTATTTTTGTGGGCGGAAGCTGTGTCGACTGCATGCCATACACAAAATCGATCCATAATTCACCGCCGATTTCAAAAGACTCCATATGAGCTGATCAACAACAGAACACCTACCATCAAATACTTTCATATATTTGGGTGTAAATGTTTTGTGCTTAATGACAGAGAGAGTCTGAACAAATTCAGTGCTAAAGCGGATGAAGGCATCTTTATCGGTTATTCTTCAACTTCTGCTGCATGTCGTGTTTATATAAAGAAGTCAAAGACAGTTGTGGAGAGCGTCAATGTTACATTTGATGAAGAAATGGCTTCTGATCAAATCAATTCAGAACCCGTTATTACTGGTGTATTAGCTTCTGGGCAGATCAGTCCAGAACCTGTGTCTAGAGCGATAAATTCGAATAACGCTTCTACATCTACTTCACATTTAACTGATTTAGATTTGTTATTTGAATTCTTTTATGATGAGTTTCTTGGAACTAATGTATCTAAATCTGCTGTGACTGACAGGTCTGAAGATACAAGTTGTCATCATCCAGTCACTTCAGATATTATTTCTGAACAAGCATTCCCTGTTCAGACAGAAACTCATATTCCTATTGTTACTCCTACAGTTGAAGATGAACAAGCAAATGCTGAGCCAGAAGTAACTATTTCAGTTGGGTGTACTACATTGTCTACTCAACAGTCTGTTCCTGCTGTCCCAACTGATACTTCTGCAACTGATATTTCAACTGAAAACCCCCCTCCTGTAATTCAAATTGAAGATTTTGAAAGTGGATTTCAAGATGATGATCATGTTCAGAATTAATCTATTCCACTCCCACATGAGCATCGCTGGACCAAGGACCATCCATTACATCAAGTAATTGGAGATGTTGACAATCCTGTTCAAACAAGGTCAGCGACTCTTAATCAGTGTATGCATGACTCGTTCCTCAGTAAGATTGAGCCAAATCGAGTATCTGAGGCTCTTGCTGATTCGGACTAGGTATCTGCGATGCAAGAAGAGCTCAATCAGTTTGAAGCCCTAAAGGTTTGGAGATTAGTTCCTAAGCCTGAAGGAAAGACCGTGATAGGAACTAAGTGGGTATTCAAAAACAAAAAGGATGAAGATGGTGTCGTCATCAGAAACAAAGATAGACTTGTTGCCAAAGGCTACCGGCAAGAGGAAGGCATAGATTATGATGATACGTATGCTCCAGTAGCTCGTATAGAAGCAATCCGCATGTTTCTAGCATACGCAGCTCACAAGAATTTCACAGTCTTTCAGATGGATGTGAAAACAGCCTTTCTGAATGGCATTCTTAAAGAAGAAGTGTACGTGTCTCAACCAGAAGGATTTGTTAATCCAGATAAGCCAGATCATGTCTACATATTGGACAAAGCCCTTTATGGATTAAAACAAGCCCCTCGAGCCGGGTATGATGTCTTATCCAAATTCTTGGTCAAGTCTGGTTTTTCTAAAGGTAAGATCGATACCACTTTATTCATAAAGAAGGAAAAAGCTGATATTATTCTTATTCAGATTTATGTTGATGATATAATATTTGGTTCTACTAATCCAAAATATTGCAAAAACTTTTCAAACCTCATGGTGTCACGTTTTCAAATGAGTATGATGGGAGAGATGAATTTCTTTCTCGGATTACAAGTTAAACAACTTTCTACGGGGATTTTTATCAATCAGTCTAAGTACATTTTGGACATTCTTCGGAAGTACAAAATGGAAGATTGCAAATCTATTGGCACCCCGATGGCACCAGGAACTAAGATTCACGCTGATCCTTTGGGTACAAGTGTTGATCTTAGAACCTATAGAGGTATGATTGGTTCTTTGATGTATCTTACTTCCAGTAGACCAGATATTATGTTCTCAACATGTCTTTGTTCTAGATATCAAGCTGCTCCCAAAGAATCCCATTTGGCCGCTGTCAAACGGATTTTTAGATATCTGAAGGGCACTGCAAACCTTGGTCTGTGGTATCCTAAGGATACAGGGTTTCAACTGACTGCATATTCAGATGCAGATCATGTAGGTTGCATGTTGGACAGAAAGAGTACTTCTGGTCATGTACAATTTCTTGTAGACAAGCTAGTTAGCTGGGCATCAAAGAAACAATTATGCGTTTCCACATCGACTGCTGAAGCAGAGTACGTAGCTGCTGCCAGTTGCTGCTCTCAAGTCTTGTGGATGTGAACACAGCTACGAGACTTTGGATTCAAATATGAAAAAAAATCCGATATACTGTGACTCGAAGAGCGCGATTGCCATATCTGCTAATCCTGTTCAACACACCAAAACTAAACACATTGATGTAAGGTATCACTTTATCAAAGATAATGTTGAAAAAGGAACAATTGAACTTTATTTTGTAAAAACAGATTATCAAATTGCAGATTTATTTACCAAACCCTTAGATGAAAAGAGATTTAATTTTCTTGTCTCTACGCTTGGTATGTTAAATCTTAAGACGTAATCGATTATTACCTACTAAAGTTTCAAATTGTTATTTTTCATCATTTTCTTTATTTTTATTTCTGAAAGATACATGCACTTTAATGGTTTGCTCATGATCTCAGGGGAAGTATGAGAAGATTATTAGATGATCTACATTCATTTGAGGGGGAGTAAATCTAATTTCTGCATTTTGCTTAACTGACAAAATTTTTGCAATGCATGATTTTAGGGGGAGCTTATAAGTAACAAGGAGTAAGACAATGATTTCTGATTACTTCTGATCAGAACTCGTTCTATAAATGTTTTACTGTTTTCCGTTGTTTATTTTCGAATAAATTTTGTGAATAAATTTTGACTAGACTTTGAGACTTATACATGATGAGAGAAGCTGACACGATCATATATTAATGACGATAGCTTGACTTTCTGAGAATTAAGATTGAGCGAAAAGGTAAATTTCTTATCTTAATCTAAAATGTATCTGAAAGAAGGACAACTTTCAGGTATAGAAAACATGTTCTTAAATGTTCAAACCACTTCCCGATTTTTAATCAGATTTTATAATTTGGAAGTGTGATTTTAAATGTTTTCAATTTTATTTTGTGCTTACATGTTTACAAACCGTGTGTTTCCAAAGATAAATACTTGAGTATTGCCTTTTCTATATACTTTCAAGTATTCACACACACTGGTTTGAATTTTTGTTCAACATGTTCTTACCATGTCTCTAAATTGAAACAATTTTTATTCGATGGTAAGACACTCCGCTTGTATTCAAAGAATTTTGAGCGATATTTCATTTCGAAACGGTCATTTCAAGAATGTCTATATCTTGTTTCGTATAGACAAATATCAATTATTCTTGACCATAAGCTTTAATTGCTATATCATTCATTTCTGATCATTTTCATACAATGTCAGATTTTCAAACAAGTCTTTTGCACTTATGTTTATTCATTCAATATACTTGTTTGAAAATACTTCAATGTTTAAAAATGTTCATATTTTCATGATTACTTTTTGAGCATAAATTCATCTGATATTTGTATATGAGCTTTAACTGTTACAGTTAAACCATTTGTGCAACTCATGCTTAATAGGAAACTTGGGTTCTTTGTGCTAGGAATTAACTAAACTTCTATGGATTCACGTTGACCAGTGTTTGCTACCCAAGAAGTTAATCCTTTAGTGATTGAGTGTGAGGAGTCTAAAAGAAATGAGTGTGGGTGTGCTGAGGTAAAATGGAAAAGAGAGTTTGGTTAGTTGTGCGCTTAATGATAAAAAGAAAGAGGGTGAGAGATCAGAGTAAAAGAATATCAAACTCTGCACCAACTACTTTCTGAGCCGGGCAGCCATATTACTAGCATTTCACAATTCTTTGGTGAATGTTATTGAATCAGGCAAATAGCCCATGCCAACTCTTGCTTAAACCCCACCAACCACTCATTTTCTTCTCAAAAAGAAAATGTTTCACATTTTCAAGGGGACGCAACATATAATCTATCTGGTTTTCATTTGGAAAATCTGGATATTGAAAAAGAAGGAAGTCTGCCCCACCTTCGCACTTCAATCATGCACTTAGAGTCTGTGTTTATCTACTGTTGTCTCAGTGGTTTACACAATGTTGAGCCTTACTGAAAAGCAATCAGCGTGCTTAATTCTTTCAACACATGCACGACGACACAGAGAATTCGTTTCTTTGTCATAACATTCATAGAAATTGCCTTTGTGGTATTTCGATGATTGGATGGAAGCCCTGGGGGAGTGAACATCAAAAAGCTCCTTTATATTGTGTATTTGTTACACACAGTGACTTTGTGTTACTGACAGGCATTTTAACTGATTCATCTGTTGATTCAGGAGTTACATGTTCTTAATTTGTCTGGATTTGAAAAGATCTAGATGATTATCTTGGAGGATTGACAGAATCAGAGGCTCAGTATGACAGATCATAATGGTCAAAGACATTTCTTGGACGAAAAGTTTTGATGATATAGATGTTCAAATCATCAAAAAGGGGGAGATGGTATGAAGAAATGTTAAAGATTGGAGATGATTATTTGCTGAAGGCAATTCAAGCTGATTTTGAAGATAATTTCTTTCCAAAGTCTAAAAGCGTTCTATGAGAGCTTTGGGGAGATTGTTCATCATTTGAAGATAACTTTGGAAAGAAGACTGTGTTAAAGGAAAAGGGGAGATTGTTCAGACAGAGCTTAAAGTGAAGATTTAATTGCTAAATCTTTCAACAATGATCTTGAATCCAAAGGGGGAGATTGTTAGTGTCAGGATTGAATTCTCAACAAGAATTATGAATACTCAGAAACAATATCAAAGAAGTTGCGGAATAACACTTTGATATTCAATGTAACAGTAAACAAACAGTATATGATCAACAACTTGTAAACTTGTATTCAATTATCAAATCACAAGATTACACACTCAACCTCAATCTTGAAGAACAAGCTCTTTCAAGACGAATTCTACTTCTCTAGAATTTGGATCTATGCCTTGAGGTTGATTCTCTCTAGAACAAAAACTTAGAATTAATTCTGTGTCTTTCTAAACTATTCTATATAATCTATACATAAACTGAATAAAAGATAATTATAATAAATAAAATATCTTCAGTATATCTTCCATGAATATCTTCAGTTTTCCATGTTTATCTTTAACCACGATCTCTTCATCATTATCTTCATATTATCTTAGAAGCAACATTAACTAGTAAGCAACACTAACCACTAGCAGTACTAACTAACTAAGCAATACTAACTTTGTTCAAGCAACACTAACTTTGACTAGCAGTATTAACCACTAGCAGTAGTAATACTCAGCAGTATTAACTATTGAAGTCCTCTGGCAGTAGTAATCTTGTACTAGCAGCATTAACCATACTTGGTAAATTCTTCAGTTTATCTAGCTGTTATCCTTTCCATACAGATCTCCATCTTATAAGCAGTATTAATCATAAGCAGCATTAATACTTTGAGCAGTATTAATCTCTTAGCAGCACTAATCTTGAAGAGCAGCATTAACTTTGTTCCAGCATCATTAACTACAACTGGCAACATTAACCACAGAAGTAGTAACCATGATGAATATTAACTTCAGAAGTAGTAACCATGTTGAACTAGAAGTAGTAACCATCCTTGGCATATTTCAGACCCAATAACAATGTGCGTTTTGGGAACGACCAGTTTTCACCTATCTTAGGATATGGTGACATCATTCAAGACAACATAACGATTAAGAAGGTGAGTTATGTCGAAGGTTTAGGGCATAACTTGTTTAGCATCGGTCAATTCTGCGACAAAGGGTTAGAGGTCAACTTCAAAGCTAAGAGATGTTCGGTTCGTACTGAAGACGGTAATGAACTCTTAGTCGACAATCAAAGACAAAACTCTACACCATCAATCTTTCAAAGGTTCAGAATGACAATCAGGTTTGCTTACTGACAAAAGCCTCGATGCAGCAAAGTTGGCTTTGGCACCGACGACTATCACACCTGAACTTTCGTTATATCAACAAGCTGGTCAGTGGAAAGCTAGTCAATGGACTTCCTGAGCTGAAATATGAGAAAGAACACTTATTAGCAGCATGTGAAAAAGGAAAGATGAAGAGAGCTCCGCATAAACCAAAGCCTGAACCAAGTACCAGCTCTCCGTTAGAGTTGTTACATATGGATTTGTGTGGTCCAATGCGAACGCATAGCTTGGGTGGAAAGAAATACGTGCTGGTTATCGTGGACGATTATTCGCGATACACGTGGGTCAAATTTCTACGATCAAAAGATGAGACACCTGAAGTTCTCATTACTTTTCTGAAGACGACCCAGGTGAATTTGCCTAAACTAGTCAAGCTTCTTAGAACCGACAATGGCACAGAGTTCAAAAACAAGATTGTTGAAGAATATCTTGAATCGGTCGCGATATCACATCAATACTCTGTTGCTCGTACGCCCGAACAGAATGGAGTAGTCGAAAGGCGAAATCGGACGCTAGTCGAGGCCGCTCGGACCATGCTTAGTCAATCGGACTTACCAATATTTCTCTGGGCAGAAGCTGTGTCGACTGCATGTCATACTCATAATCGGTCCATGATACACTACCGTTTTCAAAAGACTCCATATGAGTTGATCAACAATAGAACACCGACAATAAAATATTTTCACATATTTAGGTGTAAGTGTTTCGTGCTTAACGACAGAGAGAGTCTGAACAAATTCAGTGCTAAGGCAGATGAGGGTATCTTCATTGGTTATTCTTCGACATCACTGCATATCGTGTTTATTTGAAGAAGTCAAAGACAGTAATCGAGAGCGTTAATGTCACACTCGTTGAAGAAATGGCTTCTGAACAACTCACTTCAGAACCCGTGATAACTGGAGTATTAGCTTCTGGGCAGATCAGTCCAGAACCTGTTTCTACAGAGAACAATTTGAATAACGCTTCTACTTCACTTTCACATTTATCTGATTTAGATTTGTTATTTGAATTCTTTTATGATGAGTTTCTAGGATCTAATTTGCCTAAATCTGCTGTGACTGACAGATCTGAAGACACAAGTTGCAGTCATCCAGTCACTTCAGATGTTGTAACTGAACTTGAATCTCCCGTTCGGTCAGAAACTCACATTCCAACATCTACTCCTACAGTTGAAGGTGTACAAGTAACTGCTGATCCAGAAGTAATTGTCTCAGTTGGGTGTGATACACTGTCTACTCAACAGCCAGAGTCTGTTGTTCCAACTGATGCTTCTGCACCTAAAATTTCAACTGAAAACCTCCCTCCATCTATTCAAACTGAAGAACCTGATAGTGAATTTTTCGATGATAACCATGATCAATCTTCATCTATTCCACTCCCTCATGAGCATCGCTGGACCAAAGAGCACCCTTTACACCAAATTATTGAAGATCTTAACAAGCCGGTGCAAACTAGGTCAGCAACTTTAAACCAGTGTCTGCATGACTCATTCCTCAACAAATTAGAGCCTACTCGAGTATCAGAAGCTCTTGCTGATTCGGATTGGGTGTCTGCTATGCGAGAAGAATTAAATCAGCTTGAAGCCCTGAAGGTCTGGAGATTAGTTCCAAAACCAGAGGGAAAGATCGTGATAGGAACTAAATGGGTATTTAAAAACAAAAATGATGAAGATCGTATTGTCATAAGGAATAAAGCAAGACTTGTTGCCAAAGGTTACCGGCAAGAGGAAGGCATAGACTACGACGAGACGTATGCTCCAATAGCGTGTATAGAAGCAATCCGTATGTTTCTAGCCTACGCAGCTCACAAGAATTTCACATTCTATCAGATGGACGTGAAAACGACCTTTCTGAATGGCATTCTTAAGGAGGAAGTATACGTGTCTCAACCAGAAGGGTTCGTAAATCCAGATAAGCCAGATCACGTCTACATTTTGGATAATGCCCTGTATGGTTTGAAACAAGCCCCTCGAGCATGGTATGATGTTCTATCTAAATTTTTGGTCAAGTCAGGTTTTTCCAAAGGTAAAGTCGATACCACTTTGTTCATCAAAAAGGAAAAAGCCGATATCATCCTTATTCAGATATATGTTGATGATATAATATTTGGCTCTACAAATTCTAAATACTGCAAAAACTTTTCTAACCTCATGGTGTCACGTTTTCAAATGAGTATGATGGGAGAGATGAACTTCTTTCTCGGATTACAAGTAAAACAATTTTTAATGGGGATTTTCATTAACCAATCTAAGTACATTTTGGATATTCTTCGGAAGTTCAAAATGGTAAATTGCAAACCAATTGGAACCCCGATGGCACCAGGTACTAAGATTAGCACTGATCCTTTGGGTAAAAGTGTTGATGTTAGAAATTATAGAGGTATGATAGGTTATTTTATGTATCTTACTTCAAGTAGGCCAGATATTATGTTTTCAACATGCTTATGTTCTAGATATCAGGCTGCTCTTAAAGAATCCCATTTGGCTGCTGTCAAATGGATTTTTAGATATCTGAAGGGGACTGCAGATCTTGGTCTGTGGTATCCTAAGGATACCGGGTTTCAATTGAATGCTTATTCAGATGCAGATCATGCTGGGTGCATGCTTGACAAGAAGAGCACTTCAGGTCACATACAATTCCTTATAGACAAGCTCGTTAGCTGGGCATCAAAGAAACAATTATGTGTTTCCACATCAACTGCTGAAGCAGAGTATGTAGCTGCTGCCAGTTGCTGCTCTCAAGTCCCGTGGATGCGAACACAGCTGCAAGACTATGGATTCAAGTTTGATAAAATTCCGATATATTGTGACTCGAAGAGCGCAATCGCAATATCTCTAATCCTGTACAACACACTAAGACAAATCACATTGATGTCAGGTATCATTTTATCAAAGATAATGTAGAAAAAGGTACAATAGAACTTTACTTTGTAAAGACTGATTATCAACTTGCGGATTTGTTTACCAAAGCTTTAGATGAAAAGCGATTTAATTTTCTTGTATCTAAGCTTGGTATGCTAAATCTCAAAGTCTAATTAGTAATTACCTATTAAAGTTTCTTTTATTGTAATTTTTCATCATTTCTTTATCATTAATTATGAAAGGATATCTGCACTTTAACATGTTGTTGTTGTTGTTCTCAGGGGGAGTGAGTAAGGGAAGATTAAATATGATTATTATTCTTTTGAGGGGGAGTTTATCTAATTTCTGCATTTTACTTAACTGGAAATTTTTTGTGATGCATGAATTTAGGGGGAGTGTACAAGTCAAAGGAGTAAGACTATGATTTATGATTACTTTTGATCAGAACTCGTTTTATAATTGTTTTACTGCTTTATGCCATTTTCTTTTCAATAAATTTTTGTGAATAAAATTTGCTTTAACTAGACTTTGAGACTTATGCAGGATGAGAGAAGCTATCAAGATCATATTTTTATGACTTCAACTGACTTCATGAGATTTAAGATGAAGCGTATAAGGTTAATTTCTTATCTTAATCTCAGATATGGTTGAAAGAAGGACAACTTTCAGTCATATGAAAACATGTTCTTAAAATGTTCAAACCACTTCCCGATTCTTAAACAGATTTCATGAATTGGAAGTGTGATTTTAAATGTTTTCATTTTTTTTTGCTTACATGATTACAAACCGTGTGTTTCCAAAGATATATACTTGCGTATTGTCTTTTCTATATACTTTCAAGTATTCACACACACTGGTTTGAATTTTTGTTCAAATATGTTCTTACCATGTCTCAAATTTGAAACATATTTTTCGATGGTAAGACACCCCACTTGTACTTCAAAGACTTTTTGAGCGTTAATTCATTTCGAAACGTCATTTCAAGAATGTCTATATTTTGGTTTGTATAGACAATATCTGTTATTCTTGACCATAAGCTTTGATTGTTATATCATTTCATTTCTGGTCATTTTCATACAATGTCAGATTTTCAAACAAGTCTTTTGCATTCATATCTATTCATTCAATATACTTGTTTGAAAATACTTTACTGTCTAAAAATGCTCATATCTTCATGATTCTATCATCTGAGCATACACTTTATCTGACATTTGTATATGAATTTTAACAGTTTCAAGTTAAACCATATTGAGTAACATTATGCTTTCATAGGATTATATGGGTTCTTTGTGCTAGGACTTAAATGAACTTCTATGGATTCACGATTACGAGTGATTTCTTCCCAAGAAGTTAATCCATAGTGATTGAGTGTGAGGAGTCGAAAAGAAATGAGTGTGGGTTGTGCGTTGAGATAAAATGGAAATGAGAGTTTGGTTAGATGTGAGCTTAATGATTAAAAGAAAGAGGGTGTGAGATTGGAGTAAAAGAATATCAAACTCTGCACCGACTACTTTCTGAGCCGGGCAACCACATTACTAATGTTTCACATCTCTTTGGTGAACATTATTGAAACAGACAACTAGCCCATGCCAACTCTTGACTAATACCCCACCAACTACTCATTTTCTTCTCAAAAAGAAAATGTTTCATATTTTCTGGGGACGCAACACATAATCTATCTGATTTTCATTTGGAAAATCTGGATATTGAAAAAGAAGGAAGTCTACCCCACTTTCGCACTTCAATCATGCATATTGAGTCTGTGTTTATCTACTGTTGTCTTAGTGGTTTACACAATTTTTGAGCCTTAAAGCAATCATCAAGTGCTTAATTCTTTCTATCACAAGCACGAACACACAAGGAATTCGTTTCTTTGTCATAACGCTCATAGAAATTGCCTTAGCGGTGTTTTGATGATTGAATGGAAGCCCTGGGGGAGTGAACATCTAAAAGCTCCTTTCCAATGTGTATTCATTACATACAGTGACTTCGTGTTACTGACAGACATTTTAACTGATTCATTTGTTGATTCAGTTGTTACATTTCTTAATTTGTCTGGATTTGAAAAGATCTGGATGAATACATGGTTACAGATCAATGAATCAGAGGCTCTTGGACATATCAGAATGGTCAAAGACATTTCTTGGTGAAAGTTTAGATGATATCGATGCTCAAATCATCAAAAAGGGGGAGATGGTATCAAGAAATGTTAAAGTTTTGGGAGATGATTTACAGAAATGTCCAAGTCAGAAAAAATTCAAAGTAAAGATTTGATGAAGATCAAAGAATATCTGAAGATGTGATGATTTTGAGAAAATTTTCTTTGAAGATTATTTGCTAAAGCAATCCGAGCTGAATCTGAAGATATTTTCTTTCTGAAGTCTGAAAGAGATTTGTGAAAGTTTGAGGAGATTGTTGAAGACCTTGTTTATCATATTTGGGGAGATTGTTATATTTTTCAAGAGAAACTTGGAAAGATTACAATGTTAAAGGGAGAGATTGCATCTGACAGAGCTTAAAAGTGAAGACTGTATTGCAAGACCGTTCAACAGTGATCTTGAATCCAAATGGGGAGATTGTTAGAGCATAAATATGTTGGATACAAGATCAAGAAGACTGAAGGTCAAAGTAAAAGAAGTCAAAGTTGAGAAAGTCAACTAACATTAAAAGTCAAAGTCTTGTTGTAATAAAAAGTCAAAGTTTCCTTGTATTTGTATTGTGTTTTCATTGTAATTCTTGTAGGTATAAATACCTTGTTTTTTCTGTGTCTAGAGTTGTAACTTGAGAAGTTGATTAGTTGGACGTAGCAAGAACTAGAGAGAGTTTTGTAGAGAGAGAGAAAGAGAGTTCTAGAGAGAGAAAGTTGTATTTGTTGAAATTGAAAGTGAATCAAAACAGGTAATTGGATTAAATCTTGTTTGTTGATTAATTGATTGTGATTAGAAACTAGAATAGGGATTATCAGTTTCTTAGAGAGTGAATTTCTTTTCTTGATTCCAGAAGTTTCACCTTTCTCAAACACACTGGGTTGCTTTTCAAAACAAGATGAATAAACAACTGTAGGTTTAACAAGTGTCACTGTAACACTCTAAAATTCAGAGTAAATTAAAACCTAGAAATATGGCAACACGACATTCATATTTGGTATAAACCTGTTTTCGGTTATGGAAATTGACAACAAACTAATCTAAGCAAAACTATCTAGATTACTTCAGTTGACAATCCATAATCACTAAAAGATGGGACTTAAACAATGCCCAACACCAAATAATAGTCATCTCAAAATGCCTCGGGTCCATGCTCGACTCTCAAAACCCTGTGCAACCCACCGCTAAGGGAAACCTGTTATACACATTATTTGAGAAAAAGTGTTAGGCATAAAGCTTAGTGAGAACATACAGTTTATAAATTCAAAGAGATATAAACAACTGTATCACATTAAATCCTTCTAAAGGTTTAGTTATAGAAATGGAGTTCTTTGGTACAAAGGACAACCGATCCGAAGCACATCTTCCGATGACGGGGATTACCCGATTTACCGAGGATTGTAGTGGAACACAAAGTAAGCCACAAATCCTAGTTATGAGCTAAATACATGGAACCATGGCCACGAACACTTCGGTCCGTACTACGATGTGAGGGAGGCCCCCAAGGAACCAGTCATACTCGTTCACTAGACTGCATTTAACCAATGGCTAGTATCCGGTCTCACATAACCGTACCAAATGCCCCCGAAGATCAAATGCATCTAGCTACATACAATGGGGTATAAACATCCCAACAATAAGCCGACTCGATACCTAGGGATCCACTAGTATAGTCATGACTTATCACAATATTTCATGTGACCATCCAAGGTAGATAAATAGCTATCGAAACATTTATATTTCAAAATGCCATTTTCAAAATCAACTGCTGGTAAGAAAGATAATCATGAAACAAGATTATATGCATTCTTTCTAATAAGCCACACTACTGGGCAAGTAAAACATTCTTTTACTTCAACAAGATGGAACCCACCATTTTAGTCAAAAGTGTTCGGGAACCCTCAAATATCTCAAAACTCCAAGTTACATCAAAATGTAATAAACGGAAAATCCGAAACCGTAGAGATATATAGGAGTTAAAAACACAATCTTTGACATATATAACAGTTTAGAAAAGTTAGTAGGAACTCACCTCAGAATTCTTCTTCTGAACGCTTGCTACCTACGACAACACCGAAAGAATCGGTAAGTCGAAACGCAGATAACTCTCCTACTTACTGCCTAAAAACTCAGACAACAGAAGATAACTTCGCGCTAACAGATGGCGCAAAAGAGGAGTTTGCGCGACAAGAGAGTGGAGCAAAAGAGACCTGGCACAAAGAAGCTTTGTGCTACTAAGGGGTAGCGCAAAGGACATTTTGCACGACCAACGGGTGGCGCAAACCTCACTTTACGTGACCAATGGGTGGTGCAAACCTCACTTTGCACGACCCCGGGTCTCCTTGTCCGGCGGTCCTGTTCACCCAGATCTCGCCGGAGATCGAACCCAGATTTCGGCCAACTTATAAAAACGGTAGAATAGAAATTTTAAACGGTTGGAAAGCTTCATAACGAGAATCTATACTGCCAAAACACAACGAAACTAAAGATTAATCTAAAAACATTACCTTAAAGAGCCAAGAATGATTACCCACTTTAAAAGCTTTCTTTTTCTCTCTCGGGTCTTCAAAAGCAGTATCAAATTTGAGATATTTTAAATATCTCAATAATTGATATATATTTAAATCTAAGTTTCATTTAACCCCCTTGAACTTTAGGGAATGATTAACTTTTCACCTGGCGATAAAATTGCGGGTGCTACAATCCTCCCCAACTTGGGAATGATTTCGTCCCCGAATTCAAACTATACAAAAAGATGAGGATATCTTCGCTTTATATCCTCTTCCGCTTCCCAAGTCACATTTACTCCCCGGTGATGCTTCCACTTCACCTTGACCAAAGTGATTTCTTTGTGACGCAATTTCTTAGACTTTCTCTCTAAGATGGCATCGGGTTCTTCCACACAACGGTTACCTTCGTCTACCCTTAACTCTGAAAGGGGAATGACGCTGTCTTCTACCGCCAAACATTTCCGGAGGTAGCAAACATGAAACGTGTTGTGTATTTTGCTTAACTCTGGTGGCAGTTCCAACTGGTAGGCTTACAAACCCACCCGTTTAAGCACTTTGAAAGGTCCGAGGAAATGGGGACTCAGCTTCCTACGTTTTTCGAACCGAATAATGCCCTTCCATGGCGACACCTTAAGCATAACGCGGTCGCCCACTTGGAATTCCATCGGTCGTCTCTTCTTATCGGCATAGTTTTTCTGCCGATCTTGAGCCGCTTTCATTCTTTCACGAATGACCTTGACCTTATTGGCCGTCTCTTGCACGATTTCAGGTCCGGCGAACTTCTTCTCTCCCGCTTCAAGCCAGCACACGGGAGTTCGACACTTTCGCCCATACAATGCCTCAAAAGGTGTCATTCCAATACTCGAGTGGTAGCTATTGGTGTAAGCAAACTCCACCAAAGGTAGGTGAGAGCTCCAACTACCCCCGAAATTGATGACACAAGATCTCAACATGTCTTCTAAAGTTTGGATCGTTCTTTCGCTTTGCCCGTCGGTTTGCGGATGATAAGCCGTACTCAACTTCACTCGAGTACCAAGTTCTTTCTGAAACCCATCCCAGAAGTTCGAAGTGAACCGACTGTCATGATCTGACACGATCGACAATGGCATGTCGTGCCTCGAGACCACCTCATCGATATAAAGCTTTGCCAACTTATCCATCGGTAAAGCCTCGCGCATAGGCAAGAAGTGAGCACTCTTTGTCAATCTATCAACTATCACCTAAATGGTATCGTGACCTCAGAGAGTTTTAGAAAACTTTGTCACAAATTCCATGGTGATATGCTCCCACTTCCATTCGGGAATCTCTAAAGACTGAAGACTCCCATACGATCGCTGATGTTCGGCCTTAACTTGCGAACACGTCACACAACGCTCAACATAACGCGCCACATCAAGCTTCATTACCGGCCACCAGTAGTGCAACTTCAAGTCCCTGTACATCTTTGTACTTCCCGGATGAATGGAATACTTGGACTTGTGTGCATCTTCAAGCAACAGATCACGGTTACCCCCAATCTTGGGTACCCACACCCGACCGCTGAATAGTTTTACCCCACGGCTATGTTCCGCTAAGAGTAAACGCTGCTTCGTCATAACTTCATCTTTTAGATTCTCTTCTAACAGTGCTTCCACTTGTGATGTCTTGATCTTTTCAACAAGACTAGACACTAGCTCGATTCTCGAATGGGTAGCCCGAATACTCCCGTTGTAGTCTTTTCGACTCAACGCATCGGCCACCACGTTCGCCTTACCGGGATGGTAAAGCAACTCACAGTCGTAATCTTTAAGCAACTCGATCCACCGCCTTTGCCTCATATTCAGCTCTTTCTGATTAAAGACATATTTCAGGCTCTTGTGATCCGTGTATAGAGTACATTTCGTGCTGTAGAGGTAATGTCGCCAAAGTTTCAAAGTGAACACCACCGCCGCTAACTCCAGATCATGGGTAGGATAATTCTTCTCGTGTATTTTAAGCTGCCTCGAGGCGTAAGCGATTACCTTGCCTCGTTGCATCAACACACAACCCAGCCCCATCTTCGAACCATCGTTGTAAACTACGAAATCTTCCGACCTTTCAGGTAATGACAAGATCGGAGCTTCACATAACTTCTTTTGAAGGATCCAGAACGCCTTCTCTTGTGTTTCGGTCCATTCGAACTTCACATTCTTCTGAGTCAAAATTGTCAAGGAAGAAGCGATCTTTGAGAAGTCTTGGATAAATCTCCGGTAGTATCCCGCCAGACCCAAGAAACTTCGGATCTCGGACGGACTCTTAGGAGACTCCCAATTCATCATAGCTTCAATTTTGGAGGGGTCCACTTTCACTCCGTCTCGAGTGACCACGTGACCCAGAAACTGTACTTCTTTAAGCCAAAAGTCGCACTTGGAAAACTTGGCGTACAACCTTTCTTTTCTCAACACTTCCAGAACTTCACGTAAATGTTGCTCGTGCTCTGACTCACTCTTAGAGTACACGAGTATATCATCAATGAATACAATGACCGATTTGTCGAGGAATGGTCGGCACACTCTATTCATCAAGTCCATAAATACTGCTGGTGCGTTCGTTAGACCAAAAGGCATTACAAGAAACTCATAATGGCCGTAACGCATTCTGAAAGCTGTCTTCGGAACATCTTCTTCTCTTACCTTCATCTGGTGATAACCTGAACTTAAGTCGATTTAGGAAAAACAACCCGCTCCTTGAAGTTGATCAAACAAATCGTCAATTCTCGGAAGCGGATACTTGTTCTTCACTGTAGCTTTGTCTAACTCACGATAATCGATGCACATTCTCATTGTGCCATCCTTATTTTTGACAAATAAGACCAGAGCTCCCCAAGGTGACAAACTCGGTCTTATAAAGCCTTTCTCCAATAGCTCTTGGAGCTGTGCCATCATTTCTTGCATTTCTGATGGCGCTAAACGGTAAGGTACTTTAGCGATTGGTGCTGCTCCAGGCACAAGATCAATCTGAAACTCTACCTGACGATCGGGTGGTAACCCGGGAAAGTCGTCCGAAAAGACATCTGGAAACTCACTCATAATCTTCACATCTTCCAGCTTTGATTTCTCTAACTTGGCATCGATCACATAGGCTAGGAAAGATGAACATCCTTTTACTAAGCACTTGTGTGCCTTTGCCATTGCGATTATTGCCACTTCACCTTTTCTCTTTTCACCATAGATGACATCGACTTCGCCAGAGAGGTTGGGAAGTCGAATCAATTTCTTGGAACATACGATCTCGGCATGATTGTTTGACAATCAATCCATGCCGACCACAACATTAAAACCCCCGATTAACATCGGCAGTAAATCGATTGAGAATTCTCTCCCTTCGATTCCAAGAGTACACTTTTTCAGAACATGACGGATCAGAACATGACTACCATCAGCTATTTCTACCACTAATGCATCCTCAAGACTAGTAGTAGCCATAGAAATCTTTTGACGGAACAATTTAGATATAAAGGAGAAACTGGCACCCGTATCGAATAAAACTCGAGCAGGTACAAAGTTTATAAGAAAAGTACCCGATACCACATCAGAGGATGCCTTGGCCTCATCGGCTGTCATCTGAAACGTTCGACCCGGAACCCTAGATGGGTTTTGTCTTCTTCCCGGTGCGCTACCCGACTTGAGCTTCGGGCAATCTCTCTTCACATGCCCCGGTGCCTTACACTCGAAGCAGACCATCCCCGCGATAGAACAGTCGCGGGTGATGTGATCATTCTTACCACACTTAAAACAGTATCTAGGAGTGGGGTTACAGTTACCATGGTGCTTGGTTCGACATTTCGAGCACCATCTTGCTTCTTGATAACTGTTGAAACTGCGGTTTCCGACAAAAGGTCGGGTTCGCTTGGGAGGTACAAAATTGCTCTCCCACTTTCTCTTATCAATCACCACCACTGTTTTCTCAGTTTTTCTTCTCGCGAACATATCTTCCATGAACTGAGCTTCCTCTACCATCTCACGGAGGTTAGAAGCTTTAGAATTGTGGACCATGGATTGCATGTCCGCTGGTAGGCCGTTAAGATAAGCCTTCATCTTTTCTTTTTCTATTGGGGAAGCGTGCCCCACCAGACCAAGCTTCTCCATGAACTGACGGGTGTATTCCCTCACCGTCAGGCTTCCCTTCACCAGAGACCGGAACTCTTTCTCGATTCGGTCCATTGTTCTTTCATTGTAGAACTCCTCCAACAACTTCTTCTTAAACTCGGCCCATGACAACTGAGCCAACACAGTAGGAGATAGGGTGGATTGAATAATATTCCACCAAATGAGTGCAGTGTCCCTAAGCAATTGGGTACCGAACCGCACTCTCTGATCATCTCCGCATTCGGAAGAGCCAAAAGCTTGCTCGACCGCTCGGATCCATTTCACACACATTGTTGGGTCGTCAGAACCAGAGAACTCTGGCGGACCGCAACCCAGAAATGACTTGTAGGAACAACTCCTCCCACTTTTCGGAGCATTAACAACAATGGGCTCCTCAATCCTGATTCCAGTACCTATGCCTCCAGATCCAACCACATTGCGATCTTCTATCACTTTCAGCAGAAACTCCTGCTGTTTAGCCATTTCTTCCTTCATTGCCGACATCATGCTGGCCATCAACTCCGACTAGGAATTAGCATTCCCTATGACTGGGTGAGTCGACACCAGGTCTACTTGTGGAATGACCTTTGGGCCGTCACCTAGTCCTTGCTGAACAGAAGCACGCTCAACAACCTCAACGCCTTCCGGCTCACCCGCGGTAGAGTCTGTTGCCTCCACTCCATCAACAATCGTACGTGGTCTACCACGCGTATTCACCATTCTAAATTGTTTCACAGAGAAGAGAAAGAGATAAGAAAGAGATAGGATAGACACACAGGAAACGTACTACCACATTGCCAATTGTCATAACATTAGTAAACAATGACGCTCACGTAAAATATCCTCATAATAACATTAGCTAAGTGAGATTATGAACATATAACATATAAGGGTTTTCGTCACCATTGCCACAACGCCTGATAAACGTACTTTCCGTTGACTCTAAGACTTACCCATCTTAGAAGTTATACCCAAACTAACGAATCAATTCTTAACATAATCAGTCTAAGTCTAGACGTCTTACATTCATGCCTAGTTCGCTTAAACTAGAGCTCTGATACCAACTTGTAACGCTCTAAAATTTAGAGTAAATTAAAAGCTGGAAATATGGAAACACGACATTCATATTTGGTATAAACCTGGTTTCGGTTATGGAAATTGACAACAAACTAATATAAGCAAAACTATCTAGATTACTTCAGTTGACAATCCATAATCACCAAAAGATGGGACTTAAACAATTCCCAACACCAAATAATAGTCATCTCAAAATGCCTCGGGTCCACGCTCGACTCTTAAAACCCTGTGTAACCCACCGCTAAGGGAAACCTGTTATACTCATTATTTGAGAAAAAGTGTTAGGCTTAAAGTTTAGTGAGAACATACAGTTTATAAATTCAAAGAGATATAAACAACTGTATCACATTAAATCCTTCCAAAGGTTTAGTTATAGAAATGGAGTTCTTTGGTACAAAGGACAACCGATCCGAAGCACATCTTCCGATGACGGGTATTACCCGATTTACCGAGGATTGTAGTGGAACACAAAGTAAGCCACAAATCCTAGTTATGAGCTAAATACATGGAACCATGTCCACGAACACTTCGGTCCGTACTACGATGTGAGGGAGGCCCCCAAGGAACCAGTCATACTCGTTCACTAGACTGCATTTGACCAATGGCTAGTATCCGGTCTCACATAACCGTACCAAATGCCCCCGAAGATCAAATGCATCTAGCTACATACAATGGGGTACAAACATCCCAACAATAAGCCGACTCGATACCTAGGGATCCACTAGTATAGTCATGACTTATCACAATATTTCATGTGACCATCCAAGCTAATAAATATCTATCAAAACACTTATATTTCAAAATGCCATTTTCAAAATCAACTGCTGGTAAGAAAGATAATCATGAAACAAGATTATATGCATTCTTTCAAATAAGCCACACTACTGGGCAAGTAAAACATTCTTTTACTTCAACAAGATGGAACCCACCATTTTAGTCAAAAGTGTTCGGGAACCCTCAAATATCTCAAAACTCCAAGTTACATCAAAATGTAATAAACGGACAATCCGAAACCGTAGAGATATATAGGAGTTAAAAACACAATCTTTGACATATATAACAGTTTAGAAAAGTTAGTAGGAACTCACCTCAGAATTCTTCTTCTGAACGCTTGCTACCTACGACAACAACGAAAGAATCGGTAAGTCGAAACGTAGATAACTCTCCTACTTACTGCCTAAAAACTCAGACAGCAGAAGCTAACTTCGCGCTAACAAGTGGCGCAAAAGAGGAGTTTGCGCGACAAGAAAATGGAGCAAAAGAGACCTGGCGCAAAGAAGCTTTGTGCTACTAAGGGGTAGCGCAAAGGACATTTCGCGCGACCAACGGGTGGCGCAAACCTCACTTTGCGTGACCAACGGGTGGCACAAACCTCACTTTGCGCGACCCCGGGTCTCCTTGTCCGGCGGTCCTGTTCACCTACATCTCGCCGGAGATCGAACCCAGATTCCGGCCAACTTATAAAAACGGTAAAATAGAGATTTTAAACGGTTGGAAAGCTTCATAACGAGAATCTATACCGCCAAAACACAACGAAACTAAAGATTAAACTAAAAACATTACCTTAAAGAGCCAGGAAAGATTACCCACTTCAAAAGCTTTCTTTTTCTCTCTCGGGTCTTCAAAAGCAGTATCAAATATGAGATTTTAAATATCTCAATAATTGATATATATTTAAATCCAAGTTTCATTTAACCCCCTTGAACTTTAGGGAATTATTAACTTTTCACCCGACGATAAAATTGCGGGTGCTACAGTCACGAACTCCGGATTTGATCTTACATTCCACTTTTTATCATCAAACTCTTTTTGTTCAGATAAATTCTTTTTGAACAAATCATTTTTCAATTCATTAATCTGCTTACAAAGCTCTTTGTTTTCTTCCAAAGATTTATCAAGTGTGAAACGAATATCACAATTTTTGTCTTCAACTTCTTCAAGAGCCTTTTGTAAATCAAATATTTCATTTTCAAAATTGGATGTTTGATGAACCACGGAGTCAGACTCAAGCTTGTTCAAAATAGGGACATGATATGATGAATTCATCATTTCTTCAAAAATTTCTTCAGACATATTCTCAACAAACTTAGATTTATCATCAGAATTCGTGACATGTGGAGATTCTTCTACCTTTACTCCATTTGGCGATTCAGAAGCAATAGATTCAGAATTAATAGTCGGATCACAAATATCAGTATCAAATTCATAATCATCATACTGACATTCGGTTTCAGATAAGATCTTATCTTCGTTGACTGATTCAGTATTTGTAGAAGAAGTGGAAAATAATGATTCGAATTCTACAAATTCAAACTTTCTAGTTTTGTAGCTTGAGTTTAAATCATTATATTTAAATCCCACCGATTTAAAACTGGATTGCGAATCAGTACAACTCTATTGATCATCATCTATTACTTCCTTACCTTTTCGTGAAGTGTCCGATACAATAGTCTCAACTTTTACGAACGTGTCACGAATATCTGGAATCTTCTTAATAGTGAGCCCAATTTATCAAAATTATATAAACTTTCAGGGGCTCTTTTTAAAACATCATTTTCCGACAAACCTAACCCCCAGCTTTGGATTATAAAAACGAACATCTTAGAGTTTGTTTGTGAGAAGATTCAGAGTTTGTTCAGTCTGTCCTCTTTTTCAGTTTAAGTCCTCTAGTTGCTTTATTTTACAATACGCCTCATTGAATTCTTGAAAGCAAACTTCAAATTTTATTTTAAATTCACACTTTTTAGAATTTAAATTCAACAAGTCCTTTTCAAGCTCAGTGATTTTGGATGTCAATTCAACCTTTTCCTTTTCCAAATCGTATTTTTCTTTTTCTTTGTCCTCAATTACAACTTTCAACAATGCATTTTCATCACGAAAATTCATCATTGACTGTCGTTTAAGGCTAAGCTTACTTTTATGCACATTGAATTCAGATTCCATACTTTGAATTTGAGCAACTAAAGAATGAACTATATCAGATTTTTCACTTACGTCAGAGTCACCATCAGAATTGTTAGAAGGCAGTGCATTTTCCTCAACTTTTTCCATCATGCAGACTTGAGTAAAATGGGCTTCTTCATCATCAGAACTTTGACACAACCAGTTTTCCTCTTCTGCCATGAGCACTTTCCCTTCCTCATCTTTCTTTGCTAGCATTGACTTCTTTGCATAGTACTCTGAGTTCTTAATCCGCTTGAACTTGCAATCCTTAGAAAAGTGTCCAACCTTTCCATAATTAAAGCATCTTCTGCTTTGCGGATCAATCTTGTCATCTTTCTTCTCTTCTTTCCTCTCTTCTTTCTTTCCATATCCTTTCTCATACAGAGGCTTGAACTTCTCAGACTTATCTTTCTTGTAACTTTCATACTTTGACTTTGAAAAGGTTTTCTTCTTACCAAATCTTTTGTTGAACTGTTTGGTTATGAAGGCCAAATTCTCATCAAACCTTTAAACATCATCATCTGAATGCACCTCTACTTCTTCCACCGACGACTCATAACTTGACTTTGGTAGTTCAGACAGCTTTGACTTTGATCCGGAACTAGAAACAGAACTTGACTTACCCGCTTTCTTCTTAACTAGAAGAGGTAAGGAGTCTTTCACCATTTTCTTCTCTTCACTTAGCATCTTTACTTCATCTTCGTGTTGAGACAAAGTGGTAAAGATATCATTCACATCTTCTAAGTCCATGTCCTTTGACATCTGAAGATTAATGGTATAACTCATCCATTCTGGGTTGAGATTCTTTATGAACTTGTAGTTAATCTCAGACACAATTAATAAAGTTTTTCCGGGGGTTCCGCCCCCTTTTCCCAAAAAAAAATCTCAGATACAGTCTTGTTCATGTCGTTCCGTCTCAAATCGTTCACAATCACATTAGATCTGTTGTAGGTGTCTACCAATGTGTTAATGCTTTGTTTAGATCATTTGTATTTTGTAAATGTTGACTTTGTATGTTTGACTTGTATTGATCTCAAGGAATGTTTGACCCTTTATAAGCTCTTGCCTTTCTATCTTTTGTAAGAGTCTTTCCATTCAAGCTTGTAACTCTAAGTAAGACTTGTGACATCAATACATATGACTTTCTCTCTCTAGATTCTCTCTCAAAATTATGTGCTTATTTTTTGATCTAAATTGTAAATCTTGCTTGAATCCTGGACTAACAATTGGTATCAGAGCCTAATCGAAGAAATTATTCATCGAAACGATCGAATTCATAATTTTTCAATGGAACAGTGAACTTTGTCGATGAACAGTGCCTGGTGGATTTTAAATTCTTCAATTTGGTGCTTAATTGGACGAGATTTGATGCTAGATTGGTTCTATGCTTATAGTCGAATCATATGGAATCAATTACAATGTTTGATTTCTATTATGTTGGAAAAATTAGTCATTTTTGAGACTTTTTTTGTTCGAAATGTATTTTTACTGTGTTATGATCGAATTCTATTATTGAGTTGTTTTTAAACAAGATCATAAACTACAAAGTTGTTTAGAAGTGATTTTCGAACCTGCTCACAAAGTTTCATCTCAAAATTCGAAGAATCGTGGAAGTTATGGCAGATTTATGGTTCCAGACTCGACTTATCGCAAGATCCATCTGAAGAATATGTGTCAAGAACTCGCAGACTGAAGGTTGCGACAAGCAGGAACTCGCAGATCGTTGTTTGCGACAAGTAAAGAACTCGTAGGGTTCAGTGTGCGTCAAGCAAGAACTCGCAGGACCCTATTTGCGACTTCTCTGATTTTGATTTGTTTGGTTTGCGACTTCTTCTCTGCGACAAGCTCCCTTCTGCGACAAGTTATTTCTTGAATTTTTTTTATGTACAAGAACTCGCAGATAGGGTTTTGCGACAAGTAAGAACTCACAAGTAAGCCTTTGCGACAAGTGTACTTTCATGTCTAGTGGTCTGCGACAAGTTCATGCTTAAGCCATTTTCGACAAGTTACTGTTCATGCCCATTTTTTACGACAAGTTGCCTTATGAGATTTAATTGTCAAAAAATTTCTCTAGGGGCGCTGCCCCTCGACCCCGCAAGGGTGTTGCCCTTTGACCCCACCCGCTAACCGGGTAGCGGGACCCCCGTGCTAAGTCTTGGGAGGGGGACAATCTGTTCATGAGATTTTCGCTGAACGCATATGTGACATCACTTGTAACACCCCGGATTCTGAGAACCCATGTTTTATTCTTCTCGTTTTGATCTTGCATACTGGGTTTTAATAATTTAATATCAAGAAATTTGGATTTAAACATCGTGAGTTAAAAATTATCAATTTTGGAAAGTTTGGGGTGGTCTGCGATTGTGCCCGCGATAGTGACAGGGTGTCACAATCGCGGAGGGCACTATCGTCGAAGGTATTAGGGCCTCGGTACGTTTCTCGCGATTGTGCCCGCGAGAGTGACATGGTCACAATCGCCGGGGCACTATCGCCCAATATGTACCGAGGGTAGGGAATCGCTCGCGACATTGACCGCGATAGTGACAGATGTCACTATCGCCGGGGCACTATCGCCCGCAGGGATTTTGGGTATAAAAAGCCAAGTCGCGATTTCAGTCATTTATATCTGATTTCTAGGGTTTTGTTGAGTGTTTTCTCTGCCGAAAATCAGTAAGTAAGTCCTCCTTGCAACCTCTCTCATCATTTATGATGATTCTAAGTTATTAATGGTGGTCCTTATCATTTAGGAAACATTGTGGTGAATCTCAAGGGGGGGTTTTCATCTCCTCCATTTCTAGGGTTTTGGTTTCTTCCTTAAGGAAACTACCAAGGTGAGTTCTTACCTATTTTCCCAAACTTTATACATGTCAAAAGATGGATTTTGAATACTTAATATCTCCTCTTTCATATATTGAAATCTGTAAAATATTGTGCTAAACCTAACTTTTGGGGGTATTAGTGTTTATGATGACTTTGGGGAAATGATGATTTATGAACTTTGAATAATGTTCTTTAACTTTTTATACTTGGGTTATATTTTCAAGAAAATGGTACTTTATGTAGAACTTATGATTTTAAGAATATGGAGATTACGGTTAACTGCTGATAAGTTTGTAAATCAACTTGCATCATGTTTTGGGATTTGGAAATGAAGGATGGACCAAATATATTTTGATTTGAGATATTTTGGTAAACGATGGAAAAGGTTTTGGTGGAAATCACCCTTCACGTCATTTATGCATATCAACCATTATTGGGATTACTTGTTGAGTCTTATGCACATTATTTGGTTAATTGGATGCATTGGGAGTCATGACCCCGTATTTGGTTTGTTATTGTCCGGCGTTGGGACGACTAGTTTTCCACGTCGAGGCACGTTAGGCATCGGATGTTGTATAAGTCCTTCGTGCTCAAGTACTACGACATTGGATGAGGAACTCGACGTAGGAACCCCTCGGGGTTGAACTTGAGTCTCCGTGGGTGTATGTTTGAAGCCATTGAGCCTGACATCCCTTGCGTGTACTTTACTTGTGTATTGGCTTTACTGACTTATCGAATGACTTACTTTTGTGTTCCGTCATTTGTGTTAGTAAGTGGGTCTCCCCCGTTAACCCAAGAGGTATTTACTTTATTTCAAGAACATTATTGTAACATTATATCATTTTCATTGTACTAAGGAATTGCTTTACTCATCTTCACGTCATTTATCTAAACTGCAAATGTTTGATCTCACTAGGCTTTAGCCTAACACTTTTTCTTAAAATGACATGTATAACAGGTCAGGTTTCCGGTGGGGTTCATCGGGAATGAGTGGATGGCTTCAAGGCCAAGAGCGGTCTTTTTGGGAGATGTGTAGACCGACATTTTTGAATGACGAGCATATTTTGGGAGAATAGCAACACCCGATATTAATCTTTCTTATTTAAGTTAGATTATTAGGTTGTTAGTGTATTCTTCATTTGTTAAATTTGTAATGGCTATAGTCGTTTCCCCGATCCTTCGGGTTGATACTTTGGGGTTGTCTACAGCAGGTTTTATATACCCAGGTTTATCAATTTATAGCCGTCATATTGCAGAAATTTTTGAATTTTTATTTTCCGCTAAATTTAGGGTGTTACATCACTCTTATCCTCAATTGGTCACATATTTTTAACAACTGATCAGAATTTCACGGAGCTCATGCCAGTCAAGATTTACAGACTCTGGGTGTTTGGATTTAGTCTCTGATTGGATTAGATTAGCAGCTTGAGTATCTGCAATCATCATTCTGGAGTTTTCTTGACGACGCTAGACCTTTGAGTGCTCTTAATCATTCTTCTAAACTGATCAATCAGAATTGTGAGTGCTTGCAATCATTGTTCTGGTGTTTTGGTTGTGATCTAGAGCTTTGAGTGCTTATAATCATCCGGCTGATTCGTGAAGAAAGGAGGTATGAGTTTATTCGGTCAGTGTTCTGGAAAGCATTTAGAAAATGAGCATTCTTCATCAGTTGTTGAACATATATCAAATATTTCTTTTAACCTTTGCCTAGTAGTGTTTGCTACAAAATGCATCCTCGTATAAGCTGATCAGATTAAGTTATTAAGTTGAATTCCTATTCAACTCGCGGTTAAAGACGGATTTGTTGTTATAAACTGAAGATGCACTTTGGTTTTCACGTTAAAATTCACACATGTCTTTCTTGTGGGCATAACAAATGTGTTGAATTTTCTAGAGATAAAAGTTGTCTTTTGTGCACTCAGTTGAAGCTATTGTGTACATCAGATCTGGTGTTAAAGTTGAAACTCCAAAGGATAAGAGATACTTTCAAAGGGGAGCCAGAGCTATTTTGAAGTTTAAGCAACGCTAAAGTTTTCCAAAGAAATCAAGGGGGAGAAGAGTTGAATCTTAAAGAAGATGATTCCTTTACAAAACTTTAGGGGGAGAATGTTAGTGTATTATGTCTATAAAGTTTTGTAAAGTCATCCATATTGTGTAATAGGTCTTGTCATTATTGAATTGTGATGGTTATTTACGAGAAGTGCAGTAACGACCTCGACCGGGTTGTAATTGGATTCGTATATGAGGTGAGGTTTCTTGAAGGCATTCCTTTTGGATAGGAAATCAATCAATATTTCCAAGTGTAATGTTGGGTATTTGGTGGTTCCAGATTTCGAGGACGAAATCTCTTTTAAGGTTGGGAGGATTGTAATACCCCGATTTTCGAAAGGTATCATTTCAAGTTTATACCGAAACCGATATATTAAGGAAAAATAAGATATTTGATTTTGGACTTGAATCCTTGATTTTATAGTCTAGATGGATGAAGGATTCAATTACGAGTCCAACGGTTCTTTCCGGAGCGAAAACGGAGCTATAACGAAGAAGTTATGGCCAAAACAGTGAACGAGAAGAAAACCGGGGGAAACAGTGCATTTCGCGAGTTAGTCGCGACTTGCACCTGCGGCATAAGTCGTGAAACCCCCTGGTCAATCTTAAAACCCGATTTTCAGCCCCACACTTCATTTCTTCATATCTTTTGATCCAGAGCTCCGATTTGGGTGATTCAAGTTGCTATGGTTTCGTTTTTGAGAGCTTTTCAAGGATATGGCAAGAGATTGGAAGTCTATTGAAATATACTAGAGTATTTTGTGGTGGTAAGCTTGTAACACCCTACAAATAAGGATAACAAAAATCCGAAAAAAACGAACTTGCGGTATATAAAATTGCCAAAGCAAGAGCCTCCCAACAATGGGGAAAATACACAAACCTGTTTAAATACAGTCGTAAATAAATGGACAATAAATAACCACCAACTAATCTAATTAATTTCTATAACTAGAAAAGAGATTACAAATAAGGGTGTCATTTATAAACCCAAAGGGGTTCTCCTACCAAAAGTAAGTCCAAAAGCGATATTCCCAAATCTCTCACCCAAACACTACGCCAGCTTAGGACCGATGCCACTAAAACCTGAGATACACATCGACACCAAACAAGTGTTAGGCCAAAAAGCCTAGTGAGTTGAACAAGTAAAAGCATACCAGAAATAGTTACAGTTCTTATCAGAAGTTAACCAATTAATCACGTAGATGTGGAGTCAACGGGAGCGACCCATATCTCCAATCCGGTTCACCCAAAGAGGCAATGCACCTTGAAGCCACTTTCTCTGGCAACCCAAAGGTCCAACATGCACCGGGGACTACCGCCTGCGGAAATTCCCTGACGGCGGAGGTCTAGTTACATAGGAGACTACCGCCTGCGGAAATTCTCCAAATGTCACCCACCTATATTCCTATAGTGAATCACAGACTTGGTTCGTCCACATAATGCATTTAGGAGGTCTCAAGATGTGTTTCAGCCCGTTAGTCATTCGGGTATCAACCAAGAACACAATATTACCATCCTAAGCATGTAAATCCATCATATGACATGAATATCCACATAGCCACGTTGTAGATACTATAACACCAATAGTGTATTCCGAATGGAAATCATCATGTTATACCAAACATATATTCCTTAATCATGTCAAATACCCACTGTGGGCACACATAATATAAATCCCCAAATAATTACACAACATAGAGTAACTCATGGGATGATACTTCATATACATATATCTCACATAATCTCATGGAAATACCATCAAATACTTCAACCCGTAAAGATGACCATTTTGAGCAAATATGCGATAATAACAACAATTAAACAAATATGATGTGTATCCAGTTTTAACAAAAGTTTAGTAAACTCACCTTGCTAGATTTAAGCTAAATCTAGTATTTACCCACTTAGAGCTTTCCTTGAAGAAACTTGGTTCTTCAAACCGAATCTTCCAAAACCTAGATCCACAAGGTTCCAACCATGAATATACATAATCAACCACAAAGAATCGTTTCCCAACCTTCTACATGAATACCTCAACTAATACCGAAACCATAACTTCCATAACCGAAGGGGATAGAAGATTACCTTAACCCAAGCTTGAATTCACCAACCAAAACACTTCTAGTTCACCAAAATGGTTACAAACCTTCAATCTATGAAAGGGAGAACAAAGGGTGGATGAAACCCTAGAAAAACTTGGGGAAGAAGATGAATAGAGAGGGATGAGAAGCTTACCACCACAAAATACTCTAGTATACTTCAATAGACTTCCAATCTTTTGCCATATCCTTGAAAATCTCTAAAAAACGAAACCATAGCAACATGAATCATCCAAATCGGAGCTCTGGATCAAAAGATATGAAGAAATGAAGTTTGGGGCTGAAAATCGGGTTTAAAATCGACTAGAGGGGTTTCGCTACTTATGCCGCGGGTGCAAGTCGCGACTAACTCGCGAAATGTACTGTTTCCCCCGGTTTTCTTCTCGTTCACTATTTTGGCCATAACTTCTTCGTTATAGCTCCGTTTTCGCTCCGGAAAGAACCGTTGGACTCGTAATTGAATCCTTCATCCATCTAGACTATAAAATCAAGGATTCAAGTCCAAAATCAAATATCTTATTTTTCCTTAATATATCGGTTTCGGTATAAACTTGAAATGATACCTTTCGAAAATCGGGGTGTTACAATCCTCCCAACCTTAAAAGAGATTTCGTCCTCGAAATCTGGAACCACCAAATACCCAACATTACACTTGGAAATATTGATTGATTTCCTATCCAAAAGGAATGCCTTCAAGAAACCTCACCTCATATACGAATCCAATTACAACCCGGTCGAGGTCGTTACTGCACTTCTCGTAAATAGCCATCACAATTCAATCTCAAGGTTCGACATAACTCATCGACGACAGAATGAACATCAAGTCCTATCCTGATCATTTTCTTAACCATAAACTCTCGGTTGCCTCCCAACCTTATGCTGCTCATATTACCTCAAGAGTAACTTATGGCCTTATTCTGTCATTTCTACCAAAATACCCCAAAGCAAACATTTCCCTTAGATACCTCTAAATACGACGCATCAAGGTCTCTTCAATAATCGATTTGTACTTAAAATCTACTTCGACATTCTCACCAAATGTCTCCAATAAACATTACCACCAAATAGTTATTGTCCTTTGACGAAATTTCCTAACAAGTAGTTTGGTTTGCACCATTGCAACCTCTAAATTCGATCCTCAAAGTTGACCCAGACACAATGTCTGCAAGGGCTCCCACACTTCCATAGACCCAAGCATTGTGTTTCCACCAGAAATATACCATTATGCTCTACAGATAGTCGATTATCCCAATTCCCCTGGTTACACAACTCCAATACTGCTTTCAATTATTGCTCGAAGAATCAACGAAAGTCTTGACGATTACCGAAACACCAATGATTGATTTTTAATTAACAATATCTAATCCCCTTAAGGTTACCGCTTGTCCCGCAGACACACCCGATCTAACGGAAGTACACTGAAGCACACCAATAGTTATTGTCCTCAAAATCGAGTGTCGACACCTAACCTCGGAATGGCCATTCTGCAACCGTGGGTATACTACCAAATATTTCATTCCCGATTAGCATTGTCGATTCAAAGTTGACACATACTCTTGGAAGTAGTCACCCAAATCCAACATTCTTACTAGTCAACCATAACATCATCACTATTCACGAATACCCAACAATATAGTACACCACCGACACATAGCATGTCGTCGTACCAAATTCCCACAATTCCAAAACCAACCATACCCAAACAACCGAACACGATTTTAATTCGTAGGTTTAACGAAGTATAAAGATCGTTACTTAACTAACTGGGAGAAAGCACATGTCTAACGCCTCAAACTCCGAGGACTCTTTTAATCCTTAATATCGACTTCTAACACGAGGGGGCCTACACCTATAGCCCAATGAGTTCAAGGTTTTTCACACTACTATGCCAATTTGAAATTTATAAAACTCTCAAATACATAAGTTTTATAACAATTAAACGTGCGGTGAAAATACACTATCGTGCATTCGATAGGTTTCGAAATTGATCACCAATGCCATGCATATAAAAATAATTTTCCGTCCTATAACATGTGCAATAAAAGTTTGTACAACTCCCAAAAGAGGATTTCACAATTTCAACTTTAAAATCTTTCACTTTAGCACAAAACGTCGGAAGATAAAATTTCCAACAGGACCTATATACGTCCGATCATTTCCCAAAATTTAGTAAAGACATATGCATGCGATTTGAGCAATTTCAGGAGTAATTTAGTTTAATTCCAAACTGTATAAATAAAATGTTTGCAAAACCCGAGACAACATGCTCCTAATATCGAACTCTTAACGTTTTCTCTCTTTTAGTCACAATGCGACACGAAATAAGATTTCACAACAAAACTTGCATGCGACCGTTTATTTCACAAAACTAGTAGATTGATATGCGTATGCAACTGGTTAAAACATGAAATAATTTATGTCGTTTTCGAGTTCAAAGCCAAATATAAACATGCTCTCATCGTTCTAAAATATTGGTTGAAATACCATAACGGAAATTTCCAATAAAATAAGCATACGTGATATGTGCAACTAAACTGTTCCCACTAAACTCAAAGGGAAATAATACCACTGGATGCCAATAAAATTTCCACCACTGTTTTTAAACCGGACAAATTTTCTCAAGACTCCATTTGGTTAAAACCGAGTCAACGACCCAATAGTTTACATAAATACCCAATGAAAGCCAGTAGAGACATCGAAATACGTTTGACCACAATTATGCAAACACCACGAACCAGAAGGTAATTAACCCAAAATCTCATCGCTGGTTGAGACAAACCATTTTTCAAATGAACTCATACTCTTATGTTTTCAAAATGCCTCATAACACAATAATATTCATTTCTGAAAAGGTTCATAAAATTAAATACACAAAATGACCCTTACGTCAATTGAACTCCAATTATATATGTAAAATCATCAAAGAAACATCTCAACATCATTTATTTACCAAAATACCCAAAGATCCCAAAATGGGTGTCTCAACATGTTCATAAAACTAACATTTCAAAATAACCAAAACTTATCATCGGTTGAAACAAAATGTTTGCTAAATGAACTCTTTCTCTTCATGTTGCCAAAATAACTCATAGTTCAATGATATGCAATTTCCAACGGTTTATAAAATCGTATGCACCAAATGGCAATTATATAAAATGACTTCCATTTATATATTACATCGTAAAAGAAATATATATCAAAATGAATTATTTATCAAAATGCCCAAAAATCACAAAGATGTGTGTTACATAAGCTTATAAAGTTAAATATATCCAAATAACCCAAAACTTATCAGTAGTTAACAATTTAATGTAAAACATAAGCACTTTAAAATAAGTAACTTATAGATAATAGCCCATTTTTTTATAATAAAGACCGACTCATATACATATGAATCCACTGCATTACAGTCTAAACAGTACATGGCTCCAATTGAATGACCAACGCACTCAGGACATGTAATTCTCAATTGATGTGCATTAATCGCCATCATACTTGGTATTTCACCATTGGGCTATTAAACCGGACCGAAGTCCTAAAGACTCATTTATTTTTCGAATATGTCTTTCCAAGTTTAACTGCTAATAAGAATGGAAATCATAAAATGAGACTATATACATACTTTCAAATACTTCACATAAATATGCAAGTAATGCTTCATAAAACATTCCATTTCATGAATGATGCATAAAAACCGATAACCATTCAAAAGTATATTTATTTGACCAAAGATCGTTTTATGCAATAAAACGTTAAAACACATTGATTTGTGACCCTTTATCAAAATGCCCAAAAATCCCAAATGTAGTGTATACAAAGTTTATAAAGGTAAATACTTCAAATAATCAAAGATTACCAACTAACTCAACATTTGATAATTTCATGTAAAACACGTAAACACTTTAAAATGGATTACAAATCAACTTGAACTCAAATCAATGTGTTTTACAAATCAACTTGAACTCACGCTCCTCGATTTCCCTAGTTACCCTATCGTTAACCAGATGCTCAATCATCTTAAGGCAAAACCACGGACTTCATAGGTTCACCTTACAATTTCTCCTCGAATACCTTGATTCAAAAAGTCTATGGTTCTAATCCAACCAATTAATCCGACTCGAAACTATCCACTTAATGCAATCACCATACTTACCGTTACTCCAAGTAACGAATAATAAACTCATCAACCTTTTCTAATAGTTACCCATTCAGAAACTTTCTTATTACCCCAACGGTCGATATACCAAGGCCGTTCATACAAGTACGAAGGTGGATAAAAAGGTGATTAACAGAATTGAACACAAAGGAAACGTACTACCACGTCTACCAAATATAATAACATTAGCAAACCAAGCACAAGAGAACGCACTACTACATTACCAATTGTCACAGTAACGGCACTTCAAGCACCATCACGTATAAATATCCTCATAATAACATTAGCTAGGTGAGATTATGAACATACAATACATAAAGGTTCTCGTTACCATCTGTGACACCTGTCAAATTCTGAATATTGAGGTTAGCACCCTTAGATTAATTTATAAGTTTTGTCACTTTTAAATTTTTATTAAAAGCCTTTAAGATAAAAAAGTTTCCCCGAAAAATTTAGAAGCTGCGTTAAAAACCCGGAACAGTTCCGCATCTGACCGTCACTGTCCAGAAATGCCAAATAAGTGAATAAAAGTCCAAAATCCTTAAATTATAAAAATCAGAATGTTAATTTCTCTTGCATTGCAAAATTTTCAAATTTGTCATTTATTTAGCAAATATTGAGAATCGGGTATTTCGGTTCTCCAATATATCTGATATTTTATAGTTTAAACTAGTAATTCAATTAATGATATTAAATTAAAAAAAAATTATGTTGGTGAGTCATTAGGACACTTGTCCTAATGCTACCATATTTTATTTATTTTTAATAATTAAAAACCAAATTAAAAACTAAAACTACTCTTCATTTTCAAGATCAACTTTTCACCTCCTCTCCCTCTCTTCTCTCTTGTTTTCGGCCGAAAGCCACCACCACCACCACCACACCATTTTTTTTTTCTTCTCTTTGCTAAGAATCAAAATCCAATCAAGAATCCATCTCCAATTTGAAGTTAGAATTCAAGTCTTCATCTCCTTTTGTGAAGGTAATCACTTAACACTCTCATTTTTCAAGTTTATTATCAAAAAGTTTGTGTATTTCATATCTTTTCATGTAAATGTTGTATAATCCAAGTTTTGGAAGTGAAATGGGATACATTAGTATCAATATATTTGCTAATGAACCATTGAATGATCTTCCAATGAAACTAGGGTTTCCAAGTGTATTATTTTGGGATTTTATCAAGAAATGATAATTTTATGAAATGTGGTTTTTGGTCCACAAAATTTTTATAATGTTGGATTGAAATATATGCATTTACATCAATTTTGAGTATAAATAAACTCTTAGGATGAGATTGTTCAATCTCATATGATTAAAGAGTTTCTAAATAGTGTTAAATCATTAATTTAGTGTTTATTTTGTCTTGCATGTGATTGAATTTTTGATGATGAGATGGATTATCTTTGATATATATAATATGAGTTTTTGACTCTTGTTACAATGAAATGTTAGTATAAAAATGTTCTTATGAAGGAATTTCCCAAGTTCCACATGATTAAGAACTTAACAATAGTGTTAATGTCATTTTATTTGGTGTTATGTTCATGCATGCATGTGGATGAGCATTTTGATTTCAATGAATCCATGATGCATAAGTTAGTTTATTATGTAATGAGGAGTGAAGACATGGTTATTATCCAAAAACCATGTCTAATGATCATTATTTGGTGGTATAAAATGGTATTTATTTCATTTTAGAATCTGTCCAGAAAATGGACTTCACTTCTAGCTTGCACAACTCACAAACCACTTGTCCAAATCTGGGGTTTTTGCTTCCAAACTCTAATTTAGAGTGTTAGCTTTCTAAAAAGTCCAAAAACACTGAATTTGGAGTTGATTTGGGCACTTAAATGGATTTTACAAGAAAATGGTGCAATCTGTCCAGTAAAGACAGATTCATACACCTATCTTGTAGAGGCCATAACTCCCTCATTACTCATCCAAAATAAGTGAATATTTTTCCAAATGTTAGGATTTTGAGTTAGGTTTGCATCCATATATGAATCACTATCTAATTCCAAGAATTGATACCTCAAAAGCCTGTTACAAGTGAGGTATGTCACTGATCCGAAAATCAGTGACACTCTATTTTGTAAAAAGTATTTGAAGTATCAAAAGTTATTTAAAAATTATAAAAAAATTCAGATTTACTCTAAACATATTATAGTATCATCACAAAATTTGTGATTAAATAATTCTCTTGGGAAGTTAAGCTTCCGTGTTGAATTTACCGGATAACTTTCTGGACAGCATGTGCTGAATCCAGAAAGGTAATTTTATTAAGCTTAATTTCTGTTTTATTTTGGAACTTTGTATAGTTAAAAATGGATATGGACTAAGAAACTTAATTGATGGCATTTCATGGGACAATTGGACATATTGGTTGGACATCGGAATAGGACATTAATGTGTTTCTTATGGCAACTCTTGTATAGGAAATTTAAGGGCGTGACAAAATTCAATAAGTATTAAAGTAAAGCTTCACCCGTTGCTATCGTCAAGGTGAGTATTCACAGCCCCACTTTTATCGTTTTAATTGATTTTGGGGTGGAAAGCATGTTTAAATTGCGTATTTAAAGATTCATGAGAATTGTTTGAATGTATTGCGAATCGGCAATTTATAAGGCTTTGTTAAAAGCGTTTGGAATTATAAGCTATATGATAAGTATGCAATTGATGTGTTGAGTTTTTAATGTTAAGACCCCGTAACACTACTATTAACTCGAAGAAAATCGGGCCTTTAGTATTAGTGGATAGCGCTATTTGGTGTGACAAGCCCACCTTAATGCTGACGAGCAGGGGTGCACTATACTAGAGATGATGACTAAACATGTGGCATGAACCACCGCTGAGTTAGTTCATCGGGGGCGTTGAAATTGGTCAGGGACGGCTTAGTAGTGGCTCAACGTAATATTGTCTTTGCATACACTTATCATAAAGGAATTTAATTGTGGTACTCATGAATCAAAGAATTGAAGTTGGTTTATACGTATGTTTTACAAATGACAACTTGCATATAAAAATGATTTGTGCATATTTAAAACCTGTGAACTCACCAACTCTTTGTAGTTGACCTTGGTTTTTATTCATGCTTTTCAGGAATCGAGAAGGTAATTCCATGATGTATTAGCAGTGCACCTCATATTTTGAAGCAAGACTATTTTTACTTTATGCGTATCGTTAGATTTTAAAGTTTGGGAATTGTAAACAATGACGATACTATGCTCTTAAAAATGTAATGTATTTTGAAAGTTAAGTAAATATTGGTATGTTATAATCTTGTGCTATGACATCGGAGCTGTTATGCCTCGTGTTTCCGCTTTAGTGGGGTGTGACAGATTTGGTATCAGAGTCATAGGTTATAGGGAATACCGGTTTTATTTTAAAACCACACACTATAACCTTTTACAAATAAAGTTTTCAAATTAAGGTGCGCTGTAGTATAACTAAGATGTGTTTCACATTATCATATTTTAACTTAAACAAAGCTTGATCAACTTTGTTTAATTTAAGTGTGTATAAAGGGGACATGGATTGGCTATATTAGGAATTACTTAAAATTGAAACTTTTTGATACAAAAAAATGAAAAGCATGATTGTTATGTGAGTTTGCATAGTACTTTTGATTTTTATAGCATGATTGACAATTAAACTTTATTAATTATCGCAGTCATTATGTCACGATCACCATCTCATCAAGATCAGTCGCCTGACGAATCAGGTTACCTCACCTACATCCCTAGAAGAAATTCTCCGACAAGTGACGATTATGACCCATCTGAGCACGATTATTCAGATTCTGAGCGATCACCGGAGAGATCGGTCACACCTACTTTGGAGCCGACTTCACCCGCCACTTTCGAGCGAGAGAGTACACCTGTCCCACGTAGGGACGAGGCGGGGCCTTCTCAACCTAGGGGTCGGAGGGTATCGCCACCACCATGCGTTGGAATACCAGTGTCTCAACCAGCCGGTATGACAGCGTTAGAAAACTACTGGGTTTCGGGTATGGCCCGAGAAGTGGAGAGAGTTAGAATGGAGATAGATCATCATGAGCATTCCATCGATGCACTCATGATTATAATGAATTCAAGTGATCAGATTTTAAATGGGCTTATATCAATGGTAAGTGCGGGTGATCAAACTATGAGTGGGATTATGAGGGAACTAGTGGAAACTAGGGCGATGGTAGCATGGTTGCACACTTGTTATCTGTGGTGATGGGACTTTTGGTGATTGTGATAGCATGGGTGATGTTGTCATTTTTCGGGCATTAGTAGTGTGGTTTATTGATGAATATTTGGATGACTAACTTTCTTTTTGGAATTATGTAACTCGTCGTACTAATACATTATTAAATAGCATGGCTATTACTTTTGGATGAATGTTGAATGTTTGACATGGTATTGTTTTGATAATGGATATGTCTATGATATATTGTTTATGTATGTTTATAAATTGTGAATTTCAATTCCATGAGGTTGATTTATGATATATTGGATGTATGAATAAACAAATACAATTTATATTGTATTAAGATTATAGGATAGAAATAAGGGAAATAAGAATATGGAATTAAATATTGACGTGGCTTTAAAATAAATTGTGCAATAGAATTATGCCGCCAAGAAGAGAAGACCCTGAGATTGCACGACTCGTATCCGAGCAAATCTTAGCTACACTTCCTAACATAGTCAGTCAGATAGCAGCAGGTTTAAATGCTAACCAACCTAATCAACCAGGAGTCGGTGCAAATATAGAAAAAGAATGTATATATAAGACTTTTAGGTCTTGTAATCCAAAAGAATTTCACGGTACCGAAGGAGCGGTTGGGTTACTATCTTGGATTGAAGGAATGGAATCCGTTCTTCACATAAGTAAATGCTCAGAAGCAAACAAAGTAGAATTCGCAGCTTGCTTACTACAAGGGAGAGCACTGACGTGGTGGAACACTCAAGTGCAGACTCGAGGAAGAGAAGCAGCTAACAAACTCACTTGGGATGAGTTTAAAGAAATGCTTAAGGAAGAATATTGTTCAAGAAGCGAAATGCAGAAATTACAAGCAGAGTTATGGGAGCATGAAATGAAGGGAAACGACATTGATGCGTACACGACACGATTTCATGAGCTGGCGAAGATGGTGCCACATCTGGTTACGCTAGAAGAGAATCGGGTAGACAGGTATGTCTGGGGTTTAGCTCCAGAAATCCGAGGGGATGTGACCTCGGGTAATCCAAAAACCATTCAGGAGGCGGTAAATCTGGCAACCAAGCTCACCAATAATGCCAATCGATCGGGACTTTTCATTCACGATAAAGTCAAAGGAAAAAGGAAGGTCGAGGAAACTTCAAGGAGACCGTTTGACAGAAGAAGAGGGAAGGAATAGAGAACAGTGGGTAATTATGGAATTCAGACTCAAGCAGCCGATAAAGGAAAGGAAGTATATCCGAGATGCGGCAAGTGCAACAATCGTCATTTCGGAAATTGTGTTATTTGTCTCAAATGTAACAAAGGAGGTCATTATGCGAAAGATTGTAAGAATGGGGGAAAACGAGCTTGTTTTGAATGTGGGAGTCAGGATCACTTCAGAAATGCCTGTCCAAAATTTGTCAGAAGGATGGACGCAAATCAGACTCGACCGGTAAATCAGAGGAATCAAAAAGGTCAAGCACGAGGCCGAGTATTTGAAATTGGAGCGGAAGAAGCGAGACAAGATCCGGATGTGATCACAGGTACATTTCTCTTAAATAATCATCGTGCATCTGTATTATTTGATTCCGGAGCAGATAGAAGCTTTGTGTCATTAAGTTTTAGATCAAAAATTAATCAAATGCCCCAAAAGCTAAAAGAAACTTATGTCATTGAGTTCGCTAACGGACAAGAGATTAGGGTTGAAGATGTATTTTCGAATTGTACCCTAAGTCTAGCTGAAAAGGAGTTTAAGATAGATCTAATTCCAATAAAGTTAGGAAGCTTTGACATAGTTGTGGGCATGGATTGGTTGTCTAATAACCAAGAGGAAATATGTTGCTCCGAAAAGACTCTTCGAATTCCGTTATCTAAAGGAGAAGTACTTATAGTACATGGAGAAAAATCCAAAAGGAAGTTAAGAATAGTGTCCTGCATGAAGATGCAGAAGTATTTAAGGAAGGAATATATTGCGTTTTTAGCTCATGTAGTCAATAAAGAGACCAACGAGAAGTGCTTACAAGATATTCCTGTGGTCCGAGACTTTCCCGAAGTATTTCCTGAAGATCTACCTGGGTTACCTCCACCGAGACAAGTCGAATTCCGCATTGATTTAATTCCGGGAGTTGCACCAGTGGCCAAGTCACCATACCGTTTGGCGCCATCCGAAATGCAAGAACTGTCTGAACAACTCCAAGAGCTGCTTAACAAAGGATTTATCAGACCCAGTTCTTCGCCATGGGGAGCTCCAATCCTTTTTGTTAAGAAGAAAGATGGAACATTCCGAATGTGTATCGATTACAGAGAACTCAATAAGCTAACCCTTCAGAATCGATACCCACTTCCTCGAATTGATGATCTGTTTGATCAACTGCAAGGCGCAACGTACTTCTCAAAGATTGACTTGCGATCTGGATATCATCAAATGAGAGTTCGTGAAGAGGATATTGATAAGACGACATTTAGAACTCGTTATGGACATTATGAGTTTCTAGTTATGCCCTTTGGATTGACGAATGCACCGGCAGTTTTCATGGATTTAATGAATAGGGTCTGTCGGCCGTATTTAGACAAGTTCGTGATTGTATTCATAGACGACATTTTGATTTATTCGCGAAGTAAGGAAGATCATAAGAAACATTTGAAGTTGATCTTAGAACTTCTCAAAGATCAGAAGTTATATGCTAAGTTTTCCAAATGTGAATTTTGGCTTCGAGAGGTACACTTTCTGGGTCATGTGGTTAATGAAAAAGGAATTCATGTTGACCCGGCAAAAGTTGAAGCCATTAAGAAATGGGAAACTCCAAGGACACCAACAGAAATTCGTCAATTTCTTGGTCTGGCAGGTTACTACCGAAGATTCATAGCGAATTTTTCAAAAATCGCTCAACCGCTGACAACACTGACTCAGAAAGATAAGAAATTTGTCTGGGAAGAAAAACAGGAGGAAGCATTTCAAATACTTAAGCGCAAGTTATGTGACGCATCAATTCTTACGTTACCGGAAGGTACGGATGACTTTGTGGTGTATTGTGACGCATCACATCAAGGCTTGGGATGTGTATTAATGCAAAGGAATAAGGTTATAGCATATGCGTCAAGACAACTCAAAGTTCATGAAAAGAACTACACCACTCATAACTTGGAATTGGGAGCAGTAGTTTTTGCATTAAAAATGTGGAGGCATTACCTTTATGGTACTAAATGTACCATCTATACTGATCACAAAAGTCTTCAGCATATTTTTGATCAGAAAATGTTGAACATGAGACAGCGGAGATGGGTTGAGCTGCTTAATGATTATGAATGCGAAATAAAGTATCATCCCGGTAAAGCTAATGTGGTAGCTGATGCATTAAGCAGGAAAGAAAGAGTAAGACCAACAAGGACACGAGCTTTGGGAATGTTGGTCCAATCAAGCTTTAAGACACAAGTTCGTGAAGCTCAAGAGAAAGCATTGAAAACAGAAAATCTTTGTTGTGAAGCCTTGCATAACTTGGAAAAAGAGTTTGAATCACAATCAGATGGAGTACGATATTTCAAGAATAAAGTTTGGGTACCAAAGGTCGATGATCTGCGATCAATTATTTTGGAAGAAGCTCACCGATCAAGGTATTCGGTTCACCCAGGAGCCGATAAAATGTACAAAGGGTTGAAGGAATATTATTGGTGGCCGGGAATGAAGAAGGACATTGCTGAATTTGTGAGTAAATGTTTGACTTGTGCTAAATTCAAAGCAGAGCATCAAAAGCCTTCTGGACTTCTTCAACAACCTGAGATACCACAATGGAAATGGGATCAGGTATCTATGGATTTTATCACCAAACTACCCAGGACTGGAAAAGGGAACGACGCAATTTGGGTCATTGTGGACCGACTTACGAAATCTGCACATTTTCTCCCTATAAGAGAGGACTTCAAAATAGAAAGATTGGCACAGTTGTACATAGACGAAGTTGTCTCTCGGCATGGAGTACCCCTATCTATCATTTCTGATAGAGATAGTCGTTTTACTTCCCAATTTTGGCAAGCATTTCAGAAAGCGCTGGGTACCAGGTTGGATCTGAGTACTGCATATCATCCACAGACAGACGGACAAACGGAAAGGACCATTCAAACTTTGGATGATATGCTACGCGCGTGTGCTATAGATTTTGGAGGAAGCTGGGATAAGCATCTGCCGTTAGTTGAATTCTCATACAATAACAGCTATCACACCAGCATTCAATGTGCGCCATACGAAGCTCTCTATGGACGTAAGTGTAGATCTCCACTTAGTTGGGTGGAAATTGGTGATAGTCAACTGATTGGTCCTGACATTATACAAGAAACCACCGATAAAATATCAACCATCAAGGACAGACTCAAAGTTGCAAGAGATCGTCAGAAAAGTTACGCTGATAATCGCAGACGACCTTTAGAATTTCAAAAAGGTGATAAAGTTCTTCTGAAAGTATCACCATGGAAGGGAATGATCAGATTTGGGAAAAGAGGTAAGCTAAGTCCAAGATATATTGGCCCGTTTGAGATACTGGAAAGAATTGGACCAGTAGCCTATAAGCTGAGTCTACCTCAAGAGTTAAGTGCTATTCATGACACTTTTCATGTGACAAATTTAAAGAAATGTCTGATAGACAAATCAATGATTGTGTCCCCAGATGAAGTAAAAGTTGATGGGCGCCTATGTTTTAGAGAGGAACCTATCGAGATTCTTGATCGCGAAACTAAACGTCTTAGGCGCAGCAAAATTCCAATTTTAAAGGTCCGTTGGAATTCACGTCATGGACCTGAATATACTTGGGAAAGAGAAGATTACATGAAACGCAAGTATCCTAAGTTGTTTAATGAAAAGCCTGTCCAGAAATATCAGTCATAAATTTCGGGACGAATTTTTTTTGAAGGAGGGGAGACTGTGACACCTGTCAAATTCTGAATATTGAGGTTAGCACCCTTAGATTAATTTATAAGTTTTGTCACTTTTAAATTTTTATTAAAAGCCTTTAAGATAAAAAAGTTTCCCCGAAAAATTTAGAAGCTGCGTTAAAAACCCGGAACAGTTCCGCATCTGACCGTCACTGTCCAGAAATGCCAAATAAGTGAATAAAAGTCCAAAATCCTTAAATTATAAAAATCAGAATGTTAATTTCTCTTGCATTGCAAAATTTTCAAATTTGTCATTTATTTAGCAAATATTGAGAATCGGGTATTTCGGTTCTCCAATATATCTGATATTTTATAGTTTAAACTAGTAATTCAATTAATGATATTAAATTAAAAAAAAATTATGTTGGTGAGTCATTAGGACACTTGTCCTAATGCTACCATATTTTATTTATTTTTAATAATTAAAAACCAAATTAAAAACTAAAACTACTCTTCATTTTCAAGATCAACTTTTCACCTCCTCTCCCTCTCTTCTCTCTTGTTTTCGGCCGAAAGCCACCACCACCACCACCACACCATTTTTTTTTTCTTCTCTTTGCTAAGAATCAAAATCCAATCAAGAATCCATCTCCAATTTGAAGTTAGAATTCAAGTCTTCATCTCCTTTTGTGAAGGTAATCACTTAACACTCTCATTTTTCAAGTTTATTATCAAAAAGTTTGTGTATTTCATATCTTTTCATGTAAATGTTGTATAATCCAAGTTTTGGAAGTGAAATGGGATACATTAGTATCAATATATTTGCTAATGAACCATTGAATGATCTTCCAATGAAACTAGGGTTTCCAAGTGTATTATTTTGGGATTTTATCAAGAAATGATAATTTTATGAAATGTGGTTTTTGGTCCACAAAATTTTTATAATGTTGGATTGAAATATATGCATTTACATCAATTTTGAGTATAAATAAACTCTTAGGATGAGATTGTTCAATCTCATATGATTAAAGAGTTTCTAAATAGTGTTAAATCATTAATTTAGTGTTTATTTTGTCTTGCATGTGATTGAATTTTTGATGATGAGATGGATTATCTTTGATATATATAATATGAGTTTTTGACTCTTGTTACAATGAAATGTTAGTATAAAAATGTTCTTATGAAGGAATTTCCCAAGTTCCACATGATTAAGAACTTAACAATAGTGTTAATGTCATTTTATTTGGTGTTATGTTCATGCATGCATGTGGATGAGCATTTTGATTTCAATGAATCCATGATGCATAAGTTAGTTTATTATGTAATGAGGAGTGAAGACATGGTTATTATCCAAAAACCATGTCTAATGATCATTATTTGGTGGTATAAAATGGTATTTATTTCATTTTAGAATCTGTCCAGAAAATGGACTTCACTTCTAGCTTGCACAACTCACAAACCACTTGTCCAAATCTGGGGTTTTTGCTTCCAAACTCTAATTTAGAGTGTTAGCTTTCTAAAAAGTCCAAAAACACTGAATTTGGAGTTGATTTGGGCACTTAAATGGATTTTACAAGAAAATGGTGCAATCTGTCCAGTAAAGACAGATTCATACACCTATCTTGTAGAGGCCATAACTCCCTCATTACTCATCCAAAATAAGTGAATATTTTTCCAAATGTTAGGATTTTGAGTTAGGTTTGCATCCATATATGAATCACTATCTAATTCCAAGAATTGATACCTCAAAAGCCTGTTACAAGTGAGGTATGTCACTGATCCGAAAATCAGTGACACTCTATTTTGTAAAAAGTATTTGAAGTATCAAAAGTTATTTAAAAATTATAAAAAAATTCAGATTTACTCTAAACATATTATAGTATCATCACAAAATTTGTGATTAAATAATTCTCTTGGGAAGTTAAGCTTCCGTGTTGAATTTACCGGATAACTTTCTGGACAGCATGTGCTGAATCCAGAAAGGTAATTTTATTAAGCTTAATTTCTGTTTTATTTTGGAACTTTGTATAGTTAAAAATGGATATGGACTAAGAAACTTAATTGATGGCATTTCATGGGACAATTGGACATATTGGTTGGACATCGGAATAGGACATTAATGTGTTTCTTATGGCAACTCTTGTATAGGAAATTTAAGGGCGTGACAAAATTCAATAAGTATTAAAGTAAAGCTTCACCCGTTGCTATCGTCAAGGTGAGTATTCACAGCCCCACTTTTATCGTTTTAATTGATTTTGGGGTGGAAAGCATGTTTAAATTGCGTATTTAAAGATTCATGAGAATTGTTTGAATGTATTGCGAATCGGCAATTTATAAGGCTTTGTTAAAAGCGTTTGGAATTATAAGCTATATGATAAGTATGCAATTGATGTGTTGAGTTTTTAATGTTAAGACCCCGTAACACTACTATTAACTCGAAGAAAATCGGGCCTTTAGTATTAGTGGATAGCGCTATTTGGTGTGACAAGCCCACCTTAATGCTGACGAGCAGGGGTGCACTATACTAGAGATGATGACTAAACATGTGGCATGAACCACCGCTGAGTTAGTTCATCGGGGGCGTTGAAATTGGTCAGGGACGGCTTAGTAGTGGCTCAACGTAATATTGTCTTTGCATACACTTATCATAAAGGAATTTAATTGTGGTACTCATGAATCAAAGAATTGAAGTTGGTTTATACGTATGTTTTACAAATGACAACTTGCATATAAAAATGATTTGTGCATATTTAAAACATGTGAACTCACCAACTCTTTGTAGTTGACCTTGGTTTTTATTCATGCTTTTCAGGAATCGAGAAGGTAATTCCATGATGTATTAGCAGTGCACCTCATATTTTGAAGCAAGACTATTTTTACTTTATGTGTATCGTTAGATTTTAAAGTTTGGGAATTGTAAACAATGACGATACTATGCTCTTAAAAATGTAATGTATTTTGAAAGTTAAGTAAATATTGGTATGTTATAATCTTGTGCTATGACATCGGAGCTGTTATGCCTCGTGTTTCCGCTTTAGTAGGGTGTGACACCATCGCCACAACGCTTGATAGCCATAGTTTCCATCGACTCTAAGACTAACCCATCTTAGAAATTTTCTACCCATCTCACAATCATTGCTTAACATACTCAGTCTAAGTCTAGACATCTTTACCTTCATGCCTAGTTCACTTAAACTAGAGCTCTGATACCAACTTGTAACACCTTAAAAATAGGGATAACAAAAATCCAAAAAAAACGGACATGCGGTATATAAAATTGCCAAAGCAAGAGCCTCCCAACAATGGGGAAAATACACAAACCTGTTTAAATACAGTCATAAATAAACGGACAATAAATAACCACCTACTAATCTAATTTCTATAACTAGAAAAGAGATTACAAATAAGGGTGTCATTTATAAACCCAAAGGGGGTCTCCTACCAAAAGTAAGTCCAAAAGCGATATTCCCAAATCTCTCACCCAAGCACTACGACAGCTTAGGACCGATGCCGCTAAAACCTGAGATACACATCGACACCAAACAAGTGTTAGGCCAAAAAGCCTAGTGAGTTGAACAAGTAAAAGCATACCAGAAATAGTTACAGTTCTTATCAGAAGTTAACCAATTAATCACGTAGATGTGGAGTTAACGGGAGCGACCCATATCTCCAATCCGGTTCACCCAAAGAGGCAATGCACCTTGAAGCCACTTTCTCTGGCAACCCAAAGGTCCGACACGCACCGGGGACTACCGCCTGTGAAAATTCCCCGACAGCGGAGGTCTAGGTACATAGGAGACTACCGCCTGCGGAAATTCTCCAAATGTCACCCACCTATATTCCTATAGTGAATCACAGACTTGATTCGTCCACATAATGCATTTAGGAGGTCTCAAGATGTGTTTCAGCCCGTTAGTCATTCGGTATCAACCAAGAATACAATATTACCATCCTAAGCATGTAAATCCATCATATGACATGAATATCCACATAGCCACGTTGTAGATACTATAACACCAATAGTGTATTCCGAATGGAAATCATCATGTTATACCAAACATATATTCCTTAATCATGTCAAATACCCACTGTGGGCACACATAATATAAATCCCCAAATAATTACACAACATAGAGTAACTCATGGGATGATACTTCATATACATATATCTTACATAATCTCATGGAAATACCATCAAATACTTAAACCCGTAAAGATGACCATTTTGAGCAAATATGCGATAATAACAACAATTAAACAAATATGACGTGCATCCAGTTTTAACAAAAGTTTAGTAAACTCACCTTGCTAGATTTAAGCTAAATCTAGTATTTACCCACTTAGAGCTTTCCTTGAAGAAACTTGGTTCTTCAAACCAAATCTTCCAAAACCTAGATCCACAAGGTTCCAACCATGAATATACATAATCAACCACAAAGAATCGTTTCCCAACCTTCTACATGAATACCTCAACTAATACCGAAACCCTAACTTCCATAACCGAAGGGGATAGAAGATTACCTTAACCCAAGCTTGAATTCACCAACCAAAACACTTCTAGTTCACCAAAATGGTTACAAACCTTCAATCTATGAAAGGGAGAACAAAGGGTGGATGAAACCCTAGAAAAACTTGGGGAAGAAGATGAATAGGGAGGGATGAGAAGCTTACCACCACAAAATACTCTAGTATACTTCAATAGACTTCCAATCTCTTGCCATATCCTTGAAAAGCTCTCAAAAACGAAACCATAGCAACTTGAATCACCCAAATCGGAGCTCTCGATCAAAAGATATGAAGAAATGAAGTTTGGGGCTGAAAATCGGGTTTTAAGATCGACCAGGGGGTTTCGCGACTTATGGCGCGGGTGCAAGTCGCGACTAACTCGCGAAATGCACTGTTTCCCCCGGTTTTCTTCTCGTTCACTGTTTTGGCCATAACTTCTTCGTTATAGCTCCGTTTTCGCTCCGAAAAGAACCGTTGGACTTGTAATTGAATCCTTCATCCATCTAGACTATAAAATCAAGGATTCAAGTCCAAAATAAAATATCTTATTTTTCCTTAATATATCGGTTTCGGTATAAACTTGAAATGATACCTTTCGAAAATCGGGGTGTTACAGCTAAAATGTAACATGGGTGATTGGGGTATAAATAGGAAAGTGTTTGTAGTTTGTTTGTAATTTTTACATTCAAAATGTAGTCTCATGGTGTACTAAGTGTTTCTAGAGAGAGAAACTCTTTCTCTCTCTAGGTTGTGAATAATACAACATTTCCTATCTCAATCTATCTCATGTTAATCTTTCTTTCATTGAGTTAATAGTGAATTCATGGACTAACACAATGCTTCACCCTCCATTGCTCGGAACCCTTCATAAGCGTTAATACTCTGATTCAACTTAGCTTTGATTGATTGGTCAGTTCCTTGGAATTGTCACTCAAGCTCATCCCACATAGCCTTTGCTGAGTCACGACTGTCTAAACGGTTGTAGATGTCGTTGGGGATAGCCATAGTCAAATAAATGAGAGCTTCTTCATCAATCTTTACTTGTGCCTTCTCCCTTTCACTATAACACTGGTAAGGCTTTGGCACATATTTGACCAAAATCTCAGGAGAAGTTTCCGTAGATGGCTGACCAGGGATTGTAACAACAAGGCAAACTGGTCCTTCAATGATTGACTTCATATAATCCATGTTCTTGTGATTTAAGAACTGAGTCATCTGGCGTTTCCATTGAGGGTATTCACCAATTGACAGCACTGGCGGTTTGGACTGAGATCCCATGGAAAGCAAATCTTTAGACATCTTGGAATCTGAAGAATAAGAACTTGGAATGATCGTTAGTTTGAAAAATCAACAATCAACAACTCAAAGAAATTTCCAGAAAAAATTTCCAAAAATTTTCTAAGTTAGAAATCCTCACACCACTGAGAACCTTAACAATTCGCACACCACAATACTCCAAAATCCGCACACTACAAGAAAATCTTTTCGCACACCACACGAAATTTGCACGTCTTTATATGTGAGTTCTTCCTTTTCGCACGCTTATGTATGCGAATTGCAGCTTCTCGCATGATTTGAGATTAGAATTTTTGACTTATGTGAATTCCATACTAAGCCAAAATTTCGATCTCAAACTTTTCGTAAGGATACGAATTCTGTACTTAGAAAAAAATTCAGCTTCCTTATGCGAATTTCTCAGAATTTGTATGATATGAGATGCGAATTCTCAGAATTTGTATGCTTCACGGTGCGAAAACCTCACTTCTCGTATCCTTCGTGATGCGAATTTTGTACTTAGAAAAACAAAATCCAACTTTTCGTACGGTGCTTAATGCGAATTCCTTCTTTTCGCACGTAGGCTGATGCGAATTTCTAACTTCTCGTACACAAAGCTTTCCGAAATCCACACTTAGACTTTTCCAAAAATCAATGTCATGCGAATTCCTGCCATTTCTATGCGGATTGTGTAGATCTTGCGAGTTCTTCGTGCAAGTTCTTCAATTTTCGGCTAAAAATTGCTTCAATCGATCCAAACCCCAATCAACTTTTCGAAATTGATTCTGTAAATTCACCAATTCGACCACGAACAGTACTAGAATCAATTACAATCAAGGAATTTCAAGCAAATTGACTCAAGAATACATTTCGATTGAGATATAGTGCGTAGAACTCAAACATTCGAAAATAAATCACAAAAACTTCAAATTGAGTCGAAAATACAGTGCAATTGTGTCAAAAATCTATACAAATAACATCTATAACATCAATCGATCACTAAACAATCGATATATTGAACAATTACACCACAAATTTTCAAAATCGATCAAAAATCAGAATACAGAGTGCGAGTTCTTCATTTTGTTGATTTTCTTCGAATTAGGCTCTGATACCAATTGAAAGTCCAATCCAAGTTCTAATAAAATGCACATTGATCAAGTAGAAATCATATTTGATTAATGGAACAACAATTACAATGATTTCTTGGTGTCGAATATCTCACAGTGCTATATACCTATTTGTTGCTTTCTCTCTCTAAAATTCGTATGTGTATGTGTGTGTTCTTTCTTGTTGAACTCTGACAAATACATTGACATTTCTATTTATACTTGGTCAAAATGACCTCTCAGACTAACTAAACTAAAGTTAAAATCAATCACATTGACTTACAACATTTACAAGTAAACACTTATACTATTACAACATTTACACTTTGACCCCTCATTTAATCTTGAATACAATTTTGACTTAACAATCTTGTAATATAGTATGTGACTTTTTAATTTAACAAGCAAGTGCAATTCCAATTTTTCAGTAGGTTATACTAAGGTGGTGTTTGTTTTTTAAGAGGTTTGAAGTCCGAAGTCTTATTTCACTTCTGATTAATAAGAGGTGGTGCTAAAGTCTGAAATCTGAATCAATAAGACAATTTGTTTTTGTAACGCCTGGAGACGTCTTGAGAGAAAGGAGATCTTATGAAATGAGGCGGCGATAAGAGATTTTAAGAAGTTAGGTCACCACTTCTTATTTCAGATGTATTTAAGAATTAAGATGTTCTGAAAATTGGAAAAAAAAGAAAAACAAACAGTCTGAATGTAAAAAGGTCTGATCGATTCAGACTTAAGACTCATTAAGAGGTTTTGTTAAGAAAACAAACAACCCCTAAGTTTTTGTTTGTAAAAGTAATAATTATAAAACTTATTAATTAATTACTCCCGTTGTCCCAAAATAAGTGTTCACATTTTTACTTTAGCTCGTTTATAAATTAGTGTCCACTTTCAAAAGTAAGTGCCTAATGTCTAATTCTACTCTTACTAATCCCGCTTAATCTTCAAATACATTTGTACTTTTCTTGCATATGTATTCTACACCAAATAACTTTATCGGTCTTCTCAATAGCCCACCATTTCTAGGTAACCTCAATGAAACAAATCCTTTATTTGATTTAAAGTTATCACAATACCAATCTAATGACTCTACTTGTGTTTCACCATCGTATGCAAATTACGAAGAGACACCATTGGATGAAAATAATGAAGATACTCCTATTGCTCGTGGCAGTAAGGAAGTACAAAGAGCGGATAATTTTGACACTGAGGAAGACAAACTTCTTGTTTCGGCATGGTTGAATAACAATTTAGATGCAATAAAAGGAAATGAACAAAAGAAGTTCCAATTTTGGAAAATGATTAGTCAGTACTACACTGAAAACAAGACTTAAGACAAATATCGAAGTGAGAAATTATTAGTAAGCCGTTGGGTGAAAATTAGTGCCACTGTAAGTAGGTTTTGTGGAATCTACTCTCAAATTGAACATCCACGAAAAAGTGGTCATACAGAACAAGATAAGGTAAACTACCTTGATACCATACTCCCATTATAATTTAACAAGCTAATTGAGACTATTTTTATATTTTATTTTCATATGATAGGTAGTGGAGGCAAAAGAAGTTTTCAGGAAAGAAGAAGGTCACCCATTTCAACTAGACAATTGCTGGAATATATTAAGGTTTCAGCATAAATGGATAAATGAACATAAAAGGATTGAAGATAAGAGAAGGTCAAGAGTTTATTCTAGCAACGTTTCGAAGTCGATCAATTTGGATGGCAACAACACAGAAGCTCCTGAGCCTGCAAGCTTGAAGAGACCAGTCGGAAGAAAGGCTGCAAAGGAAGTGAACAAGAAAGTAAAAACCATAAAAGAAGTCGGTGAAAATAACGATGAATCATCAAAGGTACCTATTGAGTTAGAAGAATTGAGGGCAAGGAGATTAGAAAACAAACGTATAAGGGTTGAGCAATTCTAGTTACTCCTTGCGACCGAGCAAAAACATGTTGAGCTTAAAGAGAAAAAGCTTGAACTACAAGCTAGAAGTGAGGAGAAGCAAGTTGCCCCTAGAGAAAAAGAAATTGAAGTTCAAGATCGAAGTGAGGAAGATAGAATTATGGTCGTGGATACTAGTGGCATGTCTCCAATTCAAGTTGAATACTTTGAGAGATGCCTAAAGAAAATATTCGCAAAGCAAACTAGGTGATTTGAAAACATCTGATCATGGATAGGTGTTATGATATGTTTTATTGACCAAGTCTAAGGTATGGTTTTTGTACTTTTTGCACAGCATAAAGAACAATCAAGCTCCTGATGTGTTCTTAGATCTTATAAAGCTATTGTATGTGTTTTAGATCTTTGGCTATTTTTAGCAGGTCGTATTTATAGTAGGTCGCATTTCCAGCAGTGCTACTTCCTGCAGGTCGTATTTCCAGCAGGTCCTACTTACAGTAGGTTGTTGTTTCATCCTATTTTGGAATTACACAGTACATATAATGTAAATTTGTTGTTAAATTGATAGTCTTTGTACATTAGAAACAAGTTTGGACTATTAATTATGATCGATAATGAAGGAAAAACATACTTGTTTATTAATAATAATATCATTATCCTTTTTCAATGAGTTGAGATACATCATAACTTAAAGCATATCACTATTGCAACCATGTATATTCCATAAGTGCTCAACTAGATCTTCTTGAATAATCACAAGGGTTGTGGCGTACTGGTTAAGGCCCTGAGGGATGTAGTGGAATATCCCATCTGCCCAGGGTTCGAATCCAGGCGTACACAACAATTGTGGCCACTGAGGTTTAATCAGGGATGATGTCTTATAGTCATAATTTGCCAAAGGATTAGTCTAGGCATAGCCTAGGACACCCTTCCAAAAATAAACTAGATCTTCTTGAAGTTGAGAATGCATTTTCGTATCGTGCATCCGATGTCGGTTTTCAATGAACTCCATTACTGTTGGTGTGCGCTCAAAAGAAGCCGATACCGTTGGAATTTCATCAACTCTATCATAAGAGTTATGTGTATCATGCATTCTTCTTAGATGAACAAGTTCATGTTTACCACACTCGTCTTCAATAATCATGTTATGCATGCAGTCATGATATTATGTAGGGTGTCCTTCTCCCAAAATCTTGTTGGGCCACTAACAATTGAAAAATGCGCTTGAAGCACTCCGAATGCACGTTCAACATCTTTCCTTGCCCCATATTGCTCTTTAGCAAAATGTTTTTGTTTATTTTCTTGTGGAGTTGGAATGGTCTTCACTAATGTTGCCCATAAAGGATGAATGCCATCAGCAAGATAATATCCTAGAGTATATGATCTACCATTGACTTTGTAGCTAATAGGAGGAGCACGACCTTTAACAATATCGTTGAACACAAAAGAGCACTCCAACATATTAATGTCATTAAGAGACCCGTGTAGCCCAAAAAAATCATGCCATATCCAAAGATCATATGAAGCTACGATTTCTAAAATAATGGTTGGTGTAAGACCCTGAATTATGGAAAATAACAACTTAATTAAAATTTTCTAAATACATCAATAACTGGATCATCTACAACCACAATTTAGATTCAACCTCAATACACGTACACACTCTTATACATACAGACTAAAAGGACGGGTGCTACTAATACCCAATAACAATCGCTATCTACAACTTGCGGAAGACTTCACCAATTACTTACTTTTGCACAAAGCTAAGGCTCAACTCTACATAGAAATGCTAGAATCCGAACCCCCAACTGGAACCTGATGCACATGCCGACAAATAAAAAGGGTTAGGCTTAACGCCTAGTGAGCTCAAGAGTTTTCAATATATATAAATAAATCGTTTAAAATGTAAGAATGCAATTAAAGTCATAATCTTTCAAAATGATATGCTTTGCTTATGAAACGACTCATTTACCAATAAACATGCATTTTAAACGAAAGAGACACCACGTTGATCGCTAACCAAACAAAGATGTTTTACAGAAAGATCCCAATATAAAACGTCTTTCGTAAACTTATATTTAACCCAAAACTCACGCAACCATAAGATGAAAGGAAACCAAATACCGAAAATGTAGGAATGACGCAATCCATTCAAGCCTTAATATACGTGGGGGAAACCTAATATTAAAGCCATCATTTATCGTCGACCACATAAAAACCCAATTTGATAAAATACGACATTACCATATAAAATACCATGAATCAACGATGAAGAGACCCGTATACACTGAGAATAGAGTAACACGCAAGTAGGCCGTTCACGCGACTTCCTTGTATGTCATCTAAACGTTTCCATCTTGGGTGGCGAGAACACGTGAATGGGGCCACCCGCGATGTTATTGGATTTCACCAACGTGCCCCGGTTCTAGTTCCCATGCCATAACAGACATCACAATCCTCGAACCTGTTCCTGCCCCTTGCCATACTTCGTCGAGTTCCGCCCCGCGGTCTTACGAGCAACCGGGTGCCTAATCCAATCTAGACGAGTTCCAACTCTGCGGCTCAAACCACATATTCCTACTCGCTAGCAAACCCGAGCGGTCACTAAAAGTAACCCAAAACCTCAGGTCTTACATAACCGACAGACTTACGTGCCTATGGATCCATTACGACACTATCTATCATTACATGACTCCAAAAGAATGACCAAAGCACCCAAAGCATGTAACTCACCAATGACACGAAATAATCGTCAACACTTAAAACCCACGACGGTTATAAATCCGGACAAATGTCCACACGACTCATTTAGTCAAAACCGAGCCAAGGGCCCAACACTTTACTTAAATTTCCAACGAAAGCCTTTGTAAACATTAAAACACGTTTAACCGACTGACGAAGACACAACGACCCAAAAGTATAAATATCTCAAACTCAACATCAGTTGAGGCAAACCATTTTCCAAATGACTCTTACCCTTATATTTCCAAAATGCCTCATAATGCGATAATATACATTTTTTCCAAAAGGTTTATAAGCTCATATACACCAAACGACACTTACGTCAAATGAACTCCAATTATATATGTAAAATCATCAAAGAAACATTTCACCATGATTTATTTATCAAAATTCTCAAAGACCCCAAAATGGGTGTTTCACCATGTTTATAAAACTAAACATTTCAAAATAACCGAAACTTATCAGGTGATCAGCAGTTAAGATATTTGATGAAAAGCATAAACACTTTAAAATAAACATTTTGGCATGTACACCGTTTTCATAAATCATCTTGAACTCACCTCGCTAGATTTAGGCTAAATCTAGATTTTACCCCGCTTTGAGCTCATTTGAAGAAACTTGAATCCTTCGAGCCAAAACCTCAAACATAGATCCAAACATTTCCAACCGTAAATAACCATTTTCAACCAAATAGAAACATTCCCCAAACATTATACATCAAAATCTCCATTTTGGTCCAAACCCAAATTTGACCTAGTTTTCTCCAAAACCAACAAACCCGATATTGATAAACCAAACACTAGAATAATCATCAAGAGAACATTTATAACTTATTTTAAGGTTTAGAAAAGGAAGGGATACACTTACCACTTAGTTTTCGAAGAAAACTTAGAAACCCAAAAATGACTTGAGGTTGAAGATGAAGATGAAGATGGTGAATCCTTGACCATAGCTTTCAATCCTACCACTTGATGATGTTTCACCTCCACAAAATCCAAGGATTTGAGCCAAAATAAGTTAGGGTTTGTGGGAAAGGGTGAGGGATCGGTTTGGGAGAGAAAGGAAGAGATTAAAAATGAGAAAGTGAGAGAAATGGCTGAAAATCGTGATTTTAACACTCTGGTACCCGTAGGCTATAGTGCCAGGCGATTGTGCCAGTGGCACAATCGCTGGCACAATCGCCGAGATTGTACCGTGAGGTTATTGGCTTTGGCTATAGTGCCTGGCTATTGTGCCAGTGGCACAATTGCTTGCACAATCGCCAGCTCTGACTATTGTGACGGTTATAGTGACATTGTCACAATCGCTATCACAATAGCCAAGAGGGTACCGAATGCTGTTTTGGCCATAACTTCTTCGATTTAGCTCCGATTTCACTCCGGAAGGAACCGATGGACTCGTAATTGAATCCTTTATCCATTAAGACTATAAAATCTAGGATTCAACTCCAAAATCAACAATCTTATTTTTCCCCTTTAAGGCTACTGATTTCAGTATTAACTTGAAATGGTGTTTTTCGAAATTCGGGGTGTTCCAGTTGGTTAATGAATATCCCCTGTGAACATACCATGCCAAGCAGTTGGACAATTTTTCCACGTCCAATGCATACAGTCAATGCTTCCCAACATCCCTGGAAAATCACACTTTTCACCAATTACAAGCAACGTAGTGATGTCATCGCTATTTGGTGATCGTAAATACTCATCACTAAACACTTCATCGATTGCTACAACAAATCTTTTAAGGTTTTCAATAGCTATGATTTCACTAATTTGCACATACTCATCTATGTAATCAGCCGGAACACCATAAGCAAGCATCGAAAAACAACAATTACCTTTGAAGAGATGACAAACCAAGACGCCCAACCGAACTCATTTTTTGAACAAAATAGTTATCATATGCAACAACAACATCAATAATTCGAAGGAAAAGAGCTTGATTCATTCTGAACCTCTTTCGAAAGAGTCGAGGACCATATTTTGGAGGATTGGCAAAATAGTCATAGTAAAGTCATTCATGGCCCCCAATTAGATCGCGATGAACAAATTTATGGCCCATAATAGAACCATCATGAGCTCCTTTTGAACTCTTGTTGGCAAAACGTTCTTCTTCTAGTTGTCGAACCAACAACTCTTCATGTTCCTCATCCTCATCATCCATATGCATATCAATCAAGTAACGCTAGCTAAAGAACGAGGAGCCATGATAATTTTTTTTAAATGAAGAATAAATGAGGATGCGAGAATGATAAGAATTAGATAGAAAAATGGTTGTAAATTGCTCTTATTTATAGATAAATTTATCAAAAATCATTTACTAATAGTTGTTGGAAGTTAATCTTTACTACTAGTTGTTGGAAGGTGGAAGTTAGAACTACCATTTAGTGGAAATAATCATTTAATATAAATTCGTTGTAATAAATTAATTACATAAAAATTCTTGGAAATTACCATTTTGTATAAAGTTTATTAAAAATTATCATTTTATAAAAAGTTTTTTTTTGGAAAATATGGTTAAAAGTTTATTTAATTGTTTGAGAGTTTAAAATTTAGTTTAGTTGTTTAAAAGTTTGTTGGAATATTAAATATATTGAATATTTTAATAATATAAGTAATGATTGATTTTTTAAATAGAAAATGGGGAGGCTAAATACACTTTAATAATTGTTAAATACACCAAATGATTGCAAAAATCATTTGGGTTTTTTTGTTTTTTTTTTTGTTATTTCGTCTTTTAGTTGTCTTTTTTTTATTATTTATTTTTGTTTATATATTTTTATTATATATTTTTGTTTTGATTTGAAAATAAATAAATATTTATAAATATACATATTACTAATTTTTTTAATTATATAACTATAAAAATAAAACATAAATATTGCAATTTAACATATAAATAGAACATAAAATAATTTATATTACATTCGATTATTCTAAAATAACATTATCCGTAGTACAATTAACACGTAAAAGCTTCATGTACTTCTTTATTCGCTCTGAATACGGGGTAGCCCATCCAGCAGCACACGGATAACTGTAATAGAAAAAATGTGATACAATTTGCGGAAACAGATATCTCTCTTTCATATCTAATTTGACATAATTGTTACCATTAACGTATCCGATTGTAAAAACAACATGTTCATACCACACTGGAGGAGTGGACCTAAGCGGCAAGTACGTCCCACTGTCGGTCATACTTATAACATGTAATATCACATTATATTTTGAAGCAATCAAGACACCTATTTCAGGCATTGTCATCCAGTGTTCAAATGGTGCACCTTGATCTGATCGAAAGAAGTTTAAAGTGTTGTAAGTAAGATCCCAATGTTCAGCTCCAAAAATATTCAATATTGGGCTCATTTCGAAGGTTTCGAAGGTTTCGAAGAGACGATTATGATGTAACTTGTTAAAATTAAAACGTATTTTTTTAACGTATTTTAGTTAATATACGATTTTATGTGTTAATATGATAAAAATGAAAAATAAAAATAGGGGTATAAAATATAAATATATATTTAAAATCATTATCACCTACCTACTCTCCTATGTCTCTTCCCCACAAAAATTTACAGTGACACGAATTTAATTTTTTACCCATCTCCGGTGAGCCTTGGTTCACCAGTGAATCCCTATTCATTGTTACAAATTTATAGAATAAAATCAAAAGTTTCAAATTTATGTAATAAAATAAAATCAAAAGTTACAAAATTTATAATTTAAAAAATCAACACACACACACATATATATATATATATATAAAGATAAAGATAATAATAATAATAATAATAATAATAATAATAATAATAATAATAATAATAATAATAATAATAATAATAATAATAATAATAATAATGAGGAGTGGACCTAAGCGGCAAGTACGTCCCACTGCCAAGTTAAAAAACACTATGAAGGTAAAAAAACCTAAACCAAGTTAAAAAAAATCAAACATTCACAGATAAAAGACTGCGAAGGTATATCCGAACCTTCATAGTGAAGACGATGTGAAGGTAAAAAAATCAAAAGTTACAAATTTATAAAATAAAATAAAATCAAAAGTTATAAATTTATAGAATCAAATAAAATTAAAAGTTATAAATTTTATAAATTTATAAAATCAAAACACACACATATATAATAATAATAATAATAATAATTTGTATTAATGATTGGATCGGAAAACTAGGAGGGACTATTTGCACCTTTTTAGAGCAAATAGCACTCCCCGTAGAAAATTTATTGGACTTGAAGTTTTTAAAGATTTTGACTTTTCATATGCACCCTAGTCTATATTGCTAGGGTGCAATTAATTTGACAATTTTGTTTTGTTTTCATAACCTCTTTCACAACCGTTCATTTTTATTTATTTTTAATTATAATTACAATTTTGGTCCCTAAACTTTTTTTATTGATTTACTTTATACCTTTTGGTTTTCTATTTTCTATTTTATATTTTATATTTTATATTTTACATTTTTATTATATTAACACATATAAGCGTATATTAACTAATATACGTTAAAAAAGTAATTTTTAATTTTAACAAGTTACACCATTATAATCGTCTTGTCAATACCTTCGAAATGAGTCAAATATTGAATATTTTTTGATTTAATTGTTATAAGAAGAAAAATACATTTTACAAAGTCAAAAATTAAATTTTAAAAACTAATCCGCTATATTGACATTTTTTTTGAGTTGGTTTGAGTTACTTATAGAATTCTAGACGTGACATATATACGTGTGTGTTTTCATTTTATAAATTTATAAAATTTATAACTTTTGATTTTATTTTATTTTATAAATTTGTAACTTTTGATTTTCTTATAACTTTGTAAAATGTATTTTTCTTTTTGTAACAATTACATTTTATTATAACTGTTAAAGCACATATTTATTGGATTCAAGATCATAATTATCTGAAGATGGAAATCTGAAGTTAAAGTTGATAAAGTCGTCTCAACAAATAGTCTAGGGTCCTTTTGTAATAAATAGTCAAAGTCTGTTTACGTATTTTATTTATTAGTTAGTTTTAATTTTAGTTAAATTAGTTTGTTTTAGGTTGTTGGGCCAAACATTGCAAAGCCCATTACAAAGCCTTGCAAAGCCCATTAGGCTTATGGCCTAAGTATAAATATGATTAGGTTAGATTAATTAGGGTTAGAAGAGCTAATTAGAAAATCAATATTGAGAGGGTGTTATTGTTGCTTGGTGCGCCGTGCGTATACAGAGAGATAGAAGCAGATTTCATTTTTCTTCATCAAGATAGCTTGTAACTCATTGAATCGTTTGATTAATCAATATCAGGTTTGCATTATTGTGTTGATTATTTGTTTACTTGATTGAATGATTGCATATTGGGACACACAATTGGTATCAGAGCACAGTACATATTGGATTGAATAAGTTTTTGTTCGGTTCTAATTTTTCTGTCAAAGATTCATGTTTTTTTTGTGTGATTGTTCATTCAAGTTGATATTGGTTTGATTGTGTTTGTTTTGCATATTATAGTGATTGGATATTGTTTGATTTGATAATTGCATTGATTTTGATTATCAATTTGTTGAATTTGGTTTTCTGGGTTCGGTTTGGAGACGACACTGTGTGTTTAATCGATTCCATCATAAAGTGGTTTTTACTGAAATTAATTGGTACCAATCTGTTCTAATCGTTTAATCGATCGTTTTTGCAAAGTTTGGGTGTTCAATTTTGAGTTTTGATTAGTTTCTGGGCTGATTCTGTGTTTCTGGGTCGATTTTTTCGAAGAACATATCGGTCTTTGCTCTTCCGGCCGAAGTCTTTTCTATCGGTCTATTGCACTTGATCGATACACTCACAATTCAGTCTATTCCGGTCTAAGACTTACTTCCGGTCGAAGACCAATACCGGTCGAAGCTTTTGTTTCTATCGGTCTTAGCAACATCCGGTCTTAATACTTCCAGTCTTTCATAGTATCGGTCGAACAATCATCCGGTCTTACCATCATCCGGTCTTACCAACATCCGGTCTTAACACTATCGGTCTTGCATTCTATCGGTCAAATCATTCGACCGGACTCTACAAGTACCCGGTCGAACACTATATCGGTCAAATCACTCGACCGGACTCTACAAGTTCCCGCTAGAAGGCAATATCGGTCTTTGCACTCCCCCGGTCGAACAAGTTCCCGGTTGAACTCTCGACCGGTCTTTACAAGTCTCCGGTCGACTCAATACCGGTCGAAGCACATCCTCGGTCGATTTTTGCAAACTGTAATAGGACATCCTCGGTCGATTAGCGGGACCCCCGTGCTAAGTCTGCGAAGGGGGACAAAGTTCTGTTCGTGATCAAATTTTTCTGAATTTCTTTCTAATATTTTCAGTATTGTGTGATTTTATCTTGACTTCTAACGATCTCATCCAGTTGATTGTTTCAATATCAGATAAGTTTGATTTCTAATCATATAAGTAAAGATGTCTCGGGAAGCTCTTGCTATTGGAACAGATGTGAAGCCACCAGTACTCTTCAAGGGGGAGTACGAGCAATGGAAGGACAGATTTTTGGACTTCATTGATCGACATGATTTGGGAGATGAAATCAGAAAATCTCTGAAAGACGGGATCATGACACCTCCGACCAAGGTTCTCACTGTAGCTGGAGAAAATGGTCAAGAAGAAGAGACAGAGTACAAATTACCGATTGGTGAATATTCGGAAGATCAGCTGAAGAGACACAAGGGTGACAAGTTGGCAAGATCATTTATTCTCCAAGGCATACAGAATGAAATATATGTCAAGATTGACAGCTATAATGCTACCGGTAAGCAAATGTGGGATCAAATGGAGAAGATGATGATCGGATCCAGAGTCGGCAGTCAAGTCAAAGTATCTACATGCCTGAATAATTATGAAGAGTTCAAAGCCAAAGCTGGAGAGTCTCTCGAAGCTACTTATGAAAGATTTGTCACTTTGCTGAACGAGCTCAGCAAGAACAAGATCAGCAAATTTCACGTGGAGCTGAATGTGAAATTTCTCAGCAATCTTCAGCCTGAATGGAAGAGGTTCACCCGTCAGATGAGACAGTTGAAGGATCTGCATGACATTCCTCTTCATGAAGTTTATGAGATCCTCAGACAGAATGAGGAAGAGGTAGAAGAGATCAAGGCTGAGATGAAAAAGGATGACAAAGCAGTTGCTGATCCAGTTGCTCTTGTGGTTAAGAAGTCAAAGAAGAAGAAGGTGATAGAATCTGATTCGGAAGAAGCTGATTGTGAGGAAAAGTCTGAAACTGACGATTGTGAAAAACTGATGGAAACCATGCTCATGTTAACCAAGGCTTTCCAAAAGAAGTTCTATAAAAAGCCAAACTCCAATAGTCAGCGATACTCGTCTGGTCCGAACAACTACAAGCATAAAGAGAAAGTTGAAGAAAGGAGATCAGAAGAAATGAAGAAGGATGGAGCTGAAGAGACCAAGAAAGAAGAACCTATTAAGTGCTACAACTGTGGTAGACTCGGTCATTTTGCCAAGGACTGCCGCAAATCAAAAGTCCGAAACTCAGACTATTACAAGAATAAAATGCTTCTAGCCAAGCAACAAGAGGCTGGAAAAGCATTAATGGCCGAGGATGAATACTGGCTCGACCATTCGGACGACGAATCTAAAGGAGAGAAGGACGAGACAGCACATCTGTGCTTGATGGGGAAGAACCAGTCAGAACCTGAAGCTGATTCGGATGATGGAGATAATGATGAGGTATGTAACTTAACTGAATTTGATTTACTGAATCAAATGAATGTCATGATGTCTAAACTACAAGAATTAGAGTCGAAACTGAAGCGTGAAAGAGGTGTCATAAATGAGAAAAATCAATCTATACACAAACTTAGTAATGATATTGCTGAGAAAAATGTATTAATTAAAACTTTACACAAAAATATAGACACCAGCGCTAAAGAAAAGACTATAATTCATAAAGAGTTATCTGAAACTGATTCAAAGTTTAAAGAATGTGAGTTCAAATCTAGAGAGATTGCTAAAAGGTACTTTTCTAATTCAAAAGATAATAAATCCTTAATAGAAAAGGTGAATGCTTTGGAAGAAAAATTACATTCTTTGGGACAAACTTAACACACTATTCATTTGAACAAACCTAAAGAGAAACCTGATACTTGGGGACTTGGTTACAAAAACCCACATCATCTCAAAAAGGTGATATCTGAAGTGCCTGCACTTTATGACTTTGGGTTTATGTTATTGGCTCCTCAACATCAAGAACTCAAACCTTTTTGGACTAGTCTGTCGGAAAAAGATAAAGCCAAGGAATATGATAAAAGAAAGAATACAACTAAAGTTCAACTTCCATTTCGCTATGAGAAGTTGAATAACAGTTATCGTTCTAATAAATCAAAATTTCTCTGAAATGATTATTTTGAGAGTTGTTCTGTTAAAGAGTTGGAGGCTAAACCCATTGAAGGTAAGCTTTACGTCCCTCCCCTCGTTTTGGAAAGTAAAATTTCTGAACTTGAGAATACTCTTACAGATGAAAGAATTTTGATGAACTTAGAACAAACTGTTTTTTCAACGGTGTTCAAAAATTCTAATTTTCCTAAACTCTCCAAAGCTTTAAATTCGGATGACAGATCTGGTTCACTTATTAATGAGCTTAATGTCTTAAACTCTGAAGGTGTTTTAAATAAGTGTGTTTCTCAGTTTGATTTTTCTTCTAAACTTCCTGATCATTCATCATGTGTTGTTAATTCCTTTGGATTACCCAGTGTTCATGAAAAAGGTGAAACATCAACGAAAGTTGATAAATCAGTCTCTGTGATATCTAAGAAAGCAAAGGGTAAGAAACAAAAATCTCAGCTTTCACAGAAACCGATCCTCACTGGTAAGCCAAAGAAGAAGCATTCTCATATTTCTCACCATTCTAACTCTAAAGTTTCAAATGTTTCAGATTTGATAAAGCAAAGGGTTGGAGTTAAGACTGCATGGATACCAAAACAGAAGATAGATGAGAAAGCCAAATCTAGTTCTAGTTTTGTTTTGAATAAAAAGACTTATAGTAAAGATGATGTGATTGTGAATGTTGCTACTTTTAAACCTAATCTTGTTGATTCTCGCAAGAAATACTCTATAAAGCAATTATTCCAGTTAGCTCCATCTAAAAATAAGAAGTTTTTAAATTATGGTGAATGTGATTATGCTTCTCGTAAATTTTCTGATGTTTGGTATGGTTCATATAATGTTTCATCTTATCGTTATCATCATGATTATGGTTTTCAAGGAAAAAGCGGGCCCAATTTTAAATGGGTGCCAAAATCAAGTACTAACAGTAGAGGTCCCATTTTTAAATGGGTTCCTAAACCTCTTCTTTCTTGATTTGTTTTATGCAGACCCGTCATATGTGGTATTTGGATAGTGGGTGTTCCAAAAATATGACCGGGCAGAAGAGTATGTTGTCTAATTATAAGGACAAATACTGTGGCACAGTTCGTTTTGGGAATGATCAGTTTTCACCTATTCTGGGATATGGTGATGTTGTACATGAAAATCTTACGATCAAGAAGGTGAGTTACGTTGAAGGCTTAGGGCATAACCTATTCAGCATTGGCCAGTTCTGCGACAAAGATTTAGAGGTTAATTTCAAGGCCAAGACATGTTCAATACACACTGAAGAAGGAAAAGAACTCCTGGTCGGATCTCGCAAGTCAAACCTCTACACCATCAATTTGTCAAAGGTCCAGGCTGACAATCAGGTCTGTCTACTATCAAATGCCTCGATGCAACAAAGCTGGTTATGGCATCGACGACTTTCTCACCTCAACTTTCGGTACATCAACAAGCTGGTCAGTGGCAAGCTAGTGAAAGGTCTTCCAGAACTGAAGTACGAAAGAGAACATCTATGTGCAGCGTGTGAAAAGGGAAAGATGAAGAGAGCCCCACACAAACCAAAGCCTGAACCGAGTACAAGCTCTCCGTTAGAGTTGTTGCATATGGATCTATGCGGTCCTATGTGAACGCAAAGCTTAGGAGAAAAGAAGTATGTGTTGGTTATCGTTGATGACTATACGCGATACACTTGGGTTAAGTTTCTACGGTCTAAAGATGAGACTCCCGGTGTTCTCATTACGTTTCTGAAGACGACCCAAGTCAATCTGCAAAAACAGGTCAAGATTCTCAGGACTGACAACGGCACAGAGTTCAAGAACAAGACAGTCGAAGAATATCTCGAATCAGTCGGGATATCACATCAATACACTGCTGCCCGCACGCCTCAACAGAACGGAGTCGTCGAAAGGCGAAATCGTACACTTGTCGAGGCCGCTCGGACAATGCTCAGCCAATCTGACTTACCTTTATTTTTGTGGGCTGAAGCTGCATCGACTGCGTGTCACACTCAGAATCGCTCCATGATACACCGCCGATTTAAGAAGACTCCGTATGCGTTGATCAACAACCGCACACCAACCATTAAATATTTTCATGTTTTTGGTTGTACGTGTTATGTTCTAAACGATCGAGAGAATCTGAACAAGTTCAGTGCTAAAGCGGATGAAGGCATCTTTGTTGGTTATTCCTCTACATCTACTGCATATCGGATTTACTTGAAGAAGTCGAAGACTGTGATCGAGAGCGTTAATGTTACATTCGATGAGGAAATGACTTCTGAGCATATCAGTTCAGAACCCATCATTACCGGAGTATTAGCTTCTGGACCAACCAGTCCAGGACCTGCACCTCAAGATATCAAATCAGATGGCGCTTCGCCGTCTACTTCTAATTTATCTGATTTGGATTTATTATTTGAACTGTTCTATGATGAATTTCTTGGTTCTAAATTGCCTAACTCTGTTGTGGTTGACAGGATAGAAGACTTGATGACTTCTCATCCAACCACTTCCGATATCTCTACTGAAGTTGGTTCCCCTATTCAGCAAGAAGTTCCAGTTCAAGTTCCTATTCAGCAAGAAGTTCCCCTACTCCGACAGTTGAAGTTGTGACCAACAATGCCGAGACAGAAGTAGCTGAATCCATAGGATGTACTGTAGGGACTATCAACAGATTGACGAAGCTGTACCTACTGCTACTTCTGCAACGACTACTTCAACAGAAGCCCCCGTTAATTCTGAACCATCTGAAGGAGATACCGGTGGATTCCTAGATGCAGACAATGATCAATCTATATCTAATCCACTCCCTCATGAACATAAGTGGACCAAAGAGCACCCGGTACATCAAATTATTGGATATCCTTCTGCACCGGTGCAAACTAGGTCTGCAACATCAAATCTATGTATGTATGAATCTTTTCTGAGCAAGATCGAGCCTACACGCGTATCTGAGGCCCTTGCCGATTCAGATTGGGTAACTGCGATGCAAGATGAGCTGAATTAATTTGAAGCACTGAAAGTCTGGAGACTCGTACCCAAACCACAAGGTAAAACAATCATTGGTACGAAATGGGTGTTCAAAAACAAGAAAGATGAAGATGGCACTGTTATCCGAAACAAAGCACGACTTGTCGCCAAGGGATATAGGCAAGAGGAAGGGATAGACTACGATGAGACTTATGCTCCAGTGGCACGTATAGAGGCAATTCGGATGTTCTTAGCCTACGCAGCCCACAAGAACTTCACCGTCTATCAAATGGACGTGAAGACAGCTTTTCTTAATGGAGTACTGAAGGAAGAAGTCTACGTATCACAGCCAGAAGGGTTTGTAAATCCAGATAAGCCGAACCACGTCTACATCTTGGATAAAGCTCTTTATGGACTGAAACAAGCTCCTCGCGCCTGGTATGATATTCTATCTCAATTCTTGGTTAAGTCGGGTTTCACAAAAGGTACGGTTGATACCACTCTTTTCATTAAAAAGGATAAAGGCGATATCATTCTTATTCAAATATATGTGGATGATATTATTTTTGGTTCTACAAATCCTAAGTACTGTAGGAACTTTGCAAACCTTATGGTGTCTCATTTTCAAATGAGCATGATGGGAGAGATGAATTTCTTTCTCGGATTGCAAGTCAAACAATTTTCAACGGGGATCTTTATCAATCAATCTAAATACATTCTAGAAATTCTTCGGAAGTTCAAAATGGAAGATTGTAAACCGATTGGTACCCCAATAGCACCTGGTACTAAGATTGGCACCGATCTTTCGGGAAAGGCTGTTGATGTTAGGACTTATAGAGGAATGATAGGTTCCTTAATGTATCTCACTTCAAGTAGGCTAGATATAATGTTTTCTACATGCTTATGTGCTAGATATCAGGCCAATCCTAACGAATCCCATTTGTCTGCTGTAAAGCGGATTTTCAGGTATCTGTAGGGGACTGCAGATCTTGGTCTGTGGTATCCTAAGGATACAAGCTTTGAACTAACATCTTATTCAGACGCAGATCATGCTGGTTGCATGTTAGACAGGAAAAGCACCTCGGGTCATATATAATTCCTCAGAGATAAACTAGTCAGTTGGGTTTCGAAGAAGCAATTATGTGTCTCCACATCAACGGCCGAAGCGGAATATGTAGCTGCTGCTAGCTGCTGTTCTCAGGTCTTGTGGATGAGAACACAACTGCGAGACTATGGATTTCATTTCAATAGAATCCCGATCTATTGTGATTCGAAGAGCGCTATTGCGATTAGCGCTAACCCTGTTCAGCATACTAAGACCAAACACATAGATGTCCGGTATCATTTTATAAAAGATAATGTAGAAAAGGGGACAATTGAACTTTACTTTGTAAAAACCGATTATCAGCTTGCGGATTTGTTTACCAAACCTTTAGACGAAAAGAGATTTAATTTTCTTGTCTCAAGACTTGGTATGCTAAATCTTAAGACCTAATCGGTAGTTACCTATTAAAGTTTCTTATTGTATCTCTTTATCATTTCTTTATTATTATTTCCGCATGATACCTGCTCCTTAATAGTTTGTTCATGATCTCAGGGGGAGTGTGAAAAGTATCTTATAGATGATCAGTGTTAGTTTGAGGGGGAGCAATTATGAATGCATTGTACTTACTGATCAATGTGTTAGTAGTGCATAATTTTAGGGGGAGCGATCAAGTCAAAGAAGTATGGCGATGAATTCTGATTATTTCTTATCAGAACTCGTGCATTAATTGTTTTACTACTTTATGTCATTTCAATTTCAGTGAATAAAGTTACTTTGACTAGACTTTTAGACTTTTGTAGGTTGAGAGATGCTTCAAAGATCATATCTATATGACTTTAAGCTTGACTTCGTGAGATGTAAGACTGTACTCAAAAGGTATAATTCTTAATCTTCATCTCCTCCATGGTTGAAAGAAGGACAACTTTCAATCAGAAGAAAACATGTTCTTCATTGTTCAAACCACTTCCCAATTCTCAAAAAGATTTCTTGATTTGGAAGTGTGGTTTTAATTGTTTTCTGCTTCATCATTGAGCCTTAACTGATAAAGTTAAATCACCTGAGCATCTTATGCTTCATAGGAAAACATGGGATCAGTGTGCTAGGACTTAAGTGAACTTCTATGGATTCACGTTAACCAGTGTTTCCTACCCAAGAAGTTAATCCTGTAGTGAAAGAATGTGAGGAGTCAAACAAGAAATGAGTGTGGGATGTGTGATGAGGGACAATATTAAAAGAGAGTTTGGTTAGCTGTGAGCTTAAAGATTAAAAGAAAGAGGGTGAGAGATCAGAGTAAAAGAATTTTTAAAACTCTGCAGCAACTACTTTCTGAGCCGAGCAGCCACATTTCTAATGCTTCACAATTCTTGGTGAACATTATTGAAACAGACAACTAGCCCATGCCAACTCTTGACTTTACCCCACCATCTACTCATTTTCTTCTCAACAAGAAAATGTTTCATTTTCAATGGGGACGCAGCACATATGCTATCTGATTTTCATTTGGAAAATCTGGATATTGAAAAGAAGGTAGTCTGCCCCACCTTCACACTTCACTAATGCACATTGAGTTTGTGTTTGACTACTTGTCTTAGTGGTTTACACTTATTTGAGCCTTATAAGCAAACATCATCTGCTTAATTTATTCTATCACTTGCACGAACACACAAACAATTTGTTTTTTTGTCATAACGTTCATATAAATTGCCTTTGTGGTGTTTCGATGATTGAATGGAAGCCCTGGGGGAGTGAACATCATAAAAGCTCCTTTATATTGTGTATTTGTTACACACAGTGACTTTGTGTTACTGACATGCAATTTTAACTGGTTCATTTGTTGATTCAGGTGTTACCTTTCATATCTATCTATTTTGTCTGGATTTGTAAAGATCTGGATGAACATCTTAATGAATTGACGGATAATCAGTGGTTCTGTTTGCAAGATCAATGGTGGAAGAAATTTCTTGAAGAAACGTTTTGATGAACTCTTTGCTCTTTTCATCAAAAAGGGGGAGAAGCGTCAATCAAGAAATGGAAGATATTCTGAAGTTATTTTGAAGATATTCTGAAGACAAAGAGGAAGATTAACATTTTCTGAGCTTAAAGAATGATCTTGATCCAAAGGGGGAGATTGTTAAAGCACATATTTATTGGATTCAAGATCATAATTATCTGAAGATGGAAATCTGAAGTTAAAGCTGATAAAGTCGTCTCAACAAATACTCTAGGGTCCTTTTGTAATAAATAGTCAAAGTCTGTTTACGTATTTTATTTATTAGTTAGTTTTAATTTTAGTTAAATTAGTTTGTTTTAGGTTGTTGGGCCAAGCATTGCAAAGCCCATTACAAAGCCTTGCAAAGCCCATTAGGCTTATGGCCTAAGTATAAATATGATTAGGTTAGGTTAGATTAATTAGGGTTAGAAGAGCTAATTAGAAAATCAATATTGAGAGGGTGTTATTGTTGCTTGGTGCGCCGTGCGTATACAGAGAGATAGAAGCAGATTTCATTTTTCTTCATCAAGAAAGCTTGTAACTCATTGAATCGTTTGATTAATCAATATCAGGTTTGCATTATTGTGTTGATTATTTGTTTACTTGATTGAATGATTGCATATTGGGACACCCAATAACTTTGTAAAATGTATTTTTCTTTTAGGGACCAATTACGTAACAAATGCCAAATGTTAGGGACCAAATCTGTAATTTACTATATATATGTGTGATTAGAGTCGTTCACTTCTCATTCATGTATCTCTCTCTCTCTAAAAATCTCTCCAACTTCTGTCTAGATTTGCTCTCAATCCATTGAAGTAATCAACGAATCAATTACATATTCGGAATCTATGCTTCGAATCCTTCCTAGAGGTATAAACTTCTTCCTAGAGGTATAAACTTCTTCTTAAATCATATAATTGATATATGTTTCACAATTGCAAAAATATATATCGAGAACATTTACAATTACTATGCACTATTCACGTCACTATTCGTATCACTGTGCATGTCACTTCGGTCAAGAAGAACACTCGTGGACGCCCAAAAGTGAAGCGTGTTCATTATCAAACTCAAGTTCCTCACATATACAGTTATTCGGACTTGGATCAAGAACTGCCTAGACATAGTTCATTCTTCATGGACTTGAACGAGGAACCACCTAGGCATAACTCATCCTTCATGGACTTGAACGAGGAACCACCTAGGCATAGCTTCATGGACTTGAACGAGGAACCCCTAGGCATAGCTCATCCTTCATGGACTTGAACGAGAAACCAATAAGCCAATGTTCACACCAGATTGACTTAAACGAGATACTGCCGGAGGGACATAGTTTATTGTTGAAGCAAATTCCATAAATCTTTCATCCATACATCACGAATATACAAGATGTAAGGGGTGATGGGAATTGTGGTTTCCAATCAATAGCTGTTTGTCTCAGCTATGACGAAGACCAATGGCCCTATGTTCGTCATGAATTATTAGATGAGTTAATGAGTTCATATGTGGCATACTCTGGAGTTTTCTATGGAATCGATGAAATACTTACTTCGTTGTCTTTTTGGGAATCGCCAGCACCAGAGCAACACTGGATGACTATGCCTGAGACAGGTATATTGATAGCCAATAGGTTTGGTGTGATCTTTCACCTTTTCACCAATGGAGGCTGTATGACTTGTTTTCCTCTCTGGAAAGGTCCCGAAGAGTTTCAATACCATCGGGTCCTTACAATTTCACATGTAAACAACAATCATTACGTGATGGTCCAGTTAGAAGGAGAGTACCCAATGCCTCCCATTTCAGCATTATGGACCCGGAACAAAATCCCGTCAGCAGCTGGAGGCAAACCATATATATGTCACGTCTAGAATTCTATAAGCAACTCAAACCAACTCAAAAAACTTTTGTAAATATAGCGGATTAGTTTTTAGAAACTAATTTTGGACTTTGTACAATTTGTATTTTTCTTCTTATAACAATTAAATCAAAAAATATTCAATATTGGACTCATTTCGAATGTATTGACAAGACGATTATAATGGTGTAACTTGTTAAAATTAAAAATTACTTTTTTAACGTATATTAGTTAATATACGCTTATATGTGTTAATATAATAAAAATGTAAAATATAAAATATAAAACCAAAAGGTATAAAATAAATCAATAAAATGAGTTCAGAAAACAATGGAGTCATTATTGGGTACTTTTATTTGACTAGGGTGTATTTGGTATTTGGTAAGGATATTTGCACCCCTACCTATGTGTTAGACACACCCCTACCTATTTATTATTCATCATAACTCAATAATTACATCAACACTCAAATTTATATATATTTTAATATTTTTATTTTTTTCCACTTACAAGTTTTTATTGTTTTATTATTGTAAAATTACAATTAATATTATGTTAAATAATTTTTATTATTTATAAAAAACCACTTATTTTATTTATAATTAATTTAATTATTATTTTTTAGTTTTGTTTCTTTGTATTAATAATATTTAAGATAAAAAGATATGTTAAAAAATATATAAATATAAAGAACAATTAAAGTAAATTATTTTATATTATTATATGACAATACTTTTTCTATATTTCTTATTAAAGGTTGATGAATTAATCTTTGGATATTCAAAAAATTAAATATAAGAATTGGTTGATTATTGTTGAAGATTTAAAGCCAGAAAAGATGATGGGTTATTTAATGAACTTATAAAGTTGCAAAAAGATTAATGTGATGTTCTACAAGAATATAGATAAAATGAAAAATTATAAGTAACTATATAAATTTTTAAAAAATTTATTCGATTCATGAAATTTATAAAGTTACAAAATAAATGATATATTATATTCTATAAACAATAAGACATGTTGTCCTTTTAGTTTATTTATTTATTTAAAATTCGTTTTATATATATAGTTTATTTATTTATTTCAAATTCGTTTTATATATAATATAAATAAAATAATAATGACTATGCACTAATTATTATTGTCTATTAATGAAAAAAAAAAACAAAGAGAGAGAGAGAGAGGGAGAGAGTTCAAGAGAGGATATAAGTGAGAGAAATTGAATTACATGATGTTTTTTCTAATTTCTATGTGGTTTAATGTTTTTTCTATCAGAATCTAATTTTTTTGTTTTCCCAATGTTGTTTTCAAAAAAAAAGTCAAAATTGCATTTGCACCCCCCACCTATGGTGGGTGCAAATAACAACCCCTTTGGTAAATAGACTAGGGTGTATTTGGAAGGGGGTGTTATTTGCACCAAAAGTGTAAATAGTGAATGCCTATTTTTCCGATCCAATGATTTTCAATAAATGTCATTTCAATTAATATATATATATATATATATATATATATATATATATATTATTTTTGTTTATATATAAATACATTATATCTTTATATATATATATATATGTGATTTTATAAATTCATAAAATTTGTATCTTTTGATTTTATTTTAGGGGCCCTTTATTTTATTTTATAAATTTGTATTTTTTGATTTTATTTTATTTTATAAATTTGTAACTTTTGATTTTATTTTATTTTATAAATTTGTAACTTTTGATTTTATTATAACTTTGTAAAATGTATTTTTCTTTTTGAAACAATTAAATTTTATTATAACTTTGTAAAATGTATTTTCCTTTTAGGGACCAATTCTGTAACAAACCCCAAACGTTAGGGACGAAATCTGTAATTTACTCTCTATATATATGACATGTTAGATTATAGATCGTTCACATCTTCTTCTTCATATCTCTCTCTGTCTCTCAAAAATCTCGCCAACTTCTCTGTAGATTTGCTCTCAATCCATTGAAGTAATCGACGAATCAATTAGATATTCGGAATCTACGTTTCGAATCCTTCCTAGAGGTATAAATTTCTTCCTAGATGTATAAACTTCTTCTTAAATCATATAATTGATATATATGTTCACAATTGCAAAAATATATATCGAGAACCTTACAATTACTATGCATTATTCATGTCACTATGCACATCACTATTCACATCACTATGCATGTCACTATTCATGTCACTATGCACGTCACTATTTACATCACTATTCATGTCACTATGCAGGTCGTGATTTATGGGTTTAAAAATGGCGAATTGGGGTGAAGATTTTCAATGGTATTATAATTCTAATAATGAGGTATTTCATCCACTACTTTATATATATATATATATATATATATATATTATGTTATCTCGTTTCATATTTTTATGTGTTTGTGTACGATGATAATGTTAATTCAAACAAATCAACTGAAGTTTGTGAAATCCCTCAACCATCCGCATTTTCTACTGATATGGTAAGTTTATGCTTCATTTTATCTTGTTAAATTTTCTGGTAAAGTTAGTAGTTTCTAACAAAAAAAATTAAATTTCAGGTGTTTAATTCTCGTAAAGATCTAATTGATTGGGTACGCAATATGGGATATTCACTTGGTTTCGTTATTATTATTAAAAGAAGCAATAGTGATAAAGTAGAATTTCAATGTGATTGTGGTGGTGCGCACAGGAGTAACAAAACCTCTAGTAAACATATTGGCACAAGAAAAACAAATTGTCCATTTAACTTGGTAGGGAATCATTTGGGTAATGATTGTTGGACTTTAGCTATGATATGTGATGCACATAATCATGATATTGCATTACATTTGGAGGGACATGCATATGCAAGACGATTGTCTGAAAATGAAGCTCGATTGGTGGAAGATTTGTCAACAAACAATGTGAATCCTAGAGATATTTTATCAACAATAAAGCAGCAATATCCAGATAACGTGTCTTCAAAGGAAACTATATACAATAAATGCCAGAAAATTTGACTTCAAAAGGCGGCAGGTAGAACTCCAATGCAAGTTGTGATGTCATTTTTACTGGAAAAAGGCTACGTTTTTTATGATCGTGCAAACAACTCGACTAATCAGTTGGAAGATTTATTCTTTGCTCATCCAAGATCACTGGAGATATGGCGTGCATTTCCACACGTGTTGTTGATGGATGTCACGTATAAAACGAACGTGTTTGAGATGCCTCTTCTTGAAATTGTTGGTGTAACTTCAACTAATAAAACATTCTGTGTAGCATTTGTCTTTATGCACAGGGAAAAGGAATCCAATTATACTTGGGCATTGAATTGTCTACGGTCATTGATGGATGGATGTCTTTATCCACGTGTGATCGTCACAGACAGAGAGTTGGCACTGGTGAAAACATGCAGTATTTTATTTCCTGATGCTAAAAGATTACTTTGTAGATGGTACATCTTCCAAAGTATTATGAGAAATTGTAGACCAGTAATAACATCAAATCATGACTGGGGTTCCTTTTACAATGCATGGGTGACATTGGTTGACTCGGTGACTTGGATTCAGCGCAATCAAGTCTACCGACATTTATGAGCAAAATCAATCAACTCATTCAGTCACAAGATACAAGAATTAAAGCAAGTATCCAAACGAGCAAAAGTGTCACGAAACATCGTCATCGCATACCACACTTCAAACAATTGTGTGGTTTTGTTTCACATTATGCATTAAACATAATATTCCAAGAGTATGAGCGAGCTCAATCTGTTGGCTTATTTTCTGAAAATTGTAGTTGTCTACTATGTACAAGTTATGGGTTGCCATGTGCCCACGAACAAATGCAGTACTTGAACAAAGGTCATCCTATCCCAATTGATTTAGTTGATGTATTTTGGACGACGCTTGATTTATCACCGTGCAAATCTTTACAAGATGATGACGTAGGTTGTAAAGCTGAAGTCCAAATGTTTACTGAGGAATTTAACAAGCAATCGAGATCTGGTAAGTTCAGTTTACTGAGGAAGCTAAAAGAGATAGCCAGTGCATCAAAAACATGGGTTCGTGAACCTGTTGTTAACAAGACTACTGGTGGACGGCCCTTGTTGAAGGATAAGCTTTTCAGAAAAACTCATGTTGATCCCTCATTTCCGACTCATGTTGACCCGTCTTTTACAAGTGAAAGACCCCTTAGACGTAGCAGTTCGAACGCGTCTAGATTTGTTGACAAGGAAAAAATGAGCTACCAAGAACCAGCGAGACACAGTTCTTTCATGTTCAAAAATTATAATGCACATCCATACATCAATCAATTTCCAGCATTGTTTCACCCTTACATCAAGCAGGTACATGATGTGATAGGTGATGGAAATTTCGGATTCTGAGCAATAGCTGTCTGTTTGGGTCTTCATGAAGATGCATGGCCCACAATTCGGTATAACTTGATGGAAGAGTTAGATACTTACAGACAGAGTACATCAACGCTTTTGGAGGTGAACATTGGGATATTACTTACAACACTTTAAACTTATTTCGATCAGATCAAGGTGCACCATTTGAACACTGAATGACAATGCCTGAAATAGGTGCCTTGATTGCTTCAAAATATAATGTGATATTACATGTTATGAGTATGACCGACAGTGGGACGTACTTTCCGCTTAGGTCTACTCCTCCATTGTGGTATGAACATGTTTTTACAATCAGGTACGTTAGTGGTAACCATTATGTGAAATTAGATATGGCAGAAGGATATCCGTTTCTGCAAATTGTATCACTTTTTTTCCATCACAGTTATCGGTGTGCTGCTAGATGGGCTACCCCGTATTCAGAGCGAATAAAGAAGTACATGAAGCTTTTACGTGTTAATTGTACTATGGATAATGTTATTTTAGAATAATCGAATTTAATATAGATTATTTTATGTTTTATTTTTATAATTATATAATTAAAAAAATTAGTAATATTTATATTTATAAATATTTATTTCTTTTCAAATCAAAATAAAAAGTAAAAAAAAATCTTTTAAAACTATATAATACAAATAAATAAAAATATATAATAAAAATAAATGAAAGAAAAAAGACAACAAAAGGACAAAAGAACAATAGAACAAAAAAAAACACAATTATGGAGCAATCACCTTTTGGTGTAAATAGGAAAAAAAAAAGTGCAAATAGCTTCCTCCATTTGGAAGGACCCCTTACTTATTTTTAAATTTTAATATAATTATATCTTATTTGGTCAACGTTTTTTAACAATAATTATTTAATCATTACTTATTTATTAATTATAAAATTATTTATTAACATCAATTATATTTTAGTTTTAATTATATTTTAGTTTTAATATAATTATATTTTATTATATAGTATTGTATTTTTAACAATAAATATTTGATTATATATTATTTTTAAAACTACAAAGATAAACTAATTTAATATAAAAAATCATCAAAATAACTTAATTGATAAATCAACAAAAAAAGTATAAAAAAACTAAAAATATTACAACTCAATCAAGTGTAATAAAATCTGGAGTACGATTATTAGATAACAGTTGCTCGTACTTATTTATTCGAGTCATGTACGGAGTAGCCTATGCGGTTGCGCAATTATATTTGAAAAGAAACCATTGTGACATGATGCGAGGCATCGGTAACCTTCGGCCAATGATATTTTAACATAATGATCACCATTAAGGTGCCCGATTGCAATAGCTATATGCTCATACCATGGTGGCGGACTATATCGAAGTGGTAAGAATGTCATGCTACCTGCAGTTGTTAAAAAAATGTAGTATCACATTATACCCTGAAGCAACCAACACGCCCGTTTCATGCATATTGATAAGTGTATAGAAGTATACACTTTAGCACCCACTTAGGACTTTATTTTACCACATTTTACGTCTTTCCCAATCCTATATCGAGTCTTTTAAGTCTTATTTTATAGTTTAGTTTGATTGCAGCTAGGATGTAGGAAGTGGTAATGTTCTATGATTATTGGTGAATACATTGCTAAATTGATTGTTGTTGCAGCAGGCATCGCTACAACACTGATATTGGTAGCAACCAACTCAATCCTTGGAAGATTCTTGTAAAGACTTTTTGAAGCCATCTTGGAGTACAAGTACAGATGAAGAGTGATGTAAGATACCTCTGAAGATGCCTTGCTTTGTCTCCTTAAACATCTTTTACTTTTGTTAATTAGACTTAAGATACTTAGTTATTATCCATTGGACAATTTACTTTTGTACTAGTAAGCATCTTTTTTATTCCTTTAGCTTAGTATAAGTAGGAGTTTAAATTTCAGTTGTAATCATGAACAAAATTGGGATCAAAATCTAGTAGTTTTTAATTGCAATCTTTAGTACTTCTTATTTTCTGTCAGTTGTTGCTACAACAACCTTTACAACATTCATGTCTTTTACCTTCATGTCATTTACTTTTGACCATTTACATTAAGCTATGTTAGGGTAAAACACCTTAGTGTAGGTGTACGCGAAGGTTGTGAGATTAAGCCAAATGTTAATGGATATTTGCTTGTTAATAACAATTTACTTCACTATTCACAAGTGGTACAAACATTTAATCTAGTAATCTTTGACAAATTGAGACATGTTATTTTATTTAGATGAGTTGGACTTAAAAATAAGACAACACAAATGTTTTTACTAAGTTTGTTATAGAGGCTATTGAGAGCGGTAACAAACTTATGGGTTGCAAAACTATATGGAAAGAAAGGCAAGATCTATACTAGTTTGGTTCTTGATGCATCACCATGTGCACTGCCAACATATGGTCTAATCTGCACTTCCTTGGAAGGCCATTCAATCCAATAGTGTTTGTAGAAAACTATTGCTGCAGCACCCTTGTGATGTTGTAGCAATGTTCAAGGAACTCTGTTTGCTGAAATCCAGCCCGATCTTGCACCCATACTATCTCTTACTTATTGTTACATTTCAGTATTTGGTTGCCAACTCTCATAATATATTTCTTCAATTTTACTCTTGAAATCTTGTTTTAAAGTTGACTTTGGTTACTCTTCTTGCTTTGAAAATCCTTGAGGTACGATATCTGGTATTACTTACCATTATTACTTGCTTTGGATGATACTAGTGAGTCATGTATGCTTGCATTATTTACAGTTGCTATAGCCTTTTGGGGGTTATATCTAATCTAGTACAAGTTTTTTGCATCGTTGTCGGAGATTTTCTTTGCCAAAAAGATATTTTCTTTAAGTCATTTTTAAATTTGATTTTTCTACCATTGGTGTGTTTTTAGTGGTTTATGCCAAGATTACCTCACAGGGACTTTTTTGAGTTTGATCCTGATATTGAGAGTACCTTCAAAATAAGAAGGAGGGTGCAAAGAAATTTTCTTTCAGATTTAACCTCTCCTTCCATGGCTGCTCAATTTGGACCTAATCCAAGGCCCAACCCTGAGGAAGAGGTAATCAGACTTGCTAACTCTAGAAATGGAGGCATCATGGACAATGATATTCTTGTGTTCAACCAGTTACACATAGGGATACGTAGGCCTACAATTGACGCTAACCATTTTAAGTTCAAGCCCATCATGTTTCACATGTTACAAACAAATGGTCAACATGATGGATTACCATCAGAGGACCCTCACTTACATCTTAAGTCTTCTATGGAAATCACAGACTCTTTTCACCTTAATGGAGTTACTGATGAAGCCTTAAGGCTAAAGTTATTTCAATTTTCATTAAGGGATAGAGCAAAAGCTTGGTACAATTATATACAACCAGATTTAGTAACCACATGGAATGACATGGCTGAAAAGTTTTTGAAAAAAACACTTCCCACCAACCAGGAATGCCAAAATCAAAAATGAAATTTGTCTTTTTAAACAACTAGACGATGAGGCAGTTCCTGATGCTTGGAAGAGGTATAAGGAGTTGTTTAAGAAATGCCCACATCATGGCATTCCATATTACATACATCTTGAAATGTTTTACAATGGTCTTGATACCACTACAAAACAGATGCTTTATGCTAGTGTAGTTAGAGCCTTTACTGCTAGTACCTATAATGAAGACTATGACATTCTAGAAAATATTTCAAATAACAATGGTCATTGGGCAGATCCCGGAGCAAAAGTACCTGGGAAGGCATCATGTATTCATGAGATAGATCCATATAATGCTCTCACTGCACAACTTATAACAATGAGTACTTTGTTGAAAAACTTTGTTGTCCCTACTGTTAACACTGTTGTTGCGGCATCTGTTTCTGAATCCTTGCTTGTCCATTGTGCGTACTATGGTAAAGGTCATAATTTTGACCAATGCAACCTAAACTTTGAATCTGTTAAACTATGTGCACAATAGACCTGCTTAGTTTTCAATCACTCACAACTCCAGTTGGAAGAAACATCCCAACTTCTCTTGGAATAGTACATGTTTGAATCCACCTATTGTAAATGAAACAAGGCAAAGTTTTCAACCAAGCAACTCTGAAAACCAACAACATCATTTTCAACAAAATCTGCCAACTTTTCAAAAAAATGCTAACCGACAAAATGTTCACCACCTTCTCTTGAAGCCATGTTGAAGGGGTTCATAAACCAAACTGATTTTGCAATGAATCAACAAAATACAACCATTAGGAACTTGGAAACTTAGATAGGACAAATGACAATTGAGTTGAGAAATAGGCCTGTTGGAACCCTCCCTATTGACACTGAGATCCCTAGAAATGTGACCAAAGAACATGTGAAGGTTGTTACTTTAAGAAGTGGAAAGGACTTAGTTGACAGTATACCAAAGGAACACAAGATTGTTGCACAACCTGTGACTGAGAAACCTGCTATAGCAACACCACCAGTTGCTGCAGCAACACCTGTTGGATCTAATAATTGTATTCAAGATTAAAGTTAAAGTTAAGGGTTTAAACTGCAATTGTGCTAAAGTTAATTAGAGGGTTTATTATGTAATAAGTCAATAGTTATTAAGCTATTGGGCCCAAGCCCATTAGAAAGCCCATTAAGCTTAAAGCCCATATGACTTAGGTATTTAAAGTTTTGTTTAATTAGTTTTAGGGTTTAATCCTCACAATTACTTTCATAATCATAATAGAGTGAGGTGAAGTTTTCTCTGTATTCAAAGGGTATCAAGAACACTCAAGGGTTTCATTGTTTATTCAAGGGATTGGTACGTTATTATTAATCTTTATATCTCTTGATTATTATTGTGTTGCTTGATTATTTGATTGATTGTTTACCAACTAGATTAAAATCTGGGATAACAATTGGTATCAAAGCCTAAGAATCAATTTTTTTTGTGATATTACTGTTCATCGACAAAGTACTGTTCATCGAAAAATTACTGTTCATCGAAAAAGTACTGTTCATTGAAATATTACTGTTCATCGAAAAAGTTACTATTCATGCAAGTACTGTTCATCCGACGTCATGAATCTGTGTTTATCGATCTGTATGATCTTATCGCTTTCTGTAAATCTTCTTCTGAAAAAGGTTTTTCCGGTCGATTAGTGGTTGATTATATGTGTTTTTATCCGATCGAAGGATCTAAGCTTCTGTGGTTTTTGATCGCATCTGGTATTAATTGTTGGTTTAATTGTGTTCTTCGGTCGATTAAAGTTTCTGGGTTTGGTTTCGGTCGAATCCCAGAAACTCATCGTGTTCTTCGGTCATTCATCGTGTTTATCGATATTATTGTTTGACCGATACCTATTCGACCTGAGCCTTCGACCGGGTAGTTGTATCTCCGGTCTTGCACCTTCGACCGGGTAGTTGTAAACATCAGTCCTTGCTTCGACCGGGTAGTTGTGATCTCCGGTCATTCCCTTCGACCGAACCTTAGTATTCCTCGGACTTTCCTTCGACCGGATAGGAGTATCGACCGGACCTTAGTGGTTTCCGGTCTAGTATTCGACCGATACTTTGTTACTTCGGTCTTCGCCTTTCGACCGGATACCTTGTTAATCCGGTCTTGCCATTTGACCGGATACTCGTATTCCCGGTCTTGCCATTCGACCGGATACTTGTTACTCCGGTCTTGCCATTCGACCGGATACTTGTTACTCCGGTCTTTTTTTCGACCGGTACAGTTCATTCTTCGAAGCACATCCCCGGTCGATTTTTGCAAACTGTGATAGGGTATCTAATTGTCAAATTTTTTTCTCTAGGGGCGCTGCCCCCATACCCCCGCAAGGGCGTTGCCCCTTGACCCCACCCGCTAACCGGGGGACAAAGATTTGTGCTTGATCAAAATCTTCCTAATTTCATTCTTCAGTATTATTGTTTGTGGTTTATACTGATTAAAAGGACTGCATTTAATTATTTTTTGGAAATTTATTTTTCTGAAAATTTTTGAGTGTGGTTTTTATTTTGATTCTAACGATCTCATCTAGTTGGTTGTTTTGGTACAGATTAGCTTGATTTCTAACCTTACAGCTAGGATGTCGTATCAGCTAAATATGTCTGCAGGTTACAACCTTGATTTTAACAACATGACTCTATCTGAAGTAAGAGAAAAGGCTAAACAACTTGCTGGACGATTATCAACATCATCTCGCATGATTGATGAGTATGACAAAGAGGACAAAATGCTCAAAGCTGAGAAAAAGGCTTTACAGATTCAGAACTCATCTCTTCTTATTCAGATCAATGCATTAAAAGAAAATTTAAAAGATTCTGATTCTTTAATTAACTTTGCAGGAATAATTGAGTCAAAAGAAAAAGAGATCTTCGATCTTCAAGCAAAGTTGAAAAGATCTGAATCAAGCTCTACATGGTCAAAGAAGGAACTAATGCAAAAAGAGCTAGATCAATTGAGAACAAGAGCAAACATTGCGAGTGAGACATCTGAAGGTCTTAGAACGATAAATTCTCAACTATGTGCGGACAGAGATAAGTTTAAAGATAAAGTTCTCAGTCTTGAGGTTGAGATCGATATGATAAAAGAAAAGGCAACCCAAGACAGAGACAATTCAAAAGCTCAAGATGAAATGTTAAAGATTGAGAAAGAGAGAAAAGAATTTGCCAAGAAATTCTCTGACTTCTCCAGAAAAGCCTTTGAAGAGAAGAAAGCATTAGAGCTTAGATGTGTTAAGCTTTCTCAACAAGTTTCAGACTTTGAGAAGGTTATCATTCTAGAGAGAGAAAAGGCTGAGAATGAGAAGAAGAAAGTTGAGCTGAAGGATACAAATACAGACTTTTCTGAAGAAAAGAAGATATTTGAGACCGAGATAGCTAAACTGACAAGAAAGCTATCTGAATTGTCAACAAACATCATGAAGGAGAAGAATGCAAAATCTGAGTTGCATAAGAAGTTTGATCTGATTGAAAAGGAAAGAAACACCTTGTCTTCAAAGATAAAGGAACTTGAAGAGATCGTATTCAAGGTGAAGCTGACTGAGCACAAGACGCCAGAGTCAATAGCTCAATCACCGAAAGATGATCTAGCTGATTCAGATAGTTCATTAAAAACAGCTTTAAGTTCACATTTTTCAAATGTTTTCTATAATCCTTTCTATGATCTAGATGATTGTCTTACTTCTAAATCTACTGATCAGATTCGTCCTTCTAACCTTTTCTATGACAAAAATGTTGATGGTTCAGGTAACTTAAAGAAGACTAAGTCTCGAAAGAAACGCTTCTGGAGAAGGGATGATGAGAAAGAAAGAGGAAACTGGATCTGGAGAGTTAAAGGATCCTCGGAGGAGAAGAAGAAAGAAGAATCATTTGTGCATACATCAAATGCTAAATGGAACTATGCTACAAAAGGTAAAAATTTTGGCAAACCTGATATGGTTTACACCATTAATCAACTGATCAGGTTAGCACAAAAAAAATTAGTTGTTCCTACTGTGGCTCAAATGATTTTGTATGTAAAGATTATGTGAATAACTGGTATGGCTCTTATTTTATCTCTCCTACTAGAAATGCAACTAACCCATTAGGACCCAAATACCAGTGGGTACCAAAAGTTAAACCTGTGTTGCAGGCACCCAATGTTTAAGGGGGAGAAAGAACGATGGCTTTTGAACAACACAGTTCAAAACCCGGACTTCATTGTCAAAAAGAAGGCTTCTAAGTAAATCAGCTTAGAACCCGTACTTCAACGGAGTATGGCTTCTAATCACATCGGATTAGAACCCGCACTTCAGTGCCGTATTTTTCTGTTTTTTTTCTTAATGTTAAAAAAAAAAATCTTTCAGTTAAGGTGGAGAATATCTGTGATATTAACAGATTTTTGGATACTTAAATGCTTATCTGACCGTGTGTTCTTAAAGATAAATACTTGCGTTTTATCTTGTCAATATACTTTGTCAAGTATTCATACACATAACGGTTCAAAACATTCTATTTTGACTTTGTTATTACCATGTATCAAAAGTTAAATCTTTCTATGATAATAGTCACGTTAGTTGTATTCACTGTTGATTGAATCAAACGTCATTTCATGTGCTTTCATTGAACATATGTTTATATATTGTTCATATAAACAACATTCGTTTTTGATTCTTCAACATATTGTTCTTCATGACAAAACTCCTATGAGCTTAATTGTCAAACTGTTTTAGTTTGAGGGGGAGAATTGCATCGTCAAACATCTTTTGTTTTGACATCTCCGAATATTATATTCTTCATGTAACAAGTGGTATTTGTGCTTACATGTACAATAACCTGTTGAACAACATGTTCTTTTAGGAAAATACATGGGATTCAGTGTGTGAGCTTAATAGAACTTCCATGGATTCACGATAACTAGTGTTTCCTACCCAGGAAGTACTCCCTGAGTGGTTGAGGGGAGAAGGGTCAAAAGAATTGAGTGATGGTGTGTGAAGAGGTAAAAAGGAAAAGAGAGATTGGTTAGAAGTGAGAATTAAAAGAAAGAGGGTGAGCGATCAGAGTAAAAGAATATTAAACTCTGCACCAAATTCTTTCTGAGCCGGGCAGCCACATAATCTGATTGGTTCACATTCTTTGGTGACCATCATTGAAAAAGGCACCTAGCCCATGCCATCTCTTGCATACAACCCCACCAGCTACTCATTCTTTTCTCAAAAAGAGAATGTTTCACATTTTCTGGGGACGCATCACATATGCTATTGGTTCTTCATTTGGAAGATACTAATATTGAAAAAGAAGGAAAGTTGCCCCACCTTCGAACCCTTTCTCATGCACATTGAGTCTTTGTATAATTTGTTGCTGTCTCAACAAGTTTACATACTTTGAGCCTAAAATGAAAAGCAATCATCTATGCTTAATTCTTTCATACACATGCACAAGCACACAGATATATGTTTTCTGTCAGAACGTTCATAGATAACCATGTGTTATTCGATGATTGAATGGAAGACCTGGGGAGTCTACATCAAACCAGCTCCTTATATAGTAACTTGGTGTTACTCAGTAACATTGTGTTACTGACAGGCATTCTAACTGAGTCATTTGTTGATTCAGGGTTACAACTATTAAACTGTTTGAACTTGAAAAGATTCGAATAGTTACTACTTTTATGTTATTTGAATCTGAAAAGATTGAAATAATCACTCTTTCAATCTGGGAAGACTGCTCTTATTTCCATACAGGGCTCGTTACATGATGAAGACTATGCTTACATGATGATCATACACAAAGGGGGAGATTGTCTTAAAAAGGGGGAGATTGTTTTGCCAAGTTTTGATGATGTTGATTTTCACCACTCATCAAAAAGGGGGAGAAGATATAAAAAGGGGGAGAAGATACAAAAAGGGAGAATACAATCTGAAGATCTGAAGATATTCAAATTTTCAAAGATTTTAAAGATTTGAAGATTGTTTAAAGATATCAAGTTTTGAAGTTTTGAAGCTATCAACGTCATATCTGAAGATTCTCAAGAGAAAAGTGAAGACAAGAGAAGACCCGAAGACAATTGCAAATTTTTTTTTAATCTTGAATCCAAAGGGGGAGGTTGTTGGATCAAATAATTGTATTCAAGATTAAAGTTAAAGTTAAGGGTTTAAACTACAATTGTGCTAAAGTTAATTAGAGGGTTTATTATGTAATAAGTCAATAGTTATTAAGATATTGGGCCCAAGCCCATTAAGCTTGAAGCCCATATGACTTAGGTATTTAAAGTTTTGTTTAATTAGTTTTAGGGTTTAATCCTCACAATTACTTTCATAATCATAATAGAGTGAGGTGAAGTTTTCTCTGTATTCAAAGGGTATCAAGAACACTCAAGGGTTTCATTGTTTATTCAAGGGATTGGTACGTTATTATTAATCTTTATATCTCTTGATTATTATTGTGTTGCTTGATTACTTGATTGATTGTTTACCAACTAGATTAAAATCTGGGATAACAACACCTACTATTGTTCTTGAGCAAATGGCACCTCCAAGTCTTGTGATAATACCCAACAAGTCTGATTTCCCTTACTTTTTCCAAGTGAAATAGATCTAAAAACTACAGAGTCAATCCAAAATGATGCTGCCACAGATCTACCACACGCAGATCACGTTGCTGCAACACCATCCAAACTAGCAGACATAGGAACCCCTACTGTCCAAAAAGACCCTGATTCTAAAAAAGCAGTAATCAACTCAATTCCACCCTATATTCTTTACCCGCGGAGGTTGAGGAATTAAAAGGAGGAAACTCAGTTCAAGAAGTTCTTGTATGTATTCAAACAATTGCACATCAACATCTCATTGGTTGAAGCTATTGAGAATATGCCAGTTATGCAAAATTTCTGAAATACATTTTGATAAAGAAAAAGAAATTGACTGCGTATGTGACTGTTGCCCTTACTGAAGGATGTAGTGCCCTTTTGTCAAACAAAACTCCCCTAAGCTTAAACCCTGGAGTTGCACAATCCCTTGTTCAATAGCTGGGAATCATATAGGAAAAGCTCTATGTGATCTTGGTGCTAGCATTAACCTTATGCCCTTATTAGTTTTTAACACATTAGGGATAGGAGAGGCTAGACTAATCACTGTCACCTTGCAGTTAGCTGAAAAATCCATAGCATTTCCTAAAGGCAAAACAGATGATGTTTTGGTCCAAGTAGACAAGTTCATATTCCCAACTGATTTTATAATCCTTGATTTTGAGGAAGATAAAGACACTTCTATTCTTTTAGGAAGACCCTTTTTATCCATAGGTAGGAAAATCATAGATGTTCAAAAAGGAGAGTTGACAATGAGAGTGCAAGATGAAAATGTCACTTTTAATGTTTTTAACTCAGTGAAATATCTTGAGAAGAAACAGGATTGTTCTGTTTTAAGAACCATTGAATCAATATGTCATGAAGAAGCCTTAGTAGAAATCCTAGGAGGAAAGTGTTAGAACATAAATGTTCTATTTAGAAGTTTTGTAAAGTAATCTTGTATTTTGTGTTTGGGCCTTGTACTTTGGGTTTGGGCTTAAAATGTAAACAAGGGCATTGGGGTATATATAGGGATTGTTTGTATGTGTTTTGTAAGAAATTAAGTCAAAATGTAGTCGTACGCTTTGTTTGTGTTTTCTAAAGAGAGCAAGCTTGTAACTCTCTCTAGACCTTGTGAATAAACAAACAGATTCCTCCCAATCTCTTGTTAACCCTTTTCTCAATCAATCAAACCTTGATCACTAGAACTCACAAGTGGTATCAGAGCTAAACGAAGAAATTTTTCTACGGAACGATCGAGATCATGATTTGATTGAAGGAACATGTCACTGTTGCATTTTCAGTTCTGAGAAATTTGAATTTTGTTAAATTGATGTGAATTTGATCGAGCTTTGATGACAAACTGATTCAGAGGACATAGAAGATCTACATTGAATCAATTACAAGTTGTAATTTCAATCTAGGTGAAAGAATTTATCGATTTTGAGAATTTTTGTTCGAAATATATTTGTCACGGTGTTGAGATCGTTTGGTGCTACATAGATGTTTTTAGACAAGACCATCAACTACAAAGTTATTCAGATGTTAATTTCGAACCTGCTTACAATATCTTATCTCAAAATTCGAAGTATTAAAGCTTAATTCGAAGATTTTTGGGAAATCAATCGCAGATCCAAAGAATTCGCAGGATTTGTGAAGAACTCGCATGGAAGAACTCGCATGAAGGAATTCGCATGATGAAAATGATGAGGAATTGACATGAAATATCTATGGACATTTTTTTAAGTATGGAATTCGCTTGACAGTGATATGCGAAATTGTTGATCCCAGATACAGTGCAATCACGAACAATAGTAATCAATGAAGAACAATAATATTGCCACAACCTCTAGTCATATGATTAATATCCAAGAAAGGTTTAGGTTTACAGAGAGAATATTTGATAAGCAAAGTAAACCTATTGACTAGAGAATTATGAAAGAGATCTTTAACTTCTTCTCACCTAATTCTAGGTTTAGAAAAACAATATATATCAGGCGTATAAAGCCTAATGGGCTTTAGGCCCATTAACAAATAACTTTTAAATAATTACAATTCGAACCCTTATAAATGCTTTATACAACTTTCAACACACATGACTTTCAGTCCTAACAATCTCCCCCTAAAGTTGAATAAGGCATTTATTTTCTTGAAAACTTCAAGCTTGATCTTCTTTCCCTCTTAAATCTTTGAAAAACTTTGGTGTTGCGTGTCTTCATGTCTTTTCAAACTCCCCTTTGAATAAAGCTCTTGGTCTTCATATTTCAACTTTGTAACCATATTCAATGTACAATAGCCTCGACTGAACGCACTATCAAGCAACTTTCAACTGTAGAAACTCAACACACCGGATCAGCACACAAGAAAGATAATGTGAGAGTTACGTGACATTCCACATTGCATCTTCAGTTTAAAATAAAGAATCTGTCTTTGAACTGCGAGTTGAATAGACTTTAAGAACTTGTTTCAATCAGCGCGTAGGAGGAAATGACTTGAAGCAAACACCACATGATACGGGATAGAAGAACAAATAAAATCTTTGAAATCTTCATCTTTGAATATTGAAACAGCATTGAACTAATATCTTCATCTCTTTGGTCTCTAGACCGTCTTTAGAAAAGCAAACTTTCATGAATCATCTTCATTCAGAAATTGAATCATTATGGAATGATTTCTTTTCACCAATCTTGAAAAACTTGAACTTTCTGAAATTTCTTCACAATTCTTTTCACAGAACATTCTTTCTCCCCCTTTTTGATGATTGTGAACAACATGATCATCAAAACTTCTTCAATTTCAGCACTTTCTTTGATTTCCCCCTTTGTAAAGACGAACAATCTTCCCTTCATAATAATTTGACATTCTCCGCCCGTTGATCTGATTATCCTTCAATTCATGAAATGTATATATCCGAATCTTTTCAAATTCAGACATAATGAACAATGTAACCCTGATTCAACAGATGAAACAGTTAGTATGCCTGTAAGTAGCACAGAGCCACTTTGTACAACGGATGTACATTGGAAAGGAGCTTTTGTGATGTTCACTTCCCCACGGCTTCCATTCAATCATCGAAAAACCACAAAGGAATTTTCTATGAATGTTATGACAAGAAAACTCATTCCTTGTGTGCTCGTGAAAGTGTAGAAATGATTGAAGCTACTTAGCTATATCAGGCTCAAATTGTGTAAATTGTTGAGACAAGAACAAATATTACACGGACTCAATGTGCATGAAAGAGGTGCGAAGGTGGGGCAACTTTCCTTCTTTTTCAATATCTAAATCTTCCGATTGAATACTAGATAGCAGATATGTTGCGTCCCCAAAGAAAATGAAACATTTCTTTGTTAAGAAAGAAACGAGTGGCTGGTGGGGTTATAGCAAGAGTTGGCATGGGCTCACTGCCTGTTTCAATGATGGTCACCAAAGAATGTGAACCAATCAGTAGATGTGGTTGCCCCACTCAAAAAGTGTTTGGTGCAGAGTTTTCATATTCTTTTAACTTTGTTCTCACACCCTCTTTCTTTTTGTCATTAAATCTCACTTCTAACCAAACTCTCATTTACATTTTTCCGCTCAACACAATGAGAAAAACTCAACCGGATGAGTTATCTCCCCCACTCTTTGATTTAAGACCCCTCACTCCTCAATCACTCAAGGATAACTTCCGGGGTAGGAAACACTGGTTAACGTGAATCCATGGAAGTTTTATTTAAGTTCTCACACAAATCCCATGTAAGTCCTAAAAAGAATAGTTGCTCAATAGTTTAACTGAACAATTAAGTACAAAATGTATGATAACATTGTCAAAATGTATGCTCATGATATTTAACTTTGAAGATTTCTCAAAACAAAGATATTGAATGAATGAAATCAAGAGAATGTTTTGAGAATCTGACAATGTATCAATCATATCAAATAAAATGGTTAGGGTATCAAAGAAGTGGATATTTTGTTTATATGACCAAATATAAACAATTTAGCAATGAAAGCACAAATTTGGAAATGACGATTGATGCTCAACAATATTTGAAAGCAAACGTGAGTATTACCATCGAAAAATTGTTTCGTTATGAGACATGGTAATAACAAATTCAAACGAAGTACTGAACCCGTGTGTGTGAATATTTGACAGTATATGGACAAGATAATACGCAAGTATTGATCTTTGGAAACACACGGTCAGTTAAACATTAATGCTCAAAAATTGAAAAACATTTAAAATCATACTTCTAAATTCATAAAATCTTTTGAGAACAAGAAGTGGTTTGAACATTTCAGAAAACGTTTTTCATGTTCGAAAGTTGTTCTTCTTTCAAACAATCAGAGATCTAGATCAGAAAATATTTACCTTGAAGCTCCCCCTCAAATCATGATAAAATGATTTAAGTCAAACTCCGTTAAAGTACAGGTTCTAAGCTGATTTACTTAGAAGCCTTAGTTCTTCTACTCCCCCTTGACAGCAGGTGCCTGCAACACATAATCAATTTTAGGCTTTGGTACCCACTGGTATTTGGGTCCATGAATGTTAGTTGTAGTTCGAATGAGAGTAATGGAATAAGAACCATAGCAGTAATGATCACTAGTCTTGTGAATAGGATCATGTGTACGGCAATAAGAACAATAGTATTTCTTACCTGACAACCTGATTAATTGATCTCTTGAGTAGATATGATTAGGTTTACCTTTACGCGCATTGTTCTTTTTGGCTTTGTGTGTATGTACACATGATTTATTACCTTTTAGCTCATCTTTCTTCCCATCTTTCTTCTCATCTTCAACTGGTTTCTTCTTCCAGACCAGTTCCTCTTCCTTGTATCTCCTTTTTCGTCGATGTGTACCTGAACCATCTATATTTCTATCATAGAAAAGGTTAGTACTACGAATCTGATCAAAAGATGTAACTGACCACTTGGAAGAAACAGTTTTCTGAGTTGAACTTGATGCTGTCTTTTCAAGCTATTTAATCTTTGAAGCAAATCTATCTCTCTCTTTGACAAGAAGGTCAATCTTCGTCTCGCATTCAGACTTCATTTTCTTCTCTTTCAGCACACTTTCAGATAGTTCAGATATCTTATCAGTAAGCTTTTTGATCTCAGTCTCAAATATGCTTCTTTCTTCTTCAAATCCCTCCTCAGCAACCTTTCTTTGGTCGGATATTTCTTTAAAGAATCCAACGTTCTTCTCCTTGACAAACTTCTCTCTTTCCAGGATTATTACTTTCTCAAAATCAGAAACTTGCTGAGAAAGTTTCGCATTTTGAAGCTCAAAAACCTTTCTTTCATCAAAAACTTTCTTTGAAAGCTCCATAATCTTTCTTTCAATATTCTTCCTTTCATTTGAGAAATCAACCTTTTCTTGTTTAAAAACAACAAGTCGTTTCTTCAGGTCGAGATTTTCACTCTCCAACATATTTCCTCTTTCCTCAAGCGCTAGATTCTTCTCTTCTTTGGCTTCAAAATCTGCAACTTTTCGTTCAAGTTCAGATATTTTCGTTGAAGATTCATGTAGATCCTTGTCCTTTTTATCAGCTGCTCTGTTAAGATCTGAAATCTCTTGGTTAAGAGAGTCTATTTGTTTAAAAGACAAAGGGTGAAATGAATTGGATTCTAACATCATTTCAAGTTCTTTATTCCTGCGCTTGAGCCAGTCATTTTCGTGTTGTAACCGAGAAATTTATAGATAACTCATTGTTACTTGGAAAGCTTAAAGTCCAGGGACTGAACTTGACAAGAGATGAAACTCTAAAGTGCAAGGACCAAAAGTGACACCGTGTGAAACTTGAAAGTTTAGGGTCACAAATGACAAACTACTGAAACCTTGAAGTACGGGGGCTGAAAGTGACACTAACTAAAACTTAAAACTAGAAGGACTAAAAATGACACAAACTGAAACTACTAACTAGAGGGACTAAAAGTGTAAAAATTAAAACTTCTAACGGACTTAACTGAACACTAACGAAAAAGGACTAAAAATGAAATAAAACTAACCAAACTAACTGACTAACAGGACTAATGGAGACTTAACGAAAAAGGACCAAAATGTTAAGCATTTAACGACAAACTAACGGAAACACTATTCATCATCTTCCTCGTTGAGCCAACCTGCAAAGCTTCGAAACAGTTAGAAATTTTCAATTCAAAACGATCGTTAAAGCTTCCTGATCAGTCCTTACCAGATTAAAGCTCAACCGGTCAACCCACGATCACAAACGAGCCAACCGAAAACTTTTCAGAAAATGATTGAAAATTTTAAAAATCAGTATGGGTTAAAACTTTTCGACCAAAAATGATCGTTTATGTTCCCTTAAGCTCCCTCAACTGATTAAATCCCGAAACAATCTCTCAAACTCTCGAACGAAGCAACCGAAGATTTTTCGGAAACCGAATGAGAATTTAAAAACTTGAAATGGGTGAAAGTTTTACTATAAAAAACGATCGATTAAGCTTTGTAAACAACCCTTAATGATTTAAACACGAAAAAATTTGTCCACGATCTCTACTGAATCAACCGAAAATATTTTCGAAAAACGATCGAAACTTGAAACTTGGTGAGTTTTGTTGAGATAGAGATACCGCTCAAGACCCCGGGATATAGGGATACCGGTCAAGACCTCGGGAGATACCGGTCAAGCCCCGGTCCGGTCATCGGTCGAGATGACCAACAACACCTTTCGTTTCGTCGGGCTATCAATGGCTAATGTATTCGAAGAGGAAACTGAGCAGACAGTTTCACTGAACGAGTACCTTGATGAAGTCGAGGATCAGGAACTTAAAGCAGATTTAGAAGTCCAGTACCGGTCGAGATGCAAGGCACCGGTCCTTGCAAGGCACCGGTCACAAAGCCCTTATTGAAGCGATGGAAAAAAATGATATATATATGTGCATGAAAGTATGTAAGCGATAGATATGGCTTCTCTAGCTAATCACAAACTTTCTCTCACACACACACACCCAGTCACACACTGTGTTTGAGGATATAGAGATAACAAGTGAAAGTACCAGTGGTAAACAGTAGGAAACAGAAGAAGAAGGACGTAATCGTCGGCGGCGGCGATAGGTATATATGATATATATATATATATATATATATATACGATGAGAATGATGTAACCAAATTCAGTCAAACAATGCCAAACATAGTGTTTAACAAAAACAAAATCCTTTGAAAACCACCGACCCACTATAATTTCACCACCCAATCACAAATTACGCAATTCAACCAAAAAGTCAACAAACCGGGGACAAGCCGACCGGTATTAACCCGGTCGAAAGGAACAACCCGGTCGCAAGGTACCGGTCAAAGCACCGGTTCGGTCGAAGATACCGGGCGCAAACACCGGTCAACAAAGGGTACCAGTCAACTGGGTACCGGTCGAGTACCGGTCAAGACAGGATACCGGGTAAGCAATGTACCGGTCGCAGAGTACCGATCGACCTCTGAGTAACGGTCGAACAAAGTACCGGTCAAGGCACCGATCACTAGAGTCCGCTCGCAGACCACCCGTCAATAAGGAACCGGTAGGACAAGGTATCGATCGCTTGCAATGTACCGGTCACTTAGGTTCGGTCGATGATAAAACTTATCGATTAACAAATCAACTTAAGGACCGATAAAATCGATGAATCTGAGTCGATCGTAATCAAACAATCGACCCAGAAAATCGATCGATCAAGCAACAAATTTGCAGAACAATTAGTAAACCCAGAAAATCAACAAATCAAAATATTTGATTTTTTAAAGACACAGAATCAATCAACCTACTTTGTTTTTTTTCTTTTTCAGAACCACAATCGATTTACCCAAAACTCAATCGACTTCAGAATCCAGATATGATTTTACAGAAAGTCAAGTTTAGATCAGCCCAGAAAATCAATCGATCGATCTTAACACATAAACAATTATGTAATCGATTTTGCAAAAATCTTAACTCAAACTCTAAAACGAAAAACGATTACTTGATATGGCAGAAAACAGATAGACAAATTCTTAGATCAAATCGATAAACATATACCAGTCAAGAAAACACTTAATCGACAGAAATCAAAAACTCAGATAGATCAGAATAACGATTAAGAGTTTTAGGCAAACCTTTTTGGATCAAAACTTCAGAGTCTTTGCTCTGATACCAATTGTAGATCCCAGATACAGTGCAATCACGAACAATAGTAATCAATGAAGAACAATAATATTGTCACAACCTCTAGTCATATGATTAATATCCAAGAAAGGTTTAGGTTTACAGAGAGAATATCTGATAAGCAAAGTAAACCTATTGACTAGAGAATTATGAATGAGATCTTAAACTTTTTGTCACCTAATTCTAGGTTTAGAAAAACAATATATATATCAGGCGTATAAAGCCTAATGGGCTTTAGGCCCATTAACAAATAACTTTTAAAAATTACAATTCGAACCCTTATAAATGCTTTATACAACTTTCAACACACAAGACTTTCAGTCCTAACAGAAATGTTTAGAATTCGCATCAATACGAATTCTTTGAGGCTAACATAAATTCTAAGTACAAAATTCGTTTGGAGTCGTATGCGAAATATAGGAATTCGCTTATAGAAGGATGCGAACTACGAGGAATTAACACATAGGTGTATGCGAGAAGCAGGAATTCGCATACAAGCCTATGCGAATTATGAGGATTTCGGCTAAGCCTCATGCGAATTATGCTTTGAATGATTAGTGATCTGCGAATTGTGAAGGTTATGCGAAAAGTTTTTGATTCTATGCGAAAAGTGACTGTTCTGAACCCATCTTGCTACAAGTTTGCCTTGTTCGTGAGATTTTCCGCGTAATGCATATGTGACATCATTCCTATCTTCCGTTGGTCACATATTTTGAGCAACTGATCTAAATTTTCACGAGTGCTCATGCTTGTCAAGATTTTCAAATACTAGATGTTTGGATTTAGTCTCTGATTAGATTGGATTAGCAACATGAGAATCTGCAATCATCAGTTTGGAGTACTTCTTTACGTTGTTAGACCGTTGAGTGCTCGTAATCATTCTTTTGACCTAATCAATTAGAAGTGTGAGTGAATGCAATCATTATTCTGATGCTTTGGTTGTGATTCAAAATCTTGAGTGCTTATAATCATCTAGCTGATTCGTGAAGAAAGGAGTTCTGAGTTCGTTCGTTCAGTGTTCTGAAAAGCAGTTTGAAAATGAGCATCATTCATTAGTTGTTGAACAATTATCAGAATTGTCTTCTAACCCTTGCATTGTGGTGTTTGCTACAAGATACTTCCTCCTGCAAGCTGATCAAAATAAGTTCTTAAGCTGAATTCTTATTCAACTCGTGGCTCAAAGACAGATCCGGTGTTATAAATTGAAGATGCACTTTGGTTGTTACGTCATAATTCACACATTTCTTTCTTGTGGGATAACGAATGTGTTGGATTTACAAGAGTTAAAAGTTGTCTTTATGTGCACTCACTCGAGGTTATTGTCTACATCGGATCTGGTATTAAAGTTGAAACTTCAAGGATAAGAGCTACTTTAAAGGGGGAGCCAGAGATGCTTTGATGTTTAAGCAACACTAAGTTTTTTAAAGAAATCAAGGGGGAGAAGAGATGAAGCTTAAGAGGTTGATTCCTTTACAAAACTTTGGGGGAGAATGTTAGAACATAAATGTTCTATTTAGAAGTTTTGTAAAGTAATCTTGTATTTTGTGTTTGGGCCTTGTACTTTGGGTTTGGGCTTAAAATGTAAACAAGGGCATTGGGGTATATATAGGGATTGTTTGTATGTGTTTTGTAAGAAATTAAGTCAAAATGTAGCCGTACACTTTGTTTGTGTTTTCTAGAGAGAGAAAGCTTGTATCTCTCTCTAGACCTTGTGAATAAACAAACAAATTCCTTCCAATCTCTTGTTAATCCTTTTCTCAATCAATCAAACCTTGATCACTGGAACTCATAGAAAGATTGAGCATTTGGAAGATAGTGAAGAAAGTAATGACGAGGCTAGTGAAGTCTTGGACCGTAGTGAGTTGCTGCAGCAAGCTGCAACATATGAGCTATTAGAAGATAAACCCAAACATACCTCATTTCCATCCATAGAAGCACCACCAGATTTAGAATTGAAACAACTACCTGCCTATCTTAAGTATGCTTTATTGGGAGATGATAACAAGCTACTTGTGATCAGTTTAGCATCCTTAGAAGTAGAACAAGAGAAGCAATTAGTGAAAATACTTCAAGCACATACCAAAGCCATAGGTTGGACCATCTTTGATTTGAAGGGTATAAGTCCATCAATTTATCAACACAAAATCATTTTGGATGACAAGGACTTTACTTCTGGTGAACTTCAGGTGACTAAGCTCTATGATGTAAGAAGTGGTTAAGAAAGAGATCTTGAAATGGCTAGATGCTGACATTATTTACCCTATAGCTAGTAGATATTGGCTAAGTCCTGTCTATTGTGTGCCTAATAAGGGCGGTGTGATAGTGATAGAAAATGAGAAAAATGAACTAATCCCAACTAGGGTAGTGTCAGGATGGAGAAATTGTATGGACTATAGGAAGCTTAACAAAGAACCTATAAACACCATTTTCTCTTACCTTTCATTGACCAAATGTTGGATAGATTAGTTGGAAAAGAAAACTATTGCTTTTTAGATAGCTATTCAGGTTATAATCAGATTGCTATAGCACTTGAGGACCAAAAGAAAACCACTTTCACTTGTCGTTTTGGTACTTTTGCTTTTAAAAGAATGCCTTTTGGACTATGCAATGCCTCTGCCACATTCCAAAGATGCATGATGTTCATTTTTTTTTGATATGTTGGAAACCTCTATGGAGATATTCATGGATGACTTTTTTGTCTATGGGTGCTCTTATAAAGAATGCATGAAAATTTTAGAACAAAGTCTTAACAGATGCGAGGAGAATGATTGGTTCTAAACTGGGAAAAATATCAATTCATGGTCAAGGAGGATATTGTGTTAGGTCATGTAATATCAAAAAGGGGAATAGAGGTAGACAAAGCCAAGCTAGAGGTCATAAAGAGTTTACCTGAGCCCACAAATGTAAAAGGAATAAGAAGTTTTCTTGGTCATGCTGGCTTCTACATAAGGTTCATAAGAGACTTTTCAAACATTTCCAAACCTCTCTGTTTGTTGCTGTAGCATGACCAACCTTTCAATTTCAAAAAGAAGTGCAAATTAGCTTTTGAAATTTTGAAGAAAGCCTTGATTTATGCCCCTATTGTTGTGACACCTGACTAGACAAAACATTTTGAACTAATGTGTGATGCAAGTGATTGGGCAGTTGGTGCTGTTTTAGGACAAGTCAAAGAAAATATTTTTCACCCAATCTACTATTCTAGTAAGACTCCTAATGATGCTCAAATAAACTACACAACCACTAAGAAAGAACTTTTGGCTGTGGTGTTTGCATTTGAAAATTTTAGATCTTAGTTTATGGAAACAAGGGTCATTGCTCACACTGACTATGATTCCATTAAGTATTTGATTTCTAAAAAGGATGCCAAGCCAAGGTTAACAAGGTGGGTACTTTTTTTTGAAAGGGTTGAACATTGAAATAGTAGATAGGAAAGGAGTAAACAACCAAGTTGCAGATCACTTGTCAAGAATGGAAAAAAAGGAGAATCAAGTTCTGGTGAGAATAGTGAAAATTTTCCAGACGAACAGCTCTTGATGCTGTGACATTCTACAGCCCCATGGTTTGCAAACATTGCAAATTACTTGGTTGTTGGGATCATACCACTAGAACTGAACAAAAACCAAAGAAAGAAGTTGATTCATGATTCAATAAGTTATCTATGGGATGACCCCCTTTTTTGTTCAAACTAGGGGCTGACCAGATCCTAAGGAGGTGTATACCTAATGAGGACGTACCTGCAGTGCTACAACATTGTCATGCTGCAACATATGATGGTCACTTTGGTGGCCAAAGAACTGCAACCAAGGTACTTAAATTTGGATTTTTCTGGCCTACACTATTTCAAGATGCATATAACTTTGTGAAAGGGTGAAATAAATGTCATTGGGTTGGATCCATCTCCCAAAGACATGAAATGCCCCTAAATGGCATTCTTGAGTAGAACTCTTTGATGTGTGGGGGATTGACTTTTTGGGACCATTTCCCATGTCTGGAAACTGTCAATACATATTGGTAGTTGTAGATTATGTCTCTAAATGGGTAGAGATTGTAGCATGCCATACCAGTGATGCAAAAACAATGGTTAAATTATTGCATAAAAATATTTTCACAAGATTTGGTACTCCCAGAGCTATGATTAGTGATAAGGGTACCCATTTTGTAAATAACATGATGAAAGGAGTTCTTAAAAAATATAACATAAGCCATAGGGTGGATACTGCATATCACCCTCAAACCAATGGCTTGGCAGAACTTTCAAACAGGGAGATCAAAAGCATCATAGAAAAAGTGGTAAAACCAAAAAGGAAGGATTAGTCCTTCAAGCTTGATGATGCTTTATGGGCCTATAGAACAACCTTTAAAACACCCATTGGAATGTCTCTTGTTAGTGATCAAATATGTTGGATCCAAGATTATGTAGATGAAAGGTGAAAAGTCAAAGTCAAAACCTCAAGTCAAAGTCTCTCAAGCAAAAGTCAAAGTCTCTTGTAATAAAGGTCAAAGTCAAAGTGGTTGTAGTTTAGTTGTCTTTGTAATGTTGTGAGTATAAATAGATTTTATAGTTTGTAGAATCATAAGGCTACACGTATACAGTGATTGTAGAGAGAGAATTATTCAGAGAGATCATCCTGTACGAATTCATGTTAATTGAAATTGAAAACTAATTTTCTTGTTTAATTGTGTTGTCATCTTAAACATTATTGCAATAAAAACAAAATTGTGGGACACATAATTGGTATCAGAGCTAGATTCAACAAATTGACAGAAAAATGGGTCGTTCATTGAGTTCATGAGTTTTTGAGTGATTTTTGATTTCAAAAGTGTTTTTTTTTTATCAATTTTGTGGTTGAAAAGTGTTCGTTTTATGCATTAAAATGAATTTGTGTGATTGAATTTCACTGTTAAACCAATTTTGATCACTTAATTTTGATTTTGGTGAGTTTTTGGTTCGACGAGTTTACGTACTGTTTGATCACGGAATTTGATGTTTGAGTTGTTTTTAGTAAAATTCATTGATCATATTCTGTTCTAACACTAATCGTGATTGTTTCTGTGAGTTTACAGCTTCCAATTCGAGGATTTGATTGGATTTTGGACAAATTTTTAAGTTTTAGAACCGAAACTCGAAGAACTCGCAAGATCCATTCTTTTCGTATGAGGAACTCACATGTAACACCCGTTTTTTCGTAAGTAAGTTCCGTCCTTCGTTGGTAATCTCTCCGCCTTTCGTCTATCTTTTTGGGTGAAATAAGTTGTACTTTCGAACCCTATATCGACCCATGCAAAAATCTCGAGTTTTGGACATTTTTGGGCTTCGGTACAAGTGGCGCAAGAGTGACTCGCGATAGTGACATGTGTCACTATCGCGTGGCACAATCGCCGAGGGTGTACCACCCGCGGTACATTCCGCGCAAGAGTGACTCGCGATAGTGACACATGTCACTATCGCGGGGTACAATCGCCATCGGCCCCTGGTTGTTTTAAATCCCGAATTTTTAGGCTCTTTCATTTGTTATCTTCACCCATTTCGTTTTTTTCTCCCAAGAACCGAACCTCACAATCCTGTTACGATCCCTAACTCATTTTTGGGTGTTTTTGTCATAAAACCAAGTGTTCCTTCACTTTCTAATCATGTTTTGGAAGCTAGAATTAGATCCTTCCATCTTCACCTTCTTCACCCAAGTTTTCTAGGGTTTCATCCATCTATTCTTCATTTTTGAAGATTGGGAGGTTGTGGCTCATTTTGGTCTCCTAGTAGTGTTTGATTGTTGGAATCAAGTTGTGGTTGAGGGAATCATCCCTTCTCTTCATTTATGAAAAATTAGGGTTTCGATATAAGTTGAGGTTTCATGTAAAATATTTGGGGAATGTTTATATATGGCTGAATACGGTTCTTTATGGTTGGAAATGTGTGGATCTAGGTTTTGGGAAGCTTGAGTTGAAGAGTTGGAATGGATGTCTTCGGAAAGCTTTGGGTGAGATCTATGCTTTTGGGGGGCCAATAGTTGGGGATTGAAACCTAGGTTTAACTTAACCTAGCAAGGTGAGTTCAAGATGATTTATGAAAACGATGTACATGCCAAAATGTTTATTTTAAAGTGTTTGCGTTTTACATCAAATTGTTAACTTCTAATAAGTTTTGGGTATTTGGGTATATCTCACTTTATAAACTTGTGTCACACGCATATTTGTGATTTTGGGCTTTCTGTCAATTAAATCATTTTGATATGTTCCTTTGATGTATATATACGTAAATGGAGTCCATTTGATGTAAAGGTCATTTATATGATTTTGTACTTACAACTATTTTGGAAAATGGTTTGCCTCAACCAATGTTGAGTTTGAGTCAATTATACTTTTTGGGTCGTTTTGTCTACATTAGTCGGTTAAAAGTGTTTTTAATGTTTATAAAGGCTTTCGTTGGAGATTTACGTAAAGTGTTGGGCCTTTGGCTCGGTTTTGACTGAATGAGTCGTGTGGACTTTTGCCCGAATTTATAACCGTTGCGGGCTTGGAGTATGATGACGATTAATTCATGTCATTGGTGAGTTACATGCTTTGGGTGCTTTGGTCATTCAATTGGAGTCATGTAAGGTTAGACAGTGTTGTAATGGATCTATAGGCACGTGAGTGTGTCGGTTGTGTAAGGCTTGAGGTTTTGGGTTACTTTTAGTGACCGCCCGGGTTTGCTAGCGAGTACGCAATATGTGGTTCGATCCGTAGAGTTGAAACTCGTCTAGATTGGATAGGCGCCCGGGCTCGTAAGACCTCGGAGTGGTACTTGACGGAGTATGGCAAGGGGCAGCAACAGGTCCGAGGATTGTGATGTCTTGTATGGCATGGGAACTAGGACCGGGGCACATTGGTGAAATCCAATAACATCACGGGTGGCCCCATTCACGTGTTCTCGCCACCCTAGATGGAAACGTTTAGAGGACATGTAAGGAAGTCGCGTGAACGGCCTACTTGCGTGTTTCTCTATTCTCGGTATTTACGGATCTCCTCATTGTTGATTCGTGGTATTTCAAATGGTAATGTCGTATTTTACCAACTTTGGTTTTTATGTGGTCGACGATAAATGATGGCTTTAATATTGGGTTTTCCCCACATGTATTAAGGTTTGAATGGAATGCGTCATTTCTACGTTTTCAATATTTGGTTTCTTCCCATTCTATGGTTGTGGGAGTTTTGGGTCTATTGTCCGTATTCACGGCAATGTTTATTTATATAGTTCTCATCTATGGTTTATCAGTTGTGCAACTTGTTCCACCCGTGTTGGGTATTTCGAGATATAACATTTTACCCGCGTTTTATAGAATTGGGTGTTCGCTCTCTATTCTCATTTGAGCAAGTTTTGGGTTAAATCTAAGTTTACGAAAGAACGTTTTACATTGGGATCTTAGTCTGTAAAACAGTTTGGGTTGGTTAATGATTAACCCGATGTCCCTTTCATTTAAAATGCATATTTATGGGTAAACGAGTCATTTTCATAAGTGAAGCATTTCCTTTGGAAAGATTATGAATTCTAATTGCATTCTTCCATTTTAAACGATTTAATATTATATGTTGAAAACTCTTGAGCTCACTAGGCGTTAAGCCTAACCTTTTTATTTGTCGACATGTGCATCAGGTTCCAGTTGGTGGTTTGAACTCTAGCAGTTCCACGAAGAGTTGAGCCTTAGCTTTGTGTGAGTGTAAGTAGTTGGTGAAGTATTCTGCAGCTTGGAGATAGTGGCTATTATTAAGTTTTAGTAGCACCCGTCTTTATTATAAACTGTATGCATGATGGATCCTTATGCTCAAGATTCATTGTGTAAAGATATTTGCTAATAATATATTATCCTAAAGGGTCACACCAATAACAACTTGATATAAATAGATTATTTATAAGAATTTGATTCTTGATAAATATTCATAACTCTTATAATTAAATTGGAAATTATTTGTTTTATGAAAATGACAATTTTCAAAGTGAAGTATCAAATATATCATAAGGTATGATTTATTAAGTCATGAACATTTTTTTTTCTTCAACTAGAAAGATTTTTGTCTTTTAACTAAATAAATGAGGCTTTCTATAGGGATGGAGAAGTGAGTATTTAAATGGGAAAGACATGCTTTAGAAGCATGCCTAGACACTATGATTAAACATGAGTATTAGAAGTATGGAGGTCTTAAAGTGTTAAGACCACATGGGTAAAAAAAAGAGTTTAAAAAGGCTTGCATTTGGCTATCCTAAAAACTAACGAAAAACATATACTTCAAGTATTCTCTCATTATTCTCACTAGTTAAGTCTTAAAATAATTGATACTTGCATACTCTCTTTAAGTCAAAACTTGGTTTTGTCTTAAAACTTAAGAGTTTAGGACTAGCATCCATTCAAGTTGGTAATTGTTGGTGAACATCTTTGGAGGAGTTCTACTCTTGCACTCTTGCCATGTTCTTCAACGATCTAGCCTCCCAAGAGGATTCAAAAGCTACAAAGGTTGTTATTTCTTTTTCCCTCTATGGTTTTGTTTTAATCTTTCCAAAGTATTGCAAGATGATCCTTGGTGGGAAATAAAATGGTTTATTGTATACATTTATAAAATGCTTCTGTTGTCTATTTTAAGTTTTTGGAAACTTATTTTGTATAAATCCCAACAATTAGTATCAGAGCCATCTTTGCAAACTTGGTTAGATTTTAAGGTTATTTGGATAATCTTTGTTTTTGGAAAACATGGATGATTTTCTTTTATAAGAAAATATCATACATAGTTTCTTTGACAACTTTATTATGTTTATAATTGTTATTTTATGTGACAAAAGTTTACATGCATTTTTGTCACAAAAATTGTCTTAGAAAAACAAGGTGTTGTTTTATATGTATATATGTATTTTAGTGCATAAACTAGCCATGGACCATTTGTGATGTTGTTGTGTTGATTTATTTAAAATGGTTGTAATATTTATTTATTCATATGGTATGTAATAATTAAATAGATAGTTTTTCATCTTGTTTATTTTGTAAGTAATAGATTAGTTTATTTTTATAAAAATTGTAACAAGATTAAAGATGGTGGCCATTTTGAAGATCAACATTCATGTACATGATTTTGGAAAAATCAAACTTGTTACAAGGTGTTGGAGCAAGTGGGAGCATGAATAACAACATGAAGATTTATTGGTCAACTTTGTCCCTTAGGAATGGACTTGACATTTTTGTGATGGCTCACAAAATGTCACTAGATTATGGTTGGTTTATGCACACATATTTTATGCATGTGATGGTTGTTTTATGTTTATATTATGCTTGTATGTTGAATAGGATTGTATATACTAGATAATGTTTCAAACATAAAATGATCACATGAAGTTTGGTTTTATAAAATTTGTCATTTAACATAAGATGCATGTAAAACAGTTTTACTATAAAATGAGTTTTTTCGTATAAAACTCTATTACGACAAATTTTGACAACTAAAATTTATAAGTTTAAAATTGGGATTTTAGAAACTTATCCAAACTTCAAACCTTATATTATAAAAGGGAGTTTTATTAAAAGGTTTACTAAATGGTTCTTTAGCGCTCAAATGACAAATTTTAATATAAGATATTAATTTGAACGCAAGATATAAAATAGGATTTTATATAAGAATTTTACCATAAAATGAGATTTTAAAAGGGTACCATGGTTTATTGGATGAATGCAATAACCATGATATCATATGTTTTAAAACTAGATTTATAAAACATTATAAATCCCTTTCAAACGCAAGTCTATGCCATCCAAATTTTGAAACATTTGCATCACCATTTGTTAGATGCTTGTGGGATAAAGTGAGTCACCTAACCACTTGTGTTATCTTTTGGTGGCCGAAGTGCATTCACGATTTCTATAACAGTTATAGGCCGATTATACAAGTTTCTCTAATTGGATGACTTGATCGGAATTCTTTTGTGATAAAGTGAGTCACCTAAACAAAAGAGATCCGAGGCATAGATGGGATCAAACATGTCATGTTAACAAAATGTTGTTAAGAATCCCATGCAACTAGAAATTACATTTGGATGTAATTAGTAAATCGTTACTTACCTTGTTAAATTAAATTAATGGGATAAAGTGAGTCACCTAACCATTTAATTGTTTTGCAACTTGGATTCTAGCCTTTAAAAATTAATGTTTTAGAAACAAAAGGGTATTAATTTTAAAGAACTAAATACTAAATAAAAACTTTGTAAATATTTTGTAGATGGCTCCACCTACTACTGTTGTTCAACATCACTCTCACCCAATGTCAATCCGATCACTCCTTGAGAAGGAAAAACTTAACCACTCAAATTTTTTAGACTAGTACCACAACCTAAGAATTGTACTAAAACAAGAGAAAAAGGACTATGTTCTTGAGAAACCCGTTCCCGAAGAACCCCAAACTACTCTAAAGGCTGGCCATGACATCTGGATCAAGCATTCTGATGACTCGATCGATGTCGCATGCCTAATGCTTGCTACAATGATTCCAGACCTTCAGAAGGATCTGGAACATCGTGAAGCTTATGATATGATCGCACATCTTAAACAGATGTTTGAAAATCAAGCAAGAACCGAGCGATTCGAAACTATTCGAGTGCTCCATGGTTTTAAAATGGAGGAGGGTGGAAATGTAAGCACTCATGTTTTTAAGATGAAGAGTCAATTGGATCATTTGGAGAGACTAGGATCTCCTTACCCACTTGATCTGGCAACAGATTTGATCCTTAACTCTTTGCCAAAGTCGTATGACACTTTTATCTTGAATTACAACATGAATGTTAGGGATAAGACCATCTCGGAGTTGCATTCGATCCTAAAAACTGCCGAGAAAAACATCCCAAATAAACCATCCCAAGTGCTCTTGATCCGGGAAGGACAAATCAAGAAAACCAAAGGCAAGAACTTCAAAGCTAAACCACAAGGTGGCAAAGGAAAAAGGAAAAATGTTTCCAAACCCCAACAGCCGAAGAAGAAGGAAAAAGTGGCCAAAGAAGACGCATGTTTTGAATGTGGCGTCGTCGGTCATTGGAAGCGGAATTGTCCCACTTACCTTGCTGGGTTGAGAACCAAGAAGGCCGGGGAGGGCACTTTAGGTATATCTATTTTCATGATTGAAATGGGAATATTTACTTTTTCATCTACCACTTGGGTATTTGATACCGGGTGTGGAACTCATATTTGTAATTCGTTACAGGGGTTCAGAAGGAGTAAGAAACTGAAGGCAGGTGATATGGTACTACACATGGGCAATGGAGCAAAAGTTGCAGTCCAAGAAATAGGAACTTTTGAAATGTGTTTACCGAATGGCTTGTACTTATTGTTAGACAATGTTTGTTATATTCCAAGTTTAACTCGCAATATAATTTCAGTTTCGCGTTTAAAACAATTTGGTTTTAATTATCAATTTGTTGATGATAGTATTCACTCTTTTTTTAAAGGAATATTCTATTTGGAGGCAAGGCCCATTAATGGAATATATGAACTAAACCTTGATTGTTCTTCAAGCAATAATTCCATTTATCATGTAAACACCAAAAGGGTCAAACATGATTTGAACCAAACCTATCTATGGCATTGTCGTCTTCGCCATATAAACAAGAAGCGCATATCCCAACTCCAAAAGAGTGGACGTTTGGAGGCAAATGATAATGAATCATTTGATATATGTGAATCTTGCTTATGTGGAAAGATGATAAAATCCCCTTTCTCTGGTTCAAGTGAAAGGTCAAGTGATTTGTTAGGAATCATACATACTGATGTATGCGGTCCTTTCAAAGTCATGACTAGATATGGTGAAAGATATTACATCACCTTCACTGATGACTTTAGTCGTTATGGTTATGTGTTCTTAATGAAACATAAATATGAAGCATTTGAAAAGTTCAAATAAGTGAAGTTGAAAATCAACTTAACAAAACCATTAAGGTCCTTCGTTCAGATAGAGGAGGTGAATACCTCAGTGAAGAGTTCCAAGATCATCTTAGAAGTTGTGGGATTGTCTCACAACTCACTCCACCAAGAACACCGCAGCACAATGGTGTGTCTGAGAGGAGGAACCGAACCTTACTTGATATGGTTCGTTCTATGATGAGTCGAAGCACTCTTCCACTATCATTTTGGAGTTATGCCCTACTCACTGCCGCCCGTATTGTGAATATGGCACCATCTAAAAAGGTAGATAAAACTCCGTATGAGATCTGGCATGGAAAAGTTCCATCCCTATTATACATGAGGGTTTGGGGTTGCGAAGCTTATGTGAAACAAGAAGCTTCTAGCAAACTCGATCCAAGATCTACAAAATGCATATTTGTAGGATACCCTAAAGATTGTTTAGGTTATTACTTCTACATCCCCAGTGAAAATAAGATTGTTATTGCACGAAGAGCTGAATTTTTAGAAAGCAAGTTTCTAAATGATGAAGCAAGTGGGAGGCAAGTGTATCTTGAAGAAGATCAAGAACCACAGCCAAATGAAACTCAAGTTGGCACTAGTACTCAACAAGAAGTTGTTGAAGATGAACAAGTGGTTGTTTATGAACCCATTGAAACATAAGGCGTTCAAAGAACTGATAGAGTTCGTCAAGAACCTGAGACATATGGATTTCTCATTGACGAATGTTTCTTGATGAGTTTCGAAGAACCCATCAACTATCGGACAGCTGTGTCAAATTCTGAATCTGACAAATGGCTTGAAGCCATGAACGCTGAGATGCAATCCATGTATGAGAACCAAGTATGGGACTTGGCTAATCTTCCTCCCCATTGTAAGACTGTAGGGAGTAAGTGGATCTTCAAGTTGAAGACTGACATGGATGGTAATATACAAACTTATAAAGCAAGACTTGTTGCAAAAGGTTTCATTCAAACTCATGGTATTGACTATGACGAGACTTTTTCTCCAGTTGCTATGATTAAATCAATTAGGATACTGTTTGCCATAGCCGCATATTATGATTATGAGATATGGCAAATGGATGTTAAAACCTCTTTTCTTAATGGACTATTGGAAGAAGATGTCTATATGAATCAACCCGAAGGTTTTGTCGACCAAAAGAATCCTAATAAAGTGTGTAAGCTTAAGAGATCCATTTATGGATTGAAGCAAGCATCTCGAACGTGGAATATTCGTTTTGATGAGCAAATCACAAAGTATGGTTTTATCAAAAACGAAGATGACACTTGTGTTTACAAGAAAACTAGTGGGAGCACAGTAACATTCCTAGTTTTGTATGTAGATGACATACTAATCATGGGAAATGATATTCCGACCTTGCATGGTGTTAAGTCTTGGCTCGGAAAATGCTTCTCAATGAAAGACTTGGGAGAGGCAGCATACATTCTTGGTATAAAGATCTATAGAGATAGACCAAAGCGGTTAATAGGTTAAAGTCAAAGTACATACATTGACAAAGTCTTGAAGCAGTTCAAGATGGAAGACTCTAAGAGAGGATTCGTACCAATGCAACCAAGCATTATTTTGAGTACATCTCAAAGTCCTAGCACAAAGGTTGAGCTAGAAAAGATGAATGGCATCCCATATGCTTCAGCCATTGGATCCATCATGTATGCCATGATATGTACTAGACCTGATGTATCGTGTGCTTTGAGCATGACGAGCAAATATCAGCAAAATCCAGGAGACAATCATTGGCTGGCTGTGAAGAACATTCTAAAGTACTTGAGAAGGACTAAAGAAATGTTCCTCATCTATGGAGGTTTGGAAGAAGAGCTTAATGTAAAGTGCTACACTGATGCTTCTTTCCAAACTGATCAGGATGATTGTAAGTCACAATCAGGATATGTCTTCATTATGAATGGAGGTGCGGTTTCATGGAAAAGTTCCAAACAGAGTGTTGTGGCACAATCCACTACAGAATCAGAATACGTTGCTGCTTCGGAAGTTGCAAAGGAAGCTGCTTGGATGAAGAAGTTCATTTATGAACTAGGGGTTGTTCCTTCCATTCAGGATCCCCTAGAGATCTTTTGTGACAATGAGGGTGCTATTCCTTTAGCCAAAGAACCCATGTCACATCAAAGAACCAGACACATTCACCGAAGGTTCAACTACATTCGTGATGAAGTTGGAAATGGTGATATTTGTATTCGCAAAGTACACACAGATCATAACTTGGCGGACCCATTCACGAAGCCCCTATGACAAGCCAAACATGAAGGTCATGCTAGAGGAATAGGACTTCGTTATTCTAGTGAATGGATTTGATCTTGGTTTAGTATTGAACATTGAACTTATAATCAATGACTATTGTAATGATTATGATGTATATGGAATATGATCTTTTCATTAAATACTTATTGAGTTCTAGATTAACATGTTTAATCCTTGAATAATTTAATTATTCTAAATGTCCATAGTCGATCATTATTGTAGGAACAAAATGAAGTAAGACTAATATGAATTGGATTGGTTGATTTTCATAGAGAAGAAAATAGCAAAAGTTTGCAACCAATATTCATAGGTACTTGCTAGGGAACAAGTATTGGACATGACCCGATTCAAGATCATTGCATGGATCACTATCATGAATGATACTTGATAAAAGGTGCTATCTTTGTATCCTTAGACTTTAGATACATATTTGGGACTCGAGGGTAGGAAATGCTATACTTTGATATGGTCTAACGCTGTTCTTTGATCAGACAGTTATAAGGGCCATCATTTGGTGTAGTGTGAACTATCCAAGAGGTGTATGTAGTCTGAAGGAATTTGTTCCTCTTATTCGTTGAGAGTTAGACATTTAAGGCCTAATCAAAAGTTTAACACTGAATGAGATTGATTGCGATCCGTATCTCATGTTCAACACAATGTCTGAGACAAAGGGATAACTGATAACTTACATTATACATCAATTGTAGCTTTGAACTAAAAAGAATTGGATGTTGTTGAATGGCACCTCGTCGTGTGTTATTAGGGGAAGTAATGCGTTGCTAGACGTTGACCACTATCTATATCAATACACAATGAGCCTTGTGCAAGTGGGAGATTGAATGATCCTTATGCTCAAGATTCATTGTGTAAAGATATTTGCTAATAATATATTATCCTAAAGGGTCACACCAATAACAACTTGATATACATAGATTATTTATAAGAATTTGATTCTTGATAAATATTCATAACTCTTATAATTAAATTGGAAATTATTTGTTTTATGAAAATGACAATTTTCAAAGTCAAGTATCAAATATATCATAAGGTATGATTTATTAAGTCATGAACATTTTTTTTTCTTGAACTAGAAAGACTTTTGTCTTCTAACTAAATAAATGAGGCTTTCTATAGGGATGGAGAAGTGAGTATTTAAATGGGAAAGCCATGCTTTAGAAGCATGCCTAGACACTATGATTAAGCATGAGTATTAGAAGTATGGAGGTCTTAACCACATGGGTAAAAAAAAGAGTTTAAAAAGGCTTGCATTTGGCTATCCTTAAAAACTAACGAAAAACACATACTTCAAGTATTCTCTCATTATTCTCACTAGTTAAGTCTTGAAATAATTGATACTTGCATACTCTCTTTAAGTCAAACCTTGGTTTTGTCTTAAAACTTAAGAGTTTAGGACTAGCATCCATTCAAGTTGGTAATTGTTGGTGAACATCTTTGGAGGAGTTCTACTCTTGCACTCTTTCCATCTTCTTCAACGATCTAGCCTCCCAAGAGGATTCAAAAGCTACAAAGATTGTTATTTCTTTTTCCCTCTATGGTTGTGTTTTAATCTTTCCAAAGTATTGCAAGATGATCCTTGGTGGGAAATAAAATGGTTAATTGTTATACATTTATAAAATGCTTTCGTTGTCTATTTTAAGTTTTTGGAAACTTATTTTGTATAAATCCCAACAATGCATAGTATAAAATGTATAAGTTGAGGTTAAATCTCAAATTATGTTTTGTAGATGAATCAATTATCGGTGTATTTAGAAAATTTTAAATTAGTTGCTATTTCCAGAATTTAGGGTGTTACAAGTTGGTATCATAGCTTAAGTTTGAGAGATTTAGGTATTGATTTTTGGATGCCAAGACTCAAACTAGCGTGCTTATAAGTGATTGAAAGTGAAGTTGCACGTTAGGCACCTTAAGATAAGATATCATGGAGTTGATCGAGTCGCTAGAAACGGGAAATTTGTCAAGGGTCGCAAGGATGATCATGTATGGTACGTTCATAATGGCACCTGGCCAGTGTTATGGTGAACCTACACATTAATGTATACACTTGAACTACCTTGTTATGATGACCGTTGGGGCAGTGAGAAGGTTTCTAAGCGAGTAATCTAAGGAAAGGTTGATGTCTATAGCAATGCCACGTTGAAGTGATAGTTAAGTGCGATGAATGCATTAAGTTGATCATCTTGAGTCAGAATCATTGGTTGAAATAGAACTATAAGTTCGTAGACCAATTTTATTTCGAGGAGAAATTGTAAGTTAACCAAATTAGTGGGTTTGTGGCTCTAAGATGTTTGATGCATCCGGATGACAATAGTATGTCGGGAAATGGAGGAGCGTAGTCCTAAGATGCTGAGTGCCGACCAAATCTATGCACAAAATGTATTTCTAAAATGAGTTTGCATAAATTGTTTCTCATGTTCTCAAACATAAAGTGAGCTATATTATAAAGTCTCAATAAAGCATTTATTACTCATCGGATTTTAAACTACGAGTTTAAACGTGCATAAGATTGTTTTGTTGCACGCGATTGCATATTGTTGTTAAAAATATCTTCGCCCACGTTCCGTGTCTAACGCTATTTTTCAGATATTGTAATATCCGTGTGTTAGTTTTATTTGAATTATTGGGCAAGTAACTATGGAATTTTTGACCTTGACATTGGATCTCCTCCGCGTATGTTAAGGTTTTAAAGGAAGAGTTGTCCCATGTTCTGGAGTCGGGATTTTCTGTAGAATTTTAGTTTGTTTGAGTCGTGTTCAATTTTATGAAGTATAGTTTTGCAACGTTTCGGGCGTGTGAGCGTACTTTGTGTTGCGTGGGTTTCAATTTTATTGCGTGTAAATTTACGAACTTTTTGGGCGGCGTGTTTCACGAGGGTTTTGTTAAAAAGGGTTACTCTATCTTACGTTGCGATTTAGAATTTGACATTTTGGATTTATTGCCGTATTACGTTTTTATTTATTATGTTGGGAAATAAAATTTTGACACCATTTGATTTTTGCATTATTGAGTTTTATGAAAGTTCAGATAGGTTTTATGGTGTCTTATCTTACGACATTTTGCCTCGCGTAGGTGAATTTTGGGACGTGTATACGTACATTATAGTGTGTGTTGATTTATAAGTTTTGGTAATAGACGTCATCCCACGTGTTGTTTTGGGAAAGTTTCATTTTCACGTGATTTATCTCTGAACTATATTCAAGTGTCAATCGTTTTATACTAACCTTATTTGGATTAAATTATACTGTTAGTGTGAGTAATCGTATAAAAGATTTATGTATTTCAGATGGAACTTTTGTTCTGAACATATTTCAGTTATTGATTTTACTGCTAGAAATTTTCCGCAGTGCATGAAATGAATTTTGGTTTGCATGTCATTGTAGTCACCGCTTTGGACATGTGTGTTTTATCTGTGCGGCTCAAAGTTTTAAGCTCGATTTGAAATTTATTTACGTTCCCATCGTTTTACCGAGTTTTGGGAAATAAACTGACGTATGCAGGACTTGTTGAAAATTTATGCCACAACACCTTTTGATAACAGGGGGGAGAATGTTAAAGTTCAAATTGTGAATTTCTTTTTTGGAGTTGTACAAACATCTATTACACGTGTTGTGGTGCGAAAATTTATTTTCATGTTTATAGTATAAATGTTGCTACACATCTTTGTTACCGTTTTATTGATCAAACAAAATTTGGAAATGGATTTTATATGCGCAACGTCGATGTTCAATTTTAAAAACCTATCCAGTGAACGGTAGTGGATTTTTACCGTACGATTAATTGTTAAAACTTATGTATTTGAAAGTTTTATAAAAGTTTAAGCTGACATATTAGTTGAAAACCTTGAACTCATTAGGCCAATAGATTTAAACCCCGCCGTGGAATGAGTTGTAATTAAAGGACTAAAGGAGTCATTGGGATTTGAAGCGTCAGATAATCCGACTTGTGGTTAACCTTGGATTTTGGGTTCCAGTTTATGAATCGATGCACGCACGAACAATTGTGATATTATAAATATGCATTCTTCCAGTTATGTAAGTTATGATTTTATACTTGGTAGTTATGCGTGATAAGGTCTTAGGTGATTATCTGCGATTAGATTGGGTTCGTTTTGGTGGATTGCTCGTCGGTGTGACATTATGGTATATGTCGATGGTGTACCGTCTTAGTGGGTTCCGCGATCAGGGGAAATTCTTGTGGTTCGTTGGTTAGAAATGTAAGATTTGGGATTTTTAGCACTCTATTTGGTGTCATACTTAGTACGACCACCCGTTTGGATTGGAATTTTGGGCGGGATGTCCACGTTTTCGAGGTCACCGTTTAGTACTAGGTGTCAACTTGTTTCCTTGAAGTCAAAAGATCTTGGAATGTTTGGAAGTATCCCGGTTGGATCATGGGAAATAATGACCTTTCGATGATGGAAATTTGAAAGAAGATTAGGTGTTGATGAGCAAGTACCAATGTGTTTAGGCATTCCTGTGGTGGTAAAGATTTTATTATGGGAATGTTGTAACGTTGGGATTGGGACGAAATTGAGTGTTAGCCGAATCTGGGTTAACCAGTTACCTGAAGGACACATTGGTGCGCCTTGGAAGGATATCTTTATCGATATTAGGAATAGATCGGTAAGAATCGGAGGACTCATGGGGGTGTGGTGGTGATCTGTGGCTTTGGGTTCGGAACCGTTATGATCCGAAGGGATTTGATTGGTGAAGTGTTGAGGTCACAAACTACCTAGAGGTGGTAATTGTCATTCTAAGGTTGGGAGACGACCGTAATATTGTGGGTAAAGGTTACTTTGGTGAGTTAAGTGTTCGTTCGGTCATGACGGTAATGTGCCCATGAGGGGTGGTTGGCGTGTGTTTCAGTGGAAGGGACATGGCAGTGGTGTTGGAAGAAGGGTTAAGAGAAATCCTTCCGCGGGCAAGGTTTCTTGGGAAGCTGGATTTCGAGGACGAAATCATTCTAAGGTTGGGAGGATTGTAACACCCGGTTTTCGTAAGTAAGTTCCGTCCTTCGTTGGTAATCTCTCCGCCTTTCGTCTATCTTTTTGGGTGAAATAAGTTGTACTTTCGAACCCTATATCGACCCACGCGAAAATATCGAGTTTTACACATTTTTGGGCTTCGGTACAAGTGGCGCGAGAGTGACTCGCGATAGTGACATGTGTCACTATCGCGTGGCACAATCGCCGGCGGTGTACCACCCGTGGTACATTCCGCGAGAGAGTGACTCGTGATAGTGACACATGTCACTATCGCGGGGCACTATCGCCATCGGCCCCTGGTTGTTTTAAATCCCGAATTTTCAGCCTCTTTCATTTGTTATCTTCACCCACTTCATTTTTCTCTCCCAAGAATCGAACCTCACCATCCTATTACAAACCCGAACTCATTTTTGGGTGTTTTTGTCATAAAACCAAGTGTTCCTTCACTTTCTAATCATGTTTTGGAAGCTAGAATTAGATCCTTCCATCTTCACCTTCTTTACCCAAGTTTTCTAGGGTTTCATCCATCTGTTCTCCATTTTTGAAGATTGGGACGTTGTGGCTCATTTTGGTGTCCTAGAAGTGTTTGATTGTTGGAATCAAGTTGTGGTTGAGGTAATCATCCCTTCTCCTCATTTATGAAAAATTAGGGTTTCGATATAAGTTGAGGTTTCATGTAAAATATTTGGGGAATGTTTCTATATGGTTGAATACGGTTATTTATGGTTGGAAATGTGTGGATCTAGGTTTTGGGAAGCTTGAGTTGAAGAGTTGGAATGGATGTCTTCGGAAAGCTTTGGTGAGATCTATGCTTTTGGGGGGCCAATAGTTGGGGATTGAAACCTAGGTTTAACATAACCTATCAAGGTGAGTTCAAGATGATTTATGAAAATCGTGTACATGCCAAAATATTTATTTTAAAGCGTTTGCGTTTTACATCAAATTGTTAACTGCTAATAAGTTTTAGGTATTTGGGTATTTGGGTATATCTCACTTTATAAACTTGTGTCACACGCATATTTGTAATTTTGGGCATTCTGTCAATTAAATCATTTTGATATGTTCCTTTGATGTATATATATATATATATATATGTATGTATGTAAATGGAGTCCATTTGATGTAAAGGTCATTTATATGATTTTGTACTTATAACTATTTTGGAAAATGGTTTGCCTCAACCAATGTTGAGTTTGAGTCAATTATACTTTTTGGGTCGTTGTGTCTACATTAGTCGGTTAAACGTGTCTTAAATATTTATAAAGGCTTTCGTTGGAGATTTATGTAAAGTGTTGGGCCTTTGGCTCGGTTTTGACTGAATGAGTCGTGTGGACTTTTGCCCGAATTTATAACCGTTGTGGGTTTGGTGTATGATGACGATTAATTCATGTCATTGGTGAGTTACATGCTTTGGGTGCTTTGGTCATTCAATTGGAGTCATGTAAGGTTAGACACTGTTGTAATGGATCCATAGGCACGTGAGTGTGTCGGTTGTGTAAGGCCTGAGGTTTTGGGTTACTTTTAGTAACCGCTCAGGTTTGCTAGCGAATAGGCAATATGTGGATAGGATATCTATATTGGATAGGCATCCGGGCTCGTAAGACCTCGGAGTGGAACTCGACGGAGTATGGCAAGGGGCAGCAACAGGTCCGAGGATTGTGATGTCTTGTATGGCATGGGAACTAGGACCGGGGCACGTTGGTGAAATCCAATAACATCACGAGTGGCCCCATTCACGTGTTCTCGCCACCCTAGATGGAAACGTTTAGAGGACATGCAAGGAAGTCGCGTGAACGACCTACTTGTGTGTTTCTCTATTCTCGGTATTTACGGATCTCCTCATCGTTGATTCGTGGTATTTCAAATGGTAATGTCGTATTTTACCAACTTTGGTTTGTATGTGGTCGACGATAAATGATGGATTTAATATTGGGTTTTCCCCACATGTATTAAGGTTTGAATGGAATGCGTCATTTCTACGTTTTCAGTATTTGGTTTCTTCCCATTCTATGGTTGTGGGAGTTTTGGGTCTATTGTCCGTATTCATGGCAATGTTTATTTATATAGTTCTCATCTATGGTTTATGATTTGTGCAAGTTGTTCCACCCGTGTTGGGTATTTCGAGATATAACATTTTACCCGCGTTTTATAAAATTGGGAGTTCGCTCTCTATTCTCATTTGAGCAAGTTTTGGGTTAAATCTAAGTTTACGAAAGAACGTTTTACATTGGGATCTTAGTCTGTAAAACAGTTTGGGTTGGTTAATGATTAACCCGGTGTCCCTTTCATTTAAAATGCATATTTATGGGTAAACGAGTCGTTTTCATAAGTGAAGCATTTCCTTTGGAAAGATTATGAATTCTAAGCATTCTTCCATTTTAAACCATTTATTATTATATGTTGAAAACTCTTGAGCTTACTAGGCGTTAAGCCTAACCTTTTTATTTGTCGGCATATGCATCAAGTTCCAGTTGGGGGTTTGAACTCTAGCAGTTCCACGAAGAGTTGAGCCTTAGCTTTATGCGAGTGTAAGTAGTTGGTGAAGTCTTCCGCAACTTGGAGATAGTGTCTATTATTGAGTTTTAGTAGCACCCGTCCTTTTTATAGACTGTATGCATAGAATAATAAGTATAAGTTGAGATTAAATCTCAAATTATGTTGGTAGATGAATCAATTATCGGTGTATTTAGAAAATTTTAAATTAGTTGCTATTTGTAGAATTTAGGGTGTTACATCGCAGGCCTTAGAATTCACGTAATCTTTCTTGACAATTGTTTAAGTGTAGAATTCGCATATGCTCTTGTACGAAAAGTTAGAGTTCGCATATGTCCCTTATACGAAAAGTTTGAACTGAAAATATTTCTAAGAAAAGAATTTGTACATACCTGCGTGCGAAAAGTAAAGAACTCGCATATAGAAGGATACGAATTGCGAAGAATTCGCATATGTACCTCGTACGAATTCTTGAGCATTTCACATGATGTTTTGGAAATCTTTCTAAGTACATATGTCGTATCGATGCGAAAAGTTTTGAGCTTAAATTTTTTTCTAAGTGTAGATTACGCATATCCCTGTGATACGAAAAGCTCGTGCGAAAAGCTTAGTTTTTAAAAAAAAAATTCAAAGGCAAGAATTCGCTTAGAGTTATATACGAATTGTGAATAATTCGCAGATAGCTATATACAAATTCCTAGATTTTGCATATAGGTACATGCGAATTGTGTTGATTTCTCTTATCTCTTGTATGTGAATTGTGGATGGTGTGCGAATTCTGATTTTAATTATACGAATTTCTCAGTTCATGCGAATTCTGATGTTTGTTTTCATGCGAATTTCTTTCTAATCTCTATAGTGTAAGAATTCTATACTTTGAAATTTTTAGGAAATTTGTTTTCTGAAATTTTTTATGTCCTACATATGTTGATTCTTTTTGTCGAACTAACGATCTGTTAAGACACAGTCTCATTGGATTCAAGATCATCCAAACTAAAGATCGCAATCTGAAGCTAATGCCGGAACGTCGACTCTCAATGTTAAAGTCTATGTCTATTTGTAATAAATGTCAATGTAATTTAATGTAATATGTTTTAGTTTACTTAGATTAATTATCTAAGTTATAAATATTGCAAAAGGTAACTTAGTTTGTTTCTAAGTTAGTTTCTAGTTTGTTAGAAATAATATCTAGATTTAATATCTAGATATTATCTAGTTAGTGTGTTCAACACACTTGTTAGATTAAGTGTATCTCAATCTCTCAAGATCAGATCAAGAATCACACACAAAAAGGTGTATTTGAGAGAAAACATAGAGAACACCTCAAAAGCTTAATCGATCAACCTTGTAATCGTTTCTATATTCAATACAGGTTGGTAATCGTTAATGTGTTGTTGTTTCTTAGAACTTGTTATAAAGTATTGTTGGACCGACACGATCATTTCAAGTTCTTATTGTACAGTGTTTTTGTTAGGATGACTTCAAAGGATGCACTCTCTATCGAAACGAATGTTAAACCACTCGTACTTTTCAAAGGCGAATACAATCAGTGGAAAGACAGATTCTTAGACTTCATAGACAGACATGCAAATGGTGATAACATTAAGTTGTCTATTGAAGATGGCCCAATGATACCTTTAACTATGGAAATTCCCGATGATGAATCATCAGACAGTGAAGATGGGAATCAGGAAAGAGAACAAAAGACAAAGAGGGTTCCATTGGATATTTCTCAGTATTCTGAAGAATAGAAAAACAGATACAAGGCTTACAAGCAAGGTAGATCTCTACTCCTTCAAAGCATACCAAATGAGATCTGCATCAAAATAGACAGCTACAAGGCAACAACTAAAAAGATGTGGGATCAATTACAGAAGATGATGATGGGATCCAAAGTTGGAAATCCGTTAAAAGTGGCCAACTGCATCAACAGCTATGAAGAATTTAAAGCCAAGGAGAATGAAATCCCGGAGGAAAATTATGAGAGATTTGTCTTGTTGTTGAACGAACTAGCTAAGAACAAAGTGAAGAAGAAGCAGATTGAAAACAACGTCAAGTTCTTAAGCATTCTTCAGCCAGAATGGAAGAAACATACTCGGAGGATGAAACAGATGAAGGATCTTAGTGACATTCCACATGAAGTATATGAGACACTGAGACATAATGAGGAGGAAGTGATAGAGGATAGAGAAGAGAAGAAGAAGAATGAGAAGCCAGTACCGGATCCTATTGCCTTGGTGGTTGAAAAGAAAGAAAAGGACAAGAAAAATAAAAAGAAAGTTGTCATATCCAGTTCTAATGATTCTGATGGTGAATATTCCGATTCTGATGATGGTGAAAACTTAAAGCAAGCTATGCTACTGCTGACCCGAACGTTCTAGAAGAAGTTCTACAAGAAGCCGGGATCTAATAGTCAGAGGTACTCGTCAGGGTCGAGAAATTTTGATCATAAAGAAAGGGTGGAAGGCAGAAGGTATGAGGAAAAGAAATTTGTGGAATGGAATCCGGGCGAGAAGAAAAGGTATTTGAATGATTATGGAGAGAAGAAGTCTGAAGAGCCAGTCAAATGCTATAATTGTGGCAAGATTGGTCACTTTGCCAAGAACTGTCGGAAGCCGACTGTGAGGAACTCAGATTACTACAAGAATAAGATGCTTCTGGCAAAGCAAAAAGAGGCAGGAAAGGCATTGATGGCTGAGGATGAATTCTGGCTGGACCATTCAGATGATGAAGAAAAGGATGAGACCGTTCACATGTGCCGTATGGGAAAGAAAGTAAAATATGATGAATCTGATGAGGAGACTTCCGATGAGGTACAAAATTTTTCTGAATCTGATTTCTTAAAGAAAATGGAAACCATGATAGTTGAGCTTCAAGACTTACAAGTTAAGGTTAAAAAGGAGAAAAGTAGGGTTGCAAAGAAGCGTCAAACAATTTTTGATCTCAATAAGGAACTTGTTGGGAACAAAAACTTGCTTGAATCTTTAAACAAATCTACTGCTGTTTTTGAAAAACAAAAAGCTTGTCTTGAAACTCAAATTTCTGAAACTGTTTCAAAGTTTAATACTTCTAAACGTGAGAAACAAGAGATTGTTCTAAAAGTTCACAAATTGCAGGTTGATAATAAAAATGTGCAAAAAAAGGTTAATGGTTTGGAAGCAAAACTTTACATTTGAGGTCAAACGGATCAAACCATCTTTCTAAACACACTAAAGGAAGAAGCTGATCTTAAGGTTAAGTGGGTTCTCGGTTACGATAACCCACATTATCTGAAGAAAGCTATTAGAAAGCAACCAACTTTATACAATTTTGATTTTCTATAAGTGGCTGACAAACATCCTTATTTCAAACCCAAGTTTGTTACTAAATCATCTAATGAGATTGAGGCTAAGTGTTAGAGCACGGTTTTGTAGGATACAAGATCATAATATCTGAAGATTGAAGTCAAAGCTGAAAGTCAACTCTCAAGCATCAAAGTCAAAGTCAATGTAATAAAAGTCAAAATCAATGTAATAAAAGTCAAAGTCAAAGTTGTAGTGTTGTTGGTGTTTAGTTTTCTGCGCATTCCTATGGTGTGCGTGTTTGTTGTTTGTGTAAATATGTTGTAGTGTGTTGTGCGTGTAAGGAAGAATAGCGTATTCATAGCATCATACGAGTTTATTCTATAGAGAGAGAAAGTTTGAGAGAATTGTAATACGTTCAAGAATTCAATACAAAATGAGTTTGATTGGAAATTACTTTGTGTCATCTTGATTACATTGTTATTTGGGATAATAATTGGTATCAGAGCAGTGAGAAATTCAGAAAAACTTGGATCAATTCGAGATTTTGGTTGCATTTTTCACGAACTCGCAAATGAACTGTGGAATTTAGAATTTAGAATTTGTGTGATTTTTTTGATTCTAGACTTGTATCTTTGTAATCGATTTAGCATCTAGATCAAGTCTAGTTTGGATTGCATTGTCTAATTTTCACCTGTTCATGTGAATTTTTTATTTTAGTTAAAGTTGAGTTCGAGTTTGTATTCGTACTAGTTTCTAGATCGATTCTATACATTTAGTGTATTTGTTTGTAATCATTTGTTTGTAATTTGTTCGAAATCAGTTCCTGAGCGAATCTACAAAATTTCAAGTCAACTGGAGAAGTGTTGATTCGATTTTAGAGTGAAAATCTAGTTTTTGGAACTGTGCAAGTCAAGAACTTGCAAGATCCAAAGAACTCGCAGACCAAGAACTCGCAGGGCCAAGAACTCGCAGACCAAGAACTCGCAGGACCAAGAACTCGCAAAGGTTTAATCTTGTGTTTAAAGGCAAGAACTCGCAAACAGAGTCGTGCGAGAAGTAGAAACTCGCACAACACTAGGTGCGAGTTTGTATTGTTCCCTCTCTTTGTTATGCGCAAAGTGGTTTATGCGAGAAGTATAAGTTTGCGCGTTTGTGATTTGCGAGAAGTTCATTGTTCAAAATTATTCTAAGTCCAAAACTCGCAAGCCCTGTTCTTGTGCGTTTACATTTAGCGAGTTTCAAGTTTTCAAAATATTCTAAGTCTAGAACTCGCAAAGCTTTTGCGCAAAGTATCAGAACTCGCACATAGTTGTGTGCGAGAACTAAGAACTCGCATAAAGCACGTGCGCGGACCTTGGTTCACGCAAGCTTCGTCGTGCGCGAAGCTAAAACTCGCACAACTCTTTGTGCGAGAAGTGTAGTTCACTTAGCCTTCGGTGTGCGCGTATCTCAAACTCGCACATAGGCTTTTGCGCGAAGTGTTTTTTTTCAGTGTTATGTGCGTTTTATACTTGGTGAATTTTAGTGATTTTTCTGAAATTTAACTGAGTTTGGTTTTTGTAGATCCAGTTTGTTTTCTGATTTTTCACGATCATAGTAAGCAGTGTAGATCAAAGATGACTTCCAAAGACACTCTTTCTATTGGTACTGACGTAAAGCCTCCTGTTCTATTCAAAGGCGAATATGAACAGTGGAAGGATCGTTTTCTCGACTTCGTTGACCGGCATGCAAATGGTGAAAACATTATGTTATCCATTACAGAAAGTCCTATGATACCACCCACTGTCGAAATACCTGATGATGAATCTTCAGACAGTGAAGATGGAGACTAGGACAGAGTGAGAAAAATGAAAATTGTTCCGAAGGAATTTGCACAATATTCTGATGAGCAGAAAAGTCGGTTCAAAGCTGATAAACAAGCCAGATCTCTTCTAATTCAGAGTATCCCGAATGAGATATATATTAAGATCGACAACTACAAAGAAAATGCGAAAAAGATGTGGGATCAGTTACAGAAGATGATGATGGGCTCTAAAGTTGGCAACCATATGAAAGTAGCTAACTGTATCAACAACTATGAGGGGTTTATAGCCAAGGAAAATGAGATCCTGGAGGAAACATATGAGAGTTTCGTGCTTCTACTGATAGAACTATCAAAGAATAAAGTTAAAAAGAAGCAGATCGAGAACAACGTCAAGTTCCTTAGCATTCTGCAACCGGAATGGAAAAAACACACTCGTAGAATGAAACAGATGAAGGATTTGAGTGACATTCCACTGTATGAAGTTTATGAGACACTAAGACAGAATGAAGAAGAGGTCGAAGAGAAAAGGGCTAAGAAGAAGAAAACTAAGAAAGTGTCAGATCCCATTGCCTTAGTAGCTGGTGAGCAAGAGAAGGAAAAGAAAGAAAAAAAGAAAGTAGTGATTCCCAGTTCTGATTCTGAGTCTAAATCTGATAGTGACGACATAGAGAAGCTAAAGCAAGCTATGCTTTTATTGACCCGAGCATTTCAAAAGAAGTTCTACAAGAAACCGGGTTCTAATTCTGAAAGGTATTCCTCGTCCGGATCAAAGAACCATGAACATGGGGAAATAATTGAAGGTAAAAGATTTGAGGAGCAAAGATATGTGGATAGAAAACCGGAAGAGAAGAAAAAGTATCTGAATGATTATACCGTTGCTGAAAAGAAGACAGATGACCTGATCAAATGCTATAACTGTGGTAAGGTTGGTCACTACGCAAAGGACTGTCGGAAGCCCAAGATCAAAAACTCAAAATATTATAAGAACAAGATGCTTTTGGCTAAGCAACAAGAGGCTGGCAAGGCACTCATGGCTGAAGATGAGTTCTGGTTAGATCATTCAGATGACGAAGAAGAACGAGAAGAAACAGTCCATATGTGCTTGATGGGAAATACAGTGAAATATGATGATAGTGATGAAGAGACTGCTGATGAGGTACTTAATCTTTCCAAATCTGATTTTATGACCAAAATGGAAGCTATGATGGTCGAACTTCAAGATCTTCAAAATAAGATGCAAAAGGAAAAGAGCAGAATTGCAAAGAAAAATCAAAAGATCTTTGAACTTAACAAGCAAGTTGTTGGGAACAAAGATGTAATTTATTGTCTGAACAAATCTATTTCTATTTTTAAACAAGAAAAAGATTGTTTTGAAAATAAGATTTCTAATTTTGTTTCTAAGATTTCTAAGTCTGATTTTGAGAAACAAGAATCTATACTAAAAGCTCCCAAATTGCAGGTAGAAAACAAGAGCTTAACAAAGAAGGTAAATGGTTTGGAAGCCAAACTATATGCACGAGGCCAAACAGATCAAACCATTTTTCTAAACACCCCTAATGAGGAAACTGATGTTAAAGAGAAGTGGGGTCTCGGTTATGAAAACCCACACTATCTTAAGAAAGCCATCAGAAAACAACCTGTTTTATATAATTTTTATTTTCTATATACGGCTGCTAAATATACTCATATGAAACCCAAATTTGTTACCAAATCACTGGATGAGGTTGAGGCAAAAGAAGATGAGAAAAGAAAGAAGTTACAGAAAATGCAACTACCATTCTGCTATGAAAAGCTGAATGATAGTTATATTTTATGTTCCTCCACTCATTTTAGAAAGCAAAATAATCGATCTTGAAAATGTTTTATTTGATGAAAGAATATTGGCTGACATTGAACGAAATGTATTTTCAACTGTTATAAAGAACACACTTTTAAATGTTGAATCTCAAAAGTGTTCTAAATCTTCTAAAGCACCTCACACCTCTGAAGTTGATATTGATGACTTATTTGCGTCTGCAAATGATTTTTTAAATTCTGATGAAGGATGTGTAGATGAGATTGATATGTTTGACTTCAATGCTAAACTTCCAGATCATTCTACTTTTGTTATTAATGAACAAACTTTACCAAGTGTACATGAAGTTGGTGAATCATCAACTACGGTTGGTGAATCAGTTATCGTCAATGCTGATTATTATGCTAAAGGTAAGAAGCAAAAGAAATGGCGCTCACAGAAACAGAACAACACTGTTAATCTAAAGAAAAGACAATCTCAGAAATCTAATTTTCCTAACAGATCTAAATCTTATGTTTCGGTGAAAATTAGAAGTTCTGAAGAACGACAAAAGTGGCAACCTAAACGGAAGATTGATGAGAAAGTCAAATCATTTCCTGATATTTTTTGTAATAGATCTACTGGTAGTTCTTCTGATGTAGTTGGTAGTGTTGCTTCCAATAAACAAAACCTTGTAATTCCTTAAAAGCGATATTCAATAAAGCAATTACTCTGATTATCTCAAACTACTACTATGTCATCTAATTATAGAAGGAATGATTTTATTTCTCACCGATTTTCTGATGATTGGTTTGGTACTTATCATGTTTGTTCTTATAAGCCATATGTTTCAAAGATTTTTCAAAAGGTCAGAGGATCCATATACAAATGGATACCAAAATCTTGTGCTAATCAGTTAGGACCAACTTTTAAATTGGTACCTAAAGTTGTTATTCCCTGATTTCTCTTATGCAGACCCGTCATATGTGGTACTTGGATAGCGGGTATTCCAAGCATATGACTGGGCAAAAGGATTTATTGTCTAATTATACAGAGAAATTCTGCGGGAATGTACCTTTTGGCAATGACTAATTTTCACCGATTCTCGGCTACGGTGATGTGATACAAGATAATGTAATGATTACGAAGGTGAGTTACGTGGAAGGATTAGGACATAACCTTTTTAGTATTAGCTAGTTCTGCGACAAAGATTTAGAGGTAAATTTCAAGGCGAAGAGGTTTCTGTACGAACTGAAGATGGTAAAGAATTCTTGGTCGGCACTAGAAAGTCCAACCTCTACATGATAAATCTGTCAAAGGTCCAGACTGACAATCAGGTTTGTCTACTATCAAAAGCCTCGCTACAACAGAGTTGGTTATGGCACAGTAGGCTATCTCACCTGAATTTTCGCTACATAAATAAACTGGTCACGGGAAAGCTAGTCAAAGGACTTCCTGAGCTGAAGTACGAGAAAGAACACTTATGTGCAGCATGTAAAAAAGGAAAGATGAAGAGAGCCGCACACAAGCTGAAGCCTGAACAAAGTACTAGTTCTCCACTGGAATTGCTTCACATGGATCTCTGTGGTCCAATGAGAATGCAAAGCATAAGCGTCAAGAAGTATGTATTAGTTATTGTGGACGATTATTCGAGATATACATGGGTCAAATTTATGAGATCTAAAGATGAGACGCCCGATGTCATCATCAGTTTCTTAAAGACTACCCAAGTAAATCTTCAAAAGCCAGTCAAGCTTCTGAGAACAGATAACGACACAGAGTTTAAAAACATAATTGTTGCAGATTATCTCGAATCGGTCGGGATAACACATCAATTCTCTGCTGCTAGAATTCCAGAACAGTATGGAGTAGTAGAACGATGAAATCGAACGCTAGTCGAGGCTGCTCGTACAATGCTGGGTTAATCCGATCTACCTCTATTTCTGTGGGCAGAAGTTGTTTCGACTGCGTGTTATACACAAAATCGGTCCATAGTACATCGCCGGTTTGGTAAAACACCTTATGCATTGATAAACAATCGTACACCTAGCATTAAACACTTTCATGTTTTTGATGCAGGTGCTTCGTATTGAATGATAGAGAGAACTTGAACAAGTTTGGACCTAAGGCCGATGAAGGCATCTTCATTGGATATTCTCAAACATCTGCTGCATACCTAGTGTATTTGAAGAAGTCCAAGACTGTGATAGAAAGCGTTAATGTTACATTTGATAAAGAGGTGGTTTCTGAACAAAGCAGTTCAGAACCCGTACTTACAAAAGTTTTAGCTTCTAGACAAATCAGTCCAGAACCTGTATCTAATGAGACTAATTCGGATAAAGCATCTACTTTTACATCTCATTTATCTGAATTAGATTTATTGTTTGAATTCTTTTATGATGAGTTTCTAGGGTCTAAACTGCCTAAATCTGTTATGATTGACAGATCTGAAGAATCAAGCTGACAACATCCAATCACTTCAGAAGTTTTAACTGAACTCGTTAACCCGGTTGAGACAGAAACTCAGATTCAAACAAATACTTCTTCAGTTGAAGTTGCAACTGAACATGTTGAACCATAAGTTACTACTTCAGTTGGCTGCACTGTGATGGATAATCAACAGACTGAACAAGTTGTCCCAACTGAAACTTCTGTACAAGAACCTTCAACTGTACCCCCAACAATTGTGGAACAAGATAAAGCTGAAAGTGGATATTTAGATGAGAGTTATGATCAATCTACATCGAATCCACTCCCTCACGAACATAAGTGGACCAAAGAGCACCCGATAAGCCAAATCAATGGAGATCTATCAAAACCGGTGCAAACTAGGTCTGCGACACTAAACATGTGTATGCATGATTCCTTTCTGAGCAAGATAGAGCCCACTCGAGTATCCGAAGCTTTAGCTGACTCGGATTGGGTTACTGCAATGTAAGAGGAGTTGAATCAGTTTGAAGCTTTGAAAGTCTGGAGACTTGTACCAAGACCTTAAGGTAAATCTATAATTGGTACAAAATGGGTATTCAAAAACAAGAAGGATAAAGATGGTATTGTAATCAGAAATAAAGCACGAATTGTTGCAAAAGGCTATAGGCAAGAAGAATGCATTGATTATGATGAGACTTACGCTCCAGTAGCACGCATTAAAGCGATCAGAATGTTTCTTGAGTATGCTGCTCATAAAAACTTCACAGTCTATGTCTATCAGATGGATGTGAAGACTGCCTTTCTAAACGGCATTCTTAAGGAGGAAGTCTATGTCTCACAACCTGAAGGCTTTGTGAATCCAGCTGAACCGGATCATGTCTACATTTTGGATAAAGCACTTTATGGTCTTAAACAAGCGCCTCGAGTCTGGTACGAGGTATTATCAAAGTTTTTGGTCAAGTCGAGCTTCACCAAAGGTAAAATCGATACTACTTTATTCATCAAAAAGGAAAAAGTCGATATTATTCTTATTAAGATATATGTGGATGACATTATATTTGGTTCAAATCTCATGGTGTCCAGATTTCAACGGGGATTTTTATAAATCAATCCAAGTACATTTTCGATATACTGAGAATATTCAAAATGGAAAATTGTACAAAATGGAATTTTCGATGGCACCAGGAACTAAGATCGGCATGGATCCTTCGGGAAAACCTATTGATGTTAGAACCTATAGAGGGATGATTGGTTCTTTAATGTATTTAACTTCAAGTAGGCAAGATATTATGTTCTCTACATGTTTATGTGCAAGATATAAGGTAATCCAAAAGAATCCCATATGTTTGCAGTTAAGCGCATATTTCGATATCTGAAGGGGACTGCAGAACTTGGTATGTGGTATCCTAAAGATACTGGTTTTGAACTAACAACGTACTCAGATGCAGATCATGCAGGTTGTATGTTAGACAGGAATAGCACATCGGGTCATATACAGTTTCTTGGAGATAAACTCGTTAGTTGGGCATCAAAGAAACAACTTTGTGTTTACACTTCAACGGCTGAGGCAGAGTATGTTGTTGCTGCAAGATGCTGCTCTCAGGTGTTGTGGATAAGGACGCAATTACGAGGTTATGGATTCAAATTTGACAAGATTCCGATATATTGTGACTCTAAGAGCGCTATTGCAATATCAGCAAATCCTGTACAGCATACAAAGACAATGTTGAAAAAGGTACAATAGAACTTTATTTTATAAACACTAATTATCAGCTTGCTGATTTGTTTACCAAGCCTCTCAACGAAAAGAGATTTAATTTTCCTTTCTCGAAACTTGGTATGTTAAATCTCAAGACATAATTTGTGATTACCTATTAAAGCTTTTCTTATTGTTATTTTTCTTCATTTATTTATCTTTATTCTGAAAAGATATCTGCACTGAAGGGTATTCGTGTTTTTCAGGGGGAGTGAGAGATGATGAAAATATGATCTATATCCATCTGAGGGGGAGTTAACATTTTTTACATATGTTTAACTGATAAATTTTTTATGATGCATATATACAGGGGGAGTTAGAGTATGAATAAGGAGCACTGAATATGATTTATGATTATTTCATATCAAAACTCGTACATTCATTGTTTTACTGCTTTATGTCATTTTATTTTTCAATTAAGTTGTGAATAAATTTTTTACTTTGACGAACTTTATGTCTGATGCAGATTGAGAGGATACTTAATGATCATATCATTATGACTTTAAGCTGACTTCATGAGATTTAAGACAGATTGAAAAGGTTTATTTCTATTTTTAATCTCTAATATGGTTGACAGAAGGACGACTTTCAATCATAGAAAACATGTTCTTAAATGTTCAAACCACTTCTGAGTCTTAAATGATTTCATGGATATACAAGTGCGATTTTAAATGTTTTCATGATATTTGTGCTTTAAATGCTTATAAACCGTGTGTTTCCAAAAATAAATACTTGTGTTTTTTCTTTTCTTTATACTGTCAAGTATTCATACACACCGGTTTAATTTTTTTGTTGAATTTGTTCTTACCATGTCTCTAAATTGAAACAATAATTTTTTATGGTAAGACACCCCGTTTGTTATTCAAAGTTTGAGCGTGATTTCATTTCTAAACGTTCTTTCAAGATTGTCTATATTTTTGGTTCATATAGAGAAAATCCAATTTTTTTTGCTGACCTAAGCCTTAATCGATAATTCATTTCAATATTGATCTTTTTGATACAATGTCAGATTTTCAAACAAGTTTCTTGTATTCATTCATTTCTTTCATTCAATTTTCTTGTTTGAAAAGTCTTCAATGTTAAAAAATGCTCAAATCTTCATGATTACATCTCTGAGCATACTGTATTTCATACTTTGTTCTTTAACTGCTATAGTTAAACCATCTGAACAACATCTACTTATAGGAAAATACATGGGTTCTTTATGTGAGCTTCATTGAAACTTCTATGGATTCACGTTAACCAGAGTTTCCTACCCAAGAAGTTAATCCTTAGTGATCGAGTGTGAGGAGTCAAAAAGAAATGAGTGTGGGTTATGTGACGAGGTAAAATGTAAATGAGAGTTTGGTTAGATGTGGGCTTAATGTTTAACAAGAAAGAGGGTGTGAGATCAGAGTAAAAGAATATTGAACTTTGCACCAACTTTTTCTGAGCCGGGTAGCCACATTACTAGTGTTTCACAATTCTTCGTTAACATTATTGAAACAGGCAACTAGCCCATGCCAACTCTTGATTAAAAACCCCACCAACTACTCATTTTCTTCTTAACAAGAAAGTGCTTCATATTTTCTGGGGACGCAACATATAATCTATATGATTTTCATTTGGAAAATCTGAATATTGAAAAAGAAGGAAGTTTGCCCCACCTTCGCACTTCAATCATGCACATTGAGTCTGTGTTTAACTGTTGTTGTCTCAATGGTTTACACAACTTTTGAGCCTTATACAAGCAATCATCATGTGCTTAATTCTTTCTAACACTTGCACGAGCACACAAGGAATTTCTTTTCTTGTCATAACGTTCATAGAAATTCCTTTGTGGTGTTTCTATGATTGAATGGAAGACCTGGGGGAGTGAACATCTCAAAAGCTCCTTTCCAATGTGTATTCGTTACACACAGTGACTTTGTGTTACTGATAGACACTTCTAACTGATTCATTTGTTGATTCAGGTGTTACACTCATAATTTGTCTGAATTTGAAAAGATTCGGATGGATATATTCTTTGGATCGATAGATGTTCAGTGGCTCAGTATAAAAGCTCAGTGGTCAGATCAGATCAGATTAAAGACATTTCTTGCAATGTTTTGATGATTTCAATGATCCAATCATCAAAAAGGAGGAGAGATATTCAAAAAATGTGGATTGATAAAGTAAAGTTGGAGCTGAAAGAAGAATGTTTATGTCAGAGATGATCAAGCAAAGCTCAAAGAATTGCAAAGTTTGATTTAGTATTTTTGTTCACTTTATTATTACCATGTCTCAAAATGAAACAATTTTTCGATGGTAATAAACCCCGTTTGAAATTCAAAGTTTGTTGAGCGTTACATCATTCAAAGCATTTCTTTCAAGAATGTCTATATTTTTTTATTTGTATAGACCATATCCAATTTTTCATAACCTAAGATTGTCATGATAAATCATTCTTATTTGATTCTTTCATACATTGTTAGATTCTTAAACAAGAAGATTGCATTCATTTCATTCATTCAATATCTTTGTTTTGAGAGAATCTTTCATGATTAAAATGCTCAAACCTTCATGATTATCTTATTGAGCATACTTACATCTGACATATGTACTGAGCTTTAACTGTTAAAGTTAAATTGTTGAGCAACACATCATTTTTACGACAAATTCACGGGGTCAGTGTGAGGGCTTAATTAAACTTCTATGGATTCACGCTAACCAGTGTTTCCTACCCATTAAAGTTAACCTTGAGTGATCGAGAGGTGAGGAGTCAATATATGAGTGAGGGTATGAGTGCTGAGATAAAATGAAAAGAGAGTTTGGTTAGAAGTGAGCTTCAATGTTAAAAGAAAGAGGGTGAGAGATCAGAGAAAAAGAATATCAAACTCTGCACCAACTTTTTCTGAGCCGGGTAGCCATATTACTGTTGTTTCATAATTTTTTCGTAAACATCATTGAAACAGGCAACTAGCCCATGTCAACTCTTGCTTAAACCCCACCAGCTACTCATTTCTTTCTCAACAAAGGAATGTTTCAATTTTTCTTGGGGATGCAATATATAATCTATCTGATTTTCATTTGGAAAATCTGGATATTGAAACAAAAGGAAGTCTGCCCCACTTTCACACTTCGATCATGCACAATTGAGTTAGTGTATTATTATTGTTGTCTTAATGGTTTACACATTTTGAGCCTAATTGATAAAGCAATCATCATGCTTAATTCTTTCATACACAAGCACGTACACACAGGAAATTTGTTTTTCTGTCTAAACGTTCATAGTTTAACCTTGTGTTATTCGATGATTGAATGAAAGACCTGGGGGGCAAAAATCTTCTTTCCAATGTGTATTTGTTACACACATTGGCTTCGTGCTATTGACAGACATTATTAACTGATTCATTTGTTGATTAAGGTGTTACACTCTTATTTTTCTGAATTTGAGAAGATTCGGATGAATACATTATGAATTGATGGATGATCAGAGGCTCATATGAAAAGATCAATGGTCAGAAAAGATTAATGACATTTCTTGGTGAAGTTTTGATGATTTCGGTGCTACATCATCAAAAAGGGGGAGATGGTCAAGAAATGTTTGAGATGGAAAGGAAATTAAGGGAGAAAGAATTTCAAGAAGTATGATTTGAAGAAAATTCGTTGTAAGAATTTGTCAAGAAATGTAAGTTATAAGGAGATTGCACAAAATTAAAAGAGAAAGTTCAAAGAATTCAGAATGTTCGTTGAAATTTACTGAAATTTTCTTTGAAGTTGATTTGCTGAAGAAAAGAGAGCTAAATCTGAAGATAATTTATTTCTGAAGTCTAAAAAAGGTTTCTACAACCTTTGGGAGAGATTGTTAAAGATTCTTAAAAAAGCATATCCACAGACTTTGAAGAGATTACAAAAGGTTCTGAAGACATTTCAAAGGAAAGAAAGATTGATTTTGAGCAAAATGGGAGATTATATAATTTGTGATAAAGGAGGAGATTGAGCTTCATTGCTAAATTTCTTTTTGAAGATGATTCTTGTTGAAAGAAAGTTACAAGGGGGAGATTGTATTGCATATCTTTTTAAAGATGATCTTGAATCCAAAGGGGGAGATTGTTAATGCTCAAATATGTTGGATCCAAAATCATGTACATGAAAGGTGAAAATTGAAAGTCAAAAGCTCAAGTCAAAGTCTCATAAGCAAAAGTCAAAGTCTCTTGTAATAAAGGTCAAAGCCAAAGTTTTTGTAGTTTAGTTGTCTTTGTAATGTTGTGAGTATAAATAGATTTTCTAGTTTGTAGAATCATAAGGCTACGCGTATATAGTGATTGTAGAGAGAGAATTATTCAAAGAGATCATCCTGTACGAATTCATGTTAATTGAAATTGAAAAATATTTTTCTTGTTTGATTGTGTTGTCATCTTGATCATTATTGTAATAAGAACAATATTGTGGGACACACATCTCTCTACAAGCTATTCTTTGAAAAAGCTTGTCACTTACCACTTGAACTTGAGCACAAATCTTTTTGGGCTTCGAATGAACTAAACATGTATATGAATGTTGCAGGTGAAAGAAGAAAGCTGAGGAGTTAAGAGATCAGTCTTAGAAAAATGCCAAGATTTATAAGGACAAAACCAAAAAGTGGCATGATAAGAGGATCTCACAAAAGGATTTTGTGGTTGGACAAAAGGTATTACTCTTCAACTCAAGGTTGAAACTATTTCCAAGAAAACTAAGATCCAAGTGGAGAGGGCCATTTGTAGTTCACAAAGTCCATCATTATGGAGTTGTTGAACTTATTGACCCCAACAATGGATCTGTTGATCCCAAATATAGTGTTCTAAACTTTGATTAACCATTAACTACATAAAATAGATGATTAAGAGCACGGAAGCGTTTTGTAGTGTAGAAAAATAGTACTTGAATGGTAGTAAACACACTAGCAAGAAATAAACAGAAACATGACATGAATAGTATAGAGATGATTACTGAAGAATCTGCTTCATCAATTTGCAAATTACACCATGAACATGCACTTGTGTGTGCTAAAATGCTCAAAGAAAATACAACATTCTCTCATGTTAGTGTGTGCTCGCACAATTTACACAACAGAAAGTGCTTCCCTCATATAGGACGAGTAACACACAATAGTACAAGACAAAGGCTGACAATCCATAGAAAGATTACCACCTGGAAAGTTAAACAACGTGGGACGCGCACAAATGATCTTCAGAATCTTCGTACAACAAGCTCACGTGTTCTACACGTGGTCTTGTCTTGAAACATTTTCACGGGAATCTTCAAGTCTTCCATATACAGAGGTTAGCCATCACAGAGGCTCTGTGATCTGAAATTTATCTTCGGGTTAGATCTCGAGTAGATAGTCGATATGGTCTTCTAAGCTTGCAACTTCTGTGGTGAACTTGGTGAAGTCAACAGTCTTCTGTGGTTCTACACTTAACCTATTTTTCAATACTTCTATTACATGTAGGTTAGAGCTAACAATATCCCCCTAAGTATTGAAAAACCAAAAATTGAAAGTTGAGTGTTTGGATAAGATAGAAACAAAGAGGTTAAAGGAACTCATACTCTGAAGACTGATTTTCATGTATCAAAAAGAAATGACAGAAGGCAATTACATCAGAAAAGTTACATAAAAAAATCTAAACTATTACAGAAGGTCACTGTGGAAAGTCATTTATAGGATTGGTAAAGCTTTCAGCTAAGGTCTTCTTCATTGACAAAATGAACTCTCTGTACTTGATCTGAGCATCAATCATCTCAATCATCTTCTCTGCAGGTCCCTCTTGCACAGTCTCAATTCCCCTTTTCCTAAGAATCGTGTACTTGATCTTCACAAAGTGTTATTCGAGTATTTGTGACTTTGATTGGGCTTGAATATCTTCTTGCACCCATCATCGTCTCTATATATGAATCCAAATTCAGGCTCTGTGATCAGTGAGTTTGACGGTACTTCATCGATTTCAGGGAATTTGTCATGTGGTTTGGTTATCGATAGCTTCTCGACCCCGAGCGGCAAAGCCATCTCGAAGTCCATTTTTCTATGATATATAACGTGTTCGCGCATGACTTCCTTGATCCTGCCATTTGCAATCATGTACTCCTTCCTCTTTTCTAGTCGTTGCTCTGTAAATGCATGTACCTGAGGAAGATCATAAGCGTAGAGGTTCTTCAGATCTACATCTGTGATGGAATACTGCCACCCATCTTTTCTCTCGACCAAATACTTAGCATACATTATTGTCTTGTTCGCGAAGGATTGCAGAGTAATTCTCATCATGCATTTGATATCCATTGTGGAGAATACCTCAGACCTGTCCTGAGATGTTTCCTTAAACCTTCTTTTGACATTTTCTTTTATCAGAGGATGCAAGTTTGGTGCGATGAACACAACCTCTGGTTTTGCGCTGTAGAGGTAAGTGTGAATATTTTCATCAAATTTCAGTTCTTTCGGTGGTGGCCTTGGGATTAGGATCCTCATAGCATCCATTGATTGAACGATTTGTTTCACCTTATCCTCATCTTTTTTTTTCAGAGGCACTAGCTACAGAGAGTGTCTTCTTTGGCTTTTTTGGTTCAGAGGGTATCTTTGGCGAGCTCTGCGGATAAATCATTGTGACTTCTGTGCCATTCACTGGATCAAGGCTTGAGAACTGTACTTTGGGGATGGGTACAGTGGGCATTAGCTCAGGACTTGAATGTTCCATAAATTTAGCAAGCCCTTCAGCTATTTCTTTAGAGCCAACACTGACCTTTGCCTTCTGCAATTCTGCAGAGATGATTACTTGACTGATTTCAGCTTCCTTGTTCATTCCCTTAGAGGCACAAGATTTGTATCTTTGAGTTCTGTGTGCCTCTGAGGTTTCCTGTTGATCCATACTCTCTCAGTGATTTGATAATGACCCTTTTCTATACTTAGTGAAAATTACGTTTAATATTATGTATTAGTGTTTCATCATCACTGATGATCTCTCTTGTAAACATTCATATGTAAAAGTGTTTTACTATCAGCGATCAAATACTGAGATGTTCAGTATCGCTGATGAATTCTCATGTAAACAGTTAGACGTAATCCCTGAAGACAAGTTTCACGACAAAAGATGTTCACTGCTGAATCGAAGACAAAGTTGTTGAACAAATACAAGTCTACTCATGACCTGATGCGGATATCAGTGAAGCAAAGAAGAATCTACACACGTGAAAAACGTGAGGAAAAGCTTTAGCGATAGCTGAACTTCTTTGTATCTCTGAAGGAAGAGATATTCAGCGATCGATGATCACTTAGCTTATGCCTCAAGTCTCTTTTGTCTTTCCCTTGCACACCTGTACGATCTGTCAGAATGAACATACCTCTGCAACAATTCGTACAACAACTCTTGCAACTACATTGTTCATCATACGGCCGAAAGCATGTCTCCTAAAGTCAGACCCATGCAGCCAATCAATGAAAGACACATGTAAAGTACTCTGCCATGCATTTAATGCATAGGGTATAAATAGAAAGATCAAACACTCCATCAATGTGTTGCCTTCATCTTTCTAAATATATAGAAACCCTTGTTTTCTATATTTTCCCAATCCCCTATTCTCTATTTCTAGTGCAACCATCTTAGAGATTCTTAAGTTTGTTTAGATTAGGTTTTACTTAATCTTGTTATGCAATAAACTTGTAAATTGTGTTTTGATTTATCAATAAACAATTTATTATACTTTAAAATTTTGTGTTTGTATTCAACCCCACCTTCTACAAACTTGTTAAGCACCTTCGGGACCAACAAGTGGTATTAGAGCGGGCTGTTTAATCTAATAAACAAAATCTTGCTTTATTCTCTTCCTTGCTATTCTAAATATGGCACTTAATGCAAACACAAACTACTATGATGATGGTTCACTATCAAAACCTCCTCGATTTAGCAGAGATAACTTTGCTCTCTGGAAAAATCGAATGATGCTATTTCTAGAAGGTGTAGATCCTACTATACATGAATACGTAGCAAATGGCTCATAATCATAGTTGTTGTTCCAGCTACTACCACCACTCCTGCTGTTCCTGAACGTTATGCTATTAAGGAAATAAGACAGTGGAGTGATGAAGTCAAAAAGAAGGTTGGTCTAGATGCAAAGGCAAAAACCATTATCTCTATAGCTCTTCCTGATGAAGCTTTCCATTCCATCATGCATCTTAAAACTGCCAAAGAAAGGTGGGACACTATATGTGTTCAATATGAAGGCACCACTGAAGTCCAAGAAACTCGAAAGATTAACTTGGTAAGACAATATGAATGTTTTATCGCTGGTAAGAACGAATCTCTCTTTGATGTTCACCAGAGATTTAACTGCATAATCATTGATTTAAGAACTGATGGTAGTCCCTATATGTCTCAAGCTGGGACATTTATTCAATGTGTCTCAAGCTGACAAAAGTCTTAAATTCTCTCTCTTTTAGCACCTTGTATGGAATATTGCTCAACTATGAGCAATCAAATCTCCTGAGGAAGAATCTTGTAAAAGATTATAAAGACTCCAAAAGCGCTCCTGTTGCTTTGGTCTCCTCAGAGATCATTCCATCTCAGCGATCTACTCTCACTATAACTGAGTTAGATTCTGACACTGAGGAATTATCAGACACTAGTCTTTCAGAGTTTGATGAATGCTTGGCACTCTTGATAAACTCTTTTAAGAGATTTGCAAGAAAGAGCAATTTTAGAAGAAATAAGCCTATCTCTCTAACTGACAAGTCAAAATCAACCCCTGTTGAAAAGGCTACTGCTACTTGTTATAACTGTGAAAAGATTAGACACTTTCCAAGTGAGTGCAAGTCAAAGAAAGTCTTCAAACCTTCTACCTCAAGAAAAACCAGCGATAGCAAATACCGTAAGATGAAAGAAAGATATCAAAAGTTGAAAAACTTTAAAAGAAAAGGTAAAGGTCTTATCGCTGAAGAGCATGACTGGGCTGAATCAGAAGAATCAAGTTATGATGAAGAGGAAGTCGCTAATAACTGTCTTATGGATAAGATTAAAGAAGAAGTGAAAGAATCACCAGAAACTTCCATGAGCTATATCTCTTCTCAGGTATCAATCTCTACCAATCCCTCTCTATCTGAAGCTGAGAGAAGTCGTGTTGTTGATGTACTGACAATTGATCTATACAATGCACTAAATGGCTAAACTCTAGTTGAAAACAAGAATATTGATTTAACTGAACATCTAGAAAAATGTCATGAAAAGATCAGAGAACTGACTCTTTTAGAGGAAAGTTTGAAAGATCAAGCCATTGTCAACGAAATCATTAGCATTGAACGCGAACAAGCCATAGCTGCTTTAAAAGCAGAAAAGGCAACTGTTGAAGGATGGTGCAAATCTTCAACAAAGATCACTGAGATTATAAGTGCTCAAATCCCTGCTAGTGATAGAACTGGTCTTGGTTTTTGGAAACAACAGGATGAACCTAAAGAAGACAGTTCCATGATTAAGTTTGGAATGTTTGTCTCTTATATCCCTAAACCTCTTATGCTCAGTGCTCTTTTTCTTCTTCTTCTAATTCTATCCCTGAGGAATTGTCAAAAGGCTCTAAGACTGCAGATAAAGGAAAATCCATTTTCCATCCTCAGAAGGCTACCAAGAAAGCAAAACTGAAAGTTCCTTCTAAACCTTCAGTGAATCGATCTTCTAGCTCTGTGACAGAAATCTTTGATATCTGTCCTCCAAAGCTGAAGATTGATCTTAAGCCTAAGAAATATGAAGAACTGAAAGTTCCTCCCAGATCTTATGCTAAAGGCATTCTTAGAGTTGGCCCTGCTCATCTCAAATTTTCTAATTTTACTACTCATAGTCCTAAAACCACCTTCAAATATAGAAAATGCTATCATTGTGGATTCACTGACCATATTGCTAGTAAATGTCCAACTGCCACAAAAGCTGATAAAATAGATAAAGTGAAGATGAATGCCTCCAAGGCTGAGAAGGTCACCAAAGCTGATAAATCGACCAAGGTGAAAAAGACCACTAAGGTTAAGAAATTAACCAAAGTGAAGGTTACCACTTAAGCTGAATCTTCATTTGCCGTAAAGATTGTTGAACCTTTCATCTTCACTAACCCTACTGGACCCATTGATAAGTGGGCACCAAATAAAACTTAATCTTCCTTATGTTTGCAAGGATCAAAAGGCATCTGATATCTAGATAGTAGATGCTCTCATCACATGACAGGACAAAAAGACCGGCTTACTGAATACAAGGAAGAGAAAGGTCCCTTAGTGACCTTTGGAGGAAATGGAAAAGGATATAGCCGAGGGTTTGGTGTCCTCAGCAATGGGACAAATACCTTCAGAAGAGTCGCTTATGTAGACGGGCTGAAGCACAATCTTCTAAGCATCAGTCAGCTATGTGACAAAGACTATGAAGTTTGCTTTACTAAGAAAGCATGTTCAGTGGTAAATGAGAATGGAAAACTTGCTCTCAGTGGTTATTGTATGGAAAATGTCTAATAGATATGTACTCTACTACCACTGAAAATGTATGTTTTCTTTCTAAAGCCTCATCTGATGTCAACTGGCTATGGCATAAAAGGCTTTCTCATCTAAATTTCATAATCCTGAATTCTCTCTCTTTTAAGGAACTGGTCTTCCTCAGCACTCATATGCTAAAGAATCTCTATGTTCAGCATGTGAAAAAGGAAAACAGACTAAGGCTAGTTTCAAATTGAAACAAGTTTCCTCAGTGACAAGTCCTCTTCAACTCTTGCATATGGATTTGTTTGGCCCTGTCAATATCCAATCCATAGCTGGAAAGAAATATACATTTGTCATTGTAGATGAATACTCTCGCTACACATGGGTTATCTTTCTTCGATGCAAAAGTGATACTCCAGAAGAACTGATATCTTTTGTTAGAAAGATGGAAGTGCTGAATAATCTTACTGTTCGCTCAATAAGAAGTGATCATGGAACTGAATTCAAAAATAGTTCCCTGAACAATTTCTTTGAGAGAAAGGGAATTTCTCACAACTTTTCCTCTGTAAGAACGCCTCAGCAGAACGGGGTCGCTGAAATCAGAAATAGAACAATCATTGAAATTGCGAGATAAATGCTCAACGATTCTCATCTCCCTACTCAATTTTGGGCTGAAGCTGTTAACACTGCATGCTTCACTCAAAATAGATCGTTGATAGTTAGCGATTTGGAAAGACAACTTATGAACTATTCTATGGAAGAAAACCCTCTATCAGTTTTCTTCATATCTTTAGTTGTCAGTGCTTCATTCTAAACAACAAAGATTCTCTTGGCAAGTTCAATCCAAAAGCTGATAATGGAATATTTCTTGGATATTCTTCCATCTCTAAAGCCTACAGAGTTTTCAACAAGAGAAGACAAACTGTAGAAGAAACAATTCATGTCTCCTATGACGAAACCCGTTCAACGAACTCTAAACCTATCGCTGATGGTAGTGCGTGGAATACACCTATAGACATGTGCTAATTAAACCTCAAAGCAAGTATACAATGAGATCTAATATCGTCTTTCAAGTAATAAAACGGTAAAGTACCGGATATCGTCCCACTTATATTGGAGTAAAAGTTTAAAAAAAGTTAGAGAAAGAAGAGATTTCAGATGGCGAATTTGAAGACTTGATTTGGTTTGGTTAACAGTTGACTAAGATACAGAATAATAAAGGTAGCAAGGGTGCAAGACTTTTAGGTGAGACTCAAACACAAATTCCAGCAGACTATGCTGCAGGTATGCTGCAGCATGAGTTCAGCATAAACAGATCCACCATCTATTTTGAGGGTATTCCTCTCGGACTTAAATACTCCCACTACTGTTTAGATTCAACTGAACATATCTCTATGCACTTTCCAACTATAGATAATGAAGGTTAGAGTCCTCAAAATATATGGATGTACAAATCTCTTTGTATAAAAACTACTCTCTCGAGTTAATTCCCATATCATTCAAGTTGGAGTGTTCGAAGGGGTTCATCTCTGAATCCTCTACACTTTAACACTTTTAACAAGCGACCAATCCGTCAAGAATAAATCAAGATGAAAAATAGAGGTGATAAATCTCTTTATCAGTCACTCTCTCAAGTCGGCTTCTCATATCATTCAAGTTGACGTGCATATTATGGCTTATCTCTAGGCCATAGCACTTTCACACTTTTAAAGTGATCAACTCGTCAAGAAGTGTCATTGGCTTTATAAAACCTTGATTGAAATGATGGAACATTGTTATTGAGAAACAACACCCACCTTTCTTTGGTTTGAAATCTCAGCTATCCATCTCACACCCAAGCTAAGAGGATTTAGCTACTCATACTAAAATGTAAATACATAAAGCAATAAAGTACATAAATTAAATACATGAATTTAAATGACGGAATTATAAATTACAAGAAATAAAATGACGGAAATGTAAATTACAATAAATATAAATGACTTGAATGTAAATTGCAAGTAATGTAAAGAACTAAGTAAGGAACACTAGGAATAAAAAAACATAAATAAAAGAACAAGAGATAATGACTTAAAATATTACTTGGAATTATAAAGTAAACTAAAATCACAAGGTTATTGGTGCCAACCTTTGATTTTCACTAAGATGAGATGAAATTAGATACCTAAACTACAACCCCAAGCTCCCTTTTTATACAAAAAGGGAGTGACAAAAAGAGTAATTAGCAACTACAAAGTACCAAAAGTACTATTAAGTACAAAAGGTTAATACCCAAGAGTTAATGACCAATGGTTACAAAAATATCAAAAAGGTGATGTCAATTCTTCTAATACTACAGTGGAGGCTTCTAGTGTCAGCAAAAATCCAACCCAATGTCATCTATCATCCAGCTTCCCAATCGTTCTCCCAAAAGTTTGTTACCAGCTACAGATGCATCAGAAATGCTGCAACATTAGGTCTGTTATATTAAAAAGTTGCCAAAACATACAAAATTAGCCATTCAAAGAAATAAAATAGATTATCCACTAACTCTAGCTTCAAGAAACAGATAAATGATAAAACAAGTAATAAAAAGACTCAAATGTAGGGATATGGAAGAAAAAGGACTATAAAAAACTACTAAAAAGGCCTAGATGGCACTACTAATGAGTGCACATCACCCCCCCAAATTAGAATTGTTGCTTTTCCCCAAGCAACCAAGACACAAAATAAAATGACTCAATATGAGAAATTAGCACATGAAAGCAATGAGTGCACACATCATAAGATAGAACCAAGCATACAATGTATAGCCATTCATAAATCCCAAATAGATTGATATTCATTTAAGCAAACGTATGGGCCATAGGCTAGCACACTATTCTCTTTGTTATGGCCTCCACATTTCTTACCTAAGATCACAAGGACTTTAAGTATGGATCTCTCTTTGGCTTTTGCTCTCCTCACTCCTTTTTGCGTTTTATTTTCACTCTTTGCATCATAAAATAAAAAAATTGGCACTTTTTGCGCTCTTTTCTTGATGCATTTCAAGCACTTAGCCCCTATGGGACTTTTTTTGTGTGATTAAGTCCAAACATGGTGTTAGATCTATTTTTTATAGTAATCATTGTATTTATTTTCTAGCCTAGACTGTTCTTTTTGATGTAATCTGTTTTGTTAAGGCTATGGGTATTTAAGTCCCCTTAGTCCTTTGTTCTTGTAACTTTGGCACTTACATTGAATAGATTTGATTACATTTGGCGCTCCTACTTTCTCTCTCTACTTTCTCTCTCTAAAGATTTAGAGATCTTGGACTTTCAATTGGTATCAGAGCATACTAGATGTTAAGAGGATTGAGAGAAATTGTTTTTAGATACTGAATTTGTAGATTAAGCAGAGAATTTGATTGACTTTCTTGATTTTTCAAGAAAATCTCGTTTTTTGCTTGATTCATCAAATTTGGTTAGGTTTCTGGTTCGTTTTGTGTTGAATTTGTGTTCTTTAGCTTCGTCTTGAGTAATCGATCATAATTGTTTCATATATTTGTGCATAAAAACCATGATTTGTTTCTCGATTTTGTGATTTTGTGATTTTTCAGAAAACTCGTCAAACGAACTGTTACATTCAAGAATTTTAGAGTTAGTGGTTTTTAATCGAGTTTGATAATCAAAAGTTGTTAGAATGTTGTTTTCGTGCATTTGTGTGTGATTTTCATGGTATTTTTTCAAAGTTTCATTCAATCTTACGAAAAAAAATTTGATGTTCTGTGGTTTGTGCAAGTTCATGCAGTTTTGCGCATCATTCATATAGGTTTGCGCAAGATTCATATTTCTTTGCGCAAGTTCTTTGTGTTCTAATCAGTGTGTTAGTGGTTTTCAGGATTTTCAAAATCAGGTTCACGGATCACTCTGCTTACGCAAAGTCAGGTTCTCGGGTCATCAAGGTTCCGCAAAGTTAGTTTCTCGGATCACTCTGCTTACGCAAAGTCAGGTTCTCGGATCATCAAGGTTCCGCAAAGTTAGTTTCTCGGATCACTCTGCTTACGCAAAGTCAGGTTCTCGGATCATCAAGGTTCCGCAAAGTCAGTTTCTCGGATCAATCTACATACGCAAATTCCAGTTTGCGTACCTTCCTGCATACGCAAAACCTACTTTGTGCACCCCACTGCATACGCAAGCCTTCAGTTTGCGCAAGCTCAAGACTTAGAATTTTTTTTTGTCTGAAATTTTCTGATTTTCTCAAAAGATGTCTTTGAAAGCACAAATCTACAAGAATGACCTCATGATGTCATTGGGGTCTGATACACGTCCACCAGTACTGATCAATGCGAACGAATTCGAACAGTGGCAGGATCGGTTTATCAACTTCATTGAAAGACAACCGAATGGGGACAATATGATGAAGTCTTTGACTCAGGGTCCAATGGAAAGGCCAATGAAGGTTATTCCTGCTACTGCAAACTCTGATGCTACAATAGTAGAAAAAGCTTTGAGGGAATATGATGCTGATGAGCTTCTTCGTTATCAAGCAGACAGTCAGGCCAAATCAAATCTGATCCTTGCTCTTCCCAACTACATTTATAACAGAATCGATTGCTTCAAACATAATCCAATGCTGATGTGGACTCAACTTGAAAAGATCATGCTTGGTACTGCAATGTCAACTCAGTTGCGTCAGACTAGGTATATGAACAATTTTGAAAAGTTCAAGGCTAAGGATGGAGAAAGCTTGAAGAGTGTATTTGACCAATTTTGGGCTGTCATCAACGATTTATACAAGATTAAAGTTACGAAGACTGAATTGGAGGCTAACTTGAAATTTCTGAATGCTTTACAACCAGAATGGAACAAGTCATGCCACAGAATGAGAAACGATGTCAGAATCTCTACCATGCCAATTCAGGAGTTGTACGAAATTTTGATGACAGATGAATCTATGGTGATGGAGAAGAAGGCAAAGATGGAAAAGAAGAATAAGCCTATGACCGTAAATCTAATTGCACTTATGGCTAGCCAACTGGCTGAGCAAGCATTAACTGAATCAGCTTATGATGGATCAACGGATGATGATGGTGAAGCACTAGAAAAGGCTATGACACTTTTGACTCAGCACTATCAAAAAAGATTCAAGCACAGATCTGGTTCAATCAACCTTCGGTTTACTTCCGGTTCTAAGAAAGTAGAACCAGGTGCTCCGTCAAAGACATACACTCCTAAGTATGAACCAACTAAGGTGGTTGAACAGAAGAAGGATGAGAAAAAGGTGATGAATTGCTTTAACTGTGGAAAGCCTGGTCATATTGCTAAGGAATGCAGAGTCAAAGTGGTAAAAGATGCTGCTTTCTATAGAAAGAAGTTAGCTCTAGCTGAGAAAAAGGAAAGTGGAACCATTCTGTTGGCTGAAGAAGAGTACTGGCTGGATCATTCAGACAACGAAGCTGAGAATGAAGAGACTGCAGCCATGTGCTTTATTGGTGACGGTAAAAGTGATGATGAGGAAGATGATACCTCATCTGATGGTTCTGAGGTAATTTCTGAGGTTAACTATGATTTCTTTTTATCTCAAATGAATGTTTTTATCACTGCTTTGCATGATTTGCGTTCAAAGTTCACTTCTGAAAAGTTAAAAAATCAAGAAAAGTCTGTTTTAATCGACAAACTGCAAATTTCTCTAAAAGATGAAAAGTCAATTTTAATTGACACAAAAGAGAAACTTCAAAAGCAATTGGATGAATTGAAAAATTCAAAACAGACTTATCACGATTCTTTGACTGAAATGACATCTTCAAATCAAAATCTTTCTAATAAGATAATTGCTCTAGAAAGGAAATTATATAAAAAAGAACAATATGAGCAAACCATTTACATGAACAAACCATGGAGTGAAGAAGCTATAAAGGAAAAGTGGGGACATGGTTTTAAAAACCCGCATTTTTTAAATCATGCTAAAATTGAAGTTCCTACTTTATATGAATATGATCATTTTAGTCTTGCAAGATATGCTCCTCAGTTTAAATTCTTTTGGACAACTGAGAAACAAATTTTGGAAGATGAAAATGTGAAAAGAATGAAAAACAAGAGGATGGAAATGCCATTCGTTTACACCTCTGAAAATGCAAAGTATTTTCCTGATCAATCTAAGAAATCCAGAAAATCTTAAAAAATTTTAAATGTCAAATCTTCCAATAAATCTTCATTATCATAAGATTTTGTAGATATATTTTCTAACACAGATAAGGAAAATGTATCTCCAGTATCTTATGATACTAAGGATATACATTTCTCCATTAGTGTTAGAAGGTGATATTAATGATCTTGAAGATAGATTGGAAGAACATAATCTTCAAACTTGTTTAGAAAACGATTTATTACTTTTTATAATGAAAACAAGTTTTGAAGATAAAATTTCTAGTGAATTTTCAAAAGATTCTAAGGAAAATACTAAAGTTTTGAAAAAGAGTGTGCATACGCAAACTGACAGTTTGCGCACACAGTTGGATGCGCAAAGCTCAGTTTGCGCCTCCAATGAGATGCGCAAATCTCATCCAGACTTGTACATTTTTAAGAATTTTCATTCCGAGGCTAGTTCGTCAATGTCTAATGCTCAGGCTAATTTCTTCGATAAAGTTTCGCTTTCTGATTCAATTATTGATGATTATTTACTGCTAAATGGTCAATTTTATAAAAAGAAGCGTAAAAAAAGAAGATCAAAGAAGTCAAGGAAACATGATACTGTCTTATCTAAAAATTCTAATGTTTCTAATTTTTCTTCTTCAGATCGGACTGTGAGGAAGTCACCAAAGCAGATTTGGAGGATTAAACAGCGAACTCCAGAATCTGAACTGTTAGGAGTTAAATGTGTAGAAACTCTTTGTGATATTGATACATTTGCTTCCTGTAATAAAAACCCAATATATTCATTTCAGCAAATTCTTCATATATCAAAGAATATCTCATATGCTTCTTCTAGTTCTGATTCTGATGATTGTGTTTTATCTTGTATTGATAATTGCTTTCATGCTTGCTTGAAAAATAATTCTGTGAAAAACAAAAGACACAAATCTAACAAGGGACCCATAAGCATATGGGAACATGTGTAGTTTCTGTGAATGCAGCTAAGTCAATTATGGTATCTGGACTCGGGGTGTTCTAAACACATGACTGGCAACAAATCACTTCTGTCCAATTTTAAAGAAAAAATGTTGCGATCGTGTTAAGTTTGGAAACTGTGAGACTGCTCCAATTCTTGGTTATGGTGATCTAGTTCAAGGTAATATAACAGTCAAGAGAGTCAGCTACGTTGAAGGCCTAAGTCACAACTTATTCAGCATCGGACAATTCTGTGATAAAGATCTTGAAGTCAGCTTCAAATCTAAAAGAGTTACCTCCTCCAGTTGAAACTGTGTCTATATCTTCAAATGACTTAGAAGCTTCTGAACCTCCCTCTCAACAATTAGAAGTGGTTCAAGACATCATTGATCCTCTCCCTCTTACCACAAAATGGACAAGATCTCATCCAATTCATCAAATTATTGGAGATCCTCAAGCTAGTGTGTCTACACGTTCCAGGACGGCTACATCCAACGAATCTCTTTTCACTTGCTTCTTAAGCAAGATTGAACCAACAAAAGTTTCTGAAGCGTTGGAAGACCCGGACTAGATTATAGCAATGCAAGAGGAGCTCAATCAATTTGACGCACTCAAAGTGTGGAGACTTGTACCAAGGCCGAAAGGAAAAGGCGTTATTGGCACTAAGTGGTTTTTCAAGAACAAAAAGGATAAAGATGGTATCGTCGTGTGGAACAAAGCAAGGTTGGTAGCCAAAGGATATCGACAAGAAGAAGGTATTGACTACGATGAAACATTTGCACCCATTGCCAGATTGGAAGCTATCCGGATGTTTCTTGCCTTCGCTGCTTATCGCAACTTCACAGTATATCAAATGGACGTCAAGACAACATTTCTCAATGGCAAGCTGAAAGAAGAAGTATATGTATCTCTACCAGAGGGATATGTTGACAAAGATCGTCCATATTACGTATATTTTCTCAATAAAGCACTGTACGGCTTGAAACAAGCTCTAAGGGCGTGGTATGACGAGTTGTCAGCTTTCTTAGTCAAATCCGGCTTCACCAAAGGCTCGATCGATACTACTCTTTTTATATATCATTTGAACTTCGATATTTTTGCTTAGTACAAATTTATGTTGATGATATTATTTTCGGTGCTACTAACAAATCTTTGTGTACATGGTTTTCTGATCTAATGGCCTCTAGATTCCAGATGAGCATGATGGGAGAAATCAATTTCTTCCTCGGCTTACAAGTGAAGCAGCTTCCTGATGGTATCTTCATCAACCAGTCAAAGTATGTATTTGACATCTTGAAGAAATTCAGGATGGACAAATCTACTTCAATCGGAACACCGATGGCTCATGGTGCCAAAATCGGACTCGATCCAGATGGAAAAGCTGTAGATCAAAAGAAATATAGAGCAATGATCGGATCACTGATGTATCTAACTGCAAGTCGCCCGGGCATAATGTTCTCGACATGTTTGTGTGCCAGAATCCAAGCCAAACGAAAAGCATCTCATCTTCTCGCAGTCAAGCGTATTTTTAGATATATTAAAGGAACTCCTTATTTAGGTTTATGGTATCCTAAAAGTTCTGACTATAAATTGATTGCTTATTCAGATGCATATTTTGGTGGTAATCAATTGGACCGGAAGAGCACCTCAGGTCACCTTCAGTTCCTCGGAGACAGACTGATAAGTTGGGCGTCGAAAAAGCAAAATTGCGTGTCAATATCAACAGCCGAAGCTGAATACGTCGCTGCAGCTAGTTGCTGTGCTCAAGTACTTTGGATGAAAACGCAAATTCAGGATTATGGGATGCTATACAAGACAGTGCCAATATATTGTGACAGCAAGTCCGCAATTGCCATATCAGTCAATCCGGTCCAGCACACCAAGACCAAGCACATAGATATGCGGTATCATTTCATAAAGCATCATGTGGAAGAAAGTACTATTGAATTATATTTTGTACCAACTGAATATCAACTTGATGATATCTTTACAAAAGTCTTAGATGAAAAACGTTTCAATTTTTTGCTTTCAAAATTAGGCATGTTGAATTTAAAAGTTTAAATATTTACAAATTTTATTCTATAAAATAAAATTTTACAGATTTTCTTTCTTTTGAATAAAACGTATGTCTAGGATCTTTTACAAGTTATTTGTTTATATTAAAGTTTTATATGTTCAACGTTCAAGTCTTACAAAAGTCGAAAAGTCAGCAACATGTTTGTAGTTTTTGATTCTACTTTAAAGATATGTGAGTCGGAATTTTTATAGTTTTCTTTGCTTAGACTACCTAAATAATCAGAATTATAGATCGAAATGAAAATATGGGCTAATCATTTAGACGTTGATCTGAGTGATTGAGATGAATAATAAATTCTTAAAATACAGAAATCTCTGAGTTTAAAAGTTTGTGCCTGTGATCTTTCTGGTTTGAGAAAGTAAGTTCCGTGGGATGCTTGTCATCTGGTCCCCTATGGTCAATTGATCTGGGAGTGATCGAACCCAAATCCTTCTATAGAACCAGATTGAAAGTCATGTTCTACTGGTATGAATGGGTTTAGGATGTGTCGATGTAGCCTTTTTGATCCGGGAAATTAAGTTCCAAGGGGTGTTTGACACCTAGTCCTCTAAGGCCAACTGTCTGGGAGTGGCTGACCCAAATCCTGCAATAGGGTCAGATAGAAAGTTACGTTTACGGTATGATCTTTACTTAATGAACTCTTTGATTAAAAGATGCCAAAGTGCACACACTTAAAAGATGCCAAAGAGCACACTCATGTGAAGATGCCAACGTGCACACTGCTAAAAAGCTGCCAATGACCACACATCTCATGATACTTGGTGATATGTTTGAGTTGCGATAAACCTGTATTGTGAAAGTCTTAATTTTTGATGACTTAGTGTCAGTACATGCAAATTTCTGTATATTAATTTTAGAATTGCATTTTTCTTGAAGCTAATCAAAGTTCACAGGCGAACACACTTAATAGACAAATGGAAGTTTTTGAAACTGAACATGTTTTAACTTGATATGCAATTATACTTGTTCTTGCATCCAACAACATATGCTTGATTTCAACTGATTGATAAATCTGTGAAATTTTAATGAGTAGACTTTAATTTGTTTAGTGTTTAAAATTTTATATGTTCAGTTGTTTCAAAATTTATATTCAGTATCATTTTCTTTTTACACTAATGTTTATATGGTTGTGTATCCATATTTTTGTTAAATGGTCTGTGCTTATTTCGAGGGGGAGAGCCAATCTGAAAAGTTTTTTTTTATGAACCAGTTCTTTATTTGAGGGGGAGTTTGTAAAAATATCTGTGTTGATCAGAAGTTCATCAGGTAAGAATTTTCAGATATTTCTACACATTTGCTATACTAACAGATGAATTTTTGTGCATTTGTGTAGGGGGAGTAAACTGTATTCAGATATTATTTTTTTTAGAGTATTTTTTTTATTTTATTTGGTATTTTTTTTATGTTTTTACTTTTAGTTTACTTTTAGTTTTCTTGGTTTAAATAACTTTTTCTATTTTCATTTTTTCTTTTCCCGCTTGTTGACCTCTCTACATTGTTCATCTTCCTCTCTCTGTCTCTCTACGCTGATAGTTTCTCTTTGATTTCAGATTTGTACTTCGATTCAGGTTTGTTTTCATAAAATTTACTTTATTTGTTTGTAGTTTTGTTTAGCTTTACTTTGTTTGTTAATTGATTTCGATTTTGAAGTTTGTTTTTTACTGTGTTTCGCGTTTTCACTGTTCATCGTATCTAAAATTCCCAGATTCGAGCTTATTTGCTCAAAATTGGATTTTGGGTTTTTCTTAGGCTTGTAATTCGAACCTCAGGTCTTCAAATGTCTTCTCATACCCATACTGATCCCATGATTCAAGACGAGAATGTCATTCTCGAGGATCCATCTGATCAAGCATCTCATGATACGCCGATGCCATCTGTGCCATCTGTTGGAGCAAATCTATCTGCATCTAGACGTTCACCAAATGATGTTTTTCCAACAATCATGTATATGCCGTACAAACCAAACAACTACCACGTAGATTTTGACATAATCAAGATACATCGAGTAATTCGAGCAATTCTCAGAGGTCATCCACTTGTCCCTGCTCTCTCTTACTGCGCAGATGTTCCAGAAGTTTATCTACAGCAGGCATGGCATACTATTACAAAGAAGGAGCTTGCTCGTCCGCACAGATTTGATATGCAGATTGATCAGTATGATTCTTTTCTTTCCTACAAGCGTTTAAGGCTGATACTGGAACTTCCTGAGACCAACTCCAGACCGGGCCGAACATCATATGATAGCTTTTCGTCTGAAGATGAAGTGTTTGAAGGAATTCGTAATCTCGGATATGTTGGTACTTTGAACAAAGTTCATGATTTTGATAAGTCTAATCTTCCTCCGGTTTGGTACGCTCTATTCTCTGTCATTATCAGGTGCCTTTCTTCGAAACATTCTGGCACAGATAGTGCAAGTCTTCTTTATCTTCGACTGTTCCATGCAGTCGTCTATGACTTGCATGTCGACTTCACATTTATTTTCTGGACCGAACTCTCGTAGGTGGTGCATGACAAGCTTACCAACAAAAATCGCAAGTTTATTCCATTCATCAGATTCTTGAAGCTGATTGTTAGAAGTGTACTCAGAAGCAATCCAACCATTCCTCGCAGGTTATCTTGGCCATAAATTCCAAACACAGAGATGCTCTATATTCAGAAATAGAAGCAATCATTCAATTACTCCATGACTATTCCATACGCTTTAATAGCCAACTACGCCGACATGACTGATGAAAATGTCATAGAGTATTGCATGGAGAATGAATTTCTGGAGGATGCACAAGATGAGCCTTCTCATGACACTAGAGCTGCTGCTACTCAAGAGTTTGAAGTTGAAGAAGTTGTTGCTACTCAAGAAGTTGAAGTTGAAGTAGCTACTAAACAAGATATTGAAACAGTTGCTGAAAAAGAGGGTGACTTTGCTGTAGCACAAGAAGATGAGACCATCGTTGCATCTCAACAAATTGGTGTTGTTCTAGCTGATATTGGTCCTGAAGTTAGTGATACTGCTGCTGATGCTGATATTTCTAGTGATAAAGATGGGGAAAATGATGATGAAGATGCAACTGATGATTCTGATAGTGATAGTGATAGTGATGATGGTGATGATGCTGATCAACCAAGTCTTAAGATTTATGAAAGAAAGATTAGGACACCGGAAGTGGTTGTTTGAACAGAAGTTGTTTCTGAAGATGATTCCGTTCCTGTTAATCCTTCTGTTGCTCATCTTGAAGTAGATGAATTAGATACAGCATTTGATCAAGCCTTAGCTTTGGTACAAAGTCAAGCTCCAGCAACTTCCCTTGCGGTCATTCAGCCAACAACAGTTTCAGCTGTAGAGCTTACTTCTGATCAAGCTCGGGTTTCTACCGACAAATTCTCTACTTTGAACGATGTCATTCGTCAGTTATCAGAAAGAATGGATGCATAAAAGGAAGCTCAAATTCTGAAGTTGAAGACTTTCTTCAAAGGCAAGATGCCTGAGATTGATACGTCTGTCATTCCTCCGGAGATTCCCTTCAGAAAACCTATTGGTGTTATTATCAGAGATTCTTCATCTACACCAGTTTCTACAGCTTCTCCAATTGTTTCTCTACGGATTCCTCTTGTATTCACTATGTCTACTGGACTCTCCACATCAATTCCTTCTGCTACAGCTTCCAGGTCTTCTATGCATGATCTGCCTATTTCTAAATTGACTAATTTGTTATATACGCGTCTTCTTTCCATGTCTCCACCGAAACATCAAGATCAGGATCTGCTATCTCTTCTGAGAAACTTCCAATCTTTACCGCCTCAAGGGCCTTCATCTGATTCTAACAGGATTACAACACTATCTGATGAATTCCATTCTTTCAGATCAGAAGTTCGAACTAGTTTTGCAGGTTTAAGGTCTTTCATGACTCAATCTTTTTCTGATCTTGCTAACCGGTTTGATAATCTTCAACAAAGCTGCAGATCAGAGGTCGGCCCGTCCCTTAAGCGCCGACATGACCAAGATGATCCCGATCATCAAGGCCATGAGGGGGAGATGGCTAAGAGACCAAGAATGGAAGGAACTTCTTCAGAGAGAGCTAATCAAACTCAAGAAGAAGCGGTTAGTGGATCTGAACAGAAGCGGTTGTTGATTGATAGGGTTGATTCTTCTTCAATGATTGATTTTATCAAAGTTTCTGAGCAGAACAAAGAGAAAAACTGGCAGATTGTGGTCTATGAAGATCCAGACTTAGTTTCTAATCCAGTTGTTGTTGCTAATGCTGAAATTGTATCTGAAATGAAGTCTTTCTTTTCGAACATTATTGAAATTAATTCAGATGATGATGATGATTCAAAGTATGAAAAAGTCTGTAAAGTGAAGATAGAAGATTGTGATGACATCATTATCATTTCTGATACAGAAGATGATTCAATGTTCATGGATGCAAAAGATGAAGAAGAGGCAGAAATGTTATACAGTGATCTTCCTGCTCATGATGAGGTTCCTGAAACTGCTAAAGTTACATCTACTCCTGTTTCTAGTCCAGCTCCGACTACCACTATTCCTTCAAGTTCATTTGAATTTGGTCAGTCGTCAAGAGCACAAGTTGATGTTCCACCTTCTGATCCTGTGATTCCATCGTCTATTCTAGAAGAAGGACCAACTTTATCTAGGCAACAGAGACAGAGAAGTTTGCAACAAAAATACATGGCTTCAAGACTAAGATCAGCTTTTCTAGAAGACACTTAGAGTAACATCTTTGTTTCTAGAAGAAGGCCAATTAACATCTATGCAATTCTTGGAGTAGAGAAAGAGTCAGATGATTATCAATTTGAATACTTAATGTTCATTAAGTGCCAGCGCAAAAGGAATAATACCGTTTCTTCTCAACACTTGATTGTTCGAGTCATCAGTGTCACAATCAATAAGTTTGTGAATATCTGGTATCCCGATTTTGAAGTTGAAAGAAGAGACTGCAAGCGGTATAAATTTTCAGAGGCAGACTTCGCTGACCTTTCTATAGATGACATGGAGTTCTTATATGACCATTTCAGGAATCTCTATCATAGATCACAGGATGTTTCACAAGCTTTGTTCGTCGACAAATTGGATTCTTTAGAGTTTTTGATTTCCAGATGGCCGTTGAAAGCTTCCTACCAGTTGTTAATCTACTAAGGCCCAACCGAAGCTTGCCAAACTTAGAGTCTTATCCACTTCTCACCATAGTTGAAGATCCATATGGAGTTGTGTACAAGAATGGCTCAAATGAAAAATGCTTTCTCAGATTTGAAGAAATTGCTCATTACTCTGATGGAACTTTAAAGGTGATTAAGCTTCAGTTGGAGCAACATCTAAAGGAGGCTAAAAGAAGATTTTTGAAAACAAGAGTTAATCTTATCTGGTTGATAATGATGAAATCCGACTTCTCCAGAAGACTTTAGATACAATTCAAGAGAAATTAAATTTCCGCTCCATTCTGCGACGTTTGGAAGTGTTAATCGGGCTGAATAGACTTCGTCAACGAGAAGAGCGTCAGTGATTCTCCAAAGTCGCCTGGTTGGTCTATGCTGTTTTTGAAGATTGTTTTTGAAGACCACGGCGCCAATGATTACTAAAGGGGAGATTGTTAGATATGTTTTTTATAGTAATCATTGTATTTATTTTCTAGCCTAGACTGTTCTTTTTGATGTAATCTATTTTGTTAAGTCTAGGGGTATTTATGTCCCCTTAGTCCTTTGTTCTTGTAACTTTGGCACTTACATTGAATAGATCTGATTACATTTGGCGCTCCTACTTTCTCTCTCTACTTTCTCTCTCTAAAGATTTAGAGATCTTGGACTTTCACATGGCATTTGGAAGAGTTATGCTCTTTTTCAAATGATTGCTTATGCCATGGTGGACTTCCCCACCCCCAAATTAGTGAGGTGCAATGTCTTCATTGTACAATTGTGGAGAATGTATGGTAAGTGGGTGCAAGTGGTTGGAATGAAGAAGAATGGCCTTGATCATATCAAAGTGAAATGTGGTCCAAATTGTGTGCCCAAGCAATGGTGTGCTAGTTCTAGTTAAGAACTTCAAACAAGATAATTACTAAAGGAATTACTTAGGCTATATATGCATGCTTGAATATATCAACAATGTTCATAATGCTAGAAAACTAAACCTAAAAATGCAAAAACAATCCCAGACTCAAAAATTGTAAAATAACAAAGAAAATTGGAGCTAAAGCGGAAGTGAATGTTCCTGTCCTACTCTCCAAGAGTAGGTTGTGTGTTCTGCAATGGTAATGTTGCAGCAGTCAGTTGTTCTTTGCATGCCTTCAACTCTGCTTCTACTTCTGCCTTCTCCTTTGCCAGCCTTTCAATCTTCTTCTTGGCAGTCCTCACCTTCTTTCTCATCTTTCTCAGCTTCACTGCATATTTCTCCTCAAGTGTCCGCTTCATTTGTTCCATATCTCCTCTGTTCGTTTCTCCTTCAGAACTCACCTTCCCAGCCAAGTCAGTCCTCAAACTGTCAATCCTGCCCAAAAATTCATCTTTCTGAAGCCGTAGTTGCTCCAACAGTTGGCTGTTTTGAGCCATCAAGTCCTGCAACATTGTAGGAGTATAAGCCTGAGCTCCACCTTGTCTTCTTTCCCTCAGCCTGGACACAACCTTTAAATCGATCTTCCATTTTCCCCCGGCTTCTTTCATGATTTCATCAGAATGGTATTGAGGAACACCATTTTTCACCATCATCTGTGTAAGCAAGCCAGAGAAGAACATCCCCCCCCTTTTTGCTCTGGCACAGGATCTTACACTCTTCAGGATGACCTCTCCAAAATCGATGGAAAAACCCTGCAAAAGACAATGTAGGAGCAACATTCTGTCCATAGAGTCATAGGTTTGATGGGTTGTAGGTGAGATGGAATGCTTCAAAAAGTTAACCCAAAAATTGGCATCCGACTTGAGCTGGTTAGCCCTGAAACGCCTCTGCATATAGTTTCGGTGATTGCTCCACTGGGTTCCAGGTAACCCCAATTCATCAGAAATTTCCAGCAACAACTCTGGAGTGGTTGAGGCAAGCATTAGATGATACTCTATGTCTGAGGGAGGGGTAAGGCCAAGAAATCTGTTTATGGCCTTTGAAGTTAGGAAAAACTTCTTCCCTTGTATGTGTAGCAATTGAGCATTGGATGTTGCAACCTCAGCATAACTCTCTTAGGAGAGTTAGGTTGTAGCATGAAGGGACCTCACATAGTTTGTCAATATGATGGGTCTCTATTACTGACTTAATGAAGGGGTATTCATTCCTACTTTGACTGGGAAAACCCTTGTCTACCAGTCCCATTTTTAGCTTCAACTTACCAAACCAATCGCATGCCTGCTGACTGTTCAACCCCCAAAATTCATCCTCTTCAGGCCTATCCACGAAGTCAGGTTTAGCATTCTTTCTGGCCTTTTTAGGTTTTTTTTGATTTTCTGCCATGCTGCAGCATGCAGTCTCATGCCCCCTAATGATGGTCTTCTTTTCTTTCTAGCCACACTCTCCCCACTACCCCTCTTCCTCTTTTTTTCAGGCCTTGATTTCTTTCTAGCATGCCTAACATCTAGGGACTCTTCTCCACATGATTGCTCAAAAGCAACATTTAGGTCAGGGATTTCATCCCTGTTGTGCTCACTGGTGCCCAAATTTTGGGGTTGTCCTACTTCCTCTTCCTCATTTGGGTTCAAGTTATCAGGAAATCCCATTGCACTAAGGATGGAAATAGTGTCATCAAACTCCATCAGTGAAGAGTGATTACTGGAGTTTGAGACAAGGGGGACTACAGACCAGTCGAATACGTGCTCAGGTGTGAGATATAGGGGTATTCCCCCAATATTTGTCAAAACATCAACCTCTTCATCACTAACAGAGGTGAGTTGACCCTCCAGGTAGTCATAGTCAGATAAATTATATACCTGAGGGCTGACCGGAGAGTTGATTGGAGTGTGAAGTTTATCCTCTTGTGCACCTTGGGTGGAAGCGGACTCGATCGCAAGGCTTATAGCAGATGGTACGACAGGGCTCCCATCGATTGTTGTTAGGGTTGATGCGGGAATCAATATGTGAAGCAGAGGGCGAACGGGCGGAGGGTTTGTGATAGGTATTTTTGTGGTGGTGGTGTCCATGGCGGCGAGTGGTGGGCTGGAGGGTTCAAAAATGGGGGAGGTTTCACCTTCATTGGTCGAAGGTTCAGGAGTTTGTGTGGGTGAAGGAGGGTTTCTTCTCTGACGGTTGCTTCGCCGGTGAGATGGTGGGACGTCATCGGGGTCTCTTACGACAAAGACCTTCATTCTTGCCATTTCTTACAGAGCGCGATTTGAGAGAGACAGAAAAATTGCCGGCGGTGGGTATAATGAAGAAGAACAGTTTCTTGGGAAGGAAATGATGATGGTGATGGTTATCGAAAGGTTTTTGAAAGGGATGGGTAGAGAAACTGAAAAGTCAATTTCTTTTTAAACAGGGATTTTGATTGGATGTCCAAGGGTTTTTTTTTTAGAAAAGAAAATACTCAAATGAGATAATACATGGGGAAGGCAAAAGAGTTGTACAAGTAATGATGTTTTTCAAAAAAGAGACAAGACAACTACTTTTCCTGAGAAGTTTCCATAATGATCTCATTTGTACCTTCCTTGGACTGCTTTTGAATTTATCCCTTCTTTTCCCGCTCAAATCTTAAAGACTGAGATTTCCAAAAATTAGGGTTTTGATGCTTCAGGATTGCTGCAGCAAGCCCTGCTGACCCCCAAATTAAGATTCAAACTACAAAATGAAACAAACAAACGTGAGATTAATCTAGAAAGCATTTAAACTAAAGAAAACTTATTTACAAACAGAATGAGAAATGACTTTCAACAAATTGTGACCAAATCCATAGAGCACGACTCTGGGATGGTCACAGGCTCATGGTACAGTTTTACTCGCTGGCCATTCACGTTAAACACAGTGTTGTCTTCAGGGTTTACTAAGTCGACTATTCCATATGGATAGACATGGTGGATGAGGAAAGGTCCTGACCATCTGGACTTTAGCTTTCCTGGAAACAATTTCAACCTAGAATTAAACAAAAGGACTTTTTGGCCTGCTTTTAACTCTCTGTGTTGTATTTTCTTGTCATGCCACTTCTTTGTCTTTTCCTTATACAACTTGGCATTCTCATAGGACATGTTCCTATGTTCTTCTAGTTCACAAAGTTGGAGTTTTCTTTTGATTCCAGCAGCATCTGGGCGCATGTTTAAAGCTTTGATTGCCTAGTATGCTTTGTGTTCTAATTCCAAAGGGAGGTGACAAGCCTTGCCAAAGACTAGCTTATATGGGGACATACCAATTGGTGTTTTGAAAGTTGTTTTGTATGCCCATAAAGCGCCATCTAACTTAAAGTCCCAGTCTTTTCTATTTGGCTTGACCACCTTTTCCAAAATTCCCTTAATTTCTCTGTTTGAAAGTTCTGCCAACCCATTGGTTTGTGGGTGGTATGCAGTGGCAATCTTGTGATTAATGTTGTATTTTTCAAGAACTTCACGTAACATAATGTTTACAAAATGAGTTCCCTCATCACTGATTAGTGCCCTGGGGGTACCAAACCTTGTAAAAATCTGTTTCTGAAGAAATTTAACCACTGTTTTTGCATCATTTGAAATACATGCAACTGCCTCCACCCATTTTGAGACATAGTCTACAACAACTAAAATGTATTGACACTTGTTTGATGGGGGGAATGGTCCCATGAAATCAATTCCCCAAGCATCAAATAACTCAACTTCAAGGATCCCATTTAGTGGCATTTCATTCCTTTGAGAAATGGAACCACTTCTTTGGCATTCATTGCATCTTTGTGCAAATGTGTGGGAATCCTTAAAGAGAGTTGGCCAATAGAAACCAAATTGTAATGCCTTAGCCGCTGTCCTTTGCCCTCCAAAATGTCCTCCATAAGGTGCTTGGTGACAATGGTGCAAGATTGTTGCAACATCTTTATTTGGGACACACCTTCTTAATATCTGATCTGCACCTAATTTGAACAAGAAAGGGTCATCCCTCAGATACATTTTGGTGTGATGGAGAAATTTTTTCAACATCTGGCTAGTATAGCTAGAGGGTTTTATGCTGCAGGCCAAGTAGTTTGCAATGTCTGCAAACCATGGAGAATCCTTATGCTGCAGCATGAGAATCTTTTCATCCGAGAAAGTCTCAATGATGTCTCCTAGGTCTTCACTAGGTCTCTCTAATCTGGACAAATGGCCTGCAACTTGGTTATCTACCCCCTTCCTATCCACAATCTCTAAGTCAAACTCTTGCAACAACAGAACCCATCTTATTAACCTGGGCTTAGCATCTTTTTTTGAGATTAAATACTTGATGGCGGCATGATCGGTTTGTACAATGACTTTTGCTCCCATCAAATATGACCTAAACTTTTCAAAGGCAAAGACTACAACCAAAAGTAATTTTTCTGTGGTTGTGTAGTTGATTTGTGCTTCATTCAAAGTCTTACTTGCGTAATAAATTGAATGAAACACTTTTTTCTTTTCTTTGACCTAACACAGCACCAACCGCCCAATCACTCTCGTCACACATGATTTCAAAAGGTTATTCCCAATCAGGAGCAACAACCACTGAAGTAGTCACCAAAGCTTTTTTCAAAATTTGGAATGCATTTCTACACTCCTCATTAAATTCAAATTTGTGGTCATGTTGTAATAATATAGACAAAGGTTTTGATATTTTTGAAAAGTCTTTGATAAAGCTTCTATAAAATCCAGCATGCCCTATAAAGCTTCTGATTCCTTTAACAGTGGTTGGTTCGGGTAGTTTTTCAATTGCCTCAAGCTTAGCTTTGTCTACCTCAACTCCTCTTTTTGAAATTAAATGCCCAAGAACAATCCCTCTTTTTCCATGAAATGACATTTTTCCCAATTCAGGACCAAATCGGTTTCCTCACATCTCTCAAGACCCTTTTTAAGATTGTCCAAGCAATTATCAAAAGATGAACCATAAATTGAAAAATCATCCATAAAGATTTCAATGGATTTTTCAAGCATGTCTGAGAATATGGACATCATGCATCTTTGAAAAGTTTTTGGAGCATTACAAAGTCCAAATGGCATTCTTTTGAAAGCAAAGGTGCCATAGGGGCAAGTGAATGTGGTCTTTTCCTGATCCTCGGGTGATATAGCAATCTGGTTGTATCCTGAGTAACCATCTAAAAAAACAATAGTACTCCTTACCGGCTAACCTATCCAACATTTAATCCATGAAAGGTAATGGAAAATGGTCCTTTTGTGTGACTTGGTTTAGCTTACGGTAGTCCATGCAGATTCTCCATCCGGAGACAACTCTAGTGGGGATGAGTTCATTTTTATCATTTGTGATGACTGTCATTCCCCCCTTCTTTGTGACACATTGGACCGGACTAACCCAAGAACTACTGCCTATTGGAAAAATAATTCCAGCGTCTAACCATTTTAAAATCTCCTTTTTCACTACCTCTTTCATGACAAGATTTAGCCTTCTTTGTAGTTCAATGGAAGTGAAGCTTTTGTCCTCTAGGATGATTTTGTGTTGACAAATGGATGGACTTATTCCCCTAAGGTCAGCCATGGTCCATCCTAAGGCCTTGGTGTGTAATCTTAACATGTCTACCAACTTCTTTTCTTGATGTAATTCTAGGGTAGATGATATGATGACAGGCAATTTGCCTTCTTCTCCTAGAAAATCATATTTCAGATGAGATGGGAGTTGCTTTAACTTCAGGTCGGGTGGTGAGACTATGGATGGAGTGGGTGGTTTCTGATCACTATTGACAAGCTGCTCAAATGCTGCAGCACTGGCCAAAACAGTTTCTTCCGAACTTGAATTTTCAACATCATCTTCTAAGTCTATTTCCTCATTACCTTCTTCTTCCAACTTACAGGTCCTTCTAACCTCTTCCTCATGGCACATTGATTCAATCACACTTAAAGTTGCACAATCCTCAAAATCATCAGGGTATTTTAAAGAATTGAAAACATTAAATGTGACTTTTTGATCCTGAAGTCTCATGGTCAGTTCTCCTTTTTGGACATCTATCAAAGTCCTTTCGGTGGCCAAAAAGGGTCTTCCTAAAAGAATAGGAATATCTTTATCAGCCTCAAAATCCAAGATAATAAAATCTGTCGGAAATATGAACTTGTCAACCTGAACTAGGACATCCTCAATTTTTCCCTTAGGGTAGGCAATGGTTTTGTCAACTAACTGGAGTGTAACTGTGGTGGGCCTAGCTTCTCCCATCCCTAAGTTGTTGAATACTGATAAGGGCATGAGGTTGACACTAGCTCCTAGATCACACAAAGCTTTTCCTACTTCCTTCCCACCTATTGAACATGGAATGGTGAAACTTCCTGGGTCTTTCAACTTAGGAGGTATTCCATTGGTCAGGAGTGCACTACATCCTTCAGTCAAAGCAACTGTCTCATATTCATTCAACTTCCTCTTCTTGCTTAGGATGTCTTTAAGGAATTTGGCATAACTAGGCATTTGCTCGATTGCTTCAACAAGAGGTATGTTGATGTGCATTTCTTTGGAAACATCCAAGAATTTTTTAAATTGCAGTTCTTCTTTTTGATTCCTTAACCTTTGAGGGTAAGGAACATAAGGAGGAACTGGTTTTATGAAAGATTTACTTGGATGTGTGGAGCAAGATGTGTCTTTTGTGCCCTTGGTCTCACTCTCCTTTGGTAAGTTTGGGATTTCATTCACTATAGGTTGGACAGGACTAGCTACCTTAGGCTCTAGATTCCTTGTGGGCTTAGGTTGTGGTTCAGGAGCTAAAACAGTAGTCTCGGGTTCTAACTGTTTGGTATTTTCAAACTCTGTTTGAGCATTGGTCCAAACTTGTTTTGTACTGTTTCCTTCAATTCTTTACCACACCTAAGAATCACAGCTTTTACATGTTCTTTACCAGGAGCCCTTGGGATTTCTGTGTCACTAGGCAACATGCCATTAGCCCTACTGTTCTGATTAAGTGCAATTTGGCTCACTTGTGTTTCCAAATTTCTGATGGCTGCACTCTGGTGATTGAAAAGAGCTTGATTTTGGCTCAGGAGTTGTTGCTGAGCTTGTGACTGAGCCACAAGGCTTTTTATCATAGCTTCCAAAGAAGATGATGGTTCAGCCTGTGGAGGATGTTTTTGAAAATGTTGTTGGTTATTTTGAAAATTACTGTTCTGATGATGCTGTGAACTTTGGTTATGCTGATTTTGAGAACCTTGACTTTGGTGATATGAACCTTAGTTTTGATGATATGAACTACTAGCATGATGTTGCGTTTGAAAATTTGAAGTTTCTGGTGACTTAGGAGCTGGCTGATTTAGACATGGACTGTTCGAGGAAAAATTTGGATGTTTCCTCCAACTCACATTGTAGTTGTTGCCGTAGGGAGCATTCCTGTTTTAAACATAGTTTACTGATTCAGAGTTTTGAGGACAATGTTCATAGGAATGTTCCCCGCCACAACAAACACATTGAACAGAAAGGACTGACTGGGTGGATGTAGTAGCAACTGGTTGCATTCCTTGATTTGAAGACAAGTTTTTAAGCATTGTAGCCATGGAAGCAAGTTGTGCTGTTAATGCAGTATATGCATCCACATCATGAACCCCAACAGTTTTCTTTTGCGGTTGAGCACGTGGATCAGCCCAATGTCCATTGTTTGTTGAAAATTTTTCAAGAATTTCATACCCGTTATTGTAGGTGTTAGCTGTAAAGGCCCCTCCTGATGTCGCATCGAGCATTTGTTTTGCCATGGGGTTTAATCTATTGTAAAACGTCTCGAGTTGAATACAGTAGGGAATGCCATGGTGAGGGTGTGACAACTGTCAAATTTTGAGTAAAGAGGTCAGCACCCTCAGAATAATTTTATAAGTTTTGTCACTTTTTAAATTTTATTGAAAGCCTTTAAGATAAAAAGTTTCCCCGAAAAATTTAGAAGTTGCGTTAAAGACCCGGAACAGTTCCGCATCTGACCGTCACTGTCCAGAAATGCCAAATAAGTGAATAAAAGTCCAAAATTCTTAGATTATAAAAATTAAAATATTAATTTCTCTTACACTGCAAAATTTTCAAATTTGTCAATTATTTAGCAAAAATTGAGAATCGGGTATTTCGATTCTCAAATATATCTGACATTGTATAGTTTAAAGCTAGTAATTCAATTAATGGTATTAGATTAAATTTTTTTTGTATTAATGAGTCACTAGGACACTTGTCCTAAACCTACTCATTTTAATCATTATCTTTATTTGAAAATCAAACTAAAAACTATCCACACTTCTCATTTTTCAAGATTAACTCCTCACCTCCTCTCTCTCTCCTCTCTCTCTCATTTTCGGCCGAACTTCACCACCACCACCACCATTTTCAATTTTCTTTCTTCACTTTCTCCTTCCATTGCTAAGATTCAAGAATCCAACCAAGCATCTATCCCCATTTTGAAGTTGGAATCCAAGTCTTCATCTCTTTTGTTAAAGGTAATCATTTAACCCTCCATTTTCCTTCAAGTTCATAATCAAAAAGCTTCTATTTTCATATCTTTTATGTAAATGATATACAATCCAAGTTTTAGAAGTGAAATGGGATGCATTAGTACCTATACATTTGCTAATGAACCATTTAATGATCTTCCAATGAAACTAGGGTTTCCATATGTGTTACTTTGAGATTTTGTCAAAGAGATGATGATTTTATGAAATGTGGTTTTTGGTCCACAAAATTTTATTAAGGTTGGATTGAAATTTATGCATTTATATCAATTTTGTGTATAACTAAACTCTTAGGATGAGATTGTTCAATCTCATATGATTAAGAGTTCTATATAATGTTAAATCACTAATATAGTGTTTATGTTATCTTGCATGTGGGTGAAAACTTGTTAATAAGATGGTTTACCTTTGATATTTATATAATATGAGTTTTTGACTCTTGATACATTGAGTATTAGCATAAAAATGTTCTTATGAAGGAAGTTTCTAAGTTCTACATGATTAAGAACATTGTATCAATATTAATGTCTTATCTTCTTTATTTGTGTTCATGCATGCATTTGGATGAGCATTTAGATTGCCATGAATCCATGATGCATGTGTTAGTTTTCATGTGTTGAAAGGTGAAGACATGGTTTTAACCAAAAACCATGTCTAATGATCATTATTTGTGAGTTAAATTAGCATTCACATCTTTCTAGAACCTGTCCAGAAAATGGACCTCACTTCTAGCTTACACAACTCACAAACCACATGTCCAAATTTGGGGTTTTTGCTTCTAAACTTCAGTTTAGAGTGTTAGCTTTCTAAAAAGTCCAAAAACATAGAATTTGGAGATGATTTAAGCACTTAAATGGATTTTATAAGAAAATGGTGCAATCTGTCCAGTGAAGACAGATTCATACACCTATTTTGTAGAGGCCATAACTCCCTCACTACTCATCCAAATTAAGTGAATCTTTTTCCAAATGTTAGGATTTTGAGTTAGGTTTGCATCCATATATGGATCACTAGCAAATTCCAAGAATTGATACCTCAAAAACCTGTTATAAGTGAGGTATGTCACTGATCCGAAAATCAGTGACACTTTATTTTACAAAAATGATTTGATGTACCAAAAGTTATTCAAAAATTATGAAAAAGTGCAGATTTGATCTAAACACATCATAGTTCCAACCCAAAAATTTTGATTAAATAATTCTCTTGAAAAGTTAAGTTTCCGTGTTGAAATTACCGGAGAACTTTCTGGACAGCATGTGCTGAATCCAGAAAAGTTGTGTTATCAAGCTTAAGTAATGTCTTATAATTGGAACTTTGTCTAGACAAAATAATTATGGATAAGAAACTTATTGGATGGCATTTCATGGGACAATTGGACATATTGGTTGGACATCGGAATAGGGTATTAATGTGTTTCTTATGGCAACTCTTATATAGGGAAAGTTAAGGCGTGACAAAACTCATTAAGTTTAAAGTAAAGCTTCACTCGTTGCTTGCATCAAGGTGAGTATTCACAGCCCCATTTTTATCGTTTTAATTAATTTTGGGGTGAAAAGCATGTTTAAATTGCGTATTTAAATATTCATGAGAATTGGTTGAAAGAATTGCGAATTGGCAATTTATAAGGCTTTGTTAAAAGCGTTTGCAAAATTAAGCTTATGATGAGTATGCAATTGATGTGTTGAGTTTTTAATGTTAAGACCCCGTGACACTACTATTACCTCGAAGAAAATCGGGCCTATAGTATTAGTGGGTAGCGCTATTTGGTGTGACAAGCCCACTTTAATGCTGACGAGCAGGGGTGCACTATACTAGAGAAGATGGCTAAACATGTGGCATGAACCACCGCTGAGTTAGTCCATCGGGGGCGTTGTAATTGGTCAGGGACGGCTTAGTAGTGGCTCAACGTAATAATACGTCTTTGCTTACACTCATCATAAAGAAATTTAAGTTGTGGTACTCATGAATCAAAGAATTGAAGTTGGTTTTTACGTACGCTCTACGAATGACAACTTGCATATAAAAATGATTTGTGCATATTCAAACCTGTGAACTCACCAACTCTTTGTAGTTGACCTTGGTTTTTATTCATGCTTTTCAGGAATCTAGAAGGTAATCCCATGATGCCTTATCAGCGTACTCATATTTCAAGCACAAGACTATTTTCGTGTTAAGCGTATCTTATGTTTAAAAGACTTGGAATTTGTAAACGTTAACGATATTATGTTCTCTAAAATGTAATGTATTTTGGTTATTAAATAAATGTTGGTATGTTTATAATCTTGTGCTGTGGCATCGGAGCTGTTACGCCTCGTGTTTCCGCTTTAGCGGGGTGTGACAGATTTGGTATCAGAGCCATAGGTTATAGGGAATACCGGTTTTATTTTAAAAACCACACACTATAACCTTTTTACAAATAAAGTTTTCAAAATTAAGGTACGCTGTAGTATAACTAAAATGTGTTTCACATTATCATATTTTAACTTAAACAAAGCTTGATCACCTTTGTTTAATTTAAGTGTGTATAAAGGGGACATGAATTGGCTATACTAGGAATTACTAAAAATAGAAACTTTTTGATACAAAAATGAGAAGCATGATTGTTATGTGAGTTTGCATGGTACTTTTGAGTATTAATAAAAATTATAGCATGATTGACAATTAAACTTTATTAATTATCGCAGTCATCATGTCTCGATCACCCTCACACCAAGATCAGTCACTTGACGATTATGACCCATCCGAGCACGAATACACTGATTCTGAGCGATCACCGGAGAGATCGATCACCCCCACCTTCGAGCCGACTTCACCCGTTCCACGTAGGGACGAGGCGGGGCCTTCTCGACTTCGGAGTCGGAGGGTATCGCCACCGCCATGCGCCGATATACCAATATCCCAACCAACTGGCATGACGACACTAGAAAACTATTGGGTTTCAGGGATGGCTCGAGAAGTAGAGAGGGTTAGGTTGGAAGTAGACCATCATGGGCATTCCCTCGATGCACTCATGATGATAATGAATTCAAGTGACCAGATCCTAAATGGACTGATATCAATGGTGAGTGCGGACGATCAAGCTATGAGTGCAATTATGAGAGAATTAGTGGAAACTAGGGCGATGGTAGCCTGGTTGCACTCTTGCTTATCAGTGGTGATGGGACTCTTAGTGGTTGTGATAGCGTGGTTGATGGTGTCATTTTTCGGACATTAGTAGCGTGGTTTGCTTATGGATATTTGGGCAACTAATTTTCTTTTGATATGTAACTCGTCATATTGGTACATTATTAAATAGCTTGACTATTATTTTTGGGCGAATGATTAAATGTATGGCATAGTTTTGTAATGATCATGATTACGTTATGTTATATTGTTTATGTATGTTTAAGAATTGTGAATTTCAATTCCATAAGGTTGATTCTTGTTATATTAGATGTATGATCAATTAAATACAATTATTATTGTATTAAGATTAAGGGATAGGAATAAGGGAAATAAGAATTTGGAATTAATTATTGACGTGACGTTAAAATAAATTGTGCAATAGAATTATGCCGCCAAGAAGAGAAGATCCTGAGATTGCACGACTCGTATCCGAGCAAATCTTAGCTTCACTTCCTAACATAGTCAGTCAGATAGCAGCAGGTTTAAATGCTAACCAACCTAATCAACCAGGAGTCGGTGTAAATATAGAAAAAGAATGTACCTATAAGACTTTTAGGTCTTGTAATCCAAAGGAATTTCACGGTACTGAAGGAGCGGTTGGATTATTATCTTGGATTGAAGGAATGGAATCCGTCCTTCACATAAGTAAATGTTCGAAAGCAAATAAGGTAGAATTCGCAGCTTGCTTACTACAAGGGAGAGCACTGACGTGGTGGAACACTCAAGTGCAGTCTAGAGGAAGAGAAGCAGCTAATAAACTCACTTGGGAGGAATTTAAGGAAATGCTTAGGGAAGAATACTGTTCAAGAAGTGAAATGCAGAAACTACAAGCAGAATTATGGGAGCATGAAATGAAAGGGAATGACATTGAAGCGTACACGGCACAATTTCATGAGCTGGCAAAGATGGTGCCACATTTGGTTACGCCAGAAGAGAATCGGGTAGACCGATATGTCTGAGGGTTAGCTCCAGAAATCCGAGGTGATGTGACCTTGGGTAATCCAAAAACCATTCAGGAGGCGGTAAGTCTGGCAACCAAGCTCACCAATAATGCCAATCGATCGGGGCTTTTCTCTCGCGATTCAGTGAAAGGAAAAAGAAAGGTCGAGGAAACTTCAAGGAGACTGCATGACAGAAGAAGGGGGAAGGAACAGAGAACGATGGGTAATTATGGAATTCAAACTCAAACAGCTAATAAAGGAAAGGAAGTATGCCCGAGATGCGACAAGTGCAACAATCGACATTTCGGAAATTGTGTTATTTGTGTCAAATGTAGCAAAGGAGGTCATTACGCGAAAGATTGTAAGTATGGGGGAAAGCGAGCTTGTTTTGAATGTGGGAGTCAGGACCACTTTAGGAATGCCTGTCCTAAGTTTGTCAGAAGGATGAACGCAAACCGGACTCGACCGACAAACCAGAGGAACCAAAAAGGGCAAGCACGAGGCCGAGTATTTGAAATTGGAGCGGAAGAAGCGAGACAAGATCCGGATGTGATCACAGGTACGTTTCTCTTAAATAATCATCGTGCATCTGTACTATTTGATTCCGGAGCAGATAGAAGCTTTGTGTCATTAAGTTTTAGATCAAAAATTAATCAAATGCCCCAAAAGCTAAAAGAAACGTATGTCATTGAGTTCGCTAACGGACAAGAGGTTAGGGTTGATGATGTATTTTCGAATTGTACCTTGAGGCTAGCTGAAAAGGAATTTAAGATAGATCTAATTCCAATAAAGTTAGGAAGCTTTGATGTAGTTGTGGGTATGGACTGGTTGTCTAATAACCAAGCGGAATTATGTTGCTCCGAAAAGACTCTTCGAATTCCGTTACCTCAGGGAGAAGTACTTATAGTACCCGGAGAAAAATCCAAAGGGAAATTAAGGATAGTATCCTGCATGAAGATGCAGAAGTATTTAAGGAAGGAATGTGTTGCGTATTTAGCTCATGTAGTCAATAAAGAGATCAAGGAGAAGTGTTTACAAGATATTCCTGTGGTTCGCGACTTTCCTGAAGTATTTCCTGAAGATCTACCTGGGTTACCTCCACCGAGACAAGTCGAATTCCGTATTGATTTGATTCCGGGAGCTGCACCAGTGGCCAAGTCACCATACCGTTTGGCGCCACCCGAGATGCAAGAACTGTCTGAACAACTCCAAGAACTGCTTGACAAAGGATTCATCAGACCCAGTTCTTCGCCATGGGGAGCTCCAGTTCTTTTTGTTAAGAAGAAAGATGGAACATTCCGAATGTGTATCGATTACAGAGAGCTCAATAAGTTAACCCTCAAGAATCGATACCCGCTTCCTCGAATTGATGATCTGTTTGATCAACTGCAAGGCGCAACGTACTTCTCAAAGATTGACTTACGATCTGGATATCATCAAATGAGAGTTCGCGAAGAGGATATTGATAAGACGGCATTTAGAACTCGTTATGGACATTATGAGTTTCTAGTTATGCCCTTTGGATTAACGAACGCACCGGCAGTTTTCATGGACTTGATGAATAGAGTCTGTCGGCCGTATTTAGATAAGTTCGTGATTGTTTTCATAGACGACATTCTGATTTATTCGCGAAGTAAGGAAGACCATAAGAAACATTTGGAGTTAATCTTAGAACTTCTCAAAGATCAGAAGTTGTATGCTAAGTTATCCAAATGTGAATTTTGGCTTCGAGAGGTACACTTTCTGGGTCATGTGGTTAATGAAAAGGGAATTCATGTTGACCCGGCAAAAGTTGAAGCCATCAAGAAATGGGAAACCCCAAAGACACCAACAGAAATTCGTCAATTTCTTGGTCTGGCGGGCTACTACCGAAGGTTCATAGCGAATTTTTCAAAAATCGCTCAACCTCTGACAGCACTGACACAGAAGGATAAGAAATTTGTCTGGGAAGAAAAACAGGAGGAAGCATTTCAAACACTCAAGCACAAGTTATGTGACGCACCAATTCTTGCGTTACCGGAGGGAACGGATGACTTTGTGGTGTATTGCGACGCATCACATCAAGGCTTAGGGTGTGTATTAATGCAGAGGAATAAGGTTATAGCCTATGCGTCAAGACAACTCAAGGTTCATGAAAAGAACTACACCACTCATGACTTGGAGTTGGGAGCAGTAGTGTTCGCGTTAAAAATTTGGAGGCATTACCTTTATGGCACCAAATGTACAATCTATACTGATCACAAAAGTCTCCAACATATTTTTGATCAGAAAATGTTGAACATGAGACAACGAAGATGGGTTGAGCTACTTAATGATTATGAATGCGAAATAAAGTATCATCCTGGTAAAGCTAATGTGGTAGCTGATGCATTAAGCAGGAAAGAAAGAGTAAAACCAATAAGGACACGTGCTTTGGGAATGTTGGTCCAATCAAGCATTAAGACGCAAGTTCGTGAAGCTCAAGAAAAAGCATTGAAGACAGAAAATCTTTCTTGTGAAGCTTTGCATAACCTGGAAAAAGAGTTTGAATCACGATCAGATGGAGTTCGTTATTTCAAGAATAAAGTTTGGATACCAAAGGTTGATGATCTGCGAACAATTATTTTGGAAGAAGCTCACAAATCAAAGTACTCGGTCGACCCAGGAGCCGATAAAATGTACAAAGGATTGAAGGAATGTTATTGGTGGTCGGGAATGAAGAAGGACATTGCTGAATTTGTGAGTAAATGTTTGACTTGTGCGAAAGTCAAAGCAGAGCATCAAAAGCCTTCTGGACTTCTTCAACAACCTGAGATACCACAATGGAAATGGGATCAGGTATCTATGGATTTTATCACCAAACTACCCAGGACTGGAAAAGGGAACGACGCAATTTGGGTCATTGTGGATCGACTTACGAAATCTGCGCATTTTCTCCCTATCAGAGAGGACTTCAAAATAGAAAGGTTGGCGCAGTTGTACATAGACGAAATTGTCTCTCGGCATGGAGTACCTCTATCTATCATTTCTGATAGAGATAGTCGTTTCACATCCCGATTTTGGCAAGCATTTCAGAAAGCGCTGGGTACCAGGTTGGATCTGAGTACTGCATATCATCCACAGACAGACGGACAAACGGAAAGGACCATTCAAACCTTGGAAGATATGCTACGCGCATGTGCTATAGATTTTGGAGGAAGCTGGGATAAGCATCTGCCGTTAGTTGAATTTTCTTACAATAACAGCTATCACACCAGCATTCAATGTGCGCCATACGAAGCTCTCTATGGACGCAAGTGTAGATCTCCACTTAGTTGGATAGAAATTGGTGATAGCCAACTGTTTGGGCCTGACATTATTCAAGAAACAACCGGTAAAATATCAATCATCAAGGAAAGACTCAAAGCCGCAAGAGATCGTCAAAAGAGTTATGCGGATAACCGCAGAAAGCCTTTAGAATTCCAAAAAGGTGACAAAGTTCTTTTGAAAGTATCACCATGGAAGGGATTAATCAGATTTGGGAAAAGAGGTAAGTTAGGTCCGAGATATATTGGTTCATTTGAGATTCTGGATAGAATTGGACCAGTAGCCTATAAGCTGAGTCTACCTCAAGAGTTAAGTGCTATTCATGACACTTTTCATGTGTCAAATTTAAAGAAATGTCTGGTAGATGGGCGCCTTTGCTTTAGAGAGGAACCTATCGAAATTCTTGAGCGCGAAATTAAACGTCTTAGGCGCAGCAAAATCCCAATCATTAAGGTTCGTTGGAATTCACGTCATGGACCTGAATATACTTGGGAAAGATAAGACTTAATGAAGAGTAAGTATCCTAAGTTGTTTGATGATAAGCTGTCCAGAAATATCAGTCATAAATTTCGGGACGAAATTCCTTGAAGGAGGGGAGACTGTGACAACTGTCAAATTTTGAGTAAAGAGGTCAGCACCCTCAGAATAATTTTATAAGTTTTGTCACTTTTTAAATTTTATTGAAAGCCTTTAAGATAAAAAGTTTCCCCGAAAAATTTAGAAGTTGCGTTAAAGACCCGGAACAGTTCCGCATCTGACCGTCACTGTCCAGAAATACCAAATAAGTGAATAAAAGTCCAAAATTCTTAGATTATAAAAATTAAAATATTAATTTCTCTTACACTGCAAAATTTTCAAATTTGTCAATTATTTAGCAAAAATTGAGAATCGGGTATTTCGATTCTCAAATATATCTGACATTGTATAGTTTAAAGCTAGTAATTCAATTAATGGTATTAGATTAAATTTTTTTTGTATTAATGAGTCACTAGGACACTTGTCCTAAACCTACTCATTTTAATCATTATCTTTATTTGAAAATCAAACTAAAAACTATCCACACTTCTCATTTTTCAAGATTAACTCCTCACCTCCTCTCTCTCTCCTCTCTCTCTCATTTTCGGCCGAACATCACCACCACCACCACCATTTTCAATTTTCTTTCTTCACTTTCTCCTTCCATTGCTAAGATTCAAGAATCCAACCAAGCATCTATCCCCATTTTGAAGTTGGAATCCAAGTCTTCATCTCTTTTGTTAAAGGTAATCATTTAACCCTCCATTTTCCTTCAAGTTCATAATCAAAAAGCTTCTATTTTCATATCTTTTATGTAAATGATGTACAATCCAAGTTTTAGAAGTGAAATGGGATGCATTAGTACCTATACATTTGCTAATGAACCATTTAATGATCTTCCAATGAAACTAGGGTTTCCATATGTGTTACTTTGAGATTTTGTCAAAGAGATGATGATTTTATGAAATGTGGTTTTTGGTCCACAAAATTTTATTAAGTTTGGATTGAAATTTATGCATTTATATCAATTTTGTGTATAACTAAACTCTTAGGATGAGATTGTTCAATCTCATATGATTAAGAGTTCTATATAATGTTAAATCACTAATATAGTGTTTATGTTATCTTGCATGTGGGTGAAAACTTGTTAATAAGATGGTTTACCTTTGATATTTATATAATATGAGTTTTTGACTCTTGATACATTGAGTATTAGCATAAAAATGTTCTTATGAAGGAAGTTTCTAAGTTCTACATGATTAAGAACATTGTATCAATATTAATGTCTTATCTTCTTTATTTGTGTTCATGCATGCATTTGGATGAGCATTTAGATTGCCATGAATCCATGATGCATGTGTTAGTTTTCATGTGTTGAAAGGTGAAGACATGGTTTTAACCAAAAACCATGTCTAATGATCATTATTTGTGAGTTAAATTAGCATTCACATCTTTCTAGAACCTGTCCAGAAAATGGACCTCACTTCTAGCTTACACAACTCACAAACCACATGTCCAAATTTGGGGTTTTTGCTTCTAAACTTCAGTTTAGAGTGTTAGCTTTCTAAAAAGTCCAAAAACATAGAATTTGGAGATGATTTAAGCACTTAAATGGATTTTATAAGAAAATGGTGCAATCTGTCCAGTGAAGACAGATTCATACACCTATTTTGTAGAGGCCATAACTCCCTCACTACTCATCCAAATTAAGTGAATCTTTTTCCAAATGTTAGGATTTTGAGTTAGGTTTGCATCCATATATGGATCACTAGCAAATTCCAAGAATTGATACCTCAAAAACCTGTTATAAGTGAGGTATGTCACTGATCCGAAAATCAGTGACACTTTATTTTACAAAAATGATTTGATGTACCAAAAGTTATTCAAAAATTATGAAAAAGTGCAGATTTGATCTAAACACATCATAGTTCCAACCCAAAAATTTTGATTAAATAATTCTCTTGAAAAGTTAAGTTTCCGTGTTGAAATTACCGGAGAACTTTCTGGACAGCATGTGCTGAATCCAGAAAAGTTGTGTTATCAAGCTTAAGTAATGTCTTATAATTGGAACTTTGTCTAGACAAAATAATTATGGATAAGAAACTTATTGGATGGCATTTCATGGGACAATTGGACATATTGGTTGGACATCGGAATAGGGTATTAATGTGTTTCTTATGGCAACTCTTATATAGGGAAAGTTAAGGCGTGACAAAACTCATTAAGTTTAAAGTAAAGCTTCACTCGTTGCTTGCATCAAGGTGAGTATTCACAGCCCCATTTTTATCGTTTTAATTAATTTTGGGGTGAAAAGCATGTTTAAATTGCGTATTTAAATATTCATGAGAATTGGTTGAAAGAATTGCGAATTGGCAATTTATAAGGCTTTGTTAAAAGCGTTTGCAAAATTAAGCTTATGATGAGTATGCAATTGATGTGTTGAGTTTTTAATGTTAAGACCCCGTGACACTACTATTACCTCGAAGAAAATCGGGCCTATAGTATTAGTGGGTAGCGCTATTTGGTGTGACAAGCCCACTTTAATGCTGACGAGCAGGGGTGCACTATACTAGAGAAGATGGCTAAACATGTGGCATGAACCACCGCTGAGTTAGTCCATCGGAGGCGTTGTAATTGGTCAGGGACGGCTTAGTAGTGGCTCAACGTAATAATACGTCTTTGCTTACACTCATCATAAAGAAATTTAAGTTGTGGTACTCATGAATCAAAGAATTGAAGTTGGTTTTTACGTACGCTCTACGAATGACAACTTGCATATAAAAATGATTTGTGCATATTCAAACCTGTGAACTCACCAACTCTTTGTAGTTGACCTTGGTTTTTATTCATGCTTTTCAGGAATCTAGAAGGTAATCCCATGATGCCTTATCAGCGTACTCATATTTCAAGCACAAGACTATTTTCGTGTTAAGCGTATCTTATGTTTAAAAGACTTGGAATTTGTAAACGTTAACGATATTATGTTCTCTAAAATGTAATGTATTTTGGTTATTAAATAAATGTTGGTATGTTTATAATCTTGTGCTGTGGCATCGGAGCTGTTACGCCTCGTGTTTCCGCTTTAGCGGGGTGTGACAGAGGGTATTTTCTTAACAACTCTTTAAACCTTTCCCAAGCATCGGGAATTGCCTCATCATCCATTTGTTTAAACATGCAAATTTTGTTTCTGGACTTAGCATTACGGGTAGGTGGAAAATACTTTCTCAAAAAAATTCAGCCATGTTGCTCCATGATGGCACAGAGCCAGGTGCCAAAAAATTGAACCAAGACTTTGTCGGATCCCTTAGAGAAAAAGGAAACAAAGTGAGTCTTAGGGCATCGTTAGATACCCCAGGGATCAGGAATGCATCAGTGATCTCCATAAAAGATTTTAAGTGAGAATGTGGATCCTCTGATGACATCCCGGCAAATTGTCCGTTTGTTTGCAACATTTGAAACATGATGGGTTTTAGATCAAAATGGAGGGTGTTAATATGGGGTCTAACTATCCCTGAGTTTAAATGCTCAAAATCGGGGATAACGTAGTCCATAATTTTTCCCTCTTTAGAGTTTGCAAGATTGATTATGTTTGGAACTTCATTTCTTATTTCATTGGTGCCTTGAGATTCTACATCATCATCAACATGGTTATGATTATTATTATTCCCTTGACTTGGCGGTTCTTGTCGAAAATGGTGCTCAGGTGGGTTTCCAAAAATTAGAGGTGCATCATGAAATATTGGTGCTCCCCGTGGATTTTCCAAAAGTGGTGGTGGTTTAGGTCCTCTATTTTCAAATCCGGGTGGTGGTGGTTCCATAATTGGAGGTTCTATGATTAATGCGATTCTTTGCGTTCTTCTCCTATTACGAAACGTTTGTTCAATTTCCGAGTCAAGTTCGAACAACACCCCACGTGGTATTCTTGGCATACACCAAACAAAATGCGATTCAAACGGTGGTAGAAAAATCAAATCTTTTTAAAACTTTTTAAAACATTTAGCGTGCCAATCCTCGACAACGGCGCCAAAAACTTGGTAGTGCGTGGAATACACCTATAGACGTGTGTTAATTAAACCTCAAAGCAAGTATACAATGAGATCTAATATCGTCTTTCAAGTAATAAAACGGTAAAGTACCGGATATCGTCCCACAAAGATTGGAGTAAAAGTTTAATAAAAAGTTAGAGAAAGAAAAGATTTCAGATGGCGAATTTGAAGACTTGATTTGGTTTGGTTAACAGTTGACTAAGATACAGAATAATAAAGGTAGCAAGGGTGCAAGACTTTTAGGTGTGACTCAAACACAAATTCCAGCAGACTATGCTGCAGGTATGCTGCAGCATGAGTTCAGCATAAACAGATCCACCATCTATTTTGAGGGTATTCCTCTCGGACTTCAATACTCCCACTACTGTTTAGATTCAACTGAACATATCTCTATGCAGTTTCCAACGGTTGATAATGAAGGGTAGAGTCCTCAAAATATATGGATGTACAAATCTCTTTATATAAAAACTATTCTCTCGAGTTAATTCCCATATCATTCAAGTTGGAGTGTTCGAAGGGGTTGATCTCTGAATCCTCTACACTTTAACACTTTTAACAAGCGACCAACCCGTCAAGAATAAATCAAGATGAAAATTAGAGGCGATAAATCTCTTTATCAGTCACTCTCTCAAGTCGGCTTCTCATATCATTCAAGTTGACGTGCATACTATGGCTTATCTATAGGCCATAGCACTTTCACACTTTTAAAGTGATCAACTCGTCAAGAAGTGTCATTGGCTTTATAAAACTTTGAATGAAATGATGGAACATTGTTATTGCGAAACAACGCCCACCTTTCTTTGGTTTGAAATCTCACCTATCCATCTCACACCCAAGCTATGAGGATTTAGCTACTCATACTAAAATGTAAATACATAAAGCGATAAAGTACATAAATTAAATACATGAATTTAAATGACGGAATTATAAATTACAAGAAATAAAATGACGGAAATGTAAATTACAATAAATATAAATGACTTGAATGTAAATTGCAAGTAATGTAAAGAACTAAGTAAGGAACACTAGAAATAAAAAATAACATAAATAAAAGATCAAGAGATGATGAGTTAAAATATTACTTGGGATTATAAAGTAAACTAAAATCACAAGGTTATTGGTGCCAACCTTTGATTTTCACTAAGATGAGATGAAATTAGATACCTAAACTACAACCCCAAGCTCCCTTTTTATACAAAAAGGGAGTGACAAAAAGAGTAATTAGCAACTACAAAGTACCAAAAGTACTATTAAGTACAAAAGGTTAATACCCAAGAGTTAATGACCAATGGTTACAAAAATATCAAAAAGGTGATGTCAATTCTTCTAATACTGCACTGGAGGCTTCTAGTGTCAGCAAAAATCCAGCCCAATGTCATCTATCATCCAACATCCCAATCGTTCTCCCAAAAGTTTGTTACCAACTACAAATGCTTCAGAAATGCTGCAGCATTGGGTCTGTTATATTCAAAAGCTGCCAAAACACACAAAATTATCCATTCAAAGAAATAAAATAGATTATCCACTAGCTCTAGCTCCAAGAAACAGATAAATGATAAAACAAGTAATAAAAAGACTCAAATGTAGGGATATGGAAGAAAAATGACTATAAAAAACTACTAAAAAGGCCAAGATGGCATTACTAATGAGTGCACATCAGCTGACAATGAAGAACTAAATGCTTGGATGTTTTCTCATTATAGAAAAACAGAACCTTTCTTCTCAAACCATCAGCACACAAATCATCCAACTGCTGATGATGATCCAAACATCATCCCACCTAATGTTGAATCCACCTCATGGGTCTCAGTTGAGCCTCTAAACACACTCCCTCCATCAGATCTGCCTTCGTCTGAAAACCTCTCAGAAAACAATGGTCTGTCTGACCCTCAACATTTAATTGCTGATGAACCTCAAGCGTCTTCATCAGTGAACATTCCTATTGTTGATCCAACTCCTGAAGTGAGAGATCATGCTCCTACTCAGCGATGGACCAAAGATCACCCTATAGATCAAATTCTTGGTGATCCTGATGCAGGTATTCAGAATTGACGAAGTTCAGGTAATATCTATGTCTTTGTCAACTTTATTTCTTTAATAGAGCCAAAGAAGACTGATGATGCCCTCAAAGATCCAAACTGGGTCAGCGCTATGCAAGAAGAGCTGACTGAGTTTACTCAAAACAAAGTTTGGAATCTCATTTCTAGACCATCTGATAAAACGGTTATAGGCACCAAATGGGTGTTTAGAAACAAGTTAGGTGAACATGGAACTATAACCCGCAACAAGGCTAGACTTGTTGCTCAGGGATACAGACAAGAGGAAGGCATAGACTATGATGAAACCTTTTCCCCTGTGGCTAGGCTCGAAGCGATTCGACTCTTCTTAGCTTATGTAGTTTACAAAGACTTCATTGTATATCAAATGAATGTAAAATCAGCATTCCTGAATGGAAAGTTGAATGAAGAACTCTATGTAGAAATACCCCCAGGGTTCTCTGACCCTAAGCATCCAAATTATATATATAAATTGGATAGGGCTCTCTATGGTCTAAAACAAGTCCCTCGTGCTTGGTATGACACTCTCTCATCTTTTCTTATCATTGAAAATTTTGAACGCGGTAAAATTGATAATACCTTGTTTTTTAGAAAGATAAAAGATCACATTATTCTTGTGCAAATATATGTCGATGACATAATATTTGGTTCTACTAACCCATATATGTGTACTCGTTTCGCTGAAAGAAGGAAGAAAGAATACAAAATGAGTATGATGGGTGAGCTAACTTACTTTTTTGGTCTTCAGATTAAGCAAACTGAAAAAGGTACTTTTATCAACCAAGGTAAGTATGTTAAAGATATGCTGAAAAAGTTTGATCTAACTCATACTTCAGCGATGAAAACTCCTTTGGCACCTCCTTTGACATTAAACAATGATCCAGCTGGAAAACTTGTTAATGTCACTGCCTATAGAGGAATGATAGGCTCCCTGTTGTATCTAACAGCGAGCCGACCTGACATCATGTACTCTACATGTCTGTATGCACACTATCAATCTGAACCCAAGAAATCCCATCTGATCACTGTAAAGTGAATCTTCAGATATCTGAAATGAACTCATAACCTCGGTCTTTGGTATCCCAAAGACTCAGGGTTCGGTCTAAATGGATATTTAGATAGTGATTTTGCAGGTTGTAAACTCAACAGAAAGAGCACCACTGGTGGACGTCGACTTCTAGGAGAAAAGCTGGTAAGTTGGACAAGTAAAAAGCAAAATTTCAGTGTCCACTTCCACAGCTGAAGCTGAATATGTAGCCGTTGGAAGTTGTTGTGCTCAAGTCTTATGGATGAGAAATCAACTAGTGTTATCGCTATAGCAAATAATCCAGTACTACATTCAAAGACAAAACACATAGAGATCAGATATCATTTTATCAGAGATCATGTGATGAATGGTGATATTGAACTCCACTTTATCCCCACTGACTATCAGCTTGCTGATCTTTTCACCAAACCTCTTGATGAGACAAGATTCAACTTTCTCATAAATGAGCTTGGAATGCTGAATCTTGAAGATTGACTCTTCATCCTTCATGCATTATGTCAGTAATACAGAATTCCGCTTCATCACCTACTCTCTGTCCAAATATCTTTGACTCTCAAGTATGTTCTCTTTTTTTCTATCACTGCATATCTCATTCAGTAAGATGTTTTTCAAAAATCAAATCATCAATCACTAATTTTCTTCAAATGATTAAAAGCTTTTAGAAAAACAACTCTTATCACTGATATTTCTCATCAGTGATCCTTTGGAAAGAAAACCTATCTCTAAATTTTTATTAGAGATTCTTTCAAAAAGAAAACCTATCTATGAATTTTTATCAGAGATCTTTTAAAAAGAAAACCTATCTCTGACCTTTCTTCAGAGATACTTTCAAAAAGGACAAATGAAACATTTTTTCCTCTCTCTCCTATGACGTCATTTGAACCGACAATTTACGACATGTCTTTTTCTCTGACACGTTCGTCTGTTGCCCTTCTATCCAATCAACTTTGTAAGACGTGTCCATGTCATGATGAGCATTTGTTTTCCCGCATCATTCTTGAAACATCCCAGACCAACCGTACCAGATATTGTCCGCTTTGTCCACACACCCAGACTCACGGTTTTAAAACACGTCTGGTAGAGGGGGTATCCAATCCCTTATAAGGAAAATTTCATTCCCCTCACCAACCAATGTGGGATCTTAAAATCCACCCCTCTTGGGAACCCAGCGTCCTCGCTCGCACATTAGTTCGGTTCCCGACTCTGATACCATCTGTAACATCCCAGACCAACAGTACCAGATATTGTTCGCTTTGTCCACACACCGGACTCACGGTTTTAAAACGCGTCTGGTAGAGGGGGTATCCAGTCCCTTATAAGGCAACTTTCGTTCCCCTCCTCAACCAATGTGGGATCTTACAATTCTCTCTCTCTCTCTCTCTCTCTCTCTCTCCGCATATAAAAAGAATGCCTTTTTCCATTCTTATCTTTTTACGCTCTCTTAAAACTTCCCAAGCAAGTAAAAAGCTTCCAAGGCATTCAAACGAACAAGAACATCATAATCTTCAAATCTTCATATCTTCAAGATTAACATGTTTTTGTTCTTCCCATCTTCAACCTATTCTTACAATCCTCAATATTCTATTATTTTGGACTTTAAAATGTTTCTTAATTCTAAAATCATTTCTTTGATTTTATTTAAACTATAAATATTTGGTTTTTCAACATGTTCTTTCTTCTTCACAAAGAACACTATTTTACTCTAAAAACAACTTTGTTTTTTTATGTTTCTTTCTAAATACATAAACTAGTAAAATTTTAATTGTTTTTAGACTCTAAACATTTCATTCCACTCTACTTCTTTCTAAATTCAGAAATGGCCCAAGCTAGTCTAGTTGCTTCCAAGAACGTGAAGTTCTCCATCACTGAATTCGAAGTCCCAAAGAACAACCACCTTGCTAGGTTGGAATTTGATGCTGAGAAGTACCCACATCTAGTGGACGCACCTGCAATTCTGAAGCAATCTTGCATTGCTTATGCTCTCTCTATAAACCCAAAACCTTCAAAGACTCTTCTCCAACAATTTTGGTTCACAGCTAATGAGACCACTATGACAAACAAAAAGGGTGAAGTAGTCCCTGCCATCTCCTTCACTACTGAACTTGGTCCCGGACTACTCACTGCTTTTGGTCTCAGAAAGGCTCTGAGATTCCATTCCAAGACCAATGCTGGCTTTGAATCTCTTCTTACTGATGCTGAGCTGATCATGTTTTTGGATGACATGGAGTACTCATGGGAAAACAAGCCTCGCTCCAAGATTCCAAACAAAAAGTTGACCAAGATTCAGAAGGCGAACATGCCTTCCCAGTTGAACTATATCTTCACCCACATCATTCAGAGCATGAGTGGGAAGATGGGCTCTCTGGACCAGGAAAGCAAGATGCAACTCCAGATGGGTTACTCAGTGATAGCCGATAAACACTACGACTATGTTGGCGCAATCTTTGACGATCTGAAGTCAAAGATTGAGAAGACGGAGAGGGATCCTAAGATCCTATACGTACGTTTCATCTACGCCTACCTATATTTCCTATACCCTGAGAAGTACCCTACTTCCAATGATGGTACCTTCTCAAAGGTTGGTCAGCGAACGCTTGAGATCAAGCCTGTCGACAATTAGGTAAGTCTTTAAACCGTATGTTCTCGCCTCTCTCTCCATTCTTCTTCTTCAGTGGCTACGCAGGTGGTTCCTTCTTCTGCTATTCCTGCCACTACCACCGCTCCAAAATGAAAATCAACTGCTCTCTCTGGTCCCTCTAAGAAGGCCAAAAAGACCAAGGAGTCAACCCCATCGGCAACTATACCCGAAGTAGTTTCTCAACAAACTACTTTGGATACTTTCGTGGGTATCTCTTCCACAACTGCTGCTCCAACTTCAACCGTGTCAGTGATGACAACTGCTGACACTGCACCAGTAACAACCCAAATTCCCTCAGTTCCTTAACACCAATCAACTGAGGTAATTTCCACTGCTCTCTCAAATTCTTCTATCCCCATTATTTCTTCTTCCACTAATTCTTTGGTCAATAACCCACCCATTATGTAACACCCTAAAAATCAGAGTAAATTAAAACATGCAAAACTTGACAAATATGACGAAAGTAAATCCATTAACTTCCCATAAATGAGATCAGTTCTTTAGACTATACAATCTTATACAAGGATTTCATCAAAAGAATGGGACTTAACAATGCCCAGCATCAATACTAAAATAACTCCAAAAACCTCGAGACTCAAAACTCGTCTCTCCAAAAACCCTGGCACCCACCGCTAATGGAAACCTGTTATACACATCATTTGAGAAAAAGTGTCAGACTTTAAAGCCTGGTGAGAACATACAGTTTATAAGCTCAAGAGATAAAACATCAGTTCCAAGATAACATTTCCAAAGAGATTATTTTTACAATTACCAAGGATCGTGGCGTAACACAAAGTTAGGCCAACAATCCGAGTTACGAGCTAAACCAATTGGAGTCCGCGGATACGAATCACAAAGTCCGTGCTACAATGTGAGATCAAGCCCCAAGCGCAAAACCAAGGTATACTCCTTCACTAGGATCACTATGAACCATGGCTAGTATTCGGCCTCACATAACCGTACCAAGTTGCCCTCTAGGAACAAGTGAATCCTTAGCTACAAATTTGGGGAATGTATCATCCCAGCAATACAGTCTACTCAAAACCTAGGGATCCACTAGAAATGGTAAGGACTCATCACATCAACATATGTGACCAACCATAAATAAATATATGGTATAAGTACATTTTATAAACAAAATGCCATTTCCAGTTCAACTTCTAATAAGAATGAAAATCATTAAAATGAGTTCATAAACATTCTTTTTACATAATCACGTAAAGTGCAAGTAAAACATCATTTTGCTTCAATAAGGCGGAACCCGTCATTTTGGTCAAATCCGACCGGGAACCCCGAGAATCACTAAAAACTCCATTTACAACAAAATGTAGAGAACATAAAATCATACCGTAGAAATACTTTAGATTTCACAAATAAGAGTTTTGACATGTATAAAGTTTGTAAAATGGTAGTAGGAACTCACCGATAGGTTTTTGGAATAAAACCTAGAAAACCAGATAACGATCACGACGAAGAGGTGAAGCTTAAAACACCGACCCCTTGCTAGAAACACCGAAAAATAGCAACCAAACGAGACTTCGAAGATCGAAAGATAAACAGAGAGAGAGAAATAGAGAGAGAAAAGATATTTGAGATAAGTGATAAAGAATTTTGGGAAACTGAACCTCTTAAGGCGGTGAAAGCAACCACGCGGGTTATGCCGCGACTTCAACTCGCGGCATAACTCGCCCGTGTCCCAAATACCCTAATCATCCAGTGGGTTTCGCGGGTTGTGCCGCGACCTCTAGTCGCGGTATAACTCGCGTAGTTCTCAAAATCTTATACTAAACAGAGGGTTACGCGGGTTGTGCCGCGACCTCTAGTCGCGGTGTAACTCGCGTAATTCACTGTTCCTCCCCAAACTTCACAAAAACCAAAACAACAACCAGCCAAACACGGAGCTAACGACAAAAGCTTAACATAAGAATAGCAAGGTTACACAATGAAAATCCGGGGTGTTACACACTATTATGAAGCAACCTCCTCATGTTGCATCCGTAGGACCTGATAATCAAAATTTTGAAGGAGATATGCAATTCTTCAACATGTTTGATATATCAGGTACTCCTCCACCCAAATACACATCTCCCATCTCTCCATGTAAGCCTGAGCAACGTTTAGCTCAACCACTAACTTTTCTTTCAGGTCCTAATTTAGGAACAGTTGATGCTCATGTCAACAAACTTGCAGACAAAGTGGATACTCTCTCTACTTCCCTGAACGAAACCTCCAGCACTGTCAATCAAGCTGGTGAGGAGCTGGAGAGGCTGACAGCTGCCTCCACCTCCAAAGTTGAAGCCTCTCAAATCACGACTCTTCAAGAAGAGATCGTCAAAGGTAAGGAGGACTTAGTTGTCAACCACCAACAAACTCAACTCCTTCAGGGACGTTTTTGCTCCCTCAGCACTGAAGTATGGGGTCTCTCCTCAAAAATAGACTCATGCACTAATATATTTCAGCAAGTCCTGACAAAGCTGAGTGAACCAACTCCAGCGCCAACACCTTCCTTCATAGAGAACGACAACACATCACTGAATGTAGCAGTTGAATTTATTCATCAGGCTAGTTCAGATATCCCTGTCATTGAAGGCCGTTTGGAGCGCTTGGAGGTTGAAGTCCGTTCTCTAGACACTACTAAAGCTGCACCAGCCTCTGCTGAACTCCCCCTTGTGGATAATAACAAAGAGGGGGAGATTCTAGAAGAAGAAAATACTGAAGCATCTGCAGCTGAGGTTCAGACGGAAGAACCTCCCTCTCATGTTGAGGGGGAGATGGTCGCTGATCAAGTCCCTCCCTCTTCTGCACTAGCTCTGTTTCTCAATGAAGAAGAGGAAGAGGAGGAGGATGAGGAAGATGATGAAGACCTTGGTCTTCATGATCAAGAGAAAGACCTGCCTGCTGATGATGATGAGAATGATGATGAAGAGGACCAATCTCTCTGGTTCTCAGCATACGTCTCATCAGCGATAGCTTCAAAAGGAGTTGTCATTTGTGAAGCAGGGGGAGAAGTGAAACAAATTCATATGCTCCATCCCAAGGCAAGCAGAAGGGAATAATTATTGAGGGAAATCTGAAAATTGTTTCATCAACTGAAGGGGGAGAATCCTTCTTAGGTATGCCTTTCCATCGTACCTCTCTCCTTCTATACCTACCACGCCCCTCTCTCATTCTAAGCCTTTATCTATCTTCTTCCCAATTAAACACTAACTCTTTTCTTCAACAAACGTCTCATCAGCGATAGCTTCAAAAGGAGTTGTCATTTGTGAAGCAGGGGGAGAAGTGAAACAACTTCATATGCTCCATCCCAAGGAAAGCAGAAGGGAATAACTGCTGAGGGAAATCTGAAAAATTGTTTCATCAACTGAGGGGGAGAATCCTTCTTAGGTATTCCTTTCCATCGTACCACTCTCCTTCTATACCTACCACACCCCTCTCTCATTCTAAGCCTATATCTATCTTCTTCCTAAATAAACACTAACTCTTTTATTCTTTTTGATCAATCAGTTCTCTCCCCTGCTTAAGGGAACTGAACTCCAAATAATCCCAGCCTCAACAGCTGAAGACTAAATAATCCCAACCTCATTCAAAGAAGAAGAAGAAGAAGAAGAAGAAGAAGAAGACCTACACCACCCAGGAAGGCCCTCTAGACTAGCTCAATGGTTAGAGGAGGAATTAAACAGAAGAACAGAGATGATCTCTCATCTAGAGAGTCAACGGCTAAAGATCCCTCTTCAAACTCCATCTACAGAGATCGACTTCCTGATTGAAGCTGAAATTGAAGAATATGTCAGAGCTGAGAAACTGATCGTTGAATGTCAAAAGGATGCAACTCTAGCTCTCAAGGTTCCGAACATCTGTAACAATGGAGATAACCAGAGAGGATGGAAGCTCAAAGGCAATGTTCGTCTCAAGACTTGAAAGCTTCGGCTACATGGAATGGTTAGAGTTTAAGGATGCACTAAAGAAATCAAAGTCAACTTACAGAGGTTATGTTGAAGGAATCAATGATGCTCTCATCAACAGAGTCGCTGTTGTATTAAAGGTGCCATCTGCTCTTCCTTCTAAGCCAAGGCAAATCAAAAGAAAGTCTGCCTCCTCCTCCTCTGAAAATGTCGTTGCAATCAGAAATGACACCTCCACCAAATTTTCAAAGGAAGCACTATTCGGGCCTCTTCCTGATCTCTCAGTTTTGGGTCTATCCCTGCCTCCTGATGGACCATTCCTCCCAGGGCAAGTGCTGAAAAATCTTTTTAGAGTCTTCTTCAATGATGATGAAGGACAAATCAGATTCCAAAGAGTCTCTGAGATTCCTATCTGTCCTCTCAATCATCTCTAGGATCTCTTGTGCTTATGGTGTACCTTCTCTCCTCTAGCTGAACCGATCATAACAATCATCAGAAAAGAATCAGTTGATCGAAGGCAAAAAGGAGAAGAAGTGCCTGATTACATGATCAAGGTCCTGCAATCTCATCTTGATAGCTGATAGATTATTTCCTTACTTCCTGTAATCTATTAGTTAGACTTACAATGGTTAGTTCTTCACTTGTACTTTATATTTTCATCTATCTTGTAATTGTTTCTTTGAAGTAATGAAAATTCAGTGAAGTACTTAACTCTATCAGTACTGTAAAAGATCCCTCAAATAGTAATTGGGACGTGTATTAGTTACTAATTATTCCTCATTTTGAACTAAAAGTAATTTTCTTATTAGTTACTTTGTCATGCTAAGTCTGTTCAGCTATCACTGATGATCTCTCTTGTAAACATTCATATGTAAAAGTGTTTTACTATCAGCGATCAAATATTGAGTATGTTCAGTATCATTGATGAATTCTCATGTAAACAGTTAGACGTAATCCCTGAAGACAAGTTTCGCGACAAAATATGTTCACTGTTGAATCGAAGACAAAGTTGTTGAACAAAGACAAGTCTACTCATGACCTGATGTGGATATCAGTGAAGCAAAGACGAATCTACACACGCGAAGAAACCTGAGGAAAAGCTTCAGCGATAGTTGAACTTCTTTATATCTCTGAAAGAAGAGATATTCAGCGATCGATGATCACTTAGCTTATGCCTCAAGTCTCTTTTGTCTTTCCCTTGCACACCTGTACAATCTGTCAGAACGGACATACCTCTGCAGCAATTCGTACAACAACTCTGTCAACTACACTGTTCATCATAAGGCCAAAAGCATGTCTCCTAAAGTCAGACCCATGCATCCCCCCCTTCCACAAACTTTTTAAGCACCTTCGGGACCAACAAGTGGTATTAGAGTGGACTGTTTAATCTAATAAACAAGATATTGCTTTATTCTCTTCCATGCTATTCTAAATATGGCACTTAATTCAAACACAAACTACTATGATAATGGTTCACTATCAAAACCTCCTCGATTTAGCAGATATAACTTTGCACTCTGGAAAAATCGAATGATGCTATTTCTAGAAGGTGTAGATCCTACTATACATGAATACGTAGCAAATGACCCATATGAACCTTTCACAATCATAGCTGCCATTCCAGCTACTACCACCACTCCTGATGTTCCTGAACGTTATGCTATTAAGGAAATAAGACAGTGGAGTGATGAAGACAAAAAGAAGGTTGGTCTAGATGCAAAGGCAATAACCATTATCTCTATGGCTCTGTCTGATGAAGCTTTCCATTCCATCATGCATCTTAAAACTGCCAAAGAAATGTGGGACACTATATGTGTTCAATATGAAGGAACCACTGAAGTCCCAGAAACTCGAAAGATTAACTTGGTAAGACAGTATGAAAGTTTTATTGATGGTAAGAACGAATCTCTCTCTGATGTTCACCAGAGATTTAACTGCTTAATCATTGATCTAAGAACATCTTGTAAGACCTATTCTAATTTTGAGGTCTTAACTAAATTCTTAGATTGTCTTCCTGAAAGTTGGGACAGTTATTCAATGTGTCTCAAGTTGACAAAAGACTTAAATTATCTCTCTCTTAGCACCTTGTATGGAATATTGCTCAACTATGAGCAATCAAATCTCTTGAAGAAGAATCTTGTAAAAGATTCTAAAGACTCCAAAAGCACTCATGTTGCTTTAGTCTCATCAGAGATCATTCCATCTCAGCGATCTACTCTCACTATCACTGAGTTAGATTCTAACATTGAGGAATTATCAGACACTGATCTTTCAGAGTTTGATGAATCCTTGGCACTTTTGACAAACTCTTTTAAGAGATTTACAAGAAAGAGCAATTTCAGAAGAAATAAGCCTCTCTCTCTAATTGACAAGTCAAAATTAACCCCTGTTGATAAGGCTACTGCTACTTGCTATAACTATGAAAAGATTGGATACTTTGCAAGTGAGTGCAGGTCAAAGAAAGTCTTCAAACCTTCTACCTCAAGAAAAACCAGCGATAGCAAATACCTTAAGCTGAAAGAAAATTATCAAAAGTTGAAAGACTTTAAAAGAAAAGATAAAGGTCTTATCGCTGAAGAGCATGACTAGTTAAGCACCTTTGAGACCAACATTTCATTCTGTACTGGTAAGGCCTGAAGAGGAGTGGCAGCTATTGGTGCAGAGCTTTTGGTCAATGTAGCCTTCTCCCCCTCATGATGGCCAGGGCCAGAGGCATCACGGTCCATATCATCATGCTTGCCCTCTTCTGCTCTACCTCTGCTTGGTAATACACAAGTTCCTTTCTTTTCTTTCGCTTGTAGAGGTTAGTTTATGTATGCTTAGTGATCTTTGGTAGCCAGGGCTTTGATGTTTGTCGTAGAGGGGTGTGGCGGTGCTGCAGAGGATGAGACGGGAACTTGGAATGAGACCATGACACTACGAGTCAAGTCCTTAATTTCCTCTTTCAGTTTTGACAAATTATCCACCCTAGAGGTCGTGACTTCTGCGGCGAACTTTCCCATTTCCTCCATAGAAATGCCCCCAAGGTCCTTGATTGCGTCAGTCTGGATGTTTATCAAATTGGCACATGCTCTGAAATCATCCTTCGTTGCATTTCAGGCTGAGGCATCCAACAACTTCTTGATATCTGAAGAGTTTTGTTCTGAGATTCGTTGAAGTCTCTTCAGAGCATCTGTGTTAGCTTCCACAGCTACAGTCCATTTTCTGAGGTCATCCTTGGAGACAAAGGCTTCATTGAGCTTTTTGAAATCGAGAGCGTTCGCCAAATATAAGTTCTTGGATGTCGCAACGTCTTCTCGGATTTCATCGAGAGTTAGGGTGGAAATGACTGAAATGTGGTCATCGAGCTCTTCAAGTTTTTCGATCACTTTATCAGCAAAGGCTTTAAACTCCTCCTTTGTGACGTAAGTGTCCGGGGTAACCTCTGGACCAACACATGGTCCAGATTGAGCCAAGGAGATATTGGCACCTGCAGAGCCTATGGTGATGTTGAGCTCAATAGGATTTCCCTTCAATCCTTGACGTTCCTTAGAGGATTCGTCTATGAAGGTTCTGTCGATGAGTCTCTTGGGGAAGGATTCAGAGTTTATCCTACGATCCTTAAAGAGTGAACTCTGTGGATGTACTAGATCTACAGAGATGTCATGTACGCTCACAACCATCTCTGAAATGGTTTTGGATATGCTCTCAAGTGGAACAGAGGCAACAAATGCCTCTTCGGGGATGAGTGACATGTCCTGGGGCGATGTGACACTTATTTCTACATATCCATCCTTTTGGGAGGATGTAGTGCATTGGGCTTCCCTGGATATTGTTGGCACAGAGGATGAAGGGATATCCTCTGTTCGGTTTGGCTGGTTTGGGTTCGGACTGTGTTGTCCTTGTTCAATACCCCTCTGCATTAGTACTGCAGGGGTAGAGATGTAGCTTGCACTGGGAGGTTGGCTAGGGGGTGTGCCAAAGGCATCTTTTTCTCCTATCTCCTCCAATGATTTTTCCTTTTCTTTATCCTTGTCTTCATCAGAGCTAGGAAACCCTGTAATATCCTCCATCTCTAGGTCCACATTTTCGCCAAGGCCCATAGAGTATAGCTTGGATACTTCCTTGGCTATCTCTGTGGCCACCGTTAGATGACTTGAGGGTCTTTCTTCTGGACATTCAGCGATTTGAGTTTTTCTTCTCCTCCTCTAAAGAGGTTCCTCCTCTACCTCTGTAGGTTCTCCCCTTGTTTCCTCGCCAAGAGCCTTGGTTGAAGTCATTTGATGTTCAAATTCTGCCAACCTGACCAACCTTCTTTTCTTGGCCTTCTTTATGGGTTCTGCAATGGTAGCTTCTGCAGTTTTGACCACTGCCCCCTCTGAGGCTGTCTTGGCCTTTTTCTTTTTGGGCTTAGAGGTTTCAGTAACCTCTGCCATAGTTTTTGGGGCCTCTTCTACTACGACCCTCTTTGGTTTGTTTGACTTGCAATCCTAGGAAGAATGTTAGTTATCCCATCATGCAAATCTCAAACCCACTCTTCATCAATGACTCAAACTTTTTGCAATAGGAATCATTTGTAGACCCAAAAATAATGTCATCAACATAAATCTGCACAAGTAGAATCTCACCTTTTCTCTTCTTATAAAATAGTGTAGTATCAGTTGTACCTCTTTCGAAACCATTGGAAAGAAGGAAATTTGAAAGTCTATCATAACAGACTCTAGGGGCTTGCTTCAGTCCATAAAAAGCCTTGTCCAAGAAATATACATGATTTGGGTACTTAGAGCTTTCAAATCCTTGTGGTTGTTGGACATATACCTCTTCTTGAATCTGTCCATTTAAGAAGGCTAACTTTACATCCATTTGGTAAACCTTAAAACCTCTGTGGGCTGTAAAGGCAAGGAATATCCTTATTGCCTCGAGCCTTGCCATAGGGGTAAAGGTTTCTTCATAGTCAATTCCTTCTTCTTGACAATATCCCATGGCCACCAATCTTGAGGGTCCATACTTCGTTTCTTTCAAACTGCAGAAGCTTCTCTTGCATGACTTCTACCCAGTTTGGATCTTCAAGAGCTTCAGAGATATTTTGGGAAATTTGTAAAGAAACAAAAATTTGCAGTGCTAGACTGAGTCTTTACTCTGTCAGAGGGGTCACCAATGAGTTGGCTTTGTGGGTGACTTATGGTCTACTTGGTCATGCGAGGTAGGTGATCATTGGAACATTCTAGATTCATTTCATGAGCATATTATTGTCTTTGATGTTGATCAACCTCTGTTGGAGATGGTTTATCATTTGTACTTGCCACAGGGCTTGATTGAGCACTTTGAGTTGATGTGGAGAGCTCTGTGGTGCCTTGTTCGGACTTCTGTGTTTCCTCTTGTGATGACCCTTCAGAGATAGTAGGAAGATGATCTTGATTTTGGTTGAGCATAGATCCTTGTTCAGAGTTTGTCTCTGTGTGCTCCCCCTCAACATTTGCACCTGTAAAGGTAGTAGAAGAGGGTGAAGTATTAATTGGACTAGTCAATGAAGTACCAGTTTGGTCTTCAGAAGCCTCAGCTCCAAACGCTCTGCGATCACCTTCAGAGGGTCCATCATCATTGAACATCTCTTCAAACAGATGGTGAAGATCATTTGTTCTTGTAGAATTACCAGAGTCTTCATCTTGAAGCTTGAGTCCTGAGCTGATTTGCTCAGAAGTCATCTGAAAAGAGTCATCAAAAGAAACACTAATACTTTCAAGTATATGTTTGGATTTGAGCACATATACTCTGTATGCTTTGGAGGTTGATGAATATCTAAAAATTTGGCTTCATCCGCCTTTGGGATAAACTTCCCTATCTGTTCTCTGTCATTTAACACAAAACATCTGCAGCCAAAAACATGGAAATACTTGGTGTTTGGCTTTCTCTGGTTAAGTGCATGCCTCTCCACTATTATAGATATATTTTGAGTGAAGCATGCAGTTGAAATGGCTTCTGCCCAAAAAGAAACAGATAGTCCTGAGGCAGTGAGCATAGTTCTGGCGGCTTCCACTAGTGTTATGTTCTTGCGTTCAACTACACCATTTTGTTGTGGAGTCCTCACAACTGAGAAGTTCTGTGAGATGCCTTATGTCGTAAGATAGGCTTCAATGGTTGAGTTCTTAAACTATGTGCCATTGTCACTTCGAATCCTCTGCACCCTGCAATCATGAAGAACTTGTATTCTCTTTAGAAGATTGATTAGTATCACAGGAACATCAGAGTTCTTTCGAACAAATTCCACCAAAGTGTATCTAGAGAATTCATCTATTAGCACAACAATGTACTTTTTGCCTCCTAGGTTCTGCACAAATATAGGACCAAAGAGGTCTACGTGAAGCATCTGCAGAGGTCTAGTGCACGAGATGTCTGTCTTGCTCTTATGGGCAGCTCTTTTGAGTTTGCCTATTTCACATGTAGAGCATAGATTATCTCTGTCGAATTTGATACTTGGTAGCCCACTCATCAGTTCTAATTTTTCTAGTTTGTCCAGTGTGTGAAAGTTTAAGTGACAAAACCTGTTATGCCAGAGCCAAGCCTCCTCATTCTTACTAGAGACTAAACAAAACTTTTCTTCTATGTTGATTGACTTGAAATCCATGTGGTATAGATCACCTCTTCTTTTGGCTCGCAGAAGTTTTGTGGATGTGTCTACTTTCAACAGAGAACAATATTGCCTTTTAAACATTACATCTAGTCCATTATCACAGAGTTGGTTAACACTTAGTAAGTTGTGCTTAAGGCCATCCGCATAAGCCACTCTGTTGACATCGATGTCTCCTTTAGCAATGACTCCATAGCCTTTAATTTGTCCCTCCTTGTTGTCTCCAAAGGTCACAGAGCCACCTTCAAGTTTTTCTTTGTATGAGGTGAGCAACCCTCTGTCGCTAGTCATGTGCCTTGAGCACCCGGAGTCTAGGTACCAAATGGGCACATGTTGTTTCTTCTGCGGATAGATCAAGAAGATTTAGGTACCCATTTCCAAATGGGTCCATTTTTGTTAGGAGTCTTTAAAGATTCCTTAACACCTTTTGTTTTGGCTTTATTCTCTTTTGCAAAGGTACCATTTTGTCCTTTCTCACCCTTGAATTTGGCATTCTTGGGCTTGGGGTGAGATATAAGACAGGTCGGCCTTGAGAAATGTTGGTTAAAAGCATGCATGATATCGAAGCATTTACAATAGGAGACTCTAGAAGCAAATTTCTTAAACATTTCATTAAATTGATCAAAGGAGGGTACAGAGCATTCTTTACAACAACCCTTTTTAGATTTGGATTTCTTTTCACATAAAACTTTGTCTAATTTAGGTTGAGTTTTATCAAAATCTCCTCTCGGATGGCTTATTGATTGTACTCTTCCTTTGTGACTTCCTTTTCTTGCATTCACTGCCACAAATTTGTCAAATTTGTCAAATTTGGGCCATTTTCCCTTCTGTTGCCAAGTGAGTTTTTCTTGAAATGCTTTTATGGGTTTTGGAGCTTTGGTCCTTTGAGAGATCAGTATTTTTTCTTTGTTTAATTTTTCAAGCTTGAGAGAAGTCTTAGCTTGCAAACACATATCCATAAAATCAGCGCAAATAGATACACCTGTAATTCTCCTTTTGGGAGATATTATTCTGTTTGAAATGCCAGAGGGTAGTTTATTCCCCTCTAGACTATAGGGACCTATCTCTTGTTCCACAGAACTAGTCACTTCATCGATAGAGGATGACTTAGACTCATAATCAGAATCAAGGAAATCTCTGTGGATGGGGGCATGATTTTCTGGATATGTATTGCTCTGTCCATTGATAGTGTCCTTTGAAATATTTAGATTTTTTAGAGCGCATGGGATCACTTCAGTAATACTTACACATTTGAACAGATCTTGCTCAAAGATTTCTTGTACTTCAGAGGTTATATCAGGATGGTTTAGCAAGTGATTCTCATACGTTTTTCTCAAGTCATTTTCCAAACATATTTTGAAGAGCTTTTCCTCCACAGAGGTTGGCACAAACTCTGGTGCATCACAGGACAGTTCCTTTTCAGTTGTCATCATGCACATAAACGCCTTTTGAGTTTGTGTTTCTGGATGACCAAATATGAAGATCCCTATCTGTTTTTAGACAAATATTTCCTTGGAATGGATTTTCTCTTTTCAGAGAGTGATGATGACAAATCATTGTTTTCATACCATACATTTTCCATCTGCAAGGGTTTCCTCATATGTGGTTCTTCAGAGGTTCTGCGCCTCTTGAATGTGGACATTAAGTTTGGAAGACATGGTTTTAAAAATTGTCCAGGATAGAAGATGTTTGCTAAAGATTTGTTTCTTTTATTTCCAATATAGGGGTCTGTATCATCAAACCCTATACCCCTTCTGCCAATCTGGGTGTTTATGTTGGATCAAATAATTGTATTCAAGATTAAAGTTAAAGTTCAGGGTTTAAACTGTAATTGTGTCAAAGTTATTTAGATGGTTTATTATGTAATAATAAATAGTTATTAGTTATTGGGCCTCAAGCCCATAAGCCCATATGGCTTAGGTATTTAAAGTGTTAATTAATTTAGATTTAGGGTTAACCTTGAAAGAACTCTGATAATTATCTAAATAGTTAGCCGTATTTTCTCTGTACTCAAGGGTATCAAGAACACACAAGGTTTAATCGTTTATTCAAAGGATTGGTATGTTTTGTTAATCTTTATATCTCTTGGTAATATTGTGTTTCAGTGATTGTTAATCAACTAGATCAAACTGGGATAACAAGTGGTATCAGAGCCTAAAGAATCAAGTTTTTAGGATTAAATCTGTGTTTTGAGATTTTACTATTCATCGATTCACTATTCATCGATTTTACTATTCATCCGGTCACTATTCATCCGGTCGACCGATAGTTTCAAGACCCCGGAAAAAAAAAACGGTCGCTACAGTACCGGTGAATAGTACCCCGGTTAAAAAAAAATTAAATTTTTTTAGTGTAGTTTTTATCTTTATTCTTGATTCTAACGATCTCATCTAGTTGGTTATCTTGGTACAGAAAAGTTTGATTACTAACCATACAGCTAGGATGTCGAATCAGCTATTGATGTCTGAAGGTTACAGTCTTGATTTTGAAAAGATGACACATTCTGAAGTAAAAGCAAAGGCTAAACAACTTGCTGGACGGTTATAAATATCTTCTCGCATGATTGATGAGTATGACAAAGAGAACAAAATGCTCAAAGCTGAGAACAAGGCTTTACAGATTCAGAACTCATCTATTCTTATTCAGATCAATGCTTTAAAAGAAAATTCAAAAGATTCTGATTCTTTAATTGACTTTGCAGGAATAATTGAGTCTAAAGAAAAAGAGATCTTCGATCTTCAAGTAAAGTTGAAAAGAGCTGAGTCAAGCTCTACATGGTCTAAGAAGGATGCAATGCAAAGAGAGCTTGAGGAGCTTAGAAGGAGTACAAGTGTTGCAAGAGATACTAGTGAAGGACTTCTGGACACAACAGTTCAGAACTCGTACTTAAGGACAAAGCTTCTATTCAATCCCGAATAGAACTAGCTTCTCAAGGATCCACTTCTACTAACTCTAACTCTACTTCATCTGAGTTAGATTTATTGTTTATTGATGCCTTTGATGATGTATGCGCAGATTTTGAAAAAGGCATATCAACATCGATAACAAGTGGTACAGGCTAGGAGGTCCCTACTATATCTGAAAACATATCTGGACCTTCCAAAGAAGAAGTCACTGAAACTTCATCTCCATCAGGTACAACTCAACCATTAAATTCTGACTATACTAATGTTGAATCTGTCTCTACAGATAGTTCTTCTGGAAACGAAGTCCTGAGTACTTCAACTACCAGTCCAGAACCCTCAGTATCAGAAACACCAGTACAAGATGTCCCGAGTACATCTATGGAGCTGCCTGCTGTGCACGATGAAAACGATACGTCCAATATGCAACAACAAGTTGAATCCTTACCAAGCACACATTGTTGGACAAAGGATCATCCCCTGACCAATGTGATAGGTGAAGTACAATCTGGTGTCACGACAAGGTCAGCAACAACCAGCTTCTACATGTTTTCAAGCTTCCTCAGTTCCTTAGAGCCAAAGAAAGCGTCTGAAGCTCTACGTGATCCCTTCTGGATTTCTGCTATGCAAGATAAGCTTCTCCAATTTGAAAGGAACAAGGTATGGCGCTTGATCCCACTACCTATTGGTCGCAAAAGGGTATTGTCAACAAGAGGGCATTGACTATGATGAAACATTCTCCCCGGTTGCAAGGATCAAAGCCATCAGAATCTTCCTAGCCTATGCAGCGCACAAAAACTTTACATTATATCAAATGGATGTAAAGTCGGCTTTCCTGAATGGCGTTTTGCATGAGGAGGTTTACGGGGCTCAACCTAAAGGTTTCGTTGATCCTCATCACCCCGATCATGTCTACGTCCTAGACAAAGCACTGTATGGTCTTAAACAAGCACCGCGAGCCTGGTATGAAACTCTCACTAAATTTCTCCTAGCTTCTGTTTTCAAGAAAGGTACAGTTGATACTACCTTATTTCTGAAAAGGCAAGGTGACGACTTGATTCTCATTCAGATTTATGTTGACGACATAATATTTGGGTCGACAAATCCAAAATTTTGTAAGAACTTTTCAAAGATAATGGAAACAAAGTTTGAAATGTTGATGATGGGTGAATTGAATTTCTTTCTTGGTCTACAAGTAAAGCAATTACCCGACGACATATTTATTAATCAAGCTAAATATATAAAAGATATTTTAAAAAAGTTCAATATGTCAGATAGTTCAGTCATGAAAACACCAATGGCTACTGGTACACTCTTAGACGCAGATCCCTCCGGGAAACCTGTTGATCAAAAGGTGTATCGTAGCATGATTAGATCTTTACTTTATCTGACTGCAAGTCGCCTAGATATAATGTTTGCCACATGCTTTTGTGCGAGATATCAGTCTAATCCTAAAGAGTCGCACTTAACTGCTGTTAAGCGAATCCTTAGATATCTCAAAGGTTCTCCTAATCTAGGCCTTTGGTATCCAAAGGATTCTCGTTTTGAACTAACTGCCTTTACAGATGCTGATCATGCAGGATGTAAGTTAGACCGGAAAAGCACCTCTGGATCATGTCAATTCATAGGTGACAAACTTGAAAGTTGGACTTCAAAGAAACAAAATTGTGTTTCAACATCCACTGTCGAGGCTGAGTATGTAGCTGCTGCTAGCTGTTGTTCTCAAGTCCTCTGGATGACGACACAGTTAAGGGACTTTGGTTACAAATACAAGTGTGTTCCTATTTATTGTGATTCCAAGAGTGCAATATCTATAACTGCTAACCCGGTACAACATTCGAAGACCAAGCATATCGATGTACGCTATCACTTCATTAAGGATCATGTAGAAAAAGGTAATAATGAAATGCACTTTGTTCAAACTGACTTCTAGTTAGCTGATCTTTTCACCAAGCCATTGGATGAAAAGGGATTTCAATTTCTCATCAGCAAACTTGGTATGTTGAACATGTCTTAGACCTTACTCATGATTCTAGGGGGAGTATTCTACGTTTTTATCTTGTGTGTTATTTTTCACCTGTTGTTAACGAGAGAGGAATCATTTTCACAAATGATTACCATTATTTCTTTCATTTATGCAGGTTTGTTCAAGTGACTATGGCTTCTAATCACATCAGATTAGGACCCGCACCTCAGTGCTTTACTTTATTTTTCTGTTTTTTTTTTGTTTGTTAAAAAAATTATTATATTTACATTAAGTTAAGGGGGAGAATATCTGTGATGCTAACAGATTTTTGGATACTTAAATGCTTATCTGACCGTGTGTTCTTAAAGATAAATACTTGCGTTTTATCTTGTCAATATACTTTGTCAAGTATTCATACACATAACGGTTCAGAACATTCTATTTGATTTTGTTATTACCATGTATCAAAATTTAAATCTTTCTATGGTAATACTCACGTTCTTTGTATTCACTGTTGATTGAATCAAACGTCATTTCATGTGCTTTCATTGAAAATATGTTTATATATTGTTCATATAAACAAGATTCGTTTTTGATTCTCCAAAATCTTATTCTTCATGATAAAATGATATGAGCTTAATTGTCAAACTCTTTTAGTTTGAGGGGGAGAATTGCATCGTCAAACACAACTGTTTTGACTTCTCCATATTTTATTCTTTATGTAACAAGTGGTATTTGTGATTACATGTACAATAGCCTGTTGAACATCATGTTCTTTTTAGGATAATACATGGGATTCAGTATGAGAACTTATCAGAACTTCCATGGATTCACGATAACCAGTGTTTCCTACCCAGGAAGTATTCCCTGAGTGATTGGGGGGAGAGGGGTCGAAAGAATTGAGTGATGGTGTGTGAAAAGGTAAAATGGAAAAGAGAGATTGGTTAGAAGTGAGCATTAAAAGAAAGAGGGTGAGAGAACAGAGTAAAAGAATATTAAACTCTACATCAAATTCTTTCTGAGCCGGGAAGCCACATAATCTGATTGGTTCACATTCTTTGGTGACCATCATTGAAATAGGCAACTAGCCCATGCCATCTCTTGCATACAACCCCACCAGCTACTCATTCTTTTCTCAAAAAGAGAATGTTTCACATTTTCTGGGGAAGCAGCACATAAGTTATTGGTTCTTCATTTGGAAGATACTAATATTGAAAAAGAAGGAAAGTTGCCCCACCTTCGAACCCTTTCTCATGCACATTGAGTCTTTGTATAATTTGTTGCTGTCTCAACAAGTTTACATACTTTGAGCCTAAAATGAAAAGCAATCATCTGTGCTTAATTTTTTTCATACACATGCACGAGCACACAGAAATTTGTTTTCTGTCAGAACGTTCATAGATAACCATCTGTTATTCGATGATTGAATGGAAGACCTGGGGAGTCTACATCAAACCAGCTCCTTATATAGTAACTTTGTGTTACTAAGTGACTTTGTGTCATTGACAGACATTCCAATTGAGTCATTTGTTGATTCAGGGTTACACCTATTAACTGTTTGAATTTGAAAAGATTCGAATGGTTACTACTTTCTATTTTAATCTTAAAAGATTGAAATAATCACTTTCTCCATTTGGAGAGACTGCTCTTATTTCTTACAGGGCTCATTACATGAAGAAAGTGCTAAATTGAAGTCTATAAAGACAAAGGGGGAGATTTTTCCATAAAGGGGAAGATTGTTTTGAAAAGTTTTGATGATGATGATTCTCACCACTCATCAAAAAGGGGGAGAATATTCAAAGAGGAACAATATATTAAGGGGGAGAATATAATCTAAAGACTGTTGTAGATTTTCAAAGATATCAAAGATTTGAAGATTTGAAGACTATTTAAAGATATCAAGTTTTGAAGCTATCAACGTCATATCTGAAAAAAAGAGATGATAAGAGAAGACCCGAAGACAATTGCAAAAATTTTTTAATCTTGAATCCAAAGGGGGAGATTGTTGGATCAAATAATTGTATTCAAGATTAAAGTTAAAGTTCAGGGTTTAAACTGCAATTGTGTCAAAGTTATTTAGAGAGTTTATTATGTAATAAGTAAATAGTTATTAGCTATTGGGCCTCAAGCCCATAAGCCTATATGGCTTAGGTATTTAAAGTGTTAATTACTTTAGATTTAGGGTTAACCTTGAAAGAACTCTGATAATTCTCTAAATAGTTAGCCGTATTTTCTCTGTACTCAAGGGTATCAAGAACACACAAGGTTTAATCGTTTATTCAAGGGATTGGTATGTTTTGTTAATCTTTATATCTCTTGATAATATTGTGTTTCTGTGATTGTTAATCAACTAGATTAAACTGGGATAACAGTTTACCTTTTCATGCACTTTCTGTGCATCCTAATACTTCCTAATCAAGAGATCTCTGTCGAGTAAGTCATGATGAAGGACTTCTCTCTCTCTTTGGAAATTTTTTTTAGTGAGACAACATTTAAACGATCACTCTCACTATTCCTTAGCTCCTTAATTTTCTCTTTTAAAGCTTGGTCAAGTTTGGAAATCTTTTCTTTTAACCCTTTCTTTTCAGAGGTATGCTCAGAAACAAGTGATTTTCTGTCAAGATAGAGTTTATCCTTCTCTTGGGTGAGAAGTCTAGCCTCTCTATCAAAGAAGGCAAGCTTTTTCTCAAGTTTTGAGCTTGTGCTTTTGCAAGCAATAAATTCACTTAGTTTAAGATATTTGTTTTCAGAGTCATTGAAAGATGAGTCAGAAGTGGATACCTTACTGTCATCGTCAGAGGTGTTGACTTCTGCCATTCCATAGAAGAGTGCATTGTTGTCCCCTTCATTAGAGGACTCATCAGTGACAAGATTTTCCTGTTCATCCATCAAGGAACTTTGAGTGTATTACTCTGCCTTCTTTTTGAAGAAAGCAGCATCTCGAACAGGTTTGCCCTTGTTGGCATTTGATCTGCACTCTGCCGCAAAGTGCCCTGGCTTCCCACACTTGAAGCAACCTTTATTTTGTTGGGAAGCCTTATCTCCACCTCTGTCGTCCATTTATGTCCGCCTCTTCTCTTATCTTGTCTTTGTTCGCCAAGCTCTTCTCTCACAAACTTTTTTGGTTCACCATATCCTCTTCCTCTGTCATCTCTTCCTCTTTATGCTGGCTTTTTCTTAAGACCCCTGTTGTATTCTCGGGTAATAAGAGCAAGAGTTTTTGCTAAAGAATCCATACTATCTCTTCCTCTAAGCTTTCCTCACTGTCACTCTCTACCACTAGTACCTTCTTCTTCTTCTTCTTCTGAACATCCTCTATTGTCTTTTCCTTTCTCCCTTTATTTTGAACCTCCGTGGCATTTCCCACCAACGCCAGAGGTCCACCAAAAGGAGCCATTAACTTCGATATTCGATTCTCTTAGCTTATCAATGTCCCAAAGAGGTCAGATATGGACCAAACATCAAGATCTAGAGTTGCCTGAATAGACATAGTTAGATGGAGCCATTCATCATTGAGACTCTGAAGGAATCTGACATTGTTTTCTTCAGAGGTTCTGTTGATTCCATATCTCTTGCATTTGTTGATCAAGGAGTTGTATCTGTTATAGGTGCTTTGAATGGATTCACCCGGCAGAGCCTTAAAAGAAAAAATATTCATTTATGCATAAGGCTCTATTATTCTTTAGGGGTTTAGCACCACCCACAAGATGTTTTTCAAGCTCTAACCACAGATCCTTTGAGGTTTCACATGAGTCCAAAGACTGAAAGATGTCATTTGGAATGTCCATGATGAGTAGCCTTTTGGCTTTCTTTGAAAGTTCATGTAAGGCACTTTCTTGTTCAGTCCATTCAACAATGGATTTGGGATGTTGATATTCAGGAATTTCGGGTGTGTTTACAGTAGCAAGAACTTGAGGAACAGTGGTTATTGAAATATATGGAGGGTTATGAAGAAACCCCAACCAACCCAGGATCTACACCTTCAAGAAAGTGTACCATCCTAATTTTCCACTGGGGATATTCATCCCTGAGTAGAGTAGGAGGTTTTGATTGAGAACCTAAGTTGAAGAAGTTGATTGCATTTGCCATTTTCAGTTGACGAAGATGGAATCAAGGATCAGAGTATGAAATGTAGGTAGAGATGAAGATTAACTTAACAATGATGGATATTTGGCATGAGAGATATAATAACCAACAAACAAGCTTTGAATCTGTCCTAGAGATTTGAGCACACTTATTTTTGAATCTACATCAAATTGGTTGAAATAAACCCAGAAAACAGAGTGTGTTCTTTTGAATGGAGAACAAAGTGAAGAACAGACTCCAACTACTACCAAGAACACTAGAATCAAGTATAGAACATTATCCTTTGATATTAAAGATCAAAGTCTACTCTGATACCAATTGTTGATCCCAAATATAGTGTTCTAAACTTTGATTAACTACTAACTACACAAAACAGATGATTAAGAGTGCGGAAGCGTTTTGAAGTGTACAAAAATAGTACTTGAATGGTAGTAAACACACTAGCAAGCAATAAACAGAAACATGAATAGTATAGAGATGATTATTGAAGAATCTACTTCATCAACTTGAAAATTACAGCAAGAACGCGCACTTGTGTGTGCTAAAATGCTCAAAGAAAATACAACGTTCTCTCGGGTTAGTGTGTGATCGTGCGATTTACACAACAGAAAGTGCTCCCCTCATATAGGACGAGGAGCACACAATAGTACAAGAAAAAGTCTAACAATCCATAGAAAGATTGCCACCTGGAAAGTTAAACAACGTGGGACGCGTACAAATGATCTTCAGAATCTTCGTACAACAGGCTCACGTGTTCTGCATGTGGTCTTGTCTTGAACAATTTTCACGGAAATCTTCAAGTCTTCCATCTCCAGAGGTTAGCCATCACAGAGGCTCTGTTATCTGAAATTAATCTTTGGGTTAGATCTCGAGTAGATAGTCGACAGGTTCTTCTGAGCTTGCAGCTTCTGTGGTGAACTTGGTGAAGTCAACAGTCTTCTGTGGTTCTACACTTAGCCTATTTTTCAATACTTCTATTACATGTAGGTTAGAGATAACAGGATCCATTTTCAATGTGAATGGTCAAAGAGTTAAGTCCTATAATGATGTTGCAGCAACCACAGGTGCCACATATGTGGTACACCTCACTCAAGCCTAAGTGTGTGATCTTGAAGGCTATCACAGTCAACATTCAGTGTAAATATGTAAATACAGTGGTTTAGACTTAAACTTTTGGTTAATATTTAGTTTTTAAGAATAACAAGATTTTATGAGAAAAGTGTAAGTTGCTCTAGCATTCCTTGCATTACTGCAACAACCTGCACTTGACCCTAACAGTCTTGTCAGTCGAAAAAAATATTCAGAAACATGCAAAGATCCCTTTAAGCTTATATTTTTTTGCAGTAAAAGATATGATTTATTTTTAGTTCCAAGAAAAAGTATCATTAGCTTTAATCCTTCTCAAATCACTTGGTAACCCCTTACTTGATTTTGAACCAATTACCCTTTTAACTTCCTCACCATTTGGTTCCCTCAACTAGTAACCCACGATCACAACAAATTACCACCCTAAAATATTCATATTTTAACATTTTGGAAGTTTTGGAGTCGGCTAGAACAGTGTTCTTGCAGGAGGATCCTATCAAATTCAAAAGTCTTCATAATGGGTAGAGTGAAACCACAAGCCAAGAAAGTTGTGAAAATAAGGGTTGATCAAGGAACAAGGAGAAGCACTCGCCTACACCCACTTCTGTATTGGAAACCCATGGGACACAACCATCAAGCCCACAGGCTATCATGGATAGACAATCACGGTCTCTTAAATATAAGGCTGTGACAGTCATTATGAAGATGGGAGACAACAGTAGGGAAGGAGAAGGAAGTAAGAAAGGGAAGGAAATCAGGGATAAAAGCGAAGAGGATGGTACTGTGGAGGAAATTTCAGAGGATGATAACTCTATGGATGAAGATGTTGCTATGGGCAGTGCATAGATTATTGCAGCAACGACAGAGGATAGTGAAGCTATTGTGGCTGAAAAATTACAAACACCAAATAAGAAGGCAAGCAAAGGAAAGAAGGTACTCTCACTTGACCAAAACCTGAACAAGTCCAGGAGACTCAATGTCTCTTTTGGAACCTTCAGTTATGGGGAAGCATATGACCAGTTTCGTCATATGGCTTCCTAAGAGGCTCTAGCAGAAAACGGGTTCAACCCTGAATGCTTGAAGGAGTTACCTTTCATTGATGAAACCATTAGGAAGATGAGTTGGGAACTATTTTGTGTTGTGCCATTTGGATTCAACATCTCCCTTATCAGGGAATTCTATGTTGAGGTTTCCTCATCCAAGAGCCACATAATGAAAGTTAGGGGCACATATGTGTCCTATGATCCAACCACCATTGATAACCTCTTTGGGATAGTTCAACCCACCAACAGTAAGTATAGAACGTTGATTAATAAGGCAACATAAGAAGAATCTAGGAAGGTGTTGATGATAGTAGCACAAACTGGTAAGACCTGGAAGAATAGGATGTTTAGAACCATGAACCGTAGGGACCTTCTCCCTAATGTGAATGTGGGGTTCTATTTTCTGAGATACACTCTCTAGCCCACTACTCATGATACCAGCATCACATTTAAGAGGATGGTGATCTTCTATTGCATCATGAGTGGGAAAATTTTCCGTGTGGGGGAAGTCATTACCAGAAGCATTAAGTCATATGTGTAGAAGACAAAGGGAGATATATGGCATCCATCCCTTGTTCATACCTTACTCACAAGAGCCAAGATAAGGTTTTTCCCTACTGATGAAATGGTTTCAGGGAAAGCTGTGATAGAAACTCAAACAGTGAGGAGAGTAAAAAAAATGCAGAGAAAGCCATGAAAAGATCTGCAGTTCTGCAGCAACAGTTGTTATTGCTGCAATAACTGTTGTTGATACTTCTCAATTTGTGAGAATCCCACATACAACACCTATACCACCACCATAGTCAAATCTTGATGCCAACTCCTTCATGTACCTGGTTAAGGTCATAGAAAGGAACTAGAAGATCCTAATAAAGAAGTTGGAAGAAAGAAATGCCATTTTGATGGCAAGAATGGAGAAACAAAAGAAAGAATTGGAGGAAAAGGTAGAGAGGAGCGAGGAGAAATTTTTGGCCTGTTTGAAAAAACATGATAAGGCTTTTTCAAAACATGAGAAGACTCACTACTCTACACAGGAACTACCAGATGAAGAGAGAAAGGGTGACGGAAGCTAATTGGGTAACAGAACATCCAGAGGAGTATGATAGCATTGGGCCCTACCCACCAGAGCTGATAATTGAAGCAGAGGAGTTCTTACCTACTGCTACAACACCACCTACTCCCAAATGAGTAGCGAAGGTCCATTTCTTATACCTTATCTCCATAGATTTTTAGTTCTTTATTTGCAGCTTTTATACACTTGAGTCTGGGAAACTTTGCATTTTTTTTGTTAGTGAATGAGATTAGTCCTTTGTAGTCCACATCCCAAGTAATTTTTTTCTTAAAATTTCTTTTCAATCCTTAAGGATAGAACCATACACAACAACCTAGGAAGCAATCAGACACCCCATTTGGTATTTTGGAACATGATTTAGGTCATTCTTTCATATAAACCAGCCTTATACATGCCCTTTGCACCCTTTAAGCCTTACCAATTATATGTTCTCAATGAGGACATTGAATACTTCAAGTGTGGGGAAAGGACCATGGACTCTTGAGCAAGCAACAAAAGCCCATAAGGCAGGAGCAACATGCTCCAAAAATTTTCAAATATGAGTCAAATAAATTCAAGTCAAAGAAGAAAAGATAAAATATGCATATATATATATATATATATATATATACATTGCTAGAACATTACAAAAGTACTTGAAAGCTGGAAGAAAGAATACCCATGTGCCTAAAAGATCAAAACCACCAAAAAGCCCTAAAGATTCTGATTTCCTAAGTGTGGTTGATGTCTAACAATAGGAAGTGAGTATTTAGCCTATGGACTTAAGTCAGAGAAATAAATGAACACTTCAATCTCATATGTATCAAATTTTCATTTCACCCTTAAATTTTTTTATGTACTTTCTGGATTTGAGTCATTTTTAGTTGTCATTTTAGTTGCTTGGAGACAAGCAATAGTTTAAGTGTAGGGGTGTGATAAGTGTATTTAAGTATACACTTTAGCACCCACTTATCACTTTATTTTACCTCATTTTACATCTTTCCCAATCCTATATTGAGTCTTTTAAGTCTTATTTTATACTTTTAGTTTGATTGGATCTAGGATATAGGAAGTGGTAATGTTCTATGATTATTAGTGAATACAATGCTAAACTAACTGTTGTTGTAGCATGCATTGCTTCAACACTGCTATTGGCAGCAGCCGACTCAGTCCTTGGAAGATTTTTGTAAAGACTATTTGAAGGCATCTTGGAATACAAGTGCAGATGAAGAGTGATGGAAGATACCTTTCAAGATTCCTTGCTTTGTATCCTTAAATGTATTTTACTTTTCTTAATTAGACTTAAGATGCTTAGTTATTATCCATTGGATAATTTACTTTTGTTCTAGTAAGCATCTTTTTGATTCATTTAGCTTAGTATAAGTAAGAGTTTAACTTTTAGTTGTAAGCATGAACAAAATATGGATCAAAGCTTCTCACAAGCTTTGTAATCTAGTAGTTTTTAAGTGCAATCTTTATTACTTATTCTTATTTTATGTCAGTTGTTGCTACAACAACCTTTACATCATTCACTTTACATTTCAAGTCATTTACTTTTGAAGACATTTACTTTTAAGTCATTTACAATCACGTATTTTACCTTCATGTCATTTACTTTTGAGCATTTACATTCAGCCATGTTAGGCTAATACACCTTATTGTGGGTGTAAGTGAAGGCTATGAGATTAAGCCAAGTGTTAGTGGATATTTGCTTATTAATAACAATTTACTTCACTATTCACAAGTGGTACAAATATTTCATCTAGTAATCTTTGACAAATTGACACATGTTTTTTTATTTAAATGAATTGGACTTAAAATTAAGACAATGTAAATTTTTAATAAGTGTGTTATAGAGGCTACAGATCATGAAGAATGTCAAAGTCAACAGCTATTAATGGAAAGTAAAAGTCAATGCTAAGGTGTTTTAATTGTAAGGTCAATAGCTTTAAATGTTGTAGTTAAGTTTCCTTTGTAATCCTTAGGTATAAATAGGATTTCCTTTGTATGTGTTATTGTAGCTCATAATTCATATTCTAGAGAGAGAGAGAGCTTAGAAAGAGAAAGCATTGTAATCTTGATTTCTATCAATACAAGTGAGATTCGTGAATTGAGATTGAATTGTATTGCTATTACACTTGCATTTGGGACACACAGAGCTACAACAAACTTATGGGTTGCAAAAATATATGAAAAGAAAGGGCAAGATATGTACTAGTTAGGTTCTTGATGCATCACCATGTACACAACCAACATATGGTCTAATATGCACTTCCTTGGAAGACCATTCAATCCAGTAGTGTCCATAGAGAGCTATTGTTGCAACACCCTTGTGATGTTGTAGCAATGTTCACTACACTCTGGTTACTGAAATCCAACCTGATCTTGCACCTATACTATCTTTTACTTATTGTTACATTTCAGTATTTGGTTACCAACTCTCAAAAGATAACACTTTGATTTTACTCTTAAAATCTTGTTTTAAAGTTAACTTTGGTTACCCTTCTTTCTTTGAAAATCCCTGAGGTATGATATCTAGTATTACTTACCATTATTACTTGCTTCGGAGGATACTAGTGAACCATGTATATTTGCATGATTTTCCAGTTGTTATAGCCTTTTGGAGTTATATCCAATCCAATACAGGTACTTATTTATTTGAGTCATGTACGGAGTAACCAATGCGGTTGTGCAATCATATTTGAAAGTAAATCATTGTGGCATGATACGAGGCATCGGGTACCCTTCGGCCAATGATATTTTAACATAATGATTACCATTAACGTGCCCGATTGCAATAGCGACATGTTCATACCATGGTGGCAGACTAGATCGAAATGGTAAGAATGTCATACTACCTGCAGTTGTTAAAGAATGTAGTATCACATTATACCTTGAAGTAACCAACACACCAATTTCAGGCATATCCATTACTGCTCATAGGGTGCGTATTTGTCTAGCTCAAAAAATTTAAAAAAGTTGTAAGTCTGACACCATACTTCAATGCCATACATCTCGACATATTTTGTCTTGTACATATCCAACTCCTCCATTAAATTAGATTGAATATATGGCCATTCATCTTCGTGAAGTTTGAGACAGAAAGTTATCGCTCGAAAACCACAATTTCCATCAGATGCTACATCTTGCACATGCTTGATGTAAGGATGAAATATATTTGGAAACTGGTTCATGTACAGATGTAAATAGTAACTATGTCTTGCTGGTTCCGATGAGTAACAACTATGTCTTACCGGTTCCTTGTACTCGCCAACTTTTGCTGCAAATGAACCACTACGTCTACGATGTTATTAAGGTAGTGGAGGTAGCTCAGCACGTGTTTTCTGAAAGATTGCGTTTTTAAGGAAGGACGCCCACAAGTAGCAGTGTGAGTAGCAGGTTCACGAACCAAAGTTGTTGACGGTGAATTTATCTCCATGAACTTGCTTAGTAAACTAAGTTTACCAGATTTTGACTGCTTTTTGAACTGCGTATTCAACATTGTCGGTCCAACAATACTTTATAACAAGTTCTAAGAAACAACAACACATTAACGATTACCAACCTGTATTGAATATAGAAACGATTACAAGGTTGATCGATTAAGCTTTGCTATGTGTTCTCTATGTTTTCTCTCTTTTACACCTTGATGTGTGTGTTTGTATGTGATTCTTTTTTTTGATCTTGAGAGAGTGAGATACATCTTAATCTACTAAGTGTGTTGAACACACTATCTAAGTTAATATCTAGATATTTGATCTAGATATTAAATCTAATATAATGTAAACTAGAAACTAACTTTAACAAACTAAGTTAACTAAGTTACCTATTACAATACTTATAACTTAGATATTAAATCTAAGTAAACTAAATAATATTACATTAAATTACATTGACATTTATTACAAATAGACATAGACTTTAACATTGAGAGTCGACGTTCCGGCATTAGCTTCAGATTGCGATCTTCAGTTTGGATGATCTTGAATCCAATGAGACTGTGGTCTAACAATCTCCCCCTTTGGATCAAGATCATTTAATAAAAAAGATTTATCCATTTCAGTCTTCTTGTTCAGCTCAGAAGATGCAATCTCTTTCTCTAAATTCAGCATGTCTTCAATCTAACAATCTTCCCTTTTGAAGAGTAGACGTGATTCTTGAAACATGTGATCTTTGCCATTTCTTCTGTAGTCATTCTCCCCCTTTTTGATGTTAAGTGCAACGACTTCATCAAAATTTGTGGTAAGAAATGTCAATCTGATGGTTAGAGCCCCTGATTCGTCAATTCATAAGAGATTTATCCAGATCTTTGCAAATCCAGACAAATTAGATGTGTAACACCTGAATCAACTAATGAATCAGTTAGACTGCCTGTCAGTAACACTAAGTCACTATGTGTAACAAATACACTTTGGAAAGGAGTTGTTTGATGTTGACTCCCCCAGGGCTTCCATTTAATCATCGAAACACCACAAAGGTAATTTCTATAAACGTTATGACAAAGAAACTAATTCCTTGTGTGTTCGTGCTTGTGTTTGAAAGAATTAAGCACAGATGATTGCTTATTGGCTGAAAATTGTGTAAACCACTGAGACAACAGTAAGTTAAACACAGACTCAATGTGCATGATTGAAGTGCGAAGGTGGGACAGACTTCCTTCTTTTCAATATCTAGATTTTCCGAATGAAAATCAGATAGCATATGTGCTGCATCCCCTTTTGAAAATGTGAAACACTTTCTTGTTGAGAAGAAAATGAGTAGATGGTGAGGTTTGATCAAGAGTTGGCATGGGTTATTTGCTTGTTTCAATAATGATCACCAAAGAATTGTGAATCACTAGAATGGTGGCTACCCGGCTCAGAAAAAGTTGGTGCAGAGTTGTGATATTCTTTTAACTCTGTTCTCACACGCTCTTTCTTTTAAACTTTTTGCTTTCTCTAATCACACTCATTTCTTTTCTATTTGCACACTCAATCACTAAGGATTAACTTCTTGGGTAGAAATCACTGGTTAAGGTGATTCCATAGAAGTTGTGTTATTTCCTAGCACAATGATTCCTTGTTTTCCTAGATGCACGTGATGCTCAGATTGGTTTAACTATTTCAGTTAAAGCACAATTTAGATCATGAAAACATTTAAAATACACTCCCAAAATATAAAATGTGTTGAAAAATCGGGAAGTGTTTTGAACATTAAAAACAATGTTTTCTTATGATTGAAAGTTGTCCTTCTTTCAACCATATGTGAGATGAAGATAAAGGTTTATACCTTAACGAGCGATCTTACATCTCATGAAGCAAAGCTTAAAGTCATAAACATATGAACTTGTAAGCATCTCTCAAAAATTCTGCAAAAGTCTAATGTCAAGTCAAAGTAATAATTATTCACTTATATTGAAAAGACAAAAAGCAGTAAAACTTTTAAAGTACGAGTTCTGATCAGAAATAATCAGAAGTCATCACCTTTTTATACTCCCCCTGAAATTATGCATTAGTACATTATCAGATGTAAAAGATATGCATACAATTTCAGACAAATATGTATGTACTCCCCCTTGATGGTTGATTTCCTCTTGGAGTATCGGAGTACAATTTCTTTTTCAGCACGGAGTAAGGTCTTTTGATCTTTGAAGTGCGAGTCCTAAACTGTTGTGTTTAGAAGTCAAACTTCGTTGAAGTACGGGTTCTAAGCTGATGTACTTAGAAGCCATGTTCTTCCTACTCCCCCTTGACAGTAGGTGCCTGCAACACAGTTTTAGTTTTCTTTGGTACCCACTGGTATTTGGGTCCATAAGTGTTAGTTGCAGTTCGTATGGGGGTAACTGAGTAAGAACCATACAATTAATGGTCACTCGTCTTGTGAACAGGATCATGTGTACGACAATAAGAACAATAGAATTTCTTACCTGACAGACTGATTAATTTATCTCTTGAGTAAACAAAATCAGGTTTACCTTTCAGCGCATTGTTCTTCTTGGCATTATGCGTATGTACACATGAGCTTTTACATTTCAGCTCTTCTTTAACTAGTTTCCTGTTCCAGACCAGTTCTTCTTCTTCCTGGAAGCTTTTTCTCCTTCTTTGATGTGTACCTGAACAATCTATATTCCTGTCATAGAAAAGATTAGTAGAATGAATCTGATTAGAAGATTTAACTGACTTTTTGAAAAGAGCAGTTTTCTGATGTGAGCTTGCGGCTGGTTTGTTAGAACCAACTGAATTATTTCTAGGTGAGTGGATTTTTGGCTCTGGAGTCGTTCGCTCAGTCATCACCACTGTCTTTGAAATAATATCTTGAAGCTCTTTTACTTTTGAAGAATAACTGTTTCTTTCTTTGACGAGAAGGTCAATCTTCGTCTCAAGCTCACACTTCTTTTTCTTCTCTTTCTGTGCATTCTTAGAAAGTTCAGATAGCTTTGCATTAAGCTTCGTAATTGCAGCTTCAAACATATTTCTATCTTTTTCAAAATCCTTCCTTGCACCCTTCTGTTCAGTTGCCTTCTTCTCCTTGGCAAGTTGATCTCTTTCCAATATGATTACTTTCTCAAAGTCTTCAACTTTTTGAGAAAGCATTAAACATTTAAGCTCGAGTGTCTTCTTCTCTTCAACACTCTTCTTGGAAAGATCTGCAATTTTCTTTTTAAACTCTGATAGTTTCTTTTCAAGCTCAGCATTTGCACTCTCCAAATCTTTGGACTTCTTCTCATTGCTCTCAACAGACTCTTGCTTCTGTATTTGAGCTTCCAGATGAGAAATATTTCTTTTTAGCGCATTATTCTCAGCATCCAAAACCTTAACTTTTGATGACATTACTGATCCTGTCATACACTTCTCAATTTGTTCCCATATCAGCTTTCCTGTAGCCCTTTCGCGGTCTAATGTGAGAAAAATCTCTTTTGAAATCTCTTCAGTCATTCCATTCAATAGGAAAGATCGGGCTAATTGGTCAGCTGCATGTCTCTTTTTCTGCTCATCAGAGTATGCATCAAGTCTTAATTGAAGCTGAGCTGGTACTTTTTCTCCATTCTCCTTCACATGAGTATAAGGTTTCGTTGGAATTGTCGTTATTCCTTCCCTCAGAGATTTTCTAATTAAATCCTTCATTTCATGTCTTTCAATGAAATCTATGAACTGATCTTTCCACTGCTCATACTCTCCTCTGAAGAGTACAGGTGGTTTCTCATCCATACATATTGAAGAAGCTTCGCTTGATGTCATCCTGTGTTAATTTGATGTGCAAAAAGAACTTGGATTTGACCGTTAGTCCAGATAAAATGTGATCACACAAGAAATTTTGTCCCCCTAGGCAGACTTAGCACGGGGGTCCCGCTACCCGGTTAGCGGGTGGGGTCAAGGGGCAAGTTAGGAACGCAAAGTTGAGGTTTGCGTTTCTAATGGGACGCACAAATGGAGGTTTGCGGGTCTAGTGGGAAGCGCAAACTGAGGTTTACGGGTCTTTGGGACGCGCAAACTGAGGTTTGCGTGTCTTGTGAGGAGCGTATGTTGACTTGTGAGAAGTGAGCTTTGCGTTTGGCTTGAGAGGCGCAAAGTAGAGGTTTGCGGGTCACTTGAGACGCGCAAAGTAGGACTTTGCGTTTGATGAAGGACGCGCAAAGTGGGACTTTGCGTGTTATTCTTCCTCTGGTTTGTAGGTTATTCAACCTGTACTTCGAAAAATCGTCTAAATATTTGTTCCTGCAATGATTAGCACAACCAAACACTACCAATGTGTCTAGAATCACTTCTAGAACTGAATTTAAGCACTCGATCTCACTAAAACACTCTTTTTCGAAATCAGATCGATGGCACAGTAAGTTTATTCACTCGTCTGAATACTCACCAAATCACAAAATTGGAACTCAAATGAAGCTTTAAAGTGAAATCAAACACTCACAAATCTATCTAGCAGGTATTTCGAACACACCCTGATCGATTCTAACACCTAAACCACTCAAAATCACAAACTCGATTTTCTTGAAGAACACAGAGACGTTTTTCTTTATAAAACTTGTTTTGATCTTAATCAGGCTCTGATACCAATTGTCGGTCCAACAATACTACTTAACAAGTTCTAAGAAACAACAACACATTAACGATTACCAACCTGTATTGAATATAGAAACGATTACAAGGTTGATCGATTAAGCTTTTGATGTGTTCTCTATGTTTTCTCTCAAATACACCTTTTTGTGTGTGTTTGTGTGTAATTTTTTTTTTTGATCTTGAGAGAGTGAGATACATCTTAATCTACTAAGTGTGTTGAACACACTATCTAAGTTAATATCTAGATATTTGATCTAGATATTAAATCTAATATAAAGTAAACTAGAAACTAACTTTAACAAACTAAGTTAACTAAGTTACCTATTACAATACTTATAACTTAGATATTAAATCTAAGTAAACTAAACAATATTACATTAAATTACATTGACATTTATTACAAATAGACATAGACTTTAACATTGAGAGTCGACGTTCCGGCATTAGCTTCAGATTGCGATCTTCAGTTTGGATGATCTTGAATCCAATGAGACTGTGGTCTAACAAACATTTCAAGCTCAACTTCACAACCAATATCATCATCTTTCATAGATATGCATGGCGATAAACCAAGTTTCCTCCAAAATAGATCAATTGTCAAGATCTAATTCTTAACAAGAGTAATGAACTCAGAAACAATATTAAAGAAGTTGCGGAATAACACTTTAATATTCCACTATCAATGTAACAGTGAATCAGAAATCACAACTTGTAAACTTTATTGAATGATTAAAGTTACAAGTTTTCACACAAAACCTCAATCTTGATGAACAGGCTCACCAAGACGAATTCTACTTCTCTAGAACTAGGATTATAAACCTTGAGGTTAATTCTTTCTCTAAAAACTTATCAATCAAAAGTTAATTCTATCAAAGACTTCTATACTATTTATACAAGACATATTACAAGATAATTATCAAAATACATTTGATCTTCAGTCCATAATTATCTCTTTTACTTTAGCAAGACTTTTATACAGCTGTCTTCATTCCATACTGAGTCTTCATCTTATAAGCAGCACTAACCTTCTTCAGAAGTATTAACCATCTTCAGCAGCATTAAACTCCTCAGTAGTATTAATCATGTTGGCAGTAGTAATCCCTTAGCAGTACAAACTACTAGCAGTACTAACTCTCCAAGCAGTACTAACTATTGAAGTAGCAGCACTAACTTTTCAAGCAGTATTAAATCTACTAGCAGTAGTAATCATGATATACTACTAGCATTAACCATACTTGAACAAATCTTAAATTCCCAACAATCTCCCCCTAACTTGACTTTTAGGTAGAGAAGTCAAGTTCTTCAGATATGGTCTTCAAGATGCTTTCAAAACTTCAGCTTAGTTGCCCAAATTTGGATCCAGTCCCAGACTTTGATTGATTATCCTTCTTATCACAATTCTTACCATTTCAGATCCTTTTCCACACACTAGCTTGGTTTTCAGCATTCCTTTCAACTTCTCCTTGCTATGATCATACACTTTGTTCACTAGAAAATATTCATGATAGTAGTTATCTATTGTGATCATGTAGACACCATAATTTTCAAAGAGCATCCACTGATCAATCCTTTTGAACCCATACTCATGATGCAAATCCTTTATCCTGTACACCACTTTTTCTAGTTCAAACATCATACATAAGTATTCCATAGCAACTTTTAGTAGACTTTCTTATGTTCCTTTCATAACAGGCTCATATAGCTTTATTCCCACCTTATGCATTTCTTCTAAGTCAGCCCTGGAACAACTTCTGATCACTTTTCCCCAAGTGGTGTATACTTCAAACAAGTCACCAACTCTTTTGAGTCTGAAGTAATCCTTTCTGTTGTCCCTTAGAATACCCAAAAGATGATTTCTGGTGCCTTCACAGAAATGGGAACAGCCTGTACTGATTCTATTAAAGTCATGTAAAGACCAACATGCTCATCAGATTGATTTGGTTGTTGTGCACTTTGACTTGTTTGCTCTGTATGACCTGCAACAGATGGTTCTGCCTCTTTTTCTGCTTCTTCAATCCTTGGCTTTTTGGACTGTTTCTTGGAAGCTATGGTCTTTACTCTCTTTGCAGATTTGGCTTCTACATCAACTTGTTCTTCCTTCTTTTCTTCATCCTTTTCCTTTAAAGGAGTGGTTTCCTCAGGAAAGGGTTGTTGGATGTTGAGATCATGCCTCTCTTTCATCCTCCTTTCAGCTTCTTCCCTTTGAGAGGAATCCCCTTGAAGCTTTGCCATTTACTTTTTATATAGCTCCTAAACTTTGTTGTATGCCATGTTAGCAAACATCTCTCCTTTTACACCAATTGAGCCTCTCAGAAAGTTTATCATTTTTTTCCTTTCTTGATTGGCCAAAAAGGTCTTAGAGGGTTGTCTTTTCTGAATCTTTGAAGGCGGCCTCAGCTGCAGTTTTCATGCTCTTTTGATACTCTTCATTTAGCTTTTTAGCCATATCTAGTGCAAGCTCTCTGTCTTTTTCTGATTGAAGTTGTTCCTCCTTTTCCATCTCTGCTTGAAGCTGTTTTGCCACTTCTTCATCTAACTCTATCTGATTCTTCTTCTTTAAAGGTTGCTCAGATTCAACCATCTTAGCCTTTCCTTTCTTCTTCAATTCTGCCTCACTGATTTCTTTGCTTTTCTGCTCAAGACCTCCTTCTTTAATGACCACTCCCTTGGCCTTTTGAGTAGCCTTGGGAGTGTCATTCTTAGCTTTTACCAAAGTTTCTGCAATCTCTAATTCTTCAACGGATAGCCCTGTTACTGCTGCTTGCTTTTCTGTTACTGTTGCTTATGCTTTTTCTGTTACTACTGCTTTACTAGTTTCTCCCTCTTTGTTTTCTGTTTCCCTATTCTGCTCCCCCTCAAATTGAGTTTCCATACCACTAGTACTGAGTTTCTCCCCATCATCTTGTTTCTCCCCCTTTTTGAAAGCATCTCCCCTCTTCTTCAGGACATACTGTTTTCTTTTTCTTTTATGCACCAACTTCTTCACTAGCTTCTTCAGTTTGGTAATCTGCACTTGTTGAGACAGAATTACCAATTTCATCTCTTCTATATCGGCTCCCTGTTTGATGACATCTAGATTAATGTTGCCCATTGTATCCATCAATTCTTGGTAGTTATATCTGTCCTCACCTCCTTTGGGTGTGTTTACCACCCTTGAAGGATCCTTGGATCTTTTAGTAGTAGAGGTCTTCTGCCTTGCAGAAGCACCTGCTACCCCCTTAGGTTCTTGGCAATTGGGACCTTTGAATGATTGCTCATTCAAAGTTTCCATAGGGAAGGTCTTATTGATGTTACCACTGGCCTCCTCTGTGCTAGCAGGAGTAGTGGCAGCTTTCTCACCCATATGCTCATGAGTCTCCTCAGTGAGCACCTCCTTGGGGTTGGGAGACACCCCTGTGGTTTCCCTATAGATATTCTCTAATGGAGAATTCTCCATTAGAGGGCTTAAAGGCTTTGTGGGTGAAGGTACAAGAAGAGAAGGAGCCTGCTTTACCTTTTTCCTTATGTAAGTATGGGTGATGGGTGAAGTTGGTTTTTGAAGAAGGGACTGGGGAATTGGTATAGTGATTGAAGGTTGGGATTGGCTCTCAGTGGGATGGTCTAGTGAGGGCCTTGACCCTGATGCCATACCTTCTTGATTGTGGGACACAACCATCATTGTAGAGAACAATGGGGTGTCAACTCCTTCCGAGTCCATGGCAGATCTCTTCATATTTGAAAAGACCTTACCTTTGGGGATTTTAGGTACATATGCCTCATCAAATTGAGGCATATCCGTCAATTCAGTGGTGATAACTGCCTGGCACACCATTTTCAGTAATAGCGGTGGCATTGGCCCAAAATTGCTTCTGGTGCTCGATGTAGATTGATGGTGACACTGTAAGAGCATGAGCGATATGGCTGGACTTGAGAAAATCGACTATTTGATGAAATCCAGCAGCCTACTTTGGCTTTTGAAGCATTGCGATCTCGTTGTGTTCATCAATAAATGCCATGGATGCCATCGAGCTTGAGTATTCTTGACTGAAACTCACTAGGTGCTTGAGAGAAAAGAGTTAGAGAGAAGATGAACAGTATTCAAAGAGTCGTTAAGCTTTTAGGCGGGCAAAGAGGGTATTTATACGATTTGGGAAAGAAGCAGTATTAACTCAGAGCAGTATGAACTGAGAGCAATATTAACCACTAGCAGTATTAACTAACTAGCAGTATTAACTAACTAGCAGTATTAACTGTGAGCAGTATTAACCACTAGCAGTATTAACTAACTAGCAGTATTAACTGAGAGTCGAAGTAGTAACTTTACATAGGCAGTATTAAAACTGCACTGGCAGCATTAACTATACTTACACTATTGAAGCTTCTGTTAGTCTGAGCAAGGCAATACTCTTCCTGAGAAAGATGATTAGTAGCACCAAAAATAAACAAATAACAGGTATACAGTAACTTTTTAAACATGAGCTCATTCAGAGTTGAGCATGCCCACACTTGTGACCAAGAAGGTGAATCTACCCACATCAAAAGCTTTAGTGAATAGATCAGCAAACTGGTTATCAGTATGTACTTTAGCAACTTGAATAAGCTTCTTTTCATTGCAGTCTCTAATAAAGTGGTACCTGATTTCAATGTGCTTTGTTTTGGAGTGCTTGACTGTATTGTTAACAATGCTAATAGCACTGTTATTGTCAATGAAGATTGGAGTGTGCAGAAAGGTTACCCCATAGTCCAGCATTTGATTCTGAATCCATAGAACCTGAGAGCAGCAACTTGCAGCAGCAATGTACTCAGCTTCTGTTGTGGATAGGGACACTGTGGTTTGTTTCTTACACTGCCAAGATACTAGTCTTGCACCCAAAAGCTGACATCCCCCTGAAGTAGACTTTCTATCCATATTAGCACCACCCAAGTCACTGTCTTAATATGCAATCAAGTCAAAAGTAGATTCACAAGGATACCAAAGACCTAATCTAGGTTGACCTCTTAAGTATCTGAAAATCCTCTTAACAGCTTGAAGATGTGACTGCTTTGGCTTGACTTGGAATCTGGCACACACACACACTGGAAACATGATATCTGGTCTTGAGGCTGTGAGATACATGAGAGATCCAATCATTGATTTATAAAGATTGACATCAACATCCTCCCCCTCAAGATCAGCAGTCATCTGTTTATGTGTTTCCATAGGTGTGTTGGCTGGCTTTGAGTCTGATAAACCATATTTATCTAGGATGTCTTTCACATATTTTGATTGACTTATGAAAATCCCATCTTTTTGTTGTTTCACTTGAAGCCCAAGGAAGAAAGTAAGTTCACCCATTGAACTCATTTTGAAGCTCTTGTGCATCAACTCTTCAAAGTCTCTACACGTCTGATCTTTTGTGGATCCAAAGATGATGTCATCCATATAGATCTGAACAAGTAGAATGTCCTTCTTACTTCTTCTAATGAAAAGGGTTTTGTCAATTATTCCTCTTTCAAAGCCATTTTCCAAGAGATAGGTAGAAAGAGTATCATACCATGCTCTTGGGGCTTGATGTAGACCATAGAGAGCTTTCTTCAGTTTGTATACTCTGTCAGGATATGATGGATTCTTAAATCCAGAGGGCTGACAGACATATACTTCTTCATCAATTGTTCCATATAGAAAGGCACTCTTCACATCCATCTGATATACCTTGAACTTCATGTATGAAGCATAGGCTAGAAACAGCCTAATTGCCTCTACCCTTGCAACTGGAGCAAATACTTCCTCATAGTTTATGCCTTCTTCCTGAGTGTACCCTTGTGCCACTAGCCTTGCTTTGTTTCTGATTACTATTCCTCTCTCATCCTTTTTATTTCTGAAAATCTACTTGGTGCCAATTGCTCTATGACCTTTTGGAAGGTCCACCAAGTCCCAAACATCTTGTAATTTAAACTGTAGCAACTCTTATTGCATGGCTTCTATCCAACTTGAATCTTTCATTGCATCATGAGCCTTCTTAGGCTCAATTTGAGATAGAAAGCAAGAGAGTACTGTATGTTGTTGATCCTGCAAAACTTGAAGTCTGCTTTGATTCCTTGTCATCATAGGAGAAGAAATGTCTCCTATTACCAGCTCAGGAGGATGAATCTTCTGAGTTCTTGTTTGATGACTAGGTTCTTCATTAATTCCCACATCTAAATTGGAGTCATTTAAGTCAACTGAGGGGATCTCATCAACTACTTTTGGCTCTCCATGCTCTGAATTATCCTCATCTCTTCTTTCTTCTTCACTCTGAATTTGTCCAGTAACAGTCTCCTTTTCACATATTTCAACAGGACCCATTGTAGGTATGGGAAAGATCACAGACTGAGGAATACTACTCTGTACTTGTTCTTCCCCTGATCTCTACTTCCTGAACCTGCATGATCATCACTACTGAAACCCAAATAGTTAGTTAGTGAATCAATGTCAAATAACCACTGAGGACCTGAACCAATAGGATTTGGTGTGTTCTCATTGCATTTGACATTGTCACTTTCCTCAATTATTCTAGAAGAAGAATTAAATACTCTGTAGGCCTTACTCTGAGATGAGTAACCAACAAGAAATCCATCATCTGCTTTGCTATCAAACTTTCTTAAGTGAGTTTTGGTATTGAGAATGGTACATGGACACCCAAAAGGTTTGAAACATCCAATAAATGGTTTTCTTGTTTTTAGGCTTGACTACTAGAACTCTGTTTTGGACATAGCAAGCAGTATTAACTGCTTCAGCCCAGAAAGTAATTGGAAGTTTTGATTCAGCTAACAGAGATCTAGCAGCTTCAATCAGTGTCCTATTCCTTCTCTCAGCAACACCATTTTGTTGTGGAGTCCTAGGAGCACTGTATTGCCTCTCAATTCCTTTTTCCTCACAAAAGGTGTTTAGGTCAAGATTTTTAAATTCAGTACCATTATCTGACCTAATGACTTTTACCTTTTGATTTGTTTGGTTTTCAATTCTTAAAATAAAGGATTTGATCAGTCCACTTGTCTCATCCTTAGTTCTTAGAAAATACACCCAAGTAAATCTAGAGGAATCATCAACAATAACAAAGCAGTATGATTTATTACCTATACTCATAACATTTGTAGGACCAAACAGACAACTGAAGAGAAGAAGAAATTGTGTTCACTTCTTTAGACTTATGAGAAGTTTTGTGTTGTTTGCCTTTGAGACAAGCAACACAATGATCATCACATGAAAATACTTTTGAAGTCAAACCTCTTACAAGGTTGTTTTTAACAAGTTTATTCATTGTTTTAAAGTTCATGTGACACATCCTTCTGTGCCAAAGTGATGATTCATCCAAAGATACTTATAAAACAAGACAGTTTAGGGATGAATCAGTTGAAACATTTTCCATATCCAAACAATAGACATTATCCTTTTTAGGAGTTCTTAGTAGTATCATCTTTTCATCAACTACCTTGAATCCAGGAGCAAGGATAATGCATTCTGAATCGGTGAATAATATACTATGCTTTTTGTCACAAACCTGTGATACACTTAACAGGTTGTACCTTAACTGCTCAACATAGAAAACATCTTCAAAGGTCATCTTACCTTTTGTTACATCACCCTTAACACTAATCTTACCTACATCTGGAGTATTACCAAAGGCAACATGCCCTCCATCAATTTTCTTGAAATTCTTGAGGCAATCCATGTTTCCTGTCATGTGCCTAGAGCAACCACTATCAACATGCCAAATGTTCTTTCCCTTGAGCTGCTGGTTGCCCTGCACATTGGATAAATCAATTAGTATTGATTGGGAACCCAAGCCAAAGTGGTCTTGGGTCTCCCTTTCTCATCAAAGTATTTACATTCCTTTTTGATGAGATTTTTAAATTTAGAATCTTCTTGACTGGAGTACTTTGTCAAGATGATTGGTCTAGAAGCACAAACACTAGAAGCAGTACTAATTTTAGAAGTACTAACAGAGTTAGCAGCACTAACAGGTTTAGCAGTACTAACCTTGTTAGAAGCACTAACAGAGTTAGCATTATTAACATTTGAAGAAGTACTAACAATGTTAGTTTTAGAGGTACTAATACTCTCAGCAGCACTAACATTGATAGCAGTAGTATTGCCTCTGGCAGCACTATCTTTGTTAGCAGCACTATTTGTGGTAGCAGTACTAACAGTTTTAGTGCTTTTGGAAACCCACATCTTGACATTCTCTCTTACAGTCTTTTTCTTCATTTGGCTTTTAGATTTAACAGTTTTCTTAGCCATATGGTTCCTTTCATCCTTCCTATAACCAAAGGGTTTTTGCATAGATCTTTGAAAATTTATCCTTTGATTAATGGGATTAAAGTAACAGTGTTTGGCAAGATGGTTTACTTTGCCACATATGAAACAAGGTTTTGGTCTGATGATTCTACTCAGATCAACTCCTTGTTTCTGAGCCCACTGATTATTCCAATTTCTTTGATTGCCCCTCCTTTTATCATGTTTTAGGGGCTCAGACTCATTACATGCACATTGTTTGCAAGGAACAGGATTCACAACTGTAGTCTGTTTGTAATAGACCTTTTTAGACTTTCCCTCAGTCTTCTCTATGTCCTTTGATTTGACCCAATTCCTTCCACAATCCTCATTGGTAATAATGTTATTTTCTAATGGAATCTCACCACTCACAGTATTATTCTTACTCTTAACAGCTTTTTTTTCAGTCTTGTCCTCAACAACTACTTCATCTAAAGGATCTATCTTTGTGGATCCCTCATGTAAGTCCTTCCTATCCTTGGTCTCTAGCAAGTCTGATTTAGGAGGGATATAGTTGTTATTGTATGGTGGTGGTGTGGTATTATATCCAATTCCTGGTCTAAGCTTATCATGGATTTGGACCTTTAGAATTGAATCCATGGCTTTAGAAGCATAGGAAAACTTTTCCACATCTAGCTTAACCTTGGCTAGCTCTCCTTTCAACTTATCATTTTCCTCACTAGACTTTGTCAATTGGATTTCTAGCTCATTTTTCTCCCACTTCCAGTAATTGGTATCATATGTGTGTTGAAGTTCATTGGCTTGGAAACCTTTGATCTGTTCCTCAAACCTCTCAACAATTCTCACATAGTCTTTTCTATCTTTTTCTAACCTCTTAATGTCATCACACATACTCTGGTTGTGATCCCTGTACCTTTTAACAGTGTCTATGCAAGTTTGAGAACAGAGATTAGAAAGTACCTCAGTTGAGAGATCTGATACTTCTGCCATGAAAGCTTGCTTTTGAATGACCTCTTCAGCTTGATCACTCCAGTCAAACCCCATTCCTTGTTGAGAAACAAGAGCTTGAGCAGAGTTTCTGTTCTGGTTGAAGCTTCCAGTCTGAGCTTGTTGATGGTTGTTGTGAGACACTCCACTTCTGCATTCCCTGGCAAAGTGTCCCTTCATATGACACTTATAGCACTCCACCTTTGACTTATCAAAGCCTGCTCCATCTTCTCTTCTTTGAGAGAAGTTGTTCCTCCCAGTCTGTCAGGATCGAATTCTTAACAAGAATAAATACTCAGAAACAATATCAAAGAAGTTTGCGGAATAACACTTTGATATTCAATTCAACAGTAAACAAACAGTGTATATGATTAACAGCTTGTAAACTTGTATTGAATGATTAAAATCACAAGATTACACACTTAACCTCAATCTTGAAGAACAGACTCTTTCAAGACGAATTCTACTTCTCTAGAATTAGGATCTATGCCTTAAGGTTGATTCTCTCTAGAAATAAAAACTTAGAATGAATTGAATTGTTCTAAACTATTCTATCAATTCTATACATATACTGAATAAAAGATAATTACAATAAATAAAATATCTTCAGTATATCTTCCATGAATATCTTCAGAATATCCAGCTGTCATTCTTTTAATTCGAATCTTCATCTTATAAGCAGCACTAATCAGCTTGGCAGTATTAACTGTAAGCAGCACTAACCACTAGCAGCACTAACTAGCTAAGCAGTACTAACTTTGTTCAAGCAGGACTAACTATGACTAGCAGTATTAATTCTACTAGCAGTAGTAATACTCAGCAGTATTAACTATTGAAGTCCTCTGGCAGTAGTAATCTTGTACTTGCAGCATTAACCATACTTGGTAAATTCTTCAGTTCCCAACAATCTCCCCCTAACTTGACTTTTAGGAAGAGAAGTCAAGTTCTTCAGATCTTCTTCAAGATGCTTTCAACACCTCAGGTTCAGTTGCCCAAATTTGGATCTAGGCCCAAACTTTGATTTACAGTTCTTCTCACCACAATTTTGGCCATCTCTGAATCCTTTGTGCATACCAGTGTAGCTTTAAGCATCCCTTCTAGCTTCTCCTTGCTATGCTCATAGATTTTGTCCACCAGGTAGTATTCATGATAACAGTTGTCAATAGTAATCATGTATACTCCACAGTTTTCAAATAGTATCCATTTATCAATCTTCTTGAATATAAACTCATGATTATGATCTTTAATCCTATAAGCCACTCTCTCTGGATCAAACATCATGCACAAGTATTCTATTGCTATCTTGAGAAGATTCTCTTCAGTACCTTTCAACACAGGCTCATAGAGTTTCATCCCCACTTTGTACAATTCTTCTATATCAGCTCTTGAACAACCTCTGATAACTCTCCCCCATGTTGAATATGCTTCAAATGAACCATCAGCTCTCTTGATTCTGAAGAAATTCTTTCCACTATCTCTTAGAATGTCCCAGAAAATGATCTCTGGAACTTGCATAGAGATTGGAACAGCCTGTACAGGTTTTACTATAGTCATGTACAGCCCCATATGCTCATCTGATTGCTCTTTGGACTGTTCTGGGCTCTGCACAGGTTCTGTTGGAGGTGTGACTGAAGGTTCTGCTTCCTTTTCAGCTTCTTCCACCCTTAGCCTTTTCAACTGTTTTTTTGAAGCAATTGTCTTCACCCTCTTTGCAGATTTTGCCTCTACATTTACAAACTCAGGCTCTTCCTTCTTTTCTTTTGTAGGTGTAACTTCGTCAGGAAATGGTTGCTGAATGCTTAGATCATGTCTCTCCTTCATTCTTCTTTCAGCCTCTTCCCTTTGTGAGGAGTCCCCTTGAAGCTTAGCCATCTCTTTTTTGTACAGATCCTCAACCTGACTATATGCCATATTGGTAAACATTTCCCCTTTGACACCAATTGCACCTCTCAGGAAGTTAATCATTCTTCTTCTTTCCTGATTGGCCAAAAAGGTCTTAGAAGGTTGTCTTTTCTGCTTTTGAATTGGCATTCTTTTGACTTGAAGTTTCTTGGCTTGAGCTGCTTCTTTGATGCTTTTCTGATATTCTGCATTCAACTTTCTGGACATGATCTTTGCAAGTTCTCTGTCTGTTTCTGTTTGCAACTGTTCCTCCTTTTCCATTTGGTCTTGAAGCTGCTTTACTATTGCCTCATCCATTTCAATTTGGGACTTCTCCTTTGCAGGCAGTTCAGCTTCAACCATCTTCTCCTTTCCTTTTCCTTTTGACTCCTTTGCCTTTTCTGTTTCCTTCTGTTGAATTCCTCCTTCATTGATGACTACTCCCTTGGCCTTTTGAGTAGCCTTAGGAGTGTCATTTTTGGCTTTAACTAGTGTTTCTGCAATCTCCAGTTCCTCCATAGAAAGCCCTGCTGTTTCTTTTATCTCACCAGCATTAACTGTTTCTGCTGCTTGAGCAGTATTAACAGTTTCTGCTGCTGCTTGTTCTATTTCAGTTCTTGCTTCTTGCTCCCCCTCAACTGTTTCTTTATCCCCTTCACCATCAAATCTCTCCTCAGAATGTCTTTCCTTCTCTGTTTCATTCTCTTTATTCTCCCCCTTGTTGGAAGTATCTTCTTCAGGTTTCCTCTGCCGCAACACATATTGTTTTCTCCTATTCTTCTGTACAAGCTTTGTCACCATCTTCTTTAATTTGGCAATCTGAACTTGTTGTGACAGGATTACCAGCTTCATCTCTTCAATTTCTTTCCCTTGTTTAAGAACATCTTGGTTGATGCTGCCCATTGTTTCCATCAATTCATAGTAGTTATATCTGTCCTCACCTTCTCCAGAAGTGTTACCCTCTGTTGAAGGATCATGGGATCTTTTAGTAGTGGAGGTCTTCTGCCTAGCAGAAGCACTATCCACCCCCGTGGTTTCTTGGCACCTGGGACCTTTGAATGATTGCTCATTCAAAGTTGCCATGGGGGAGGTCTTATTTATGTTACCACTGTCCTTCTCTGTGCTAACAGAAGTAGTGGCAGCCTGCTCACCCATATGCTCTTCCTCCTCCTCAAAGAGCACCTCCTTGGGGTTGGGAGACACCCCTTTGGTTTCCCTATTGATATTCTCTAAAGGAGAATTCTCCCTTAGAGGGCTTAAAGGCTGAGTGGGTGAAGGTACAAGAAGGGAAGTAGCCTTCTTTACCTGTTTCCTTTTGTATGTTTGGGTGATTGGTGAAGTTGGTTTATCAAGAAGAGACCGGGGAATTGATTTAGAGTGGGAAGGTTGGGATTGACTAGCAGTGGGATGGTCTAATTGGGGCCTTGACCCTGCTGCCATACCTTCATCAGTGTGGGACACCACCATCATTGTTGAGGACAATGGGGTGTCTACTCCTTCCGAGTCCCCAGCAGATCTTCTCATATTTGAGAAAACTTTGCCTTTAGGGGGTTTAGGTACATATACCCTATCAAAATGAGGCATATCCGTCAATTCGTGGGTGATTACTGCTTGAACAAACCTGGGGTACATGTAAAAGCTCTTTTTGTTTCCCAAGTTTGAGACAAGATCATTGAAAATCATTTTAGAAAAATTGTACTTTCTGGCAGTGGCCAAGCACACCAAAGCATAAGCAATGGTGCTACTGAACTCACTCCATCCAGTAGTCTTTTTAGAGATACAGTGCATAAGGGTATGGACAAAGAAACGCCATTGGGGTGAAAATTTGACTTTTGAGAACTTGAACACACCCAATGGGCCTCCATACCCCATTCTTGTAAGAGTAGAAAACAGTTCATCATTAGAGATAGAAGTTATACCAGAGGCATCGTCTAGACGTAGACTGATGCGAATTACCTCTTCAGTAATTGTCAAGGGCTTGCCACACACCTTTGTCTTGATCATTTGCACACCATTCTCAGTAACAATGGTGGCATTTGCCTAGAATTGCCTTTGATGCTCGATGTAGATTGATGGCAAGACAGTGAGAGCATAGGCAATATGGGTTGTCTTGAGAAAATCCACAATCTGGTGGAAACCAGCGGCTTGTTTGGGCTTCAGTAGCATCGCGATTTCATTGTGCTCGTCTATGAAAGCCATTGATGCCATTGATCTTGGACGTTCTTTCCTGAAAACTTTGAACTTGAGAGAGAAAGGGTTTAGAGCGCAAGTGAACAGTATGCAAAGAGTCGTTATGAACTTTTTAGGCGGGCAAAGAGTATTTATAGTATTCGGGACATAAGCAGTATTAACCTAGAACAATATTAACTAACAAGCAGTATTAACTGAGAGCAGTATTAACCACTAGCAGTATTAACTGGGAGCAGTATTAACTGAGAGCAGTATTAACTGAGAGCAGTATTAACTGAGAGCAGTATTAACTATACTTACTCTTTTAAGCTTGTGAAGCACTGAGTACTGACATATCCTGAAAAAGAAGATTAGTAACACCAAGAATAAACAATATACAGGTATGTAACCACTTTTTGAGAAGGGGTTATTCAGAGTTGATCATTCCCACACTTGTTACCAAAAAGTGAATCTACCCATATCAAAAGCTTTGGTGAATAGATCAGCAAACTGGTTATCAGTATGAACTTTTACAACTTGAATAAGTTTCTTTTCATTACAGTCTCTTATAAAGTGATACCTTATCTCAATGTGCTTTGTCTTTGAGTGCTTGACAGGATTATTAACAATGCTAATAGCACTGCTATTATCAATAAAGATTGGAGTGTGTAGAAAGGTTACCCCATAGTCCAGCATTTGATTCTGAATCCATAAGACTTGAGAACAGCAACTTGCAGCTGCTATGTACTCTGCTTCTGTTGTAGATGTGGACATTGTGGTTTGTTTCTTGCACTGCCATGACACTAGTCTTGCACCCAAAAACTGACATCCTCCAGAAGTAGATTTCCTGTCCAAGTTTGCTCCACCTAGATCACTATCTGCGTATGCAAGTAGGTCAAATGGTGAGTCATGAGGATACCAAAGTCCCAATCTGGGTTGCCCTTTGATGTATCTGAATATCCTCTTAACAGCTTGATAGTGAGATTGCTTTGGCCTATTTGGAATCTTGCACATACACAAACTGGAAACATTATATCTGGCCTAGAGGCTGTAAGATACATGAGAGAGCCAATCGTGGACCTATAATGATGAACATCCATATCCTCCCCCTCAAGATCTGTTGTTATCTTCTTGTGTGTCTCCATAGGTGTGCTGGCAGGTTTTGAATCTGAGAAACCAAACTTGGTTAGAATGTCCTGCACATACTTGGACTGACAGATAAAGATTCCATCTGACTTCTGTTGAACTTGGAGTCCAAGGAAAAAAGTAAGTTCCCCCATGGAACTCATTTTGAAACTTTGATGCATTAGTTCCTCAAACTCCTTGCACATGTTGTCTCTTGTAGATCCAAAGATGATATCATCAACATAGATTTGGACCAGCAAGATATCCTTCTTCTTTCTCTTGATGAATAAAGTCTTATCAATAACTCCTCTTTCAAAGCCATTTTCCAAGAGATAGGATGACAGAGTGTCATACCATGCTCTTGGAGCTTGATGCAGTCCATAAAGTGCTTTCTTCAACTTGTATACCCTGTCTGGATAGCTTGGGTTTTCAAACCCTGGTGGTTGACAGACATATACTTCTTCTTCAATTGAGCCATATAGAAATGCACTTTTGACATCCATTTGATAGACTTTGAATCTCATAAAAGAAGCATAAGCCAGGAATAATCTAATTGCTTCTATCCTGGCTACAGGTGCAAAGACTTCATCATAATCTATTCCCTCTTCTTGTGTATACCCTTGAGCCACCAGCCTTGCTTTATTCCTTATTAGTATGCCTGTTTCATCTCTCTTATTTCTGAAGACCCATTTTGTTCCTATTGCTCTTTGGCCTTTAGGAAGGTCTACCAGATCCCAAACATCTTACAGCTTGAATTGTAGTAGCTCTTCTTGCATGGCTTCTATCCAACTAGACTCTTTCATAGCATCATGTGCCTTCTTAGGCTCAAGCTGGGATAAAAAAACAAGAGAGCACTGTATGCTATTGGTCTTGCATTTCTTGCAGCATGCTTTGATTTCTAGTCATCATAGGAAAAGATATATCTCCTATTACCAGCTGTGGAGGATGATCCTTATGAATTCTGGTGTGATGACTAGGTTCTTCATTAAGTCCCACCTCTAGATTTGAGTCATTCAACTCAATTGAGGTGCTTTCAGCAGCTACTTTTGGTTCTTTATTTTCTTGAGTCTCCTCATCTCTACTTTCTTCTTCACTCTGATTTGGTCCAGTAGATGGTTCCTTTTCACAGTCTTCAACAGAATCCACTTTAGGTATAGGAAATATCACAGATTGAGATATACTGTCTTGAACTTGTGTAGTTCCTGATTCTCCACTCCCTGAACCTGCATAATCATCACTACTGAAACCAAAAGAGTTAGTTAGTGAATCAATGTCAAACAGCCACTGAGGACCAGATCCAATAGGATTTGGTGTGTTCTCATTGCATTTGACATTGTCACTTTCTTCAATTATTCTAGAAGAAGAGTTAAAAACTCTGTAAGCCTTACTCTGAGATGAGTAACCAACAAGAAATCCATCATCTGCTTTGCTATCAAACTTACCTAAGTGAGATTTGGTATTGAGAATTGTACAAGGACACCCAAAAGGTTTGAAAAATCCAATGAAAGGTTTTCTTTTATTTAAAAGCTCATAAGGGGTCTTGTTCTTTGGCTTGACCACTAGAATTCTGTTTTGGACATAACAAGCAGTATTAACTGCTTCAGCCCAGAAGGTAATTGGCAGTTTTGAATCATCCAACAGAGATCTATCAGCCTCTATTAGTGTCATATTCCTCCTCTCAGCAACTCCATTCTGTTGAGAAGTCCTAGGGGCACTATATTGTCTCTCAATTCCTTTTTCTTCACAAAAGTTGTTTAGATCAAGATTTTTAAATTCAGTTCCATTGTCTGATCTAATGACTTTTACTTTTTGATTAGTTTGGTTTTCAATTTTTAGGATAAAGGATTTGATCAGTCCACTTGTCTCATCCTTGGTTCTTAGAAAATATACCCAAGTAAATCTGGAGTAATCATCAACAATAACCAAGCAGTAAGATTTCTTGCCTATACTCATAACATTTGTTGGACCAAACAGATCCATATGTAATAACTGGAGACAAGAAGAAATTGTATTTAACTCTTTGGTCTTATGAGAAGTTTTGTGTTGTTTGCCTTTAAGACATGCAACACAATGATCATCACATGAAAAGACTTTTGAAGGTAAACCTCTTACAAGGTTGTTTTTAACAAGTTTGATCATTGTCTTGAAATTCATGTGACACATCCTTCTGTGCCATAGAGAGGATTCATCCACAGAAGCTTTAGAAACAAGACAGTTCAGGGATGAATCACTAGAAACATTGTCCATATCTAGACAATAAACATTGTCCTTTCTTGGAGTTCTAAGTAGTATCATGCTTTCATCAACTACCTTGAACCCTGAAGCAAGGATCATACACTCTGTATTAGTGAATAATATGCTATGTTGTTTGTCACACACCTGTGATACACTTAACAGGTTGTACTTCAATTGATCAACATAGTAGACATCCTCAAATGTCATCTTACCTTTTGTAACATTACCTTTTCCACTTATTTTACCACCAGTAAGATTATCTCCAAATGCAACATGTCCTCCATTGATATGCTTAAAATCCTGAAGGCATGACATGTTGCCTGTCATGTGCCTAGAGCAACCACTATCAACATGCCATATGCTCTTTCCCTTGAGCTGTTGGTTGCCCTGCACATAAGATAAATCAGTTAGTATGAATTAGGAACCCAAGCCAAAGTGGTCTTGGGCACCCCTTTCTCATCAAACTACTTACATTCTTTCTTGACAAGATTTCTAAACTTTGACTCCTCATTTCTGGAGTACTTTGTCACAATGATGGGTTTAGAAACACATTTGCTAGAAACAGTACTGGTTTTAGAAGTATTAACTACATTAGCAGCACTTGCATGCTTAGCAGTACTAACCTTGTCAGAAGTAGTAACTGTGTTAGCAACAGTAACTTGTTAGCAGTATTAAAATTTTCAGCAGTACTAACACTGGTAGCAGTAGTAATGCTTCTAGCAGCACTATCTCTGTCAGCAGTACTAACAGTTTTAGTGCTTCTAGGCACCCATATTTTGATACTTTCTTTTAAAATATTTTTCTTCATGGGGCCTTTGGTTTCAACAGATTTCTTCCCCATATGTTTCTTTTCAGCCTTCCTATAACCAACAGGTTTTTGCACAAATCTTTGAAAGTTCATCTGTTGGTTAATAGGATTGAAGAAACAATACTTAGCCAAATGATTCAGCTTGCCACATATGAAACAAGGTTTTGGTCTATTGATTTTATTCAGATCAACTCCTTGTTTCTGAGCCCATTGATTATTCTAGTTTCTTTGGTTACCTCTTTTTATACCAGAATTTAGGCTCTTAGATTTATTGCAAGCACACTGTTTACAAGGTCCAGGATTCACAACAGTGGTTTGTTTGTAATGGACCTTGTTATCCTTTCCTTTGGTCTTCTCTATCTCCTTAGACTTTACCCAGATTTTTCCACATCCCTCATTGGTGATAATGTTGTTTTCTAATGGTATCTCTTTACTTACAGCATTATTCCTATTCTCACTGGCTTCTTTCTCAGTCAAATCCTTAACTACTACCTCATCCAAAGGATCTATCTTAAAAGCTTTCTCAGTCAAGTCCTTTTTCTCCTTGGTCTCTAACAAGTCTGAAGTAGGAGAGATATAGTTGTTGTTGTAAGGAGGGGGTGTATTGTTGTATCCAATACCAGGCTTCATCTTATCATGAATCTGAGCCTTTAGAAGAGAATCCATTGCTTTTGAAGCATATGAAAACTTTTCTATGTCAAGCTTAACCTTAGATAGTTCCTCTTTCAGCCTATCATTCTCTTCTAAGGACTTAGACAGTTTGGTCTCTAACTCATTCTTTTCCCACTTCCAGTAGTTTGTGTCATAAGAGTGTTGAAGTTCATTAGCTTGAAAGCCTTTGATTTGTTCTTCAAATCTCTCTACTATCAACACATAGTCTCTTCTGTTCTTTTCTAATCTTTTGAGGTCATCACACATGCTTTGGTTGTGATCCCTGTACCTTTTGACAGTGTCTATGCAAGATTGAGTGCAAAGATTAGAAATTACCTCAGAGGGGAGATCAGACACTTCTGCCATAAGAGCTTGATTCTGAATGGCTTCCTTAGCTTGGTCACTCCAGTCAAACCCCATTCCTTGTTGAGAAACAAGGGCTTGAGCGGGATTCTTGTTTTGATTGTAGCCTCCATTCTGAGCTTGTTGGTGGTTGTTGTTTGGAACACCAATTCTGCACTCTCTAGCAAAGTGTCCCTTCATGTGGCACTTATAACATTCCACCTTTGTCTTGTCAAAACCAGCTCCATCTTCTATTCTTTGAGAGAAGTTGTTCCTCCCTGTTCTTTTGATAAACTTCTTCACCCTCATAGATAACATGGCCATCTGCCATTTAATGTCCATCTCCTCCAGGTCATCAAGGTGAAGTTGATCCAGATCATCATTAATCAATGAATTGTTGCTGTGGCTGGACAAAAAGGCTTCAAAGATAGTTTCAGTGCCTTTTTCTGAATTCACTCCACTGGCAGCACTAACTGCTTCAGGGTTGGCAGTAGTATCAGTAGATGCTGATAGAAGTGCAGCATTGTGGATATACCCAGTGGGCTTCTTCTTGGTTTCTACCTCAGTTTCAAAAACTCTTAGATCATTATATAGATCATCAAGTTCCTTCTCTTCCAGATTGTCACTCTGTCTATATGAGACAGTGTACATAGTCCATTCATCCCCAAGAGATCTGAGGAACTTTCAGTTGATATCATCTTGCTCCATCTTCACTCCTACAGTAGCCAGTTCACCAATGAGCTTGTTGAACCTATCAAAAGTTTGAGTCATAGACTCATTCTTTGAAGAAGTGAAGTTCTCATACTGCTGCTTTAGAACATCTCTTTGATTTCTTTTGATGCTTTTAGTTCCAGCAAATCTTTTCTCTAGAGCATTCCAGAGAATCTGAGCATCAGTGCAGTTGAAAAATTGATGCTGATATTCATTGGGGATGGCCAAGATCAGAGTGCTCAAGGCCTTCATCTCTGTCTGTCTGATCTTCCTCTCACCATCTGTCTTTGGTGGAGGTCTTTTCCCATCTGGTCCAATATTTCTTGGTTCAGAAGGACCATTCTCAATGATATCCCACATTGAGTAGTCAGTGAGAAGAATGTATTGCCTAATTCTGATCTTCCACATGTCAAACTCACTGGTTTTGAGCATTGGAACCTTAGAGACCAGAGTACTGTTTGATTCTGCAAGGTTTTCCATGATGAATAGATAGATGTTTCTGAGAGAACAGGCTCTGATACCACTTGTCAGGATCGAATTCTTAACAAGAATAAATACTCAGAAACAATATCAAAGAAGTTTGCGGAATAACACTTTGATATTCAATGCAACAGTAAACAAACAGTGTATATGATTAACAACTTGTAAACTTGTATTGAATGATTAAAATCACAAGATTACACACTCAACCTCAATCTTGAAGAACAGACTCTTTCAAGACGAATTCTACTTCTCTAGAATTAGGATCTATGCCTTGAGGTTGATTCTCTCTAGAAATAAAAACTTAGAATGAATTGAATTGTTCTAAACTATTCTATCAATTCTATACATATACTGAATAAAAGATAATTACAATAAATAAAATATCTTCAGTATATCTTCCATGAATATCTTCAGAATATCCAGCTGTCATTCTTTTAATTCGAATCTTCATCTTATAAGCAGCACTAATCAGCTTGGCAGTATTAACTGTAAGCAACACTAACCACTAGCAGCACTAACTAGCTAAGCAGTACAAACTTTGTTCAAGCAGCACTAACTTTGACTAGCAGTAGTAATACTCAGCAGTATTAACTATTGAAGTCCTCTGGCAGTAGTAATCTTGTACTTGTAGCATTAACCATACTTGGTAAATTCTTCAGTTCCCAACACATTCCTCTTAATGAACTTCTTCACCCTCATAGAAAGCATGACCATCTGCCATTTAATATCCATGTCTTCAAGATCATCAGGATGAAGCTGCTCCAAGTCATCATCGATTAAAGAAGAGTTACCATGGCTAGAAAGAAAGGCTTCAAAAACAGATTCATTGCCTTTTTCTTGATTTACTCCACTGGCAGCATTAACTGATTTAGGGTTAGCAGTAGAATCAATTGATGCTGATAGAAGTGTAGCATTATGAACATATCCAGTAGGCTTCTTCTTTGCTTCCACCTCAGATTCAAACACTCTTAGATCGTTGTACAGATCATCCAGTTCCTTTTCTTCCAATAAGTCATTCTGTCTGAATGAAACAGTGTACATGGTCCATTCATCTCCAAGAGATCTGAGGAACTTTCGGTTGACATCATCTTGTTCCATTTGGACTCCAACCGTAGCCAACTCACCAATTAACTTATTGAATCTGTCAAAAGTTTGAGTCATAGACTCATTCTTTGCAGATGTAAAATTCTCATATTGCTGCTTGAGAATATCCCTTTGATTCCTCTTAGTGCTCTTGGTGCCAGCAAATCTCTTCTCTAAGGCATTCCATAGAATCTGAGCACCAGTGCAGTGTTGAAACTGATGTTGATACTCATTAGGAATGGCCAAAAGCAGGGTGCTTAAGGCTTTCATCTCCAATTGTCTCACTTTCTTCTCACCGTCAGTTTTTGGAGGTGGTCTTCTTCCATCTTGACCAATTTTACCTTCAGCAGAGGGACCATTCTCAATAATGTCCCACATAGAACAGTCTGTAAGGAGGATGTACTGCTTGATCCTAATTTTCCACATGTCAAACTCATTAGGTTTGAGCATGGGAACCTTTGAAACAAAAGTACTGTTTGATTTGCCTGTGTTGTCCATGATGAATGAATGTTTCTGAGAATACTTGCTCTGATACCACTTGTCAGGATCTAATTCTTAACAAGAATAATGAACTCAGAAACAATATTAAAGAAGATGCGGAATAACACTTTAATATTCCACTATCAATGTAACAGTGAATCAGAAATCACAACTTGTAAACTTTATTGAATGATTAAAGTTACAAGTTTTCACACAAAACCTCAATCTTGATGAACAGGCTCACCATGACGAATTTTACTTCTCTAGAACTAGGATTATAAACTTTGAGGTTAATTCTTTCTCTAAAAACTTATCAATCAAAAGTTAATTCTATCAAAGACTTCTATACTATTTATACAAGACATATTACAAGATAATTATCAAAATACAATTGATCTTCAGTCCATAATTATCTCCTTTACTTTAGCAATACTTTTATCCAGCTGTCTTCATTCCATACTGAGTCTTCATCTCATAAGCAGCACTAACCTTCTTCGGAAGTATTAACCATCTTCAGCAGCATTAAACTCCTCAGCAGTATTAATCATGTTGGCAGTAGTAATCCCTTAGAAGTACTAACTACTAGCAGTACTAACTCTCCAAGCAGTACTAACTATTGAAGTAGCAGCACTAACTTTTCAAGCAGTATTAAATCTACTAGCAGTAGTAATCATGATATACTAGCAGCATTAACCATACTTGAACAAATCTTAAATTCCCAACAATCGAATCAAGTGGGATTGATTGACGTTTATTCAAGTACATGGCTTATACATGTGCACATGGTAACCAATGACTTTTATGCAATTGACATCCACAATTTTCAGCCAGTAACCCAACAACTTTTTCCCGCTCATATTCTTTGAAGATTATATCAAGTGCATGGCTTGAAACAAAACCATGCAATTCCTCGAAATGTGGCATGTTAAAGTGATGTCGAAACATGATATTGCTCTATTTAGTACTTGCTTTGATAGGCGTGACTTGAGATTGAATGACTTGATGAATATGCTTTATTGTCTTCTCCAAATCTGATTTTGATGAGTCCAAATATCATTTTAACTTGGCATGTTGACTCTCAACTCTATTAGTTGTGTTATTTCCAAAATTATGAAATTTGTGGGTCCAACAATATACAAACATTTCCTTGTACGGTGTCAACCACACTTTATTTAAATAAGCAAAAAAAACCTGAAACAATTGATACACTTATTTCAATTTCATTACGGGGTTTTTAAACATATTAATATTTTCTAATATAAATATATGCACATAAAAATACCTGTATAGTCGAGTAAATTTGCTTCAAGTTGTCCCAAATTGAGCCTATATGCATCTTCCGTTTGAGATGCAACTAATGTAGTCCATGCCTTGTTGAAAGAATTCCAAGTACTTTTTGATCTTATAGATGCTTTACCTTTCTTCAAAATATTATTATAGATGTGTATGTACAAAGTAACTTTTTAGCATTGCATGCTTTCATTAGAGCTAAATCTCTATCTGTCACGGTAACACGTGGAATAATAAATTCGTCCATTAACGATGTAAACAACTTAGAGCCCATGTATAGTTCGACTCATCTTCTTTATGCATAAGCACAAATGCTATGCAAAATGTCATATTTGTTGGAGTTACACCAACAATCTCAAGAAGGGCAATGTGTATCTATTTGTGTAGTAGTAATTGTAATAATAATATTAAAATTAATAATAATGTTTGTGTAGTAGTAGTAATAATAATAATAATATAAAAATTAATAATAATGATGATGATGATGATGATGATAATGATAATGATAAAAATAATAATAATATAAAATCAATTTAAACAAAATTTACAAGTCAAAGAGATGCATTGCGTACATGTTCGTTTGATATGTTGCATCTATTAACACCACATGTAGAAATGCATGCCACATCTTCAATGATTTTGGATGAGCAAATAATAAATCTTCCAACTTGTTAGTTGAATAATTTATATGTCTTTCATAAATATAACATTCCTCATGTAAAATAACATAAGAACTTGTATTTGTGTTCTACCCGATTTCTCTAACATCCTAATTTTACTGCATGCATTGTATACCATTGAGATAGTAGACACATTATTTGGGTCTTGCTTGAGTATTGATAAGATATCTCGTGGCTTCACGTTTTTTCTTGATAAATCTTTCACCAATCAAGCTTCATTATCTGACAATCGTCGTGGATATGGATGACCTTCCATATGCAACACAGATTCATGATTATGCACTTTAAATATTTCCCTTAATGTCCAAGAATCTTCCATTGTCGAACGTTTCCCTTCTACTTCGAATGAACAATTCATTCTTTTGGTGCTCATATGTTTGGTGGTGATTTTTGTTGGTATTTTCTATATGTATTTTAATAATACATATAATATTAGAACGTATGTAATAAACTACAAAATCAACAAATGATTAGTAATAACACGAATACAAAAGAAATAGACGGAATCAACGGATGAAATATAAACAAATAAATCGTATAAGATTCAAACGACGTTGAGGCTCGTGTATGACAGGATTCCCTTAAACAGATTCGCCGTCTGTTCCCAGGGTACAACACCGTAAGCAGAATGTACTGCCGGAGATGACCACTTGCCTGAAAATTAGCTGGAGAAAAACGTATGCTCGAGAATTCCAGAGAATTGTGTATGTTATATTCGATATTCGGTATATCTCGTGTCTCCGGTGCGTCTTTGGAATGCAACTAGTCCCTCCATTTTATATTGAAGATTGAAACCGCCACACTTAATATTTTAATTAAAGGTAATTAAAATATTAATTTTCGTATTCAATATAATTGATTCGGGAGTTACGGACTAAACTGAAACAGAACTCCGCGCGGTTGGTTGCACGCGGACAGTGTTTCGAAACGCTCCAGTGCTTGCTGCACGGGTCTATATGCGCCATAAGTCGCGCACAACACTAGATCAAAACAAAAAATTTGCAAAAAACACTCTGCGTGAGCACAAGATTTCGGAGTTGCATTCGTGTCCGCAGGTCGCGCCCACGCACAAGTTCGCCGATTTTAGCCTACGAAAGTCTCAATCGGCACCCCCCCTGCGCGCGGGTAGGTGTTGGAGTAAAACCAAACAAAGAGCTTGTAAGCTCCTCCCACATTCAAGGTTATAAACCACAATGAATTTGTTCCTCATTCCTATGTGGGATAAGATTCCATACCCACTTGATTTTGCCAATTTCATCCCAAACACTCAACTTTGAGCATCGATATCTCATCCACACATATTTCGTTTTGGACACATAATATATCGATTCTAAGCTCTCATATAGGAGAACATAAACCCACGAAGAGTTAGATATATATAATTCATATACATGTATTTAAATGTGTCCAAAGTTAGTAAAAACACATGTTTTACTAACTTTTTTCCAACAATCCCCCACATGAATGGAGATCGATCTTTGCATACCAAAATTTCCTTACAAAATTTCAATGGTCGAATCGTGCATAGGATTGGTAGGTGTTACCCTTTGAACCTTCCCTTGTGAAACACACTTAGCCTCCTAACTGTCAGTAGACTCGATGTCCTTGAACTGAACTGCCATTTATGTAGGCGATAATACATTACACACAGAACTCTTCCTAACAAGGTCATGTCCTCATAGTCGTGTTCGTTATGGTCATGAACACTAGCCTGGTTCAGCGAGAGTTGTTAGGAATTGAGCCCCCACAATTCCCTTCGAAGCGACCCCACTTCTCTCTCACATAGGTGATTTTCAATAATCATTAAAAGCCATAGGCTTAGCCTTACTGTCACTGATACCAAAATTGGACTAGGAAGTTTATTACTTCTCTTAAAGTGACCTCTCTTATTCATACAACTAGGTTGTCCTTTTGAACCCAGATCTTGGGATCTCCAGTCTTCTAGGTAAGGTTTCCTTTGCATGAATTACTCATTCAAGGGCTTTAGTCCCATTCCTCTCGACGACTTATACACCAAATATCTACTTAGGCCTTTCGTAAGCGGATCCGCAATGTTATCCTTTGACTTCACATAGTCAATTGTGATAACTCCAGTAGAGAGTAATTGTCGAATCGTATTATGTCTACGTCTAATATGTCAAGATTTCCTATTATACATTATACTTTTAGCTCTACCAATTGCCGATTGGCTATCACAATGTATACATATGGTCGTTATCGGCTTAGGCCATTTGGGAATATCTTCCATGAACTGACGTAGCCATTCTGCCTTTTCACCACATTTATCCAAGGCAATAAATTCAAATTTCATCGTGGATCTGGCTATAACAGTTTGTTTGGACGATTTCCAAGATATAGCCGCACCTCCAAGTGTAAACACATATCCACTTGTAGATCTGGAATCCTTTATATCATATATCCAATTTGCATCGCTGTAACCTTCGATTACCATTGGATATTTTCCATAATGCAGTCCATATTCACGTGTGTATCTTAAATATCTTAATAATCTAGTAATACTCTTCCAGTGTTCTAAACTGGGATTACTAGTATACCTACTTAGTTTGCTCACTGCATATGCTAAATCAGGTCTAGTACAACTTATGCAACACCTTCCCCTCTATTCTTAAATAGATGTTGACTAGTGTCAATAGGAGTTCTAGCTATACTAGTATCTCCTTCATTAAATTTATCAAGAATCTTGTCCACGTAGTGTGTTTGATTTAACACCAAACCATTTTGGGTTCTTGTGATCTTGACCCCAAGAATCACATCCGCTAAACCCAAATCTTTCATGTCAAACTTAGATTTCAACATATCCTTCGTGGACCTTATCATTTTGTCATCACTACCGATGATAAGCATATCATCAACATATAAACACAAGATGACATATCCATGAGTGGTGTATTTCATATAAACACACTTATCACACTCATTTATCTTAAAACCGTTTTCTAACATGGCTTGATCAAACTTTTGATGTCATTGCTTTGGAGCTTACTTTAGTCCACACAAGGATTTAATAAGTTTACAAACCTTGTTCTCTTGTCCCGGGGCAACGAATCCCTCAGGTTGCTCCATATAGATTTCTTCTTCTAAATCTCCGTTTAGAAAAGAAGTTTTCACATCCATTTGGTGAATTTGCAGATTTCTAATGGCTGCAATAGCTAACACCAATCTAATGGATGTTATTCTTGTCACCGGCGAATAAGTATCAAAATAATCTAGACCTTCCTTTTGTCTATATCCTTTGATCACTAATCTCGCCTTGTATTTGTCAATACTGCCATCAGCTTTCATCTTTCTTTTAAAGATCCAACGGTAACCTAGTGGCTTACTACTCGGAGGTAGATCCACTAGTTCCCATGTATGGTTTTGTAAGATAGATTCTATCTCACTCTTGATGGATTCTTTCCATTGATGTCCCTCCGAAGACGTAACCGCCTCATGATAAGTTTTGGGTTCACTTTCCACCACGTAGGTGAGAAAATCGGGACCAAACGATTTTTCAACCCAAGCCCGTTTACTTCTTCTAGGTTCCACTTCTTCTTCCTCAGATAGAACTTGTTCATCCTCTCGAACAATTTCTTTATCCTTAGAAGATAAAGTTTGATCTTCCTTGTTCAAATAAGGAAATACATCTTCAAAGAATAAAGCATTTCTTGACTCCATAATTGTATTCTTGTGTATCTCGGGATTTTTAGATTCAAACGCAAGAAACCGATAAGCACTACTATTTTGTGCATATCCAATGAATACACAATCCACTGTTTTAGGTCCTAACTTTTGTACCTTAGGCGGAGGTACAATCACTTTAGCTAGGCACCCCCATACTCGTAAGTACTTATAAGATGGTTTTCTACCCATCCAAAGTTCATACGGTGTTTCATCTTGTTTCTTGTGGGGTATCTTATTCAAAATATAATTAGCCGACAAAATAGCTTCCCCCCACATGTTCCGACTTAAGCCAGAACTAATCAACATGGCATTCACCATCTCTTTCAAGATGCCATTCTTTCTCTCAGCAATACCGTTTTGCTGAGGTAAGTAGGGTGTTGTGAATTCATGTCGAATTCCATTTTTAGAACAAAATTCAGCAAACGGTGAAACATATTCACCTCCCCTATCGCTTCTAACAACCTTGATTTTCTTGTTAAGTTGATTTTCAACTTCATTTTTATACAAGACAAACTTGTCTATTGCTTCATCTTTACTCTTAAGTAAATATACATGGCAATATTTCGTGCTATCATCGATAAACGTGATAAAATATTTATTCCCACCTCTAGTAGGAACCGATTTTAAATCTCAAATGTCAGTGTGAATTAAATCAAGGGGTTCCGTTTTTCTTTCAATCGATTGGAAAGATGTTCTAGTAAGTTTGGATTCTACACATATGGCGCACTTGTGATTTGAGTCAATATCAAATTTTGGTATGCATTTTAATTTAATTAGCCGACAAAATAGCTTCCCCCCACATGTTCTGACTTAAGCCAAAACTAATCAACATGGCATTCACCATCTCTTTCAAGGTGCCATTCTTTCTCTCAGCAATACCGTTTTGCTGAGGTAAGTAGGGTGTTGTGAATTCATGTCGAATTCCATTTTTAGAACAAAATTCAGCAAACGGTGAAACATATTCACCTCCCCTATCGCTTCTAACAACCTTGATTTTCTTGTTAAGTTGATTTTCAACTTCATTTTTATACAAGACAAACTTGTCTATTGCTTCATCTTTACTCTTAAGTAAATATACATGGCAATATTTCGTGCTATCATCGATAAACGTGATAAAATATTTATTCCCACCTCTAGTAGGAACCGATTTTAAATCTCACATGTCAGCGTGAATTAAATCAAGGGGTTCCGTTTTCCTTTCAATCGATTGGAAAGATGTTCTAGTAAGTTTGGATTCTACACATATGGGGCACTTGTGATTTGAGTCAATATCAAATTTTGGTATGCATTTTAATTTAATTAAATGTCGAATGGAATTAAAATTTACATGTCCTAAACGGCCATGCCAAACATTTTGAGATTCGTGCAAATAAACACAACTTCAAGTTGCTTTATCCATTCCATTGACAACAATTACATTCAACTTGAGCATGCCATTCAAGGCATATTCTTCACCCACATGCATACCTCTTTTGGACAAAACAAATTCGTCCGACTCAAACACTAGTTTGAAACCAAACTTGTTTAACAACCAACCCGAAACGAGGTTCTTTCGAAGCTTCGGGACATACAAAACATCCTTAAGCTTGAGCTCTTTCCCGGAGGTCATCTTCAAAATGACGTCTCCAATACCCTTGACATCGGCGGTGGCGGCATTTCCCATAAAGAGCTTTTGTGTAACACCCCGAATTTCGCTTGGTTTTGTGAAGATGTATTAAGTAAAATAGGTTCCTGTGGCGGTCTACAGGGCGCACGGGTCATGCGCCCTCCTTCAGGAAATTCGCACGGGTCGTGCGAAAGGGTTAGGGGCCGGCAGTGGCTTTCGCACGGGTCGTGCGCCCTCCCTCTTTGAAATCGCACGGGTTGTGCGCCCTCCCTCTTTGAAATCGCACGGGTCGTGTGCTGTGTTGGGAAGAGTGAGATATTTTGGTTAAAAATCTCATTTTGTATGACATGGTTCCTTGGGGGCCCTCCCTCACATCGTAGTATGGACCGAAGAGTTCGTGGCCATGGTTCCATGTATTTAGCTCATAACTCGGATTTGTGGCTTACTCTGTGTTCCACTATATTCCTTGGCAAACCGGGTAATCCCCGTCATCAAAAGATGTGTTTTGGACCGGTTGTCCATTTATTATCAAAGAACTGTATTTTGCATAACTAAACCTTTGAAAAGATTTACTATGATGCATTTGATTATATCTCTTGAGATTTATGAACTGTATGTTCTCACTAGGCTTTAAGCCTAACACTTTTTCTCAAATGATGTGTATAACAGGTTTCCCTTAGCAGTGGGTTGCCGGGGTTTTGGAGAGACGGGTTTAGTCTCGAGGCATTTTTGAGATGACTAAAGTGTTGATAGTTGGGCATTGTTAAGTCCCATTCTTTTGATGAATATTGAATTGTCAACTGATGTAATCTAGATAGTTATGTTTAGATTAGTCTGTTGATAAATTTTAAATCCGTACAGGTTTTTGTAAAGTCTTAAGGACTGATACACCTTTTCGAGAAGTTTATAGCAATGCAGATGTCATGTTGCCATGTTTTCCAGGTTTTACTTTACTCTGATTTTAGGGTGTTACAGGTTGGTATCAGAGCTCTAGTTTAAGCGAACTAGGCATGAATGTAAGATGTCTAGACTTAGACTGAGTATGCTAAGAATTGATCTGCGAGATTGGGTAGAGCTTCTAAGTTGGGTTAGTCTTAGAGTCGACGGAAAGTACGTTTATCAGGCGTTGTAGTGGTGGTGACAAGAACCGTTGTGTGTTATATGCTCATAATTTCACTTAACTAATGTTATTATGAGGATATTGTACGTAAGAGTGCTTGATTGTTGTTAATATGACAATTGGTAATGTGGTAGTACGTTCTCATTCATGTTTTTCTACCTCTCTCTTATCTCTTTCTCTGCTCTGTGTAGCAGTTCAGTATGGTAGGTACGCGCGGAAGACCGCGTACGCGTTTTGATGGTCTGGAAGCGACAACCTTTACAGCGGGTCAGCCGAAAGGAGTTGAGGTTGTTATACGACCACCTGTTCAGCAAAGGCTAGGTGGGGGGCCAGAGGTCATTCCGCGAGTAGACCTGGCTTCGTCCCACCCAGTCATCGGGGATGCTAATCCCCAGTCCGAGTTGTTGGCCAACGTGATGTTGGCAATGAGGGAATAGATGGCAAAGCAGCAAGAGTTTCTGCTGAAAGCGATGGAGGACCGCGACGTGAACAATCGGAGAAGTGAGACGGTTGTGGAGAACGTTATAGTGGGTTCTAAAGGCGATGGTACGGGGGTCAAGACTGAAGAGCGCAGGATTGTTGGTGTTTCGGGGAATAAGAAGAGTTGTTCCTACAAATCCTTCTTGGGTTGCGGACCACCAGAATTCTTTGGTTCTGATGACCCGGCCATGTGTGTAAAGTGGATCCGAGCGGTTGAGCAAGCTTTTGGCTCTTCCGAGTGCGGAGATGATCAAAGAGTGCGGTTCGGTACCCAACTACTGAGGGATACCGCACTCATTTGGTGGAATGTCATCCAATCCACTCTATCTCCTACGGTGTTGGCTCAGTTGTCTTGGGCCGAGTTCAAGAAGAAGTTGTTAGAGGAATTCTGCAACGAAAGAACAATGTACCGAATTGAGAAAGAATTCCGGTCTTTGGTGAAGGGAAGCCTGATGGTGAGGGAGTATACCCGTCAGTTTATGGAGAAGCTTGGTCTGGTGGGACACGCTGTCCCAACAGAGAAAGACAAGATGAAAGCATATCTCAATGGCCTACCCATGGACATGCAATCCATGGTCCACAATTTCAAAGCTTCTAACCTCCGAGAGATGGTTGAAGAAGCTCGGTTCATGGAAGAGATGTTCGCAAGAAGCAAATCTGAGAAATCTGTAGTGGTGTTTGATAAGAGAAAGTGGGAGAGCAGATCAGTACCTCCCAAGCGGGCCCAACCTTTTGTCGGAAACCGCAACTTCAGCAGTTATCAAGAAGCAAAGTGGTGCCCGAAGTGTCGAACCAAGCACCATGGTAACTGTAACTTCACTTCTAGATTCTGCTACAAGTGTGGTAAGAATGATCACACCACCCGCGACTGTTCTGTTGTGGGGATGGTCTGCTTCGAGTGTAAGGCACCGGGGCATGTGAAGAGAGATTGCCCAAAGCTCAAGTCGGGTAGTGCGGCGGCAAAGAAGGAGAACGCTCCGAGGGTTCCGGGTCGAGCTTTTCAGATGACGACCGAAGAGGCCAGGGCATCCGCTGATGTGGTATCGGGTACTTTTCTCATAAACTCTGTACCTGCTCGTATTTTATTCGATACGGGTGCTAGTTTCTCTTTCGTATCTGAATTGTTCCGTCAGAAAATTTCTATGCCCACTACTAGTCTTGAGGATGCATTAGTGGTAGAAATAGCCAATGGTAGTCAAGTTCTGATCTACGAGGTTCTGAAGCAGTGTACTCTTAGTATCGAAGGGAGAGAATTCTCGATCGATCTACTGCCGATGTTAATCGGGGGTTTTGATGTGGTGGTCGGCATGGATTGGTTGTCAAACAATCACGTCGAGATCGTATGTTCCAAGAAGTTGATACGACTTCCCAACCCCTCTGGTGAAGTCGTTGTCATCTATGGCGAAAAGAGAAAAGGTGAAGTGGCAATAATCACAATGGCAAAGGCACGCAAGTGCTTAGTAAAAGGATGTTCGTCTTTCCTAGCCTATGTGATCGATGCCAAGTTAAAGAAATCAAAGCTGGAAGATGTGAAGATTGTGCGTGAGTTTCCAGACGTCTTTCCGGACGACTTGCCCGGGTTACCACCCAATTGTCAGGTAGAGTTTCGGATTGATCTTGTGCTTGGAGCAGCACCAATTGCTAAAGCTCCTTACCGTTTAGCGCCATCAGAGATGCAAGAAATGATGGCACAACTCCAAGAGCTTTTGGAGAAGGGCTTTATAAGACCGAGTTCGTCACCCTGGGGAGCTTCGGTCTTGTTTGTAAAGAAGAAAGATGGCACAATGAGAATGTGCATTGACTATCGTGAGTTGAATAAAACTACAGTAAAGAACAGATATCCGCTTTCGAGAATAGACGGCTTGTTCGATCAACTTCAAGGAGCGGGTTGTTTTTCCAAAATCGACTTACGTTCGGGTTATCACCAAGTGAAGGTAAGAGAAGATGATGTTCCGAAGACAACTTTCAGAACGCGTTACGGCCATTACGAGTTTCTTGTAATGCCTTTTGGTCTAACTAACGCACCAGCTGTGTTTATGGACTTAATGAATAGAGTGTGTCGGCCATTCCTCGACAAGTCGGTCATTGTATTCATTGATGACATACTCGTGTACTCCAAGAGTGAGTCAGAGCACGAGCAACATTTACGTGAAGTTCTGGAGGTGTTGAGAAAAGAAAGGTTGTACGCCAAGTTTTCCAAGTGCGAATTTTGGTTTAAAGAAGTACAGTTTCTGGGTCACGTAGTCACTCGGGTCGGAGTGAAAGTTGACCCCTCCAAGATTGAAGCTATGACGAATTGGGAGCCTCCTAAGAGTCCGTCCGAGATCCGAAGTTTCTTAGGTCTGGCGGGATACTACCGGAGATTTATCCAAGACTTTTCAAAGATCGCTTCTTCCTTGACAGTTCTGACTCGGAAGAATGTGAAGTTTGAATGGACTGAAGCCCAAGAGAAGGCGTTCCGGATCCTTCAAAAGAAGTTGTGTGAAGCTCCGATCTTGACGTTACCTAAAGGGTCGGAAGATTTCGTGGTATACAGCGATGCTTCAAAGATGGGACTGGGATGTCTGTTGATGCAACGAGGCAAGGTGATCGCTTATGCCTCGAGGCAGCTTAAGATACACGAGCAGAATTATCCAACCCATGATCTGGAGTTAGCGGCGGTGGTGTTCGGTTTGAAACTTTGGCGACATTACCTCTACGGCACGAAATGCACTCTATACACGGATCACAAGAGCCTAAAGTATGTCTTTGATCAGAAAGAGCTGAATATGAGGGAAAGGCGGTGGCTCGAGTTGCTCAAAGATTACGACTGTAAATTGCTTTACCATCCCGGTAAGGCGAACGTGGTGGCCGATGCGTTAAGTCGGAAGGACTATAGAGGAAGTATTCGAGCTACCCATTCGAGGATCGAGCTAGTTTCTAGTCTTGTTGAGAAGATCAAGACATCACAGGTGGAAGCACTATTAGAAGAGAATCTAAAAGATGAAGTCATGACGAAGCAGCGTTTACTCTTAACGGAAGATAGTCGTGGAGTAAAACTGTTCAGCGGTCGTGTGTGGGTACCCAAGATTGGGGGTAACCGTGATCTGTTGCTAGAGGATGCTCACAAGTCCAAGTATTCCATTCATCCGGGGAGTACAAAGATGTACAGGGACTTGAAGTTGCACTATTGGTGGCTAGTAATGAAACTTGACGTGGCACGTTACGTTGAGCGTTGTGTGACGTGTTCGCAAGTTAAAGCCGAACATCAGCGACCGTATAGGAGTCTACAGTCTTTAGAGATTCCCAAATGGAAGTGGGAGCATATCACCATGTACTTCGTGACGAAGTTGCCTAAAACTCTTCGAGGTCACGATACCGTTTGGGTGATAGTTGACAGATTGACAAAGAGCGCTCACTTCTTGCCTATGCGCGAGACTTTACCGATGGATAAGTTGGCGAAGCTTTATATCGATGAGGTGGTCTCGAGGCATGGGATACCATTGTCGATCATGTCAGATCGCGACAGTCGGTTCACCTCGAACTTCTGGGATGGGTTTCAGAAAGAACTTGGTACTCGAGTGAAGTTGAGTACGACTAACCATCCGCAAACCGACGGGCAGAGCGAGCGAACGATCCAAACTTTGGAAGACATGTTGAGGTCTTGTGTCATCGATTTCGGGGGTAGCTGGGACTCTCACCTGCCTTTGGTGGAGTTTGCTTACAACAATAGCTACCACTCGGAATGGCACCTTTTGAGGCATTGTATGGGCGAAAGTGTCGGACTCCCGTATGCTGGCTTGAAGCGGGAGAAAAGCAGTTCTCTGGACCTGAAATCGTGCAAGAGACTGCCGATAAAGTCAAGTGCATTCGTGAAAGAATGAAAGCGGCTCAGGATCGTCAGAAAAGTTATGCAGATAAGAAGAAGCGACCGATGGAATTCCAAGTCGGCGACCGCGTTATGCTTAAGGTGTCGTCGTGGAAAGGCATTATACGGTTCAGAAAACGTGGGAAGTTGAGTCCCCATTTCCTCGGACCTTTCAAAGTGCTTAAACGGGTGGGTTTGCAAGCCTACCAGTTGGAACTGCCACCGGAGTTGAGCAGAATACACAACACTTTTCATGTTTGCTACCTCCGGAAATGTTTGGCGGTAGAAGACAGCGTCATTCCCCTTTCAGAGTTAAGGGTAGACGAAGGAAACCGTTGTGTGGAAGAACCCGACGCCATCTTAGAGAGAAAGTCTAAGAAGTTGCGTCACAAAGAAATCACTTTGGTCAAGGTGCAGTGGAAGCATCACCGGGGAGCAAATGTGACGTGGGAAGCCGAGGAGGATATGAAGCAAAGATATCCTCACCTTTTTGAATAGTTGGGATTTCGGGGACGAAATCATTCCCAAGTTGGGGAGGATTGTAACACCCCGAATTTCGCTTGGTTTTGTGAAGATGTATTAAGTAAAAGAGGTTCATGTGGCTGTCTACTTCAGGAAATTCGCACGGGTCGTGCGCAAGGGTCAGGGGCCGGCAGTGGCTTTCGCACAGGCCGTGCGCCCTCCCTCTTTGAAATCGCACGGGTCGTGCGCTGTGTTGGGAAGAGTGAGATATTTTGGTTAAAAATCTCATTTTGTTGGATTTCTATTATATCTCTCAAATCAATCTCAATTCTCTCTCTCTCTCTTCCTTTTCTCTCTTTTTCTTCTTTCGATCTTCAAGTCACGTTTGGTTGCTAGTTTGCGGTGTTTCTAGCAAGGGGTCGGTGTTTTAAGCTTCACCTCTACATCGTGATCGTTATCTGGTTTTCCGGGTTTTATTCTGAAAACCTACTGGTGAGTTCCTACTACCATTTTACAAACTTTATACATGTCAAAACTCTTTTTTGCGAAATCTGAAGTATTTCTACGGTATGATTTTATGTTCTCTACATTTCGATATAAATGAAGTTTTTGGTGATTTTCGGGGTTCCCGATCATTATTGACTAAAATGACGGGTTCCGCCTTATTAGAAGTAAAATGATGTTTTACTTGCCCATGAATGTGGCTTGTTGAAAGAGTATGTAAACTGGTTTTTTTATGAGTATCTTTCTTACCAGCAGTTGGTCTGGAAAATGGCATTTTGAAATATAAATGTGTTGATAGCTATTTATCTAGCTTTTATGGTCACATGAAATATTGTGATGAGTCATGACTATACTAGTGGATCCCTAGGTATCGAGTCGGCTTATGGCTGGGAAGGATATGCCTCTTCCGTTGTAGTTAGTTACATTTGATCCTAGGGGGCAACTTAGGTATGGTTATGTGAGACCGGATCCTAGCCATGGGTCAAATGTAGTCTAATGAACGAGTATGACATGGTTCCTTGGGGGTCCTCCCTCACATCGTAGTACAGACCGAAGAGTTTGTGGCCATGGTTCCATGTATTTAGCTCATAACTCGGATTTGTGGCTTACTCTGTGTTCCACTATATTCCTTGGCAAACCGGGTAATCCCCGTCATCGAAAGATGTGTTTTGGACCGGTTATCCATTTATTATCAAAGAACTGTATTTTGCATAACTAAACCTTTGAAAAGATTTACTATGATGCATTTGATTAAATCTCTTGAGATTTATGAACCGTATGTTCTCACTAGGCTTTAAGCCTAACACTTTTTCTCAAATGATGTGTATAACAGGTTTCCCTTAGCGGTGGGTTGCCGGGGTTTTGGAGAGACGGGTTTAGTCTCGAGGCATTTTTGAGATGACTAAAGTGTTGATAGTTGGGCACTGTTAAGTCCCATTCTTTTGATGAATATTGAATTGTCAACTGATGTAATCTAGATAGTTATGTTTAGATTAGTCTGTTGATAAATTCTAAATCCGTACAGGTTTTTGTAAAGTCTTAAGGACTGATACACCTTTTCGAGAAGTTTATAGCAATACAGATGTCATGTTGCCAAGCTTTCCAGGTTTTAATTTACTCTGATTTTAGGGTGTTACATTTTGCCCATCATCAACATCCTTATAGGTGTTGAAGTTTCTCTTGTCATGACACACATGACGGGTCGCTCCGGTATCAATCCACCATTCTCTAGAGTTTGCACCAATCACATTCAACTCCGAGACCATGGCCGTGAGATCCGTGATCATTCCCACCACATACTCGTTCACCATCGTGAAAACAAATTTCAAGTGAACAATTTAGTACCGCAATCTCAACTTGTTTACACAAAACAGAAAAGGAATTGAATCAAATATAAACTTGATTGAGAATCCTTTTATACAAACAGAAAAGGTCTTAAATCAAAACAAACTCATTTTAGAATTTGTTTACACAAAATCGAAACAAATTCGATTTAGAACCTTTTCCACAAAATCGAAACAAACTCGATTTTAGATTTTGTTTCCACAAAATCGGAACGAACTCGATTTTTAGTATTCTATTTCTACAAATCGAAGCAAACTCGATTTATGTTTTATTTCCACAAAATCGAAACACAATCGATTTGGAATCTTTCTCCACAAAATCGAAACAAACTCGATTTTAGATTCTTTTCAACAAAATCGAAACAATATCGATTTAGAATCTTTCTCCACAAAAATCGAAATAAGCTCCATTTTACAATCTGTTTACAAACAGTAATTATTTAAATCAACAAATACGATTTAAAATATGTTTACACAAAACATAAAAACAATTAAATCGAACCAAAGTCGATAGAAATTCTTTTCCACATAAAACGAATTAAATCGAAACAAACTCAATTATCAATCCGTTTATACCCTTAAATCGAGACAAAACTCGATTCGAAATCAATCGAGATAAACTCGATAAAATCTGTTTACACAAAACAGACAATCAAATGAATTGAGCTAAACTCGATTAGAATCTGTTTAAGATTGTTGGTATTTTCTATATGTATTTTAATAATACATATAATATTACAACGTATGTAATAAACTACAAATTAACAAATGATTAGTAATAACACGAATACAAAAGAAATAGACGGAATCAACGGTTGAAATATAAACAAATAAACCGTATAAGATTCAAATGACGCTGAGGCTCGTGTATGACACGGTTCCCTTAAACAGATTCGCCGTATGTTCCCAGGGTACAACAACGTAACAAGAATGTACTGCCGGAGATGACCACTTGCCTGAAAATTAGTTGGAGAATTGTGTGTGTTATATTTGATATTCGGTATATCTCGTGTCTCCGGTGCGTCTTTGGAATGCAACTAGTCCCTCCATTTTATATTGAAGATTGAAACCGCCACATGCGAGCACAAGATTTCGGAGCTGCATTCGTGTCCGCAGGTCGCACCCACGCACAAGTTCGCCGATTTTAGCCTACGAAAGTCTCAATCAGCACCTCCCCTGCGCGCGGGTAGGTGTTGGAGTAAAACCAAACAAAGAGCTTGTAAGCTCCTCCCACATTCAAGGTTATAAACCACAAGGAATTTGTTCCTCCTTCCTATGTGGGACAAGATTCCACACCCATTTGATTTTGTCAATTTCATCCCAAACACTCAACTTTGAACATCGATATCTCATTCACACATATTCCGTTTTGGACACATAACATATTCCAAGTGAATTTCTCACTTGGTGAAGCTCTCATATAGGAGAACACAAACCCATGAAGAGTTAGATATATATAATACATATACATGTATTTAAATGTGTCCAAAGTTAGTAAAAACACATGTTTTACTAACTTTTTTCCAACAATTTTTTTTTTACTTTTGTATGTACCGCCATAGTCTAATTGAAATTCAATTATATAAATCACTGATCTTTTATTAACAATAACGTAACCAAGTGAATTTCTCACGTGGTGAATCCAATCTATTAAATATTGATGAGAACTAAACACCTAAAAATGAAGAAATGCGACAGAGATAAAAAAAATATTTAGTTCATACCATGTCGGTTGAAAATTGTAATCCTTTATTTTCATCACTTGAATATTTAGAAATGCAACTTATAAGATATTGAATATTTAGTTCATACCATGTCGGTTGAAAACTTCGACTCTCTATCTTCATCACTTGAATCATTATTCCATTGCAAACAAGATTTGTAAAAAAAAAGATTTATATAAAAAAAACGAGATTTATAGAAAAACGAGATTGGTATAAAAACAGAATTTGTAAAAAATGAGTTTGTGTACAAACGAAAATTATAATAGAATGAAAATTGTATAAAAAGAAATTTGTAAATAATAAGATTTGAGAATGATATTATTATATTAAGAATCGTATAATTGTATTATTATTTTTACTATTATGTTATGTATTTCTATTTTATTATATTTAAAAATATTTTTTAATTATGATTATTGTTATATTTTAAATGGGGGTTGTTATTTGCACCCACCATAGGTGGGGGTGCAAATGCAATTTTGACATTTTTTTTGAAAACAACATTAAGAAAACAAAAAAGTTAGATTTTCGATAGAAAAAACATTAAATCACCTAGAAATTAGAAAAAACATCATGTAATTCAATTTCTCTCACTTATATCCTCTCTTGAACTCTCTCTCTCTCTCTCTCTTTGTTTTTTTTTATTAATAGACAATAATAATTAGTGCATAATCATTATTATTTTATTTATATTATATATAAAACGAATTTTAAATAAATAAATAAACTATATATAAAACGAATTTTAAATAAATAAATAAACTAAAAAGACAACATGTCTTATTGTTTATAGAATATAATATATCATTTATTTTGTAACTTTATAAATTTCATGAATCGAATAAATTTTTTAAAAATTTATATAGTTACTTATAATTTTTCATTTTATCTATATTCTTGTAGAACACCACATTGATCTTTTTGCAACTTTATAAGTTCATTAAATAACCCATCATCTTTTCTAGCTTTAAATCTTCAACAATAATCAACCAATTCTTATATTTAAGTTTTTGAATATCCAAAGATTAATTCATCAGAATCAGCCTTTAATAAGAAATATAGAAAAAGTATTGTCATATAATAATATAAAATAACTTATTTTAATTATTCTTTATATTTATATATTTTTTAACATATCTTTTTATCTTAAATATTATTAATACAAAGAAACAAAACTAAAAAATAATAATTAAATTAATTATAAATAAAATAAGTGGTTTTTTATAAATAATAAAAATTATTTAACATAATATTAATTGTAATTTTACAATAATAAAACAATAAAAACTTGTAAGTGAAAAAAAATAAAAAAATTAAAATATAGATAAATTTGAGTGTTGATGTAATTATTGAGTTATGATGAATAATAGATAGTTAGGGGTGTGTCTAACACATAGGTAGGGGTGCAAATATCCTCACCCATTTTAAATATAGAATATATTTTCTATTTTTGAATTTATTAAAAATATAACTATTTAATCTAAAATTCATTAATCCAGTTTTTAGATTTCCAACATCTTGTAACAATGTATTAGTTGACTTTTTTTCGACAACCTAACTTATCTATTGGAAAAACTTATATGCACCCTAAAATCCTTATATATACCCCCCCCAACCCCCCATACCCACCCTCTAATGTTTAACTCCATAGGTTTGACTTTTTATTTTCTCAATGTAACTTTTTATTTTCCCAATGTAATTTACACCCACCCTTGGGTGTAAATAATAGGACCCTATCTATTTCCTAGATTTGACTTCACATTTCCAACTTCAATAAACTTTTGTCATTTCCATGGTAATTTACACATTTAGAGCATCCACATTGTGCTTTTTCAAAGTTTTTTGGGAGGTTTTTTAAAAAAACAAAAACCTCCTTTTGATGTTTTTCACATAGTGGAGAGTTTTTACTCACACATTTCAAATAAGGAAAGAGTTAATTTCTTTCTGTATTCCTTTAAAACGACCGGCAGAAATACTACCATTTTGCTCAAAAGATGAAATGAGTTTTAAATTCTCATGGCCAATCTTAAGAGATTTTTCTAAATCTTTAATTTTTGTTATAGCATTGCTATTAACAAAATTATTTGTTTGCATTTTATTAATCATAGAGATAAAAGCAAGAAAAGCTAACAAATAACGAGTTGGCTTTTGAGACGTCGAAGCGTCGATTCTTTAATAGAAATACCAAAAGACATTAAATCTTTGGTTTTAATCATTGTTGGTTTGAAACCATAACTGGAGGTATTCCAAAGATCTATTCGATCTTGAAGAATTTTCATTCTAAGATGATCTCCATTGAGAGTATCTTCGAAATCTTGGATTTCTAAAATAAGTCTGGAATTCCTTGGAATTGCAGCTTGTCTTTTTGAATCACTCATAGATAAATATTTGACAAAATATTTAAGATTTATAAAATTGTTTTGGAAATAGGATCATAGCATATCTAATTTAGGATAAACATGAGTAACATAAATCAAGAATAAGAAGTCATAAAGAAAAATAAACCTGTCTTGTCGATCAAAATCTTGCTTAGGTTATGAATATGTGATTTAGAAGACTCCAAAGTTGCGTCGATGATTTCACTAAACGGCCACCTGCCTAAGCGTTACTTTCCAGTGGACGGCTTAAACTTTCCAGGAACATCATCGTCTCAATATTCATAAAGGACAAGATAGAAACAAACGAGAGGTTTATTAATCAATAGATTACAAATTACAAGATTATTCAGGGCTACTCCTGAATTATCAGGCTACATAGCTATTCTCCTATATGGAGTTTACTAACACATTTCAAAGGAAATAAAGAAGAGGAAAAAAGAGAATGGTTGTTAATTATAAGTGCATTAATGATGCGACTATCAGCGATAGCCATAATCTTCCCAATAAGGATGAACTTCTCACCCTTATTAGAGGAAAGAACATATTTAGTTCGTTAGATTGTAAATCTGGTTTCTGGCAGGTTTTACTTGACCATGAATCGCAACTTCTAACAGCTTTCACTTGTCCCCAAGGACACTATCAATGGAAGGTAGTACCTTTTGGTTTAAAACAGGCTCCGTCCATATTTCAAAGACACATGCAGAATGCATTTCGGTCTTTCGAAAAAATTTGTTGCGTTTACGTAGATGATATTCTTATCTTCAGCGACAATGAAAAATACCATCTTTGGCAGCTCGCAGTTGTCTTAAAGAAGTGTCAGATTTTAGGAATTATTTTGTCAAAAAAGAAAGCTCAGCTTTTTAAAACAAAAATTAATTTCTTAGGATTAGAAATAGACCAAGGAACACACTGTCTTCAAAATCATATCCTTGATCATATTCACAAATTTCCAGATAAGATTGAAGATAAAAAAGCAACTTCAGAGGTTTTTCGGAATTCTTACCTATGCTTCTGATTATATTCCTAAACTTGCAGCTATACGTAACCCATTACAGGCGAAGCTTAAGAAGGACATTCCATGGGAATGGAAAGATTCTGATACCTGTTATATTAACAAGGTAAAAAAGAATCTAAAGAGTTTTCCAAAACTCTATCATCCTCTGCCTGAGGATAAACTAATTATTGAGACAGATGCCTCTGGTGAATACTGGGGAGGAATTCTCAAAGCAGAAAATTCTGGACAAAAACTAATTTGCAGGTATGCATCAGGTAGCTTTACAGACGCAGAAAAAAGATATCATTCTAACGAAAAAGAATATCTTGCGGTCATTAGAGTAATTAATAAATTTTCAATTTATTTAACTCCTGTTAAATTTCTTGTTAGAACTGATAATAAAAACTTCACTTATTTTTTTCGTATTAAGTTACAGGGAGATAACAAGCAAGGAAGACTAGTTCGTTGACAACAATGGCTTTCACGATACTCTTTTGATGCTGAACACATCGAAGGAACAAAAAACTGTTTAGCAGATTTTTTAACAAGAGAATTTCAAAACTCATAAAAATAAAAAGTACTAACGATGACATCATTGCTTGCATCACTTTTGTTACTTTTGCAGGACCTATCTATTTCCTAGATTTGACTTCACATTTCCAACTTCAATAAACTTTTGTCATTTCCAAGGTAATTTACACCTTTAGAGCATCCACAATGTGCTTTTTCAAAGCTTTTTGGGAGGTTTTTCAAAAAACAAAAACCTCCTTTTGATGTTTTTCACATAGTGGAGAACTTTTTCACTTGAGGTTTTTCACGAGGTTTTTCGTCATAGCTCGTAACTGCACGACCTGTTTTTTCATAGCTTTTTCGTATTTAATCAGTTTTAACTTTATATAGTTTTATAAAAGTTTCGTATTTAATCAGTTTTATTTATTAACCAGTTTTATTTATTAATATATTTAAAGTAATCCTATTTAAATATAATTATTAAATAAATAATATAAATAAATACATAATGAAAGTAATTATATTTTATATTTTTAAAATAATATCTCAAATTTGACATATTTATATAATTTTAACAAATTTCTTAATGACCCACTTTTTATTTTCGGTTATACATACTTTTAAATTTAACATTTTTTAATTTTTATTTTACAAACTTTTTATACAACTTTTATATATTTCTTAATAACCAAATTTTTATTAATTTGTATGAATTTTAATGTATTTATTTTTATAAATAAGAATAAAAATGATATAAAGTTAAAAGAGTGGGACCCTAAATAGTTTAAAAAAATAATGAAAAAACTTGGGTGAGGTTTTTCACATAATGGAGGTATATAAAGGTATTTAAGTTGTTGATGTGGCAATAATGTGTAAGAAAAAAACTATGAAAAAAACTCGGTGAAAAACTCGTACACTGTGGATGCTCTTATAAGGGTGTAAATATTGTAGGTTATCAGTCAGTTGTTAACATTAATCGATCTACATGCACAGGTAAGTCTCCATGAGACTTCAACTGGGATGTATGCTTACGTAAAAATGTAATTCAACATTATGTTATTTTGTATATATGTTTATTGGGTTGATACATGTATGTGAATTATTATGGGTTGCATGCTATTTATTTATGTATTCTTTTAAATATTTATTACCATGCTATGAATGGGCTATGATTTATAGTCGGGTATGGGAATGGCCGGGTAATTGAGTCGTAAGGATGGTATTCAGACTATTTGCTAGCGATAGGTGATCGGACAAGGGAGAGTCGTATAACCCAGGGAAACACCGACGATGGTAAGACCTTAACCCGATGATTCAATTTAAGAGATCTCGTTATTATTTAAAGGGTTTTGAATAAATGTGCATATTATTGTTATTTTTATCTACATAATGGGACATGTACGTTTTATGCACAGAAACCACGAACTCACTAAGCTTTATAAACCTGACTATTAGTGTGCATATTAGGGGCTGCGTAGAGAAATTATCTATATTTACCAAGTTTTATGCTTATAATTTTATTTGGATTTATATGTAATGTAACTCGGTATGGGACGGGTTAGTTTGAGACTTTATTACGATTTAATTATTGTAAGACGACCTCCACTGTAATATGGATTTATTAGTCGTTGAGTTTTGAGTAATTTAACATTTTATTAGAGAAAAATATGAGGCACCTTATAGTAAAATTGAGAGTGTTACAATAATGCTTAAAATTATTATTATTATTGTTAAATTATAAAAAAACAATATTTTATTATGTTGTATAGATATAGATTCACAAGTAAAAAAGAAAAATATATGTAAAAATATTTGGCAAAAATATTTAGTAGACAATAAATTTTAGTTCAACCCTTATTTCAAACGAAAGGGGGTATAATGATCATTTTTACTGCACTTAAGAGCATCTCCAATAGCTATGCTAAATTTTTTCTAAAATAGAGTAAAAAAAGTCAAAATCTTTAAAACTTTTTGCATCCAACTCCAACAGCTATGCTATTTCTCTCTCTTCTCTAAAAATTTAGAGATTTCTCTAAATTTAGAGATTTTTGTAATCTCTCTCTTCATTTTTCTAGTTTAACATAAGGGATAGCATAGCTGTTGGAGCAATAAAAATGCTAAAATCCCACTTTTCTTTTCTATTTTAACATAGCTGTTGGAGATGCTCTAACACACAATACTTTGTTAAAAAACGATCAATATTCATTTGAGCCAGACTTCTTATCCTAATCAGACCTCTTATCCTAATCAGACCCTTTATGTTGATTAACACTTATCCATACATTTTAGTAAACAACCCCTAACTCTAGACAGATCCGCTTTTTCTAATCAGACATCTCACTCCAAACAACGGTTACCAACTATTGTAAACAACCCCTAACTTTCTATAGGTGCTTCACAAGTTAGAGGTGCTTCACGGGCGTGAAGAAGAAGCATCACAAGGTTACAATTTGCTTTTGCAAGCTATTCCTTTGACAACACTTTTATTGAGCCTTGCATCTTGAGAACTTTCTCACTTTCACATGTTTTGTAATGTTAGTTACAACACTCTTTCCAATTTTATTTTCACCAATATAGAAACCACCTTGTTACAACGGCTTCAAGATGGTCAATCTTCAAGAGAAAATAAAGAGATTAACGCTGGGAAAATTTTCGCCATATCTCATTATAAAATAGGATTACATTAATTATTGGAAAGAAAACAACTAAGTGACTCATGATTCGAAAATTTAAGTAAAAACTCCTAAATCTCACACCCATGTTCTCCTTACGGGAGGACCTGTTGGTTTTCTTTATAATACTAATTGCATGTAAAAATAAAGATAATGCCAAGACTAAGTCTCTAGTCAATTTCTCATTTTTAACGGTTTTGTCATTGGTTTAACCTCCGTGACCTCGCCTTGTTAGGTCGTGCCCATGGTTGTATTAGTGCCCTCCGCTGGAAGATCAGCATCAGCCTTTTCCTCAAGGCCTATAGGCGTGGAGTCAGTAATGGTGGAAGGTTGTTGGAAAAGTCTTAAAGAAGTGTGCTTGATCTTCCCAGGTCGCTTCTGTAATGTCGCATGTGGACCGAGTAAATAAAAAGTTGAGGTACCTGTTTGCCATCTCGTATGACTATTTGATGATCCAAAATATCCTCCGGTAGAAGGATCGGAATATCGTCCATGGATGTGGCAGATTAATTGGATGTGTGATAGCCATGACAAGGCTTGTGCAACAACACATGGAAGACAGGGTGGATGCGGATGCCGCTAGGCAATTCAAGACCATATGTGACCTTACCATGTGCTCCAGGATTTTAAATGGGACACAAATCATTTGTCTAATTGAACAGAGTTCTGAGATTGAACAGAAGTTTGGATGTAAACCTATAGCTGGAGATAAACATAATCACCAACCGTAAAGTGCATTTCTTGTTGATGTTTGTTTGCATGATCCGCCATGCATTATCGTGTGCAACATAGAGTGTCCTTGAGTCATACTGTGGTGTCAATCGAGGCCATTAAAGATGATTCAAGAGTGTATGATGGCAAGGTAGGGGTTCCCGATTATATAGTGCTAGAAAGGGGGCATTTGAACGACATTATGGATTGAGGAATTGTACCAAAATTTGGCCAAGTAAAGATATCGAGACCAACTGTAACACCCTAAAATTTATAGGAATTTAAAATTCGAAAATTTGGCATTATGACGGCTATAAACTGAGCAAAACCTGAATTAACCATCACCTGTCAAATTGATCCCAAAGTATCATCTCGAAAACAGGGAATGTAACATATTGTTTACAATTATCAACACATATACACCGGTCTCTACATCTCCCAAAAGGACCGCTCTCAACCACGCGATTTGCCTCTCATTCCCGAATGTCCCCACCACTAGGACGCCCTGTCATACATGACAACCACAGAAACAAGTGTTAGGCTAGAGCCTAGTGAGAAGGTATAATCATAATATAAATGACGAGATAGAATTACAACACAAGAACATTGCATTCTTTCATAATTCTTAACCAATTTGCTCCACCTGTCATTAAACATGAAATTTCCATAAAAATCTCGTTAACCAATTTATATAATTTCATCCAAGCCAACAAGCTTGATAGCATCAACCCCAAACTAGATCTTTAGCTACTTGGGCACTCAACCCAAACCAGGTCTTTAGCCTTTTCGGGACATCAACTCAAACCAAGTCTCTAGTCTAATAATGACATCAACTCAAACCGAGTCTCTAGTCTAATAATGACATCAATTCAAACCGAGTCTTTAATCTAATAATGACATCAACTCAAACCGAGTCTCTAGTCTAATAATGACATCAACTCAAACCGAGTCTCTAGTCTAATAAGGACATCAACTCAAACCGAGTCTTTAGTCTACTAATGACATCAACTCAAACCAAGTCTCTAGTCTAATAATGACATCAACTCAAACCAAGTCTCTAGTCTACTAATGACATCAACTCAAACCAAGTCTCTAGTCTAATAATGACATCAACTCAAACCGAGTCTCTAGTCTACTTACCAAGTTGTCAATGTGACCAACATATAACCCAAAGGCTTCCTACAACTCCTCTTACATGCTAACATCTAGCATTTCCCCCAATACTCCTTATTTGAGACAATATCACCAAATAGGGTTTTTGGTTAAACTTCACCTTTATCAAATCAAGAGATAAGTAAGTGAGAACTATTGTTGTAAGCACATAGTTATCCTACACATGAGAAGAAGAGTCCATAAAACACTCACCTTAGCTATTTCTTAGAAGAGACCAAACCCTAGTTGACAAGAGCTTGAAAGGGGAGAGATGAACTTGGACCTTGAAACACCACCAACCTAAATCAATCATGGAACCTCATTCAATGCATTCTCTTCAAGAGGATTTAATGAAGCAGGGAGAGTTCTTACCTTTAACTCAGAGCAAAATCGCCAACAATATGGGAGAAATGGAGTTAATGCCAAAATAAATGACCTAGCCCCTTTTTGACCTGCGCAGGGGTTGCGCGTGGGTGCCCGCGCGACTCAACCTGCGCGACTACACGCGCCGAACACTGGAGTGGCATGCGGCCAGAAGCTGGCGCGGATGCCTGCGCGGCCCAACCTGCGCGGCAACTCGCGCCGAATACTGGAAGTAAATCCTCAATTTGCCATTTGAACTCAAATCAAGACATCAGAACCCCGATTAATACTGAAGGTTAAAACCATGATGCTAGCAGTTTATAAATACCACGAGAATACAACACTTGACCAACATTCGGGGTGTTACAATCCTCCCCAACTTGGATGAGATTTTGTCCTCGAAATCTAAGCTAAGAAAACATGTGAGGATATCTACGTTTCATGTCCTCCTCGGCTTCCCACGTCACATTCGTACCTCGATGATGTCTCCATTGTACTTTGACCATTACGACCTCCTTACGACGAAGTCTCTTGGTCTCCCTCTCTAAAATGGATTCGGATTCTTCGACACAACGGTTGTCCTCCAGGAGAATTTCGGATAATGGTATGACGCTCTTATCCTCCGCCAAACACTTTCGCAAGTAGCACACATGAAAGGTAGGGTGAATTACGTCCATCTCTGGCGGTAAGTCTAGCTTATAAGCTTGAAGTCCAATACGCTCGAGGATTGTAAACGGTCCAAGGAAACGGGGACTCAGTTTCCCACGCTTTCCAAATTGGATCAAGACTTTCCAAGGAGACACCTTCAACATCACACGGTCTCCCACTTGAAACTCCACCGGTCGCCTCTTCTTATCAGCATAACTTTTCTGACGGTTTTGCGCCGCCTTCAACCGTTCTCGAATTGCTTTAACCTTGTCGATCGTTTCTTATACAATCTCCGGCCCAGAAAATTGTTTTTCTCCTGCCTCTAACCAACATACGGGGGTTCTACATTTCCTCCCGTACAAAGCCTCAAACGGTGCCATCCTAAGGCTAGAGTGGTAACTGTTGTTGTAAGCGAACTCTACTAAGGGTAAGAGAGTGTCCCAATTGCCGCCAAAATCAATCACACACGACCTAAGCATGTCTTCTAGAGTCTGGATTGTCCTTTCACTTTGCACGTCAGTATGTGGGTGGTACGCCGTACTTAGGTTCACTCGAGTACCCAACTCTTGATGTAAGGCTCCCCAAAATCTTGATGTAAACCGACTGTTACGATCGGAAACTATAGACAATGGTATACCATGTCTAGAGACCACTTCATCTATATATAACTTTGCCAACTTATCCATTGGCAAGGTTTCTCGCATTGCCAGAAAGTGAGCACTCTTCGTCAATCGGTCGACAATCACCCAAATTGTGTCGTTTCCCCTCAAAGCCTTTAGGAGCTTGGTCACAAAGTCCATGGTAATCTTATCCCATTTCCACTCGGGTATTTCTAACGATTGAAAACTCCCATATATATGGTCGTTGGTGCTCGGACTTCACTTGCGAACAAGTCATACATCACTCTACGTAGCTTGCTGTTAGTCCCAAAGAAGTAAACAAGTATTGTAAAGGGGGGGGGGTTGAATACAATAACACAAAAATTACTTAATTTTAATTCTTTTATTGATAATGAATATCAAGAATTTCACAAAGAGAAATAAAGATTGTTGCGGAATAAGAATAGTTAAGAACTACTCTAAACAAACTAACACTTAGAAGATATTAAGAACACAAAGACTTAAACTTTAGAGAGACAAGAGAAAATTATCAACCTGCTTGAAATCTTGAGAATTCCAAAACTTGAGCTGAAAGCGTGAGTAGCAAGGTGCTACCTCCATCCTTTATATACTATCCAAAGTAATGAGTGCAAAGGACATGTAGAAGTAAAGGCATGGGTGGTTGAGATATTGTCAATAAATTATAAGATATTTGATGTGACTTATCACAATACAAAAGATAACTTTTGTACTATGAAAGTACAATATCTCTATAAAATATTTATGGGAAAATATTTTTGAGATCAATTAGAAAATAAACGTCTCAATCAAATTAAGACCAAGTATATATCTTCTCAAGGAAGAAAGAAGCTTCCATTCCCATTGTCAGAAGATCATTGGGAATGGGGGAGTATGTCAAATCATAAGAATTTAACATAAATGCTCTTACAAGATAAAGAAGCAATCTGTAAGAGGAGGACTACCGAAAGAGGAATTCGGTAACTGAGGTATGTGCTGAGAGAGAAGTTCGGCACGGAAGAGGAGGAATACCGAACAATAAATCGGCAAGGATAAGAATTGCCGATTACAAATCGGCAAGGATATGATCTGCCGAATTGGAATAGGCAGACTAGGCTTAGTTCACTTTTGAAGTCCATCTCAATCCGCATTGTAGACTTCCTTCATGCTGAATTCGGTTTGTCTTCGACTCACCGATCTGTTAAACTAACTAAGCTATTACAAAGAACCATAAATCAAAATACAAGGTTCAATCATCAATAAAGACTAAGGAGAGGTTATCTTTAAATCTTAGATGACCCAACAATCTCCCCTTATTTGATGATAACATCTCATACAACTTAGAAGTTAATGAATAATGCATTTTGACCCTTTTTCATACTCTTTTGGGTTCTTTTTCACATAGACCATTCTTTTTGTTTATTTTTGGATTTTTTTTAGAGTATCCGACATTTGCATGTATAAAAGAATGAAATAAAGATTTGTACAAACTATTTACGATAATTAATAAAAACTCAATTTATTAATCTTTTAAAGAAGATTACAATACAGAGGAAAACAAAATAAACATAAACATAAAACTACACCGAGTTTATTCAAAAGAAAAATGCGGTTCAGCATCCCTCTTCTTTAGTTCGTCGGTAGTAGCCACATAGAGATCCCTAGCCGATATTGGAATTATTTGAATAATCCCGTGGAGAAAGGTTGTGTCGACAATAGGGATTTGGCTTGATCTGAAGAAGGAGATCTGTCCAAGCGCGTTGTTGAAGAAGATACCATGAGTCGGCTCAGAAATCACAGTGGTTGAAGGATGAGGAACCGGAATTGGTAATGATAGATCAAGATTTGAAGTATCCAGGACCTTTCCTTCTCTAGCCATTTGGGCAAACACGTCTTCCTTTTTGGATTTCGACTTTGATTTGGGAGGAGGACGACTAGACATTAGATTGTTGATAATCTCTTCTTCGGCAGGAGTATGGACAATGTTGTATCTTTTTCGGTAGGTTCTGAACTTGGTTTGAAGATCTGCAATGTATTTATCAACCTCAGCTTTTGCAGAGCTTTGGCTTTTTAACAAGCAGATACCAATTTCTACCCATTCTGATACTCCGAACCGAACCAGAGAGTCCAGTCGATCCATAGACAATGAAGCATCATCCCTGATAATCTTTAGCCGAATAACATTGCAGCTTGCAGACGGTTTGATTATTTTGGCATCAGTGATTTTGGCAGAGATTCGACGTCTATTGAGAGTTTTGCAATACCAATCGATACACATCAACTTTATTTCCTCATTTTTCTTCGCCGAATCCTCTAGAGCGCTCATCTGAGTTTTGATTGTGTCGGTAGGATCTTCTTCGGCAGCAATCTCCAACGCTAGCTCGACATCTCTGTCACGAGCAATCTGGGCAAGCTTTGCAGCTTTCAGTTCCTCTTCAGATAAGCCTAGATCAGGAGAGGTAGCCTTTGGAGGAGGAAGATGTAGACCAGCACCATCCACAACTTTCTTTAATAAAGCATCTTTACGACGCTTTTCTTCAGCAGCTACTTCATATGGTGACATAATAGCTTTGCCCTTATCCTTTTTTGGCATTTTCTCCCCCTCAGGATCTTCAACCACCTTGGGGTGATCGGTTCCCTTCTCTTTGGTAGCAGAAGGTTCGGTAGTAGCAGTTTCGGCAGCAGCAGAGGGTTTTTCCTGACTCGTACTGATATGAACCTGAGAACGGAGTTGCTCCCCCTCAGTCTGTTTCTCCCCCTCAGTACGAGCCGGGGAAGAAACACCAGATGTAGCCGACACATGGCCTACTCGGCGATCAATACGCTCAAAAACCTTGCGATCGTCAGGAGTGAATGCAGACTCAGTGATATCAATGTCAAGAGACTGAGCACAGTATTGAGCCATATCGGCAGGCAGAGAGTCAAGACGCCTATTTAAATTCTGCAAGGCACTGAGAATTTCAGAATTAATAGACTCCTGAGCCGAAGTCTGCTTCCGTAGACGGATAAGATCTTGATACCGAGCATCCGAGGCGGCCTTGAGAGCATCCACCGATAATTTCAAGGAGGTATTTTAATCATTAAGTCTGACCACCTCCTTGAGAATAGATTTCATAGCTGTTGATAGAGGATTACGAAGACCGTCAATCTGCTTATGCATGACATCCAAACACTGAAAGATGTCGCGATTAAGATCGACAACCTCAGAATTTTGCTCCTTGACGAGCTTCAGAAGTTCTTCCAAAGAGATGTTGTTGGCGTTCGGAGAATCGAGGAGCGCCGGTTCACGCAAAGACTTGCGAAGCTGTTCGAACTGGGTACCGAGCATTCATACATGCCAATTTGAGTCAACAATGTCGGCAAGGAACTCAGCATCTATTGTGATCGGTACCTGGGTAGAAGGCCCAACCATTTTTGCAGGGGAAGGTTTCGGTGAGGGAGATCTCTTTGGTGAACGTTTAGGAGAAGGGGATTTCTTCGGTGATGGTTTAGGAGAATGGGAATTCTTCGTCGATGAGGAAGTGGGAGAGAAGAGCCTTCGGTACATATCCTGGGATGAAACCCCAGTTTGTGCAATATCAATGGGATTGACCCCGGGTGATTGGTTGTGCTGTGAGGAAGCAGAATGTCGGTCCGGAGAAAAGACCAACTCATCTTCAACCTCCACATAGAAAGGAGGAGGAGAAGGAATATTTGGGAACTACTTTTGTACATCCAAATCTTGTTGAGAAGGTTTGGAGGAGGTGGGAGTGGGTTTAGCAGATCCCCGTGGCCCTGGAGGGGAAAGTTCAACATCTGCCGATTGTTGAGAATCGGTAGATGGAGTGTGAGTTTCGGCCGAAGGTTTCCTAAGTCTCTTTGAACGAAACTTAGGAGGGGATTTGGAGCTCCGTCACTTAACAGAAATAGTAGGGGTTATGACTGGGGTAGCCACCGAAGGATTTGTTGGTGGCAGAGTCATAAGAGAAAGTGCGACGTTGCAAGTGGCCTTTTTCTTTTTAATAGCCACCGACTTAGCTCGTGAAGCTTTTGGGGGAGAAGGGACCACCGATTTGGATGGCTTGGGAGAAGATGAAGGCCTTTCGGATTCACCTTCGGCAAGCGTTCCCCAAATCGGATTGGGAGAAGAGATGAAAGAAAGCATACCTGAGGTGAGCGGAGAGTCGGTAGGCTTCACTGGTTTGAAAATAGTTTGCTTGCTAATTTGAGAAATTGGCAAGTCAAACTTGATCATCGGCTCGGGGAGAGCAGCATCGGCACGTAGTTGTGCAGAAAGCTTGTGGTTGATGATGAGGGAGATGAAGCGGGGAAGAGCCACATTGTGATTCCTGGGAGGAGAGATGGCGGTGATCAAGGAGTTGAAGAATACCTGAGCAAAGTCTATCCGCCTCATAAAAATGAGAGCATGAGCCAGACGAGTAATGGCTGCCGGAGATTGATCCCACCCCGAAGTTTTGTGGGAAAGACAATAAAGGAGGTAAGAAAAGAAGTAGTTCCATAGTGCACCCATATGCTTTCGTAGGAGAGTGCCGGAACCCTTAGACTTTCCTTCGTGCACATACTGGAGAGCGGCAACGACCTCATCATGCTCGTGATGAGTAGGAAATGGAGCATACACATTAAACTCTGGGATTTGGAGAACTGAGCGAATATCATCCACCCCAAAAGAGAGATCGGGGTGCTCTTCAGAGGATAGAACGGAAGCAGACACCTGATGAGTAGTAGAGTCATACTTACAGGTTAACCAAAAGTTACCAAGGAGCATTTTGCTCATCTTGGTGGAGGCAGTGAGAGCATGGCAGATTGGAGATCGTTGGAGAAAAATGGATACTTGGTTGAACTCTGGGTGTTCAGCATCCGCCGAGAGACGAGCAACTTGGTTGCATGAATGAAAGATGAGAGACTCTCGAGTGAGACTTAGTATCCTTGAAAGCCTTTGTCGATTTGGAGGATGCCATTGATGAAGAGAAGAGTTGCAGGTTTAGGAATTCTTGAAAAAGAAGATGAGAGAAACAAGTAAAGAATAAAAAAGGAAAAGAGAAGAAGTATTTATAGGTTTGAAAAAGAAGAGGGAAAAACGTGCGTATATGGGAATTCAAAAGCCAAAAAAAATGTAATGATGTTGTGACGCAAACGTGCGTAATTGGAAGTGGAACAGCCGAAAAACGGCTAAATGTCAGGTCGTGGACGTCCCATCAATTGACACACGTTCCCTGAGGTGCCACATGTCATATATTCATAGGGTAAAGAAATGGTGACGAATTGATTCGGTATGTGTGATGTGGATAAGGATGACACATCATACATGATACCGAAAGATAGAGGTACCAAAATATGAGAGATACTTCGGTAGGAAGGGATACCGAATGTCGAAAATACTTTGGTAATGATAATTTCGGTGGAAAGAGTTACCGAAATATAGAGTTACCGAAGGTGAGAGGTACCGAAGGTGAGAGGTACCGAAGATGAGAGGTACCGAAATATGAAAGATATTTCGGCAAATGAAGTCGGTATGTTAGAGATACCGAAGTTTGAAGATTTTTCAGAAAGGAAAGATACAGAAAATGGGTTCGGTATATAATGATACCGATGTTTCAAAGGAAGATAATCTTCGGTAAGGAGGTACCGTCAATTATTGGAATTTTTTTTAACAGAAATTTAACATACCTAAGGATCCCACAAGGAAGTTGAATCGTGCCTCATCCAGTGGTTTTGTAAAGAGGTCTGCAAGTTGAAGATCTGTAGGAATGAAGTGAAGTTCAATATCACCTTTAGAGATATGATCTCTTATGAAGTGATACCGAATATCAATGTGTTTAGATCTGGAATGCAGCACTGGATTGTTGGCAATGGCTATGGCACTAGAATTGTCACATAGATTCGGTACATGAGAATAAACTTTGTCATAATCTTGTAGTTGGTTCTTCATCCACAAGATTTGAGCACAATAACTTCCAGCTGCAACATATTCGGCTTCGGCAGTAGAGGTGGATACCGAATTTTGCTTCTTACTGGACCAGCTGACTAAGTTTCCACCTAGTAATTGACATCTGCCAGTTGTACTTTTTCTGTCAACCTTAGACCCTGCAAAGTCAAAATCTGAATAGCCAATTAGATCAAAACCTGAGTCCTTTGGATACCAAAGACCCAGATTCATGGTACCTTTTAGGTACCGAAAAATACGTTTCACAGCCGCCAAGTGAGATTCCTTGGGATTGGCTTGATAACGTGCACACAGACACGTAGCATACATGATGTCAGGTCTACTAGCAGTAAGATAAAGAAGAGACCCTATCATTCCTCTATAATTCGTGATATCCACCGACTTCCCGGTAGAATCTGCATGAATCTTTAGAGGCGGTGCCATTGGAGTTTTCATGGAAGAACAATTTTCAAAATCAAACTTTTTCAAAAGATCACGAATATATTTATTCTGACAAATGAAAATACCTTCAGAGGATTGTTTAATTTGAAGACCAAGAAAGAAAGTAAGTTCACCCATCATGCTAATCTCATATTTACTTTTCATGAGAGAGGCGAACTCCTGACAAAGATTTTCATCAGTGGCACCGAAAATGATATCATCCACATAGATTTGAACAAGAATGATATTACCTTTTGTTTTCTTGAGAAAAAAAGTATTATCAATTTTACCTCTGGTATATCGGTTAGATAGAAGAAAGTCAGACAAGGTGTCATACCAAGCACGAGGAGCTTGTTTCAGACCATAGAGAGCTTTGTCAAGTCTGAACACATGGTACGGATGAGTTGGATCTTCAAAGCCAGGTGGTTGTTTCATATATACTTCTTCAACAAGTTCTCCATTGAGAAATGCACTCTTAACATCCATTTGAAAGACCCGGAAGTTTTTGTGAGCAGCATGAGAAAGAAAGATTCTTATTGCTTCAAGTCTAGCAACAGGAGCAAAGGTTTCATCATAATCAATACCTTCCTCCTGCCTATATCCTTGAGCAACAAGCCTGGCTTTATTCCGGATTACAGTACCGACTTCGTCCATTTTGTTTTGGAAAACCCACTTAGTACCTATAATGGTTTTACCGAAAGGTCGTGGCACAAGTCTCCAGACTTTGTTTCCCTCAAATTGAGACAACTCTTCTTGCATGGCAGTGACCCAACAAGAATCTGCTAGAGCTTCTTCAATTTTCTTGGGTTCGATAACAGATAGAAAATTCACATAGAGACAAATGTTTCCAACACCTCTTCTAGTTTGGACACCTGTTTGCTGATCTCCGATAATTTGATTTATCGGATGATCTTTGGTCCATTTTATAGATGGGGAAAGAGGTGCAGAAAATGTGTTTGAAGGTGAAGGATCGGTGGGTATAGGATGCATGTGATGGATGGGTGAAGAATGTAAGGTAGGTTTTGTGGGAGATGTGGGTTCGGTAGGAGCAACGGATTCGGTATCTGGAGAGGGATTTGACGAACTATGATGTAGAGAAGAAGAAGATACCGAAAATGGAACATAAGGAGTTCCTGAAGAAAGAATGTTTAGAGATTCTTCTCCAACACAAGAAATAATCCATTCATGAAGTTCAGTATCATCACAAGATAATGAAGATGTCTTGTGATCGTCAAACTTCACATGTATTGACTCATCAATACATTTTCTTCTTAGATTGTATACTCGATAGGCTTTAGAAGAGAGAGAATAACCCACAAATATACCTTCATCAGCCTTGGGATCAAATTTCCCAAGATGCTCTCGATCATTCAAGATAAAGCACAGGCAGCCGAAAACATGAAGAAAACCAATGTTTGGTTTTCGGCCATAGAAGACTTCATAGGAAGTTTTGTTGTGTCTTTTTACAATGATAGATCGATTTTGAGTGAAACACGCTGTATTGACAGCCTCAGCCCAAAAATAGGTCGGAAGATTTGATTCACTTAGCATGGATCTTGCAGCTTCACATAGCCTACGATTCTTCCTTTCCACAACACCATTTTGTTGTGGAGATCTTACTGCTGCAAAGTTTTGAGAAATACCTTTGTCACAAAGAAAGGCATCTAAAGTAGCATTTCTGAATTCGGTTCCATTGTCACTTCTGATAGATCTGACTAATTGACCGTTGAGAACTTCAGATTTCTTGATAAAGTTGATGATTTCTTCAGGTGTATCACTTTTGTACCTGAGAAAGAATACCCAAGTGTAACATGTGTATTCATCAATAATTACAAGAATGTACCTTTTTCCACCTAGGCTGGGTGTGCTGACAGGCCCACATAGATCCATATGCAACATCTGTAGAGGGGTAGAAATAGAGAAACACTGTTTTGATTTGAAGGAAGATTTTGTCAGTTTGCCTTTCTCACAAGCTGCACAAAGCTTCTCTTTTGAGAAGGAGATTTTCGGCAAGCCGACAACAAGTTCTTTATTGGAGAGAGCATTTAACGTCTTGAAGTTTAGATGTGAAAGACGTTTATGCCAGCCAGTTCTTCTTTTCAGAGTCTTCAGAAATGAAGCAGATTCTTTCATCTTCAGTTGACTTGTCATTCATATTGATGACGTACACATTGTCCTTTCTAAAGTCAGATAGGATAGTGTGAAACCGTTTATCAGTGATGAGACAATCAATTTCTCTGAAAATCACATAGTAACCTAAATCACATAGTTTACTGATGCTTAAAAGATTATGCATCAGTCTCTCCACGTAGGCAACTTTGTTAAAAGTAATGGAACCGTTAGAAAGAGTTCCATAACCTTTAGTGGAACCGCGAGAGTTATCACCAAAAGTTACAGATGGTCCCTTTTCTTTTACAAAGTTCAGAAGAAGAGATTTGTTCCCAGTCATATGTCGTGAGCAACCGCTATCAAGATACCAAGTTTGATGATGCCCATAGACCTGTAGACATAGACAAATTAGTCCTTTGGAACCCGCTTTGAGGTGGGTCCTTTAGGGTTAGAAGAAGAAGAAGAAGGATTGGTCTGACGATATCTTTCGATACGGTCCTTTGGACAGTCTTTGGCCAAATGAAATGTGTCACCGCAGTTGTAACACTTTCGGTAAATGAATTTCTTCTTAGGTTCAAGAGAAGCAGATTTTACCTTTCCTTGAGGTTTAGATTTAGAAGGTTTGGAAAGGTGAGAGGGAATGGGATAGCTGTACGGAATGCGAAGGTTATGGGGAGCCGGTCCAAGGATTCCTTTGTAAACAAAAGAAGAAGAATTGTTTGAAATTCCTTTGGACTTCTTTATTTTTAAGGCTCTAGGGATGAAGTCCGTTGTATTCATGTGAGATTTACCTTTTGAAGAAGATGTAATCTTTCTTTTGTTAGGAAGACTAACAACAACGGATTTTCCTTTAGAGAGGAGAGGAGCCTCTGTAAAAGTATGGGAAGAAGAAGACGAAGAACTGTTGTTTAAATTCAATGACATAAGAAGATCATTTACAGGTTTGACCAACTCATTGGAGTCTTGATCTTTTGTTAGAAGAGGCTTAGAATATTTAGTAGACACAAAGTAGCCAAACTTTCTTGAATCGCGAAGATCCATTGAATACACAGAATTAGAATCTTCTGACCTAGAATCATCCCAGTCAGAAGAATAAGACGGTAGTTTAGAAGTCAAAGGAATATTATAAGTAGGAGAGGAAATGTTTTCAGAGGGAGTACACACAACATTCTTTTTCCAGTACCCTAGACCATAAGTTTCACCAACAACTTGATCTTGAAAATTTTTCTCAAGATTTTTGGAAGAGGTGTTCCATTTGTTTAGGGTTTCTTGTTCCTTCTGAAGCTTCTTTAGAAGCTTGTTCTTTTCCTTGGCAAGCACATAGTTTATAGTCTTTAAGTCATCTAACTCAGCTTTTAGTTTGTTAAACTGTTCTAGCTGGGATAGAGAAACATGAAGTTGAGAGGAGAGAGACTTGACTTGAGCATTTGCTCTTTTTTATGCATCCTTTTCATTGTGAAAAAGTACAGTTAGAGAGTCAAAAGCCTCAATCTTTTCTTCATTAGTGAGAGAGAGGAAGGGATGTACCTGATAAGAAGAGGAAGAGCACTCAGCAGTGAAGTCCATCCTTGAGCAGGAGTCTTTTGGTTCTTCATCGAGTTTGGCCATAAGACATTTACTCGATACTTCTTTCTCATTGTCGAAAGTGGGTTCGTCTGCCCAGTCTAGAGTTTCTGCCATCAAGCCTTTGCCTTTTCGTTGAGAGTTGAAATTTCTTTCTTTCTCTCTTCTGTATTTGGCTTTGTATTTGTCGGCTTTGTCGGTAAGCTCTTTTAATGAAGAGGATGGAGAAGGTTTTCTAGGATGCGATCTACCTGCTGAAATAGATCAAAGATTTCTTCTTTTAGAAGAGTTAGAAGAAATAGATTTAGAAATCCTAGAAGGATTTCTTCTACATTCAGATGCAAAATGGCCTTTCTTACCACATGCATAGCAATCCTCCTTGGATTTGTTCAAGGAGTTTCTAGAAGAAGAAAATTTTATGTTGCTTTGAAGTTTATTAGAAGAGTTCTTTCGGAACTTAGAGAAATTTGCAAGCATACCCATCTCCTCAGTTAAAAGATTGATAGAGGAATCTTCTCCTTCATCATCAGCTTCACTTAGATAAGCTTCCGAGGAGTGATTCAGATTTTCATGGCTTTCTCTATCTGAATCATCAGAAGGGTAGGTTATACGAGGAATACACACAGATTTCTTGGAGCCATCACTAATAAGTGCCATAGAGGGGGCTCTTATTTCTTTATAGATGGTTTTCCTTTGAAGTTGGGTTTGTTCGTGATTAAGAAACATACCATAGAGAGAAGTGAGAGGAAGGCTTTCCAAGTCCCTGGAAGTCTTAATGCAAGTGGAAAGGGTATTCCAGAAATCTGGAAGACCATCCATAAATTTTCATATGATTTCCTCATTGTCATAAAGTTTTCCAACAAGTTTTAACTCATTTAAGAGACTGCTAAAACGGTTGTAATAGGAGGGAAGAGATTCTCCTTTTTCATGAGAAAAGAATTCGTATCTACGAACAAGAGAGATTTTCTTAGATTTCTTTACTTCATTTGTACCTTCATACAAAACACATAGGGTTGACCACATTTCTTTTGCAGTTTTAAGACTGATAAGAGATTGGTACACTTCATTAGGAAGTGATTGAGCAATGACGGTTCGCACTTTGGAATCAAGTCCAATAATGCGCCTGTCTTCATCATTATATTCTTTGGTCGTTTTCAAGACATATCGACCAGTGGCAGAAGTTCTTTCCTCCTCTGACGAGTCATCGGAAACTTGAAAAAGATTGTCCTTTTTCTTTTCTTTATCCTTAGGAGTTTTGACAAATCTATCCCAGACTTTTGGGATAAGAGGACCTTCACTAAGAATGGTAAGATACTGACTGTCAGCTCCTTCAAGAAAGAGCATCATCCTACTTTTCCATAAGGAGAAGTTGTTCAAGTTGAACTTAGGAGGTTTAACAGTAGATCCATTGTCAGAGTAAAAAGAGTTTTGAGAAGAAGACTCAGGTTTTGTAGAAGGAGAAGCCATTACGGATCTGGTTTATTAGATTAAACCAACCGCTTTGATACCACTTGTTAGTCCCAAAGAAGTAAACAAGTATTGTAAAGGGGGGGGGGTTGAATACAATAACACAAAAATTACTTAATTTTAATTCTTTTATTGATAATGAATATCAAGAATTTCACAAAGAGAAATAAAGAATGTTGCGGAATAAGAATAGTTAAGAACTACTCTAAATAAACTAACACTTAGAAGATATTAAGAACACAAAGACTTAAACTTTAGAGATACAAGAGAAAACTATCAACCTGCTTGAAATCTTGAGAATTCCAAAACTTGAGCTGAAAGCGTGAGTAGCAAGGTGCTACCTCCATCCTTTATATACTATCCAAAGTAATGAGTTTAAAGGACATGTAGAAGTAAAGGCATGGGTGGTTGAGATATTGTCAATAAATTATAAGATATTTGATGTGACTTATCACAATACAAAAGATAACTTTTGTACTATGAAAGTACAATATCTCTATAAAATATTTATGGGAAAATCGTTTTGAGATTAATTAGAAAATAAACGTCTCAATCAAATTAAGACCAAGTATATATCTTCTCAAGGAAGAAAGAAGTTTCCATTCCCATTGTCAGAAGATCATTGGGAATGGGGGAGTATGTCAAATCATGAGGATTTAACATAAATGCTCTTACAAGATAAAGAAGCAATCTGTAAGAGGAGGACTACCGAAAGAGGAATTCGGTAACTGAGGTATGTGCCGAGAGAGAAGTTCGGCACGGAAGAGAAGGAATGCCGAACAATAAATCGGTAAGGATAAGAATTGTCGATTACAAATCGGCAAGGATATGATCTGCCGAATTGGAATCGACAGACTAGGCTTAGTTCACTTTTGAAGTCCATCTCAATCCGCATTGTAGACTTCCTTCATGTTGAATTCGGTTTGTCTTCGACTCACCGATCTGTTAAACTAACTAAGCTATTACAAAGAACCATAAATCAAAATACAAGGTTCAATCATCAATAAAGACAAAGGAGAGGTTATCTTTAAATCTTAGATGACCCAACACTTGCCACATCTAATTTCATACTCGGCCACCAATAGTGTAACTTCAAGTCTCTATACATTTTTGTGCTTCCCGGGAGGATTGAATATTTGGATTTATGTGCGTCCTCCAAAAGTAGCTCTCGGTTTCCTCCAATCTTCGGCACCCAAACGTGCCCGTTGAAACATTTGTTCCCCGACTATCCTTGGTCAAAAGTAACTATTGCTTGGTCATCACCTCATCTTTGAGATTTTCCTCCAATAAGGCCTCGTTTTGTGACGCTTTGATCTTCTCCATGAGACTTGACATTAACTCAATCCTTGTAAGTTTGGCTCGAAGATTTCCACTATATTCCTTCGGGCTTAAAGCATCGGCCACCACATTCGCTTTACCCGGGTGGTAAAGCAATTCGCAATCGTAGTCTTTGAGTAGATTTAACCACCTCCTTTGCCTCATATTTAGCTACTTTTGATCGAAGACATGCTTCAAGCTCTTGTGGTCCATGTACAAGGTACACTTTGTGCCATAGAGATAATGTCGCCACAACTTTAATGCGAACACTACCGCCGCTAATTCCAAGTCGTGCGTGGGGTAATTCTTCTCATGCACTTTTAGTTTCTTTGACGCGTATGCAATAACCTTCCCCCGCTTCATGAGTACGCACCCTAGACCCATTTTCAAGGCATAGCTAAATACCATGAAATCTTCCGATCTCTCCAGCAAGGACAAGATCGGAGCTTCGCAAAGCTTATTTTGTAACGTCCGGAATGCCTTCTCTTGAGCTTAGGTCCACACGAACTTCACGTTCTTCTTGGTCAAAGCTGTCAACGACGAAGCGGTCTTAGAGAAGTCCTGGTTGAATCTTCGGTAGTAACCCGCTAACCCCAAAAAGCTTCTGATCTCCGATGGGCTCTTAGGAGGGTCCCAATTCATCATGGCTTCTATCTTCGCGGGGTCCACTTTTACACCTTCTTTCGAGACTACATGACCCAAAAATTGCACCTCCTTCAACCAAAATTCACATTTGGAGAATTTTGCATAAAGCTTATCCTTCTTCAATAATTCCAACACGTCGCGAAGATGTTGCTCATGCTCAGCTTCATCCTTGCAGTAAACCAATATGTCATCGATGAACACGATGACCGACCTGTCAAGAAACGGTCGGCATATGCGGTTCATCAAATCTATGAACACCGGCGGTGCGTTTGTCAGACCAAAGTGCATCACCAAGAACTTGTAATGCTCATAGCGTGTCCTAAACGCGGTCTTCGGAATGTCATCCTCCTTGACTTTCACCTAATGATAACCGGAATGAAGGTCGATCTTTGAAAAACATCCCGCTTCTTGAAGTTGGTCAAATAAATCATCGATTCTAGGGAGTGGGTACTTATTCTTCACGGTCACCTTATTCAACTCCCTATAGTCTATGCACATTCGCATAGTGCCATCCTTCTTCTTTACGAACAAGACCGGTGCTCCCCACGGTGACGAGCTCGGTCTCATGAGTCCCTTCTTGAGAAGATCTTGAAGTTGACCCATCATTTCCTTCATTTCAGATTGAGCCAACCGGTACGGGGCTCTAGCTATCGGGGTCGCTCCCGGTGCTAGGTCGATCTTGAACTCTACTTGGCGATCGGGCGGTAGACCAGGGAAATCGTTCGGGAATACGTCGGGGAATTCTCTTACTACTTCCACGTCTTCAAGCTTTTTCTTCTCAAGTTTGGCATCTATAACATACGCCAAAAAGGATGAACATCCTTTCGATAAGCACTTGCGTGCCTTTACCAAGCTAATGACTACCACCTCACCCTTCCGCCTTTCACCGTACACAGTTACCGACTCACCATTCGAGGTCGGAATTCGAATCAACTTCTTTGCACAAAGGATTTCGGCATGGTTATCCGCTAACCAATCCATCCCAATAACGACATCAAATCCCTCGATGACCATCAGCATTAAATCGACCGGAAACTCCTTTCCTTCAATCTCCAATTTACAACCTTTAAGAACATCCTGAACCACGACTTGGTCGCCGTCCGCTAATTCGACCACTAAAGCATCCTCTAAACTACTAGTGGGCACATATAACTGTCACACCCCGCTAAAGCGGAAACACGGGGTATAACAGTTTTCGATAAACAATCCACAAGCATAAAGTTCAACCACCATACATTTAATAAAAATATATTACAAAATTTAGTAGTAGAAAGTTTATCGTGAAATTACAATCCCGAGATATTTCAAGATAGCATTGTCCAAAAGTTTGTACATCCCCCAAGCATAATCATGTTATACGCAGAACGACCCTTAAAAATTATCTTCTTGATTACCTGAAAAGCATGTACAAAAATATGGTCAACTACAAGAGTTGGTGAGTTCACAGGTTTTAAAGATGCACAAACATTTTATATGCAAAGATTTGATAGTTGGAGCATGTTCGTGCTCAAAAGCTTAACTTGAATACTTGGAGCATATACGTGCTCAAATACTTGGAGCATATCCGTGCTCATTAGCTTAACTTGAAAATTTCATGAGTATTGCTTTACGTATGACTTGAGTCGGTATAACTTAAACTTGGTTGAGCCACTACTAAACCGTCCCGGACCCTTGTTTTTACCCCGTGTGCCTTGACTCAGAGGTGGTCTCAAGCGCCACATGTTCAATCACTTCTCTAGTATAGTGCACTCCTAGCTCGTCAGCTGTAAGAAGTGGGGTTGGTCAAGCCCAAATAGCGCTATCCACTAATACTATAGACCCAATTTTCTGGGTTAATAGTAGTGTCGTCTAGGGACTAACTCTTAAATACTCAACATACCAACTATTTAACGTCATACATCTTACTTTTTAAAATGCTTGAAAACAAGCCTTGGCGACTTAACAGCGCAAAACATTTCAATTAACTCATGAATCATTATAATCGTACTTAAGCATGCTTTTCACCCCAAAATACGTAAAACGATAAAAGAGGGGTTGTGAATACTCACCTTGAGAGTGAACTTGGAAACTTAACGATAGTGCTCAAAATAGGTGCCGCTTCCTTGGTTTCCTATAGTGAAGGTTGCCATAGTGAAAAATACATTAATACCCGTTCCTATGTCCAAATGACCCGTCCAAATAACTTATGAAATGCCATTAAGTAGATTTCAATGTCTAAAACCATATTTAGATCAATTATAGACTTATTATGCCTTAACACAAGTCTAGATCTCATTATAATCACTTTTCTGAAAATTCAGCAGGAGCTGTCCAAACTTTTAGTCAACAAAACCACTATAGAAACATATCTTCCCAAAGGAATGAATTCACCAAAATTTTTGTGGTAATACTATAGTGTGTAAAGAGTAAATCTGCACTTTTTCATAATTTTTGGATGAGTTTTGATACCTGAAATAATTTCCACAAAGCAGTGTGTCACTGATTTCCGGATCAGTGACATACCTCATTTGTAGCATGCTTTTGGGGTATCAATTCTTTGAATTAGCCAATAATCTTTATATGCGTGTAACCTTAACTCAAAATCCTATCATTTGGAAAATAATTCACTTAATTTGGGATAAAAATGAGGAAGTTATGGCCTCTACAAGATAGGTGTATGAATCTGTCTTCACTAGACAGATTGCACCATTTTCTTGTAAAATCCATTTAAGTGCTCAAATCATCTCCAAAATTTGTGTTTTCGGACTTTTTAGAAAGCTAACACCCTAAATTAAAGTCTATAAGCAAAAAGCACAAATTTTGACATGTAGAACATGATTTATGCATGTTGGAAGTAGGTCCATTTTCTGGACAGCAAATCTGCAGTAAGTTGAGATTATGAAATTTTGAAATGGTGATCATCTTACAATTGGTTTAATGAAATAACCATATGTTATCACACCATAATCAATCATAACATAGTATTGAGATGAAAACCTTTTGATTTATGGACTCATAGCAATCTTTAGATGCTCATCCAACATTCATATGAACAATCTACTAACTAAAGTGATATAAACATCACTTTTATGTTCTTACTCATTTGGATTTGAGAATTTCCATCTTAAGAACATATGTAAGTTAAACTATTCTTCATGCAAACATAATCACTATACCATTATCATCAATACTTCAAGCTTTGTATGCATGCATTCTTTAGGTGAAAGAATAAGCCACTAATGTATCAAAATTCCTTATGCATGAACATCAAACCAAGATTCTTGATGAAAAAACAATTTCTTTCTTTGATATTGAAATCAAAACTTGCAACATAACATTGTATCTACCAAAAGTAATCCATTTCATGCATAATTTCAATATTTCAAGTTAAAACTAAAAATACCTAAGTGTAGACAAAAAGGTAGGTTTTTGGATGATACCTTGTGAAATTGATGTGCAAACTTTGTTCTAATCTTCAATTTGATGTTCAATTTCTTGATTCTACTCTTGAATTAGCTTGATTTTTGAAATTGATATGGAGATGGGGTGGGGGGGTTCGGCCGATTGTAGGGAGAGAGAGAGGGAGATAAAGAGTTTAAAATGAGGGTTTAACCCTTTCTCATTTGGTTTTAATTGAAATTTATTCATTAAATAAATAAAAATAATAATAGGGATGGTGTAGTCATGACAAGTGTCCATGACTAGTCAAAGTTATTATAAAAAAAATATATTAATTAAAATACTTAGTCTATTTCATTAAAATATCAAATATATTCGAGAACCGAAATACCCGATTCTCAATTTTTGCTTAAAACAACTTTTATAAAAAAAAAAATGAAAGTATTTCAACTAAAATAATATAACTTTATAATTTTATATATTTTGGACCTTAATCAATATTTTTGGCATTTCTGAATTGTGACGGTCAGTTGCTGGACTGTTCCGGATATTCTACGCAACCTCCTAAAATTTTTTTTTTAGGAAACTTTTATCTTAACAATTTTATACAATTAAAGGAGTGGCAAATACTTAAATCTTAATTTTCATTAACTTAGAAAATAACCTGAGCACTAATCTTGACGGTTGTCACAGTCTCCCCTACTTCGAGAAATTTCGTCCCGAAATTTAAAGTTTGTCACTTCCGGACCGCCTCTTGATTAAACAAATGAGGATACTTGCGCTTCATAAAATCCTCTCTTTCCCACGTAAATTCAGGTCCGTGACGCGACTTCCAACGAACCTTTAAAATAGGAATTTTACTTCTCCTTAGTCGCTTAACTTCACGATCCAAAATTTCAACCGGCTCTTCTCTGAAAATAAGCCGTTCGTCCACTAAGATTTCATCTGGGGGTACAATCGCCATCTCGTCAGTTATACACTTCTTTAAATTTGACACGTGAAATGTGTCGTGAATGGCACTCAACTCTTGTGGCAACTTAAGCTTATAAGCTACTGGTCCAATTCTTTCTAATACTTCATATGGACCAATGAATCTTGGGCTTAATTTACCCCTTTTTCCAAATCTCACAACACCTCTCCATGGAGACACTTTCAGAAGAACTTTGTCACCCTTTTTGAATTCTAAGGGTTTTCTGCGATTATCTGCATAGCTTTTCTGTCGATCTCTTGCAGCTTTAAACCTGTCTTGAATGGTCAATATTTTGTCAGTAGTCTCCCGTATAATATCAGGCCCAAACAATTGACTGTCACCAATTTCCACCCAACTAAGTGGAGATCGACACTTACGTCCATAAAGGGCTTCGTATGGCGCGCATTGAATACTGGTATGGTAGCTGTTGTTATAAGAAAATTCAATCAATGGTAAGTGCTTATCCCAGCTACCTCCGAAGTCTATAGCACAAGCGCGTAACATGTCTTCCAGAGTTTGGATGGTTCTTTCAGATTGACCATCCATTTGGGGATGATATGCAGTGCTCAAATCCAACCTGGTACCCAGAGCTTTCTGAAACGCTTGCCAAAATCGAGAAGTGAAACGACTGTCTCGGTCTGAAATGATGGATAGTGGTACTCCATGACAAGAGACAATTTCATCAATGTATACTTGTGCCAATCTTTCCATTTTGAAATCCTCTCGGATAGGAAGAAAATGCGCGGATTTTGTAAGTCTATCCACAATAACCCAAATTGCATCATTACCTCTTCCTGTTCTTGGTAACTTTGTGATGAAATCCATGGATACTTGATCCCATTTCCATTGAGGTATCTCCGGTTGCTGCAAAAGTCCAGATGGCTTTTGATGCTCTGCTTTGACTTTAGCACAAGTCAAACATTTACTCACAAATTCAGCAATGTCCTTCTTCATTCCCGGCCACCAATAATACTCTTTTAGCTCCTTATACATTTTGTCGTCTCCCGGGTGAATCGAATACTTCGATTGGTGCGCTTCTTCCATGATTGACATCCGCAGACCTTCCACTTTTGGTATCCAGACCTTATTCTTGAAATATTGTACCCCATCTGATCGGGTTTCAAATTCTTTTTCTGACTGATGAAGTACTTCATTCTTTAGATTCTCCTCCTTCAGTGCCTCTTTTTGAGCTTCACAGATTTGTGTTTTGAGGCTCGTTTGTACCAACATTCCCATAGTTCGTACCCTTGTTGGTTTTACCTTCTCCTTCCTACTCAATGCGTCTGCTACTACGTTGGCTTTTCCGGGATGATACTTTATCTCACAATCGTAGTCACTGAGTAGTTCCACCCATCTTCGTTGACTCATGTTTAACATTTTCTGATCAAAGATATGTTGGAGGCTTTTGTGATCAGTGTAAACGATACACTTGGTACCATAAAGATAATGCCTCCAAATCTTTAAAGTGAATACCACTGCTCCTAACTCCAAATCATGAGTGGTATAATTCTTTTCATGAACTTTAAGTTGTCTTGAGGCATAAGCTATAACTTTATCTCTTTGCATCAATACACATCCCAAACCTTGATGTGATGCATCGCAATATACCACAAAATTTTCTGTACCTTCTAGTAACGCTAGAATTGGCGCGTTGCATTACTTATGCTTCAGCGTTTGAAATGCCTCCTCCTGTTTTTCTCCCCAATCAAACTTCTTATCTTTTTGGGTTAGCGACGTGAGTGGTTGAGCAATCTTGGAAAAAATTTCGATAAATCGCCGATAATAACCTGCCAGGCCAAGAAATTGACGAATTTCCGTCGGTGTCTTAGGAGTTTCCCACTTTTTAATGGCCTCAACCTTTGCTGGATCAACATGAATCCCTTTCTTATTAACCACATGACCCAGAAAATGTACTTCTCGAAGCCAAAATTCACACTTGGAGAACTTGGCGTACAATTTCTGTTCCTTAAGCAATTCCAACATCAACCTCAGGTGTTGTTCGTGGTCCTCCTTGCTTCGCGAATAAATCAAAATATCATCTATAAACACGATCACGAACTTGTCCAAGTATGGTCGGCAGACTCTGTTCATCAAGTCCATGAAAACTGTTGGAGCGTTTGTCAGCCCGAAGGGCATAACTAGAAATTCATAGTGACCGTAACGAGTTCTAAACGCCGTTTTGTCGATGTCTTCTTCACGAACTCTCATTTGATGATATCCGGACCGTAAGTCAATCTTTGAAAAGTACGATGCGCCTTGCAATTGATCAAATAAATCATCGATTCGGGGAAGTGGATATCGATTCTTTAAAGTCAGCTTATTGAGTTCCCTATAATCAATACACATTCGGAACGTCCCGTCCTTCTTTTTAACAAAAAGTACTGGTGCTCCCCAAGGCGAAGAGCTAGGCCTAATAAATCCCTTGTCGAGTAGCTCTTATAGTTGTTCTGACAGTTCTTGCATCTCCGAAGGTGCCAAACGGTACGGTGCCTTGGCCACCGGTGCAGCTCCTGAAACCAAATCGATACGGAATTCGACTTGTCTCAGTGGAGGTAATCCAGGTAACTCCTCGGGAAATACTTCAGGAAATTCTTGGACTACCGGAATATCTTGCAAACGCTTCTCCTTAGGTTCTTTACTTATTACATGCGCCAGTAATGCGTCACATTCTTTCCTCAGGTACTTCCGTATTTTCATACAAGACATCATCTTCAGTTTTTTTCTTAGATTTTTCTCCAGGTACTATAAGTACTTCTCCTCCCGGTAACGGGATTCGGAGAATCTTCTCGGAACAACTTATCTCCGCGTGGTTCTTTGACAACCAATCCATGCCCACGACTATATCAAAGCTACCTAGCTTTATTGGGATCAAATCTATTTTGAAATCCTTTTCAGCTAGACTTAGGGTACAATTTTCGCCAACTCATTGAATCGTGCCGTGTATGTATCTACATCATTGCCTTTCATCTCATGATCCCAGAATTCCGCCTGCAACTTCTGCATTTCACTCCTTGAACAGTATTCCCCTTTTATCATCTCTTTGAACTCGTCCCATGTCAATCCATTTGCTGCATCTCTTCCTCTTGTTTGCACTTGGGTGTTCCACCAAGTCAGTGCTCTCCCTTGTAATAAACAAGTTGCAAATTCTACCTTCTTAGTTTCCGGACATTTACTGATATGAAGGACAGACTCCATTCCTTCTATCCAAGACAGTAATCCAACCGCTCCTTCAGTACCATGGAATTCCTTTGGATTACAAGTCCTGAAGGTCTTATATGTACACTCTCTTTCAACGTTAACACCAGCTCCTGGTTGGTTAGGTGGATTTGCATTTAATCCCGCTGCTATCTGGCTAACTATGGCAGGGAGTGTTGCAAGAATTTGTTCGTTTACAAGCCGAGCAATCTCGGGGTCTTCCCTTCTTGGCGGCATAGTTCTAATTGCAAATTTTTTTTTAGTCTAATTAAATTCCATTCCACCATACAACATGATACGATAAATAAATCATAAAGAATACATTCTTAAAGACTTAGAATCATGCATAACAAAATATATCATAAGCATCCATCATCAAGACATACATCATCCAAACATTTACAAAATATGACAATCCAAAATGAGTCAAGTGTTTTAAAGTCACGGGCTACAAGCCCCAAAATATAGTTTTTAACAACCCAAATCATGCATCAATCACAAACTACAAACGCCAATAGTGCACCAACACCAAAGCCACAATCACTACCAAGAATCCTATCACGGTCGACAAACAAGTGTGCAGCCAGGTCACCATCGCTCTAGTTTCTGCTAGCTCTCCAAATATCTTCCCTATCATCTCATCACTAGTTCCCATCATCGATATCATCCCTTTTGTAATATTGTCAGTCATACTCATCATTTTCCTAAGTGAGTCAATGGAATACTCATGGTAATCAACTTGTAGCCTAAACCGTTCCATACTCCGAGTCAAACTTCTAACCCAATATGTCTCAGCCTCAGTCATGTCGGCTAGTGGGAGTGTCGGTATCCTAGCAGGTGAAGGGGGTGATAACCTCAGACCCCTGGGCCGAGAAGGCCCTGCCTCATCTCTAGCTGGTATAGGAGTCTTCTCACACTCAGGTGTAGCACAAGGTGTCGGATCTGGTGTGGGCGTAGCGGATCTTACTGGTGTATGCTCGGAATCGAAATACTCATGCTCAGAAGGGTCATACTCTTCACTAGGAGGAGTATTTCTCCCAGGTATGTGGGTGAGATAACCTGACTCATCAGGGGATTGCTCTCTAGGTGGGGAACGAGACATGTCGACTGCGATAATTAACAAAATTTAATTATTAAACACATGATAATATCCTTTAATAACCAAAAATGTCATGCGAACTCACAAACAAAACATGCTTTATGTCTTTGAATTGAAAAGTTTCTATTTTTAGTAACTTTTAGCATACCCGATCCATGTCTCCATTATGCACACTCAAATTAAACAAAGGTGATCAAGTTTTGCCTAAGTTAGGGTGTGATTACGAAAGACACATCTTAGTCATGCTAGGGATGTACTCGGGTTCGTAATTTCGTTTGTAAAATAAAATTAAATTTTTAAATTTTTTTATAGGGTTATAGTGTATGGTTTTGTATAAAACCGGTATTCTCTATAACCTGTGGCTCTGATACCAAATCTGTCACACCCCGCTAAAGCGGAAACACGGGGTATAACAGTTTTCGATAAACAATCCACAAGCATAAAGTTCAACCACCATACATTTAATAAAAATACATTACAAAATTTAGTAGTAGAAAGTTTATCGTGAAATTACAATCCCGAGATATTTGAAGATAGCATTGTCCAAAAGTTTGTACATCCCCCAAGCATAATCATGTTATATGCAGAACGACCCTTAAAATTTATCTTCTTGATTACCTGAAAAGCATGTACAAAAATATGGTCAACTACAAGAGTTGGTGAGTTCACAGGTTTTAAAGATGCACAAAACAATTTATATGCAAAGATTTGATAGTTGGAGCATGTTCGTGCTCAAAATCTTAACTTGAATACTTGGAGCATATACGTGCTCAAATACTTGGAGCATATCCGTGCTCATTAGCTTAACTTGAAAATTTCATGAGTATTGCTTTACGTATGACTTGAGTCGGTATAACTTAAACTTGGTTGAGCCACTACTAAACCGTCTCGGACCCTTGTTTTTACCCCGTGTGCCTTGACTCAGAGGTGGTCTCAGGCGCCACATGTTCAATCACTTCTCTAGTATAGTGCACTCCTAGCTCGTCAGCTGTAAGAAGTGGGGTTGGTCAAGCCCAAATAGCGCTATCCACTAATACTATAGGCCCAATTTTCTGGGTTAATAGTAGTGTCGTCTAGGGACTAACTCTTAAATACTCAACATACCAACTATTTAACGTCATACATCTTACTTTTTAAAATGCTTGAAAACAAGCCTTGGCGACTTAACAACGCAAAACATTTCAATTAACTCATGAATCATTATAATCGTACTTAAGCATGCTTTTCACCCCAAAATACGTAAAACGATAAAAGAGGGGCTGTGAATACTCACCTTGAGAGTGAACTTGGAAACTTAACGATAGTGCTCAAAATAGGTGCCGCTTCCTTGGTTTCCTATAGTGAAGGTTGCCATAGTGAAAAATACATTAATACCCGTTCCTATGTCCAAATGACCCGTCCAAACAACTTATGAAATGCCATTAAGTAGGTTTCAATGTCTAAAACCATATTTAGATCAATTATAGACTTATTATGCCTTAACACAAGTCTAGATCTCATTATAATCACTTTTCTGAAAATTCAGCAGGAGCTGTCCAAACTTTTAGTCAACAAAACCACTATAGAAACATATCTTACCAAAGGAATGAATTCACCAAAATTTTTGTGGTAATACTATAGTGTGTAAAGAGTAAATCTGCACTTTTTCATAATTTTTGGATGAGTTTTGATACCTGAAATAATTTCCACAAAGCAGTGTGTCACTGATTTCCGGATCAGTGACATACCTCATTTGTAGCATGCTTTTGGGGTATCAATTCTTTGAATTAGCCAATAATCTTTATATGCGTGTAACCTTAACTCAAAATCCTATCATTTGGAAAATAATTCACTTAATTTGGGATAAAAATGAGGAAGTTATGGCCTCTACAAGATAGGTGTATGAATCTGTCTTCACTAGACAGATTACACCATTTTCTTGTAAAATCCATTTAAGTGCTCAAATCATCTCCAAAATTTGTGTTTTCGGACTTTTTAGAAAGCTAACACCCTAAATTAAAGTCTATAAGCAAAAAGCACAAATTTTGACATGTAGAACATGATTTATGCATGTTGGAAGTAGGTCCATTTTCTGGACAGCAAATCTGCAGTAAGTTGAGATTATGAAATTTTGAAATGGTGATCATCTTACAATTGGTTTAATGAAATAACCATATGTTATCACACCATAATCAATCATAACATAGTATTGAGATGAAAACCTTTTGATTTATGGACTCATAGCAATCTTTAGATGCTCATCCAACATTCATATGAACAATCTACTAACTAAAGTGATATAAACATCACTTTTATGTTCTTACTCATTTGGATTTGAGAATTTCCATCTTAAGAACATATGTAAGTTAAACTATTCTTCATGCAAACATAATCACTATACCATTATCATCAATACTTCAAGCTTTGTATGCATGCATTCTTTAGGTGAAAGAATAAGCCACTAATGTATCAAAATTCCTTATGCATGAACATCAAACCAAGATTCTTGATGAAAAAACAATTTCCTTCTTTGATATTGAAATCAAAACTTGCAACATAACATTGTATCTACCAAAAGTAATCCATTTCATGCATAATTTCAATATTTCAAGTTAAAACTAAAAATATCTAAGTGTAGACAAAAAGGTAGGTTTTTGGATGATACCTTGTGAAATTGATGTGCAAACTTTGTTCTAATCTTCAATTTGATGTTCAATTTCTTGATTCTACTCTTGAATTAGCTTGATTTTTTAAATTGATATGGAGATGGGGTGGGGGGGTTCGGCCGATTGTAGGGAGAGAGAGAGGGAGATAAAGAGTTTAAAATGAGGGTTTAACCCTTTCTCATTTGGTTTTAATTGAAATTTATTCATTAAATAAATAAAAATAATAATAGGGATGGTGTAGTCATGACAAGTGTCCATGACTAGTCAAAGTTATTATAAAAAAAATATATTAATTAAAATACTTAGTCTATTTCATTAAAATATCAGATATATTCGAGAACCGAAATACCCGATTCTCAATTTTTGCTTAAAACAACTTTTATAAAAAAAATGAAAGTATTTCAACTAAAATAATATAACTTTATAATTTTATATATTTTGGACCTTAATCAATATTTTTGGCATTTCTGAATTGTGACGGTCAGTTACTGGACTGTTCCGGGCATTCTACGCAACCTCCTAAATTTTTTTTTTTTTAGGAAACTTTTATCTTAACAATTTTATACAATTAAAGGAGTGACAAATACTTAAATCTTAATTTTCATTAACTTAGAAAATAACTTGAGCACTAATCTTGACGGTTGTCACAATAACTTTTGACAGAAATAATTTGATACGAACGAAAAACTCGCACCGGAATCAAACAATATACGCGTAGGTACGGAGTTTGGAAGAAACGTACCCGACACTACATCAGTCGAAGCCTTCGCTTCTTCAGTGGTCATTTGAAATGCTCTTCCCGTTGCTCTAGGAGGATCCGTCTTCCTTGCTCCACTTTCCTCCATCTTCAATTTTGGACATTAACTCCGGATATGTCCCGGTTCCTGGCATTCAAAGCACGTAATCCCTCTGATCGGGCAGTCACGACGAACATGACCCGACTTTCCACACTTGAAACAATTTGACCCACTCGAGGCGCACGGGCCAAAATGCTTGCTCCGACATTTAGAGCACCATCTAGCTTCTCGCCTAACTTCGTTCCCGCGGTAATTGTCGTTGAATGGTTTTGTCCTTCTTGAAGGTGCGGAATTCCCCTCCCATCTTCTCTTCTCAACCGGTCCACTCTTCTCTATTTTGTTTAAGCCATAAGAGTCTTCTACTAGCTGAGCCTCCTCGATTGCTCCCTGGAGGGTAGAGGCTTTAGACACTCAAACTAGGTTCTTCATCTCTGTCGGCAACCCCTTGGCGTAGGCCTTGATCTTTTCCTTTTTGGTCGGAACCAGATGTCCCACCAATCCTAGCTTATCCATGAACTGGCGGTTATATTCCTTCAATGACGAGTTTCCCTTCCTCAGATTCTGGAACTCCTCCTCCATTCGGTCCAAAGCCCATTCGTTGCAAAACTCTTCCATCAGTTTCTTTTTGAAGGTTAACCAACTCAGTTTGGCCAACACCGTGGCCTCTACCGACGAGGAGTAAACATTCCACCATGTTAAGGCCGCCCCTCTCAACATCTGTGAACCAAATATTGCCTTCTGACTTTCTCCGCATTCACTTGATCTGAAGGCCTGCTCCATCTCTCGAACCCAGTTCATACACACTAGCGGATCATCGGTACCCTTGAACTCTGGTGGTCGGCACCCAAGAAAAGTCTTGAAAGTGCAAATCTTAGACACTTGTTTCGCTTCTGGAGTTGGGGTCTCATTAGTGGGAATTACGGGTCCCGTACACCCGGATCACGCCACTAGAACGTTTTCCGCAACCGTCTCATGTTTGCAGTTAGCAGCATCTCGGTCATCCAGTAACTTCAGAAACATTTCTTGTTGAGCCATGGCTGCATTCATGGCTTGCATCATTCTTGTCTCTGGAGTCACCTCCTCTAATATCAGGTGAGTCGAGGCTATATCACGTCTGGGTATATGCTCAGGTCCCCCGCCCAACGCATCTACAAACAGTGGGGGCAGGTCTGCATTGGTTACTCTTGCTTGGTCGGTCGTGGATGCCGCTGTATCTTGACCCTCCGGTCGATTCCGAGTATTTACCATTTTCTTCCACACATATGCGAGAACAGGGATGAGATGTAGATCATGGGAAGGAAACCAAGGAAACGTGCTACTACATTCATTAATCATTGTAACAGCGGAAATAAGCATACTCACGTAAAACATCCTCATAATAACGTTAGCTAGGCGAAATTATGAACATGCGATACTTAAGAATTTTCATCCCCATTACCATAACTCTCAATTTATGAAGTTTCCGTCAACTCTAAAACCATCCTATCTTAGGAGTTCTACCCAATCTCACTCAATCATAACTTAATTTCATAGCTTAAGTCTAGACATTCTACATTCATACCTAATTCACTTAAACTAATGCTCTGATACCAACTTATAAAACCCTAAAATTTATAGGAATTTAAAGATCGAAAATTCGACATTATGACAGCTATAAACTGAGCAAAACCTGAATTAACCATCACCTGTCAAATTGATCCCAAAGTATCATCCAGAAAACAGGGAATGTAACATATTTTTTACAACTCAAGGAATGAAGAATAAGTGTACAACAACCTAATAATCTAAACAATTCTATTAGATTACGGTCAGGTATCGCTATCCTTCCAAAAATGGGTAACTATCAACACATATACACCGGTCTCTACATCTCCCAAAAGGACCGCTCTCAACCACGCAATTTGCCTCTCATTCCCAACTGTCCCCACCACTAGGACACCCTGTCATACATGACAACCACAGAAACAAGTGTTAGGCTAGAGCCTAGTGAGAAGGTATAATCGTGATATAAATGACGAGATAGAATTATAACACAAGAACATTGCATTCTTTCATAATTCTTAACCAATTTGCTCCACCTGTCATTAAACATGAAATTTCCATACAAATCTCGTTAACCAATTTATATAATTTCATCCAAGCCAACAAGCTTGATAGCATCAACCCCAAACTAGATCTTTAGCTACTTGGGCAGTCAACCCAAACCAGGTCTTTAGCCTTTTCAGGACTTCAACTCAAACCAAGTCTCTAGTCTAATAATGACATCAACTCAAACCGAGTCTCTAGTCTAATAATGACATCAACTCAAACCGAGTCTCTAGTCTAATAATGACATCAACTCAAACCGAGTCTTTAGTCTAATAATGACATAAACTCAAACTGAGTCTTTAGTCTAATAATGACATCAACTCAAACCAAGTCTCTAGTCTAATAATGACATCAACTCAAACCGAGTTTTTAGTCTAATAATGACATCAACTCAAACCGAGTCTTTAGTCTAATAGGGACATCAACTCAAACCAAGTCTCTTGTCTAATAATGACATCAACTCAAACCGAGTCTTGACTCTAATAATGACATCAACTCAAACCGAGTCTTGAGTCTAATAATGACATCAACTCAAACCAAGTCTCTAGTCTACTAATGACATCAACTCAAATCGAGTCTCTAGTCTAATAATGACATCAAATCAAACCGAGTCTCTAGTCTACTTACCAAGTTGTCAATGTGACCAACATATAACCCAAAGGCTTCCTACAACTCCTCTTACATGCTAACATCTAGCATTTCCCCCAATACTCCTTATTTGAGACAATATCCCCAAATAGGGTTTTAGGTTAAACTTTACCTTTATCAAATCAAGAGATAAGTAAGTGAGAACTATTGTTGTAAGCACATAGTTATCCTACACATGAGAAGAAGAGTCCATAAAACACTCACCTTAGCGATTTCGTAGAAGAGACCAAACCCTAATTGACAAGATCTTGAAAGGGGAGAGATGAACTTGGACCTTGAATTACCACCAACCTAAATCAATCATGGAACCTCATTCAATGCATTCTCTTCAAGAGGATTTAATGAAGGAGGAGAGTTCTTACCTTTAACTCAGAGCAAAATCGCCAACAATATGGGAGAAATGGAGTTAATGCCAAAATAAATGACCTAGCCCCTTTTTTACCTGCGCAGGGGTCGCGCGCGAGTGCTTGCGCAGCTCAACCCGCGCGACTACACGCGTCGAACACTGTAGTGGCACGCGACCAAAAGTTGGCGCGAAGGCCCGTGCGGCCCAACCCGCACGGCAACTCACGCCGAATACTGGAAATAAATCCTCACTTTGCCATTTGAACTCAAATCAAGACATCAGAACCCCGATTAATACTTAAGGTTAAAACCATGATGCTAGGGGTTTATAAATACCACGAGAATACAACACTTGACCAACATTCGGGGTGTTACACCAACTCTTGGGTTCATCATTAGTAAAACATGGGAGATATGATTCAAGGAATCAATTGACAGCCTCCGTTTGTTCGTCTATTTGCCTGTGATAATCACTTGAATACTAAGTTGTGAGAATAACTCCTTCCAAAACATGCTCAAAAAAGAGGGTCACTATCTGAGAAAGTGGATTTAAGGAGACCATGGAGTCGGTAAACGATTGTTAAAAATGTGGTTGTGAGGGTGGCAGCGGTATAGTTACAGGCGAGGGCAATAAAGTGGGAGAATTTGGACAGACGGTCAACAAAAACCGAAATTGTCGATTTGCCTTGGATATCACTAAGTGGTGACACCATAATGCATCCTAGGTAATACACGAGGACAACGTGTACTGAACATTATGGATGGTATTTGGATTAGTGGCAAACTGTTGAGCCAGTCTAGCCCAGTAGCATCAATAGAGTAGTGATTGCGAATGGTGCTAGCCAAGGAAAGTTAGGCGTGGAGACCCCAAGATAGATCGGTTCCTCTTTCCAACTAAGAGCATCGACTTTAATAGATTTCGATGTCATAACCTATAAGTTTGGTGACCATTTGTGTTGGTTTGACGTTTGAATAACTTGAATGAGAAAGTGGTGCAGACTGCGATGATTTATAAAAATACAAAACTACGTCCAAGTATTGACGCCACTTATGAACCGCTTCGGTTATGTCAAAGAACTCCCAAGTATAAGCTGAAAAAAGCTTGCATTGTGGGGCTCATCTTTTTGATGAAAAATGCAATGGGTGATCATCCCGTGAAAGCACAACTGTAACGCTGATGGCTAAAGTGTCGGTAGTTACATCATTGGATTCTCTAGAATCAGGTAAATTGAGGATAGGCAAATGAGATATGGCTTGCTTAAGAACATCAAAGGCGGCAGCAACTTCTGTTACCTAGTAAAATGATGACCCTTTAAGGTTGGTGAGTAGTACATCAAGACGTGCATAATAACGCACGAATGTCGTGAGGGATTAAGGAGCCTGCCAATCGAGGATGGCACAGATTTTGTCAATACTAACCGAAACACCTTGGGAAAAAATGACATGTCGAAGATAATGGAATTCTTCAATGAGAAAGACACTTGGATAACTTAGCGAAGTAGCACTTTGTGGCCAGTGTTTGGAGAAATGTTGCAAGGTGTTGTAAGTGCAACTCACGAGGACATAACTGTAACACCTAAAAAATTAAACAATTAAAATCTGGAATTTTCTGGAAAACGAGTAACATAAAACTTCCAAGTTTCCAAACAACTATGATCCACTAATGGGGAAGTTTGTAGAATCAATGATATCAAGGTAAAATGACATAATAATAACAACCTACTTAATCTAGACTATTAATAACTACATTAAAATAGGTGTCACTATGTCATCCAAAAATGTCGCTCATCTCAAAATCCCAAGAATAGTCTGACTACTCGAGTGCTCCTAACCGCACCGGTCGGCATTTTAACCCGTCTAAGACCCGCAACTAGTGGGGCCTGTAACCAATGTACACCACAACATGTGTTAGAATAGAAGCCTAGTAAGACATTATGTAAATATATTTATACATAAATGACATTAAAGTGCAATATAATCTTCACCGAATCCAAATTGGTAGAACATTACCATGAGTCCAAAACTTTCACAAAATGTTCCACACCTGAACATACATACGAGAGATAACTCTTGAAACACGAGGGAGACCCGTTTCCATCAAGGTGATAAGAACACGTGAGTGAAGTCACCTAATAATGTTATTGGGTTACACCTCAGGTTCCAGTCTTAGTGTACAAACCACATAAGTATCTGAAAGTCTAAGATCTCTAAATCTTTAGAGAGAGAAAGTAGGAGCGCCAAATGTAATCAGATATATTCAAAGTAAGTGTCAAAATTACAAGAACAAAGGTCTAAGGGGACTTAAATACCCCTGGCCTTAACAAAACAGATTACATCATTAAGAACAGTCTAGACTAGGAAATAAATACAATGATTACTATAAAAATAGATCTAACAATCTCCCCCTTAGTAATCATTGGCGTCGTGGTCTTCAAAAACAATCTTCTAAAACAGCATAGACCAACCAGGCGACTTTGGAGAATCACTGACGCTCTTCTCTTTGACGAAGTCTATTCAGCCCGATTAACACTTCCAAACGTCGAAGAGTGGAGTGGAAATTCAATCTCTCTTGAATTGTATCTAAAGTCTTCTGGAGAGGTCGGAATTCATTATTATCAACCAGAAATGCATTACCTCTTGTTTCCAAAAATCTTCTTTTAGCCTCTTTCAGATGTTGCTCCAACTGAAGCTTAATCACCTTTAAAGTTCCATCAGAGTAATGAGCAATTTCTTCAAATCTGAGAAAGAATTTTTCATTTGAGCCATTCTTGTACACAACTCCATATGGATCTTCAACTATGGTGAGAAGGGGATAAGACTCTAAGTTTGGCAAGCTTCGGTTGGGCCTTTGAAGATTAACAACCGGCTGAAAACTTTCAATGGCCATCTGGAAATCAAAAACTCGGAAGAATCGGATTTGCCGTCGAATGAATCTTTTGATGACGAACAAAGCTTGTGAAACATCCTGTGATCTATGATAGAGATTCCTGAAATGGTCATATAAGAACTCAATGTCATCTATAGAAAGGTCAGTGAAGTCTACCTCTGAGAATTTATACCACCTGCAGTCTCTTCTTTCAACTTCAAAGTCAGGATACCAGATATTCACAAACTTGTTGATTGTGACACTGATGACTCGAACAATCAAGTGTGGAGAAGAAACGGTATTATTCCTTTTGCGCTGGCACTTAATGAACATTAAGTATTCAAATTGATAGGCATCTAACTCTTTCTCTACTCCAAGAATTGCATAGATGTTAATTGGCCTTCTTCTAGAAAGAAAGATGTTACTCTGAGTGTCTTCTAGAAAAGCTGATCTTAGTCTTGAAGCCATGTACCTCTGTTGCAAACTCCTCTGTCTCTGTTGTCTAGATAAAGTTGGTCCTTCTTCTAGAATAGACGGTGGAATCATAGGATCAGAAGGTGGAACATCAGCTTGTGCTCTTGACGACTAACCAACTTCAAATGAACTTGAAGGAATAGTGGTAGTCGGAGCTGAGCTAGTAGCAAGAGTAGAAGTAGCTTTAGCAGTTTCAGGAACCTCACCATGAGCAGGAAGGTCACTGTATAACAATTCTGCCTCTTCTTCATCTTTTGCATCCATGAACACTGAATCATCTTCTGTATCAGAAATGATAATGATGTCATCACAATCTTCTAACTTCACTTTACAGACTTTTTCATACTTAGAATCATCATCATCATCATCATCATCATCTAAATTAATTTCAATAATGTTCGAAAAGAAAGACTTCATATCAGATACAATTTCATCATTAACAACAACAACTGGTGTTGGTCCCAAATAGCAGTAAGTAAATAAGAAAAGTATTGTAGAAGGGGGGGGGGGTTGAATACAATACACACAGTTTTTCACTTAATTTAATTCTTATTGATTTGAAATCAAGAATTACACATAGAAAACTTTGATTGTTGCGGAAGAGAACATATGAGATATGTTCAAACAATCTTACACATAGTGAATGAAGAACAATTGTAAAACACTTAGAAAACAATAAGATCTTCGTAGAGGGAAAGTTGCCAGGCACTTAGAGAACTTGAAGGTAGTAGAGCTGGTTGATCTTGCATGTTGAAACATCCATCATATTTATAGTGCCTCATGCATTTAATGCATAAGACACCTGTTGAGCAAGGGATGGACACATGTATTCTGCATGGTACATGATGTACCTTTTGTCTTGGAGTGACTTTGTCTTGAAGTGTTGGCCTGCTGGGATGGTGTGGACCTTTCCTTAAAAGAGTGTAAGAGACAAACTTACTTTTTCTGATCTTGGGATGAGGTCCACGTCAATGCAAGATATCACAAATATACTTTGTCAGAAAAGTATAATGTGTTTGAAAAAAATCTTCAGGCATCTTCGGCTCCTGAAGATGTGAGAACATCTTCAGCTTCTAAGGAGAGATCATCGGCGGCCGAAGACTTGAGAGATCTTCGGCTCCTGAAGATGTGAGAACACCTTCATACTCCTGAAGATATGAGATTGACACCATCTTGGCCGATGGTGTTGATCACTTGGGCATGCTTGGCTTTAGGCTGAGGAGACTATCTTCAATCCGCTTTGAGAGATGTACTCCTTCTTTGTTTTCTTCGGTTGATCTTCGACTTCACCGAACATTTGTATAGAGACCAAGCTGCTAAAAGAACCTCAAACATATTCTAAGTAGGATGATATAAGATGGAAGATCAGAAGGTCATCTTCAAATCTTCAGATGACCCAACAATCTCCCCCTATTTGAGGATGACATCCATACTAAAGAATAGAACAAAGAGTGTACTGAATAAATTCATTTTGACCCATCTTTACTCTTTTTGGGTTCTTTTCACATAGACCATTTTTTTTGGTATATCTGACATTTACAAATGAATGAAAAGTATAGCTATACAAACAAATAAAAAATGACAAAGCAAATAAATATATACAAAGATATAGAAGACAATAGCCGGAATTGTTTGAACTTGAGTGGTTGGATGCTCCCCCTCAATTCATACTCCCCCTCAACTAATGTCAGGTGGTTTTGATCACACAGTCCATCGCAAAATTAGTTTCAACGGAGTTTAAGCTAGAGTGGTAAGTTGCTCCCCCTCAACTCATACTCCCCTCAACTAATTCACGGTATCGGAAAGTAAGAAGTCAGAAAGTTTTTGGGATCCTCTGAACCTGCTTATGGAAAGACAGATTCGTCCTTAAATCGTGCAGAACCATCGGGACTGAGAATCTCGGGTGATAGGCTGTGAGGTGGAGAAGAGGCGCCTTGGATTGGGGAGGAGTCCAAGTCATCCTTATCAACCAAGGAAAAGGTTGATGGGGGAATAATAAGGGTCCCCAATTTTACAATTGTATCATTTTGTGAGGATACAAAGGAGGTGGCTTTGGGTTTAGTAGAGTCCCCGGGCCCAGATGGGAAAATTTCAACACCTGCCGATTATGGAGAATCGGTGGGTGGAGTAGGTGGCTTGGCCCTTGAAACCTTCCTCAACCTCTTGAGAGGAGAGGGAGGGGAAGAAGGTGAGTGCCTCCACTTTCAAGAGAGGTGTGACCGGGGAAACAACCGAAGGTTCTTTCGGTCGTATGGTCATCTTAGCTAGTGCGGAGGTGCCAGAAGCTTTTGAGGATTTTTTTTTCGCTAGCCGGCTTCACTTATGATGGGACAGATGGGGCTACTACAGATGAGAGAGCCTTGGACACCGGAGTGTAGAGATCATCAACCCATTGTAGATCGGGAGAATTTATGAAGGAAAACATACCTGGGCTGAGAGCTCGATTGGTGGATAGAGGGCCCTTGTTGAGAGAGGTCTTCTTGAGTTTCTAAGTGTTGATAGGAGAGTCATCACCAAATCAACTAGAGAGCCAACAATTTTTCTCCCCCTATTTGATGATGACCCCAACACATAGAAAAGAAATGGTACAGACACCAAGAAAATTTACAAGACAAGAAAACTCATAAATTCAGTGGCCCACGTTTTTTTTTTGGGCTCTTTTCTTTTTTTTTTGGGAAAGAAAAAAAAGGAAGAGATAATGGGGGAAAATGGAAGAAATATGGGAAGAGAGGTGGGAGAGGAGAGTTGAGATAGTTGTAAGATTTGAAGAGGGTAAAAAAATAAGGATGAGTAATAAGGAGGAGAAGAGATGAGAGGGAGGGAGGTAAGAAAAATGTGAGGGGGGAGGGTAGGGAGAGTGAAGGGTGAGAGGTGTTGAAGATGTGGAAGTAGGTAGTTTTTTTTTTTTTTGAAGAGGATGGGAGAGAAGTAAAAATAGGAGGAGAAAAAATGGAAGGGATGTAGGATATGGTAGGTGATGTAAGAGGTAAGGGATGGGATTGGAATTCTTGGGAAAAGGGATAAAAAGAAAGAGAGCAGAAAAAAATAAAATAAAGGTAAGGTAGGGGTGGGGATCGGTCAAATCAAGGCAAGGGGGGTGGCCGAAAAAATATAAGGGGGGAAGGGGGTGTGGTGGTTCGGTTGGGGTTCGGCGGGGGTGGATGATCGGTTGGGGGAGGGATCGGCTAGGGGTGTTTCGGTTGAGGGAAGAGAGTGAGGGTTTCGGGGGTGGTGTGGTTCGGCGGTATAGAGGGAGCCGAAAAGGAGAGGGAGGGCCGAAGAGGGAGAGAGGCCGAAGGGATGGAGGGTTGGGTTCGGTGGCCGAGGAGGAGAGGAGAGGAGGTGGGGGGTTCGGTAGCCGATGGGGTGGGGGGAGTGTTCGGCTAGGAGAAAAAAAAACAAAAGAAAAAAATGGTTTTTTTTTAAAGAAAGTTATCGTCTGGAATAAAAAGGAAAGAAAACAAATTATTTTATTAAATCATCGGCTAGCCGACGTGATTTCCAAAAAAAAAGGAGGGGAGGGAGGATAAGGGAGGGAAGGAAGGTGAATACAAAGGAGAAGGGTGGTTTCGGTGGCTAAAAAAATGGGGAAGGGTAGTTGAGAGATGCCGCCGAAGATGGAAAGAGGGGGGCCGAAGGTTGGGTCTCAGGTGGTGAGGGAAGTGGGCTGCCGAAGAAAGAAGAAAGAGATGGAGATTGGAGAATTCGGCTTGAGAGTGGGCTGCCGAAAAAAAAATGTTTGGTTAGGGGTTGTTGAAAAAAAAAATTGACTTTGAAATTGGCTGCAAAAAGAATTGATTTTTTTTTAACCTAGAAACCACTGATTATTGAAAATAAATTTGTTTTACCTTTTTTTTTTAAATCAAAACCAATTTGGTGGAAGGTAAAAAATAATAAATAAATTCCTACTTTTTTTTAAACACCTTCAGATTGGCGGCTAAATTTTTTTCTTAAATTACTATTTTGTTTTTGGAAATCCTTTGGCAGTTTTTTTTAAATGGATTTTTTTATACTTTAATTCAAATCGACAGCCATTAAAAAATTAGATTAAAAAAAACGAATCGGCTAGCTGAAGATGGGGATTTAGGGTTATCGGCTAGAGCATAGATAGGTGTTAGAAGGGTGGTCGGCTGGCCGAAGGAAAGAATCAAGGGAAGGGGGGGGAGGAGCCGAACAAAACCCAAATAAAATATTCGATGGGAGTGTGGTCTTCGGCTAGGAGGGTTAGGGGTGTGAGGGGGGGTGGGTCTTCGGCTAGGTGTTCGTTTAGGGAGGCACAAGAGTTCCAAGGGGGAATTGGGATGTGGTGAGACCGAAAGAAGGAGGGAGAGACCGAGAGGTGGATGGCGGCCAAAGAGGGAAGAGAGGGGAGGAGATGATCGGCTAAAGGGATGTCCGGGTGGGATCCGAGAAGGAAAAGAGGGAGGGGTGTGAAGGCTTCGGTAGCCGAAGGGAAGGAGATAAGGGGGGTTCGGCTAGGAAGGGAGAGAGAAGAGAGAGACTTCAGTGGGGTTTCGGCTAGGGAGAGGGGAGGCCGAGAGAAAGAGAGATGGTCGAGAGAGAGGGATAGCCGAAGAAGAGAGTTCGGCTAGGGGTGGGGGGAGAGAAAGGGAGAACCGAAAAAGGGGGGGGAGGAGAGAGAGAAAAAAAAATTGTTTTTATTTTTTGATTTTCTTTCTTTTCTCTCAATATTTTTTTTTCTTTTCTTTCTCTCTCTTTTTTTGATTTCTTTTCTTTTCTTTCTCTCTTTTTTTTTTTGATTTATTTTCTTTTTTTTTTTTTGAGAAAACAATTAAATATCGGCATTTAACATACCGAGTTCTCCGATTAGGAACTTGAACCGAGCTTCGTCAAGAGGTTTGGTGAAGAGATCCGCCAGTTGGAGGTCGGTAGGGATGAAATGTAACTCGATATCACCTTTGGAGATGTGATCCCAAATGAAGTGATATCGGATGTCGATGTGCTTGGAACGAGAGTGTAGCACCGGATTGTTTGCGATGGCTATCGCACTTGAGTTGTCACACAGAATCGGGATGTGAGAGTACAGCTGATTGTAGTCTCTAAGTTGGATCTTCATCCAGAGGATTTGAGCATAGCAACTTCCAGCAGCTACATACTCAGCCTCAGCAGTAGAGGTGGAGACTGAGTTCTGCTTCTTGTTGGACCAGCTAACAAGCTTGCCACGAAGGAGTTGACAGCTGCCAGTGGTGTTCTTCCTATCAATCTTAGAGCCTGCAAAATCAGAATCTGAATACCCCATTAGATCAAAACCTGAGTCTTTGGGATACCAAAGACCCAGATTCATGGTACCTTTCAGATACCGAAAAATACGTTTAACCCCAGCCAAGTGAGATTCTTTCGGATTGTCTTGGTAACGCGCACACAGGCAAGTAGCAAACATAATGTCTGGTCTACTAGCATTAAGATAAAGAAGAGAGCCGATCATGCCTCGGTAGCTGGTGATATCCACAGATACACCATCCGGCTCAGCATGGAGTTTCAAAGGTGGTGCCATGGGAGTTTTCATGGGGGAGGAGTTTTCAAAATGGAACTTCTTCAGAAGGTCACGAATGTATTTACTTTGATTTATAAAGATTCCTTCTGAAGATTGTTTAACTTGAAGTCCTAAGAAAAAGGTAAGATCCCCCATCATACTTATCTCATATTGGCTTTTCATGAGAGAGGCAAACTCATCACACAGTGATTCATCAGTGGCACCAAAAATGATATCATCCACATAAATTTGAACAAGAATAAGATTACCTGAGGTTTTCTTGATGAACAAAGTGTTGTTAATTTTACCTCTTGTATACTTGTTCTTCAGAAGAAAGTCAACAAGAGTGTCATACCAGGCACGAGGAGCCTGCTTTAGACCATAGAGAGCTTTGTCCAATATGTACACATAGTCAGGATGGACTGGATCTTCAAAGCCAGGGGTTGTTTCACATAGACTTCTTCAGCTAGCTCCCCATTTAGAAAGGCACTCTTGACATCCATCTAGAAGACTCTGAAGTTCTTGTAGGCGGCATGAGCAAGGAAGATTCTTATGGCTTCAAGTCTGGAAACTGGAGCAAATGTTTTATCATAGTCAATTCCTTCCTCTTGCTTGTAGCCTTGTGCAACCAGTCTGGCCTTGTTTCTGATCACTGTGCCTTCTTCATCCATTTTGTTTCGAAAGACCCACTTGGTTCCTATGATGGTTTTTCTGGAAGGCCGAGGAACCAATCTCCAGACTTTGTTCCTTTCGAACTGAGAAAGTTCTTCTTGCATGGCGGTAATCCAACATGGATCAGCTAAAGCTTCATCAACTTTCTTTGGTTCAATGAGAGAAAGGAAGTTCACATAGAGACAAATGTTACCAACACCTCTTTGGGTCTGTACACCAGCTTGTTGATCACCAATGATTTGATCAATGGGGTGATCTTTTGTCCACTTTAGGGCAGGAGGTAAAGGAGGAGGGTAAGAGATTTGCAGAGGAGAGTTGGAAGGGAAATTTTGAGGAGAGATGGATGGAAGATCAGCAGGAATAGGTGGAGAAAGAATGTATGGTTGAGAAGGTGGGATGAAATGTGGTGAATTTTGAGGTTGAGAGAAAGATGTGAATGATGGAGGAAGGAGAGGTGATATGATGATAAATGGGGAAGAATAGGATAGGAGGTATCTTGATCTTCAGAGATGACTATCTGAAGATCAGAGATTGGAGATAAGAAGATGGGTAGGTCACCATTTTGATGGGTTGTGTCTGAGAATAAAGGAACATGTGGTTTTGAGCTAGATGAGTAGATTCATTCATGTATTTTCTCCGAATATTGTAGACCCGGTAGTGCATTGAAGAGAGAGAATATCCTACGAAGATTCCTTCATAAGATTTGTTGATGCTCAAACACCCGCAATCACAAAGAAATCGTTTATTTGGTAGATGAGGTAGAGCACTCAGCAGACACAAGGGCCATGGAGGAGGATTAAGCTTCACTGTCATCAACATCATCTATTTTAGCCATGAAGCAAAGGTTGGCCATTTCTTTGTCACTTTCAGAAGTGGGATGGGCTTCAGTCATTTGACCTTTTCCCTTTTTGAGCAAGGTTTCATTTCTCTCCTTCTCTCTCTTATATTTTGCCTTGTACTTTTCAGCACGGTCAGGGTTTGAGGAGACAGGCATATTAGCCTTTTGAAAAGAAGGTTGGTATGAATCAAATTTGGTTCTGACAGGCTTAGAGGATGTACGGTTAGAGGAGGGTAGTCTAGATTTATCAAAGGACCTGCTTCTGCATTCAGAAGCAAAGTGTCCCTTCCTCCCACACCTGTAACATTCCTTATTTGATTTGTCAGAGGGAGTAGTTTTAGAAAAAGTAGAAGATGATTTTCTTGAAAACTTGGATTTTCCAGAAGAGAATCGAGGGTTACTCGAAGTTTCTTCACCTTCATCATCAGCCTCACTAAGGTAGGCTTGTGAAGGATCATTAGGGTCCTCTTGACTATCACGGTCAGAATCGGAGGGATAGGTGATTCAAGGAACACACACAGTATTTTTGGAAGAATCACTAACAAGAGCTAGAGAAGAGCTTCTAATGTCTTTTGTGATAGACTTCCTAAGCAGTTTAGTCTTCTCATAGTTGAATAGAGTGCCATACAAAGCAGTGAGAGGCATAGAGTCAAGATCCTTGGTAGGCTTGATGCAAGTACAGATATTTTCCCAAAACTCAGGAAGACAATCCATTTGCACAAGACTTCCTCATTGTCATAAATGCGACCCACAAGTTTAAGATCATTAAGAAGACTGTTAAAGCGATTGTAGTAGTCTGAGAGAGACTCACCCTTCTCATGAGAAAAGAGTTCATACTTTCTTACAAGAGCAATCTTTTTGCTCTTTTTCACCTCAGACGTACCTTCATAAAGAACACACAGAGTGGACCACATTTCTTTTGTAGTAGAAAGGTTAACAAGAGAATGGTAGACCTCATCAAGCAGAGAGAGGGCAATGATGGATCTGACTTTAGTATCAAGAGCTATAAGACGTCTGTCTTCATCATTGTATTTACTAGGGTCCTTTACAATGTATCTCCCAGTAGCTGGAGTTCTTTCTTCCTCAGAAGAGTCCTCATCAGCTTTTGCCTTATCTGCATTGTAACGGTCCCAAACTATAGGAATAAAAGGACCTTCATGTAAGATAGTTGGATATCTGCTGTCAATTCCTACTAGAAAGAGTATCATACGACTTTTCCACAAGAAGAAGTTATTGGGGTTAAACCTTGGTGGTTTGGCTATAGAGCCATTGTCGTATGAAACAACAGTGAAGTTTTGATAAGAATCATTTTTCAAAGAGGAAGAGGTTGCCATTGCGGAACTAGTTTATTGAGTTAAACTAAACTGCTCTGATACCACTTGTTGGTCCCAAATGGCAGTAAGTAAATAAGAAAAGTATTGTAGAAGGGGGGTTAAATACAATAAACACAGTTTTTCACTTAATTTAATTCTTATTGATTTGAAATCAAGAATTACACATAGAAAACTTTGATTGTTGCGGAAGAAAACATATGAGATATGTTCAAACAATCTTACACATAGAGAATGAAGAACAATTGTAAAACACTTAGAAAACAATAAGATCTTCGTAGAGAGAAAGTTTCCAGGCACTTAGAGAACTTGAAGGTAGTAAGGAGTCCTAAATGTCGTCTTCGATACATCCTCTTCCCTTACCTTCACTTATGGTATCCTGGCCGAAGGTCTATTTTGGAGAAGCATCCCACTCCTTTCAGTTGAACGAAGAGGTCGTCAATTCGGGGAAATGGGTATTTGTTCTTCATGGTCATCTTATTCAACTTTCGTGCTTTCATCGAAGAAATTATCGCCTCTTCACCCTTCCGCTTCTCCCCGTAGGACAGAATGAAGTCTCCGTTCATTATGGATACCCGAATGAGCTTCTTTGAGCACATAACTTCGGATTGATGCTTTACTAACTAATCCATTCCTACACAATATTGAAACTCCCAATTTCCATTGGAAGTAAGTCTACCTCAAAGCATTCGCCTCCGATCTCTAAACGGCATCCCTCTAGAATCTCACGTAATATTACTTGTTCTCCATTCGCTACTTCTATGACTAAATCGTCGCTAAGAGAACTAGGAGGTACGCTTAAAGATTTGCAAAATGGAATCGCCACAAAAGAGCGGTTTACACCATAATCAAATAATACTTTACTGGGTATGGAGTTAAGTAGGAACTTACCCGACACCACATCGGCAATCTCTTTTGCTTCCTCCGCAGACATTTGGAAGACTCTCTATTGCGCTATCGGAACAACTTCCTTCCTCGATTGTCCCCACACTTGTTCCCTTTGAGATGCCCCTCATCTTGGGACATTCATTCCTCATGTGTCCCACCTCCTTGCACTCAAAGTAGACCATTCCTCTGATCGAGAAATCGTGGCTAGTGATAACTCTCAAATATTGAGAGTTAATTCCTCTCTTTTTATATTCGTTTTACCACATTTTCACCCTTTTTGTCTCTCATCTCCTTCAATTGGTCTTAATTGTTCAAACATGATGATGAAGTCTCAAGAATGCAAAAATTTCGGTTTCACTAACTTTTGTGCAGAAAGTGGCCACCTTGCTGGCACCTTGTCACCACGTTGAACATAGGCTGAAAATTTGTTGATAAGTTCCAGCCATTTTCAGAAAGTTTGACTTCTAGAGAAATGTAAAGAGTCTTCTGATCTTTCACTAGAATATTCAAGGAAGAGGACAAAAAGTGGAGGTCCAAGGAAAGTTCAACACTCTTCCTTAAAAGCTACTTTTGAGGAATAGTCACATCACCACTTTTCTCTTCCTTGGGCTATAAATGAGGGCTTGGAGGAACCATTTGGACACAACAACTTCCAGGAGCATTAAACACTTCTGGAGCTTAGCATTTAAGTTTTAGTCTCTCTTTAAAGTTTGTAGTTTAATTGCATTTAATTCTTGTAAGTTTTAATTTCCTTGTAAAAGTTGTTGCCAAGTGGCCACCTTGTCACCACCTTGGCAGCAACTCTTTAGTTATTTATGCAAGTTATGTTTATGTTTTCTCCTTCTTCTCCCATGTCTTTTGTTATTATTATGAGCTAAACACCCCCTTGGGTGTGGGTATGAGCCAAAGCTAAGACTAGTAGGCAACACTTGGGTGTTGCTATCGTTGCTAACTCTTGGACTTGGTCACTTGAGTCGGGACTTCAACTCAACGCGGACAAGCCGATCACTTGTTAGTGTTAATATTAGATCTTAGACCTCGAGAGGGGCAGATCTGAAATACGGCTTGGGTGATGCAAAGAAGATTTGAGAGATTCTTTCATAACCACGTAGAGATACGGGTTTTTGCATGACTTTAACTAAGGTTCAAATGTCGGTTGATATGGGTGTCACAAAGAGATTTGGGCGTTCATATCTATACTGGTGGAATTGAAACCCTTAGAGGTTTACTTAGTTAAGTCGGCAAGTCTAGAGTTGGCCAACGTGGTGACAAAGTGGGGACAAGGTGGCCACGTTCCGAGGAAGCTCATTTTCGAGAGAAAAGGGTTTTACGGCTGTCGTGTGTCATTTTGTTTCCAACCAAGTTGTTACTACATCAGTCTTAGTCAATGCTTGTACCCACATCCTGCCTTTAATACTGTTAATTCCGTTTAATTGTTGTTTAGTTGCTTAAAATCCACAAAATATTGTTATTATTCTCAAAAATCAACCAAGCACTAGAAGTTCATGAAAAGTTCTCTGATTCTTAGTTGACTAGTCCCTGTGGAAACGATCTCGGTACTCTACCACTTTATTACTTGTAGCGATCATAGTGTCCAGTGTGCACTTGCACCGCCACTATGGCAACATAGTGGCCACTTTGTGGACCTATACGATTTTCCGCTATCAAGTTTTTGGCGTCGTTGCCGGGGACTAGCGCGATTTTAAATCCTAAGATATTGACTTTTCATTCGAACCTGAGTTGCTTGTGTCTGTTATTTTTAGTATTTTCCGTGTTGTATGCCAAGGCTACAACACGGTGAACTTGTACCTCTTGACCCCGAAATTGAAAGAACCGTTAAAAGACGAAGAAGAGGTAGAAGAGGTCGGCAAAATCAAAACATGGCTGGAAATGGTGGAGATCCTCCACCACTACCTAATGAAACAACCATAAGAATTGCCGACGATAAAGAACGGGGAATACGGGACCATGCAACACCCGAATTTGATCAATTAAAATCGGGTATTCTTAGGCCCAACATTGCGGCACAAACTTTTGAACTAAAACCGGTAATGTTCCAAATGATCCAAGCAATGGGTCAATTTGGAGGATTACCGTCGGAAGATCCGCACTCACATTTAAAATCATTTTTAGAAATGACGGATCATTTTCGCATTCAAGGTGTTACAACCGAAGCCTTACGGCTTACGCTCTTCTCTTACACATTGAGAGATAGAGCAAAAGCTTGGCTAAATTCTCAACCTCCTCATTCCATTGATAGTTGGACAATTTTGGCTGAAAATTTTCTAAAAAAATATTTTCCTCCAACTAGAAATGTATAGTTTAGAAACGAAACTTTGATGTTTCAACAAGAGGAGGATGAAGCGGTTTCGGATGCATGGGAGAGATTCAAAGACTTAATTAGAAAATGTCCTCATCATGGAATCCCTCATTGCATCCAATTAGAGACATTTTATAATGGTCTTACTAATGCCGCTAAAATTATTCTTGATGCTACGGCCGGTGGCGCTTTCACCTCTAAAACTTATAACGAAGGATATGACATTTTGGAGAAAGTGGCCAACAATAACACCGATTGGTCAAACCCACGCGTTCTTGCTCCCAAGAATGCATCGGGTGTTCACGAAATTGATGCCACCGCCTTAAACGCATAAATTGTAGCTTTAACTAACTTGGTAAAAAATAACATGAACTTAAATGGAGAAAAGAACCAAGTCCAAGCCATAAATGAATCTTGTGTGTTTTGTGGTGAGAATCATGCTTTTGAGTGTTGTCCCGGTAATCCCGCCTCGGTTAACTATGTAGGAAACCATTCTAGGAATATCCCATTTTCTCCAACTTACAACCCAAATTGGAGAAATCACCCGAACTTCTCATGGTCGGGGAACCAAGGACTTCAACCCCCCGGGGTTCATCAAGTTCCAAGCCGACCACCAAATCCCCCGGGATTTCAACAAGGACCGTCTCATACATACCAAAGTGGGCAATCCTCACAACCATATGTACCGAGACAACAAAATGCATCGGAGAGTAATGGTTCACTTGAATCTTTACTCAAAGGTTTTATAAACCAAACCAATGCAACTTTGAGAGGTTTTGAGACTCAACTGGGGCAATTTGCCGCCAAATTGAAAGGAAGACAAGTGGGCACCTTACCTAGTGACACCGAAACCCCTAAGGGTAAGGAACACGTTAAGGCGGTGACTTTAAGAAGTGAAACTAGAGCACCCAAGGGAAAGTTTCCGTCACTTTTTCCATCCAACGTGGCTGGAACGTGCCCACCTTCGGGACAGAATGCAACAGCCCCTTCACGGACTGTTTTGCCATCAGATCAGCCTCACCAAAGTGGTGAGACAGTGCCCACTTCACAGCACAAAAAGGCAAGTCCTAGCCAACCGGATCTAGACTTAAGAGACCTCCCTTTTCCCGGTAGGATGAAGAATAAAAATGCCAATAATCATTTCAAAAAGTTTTTGGACATTTTTAAACAACTACATATTAACATACCTTTGGTAGAAGCTCTCGAGCAAATGCCAAGCTATGTTAAATTTTTGAAAGACATCCTTAACAAAAAGAAAAGGTTGAGCGAATTTGAAACGGTAGCTTTGACAAAAGAGAGTAGTGCCCTCCTCACTTGCAAAATTCCACCTAAGCTAAAGGACCCGGGTGGTTTCACCATCCCTTGTTCGATAGGAGGTAAGGAAGTTGGTCATGCCTTGTGTGACTTAGGAGCAAGCATAAATCTCATGCCATTGTCCATCTTCAAGAAGTTAGGAATAGGAGACGTTCGACCCACCACCGTGACCTTGCAATTAGCAGATAGATCTTTGGCTCATCCCAAGGGAAAGATTGAGGATATTTTGGTCCAAGTTGACAAATTCATTTTCCCGGCCGACTTTTTAGTTTTAGACTATGAATCCAATAAGAACGTCCCCATCATTTTAGGACGACCATTTCTTGCCACGGGTAGAACTTTGATCGACGTCCAAAAGGGTGAGTTAACTATGAGGGTAAATGATCAACAAGTGACATTTAATGTTTTTAAGTCCCTTAAGTTCCATGATGAAGTGGAAGATTGTTCGGCCATAAATTTGTTGAGTGAGGACCTTGGTGTAGATATTGAAATGTGTGGTGAGAAGTTTGGAGAAGAAAGCGAAAATGAGCTTCAGTTTGAGAGTCCAAAGAAAATCTAACCACCAATAAGAGGGAAACCGTGTTTGAAAGAAATGAGATTGAGTCACCATAAACACAAGAAAAAACATTTCTTGTCTAATGGTGTGTCGTCATCCTCCAAAACCTCTTGTTGAGTATCGAGAAGGCTAGAAATAGTCTTTTAATAAAATGTTTTTTTTTCCAGTCCTTTTTAGTATTACAACTTTCAATTTTTGTTGCAAAAAAAAAGGAAATTTTCGGAGTTATGCAAGGTGGCCACTTTGGTCGCCACTTTGGGGACTGAGCTGTTGGAGAGAATCTGTGAAATTTAATTTCCAGATCTGTTTTAAAAAAAAATCATGCATGGTTGAAATTCCTTTTTGTCCACTAGTCTTCTCATGCATCTCTCTAAATTTTCAGCTTTGTCCAGGTCCCTCTTTAACCTTTGTTTTTTTATTGCCTTTACTTTAATAGTTTTTTTTTCTTGTGTAGGTGAAGGAAATTTTCAGATAGTGTGTAGATCCAGCAACTAGGAGGAGTTTTTTTAAAGCTTTGGTTTAAAAAAAAAAAGTAAACTTCTTATCAAAGCCTTTTTGTCCCATTACCCTTTAGCCATCATCACCTATAACAAAAGCAAACCTCTTGTCATCTTTTTACCCATCACCTTTTTCAACCCATCACACCACATCCCTTCACTTCTTTTCTCTAGTATAAACACATTTCATTTTTTTTTTGCTACCCAAAACCGTAGGTACCTCCATCACCATGAGCAAAAAAAAAAATCATCCTATCTTTCTAGCCATCATCAACTTCTCACCCTCTTTAATCCCATCAATCATTTTATCTTTCTTTTTTTCTCATCACTACCTTCTCCCACACTTCTATTTTATTTTTTTATATGTAATTTGAAGCCACCAAAAAAAAGAGAGAGAAAAAAAAAGAGAGAAAGAAATCGGTCTGCACCCATTTCTGAATAGCCGGAGGAGTCACCGATAGTCGGCGGTGGAAGCTTCGACTACCACACCATCGATTTCGGCCGCCAGTTTCTACCAGGAGCACCACCACCCCTTCATCTACCGTGCTCCACGTCCGGGCAGCCCGGTGCCTCCGCATTCTGCCTCCGATCCAACCGCCTCTACGGCAGCCGAGGTTGGCCCCTCTGTGGAGGTTGGTAAGCCGTGTGTATTCTTGGTTCATCATCATCCATGTTCGAACTTTGTCTGGTTAATACTTTTATGTCTTGTGGTATTTTGTTGTTACTCTAACTCATTCTATGTTGGTTGTATGCTTGCTCTTCTCACCGTACTCATTATACCGTCTCTTTGGTTATTTCTAGTACTTTTGTTTTGCGCTCATTTCTTTTGCAGGTCTGCTCCTTGGATTGCTACCAATTTTTGACTGTTAACGTGATATAAGCCTTTCTTTCCTAGATGTTAAGCCCAAACACTTTCCAAATTGAAACCTAGCCTTTTACCATAGCAATATCGACATATCTTTCATTTTCAATGAGGACATTGAAGGATTTCGTTTGGGGGTGGGGGCTGCTGCAAAAGTAGAAACAAACCGTTCTTCCGATGACCCAAAGCCAAAGTGGCCACTTTGTCGCCACGCTGTCACCACTTTGGCAGAAAAAAAAATTTGAATGAAAAAATGAAAAATAAATTGGGGATCGGTCAAGGTTTGGGGGTCAAATGGTTAAGGCAATACAAAGAACAAATAGTCAAACCAAAAAAATTGGAGTCATGCAAATAGAAAATTTTGGGGGTCATATCGAGCAATTAAATTGAAAACCCAAAAACACAAGCCCAATTCAAGCCCTATTGATTAAAGTCAAACTTTTGGGATGCATGAAAGGAGGTGGTACCTTTTCAAACAAAGTGCTTCGCTCAATCAAGAAAAGTCAAAGTATTCGGTATGAGTTTTCCTTTCATCAAAAGAAATCAACCATCTTTGATCATCATTCGAGTCTTTTTTTGTTAATTCTTTTCTTTTTACTTGAGGACAAGTAATTGCTCAAGTTTGGGGGTGTGATAACTCTCAAATATTGAGAGTTAATTCCTCTCTTTTTATATTCGTTTTACCACATTTTCACCCTTTTTGTCTCTCATCTCCTTCAATTGGTCTTAATTGTTCAAACATGATGATGAAGTCTCAAGAATGCAAAAATTTCGGTTTCACTAACTTTTGTGCAGAAAGTGGCCACCTTGCTGGCACCTTGTCACCACGTTGAACATAGGCTGAAAATTTGTTGATAAGTTCCAGCCATTTTTAGAAAGTTTGACTTCTGGAGAAATGTAAAGAGTCTTCTGATCTTTCTCTAGAATATTCAAGGAAGAGGACAAAAAGTGGAGATCCAAGGAAAGTTCAACACTCTTCCTTAAAAGCTACTTTTGAGGAATAGTCACATCACCACTTTTCTCTTCCTTAGGCTATAAATGAGGGCTTGGAGGAACCATTTGGACACAACAACTTCCAGGAGCATTAAACACTTCTGGAGCTTAGCATTTAAGTTTTAGTCTCTCTTTAAAGTTTGTAGTTTAATTGCATTTAATTCTTGTAAGTTTTAATTTCCTTGTAAAAGTTGTTGCGTGGCCACCTTGTCACCACCTTGGCAGCAACTCTTTAGTTATTTATGCAAGTTATGTTTATGTTTTCTCCTTCTTCTCCCATGTCTTTTGTTATTATTATGAGCTAAACACCCCCTTGGGTGTGGGTATGAGACAAAGCTAAGACTAGTAGGTAACACTTGGGTGTTGCTATCGTTGCTAACTCTTAGACTTGGTCACTTGAGTCGGGACTTCAACTCAACGCGGACAAGCCGATCACTTGTTAGTGTTAATATTAGATCTTAGACCTCGAGAGGGGCAGATCTAAAATACGGCTTGGGTGATGCAAAGAAGATTTGAGAGAGTCTTTCATAACCACGTAGAGATACGGGTTTTTGCATGACTTTAACTAAGGTTCAAATGTCGGTTGATATGGGTGTCACAAAGAGATTTGGGCGTTCATATCTATACTGGTGGAACTGAAACCCTTAGAGGTTTACTTAGTTAAGTCGGCAAGTCTAGAGTTGGCCAACGTGGTGACAAAGTGGGGACAAGGTGGCCACGTTCCGAGGAAGCTCATTTTCGAGAGAAAAGGGTTTTACGGTTGTCGTGTGTCATTTTGTTTCTAACCAAGTTGTTACTACATCAGTCTTAGTCAATGCTTGTACCCACATCCTGCCTTTAATACTGTTAATTCCGTTTAATCGTTGTTTAGTTGCTTAAAATCCACAAAATATTGTTATTATTCTCAAAAATCAACCAAGCACTAGAAGTTCATGAAAAGTTCTCTGATTCTTAGTTGACTAGTCCCTGTGGAAACGATCTCGGTACTCTACCACTTTATTACTTGTAGCGATCATAGTGTCCGGTGTGCACTTGCACCGCCACTATGGCAACATAGTGGCCACTTTGTGGACCTATACGATTTTCCGCTATCAGCTAGTATGCCCCGACTTCCCACACTTGAAGCACACAATTGGATTGGGATTGCAAGGTCCGAAATGTTTGCTTTTGCATTTGGGACACCAGTTTGCTTCCCTTCAGTTGTCCGTCCCCTTTCCGCTAGGAATAAACTTCGATCTTTTGAATGCATTTTGTAAGCTCTCCCATTTCCTCTTCTTACCCACTCTAGACTTCTCTTCTTTATCCCGAGCGTAGACATCCTCCATCACTTTGGCTTCTTCAATAGCCTCTCTCAGAGTAGAGGCCTTAGACATGCGGACCATATACATCATGTTCGCTGGTAGGCCCTTGAGGTATGCCTTCACCTTCTCCATTTCCGTTGGGTCCATGTGCCCCATTATGTTTAATTTTTCCATAAAGTGTCGGGTGTATTCTCTCATCAACGAGTTCCCTTTTCTAAGTGATCGGAACTCCTCTTCAATACGATCCATTTCCCGCTCATTACAGTACTCTTTTAAGATCTTCTTTTTGAATGAAGCCCACGACAGACGGGCTAGCATCAGTTCTTTTAGATTGGCTTTGGTAACATTCCACCACTGAAGAGAGGTGCCCTTTAACATTTGAGAGGCAAATATTACCTTTCATTCCTCTCCACCTGAAGTCCTGCTCTGTCTCTCTTATCCAGTTCATGCAATCAACTACATTATCCAAGGCAGAGAATTCAGGCTGCTTGCTACAACGAAGGTTTTGTAAGTACAAGTCCTCTCGTCCCTTCTAGAAACGGTGACAACTGGATCTTCCAATCTTGTAACATTCCCCATTCCCCTAGAACCCACTACAATATTCTCGGCCACCGCCTAAAGCCTCCGGTGACTATTGTATGTGTCTTATAACATCTTCATGAATACCTCTTGCTGCTTCTCCAACGCGGCGTTTACCATTTGCATCACGCCGGCTAACATTTCAGTTTGTTGATTTACCTCTTGTATAACCGGAGTCGTGGAGGCCAAGTTAACTCTGGGCACATGTTCAGACCTCCACCCAGAAGATTAGGTATAGATGGAATTGTGGTCGTCTCCACCCTTTTCGTTTGATCAGCCGTGGATGCGGTCTCCTCAAATGAGAACTACAAAAATGTTGAGAACCTTAAGAACTAATCTCAACCATCTAATCACTTCAATCTAACAACCTTAATTAATGTTTCATATATAATTAAGGAAGGACACGATGATAGTTTTTCATTTTCTTGATTATTTTATATTTCCTTTTTTTATAGATATCAAAATTTAGAATCAATTATTATTTTATTTTTATTCAATCTTATACGATGTAATTTATATGTAATAATAAGATATTTTAATTTTCATTAATTGATAATAATATTTTATATCTCATTAGTTCATTGTATTATTAATTTAATTTTTTACCCGCTCACTTTCTCACACATACGTTATCTAATGGTAATGTATAGAAAATACATATCTTTACAAAATAATTTTGACTATTTATATAATAAAAACATCATATAGGAAAAGAAAATATAGTAAATATAAAAATAATGTAATTAAAACACCATATTTGAATTCTGGAAACACCAAACAATTTAGTGTTGTTTGAGATTGTGAAAACAAAACATAGTTAATGTAAAATGTGATGTGAAAGTGAAATACTAAAGTGTTCTTTCATATTGTAAAACAAGATAATGTCGCTAAAGTGAAACAATAAAATGTTGTTTCACAAGGTGAAACAATGTAGTGTTGTTTCACAATTTTGAAAACAAAAGTTAACGTGAAATATGATGTGAAACACTAAAGTGTTGTTTCATGTTGTGAAACAACACAATGTTGTTAATGTGAAACAATGTAGTGTTATTTAATATTGTGAAAATAATATAATGTCGCTAAAGTGAAACAATATATTTTTGTTTCGCAAGGTGAAACAATGTAGTGTTGTTTCACAAATGAAAACAAAACAAAAGTTAACGTGAAATGTGATGTGAAACACTAAAATGTTGTTTCATATTGTGAAACAACACAATGTTGTTAATGTGAAACAATGTAGTGAAACACAATGTACTGTTGTTTCACATGATGAAACAATGTAGTGTTCTTTCATATTGTAAAATAATATAATGTCGCTAAAGTGAAACAATAAATTGTTGTTTCATAAGGTGAAACAATGTATTGTTGTTACACAGTTTGAAAACAAAACAAAACAAAAGTTGACGTAAAATGTGATGTGAAACACTAAAGTGTTGTTTCATATTGTGAAACAACACAATGTTGTTAATGTGAAACAACGTAATGTAATTTCACTTGGTGAAACAATGTACTGTTGTACACAATGTGAAAAGAAACCAAAATGACGTTAAATGTGATGTGGAATACTAAAATGTTGTTTCACAAGCATACGAGTTAAATCATTTTTATTGTTTCATGTAAAAATTGCAATTATTAAAAAAACATAAAAAAAATATAATGATACTCGTGTCAAATTTAAGAAAATAAATTGTTTGCTATTTATATAAAAATTTTGATTAAAATTTTTATTGTAATTAATATAATTTTGATTTAAAAACGAGGTGGTGTTTAATTTCAATTATATAATTTTAGTAAGAGATAAAAAGTGAAAAGATTTACTTTTATGTCATTTTAAGAGTTATGTTTTTATGTAAATGACCCCATATATGTAAAATGATACCTCACAACTCTCACCATTGATTAATCTTGATTGTGGTTGAGATTGGTTTGTATATAGTTCTCAATCTTTTTGTGGTTCTCACTTGATTTAACCCCAATATATATATATATTCATATTTAATTTAGGAACCTATTTTTTTTACGGTTACCTCATCGCAATAACTGCTATTGCAAATCAAGATCCCGACCGTAATTTCCGCAATTGACCGTGCTAACTGCTTAGCTCCTTACAACGGTCAGACTCCCAAACATGCAGCCAAAGTTTTCTTTTCCAACGGATCCATCATTGGTGACCCGTTTAACACCTCCATGGGCTCGCCTTGCTACGCCGTGCCCATGGTGTTGTATCACACCTATAAAATCCCAGAAGATGAATCTTGTAAATTATCTCGATTATTATATACTCAATGGTCTCTTTCAGCCATGATTCTCTCTCTCTCTCTCTCTCTCTCTCTCTCTCTCTCTCTCTCTCTCTCTATATATATATATATATATATATATATATATATATATATATTTGTATCTTGAAGCTAAGGATTCATTTAGACGCCAACTTATAGTTTAGCTTCGTTTAACATTATTATTTGGGATTATGTTGGTTATAATAAATCTTTTCTTTATCACAATTTTACAGGATTTATCAATCTTTGCATAATCAAAACAATATTCTACCATAAAAAGTATCAAACAAATTAAGCATATATACTATAAGAGAGGTACCACTATGTAGTCCCAGATCTAAGGAAGCACAAAAATACAAGCAAGCCTTATAAAACAAATGTAACAAGTCAATTCGCTCTAAACGGGTTCATAGATGCTTGTATTTCTTCTAGCGTCCGACCCTTGGTCTCTGGTACTAATTTTGCAACGAACAGAACCGTTAAGAAGCATATGCCTGAAAATATGAAAAACGTTCCTGGGGGAGGAAATAGAAATCCAAAGTCAAACCAATAACCAACTCAGCATGTGCGTGTCCGTGTGTGTAATATGAAATGCTGATTCCAAATGCACCGTCCCTGATATTTTCCTCTTGCACACATCAACATTAACATATGCCCTTTTTACATTCCCGATATTCTGATTTGACCCAAAAGAGGGTCCATACTGAAAGGTAGAGCAGTTGTAGTTGTTCTTGTGAGACTCCCGACTTGTGCAAAAGTGTCGGTGAAAAGGAAAAAAGAATTAAAATTAAGAAGCAGGGCACAATGAAACATAGAGAATCTAAGGAGACCCAATGGATAAAAGCTGATCGGAATATGAGATACGGTGACCAAATAAAGAAACTTCAATGGTAGATGACCAAAAAAAAAATAGGTCACACAAATATCCTAGTTTGTATGTGTGGGAGGGGGTCATGTTGCAAGTTCCAGAAAATGTAATTCGGTTGTTCTATCTCATTGACGACAAGATGACATGATACAATCTTTGGTCCGTTATAACCAATATTTTCTCGTTTCTTTGTGTGTGTGCGCGCGCATGCGTGTGTGTGTGTGCGCATGCATGTGTGTGTGTGGGGGAGAGAGAGAGAGAGAGAGAGAGAGAGATTGGGAGAACCTTCACTACTCCACTTCATCAGGAAGTTGAAAGCATACGAAATGACCCAAGAACCAAACCAGTTAACTACCGTCACAAGGCTTCCAGCTGAACCCTTAATGTTTATAGGAAAGATCTGAAACAACATACATTTTGATAAGAAGCTCTATAAAAAACTACAACAGTAACAATTTGCATTTATCTTTGCTCATCTATACTATATTATAAAACACGGATAAAAAACTCTTAAATACAAATTATTAGGCACAAGGTACCATCATTTTATGCAAGATTTTAAAAATCTCTTAATTTACAAGTATCAAAGCACAAGATACATATTACTACTGCAGGCTTTTAACACCCACCAATTTGGTATGTGCACAACCTACCTTTTATATAAACATTTCTATGTATCACTATTAATTAATATATTATATTACTATAATTTTGTTTTAATTATATTATTAAATATGTAATTAGTTATTTTTTCTAGATGTCATTAAAATATATAAGATAATCATTGAATTCTAACAAAATACTTAATTTTTTTATATAAAAACATTATATTATTAAGCCTAAATTAAACAAATTTATAAAAAAAACATTATCACTTTCTCAAAACCATCCAAAATCGTACTGTAAATCGACAAAAAAATAAAATGAATCATTAAAATCGTGATGTATCTCGCTGCATTGGTATCAATCTAAATAACATGTATGAAGATCAATGATTGTCATACCTCAGACATAATGACCCATGGAATCCCTCCCATGCCCAATGAAAATGATCCTGAAAATACCTGCTTACAATGGATCTTATAATTCATAATTCAGGTGAATCGATACCCAAATGATAAATGATGTTTGAGACGAGATTCTGCATTTTTGAACCACGAAACACTTGGTTTCCATTTCGGTTGTAGGTGTAACCAACCCAAATTATGTACAATAGCACTAAACCTAGAGATGCATAAAAGGACCAATTAGACCAGGCATGCCTAGGCCTAAAAGGACCGGTATAGAAAAAAGTGGACCCCAGTGACTGCTATGACAGTAATCATCCACTGGCAAAATGGTCTGTATATGGCTAGACAAAACGGGTATATGCCACTCTCTGGAGCCTCAAATTCGGATGCATAGCTTCCACGAATATCTTGGGGAGGAAAATCACAATGAGTGAGCAGCAGCAGGTGGTGGTGCCCAGATTTGAATCCGGGATCCTTTCTGGATGCCCACCATCCTACCGCTGAGGCAACACACATCGACTGTTTTGAAACATATAAGAACAACTCAGTCGAAAAAAAGGGAAAAAAGCTAGTCATTTGGGTCTGGACCAGGCCCAACCTGTTCACACCAGTCGTTTTTGGATGTTGCAACTGGTTGTTCGAGCCTCAAATTCGGTCCTAAACCAGTCCTGAAACCTGGCCAGAAATTGGGCCAGAAAAGTCTTTAACAAGACATTGGCCAAAAATGGCGGATGTAGGTCTGTGGACCAGGCCCAATTACTTTTTGGTCCAAATATTTTTGGACTCGAGTCAAATTTTGGATTTTTTGACTTTTTGTGTCTCTACATAACCAGCATGTTGAAACTACACATCATGGGGGAGAATTCAGAAAGACTTCAGATTGTTGTAATTAGAGTAAATTACACCGTTGGTCCTTGTAGTTTGCTCGAAAGCTGGATAACGTCTCTATTTCAAAATTATTACACTCAACATCCTGGTTTGCATTTCGTTACGATCAGAGTCCCTTGCACTACAATGAACATTCATTAACTAAAGGATAACTTGGTCATCCTACCAATCAATTAAAAAACCTTTTTAAAGCCCCAATCATATAGTGCCACTTGTCCTCCACCCTTCTCTCCTTTCACCTGCAAGGCTGCAACCGGCCCACACGCCTTACCTCCCCACACTCCTCCCCAAACCTGATATATATGTGTGTGAGATATAATATATATATACACGGGAAAGTTCAATTGCACACCTTTTTTCCTTTGTGAACCGGGCAACAAAGGAGAGCATGATACGTGTCCCCGATTGTTCATATTCATCATTAATAATTGTAATCAGGGATTATATTATTGCTTAACTTATATCTTACAAAGAAAGAATACAAAGATATATATAGGCAAGAAAGCTAGAAAAAAAAAAGGAAACCCTAAAAGAGAAAACCCTAAGGGCCCATGGGCTAATTGGGCCAAGTAAAATATATTTTACATTCTAACACTCCCCCTCAAGCTGGAGCATAAATATTAATCATGCCCAGCTTGTTACAGATAGAAGAGATCCACGAACCAGGTAAAGCTTTGGTAAAGACATCAGCAAGTTGACTTCTCGTTCGAACAAAGGGAGTTAAGATGGTTCCATCTTCTAGCTTTTCACGAGTGAAATGGCAGTCCACTTCAATATGTTTTGTTCTCTCATGAAACACAGGATTATTTGCAATGTGGATAGCTGCCTCATTATCACAATATAGATTCATCGGTTTAGATTGAGCAAACCCAAGTTCACCTAGTAGATTACGCAACCATATCAACTCACAAGTGGTTTGGGCCATAGCCCTATATTCAGATTCAACGCTTGACCGGGAAACGACCTTCTGTTTCTTGCTTTTCCACAAGTCTAGATTTCCTCCAACCAACACACAATAACCTGTCATGGACTGCATGTATGTTCCTAGGATCTCCATTATAGTCGGCATCTGTAAACCCTTCTATGACATAATGACCGTGATTTTGATAAAGAATGCCAAGACCAGGGGCACCCATTAGGTACTTCAGTATATGTCTAACAACCTCCCAATGTGGAGTTCTTGGAGATGACATAAACTGACTTACAACACTCACTGAAAAAGCGATGTCAAGACATGTAATCGTCAGGTAGTTTAGCTTCCCCACAATTCTTCTATACTTCTCTGGATACTCAAGTAGATCTCTATCGTCTGCTTTCAATTTCATGTTCGGAATCATTGGGGCCTCACACGGTTTTGTTTCAATCATCCCAGAGTCATTCAATACATCCAAACAATATTTCCGTTGAGCCAAACAGATACCTATTCCGAGTATGAGATGCTTCAATTCCCAATAAGTATTTTAAAGGACCTAGGTCCTTCGTTTGAAACCGAGACGCAAGGAAATCTTTCGGCTTCTTGATCCCAATCTCATCACTCCCAGTAATCACAACGTCATCAACGTACACCACTAGTAGAATGCATCCAGAAGAGGATGATGTAAAGAACATAGAGTGATCATAAGAGCTCCTCCGTAAGCCAAACTCAGTCACTAGTCACTACAGCATTGAACCGTCCAAACCAAGCATGAGGGGATTGCTTCAAACCATACAATGATTTACGCAGCTTACAGACTCTGCCAGACTCCCCCTGAGCAACAAACCCAGGTGGTTGCTCCATATAAACTTCCTCATGTAAATCACCATGCAGGAATGCATTTTTCACATCCAGTTGGTGTAGTACCCAGTCAAAAGTAGCGGCTAATGAAATAAACAAGCGGATGGAGGGTACCTTAGCCACCGGAGAAAATGTCTCATAGTAGTCGACCCCATAAGTCTGAGCATATCCTTTGGCTACCAACTGGGCCTTCAGAGGAGCCACTGATCCATCTGGATTAACTTTCACAGTGGATACCCATTTGCATCCGATTGCCTTTTTACCTGCAGGTAACTCTACCAAATCCCATGAATTATTATGATCTAGAGCATTAATCTCTTCAATCATAGCATCCCGCCATCCAGAATGGGCCAAAGCTTCACCAACCGTTTTAGGAACGGAAAAGGAATCAAGTGTAGAGATCAAAGAGCGAGAACGAGAAGAAAGTTTATTATAGGAAACAACAGAAGAAATAGGGCAAGTACATGAGCGCTTACCTTTCCAAAGGGCAATGGGAACATCAAGATCAGGATCCTGTGTATCGGAATCTGGTGGATCACTCGAAGCATGAGGATCATCATTAGGAAGATCTGCAGACGATGACGAAGATGGTATAGGGTCGGGATCTGACGTAGGTCGTTGCCGCCTATTATACACACGAACTATCGGTGGTTTAGTAGGCTCTTGATGTTGTGTTGAGTCGGATAGGATAGGAGACTCGGGAACCCGTACGTATATACCAACAAATCATCGCTATCTCTTGGGTTGCAAGGAGTGGACACAGGAAAGAAAGGTATATTCTCATGGAATGTAACATCTCGAGATACAATGTATCGATTAAGTGTGGAGGAAAAACACTTATACCCTTTTTGAAGTCGAGAGTAACCAAGAAAGACATATTTCAGAGACTTTGGATCCAACTTAGTTATGTGTGGTCGGGTATCACGGACAAAACAAATACTACCAAAGATCTTTGGGTCGACAGGAAACAATGACTTTGTAGGAAACAAAACTGAGAAAGGACCTTTTCCATCCAAAACAACATAGGGCATTCGGTTGATGAGAAAACAAGCAGTAGCAATAGCATCAACCCAGAAAAGTATTGGAACAGTCATGTGAAATAATAGAGCCCGAGCCACCTCTAAGAGATGACGATTCCTTCGTTCTGCAACCCTATTTTGGGCTGGTGTGTCAACACAGGAAGACTCATGAGGAATACCATTTTGAAGCATATATGACTGAAATGTTTGAGACAAATATTCTTTTTTTTTGGTAAAGGAGTATCCCAGACCACTTTGGGCCCGGACTAATCACCTGGAAAACAGGCCTATGGCTCGCGGGCATTCATCCCGTGGCCACAATGTTGCGAGTGGGGCTCGTACCCGGGCAACCGCTATGAGAATCCCAGACCACTTTTTCGTTATCACTACGAAGAGTTTGAATGGAGACTTTAAACAATGTTTTAATCTCAGTATAAAGTGAACAAAAATGTGTAAACACCTCAGATCAATTTTTCATAAAGTAACGAGAGTAATCATCAACAAAAGTAACGGAATACTTAAATCCAGGTTTTGAAGTAACCAGACATGGTCCCCAAACATCAGAATGGACTAACTCAAATGGGAACGAGACCCACTTATTACAGACTCTAGGACTTAAATGAATACGTTGATGTTTGGCAAACTGATAAGACTCACATTGTAGAGAAGTTAACTAAGAAAACTCAGGACACACCTTCTTCAAATTCTGTAAAGAAGGATGACCTAATCGACAATGAACTTCAAGCGGAGACGAAGAGTTGGAACAAGCCAAAGAGTAAGGTATTTGATGTTCAAATATGTATAGGTCGTCGGTTTCCACCCTCTACCCAATAATCCTCTTCGTCAACAGATCCTGAAAGACAAAGAAATCAGGAAAGAATGAGATAAAACAATTTAAAGCACGGATAATTTTGCTGATTGATAACAAATTGAACGAGAATTTAGGTAGGCTCAGTACGGAAGATAACGAAACAGATGGGGTAAGATCGATGGTGCCAGAACCAAGGGGTGGGGTAGACCCATTAGCAATTGTGACATGTGATGGAGACGTGTGTTTATTGAAATTAGAGAAGAGAGTGGGATTACCTGTTATGTGATCTAAAGCACCTGAATCAATGACCCATTTGGAGGCAGAAGATGATAGGCATGTACTAGAGTTGCCTGTCTCAGCAAATGCAGCAGTCGGAGCACTGGTGTTAGGTCTAGTTTTATAGTAACCATTGTATTTATTCTGTGTGGCCTAAACAGTGTCTTGTTTTGCTTATCTGTGTTGTTTAGGCCCGGGGTATTTAAGTCCCTTAGGTCTTTGGTGTTTGTAAGTTTTTCACGCACATTGAATATCTCTCTCTTTCTTCTTTCTCTCTTAGTGATTTTGTGATTCTTGGACTATCAAGTGGAATTCTCAGTCCCTAAAAGTCGAGCGTATTCTTCCGTGGGTATAGTAACAGTACTATCTGAGGCAGAGGCAATATTTGCAGATGAGCTCCTCGGATGTCTGGCTAAGAGCTTCTTACACGTACGCTTGTGTGACCGAACTCATGACAGTAGTAACACTCAACATCATCAGAATCTGGAATAGTAGCCCGTGAGTCAGTCGGTCACTGTGGCCACCTCTAGAGCCCCCTCTATGACCCCCACGAGATCCTCCTTGAAAGCCCCCACGGAATCCCCCTCGACTAACCAAAGCACTGTTGTGATCCAAAGTTTGAGAAGACTGAAAATTCTCATTCCGAAGAACACAGGAAAATGTTTCCTGAAGAGACGGAATAGCGGATTCATTCAAGAATTGAGATTTGATAGAGTCGAATTATGGTCGCAAGTCAGTCAAGAAACTGATAACAGCCACTTGTTCCCTCTGAGTTTGCATGGCTTTGACTTCAGCACTTGATGGAAGAAGAGAGTTAAGCTCCTTATATACTTTCTTGAACTCCATGACATAAGTAGTGAGTGATCGGTCCTGTTGTTCTCCACGATGAAAGGACTTACACACACTATTGATTCGAGAGATGTTACTTTGTCCAGAATATAAGAAATCAAGATAATCCATAAGTTTCTTCACATATTCACAGTGACTATAACCAGAGACGAAACAAAAGGCTCAATAGTATTGATAATCTGCAAATACAAACGAGCATCACTTTGTAATCATGAATCGGAATCAAAATCATTACCTTTAGAAGGATCAGATGTGAGATGAGAGCCCATTCCCATCCTTCGGAGATAGATACGAATGGTCTTGCTCCACTCAAAGAAGTTGGAGCCATTGAGCTTGTTGTCAGTGAGTCTAACATTTACTGGAAGCATCTTATGTACCCGTGGACTACTATTGCTGCCAGATGGTTTATCTTCTCCCGTCATCTTCCAATTAATCACGAACTAGAAAACGTCGAGGTTGAACAAAGAATGCACTCACAGGGTTCCAGAAAACCTGACGAACAAAAAAGCGATCCAAAAAAAAAACTCGATCAAAAAACGTACCAGAAAAAACCGATGTAATCAGGGATTATATTATTGCTTAACTTATGTCTTACAATGAAAGAAGACAAGGATATATATAGGCAAGAAAGCTACGAAAAAAAAGGAAACCCTAAAAGAGAAAGAAAACCCTAAAAGAGAAAACCATGGGCGTTTGGTTCGCAAAATGTTTTTGGATGGAATGGAATCTGTCAAAGAAATTTGACTTTGAATAAATTGGAATAGAATGTTGTCAGGTTGTTTGACCATCTGTTTGGTTGAAAGAATTGGAATGGAATCTGTTAAATGAATTGAAATTTTTCTGTTTGGTTCACAGATTGTAGCTTCGAAATTGGAATGGAATTTTGGTAAATGACTAAAATACCCTTTTTGATTATTTTAATTTTTTTAAACAAATATTATTTTAATGAAATAGTCATTAAATAGTTTAATTTTTAACTAAAATTGCTTTGATTATTTTAGCACACGAATGATGAGAGAGAGAGAGAGGGGAGAGAGAGAGAGGAGAGAGAGAGGGAGGAGAGAGAGAGTTGGTGTCTGCTGATAATCAATATCAGTAGGGTTTAATTTGGGGTAAAGGGTAACTTTGGAATTATCAAAATATGAGATTATATTCCATTGAAATCCTTGGGTTTTATGATGGAATGTTCAAATCCTATATCTATGGAACTTATTGGAATTCAAATATTCCATCCATTGAAAAGCTTGAACCAAACAAGGGAATGGAATCTGGTGAAAGGAATTCAACATTCCAATTCCACCAGATTCCATCACATTCTGCAAACCAAACGCCCCCACGGGCTAATTGGACCTAAGTAAAATAATTACATATTTTACATTCTAACAATAATGAACGTAAACATTCTTGACGAATGTTTAAAGCATTCATGATGAATGATGCATCATTCATGATCCATGATGAATGATGCACCATTCATGATGAATAACCTATGTCTAACCTATGTCTGGACACGTGGCGTCGTCTCTTTTATCCCCCAATTTACAACAGAACTTAGGTTTTTGATTCAACCTGCCCCTATATATATATGAGATAAATATATATACACACAACGCATGCAATATATATATATATATATATATGCACACACAAGGCATAGGGCACTCCACACCATCTCCGGGTCTCCGACCACCGTCTTTCTGGAACTCTCCGGCCACACCCACACAACACACACAGAAAACACACATCACCATTTCTTTCACACACACGTCACACCCCTTTCTTCCCACTCGGGGTTTTTGAAGCAAGAGTATAGATAACAAAGAGTGTTAAAAGAATTCTTCAACTTTACCTCCTATTAGTAGTATTCTGGTTGTGATTGTTAGAAACAGATTAATAAAATAGGGTAAAAGAATCGATCAGGTAACCGGATTGCGAATCGTGTGAGTTCACTTTCTGAATTGATATTTCGACCCTGTGCCTGGGTTTCACGAAATTCAATATGGGATAAGACTCAAGACCACTATCGATTTTCGGCAAAAATCGAGAGCAAATTACAAGAGAGTATATGAAGGATGTTCAAAAACATGTGTCCCAAAAAGAAGTATATATGGTGTGTATATATATATATATATATATATATATATACTAGCTCCATTCGAAAAAGGAGGAAAATAACTGAAATGACAATCATGGCTGATTATTAACGGTAATAGACGGTTACAACCGTTTTTAGTTAAGATCATGGGTTGGCAATAACTGGACATGCAAATCCATAGTTCTGGTTACACGAGACCAGAAGTACCTACCAGAGCCTCTCATCCGACCAACCAGAGCCTCGTCATAAACATTTACTTCATTCGTGTGACAAGAGATAGTCACGACCAGATGTAAGACCATATACCAGAGCCTCTGTACCACCCAATATACCGAGAGCCTCTGTCCAACCAATCAGAGGTTGTCCATGTTTTCCGGAACCAAGTCTGAAAACATACCACTTGATCTTAAACTCAAAATTGATCAAAACTGAAGTTTTCCTTCATTCTGGTCACGTTTTTCCACTGCATTCCAAGTCCAAAATACTGTACAGGTTTTGGGGCCCTGCCTCTTGAACCCCGCAAGGGGCGCTACCCTACCCTGCAAGGGGGCGCCTTAACCTCCGCCATTTCTTCGTGTACGGGATCAAACTCACCTTATATACAAGTGTGCACTCCGCACCTCCTGACTTTTATTAGAACACAGTTTGAAACCCCATAGGCACTCGTGTTACTTCCAATTACACTTAGATGGCCGGTGACACTAAAATCACCAACAGTCATTGTTGTCCAGAACCCAGTAGACACCCTCGGTTTTGATATAGACCGCATAGGTTTGGTGATCCCTCAAGCGTAGTTAATGATGCTTCAATCATTAACATGTCATAGACCCTTGCATACAAAATGTGAACCATACCTTTACTGGCTTCATTTTCCACAAAGTTAAAAAGGGATTCACAATTAGAATTCAAGGTGGAATCGAGAAGAGATCGTCCGTGTCTTCGAGATTGAATAGAGAAGAGATAGGTGCAGTACCGGCAGAGAGTGGGGTGGGGTGGTCTTCTTTAGAGGTGTAGTGATGTCTCCTTGCCAGAGGAGGGCGATGCTGCCGTGAGGGTGAGGGTGAGGGTGTTGGTGTTGGTGTTGGTGTTGGTGTTGGTGTTGGTGTTGCCGTGGGGGTGGGGGTGGGGGTGGGGGTGTTGGTGCACCAAGGGTGGTTGTACTGTGTAATTGTGTTCATATATATATATATATATATATATATATATAATACATTATCTTTTAATAGGGAAAAGACAATAAGGGTAAAATGACAAAACCACCCCTGAGTTAACAGATTAGATTTAACGGTGTTGCGGACAGGACCAGATTGTAACAAAATGCAAACCATGGAGACGCTAAATAGGGGCTGTATCCTGATTTTGAGCAAACCACAGGGACCAACGATGTAATCTACACTTTAAATTGCTAGTATTTTGTAACCAAAAGTTGAAAACTGAATTATGAAGCCATAAAAGCTTCGTAAAAACACTTGCTATGTACAAGGAAAAAAAGTTGATCGGTGTCAAAATGCATTACCAATACCCCCATAAGTGCCAAAATGGGGCTTAACCCTTTGTCCTCTTGAAGATCCTGCACCCAAGAATCAGAGTTTTCTATGATTTTCAGCCAGAAAATAAAACTGATGTAGATATTAAAGCTTATATAAATAAAATGAACCTGTAGCAGGAATGATATGCCTGTTAGGAAACAACCTAGGCATGTTCCAGCAGCAGAAACCTGAAGGAAAAGAAATTGTATATATCAGTTATAAGTACATTTAAAACTATCCTGTTTGATGTAAAGAAAACTTAATTAAAAGCTGAAGTTGCCAAAATACTTTCTAACATAAACAAACAAAACAAATGGTTAAACCCGCAATGAGTATTGACTATTAATTTGCATTTGAAGACAAGCGTTGGGAGTAGGAAGTAAAATCCAAAAAGTTTGAAAGAGTTGATCGAAATAGTTAGAAGAAATTGGGCAAAATCATACTTATAATTTTCTACTCCTGTGACATTCTCCTGCAAAAAAGAATACACAAAAAACTACATCCAAAGTAAAAATTAATCTATGTCAATATACATAAATGGTTTGTCAGAACAGGATGCGATCTGTACCATTAGTAGTGGCCGTCTACCTGAAACATCCATCAGAAGTACACCTAATAAGGTACATGGAACCTGCACAACATAATTCAAGAACCATAAAGTAAATTGCAAAATAAAGATGCAACTAGTTGAGAGCATGAATAACCTGAACAAAAACCATTGCTATTGATCCAATGCTACCTGAAAAACCTGTAAAAAAACATGGTTTCATTGACATCTTTTTAATCTAAAATCATGTATTCCATCAGATATAAAAGAATGTTGATTCGTTAACTCAAAATTATGATCAGAAAAGGCAGTTTCATTCTTTAAACTGTTTTCCTCCATTCTCCATTTTATAAGTCCCATCCTCATTCCTCCTTGTTTCAAGTAAGTAGAACCCACAATCCACATCCTAATTTATTCTTACACTACATAAAGGAGGCACACAAAATAAATTAGAACTTGTTCCAAAAGTGAGATCCTTACCAGCAGAAATAAAAATAGAATTTGCATAGAATGCAATGGCATTCACACCTCCAAATTGCTGCAATACCATAAGTCCAACTCCAACCTAACAAACAATTATCATTATATTGAATCTAAGCCATGAAAACTAAATGGTGCAGGATATAATAAGCAGGAAGACTCACAATGAGAGATTTGACATATTCCTGTTGAAACAAATCAAAGACTCTAGTTTCGGACAGCTGATGAAGTGTTTCTGTATATTCCTGTACCATGGGATAAACATGCCATTTTCATCATAATTCATGAAGTAGTGGTAGATTATACAAGACTGCACTTTCTATAAAATCAATTTCCAATGCCATTAACTTTTCCATGTTCACCAAAGGGCCTTGGTCTATAGGTATCCGGTAACCCAACCTTTCTAGAGGTCAAGGGTTCCAACCTCACCAAAGGTGAGACGTGTGTGACTTTCATTTGCCATATATAAATATTATATACATCAAAAAAGATTCCACGTTCAACTGATTGTAAATAATTTATCTACTAAAAAGAACTGACACTAACTGAAAGTGAAATTCAAGTCAAATGAACTGGGTGAAGATGTTACTCTGATTTCAGCTGCTTCTTCAGAGATTTCTGCGTTCTCTCCCCTAAGTCGTTGTAGAGAAGATTCACAGTCTTTCCACCGACCAACTTTTGCCTGCAAAAAGCTAATTATCATCCCTCACACGAAAAACATTTTGCCTTAGATTTCTTTCATTATGGCTTACAAGAGGCCAAAAGTTCTTGGACAGTTAAAGTTGGCGCTTCCAATTATTACACACTGAAATCATATCAACAGCAACTCTGAAGCATTTATATAGTTGTATCCGGTCAGCTTGATATCAGATAACAAATAGATAGGCAAAGTCTGAATGACAAAGAATATATCCATGCATCACTGAGTCTGCAGATAGTGACGAATAGGTAGCTAGACTAATAGATTTCCATGTTGTGAAACTTAGCAGCAAAGACTGTTCAGTTGGAGTTCTCAGATGCTGGAGTGAGTCTTTGAGAAAGAACAGAACTAGACTTCAAAAGAGAAGCCAGAAGAAGATCAACCAAGAGTCCCCCCGCTTTCATCTGTTTTTTTTGGGAAGGATGTCCTAGGCTATGCCCCCACTTTCATATGTTCTGTATAAAATAGTTTGAGGAATAATTGGTAAATGCCATTTTAATACAGCGATACAAGTAGTTTGTACCATGTGCATAATTAGTGTCGATAGGCCAATAAATCAGTCTGCCGTGAATATCAATAATATAAAAGATGATTACTAAGTTCAAAACCTTTTGGGTGTATCCTCAACTCAACATAGCATACTTCTGAAACCAGTTCATGTAAGATACATGGAACATGTGTTAGGATTCAAACAGAGTTTAATTTCAAGAGATTAGGAGCGAGGAAAAATGGCTGTTGAATGGTATTCAAAAGATTAAACGAACAATTCAAAAGGGAAACCACATATTGGTGAACCCTCCTGCCCAAGCTAACAATAGCCAATTCTTTTAAAACAGAAAAGGTAAATTCTGTAATGCCTGCTCTTTAACAAGAAGCAGTATTATTTATAGCCTTCTCTCTCTTCCAAAAGCAAGCATAACCTCCTTAAGCATCACAGCCTTATACCTGTTCTCTGATCCTTATACAGTAGTATAACTTTCCAAGGCTTGGGCTTGTTCAGATCGGCGGTGGTCAGGAGTGGTTCAGATCGGTGGTGGTCGGTGGCGGTTCAAATAGGTGGTGGTTGGTGGTGGTCGGCGGCGGTGGTCTAGGTAAATCAAGTAGGGAAGATGGGGATAATTTTGTCTTTTTGAGAAAATGGGATGGAACGGAATTGAATTCCTTCTCAATTGTGATGGAATGACCAAATCCATGAATGGTGGAATGTGTGGAATTCAATTCCATTCCATAGGTAAACCAAGCGCCTGAATGGAATTTGGTCAATGGAATTGATCAATCCAATTCCTTCAAATTCCATCAAAATCCTACGAACCAAACGCCCATTCTCTGATTCTAGTTTGTAGCTTGAATATTCTGTTCAGGGCTCTAACAGTAAGGGGCTGTTTGGCAGTTGTTGAATGGTTTGGTGCAGAATGATTAAGTGGCCAGAATGATTAAGAGGCTCTTATGATATAGTGCGAAATGAAATATGGTTATTTGCTAATTATTCGGAATGAAATCAGGGCTCTGAATGGTTAAGGAATGGTCATGATACAAAATCATTCAGAGGGTTTTGGAACCATTAAGAGGCAGACCTTTTTTTTGCCAAACAAGATTTACCTCTTAACGATTCAGAGGTTGCCTTATAATGGAACCATTAAGAGGTAAACAAACAGCCCCTAACCCAGGCAGTAAAGGGTTGAAATATTGCCTAAGGAAAGTGATCTGACACGATCTCAGATTTTATCCAAGTTCTCTTGCTGTGATTTCTCACATACCCAACCTGATTTCTAACACAATATCTTTGAGGTCTTTTGATATCCCCTTAATTGTATAAATAACTTGTTTATCTACTATAAAATATTTAGAATTTATTTCCTAGTTTCCTTGTGTGTTCCAAGATTTGGTACCAAGGATGCAATTTATAGGGAAAAAAAAGGAAGCTAGGAAAAATCCCTCAATCCTAGGCGATTGCAAGAATTAAAAAAGGTGCAGCTAAATATACTTTCCTGAAAAGGCTTAACGGCTAGCAATTCTGATCATAATCAGATCCCTTAAACACACCTTAAATCTGATCTCATCACAATCAGACAAATACCAAATCAACATCTGTATATGCCATTATACTTCATATGCATATCATGCAAACTGCTGCGATCTTAACACCAAAACAAAAAAGACTTGATAGAAAAACAAAAGATTTATTAATCGGCCAGCTTTCAAGAGGCTGGGACTCTCCGAAAGGAATTTCACCTTCACACTTTTATCAACACAATAGACCTTCTTACCTTCTCAACCCCTCTTATTTATACTCCCACCCCCAACACCTACCTGCTGACTCGCCCTTAAGACTTAAGGGTGCGTTTGGTACGCAGACAGGACACGTGTCCAGCGTTTGGTACGACATGATATGACTGGACAGAACAGAACAGGTTAAAATGACCAGTTTACCCCTGATGAGTTGTTTAGTGCTTTTTTATGAAATAATCAATCTAATTGATGACGTCAAACCAGAAATCAGTTTATTGAGATGCATATAGTATTTCAAGATCAACATGAATTCTATCAAGCATACAATTTAGAATCTGAGAAAATTCTATCAGACATGAGAAATCGAAGTAGCAAAGCGAGGAGAATAAACTTTGAATCTGAGAAAATTTATACGATGAATAAATTCATACATACTATCTCAAGCATACATACGATGAATTATATCAAGCATTCTACAGGATTTTTAGTAGTTCATGGTTCATACACATTTGAATCTGCTGCTTCATCAATAAATTTTGTAGTTTCAAGTTTCAAGCAAATTGAAGTAGCAAAGCAGCAAATCGAATAAAGTAGCAAAAAAAAATGATTTTCGAACAAGTCAATCAGATACAAACCTGTTGATTGAGAAGAAAGTTTCAACAAAAACGAGAAGAATAACTTGTTGATTGAACCTGAGAAAATGATAGAAAACGATGAGAAATCTACGGTTCGGTCAAACAGACGAGAAAGATGTGAGGTTTCGATTTGAGGGATTGTGCTTTCGATCTGAGGGATTTCGAACTTGTGACAGATTACGAACCTGTGAGGGATTTCGATCCTTGTTGATGTCGAACCTCTTATTTCGATCGAGAAGATGAGAGGGATGAAGCCGCACGATGAGGGATGAGAAAAGATGGAGGCGTATTCTTAGGTTTAATTTTCAGGGGCAAAGTGGTAAAAAAACATTGTTCCATCTAGTTCTAGGGGGGGAAGGGTGAACTCACGTGTCCCATGCTTGTTCTAGCGTGCTCCAGTGTGTTCCACATTAGGACACGCCAAACGTGGGACAAGTATGTCCTGTTCTGTCCTGTTCCACCCTATTCAACGTACCAAACGCACCCTAAGAGAACTAACGGACTAATTGCTACCTTCCCCCTTGACTCTTTCACTTTAACAACTAACTAATGTTTACTAAAACACACCTGACTACTTTACTGATTTACTCTTATTTCTACTTGACTACATAACTCATATTTCCGTTTGTAACAATCATTCTCAATGATCACTTTGACACTTGGAGAAGTTCCTAAACCTCATTGGAAGATGTTCATTGGAATCTTCTCCCACTAGCAAATGAATATTGAAATGTCATGTACACTCAAAGCAATCTTTCATAGTGCACTTTTCAGTGTGTTAGAAAAAAAAAAGGGAAGATAAATAAAGATACTACTATAAACATTAGCAATTTTGCAACCAACTCACCAGCCATCTAGGAGATTCAGGAATGAAGAACAATCCTAGAACCTGTAGTAGACATGGAATGGTTCCTGCAAGGCCAGACAACCTATTGCTCTAATTAAAATGCCTTCTGAATTTGAAGAAATCATTGAGCTTCAACAGAAATTTACCGATGAGAGCTAGTGTGCGCCAAGGAATAAAAGTTCCAATCAGCCACATTACAGACACTCCTATACATATCATCAGCTGTAACAGTGCTCAATGCATCAGGCAATAATTGTCATTTGATCTGAACTTATAACAGTTAGCTATTACCTGGTTAACAGTGGTAAATGTTCCACGAAGGTTTCGAGGTGTAATTTCTGCTATATAAACTGGTACCTGTTCAGTTATTCAAAGCTGAGAGATTCAAACGTCAAAGAATCAGGAAATTAATGTAACAGAATAAAGATCTTGCATCTACCACGTAGGAGAGGACCCCAATTCCATATCCTATCGACAGTCTTCCAGCATCGAGCAACCAAGAAACCTGTTAAAGACGTTTATAAACCAACGAGATGAATCAACTTTGGAAGAAGCCATCAAACTATCTACGCAAATTGTAACACCCCGAATTTTGGGTGAGCAAAGTAATCTTTTGATCTATACGCCACTAGTAGGATAGTTTTAACCTTCGGTATTAGTTGGAATTTTGATTTTATGGTTTTGAACATAATTGTCCAAGAAGAGTTTTGTTTCCAGTGTTCCGCACGAGTAGTCGTGCGGATTGAACCGCGCCAGCATCCGTGCACCCCTCCAGTGTTCCGCGCGACCCTCCGCGCGGGCATCCGTGCACGATCTCTGCACATATTAAAAAGGGGTAGGTCGACCCCCAAACTTGCATTTACTCCATTTCTTTCAAGTATTGGTGATTTCTCTCTGAGGAAAAGGTAAGAACTCTTCCCTCTTCATTAAATTCTCTTAAGGGAATGCATTGAATGAGATTCCATGGTTGATTTAGGTTGGTTGTGATTAAAGATCCAAGTTCATCCCCCTCCTCTCAAGCTCTTGTCAACTAGGGTTTGTTCATATCTTCTATCAAGGTGAGTACATGAGTAATTCTACTTCTTACTTGATAAACTAACTATATTTGAACTCTCTTACATCATGAACCACGGGTTTTGGGATCTTGACCAACATTTGACCTAAAATGGATTTCAAGGGATTTTGGGGTTTTGGGTGAGGATGAAAGTATTTGGAGGAGTATTTGACCTATGATCTGAGAATGTTGAATGTATTTTCATGTTTCATCCTTAGCACCTTCTTTTGGAGAGGTCTTGGTGAAACCCAAGTAAAACTAGGGTTTTGAAGGTTTGGACCTTGGGGTTGGAACCAAGGTGTGAGGGTAAATCTTTGTGATGAGCTCTATGTTAACTTATAATAGAAACGGTTTATATGAGCTTCTTACATTTTGTTAATAAATTGTTAATGGATGATTATTGGTATGAGTTTGATATACATGAACCAATGTTGTTGCTTATTTGCGTTAGTCTTGATTTAGTGCAATGGATCCATAGGCACGATGTTCCTATGTCCCGCTTTGGACATTAGGTTCATCACTTTGGCACAGAATAGGCATCGGGTCACTATGATAAGTAAGGTGTGAACCTATATGGTTAGGCAACGTCTCATGGGCAGTAAGGAGTAATTCCTTTGTGCTAGAGTTCCCGTTTTGGAACTCTCAAGAATAGATCCAGAGGGGTTGACTTGATGCTTTCGAGCAATAGACTTAGAGGAGTTGAGCTCACTATGTGATTGGTGTTATTTGTACCGTGTTTTAATCACTAATGGTTTATTTGATTGATTGATTTAGCTCATGGCTTCATCCACCGCAAGACTTCAATTCGGTTTAGTACTTCTATTCTTATTCGACTTGTTCTCACTAGGCTTTAGCCTAACGCTTGTTCTTTGGTTGTCATGTTTGACAGGTCATCTTAGCGGTGGGGCACATCGGGATTGAGCGGACGACCTTGGGGTCGTGAGTCGTCTTTTTGGGAGATATAGTGACCGACATGCGGTGATTTTGAAGACTTACCTTTTGGAAGAATAGCGACACCCAACTTTAATCTTATTAACAAATCTAGATTACTAGGTTGTCGTTTTATTCTTCATCATTTTGGGTTGTAAATGCCATACCTTATTTCCCCTTTTTGGGATAATACTCTTGGGTTTGATTTGCTCTACCCTTATTATTCAGGTTTAAAATATCCCCTATTTTAGGGTGACAAATTCCTTTATTTTAGACGTTATATTGCCGAAATATCGAATTTTATCTCTCTAAAATTTAGGATATTACAAGTTGGTATCAGAGCATTAGTTTAAGTGAACTAGGTATGAATGTAAGATGCCTAGACTTAAACTGAGATTATTAAGCTATGACTTGTGAGGTAGGGTAGAACTCGTAAGATAGGTTGGTCTTAGAGTCGACAGAACTTACACAAATTAAAAGTTGTAGTGATGGTAACGAGAACTGTTACGTATTATGTGTTCATAATTTCACTTAGCTAACGTTATTATGAAGATGTTTTACGTGAGCATACCTGATCTACTATTATTATAATAATTGATAAGTGTAGTAGTACGTTTCCTTGTGTTATTCCTGTAGCCTATCTCTTATTCTATCTCGTGCATGTGTGTGACAGACTCATGGTCAACACCAGAAATCGGCCGGAAGGTCAAGAGGCCACGGCATCCACGTCCGATCATCCACGGGTGACCGGGGTGGATGAACCCTCTCGTCTGGTTAAAGTGTTGGGCGGGGGACTCGAGTACATTCCCCGACGCAACCTGGAAACTGAAGAGCCCATTATGGAAGAAGTGACCGCAGAGACAAGGATGATGTACCACATGATGTTGGCCATGAACAGAGCCATTGCGCAACAGCAAGAAATGTTCCTAAAGCTCCTGGAGAACCGAGACACCAACAACCGTAGACCTGAAACGGTTGACGAGAACATAATTGTGGCGGGATCCGGGGGTACCGGGCATAAAATTCCCACTAATGAGACAGCAACCCCGAGAGTCAGGCAAGCGGCGAAGACTTGCACATTCAAAGCTTTTCTTGGTTGCTGACCGCCGAAATTTAAAAGTTCGGACGATCCAATAGTTTGTGTGAGTTGGATTCGGAAGATGGAACAGGCTTTCCGATCGAGCGAGTGTGGGGAAGGACAGAAAGCGATCTTTAGCTCACAGATGTTGAGAGGCGCGGCCCTCACTTGGTGGAATGTATATACCGCTTCCATCGAGGCGACCGTCTTGGCCAAGCTGACTTGGGAAACATTCAAAGAGAAATTGCTGGAGGAGTATTGCAACGAAAGGTCAATGGACCGGATTGAAAAAGATTTTCGGAGTTTGAAGAAGGGTAACTTGTCGGTGAAAGAATACAACCGACAATTTATGGATAAGTTGGGACTGGTAGGACATCTGGTCCCTACAGAGAAGGAAAAGATCAAGGCTTACATCAAAGGCCTTCCATCGGACATGATGTCAATGGTCCGAGTATCGAAAGCCTCCACCCTTCGAGAGGTGATTGAAGAGGCGCAACTTATGGAAGACGCCTACAACCTCGGCAAGGAGGAAGGTAACCGGTAAGTTGAGAAAAGGAGATGGGAGGGGAGTTCAATGCCCTCAAAGAAACCTAGATACGCCAACAACAATCACCGTGGAGCCGATCCTAGGCGTGATGCCAAATGATGCTCCAAATGCCAAAGCAAGCATTTTAGCCCATGCAACTTTGTTCCTGAAACGTGCTATAAATGCGGAAAGTCAGGACATACGTTTAGAGTGTCCCGTCAAGGGGCAAATATGTTTCGAGTACAGGGAACCGGGGCACGTGAGGGCGGAATGCCCGAAGTTTAAGACCGGGGGAAATGGGGGGAAGAAGGTGGAACCTCCGCAGGCGGCCGGAAGGGCTTTCCAGATGACAGCGGAGGAGGCTAAGGCATCAACCGATGTGGTGTCGGGTACGTTTCTTCTAAACTCCGTACCTACACGTATCTTATTTAACTCGGGTGCTAGCTTCTCTTTCATTTCCGATGTGTTTTGTCTAAATCTTGTCGTGCCCATGCGTAGTTTAAAAGATGCTTTAGTGGAGAAATAGCCAATAGGGGTCAAGTGTTAATCCGTGACGTCTTGGAGGGTTGCACCCTTGAGTTTAATGGTAGGAAATTCCCCATTAGCTTACTACCTATGCAAATCGGAGGATTCGATGTGGTAATAGGAATGGATTGGTTATCGGAGAATCAAGCCGAGATTTTTTTTTCAAGAAGATGATTTGACTATTTATCACGAATTTTCAGGCGACAATCATATATGGTGAAAAAAAGGAAAGGCGAAGTGGCGATTATCTCTATGATCAAGGCGCGGAAATGTTTGGCGAAAGGATGCTCATCCTTCTTGGTGTATGCGATCGACACCAAACTCGAGAAGAGGAAACTAGAGAATGTTAGGGTGGTGCACGAGTTTCCCGATCTATTCCCGGAAGACTTGTCCGGTTTGCCACCCGATCGCCTAGTGGAATTCCGGATTGATCTCATTCCAGGAGCGGCTCCGATTGCTAGAGCTCCTTACCGGTTGGTTCCTACTGAGATGCAAGAAATGATGACTCAACTCCAAGACCTTCTTGAGAAGGGTTTCATACGACCGAGCTCGTCGCCTTGGGAGCTCCAGTCTTGTTCGTCAAGAAGAAAGATGGCTCGATGCGGATGTGTATCGACTACAGATGTTTAAACAAGGTAACGGTGAAGAACAAGTATCCGCTTCCAAGGATTGACGATTTGTTTGACCAACTACAAGGTGCGGGTTGTTTCTCGAAGATTGACCTCCGTTCTCGATACCATCAAGTGAAGGTGGCAAAGGACGACATCCCAAAGACGGCATTTAGAACGCGTTACGGCCATTACGAGTTCCTAGTAATGTCGTTCGGCCTAATCAACGTACCGGCGATATTCATGGACTTGATGAATTGAGTGTGCCGACCATTCCTTGACAAGTCGGTAATTGTATTCATCGGCGACATCCTTGTTTACTCCAAAAACGAAGCAGATCACGAGCAACACCTCCAAGAGGTTCTAGAAGTGTTAAGACGAGAGAAACTCTACGCAAAATTTTCGAAGTGCGACTTTTGACTCCGAGAAATGCAGTTTTTGGGCCATATAGTTACGAAGGAAGGAGTGAAGGTGGACCCCACAAAGATGGAGGCGATGATGAATTGGGAACCTCCAAAAAGTCCGTCAGAAATCCGAAGCTTTCTAGGATTGGCGGGATACTACAGAAGATTCATCCAAGACTTTTCCAAGATAGCTTCATCATTGACGGCCTTAACCCGAAAGAATGTGAAGTTTGTAGGGACCGAGAGTCAAGAGAAGGCATTCCGAGCTTTACAAAGGAAACTTTGCGAAGCTCCGATCCTATCCTTACCCGAAGGGACGGAAGACTTTGTGGTGTATAGCGATGCCTCAAAGATGGGTTTAGGGTGTGTCTTAATGCAAAGGGGCAAGGTAATCGCCTATGCATCAAGGCAACTCAAGGTGCACGAAATCAACTATCCTACGCACGACTTAGAATTGGCGGCGGTGGTGTTTGCTTTTAAATTATGGCGACACTACCTCTACGGCACGAAGTGCACACTTTACACGGATCACAAGAGTTTGAAGCACATTTTCGATCAAAAGCAACTGAACATGAGACAACGGAGGTGGTTGGAGCTACTAAAGGACTACGATTGTGAGTTGCTTTACCATCCGGGTAAGGCGAACGTCGTCGCCGATGCTCTAAGTCGAAAAGAAAAGACTATGGGGTAAACTCTCGAGCTACCTTTGCACGGATCAAGTTGACATCAACGCTCATTGACCGGATCAAATCGTCGCAAACCGAGGCCTTGCTAGAAGAGAACCTCAAGGAAGAAGTCATGTCAAAGCAACACCTACTCTTGACGGAAGATAGTCGGGGAGTAAAGCTTTTCAACGGGCGAGTTTGGGTGCCTAAGATTGGGGGCAATCGAGAATTTCTTCTCAAGGATGCCCATAAATCAAAGTATTCTATCCATCCGGGAAGCACAAATATGTATCGAGATTTGAAATTGCATTATTGGTGGCCGGTCATGAAGTTTGATGTGACGAGCTTTGTGGAGTGATGTGTGACTTGCTTGCAAGTGAAGGTCGAACACTAATGACCTTATGGGAGTTTGCAATCTTTGGAGATCCTGGAGTGAAAATGGGAGCACATCACGATGAATTTCGTGACAAAATTGCCAAAGACCTTGAGAGGTCATGACACCATTTGGGTAATAGTGGACCGTTTGACCAAGAGCGCTCATTTCTTGGCCATGCGGGAGACTTTACCTATGGACAAGCTCGCAAAGTTGTATATCGATGAAGTGGTATCTCGTCATGGTGTGCCGTTATCTATTGTCTCGGATCGGGATAGTCGGTTCACGTCGCATTTTTGGGATGGATTACAAAAGGAATTGGGCACGTGTGTGAAGTTGAGCACGGCCTACCATCCCTAGACCGACGGCCAAAGCGAGAGGACGATCCAGACACTCGAGGACGAGATCTTGTGTGATCGACTTTGGGGGTAGTTGGGACTCGCATCTACCTTTGGTGGAGTTCGCGTACAACAATAGCTACCACTCAAGTATTGGGATGGCGCCGTTTGAAGCTTTATACGGTCGCAAGTGCCGAACTCCTGTGTGTTGGCTCGAAGCGGGAGAGAAGCACTTTGCCAGACCCGAAATTGTGCAAGAGACGGCAGACAAAGTGAAAGGTATTCGCGAACGTTTGAAGGCGGCTCAAGACCGGCAGAAAAGCTATGCCGACAAGAAAAGACGACCGATAGAGTTCCAAGTGGGAGACCGGGTTATGTTGAAGGTGTCCCCTTGGAAGGGGATCATTCGGTTCGGAAAGCGTAGGAAGTTAAGTCCCCGTTTCCTTGGACCATTCACCGTGATTAAGCGGGTAGGGCTTCAAGCCTAACAACTGGAACTCCCACCGGAATTGAGTGGAATCCACCACACATTCCATGTGTGCTACCTTCGCAAATGTCTAGCGGAGGAGGAGAGTGTTATCCCACTCTCCGAAATTAGAGTTGATGAGGGAAACCGTTGTATTGAGGAACCTGACGCAATTTTGGAAAGGAAGAGAAGAAACTTCGTCACAAAGAACTTATTATCGTAAAAGTTCAATGGAAGCATCATCGTGGCACTAATATAACATGGGAAGCCGAGAAGGATATGAAGCGTAGATATCCTCACTTGTTTTCTTAGCTTAAGATTTCGAGGACGAAATCTCCTCCAAGTTGGGGAGGATTGTAACTCCCCAAATTTTTGGTGAGCAAAGTATTCTTTTGATCTATACGCCACTAGTAGTATAGATTTAACCTTCGGTATTAGTTGGGATTTTGATTTTATGGTTTTGAACATAATTGTCCAAGAAGAGTTTTGTTTCCGGTGTTCCGCGCAAGTAGTCGCGCGGATTGAACCGCGCCAGCATCCGCGTACCTCTCCAGTGTTCCGCGTGACCCTCCGCGCGAGTCGAGTCGCGCGGGCATCCGCGCACGATCTCTGCACAGATTAAAAAGGGGTAGGTCGACCCCCAAACTTGCATTTACTCCATTTCTTTCAAGTATTGGCGATTTCTCTATGAGGAAAAGGTAAGAACTCTTCCCTCTTCTTTAAACTCTCTTAAGGGAATGCATTGAATGAGATTCCATGGTTAATTTAGGTTGGTTGTGATTAAAGATCCAAGTTCATCCACCTCCTCTCAAGCTCTTGTCAACTAGGGTTTGTTCATATCTTCTATCAAGGTGAGTACAGGAGTACTTCTGCTTCTTACTTGATAAACTAACTATATTTGAACTCTCTTACATCATGAACCACGGGTTTTGGGATCTTGACCAATATTTGACGTAAAATGGATTTCAATGGATTTCAATGGATTTTGGGGTTTTGGGTGAGGATGAAAGTATTTGGAGGAGTATTTGACCTATGATATGAGAATGTTGAATGTATTTTCATGTTTCATCCTTAGCACCTTCTTTTGGAGAGGTCTTGGTGAAACCCAAGTAAAACTAGGGTTTTGAAGGTTTGGACCTTAGGGTTGAAACCAAGGTGTGAGGGTAAATCTTTGTGATGAGCTCTATGTTAACTTATAATAGAAACGGTTTATATGAGCTCCTTATATTTTGTTAATAAATTGTTAATGGATGATTATTGGTATGAGTTTGATATACATGAACCAATGTTGTTGCTTATTTGCGTTAGTCTTGATTTAGTGCAATGGATCCATAGGCACTGTGTTCCTATGTCCCGCTTTGGACATTAGGTTCATCACTTTGGCACGGAATAGGCATCGGGTCACCATGATAAGTAAGGTGTGGACCTATATCGTTGGGCAACGTCTCATTGGCAGTAAGGTGTAATCCCTTGTGCTAGAGTTCCCGTTTTGGAACTCTCAAGAATAGATCCAGAGGGGTTGACTTGATGCTTTCGAGCAATAGACTTAGAGGAGTTGAGCTCACTATGTGATTGGTGTTATTTGTACCGTGTTTTAATCACTAATGGTTTATTTGATTGATTGATTTAGCTCATGGCTACATCCACCGCACGACTTCAATTGGGTTTAGTACTTCTATTCTTATTCGACTTGTTCTTACTAGGTTTTAGCCTGACGCTTGTTCTTTGGTTGTCATGTTTGACCGATCATCTTAGCGGTGGGGCACATCGAGATTGAGCGGACGACCTTGGGGTCGTGAGTGGTCTTTTTGGGAGATATAGTGACCGACATAAGGTGATTTTGAAGACTTGCCTTTTGGAAGAATAGCAACACCCAACTTTAGTCTTATTAACAAATCTAGATTACTAGGTTGTCGTTTTATTCTTCATCATTTTGGGTTGTAAATGCCATACCTTATTTCCCCTTTTTGGGATGATACTCTTGGGTTTGATTTGCTCTACCCTTAAAATATCCCCTATTTTAGGGTGACAGATTCCTTTATTTTAGACGTTATATTGCCGAAATTTCGAATTTTATTTATCTCTAAAATTTAGGATGTTACACAAATGAGCAGCATTCAGTGTATTGAAGTTCCAAAGTCCTGAAAAAGAGCATTCCAAATGGGCAGACCAACCTAAATTACGTATGCTATAATGCATACCTCTGTTAGACATTTTCAGGTGAGAATTTAATTGAAAAACGTCTAGGCTAGACAGGATCATGTAGCGCTCAAGCAGCAACTTAAACACATACAGCAATAGTAGCAGACTTATTTTATAGGCTCACAACATTGGTGACTAACCATCAATAATGCACTCCAAAAAAGAGAGGGGGTGGGAAGAGCAGAGTTATGTGAAAGGATTTGCAGTATCTTCAGGGATATTATCTGCATAACTAGATTTTATGTGTTTCAGTATTTGTATGCATGATCTTAGACTATTATCTAGGTCCTTACACTTCTCTTTCAAATTCTCTTATAGCTCTTTACGATACCGATGTTTACATTTTACTCTTTGTTGGTGTGTCCAAAATTTGTGTTTATGGTTATCAACATTCCGGGTAGAGAACTAATTTAGGGAAATGAAACATAGATTGAGTTATTGCAAGGACTTTTAGCCTTTGTTTACCTCTTCCTTCATTATGCTTGGCAAGAAAATTTATCCTGGTCCATTGATGAACAAAAAGCTAGGAAAAGTGAGGAAGGATAACTGGAGATGTAAAAGTGGGATAGTGAAGATAGCTAGGTCTTATCAGATAAATCACATGCTTCCACACAGTGAGATAGTGAGATGCTAGAAGGAGCCGATACCATAGTGATGGATTCAGTTAGAGATGAAATTAACATGGCCCTGTTTCATATGGTAGGGGTCTAAAACCATGTAAAACAATACATGATTGAGAGAATCCCCTAACGGGCATTGTCTATAGACTGAGAATTTATACAGGAGTTCCTATATTAGCATTGAAAGTAGGAAATAGGAAATAATCTAACTACAATAGATGATACAAGACAAGCTGAACAACAAAGAATTAAATGGCAAATATAAAAACAAATTTCAAGGAAGAGTGACAGATTCTTTTCAGATACCATGCGAGACAACCTGATGCTGATAGTATGGTTCCCAAGAGCAATTATCATGAACGAGTACGTCAATATGTAGGACAAAGAAATTGATGAGAGGGAGAAGAATTGCCTTTGAACATAAAATTGCTAACCACCCCCACAAACAGAACATTTCAGAAATCCCCATGGTCTGCATATCAGATCAAATCAAACAGTGAGAGAACTGAAGAACAAGAAAATGAAACCTGACTAAGAAGAAATAGAATGAGTAATAGTAGTAGTAACAGCAGGAAAATTTACTCTTCTCCGTCCAAATTGATCAGCTATTTTCCCACTCATAACTGCACCTACCATTGCTCCAATCGTCATTATTGAACCAAAAACTGAGTACTGCAAGCAACGGTGAAAAGGAGAAAATGTAGGAGAACCAAAAGATACAAAAACCAGTAGCAGTTTTGAATGCTTCTTTAACAGGTGAGGCTGGTTATATTAATACAGTTTCTGTTAGTCCTCTCCTGATTGACTGATCAAATAAAAGAAAATGTTGCAAGTGTGCACGAGATATTGGATAATGAAATGCATCCATGTTGGAAAAAATCTTAGAGCAACTTAAAACTCCATGAACCTGTTATGTCTTGAAAGTGTCAACTTCCCAAATATTTGGTGAGCATTTCAGAATTCCTACCTTAACACAGAAACCAATTATCCTTTATCTGGTTAGATGATGACCATGTGGTGAGGACTAAGGTGTAAAAAGGGATTTTTTTTAATTAATTTGGTTCGCTCAAGGAAGAAAAATATCATATATGTGATTTTCCAAATGGTCTCAAGGAAGTTCGCACATTTAGGTGAACAAAAGTTCCAAAGAATGATAGCATCCAATCATCTTTCAGTGCACTGTAAAATCAGTACACACAGCTACAAATCATTAGTTCATTACAACCACGACAGCCCTTTGGAGAAGGTACTCAAGACAGATTAGACATTTTTCTGCAGAATCGCAAAACTTGTCCCATGGAAATATTTTTCGCAGATTCATGGACATACAGTTAACTTTAATAAACTAGTTTGCTATCATTGTTTCTTTTATTTTCATAACAAATGTGAATTTGAATCACAAGATTTACGAGAATGCACAACTTATATGCACAAGAGAAGAAAAATTAAAATCAAATGTGTTAGATATTACATATTGCTAGCTTAAACTAGATAACTAGGGCTTTACTTTCTAGTTTTCAAAAGTACAGTATCCTATTAAAGGTTACTAATTGTGTATAAAGTAATGTAATCTCTTCTCAATGTAATGCAAGAAAGAAATTCCCTTAATATTGTTACATGGTATGATAACCGTTTTCTGGTGGCGAAATCCTAGCTGCCACCGTTTTCAAGTGACAGGACCCTTGCCGCTGCCAACGTCGCTCGGAACAATAGAACCATCACCTTTTCTGATGACGAGATCCTAGCCACCCCCGTTGTCGCCCAAAACCCTAGTTGCAATTATCATTGCCTTGCCTGGAACCCTAACGATGTCGCTGCCAACCCTAAATTGATCATGCATCCATCTTATTCCAGGTTTCAGTATAAATTCATCATGGACACAAAGTTCCAGTACAAGAATAGTTCAAGAATTGACATCCGGTGGATTTATAGTTTTGGGTATAATTAACTTTTCTGCTATTTTGAAGATTTCGGTTAACTGAACTCCACAAATTGGGCTAGTTCAAGAACTGACATCTGGTGGATTTATAGTTTTGGGTATAATTAACTTTTCTGCTATTTTGAAGATTTCAGTCAAACTGAACTCCACAAATTGGGCTCAAGGATGATTATCCGAGTCACCATCATTCATATCCTAGAACATGAGAACTGAAGCTCAATGCTGTTGGGATCAAAATGGCCTTATGGAATGCAACGGAATCATAGGTCCTAACTATCGCCCGGAACTACCCCTACCACAAAGAAGATGTGAGAGCACTTAGTCTTCCTTTTCTACCAGGGGATCCTTGTCCATAGTTATTACTTGTTCAAATCAAGCAAGGTGACTTACATCTCGTCGAGTTAAGCATCGAACTATTGAAGCTATTCTCTTCCCTATAACTCTTAATGTTGAAGTTCAGGAGAGTTATTAGCAAAATTGGACATGATGACAATCATTTTAGGATTGTCTTCCATACCTAGTACTTGTCCCTACAACTAAGTCACTCAACCTCTTAAGGGGTTGTTTGGCAGTTGCTGAATGGTTTGGTGCAGAATGATTAAGTGGTCAGAATGGTTAAGAGGCTCTTATGATATAGTGCGAAATGAAATATGGTTTTTGCTAATTGTTCAGAACGAAATCAGGGCTCTGAATGGTTAAGGCAGGGTCAAGATACAAAATCATTCAGAGGGTTTTGGAACCATTAAGAGGCAGACCTTTTTTTTGCCAAACAAGATTTACCTCTTAACGATTCAGAGATTGCCTCTTAATGGAACCATTAAGAGGTAAACAAACAGCCCCTATTAGTCTTTGGTATCTACTTATCATCTTGCTCGATAAATGTATTCAAGTAACTCTCCATCTGTCATCCGAGACTAATATTTTAGCATTTGCAACTTTTAGTGCTAAATAAACCGTAAAAGAAGACTATAATAAGATCCAATTCTTTTATTGCAAGGATTATGAACACGCTAAGTATAACTACCCGAATCATCATAGTTTTGGACCCGAAACTCAACCTCCCCTGCATCCTCCTCAAGCTTAGGTAGCATCTGCCTATAATGTCACCACAACTTGCTCCTTCAACAAGGAAAATATCTCTCGATTCCAACATAGGTCTTCTAGTTTCATATACTCATGCTAACAACACAATCACTCGCCATCATGGATTATTGACTCGGGAGCCAATGATCATATACTAAGAACAAAGACCATATACCTAATCTTAATACTTTTTTTGGAAAAAGCACCTAATCTTAATACTTATATATCCCATCATGTACGCCTCGAGGCGAGGCGGTCCAAAACCGCTCCTGAGGCTTAAGCCTCATGGTCCCTGGACGAGGCTTACGCCTCAATCGGTGAGGCGGTGCCTCGAGGCGGTGAGGCGCTGATAGCCTCATCAGTTTTCTGTTTTTGTTACTGAAAATGGTGATCTGATGACTTTAGGGAAAAAAAAATTAATTGTACTTTTATTTCTTATTTACTTTTTGTCTACTAAAACAAGGTAGAAAGTCAAAGATTAAAGTATTTGTACTTTTAATAATTTAAAAGTACAAAAACCCTCTTTAGGGTGCCCTTTCCTCTTCTCAAGAAGAAAGCAATAGCTGACTTTGCTTGTTTGAGAGGCTATTTTCATCTTTATCGATTCCTTTGCAAAGCCATAAGTCCCAACTCCATTTTTTCATCTTTCTCTCTCAAGAAGCTATACATTTTCCTCAAGCCATAACCCAAGAGGTAAGTCATTTTCCTCCATTTTAAGTATGTATATTTTCTGTATGTGTGTATATTTTCCTGTGTGTGTATTTTCTGCATGTATGTATATTTTTCTGTGTGTGTATTTTCTGCATGTATGTATATTTCCTGTATTTGTGTATTTTCTGCATGTATGTATATTTTTTTACTGCAAGTATGTATATTTCATGTATTTGTGTATTTTCTGCATGTATATAAGTATATTTTCTGTATTTGTTTATTTTCTGCAGGTACGTATATAAGTATATTTTCAGTATTTGTTTATTTTCTGCAGGTACATATATAAGTATATTTTCTGTATTTGTTTATTTTCTGCATTTATATATCTATGTAAGTATGTATATTTTCTTATTTTATGTTTTATCATTTCGTAAGGGGGAAGATGGCTAGTGCAGGCCCAAAAACGGGAGCACGAAAGACTCGTCTTGGAAATATGGGGAAGAAATTCAAGTGTCGGGGGAAGGCGGGAAAAAAGAATACAAATATATCAAATGTAAGTTTTGTAGCAAGACGATTAAATGAGGGATTAAAAGAATGAAAGACCACTTTGCATGCACTCATAAAAATGTTGTAGCATGCCCTCATGTCCCCGAAGAAGTGAAAAACGAGATGAACTTATACTTAAAGAACTTTCAAAGTACGAAATTTGCTTCACAACGAGATTTTGAGGAGATGATAGATGGTGGGGACGCCGTGATCTCTTTTCCCACTAGTGGTGGTGTTGGTAGTACTAGTAGTAGGGGAATTAGAGGACCTATGGATCGATATGTGGGAAAAATAGACGACGAAATCATGGGTGATCAAAAAGAGACTCTCCAACAAGTGCTAAAGAGCATCGAAATCAAGTTTGCATGGGTATCGGGAGGTTTTTCTTTGAGAACGGGATCCCGTTTAATTGTGCAAGAATTCCCTCCTATTTTAATATGTTACGTTTGGTTGGCAATTACGGGCGAGGATTGAAAGGCCCTTCAATGCATGAGATGCGGACTTGGATCTTGAAAGAAGAAGAGAAGACAACATCTCTCACCGTGAATGAAGTAAAAGCAACTTGGAAAAAGACGGGAGTTTCATTGTCATCGGATGGTTGGCGAAGATAATGTGGTTCAAGTGGTGACTGATAATCCAAGTGCATACAAGGCCACGGGGACTTTATTGATGGAGAAGAGGAAGCACTTATATCGGACTCCATGTGTCGCTCATTGTATTGACTTGATTCTTGAGAAAATTGGAGAGTTGCCACAACAAAAAAGTGCTTTGCTCAAAGCAAAGAAAGTAAGCAACTTCATCCATAACCATCAATGGGTGTTGAGTCTTTGTAGAAAGATTGCAAAGAAAGATCTTCTTCGACCCAGTGCCACCCGATTTGCCACCGCCTTTCTAACTCTAGAAAGTATGCATGAGATGAAAGAAGCATTACAAATTATGTTCGTTTCAAGAGAATGGAATAGTTGTGCATGGGCAAAGAAAGACGATGGGAAAGCCGTAAAAAAAATTGTAATGGATGAACATACTTTTTGACCTAGCGTGGTTTATTCAATTAAAACCACAAAACCACTTGTGCATGTTTTATGGATTGTTGATGGCGATACTCGGGATTTATTTACGGGGCTATGGATGAAGCTAAGGAAAAGATAGCGAAGAACTTCCATGATGACGTGTCTTCTTATAAGAAGATTTGGCATATTATTGATGCTAAATGGGATCGTCAGTTGCATTGTGACTTGCATGCAACCACATATTACTTGAACCCCTGATATAGATGGAGTCACGATGTTTCGGATCATATAGAGATCAAGCAAGGGTTGTTTAGGTGCATAGATAGACTCGTCAAGGATGACGCGACACAATCAAAGGTTGATAACCAGCTTGAAATGTTCAAATACAAACAAGGAATGTTTGGATATAAAAGATGTTTGGCCTCATACAAGACACGCCCTCCCGGTAATTACCAAATATTCATAATTTTATCTTTTTTTAAACTATATTCTATAGTATATGTACATCTAAAATATATCATTCACTTTTTGTTTGTTTTTCTCTAATATATATAGTTGAATGGTGGGACTCTTATGGAGATGAAACGCCGGAGCTAAAGGCGTTTGCAATAAAAGTTTTGGGGCTTACTTGTTCGGCATCGGAGTGTGAACGTAATTGGAGTACGTTCAATCAAGTGCACACAAAGAGGCGAAACCGTCTAAGCACTAAAAGAATGAATATTTTGGTGTACATCATGTACAATAGGAAGTTGAAGCTCAAATTTCTAAAGAAAAGGTCACCAAAAGTGGAAGATGATTTGTTGTTCGATGTGCCTTCCGACGATGAATGGGTAGCCAACCCAAGTGATGAAGAAATTGGTGTAGCAATTGGAGTTATGAGTCAATTGAGGTTGATGATGATGAAGAAGAAGATGAAGAAGAAGATGGAGATGAAGGCCAATGTTTAGCGTTAAGGAAAAGAAAAAGTGTTCAAGTGCATTTGGAAGATGAAGATGATAGTGATCATGGATACGAATACGATGGTCGAGCTATTCATGTTATGGGGAACTATAACTTGTAAATTATTATGTTTTTAGCGTTATAACTAATAATTTTATGACTTATGACGTTTAAAATTTGGTATGAAATTATGTTTTGCTTATTATTAGTATTTATGAATTTTATTTGGTATGGAATTATGTTTTCCACCTTGTATTATACACACACACACACATATATATATATTATATACATATACACGCCTCGAGGACCGCCTCGAGGTTTACGCCTCACCTCGTGGAGGGAAAATGCCTAGAGTCCCGATTGGGATTTTTAAAACTATGTAACCCGTAAATGGTTCTTCGTATCATATTATGGGCATAGGATCAGTAGCAACAGTTCATACTTGCACTTATTATTTGTTCTTTATGTTCCTACTCTTTTAGATAGCCTAAAATTTGCTAGCCAAATTATCAGAAAACATATTTCCTTGTGTAACCTTATTTCCTACACATTGTGTCTTTTAGGAATTGAGAGTGAAATGTTTGATTGCATAGGTCTTAAATTTCAAGATCTTTATTGCTTGTCTATTATGCAATCTTCAGCAACACATCTATATGATTCCATTATCAGAGAGGTTCACTGCGGACTAAGCACCCTTCTTTGCCTGTTCCAAAACAACTAAGACCAAATCTTTCATTTGTTCATGAGTAAGCTTGTAAGTCATGTCAATTAGGTACACATGGTGTCCCTATCCCCTAGGGAGTTTGATTCAACACCTAATTTTAGTTAATTCACTTGAATCTACGGAACTTTCTCCTATTATTTCTGCTAGTGATATTGAATACTTTATTACGTTTATTGATGGCTTTTCTCGTGAAACATGGTCTTCTTGCTCGAGAAACGTAATGAAATATTTTTATCTTTTGTATTCTCTATGCTGATGTCAAACTTAGTATGATGTTTCCATTAAAAAACTTCGATTTGCAACATGGCTTTCTTGCTCAAGACACGGGATGAAATCGTTTTTATCTTTTGTAGTTCCTATGTTTATGTTAAAAACAGTATGATCTTCCATTATAACACTTCGATCTGATAACAAAATGGAAGATTTCTCTTTTGGTTCTACAAGTTGCTTATCTGAGCATGGTATTATACATGAAATTTCGTGTGTGTATACACCGCAACAAAATAGCATTGTTGAACGAAAAAACCTGTCATTTGCTAGATGTGGCTCCCACTATGATGATTCACTATAATTGACCACAGAGTTTTTGGTCAGATACGGAGAAGTACTTATCTAATTAAATAGGGTTAAGGCACCTTTCTCCATACCATTTCCAAAATACATTTCTTTTCCTTTGGCTCCTAAAATGTTCGGATATGTATCTTATGTCCACGATCGTTGCCCAAGACATAATAAACTTGCAGCGCATGATATCAAGTGCGTCTCCTTGGGTATTAATGTGTCCAAAAACCTAACGTTGTTTATAGTCTAATACTTCGTGTATATTGTGCACACATTTATATCACCTTCACTGAGTCGAGTTCTTTATTTGTCCAAACTACTAACTATCCTTCATAGTCTAAAAATCTAGTTCTTGTCCTTTTTACATCTTCCGACACTCCGGTCAATATCCCAATAAGAGCACCAAAGGTTACTACACCAACATATACTCAAATCATAAACGTGTATGTTTGGTAACACCACAGAAAAATTCCTGAGACCGTAAAAGTCTATTTGTGCATCATGATTATGGTGAGTTTTTGTTTAATGTTCCATCACCTGATACACCTACCAAGCCTTCTGACTCACCTGGTGCACCTCTCCCCCATTTCCAATTACTGTCCAAAAAAGCACATGCACATGTACCCAATATCCCATCCATGAATATCTTACCTACTCTCACCTCTCCTTAGAGTCATCTACCTACACAACAACCATTGATACCTATACTGTTCCCACAAATGTGACCTAGGCACTTCATCCATGGGATGGTTTAAGGCAAATATAAGAGGAAATGTATGTCCTACATAAAATGTATACTTGCGATTTGGCACAACTTCCTCGTGAAAAGCACAAAGTGGGTTGTGAATGGGTATTCACCTTAAAACTTAATCCTGATGGTTAATTGCACCGGTTGAAAGTCGGGTTAGTTTCAAAGGGTTATTCTCAGACCTATAGGGTTGACTTTAGACATTTCCTCTTGTTCGCATTTGTATAGCCTTGGCTGCTATTAATCATTAGTTGCTCCATCACTTCGATGTCAAAAACGTTTTTCTTAATCGCATTCTTAAGAATGAGGTGTACATGGAACAACTACATAGGTTTGTTATTAAGGAGGAGGCCTCAAAGGTATGCCCATTGTGACATTCATTATATGGTATCAAGCAATCCAATCCCCCTAGAGCGATATGGTTGATTTTTCGATGGTCTCCAAAAGACTGATATAATTTGGCAACTTGCAGTTTAAAGGAAAGGGCAACATCGATAGACGCTCGAGAAAAGATTGCAGGATATATGGTTGCTTTAATCAAATTGGGTTGCTTGTCCTGTTAAGATCAAGGTGTATCTATATGTACCCTGACGTTCGGTTGTCTATAATTGTGGTTATTTTGTTATGAAATTAACTTGGTTAATCTATATACTTTTAACCCAGTGGTGTTAGAAAGGGATGCTACATGACAAATGTATCATGCGAAACAACGTGGATAAAGAGACTTCTAAGAAAGTTTAGAGTGATTATAAATGACTTTATGAGACTGTGTCATCATAGTCACTTAACTATTCATACACCCAGGAATCAAGTATTAGAGGGCCATTCTAACAAAACCATTACGGAAAACACAAATATATTTTATTTGTAACATATGGGCATGATTAACATTTTTGCTCCAATTTGAGGATTGTTAGATATTATACATTGCTAGCTTAAAGTAAATAATTAGTTTACTATCTAGTTTTCAAAAGTATAGCATCCTAATATAGGTTACTAAGTGTGTATAAAGTAATGTAATCTCTTTTTAATGTAATGCAAAAGAGATTCCCTAAATATTTTTACAATATGAAGGTTCACAAGGTTTTAAAAATCCCAATCGGGACTCAAGGCGTTTTCCCTCCACAAGGCGAGACATAAGCCTCGAGGCGGTCCGAGGCGTAAGCCTCGAGGCGTGTATAGGTATAATATATATATATATATATATATATATATATATATAATACAAGATAAAAAACATATATCCATACCAAATAAAATTCATAATTACTAATAATAAGCAAAACATAATTCCATACCAAATTTTAAACATCATAAGGTCATAAAAATACTAGTTATAAAACTAAAAACATAATAATCTACAAGTTATAGTTCCCCGTAACATGATCAAATTGCATAGCTCCACCGTCGTATTCGTATCCATGATCACTATAATCTTCATCTTCCAATTGCACTTGAACACTTTTTCTTTTCCTTAATGCTAAACATTGGCCTTCATCTCCATCCTCATCTCCATCTCCATCTTCTTCATCATCATCAACCTCAATTGGCTCATCAACTCCAATTGCTACACCATTTTCTTCATCACTTGGGTTGGCTACCCATTCATCGTCGGAAGGCACATCGAACAACAAATCATCTTCCACTTTTGGTGACCTTTTCTTTAGAAATTTGAGCTTCAACTTCCTATTGTACATGATGTACACCAAACTATTCATTCTTTTAGTGCTTAGACGGTTTCACCTCTTTGTGTGCACTTGATTAAACGTACTCCAATTACGTTCACACTCCGATGCCGAACAAGTAAGGCCCAAAACCTTTACTGCAAACGCCTTTAGCTCCGGTGTTTCATCTCCATAAGAGTCCCACCATTCAACTATATATATTAGAGAAAAACAAACAAAAAGTGAATAATATATTTTAGATATAAATATATTATAGAATATAGTTTAAAAAAAGTGTTTTCACTCAAAACTCTGGTGATATTTTCTCATCCTTAACTAAAAGGGATTACATAATATATATACATCAAGAAGCCTAAATAAGGAAACACTAACACTCCTACTAAGAAAGGAGAAACCCTACTTTACTATATTTAACACTCCTCCTCAAGTTGGAGCAAATATGTTAATCATGCCCAACTTGTTACAAATAAAATCTATCTGTGTTTTCCGCAATGGCTTTGTGAGAATGTCTGCAAGCTGATGCTCAGTCCTGATGTGTATTGGCTGGATCGATGGAGGGTCTGTCCGTGTTCCCACAACACGATCTCTAATGAGATGGCAATCAACTTCAATGTGCTTAGTCCTCTCATGGAATACTTGATTCTTGGCTATGTGAATGGCTGATTGATTATCACAATACAATCTCATCAAGTCGTCTGTAATTACTCCAAGCTCTTTTAAGAGTCTCCTTACCCACATCATTTCGCATGACACATCTGCCATGGCTCTGTATTCTGATTCAGCACTTGATCGAGAGACAGTATGTTGTTTCTTGCTTTTCCAAGAAACTAGATTTCCTCCAACGAATACACAGTACCCCGTAGTTGATCTCCTGGAAACGGGACAACCAGCCCAATCTGCATCCGAGAAACCGGATATCCTGCCATCTCCTTCTTCAATGAACGCACCCACTCGACAATGGCCTTGGTCAGAATAGAGTATCCCAAATCCCGGTGTAGCTTTAAGATACCTCAAAACACGAAGTGCTGCATCCCAGTGACCCGTATAAGGAGCAGACATGAACTGGCTCAAGACACTAACCGGAAAGGATATATCTGGTCGAGTAACTGTCAAATAGTTTAACTTTCCCACAAGTCTCCTGTATCTCTCTGGATCTTTCATAAGATTCCCATCATTTGGAAGTAGTTTTCCCGTAGCGAGCATCGGACTCTCCACTGGTTTACACCCTAATAGACCACACTCGGTAAGCATATCAAGAACATATTTTCGTTGAGATAGAAGAATCCCTTGCGGAGATCGAGATACTTCTATCCCAAGGAAGTAACGAAGCCGTCCAAGGTCAGTAACTTGAAACTGGGCATGTAGAAATTGTTTTAACTCTGAAATTCCGTTGCTATCATCTCCAGTGATAATAATGTCATCAACATAAACCACTAGTACGATTCGTCGACCCTCATGGTGTCTAAAGAACACAGAGTAATCCTGGGAACTACGAGTCATACCAAATTCCTGGAGAACATCTGAAAAACGTCCAAACCATGCTCTAGGGGACTGTTTGAGACCATATAACGATCGTCGCAATCGACATACCTTTGTAGCCTCCTCCTCAATAATGAACCCAGGTGGTTGTTCCATGTACACCTCCTCCTCAAGAATGCCATTAAGAAAGGCGTTCTTGACATCTAATTGATGAAACGGCCAATGATTAATGGCAGCCAAAGCTATACAAATGCGGACAGAGGGCATTTTAGCTACCGGGGAAAATGTCTCGTCATAGTCAACCCCATATGGGCTTGAGAATAACCCTTTGCAACCAACCGAGCTTTCAACCGATGCAGAGAACCATCAGGATGAAGCTTTACTGTGAATACCCATTTACAACCCACTTTGCGTTTACCATGAGGAAGTTGTGCCAAATCCCAGGTATGATTCTTTTGAAGGGCATCCATCTCTTCCTGCATTGCCTTAAACCATCCTGGGTGATTAAGAGCCTCAGTCACATTCCTGGGAACAATATGGCTATCAATGCTTGATGTGTAGGCATACGACTCTGAGAGGTGAGAGTAGGCAAGATAATCATGAATGGGATATCGGGTACGAGTCCGTGTGCCTTTTCGAAAGGCAATCGAAATATCAGGGAGATGGGCACCAGGTGGGTCATAAGGCTCAGTGTGTGGTGGTAGGGGTGTATCGGGTACCAGGTCAGGGACTGTTTCAGGGACTGTATGTGCATTTCAGGTGGTGGGACGGGAGACTCACTAGAATCATGAGGCACAGGTAAGGACCCTTGAGTCTCAGGTACTTGCCTTTGGTGTTGTCGACTATACACCCTTGTGAATCTAGTATCAGTCGGTGTTGTCTGAGGAGCAACATTTGGTGATGGTACCGGGAGGTGTAAGACTGGAGTATCAGATGATTCAAAAGGGTCAGAAACATGATTTGTTGACTCTTGAGTACTGCTAATAGGTTTACTAAAGAAGGGACTTGATTCATTGAAGGTGACATCAGCACATGTGAAATATCTACGAAGCGTTGGACTATAACAACGATAACCTTTTTGGACACGTGAATACCCAAGGAACACACACTTGATAGCACATGCTGCAAGTTTATTACGTCCTGGGCGATGATCATGAACATAAGATACACAGCCAAATATTTTAGGAGTCAAGGGAAAAGGAGTGCCTTTGGGAAATAGAATAGAAAAAGGTGTCTTCCCTACAAGGACAGAAGATGGCATGCGGTTAATCAGATAATTAGCTGTAAGAACCGCATCAGCCCAAAAACTTTGTGGTACATTATAGTGAATCATCATAGTGCGAGCCACATCTAGTAGATGGCGGTCCTTTCGTTCAGCAATGCCATTCTGCTGGGGTGTATATGCACATGATGATTCATGTATAATACCATGCTCAGAAAGGTAACTTGTAAAATCACGAGAGAAATATTCTTTTGCATTATCAGATCGTAATGTTTTAATGGAAACATCAAACTGGGTTCTGACATATGCATAGAATTCACGAAAGATAGAAAATATCTCATCACGAGATTTAAGTAAGTAAACCCATGTTGCACGAGAAAAATCATCCACAAATGTAATAAAATATTTAAAACCATTTGTGGAAGTGATAGGACACGTTCCCCATACATCGGAGTGAATGAGTTCAAACACTGAGTTGACTCGACTAGACTTGCAAGGGGGATAGGAACAACGAGTGTGTTTACCTAACTGACATGACTCACATATTAACTCACGAACAGATGAAAGATCCGGTCTTAATTGTTTCAGAACAGGCAAAGAAGGGTGGCCTAATCGACAGTGCACCTCCCGAATACCGGAATCACAAAGATGTGTAGCTGGAGATTGCAACATAGACAAGCGATAAAGACCCTTAGACTCAAAACCTGTGCCAATCGCCAATCAACTGGTTTGTTCTCAAATCCTGAAAAACACAATGTGTAGGAAAAAAGGTGACAGAACAATTAAGTTTTCGGGTAATCTGGCTAACAGACATTAGACTATCCGGGAAGGTAGGAACATAAAGAACAGATGATAAGTTTAGGTTTGACAGATTGCTAGTGGATCCTATGCCCATGATTTGACATGAAGATCCATTAGCAAGTCGAACGGGGTTATGGGATGTATTAGTTTCAAGATTGAACAAAAGGTCTTTGTTCCCGGTCATGTGATATGTGGCTCCTGAATCAATAATCCAAGATGGTGAGCATGCAGAGGGACAAGAAGATGTGATACCTGATTGTGTTGTATTAGCACAAAACGTCGATTGTTGCATCGGAATTTCGTCTCTCATTATGAAATTGTAAATTCACAAGGTTGGGTCTCGGGAAAACGACTAAGTTTTCCGGCAGATTTCGAAGTGTTCCGGAAGATTTCGAGCACTTGCAACAGATTCCGACAGTTCCGACGTGTTCCAACAGGTTCCGACAGGTTCTGGGGTGTTTCTGGCAGGTTCTGGAGGATTCCGGCAGATTCTGAAGTGTTTCCCGACAGGTTCTGGGGTGTTTCCGGCAGGTCTTCGACAGGTTTCGGTAGATCCCAGCAGTTTTCAGCAGATCCCGTCGTGTTTCTGCAGATTCTGGTAAGTTCTAGAGGATTCCGGCGAGTTCTGGAAGATTCCGGCAGGTTCAGCAGGTTCCGGCAGGTCCAGCAGATCCCGATCAAGTTTTGGAAGATTCCAGCAAGGGTTCCGGCGACAAACTAGGGTTCCGGCGACGACGGCTGGAGTTCCGGCGATGGTGGTTGGATTTCCGGCGACGGCGGCAGCGGCGGCTAGGGTTCCGGCAGGGACAGCGGCGGCGATAACAGCAGATCTGGACAAGGATGAGGTTATGGATAGCAGATCTGGACTGGGACAGCGGCGGCAGATCTGGACGACGGCTGTGGTGGCAGATCTGGACTGGGACAGCGGCAGCGGCGGCAGATCTGGACGGGGGCAGCGGCGGCAGGATCTGGACGGCGGCAGTGGCGGGAGGATCTGGAAGGCGGCAGCGGAGCGGCGGCAGGATCTGGAAGGCGGCAGCTAGGGTTTTGTCATGGCTCTGATACCATGTTTTCACTCAAAACTCTGGTGATATTTTCTCATCCTTAACTAAAAGGGATTACATAATATATATACATCAAGAAGCCTAACTAAGGAAACACTAACACTCCTACTAAGAAAGGAGAAACCCTACTTTACTATATTTAACAAAAAGATAAAAAGTATGAATATTTGGTAATTACCGGGAGGGCGTATCATGTATGAGGCCAAACATCTTTTATATCCAAACATTCCTCGTTTGTATTTGAACATTTCAAGTTGGTTATCAACCTTTGATTGTGTCACGTCATCCTTGATGAGTCTATCTATGCACATAAACAACCCTTGCTTGATCTCTATATGATCCGAAACATCGTGACTCCATCTATATCGGGGGTTCAAGTAATATGCGGTTGCATACAAGTCACAATGCAACTGACGATCCCATTTAGCATCAATAATATCCCAAATCTCCTTATAAGACACGTCACCATTGAAGTTCTTCGCTATCTTTTCCTTGGCCTCATCCATAGCCCCGTAAATAAATCCCGAGTATCGCCATCAACAATCCGTAAAACATGTACAAGTGGTTTTGTGGTTTTAATTGAATAAACCACGCTAGGCCAAAAAGTGTGCTCATCCATTACAATTTTTTTCACGGCTTTCCCATCGTCTTTTTTTGCCCATGCACAACTATTCCATTCTCTTGAAACAAACATAATTTGTAAAGCTTCTTTCATCTCATACATACTTTCTAGAGTTAGAAAGGCGGTGGCAAATCGGGTGGCACCGGGTCGAAGAAGATCTTTCTTTGCAATCTTTCTACAAAGACTCAACACCCATTGATGGCTATGGATGAAGTTGCTTACTTTCTTTGCTTTGAGCAAAGCACTTTTTTGTTGTAGCAACTCTCCAATTTCCTCAAGAATCAAGTCAATACAATGAGCGGCACATGGTGTCCAATACAAGTGCTTCCTCTTCTCTATCAATAAAGTCCCCGCGGCCTTGTATGCACTTGCATTATCGGTCACCACTTGAACCACAATATCTACGCCAACCTCTTCAATCAAATCATCAAGCAACTTAAACAACTTTTTAGCATCTTTGACACAATCCGATGCATCAATAGTTTTCAAAAACACCGTCCCATATTGATTGTTGATCAAAAAGTTTATCAAACTCCTATTTCTCATATCGAACCAACCATCCGATAACAATGAAACTCCCGTCTTTTTCCAAGTTGCTTTTATTTCATTCGCGGTGAGAGATGTTGTCTTCTCTTCTTCTTTCAAGATCCAAGTCCGCATCTCATGCATTGAAGGGCCTTTCAATCCTCGCCCGTAATTGCCAACCAAACGTAACATATTAAAATAGGAGGGGCTTCTTGCACAATTAAACGGGATCCCATTCTCAAAGAAAAACCTCCCGATACCCATGCAAACTTGATTTTGATGCTCTTTAGCACTTGTTGGAGTCTCTTTTTGATCACCCATGATTCCTTCGTCTATTTTTCCCAAATATCGATCCATAGGTCCTCTAACTCCCCTACTACCACCATCACCACCACTAGTGGGAAAAGAGCTCACGGCATCCCCACCATCTATCATCTCCTCAAAATCTCGTTGTCAAGCAAATTTCGTACTTTGAAAGTTCTTCAAGTACAAGTTAATCTCGTTCTTCACTTCTTCGGGGACATGAGGGCATGCTACAACATTTTTATGAGTGCATGCAAGGTGGTCTTTCATTCTTTTAACCCCTCCCTTAATTGTCTTGCTACAAAACTTACACTTGATATATTTGTATCCTTTTTTCCCGCCTTCCCCCGGCACTTCAATTTCTTGCCCATATTTCCAAGCCGGGTCTTTACGTGATCCCGTTTTTATACTTACACTAGCCATCTTCCCACACCTTACGAAATGGTAAAATAGAAAATAAAAAAACGTAAATACATTAAATAGTTGAACGCATACAAAAAATAAAAACAGTAGCAAAAAACAGCAGCAATAATAATTAAAAAACAGCAGCTAAAATAGCAAAAAACTGCAGCAATAATAAAAAAAGCAGCTAAAATAGCAAAAAAACAGCAGCAATAATATTTAACAAACAACAGCTAAAATAGCAAAAAAACAGCAACAACAATAATAAAAACAACAGCAGCTAAAATAGCAAAAAACAGCAGCAATAATAATTAAAAAAAGCAGCTAAAATAGCAACTACTGTATGCTTCAAAGGAAAAACAATATTGACAAAATAGCTTGTAACACCAGAGATTGCATGCAATTACAACTTACAAGGATCTCTCCATCACACTATACATACCAAATTTATAGTCCTATAGTATGATTCCTTCATGGAGAGGTCATTAGATGAGTTGCAACAAATAAATGGAGGCCACAAGTGCAGTGGCCAAGAAACAAGTTGCCTACTTTATGACAGACTTAGTGAAAAACTTGGCTAAGTCGTTATATGGAGTAATGTGAGCAAAAAACAGTAGCAAAAATAGACTTACCTCTTGGGTGGTTGTTCCTTGAGAGATTAGAAACCTTCTTGGGAGAGGAATGTGAGAAAATGAGAAGAGAAAAGATGGAGTATGAATGTTTTAGGAGAGAACCGATTGAGAGGAAATGGAGATAAAAAGAAATGGTCAGCCTTTTCTTTCATGTGAGAAGAGGAAAGGACACCCATTTTGGGTATTTTGTACTTTAAAATTAATTAAAGTACAATAGCTTTTTGTTTTGACTTTTCTACCATTTTAAAATAGACCGATGGTTATAAAGTAGTACAAGTCTATTTAAAAAAGAAGAAGTAAACATCAGTTTTTATTAACTCTATTTAAAAAGAAGTAAACATCTAGTACAAGTATATGAGGCTTGCGCCTCAGTAGCGCCTCACGCCTCACCGCATCGAGGAACCGCCTCACAGATTGAGGCGTAAGCCTCGTCCAGGGGCCATGAGGCTTAAACCTCGGGAGCGGTTTTGGACCGCCTCGCCTCGAGGCGTACGCCTCGAGCGATTTTGAAAACCATTTCACTTAAAATGTATTTGCTACATTTTTTAGCACAAACATGATATTACCTCTTCCAAGGACATACCAAGGTCATCCATGATTCCGGTCTGAGCCGGAGATGAAAATCCAACCTGTGTATCCACCATAGACCATTGATTAGTTTTCATGAAAAGTGAATCTATGTCGTGCAATATATTGATCAAGAAATATATGTTGCTCCTAATAGAAGTAGACATTCACATACTAAAACAAAGTTTAAGCTATATATCAAGAAAAAGGTACATGCAAACAGCAAGCAAAAAGTAAAGAGTTTTCATCAAAGAAACAACTTCTTTGCATAGTGGACGGGTGGAGACACCTTAATGTTGGGGCAGGCATCGACGGAATAGACAAGTGGGGGACACTAATGTTGAAAGGTAGAGCCAAAAAGGGTAACACTTAAAGCTCCACTTTAAACGATAGAGCATATCATTATGTGCTCAGTAGGCACTATTTTTGGTAGCTCAATTACATATCTATCATTTATGAGGTGAGCTACTATCACACAACTCATACCAAGATAGCTATGAAAATACACTTTACTAGGACAGGAAGGACAATACTTCAGTTCATTGTCTTTCTTCTTTTCATATTCTTGCCTTGCACTGGTTTCTTAGTCAAATGATACAAGCCTTACCGGCATGCAATAAGGTTTTGTGCTCTCTCAACAATTTGTTGGTACTTGATCACCTTAAAAACAAATCAACTTATAGAACTTTTCACAACTCAGGAAAAACATGGAGGATTTTGTCCTTGTTACTTCTGACGACCAAGCATGTTTGTGCAGGAAATTTTCATGTCTTTACTATACTATAAAGCATTTGGTAGAAACACTTGAAAACAACTTAATAATACATAATCTCTTAAAATTCAAGTTTACAACTTATTAGTGCATACATACAACTTCTTAAACCTCTACATTTGAACTCCATAAAACTAATTGATTAACACATTCAAATATAGGATAAACGTTGTGTCGTACTGATACGACGGAATACTCGATCATTAAAACTAAAATACTTGCATCCTTACTTCAAAACTTATAATATTTAGATTAGAGTGAATTGTGGATTTGGTCTTGTGGTTTTGTGTTTTCTTTGACCATGGTCCTCATTCTATGTTTATTGTGGATATAGTCCTGTGGTATGCAGTATATTGTAGTATGCAGTATATTGTGGCTAGGGTTCCTGAACACTAACACCGTTAACTTTGAAAGGTTAAAGGCATCATGTGCCTTGCACACTATGGGTATAATTGTCGATTTACTTTTCTCTTTCAATTTAACTTTACACCTTTAAAACAAATAATACTAAATTGTGGATTTGGTCCCTACGCATCACTCTATCATCTTTAAAACCCATATATCATCTCTCTTAATTTTTTTTCATTCATTCTTCATTGTCAAAGTACAAGAAAAACTAAATAATGAGAAATTTTTTATGCAATTTTTTATACATGCATCCTAGTTTAGCCATGCAGACTTTGATTTAGACTATTTTACTTTTCTTTTTATATTCCACACATCATGTGTTAATTAATTAATGAAAAAAAAATTATGCAATTTTTTATACATGATGACAAGCTTTGATTAATGGATGGATGGCTAACATTTCTACATGCCTGTAATATAATTATATATACATCAATTTAATATGATCCAACATTTAGTGTTAATTGTAGCTACCTATGAAATGGCAATTGTTTGATCAAGAACCTCCAATCTGCTTTCCAATTCTTTGATTTGATTTATACTTTGATGTAGACTATTGTTGGGATGTAGGCTTCGGCCCATTAAGGGGGAGGCGCATGGGAGCCGGCCCTAGGCCCTCTAACCCTAGTTTCCTTCATTAGGAGATTACCCTAATTAAGTTTCTACCTTAATTAGGAGATTACCATAATTATATTTCTCTATATATTGATCTCATTGTACTTGTAAACATTGTAGCACCTAATATAAAGAAAACCCTAGTTGCCCCCGTGGACTAGCACGATCACCCTGATCGTGTGAACCACGTAAATTCTTGTGTTCTTCTCTTGCTTTCGGTTTGTGTGATTGTGTGTGTACCGTTTAACCCTAACAACTGGTATCAGAGCTTTAGGGTCTTGATCTGTTACACTCAATCGCCGCAATCCTCATCGCTGCCAGCCTCTGCGCCGCCCCGTGCCGCAGACCACTGCTCCGCCCCGTGCCGCAGACCACTGCGTCGTCCCGCGCCGCCCGTGTCGCGCCGTGTCGTGCCGCCGCGCCGCCCCGTGCCGTTAAAAGATTTTTTTTTCTGTTTGTCTATCGCCAACAGATTGGGATAATGGATGATGGAAGATGCAAATCGAGGATATGTTGTGTCAGAAGGACTTGGATCAAGCCGTGACAGGAATAAAACCCGAGAAGATGGAAGACGCTGTATGGGCTGCTCCAGACAGAAAAGTCGTGGTTGTTATCAGATTTACACTGGCCAAGAATGTGGCCTTTAACATTGTAAAGGAAACTATGCATGTGGATTGAAGGAAACTACTGCAGTGAACGCAACAACCGATGATTCAGATGAAGCCCTTATCTGCTGTGTGGAGAATTCAGCAGAGTCTTGGATATTGGATTCCGGTGCATCCTTTCATGCTACTTACAGCACGAAGATGATGAAGAATCTATGGACAGGTAACTTTGGTAAAGTTCGTTTAGCTGACCTGACCATCGCACTCTTGACATCACAGGAATAGGTGACAGACATAAAGACTTCATTGGGTACCACTTGGACCTTGAAGGACGTTCGGGTCATTCCCAGCCTCAAGAAATTTCTACTAGGCAGTTGGGGATTTAGAACTACCTTCGGTGATGGGCAATGGAAGGTTGTCAAACAAAACCTTGTAATTGCCAAGGGTAAAAAGCGAGGCACCTTATACATGGTTGATGTCCTGATAGCGAGGTGAATGCGGTGACCAGCGGGCTGAATTCTTCCAGATTGTGGCATCAACATCTCGGCCACATTAGTGAAAAAGGAATGAAGATGCTCGTTGCAAAAGGGAAGCTTCCTGATCTAAAAAGCATGGATTCAGAATTCTGTGAATCCTGTGTTCTTGGCAAGAAAAATAAGGTAACCTTTGTGAAGACGGGTCAGACACCGAAAGCTCAGAAATTAGAGCTTGTTCACACGGACGTTTATGGACCGACACCAGTTTCTTCCTTGGGAGGATCGAACTACTATGTGACCTTCATTGATGATTCAACACGTAAGGTTTTGGTTTACTTTCTTAAAAATAAGTTTGATGTTTTCAATACTTTTAAGAAATGGAAAACTGTTGAATTGAAAACTAACCTGAAGGTAAAGTGCTTGAAGTCGGATAATGGTGGAGAATACATTAGCACATAGTTCACTGACTATTGTGTTAAACATGGCATTCGGATGATAAAGACAGTTCCAGGCACTCCTCAACGGAACGGAGTGGCAGAAAGAATGAACAGAACTTTGAATGAAAGGGCCAGGAGTATGAGACTTAATGTCGGGCTTCCAAAGACGTTCTGGGCTGATGCAGTTAACACTGCAGCTTATCTTATCAACCGAGAAATATCAGTACCTTTGGGCTTCAAGATACCAGAGGAAGAGTGGAAAGGTGAACCAGTAAGTATGAACACTTGAAGGTGTTCGGATGCAGTGTCTATGATCTAATGAAAGATGATGACAAGTTGGATGCAAAAGCCAAGAAATACACCTTCATTGGATATGGCGCAGATAGTATGAGCTACAGGCTTTGGGATTTTGAAACCAGAAAGGTAGTCAAAAAAGTAAACATGCAACGTTCAACGAGGCTGAGCTCTATAAAGACAGAAGCACGGTAAACTCAAATGATCAGAAAGAACAAGTTGAGTTTGAAAGTGATGACATCAGAATCAGAGGGCCAGAAGATACTCAGGATAGTGGGAGTAATGATGAGTCTGAAGATGTTCATGAAAACGCTGTCAACAGTGAAAGCTCAGAGGATGAAGAAGAAACATCTTCTCCGGTACAGCCTCAACCAGTTGAATTACACTGGGTTAGGAGATCCACCAGAGTCTCTAAGCCTCCTGAAAAATACACTTCATCAGTCAATTATCTTCTTTTGACTGAGAATGGTGAACCAGAAAGTTACTCTGAAGCAATTAAGATGAAAGATTCGTTGCAGTGGGAGCGTGCAATGAAAGAAGAAATGGGATCTCTCAACAAAAACAAAACTTGGGTTTTAACCAAGCTTCCGCAAGACAAAAGAGCGTTGCAGAACAAATGGGTATTCAGAATCAAGGAAGAGCATGATGGGTCTAAACGGTATAAATCTCGTTTAGTGGTCAAGGGTTTTCAACAGAAAAGGGGAATTGATTACAATGAAAATTTCGCTCCAGTGGTGAAAATGACCACCATCAGATTGATCTTGAGTATTGTAGCTGCAGAGGGCTTACATCTAGAGCAGCTAGATGTCAAGACAGCATTTCTACATGGTGACCTTGAAGAGGTTTCAGGTTGCTGGTAAAGAAGACTGGGTCTGCAAACTGAAAAAGAGCTTGTATGGTCTCAAACAAGCACCCAGGCAGTGGTACATGAAGTTTGATAACTTCATGGAAAGGACCGGGTACAGCAAATGTGAGACGGACCATTGTTGTTATGTGAAGAAATTCAAGGGCTCTTATATCATTCTACTTCTCTATGTAGATGATATGTTAATTGCAGGTGCAGATGTGAAAGAGATCAGCAAGTTAAAGAAACAAATGTCTAAAGAATTCGAGATGAAAGACTTGGGTCCAGCAAAACAGATACTCGGTATGAGCGCTAGAAACAAGAAAGATGGATCTTTGACACTATCCCAGGAGAAATACATCGGGAAAGTGTTAGAAAGATTCAAGATGAACGAAGAGAAAACAAAACCTAGAAACACACCCTTGGGAAGTCATTTCAGGCTTACCAGATCAGAAGACGAGAAAGCAGATATGGCTAAGGTTCCTTATGCATCTGCTATTGGTAGTCTCATGTACGCCATGGTTTGCACAAGGCCAGACATAACCCGTGCCGTCGGGGTTGTTAGTCGCTTTATGTCAGATCCGGGAAGAGAACTTTGGGAAGCAGTCAAATGGGTTACTCAGGTATTTGAAGGGCACTTCAAAGTTGGGATTATGTTTCAAAGGTAAAGATTCAGTTCTCAGATGATATACTGATGCTGATTTGAGTGGATGCAAAGAGACATTTAAAAGCACTACTGGGTACGTCTTTACAGTGGGAGGAACAGCAGTTAGTTGGATGTCCAGGCATCAAAAAAGTGTGGCTTTATCAACAACAGAAGCTGAATACATGGCAGTTGCTGAAGCCAGTAAAGAGCTAGTGTGGTTAAAGGACTTTCTTGAAGAACTTGGGAAAAAGCAAGTTGATTACTCGTTACACTGTGACAATGAGAGTGCAGTGAAACTTGCTAAAAATCCAGTCTATCATGGGAAAACAAAGCACATTGGGAGGTGATATCATTTTGTCAGAGAATTGATCCGTGATGGTACGATGAATTTGAAGAATATCTCAGGTGCAAAGAATCCAGCAGACATGTTCACCAAGTCTGTGACGCTGGAGTATGACTTCAGCTGGCCTTCATGAATAGTGTTGAGAAGGCAAGTGGCAACTAGGGGGAGCTCAAGCTCAGTTGATGTTTACAGAAGTACAGAGGAGTGCAGGTGAACGTGTTTCGAAGCCTCCAAGTGGGAGATTGTTGGAATGTAGGCTTCGGCCCATTAAGGGGGAGGCGCAGATGGGAGCCGGCCCTAGGCCCTCTAACCCTAGTTTCCTTAATTAGGAGATTACCCTAATTAAGTTTCTACCTTAATTAGGATATTATCATAATTATATTTCTCTATATATTGATCTCATTGTACTTGTAAACATTGTAGCACCTAATATAAAGAAAACCCTAGTTGCCCCCGTGGACTAGCACGATCACCCTGATCGTGTGAACCACGTAAATTCTTGTGTTCTTCTCTTGCTTTTGGTTTGTGTGATTGTGTGTATAACGTTTAACCCTAACAACTATTTTAGTTTTCTTTTTGATGTACATACATTTTGTCAAGTTTTATTATAGTAGACTTTTCTTTTTAATATAGCCTCTCTTTTTTCCTTCTCTTTAATAGTGTGGATTTTTCAACCAAGTACTTGCATGGTTAAGCCTCTTCCTTTTTTCCTTCTTTCTAATAGTGTGGACTTTTACTGGTATTAGTCATAGTGATGTCTTACTCAACAATATGTGCGAAGTTTTCAATAAACAACTTGTGGATGCGAGAGGAAAACCCATCATTACTGCCTTGGAGTATATAAGGGAATATCTTATGAAAAGAATTGCCAATGTTTAGAAATTGATTGACAAAGCAGAAGGGTCACTTACACCAACAGCTACAAAAATGCTAAATTCCATCAAGATAGAGGCTGCAAAATACACAGTTATTTGGAATGGAGGAGATCAATACCAGGTAAGTGGCCCTTGGATGGACCGATGTGTGGTTGATGTCAACAAAAAAGTTTGTTCTTGTAGATGTTGGGAGTTAGCCGGGATGTCGTGTAAGCATGCAGTGACTACAATATGGAACATGGTAGTAAATGGTTAAGATGTGTTACCTGGGTTCATCCTGTATATATAGGCTAGATACATGGAAGGCCATGTATAGTTTCAAAGTAAGTCCTATAACTAGTAGGTTGATGTGGCCAAAGTCAGGTTGTCCCTCTACACTGACTCCACCGAAACATCACACACAAGTAGGAAGACCAAGGAAAAAAAGAAGAAAGACAGCAGAAGAGTTGAGTCAAGCAATTGGGAAAGGAAGTAAACTATCAAGGCTTGGGAAAACGGTGAGATGTGTGAAATGCAAAAAGCAAGGTCACAACTCAAGAACTTGTAAGGGACAGACAAGTGGGAGCTAAATTGGTTGTTTTTTTCGGGATGTTATGTTGATATCAAATAATTGTTATTTTGATGGGTTGTCTTTTTCGGGATGTTACGTCGATATCAAGCAATTGTTATTTTGATGGGTTGTCTTTTTCGGGATGTAATGTTGATATCCAACAATTGTCATTTTGATGGGTTGTCTTTTTTGGGATGTAATGTTGGTTTCAAACGATTGTTATTTTTATGGGTTGTCTTTTTTGGGATGTAGTGTTGGTTTCAAACAATTGTTATTTTTAAATGCAAGTAACTTTTTTTTTTGCATTTTAACAAATTAGTTTTTATTGTACTTTGGCAATGAAGAAGGGATGAAAAAAACTAAGAGAGATGATAGATGGGTTTTAAAGATGATGAGTGATGCATAGGGACCAAATCCACAATTTAGTATTCTTTGTTTTAAAGGTGTATAGGTTAAATTGAAAGAGAAAAGTAAATTGACAATTATACCCATAGTGTGCAAGGCACATGATGCCTTTAACCTTTCAAAGTTAACGATGTTAAGTGTTCAAGGACCCTAGCCACAATATATTGCATACCACAGGGACTATATCCACAATAAACATAGAATGAAGACCATGGTCATAGAAAACACAAAACCACAGGACCAAATCCACAATTCACTCTTTAGATTATAATAATATTTTAAATTAAACGAATTAGACCCAAAATACAAGAATTTTATAATCTTTAATTTTACACCCATATCGATATATTTTTTCGGGTTTTTTACCGGGTCTTCAAATTAGCAAGACATCGCATAAATTTTGAATTTTCTTTTTACCAAACCAGGTTCAACCAAAGCTTGTAATTTTTATTTTGTTCAGTTAGAAATTTCAAATTTTCTTTTTGATGAGAAGTTGAATTAATTTTTGGCTTACAATAAAAATTTTATACCCTGTTGAATCGCACCGGTACACAACTAGTTTCAAATAATAAGTTGTGTCCTTCTAGTCGAATCCATAATCCATATAAGTCACAATAGAAATTCGCCGACATGGCTCTTCTCAAAATAAATGCAAGTTCGACTTGGCACTAGTTTAATGACTATGTTTTTCTTAACAATCAAAGAATTACCCTCAAAACAATTTCATTGAACTGTGTCGACTAAGAGCCACTCAATCGTACGCCAAAAAATAGTGTTTTTACCGGTCTCTAAACTCCAAAGAGAACTGCATTTTGCCGGAGATGGGAGAGAAACAGAAAATATGTCGGCCTCTTCAAATGGTACGCTTGAATTTGAAACGATTTTGGTATCCATGGCCCCTCATTTTGCAGATTTCTTTGGTGATAGCTGGAGTTGCTCTAAGCATTGCATTTTATAGGTTCTTAGGAAATGGTACTTTTATACAGCTAACACGAAAATAGTTCTTGTGAATTCTAAAATTAAAAAGGTATCCTCAAAATTCAAATATCCGGCCTTATTCAAGTATCATCAAATTACAGCCCCAGCGAAAAGAGTTAAGTTTCGGTCTTATCTCATATCAATTACGGTACTAGTGAAACGTATGTTGCGGTACTAGTAGGAGTATCTATCAAAAAGAGGGCTTACCCAACTTTAGAAATGAATAGTAATTATTTCTAATTTTTGTTCGACAAACCAAAATAGAAATACAAATACGGCTACTTTTTTTAACATGGAGGGAGTATTGATTACAGAGGAACTTACAGAAGAACCGAAAACGTAAGATCCAGAGACCGCCACCAAAGTGCTGAACACGACCACAGCTGTCGCCGGAGAAGCTGAGTGGTTGCTTCCTCTTTGCCGCCTACCGTCGGTGGCGGTGAGCAATAAACTCTGCGGAGCATCTTCTTCTTCTTCTTCCCTTCGACTTCCCATGTCACTCAGTCACTGTGTGCGCGCGTGTCTGTGTGTGTGAGAGAGAGAGAGAATTGCATGTGTGAAAGTGGAGGGCTGTTCCGCTGTCTGCGTCACCGAGAAGTAGACCCTTCAAACTAAAAGGTTTGACTTTTGACACATAAAATGAGCATATTGGAAAAAGTGTGATGCTAGATTATCTCCAACAGCATTGTTAAAATAGAAAATTTTAGCTTTTTTTTTGCTATTTCTCTCCAACAGTTTTGCTATATGGTTTGCTAAAATAGAGAAAAATCAAAAAAACTCTAAATATAGAGAATTCTCTATAATCTCTAAATTGGAGAGAGAAAACATTATTTTATTCAATTTAACCTCAATTTTTAACATTTTATTTTAAGTTTTTTTTAAAAAGTGTATTGAGATGATAAATAATGAAATATTATAATAATATAAATAATGATTGATTCTCTAAAATAGAAAAGTTGTTTGAGATAGAAGAAAATGTTTTTAGAGATTTTGACTTTTGATTCTCTATTTTAGAAAAAATTTAGCAATGTTGTTGGAGATGCTTTTATATTCAGAGCATCTCCAATGCAAGGTTCTTATAAGCAAAAAGTGCAATAGCTTATAAGAACTAGCATTGTGGAGAGTTCTTATAAGAACCTAAAGTCTTCTAGGTGCTTAAACAAGAACCTTGGTTCTTACCATGAAATGTGTGAGATTTGACATCATGTTTATTTTTTTATTTTTTTTCTTGACTTTATAATAATTATTAATATTATATATATTATTTATATAAATATTACAATATATTTATTTATTTATTATATATATACATATATATATAATATCGTATATATAATACCAATAATTACATATATCATATATATATATATATATATATAAATGATATATGTAATTATTAACATATATATATATATTGTATATATTTAAATTATATAATTATTAGTCTATATATATGTGTATGTGTATGTGTATGTGTATGTGTGGAGTTACACATCTCATTGTTTCATTCTCTACAAGTATTTGTGAGATTCATTTTCTCATTCTCAAGCAAATTTGCTAACATGGATAACAATGGGAATGATGTTCCAAATTCTCAAAGCTCTCAATCTCCTCCTAGTTTTCTATATCCTCAACAATTTTCATACTTGTCTTCGGGAAAAAAATTTCCAAACCCATTTTACATTTCACAATACTCTCAAACATTTCCAAACGTTGCTCAACCTACATCTTTCAATATGCCTCCTCAAAGTTGGTCGAGTATGCCAATCGAAGCGGATGCATATCCTTCGTATTCAACACAACAAGGATTGAACCATTTTGATTTGAATACAGATGGTTTAGACTTAGATGCTGACATTTCTGAAAGTGATGAGTCCCAAAAAGCAGATCGTGCAACTTGGTCTGTTGAAGAAGACAAGGTGCTTGCAATGGCTTATGTACCAATCAGCACTGATCCTATTGTCGGTAACGATAAAAAATGCAGCTTTCTGGCAGCGTGTCACAACATACTACAACGATCATCGGCCCACAAGAAGTTTGGAGAGAATATTGTCAAGTGTGAAAGGACATTTTTATAAAATGTCTTCTCAGGTAAACGAATTTTCTGCAATTTATAATAATTTGTTTAACAATCGTGCAAGTGGTTGGAGTGATGCAGATGTTCTTGAAAAAACATATGAACAATGGAGACAAAATAATCATAAAAAGATTAAGGTGTTTAAGTTTGAACATGTATGGAGAATATTAAAAGAGAGCGAAAAATTTGCCCCACAAACTTCTTGCCTTCATGCTTCGAAAAAAACAAAGAATTCAGAATTGGATACCAGTGTCGATCTTCACGACTATGAAGTTCGTCCCCGTCCAATGGGACAAAAGGCAGCGAAACGAAAGGGCGAATCCAAAGCCAAAGAGAGCAGCACGTCACAACTTAACACAGATTGGCAAGAGATTAAGGAATTCCAGATGAGGAAATATGAATTGAAAGAAGTTGAGATCTTACAAAAGGATTATGAAATTCTTATGAAGGATGCTAGTACCATGACTCCTGTTCAAGTTTCTTTGCACGAACGTATTTGTGCAAAAATCAAAGAAAAACATGGGTTGTAATTCTCAATGTAATCTTAAAAAAAATTCAAAAAAATCAAGGATTTTTTTGCATGTATTTTGATATGGCAATAGGTTGTAGTTCTCAATGTAATCTTGTTCAACTTTATTTGCATGTATTTTGATTTGTATTGAGATATGGCAATAGGTTGTAGTTCTCAATGTAATCTTGTTCAACTTTATTTGCATGTATTTTGATTTGTATTGAGATATGACAATAGGTTGTATTTTCAACTAATGGAATAATATTGCATGTAATACTAGTGGGTGCATGCATCAAAAGCAAAAAAAGAAAGTATTGCATGTATTCGTGGGTTGAGTCAAAGAAGTGTTTGGAATAGTATTGCATGTAATATTATTGGTTGCAAGTAGTGGTCAAGTAAAAAGGAAGCAAAACAATTGGTAAATATAGAGATGGCAGGGAATTTTTGTTGCATTTATGGTAAAATAGTGGTAAAAATAGCTTGAGAATCTTTATAGGGGATCGAGGGATTACTACTTGCAAGAAATATTTCAACTCCAAACACTTCAACTTAACCATGAATGGAGATCAAGAAATTCAAGAGTTTTGGATAAATGAGTTCAAAGACGATGTTGAAGATGAAATTGATCAAATTCAACTCCAACTTGTTGAGCAACGACAAAACTATTATGAAGAAGGTCAAGGCTCCGCCAACCGAAAAAAATATTTCAACCGAGATCGTGAAGGAGGTCATATACGGCTTTACAACGATTATTTCTCCTCTGACCCCGTGTATGGCAGTGAAATTTTTCGACGACGATTTCGCATGCAAAGAGATTTATTTCTTCGTATAGTAAACAGGTTAGAAAGTCATTATCCGTATTTTCAACAACGAGTAGATGCGATTAAGAAAAAAGGATTATCACCCATACAAAAGTGTGCGGCGGCTATTCGCCAACTGGCATATGGAACTCCTGCCGATCATTACGACGAGTATCTACGTGTTGCTGAATCAACTGCCATCGAATGTTTGAATTTTTTTTGCCAAGGCGTGATACAAATATTTAGTAAACAGTATATGAGAAAACCAAATGGTACCGACATCCAATGATTGCTTCAAATGCATGAACAAAGACATGGATTTCCAGGTATATTGGGTAGTCTTGATTGTATGCACTGGGAATGGAAAAATTGTCCTGTTGCTTGGAAAGGTCAGTTCACTCGCGGTGATCATGGGTCCCCAACAATTATACTTGAAGCAGTTGCATCTGTAGACTTGTGGATATGGCATGCATTCTTTGGGATCGCAGGATCTCGTAATGATATCAACGTACTCAACGAATCAAGTTTATTTAATAATGTCTTACGAGGGGAGGCACCACCAATTGATTTTACGATAAACGGTATGCACTATACGAAGGGATATTATCTTACTGATGGTATATATCCATAATGGGCGATGTTCGTGAAGAGCTTTCCTTGCCCACAAGATGCAAAAAGAAAATTGTTTAAGCAACGACAAGAGAGTGCAAGAAAAGATGTTGAACGTGCATTTGGAGTGCTTCAATCTCGTTGGTCTATTATCAAAGGACCGTCACGAATGTGGTATAAAGAACAATTAAGGGACATCATGCATACATGCATAATTTTGCATAATATGATTGTCGAGGACGAGGGTGACGTGTTGATTAATTGGGTCGACGATGAAACAGATAACTCTACACAAGCATTTCAAGGCTCCACCCACGAATTCCAAGAATATCTTCAACGAAATTCTGAGATGCGATCAAATGAAATGCATCATCAACTTCGTGCTGACTTGGTTGAATATATTTGGCTCAATCGTGATTACGAGTGATCTATCTACTTATTAAGATTAATATGTTTGTTATATTGCACTTCTATGATCGTAATGAAAATTTATGTTTATGTTTTAGTTAATTTTAATATATATATATATATATATATAATCGTATATGTGTGAAAAATATTAATATATATATATATATATATAATCATTTTATAATATCAACGTTGATATTATAATTTGATATTTAATAAATTATTATATAATTATTTTGATATTATAATTTAACATTTAATAAATTATTATGTAAATTATATATTCATTTATAAATAATAATTTATTGAAATCAAATAAAATATTGAAATCAAATATTCATTTATAAATAATTATTATTATTGAAGTTGTAAAAAATGTATGGGACCCACAAAAAGAGGTTCTTATAAGAACTATCATTGTGGGTTTTTGTTAGGGCTACTTTGTTAGTTAAATAGAAGTTCAGGGTATAAAATGTCAATTATTCATAGTTGTAAGCTTGTTGGGCCTAAAAGCCCATAAGCCCGTCAGGCCTGCGTGCCTAAGTATTTAAAGTTATTTCTATTTCATTTGTAAGGTTATAAATTCATTATTCAGTTTTCTAGTCATTAGGTTTACAAACCCTTATCAGAAATTCTCTCTGTAAACCTAAACCCTTTGAAGTATTATCAATCTTATGACTAGTTGTTGTGGCCTATAATTTGTTCATCTTTGATCATATTTACTTGTGATTGCACTGCACTAGGATCTACAATTGGTATCAGAGCAGATAGGCAAAAAGGTTTGATCCAGTAAAAAGGTTTGTCTGAAACCCTAAAATCAATTTCTTGTGATAATTGCTTTACTTGCTTTAATTGATTGTTAGTGTTTACATTCTGTGTTTTATCTGATTAATCGATATCTGTTAAGTTAAGTTTTTTTTTCGTATCTGGAAATTTATCTTTTGGAATTTTTTTTATCGATCGAATCTGGGTTTTTTTTCTGTGTGCAAACCTTCGGTCTAAGTGATTTCTATGTTTTATCGCATCCGGTCGAATCTTTGATTGATTTTCTGTGTGTTTAATTCGATCGAAGGATCGAAATTTCTGGGTTTGGTTTCGGTCGAATCCCAGAATTTCAACGTGTTCTTCGGTCGATTCATCGTATTTATCGGTCGTATTTGTTATCGATCTTATCTGTTATATGTGATTATCGATTTTGTAGTTTTGACCGATAGTCATTCGACCTGAGCCCTTCGACCGGATAAGGTATTCCCCGGTCTTGCACCTTCGACCGGATACGTGTATTCCCCGGTCTTGCTCCTTCGACCGGATAAGGTATTCCCCGGTCTTGCACCTTCGACCGGATACTTGCTACTCCGGTCTTATCCTTCGACCGGGTACTTGCTACTCCGGTCTCACCCTTCGACCGGATACTTGCTTACTCCGGTCTTATCTTCGACCGGTATCTTGCATACTCCGGTCTTTCGTTTGACCGATATCCTGTTAGACCGAGTCCGTGTGTTTCTGTGTTTCTTCAAATTTTTTATTATATTTGGATCATCCTGCTTGTCTAACGATCATTTCAGTGCTCTTAAGTTAAGAAGTAAAGATGAACTCAAGGGAAGCTTTAGCCATCGGTTCTGACCAAAAGCCTTCGGTGCTCTTTCGGGGAGAGTACCCTCAGTGGCATGACCGATTTATGAACTTCATAGAAGCAAAATCTAACTATGAAGATATATACAAATGCCTTACTGAGGGTCCACAAGAATGGCCAATGAAAGTGGTACCAGGAAATCCAGCTGAAGGAAGGCCAGAGCGACAGATTCAGAAATCTCTTACTGATTTTACTAAGGACGAAAGGGATATGTACGATGCAGAAAAGCTAGCAAAATCGTACCTTCTTCAAAGTCTACCAAATGACATCTATGCTTGTATAGATAGCTTCAAGGATTCATCGAAAAAGATGTGGGACCAAATAGAGAAGATGATGATGGGAAGCCACATCAATAACCAGCTAAAGGTGACCAACTGTATCACCAGATATGATGGGTTTAAAGCGAGAAAAGGTGAAACGCTGACGGAAACCTACGAGAGGTTTAATATGCTTCTGAATGATCTTCAGAAAAATAAGATCACAAAGACGAACACGGAAAACAATATAAAGTTTATGAACAACTTACAGCCTGAGTGGAAACCGTTCGTCTCCCATATACGCCACACTCAGACCCTGGAGAAACTGTATCTTCACGAACTCTATGAAATGCTGCTCCATGACGAAGAGGAAGTGATGGAACTTATTGGGAATCAGAAAGCAGAGGAAAAGCCAGCAGCTGATCCATTAGCACTCGTATCTGAGAGAAGAGGCAAGTCCGTCAGCCGATCATCTGGAAAAGAGCCCGTGCTGAGTGATTCTGAACCTAAAGATCCCGATAGCGACTCAGATCCAGAACTTGCCAATATGAAAGAAGCAATGGTGTTTCTCACTCAAGCATTTCAAAAGAGGAAGTTTTTTAACAAGTCCTCCAACAAGCAGAGAGTCTCTACTCGACGAGATCATCGAGAAAAGTCTGAGGGTCATAGACGCTTTGAAGTTGGTAAGCAGTCTGACAAGAGAAATGAAGAAAAGCCGAAAGACAAGCCGATCAAATGCTACAACTGTGGTCGGTTAGGTCATTTCGCCAAGGATTGTCGCAAACCAATTGTGCGCAACGCCGACTACTACCGAGCCAAGCTGCTTCTTGCCAAAGAAAAGGAAGCCGGTAAAGCTCTAATGGCTGAAGACGATTACTGGTTGCAAGTGTCGGATGAAGAACCTGAGGATGCTGAAGCTCATTTGTGTTTTATGGGCAACCATTCTTCACCATCTGACATTGATGATGAAGATAGCAATGCTCCATGCCAGGTATGTGCCCCTTTCCAAGAAGCTTTACTTGATCAAATGCAACTCTCAATGCACAAACTTGACTCTTACAAGCTACTCTTAAAAGAAAAAGAACAACTTCTCTCTTCTTTAGAAAACCGTGTCACTAAACAGTCTGAATTTATGGAAAAACAAAGTTTAGAAATTTCTAGCTACCTGTGCACGATTTCTAATTTAAGAGAAGAGAATGAGAGTTGTTCAACAGAGTCACAAAAGCTAATGACCAAAGTAGATGACCTGACCGATGAGCTACGTACGTCTGAGACCGAGAAAATTGATATGTTAACTCAAAACGTGGCTTACAAAAATGAGAACATAAGGTTATCTAATCAGTTAAAGGAGATGGAAAAGAAGCTTTATAGACTTGGGCAATCTCAACAAACGTTAAATCTAATTACACCAAAAGAACCCAAGCATGCGAATAGGGGTATCGGTTACGATAACCCATATTATCTGAAAAAGGCCTTATCCCAAGTTCCGACGATGTACGCGTCCGAATTTCTTGGTTTAGACAAGACCTATCCAGAATACAAAATCAATTGGACCAAACCAATTGAGGATGAGGATGAGGATTGGGAAGAGGATGAGTTAAGAAGGGAGACCTCTACAAAAATGAAACTTCCTTTTGTTTATGATTCTTTAAATGCATCTTACAACGAGGAAAAACCTGTTTTTCTATCAAATGACTATTTTAGAAGCTATACTCAAGCTGAACTAGATACTAAAACCGTTCAAAATGAGGAGGAACAACCAGACCATAAAGTCTATGTTCCACCTCTGATTTTAGAAAGGAAAACTGTTCAGCTAGAAGAGTCGTTTGAACAAGAAAGAGACAGATTTCAAAAGGAAAAACAAGAGTTTTTATCCCAAATTGAGTGCCTCTACTCCACTAAAGAGGAAAATGTGTCAGTTAAGGAGAAAGAATATTTTCAGACAAAAATAAAGAAGTTAAATTCACAACTGGCTGCTTTGGCAGCAGATCGCCTGAAAGAGCAACTTCACAAAGCTGAACCTCAAGATAAGCCTTCAAATCTCCAAAGTGAGAATACTCATCTGTTTAAAAATTCTTATCCTGCCTCCGATACATCTTCCTACAAAGCTTTTATGGGTGACTCATCACCAATCATTTCAAATAAGGGAAAAGAGCCTCATGTTTTTGAAACGGATCAGTGTTCTGATTGTAAAAATGCTTCCGCAAATGATCCGCTCTCAACTAACTCTTCCGCTGTCCTGAACTCCTCAAGTGATAAGGGCCTTTCTGATGAGGAACTAGAATTTTCCGCATTCTTGAATTCTGAGGTGTGTTTAGATAATGATTTGAGTCAATTTGATTTTAATCCTTCTCTACCTAGCCATGTTGATTTTATAAATGAGTCATGTGAGCCTCCGGTTCAAATTTATAAGGGTGAATGTTCCACATCCGCCCCACAAAAACCTTCTGTGGACAATTTTTCAAATTTTCCAAAGTCTAAATCTAAAAAACGTTCACAGAAGAAGAAAAAGACCGGTCGCTCTCAAAGGTCACAATCTTCAATTTTCAAATCCTCTGACTATGGGTTTAACGGCATTTCAAATACGTATGGTCGGCGGAAAGAAGTGAAATATGCTTGGGTAGCTAAGAAGTCAAAAGAGAGCTCGGCAACATCAGAATTAGTTGATCCTGTCTTAAAGTCTAGAAAGAACAATAACAATCATGATGTTTTTATTTCTAAACCTTTAGTTGAATGTAATGGAACTTTTCCTTTAAAAGTTTATTCAATTCCGCAATTACTTCAACTGTCTCATGATTGTCTGTGTTGCTCTTATTGTGGATCAAATGATTTTGTTGATAGTCGTTATGCATCTGATTGGTTTGGCTCATATCATATTGCTCATAATCATTCTTATAGTGATGTTTCCCGTGATAGACAAATACCCAAATCTAAACGGGTCTCTAAGTCAGGTGTTAAATCTAACCCCAAAGGACCCATTTACGAATGGGTACCTAAAAAGAAATAACCTGTTTTGCAGGACGGTCATGTGTGGTATCTAGATTCAGGTTGCTCCAAGCACATGACCGGAAGAAGGGAGCTTCTCACAAACTTCACCGAGAGGTTTTGTGGGAATGTGCGTTTTGGAAATGATCACTACTCTCCCATCAGGGGTTACGGGGATATTGTCAAAGATAACATCACGATCAAGAAAGTCTCCTATGTCGAAGGTCTCGGCCACAATCTCTTCAGTATCGGTCAATTCTGCGACAAGAATCTCGAGGTTACTTTCAAGGCTAAAAGGTGCAGCGTTCGGACTGAAGATGGAAAAGAGATACTTGCTGGAACGCGTCTCACCAACCTCTATACGATTGACCTCTCGTCCTTGAAACCCGACAAGGAAGTCTGTTTGTTGTCCAAAGCATCTGCTGAACAAAGCTGGCTATGGCATCGCCGTCTCTCGCACTTGAACTTCAAGAATATCAACAAGTTGGTGCTCAGTGGCCATGTCAAGGATATGCCAGATCTAAAGTTTGCAAAAGATCATCTGTGCGCTGCCTGCGAAAAGGACAAGATGAAGAAGGCGTCCCACAAGCCTAAAGCCGTTCCTAGTACTTCTAGGTCCCTTGAGCTAATCCACATGGACTTATGTGGACCGATGCGCGTTCAAAGCATTAATCACAAGAAGTATGTCCTGGTGATGGTTGACGATTTTTCTCGTTACACTTGGGTCCGTTTTCTCCGTTCAAAGGACGAAACTCCCGAGTTGATAATCTCACTTCTGAAGAGCATTCAAGTCAGTCTCAACCAAGTAGTTCAGACCATCAGGACGGACAACGGCACTGAGTTCAAGAATCAAATGGTCACCGGTTATCTCACTTCAGTGGGTATCTCGCATACTTTCTCAGCTGCTCGTACTCCTCAGCAGAACGGGGTGGTAGAGCGTCGAAACATAACTCTTGTTGAAGCAGCGCGCACGATGTTATCTCACTACAAGCTACCACTATTTCTTTGGGCAGAAACCGTTGCTACCGCTTGTTCACTCAAAACCGGTCTATCATCAACAAGCGGTTCAACAAGACACCGTACGAGATCATCAACAAGCGTGTCCCGAACATCAACTACTTTCATGCTTTCGGATGCACCTGCTTTGTCTTAAATGATAAGGATGATCTTGGAAAATTCAGTCCCAAAGCAGATGAAGGAGTGTTTATCGGCTACTCCCAGCACGCCAAAGCATACCGTGTCTACAACAAACGGACGAAGACCGTCGTTGAGAGCGTAAATGTGACTTTTGACTAGGCCGCTGATATGGCTTCTGAACATCTCAGTTCCGAACCCGCGCTTACTGGTGTGTTAGCTTCTGGACATTTCCGTTCAGAAGCTACACAATCTCCAGTCAATCCAAATCAAGCGTCCACGTCAAGAACACATCTTTCTGATTTGGATTTGCTGTTTGAATTCTTTTATGATGACTTATTTAATGTTAAGTCTAATACTACGTCTTGTGACTGGAATACTGCTCAAGCACCAGAAGTGACACAAGTCACTGGCCCTACTGACTCCGGTGGTCCATCCTCGCCTGGTGCTCCATCTTCTACTGCCAATGATCAAGCTTCCCCGAGCTCAAGTGATAGACATCCTCTCGTTCAAGTTCCTGATGAAGTGCAACCTTCAGTTTTACTCCCTGAACCGACTCCTGTTGAAGGTGCTCCCGAAGCTACCTCTCCGGCAATCCCGGATCCTCCTATCGTTTCATCTCCAGCTGAGTCGTCCTCTACTCCTTGCTCGACTCCCACTAAGGAGCTTCTGCCACACAGGCCATCATCCCTCGAGGCAGTTCAGGATTTACCCCCAGGTGGTCATGTGGATTCCGATACCTCCCATCAGACATATCAACCTCATCCACACACCACCAAGTGGACTCGAGCCCATCCCCTGCATCAAATAGTCGGTGACCCCAATACACCCATTCAGACTCGATCCACCACCGCGAACGACTGCTTATTTTCCTCGTTCCTCAGCCGTCTCGAACCTTCCACCGTCTCGGAAGCGATGAATGATCCGGACTGAGTAATCGCTATGCAAGAGGAACTCAACCAATTTGAGAGCCTCAAAGTATGGCGCCTAGTTCCCCGACCTAAGAACAAGACGGTGATAGGGACTAAATGGATTTTTAAGAACAAGAAGGACGAAAACGACATCATTGTACGGAACAAAGCGCGTCTAGTGGCTAAAGGATATCGCCAGCAAGAAGGAATAGATTACGATGAGACGTTTGCGCCGGTTGCCCGCATTGAAGCGATTCTCATGTTCCTTGCCTACGCCGCTCACAAGAATTTCATCGTCTTTCAAATGGACGTGAAATCCGCGTTCCTCAACGGCGTTCTCAAGGAGGAAGTGTATGTCTCGCAACCCGAAGGCTTCGTGAGTTCTGAAAATCCGAATTACGTCTATTTTCTTGACAAGGCCCTATACGGTCTTAAGCAAGCGCCACGAGCCTGGTATGATGCACTCTCATCCTTCTTAGTTAAGTCTGGCTTCTCTAAAGGTAAAATTGACACTACTTTATTTATTAAAAGAGAGAAGAAAGATATCATTCTTGTACAAATTTATGTTGATGATATAATCTTTGGCTCCACGAACCCTAAGTACTGTCAGAACTTTTCTGCCTTAATGAGTAAACATTTTCAAATGAGCATGATGGGGCAAATGAATTTTTTCCTGGGTCTTCAAGTAAAACAATTACAAACAGGAATTTTCATTAATCAATCTAAGTACATCTCGGATATTCTTCGGAAATACCAGATGGAAAAATCTTCACCTATGAAAACCCCCATGTCCACTACTCTAAAGCTTCACTCCGATCCTGACGGTAAGGATGTGAATGCTACTATTTATAGAGGCATGATTGGCTTTTTGATGTACTTGACGGCTAGTCGGCCTGACATTATGTTCTCGACATTCTTGTGTGCAAGATTTCAGTCGAAACCTAAAGAGTCTCACTTAGCTGCGGTTAAGCGAATTTTCCGATATTTAAAAGGTACTGCTGATCTAGGTTTGTGGTACCCAAAATAGACAGATTTTGAATTGACAGCCTACTCGGACGCTGACCATGCTGGAAACATGCTGGACCGGAAAAGCACGTCGGGTCATGTTCAATTCTTGGGCGATCGTCTTGTCAGCTGGGCTTCCAAGAAGCAAAACTGCGTGTCCACCTCCACCGCCGAGGCGGAGTATGTAGCAGCCGCCAGTTGCTGCTCGCAGGTCATCTGGATGCGCACCCAGCTCAAAGATTATGGATTTAATTACTCCAGGATTCCCATCTACTGCGACTCGAAGAGCGCTATAGCCATATCAAGCAATCCCGTCCAGCACACGAAGACGAAGCACATTGATGTGCGCTATCATTTTATAAAAGATTACGTGGAAAAAGGTACTATCGAACTCTATTTTGTTAATTCAGAGCATCAGTTAGCAGACCTATTTACCAAAGCCTTGGACAAAAAACAATTTAATTACCTTGTGTCCAAGCTAGGTATGCTAAATCTGAAAGTTTGATCCGTTCGCAGCTCTCTACGAGTTTCGTTCAATAACGAATGACTGTGACAACTGCACCAGTAACCTGTCTCTGGTTGCTATTATCCACACTCCTTGGTTATTGCATTTTACTCGTTCAGTTCTGTGTCAGTTACGAACTTCTGTATCAACAAAGTAGATTTCGTGTTTTTCTCGCTTCTCTTGTGTTCGTGTTTTTTTGTTTTCGTGATTCTGTGTGCAGTTCCTTCCTTGTTCCCTGAAAAGTGTAAGTTGATTGTGGTGGATCTACAAGCCGGTAATGTGTTCAGGGGGAGCACTCTTGTCAGTTTGTTGGTAAGTCTCACGAGTCCTCTGTTCGAGGGGGAGCAGGTAAGTGGATAATGTGGTTTGCTTTCCTCTTGGTAATCATTCGAGCGGGAGTTAAGTCTCGTGCGTTTCTCAATTTTTTTGAGGGGGAGTTTTTATTTTTTTGTGTGCCTTCGGTTTTTATCGTACTTTTTCCCATAGGTTTCTTACAGTTTTTCTTTCTCCCTTAGTTTTTTTAGGTATATTTTCTTATTCCAAAAAGTCAAAAATATTTTATTTGAGTTATTTTTTTTCTACTTAAGAAAATCCAAAAATATTTTTTTTCTTTCCTTTTATCTTGTGTCTGTTTTGTTGTGTTTTGCCTTGTGTGGGCCCGGCCCCGACCCAAGCCCAGACCAATATCGGGGGTTCAAAACCCCGATCGAAACTTTCAGTCCCCATTCGATCGCCTCTTTCTCTCCTTTTTCTTTTCATCTCATCATCTCCATCTCTCTCTCTCTCGCCCGGAGTCTCCTTCGACCGCACTCCTTCTACCGAACCCATCATTCTCTCCATATTCGATTGATCAGGTAGGTTACTCGATATTAAGTGGTTTATAGTATGTATCGATCGTTGGTTATTATTGACTATATGCGTCGCCGTTGAGTGTCACCGGGGTTTGCCCTGTTGACGTTTCGTCTTCTCCGGGGGTTTCCTCCGATCTAGGGTTACGCCCCGGTCGAACGCACCCTCGGTCGAATGCTATCCTCCGGTCTTTCTTATTCTCCGGTCGAACCTTATCCGGTGATTTAGCCACCGGTCGAATAAATGCCCTGGTCGAATGTGATATCCGGTCTTTGTATGCCCCAGTCGAATTTGTTATCCGGTCTTAGCTGATATCCGGTCGAAGACCTTATCCGGTCGAACACATATCCGGTCTTAGGTGACCTCCGGTCGAAGACCTTATCCGATCGACCACTTATCCGGTGGTTTAACCACCAATCGAATGTCTTATCCGGTCGAATCCTGTTTTATGGTTCTAATGACTTATAGTTACAATTTTTCCATCTGTGTGTCTATGAGGTGATTTGGGTGGTTCTCTGTGCTGGTGCAGTTCCATGCGCCTTGGTGACTGACCCTAATTCACAAATAGGGTTTTGTTCTTCCAATTTTGGAGTTACTATCCGTTGTGATTTAACTCATGACTGTATAACTCCAACGACTATCATATTTTCCAAACCTGCGTACTAATCGACTATTTCTTCACAGGTACAATGGCACAAAACCAACCACCAGCGATTGATCCAATCGCAGATGCGGAACTGATTCCCGAGGATCAGTTCCTCCCTCTTACAGCCAATAACTACCACCTCGATGTAACCCAACCTGCTATTCAATATCAGGTTATCATCGAGATACTTATGGGGCATCCAATCTCTTATGCCCTTACGGAAACTGCAACCGTTCCAATCATATACTTACAGCAGTTTTGGCGCTCGCTCCGTGCGTTAGAGGCCGATGGAGAATTCCATCTTGAAGGTCGGATAGATCATACACCAGTGCTTCTCACATGTGATCTCTTCCGACAATTCCTTCGGTTACCGACCGCCGGATCCGTTCCAGGCCGAGAAGGCTTCGACCCGATGGTTTCTGATGCTACACTGTGCACCGACCTTCTCTCCTTAGGCTACGGCGCAGAACTTCGCATTCCATCAACCTTCAACCGCAAATACCTCTCGACGATCTGGTACACGGTGTTCACCTACATAAATCGGTGTCTTTCATCTATAACGAAGGTCATTGATCAGACGAGCGCCCCGATTCTTCGCATATTTCATGCGGTGGCCTTCAATCGCCACGTGGACTTTGACGATTTTCTTTGGTTTGAACTCATTCAGAGAGTTCGTTCTACTGCATCTCGCCGATCGAATTTCATTCCATTCATGCGGTTCTTACAGATTGTTATCCGGAACTACATGAACCTGTATCCCGAGATACAGCGCCGTTCTACGCATCCGACTTGCCCACATCATCCGACACACAAGATACCTTCCCGCGCTGATCCAGCAGGTGTTGTCGCCCGACAAATCCCAGTCGGGGTACTAGACCATGTTCGTCCTACGGCACTGAGTGTGATAGCTTATAGGCACACACACAACATTCCAGCTCCTATGGTCCGGCCAGGACCGACAGGACCTGCCCAGGGAGCACGACCTGAGCGACGTGAGGGTCCGCGTCCACGAACGAGAGGCGGGAGCGTCCGGATAGCTGGGGCTTCCGGACAGGGTGTGTCGAGAGAAATAATTGTGAGGGGATCTGGCGTGGGCAGTGCCGTTGGAACGAGCCAACCTAGTTTTTCTAGACAACCATCTTCGCCGACGCAAATAGAGACTCAAACGGCAGAAGAGACAACTACTTCTGAAGCCTTTCGTGTTCATTCCTCTTATGTCGCTGCTACTGAGGAGACAACAACGCATTCCGCCTCGGAGGAAGCTTCGGCCCAATCCGAGTCTGCGGCAGAATCAGGTTCAACCGACTCTGAGGAGGCAGCCGATCAATCCGACAGTGAGTCGGACCCAGCCACTAACGTATCGGCATCAAATGAAGAATCTTCTGACTCCGATGGTGACGATAATCAACCCTCATCTGGAGAGATAAGGAGAGCGGAGGGAGTTTCAGTTGAAGATGATATTCTAGTGAGCCGAGAGAGGGAAAGAAAGAGAAAATATGACGCTGAGAGTACACGAGTGACGGTACAACCATCAACAGTTGTATCCCCCCTAGCCACATCCAGCCAGGTAGCCACATCTGCTACCCAGTCTCATGTGTTGAGACAGGGTATTGAAGAAGCCGTCGTGGACCTAGCGGCGCATTTGCACACCCCACCAAGCCACTCCACCATCTCTCAACAGATGGTGGTTTCACATTCTATCGGGCTCTCACTTGGAGGGTGCCGATATTGAAACTAGAGAACAACTGCCCCCGTTCTCGACATCTTTGCCTGCACGGAGTCTAGAGCCTTTTGCTATACATGCCATTCCTAGGACACAGATTCCATTTTCGGCTATCGCCGGTCGCCTAAGTGGCCCGTCCGGAACACCCATAGTAACTCCGCCTTCGGGTAGTTTACGAGGATTGGGTGGAAGTCCTACCACGGCTATCATCACGCCAACCGTGAATGTAGGCGGCTCGAATTCTACAGTCGTAGCTACAACGGGAAGTCTAATTGACCCCGGAGTTACCCCAACCGAGTTCGTCTCAAGGGAATACATGGGCGGCGCCCTAAAGGCTGTCCAATCTATGATGAGGGAAGAAGTGGACAATATCAAACGCATGATCAAAGGCAAAGGTCCTGCGACTGAGCCTGAGCCCACACCTATTCCACCTTCCCTACCCGCTACGGATCTTTCTATCCCTGATCTAAAATCCATTCTTCTTGCCAAACTACTAGCCCAGTCTCTAACCGAACCTACCCAGGATGCCGATTTGTTATCACTGCTTCGTTCTCAAGCATCCACACCTACCCCACCAACCCCCCAATCTATTGTCTCTCCTGAAGCCTTCCAGATCCAACAAGCCATGCTTCAGTCACTTCAGCAAACCGTAGTTGTTTTGACTGAACGTCTATCAGCAGTGGAGGATACCTGCCGAAGCCAGGCAGAACTGCTCAAGCGCCGACATGATGATCAGGATGATCCTGATCACCATGAGGGGGAGAAGCGCCAACGCCTATCTGAGCCGGAGACACATATGGTGGAATCAGAACAGGTTGAACAGGGTACGGGTTCCGGTACAAGAACAGAGGGACAGAGACAGGAACAGGAACGGGAACCGGTGACAGACTTGGTACTATACGATTATCCGACGGTTGAAAAGCCTGAGGAATTTGAAGATGGTTCTCCGATAGTTCCTGAAGATTGGGCAATAATACTAGATTCGTATGAAGTGGCGGACATGACAGAAGAATGTGCTAATACTGAAAGATCTCTGGTGGTTATGCAAGAAGAAATTGATGAAATACTGCATCCAGATGATCGGTCTTCTGCCGTGGTTCCTCTATTGACCTATCCAGTTAATCACTTTGACTTCTCTTCTACAGTTTTTCCCGAGAGATCTCCTCCAGCTTCACCAGTTAGAGAACCAGTACGTACTTCTCCAGTTCGTCCATCCAAGTGGGAAAGAGTCCGAATAAAAGTTCCTTTCCTCGAAGAAAGACAGAAGAAGATCTTTGCCCACTGGATCAGAAAGTATGATGAAGTCGTTCTCCATGGTCTACAATCAGTAAAAAACAAAGAAAAACAGCGTGAACTTGTGTTTGTGTAAAGAAAGTTCCAGCACAAGTACTCCAAGACGAAGCTCAGGATTGTATCAGTTGATAAGATTATACCTGCCTACTTCATGAAGGTTAAGTATACGGACTTCATGGTTACAAGAGAAGATGGTCAACAATACTGCTTTTCTGATGCTGATTTTCCATGTCTGGAGCCACAAGATCTGCTGTTCATACTACGTGGCTTAAAGACCAGAACCGTCAGCCCCGGAGAAGTCATTGATGCACTAGAAACTGTGAAAAGATACATGAAGTGTGCAATGAAACTTGCTTCGGTGGAAGATTTTCATATTGGGTTAGAAAGCGATCAACCGAAGATTAATCTGCTCAAGCCTGATATGAGTGTTCCGTCTGATGCTCTAAATGTACCTGCATTCACAGTTATAAAGATTCCAGAGTTTGGTATGTCATACGTGAACAACAAAGGTGTTCTACGCTTTATCCGTTTTGATCAGATTGCCAGATTCTGTGATGGTACGTTGATGCTTCTGAAAGACAAGTTGAAGCGTGCGCTGAGTCAAGATGAAAAAGGAGTTCAGATACTCGATTCTTCATACAAAGCACTTGTTCTTAAAGCACTGAGAGTTATCAAAGAACGACTGGAGTACCGAACGCAAATCAGATATTTTGAGACCAGTTTTGGTTTTCGGAAGATATATGTTCCTAACTGGCGCGAGTTTCAACTTCTATTTAAAGGGGTTGTTAGGGCTACTTTGTTAGTTAAATAGAAGTTCAGGGTATAAAATGTCAATTATTCATAGTTGTAAGCTTGTTGGGCCTAAAAGCCCATAAGCCCGTCAGACCTGCGTGCCTAAGTATTTAAAGTTGTTTCTATTTCATTTGTAAGGTTAGAAATTCATTATTCAGTTTTCTAGTCATTAGGTTTACAAACCCTTATCAGAAATTCTCTCTGTAAACCTAAACCCTTTGAAGTATTATCAATCTTATGACTAGTTGCTGTGGCCTATAATCTGTTCATCTTTGATCATATTTACTTGTGATTGCACTGCACTGGGATCTACAGTTTTTATGTGAATTTTTAATTTAATAAGGTGGAAATGATATGACATTAAAAAGTACAAAAAAGAGGTTCTTATAAGAACCTCCATTGGAGATGCTCTTAGAGCATCTCCAAAGCATTTCTAAATTTTTTCTAAAATAGATATTGAAAAGTTAAAATCTCTAAAAACATTTTTTTCTAACTCCAACAAGTTTTCTATTTTAGAGAATCAATCATTATTTATATTATTATAATATTTCATAATTTATCATCCCAATACATTTTTTTAAAAAAAACTTAAAATAAAATGTTAAAAATTGAATCTTATTGGTTGGATTGATTAAAATAATAGTTTCTTTCTCTACTTTAGGGATTATAGAGAATTCTCTATATTTAGAGATTTTTTGCCCTTTCTCTATTTTAGCAAAGCTGTTGGAGAGAAATAGCAAAGAAAAAGTCATTTTTTTTTATTATAGCAATGTTGTTGGAGATGCTCTTACGGAAGTAAATTGCAAACTTTTACTTTTTCTTAAAAATTGTCACCAAAATCGTTATGTATTAGAAGTGTACTCACGCAATGCAATGAGATACACCATGATTTTAATGTTTCATTTTATTTTTTTGTCGATTTACAGTATGATTTTGGATGGTTTTGAGAAAGTGATAATGTTTTTTTTATAAATTTGTTTAATTTAGGCTTAATAATATAATGTTTTTTATATAAAAATTAAGTATTTTGTTAGAATTCAATGATTATCTTATATATTTTAATGACATATAGAAAAAATAACCAATTACATATTTAATAATATAATTAAAACAAAACTATAGTAATATAATATATTAATTAATAGTGATACATGGAAAGGTCTGCATAAAAGGAAAGCCCTGCACATACCAAATTGATGGATGTTAGAAGTATGCAGTAGTAATATGTATATTGTGCTTTGATACTTATAAATTAAGATATTTTTAAAATCTTGCATAAAATGATGATACCTTGTGCCTAATAATTTGTATTTAAGAGTTTTTTATCTGTGCTTTATAATATACTAGTGTTGGGCCCGTGCATTGCACGGGAGGATAAATTTTTTGTTGGATTATTGAACCGAGTTAAAATGAAACATAATTTCTCTGTTAACAGTTAATGAAATACAATGTGAAAAACGAATGTATTTTCATAAGTGGTTAACTTGCATATATTCTTAATCGTTTGTTGTTATGACTTTGTGCAATAATATTGGTAATAGTTTTGTATTATCTATACTATATTATAAAAACGACATAAAAACTCTTAATTACAACATTTTAAGCACAAGTTACAACTAATTAAAGCCAATTACTTAATTTACAATTTCTTAATGCTTTGGTACAACATTTCCAAGCACAATATCTCACATAATCATCTATTTGTGGAATGTATACTCATTTATTAATATAAATATTTGTTTTTTTGGTGCAGGATTTTATAAAATAGATTTTATATTAGCATAATCTATTTTAAATGTAGATTTTACATTTAAATCTATATTAATGAGATGTAATATAAAATCTTTTTTCTTCCGTATTTTTTAAATTACATCTCATAATGATTTTTCCACATTTTATTTTATAATTTTTTTTTCCATATTTTATTTTATAAAATCTTTTTACATAATGAGATGTAATATAAACTCTTTTTTTCTTCCGTATTTTTTTTGCTAATATAAAATCTATTTTATTTTATAAAATCTACACGTATTTTATATTAGCATAATATAAAATCTACACGTATTTTTTTTGCTAATATAAAATCTACACGTATTTTTTTTCACGAGCATTAAAAGAAAAAAAAAGAAGGTTGATATGAATAAAAAATAAAAAATAACGAGATACACTAATAAATTATCGTATTCTTTAAAATAAAAATATTCCGCAATACTTTCCAAATTAACCAAGTGCAAAGAAAATAAAATAGAAACGATGTAGATATAAAAATATTCTTTCCATATTTTTAATATATTTACATTTAAATGTAAAATCGAAAATGAAAATAAAAGATTTTAAAATATTCTCTACATTCACTATAAATATATATAGCTTATCTATATATCATCCGAGTACAAGAAGAAGACGAATGGTCGGGTGTCAATGGCGGAACCTGCAATTGAACAAAAGGTATTCCACTATATTTTTGTTTCTTTGAAAAACTACTTTTTTATATTTTATTTTATTTACTGAGGATTTGTTTATATTTTTCTAAACCCACAATCATATTTTTCCAAGTAGGGGAATAAGATATATATATATATATATATATATATATATATACATATCTTTATTTTTATCGACTAATACTATGAGGTCTTGAAGTCAATAGTCAGATAAATTTTCAAGTGGTACTGAGTGAATTTGAACTATACCAGTTGAGTTGTCGGTTACAAAAGATTGAAATCATTTATTTTCTTTGCCATATTTGATGTGGGTTGAATGTTGTTAATTAATCTACAGATTTATACGTTAAAAGTGATTGTCAAGTGTTGTCGAGGAGGTTTCAGAAAAATTGCAAAATCTGTAAAAAATGTATGTTCATATTTATAATTATTTCAATAATAGTGATATGTTGTGAGACATGTCGTTTGAGTTTTAAATAATATAATACAAAACTATTACCAATATTATTGCACAAACTCATAACAACAAACGATTAAGAATATATGCAAGTTAACCACTTATGAAAATACATTCGTTTTTCACATTGTATTTCATTAACTGTTAACAGAGAAATTACGTTTCATTTTAACTCGGTTCAATATTCCAACAAAAAATTTATCCTCCCGTGTAATGCACGGGCCCAACACTAGTATTATTTAAAACTCAAACGACATGTCTCACAACATATTTATCTGACTATTGACTTCAAGACCTCATAATATTAATCGATAAAAATAAAGATATTTATATATATCTTATTCCCCTACTTCGAAAAATATGATTGTGGGTTTTGAAAAATATAAACAAATCCTCAGTAAATAAAATAAAATATAAAAAAGTAGTTTTTCAAAGAAACAAAAATATAGTGAAATATCTTTTGTTCGCAGGTTCCGCCATTGACACCCGACTGTTCGTCTTCTTCTTGTACTCGGATGATACATAAAGAAGCTCTATATATTTATAGTGAATGTAGAGAATATTTTAAAATCTTTTATTTTCATTTTCGATTTTATATTTAAATATAAATATATTAAAAATATGGAAAAATATTTTTATATTTATATCATTTCTATTTTATTTACTTTACACTTGGTTAATTTGGAAAGTATTGCGTAATATTTTTATTTTAAAGAATACGATAATTTATTAGTGTATCTCGTTATTTTTTATTTTTAACTCATATCAACCTTCTTTTTTCTTCTTTTAATGCTCGTGAAAAAAAAACGTGTAGATTTTATATTATCAAAAAAAATACGTGTAGATTTTATATTATCAAAAAAAATACGTGTAGATTTTATAAAATAAAATATATTTTATATTAGAAAAAAATACGGAAGAAAAAAGAGTTTATATTATATCTCATTATGTAAAAAGATTTTATAAAATAAAATATGGAAAAATATTTTATAAAATAAAATATGGAAAAATCATTATGAGATGTAATATAAAAAAATACGGAAGAAAAAAGATTTTATATTACATCTCATTAATATAGATTTAAATGTAAAATCTACATTTAAAATAGATTATGCTAATATAAAATCTATTTTATAAAATCCTCAACCAAAAAAACAAATAGTTATATTAATAAATGAATATCCATTACACAAATAGATAATTATGTGAGATATTGTGCTTGGAAAGGTTGTACCAAAACATTACGAAATTGTAAATTAAGTAATTGACTTTAATTAGTTGTAACGTGTGTTTAAAATGTTGTAATTAAGAGTTTTTTATACCGTTTTTATAATATAGTATAGATATATTATACAAGATCGATAATTTCGGATAATTTTTAACTGAAAAAGTATGTCAACCAATGGTGGACCCAGAATTTAGGCTCACAAAGTCGTTTGATTTGTTTTAAGCTGAATTTCGAGAGATATTTTTAATTTTTTTGACTGATTTCGAGGGAGTTTTTCTGTTTTTTGGTTGATGTTCCTTGTATTTTTTAATATCCCGGAGCACCCATCAAAGTTTAGCGGGTGTATCTTTCATATGCCAAAAAAATCCTACTTGCAAAATTTGTTCAAGTGGGTGCACGAGACTCCGCTTGGAGCCTTGGACCTTAATAGGTCCACCCCTGATGTCAGCTTACAAATTTGGATGGTTTTTATATATAATATATAAATGTAATGTAATTTTATTTGATTCATATATATATTTTTTTTGAAGGAAAAATCTGACAATATTATAAAGACAAGAAAAAAGAGGGTTGAAGCCTAATTACAAGACAACAGCCAAGGACAGACCCAAGGCATCAAACATCAAACAATAAACAATCCACCCAATCGGGAAGGAAACAAAGAAAAGCAACCAAAGAGTAAACAAGCTCCAAAACAACCCCTCACAAAAACTCAAAGAAACAAGAACAATCATTATGCTCAATAGATCTCTTCACCTTCTTCTTCCAAGCCATCCTCGCGAGAACCACATCCCGAATATCCTTGATAATCTGAGTTTCAATCTTTCGGACATTCTGGAATGATCTTCGATTCTTCTCTCTCCAAATAAAATAAACCGTGGCCGAAAGTGACAACTTTTGCATGGTATTCAACACACGAGCATTTCCAAGTAAATAACTACTCAGAATATTATCCCACGATTCTGCAAGGCTAAATAACCCTACTTCCCTCTTGACCCCACGCCAAACCGCCAACGAGAAATCACATTCGAAGAACAGATGATTGTGAGAGTCCGGACAATTTCCACATAAAGGACACAAAAGATCTGGTGGCTCATGCTTCCATAAGCCAATTATATCCTGAGTTGGGAGCCTTTTATAACACGCCATCCAAATACAAACAACATGTTTTGGGATACACCCTTTTAAACCACACCATCTTCGCCCAAGCAACCAAAGGATAAGCTCCATCCAAAGATTTCCAAGCCTCTTTGACCGAGAACTCTATCAAGTCATTAGAAATGCTCCTCCAAACCACCATATCCCTATTCATAGTCACAAAAGGAACTGGGATATGTAACGAATCCGCCAAAGAGAGCTTATTGGTGAAAAGAGACGAATGCATGTTCACGTCCACATTCTCATCCACCACCCCCAGAAAGGAATAGAAGTGATCAATTAAGTAACATATTTTTAAGATCTTCGTTTTGATATCAAAGATGTGTCATTTTAAATATTCATAGGGCGTTTACTAAACGTTTAATCGGTAAGTGCTTACCCGATTATTTACCTTACCAGATGAATATGGCAATAATCAAGAATCTTACATGGTAAGAGTCGATGCTAAGGATGGAGAGTCTTACTCGATAAGTAAGGCGCTTACCGGGTAAATTGTTGCATACGAACTGTTTTGATAAACTATAATCTTACTTGATAAAGTAAGGTGTTGTTCGATTCGTTTTCTGTTAAGACCTGTATGGATATAGTTGTCTGTATGGATATAGTTATCTGGGTGTTAACAGATAAGTTGTTGTTCGGTTGTTTTGTTGAATAAACAACCTTGTAACACCCTCAAATTTGGAAAGAACAACTAATTAAAAATTTCAATATTACATCAAGTAAAATATAAATCTTCTTCCTATAAATCAAAACTTGATAAATCTCCAAAACAAAATTGTACATTTAACCTCATCAACTATAAACTCCAGTCTTATACAAGGACTAAACCCAAGACGGGTGTTACTTAACCCAAATACAAGTTGTTAATCCCATAATAAATGCGGAATACTTTACCAAGCTATTTACTTCTCGAGCACACAACTAGCACTCCTCTATTCACGGTGACAGTAGTACCATTCTTCAACCGGAACCTGATGTACATGCTGACAAATAAAAAGGTTAGGCTAAAGCCTAGTGAGTTCAAGAGTTTTCAACATTAATAAATATATCGTAGAAAAGAAAGAATGCAATTTAAATCATAACCTTTCAAAATGATATGCTTCAAATATGAAAACGACTCATTTTCCGACAATACACATTTTATAGGTGAACTCCCCAAGGTAAAACATTCATTTGTAAAGTGATGCAACCCATAACTCACTGAAATCGTAAATAGAAATCGAACTCCCAATTTATGGAAAACGCGGATAAAACTTTATATACCGAAACACCCGAAACACCCAAACACGGGTGGGGCATAATACTCAACCCATAAACCATATATAAAATCCGTAAATATAAAATGTCACCTAAAACATGGATACTAAAACTCAATACCCAAAGTAGCACCTTTCAGTGACGGGGGAGACCCGATTCCATATAATGTGGCGGACACAAAGTAAGCCACCCACTATGTTAGTAATGTCAAATGCATAATAACGTACATGGAAGGGATGTTAGGCTCGGTAGCTTTAAACGTACACCTACGAAAAGTCAACTTCAACCACATAGGGTCCTAACGTTGAGTCCCTCATCCAATATCGTGTACTAGCACATAGGACTTATACCCTATTTGATGCCTATCAGTGCCTCAATGGGGAGAACTAGCATTCCACCATTAGACGTAATGATTCTAAATGCAAGAGATGTCAGGCTCGGTAGCTTTAAACGTACACCCACGGAATATCAACTTCAACCATAAAAGGTCCTTACGTTGAGTTCCTCATCCAATGTAACACCCGGAATTTTAGGTAAGTATAGGCCTTCTCTGATCTTATGTATATGTGCTAAATGAAGTAGGACATATCTGATAAATTGCCAATGTTGTTTAAAGTCTTTTATGGGTGATGTTTTGGAAAACCATAATCAGCCCTTTGAACGACAGTGAGTAGCGCGGCTTACTGCGCGAGCTCCAAGTCGTGGTCCAAGCCGCGTAACGCACTAGAGTGCAGTCTTGAGAGCACACGCACGACTTATGGCACAGGCTCTTAGCCGCGGCACAAGCCGCGGGGCTACCTGCAGGGCCCTAAAACCCCTTCTTGCCCGATTTTGATCACATTTCCCTCAAATACACTTTACACCTACGATTTTTACGCAAACAAACACCCTCCTCCTTTACTCCTAGGGTTTGATTGGTGATATCATTTATTGAAGCATTCAAGACACTTTCAAGTTCCTTTATTGAAGATCTCCATCAAGATCATCACTCTTCTCAACCCAAGCTTCATTCATCTACATCTAGGGTTTTCTATTTTCTAGGTTTTAATCAAAAACCTAGATTGTGAGTTTACTAAACCTTTGTTAAAACTAGATACACATCATAATCTACTACTTGCTATTATCTTGCATCTTAACTTGAAATGTTCATTCTCATTGCTTATGTTCTTGGGGTTTTCCTTTGAATACTTATTTATATGTAACTTACTATGACTTGAGGGAATACATATCTTGTTATTGAGATGATTTATTATTTGAAACACCATTTGGTGGAATCACAACTACATGGTTAAAATTGTGATCTTACTAGTCTTGTTATGGGCATTATATTAATTGGGATTGTAGTATTGTACCCATGGTTGGTATTGAGAATATTCTTGTTCACGATGTGCCTTAAGACTTACTATAAATTATGTTGGACGAACCAAGTCAGTAGACACTAGGAGGATGTATGCTTGGGTGCCACCGTATTGGTATGTACCTAGACCTTCGCCATTCGGGGTAATGCCATGGTTGTAGTCCTCGCATGTGTCGGGCCTTTCGGATGTCACTCGTGGTAGTTGGCATCAAGGTATATCGACTCTTTGGGTGGAACTTGATTGGTATTATGGGTCTCCCCTGTTGACTCCACATTTAATGAACTTTGGTTAACTGCTGATAATAATTGTAATTGGTTTTACTTGCTATTTCTTGTGCAAACTCACTAGGATTTTTGACCTAACACTTGTTTGGTGTCGATGTGTATCTCAGGTTCTAGTGGTGCCGCTTTTAAGCAGGTATAGTTTCCCGTGGGTGAGAGCTTGGGGAAGGTGCACTTGGACACACTTTTTGGTGAAGACATTTTGGGTCTATAGATGACACCCTTTTTGTAATCTTCTTTCTAGTTTAGAAACTAGATTAGTTGGTTGTTGTCTATTCCCGTTATATTACAACTGTAATTTTACAGGTTTAAATATTTCCCCATTTTTTGGGAGGCTCTTGCTATGGCAAATTTATACATCGTATTTCTATTTTTGGAAATTTTGTTATCCCTATTTTTAGGGTGTTACATCTAATATCGTAATCAAAGCTCTATATCGAGCTATCAAAACTGGACAAACGTCCCCAAACCTAAAAAAATCAAATACCGAGCTACGAGCTCAATTAACCCAAAAGGCTATTTGTCAAAAGAAGTAAACTGCAATGAAACGCAATCGACAAACGTTTATGCAAACACATGCTCCAAACTGCATGAATAAACTCCAACACAACTTAGGTTGAGACAGATCATTTTCCAAATAAGTTTATACGATTGACTCTTTCAAAACGTCTCATAAGACAAGGTTTCACATTTCTCCAAAACACACATTAAAAGTGCATTTACACCAAAGGATTTACACTCGTAAGATAAACCGTTGAAATATCGATACCTAAGATTTACTCATCGAAATACTTGAAATATAACTTTTTCCCAAAACCAAAAAAAAAAAAGATTTACAATTTCAGAAATGTTCACAAGGTCGGAAATGACTAAAACCCAATGACCCAAACGTTGGTATTTTCAAAATATCTCATAACACCAACCATGCATATTTTCAACCAACACGAAAATGCGTCTTTACCAAATAACCTTCATTTATGCAATAAATCACAAAACACTTTCCTGTGTGACTTATTTATCGAAGTGCCCAAAAATCCCAATGTGGATGTTTTACAAGGTTTATAAAGTCAAACACTTCAATAAAACAAAGCTCACCAACTAACTCAACTATTGATAATTTCATATAAAACACATAAACATTTTAAAATGGACATTTTGGCTTCTACAACGTTTTCACAAATCAACTTGAACTCACCTTGCTAGATTTATGCTAAATCTAGATTTTATCCCAACTTGAGCTTCCTTGAAGAAACTTAAATCCTCAAGCCAAAAACTTCCAAAAACCTAGATCCACAAGTTTTCAACCATTAATATTCATATCCAACCATTAATAATCGTTCCCCAAATATTTTACATGAAGATCTCAACTTATACCAAAACCCTAATTTCCATAGATGAAGAAAAGAGAAGATTACCTTAACCATAACTTGAATCCACCCACCAAAATACCTATAGGCTCACCAAAATGAACCATAAACTCCTAATATTCGAAATGGAGAAAAAGGGTTGGATGAAACCTTAGAAACTTGATGAGGAAGATGAAGCGAAATGGGTTATAGAAAGGTTAAGGTTCATAAAAATGGTGTGGGGTTTGATTTGGGAGAGAAAGATGGAGGGAGGAGAAAGGATTTGGGGTTATTGGAAGAGAAAAACGAAATGAGGTAGAGGGAGATCAGATCTAGATATGGGGGTAAAAGTAGGAGAGAGAGGAGGGAAAAGTTGAAGGTGAAAAAGGGTGAAAATTTCGTCAGACTCAATGCGGATGTCCACTTGGAGTCCTATGCGGACGTCCACTTGCATCAGAACGAAAACTGACGAAACTTTTGTTGCTTCCACGGAAGATCCTATACGGACGTCCACTTGACACTGTTCACCCGGTTTATTGCCCGATCACTGTTTTGGCCATAACTTATTTGTTTTAGCTCCGTTTTCGCTCCGTAAAGGACTGTTGGACTCATATTTGAATTTCGCATCTAGCAAGACTATAAAATCTAGGATTCATCCAAAATACTATTTTCTCTATTTTTCTTGAAAGATCGATTCTACACTGACTTGAAATTATACTTACCCTAAAATTGCGAGAGTTACAATCCTCCCAACCTTAGAACGATTTCGTCCTCGAAATCTATTTCTCACCCAAGGCATTTCATTACCATCCTTAGCACGTATTGGGTTCCCTCGATCCCCAAGAAGGTAATTAACTAAAAAGCATACACAAAAAAGTATACATAGATTCATAACTGTGAGAAAACAAATTCATCAATACACAACCCATACGCAAAAAAAGGCATACAAAAAAAAAGCAGATTCATCTATACACAACCCATACAACAGATTCATAACAATATATGGAGAAGAGAAATCCATGTGAGAAAGCATACATAAAATTGATTCATAAAAATCGATGGAGAAAACATACATAACATTGGATGGAGAAAGCATACACAAAATCGATTCATAAAAATCGATGGAGAAAACATACACAAAGTCAATGTGAGAAATCATACCTGTAAGAAATCATACATGTATGAAGCATCGATTGTCGGAAGCAGTAGCTCGTTGAAAGCAACAACTCGTCGAAAGCAGCAGCTCGTCGAAAGAAGCAACTCATCAGAATCAGCAGGTCGATGGAGAGAAGGGGATGGATAGAGAGGCAATGGTTTATAATGGTAGGGTCTTTTTTTAATGGGGGTAGTTGGGAGAAGGGTATATAGGGAATAATAATGGTTGAACCCAAATGACCTCCATAATCTAACTAACTGAATCAGCCACCATCTGAGCGATTAAGCCGATACCGAACAGGTAGATATGGCTGTGCGAATAAGCCATATCTACCATACAGCCCATTAAGCCACAAACGAACAGGCCCTAAGGAGTATTGCAGTTACTGGGTAAACATTCGGATAAACAACTCATTAGATACATGGGTCACCTACACATCACCTAACTAGTCAAATAAAATGACATGCAATTTTTTTAAAGGAGTAGTAAACTACGTTTTTCATCTCTGTTTTCGTTCATTTGATTAACTTCTTTAAAAGAAATCTATTAAGTTAAGACATTTTAGTCTTTTTACCTATTTATTTGACTTTTTAATTGTTCTTTTCTTCTCAAATTTATTTAAATTTTCTTTTCATCTTTTTCATATAAAAAAAACAGAGACCATCGCCTCCATCTCACCACCTCCTCTTCGGTAAACCCCTTCTTCCCCGGTGAACCCCTTCTCTTGTTCTCTGATGACCACTTTCACACCTAAACTCAAATTAAAAATCAAAATCAAGTATGAACTTTAACCTAAAACTTCAAGAACCTAAATTGAATTCAAACAAATAAAAACCCTAAATTGAATCAAACAAATAAAGAAAATCTCCAACATATCATCATATCCATGGCAAGAAGAGAAAAAAACGAACTATAAATAAACGACCAATTAAAACAATACGTATATCATCAGAAGCAAAGTACGAGCATAATTGGGCAAAATAGTATAACACAGAACAATCACCAAGAGTTTTTCAAGAAGGAGAAAGTGGTTATAGTGAAGAAAAGCATAGGCTGTGATCATTTTAATTTGAGTGAATTACACTAGTATGGTTTGCTTAAATTTGAATGTGGTCCCTAAAACAAACTAGAGGTGATCATTTACGAGCTTGGGTCGGGTCTAACATTATTGTTTTGGCCAACGGGCCTAATATAGCAAACTCAAGCCCGTTTTTACGGGCTTATGGACTTGCCCGTACCTGCCGTATAAACGGTCCGAGCTTGCCCACGGGCTAGCGGACTTATTTTTCTACATTTGAAAAGTAAAACTCGTATAAAATCATAAGTTATGTAAAATCAATTAAATTATGTAAGTTCTTTCGAACATAAAATAAGACGTAAAATATATTAATGTACATAGCGTATGAAAAAAAATTAAAAAAAATTTTAAGAAATAAAAATTATAAACTAAGATTAAAAAAACAACAAAATAAAAAATAAAAATTATAAACTGAGATTAAAATAACAACAAAATAAAAATTATAAATAAGATTAAAATAAACATTGATTATTCAAACAATTAAGAAAAATTATTACTACGACAAAATTAGGTTTATATGACGCAAAAAAAAGTGTTCTAATAAACCACTTTATAAGACTTAATTTATATGATAAAAAAATAAAACGTCCTATGTCAAAATATTGCAATAAGTTTATAGGACGTTTTTGGATGTTCTAATAGTATTTTAGAAAACTTACAATACAAAGCGTCGCATTAGCAGTTTTATATATATGACACTATTTATTATAAAAAATCTATCAAAAAGATGGATTTTTAGGATGTTTTTTTTGGCGTCGTATAAATATGATTTTGTTGTAGTAATAGTTTTTCAATTCTCTACTCAAGAGATATTATTTATCTTGATTTCCTTTATTTTTTTAAACTTGAGATTTATTAAAGTTTTTTTTGGTGAACTTAATAGTTTTTAAATAAATAGAAATATTTTTATTTAATATGTATTTTATTTTAAGAAATTTGATTTGGGATTGACATATAAAATATTTTTTAATAAAAAAATAAAAAATGCGAGTCAAATTAAATTTTATAGCAGAACCTATAGTTTGTTCATAGACCGGTTAGTTCTTCCTAACGGTTGCTAATTAACGTTGTTAAGTGGAGAGACCATGGTTGTTATAACAATAAAAAGTTAGGACCACCAGTGTAGATAGTTTATTTTAGGACCAAATCCAAAATTTAAGCAAACCACAGGACAATGCAATTCACTCTTTTAATTTTTAGAAGGAAACTAAAATGCCTAGGGGAATTTAAACGACATATGTTCATTTATATTCTGGCCAATGCAAAAAAAACGACATATATTATCGAGAACAACATTTGTGTGGGTTACAAACCGACGGACTGTCACAGGCATATTGACAAACACAAAAAAAAAAGATTGTTTATTGACGGCTAGTTGTGGAAATGAAAACCATGGATGATCCATCGCAGCATGCTGAATTACCGATAGATTTTATGAGACACCTTAGAAACCCGTTGGAGCATCGTTAATAAATGTTAAATCTTAAGAACTCCAAACATTACCGACGGATTGTCGACTACCTATTATTATAAATGGTTCTTTATTTTGTTTTTATAAAATAAACCATCGAAAAATTATCCATACATGCTACATCATTGATAATCAACAGAAATCATGTGGAGATAATGCTAAGGCATTGACGACCAACATAAACTGCATGGAAATAATGCAAAAGCAGTGGAGATCCAGAAACTTGCCAAAATCCAGATCGAAGTGGGATCATGAACATCACTTAAATCCCAACCTTTCTTTGACTTTTTAAACTTTAATGATAAAACTAGTTGATATTTTGTTTTGATGTATAAGAAATTATTTAAGCTACATGGATTCATATGCTAAATATAAAATATATGGCTTGTTTTATCAAAACAAATTTGATGTGTAAAACTCTCTTTACAATTTTAAAACATATTTTATAAAGCAATTTAGAATAAGTTATTATAATATGTGTTTGGGTAAAAAATAACCAACGTCCTTTGTCGTACTTCTATAGATTCCAAACAGTCCATTAGCCCATAGTCGCACGACCAGAGAAATAACTGACGTCCTTCCTTTGAGGGACTTCGACCAGACTATCAAAACCCGTCCATGATGGCTGTCGTACGACATGATTTCAATTACTAATTTGCAACATACTTTATATTATATTTAATGCAGGATTTCAAGGACGTTTATGATGAGAGATCATAACGGAAGACGTTACCAATAACAACAGATATAACGGATGCTATCATCAATATCAAACGGTTACTTTATTAAAGATATGCATTCAAGACTTGCTACCGGACAATTGAAGTATAAATATGAAGATTGAACTTCACATTCGGACATCTGATTCTCAGACCTTACAAGCTCACAAATTACATTCTCAAGCTCGCTTAGTTTCTCTCGAAGTTCATAAGATCCACTTCCGTTTTTCGTGTGACGCACGACTGAAGTCTAATTATACACGACGAACGACCGACTTTACTTTATTGTATTGCTTTACATTACATTTCACTTGTAACATTTGTTATCAAGGACGACGTCCCTGATTGACGTCCATAGTGCACGACGACTCATACTCGTCCGCGGTTTTTACCCATTTTAGGGGTTTTCCACGTCACCAATTCCCTTGTTTCATTTATTTCACTTTTATTACTGTCGTGCGATTATTAAAGTTACTTTCTTTGGTTGGATCAAGCTCCACATTTACCTTAAATTTTCCTTGAGAGATTTTTGGCATAAACAATTTGGCGCCCACCGTGGGGCCCCATCCAAAGAAAATCTTCGATAATCTTACGACGTACTAACGTTTTCTTTCGAGTGCTCTCTTTTTTCAGTTATTCAGAATAATGTCATTCCAAGGAACTTAAGATCATGTTGTGGCCCAAATGAACATGGAGCTGACTGCTGCTCATGCCCGTATTGACGCCCTAACAGCTCAGGCTCGACAGGCGGCATAAACCATCGAGCATCTTAGAAGACAAAGTGGAAACAATGTGACTAGGACTATGAATGCTTATACTGGTGCTTATAACGTACCTCCTCCATTGCCTAATTACTCTCGTCCACCACCAGTTAATCCTGCAACCTTCGTAATCCCAACCATGCCTATGACTTCTATGTCGTTCAATGGATATGCCTCTGATTCTTCGCAGCAGACTAACTTCAACGGATCAGGTTATGTTCCATTGGGTGTTCCCAGGGTATACCAATGGATCCCATTGCACAACGATTGAAGTTTCTAGAAGAGCAAAATGAGCGTGTCTTGTTGATGTTGGCCAAATTTCCGGGGGCAACAGTTCCAGTTGATGTCGAGCCACGAACAGGATTTCAGGCGTCGCCGTTCGTCGATGAAATCGCTTTGGTGGACATCCCAAAGAAATATAGCATCCCGACCTTCTCCCCAAAATATTCAGGTGTTTACTGATCCGACAGAACACGTCGCCCAATACAAACAGCTCATGTGGACTATTTCAATACCGCATCAATTCCAAGAAGTCTGCATGTGCAAGAGTTTTGGAGCAACCTTGACTGGAGCAGCGTTACAATGGTTGATCAATCTCAAACCTAAAACTATCGGGTCTTTTTTGCAGAATTAGTGAACCAATTTTCTCAACAATTCACTAGTAGTCGAAAAATGGAAAAACAAATGAGCGACCTTTATTATGTCGTACAAAAGAATGGAGAGTCCATCCGAGACTACTTTAACCGGTTCAACGCGGAAATGATTAGTATCCGAAATTGTGACATAAAGACAGCAATTGAAGCGTACAAATGGGGTCTGGATGATAGTTCAGGGTTGTATCTCGACCTTACGAAGTATCCTCCAGAAACCTTTGAAGACGTACGAGCAAGGACGCTTGCTCACATGAGGGTCGAGGATGACTTCGCTTTCAGAAATAAACACTCGGGCAACCGAAAGAGCCTAGGTGTTAAAAAGGCAGACTTTAAACTAAAATCGATTGGTCGATCAGAACCTACCAGACAAATTTCAAACGTCCGATTTGAAAAGAAAGGACCGACGACTTCCAAGTTTGTCCAATATCCTAAAGTATCATCTTATGGTTTCCCTGGATCAGCTAAAGATATAGTCACTTCTCTAAAACAGCTCCAACAAAACGTTCGATGGCCAAAGAAAAGCGATAAAGACAGTGATAAGAAAGACAAGACCCAAGGAGGACGCAGAATTAGAAGCTATGCCCTTGACGTTCGACCAAGCAGACCTCGACGACGTACATCAGAAACATCATGACGGACTAATTATCCAATTGAGCATTGGAAATTGTCTGACAAAGAGGATACTCGTAGATGGAGGTAGTTCAACTAACATTATCTTTTTTGATGCAGTGAAAGCAATGGGAATCGATAAATCCGAGATTACACGACGTTCGACTACACTCGTTGGATTTAACGGAGGAGCGACAAGTACCATGGGGGAAATCACACTACCAGTATATGCTAAAGGAATCAACAGGCAAACGAAGTTCAATGTTGTCTATTGCTCATCAGCTTATAATGTTATCCTTGGTCGACCTTGGATTCATGACATGAAAGTTTTACCTTCGACGTACCACCAAACCTTGAAATTTTCCACGCAATGGGGAGTACAGGAGATCAAAGGCAAAAGAAAAGTTGCTAGGGAATGTTACAAAGTTTCTTTGAAGCTCCTGAAGCAGACAGTATAGCAATTACAGAACAAGGACGTTCCTGGGACTGACTACGACTATCGCTTGGAAGTTGTCGTCCTAAACCAGGATAAGCCTGATCAGATGGTTTACATAGGTTCGACGCTCGACCCTTCTTTTAAAAAGAGATTAATATCTTTTTTGCAGGATCACAATGATTGTTTCGCATGGACGCACGAAGACATGGTGGGTATCGATCCAAGTATCATTTCTCATAAACTCAACGTTGATCCATCGTTCAAGCCTGTTCAGCAGAAAAGACGAAAATTCGCTCCTGAAAGAAATAAAGTTATCAACGACGAAGTTGATAATTTACTTAAAACAGGAAAAATACGAGAAGTCAAATATCCATACTGGCTTGCCAATGTTGTTGTCGTCCAAAAGAAAAATGGCAAATGGAGAGTTGCATTGATTTCACAGACCTTAACAAGGCTTGTCCAAAAGATCCATTTCCATTACCACACATCGATTCTATGGTCGACGCTACAGCTGGACATGAATTACTTACTTTTATGGACGCATATTCTGGATATAACCAGATATTGATGCATCCTGACGACCAGGAAAAAACAGCCTTCATGACAGATAAAGGTATTTATTGTTATAAAGTAATGCCTTTTGGTCTTAAGAATGCAGGTTCGACGTATCAACGATTGGTGAATATGATGTTCAAAGAACATTTGGGCGATACTATGGAAGTATACATCGACGACATGCTTGTTAAATCAAAGTATACGGACGATCATATAGGACATTTGAAGCAATCGTTCGACATTTTGCGTGAGTACAAAATGAAGTTGAATCCAACAAAATGTTCTTTTGGAGTTCGAGCTGGTAAATTTCTCGGTTATATGGTCACACGACGAGGAATCGAAGCTAACCCAGACCAAATTAAAGCAATTGTTGAGCTAAAGTCACCCATAAATTTTAAAGAAGTCCAACGTCTAACAGGACGTGTAGCAGCGTTGAACAGGTTCATCTCTCGGTCGTCCGACAGATGTCACCTATTCTACAACGTCCTGCGAAAAAATAAAGGATTCGAGTGGACTGATAAGCACGAGGAGGCATTGCAACAACTCAAGAAATACATGACATCACCTCCCTTCCTCTCTAAACCAGAGAAAGGTGAAGCTCTTCAACTCTATCTGGCCGTCAGCATTAATTCGGTAAGTGCAGTCCTTATACGAGAAACCGACGGACAACAACTTCCAACATATCCATGAGTGGTGTCTTTCATGTAAACGCATTTATCACACTCATTTATCTTAAAACCGCTTTCTAATATGGCTTGATCAAACTTTTGATGCCATTGCTTTGGAGCTTGCTTAGGCCATACAAGGATTTAATAAGTTTACAAACCTTGTTCTTTTGTCCCGGGGCAACAAATCCCTCAGGATGCTCCACATAGATTTCTTCTTCTAAATCTCCGTTTAGAAAAGCAGTTTTTACATCCATTTGGTGAATTTGCAGATTTCTAATGGATGTTATTCTTGTCACCGGCGAATAAGTATCAAAATAATCTAGACCTTCTTTTTGTCTATATCATTTGATAACTAATCTCGCCTTGTATTTATCAATACTGCCATCAGCTTTCATCTTTCTTTTAAAGATCCAACGGTAACCTAGTGGCTTACAACCTGGTGGTAGGGCCACTAGTTCCCATGTATGGTTTTGTAAGATAGATTCTATCTCACTATTGATGGCTTTTTTCCATTGAGGTCCCTCTTAAGACGTGACCGCCTCACGATAGGTTCACTTTCCACCACGTAGGTGAGAAAATCGGGACCAAACGATTTTTCAACCCGAGCTCGTTTACTTCTTCTAGGTTCCACATCTTCTTCATCAGATAGAATTTGTTCATCCTCTTGAATAATTTCTTTACCTTCAGAAGATGACGCTTGATCTTCCTTGTTCAAACAAGGAAACACGTCTTCAAAAAATGAAGCATTTATTGACTCGATAATTGTATTCTTGTGTATCTCGGGATTTTTAGATTCATACACAAGAAACCGATAAGCACTACTATTTTGTGCATATCCAATGAATACACAATCCACTGTTTTAGGTCCTAATTTTTGTACCTTAGGAGGAGGTACATCCACTTTAGCTAGGCACCCCCACACTCGTAAGTACTTGTAAGATGGTTTTCTACCCATCCAAAGTTCATACGGGGTCTCATCTTTTTTCTTGCGGGGTATCTTATTTAAAAGATAATTAGCCGACAAAATAGCTTCCCCCCACATGTTCTGACTTAGTCCAGAACTGATCAACATGGCATTCACCATTTCTTTCAAGGTGCGATTCTTTCTTTCAGCCATACCGTTTTGCTGAGGTGAGTAGGGTGCTGTGAATTCATGTCGAATTCCATTGTTAGAACAAAATTCAGCAAACGGTGAAACATATTCACCTCCCCTATCACTTCGAACCACCTTGATTTTCTTGTTAAGTTGATTCTCAACTTCATTTTTATACAAGACAAACTTGTCTATTGCTTCATCTTTACTCTTAAGTAAATACACGTAGCAATATTTCGTACTATCATCGATAAACGTGATGAAGTATTTGTTCCTACCTCTAGTAGGAATCGATTTTAAATCACACACATCAGTGTGAATTAAATCAAGGGGTTCGGTTTTTCTTTCAATCGATTTGAAAGACATTCTAGTAAGTTTGGATTCTACACATGTGGGACACTTGTGATTCGAGTCAATATCAAGTCTTGGTATGCAGTTTAATTTAGTTAAATGGCGAATGGAGTTATAATTTACATGTCCTAAACGTCCATGCCAAACATTTGGAGATTCAAGCAAATAAAGTGAACTTGAAATAGTTTTGTTCATTTCATTGAAAACTATTGTATTTAACTTGAACATACCATTCAAAGCATTTCCATTACCCACATGCATACCACTTTTGGACAAAACAAATTCGTCCGACTCAAACACTAGTTTGAAACCAAACTTGTTTAATAACCAACCCGAAACTAGGTTCTTTCAAAATTCCGGAACGTACAAAACATCCTTAAGCTTAAGCTCTTTCCCGGAAGTCATCTTAAAAATGACGTCTCCAATACCCTTGACATCGGCGGTGGCGACATTTCCCATAAAGAGCTTTTGCCCAACATCAACATCCTTATAAATGTTGAAGTTTCTCTTGTCATGACACACATGACGGGTCGCTCCGGTATCAATCCACCATTCTCTAGAGTTTGCACAAACGTATTCAACTCCGAGACCATGGCCGTGGGATCCGTGATCATTCCTACCACATACTCGTTCACCATCGTGGAAAACAAATTTCACGTGAACGCAATCTCTATCTGTTTACACAAAACAGAAAAGGAATTAAATCAAATCCAAATTTGATTAATAATCCTTTTATACAAACAATAAAGGTCTTAAATAAAAAACAAACTCGTTTTAGAATTTGTTTACAAAATCGAAATAAATCAATTTAGAACCTTTTTTTTTCACAAAATCGATTTTTAGATTCTTTTTAATCAAATCGAAACAAACTTGATTTAGAATCAAAATCGATACAAACTTGATTTGCCAAACTGTTTACAAACAGTAATTAATTAAATCGACAATTACGATTTAAAATATGTTTACACAAAACATATAAAGAATTCAATCGAACCAATAGTCGATAGAAATTCTTTTCCACATAAAACGAATTAATCGAAACAACCTCGATTATCAGTTCGTTTATACCCTTAATATCGAGACCAAACTCGATTCGCAACAGATCGAAATAAATTCGATATAAAGTCTGTTTACACAAAACAGACAATTTACGTGTACAATTAGTACCACGAAAATAATCTGTTTACACAAAACAGAATACAATACCACACGAATTAATCTGTTTATAAAAACAGAGAACGAAACGTATCAAGATAAACTCGATACAAAAATCTGTTTAAGATTGTTAGTAATATTCTCACTATATGTATTTTAATAATACATATAAATACAACGAAACTAAAACAATCAACAAATGATTAGTATAATTCAAAGGGAATCGACAGAAAAACATAAATTAATAAACCGTATATTCAAACGATGTTGAGGCTTGTGTTGAACACGATTCCCTTAAACATATTTGCCGTCTGTTCCCAAGGTACAACAGCGTAAGCAGTGTGTACTGCCGGATATTACACTTGCCTGAAAATGTCGCCGGAGAGAAATCGTATGCTTTAGATTTTGAGAGAATATGTATGACTAGAATTTGATGTGACCAAGAATGTACCCAAACTTTCATATTTATACTCAATATTAGAAACCGACTGATTAATGTGAGATTTATTTGACCATTAATCCTATTAATCATTTCTAATAATGAGTATCAAGGAGTTACAAAATGGATTTTGAACCAGTGAATGGCGTGACTTACCACGCGGGTAAACTCGCGGCACAACCCGCGTGGTGTACTGTTTCTCGTCCTAAGACAGTGGACATTGCGACTTACGGCGCGAGTAAGCCCGCGGCTTTACCCGCGTAACTCACTGTTTTATCGTCCATAAACAGAACATGGCGCGACTTATGGCGCGGGTAAACTCGCGACCTAACTCGCAAACTTCACTGGATCAAAACAAAATTTTCGCAAAAACCAAGCTGCGCAAGCACAAGATTTCGGAGCGACATTCGTGTCCGCAGGTCGCGCCCACGCACAAGTTCGTCGAATTTAGCCTACGAAAGTCTCAATCGGCACCTCCCCTGCACGCGGGTAGGTGATGGAGTAAAACCAAACAAAGAACTTGTTAGTCCCTTCCACATATTTAGTTATAAACTACAAAACTTTTGGTCCTCCTTCCTATGTGGGACAAGTTCCCACACCCACTTGGTTTTGCCAATATCATCCCAAACACTCAACTTTGAGCATCGATATCTCATTCACACATATTCCGTTTTGGACACATAATATATCGTTTCGAAGCTCTCATATAGGATAACACAAACCCACGAAGAGTTAGATATATACAATACATATACATGTATTTATTTGTGTCCAAAGTTAGTAAAAAATCACATTTTTACTAAAATTTCCAACAGTATATCCTTGTCCTTTTATTTTAACATGCTTTTAGCCGCATGTGTACAGTAGGGGCATATAGTTGGTTAGCACGATTGCAGACAAGAAAGCAATTGTACTATTGTACCATTGTCCTTTTATGCAAGAGGATGAAACATAATAAAATATTGTAGAGCAAGATCCAATGATCAGTGATGACTTGAACTGTTGAGATGCTTTTCAGCTATCATTGAGTCTTGGTTAGATTTTCACGCCTTATAGATATGTCATGGTTTCACTGAATGCCACTTCAGATCATGCGTAGACTATTTCTAGCTTCAGCTATATCTTCAACATCGTTGAAGGTTTCTTTCGGTGTGAGACTTTGTCTTCGGGGATCACTTAGGCTAACTGTTACAATGCATCTTCATTGAGCATTGAACATCCTTAGTGTTGATCGTTGAAATTGAAACAAATAAACTAAACAATCCTAAGTAATTTTCACTAAGTATAAGAATTATCATCAAATCACTGAGAGAGTTTGGATCAACAATCTTCCCTATTTGATGATGACAAAGCAACATAAAGAAATATGCTTAAATAAACAATAAGGAAATGAGACTCATAAATACTTGTCCCATTTACTGTTTTGAGGGATCTTTTTCAGCACTTAGATGAAGTAGAGTAATTCACTGAAACTTCATTAATTCGTAAACGATTACAAGGAAAAAAATGAAATTACAAGTACAGTGAAAAACATAGCTGAAAGATTTACAAACTAATAAGTATAAAAGATAACAAGCACCTATCAGCTAAGATCGTCAAAAGTAATGTTAATCAGCGACCACTTCACCATTCTTCTTTCTTTTCAACAATTTTCTTCTTATAATCTTGTGATGGAATGCTCCGTATTCACTGAGGTCACACCAAAGAAGTAGGTTTTAAAGATGTGCAACAGGACAGATATAGAGTTTAGAGTGTCTTTGAAACCTAAACTCATCTTCATACTCTGGCGTGCCTATCACTCATTAACACTGTAAGTCTCTGACTAGCAGGGTTAGATTCAACATTGAGAGATCAGATGTTGGACTGAGAATTCATCTTTAGAGATTAGTGGCCGGAATAGATTTTCTTCAGCGAGAAGGCTTCAGTGGTAGAGGAGGTACTTCAATTATCTTTGAAATTATTTCTCAGAGTTTATTCAGTACATGATCGACTACTCCTTTGTACTTAGACTTGGAGTTTTAAATGTTTTGTCGAATGTCCAATCATTCAGTAAATCCATACATTTTTAGAAATGAAGGATATTCAGTGACAGTTGTATGATTGTCCCTGAAGATGACCATATAGACTAGAATACCTCCATCCTTTGATCTTCCAGAGACGGTGAAGTTTATGATTTTGGTCTTTATTAACCTTCGTTTCACCCGATCTTTACACCATTTCAGCTCTTGCTCTTCCTAAGATAAATTCAGTTGCCTTTCTTTTTCAGCTTCCTTTAGGATTAAAGCTTGAGCATATAATGGGTTTTTTCTTCTTGAATCTCGCTTCAGAATGAGTTTCAACAGTGAGAGAATATGCCATCTTCTCACGGTCATTCATTTGCTTCTTTCTTTCTTCTAGCACAAGCTCAACTTCCCAGGGATTCTTCTTTCTCAACTTCATAAAGGAACCGAAGCCCAATGTCAAAAGGGGTACGAAAGAGGGATTTTTACCCTGGACCGATCAATTCCTTGATTCTTCAACTTCAGATGTAGGAGGGAAGTGTGAAGATCTTCAAGGCCGAAGGTCAGCATCATTATCTTCAGCTTCCAATTCTAGCTGATAAACTGGAATAATGTCTTCAGCTTGAGATAGATGAGAGAAGTGCCTTAGAGGGGAATCAAGCAGGGGTGAGGATGAGCTGGAAGAAGGTGTTGGAGAAACAGAAAAGTCCACTATGTATGGAACATTTGAGGGTAAGGAGATGAGAGAGGTGGATAGGGGTTCAACATAGTTTACCTTTGGATTAAAGAGCTCCCCCTCATATGAGTGAATGGTTTTCAGATTTCCTTCAGTAGTTGGTCCTTTGCCTTTCCCATAGTAGGATTGTTGCTTGGGATCTGAGGGCCTCGCCCCTTGCGATGCTTGTTCCCTGATCATGACTCTCATTCATGGAGGAGGATTGATTCGTTGGAATACAAAACCATCAACGTCATCATCATCCTTATTATTTACTTTGGGTAAGTCAGTTTCGTTATCAGGGATCTCAGGACCTTCAGAGTCCTCTTCGTCATCGCCTTCAGCTTCATCATCATTTATGATGAGAACTGGTTCAGTGGATACAACTACCGAGACATTTGGTAAGGGAGTGAAGTCAACATCATCTTCATCATCGTCTTCTTCTTTTTCTTCAGCTCTTCCCCTTGTTAGGGAAGGCTCAGCTTCAAAGACAAAGTGAAGTCTCTCCCTGTTGGATACAATTATGTCCTCTTCAGTAGTTTTCTCCTTCTCCATATTCATTTCCCCCCATTTGTCATCATCATTAGAGGAAGTGGGAGCCTCTGCCTCGAGGGCGACCTTAAGATTAGTGAAGAGGTCAGTCATCAATACCCCGAACTCAGCACCCATGTTCAGAGTTATCCGATCCTCAACAGTGAAGGATGGGGTTGGAACTGAGCTGGTTGTTGAAGGATTTCCAAAATGTCTTTCAGCATAGATTCATGATAGGCCATCTTCGACGTAACAATTTCAGAGACGCTGAGACAGATATCTGAAAGGCATTGATGGTGGCAGTGTTGGCAGCAAGGTTAGATCTAATCTACGAGACCTCTGTCTGAATTGTAGCAACAACTGCAGCGTTGACTTTGGTTGCAAGACCATTTTTCAGTGAGTTGAGGGAGGTTTGCACATCGTCAATATTTGAGGATATGGTGGAGATGTCAGCAACAATAGATGAAACAGTTGTCACCATATCTTTAACAGTCTCAGTCAACACATCCAATTTAGGACCTGAAAGAGATTTAATAAAATGAGCATAAGGAAGCTTAGGGTCAATAACTGATAATGAAAAGGGTAGGGATGATGGAGTAACTGAGGGGTCCATAGTAGCATCGAAATGATTGCACTAAGAAAATCAACAAAATCACGGTCAAGATGATTCATGACATGTTGTGGCTGAGACGATCTGTGAGGGATATCCTCAGAACTTGTCGACTCAATGCCAGCTCTGAGAGAGCAAATGAGCGAGGCATTAACATCAATGGGGACAACCACTGATGGATCGTTTGCCCGCGTGGTAGAGACCAATGAAGGAGTTGAGAAAGCAATTGTTTTTTAGAACCGGGGCAGTGCATACTTGCATTGGCGGAGCGCTGGCCACACAAAAAAATAACACACTCAATGATTTGAGTCACTGAGGTGACTTGGGTAGATGCCAAAGAAGCTTCAACGATGGAAAGAGGCACTGAAGTGGTTGTTGTGGTTGTTGCAGATGTTGTGGAGCTGACAACATATTTAATGATAGAGGACTATCGAGAGTCTTCATCAGCTTGTGTGGCTTCTCCATTCTGGTCTTCTTAGTGATAGTCCCATCATGATCAAGTAACAGTGTAATCACAAACTAATCTTTACTGATTCAATGAGAAATGTTACAAATTGAAATGAAAACCACTTTCTCTCTCTAGACACTCTCTCTAGAATTACAACAGTGAATACTCTCTCTAAGATCTCTAGCTACAAGATTAAAGATAAAAGCTATTTATACTCTACACTAGAAAGCAAGTAAATTACATACTTTGACTTTTACACATTACAATTGTTGACTACTTTAACTTTCTTGATTACTTTGATTTCAAGCTTTGACTTTCCAATATTCATTATGATATCCTCATTCGGTAATCTCGAATATAATAATATTTGACCTAACATGTAACACCCTAAAATTTAGACAACAATAATAGGGATTTTTCGGAAACGAATAAATTAAAACTTCTAATTGTAGCAACAACAATAACCCACTTGGGGAAAGTTTGTACAATGAACAATCAAAGAATGAGACATAAAGTAACAACCGAATTAATCTAGTTAATTGACTACTAGATTACACGGGGTGTCACTATATCTCTAAAAATCCTCTTTTCAAAAGTCTCCCAAAAGCAATCGCCTTGGATGCTCCTAATGGCACCAACCGGAAACTCAAGTCAACGTAGATCACCCACTAGATGTGCCTGCCAACATAAAACACAATCACAAGTGTTAGACTAGAAACCTAGTGAGAACAATCATTAATATTCATAACAATTAATGTAAGGGGAAAATCTCAATATACAACTTTATAATTACCCTCCCCGTAATGGTAGTACATTACGGTATTTCACAGTTTTCACGTGATGTTCCACACCTGAACATTCACACAGAATAGCAACTTTGACTATGGGGAGACCCGTTTCCATTTAGGTGACAAGAACACGTGAGTGGAGTCACCGTTTGATGTTATTGAGACTACACCTCACGTTTCGGACTTTACTGCACATACCGTCTCGGCATCACCTTAAGACACACATCTTTAGTTCTTACTCCATAGAGTTACACCTCAAGGTATAAATGAACCTTAGTGCCTACTCAATCTAGACGAGTTCCACCTCAAGGATACCGCGGTCCTTCAGTGCCTACTCTCTAGCAGCCTTAAAGATTAGCCTTCCCAACATTAGCATAAATCTCCATTACCAACTCCTCATGCATAAGGATTTGGACTCATAACCCATAAATTTACTCACACCACAAAGTTTGGAACACTACAATATCTCATCACATAATAGGATTATCACAATAAAATCATAATACTCATAAGATTACAAGTGGATGGTTCTTTCCTTCTACATGCACATTACACCATATATTTGGACTTCAACACATACAACACATAGTTAGACAAATCACTTCTCACACATAATTATATTGTTCCATATTCTATTTACTTCTCAAAATACCCCATATTTCTCTTTTAGGTCAAAACCTCAATTTCTCCATTTTTGATCAAACTCTATAAACTAAACCATGTACATCCATGAATCATAAAACAACACTTATATGGTCAAAACAAGTAAATGAAACTCACATTATTGGGTTTGTAGGAGAAAACCCTAAAAGTGTTGAAACCCTAGAAGTTGGTGGAGATTTGAAGTCTTGAAACCTTGAAATCTTCTTTCTAGATGTTAGTAGGTGTAAATGTTGAGCAACCACCAAGATTTGAGGGTTTAGAACAAGAATTAAATGAGGAGAGATAGGGTTGGGGTAGAAATCACCCAAAGAGAGAAAGATATAAAAAATCCAATTTTGGAATGATTTCCCCTTCAAAAACGCATATGCCCTATTTAATGTCCGTCGAGGCTTCAACGACTATGCCCCCCGTTATTATGCCACGACACAGTCATAGAGCATACTCGCCCGGACTGTACCGTGGCCAGCCCCATGCGTGTGAGAATGCCTTGCGCCTAGGGCGAGGGGTTCCATGCGACCTTGACACTGCGAGAGTGCCAATGGCACACTCGCCAGGCACTCTTGCCCCGGTGGCCGACCCATTTGTTTTGCCAATTAATTTCGAAGGTCTCGCCCTACGACCATAACATAACCTCATAAATCTCAAACGTGCTTTAAGCGAAGGGAAATAAATGTATAGGCACAATTATAAAATAGAAATCATTCGAGGATTTAATGACTTTATAAATTCTTACCAAATAAAGAGAGCCACACATAACTCAAAATTCCGGGGTGTTACATAACATCCCCCCCCCCCTTGTATTAGAGATCACTCTTCAAACGAATTTCAGCTTTAACGAACTTCTCTCTTGAAGTCAAACCAATTTTATCAACCTGGAAAAACAATCTCCCCTTTTAACAAACATTGTCTTCAGATTGAAATCTTCAACTTGAAATCATATTCATAAAATTTCAAAATTCTTCTCTTTGACTTATTTAATATTTGTCAAAAATCTCGCCTTCTTAAAAAATATCTTCCAACAGACTTTGTATCATCTCTTCTTAAATTTTATCTTATCCCCTTCTTAGAAATTGAAACGTTTGGATTATGTCCCTTCTTATTTCTTGTGATGTTTCTCCCCCTTTTTGATGAAACATCATTATCATCAAAACTTCACAATAAAACATGCTTTCATTTTCTGATCATGCACCACATTCACCTTTGAATGAACATATGATCTTCACAATAAAAATATAATTTCGAATATTTTCAAATTCAGAACAAGTAGTAATCCTGAATCAACAAATGAAACAGTTAAAATTCCTGTAAGTAACACAAAGCCACTTAGTACAACAAATGCACTTTGGAAAAGAGCTTTTTGATGTTGTTGGGTCATCAAGGATTTGAAGATGACCTCCCCTTCGGCTTGTTATTTCATATTTGTAATTTGTTTGAACATCTCCATACTTAGTTTATTTCAAGGTTCTTTGTAATAGCTTAGTTGTGCCTCAAAAGGTCGGTGAAGTCGAAGACCAACCGAAATCAACAAGAAGTGAGCCCTCTGATGCGGATCAAGACAAGCTTCCATAGATCACTAAGCTGAGCATCTGCCGAAGTTATTTTTTTTCGGTCGGCATATGCTATACCTGCCGATTCACATCCATTTGATCGGCATGATGAGCTCTTGCCGAGTGAAGTCATTTTCGGCAGATAGCTCTAATAGTTGAATCATCATGATTTGGCTAGTCTCCCTCTTTCCAACATCCTTCTGACAAAAGGAATGGAACATTCTATTGCACAAAAGATATTCACCCAAGTTCTGAATTGATGGAGACCTTCTCCAACAGATCTCAAAAAGATTTATGCCATATATATTTTAATAAGGTATTGTATTATCAAGGTACAAAGGTTTTCTTTGCATCTTGATAAGTCACATCAAATCTCTTATTCTTTATGGAAGAAAATCTCAGGGATCCAATATCAGGTTGACAAGTGTCCTTTGCATTCAATGCATAAGGTGGTATATAAAGGTGAAGATCTTCTCCATGCAAGCCATGCTTTTACAAAAGAACTCAATGCACTCAAGAAAGTTGGCAACCTTGCTCTCTCATCCTCATAGCTTTTGAATCTTTGTGTTTTTAAGTTGTGTTCTAGTTATTTTGTGAAAGATTGGTAGAATAGTTTACCTGTTCTTTCCGCAACAATCTTAAAGGTTTTTCTATGTGTAATTATTGATAGTAATATCAATAAAGAATTAAAATTAAGTGAAAAATTTGTGTATTGTATTCAACTCCCCTTCTACAATACTTGTTTTTTACTTTTGGGACCAACAAGTGGTATCTGAGCCGGTTAGTTTAATCCAATAAACTAGATCTGTCATGGCATCACCTTCTTCTGTAAAAGTTGATTCTTCCTCTCAAAACTCCTCCACCACATCATATGCCAATGGCTCTATAGCCAAGCCACCCAAGTTTAACCCAAACAACTTTCTCTGTGGAAAAGTCGTATGATGTTATTCTTGGAAGGAGTTGATAGTAGATTTTTCACTGTTCTTCGTGAGGGACCCATTGTCCCTAGAGTCTAGGCTCGCTTTGAGACCCAATAGACTCGTTATGACTCTAAAGACAAGGAAACCATTGTTGGTGATTGTGATGACTCTTCGGACGAGGAAATAACAACTACTGGCAGGTACATCACCAAAAATCCTAAAAACTACAATGATGATGATAAACGTCCTTGATAGCAGAGTTAGAGTGACCATTATTGCTCTCTCCGTTCCTGATGAGGTATACCACTCCTTGGTAAATCTTTCTACTGCCAAGGATATGTGGACAACTCTGTGTGTTCTTTATGAGGGGACTGATGAAGTCAAGGAAAGTAAAAAGATTTCCCTCGTAAGAAAATATGAACTCTTCTCCCATGAAAAGGGAGAATCTCTTTCTGATTACTACAATCGCTTTAACAACCACCTTAATGATCTCAAACTCTTAGGAAGAATATATGATAATGAGGAAGTCTTATGCAAATTTATGGATGGTCTTCCTGACTTTTATAGGAAAACATATGCACTTGCATCAAGACGACCAAGGATCTTGATCATCTTCCTCTCACTGTTCTTTATGGATCTCTTTTCAACTATGAACAAACAATGATCCAAAGGAAGACACTCATCAAAGAGATAAAGAGCCCATCTATGGCTCTTATTAGTCACTCTTCCAAGAAATCTGTGTGTATTCCAAGGATTACATATCCTTCTAATGAGTCTAATCAAGAAAGTCAAGAAGACTCAAATCACCATTCGGAGGCATATCTTAGTGAGGTCGATGATGAAGATGAAGAAACTTCGCTAGATCAGATGTCTGAAGAAATGGCCATGCTTGCGGGATTCTCTAAATACAAAAATCATTTTCCCTCCAACTGGTTCAAATCTGGCCGAAAATTTTCTTCCTCCTTTTCTAAAAACTCTTCTGATAAAACCAATGAGGAATGTTATGCTTATGACAAGAAAGGTTATTTTGCCTCTGAGTGCAGGAGCAACTCCTCAGGAAAATCCAAATCTACCTCTTCAAACCAAAACTCCTCCAAATTGAGGAGAATGAGACCTGACTTTGCCAACAGGTCTCACTCTAGAAAATCTTCTTCATCTTCTTTTAGAGAAAGTACGGATCGTGCTGAAAAATATAAGGCAAAGTACAAGAGAGAGAAGGAAAGAAATGAAAGTGCTTCCAAAAAAGGAAAGGGTCTGATGGCCGAGTCACATGACTGGGCTGACGAGCCGACCTCTGAAAGTGGAAAAAAAAATCTATAACAAATGTCTCATGGCCAAACTTGATGATATGGCCGAAAATGAGGACCATGACATGACCATTGCTCTTGTCTCCACTGAGTGTTCCTCATATTATTCTCAAGTACGTCCCTTTCATTCTCTTTCCGACTCTGAAAAGATTGAAGCTTTTGACTATTTAACTGTTGACTTTTATGATGAAAAGGATGCAAAGAGAAAGGCCAATGCTCAAGTCAAATCCCTTTCTTCTCAACTTCAAATCTGCCTTTTTTTCAGCTAAAACATTTTGACAAAATCAAGGATGAACTTGAAGATTTAAAAACCATTAATTACATTCTTTCCAAGAAGAAAAATAAAATGTTTAAACGCCTTAAAAAGGAGCAAGAAATTGTAAGTAAATGGATTTTGAAGCTCGATAGCCAATGGATTTTGAACCGATTCATAGCTCGACTTAGAATGGATTTTGAGCTCGATAGCCAATGGATTTTGAACCAGTTGAGAGCTCGATTTGAAGCTCGATAGCCAATGGATTTTGAACCGATTCATATCTCGACTTAGAATGGACTTTGAGCTCGATAGCTAATAGATTTTGAACCAGTTGGGAGCTCGATTTAGAATCGATTTTGAGCTCGATAGCCAATATATTTTGGACAAATTAAGAGCTCGATTAACAATGGATTTTGAACCAGTTGAGAGCTCCATTTAGAATCGATTTTGATCTCGATAGCGGATGGAATTTGAACCGATTTAGAGCTTAATCTAGAATCGATTTAGAAATCGGTAGCCTTAAAACTAACCTATCCATTTAATTTTTCAAATCATGAACTTATTTAGAGGTTCGATGTTTCACGACCTTTGTTGGGTTCAACGGTACTCGATGGACTAGTAGACGAGGTGGTTCTTGAAACTGGAGGTTAAACGAAGAAAGCACCGAGATGGTGTGATAACAAGTTGCTTAAACGAATGTTTCCACCTCTGTCATATACCGAGAGCCCATTGAAGACGATGAAGGGACTGTGGGGTTTATCTTTTGATATAGGCATGAGCTCTGATAAAGTTGAATATCGCTCTCTTAGGTAGTTAGGTTCATGGTGATGTTTTTATACTGCAGATCTGAGTATGATAAACTTGGCACTTCTGTCAAAACTGGCGTTTTCTATCTTGTCACAACATTGGTGAAGGTACTATTTTTCGTCTATGACATGTTTGAGTATCTGTGAAGGAAAATGATATATCATTCATTTAATAATACTACAGATGAGTGATGCAACGGCCTTGGGGGAAGTTTTGGGGTGGAGATACGTGACCCCAACAAGAAAAGAAGCAGGGTATGGCTTGGAAACTTCGACACCGCCCTAGAGCCAGCCAAGGCGTATGATCGTGCCACATTTAAGCTTTGTGGTCAACGGTAGTTCAAGTCCGGCGAGGGCTTTTTTTTGGAAGGGACGATGTTGAGACTTGAGAAGGTGATATATCATTCATTGGTTTTTATGTTTTTTTAAAAGAGAGTGAAAATGACAATAGTACCCCTAACTTAATAGAGTAATTGTTAGTGAAGTTAAGTTGAGGGACTCAATCCAAAACATAAATGAAACTATAGTGATCATACATGTAATTATTTTTCTTGGGGGACCTAATCCAAAAATTTTAATAACCACAGGGACGAAATTTGTAATTTACTCATTATATATATATATATATATATATATATATATATATATATATATATATCAATTCTATCTACCGAAACCATTTCGGTAGTCTTAGGCAAGGATACCTTCCAAATTTTCGGCAGTTCCTCTATTTTTCAAGTACCTTATCTACCGAAATCCTTATTTCGGTAGGTATTCCATCTTTGGCAAGAGTTCTTTCGGTAATCCTCTCTTTCAAACCATTATTTGTTCGTTTAGTTTCTCACCTATCGAATCCCATCTTCAGTAGGACCTCCCAAGTTGTTTCTTCGGCTATACTCCCTCCCACCGAAACCAACCTTCGGTAGGTGCTATATATCTTTTTCTCTTAGGCATCTCACCTACCGAATGGTTTTCGGCATAACGACGTATTTGTTCATATCCATAACTGACACGTGCTGACCACCACTCCCCACGATCATCTATAACGGCCGACCACCACTCTGTCTTTTCTTATGCCATCATTAAAACCCTATAACCCAATCAAACCTTACCCTCTTTATTTCTTTTAATTTTTTAATTTTATCCTTTAAACGTTAGAAACCTTTCATATTCCCACACTATTTAAACCACTTCACCCCCACCTTCTTCTTTTTTAATGTTTCCTCATCTTCTTCGAGCATCATCTCAAACAAAAACCTGCAACCTGCAACTTTTCAAGTTTTCACAGTCATCCATGGCTTCCTCCACTGTTTCCAAGCAATCAAAGATAAGCAAGGGTGAACCTCTCACCCTGGACTCACTCTCATTTCCCTCCTGCAACCATGTCGCCCAGTTTGAGCTTGATCCCGCAGACCTGGAGTTCAACCAGGTATCTTTGTTTCTTCAACGATCCCCACTCCAATATGCTTTTATGGCCACTCCCAAAATGAGCAAGTTGCTACTTGGGAAATTTTGGATTACCTATGTTTATGGTCCGTCAAACGAAAAAATGAGCAAGTTGCTACTTGGGAATTTTTGGATTACCTATGTTTATGATCCGTCAAACGAATCTGTCTCTGCTTCAATCTTGTCAGATAAGGAGGATCATGATCTTACCTTTGGCTGTGACGATGTCCGGGAAGCTCTTCAACTTCCCACTTATTCTCCATATGATGCTTTCCCTACTGGCCATGAACACGAAGAGGTGGTTGATGCTCTCAACTATCTCTCGGAAGGCAAGGATAAAGGTTCCAACACTCTCCTCCGAAAGAATATAGGGGGAGTCTAGAACTTCTTCTTCTCTCATCTCATTCACTGTTTTTCTCGAAAAACATATGGATGGGACCAATCTCCTTCCTACATGACCCAGTTGGCGCATGCATTGATGTTTCAACGGCGGATCGACTTCGCTAAGTTTTTCTTCGACTCCATTGTCACCGTCATTTATCCACCTTGAGGGTCTTAAGTGGCTCTTCCTCGGTTCCTTTATCTTATTATCAACCTCAAGCTAAAGGATGCTCTCGAGGCTGATGCTGTAACACCCATAACTTTCGTCAGGCGAGGTTAATTACCCTTTGAGTCTTAAGTTAAGTTTACATTATTGTTTTAGGGTTATGTTCTTAAGTTTGCTACTCAAAATACCGTATGTTCTAATGTTGAAAATGACCTTTTTGGGCTCCAGGGAGGTTGGTGCGAATATGCCCGACGACTGTGATATTGTCACTGTCGCCAAGGGCATTATCGCCATAGAGGAGGAGCTCTAGGTACATGTCTAGCAACTATGCCCGCGACTTTGCCCATGACATTGTCGCAGGGCAATGTCGCCGAGTGGGGGCACCTACGGTACATATGGTGTGACTGTGCCAAGCGACTTTGCCCAGGGCATTGTCGCCGTCGGGTACCTACAGGTTAAAACTCACGACTTCAGCCTCTTTCTCATTCATTACACCACCCACCTACCTAGAAACTCTCTCAAAACCCATCATCATTGCATTAACTCTGATTGGGATGCATTAAAAGCTTCACCCAGCTAAGTTTGAGCGATTCATACACCTAGCAAGTCAAGGTTTGGAAGTTAGGATCAAGGGGCTTGTATCTCTACCACCCCCTTCAAGAAATACTTGGAAACTTTCTAGGGTTTTTACCAAAACCCAAGTTGTGAGTGATTCTTTCATCAAACTGTATACATGCTAAACTATGGTGATTTTACTCTCTAAAGATACTTTTATTTCTTGGTTGATGTATAAGTCAAACCCTATTTTGGAAACCTATGGTACATTTCTAGGGTTTTGGAGTTTGAATGTATACTTGGATTTTTGGATGTCAAAGGGTTGACATAAGAATATTAAGGAACTAACATGGTTATCAACCTTTCTCTTATTTTCAATAAATCTATGTAGAAATAAAGGGTTTTGGAAATAAATGATGAGATGTGGGTGTCTTTGGTCTAAATATTGGTAGTCAATGATTATTACTTATCCTTGTACAAAATTTTACAAAGTGTGGAGTTTTGCAATAGGCCAGGGGGCAAGGTAAAGAGTCGAGTCGATCAGGCTCGATGACCGGGAGAAGCAAAACGAAATCAGGATTTGGCCGAAAATAAAGCAATGTTATGGATACCATGACAGATCACCATCGATAAAGAAGAATATTTCTAAATCACTTCGGGTTAGCGGGGCCAAGAGGAGTATGGAAATGTGTACTTGAGTTATGAGTAACTGAAATCTATTAATGACTATGGTAGATGCATGTATGTATTATGTACAAGTGTGGGCATGTGTGTGTGTTAGACCTTACGTAATGGATCGATAGGCGTACGAGTCTCGTTTGGGTTGGAATGTTAGAATGGTATAATTCCCAAATGAACCAAGAAATAGGCATGGAGTCAAGATGGGTAATAGTTGTGGACTTGAAATCGGGCAACGACCAACGACCAATAATTGTAATTTCTTGTGAATGAGTGAAATCTAGAATTGATGGGATGACCGTTGATTTGTAGTGGGACTCTTGAACATGAATGTGTGACCTACTTATGTGTTCTGTCACCAACATGGAAATCGGTTCTCCCCCGTTTTCGTAAGTTGACTGTGTGAAACAATTGTTGAATTGAGAATGTATTCATATTTTGAAATGAGACTAGTCTACATTTTCCAAAATTTTATATTCTTCTTTGATTAAAATTGTTTGATCTCACTAGGCGTTAGCCTAACACTTTTTCTTAAATGTGGCATGTATATCAGGTTCTTTGAATAGCGGGGCGGCAAGCTTGTGAGTGAAGTGCCAATTGTCGGATGAGACAACTTTTGGGCATGGACTTTGGAGAAGAGTTATTTGGAGATTTTGGGAATATAATTACCTCTTTTTGGTGATCTTAACGACACCCATCTGTAATCTAGATCGTGTTTGGTCTAGATTAGTAGGTTGTTGTTTAAGTATCCATTTCATGAAAATGTAAAACTCTTATTCTACACTTCCCCTTTTTGGGTGATTATTTTTGGATAGTTGGAATTCACTACATTTGTTCAGGTTTTATTTGGTCCCTACTTTTAGGATGTTACAAGCTGGTATCAAAGCCCTAGGTTAAGTGAACTAGGTATGAACGTAAGATGCCTAGACTTAAGTTGAAGTGTTAAGTGACGATTTGTGAGATACGGGTAGAACTTTTAGGATAATGTGGTCTTAGAATCTGTTAGAGCAATATTTGTTGTCTTCAAGATCATCTAGATTGAAAGTCAAAAGCCTAAGTCAAAGCCTCAAGATTGCAAGTAAAAGTCAAAGCTTCTTAAAGTAGAAAGTCAAAGTCAAGTATTGTCAAGCTTGTGGTTTGTTAATTGTGTCTTGTCCTTGTAAAGTCCTTAGTATAAATAGTGTCTTCTTTGTATGAGTAGAGTAGAGAACTTAACAGAGAAGAGATTCATTGTCATATCTTAGTGAGAGAAAGTAGAGAGAAATATTGTATTTGTGGCATTCAAGATAAATCATATATGAGATTTGAGATTGAAATTCATTTTTATTCTTGATAATCTTGCACAAACTGGGAATAACAATTGGTATCAGAGCGAGCAAAGATCAGAAATCATTCAAGAATTTGGAAATTTGGTCGAAAATTTCAAGAACTCGCTGAACACTGTTCCAGGATCGATCTCAGAGATTTTGTGGTGGTTTTGATTGAAATTTGATTCATTAGTGTTCGATTTGTGTAGTAGAACAAGTTTCTTGTTAATTGTTTAGCCTAATTCACAACTGTTTAGTGTGAATTTTGGAATTTGTGAAACTTTTGTTTAAAGTCTATACAAACTGTATCTAGATCGAATTGTATGATGTTGATGTATTTTGTTGAAATCATGTATTAGGTTTATGTTCGTTTTGTAATAGTGATCGAATTGGCAAAGTTTTGTGACTTGATTTGAAGTTTTGAAGGATTTGGTGTTGAAAATTTGATCTCAGGTTCGAAGTTCTTGAAGAACTCGCAATATCTACAGAACTCGTAAAGTTCATCCTCAAGAACTCGCAGGCTTCTTAAGCTGGTTTTCAGTGATTTTGACAAGGCAAGAATTCGCAGACTTCAACGTACTAAAAGTTAGAATTCGCAAGGTACAGGGTACGCAAAGTGAAGAATTCGCTGACAACTGTTTGAAAAAAGTTACTGTGCACTTTCTTCGATATGCGAAAAGCTCGAGAATCCGCAAACAAAGTCTACGAAAAGTCGTGATAGAAAACTTTCCTAAGTCCAGAATTCGCAAAATATTTTGCGAAAAGTGCATAAGTTCTTTGGATTTTTCTAAGTCCATAATCTGTATACCGTGCTTTGAGAAAAGGTCAGAATGCGCAAGCTTTGATCTGTGAAAAGTGGGAATCCACAACCTGTGTAGCCTGCGAATTCCTCGCTTTTCTGATTTTTCGGTCTACGGAAAGTTGGTTTTCAGTGGGACCCCCGTGCTAAGTCTCAGGAGGGGGACAAATTTTTGAGTGTGATCAAAATTTCTGATTTTTATTAACGATCATTTGTACAAGTATTATCAGTAACAATGGATGATTATATTTTTGTTGAGGAATATACTTTTGAACAACGTCAAGAGAAAGATCAGAAACGTAAGATTTCAGAACTTGAAGATCAACAGAAAACACATTCGCGTATCATTGAAAGGTTGAGAGAAGATAATGATTGACTCAACAAAAGTTTAATTCGGTGCGGAAATAAAAGGAAAGAGAATGAAGGGAAATTAAAGAGTGATATCAAACAACGGGTGTTTGATTTACTACAAAATGATTAGATCAAATTGATTGAAGAGAAAGCAAGAGTCTTGGAGACTGAAAATGTAGATCTAAAGAAGAAGATCTCTGAGTTAGAGAAAGATGCCAACAAAAAGAATGAAGAAAAATCAAAGATATTAGAAAGTGCAAATTATGAGTTAAAAAGGAAGAATTCAGACCTAGAAGCACAAATTGTCAAAGACAAGCAAGAAGTTGTCAAGAAGAGTGAAGAGAAGTCTAAGGGAAGGTTGGGGGAAATCAAGGAAGGAAAGATAACCCTCCCAAGGTATTGGTCCGAGCGTTTCAGATGACCGCGGAAGAGGCATAGGATTCTGCGAATGTCGTATCGGGTACGTTCCTTGTAAACTCCGTACCCGCACATGTCTTATTTGATTCCGGTGTTAATTTGTCTTTCGTATCGAACCCTTTTTCCAAACGTTTGTCTGCACCTATAACTGCCTTAGAGGAAGCTTTAATAGTGAAGGTGGCTAAAAAGTTGTCAAGTCTTGATACGAGAGGCGTTCAGGGGTTGTACGGTCGTGATAGAGGGAAAAGAATTACTAATAGAATTATTTCCTATGGCAATCGGTGGATTTGACATAGTCATAGGCTTGGATTGGCTAGTGAGCAACAACATAGAAATCTTTTGTGTAAAGAAGCTAATCCGAATTCCGATTCCCGAAGGAGATGCGGTGCTTGTCTATTGGGAGCGAAGAAAGAGTGAGGTGGGTATCATTTCCATGACAAAGGCACGTAAGTGCTTGATCAAAGGATGCTCGTCATACTTGGCATACGTTCTAGACGCCAAGTTACAGAAGAAGCGGATTGAAGATGTGAAGATAGTTCGCGACTACCCCGATGTCTTTCCTGACGAACTTCCCGTTTTGCCACCCGACCGTTAGGTAAAGTTTCGAATCGACCTTATTTCGAGAACAACACCGATAGCATGTGCACCCTATCGGTTAGCCCCAGTTGAGATGCAAGAGATGATTTCTCAGTTGCAAGACCTCCTTAAGAAGGGATTTGTAAGACCGAGCTCATCACCTTGGGGAGCTCCGATACTGTTTGTGAAAAAGAAGGATGGCACTAGGAGAATGTGCATCGACTACCGTGAGTTGAACAAAGAAACTTTCAAGAACAAATAGCCACTCCCCATGATCGATGATCTATTTGATCAACTCCAAGGGGAAAGTTATTTTTCCAAGATAGACCTTCGTTCAAGCTACCACCAAGTGAAGGTAAGGAATGAAGACGTCCCTAAGAAGACATTTAGGATGTGCTACGGTCATTATGAATTCTTAGTAATATCGTTTGGCTTGACGAACGCCCCTGCCGTCTTCATGGACTTAATGAATCGTGTATGCCGACCATTTCTAGACAAGTCAGTGATTGTATTCATTAAAGACATACTTGTCTACTCCAAGGGTGAGAAGGAACACGAGCGACACCTTTGCGAAGTCCTAGAAGTCTTGCGGAAGGAAAGGTTGTACGCCAAATTTTCGAAGTATGACTTTTGGTTGAAAGAAGTACAATTCTTGGGTCACATAGTCACTCGAGACGGCGTAAAGGTGGACCTGTCAAAAATCAAGGCCATGATTGGGAACCGCCTAAGAGCTCGTCGGAAATCCGTAGCTTTATGGGTTTAACAGGTTATTATAGAAGGTTCATACAAGATTTCACCAAGATCGTTTCTTCCCTAACGACCTTGACCTAGAAGAATAAAAAGTTTGTATGGACTGAAACCCAAGAGAAAGCTTTCAGGACCCTTCCAAAAAAGCTATGTGAAGCACTGATCCTGTCCTTACCCGAAGGTATAGAAGATTTCGTAGTTTACAGCGATGCATCGAAAATGGGGTTAGGGTGCGTATTGATGCAGCATGGCAAGGTGATCGCCTATGCATCAAGGAAACTCAAGGAGCATGAAAAAAATTACCCCACCCATGACTTGGAACTAGCCGCGGTAGTCTTCGCTCTAAATCTATGGCGACACTATCTGTACGAACCAAGTGCACCATTTTCACTGATCACAAAAGTCTGAAGTATGTTTTCGATCAGAAAGAGCTGAACATGCAGCAACAACGCTGGTTGGAACTACTCAAGGACTATGATTGTGAGTTGCTTTACCTCCCGGGTAAAACAAATGTAGTAGTCGACGCCTTAAGCCGAAAGGAGTACTGCGGTAGCATTAAGGTTGTCAGTGCTAGGATCGACTTGGTGTCAAGCTTGATAGAAAAGATAAAAGCATCCCAAGTCGAAGCCCTGAGGGAGGAGAACCTTAAGCGGGAGGTAATGGGGAAGCTACATCTCTAATTGACAAAAGACGGTCGAGGGGTAAAGCTAATCAAAGGTTGGGTGTGGGTGCTCAAGATGGGAGGCAGTCGAGAATTACTTTTAGAAGATGCCCATAAGTCCAAATACTCTAAACACCCAGGAAGCACTAAGATGTATAGGGACTTGAAGCTAAACTATTGGTGGCTAGTAACGAAATTAGATGTGGCCAATTTTGTAGAACTGTGCGTGACATGCTTACAGGTGAAGGCAGAGCATCAACGATCGTATGGGAGTCTTCAATCTCTTGAAATAACAGAGTGAAAGTGGGAGCACATCACCATGGATTTCGTGACAAAGTTGCCGAAGACTCCCCGAGGTCACGATACCATTTGGGTGGTCGTGGACCGCTTGACTAAAAGTGCCCATTTCCTAGCCATGCGGGAAACACTCCCAATGGACAAGCTGGAAAAAGTGTACATCGATGAAGTCATCTCTAGTCATGGAGTTCCGTTATCCATTGTGTCGGATAGAGACAGTCGATTCACTTCCAACTTTTGGGGCAGCCTACAAAAAGAATTGGGAACGAGAGTGAAACTGAGCACAGATTATCACCCGCAAACCGACAATCAGAGTGAGAGGACCATTCAAACCCTTGAGGACATGCTTCAGTCATGCGTCATTGACTTTGGCGGAAGTTGGGATTCTCACCTACCAGTAGTGGAGTTCTCCTACAATAACAGTTACCACTCTAGTATTGGAATGGCTCCATTTGAGGCTTTGTATGGCTGTAAGTAGGACTCCCATTTGTTGGCTCGAGGAGGGCGAAAAGCAGTTTGCCGGTCCTGAAATCGTTCAAGAAACCGCCGACAATGTGAAGGGCATCCGAGAACAGCTAAAGGCGACACAAGATTGTGAGAAGAGCTATGCCGATAAGAAGAGGTGACCCATCGAGTTCCAAGTCGGGGACCAAGTCATGTTAAAGGTCTCGCCTTGGAAGGGAACCATTCGGTTTGGAAAGTGTGGGAAGTTGAGTCCCTGTTTCCTTGGGTCGTTCACCGTGTTAAAGCGCGTGGGACTCCAAGCTTACCAGTTTGAGCTACCACCAGAAATGGACATAATTCATAACACTTTTCACGTTTGTTACCTACAAAAGTGCTTAGCGGAAGAAGAGAGTGTAATTCCTCTCTTGGAAATTCAGGTTGATGAAGGCAATCATTGTGTCGAGGGGTCCGACGTAATTCTTGAGAAAAAGTCAAAGAAGCTTCGCCATAAGGATGTCACGATGGTTAAAGTTCAATGGAAGCATCATCGAGGCGCCAATGTGACTTGGAAACCTAAGGAAGATATGAAGCGAAGGTATCCTCACCTTTTCGAGTAGTGGAGATTTCGAGGACGAAATCAATTCCAAGGAGGAGAGGATTGTAACACCCGTAATTTCCGTCAAGAGAGGTTAATTACCCTTCGAGTCTTAAGCTAAGTTTACATTATTGTTTTAGGGTTATATTCTTAAGTTTTCTACTCGAAATACCATATGTTCTAATCTTAAAAACGACCTTTTCGGGCTCCAGGAAGGTTGGTGCGACTATGCCCGATGACTGTGACATTCTCACTGTCGCCAAGGGCATTTTCGTCGTATAGGAGGAGCTCTTGGTACATGTCTAGCGACTATGCCCGCGACTTTACCCATGGCATTGTCGTAGGGCAATGTCGCCGAGTGGGGGGCACATACGGTACAGATGTTGCGACTGTGCCAAGAGACTTTGCCCAGGGCATTATCGCATGGCATTGTCATCGTCGGGTACCTTCAGGTTAAAACTCACGACTTCAGCTTCTTTCTCATTCATTACACCACCCACCCACATAGAAACTCTCTCAAAACCGCTCCTCACTTCATTAACTCTGATTGGGATGCATTAAAGGCTTCACCTAGCTAAGTTTGAGCGATTCTTCCACCTAGTAATCAAGGTTTGGAAGTTAGGATCAAGGGGCTTGTATCTCTACCACCCCCTTCAAGAAATACTTGGAAACTTTCTAGGGATTTTACCAAAATCCAAGTTGTGAGTCATCCTTTCATCAAACTATATACATGCTAAACTATGGTGATTTTACTCTCTAAAGCTACTTTGATTTCTTTGTTGATGTATGAGTCAAACCCTATTTTGGAAACCTATGGTACATTTATAGGGTTTTGGATTTTGAAAGTATACTTGGATTTTTGGATGTCAAAGGGTTGACATATGAATATTAAGGAACTAACATGGTTATCAACCTTTCTCTTGTTTTCAATAAATCTATGTAGAAATAAAAGGGTTTTGGAAATAAATGATGAGATGTGGGTGTCTTTGGTCTAAATATTGGTAGCCAATGATTTTTACTTACCCTTGTACAATATTTTACAAAGTGTGGAGTTTTGCAATTAAGAGGAGTATGGAAATGTGTACTTGAGTTATGAGTAATTGAAATCTATTAATGACTATGGTAGATGCATATGTGTATTATGTACAAGTGTGGGCATGTGTGTGTGTGTTAGACCTTACGTAATGGACCCATAGGCATACGAGTCTCATTTGGGTTGGAATGTTGGAATGATATAATTACCAAATGAACCAAGAAATAGGCATAGGGTCAAGATTGGTAATAGTTGTGGACTTTAAGTTGGGCAACGGTCAACGACCAATAATTGTAATTTATTGTGAATAGGTGAAATCTAGAATTGATGGGATAACCGTTGATTTGTAGTGGGATTCTTGAACATGAATGTGTGACCTACTTATGTGTTCCGTCACCAACATGGAAATCGGTTCTCCCTCGTTGTCTAAGTTGAATGTGTGAAACAATTGTTGAATTGAGAATGTATTCATATTTTGAAATGAGACTAGTCTACATTTTCCAAAATTTTATATTCTTCTTTGATTAAAATTGTTTGATCTTACTAGGCGTTAGACTAAAACTTTTTCTTAAAGGTGGCATGTGTATCAGGTTCTTTGAATAGCGGCGCGACAAGCTTGTGAGTGAAGTGCCAATTGTCGGATGAGACAACTTTTGGGCATGGACTTTGGAGAATTGTTATTTGGAGATTTTGGGAATATAATTACCCCTTTTTGGTGATCTTAGCAACACCTGTCTGTAATCTAGATCGTGTTTGGTCTAGATTAGTTGGTTGTTGTTTAAGTATCCATTTCATGAAATTGTAAAACTCCTATTCTACACTTCCCATTTTTAGGTAATTATTTATGCATAGTTGGAATTCACTACTTTTATTCATGTTTTATTTGGCCCCTATTTTTAGGATGTTACAGATGCCAAACTACCTGAGCCGAAAATCATCTATGTTTTTCGGCTGCCAAGGTTGGGAGGATGGTACAGAAGAAGGGACCCTCCTCCACCGACCGACTGCTCACACGAGGTATGCTCTCTTTTCTCTATGCTCCTAATCCGGAGTGGGGTGCACATGTGGATCTTGGGGCGAACAACCACAGGAACCATCTGTTTCTTCTACTTCGATGGCCCCTGCTCCCCTTTCCCGAGCAAAGACCGTGGCCTCTAAAAAGAAAAAAATTTAAGGCCACCGGTCCCTCCGCCTTTGCTTCTATGACTATGCCTCCGAAGAAGCCTTCGGAGGCTTCCCAAGCCAAAACCCCATCTTCACAAAAGAAAAGGAGCTCCAAATCCCCTCCTAAGTCTCACTCTAAGAGACTTAGGAAACCCTTTCTGGCCAAGCCATCTACTCCACCAACCGATTCTCAAAAATCGGTAGGTGTTGAAATTGTCCCATCCGGGCCACAATAATCTGATAAACTGTAATACCTTAAATTTTAGATTTGAATTTATTGTGAAGTAAAGGGGCTAAAAGTGGCAAACCTTGTTTATTTAGAGAACCAAAAAGGTAAATGGTATAAAAAGGAAGTTTGCTCCCCTTTTTCTTCATTTTGCCCTATGCCTCCACACAGTATGTGTGTGAGAAAAGCTCCCATTTGGGAGAAATCTTGGAGAAAAAGCAACTTTTGGATTCTTCTAAATAAGGTATGAAATTCTTCTTCTTCATGCTTTTATCTTCCTTCATTGTTGAGATTTTGAGGTAATGTTAAAAACTTGAGAAATAATTGGGGTTTTCTTAATGAAATATATATTTGTTAAAATCCAATTTATTTTGAGTTTTGGGAGTTGGGAACTGAACAGGAATCCGATCTCGTTTAGCAAGCTTTGAAATATAATGCATAGAAATCTTGGGATTAATCGATTTGGGACTACGTGAGTGTAATCCATTGTTATCTTGGAGACCAGCCTCGTTAATTGGGCCTTAAGTTTAAGAAGGGGTTTGGTTGGGTTTAATTGTTGAGTTAATTGGGATCCAGTTGTAGGTTTAATTGCAATCCGTTAAATTTAAATTGTAGGCTCTCGACCATTTCAATGTAAATGCTTATGTTGTGCTAAGTCTTGATTTGTCAGGTGAGTTCCCTTTCTTTTTTGATGGAAAAATAATCTACATAAATGTGTGTTTAAATGTCGACTATACTTTATTTAATTTGTGAAATTGAAACATGCTTACATTATTATTATAATGAGGAGTCGTTTCTTTCAATTCTGATTATGGTGCCTTTTAATTATAAATTGCTAATGTTGTGGACTTAACGTAGGATTTGGTTGATTCGTGTGCCTTCAATTTGTTTCTCGCGCACACGGACATGGCATCTACTGGGGGGGACCAAAATGGGGATCTACTGGGGGCCCCAAGAGTGGACATCACAAAAGGTGATGATGGTTAATTCATGGCGTGAATACCTTCGTGTGGGACTGGTTGTGGTACTTCTTTTTAATCATTATTGATTTACTAAATAATGCTCTTGCTAAGTTAATATTATGAATTGTTTAATCTGTGTTTTAAGGGAATTCACTAGACAAGACGGTCTAACCCTCGCTTTCAAAATTTAAAAACCATTTTCAGGTGAGGGAACCGGTGGTGCTTCCTCAAAAGAGAAGGAGAAAGTGTGAAGGTTTAGAGTCGACGAAAATGAGTCTAGAGTACCTTTGTTATTCTGTTAGCTTAGATGTCTCGGCTGTGAGAGGACGTTTTATTTCCCTAGTTATGACTTGTTTTATTTTCTATGAGTTGTATTGGGACCCTCTCATGGTATTTTGGTTGTTGATTTTATGTTAAATTTTGGGTTGTTTCAATTGGTATCAGAGCCATAGTTTAAGAGATTTAGGTGACCGGATGGGTCTAAACTTAAACTGTGAAGTAAGGAAACACGGTTGAGATATAAGAAGCCATTAGGAAAGACCTTAATCATAGAGAATTGTGACAATGGTAATGAGGACTCCCATGTAAGGTAAATTCAAAATCGCATATGGCCAATGCCATTGTGAATTTACAGGTGCATGGGTATGCTCGACTTCTATTGTTGAGATGACTGGTGGGTGTGGTAACATTAGCTCTAACCATGCAATGATTAGCAAGAGTTTTGGATGTGTCATGTGAGGTTATTTCTAGGGTTCAAGAGAGGGTATATATATATATATATATATATATATATATATATATATTGGTTAAGAGTGTGATCCTGTTTTATAGTGAGGCTCCATTTCTAGAGGTTGTGGTATCAATCAATGGGTATATGGGAGAGGATCGTGTTTGGGTCTTGAGAGTTTCAACTCAAGATTAAGCTAAGATAATGAGCCCTTTGACTCCTTAGTCAAAGTATTAGGGTGGCAGAATAATGGATGAAATATGTCAATGTTAATATGAAGTATGGAGTAGGAATAGAAAGAAGGGGAAGTGGTTGTTGTTAATCTTTACAGATCAAATTTCAAAATTGGGTATTTTTACGAACCACGTTTGGAATGGAAGCGATGTAATTAGGAAAAGCGAGTATGCAGGGGAAGAACCTGTATCATAAGTTTTTACAAGGGTGGGGGACCCGATCTATTGGTCAAAAGCGGGGTGTTATTGGGAAATTGTGGTGAATGCAAATGGTTGACCTTGTTAGAGTGAATAGCCTTTAATTATAAAATGAGTCTCATGCACCGTGTTTTAAAAATTTGTTACATGACTCACTTTATATTAAAGATATATACGTGCATGTTGAGTGTCTTGTTGGGAAAATAGATCGAAGGATGCAAGCGTAAAGTTGATGTTTTGGGGAAATTGCAAACCTATTGATGTTGCAAAATGGAAATTTAAACTTATTAATTAATGACATACATCGTTTTTCTTATCAATTTAATCTTTATGGCGGCAGCCATGACAACCTTTGATCGCATAGTTTTCATAACTGAAATCAGTATGGACACGTTGTCACATCTATGGGTGTGAGAGTCGGTTGACTCACTCAGGATAGGCGATTATACTCGGAACTTTTAAAGTTGCATGGTAGAGTTTCATTGTATACATTTTGTTATCAACGTTGTCTTGAATGGTTAGTGTGGTATTTGTTACGGGGTTACGTGGCAAGGACCCTCGAGATCCTTGTGTGTGACTAATCAGCTATGGTGAATTGTTTCTTGCATACACGAGTTTATTTCATGGTGTCGTACTCGTTAAATTTTAAAAGTGCAAAATGATTCAATCATTGTGTTATCATGCATGAAGGCTATGAACTTGCTAGGTCGTGGAGGATGTTGCAATTAAGGATAAGAAGGGTCTCTAGAGTTGAAATGTGTCGGTTGAGCCGTCTATGGTCGATTCATGACCTTGGTATTCCCATTGGAAAATAGAGGCGAATATTGGAAGCCTTAGAAATTGAATTTAATAATATTCGAATTATAGCTTATACTCTTGTTCAGTAAATTGGGATGTGGTTGTTTATGAGTGGTTATGTCTGGGTGAAGTACGAAGTTGTTAAGATATTTCTAATAATAGCATGTTAATAGATAGCCTTGCAATATTTTGATGAAAGGTTATCGACATTGAGCCTGAGTATTGAGGTGGTCTTGTAATAAGGTTTCCTACCAAGTAAGTCTTGTGCATTCTTCAAGCAATAACCGTCAGTTAAAAGTGAATTATGATGCGTTGGGAGAAGTAGGTTCCGTTGGGAATCCTTGCTTGTAGGAGAAATTGTTGGAGCACCATCATTTTAATTTTTGGTATCAAAGTCAACGACCATTCCAAATATCCAGTGTTGAGGTCACTGGCAGGTAACTGATAACTCGAGGAGTATCCGAAAGCCTCCCCATCAGACACATCCCCGTCCAAATCCTCCTCTGATTTACCTCCTAGCCGTCAACCTTTAGCCCCCTACCGAATCCTCCCACACCACCCATTGACTCCTCCAACTAACCGACCCTCAACCTCTCCGGCACCACCATCTCACCAACCGACCCTCCCCTAAAATTTCGTGCTCCATTACCCAGAGGTGCTTGCCGACATCCTGGACACAAATCCGCAGCATAGACTTCTTGGTGCTCAATATGCAAACCTTCAGGCAGAGTTTGATCGGTTCACTGCTCAGTCAGGTCATCGGGTCACTGTTCTTGAACAAAATTCCATTCGGGATGAGCAGATATTGTTGATCCAAACTCTATCAGTGATTTGATAAAGACCCTCTTCTATACTTAGTGAAAATTATGTTTAATAAATATGTATTAGTGTTTCACTATCAGTTGTTAAATACTGAGTATGTTCAGTATCGCTGATAGTTTCTGATGTAAACAGTTAAACGTAATCCCTAAAGACAAGTTTCGCGTTAACAGATGTTCATAGCTGAATCGAAGACGAAGCTGCTGAACAAAGACAAGTCTACTAGTGACCTGATGCGGATATCAGTGAAGCAAGACAAATCTACACGCGCGAAGAAACCTGAGGAAAAGCTTCAGCGATAGCCGAACTCCTTTATATCTCTGAAGGAAGAGATATTCAGCGATCGATGATCAATTAGCTTATGCCTCAAGTCTCTTTTGTTTTTCCCTTGCACACCCAGTACGATATGTCAGAACGGACATACCTCTGCCACAAATCGTACAACAACTCTGTCAACTTCACTGTTCATGATACGACCGAAAGCATGTCTCCCAAAGTCATACCCTCTCTGTCAATCAATGAAGAACACGTGTAAAGTGCCCTGCCATGCATTTAATGCATAGGGTATAAATAGAAAGATTACAACTCTATCTGAGTGCGGTCTTACTCCTTCATCTTTCTAAAATATAGAAACCCTTGCTTTCTATATCTCTCAAATCCCCCATTCTTTATATTCTTGTGCAACCATCATAGTGTTTTCTTAAGTTTGTTTAGATTGAACTCTACTTAATCCTATTCCGCAACAGACTTGTAAATTGTATTTGATTTATCAATAAACAATTTATTAAACTTTAAATTATGTGTTTGTATTCATCCCCCCTTCTACAAACTTGTTAAGCACTTTCGGGACCAACAAGTGGTATCAGAGAGGACTGTTTAATCTAATAGACAAGATCTTGCTTTATTCTCTTCCTTGCTATTCTAAATGGCACTTAACACAAACAGAAACTACTATGATAATGGTTCACTCTCTAAACCTCCTCGATTTAGCAGAGTTAACTTTTCTCTCTGGAAGAATCGAATGATGCTACTTCTAGAAGGTGTAGAGTTACTATACCTGATTATGTAGCAAATGGACCCTATGAACCTTTCAAAATCATAGTTGACGTTCCCGCTACTACCACCACTCATGCTGTCCCTGAGCATTATGCTCTTAAGGAAATAAGACAGTGGAGTGATGAAGACAAAAAGAAAGTTGGTCTTGATGTAAAGGCAAAAACCATTATCTCTATGGCTCTGCCTGATGAACCTTTCCATTCCATCATGCATCTTAAAACTTCCAAGGAAATGTGGGACACTATATGTGTTCAATATGAAGGCACCACTGAAGTCCAAGAAACTCGAAAGATTAACTTGGTACGTCAGTATGAATGTTTCATCTCTGGTAAGAACGAATCTCTCTCCGATGTTTACCACAGGTTTAACTGCTTAATCATTGATCTAAGAACTGCTGGTAGGACCTATACTAATTCTGAGGCCCTGACTAAATTCTTAGAATGTCTATCTAAAAGCTGGGACAGTTATTCAATGTGTCTCAAGCTAACAAAAGACTTAAATTCTCTCTCCCTTAGCACCTTGTATGGAATATTGCTCAAGTATGAGCAATCAAATCTCCTGAAGAAGAATCTTGTAAAAGACTCTAAAGACTCCAAAAGTACTCCTGTTGCTTTAGTCTCTTCAGAGATAATTCCATCTCAGCGATCTACTCTCACTATCACTGAGTTAGATTCTGAATCAGAGGAACTATCAGACACTAATTTTTCAGAGTTTGATGAGTCCTTAGCACTCTTGACAAACTCTTTTAAGAGATTTGCAAGAAAGATCAATTTCAGAAGAAATAAGCCTCTCTCTCTCTCTCACTGACAATCCAAAATCAACCCCTGTTGATAAGGCTATTGTTGCTTGCTTTAACTGCGAAAAGATTGGACACTTTGCAAGTGAGTGCAGGTCAAAGAAAGTCTTCAAACCTTCTACCTCCAGAATATCCAGCGATGACAAATACCTGAAGCTCAGAGAAAAATATCAAAAGTTGAAAAACGATAAGCGAAAAGGTAAATGTCTCATCACTGAAAAACATGACTGGGCTGAATCAGAAGAATCGAGTTCTGATGAAGAAGAAGTCGCTAATCTTTGTCTTATGGCTGAGATTAAAGAAGAAGTGGAAGAATCTTTAGAAACTTCCATGAGCTATATATCATCTCAGGTATCTATCTCTACTAATCCCTCTCTATCTGAAGCAGAGAGAAGTCGCGCTGTTGATGTGCTGATGATTGATCTATACAATGCTCTAAACAGAAAAACTCTACCTGAGAACAAAAATATTGATTTAACTGAATAGCTAGAGAAATGTCATGAAAAGATCAGAGAACTGACTCTTTTAGAGGAAAGTTTGAAAGATCAAGTCACTGTTAATGAAACCATCAACATATAATGCGAACAAGCCATCACTGCTCTAAAAGCAGAAAAGGCTACTGTTGAAGGATGGTGTAAATCCTCAACAAAGATCACTGAGATTATAAGTGCTCAGATCCCTTCCAGTGATAGAACTGGTCTTGGTTTTTGGAAACCACGGGATGAGCCTAAAGAAGATAGTTTCATGCTTAAGTTTGGAACGTTTGTCTCTTCTATCCCTGACACTTCTTATGCTCAGTGCTCTTCTTCATCTTCTACTAATCCCATCTCTGAGAAAATATCTAAAGGCTCTAGGCCTGCAGATAAAGGAAAATCCATTTTCCATCTTCAGAAGGCCACCAAGAAAGCAAAGCTGAAAGTTCCTTCAAAACCTTCAGTAAATCGATCATCTAGCTCTGTGATAGAAATCTTTGATCTCTGTCCTCCAAAGCTGAAGATTGATCTTAAGCCTAAAAGATCTGAAGAAATGAAAATACCTCCCAGATCTCATGCTAAAGGCATTCTTGGAGCTGACCCTGCTCATCTAAAATTCTCAAAACCTGCTACCCATGGTCCTAAAACCACCTTCAAATATAGAAAATGCTATCACTGTGGATTTACTGACCATATTGCTATCAAATGTCCAACTGCCACTTAAGCTGATAAAACAACTAAAGTGAAGATGAATGCCTCCAAGGCTGAGAAGGTCACCAAGGCTGAGAAGGTCACCAAGGTGAAGAATACCATTAAGGTTAAGAAATTAACCAAAGTGAAGGTTACCACTGAAGCTGAATCTTCATCTGCTGTGAAGATTGTTGAACCTTCCATCTCCACTAACCCTAAAAGAACCATTGAAAAGTGGGTACCAAACAAAGCTTAATCTTCCTTATGTTTGTAGGGATCAAAAGGCATCTGGTATCTTGATAATGGATGCTCCCGACATATGACAGGACAAAAAGACCTGCTCACTGAATACAAGGAAGAGAAAGGTCCCTCAGTGACCTTTGGTGGAAATGGAAAAGGATATACCCGAGGGTTTGGTGTCCTCAGCAATGGGACAACCACCTTCAAAAGAGTCGCTTACGTAGACGGACTAAAGCACAATCTTCTGAGCATCAGTCAGCTATGTGACAAAGACTATGAAGTTCGCTTTACCAAGAAAGCATGTTCAGTGGTAAATGAGAAAGGGAAACTTGCTCTCAGTGGTTATCGTAAGGAAAATGTGTATGTAATAGATATGGACTCTGCTACCACTGAGAACGTATGTTTTCTCTCTAAAGATTTAAAATCTCCTCCTCTTTCGACTCAATAATTCCTGCAAAATTAATCTTTGAGTTAGAGATACATTCTGAGCAAACAAAGTCTTTCTTTGAATCTTTATCATCATTCAATCTATTAATCTGTTCTAGAAGAGATGAGTTATGAATCTTCAGATCTTTATTCTTAGCTTCCAGTGATGGAACCTCTGGCATATATGCTAAAGCACAATCTCTCTTGGTCAGCACTGTATTTCCCTTCTCGTCTATGTAAGGCATGATGATATCTTGTGCCACTTAAATCAACTAATAAGATCTTAGAATCAAGAATCAGGTAAAAACTACACTCAAAATTTTCCAGAAAAATAAATTTCCAAAAAGCTCAAGTGCAGAATTCACAAATATCAATGAACACAGAGAGAGATTTTCAAACACAAAGAAAGCTTTCAGAATTCGCAAGCAGAAAATAGATAGAATTCGCAGACTAGAGTCTCAAGAAACTTAGAATTCGCAAACACACAACCTGCGAAACCTTGACAATTCACGAAGTAGTACCTAGTGAATCCTTTCCTTGAAAATTTCACAGTACAAGCTTCCACAAGTAGAATTCGCAGAGTATAGAGTTGCGAGTTATATACTTGAAAGAGTTTCAAGTTGGAAGATTTCGCAAACAATAAAGCTTTTGTAAGAAAGGATTCGTAGACTATAGACTCACGAATCTTGAACTTAGAAAAAATTTGAACTTTTATCTTAAACTTTCGTAAACTATTACTTTCGCAACCTGAGTGAATGATCACTTTTAGAATCCTGCGAATCCTTTTCTTGGTGAAAATAAGGTTTAAGGATTCGTAAATACTACTTGAGAATCTTAGGGGATTCGCAAGATACTAATCTACGAGTTCTTCAGTTTTCGCAACCAAGGTATTTGCGAAACCTACACTTGGATAACAATTCAAATTTTAAGAGTCCTGCGAGTTCTAGCTTTCATAGACAACAGATCTGCGAATTTTGAGGCTCTCACAATATTAACACATGCAAAACCTATACTTAAACACATTTAGAAACCTGCGAGAACCAAGACTATTGCGAGTTCTTCAAAAGTACGTCCCTGTACTTCGATTTTCAATCCAGAAACATACTAAACAGGTTAAATGTTAGTGTAAAAATCAAACAAATAACTCACCTATCTATTTCGATCAAACCCCAAACAAGAATAAACACAAAAAAAAAAACTTATGTGCTTAGAATCGAACGAAATAGTATTTCGATAGTTTTATGAACAAAGTTTTCAAAAATCATCAAAAGCCATTCGATTAGTGTTTTTAAATGAAATAGGGCAATCTAATGATGTTCTATAACAGTAAACACACCTATTCCAATGATTTTCAGCCATAAAAACACAACAAACTATGAAATCGATTTTCACACAGTTGGTTTTCGAAAAACACTATTTTACTCCAAAATCTTGATTCTCAGGCTCTGATACCTCTTGTTAAACCCATATATTAGTTGATAATCAATCACACAACACAATAAGAACAAGAGATAAATAAAAATCAAACCAATATGTCATAGATCTCTTGATAATCATATGATTACGTGTGTGTGTGTGTGTTCTTGGTTTACAGACCAATACCTTGTGTGTGTAAATCAAAATGAGCGGCCTATGGAATTCTAGAAATAAAATGCCTTTTATAGGTAGGTCAACATGACCTAGGCAATACTAGAAATCTACTAAAACACCCCCTAAGGAAATTACCACTATTACAAAAGAGACCCCTTTTACAAATTTAATATTGAATACAATTTCTGATCCAACAAACTGGCTATGGCACAAAAGACTCTCTCATCTAAACTTCAAAACCATGAATTCTCTCTCATCTAAAGAACTGGTTTCTGGTCTTCCTCAGCACTCATATGCTAAGGAATCTCTATGTTCGGAATGTGAAAAAGGAAAACAGACAAAAGCTAGTTTCAAATCTAAACAAGTCTCCTCAGTGACAAGTCCTTTCAACTCTTGCATATGGATTTATTTGGCCCTGTCAACATACAATCTATAGTTGGAAAGAAATATACACTTGTCATTATAGATGAATATTCTCGCTACACCTAGGTTATCTTTCCTCGCTGCAAGAGTGATACTCCAGAAGAACTAATATCTTTCGTTAAGAAGATGGAAGTGCTGAATAATCTTACTGTTCGTTCAATAAGAAGTGATCATGGAACTGAATTCAAAAACAGTTCTCTGAACAATTTCTTTGAGAACAAAGGAATTTCTCACAATTTCTCCTCAGTAAGAACACCTCAGCAAAACGGAGTCGCTGAAAGAAGAAACAGAACGATCATTGAAGTTGCTAGATCAATGCTCAGCGATTCTCACATCCCTACTGAATTTTGGGTTGAAGCTATGAATACTGCATGCTTTACTTAAAACAGATCGTTGATAGTAAAACGATTTAGAAAGACAGTATGAACTATTTCATGGAAGAAAACCCTCTATCAGTTTTCTTCATATCTTTGGTTGTCAATGCTTCATTCTAAACAACAAAGATATACTTGGAAAGTTCGATCCAAAAGTTGATGACGGAATATTTCTTGGATATTCCTCTATCTCCAAAGCCTACAGAGTCTTCAACAAGAGAAGACAAATTATTGAAGAAACAGTTCATGTCACTTTTGATGAAACTCGCTCAACGAACTCTAAACCAATCGCTGACAATGAAGAGCTAAATGCTTGGTTGTTTTCTCATTATAGAGAAACAGAACCCTTCTTCTCCAACCATTAGTACTCAGATCCTCCAACTGCTGATAATGATCCAAACATCATAACTCCTAATACTGAATCTACCTCATGGGTTTCAGTTGAGCCTCTAAACACACTCCTTCCATCAGATCTTCCTTCGTCTGAAAAACTCTCAGAAAACAATGGTCTATCTGACACACAACAGTTAATAGCTGATGAACCTCAAACTTCTTCATCAGTGAACATTCCTATTGTTGATCCAACTCTTGAAGTGAGCGATCATGTTCCAGCTCAGGGATGGACAAAAGATCACCCCATAGATCAAATTCTTGGTGATCCCGATGTAACTATTTAGACTCGATGAAGTTCAGGTAATATCTATCTCTTTGTCAACTTTATTTCTCTAATAGATCCAAAGAAGACTGATGATGCCCTCAGAGATCCAAATTGGGTCAACGTTATGCAAGAAGAGCTGACTGAATTTACTCGTAACAAAGTTTGGAATCTCGTTCCTAAACCATCTGATAAAACTGTAATAGGCACCAAATGGGTGTTTAGAAACAAGTTAGATGAACATGGAACTGTAACCTGTAACAAGGCTAGACTTGTTGCTCAGGGATACAGACAAGAAGAAGGCATATACTATGATGAAACCTTTGCCCATGTGGCTAGGCTCGAAGCAATTCGGCTTTTCTTAGCTTATGCAGTTTACAAAGACTTTATTGTATATCAAATGGATGTAAAATCAACAATCCTAAATGGAAAGCTGAATGAAGAAGTCTATGTAGAACAACCTCTAGGGTTCTATGACCCTAAGCATCCAAATTATGTTTATAAATTGGATAAGGCTCTCTATGGTCTAAACCAAGCCCCTCGTGCTTGGTATGACACTCTCTCATCTTTTCTTATCTCTGAAAATTTTAAACGTGGTAAAATTGATAATACTTTATTTTTCAGAAAGATAAAAGGTCATATTATCCTTGTGCAAATATACGTTGATGACATAATATTTGGTTCTACTAACCCATCTTTATGTACTCGTTTCGCTGAAAGAATGAAGAAAGAATACAAGATGAGTATGATAGGCGAACTACGTACTTTCTTGGTCTTCAGATTAAGAAATCTGACAAAGGTACTTTTATCAACCAAGGTAAGTATGTTAAAGATATGCTGAAGAAGTTTGATTTAACTCAAACTTCAGCGATGAAAACTCCTATGGCACCTCCTCTAACATTAAATAAGGATCCATCTGGAAAACCTGTAAATGTCACTTCCTATAGAGAAATGATAGGCTCCCTACTGTATCTTACAGCGAGCCGACCTGACATCATGTACTCTACCTGCTTATGTGCATGCTATCAATCTAAACCTAAGGAATCCCATCTGATCATTGTCAAGCAAATCTTCAGATATCTGAAAGAAACTCCTAACCTCGGTCTTTGGTGTATCCTAAAGACTCAGGGTTCTATCTGATTGGATATTCAGATAGTGATTTTGCAGGTTGTAAACTCGATAGAAAGAGCACAACTGGTGGATGTCAAATTCTAGGAGGAAAGTTGGTAAGTTGGACAAGCAAAAAGCAAAATTCAGTGTCCACTTCCACAACTGAAGCTGAATACGTAGTCGCTGGAAGCGGTTGCGCTCAGGTCTTATGGATGAGAAATCAACTATTAGACTATGACCTTCAGCTATCAAAAATTCCAATCTATTGCGACAGCACTAGTGCTATCGCTATAGCAAATAATCCAGTGTTACATTCAAAGACAAAACACATAGAGATCAGATATTATTTTATCAGAGATCATGTGATGAATGGTGATATTGAACTTCACTTTATCCCCACTGACTATCAGCTAGTTGATTTATTCACCAAACCTCTTGATGAGACAAGGTTCAACTTTCTCATCAGTGAGCTTGGAATGTTGAACCTTGAAGAGCGATTCTTCATATTTCACGAATTATGTCAGTAACTATAAGTTCCCCTTTATCACTTACTCTCTGAACAAATATCTCTGACTCTCAGGTTTGTTCTCTCACTCTCAATCACTGAATCTTTATTCAGTAAGATGTTTTTCAAAATCAAAACCTTAATCACTGATTTTCTTCAAATGATTAAAAGCTTTTTGATAAATCAAAATCTATCACTGACATTTCACATCAGTGATCCTTTTAAAAAGAAAATCAATCTCTGAATTTTATCAGAGGTTCTTTCAAAAAGGAAACCTTATCTCTGACTTTTCTTCAGAGATAATTTCGAAAAAGGACAAATGAAACGTTTTTTCCCCTCTCCTATGACGTCATTTGAACCGACAATCCACGACATGCCTTTTTCTCTGACACGTTCGTCCGTTGCCCTTCTATCCAATCAACTTCGAAGGACGTGTCCATGTCATGATGAGCATTTGTTTTCCCGCCTCACTCACTCATTCTCTTTCTTTCTCTCTCTCTCTCTCTCTCTCATTCATATAAAAAGAATGTCTTTTCATTCTTATCTTTTTTACGCTTTCTGCAAAACTTCTCAAGCAAGAAAAACTCTCAAGGCATTCAAGCAAACAAAAACCCATTCAAGTCTTTGGATCTTCATCTTCTCAAGATCAATAGGTTTTTGTTTCTCATGTTCTTAAACTTCTTCTTAAAATCCTGTATATTTCTTTATCATGGATTTTACAACGTTTTTTTTAACACTAAAATCATTTCTTTTGATTTTATCTTGTTTAAAACTTTTGGTTTTCTTCATGTTCTTTATTCTTCACAAAGAACACTGCTTTAATATGAAAATAACTTGGTTTTTCTATGTTTCTTTCTAAATACAGAAACTGGTAAAATTTTATTTAAATTTGGACTCTAAACCTTTCCTTCTATTCTACTCTATTCTATTTTTCTTTCAATATTCAGAAATGGCCCAAGCATCGCTTATTGCTTAAAAGAACGTCAAGTTCAACATCTCTGAATCCGAGGTCCAAAGAACAACCATCTCGCAAGGTTGGACTTTGAAGTTGACAAATACCCACACTTGGTGGAAGCTGCTGCATTTCTGAAGCAGTCTTGCTTGGCCTATGCTCTCAATGTGGACCCAAAACCTTCCAAGACACTTCTTCAACATGTTTGATAATTCAGGTACTCCTAAAAACCTATACACTCCTCTCTTCTCTAAAAATAATCCTGAGCATCGTTGTGCTTATTCTCTAACTCTACTTGCAGGTCCTACTTTGGCTATTGTTGACGCTCACGTCAACACGCTTGCTGAAAAGGTGGAGTCTCTCACCACCTCCGTCAACGAATCCACTGGCGCTGTCAATCTCGTTGGTGCTGAGTTAAAGAAGTTGACTGATTCCTCCTCCTCTAAAGCTAACTCTTCTCAGCTCACATCTGTTCAGGAGGACATCGTAAAAATCAAGGAAGACCTTGTCGGGACTCAACAATAGGTCTCTCTTATTCTGGGATTGCAGAACACCCTACGAAATGACTTTAAGGATCTTTCTCTTAAGGTTGACTCCTGCACATCCATGCTTCAGCAAGTGCTCCTCAAGCTGAATGAACCAGCTCCAATGCCAACGCCTTCCTTTACAAAGAATGATCGTACATCTCTGAACATAGCCGTTGAATTTATTCATCAGGCTACTTCAGACATTCCTGTCATCGAGGGCCATCTCGAGCATTTGGAGGCTGAAGTACGATCACTGGAAACTGCAAAAGCTACTCCTTCAACCACTGAAGTTCTCCTCACTGATAGTGACAAAGAGGGGGAGAAAGAGCTAAATGAAAAATTTATTGATGAAGTTGCTGTTGCCGAAGTTCAGACGGAAGAACCTCCCTCTCATGTTGAGGGGGAGAAGGTTGCTAACAAAACTCCTCCCTCTTCTACACTCGCTCAAATTCTTGATGAAGAAGAGGAGGAAGAGGATGAAGAAGATGATGAAGAACTTGATCTTCAAGATCAATAGAAAGAGCAACAAGCTAACGACGACGACGACGATGAAGAGGACCAATCTCTTTAGTTCTCAGCGGCGAACGTCTCTTCGGCGACAGCTTCGAAAGAAGTTATCATAGCAGGGGGAGAAGTGAAACTTCTTCAGGTGCTCCTTCCCAAGGCAAGCAGAAGGGTATAGCTGCCGAGGGAAACCTGAACATAGTCTCACAATCTGAGGGGGAGAATCCTTCTCAGGTATGTCTTTATATTGTACCCATATTTTTCTATACCTACCACACCCCTGTTTCTTTCTAAGCCTTTATCTCTCTCTTTCCTAAAATATACACTAACTCCTTTTTACTTCTTAACCAGACAGTTCTCTCCCCTGCTTAAGGGAACAGAACTCCAAATAATTCCAGCTTCTATAGCTGAAGAACAAATAATCCCAATCTCATTCAGCGAGATTGATGAACAAGAAGAAGAAGAAGAAGAAGCCTTGCTCCATCCAGGAAGGCCCTCTAGACCAGCTCATTGGTCAGAGGAAGAACTAAACAGAAAAGTTATTGTTTGAACATCTCCATGCTTAATTTATGTCAATGTTCTTTGTAATAGCTTAGTTGTGCCTCAAAAGGTCGGTGAAGTCGAAGACCAACCGAAATCAGCAAGAAGTGAGCCATCTGATGCGGATCAAGACAAGCTTCCATAGTTCACTAAGTTGAGCATCTGCCGAAGTTATTCTCTTCGGTCAACAGATGCTATACCTGCCGATTCACATCCATTTGATCGGAAAGATGAGCTCTTGCCGAGTGAAGTCATTTTTGGCAGATAGCTCTAATAGCCGAATCATCATCATTTTGCTAGTCCCCCCCTCCCTTTCCAACATCCTTCTGATAAAAGGAATGGAACATTCTATTGCACAGAAGATATTCATCCAAGTTCTGAATTGATGGAGACCTTCTCCAAAATATCTCAAAAAGATTTTTGCCAAATATATTTTATTAAGGTATTATCTTATCAAGGTACAAAGGTCGGCTTTGCATCTTGATAATTCACATCAAGTATCTTATTCTTTATGGAAGAAAATCTTAGGGATCCAATATCAGGTTGACTAGTGTCCTTTGCATTCAATGCAAAGCCACCTTTTACATAAGGTGGTATATAAAGGTTAAGATCTTTTCCATGCAAGCCACCTTTTACAAGAGAACTCAGTGCACTCAAGAAAGTTAGCAACCTTGCTCTCTCATCCTCATAGCTTTTAAATCTTTGTGTTTTTAAGTTGTGTTCTAGTTACTTTGTGAAAGATTGTTAGAATAGTTTACATGTTCTTTCCGCAACAATCTTAAAAGTTTTTCTATGTGAAATTCTTGATAGTAATATCAATAAAGAATTAAAATTAAGTGAAAATTTTGTGTATTGTATTCAACCCCCCCCCCCTTCTACAATACTTGTTTTTACTTTTGAGACCAACAGATGTTCACTCCTTTAGGGCTTCCATTCAATCATTGAAAAACACAAAGGAATGTCTATGAATGTTATGACAGAAAAACATATTCTCTGTGTGATAGTGCAAGTATTTGAAAGAAATTTAGCATATTGTGCTCAATAAGGCTCAAAATGTGTAAACAGTTGAGACACAACAAGTTTTCCACGGACTCAATATGCATGATTGAAGTGCGAAGATGGGGCAGACTTCCTTGTCCCCATGAAAAATTGAGACATTTCGTTGTTAAGAAAGAAATGAGTAGATGGTGGGTTAAAATAAGAGTTGGCATGTGCTCACTACCTTTTTCAATGATAGTCACCAAAGAATTGTGAACTAATCAGTAGATGTGGATGCCCAACTTACAAGTGGTTGGTGCAGAGTTCTCACGCCCTCTGTATGTTTTCAATTTTCTCACTTCTAACCAAACTCTCATTTTCATTTTACCACTCAGAACAATGAGATTACTCAACCGGATGAGTTATCTCCCCCACTCTTTGATGTAGACCCTTTACCCCTCAATCACTCTGGGATAACTTCTTCGGTAGGAAATACATGTTGACGTGAATCCATAGAAGTATGTTAAGCTCTCACACTGATCCCATGAATTTTTTTCCTAAAAGGATTGTGTTGTTCAACAGTTTAACTTTAACAAAGTTTGCACCTCAGAATATGAAAACATCGTCATATGAATTTATGCTCCGCAAAGATATCATTGTTATTTTAGTATTTGAACTTTGAAGATTTCTCACAACAAGAATATTGAATGAATGAAATGAATTCGAAAGACTTGTTTGAGAATCTGATAATGTATCAGAAAGATCAAATATTATGAATGATAAGCATGAAAGACTTAGGTTCATGAAAAATTGGAATTTCGTCTATACGAACAAATATAAACAAACATGAAAGAATCGCTTAAGTTGAAAGAATTTATGATGCTCAATAAACTTGGATTACAAACGGGAGTATTACCATCGAAAAAATGTTTCATTTTGAGACATAGTAATAACAAGGTTAATAAGAAGCTGAACCGGTGTGTATGAATACTTAAAAGTATAGAAAATATAATAATACACAAGTATTAATCTTTGGAAACACACGACCATAAAATCAGCAAAGCTCAATTATGAAAACATTTAAAGTCAAACTTCTAAATTTATAAAATCTGTTTGAGAATATAGAAGTGGTTTGAACATTTAGGAAAACGTTTTCATACTTACAAGTTGTTCTTCTTTCAAGTAATTTGAGTTTGAGATCAGAAGATACTTACATTCAACATAGTTCTCATAACTACCCCTCAAATCATGATAAATTGATTTAAAATTAGATAAGTTCCCCCTTAATATGTGCAAAATATCTTTATCTGGACAAAATCTTCACATATAACAAGACTTAGATTAAAACATCCTTAATCAGTAAAACGAATCCTGAATTACTAGGAATTGAAAGTAAATTCAGAAGTTATAGTCGTTGAAGAACGAGTCCTGATCTAAAATGATCAGAAGTCAAAATCTCTGAAGTACAAGTCCTAAACTGAGATGTTTGGAAGTCTAAAACATTGAAGAATGAGTTATAAACTGATGTGTTTAGAAGTCTTACTTTCTTACTCCACCTACAAAAATGCATAAAAAATCTATCAATAAGCACAGTTATATCCAAAAAAAATATAATCTCTTCCCATGGAAATATGCATAAAGTTCAGTAATAGATAAAACATTGAAAACTCTAGTACTTCACTTCAAATTCTGCACACTTCTTTTCTGTTTTCCAGTCATGTGCTTGTAATACTTCTGACATTAAGCACTACACATGATGAACATGTAAAACAGATTAAGTAGATTTTGGTATCCAACGAAACTTGGGTCCTGGTTTGGTTTGTTAGGTGCAATTACATTTGAAGAAACTCTATAAGTATCATACCAATACTGAACTTGATTTCTATTAACAAACTCATTTGTCCCACAGTAAGAACAACAAATTTTCTTTTGAGTTGACCTGAGCAAATGATTTACAGAATAAACAACATTAGGTTTAACAAAAGAATTAGCATGAAAATCTTTGTTCTTCTTGACATTTTAATTAGGAACAAATGACTTTGAAACATCTTTTTCAAGTGAAGATCCTTTCACTCTCCAAACCATCTTTACATGCTTAAAAACTTGATTATTTGAACCATCAACAGAACGATTATATATAGAGAAGTACGAATCTGATCATTAGATTTGAATAACCTATGTGAAGAAACATTCGTATGATGTGAACTTGATTTTTGCAATAAGTTGAAAAATACAAAAATCCTATCTATATACTTACAATAAGAAAATACAATATAACAAAACTGAAGGCTAAATAGGATAAATTACAAACCACACCAAATTGACAATAAAATTTTAATTACAGATGACAACAAAATTTCCAATAAAATCAAAAATCAACCACACACAACCATAGGTCAAAAGGCTAAGAGGACTATGCATAAAAAACAATTTATATCAACTACGTGAATAATTAAATTGCTTAATTTATGACTAATCATGTATACTCATAGCCATGAACAGAAACATACAACATATAAATAAAAATCAAGCCCTTTTCATAAATATCAACAATATTTATGAAAACATTGAATGTTCGGTTATTTCAATTTGTTGTAATCAAACAACAAAATAAATTAACCAAAAATTCAATGGCTCTGATACCACTGTTGGAAATTCTAGGTATGTTTAAAACCGATTTTAAACAAACAACAAAAAAACAAAAACATATGTAAAAGGATTTCCAAAATCCATGATCCAATTGAGTAAAATAAATCAACCAAAACAAAAAAACTAAAAACATCAAGATTCGATTTTTACCTCTTAAATCGATGAAGAGTTGATGTTAAACAAAGTGTTCAAGTTAGAACACCTCTACGGGTATCCACAAGAGCAACACCATCGAATGTTAGCCCGTTCTTCAATCAAAACTATCAATTTTTGTTCCTAGAACAAAAATCGATCCAAGGAGAGGGAGGAGGGGGAGGGAGCGATTTTAGAGGGAGGAGGAGGGGATTAGGTTAAAACCCTAATCTCCCAATTCTATCCTTTTTATATTAAGTTTTATGGGTTTTCCTTATTTTAGGCCTTAAAACTCTTTTAATTATTTAATCCAACTAAATAAATAATTAAGCTCATAATCATTATTTAAACTCTTTTAAATAATAAAATTATTTAATTATTTAATCACATAGATCTGTTCAATTTTCCTCACTTTATTTCTTATTATTTAGGCTCACTTAGTCAAATAATGCTAATTTTTTTACTCTTTTGATTGAATAATATATATTATTTAATTGATGCCTTTATTACTCTTTGTGTGTGACGCCATAGGTTTTTATGTAGTTAGCAATATAGTTAATACCGAAAAGTCTTGTTCTTACACATAAATCCAACATTTCTTGCATTTGCGTAAATCACATGTTTTCTTGTTTGAGCTTTTCCCTATGTATGTATTATACATTCATGAATTAAAGGTATGTCTTTAATTCTTGATTGAAATTAAGTCCTAGAATTTAAGAAGAGTCTTTTGAGGTGTCTTTTGAACACTATAAATAGGAGGCTTTTGTAATCATTTGAAATCATCATCTAAGTAATTAAAACACCTTTGATTTGAATGAAATTGTGAGTTTTAAACTCTTTTAGTTCTTTGTGAACTTTAGAACTTATCAAGTTATGATGTAGCTTGTAGCGTTCAATACTTATCAATCAACTTGGTGGTTGATTGTGGCATGCTCTTATACCAAGATTCTTGCCTCCTTGATAGGCAATGGGTCGAGGTTTCAACCACAACTATCCTATCAACCAATAGAACAATCGGGCAACACGTGTTCAAACCCATACTTGTTGGGTGAGATCACATCATTTGGTATCAGAGTCAGCTCTATTGGTTACATATCTTTTATGTTAATTAGCTTTTTCCTCTTCTTATTCTCGATTTCGTAGGATTTTAGAATCACATTTGGTAATGGGTTTTGTCACAAGATGGCAAGGTTCTTACTAGTGACTATTGAATTCTAAAGAAATCATCCTCTCATCTACTTCTCTTTTCTTTGGTTTCTTAGGATCAAAAATATCTATCTATCTATCTATATATCTATAAAAGCAATTCTTGAGGTTGCTGACGTGTCCTCAAATTTCAGGATTACAACTTCTCTGCTCTCTCAATTTTTTTTTATCTTTTTCATTTTTTTCCACATTAATACATAACATCTATTTGTTGCATCCAGATTCCAATCAACAACGGAATCGATCGATTGTTTCAGAAACAATTCCATGGATTGTTTCGGAGATGTAAACCCGAGCAGCATAAAAATTGAAAACTGAAGAAATGTTGGAGAGGAGATTGATTGCGATTATATGGAGGACCAAATCCATCAATCAGATGAGGTCGTCGTTTTCGTCTCACGGAGGATCGACAAGTATTTATAGTCGATTTGCTTTTGATCGTTATTCAGCTTATAAGCATGTTGTTAATCCAATTGCTAGAAGTTGTTTCATCGATGGCTTTCGACCGTTGCATAATCTCAACAACGTATTATTGTTTGATTATAATAAACTAAATTTTGTTTATGAAAACGGTGAAATATGATTGTGGTTTCTAAGTTAGATTGGACTTTTGATGATTATTACCTGATAGTTGTTTGGGATTTTTCAATTATAAGAGATGTGTTTGTAGTTAACGGAATCAATCAATTGTTTGAGAAACGAATTCCATCGATTGTTTCGGAGATGATACGAACGAGACAGTTAACGGAATCGATCATTGTTTCATAAACAAATGCTATCGATTGTTTCGGAGATGATACGAACCAGATACCATCGATTGTTTCGGAGATGATACGAACCAGATAGTTAACGGAATCCATCGATTGTTTCGGAGCTGATACAAAATTACTTAGATTCAAAGATGAGAAATGAAGATTATCTATGTTGGCTTCTTCCAATTTCCCTTTCAATAATATGATCTCAAGAGTCTTTCGGGAGAGTCTTTCGGGCCGGGTCTGGCTCGCCATCTTCTTCATTGCAAAATCATTGAAGCAACAATCTCTTCTCATACGCAACCGTTATCTCTTCTGCATTCTTCGATTTCTATGTGAGGTATTTCTTCGTAATTTGAGGTATTTCTTCGCATCCTTTCGTAATCTTCTATTTCATTTTTTCTATCAATCTAAGTGAATGTTGCGGCCATTAATCTGAGTACTATATATTTCTTTTCAGATCAATTTGTTCGAGTTGTTTAGTTAGGACTAGGGCTTGTGTTTGTGTTTCGATAAATTAAAATGGTTTAGAATTGTTAAGTGATTTATTAGGTCTTGATACGGCCGTGTTTGCTTGAGTTCACAGATTTTCCGGTGAAGAGGTTTAAGTATTGTGAAATCTACATATTCAATTCAATTTTGAGGTTAGTACTTTATTGGCTTCAACCATGAAATATCCTAGGTATCTATATAAAATTTATTGTCCTAGGTAATTTTATTATCCTTTTTTTTTAACGGCAAGTTAACACACACATGTTCCCGGGGTATCCGGGCTCCCACTTAAGGGTGTCACCCGACTAATCCCCGTCGATCACGACCCAGCCCAATTAAGGGTGCCACTATGTGGCAGGCCCATGATCATGGATGTCACAGGATGCTCACCACGGGGTTCGAACCTGGGTAATCAGGGATACCATCCACTGACCCCCCAGGATGTTACCTTACCTGGGTAATTTTATTATCCTGTTTGTATGTTTTGGCATTACAGGTGCTCCATTTTCAATGTGCAAAGTGATATCTATCTTCCTATCTATATAGTGGTGTTACTGTTGTGTAGTTTTTGGTTTGAATCTACAGCATGACCCTTTTTTTTATGTTCAGGTAATTCTTTATCTTCTATTTTTCTTCTTTTGCAATTTCATGATCAAAATCATAGTAGGATAGGAGGATATTTATAATGGTAGATATGCATGATTGAGTTAACCGTATGCATATATCACATTGGTCATGCGTTATTTCTTTTTGCTATACATTCTGTTTCAATATGTTGTAAAATTAATCTGCCCACTTCATTAGAATTTACAGGATATGTGAATATAATTATACAGTTTCATGTTGGAGGGGACTGTCTTTTAATTTTGATTTCTTCTATTGTCTAACAAATTAGTGAATTGGTATTTGGTTATTAGATTCTGCAATGAGAGGTAGAATATTTATTAATCACTTGGCATTTCTAAGGGGTTGCATTTTATTGTGAAAAGTAAACTCTATAACATAAGTTAACTTGGAAACTTTGTTTGTTCAACTTCACTTATCAATTTAGTGAATAAAATTGTTTTCATCGAACAAACTAGGCCGAATTCTTAAACCCAAATGGTTGTACCTGCACAACACTTATGAGATTTCAACTAATTAGGTGTTTAAACGCTTACCTCGTAAGCTCTTATCGGATCGTTTACGTTACTGGATGGCGAGTCTTACCCAGTAAGTGAGGGTGATGATGCTTACCTGGTAAGCGCTAACTGAGTAAATTGTTGCATACAATGATGTTTTGATAGACTACAATCTTACTCGGTAAAGTAAGTTAGAATGTTGATTTTTACATTTAAAAAATATTTTAAGTATATTATTTGTTTTATGTTCTAATAGGTTTTTACACATGGCCAATTATATGTTGCTATATCTCGAGTGACATCACGTGAAGGTTTAACTATACTTAACGCTGATGATGAGACCGAGGATTATAACTTGGTTAAAAACATTGTGTACCATGAAGTTTTTGACAATATTGTTCCTTCGAACATTGAAACGGTAATCTAATTACATTCATTTAATTATTGTATATATTTATCGTCGTTTATATTAAATATCTCATATTATTGTTTAACCTCCCTTTACATATAACCACACCTATTATTTATTTAGTAACTACCACTTTACCTATACAACTGCAATAACAATAAAAAGTGAAAAAAAAAACTATTTACTAGAATTATTAACACAATAATAGTTTCCAAGTTATTTTTCAGGATTGAAATTATTTCTCGTAAAAAACACTTCTTACATATTACTTTTTGTATGCAGAATGAAGTTGAAGGATTACTATTATGCACCGGCTAATTTGGTTAGAGTTGTACTTGCATTGAGGAGATGCATCACCTATCATGTTGGATCTGCTTTACATATTGATTTTATAAATACTCGATCCTTTTTCATGTTTCTTGAAACAAATCACGGTATTTATTGTTGCTTTTTGTCAAGTTCAACGTCCACGTTATATTTCATACAATTCTCAAAACAACCAACGTCATTGGCTCTAAAACTAGGTAAACTGTACAACTAAAAGAATTATACTTTCACAACATATCTAATTTTACTATGCAATTTTGACCATAAGATTTCGTCACCGCGCATCGCACGGTGTCACAACTAGTTCAAGTATTAATAGTGGTGAAGTCAAAGTGATGGCTTGATGATTGAATAAAAAACAAGTGCTACATAAGATTATGGTGAAGTCAAAGTTATGGACCGATGATCAACCGATCAAAACACAACAAAGTGAAAACAATGATAGGAATAAAACCTGATGGAATGGTAGCAAATATAACGATGAAGACTGATGAAGACCGAAAGGGTAGCGCCTGCTAGAGAGAACAACCGGCGGCAACTGCCGGAGAGAACAGCCAGCGGTGCCTGCCCGAGAGAACAGCAGCGGCGCCTGCTGGAGAGAACAACGACTGTCGGAGCCGGAGACAGCGCATAATCGATGCGATGGAGGGATGAGTGCTAGGGTTGCGATGAAGAGAGGCAGGAAGTGGTGATTACGATTGGAAGCCGAGAGCGGGAGGAAGGAAGGAGGCAATTCATGTTCCATATTTGATTTTTTAATTTTTATTTTTTAATAATAACAATGATGTGGCAAAACAATATTCCACCTAATTTTAAGTTAATAATTTGCCATGTCATATAAAATATTACCGGTTACCTGTTGAACACGAGGCCTTTAAATAAACATAAAGTTTGTAAACAAACCCCTAAATGACGATTTTGAAAGTTGGTTCCCCAAAATAGGAATCAGGTGAAAGTTCGTTCCATTTTCATGCAATTTTCCCTTTAAAATACATTGTTTTATTGTGTTTTTACTAAACGGTTACCCAGGTTCCCAAATCCGCCATGGATTCCTTCCCCACGAACCCGTTGGAGAGTAGACGGGCGGGGTCGGGACTGGGGGCTTAAATGGGGGTCGAGGACGGGGGATGCATTAGTCGCCCTAAAGCCATAAAATTTCCTTTTATTTACAAAATTATCACTATGTTTTTGTAAGTCTGTTGATCATAAATTTCATTTAATCTAACAACTGATATAACGTTTTCCCTTCATTTCCTACCTAAACATTTTCTATCTTAACCCAATCCCGTCTAATCATTTTACGTTTATCTCAATAATCATCTTTTACATCATTATTCAAATGTGACTAATATTTAGAAAATCATAATTTTATCAAAACCGATTATCGTTAGTTCAAAAATTGTTATTCATTTAAGCTTTGAATGATAATATATTACCGTTTAAGAACGTGTTGTGGGCCAATTGGTGTCATTTTTGTGTGTTTATAGCACTGTTCAAAAAGGCATGCCATGGCGTGATATGGCGCAAGACACGTCTCCGTCGTTACGAAATGGCCCATAACGATTCTGCAAGGCGTGACTCTCACACTATGACACCATAAGGCGTGCGTTTTTTGTAAGACGTGATTTTTTTTTTTTTAAATTTTTTTTTTTTTATTATTTGTGTTTTTACATTTTTAACTTTAGATTTAACATTTTTATAAATTTATCTAATCACATCACTCACAGTTTCACGAAGTTATAAACATTATGGACTCACGATTAAAACGAAGTTGTAAAATTATCTTTCTAAGTTCTATTTTAAATATTCAATCAAAAACTATTTTTATACTAGTAATTTACATAGTTATTCTTCTTCCAATATGAATGTACATTCTTTAGTATCATTATTTGAATAGAATAATATAATATAAAACATATATGTATATATATATATATATATATATAATTTTGAATATGACATACACATTTGCCGTCTTATGTCACGCCTTGAAAAATGTCGTGTCCTCGCCATGGCGTGTAAGGCTTAAGGCTTGACCTCGCCGTCACGCCACACCTCATGCGGTTTTGAACCTTGGTTTATACCGGCCAAATGACTCCACTGACTTGCAGTTGATGTATGCAACTGCGATAGATGCTCACGATGGGTAGAAACCTACCGTTACGACCTATTTGAACTTCTATTGAAATAAAAAATAAAGCACACATACCATAGATGTAATAAGAAGTTGATATCTAGCAAGAAAATCAAAACAAATTCTTGATGGCCCCTTCAAAAATGGGGTAATGGGCCATAATCCCAATAAATGGGGTAATGGCCCCTTCAAAAATGGGTTAGCCCCTTCAAAAATGGGGTAATGGGCCTAATTGGATAAATTATCTATCTTATAGGTTAACTTTTATATATTGGGATTATCCTTGATGGCCCATTACCCCATTTTTGCTTTCGTCTTTTGTTTAAATAGGAAGTCTTGAAATATTTATGTTAAGGTTGTTCGGTTCGTTTTTTATTAAGTCCTGTATGGATAAAGATGTTTGTATTGATAAAGTTAACTGTATGATAATAGATAAGGTGTTGTTCGGTTGTTGTGCTGAATAAATCGTTTGAATGTTTTAAATGACAATTTTAGCCCTTGAAATCAATCCTCACACGTCGTTGTGCTTCATGAATTTCCAAAAAGCAGCAGCAAATCAAGGATTTCAAAGCTCAGTTCAATTGTTTTGAAATTTCCTGGTTTTCAAAACCGAGTTCAATCGTTTTGATTTCCAGCTGCAAACGAGGAATCTTGATTTCCTTATTTTCAAAACCCAATTCAATCGTTAAATTATATATCTAAGAGCCTTCAATTTTCGTCTAGTATTTGCCTATAAATAGGAAGGTTTAATATAATCTTTTATCAAAACAGTATATTGTGAGGTTAATTCTTTTCACTTGCTAGTTTTTTTTATTCTTACAAGAATAATAATGCTTGCAATTCTCATTTCGCTTATCACTAGACTTCTTCCGCTTAACTTTAACAACTTACTTTCTCGCAACTCAAAAGTGTTCGATTTCATATATCCCTCGTTGAGTTTGGTAGTAAGTAGTCGGTTTCTCTCAAGAATTTGTGCCTCTTTCTTAAAGCTTTGATTGCTTACTCTCTTTGCATTCCAAAGGTATTATTGTGTTTTGTATACCATTCATTGTTGGGTTGAAGAGTAAAAAATTTGGTTCTTGGAAGGACAAGAGACCAAACAAGAATGGTCCGACACACATTTGAAGCTTTCTCCCATAATTTCACATGGAGTGACAAACTATTTTTTATGATCTTCTAATATAGTGTTTTTTTTCCTTATAATTAAATCTGTAACAATAATTAAAAAACGATACAAACTCATACGATTACATGTTTTCTATATCTATAGAATATTGTATGATGTTATGTTACAAGGTTATAATTTGATCATACGTTTGTATTTTATATTTACAAGATGAAATATATATGGATCTTGAAGATCAACTTGTACTTTTGCTAATTATGTATCCGTATAGAGCTTTGAGTTGAATATCATCATAATGTTTTTTACCGCCAAAAGTAAACAAAGAGACCACATCAGTTCTCCATCAACGGGTTCATGGATGTTTGTATTTCTTCTAGAGATCGACCCTTAGTCTCTGGTACTAACTTTGCAACGAACAAAACAGTAAAGAAGCATACGCTTGAAAACATGAAAAAAGTTCCTGAGGCATAAATAGATATCCATAAGCAAGTTAGCATCTATGCAAGTTACACATGGTTCAACGGTGACATGGTGAACGATCACATTCACATATAAGAAAAAAACAACATTGTGAACGATCTCACATTTAGAGGAATAAACATTGGATAGTGTAAAATTATTTGCTGACAAGTGTACATCGTGTCCAATTCCTATCCTAAACCTCCAAATGAGGCAGAAATGGAAGTGATTGAATGAGAAATTGTAATTCATCAATGTTAAGGTTTGATGATTGAGATTGAGAATGATGATGGTGAACACCATTTCTTTGTATTGATGAAGAAAGGATACAATAGAAAAAGGGGGAAATATACCTGACTCTAATTACAAGAATGACATAATTGGTCCCCAGGGCGGGGGAGAGTTCATTTAGGAATCATAAATATGTTGATAACCGTGAGAACAAACTACTAATGAATTATTCATGATCAATATACATACCTAAATATTCATATGCATTTTCATTATTCTAATATTCATCATGAATATCTATCATGATATGAGTTCTCAAATGAACCCATCCCTTCGTCCCTAGACTATAAATATGCACATAAGCCACCAAGCGCTAGTGGTGTTGTAGACACCCAACAAATAGTCCAAATTTGGACGTAAAATAAAACCAATGTATTTTTAACTTTATGACGGAATATGAGGTATAACGACCAAATAAATAACTTTAATAGTAGAGCGGCCAATACAATTTATGCCAAACAAACTTTTCCCTTTTTAGTTTGTGTATTTGTGTAGGAGGCAAGAGTCATGTTGCAAGTTTCAGTAAACTTAATTTGTTTGTCCTTAATATTGGTAAGACGTCATGATACAATTGTTGAACCAAAATTTTCTCGTGTTCTGCATATGTGTGTGTGTGTGTGTGTGTGAGTGCGTGAGAGAGAGAGAGAGAGAGAGAGAGAGAGAGAGAGAGAACCTTCAGTACTGCACTTCATGAGGAAGTTAAAAGAATACGAAACTATCCATGATCCAAACCAGTTAACTAGAGTCACGAGGCTTCCAGCTGAACTCTTAATATTTATAGGAAAGATCTGAAGCAAAACATAGAGAAATTTTATCAAGAACTACATTATTACCATTTGCATTTATCTTTGATCATAATTCAATCTCAAAGATAACATGTATTAGGCTCAAGGAAAGCCATACCTCAGACATAATGACCCACGGAATCCCTCCCATGCCCAAAGAAAATGAACCCTTAAATACCTGCTTACAATGGATCTCATAATCAATACTTCAGTTAAATTGATATAGCTAATAAAATTTGACCACAAAAATTTTGTACACTAGTACTAGAAGTAGAGATGCATAAAAGGACCGGCAAGGAATAGACCTAATATTAGATTCCCAAATCGAGTAGACTTTGACCATTTCTTCTCAATATATGTCGGAACCTCCCTCCACTCCTCAAGGGCTCTTTTGCAAAGTAATTTAATGGGGTGCCACATATTCTTACATGGTATTAAAGCGAAGGTCTACCACTCTGGGATGATTACACATGTCTAGCCTCTGCTCTAGGGGGCATATTAGAGTCCCATATCGACTGATTGATGCCGTTCCTTTTAAATGTTGTAACTGATTGTTCAAGCTTGAAATTTGATCCTAAAACAGTCCAAACCAATCCAGAAACTGGGTCTAACTGGTTCTTTACCAGATATTTGCCACTGGGGCTGATGTAAGTCTGTGGACCGGGCCCAAACACTCTTTGGTCCAAATCTGGTTAGGCTTGTATATCCATTTTTGGATTTTTGACTTTTTGTTTATTTTAAGCAAAAGGCATGTTGAAACTACACTTCATGGAAAAAGAAAAACAACTATTTGAAAGGTCAAGATGATTCCAATGACTAGAGTTTCGTAACCAAAAGTTGAAAACTGAATTCTGAAGCCCCAAAAATTCCTTAAACATTCCTGTTAATTAAGAGAAAGGAGAGTTGATCAGTGTCAAATTGCATTACCAATACCCCTACAAGTGCCAAAATGGGGCTTAACCCCTTATTCTGTCGAAGGTCCTGCAGCAGCAAATTAGAGGTTTTTATGATTTTCCGGCAGAAAATAAAATCAAAGCAAAACATATTTTGTTTACAAATAAACAAACCTGGAGCAAGAATGAAATCCCCAAGAGCAAACAACCTAAGCACGTTCCAGCAGCAGAAACCTCAAGGAAAAGCAATTTAGTGTTCGGGTTATCAGCACATTTAACTAAACAAAACCAAACCAAACAAACTCGGTATATCCCACATAGAGATAGGATTTTTTTTTGGGGAGGGGGGGGGGGGTAGCTGGTAGGCCGTACGTAGACCTTGCCTCTACCCTAGAGAGGCTGTTTGAGTGAAGACCCCAGGCTTGCAAACGAGAAAATGCAAGGATACAGGTTAAAAAGTAGCAGAAGAGTGTGTGCAAAGCATTAGGTACATACATAAATTAGTCATGAGAACAGGATGCAATCCATACCATCAGTAGTGGCCGTCTACCTGAAACATCCATCAAAAGTACACCTAATAAGGTACATGGAACCTGCATAATACAATCCAATAATAATAAGAAAAAAATTACCAATATTAAAGACACAAACTAGTTGGGATTGGGAGCATGAATAACCTGAACTAGAACCAGTGCTATTGATCCAATGCTACTTGAAAAACCTGTAAAAACATGGTTTCATTGCTCACACTATAAATGACACCCAAAAAACAAAAATGTTAAATGGCCCATCAATGTTAGGACATAATCTAAAACTGTGATCCTTACCAGCAGAAATAAAGATAGAATTCGCATAAAACGCAATAGCGTTCACGCCTCCAAATTGCTGCAATACCATAAGTCCAACTCCAACCTAAAAACCATTGTGTATGAATTGAAGCCATGAAAATTTGAGATGGTGCAAAATATTATAACGAGGAAGACTCACAATGAGAGATTTGGCATATTCCGGTTGGAACAAATCAAAGAATTTAGTTTCTGACAGCTGTTGAAGTGTTTCTGTATAATCCTGTACCATGGGATGAGCATCCCATTTTCATCATAATTCATATATTGATAATCGATTATAGAACAATGCAGTTTCTATAAAATCATTTTCCAATGTCATTATCTTTCTTAAGTTCAACTGATTGTAATAATTTATCCAATAAAAGAATTGTGTGTGCCTGAAAGTGAAATTCAAGTCAGATGCACAGGGTGAAAGATGTTACTCTGATTTCAGCTGCTTCTTCAGAGATTTCTGCGTTCTCTCCCCTAAGTCGCTGTAGAGCAGACTCACAGTCTTTCCAGCGATCAATTTTTGCCTGCAAAAAATGTTGATGATTTTAGTGAAATCATCTGGCTATTTTGTGTAATTGGATTCACAAGAGAATGAGGGGTTGGTAGTTAAGCTATAACACGGACAAGGAGGTGCGGAGTGCACACTCGTATAAGCTATCTAGAAGAGTAGGAACCCTAGATCATTGGATGGTGCCATATGCAGGGGTCAAGGGGCTGCACCCCCTTGAGGATCTTAGGAATAGCGTCCCTGGCAGGGTCCAAGGGGTAGCGCCCTTGACAGCAGTCGGTGGGGTCAAGGGGCTCAAGGCAGCGCCATGAAACAAAAACAAAATTTAAGTGAGCTTACACTAACGATATTAGTGTCAGGTTGTACATCAGTGGTTATTCATTAGGTTTCGAAAACACTTATGGATGTGCCCATCAGAGGCAGTGGAAGGCGATTCGTGGCAAGGGAATGCCATTAGCAGCAGCTGAGGTCGATGCCTGTCAGCGGCAACTGATGACTATCAGCTGATGATGCTTATAGCTTTTGATGCATAGGTAGGTGTTTTCACCGGTTTGTAACTTATTTGTTTATTTCGTAACCACCCAATAATTGCCCATAATTTCCGTCAATCGTTTCCCTCTAAATGGGTATTCGTTCTACATTTTAATGTACGAACCGTTACAATTTCTCTAGACTTATGAATCACGATTCATGATTTCTCTCTAAATTGTGAAAGTGGATTGAAAAATTATCCTCGAGTAAATTTTTTGATACTCAGGTCTCACGAAGAAGAAACCTATCTTAATCTCGGTAGTTCTTCCCAAATATTTGAATTGAAGAAGCGTTTGTGGTTCTCTAAACAAGGTGAAAAAGATGCCACCACTTACTACAACAAAATGCTTTCTCTTTGGCAGGAGTTAGACTTATGCTATGATGACTCGTGGGAGAACCCTAAAGATCTTGCAATAGGTTATGAATGAACCTTTGCACTTGACACAAAATAGTGACAACATGGCGCTAGCGTCAAAAGGCTTTGGTGATCAACATGGTTTTCAAAATCGTACGAGGCGTACGCCTCGAGGCGAGGCGGTCCAAAACCGCGCATGAGGCTTAAGCCTCATGGTCCCTGGACGAGGCTTACGCCTCAATCGGTGAGGCGGTGCCTTGAGGCGTGAGGTGCTGGCAAGCCTTAGATGCTTTTTGTTTTTGGTGAGAGACTCGTGACTTTTTATTAAAAAAATAACTTATACTTCTATTTAAAAAGGTAGAAAGTCAAAAGTAAAAGTAAGTGCACTTTTAGTAATTTAAAAGTACAAAAACCCAGTTTGGGGTGTCATTGCCTCTTCTCTAGAATAAATTTTATGAACTTATGAAATTTAAAATTTGCTATGGAATTATGTTTTGCTTATTATTAGTTTTATGAATTTTATTTGGTATGGAATTATGTTTTCCACATATATATTATGTATTATACATACACACACACACACACATATATATATATTATATACATATATATATACACGCCTCGAGGCTTACGCCTCGCCTCGCAAAGGGAAAGCGCCTCGAGTCCCGATTGGGATTTTTAAAACTATGGTGACCGAAAAAGATATAAATGCTTTGACCTTGTCTTGAAGAGATATTTTGTGACCATGGATGCCGTGTTTTTTGAAAAAAAACACCTTTCTGCCCTCCTCATCTTGAGGGAGAGAATTTGTCCAATGAGTCAAGAAGATTCGGTGATTAGTACCAATGATCTTGAATACGCATCTTGATTCTTTGGAAAGAAATTCAAATGGTGAATCTAGCAAACATAGCAATCTTGAACACACATAACATAATCCCAACAATGACAAGAAGTTTGGGCAGACATACATCCGCAAGCATCCATCTAAAATAATTAATCCCGCTAATATTATGCATAGTCAAGAAGAAGCCTCAAGGACAGATACAGTTCCTCATAATCATAGTGCATCAAATCTTGAATGTTCCAGTGGCTCTCAAAAAAGGAGTGAGAAAATGCACAGTTAAATATCCTATGTCTAACTTCGTCTCCTTTCAAAACTTATCTCCTTTTTCTTGTTTTATCTCACACCTTAATCATGTTGAAGTTCCAAAGTCTATACAAGATACTTTACACAGATCCGGAAAGGAAGGCAGCGGTTTTGGAGGAAATGAATGCTCTTAAGAAGAATCATACATGGGTAAAAGTAGCTCTTCTGCCCGGAAAAAAACCAGTAGGATGTAAGTGGGTGTTCACAATCAAGTATAATGCTGATGGGACGCTCGAAAGATACAAGGCTAGAATGGTAGCGAAGTGCTTCACTCAAACTTATGGCGGAGACTACACTGAAACATTTGCTCTGGTGGCTAAACTTAACACCGTAAGATTTCTATTATCTGTTGCAGTGAATTCAAAATGGCCTCTTCACCAACTAGACGTGAAGAATGCTTTCCTAAATGGAAATCTTGAAGAGGAAGTGTTCATGGAACCTCCCCCGGGCTTCGAGACCGAGTTTGGTTCCCAAGTATGCTTGTTAAAAAAGGCCATTTATGGTTTGAGCAATCCCCTCGAGCTTGGTTTGAAAGATTTACAAGTGCAGTTAAACATTAAGGATATACCCAAGGCCAGACCTGATCACACCTTGTTCTTTAAAAAGAAGAACGGTAAGATTACTGTTTTATTGGTGTACCTGGTCGACCTCATTGTCACAGGTAATGACCATGAAGAAATAGATAACCTGAAGGCAAGTCTTGCGCGAGCATTTGAGATAAAAGACTTGGGGCCACTAAAGTATTTTTTGGGAATGGAAGTTGCAAAGTATAAAAAGGGGATCGTTGCAATTCAACAAAAATATGTCCTAGATCTTCTTTCTGATACATGTATCAATTGATACGCCTGTAGACCCCAACAAAAAACTTAATGATGGTGAAGGTGATTTGGTTGATGTTGGAAAACGTTTAGTTGGGAAACTAATTTATTTGTCTCACACTAGACCAGATATTGCTTTTGTTGCTAGTCTTATCAACCAATTTATGCACTCTCCAAAGAAGGTCCATTTAGAAGCTGCTCACCGCATTCTAAGATATCTCAAGAAGGATCACCCGAAAAGGGACTACTCTTTGAGAAAAAAAAAAAAAAACTCGAAGAACTGTTGAAGTATTTACGAATGCTGATTGAGCATATTCAGTCACTAGTAGAAGGTCTGTTAGTGGGTATTGCTCTTTTGTATGGGGAAATTTAGTGACTTGGCGTAGTAAAAAGCAAAATGTAGTGTCTTGCAGCAGTGCTGAGTCAGAATTTCGTGCTATGGCCAATGGAATTTGTGAAGCAATTTGGCTCAAGAGAGTATTGGAAGAGCTTCAACTACCATTGAACGGTCCTATGAAACTATATTGTGATAACAAGGTGGCCATAAGCATTAGCAATAATCCTATGCAACATGATCGAACTAAGCACGTGGAAGTTGACCGACACTTCATCAAAGAAAAGCTTGACAATGGAATGATATGCATGCCATATGTTCCAACCACGCAACAATTAGCTGATATCCTTAGAAAAGGGATTGTTCAAACTAAGCATTGACGGAATCATAAGCAAGTTGGGTCTTATATAAATATCTATGCCCCAACTTGAGGGGGAATGTTGTTTTAGGTACTTATGTGAATCTTAGATAATTATTTAAACTAGAATAAATTAGTTGTAAATTAGCTAGATTTATTTTCTTTCCTAGTCGGAGTTCAATATGTCGGAGTTTGAGCAAAATACCTCCGTCACATCTGTCGATCGATCAACACCTGTAGTTGACTCCTCTCAATCATTGATGCAAATCACCGTGCATCATTTGAATGCGAAAAACAATCTGGGATGGTCGTAATTTGTGAAACTCGCCATTGATGGTCGAACTAAGTTGGACTTCTTGACTGGGGAAACTTCAAAACCGGCCTCTTTTGTTCCAGGATACCATAAATGGTGTTCTAGGAACTCTTTAGTAATCGTTTGGCTACTTAAATCAATGGACATGTCCATTGCCAAGCCACGTATGTTCATTAAAACAACCAAGGAAGTGTGGGATTCTGCTCTGGCCACATATTTAGACCTGGAGAACTCTTCCCATATTTAGACCTTGAGACAAGTGTTGGAAGCTTCATGGCAAGCTATTGGTTGCCGAAAGAGTAAGTCTGAGAGAGCCTTGTAAGTTTTATGTGCTCACGTCATAATATAATGTTACCAAATTCACGCGAGCGGGGTCGCACAAATTGAATCCTTATGCTTCAATATGATCATTAGATGATCGGGGAATCTCACTATGTATAATAATTGTATGTTTACAATTAATATTTATTATTCTAGTAGAATGTTTAAAATTGTAATTATGGTAATTACGGAGGTTTTGCAATTATATAATTTTATTGTTATAAAATTTAATTAATAGCATTTTACGGGTTTGTGATGAGTTCTATTAATTGATTATAGATGGGTTTAGTTTATTCATTAAAAGCCCATAATAATCTAACTAAAAGGCCTTTTATGATAAGAAGTCTTAAACCCATTTTGGGAAGGATATTTAAGCATCTTTTGTTCACAACCTCTAAACCTAATAAAAAGCTCTCCTCCTCCTCCTTGTTGACAATGATTTTGGGTCTCCCAAAACCCTAATTTCGTTTTTTTAGTGTGTTCAAGAAATATCAATAAAGTTGCAAACTTATTAATCATTGGTACCTATACATACAAGATCAAAGGGATTTCAAAAGCTAGCACTTGTTTGGAGCTTGGAATTAAGGTGCTAACTTAAAGAGTCCTCCTCCTTTGGGTTCAAGGCTCAAGATTCTACCTTCTACCTTCTTTTGAGGGTAAACATTTTGACTCCCAATGATTTTGTGTTTTTGGTGTCTCAATGTGTGTTTTTGATCCACTTAATAGGGTTTGACATTTACTGCATAAAGTTTGTAACTTTATGTAATAAGATGTTTCTTTTATCTTACTCATGCTAGTAAACAGGTTGTTTATACATAACGTTTGTAACTTTATGTTCATGCATGCTTACTTCATGATAAAGTTTGATTTTTCATGCTTCTAATGTAATAAAGCTTGGATCTCTATGTGTTTCATAGGTTGTAACTAGAGAAAGTTTCAATCTTTATGATTGCATTTTAATAAAGTTTCAACCTTTATGTCCTACAATGTTTTTACATTATAGAGATTCGAACTTCATCCGTTTACATGCTTGATAGCTTGTTTTGGCATGAGTTTTTAGCTTCCGTTACACATTCTAGATGCATAGAAAACCCTACAAGCCCTTCACACCACAACTGAAACGACTCAAGACAATCAAATCCAACCCAGTCAGTCTCAATTCACAAAGGATCAGATGGAGCAGCTCCTATAATTGCTTAAAACCAGACCTATGTCTTCTTCTGCTAACCCATCTTGTGCCTATGTGCAATCGGGTAAAAATACCCATCCATCTTCTCATGCGTGCTTACAAAATACATGAATCATTGATTCAGGGGCATCAGTTCACGAGACTTCTTGTTCAAATCTTTTCTGTTTTTATAAGCCTTGTACAGAAAATAAGGTGTGAATTCATGTTGTACCCAGTTTTCTCAATCAATTGATCTAAAGAAGAATAGAATAGCGGAAGCAAATAGACCATTGTCAATAATCAACACAAGCAAACAGGGAAGATGTACAAGTAATTCTAGTCATTTGTGCATTGAATTAGATCTGAGAAGATTACAATCTGATTGAGATAGAGGAATACTTGAAACTACAATCAAAGGATTCTCCAAAAGATCACTCAAAAGTTTGTACAAACTAATCAGAAGACGAGAAGTAGGTATTTATAGGCCCTTGAAGTGTGAAGTCGATGCACCATCCAATAGAAAGCTTTCACATGTAAACGTTAACCAACTTTGGGCAGGAACTTTTGGTCCTTAGAGCTTTAGGTCTTCAAAATACAACAAGTGTTGAAACCTCTGGAGATGAACTTCAGAGCTTGACCGAGTCTTCTGATTAGTGTCGTCAGAGGCTCTGAAGGTCTATGATTAGGCTTATCATAGATCCAACACTTGGAAAATATTCAAACATTTTCTTTAATACTTTCACATTTCAAAATCCGAGATGGGGATAAACAATTGCTGACGCCACTTGTTTGCAATAGCAGGAGTTGGTGATATAAAAATATCACCGGACTTCATTCTTTCTAGTGCCTTACATGTTCCAAAACTCTCCTGTAATCTCATCTCTATTCATAAACTCACTGTTGACCTCAATAGTTATGCCTTGTTCTCTTTTTCCAATTGCATTATTCTGACCTGAGTGACTCATGAAGGACGATTTGACGTGCTGGTGAGTGTGATGGACTCTACATACCGGATGATGGAATACACTCAAATAAAACTACCAGGGAGACTTCTCGCTTCAACACCATATATGATTTGAGTAATAACGACTTAACGAGATTTATTTACAACACTTTAGACTAGGACATCCATGTTTTTCTTATTTAAAACATTTGTTTACTGTGTTATTTGGTAATAACAATCCCCCGTCTTTTCAGTGTGAGTTTTTTGCGTTAGCAGAATTACACAAAAGTATGTATCATCCACAACTATATAAACCGTCTATGCCTTCTGCTTTGATACATAGTGATATATGGGGCCCTTCTAAGGTCACTACATGTCATGGGAATAGATGGTTTATTACCTTTACAGATGATCATACAAGGCTATATTGGGTCTATTTGCTAAAAGAAAAATCTGAAGTTGAACATGTTTTCAAAAAATTATATAACAGGACTCTAACTTGGTACACAGATTCAGATTCTTAGAAATGACAATGGTAGAGAATATTTTACTAATACTAATGGGAGTTTTTTAGATGCTCAAGGCATAGGTCAGCAAAGCTCATGCGTAGATACTTCACCACAAACGACATAGCTGAAAGAAAAAACATGCATGTTCTTAAAATCACCTGGGCATTATTGTTTTCAACTAAAATACCAAAATATATATGGGGAGGTGCTCTTCTACATGTTGAAGATTTAATGAACCGAATGCCTTCTAAAGCTTTAAAGTTTCAAACACCAATATATGTCTCAAAAAATTCTTTTCCAATGTCTCGATTGTTTCATTTCATGCCTTTAAAAGTTTTAGGTTGTACCATGATTATTAAGAACACCAATATCAACCTTGGCAAATTAGACCACAAAGCCCTCAAATGTGTTCTTTAATGAATCGCATAAAAAGGAGTTCTAATGTTTCCATCCAAACACAGGAAAAATGTTTGTTACCATGGATGTTAAGTTTTTTGAAAATATTCCATTCTTTAACCGTTGTCTTCAGGGGGAGAATAAAAGAGAAGACTTCATTTTTTCAAATCTAGTGTTTCCATCTACATTTGACCCTATCTCAATGAGTCCAATCTTTGAACATAAGAAAAATGTAGATGTTCCAATTGTTGAACATGAGGAAAATGTATATCATATTCCAATAAACCAACACTAGACCAAGAAAATGAACATAATATTCCTCCAGAAGAAACTCGAGTATCATCTAAATCTCAACAAGGTATTCAAAAGTTCAAGAGGATTGTAGTGAATAGGAAAAAAACAGTTCGGAAACGTGTATTAGCGAAGATTCCCCCAAACAAAGAGTCCAATACAAGCTTAGCCCCCGACTCCGAATCGAGGAACGAACCATCTCTTGGCAAGTCATGTAGCCTTGAGAAAATAAGAAACGTGCATATGTTAAATTTCTATTTCTAACTACGTGTCTCGGTCGAAACTCTCACCTAAGTACTTGGCTTTCACTTCAAATGTGTCCCAAGTTCAAATTCCAAACACTATACAAGAAGCTCTTAAAAGTGCATAGTGGAAAAAGGTTGTACTAGAGGGATTGAGTGCTCTATAGAAGTATCAAACGTGGCATGTTGAAAATCTTCCGAAAGGCGCTCATAGAGTTGGTTGTAAGTGGGTATTTACTCCAAAATTTAATGTTGATGGAGTCCTTGAAATATAAAGCAAGGCTAGTGGCTAAGCTTTCACACACCTATGTAATTGATTATACAAAAACCTTTGCTCCAGTTGCAAAGTTGAATACAATAAGGATTCTACTTTCAGTGGTAGCAAATAGCCAAATCTTGATTGGCCAATCAGGAAAATTTATGTAAAAATTGCCTTCTTGAATGGCAAACTGGATGAGGAAGTATATATGTTGCCACGACCTGTATTTGATAGTAACTTTGGCACTAAAAGGTGTAAATTAGAGAAAGCTTTGTATGGGCTCAAGTAGCCCCCAAGGGCTGGTTTGCACTGTTCACTCAAGTAATCAAAAGTCAAGGATATAAGGCTCGATCCGATCATACTCTATTTACTCGATTTTCTTCAAAAGGTAAAAACACAAATTTAATTGTTTATGTAGATGACATACTCCTCACAGAGTCACACGTAATGATAATGAGAAGATGAATTGCATAATGGCTGACGAGTAAGCCAAACGATTTTAGATTCTCAAAACATAGGTGAAGGTGATCTGCTTAAAGCGCTAGCTCCATGAAAGTTCCATTCGAGGTCTTTCGAGCTACAAGTCAGGTCATTGATCGAAGAATGAAGGACCACAAGTGAAAGAATTTGAAGTAATGGATCTTGGAGAAATGAAATACTTTCTAGGTATGGAGGTTGCGAGGTCAAGTAAAGGTATTGTGTTGTCAAAAAGAAGATACATCTTGGACCTTTTTGAGATACTGGAATGAGTGCATGTCGACGGATAGATTCCCCAATTGACCCGAAACAAAAGATTGGATGATTCATGAATTGATCACGACTGGGTGATTTTCGAGGAATTTGTTCAGTCGCAACAAAATCTAGTGGACTCCTTGATAAAGGTAGGGGTGAGCATCGGAAACGGGTACCCGCCTTTGGAACCGGAACCGCTTCGGAATTGCCGGTTCCAGAACCGGAGCCGATGTGATTGGTTTCGGTTCCGGTTCCTAAAATATGGAACCGATCGGGACCGGTTCCTAAAATATGGAACTGATCGGGACCGGTTCCGGTTCTCATTTTTTTGAAACCGTTACCCGCCGGGTACCCGCCGGGACCGGTTCCAGGACCGGGTACCCGGTCCTGCTGAGTACCCAAAACTGGAACCGGCAGGTACCCGCTAATTTTTTTTTAATAAAATATGTTTTATTTATTTATAAAAATTTAATGAACTACCTTTTAGTGAAGCATCGTTTGTAATATTTATTAACATCAACTAATTTTAAGGACGTGAAATGTTTTGGAAACACCGTTTGTAGTATTTATTTGTTTTGTAAGCACCGTTTGTAATATTTATTTGTTTTATAAGCATCATTTGTAGTATTTATTGGTTTTTTATTTTTTATCGTATTAGTTTTCACGTTTGTGGTACTTATTTCTTTACGTTTGGACTTTGTAATATAACTAATATCTACCTTTTTATAATATGAATGATAAAAAAAAAATTTAATTAGACAGTGGGTACCCGGTATCGGAACCGGAGGTTCCGGTTCCCAAATATAAAGAACCGGTGTAACCGGTTCCGGTTCCTTCATTTCAGGAACCGCCGGTTCCGGTTCTGGGAATTTTAGGCGGGTACCCGCCTTTGCTCACCCCTAGATAAAGGGGTAGGCTAGGGACTTCGTTAACAAGTCGGTGATAGGAATGGGATTGAAGTCCATTTAAATCTGTAACATTGAGATACCCAATTCCCTTCTAATACAATGTTAGAAGTTGAATATAATGGGAAAGCTCACTTTAAGAGATGGGAGCACAATTTTATTATCCCAAGGTAACTACATAAGTGCTCGATCTCTGCAAGTGATGGAAGGTTGAAGTTGAGCTTCTTAAAAGTTCTTTCGTAAAAATGCATGTACGGGTGCGTGATGAAAAGAACTACCTATATGAGTGTAAGTGTGGTCGCCTCAAGAAGTTCGTACTCCGGACTAAGCTCTGTATACACTCACGAACAGATAAGAAGACATGGGTTGTAATAGTGTCAAGTATAAAATTTAGAGGATAATGTAAACTTATGTGTATATTATTTTCTGGTGCTCAAATAGGTTGAAGGGTTCAATCTATAGGACACCATGATTCTCGAGTCTTTGAAATGTGTAATATACTACAATGAAAATTCAATCTTCAAGATATTTTCATTTATGCATGAGTTTGTTTTCATGCGTTAATCTTTTTGTTTTGTGAATCAACAATTGCACTAAAATGGGGAAGGAATGTTGGTGAATTTAGTGAAATCATCAGGCTATTTTGTGTAATTGGATTCACAAGAGAAGAGGGATTAATAGTTAAGCTATAATACAGGCTAGAAGGTGCCGAGTGCACACTCATATAAGCTATCTAGAACCTGAGATCACTGGATGGTTCCATATGGCCGAGGGAAGGGGTGAAGGGGTAGCGCCCCCTTGCGGGGTCCAAGCGGTCAGCGGGCGGGGTCGAAGGGGCCACCATCGAGGGGCTCGGGACAGGGCCTGAAATGAAAAGAAAATTTTAACAGAGTTGACACAAACAATTTTAGTATTAGGTTGCAGATCAGTGGTTATCATCATTCAGAAAGACTGATGGATGTGCCCATCAGAGGCAGCGGATGCCTGATGCCTGTCAACGCTGGAATAGGTGTAGGACTAAGGGACTGAATTGGCACCATCTTTTCAGAAAGCTAAACACAAGGTGACATCGATAAGAGAAAAAGCAAAGACGGCTTATGCCAAATATCTTGAACTCAAAGAAAACCCTTTTTCTGTGTTTGCGTGGCATCTGTTCCAGCTGATGACCATCAACTGATGATGCCTATCAGTTGCTGATGCATCAGTGGGTGTTTTCACTGGTATGTAAATGATCCGCTTATTTCGTGACCGTCCAATAATTACCCATAATTTCCAGCAATCATTTCCCTTTAATGGGGCATATATTATTGGTTTTTATGTACAAACCACTATGATTTCTCTAGATTTATAGATTGCGATTTCTGCCTACATTGTGACTATATTTGAGATTATTCTCGAGTAAACTTCATGATACTCAGGTCTTAGGCTGATTTAGGCCGAAATATTACTAAAGGAAAGAGACCTGTCACGTGATCTCAAGTTTTATCCAAGTGTATACATTGTTTTTCTGCAGACCCAGATCTCCAAGAAAAAGCTAGTCATTTTTTCTCACATGGAAAAACATGCTACTTCAGCTTTCTTTCACTATGCCAAGCAAGAGGCCATAAGTTTTTAGACAGTTAACAATGGTACTTCCATTTATTGTACACTGAAATCATATCAGTAGCAACTCTCGCCTATTTATATAGTTTAATCTGGGCAGCAAATCAGATACTTGATATGCAAAGTCTGAAGGACCAAGAATATAGCCATGCATCAGAGAGGCTGCAGATAGTATTAGCAAATTTAATACCACAGCATACAAACATTAACAGTTTTTCTACCAACTCACCAGCCATCTAGGAGACTCGGGAATGAAGAACAGGCCTAGAACCTGCAGTAGACATGGAACAGTTCCTGAAAAGATACAACAACTATTGTAGTAATTAAAATGCCTTCAAGATTTGTAGAAACCATTGAGCTTCAATATATACTTACCAATTAGAGCTAGTGTGCGCCAAGGAATAAGAATTCCAATAAGCCACATTACAGATATTCCTATAGATATCAACAGCTGTAAACAGTGCTTAATGCAGTCAGGCACTAGTCAGCTTTTAATCTGACATTGTAACAGTTTGCTACCTGATTAGCAGTGGTAAATGATCCACGAAGGTTTTGAGGTGTTATTTCTGCTATGTAAACTGGTACCTGTTCAGCTATTCAAAAATGAGGCCTTTCAGATGTCAAAGAATCAGGAAATTAGTGTAACAGAATGAAGAACATCTTGCAACTACCACGTAGGAGATAACCCCAATTCCATATCCTATCAACAGTCTTCCAGCATCGAGTAACCAAGAAACCTGTTACCAGCAATAATATAAGCAATGAGATGGATCAAATTTGGAAGAAGCCATCAAACAAATCAATGCAAATGAGTAAGCATCCAGATGTCCCAAAGATATGAAAAAAGGTATTTAAATTACTTAAGCTACAACGCATACATCTGTTGTGGATATCTTCATCAGGTGAGAATCTAATTGAATTATTTATAGACTAGACAGTATCATTTCTTTTACTTTTAAGTACATATGATGCTCGAGCAACCACTTAAACACAGACAGCAATTGCAGCAGGCTTGTATTTTCTAGGCTCATAATATAGGTGACTACCATGAATAACACACTGCAAGAAAAAGAGGTGGTGGGTATGTGAAAGGAGTATTGTTACACATATAGATAATAGAGATAATAGTGGGGCCGGTCAATTAGTCAATTGTGGGGCTGGTCAATTAGTCAATAAGTGAGATTAGTCGGTTGTTAGGAGAAGTATTAATAGAAGAAAAGTGGAATCGATTAGGATATATGTTTTGTAAGAGCATCTCCAATGGACCGGCATAATGCCAAATTTGCCGGCGAACAGACTCCAACCGCCGCCATATTTCTTTTTTTTTTGCCGGCCGAGAATTGTGAACGGCAAATATGCCGGGTGTTTTTTGACCGGCATTTCTTGAGGGCCCACAACAATTTACTTTATTCCTTTTTCTTCCTTTTTCTTTTCCTTTATTTTAATGTAATATTCATTTCATAATTAATATTTATTGATTTTAAAATTCCTTTCAATTGTTATTTATATCTATATATATATATATATTATTAACAACTTATTTAACTATTTGTTTTTATAAATTAATATATATATATATATATATTATATTTTAAATTAAATTTTAAATAAGACAAAGAAATTTAACATTAATATAAAAATCATAACATAGTTAAACATATGACACTAGATTAAAACATAAATTATTGTTTTTATTTTAATAAGTCTTGATTTAAAATAAATTAATTACTGATTATTTATTATTTATAATATGTATTTACAAATTATAATTATGGTTATTAAAAATAAATTATAATAGTAAATATAATATGTTATTTTAATGTGGGGTCCACAAATTTGGTGTTTTTTTAGAGGATGATTGGAGTTGAGGTTTTTTTTTGTGTTGATGGGCCCACCAAATTTGGTGTTTTTGATGTTTTATTTGGTGTCAAGGTTGGAGTTGCTCAAATCAATTGGGTGTAACCCTTAGAAGAGTTCTTGGCCTCTCGAAAGCCAAAGTGTCTCATAACCATTTGGTTATGAGTGAATAAATCAACCGTGCCCTATTTTTCTAGATAATCCGTAGCAATTTGTAACAAATGGTATCAGAGCAGCCGATTCTGGAATTGACCAGGAGCATGTTCGTTACCGCTCAAAAGATGATGGAAAATATTAATTCCATGAAGTCGAAAATGGATGCGGTTCAAGAAGATTGGAAAATCATAAAGGGATCGATTGAAGAAGACTTGAATTTTGTCCAAGAACGGTCAATTGATCATGAAGATTGCAAATGGCAAAAACGAGAAAACAAAAAGATAAGAAACAAGAAAAGATGAAGCAGTCAAAATCAGAACATAAACAGCCTTCAATGGCAGAAAAGAAGAATGTCAATCGAGGAATTGGAGGCATCCGTCGTGGAATGAAGATGTTAAAGAGACTTGTTCTAGCCCGGATATGTTTACGATGGAGGCGTTCAATTTCTGGTGATCGAACTGTTGTCGTAAGGAAGTCCAAGAAGGATCCGGTGAAGAAGAAGAAAGGTCGTAAATCAGGGGTGTAACATTTTGGGTGAGGCCATGGTTGCTGAATTGGGGGCAGAGGCCTTGGTTTTTAAGATTTCAAGTTTGGGCCGACAATACAGGTTTAGTTCAGCCCAACCAAAAAAATGGAGACTCGTCGAGTCAACCCGATGGAGAAAACGGAAGCAATGGCCGATTAATCAGGTTAGTAGCCTTGATCGATTTTCGAAGAACAAACTTTCATTGTTGATACTTGGATTGAACGAAGAGTCGGATATGGTAATGGAAAAGGACAAAGAAGATGATGAGAACGTGTTAAAGATGGTGTTCTTGTTGTCTATTTACAATAAGAAAGAGAAGGACCATCCAATTATGATGATGGTGTTCAACATCCAAGAGACACTTATTTGGAAAGAAAAAAAATATGGGGCTGACAGATGTAAAATTCCAGTGGCTGTCCAGAAGAGTAACAGATGGATCTGGGAAAATAAAGTGGATGAGAATCCACTTGGATTTAGCCAATGGACATGCACTTAATAAAAAAGGAGAGTTCAGGAATCTTTTGGAGGAGAGCATCAGAGTGGTGCAGGTGGTGACCAAGTCAATAAAAGAAAAGGTTCAGATCTTGAAGAAACCAATACAAGTGTTGATCAACTTGCAAGAAGATATGCTAAAGACAAAAATAACAAGCTTAAAAGAGGATGGACATGGAAAAGTTTCAGAATTTGAGGCAGAAGGCTTGAGGCATTCATGTTCAATGGAACAAATCCAAACGGGTAGATCGTAAAGGCTGAAGGTGTCCACGCATCGGGATCTGTTGAAGTTTTAGAAGAGAAGGCCAAAGGTCTATTGCAAGATACAATCCAAGAGAAGTTTGTTGCCTTTGGGTGTAAAGATCATTGAGCCATAGAGGAGTTGGATGAAAGAGGAACGAATCAATTTCTTTATTTTTCTTTCCACCTTGAGGACAAGGATGTTTGGGGGCAGGTATTGTTAGGGGTGAGCATAACCGGGTATAGGGGTGAGCAGCGGAAGCGGAACTGGGTACCCGCTTTTGGCTCCGGAACCGCTCCGGAACCGATGCGAGTGGTTCTGGTTCTGATTAGGAACCGATTAAGACCGGTTCTGGTTCTCATTTTTTTGGAATCGATACCCGCTGGGTACCCGCCGGGACCGGGTACCCGCCGGGACCGGGTACCCGGTCCCCCGGAACGGCGGGTACCCGTTGTTTTTATAACTATTTATATATATTAAATTATTAATAAAATTTATTAGAAATAATTAATATTTATATTTATTAGTTATTACTCAAGAATTAGATTTAGGGTTGTTCATTACTTCTGACTTCACGACTCGACATCAGTTCCTTTAGGAAGCCGCCTCCCACACACAGTCGACTCCAACCTTCTTCATGCTCCATCGATTTGAACTTTGAAGGTTAGATAAAATCTTCGAATGAAATCGAACGGGATTTGCTCTCTGCCTCTCGCCCTCTCCATCGAACGCTATTTTCTCCATCGATTTCTTCAAACAGTGCTCCATCGAGCATTCGAGCTGGATTTCTTCAAATAGTGCTCCATCGAACGGGTATGGTTCTTAATTCTTGATATGGTTCTTTTACAGCTCGATGGTTCTTGATATGGTTCTTTTACAGCTCGAACGGGATTTCTTGATATGGTTCTGTTACCAAATCGATTTGAAGGCAAAATCTTAAATGGTTAAATCTGTTACCAAATCGATTTAGAATCTTAAATGGTTAAATCTTGATATGGTTAAATCGATTTAGAATCTTAAATGGTTAAATCTTGATATGGTTAAATCTCGATTTCATCAGTGTCGGTTACCAAATCGATTTAGAGTAGTGTTACGTTAAATGGTTACAAAATATGTTACCAAATCGATTTAGAGTCTGTTACCAAATCGATTTGAAGGCAAAATCTGTTAGAGTAGTGTTACTATTAAATGTTTACCAAATCTGTTGGTTAATGTTTGGTACTGATTTGGTGTTAATGTTAGGTTTAATAATGGAAGCAAGTCAAGCAACTCCCATAGACTTGGATGGAAGTGATGTTGTCGATCAAAGCCAAAGACGAATGCCCAAAGTTGGAGACAAAAGAAAATCCACTGTTTGGAACCATTATGAAGCTCTTAGAGATCAAACCACAGGCAAGATTACAAAGGCAAGTACTGTTCCAAGGAATTGAACGGGAGCACAAAGAATGGTACCTCATCTCTCTCTAAACATCTTGGTACATGTTCAAAATATCCGTCAAATATGGATAAAAGACAAATGAAAATCAGTACTTTTAGAACTACTCAAAGTGATGCTGCCACTGTTTCTAACTGGGAGTTTGATCAAAATTCTATTAGATTGGCTTTAGCTAGAATGGTTATTGTTGATGAGCAACCGTTTTCTATTGTCGAACGTGATGGATTTAGATATTTTTGTAGTGCTTCCGTGCCACAATTTTGTATTCCATCACGTTTCACGGTTGCGAGAGATTGTAGTAAACTTTTTCTTTGTGAGAGAGAGACATTAAGAAATACCTTCAAAAGTTTAAGCTCTAGAATTGCTCTCACAACTGATTGTTGGACTTTTGTGCAAAATTATAACTATCTTTGTTTGACTGCACACTTTATTGATGATAACTGGAAATTGCATAAAAGGATTTTGAATTTTCGGTTAATGGATAGTCATAAGGGGAAGGAAATTGGAAAAGAAGTTGAATCATGTGTTCTTCAATGGGGTATTGAAGATAAGTTGACATGTATTACCGTAGATAACGCAAGTTCAAATGATGTGGCTGTTGCGCATGTAAAAGACAATCTTAGTGAAAAATTTGTTTTAGGGGGTGAGTTTTTTTCATATGAGATATATGATCAAGTATACGTTGTTTTGAAAAGGTTGTATGATCATTATGTTAATGTTTCTTTATCATCAAGGAGTAGTTATTCTAGTTCATTTGTGAATGATAGTGGTGGCCAAAATTTTGTTGGGGAGGTGAAGAATAAACAGATGAGAAAAATCTACGATGAGTTTTATGAAAATGATGTTGGGGATGGTATTGAAAAATCTGAATTGGATGAATATCTTGATGCTCCGCCTGAAAAAATGGATGTTGAATCTTTTGAAATATTGAAGTGGTGGTGTGAGAAGTGTACTACATATAAGGTATTGGCATCAATGGCAAAAGACATTCTAGCCATTCCGGTTTCTACCGTTGCTAGTGAGTCTGCTTTTAGTACATCCGGTCGTGTGGTGGATGAGTTTCGTAGTAGCTTGGGACCAAAGACGGTGGAAGCTTTGATATGTGCTCAAGATTGGTTGAGGGCATCAACAATATGTATTGACATGGGACAATGTTTGGATGATGTGCAGAAATACGAGGAAGGTAATTTACTTATTTATTGTCTTTTTTTGAATATTTTTATATCATATTTAACATTTTAATTTGTGTTTTTTTTTGTTAATTTTATTTCAGAAATTGGTCGTAATGATCTAGATCAGACATTTGAGGTAATCTTCTAATCTTCTATATATGTGTTTCCATGAGTTGACATGTTTGTTTAAACATGATAAAGTACATAGTCAAGATTCAAGATACCCACCACGTTTGACAGGTTGTGTAAACACTAAACAACCTTCAAGCTTTTTCTTCGTTTTTTTGGCAGGGAGTTTAGGGGTGAGGCGGTTGTTTGATCTTTGTGGGTTCGACCTTAAGTAATTTGATTTTAATTTGTTTTATCAGCAGTTAAATCTATTAAATAGTAAGTTAATTAGTGTGAAGGGATAAACTTGATTGTTTATTTCTTTTATCAGCAGTTAAATCTATACAACTCAGTTGACATTTCATTTCTAGATGGTCACTTTGGGTGAACTTGATTGGTTATTTTGACCCACTTACTACCTTTATTTCCTTCATTTAAATGGTTGCAGGTTGAAACAAGTGAGGATCTGTTTTTTGGAGTACGAAATTTGGCATTTTGGAGGCACGGTCAAGACTCGAGAGCATCATCTGTTTATGTAATAGTTAGCTTTATCGGATTTGTTTTTAAAATTTGTTGTATTTATTAGTTTAAGTGGTATTTTGTCGTATTTATTAGTTTAAGTTGGTATTTTGTTTTTTGCATTATATTTAAAAAGTTATAATTATCTTTTTATTATATTAATTGTTATTTTAAAAAAAAATATTGTAACCGGGTACCTTGAACCGGAACCGGTTCCGGGACCGGTTCCAAGAAAATGAGAACCGATGCATCCGGTTCCGGTTCCTTAGGAACCGCCGGTTCCGATTCCGGGAAAAATAGGCGGGTACCCGGTTAGGGGTGAGCATAACCAGGTACCCGCCTATTTTTCCCGGAACCGGCGGTTCCTAAGATGCCGGAACCGGAACCGGATGCATCGGTTCTCATTTTCTTGGAACCGGTCCCGGAACCGCTGGGAACCCGGTTCCGGTACCCGGTTACAATATTTTTTTTAAAAAAATAACATTTAATATAATAAAAAGATAATTATAACTTTTTAAATATAATGCAAACAACAAAATACCAACTTAAACTAATAAATACCACTTAAACTAATAAATACAACAAATGTTAAAAACAAATCCGATAAAGCTAACTATTACATAAACAAATGATACTCTCGAGTTTTGACCGTGCCTCCAAAATGCCAAATTTCGTACTCCAAAAAACAGATCCTCACTTGTTTCAACCTGCAACCATTTAAATGAAGAAAATAAAGGTAGTAAGTGGGTTAAAATAACCAATCAAGTTCACCGAAAGTGACCATCTAGAAATGAAATGTCAACTGAGTTGTATAGATTTAACTGCTGATAAAAGAAATAACCAATCAAGTTTATCCCTTCACACTAATTAACTTACTATTTAATATATTTAACTACTGATAAAACCAATTAAAATCAAATTACTTAAGGTCGAACCTTAATTTTGTTGTCTGCATGTTGTCACCCACAAAGATCAAACAACCGCCTCACCCCTAAACTCCCTGCCAAAAAAACGAAGAAAAAGCTTGAAGGTTGTTTAGTGTTTACACAACAACGTGGTGGGTATCTTGAATCTTGACCATGTACTTTATCATGTTTAAACAAACATGTCAACTCATGAAAACACATATATAGAAGATTACCTCAAATGTCTGATCTAGATCATTACGACCAATTTCTGAAATAAAATTAACAAAAAAAAACACAAATTTGAATGTTAAATATGATAAAAAAAATTCAAAAAAAGACAATAAATAAGTAAATTACCTTCCTCGTATTTCTGCACATCATCCAAATATTGTTCCATGTCAATACATATTTTTGATGCCCTCAACCAATCTTGAGCACATATCAAAGCTTCCACCGTCTTTGGTCCCAAGCTACTACGAAACTCATCCACCACACGACCGGATGTACTAAAAGCAGACTCACTAGCAACGGTAGAAACCGGAATGGCTAGAATTTCTTTTGCCATTGATGCCAATACCTTATATGTAGTACACTTCTCACACCACCACTTCAATATTTCAAAAGATTCAACATCCATTTTTTCAGGCAGAGCATCAAGATATTCATCCAATTCAGATTTTTCAATACCATCCCCAACATCATTTTCATAAAACTCATCGTACATTTTTTTCATCTGTTTATTCTTCACCTCCCCAACAAAATTTTGGCCACCACTATCATTCACAAATGAACTAGAATAACTACTCCTTGATGATAAAGAAACATTAGCATAATGATCATACAACCTTTTCAAAACAACGTATACTTGATCATATATCTCACTCACTTTATCGGATCCTAAAGGAAAGATCTTTCTTAAGGAAAACTTCACAAACCTCATCTTATAACGTGGATCAAGAGCGACTGCAACTAAAACCATCACATTTGTTTTCCCAAAATCTCCATAATATTTGTCAAACTTTTTTCTCATCTCATCACCCATACGAATAATATTTGGATCTTCATCTTCTCTCCACTCTAACAAAGAAGCAAGGACACCCAAGATCTCATGAAAATGCATATTAGTTGTAACATACAAAGTGCCAGAAATCCTTTTCGTGGCATCATAAAACTGTTTCAAACAAAGTGATAATGCTCTAGCATTCTCCCAATCTTTTTGAGATGGGAATCCATCTTTCAGTTCTTTCACAAAGTCAGGATCTTCTTGTCTCAATCTCTTAAAAGCTTTCTCAAACTTAAGAGCCAAATCTAACATAAGGTAGGTGGAGTTCCACCGTGTTGGCACATCTAGACAAACAGAACCCTTACATGGAATTTTTGACTTTAAAGCACACTCATCAAACAACTTACCTCTTGCCGGAGAGCTCCTCACATATCTAACCACACCCCGAATACTATTAATGGAATCCTTAACCATATTCAATCCATCTTTAACGATCAAGTTTAAAATATGGGCCGCACATCTCATATGAAAAAACTCACCCCCTAAAACAAGTTTTTCACTAAGATTGTCTTTTACATGCGCAACAACATCATTTGAACTTGCGTTATCTACGGTAATACATGTCAACTTATCTTCAATACCCCATTGAAGAACACATGATTCAACTACTTTTCCAATTTCCTTCCCCTTATGACTATCCATTAACCGAAAATTCAAAATCCTTTTATGCAATTTCCAGTTATCATCAATAAAGTGTGCAGTCAAACAAAGATAGTTATAATTTTGCACAAAAGTCCAACAATCAGTTGTGAGAGCAATTCTAGAGCTTAAACTTTTGAAGGTATTTCTTAATGTCTCTCTCTCACAAAGAAAAAGTTTACTACAATCTCTCGCAACCGTGAAACGTGATGGAATACAAAATTGTGGCACGGCAGCACTACAAAAATATCTAAATCCATCACGTTCGACAATAGAAAACGGTTGCTCATCAACAATAACCATTCTAGCTAAAGCCAATCTAATAGAATTTTGATCAAACTCCCAGTTAGAAACAGTGGCAGCATCACTTTGAGTAGTTCTAAAAGTACTGATTTTCATTTGTGTTTTATCCATATTTGACGGATATTTTGAACATGTACCAAGATGTTTAGAGAGAGATGAGGTACCATTCTTTGTGCTCCCGTTCAATTCCTTGGAACAGTACTTGCCTTTGTAATCTTGCCTGTGGTTTGATCTCTAAGAGCTTCATAATGGTTCCAAACAGTGGATTTCCTTTTGTCTCCAACTTTGGGCACGGGTCTTTGGCTTTGATCGACAACATCACTTCCATACAAGTCTATGGGAGTTGCTTGACTTGCTTCCATTATTAAACCTAACATTAACACCAAATCAGTACCAAACATTAACCAACAAATTTGGTAAACATTTAATAGTAACACTACTTAACAGATTTTGCCTTCAAATCGATTTGATAACAGACTCTAAATCGATTTGGTAACATATTTTGTAACCACTTAACAATAACACTACTCTAACAGGTTCTGCCATTTAACAGTAACACTACTCTAAATCGATTTGGTAACATATTTTGTAACCATTTAACGTAACACTACTCTAAATCGATTTGGTAACCAGACACTGATGAAATATCGAGATTTAACCATATCAAGATTTAACCATTTAAGATTCTAAATCGATTTAACCATATCAAGATTTAACCATTTAAGATTTAACCATTTAAGATTTAACCATTTAAGATTCTAAATCGATTTAACCATATCAAGATTTAACCATTTAAGATTCTAAATCGATTTGGTAACAGATTTAACCATTTAAGATTTTGCCTTCAAATCGATTTGGTAACAAAACCATATCAAGAAATCCCGTTCAAGCTGTAAAAGAACCATATCAAGAACCATCGAGCATTAAAAGAACCATATCAAGAATTAAGAACCATACCCGTTCGATGGAGCACTATTTGAAGAAATCCCGCTCAAATGCTCGATGGAGCACTGTTTGAAGAAATCGATGGAGAAAATAGCGTTCGATGGAGAGGGCGAGAGGCAGAGAGCAAATCCCGTTCGATTTCATTCAAAGATTCATTCGAAGATTTTATCTAACCTTCAAAGTTCAAATCGATGGAGCATGAAGAAGGTTGGAGTCGACTGTGTGTGGGAGGCGGCTTCCTCAAGGAACTGATGTCGAGTCGTGAAGTCAGAAGTAATGAAGTCATGAACAACCCTAAATCTAATTCCTGAGTAATAACTAATAAATATAAATATTAATTATTTCTAATAAATTTTATTAATAATTTAATATATATAAATAATTATAAAAATAGTTATAAAAACAACGGGTACCCGCCGGTTCTGGATACCCAGCGGGACCGGGTACCCGGTCCCGGAACCGGTTCCGGCGGGTACCAAGCGGGTATCGGTTCAAAAAAAATGAGAACCAGAACCAGTCTTACGGTTCCGTGTTTTAGGAACCAGAACCACTCGCATCGGTTCCGGAGCGGTTCCGGTTCAAAAGCGGGTACCCAATTCCGCTGCTCACCCCTAGGTATTGTTACACATATAGATAATAGTGGGGCCGGTCAATTAGTCAATTGTGGGGCTGGTCAATTAGTCAATAAGTGAGATTAATCGGTGGTTAGAAGTATAAATAAAAGGAAGGTGGAATCGATTAAGATATTTGTTTTGTAGTCAATTGGGTGTAACCCTTAGAAGAGTTCTTGGCCTCTCGAAAGCCAGAGTGTGTCTCATAACCATTTGGTTATGAGTGAATAATCAAAGCGTGTCCTAGTTTTCTAGATAATCGGTAGCAATTTGTAACAGAGTCTTTATCATCAAGATATAATTTGCATAAGTAAGATTCAATGTGTATATAAACATGATCTTAGACTATTTTAGGTCAGACTTCCCAATTTCCTCTTATAAATGCTATATCTAATACTGACATTTACATTTTACTTTCTATTGGTGCATTCGAAGTTTGTATCTCTGATTATCAACATGCTTGCCAGGTGGTGATGTAATTCAGGGGTGATTCAGAGGTACTGCAAGGACTATTGGCATTGGTTTGCTCCTTCCTTTTTTATGCTTGCCAGGAAAATTTGATTTGGCTCATTATAGACAGATGACACTCTATACAGACATGGACTTGCTATAGGTATTGCCTATCATCCAATCCACCACAAATGAACAGAGAACATGATTTGTCATGGATTTAAGAGAAGATCGGTGTAAACTCATATTGAAGTTTATGAGTAGTCCAAAGAACAAATTGCACAAGTTCTTGAAAAGGCTATCACACAACCTTTTTTATGTACTGTTTTATTCTTTTTGGCGGAAAAAAAGAACGTAATTTTATTACATATCTAATTATAGTTCAAATCTGTATGTTCATAAAAGTCCAACAAATCTATGCAATTGCCTCTCAACGTAATTTTAAGTATTGTAATGCATGAGTGATATCTATGCCCCATCTTGTGGAAGAGCATTACAATAAGTAATATGTATCATACTAGTTTATTTGTGATAGACACAAGTATTTCAGAGACATATAACATAGTTACGCCTATTTGTATCTTACACTACTGTTCAAGTTGCACTTTTTCCCAATCATAAAGAGTGTATCCAATATTTGTCAAGGTGAAAGCATATAAATGGCTGAGGTCCTGTAATATAAAACCCTAAACATAATACCAACCACACATAAAAATATATCTTTTCTCACTAAAAATCCTCCTCAGGTCGAAGAATATATGTTTGACATGTCCAACTTGATATGTAGACAATTGACAAGATTGAAGAAGGGTTCATTACAAAATGATATGCTTGAACAGAAGATCAGTTGGGAGACATTCTTACAAAAACATTAAATGGGACTCATAACTACATTTGTAACAAGTTGGGCATCATCAATATGTATGCTCTAGCTTGAGGGAGAGTGTTATGGAAACAATGTCATGGAAGCAAGAGAAATATGATTCTCCCATCCCTTGTATATATATGCACACACCTATGCATGTAATATATACACAAATCAATAGACACTAATAGCAGTCAGCAATTGTGGAATGAATTGGCTTATTCGAAAAAGGTCTTAGTTAGGGCAGTCAAACCAACTCTCATACGAGCTCCCGGCGGTTCCCATAGTGTGACGGGTGATCCCTATCTACCAAAATTTTTACTTCAAGTTCCGGCGGAGGTACACAAGCTCATAACATTTTTCAGACAAACAGGGGCTGGAGTTGGATTTGATTAGCATTGGTACATGTGAAAACAACTGAAAGCTCTGCTGGATGAGGTTCTATGCAGAAGTGCACACTGACTGGTAGGACGAACAACGAGAGTGAGATACTGGATTGTTTGATGTGGGTCCAAATCCATGTAATAAAATATATGATTGAGAGGCAAATCTCCTAATTGTTATTGTCTATTGACTGAGAATTTATACAATAATTCCTATATAAGCATGGAAACTAAAAATCAAACTTCTATAGAAGACACAAGACAACCTTAACAAAAATTTCAATGGCTAACATGTAGAACTGTTCTTGGGGAAAAGTCAAGAATTCTTCGCAAATACCATGCGGTAACCAGATGCTGATAGTGTGGTACCCAAGAGCAATTATCACGAAAGAGTACATAAAGATGTTTGAGAACAACAAATATGATATCAGGGAGAAGAATTGCCTCTGAATATAAAATTGCCAACCACCCAAACAAACAGAACATTTGAGACAGTCCCATGGTCTGCATATCAGATTAAATCAAACAGTAAGAGAACTGAAGAACAAGAAATGAAACCAGACTACAGCAAGTCACAGGCAAAGAGAAATGGAGCGGGTAGTAATAACAACAGAACTTACCCTTCTCCGTCCAAATTTATCTGCTATTTTCCCACTCATAACTGCACCTATCATTGCTCCAATCGTTAATATCGAACCGAAAACTGAGTACTGCAAGTAACGGTGAAAAGAAGATGGAGATCATGAATACAATCCAAAAAAATATCAAAAAGTTTAATAGACCTGAGACAAAAGTTCATCTTTGATGAGCATTTCAAAACTCCTACTTAACACAGAAATTCATTATGCTTTGTCTGGTTAAATGATGGCCATGTGATGAGGACCAAGGTATAGAAAGGGATTTGTCTTGGTTTGGTTCACTCAAGGAAGAAAAAGATCATAAATGTGAGATTGAGGGAATGATAGGACCCAATTACTCTATCAGTGCATTGGAGAATCTGTTTGCATAGAGCTACAAACCCTTACAGCCATAAGTGTTCTTTGAAAAGGTCCTCACATGACATTTCTGGAGATTGGCAAAACTGGTCATATGGAAATAAAAGTCACATTCGTAGACATAAGGTTAATTCTAATCAACTGGTTTGCTATTAATGTTTTTTATCTGCATAACAATTCCCCAGTCAAGAATTGGGGCCTCGCAATCACTATTTTATCTCATGCCTTTCTTCGTCGGGGCGGGTACACCGGGTTCCCCAATGGGGCGGGTCTCATTTCCATCCCTAGTCCTAGGCGTAGAGGAACCACACCACTCCATCCCGAACTTGGTGGTTAAACTCTACTGCGGTGACGATACTGTAGGGGAGGTCCTGATATGCATTTAAATTGCAATGTTTCACTATAAGAGTTCACAACTTACATGCACGAGAGGAGGAAAGTTATAATCATGAGAAATTTCACTTATGCATGAACACACTACGATTTTTTGTATGACATTACCTCTTTCAAGGACAGGCCAAGGTCATCCATGATTCCAGTCTGAGCTGGAGATGAAAATCCAACCTGTGTATGCATCATACACCACAGATTAGAGTCCATGAGAAAGTCAACCTATTTCATGCATTATATTAATAGGGAACTACTATGCTGCTCCTAACAAAAAAAGAAAAAAAAAAGTGAGTTCTACATACCCATATGGTCTACCAAAACAAAGTTCAAGCTGTAAATCAAGAACAATATGTGAGGGGGCAGAAGGTTACTGGTAGAAGATGTTAGCATATTTAATTAGTTACTAAGAGTAAATTGATCTTGTCTAGCTAATTTCTTTTTCTTTATTTCACCTTAGTATATAAACCCTTTTATGATGTATTGTTTCTTCTTGTTGTAACTCAATATGAACCCCTAGCTATTGTTCCTAAGCAGGGATGCTGTGGGGGTGTGCCGGTGGTGCGGATGCAAGAGGCCTCCGATAGTATTTTTAATGTTATATATTGTATAAAATTATGATTAAAAACAAATACATATTTTATAAACAAACTGGAGTGTAGTTGAGTTGGTAAAGGCACCTAGAAAATAACCTTTGAAACTTGGGTTCGAATGTGGTAGCTATCATTAATTTAATTTACTTTTCTAAATCTAATTTAAGAGATTATATTTTATTCTTTATAATTTATTTATTTTTGTTTTTCACAGTTTATCTCTCTATATTTGAACTCACAATCTTTTACAAATATTCAAATCGAAGAAACATATCCAATTATTCATCAACATATTTAAAAGGGATGTTTATTTAATTTTAGAGACTATTTTATTCTTTGTAATTTTGTATTTTTGCTTTTTTGTTCTTTTTACAGTTTAGGGTTTACGGACTTTTTCTCTATAATCGCTATTAAACCTTTTTATCTCTCTATGCTTCGAACTCACAATCTTCCACAAATATCGAGTCGAAGAAACATATCCAATCATTCATCAGCATTCTTAAAATGAGAGTTTCTTTAATTAAAATATTTCGTTTTCAGTTCTTTAATCTATTTCAAGAGATTATATATATATATTTATTTATTTATAATTTAGGTTTTTTTTTCAATTTAAGGTTATGGTCATTATCTCCGTAATCCTTATTAAACCTTTTTATCTCTCTATAATCCAAACTCACGATCTTTCACAAAAATTCAATCCGAGATGCATATTCAATCATTCAACACCAAACTTAGAAAGTCAGTTTATTAAATTATAACTTTTGATTTTCATTTGTTCCTCTGAGTTTATATATCTATATCTATATATAGAGAGAGAGAGGGAGGATCAAACGAGAACAGTAACTATTTAAAAGAACACGAGAACAAATAAAATCATTATAATGATTTTACATTAACGTGCAAAAAAGCCATGTGGACCTGAAGTCGCGGCCAAAGTCCTGTTTTCGTGTGTCAATGTAAAATCACTAATGATTTTGTTAGTTCTCGTGTTCTTTTAAATAGGTATTGTTCTCGTTTGAACCCAACTCTCTCTATATATATATAGATATATATATATAGAGAGAGAGAGATATATAGATAGATACACACACACAATTTATACTTCATATAAAATATATAGATGTGATTACTTCTCATTTTGTTATTAGTCCTTTTTTTTAATCTAAGCACTACTTATAGAAGATATATGAGACGTAACGGCCAGTTTGCAAATTGCAATTTATCTGAAGTTTGTTTTATGATTATTTGAACAAAATAAAGTGATTTATAGGGCCACATTTGTTTTTGGCTCAAAGCCTCCAAAATATCACGAGGACATGTTCCTAAGTTATCAGAATACACTAATGTTGAAAGGTAGACCAATGAATGGTAACATTTGGAGCTCCACTTTAAACCAATACAATAGACCATTAAGTACATTTAATTAAGCACTATTTGTGGTAGCTCCAGATTTACATGTCGCTTATGAGGTGAGCTAATATCAACCAAATCATACCAAGATGGCTATGAAACTACACTTTAATGTGACAAAAAGGATAATACTTCTCTTAAGTTTTCATTTCTTATTCTTGCCCTGCTATGGTTTTTGTTTCTTAGCCAAATGATACAAGTGTTGTCATATGCAATAAGGCTTTATGCTCTCTCAACAATTTGTTGCTATCTTATCACCTTAGTAACATAACCAAATGATGTAGCTAATCATTCTATTTTGTTTAATCTAGTACTTAGCTAGACTTAGTCTATACAGACGTGCTCTAACTTTAGCCTTTTGTGTTCTTGTAAGGGCTATATATCTGGCCAAATTTTTTGCTTTCAATAACAAGTTCTTTGCAATTTGCAGCACTTCATAACTCTGTTTTTTACTGTGATGAATACATCCTATCCAAATCGATTAGGGCACTGAATGATCTTACGCTGCTCATCTTAATTTCACTGGCTATATCCAAAAGGGACGAGCAGAAACAGTTACGGTAAAATAGAAAATCAATTGGGGGTACTGAATGAGCTTATGTTCGCTATATCCAAAGAAGCGCAAATGATATTAATATTGATTATAGAAGAACTTACAGCAGAACCGTAAACGTAAGATCCACAGACCGCCACCATAGTGCTGAACACAACTACACCTGTCGCCGGAGAAGGTGAGCTATTCCTCCCCCGGAGCCGGCTAGAGTCGGTGGTGGTAAGCAATAAAGTACTCGGACCATCTTCTTCTTCCCTTCTGTTTCCCATGTGTGTCGTGCGAATGTTGCTGAGTGCTTCCCTATTATCACTACCGTCAAAAAGAGAAGAAAACTAAATTCAAATATTCAACCCACTAACTATTTGATAATTACATTTTTGGCTCCTTACTTTTAGGGTGCGTTTGGTACGTAGACGGGACAGAACAGGACCGGATAGAACAGAACTGGACAGAACAGTTGTCCAACGTTTGGTTTGACAGGAATCGACTCTAATTTTTAGGTTGATGAAGTTGGCAAAAAAACGATTTTCCTATTCAGTTCAACTAGTGTGGAAACCGCGATGGCATGAGTACTTTGGGTTCAATAATATGTAAATCAATCATATAAATAATATTAGTTGGTAAATATAATTATCTACAAATCATACTCATATCATTTGTAAAATTTCATAGACTTTAATTATTGGAATTTTAATATATATATACTAGGCATATACCCGCGCGATGCAGCGGAATTTAAGTAAAGAACGAACAATTAATGCTATTTCCCTATATACATTTTATCAATAATCAACCATGACCTAAGAATCATAACTTATGAAACCTAAACCCGTAAAGATATTCAATAATTAGTTTATATTACAATTATTGACGAAAAAAATTATAATGATATTATTTATAATAAGAATGAAACGTATTTTACGATTATGTATTTTTAACGTGCTAACGGTGGAAAAAAATAAAATGTATGGATAGAAAAACAAATTATTTCGTAGATATTCATGATATTTAATAGTACGGTTAAATTAAAAAATATTCAATATTGGGCTCGTTTTGAAGATATTGACGAGACAATTATAATGGTATAATTTGAAAGAAAAAAGGAACGTATTTTTTCATTGCATTTTTGTTCATATACGATTATTTGTGTTAATATGATAACGGTGTAAAATGTAAAATGAAAAAGTAAGGGATATAAAATAAATTAAATAAGTAATTGTAAGGGTGGTAAATATAACATTATAAGGGTAGTAAATGTTATTCTACAAAAGATTAAAGGTGGTAAATGTTATTGTACAAAAGATTGTATAATAACCGTTTTAGAATTTTCATTATATAGTATATATATATATATATATATATATATATATATATATATATATATATATAGGGGGTCATTCAAGGGAGAACTCGATTATCTGTGGTAACCGTGAAATCCAATCTTAACCACATATGAGAGGATAAATTAGGAAAACAATAATTTAGGTAATTTCAATCACAATTTTAATTAAAGGGTATGTTTGGTATTTTAGAATTATTCTCTCTCATGTATTCTCTCTTCTCTCTCCTCTCTCCGGCGAACATTATTCCGGTGACCACATGATGCACAGTGTGATACCTTTTGTAAACATTGAAAATAACGAAAACAAATAAGAAATATTGTGATATATATTGTGATACAAAATAAGAAATGTTGTGATACCTATCGTGATACAAAATACACTATGATACCCATCATGACACAAAATACATCGTGATAACCCTTGTGATACAAAATACACTATAATACCTATCGTGATACACAATATACTGTGAAACCCATTGTGATAGAAAATACGCTATGATACCCATTATGATACAAAATACACTATGATACCTATTGTGATACACAATACACTGTGAAACCCATTGTGATACAATACACACTGTGATACCCAATAACTTATAAATAGTAATATGCAAACCCACTATGATACCATTGTGATATCCTTCTGAATATGGGTTGAGACCAAATTCGATATGGGTTTTAGACCACATATAACCATTATGATATTGTTTCGAATATGGGTTGAAACCAAATCTAATCGGAAGAAAATAACGATTATGATACCCAATGATACCCTATCAAGATTTGAAGAAAAATAAAGGGAAAAAAACAGTCGAGATATGCTTATCCCTAACCTTCATCATCCACATAAACCCATAAATTACCGACGTCGTTTTTGTTCCTCCTCTAACCTTCATTAGTCGCATAAACCCATAAACCACTGACGTCCTTTCTGTTTCTCCCTTAACCTTCGCTATCATTGGCGACTGTGAACACCCGAGATCTGTGAAACATCGAACACCAGATCTAGGCTTTTCCATTTGAGTCATCACCGGTGTTGTTCATCAGAAAAGAAGAAGAGCACCTTCAAGGGAAGGCCGACGAAGTGTTTCAATAGATATTTCAATAGACAGTACATCTGGAATGAACTCTCATTAGGTTTCAAAATTTTAAAATAATTTTAGAAAACTGATTTGATTAGAACTCTTATAAGGAATTTAAATCAAATTCCATAATTTTAGGTAACTAATTGATTAGAATCAATCAATTAATATTTTAATTATTTGTAAAAGGTCCAAATTATGAAATTATGAAATTACGAAATCACCCTTTTATATATTTATGCTATATTATAAAAACGGTATAAAAAATTCTTAATTACAACATTTTAAGCACAAGTTACAACTAATTAAAGCCAATTACTTAATTTACAACTTCTTAATGCTTTGGTACAATCTTTCCAAACACAGTATCTCACATAATCATCTATTTGTGAAATGGATACTCATTTATTAATATAACTATTTGTATTTTTGTTGGAGGATTTTATAAATAATCTATTTTAAATATAGATTTTACATTTAAATCTTTATTAATAAGATGTAATTTAAAATCTTTTTTCTTCCGTATTTTTTTATATTACACCTCATAATGATTTTTTCATATTTTATTTTATAAAATCTTTTTTCATATTTTATTTTATAAAATCTTTTTACATAATGAGATGTAATATAATATAAACTCTTTTTTCTTCCGTATTTTTTTTTGCTAATATAAAATCTATTTTATTTTATAAAATCTACACGTATTTTATATTAGCATAATATAAAATTTACACGTATTCTTTTTGATAATATAAAATCTACACGTATTTTTTTTCACGAGCATTAAAAGAAGAAAAAAGAAGGTTGATATGAATAAAAAATAAAAAATAACGAGATACACTAATAAGTTATCGTATTCTTTAAAATAAAAATATTACGCAATACTTTCCAAATTAACCAAGTGTAAAGAAAATAAAATAGAAACGATATAGATATAAAAATATTCTTCCATATTTTTAATATATTTACATTTAAATGTAAAATCGAAAATGAAAATAAAAGATTTTAAAATATTCTTTACATTCACTATAAATATATATAGCTTCTCTATGTATCATCCGAGTACAAGAAGAAGACGAACGGTCGAGTGTCAATGGCGGAACCTGCAACTGAACAAAAGGTATTCCACTATATTTTTGTTTCTTTGAAAGACTACTTTTTTATATTTTATTTTAATTACTGAGGATTTATTTATATTTTTCAAAACCCACAATCATGTTTTTTGAAGTAGGGGAATAAGATATATATATATACATATCTTTATTTTTATCGATTAATACTATGAGGTCTTGAAGTCAATAGTCAGATAAATATGTTGTGAGACATGTTGTTTGAGTTTTAAATAATATAATACAAAACTATTACCAATATTATTGCACAAACTTATAACAACAAACGATTAAGAATATATGAAAGTTAACCAGCTATGAAAATACATTCGTTTTTCACATTGTATTTCATTAACTGTTAACAGAGAAATTACGTTTCATTTTAACTCGGTTTAATATTCCAACAAAAAATTTATCCTCTCGTGCAATGCACGGCCCCAACACTAGTAATTAATAAACAAAATTAATATCAATAGTTGATTGGCTCACATTGGATGTCACGGTTATCACAAATTAAACAGTTCTCATTTGATTAGGCCCCTATATATATATATATATATGTATATGTAGTTAAGGAATAAATTTATAAAGTAAAATAAAAATGAGTAACATTAATGATAGAACCGTGGATAATGTTTGCATAATTTATGATCTTGCATGAATATTTTTCTTTTTGAAAAGAGAGCGGTATCTTTGACAATTTTGTTAAGAAAGAAACAAATGTAGACATAGATGACACGTAACTACCGTCCAAACTTATGCTCACTCTCTAAATGGGAAAGACCGAAAGGTTGACATGGATTGCACTTATCCAACCCACTAAACATAAGTGATCGAACCAACAAAGGTCTATAATTCTCGACAGCCTTCAGATTTTACAAAACATATACATTTCTTTCTTGTAATAAACAATTAACTTGGTGACCAAGTTTTACAAACCATTGTAGTACTCAGAGACACATATACAACATAAAATTATTTAACCGAACGATAAACATAACATAATTTGATAATAATTGGTATGAGGATAAGAATAAATAAGAACATACATTTTTGTCAATGAAAACCATGTCAAAACCAATCAAACCCTCATTTACAAAAAGAATAGTTTTAGTACACCTCATAAAAGAGGAGTTTCAAAAATGTGTAATGCACTTACTAATCGAAAACCATTTAAAAAAAATATCATCATCTTATCACATGGACATAGTCTACAATAATCAATATATATATATATTAAATGATAAATCATGGTTAATGACATTATAATGCTATCGTATATATATAGGGCGCGTTTCAATTGCAAACTAAACAGTTCTAACAAACTCTACAAACTCTTATCCACCAGTCATGTTATTTCTTTTTTAATTTTCCATTTTTTACAAGATTATTCCGTGAAGGGTATTACTAACATTTAAACCTTTATTTATTTATTTATTTATATTATCTAAAAAATGCATGCGATTATGTAGGGATCCTAATCAAAATTTATGATTATTCTATTTCCATTAGTGATCAGGGGTTGCTAAGGCATCGTGATAAGAGTATATAAGGCTCTTGATCGCAAAAGGTTATGATAGGTTTTTTGCAATTTTAGACATTATTTAGTTAGTTCATTTGTTGTTAGACTAGTTTTTGGTAAAGGTTATGTTTTGAAAATTTTAATTATTGGGTGTTTTAGAATTATCTTTTTGGACGATCTTATTTCGTTATTGGAGACTCTTTATTTTGGGAGTTATATTTATATCCGTTTATGGTGTTTGACGTAACCTCCCTTCCTTTGGAATGGCGGTGTTACAGACATGGTCTCTCCTACAATCAAAAAACTCACTGATAGCGGAAAATCGTATAGGTCCACAAAGTCGCCACTATGTTGTCACAGTGGCAGTGCAAGTGCACACCGGACACTATGATCGCTACAAGTAATAAAGTGGTAGAGTACCGAGATCGTTTTCACAGGGACTAGTCAACTAAGAATCCGAGACTTTTTCATGAATTTCTAGTGCTTGGTTGAGTTTTGAGAACAAAATCAATATTTGTGGGTTTTAAGCAACTAAACAACGATTAAACGGAATTAACAGTATTAAAGGCAGGATGTGGGTACAAGCATTAACTAAGACTGATGTAGTAACAACTTGGTCAGAAACAAAATGACACACGACAGCCTTAAAAACCTTTTTCTCTCGAAAATAAGTTTCCTCGGAACGTGGCCACGTTGCACCCACTTTGTCACCACATTGGCCAACTCAAGACTTGCCGACTTAACTAAGTAAACCTCTAAGAATTTTAGTTCCACCAGTATAGATATAGACGCCCAAATCTCTTTGTGACACCCATATCGACCGACATTTGAACCTTAGTTAAAATCATGCAAAAACCCGTATTTCTACGTGGTTATAAAAGACTTTCTCAAATCTTCTTTTCATCACTCAAGCCGTATTCGGATTTGCCCCTCTCGAGGTCTAAGATCTAATATTAATACTAACAAGTGATCGGCTTGTCCGCGTTGAGTTGAAGTCCCGACTCGAGCGACCAAGTCTAAGAGTTAGCAACGATGGCAACACCCAAGTGTTGCCTACTAGTCTTAGCATTGGCTCATACCCACACCTAAAGGGGTGTTTAGCTCATAATAAAAGTAAAAGACATGATAGAAGAGGGATATAACATAAATTAAATTGCATAAAAGAAACTAAAGAGTTGCTGCCAACATGGTCACAAGGTGGCCACTTTGGCAACAACTATTACAAGAAATTTAAACTTACAACAATTAAATGCAAATAAACTACAAGGAATGAAAACTAAATGTTGCTGCTCCATATGGTGTTTAATGCTCCTACAAGTGATGATCTGAAAATGGAGCCTCCAAGCCTTCATTTATAGCCCAAGGAAGAGAAAAATGTTGATGTAACAACACCATAAAAGTAGCTTTTAAGGTGAAGTATTGAAGCTTCCTTGATTATTCTTATGAATGAGCAGAAAGGTCTTTCATTTTCTTCAAAAGGTAGACTTCCAGAATTGGTAAAATCTTATCCAAGCAATTTTGGCCAGCGCCCCAACGTGGTGACAACGTGGGTGCGACGTGGCCACGTTCTGCACAAAAGTTAGTAAAACCGAATTTTTTGCATTTTTGGGATTTCATCACAATGTTTGAACAATTAAGACCAAATGAAGGAAATGAGGAGCAAATTGGGTGAAAATGTGGTAAAATAAATATAACAAGAGAGGAATTAACTCTCAAAATTTGAGAGTTATCACTCACTCATCTTTTTCCTCCTACATCCTCCTTTTAACCATTTTTTTAAATTCTTAATTCTATAAATATTGATTATTCATTTATGTTCCCATTAAAAACCGTCCTTTTCGTTTTCCCTAGCTCCTCTCCTCTTCCAATCGTTTTGTTTTCCCAAGCTTTTGGTTTTCTCCATCTATCAAACAATCTCACAAGAATTTATTTATCAATTTAATTTCCATATTTTACTTTATTTGGTTGTATTTTGAGTTCAAGACTTCGTTTCACCATCCCCCATCTCGACCCCGATGGACCGTATACACAACGCCTTATGGGTCTCTCAAAGCAACCTATTGGTTTTAGTTTCATAGTTTATTTGATTCGATTGTCTTCTCTTGAAGGTTTGATTTCAAGAAACAAAACACAATTTATTTGGATTTCAAGTAAGATTTCCATATCCTAAGTATATTGTTACTACAAGTCTCTTATCACCTAGAAACTTCGTTTGACTACTAATATGTAGTTTCTACAACGTTTCCTTCTCAACGGATGTATGTTATGTACATATGGTATGCACTATATGTTTATCGTGCAATGTGTTAGATAAACATATAGTTATGTACAAATAAAGTATAAACATCAAAATTTATTCTAACACATTGCACGATAAACATATAGTGCATATCATATGTACATAACATACATCCGTTGAGAAGGAAACGTTGTAGAAACTACATATTAGTAGTCAAACGAAGTTTCTAGGTGATAAGAGACTTGTAGTAACAATATACTTAGGATATGGAAATCTTACTTGAAATCCAAATAAATTGTGTTTTGTTTCTTGAAATCAAACCTTCAAGAGAAGACAATCGAATCAAATAAACTACGTAACTAAAACCAATAGGTTGCTTTGAGAGACCGATAAGACGTTATGTATACGGTCCATCGGAGTCGAGATGGGGGATGGTGAAACGAAGTCTTGAACTCAAAATACAACCAAATAAAGTAAAATATGGAAATTAAATTGATAGATAAATTCTTGTGAGATTGTTTGATAGATGGAGAAAACCAAAAGTTTGGGAAAACAAAACGATTGGAAGAGGAGAGGAGCTAGGGAAAACGAAAAGGACGGTTTTTAATGGGAACATAAATGAATAATCAATATTTATAGAATTAAGAATTTTTAAAAAATGGTTAAAAGGAGGATGAAGGAGGAAAAAGATGAGTGAGTTTTTTGATTGTAGGAGAGGCCATGTCATCAAGCATGGTTTCTCCGTTAATATATATATATATATATATATACTAGTGTTGGGCCCGTGCATTGCACGGGAGGATAAATTTTTTTCTTGGAATATTGAACCGAGTTAAAATGAAACCTAATTTTTCTGTGAAAAAAGAATGTATTTTCATAAGTGGTTAACTTGCATATATTCTTAATCGTTTGTTGTTATGAGTTTGTGCAATAATATTGATAATAGTTTTGTATTATATTATTTAAAACTCAAACGATATGTCACACAACATATCACTATTATTGAAATAATTATAAATATGAACATACGTTTTTACAGATTTTGCAATTTTTCTGAAACCTCCTCGACAACACTTGACAATCACTTTGAACGTATAAATCTGTATATTAATTAACAACATTCAATCCACATCAAATATGACAAAGAAAATAAATGATTTCTATTTTTTGTAACCGACAACTCAACTGGTATAGTTCAAATTCACTCAATACCACTTGAAAATTTATCTGACTATTGACTTCAAGACCTCATAGTAGTATCTTATTCCCCTACTTCGAAAAATATGATTGTGGGTTTTGAAAAATATAAACAAATCCTCAGTAAATAAAATAAAATATAAAAAAGTAGTTTTTCAAAGAAACAAAAATATAGTGGAATACCTTTTGTTCAGTTGCAGGTTCCATCATTGACACCCGACCGTTCGTCTTCTTCTTGTACTCGGATGATACATAGAGAAGCTATATATATTTATAGTGAATGTAGAGAATATTTTAAAATCTTTTATTTTCATTTTCGATTTTACATTTAAATGTAAATATATTAAAAATATGGAAGAATATTTTTATATTTACATCGTTTCTATTTTATTTTCTTTACACTTGGTTAATTTGGAAAATATTGCGAAATATTTTTATTTTAAAGAATATGATAATTTATTAGTGTATCTCATTATTTTTTATTTTTAATTCATATCAACCTTTTTTTTCCATCTTTTAAGATTTTATAAAATAAAATATGGAAAAATCATTATGAGATGTAATATAAAAAAATTACGGAAGAAAAAAGATTTTATATTACATCTCATTAATATAGATTTAAATGTAAAATCTACATTTAAAATAGATTATATGCTAATATAAAATCTATTTTATAAAATCCTCCACAAAAAAAAAACAAATATCTATATCTATACTATATTATAAAAACGGCATAAAAAACTCTTAATTACAACATTTTAAGCACAAGTTACAACTAATTAAAGTCAATTACTTAATTTACAATTTCTTAATGCTTTGGTACAACCTTTCCAAGCACAATATCTCACATAATCATCTATTTATGGAATGGATACTCATTTATTAATATAAATATATTACATCTCATTATGTAAAAAGATTTTATAAAATAAAACTGTAAGTCAACAAAAAAAATAAAATGAAACATTAAAATCGTGATGTATCTCGTTGCATTGCGCGAGAACGCTTCTAGTATAGATTTAAATGTAAAATCTACATTTAAAATAGATTATGCTAATATAAAATCTATTTTATAAAATCATCCACCAAAAAAATAAATATTGGTTTGTGTTACAATTTCAGTCCTAGTTTGTTAGTTCTATTAGTTTGTGTTACAATTTCAGTCCTTTTCCGTTAGTTCCTAGTTAGGTCTGTTAACTAGTTTTAGGTTTTAGCAAGTTTAGTTCCTGTCATTAGCTTTGTTAAGTTTTCAGTTAAATTTCTTATATTTTTAGTCCTTTTTAGTTAAATTTGTTAGTTTTGTTAAATAATTTTTAGTTTTGGCAGATTTAATCCCTCTACTTTAATTTTAGGATTTTGACAGTTTTAATCCTTGTAGTTGTAGTTTAAGTTTCTGTCAATTTTAGTCCCTTTAGTTTGTCCTTTTGTCATTTTGAGTCCCTCTAGTTTCTAAGTTTCATGTTTTTACGTTTTTAGTCCCTAGACTTTATATTTTTATGTTTTCGTCATTTTAATTCTCGTTTTTTGGTCGAGTTTTAGTATTTTTCATTTTTAGTCCTCGTTTTTCGTGTTACTTTAATTTTTTTTGATAGTTTTAGTCCTTATTTTCGTCTTTTCTTTATATTTTAGTCATTTTTGCTTGTTTTTAGTCGTTTTTTTAATTTTTAATTTTTGTCATGTTTAGTCCTTGTTTTTCATTTTCTTTTCATTTTTAGTTCGTTTCGTGTCCCTTTTGACTGTTTTTACTGTTTCTGAGCGTATCAGATATATTTTTCATATTTTTGCAGGTTTGAAGGTTCAAGTTCAAGATATTTCTGCGCTGACTTTTCGGAATTAATTTTTTGAAGACAAATTTTATAATTTGTTTCTCAGATTTTAATTTTCTGAATTTTTTTTCCTGATTTTCACTGTTATATTCATTTTTTTTAAGAGTGTGCACAAAATTGTACTTCTAATCGAAGTTTTCTTTTGACGATCATATTTTTACAGATTTCAATATGTCTCAAGGTTTCAATTTTGATTATGATAAGATGAATCTGGTTGAGGCTAAAGCGAATATTAAATGTCTTCTTGGTCAATTATCAATATACACAAGAATGGCAAATGAATGTGACAGAGAAAATTCAAAGATTAAAGCTGAAAAAACTGAGTTGCAAATCAAAGTCTCTGCACTTGAATCAGAAATAAAAAGGTCTGAAAGATAAATATGAAAGTCCAGATCTTAGAGTTGAAAGAGACATGTTTAACAAAGAAAATGCTGAACTTCAAAGAAAGATTACTGAAATGAAAGACAAATTTTCTCAAGGTGTCAAGATTGTCAAGAAAGAAAGAGAAGAGTTTGAAAGAGAAAGAAAAACTTATGCTAAAAAGTTTTCTGACTTTTCAAGAAAAGCTTTTGATGAGAAGAAATCATTAGAACTTAAATGTACAAAACTTTCTCAACAAGTGTCAGATTTTGAAAAAGTTATTATCTTGGAAAGAGATAAGTTTGAGAAGGAAAAGAAGATTGCTGAACAGAAGAATGTTGGTATATTCAAGGAGATATCTGAATAGAGAAATAATGTGGAAAAAGATTTTGAGGAAGAAAGAACAGTGTTTGAGACTAAGATAGAGGAGCTTACAAAGAAATTATCTGAGTTGTCATCAACTATTTTGAAAGAACAGAAAACTAAATCTGAATTGCAAAAGAAGTTTGATCTGATTTCGAAGGATAGAAACAGTTTGTCTTCAAAGATAAAAGAACTTGAAGAGATCATGTCCAAGGTGAAGTTGACTGAGCCAAAGACGCCAGAATCAATTCTTCAATCACCAAGAGATGATCAAGCTGATTCAAAATGTTCATTCAAAACAGCTTCGAGTTCACATTTTATGAATGTTTCTAATAATCCTTTATTTGATTCAGATGATACTCATACTTCTGAATATAATGATCAAACTCGTTCTTCTAATCTTTTCTATGTTCGAAATGTCGATGGTTCAGGTAAATCTAAAAAGACAAATAGCAAAGAAAAGTGGATTTGGAGAATGAAAGGTTCCTTAGAGGAGAAGAAGGAACAAAAGTCATTTGTGCATACACCGATTGAAAATAAGAACAATGTTCCAAATGGTAAAACTTTTGACAAACCTAATCTTGTTTATACTGTAAATCAATTGATCAGGTTAGCACAAAAGAAAATTAATTGTTCTTACTGCGGTGCAAATGATTTTGTAAGTAAAAGTTATGTGAATTACTGGTATGATTCTTACTATATCTCTCCTAATAGAAATGCAACTAACAAATTCGGACCCAAATACCAGTGGGTACCAAAAACTAAATCTATGTTGCAGGCACCCAAGGTTTAAGGGGGAGAAAGAACCAAGGCTTCTGAATAAATCAGTTCAGAACCCGTGCTTCAAAGAACTTTGGTTTCTGGTTACATCAGATCAGAACCCGATCTTCATTGGTAAAAATGAGTATTACTATTCTCATCGGAGAATATGTAATCTTGGCTTCTGAATATTACAGTTCAGAACCCGTACTCAAATGTTTTTCTTCTACTGGATGCTTAAATGATAACATCTTTTCTAGAAGTTTTTGATTTGAGGGGGAGTTAACTGTTATATCTTTTAGGGGGAGGAGATAATACTTGGTTATACTTTCATTGTTATATTTTTATGATAATTTGAATTTTTACAGATATCAAGAGGGAGGATATCTGATGTTTTTTTGTCATGGATACTTAAAAAGAATATATTCATTCCAGGGGGAGTACATGATTTTGATTTACATGTATATATTTCTAATCCTTATACTCTATCACTTGTTGAAAGATGAACAACTTTCACTTGCGTAAAATGGTTTCTTAAAATGTTCAAACCACTTCACATTTTTAAATTGTTTTCATGAATTGAGAAGTGTGTTATTAAATGATTTTCATTGGATACTTAAATGACTATCTGACCGTGTGTTCTTCAAAGAAAAATACTTGTGTATTTTCTTTTCATATACTTTGTCAAGTATTCATACACATCGGTTCAGTACATTTCTTGACTTTGTTATTACCATGTATCAAACGATAAATCTTTCTATGGTAATACTCCCGTTGTTTGCTATTCATTGTTGTTTGAATCAGACGTCATTTCATTATAACATGTGCTTTCATTGTTAAAATGTTTATATATTGTTCATATAAACAACATTCGTCTTTGATTTCCCAAATTTTATTCTTCATGAATTTTGATCCGATTTTAATCATTGTTAGATTCTCAAAACATTTCCATTCATTTCATGATATTCATTCTTTCAAATTGTTTTAAGAAATCTTAAATGTTCAAAAGCTCACACATTGATATTGTGCAGCATACATAAACTGACATTGATTTCTTGTGCTTTAATGTCAAGAAAATCATTGAGACAATATATTTTTTAGTAAAAATACATGGGATTCAATGTGTGAGTGCTTAACAGAACTTCCATGGATTTACGATAGCCAGTGTTTCCTACCCAGGAAGTATTCCCTGAGTGATTGAGGGGAGAGGGGTAAAAAGATTGAGTGTTGGTGTGTGAAGAGGTAAAATGGAAATGAGAGATTGGTTAGAAGTGAGCTTAAGTGATTAAAAGAAAGAGGGTGAGAGATCAGAGTAAAAGAATATCAGCTGCACCAAACTTCTTTATGAGCCGGACAACCACATAATCTGACTGGTTCACATTCTTTGGTGACCATCATTGAAAAAGGCAGTGAGCCCATGCCATCTATTGCATACAACCCCACCAGCTACTCATTCTTTTCTTAAAAAGAGGACGTTTCACATTTTCTGGGGAAGCAACACATACGCTATTGGTTCTTCACTTGGAAGATACTGATATTGAAATAGAAGGAACGTTGCCCCACCTTTGACCCTTTATCATGCACATTGAGTCTATGTATAATCATTGATGTCTCAATGGTTTACATACTTTGAGCCTTATGAAACACAATCATTGTGCTAATTCTTTCATAACACAAGCACGAGCACACATAAAATATGTTTTTATGTCAGAACATTCATAGAAAATACCTTGTGTTTTTCGATGATTGGATGGAAGTCCTGGAGAGTGAACATCACTTCAAGCTCCTTAAATTGTACATTCGTTGTACACAGTGGCTTTGTGCTACTGAAAGGCATTCCTAACTGTTTCATATGTTGATTCAGGGTTACAACTCCTAATTTGTTTGAATTTGAAAAGATTCAGATGAATATTTTCTTGAATTGACGGCTCATTCAGATCAGATGAACGATTCTCGCATATTATTCATTGGGGGAGATTGATAATTTTCCTATCTGGGGGAAATTGATCGTTTATTATCAAAGGGAGAGATTGTTCAAATTTCACCATAATGGGGAGTTCATGAAGACTGTGCTTATTTGATTATTTGGGGGAGATCATTCAAAGACCGAGCTGACCTTGAACAAGTTTTAATGATTTTGATTCTCACAATTCATTAAAAAGGGGGAGATAAATCAGAGTTCAAGTTTAGATGATTAAAGTTTGTATCAAGAAAGGGGGAAAGATGATTTTCAAAGTCATATTTCAGAAGATGTAATGAAAGGTGAAGACAAAGTTTGAAAGTTTTGAAGTTAATCAAAGTTTGAAGACTTGAATGATTAAAAAGATTTTAGCAAAGTTTGTTGTGCTAAAGAGAATGGTATTGTTGTAAACAAAGGGGGAAAATGAAGATTGTGCTAAAGATGTCAAAGGTTTCAAAAGTTTAAAGTTTCAGAGTTCAAGACAGAAAAATATATTTTGAAGAGAAAGTAAAGTCATGAAAAGAAAAAAAAGGGGAAGATAATTTGATCAAAGTGTCAAAGCTTTCAAGATGTCAAAGCTGAAAAAGATTCAAAGTTGAAGATTATTCTGAAGATAAGAAGACCTGAAGATTATTGTCAATTTTTTTTAATGTTGAATCCAAAGGGGGAGATTGTTAGACAAGAATTGTATTCAAGATTAAAAGGTTAAAAGGTCTTGTTTGAAAAGTCAATGTATTTGTAAAATGTCAAAGTCAACAAAAGTCAAAGGTGTTGTAATTGTCTTTGTAAAGTCAAATAGGTTTAGATTAGTTGGTTTGTAATCTTAGGGTATAAATAGTTTGTGTCTTGTAATTTGTAGGTAGGATTCTTAATACTGTTATATTTTTGAGAGAGAATACGTATGAGTTTCTAGAGAGAGAAACTGTGTTGTAGAGAGAGAAAGTGAAGATTCATCAATGAAATTCAAGATTTGTGATTGAAATCTGTATTTGTTTGGGTTTACAGTCACCTAAAAATTGAACGTGTCCAGACGTGTTTTTCCTGTCAAACATACAGTCGACATGATTTGCATCCGAATAGGCTATCAACTCATATCATGGGACTGATATCTCGCACAAAGACATGTATAAAATATTATATCTGGCCTACTCGCCGTTAAATACATCAAAAAACCTATCATACCTCTATAACTTTTAAAGTCAACAACTTTTCCATCAGGATCAACTCCGATCTAAGAACCAGGTGCCATCAGGGTTTTGATAGGAGTACAATTCTCCATTTTGAATTTCTTCAAAATGTCAAATATATACTTAGATTGATTTATAAAAATCCCCGTTGAAAGTTGTTTAACTTGTAATCCGAGGAAAAAATTCATTTCCCCCATCATACTTATCTGAAATCTTGACACCATTAAGACTGAAAAATTCTTACAGTATTTAGGGTTTTTTGAACCAAATATAATATCGTCAACATATATTTGAATGAGAATTATGTCACCTTTTTCTTTCTTTATGAACATAGTTGTATCGATTTTACCTTTTGAGAAGCCATACTTGACAAGGAATTTTGATAGAACATCATACCAGACACTAGAAGCTTGTTTAAGACCATACGGGGCTTTGTCGAGAATATATACATGATCCAGTTTGGATTCATCAACAAGTCCCTTTGGTTGCGAGACATAGACTTCTTCTTTTAGAATGTTGTTCAAGAATGCAGTCTTCACATCCATCTGGAACATAGTGAAGTTCTAGTGCGCTACATAAGCCAGGAACATTCTGAAAGCTTCTATTCTTTTTTTTAGAGGAAACTCCAGGCAAATTATATTAAATAGGAAAAAAACAGAACAAACATCCCGGCTAAAGCCAAACACCAAACAACGAAGAAACAAAAGAACTTGGTAACAACACCGTACCAAGCCACAAGTAACCAAAATAAGCACAGGTGCAAATGTCTCGTCATAGTCAATGCCCTCTTGTTGTCTACATCTCTTTGCTACAAGTCGTGCTTTGTTTCAAACTATAACTCCGTCTTCATCTTTTGTAGATTCTATAATCGATCAAGTAACAATGTAATCCAAAGCCATATATTTCATTCAATCTTTGTAGAGAAATGTTACATATGAGAATGATACACTTTCTCTCTTTAAACTCTCTCTCTAGAAAGATGAACAATGACAAGCTTACAAGTTCTAGTTACTACATTACAAATGAACTCTTACAAGCTATACTTCTACAATACAAAGCAAGTAAACTACATCTAACATTACAAACTTTGACTTTTGCTCTTTCAACACTTTGACCAATCTTCATCACTATAGACTTCAAGACTTTGTGATCTCATATACAATATTTTGTGACCTAACAATCTCCCCCTTTGTATTTGAGATCACAACTTGTCATGTCAAAGCTTTTTGTGTTCACTTCAAAACTTTCTTTGATCTTCAATGAACTCCCCCTATGACGATGATCATTCTTTGTCTACTTTTCAACAAAACTTTCATATAGAAAAATAAATTCCCCTTTTGAGCAGCCACTTGTCTTCAGAATAACATCTTCACAATCTTCAGAATCTTTCTCTTTTGAACTTCAAACACTTTCACATTTTTCAAGTGATAATTCCACTTTTTCAACAAACTCTCCAAGCATCTTTGACATCTTTAACAATTTAAACTATTCAACATCAATCTTTTCAGCACAACTGTAATCTTTAAATCCAACGGCTTTTTAACCTCAGGTTATGAAATTAAGGTTACATTATTCTCTTCTACAAACAAATTTAATCACAAAATTAGACATACCAGATAATCTCTTTAACTCCCCCTTAACCTTTGCTAACTCCTCCTTAACTGTTGCTTCACATGTTTTTTTTGGAAAGGAGGCGACACTTATGGCAATATATTAAAACGAAAAGAAAGATACACCTAAACGACGAGGGACTCCCTACCAACAAAGAACTTTTCCCACAATAAAGGACATGCCCTAAACGGGGAAGAGAACATCACTACAAAGCAACAAATGAAGTTTGCATACATTACATACCATAAAATAAGAAGCCAAAATAAACATAACGAAATGGAAGCTAATAACATAATAATCAAGATTAACAAGCCTCCATTCAAAGAAAACAACTCCCAATCGACTTCAGAAAAAGAAGTGAAGGAGATACGATCCATGACTCCAAACCGCACACTAGTCATCCCCGAGCCAAACCGTAGGGCCTCTACTCAAACAACTTGAAAGCCGCATAATAATCACCTTCTTTACCTCGTTCACAACTTACTCCACATTTTGCTTTCTGCTAGTAAATAACCAACCATTTCTTTCTTGCCAAATATAATAAATAATCGCAGCAAACATAAGTCTTTTGCGAGTTTCTCCAGGTCTCCATATTCTATGCGATATATCTTCAAGTAAGTCCTCCCATCGATTATGTTAAGTCCAATGAGATCAAAGATTGAATTGATTATAAACAATAACAAGGAATTAGGGAGGAAATCTGTAGTTTATTGAAAGTATATCTACAACTACAGACACAAAGAACTCGTATGCATCTACATTGTAAAATGAAAACTTATCCTACAAACAACTAAATAGACTCCTTATATACCCCATACTCCTTGTATACAATTAAGCCCAAACCCAAGTACAAGGCCCAATACACATATTGTTGATTACTTTACTAAACTTCTAAAGTGAACATAAAATATGTTCTAACATTTCTTGTAAAGTCCAATGAGATCAAAGATTGAATTGATTATAAGCAATAACAAGGAATTAGGGAGGAAATATGTAGTTTATTGAAAGTAAATCTACAACTACAAACACAAAGAACTCGTATGCATCTACATTGTGAAATGAAAACTTATCCTACAAACAACTAAACAAACTCCTTATATACCCCATACTCCTTGTATACAATTAAGCCCAAACCCAAGTACAAGGCCCAATACACATATTGTTGATTACTTTACTAAACTTCTAAAGTGAACATAAAATATGTTCTAACATTCTCCCCCTAAGTTTTGTAAAGTAATCATTCTCTGATCAGCTCCAGCTTCAGCTCCTCTCTCCCATGATTTCTTTATAAAACTTAACATTGCATAAACTTCAAGGCATCCTTAAGCTCCCCCTAGAATGTAACTCTTATCCTTGGAGTTTCAACTGAAATATCAGATGTGATGTAGATAGTAACCTCGACTGAGTGCACATAAAGACAACTTTTGACTTTAGTAAACCCAACACATTCCTTAACGCCCACAAGAATGATATGTGTGGATTATGGAGTGACACCCAAGTGCATCTTCAGTGTATAACATCTGATCTGTCTTTGAACCACGAGTTGAAATTAGAATTCAGCTTAAGAACTTCATCTGATAAGCATATGGGCAGTAGCATCTTGTAGCAACACTACAATTGCAAGGGTAGAAGGCAAGCAATGTTCAACAAATGATAGAAGACGCTCATTTTCTGACTGCTTTCTAGAATACTGAACAATCAAATCCAGAACTCCTTTCTTCACGAATCAACTGGATGATTATAAGAACTCAGGATTCTGAATCACAACTCAAGCATCAGAACAATGATTGCAGTTTCTCACACTACTGAGCGATCAATTCAGAAGAATGATAAAGTGCTCTCAACGGTCTAACAACTCAAGAAGCTTTCCAGATTGATGATTGCAGATGCTCAGGCAACTAATTCAATCCAAGCAGAGACCAAATCTTCAAATCTAGTATCTGAAAATCTTGAAAAGCATGAGCACTCGTGTAAGAATAGATCAGTTGCTAGAAATATGTGACCAACGTATGATAAGAATGATGTCACACACGCATTCAACGTATAAAGCTCAATCACATCAGAATGGGTTCAGAACAGTCAATTTTCTCAAAATCATCAAAACTTTTCGCATAGGCTCAACAATTCGTAGATCACTATAGCAAGTCAGCACAATTCTCAAGGATAGACTAAGCTGAAACTCCACAATTCGCATAACTCATTTCTGCGAATTCTTCGTATTTCGCATAACATACACCTGCGAATCCATCATATTTCGCATAAGCTTCGTACGAATTCTCACAATTCGCATAAGGTAGCATGCGAATTCTCAACATTTCGCATATGACTATCTGCGAATTCTTCACTTAGAAATCTTGTTGACCACAAAAATTCGTATCGAGCTTTTTGCATAACACAAGTCTGCGAATTCTGAACATTTCGCAACATACTAACATGCAAAATCTATACTTGTTCAAATTTCATCTTCAAAGTTCAATGTGCGAATTCTGACCATGCGAATTCTTTCCAAATCCTTCATTCTTGCGAATTCTATCAATATCTTTGCGAATTCTTCGACTCCTGCGAGTTCTTCACAAAATCCTGTGAAATCTGTAGATCTCGAACTGTTTTTCATGAAATCTTCAAATTAAACCATCAAAACTTTGAAATTTGAGCTAATACTTTGACAACAGGTTCAAAAAAGACTCTGTAGCATATTTGTAGTTGATCATCTCTTTCAAAAACGACTCTAAATCACAATTTGATCCAACCACAGTGAACTGACATTTTCGAATTGGAAAAACTCAAAATCGATCTAAACAACTGAGTTTGATGAAATTGTACAAATTAATTGGTTCTATACAAATCGACTCTATCCACAGAACCAAATTAACATCAAGGAATAAACAAATTTCATCAAAACACAGAAATCAAAAATTTACATCGACTGTTCTATCAAAAACAATCTGATCTCTCGATCGTCATTGAATGATTCTGCGTTTGGCTCTGATACCACTTGTTAAGTCCAATGAGATCAAAGATTGAATTGATTATAAACAATAACAAGGAATTAGGGAGAAAATCTGTAGTTTATTGAAAGTAAATCTACAACTACAGACACAAAGAACTCGTATGCATCTACATTGTAAAATGAAAACTTATCCTACAAACAACTAAACAGACTCCTTATATACCCCATACTCCTTGTATACAATTAAGCCCAAACCCAAGTACAAGGCCCAATACACATATTGTTGATTACTTTACTAAACTTCTAAAGTGAACATAAAATATGTTCTAACAGATTAGGCAAAGTAGTGGCATCCAAATGTGCTTTAATCATCATCCAAACATGTGTCGAGAAAGAACACTCAAAGAACAAATGAAGTTTGCATACATTACATACCATAAAACAAGAAGCCAAAATAAACATAACGATGCTAATAACATAATAATCAAGATTAATAAGCCTCTATTCAAAGCAAACAACTCCCAATGGACTCCGGAAAAAAAGTGAAGGAGATACGATCCATGACTCAAAACCGCACGCTAGTCATCCCTGAGCCGAACCGTTGGGCCTCTACTCAAACAACTTGAAAGCCGCATAATAACAACCTTCTTTACCTCGTTCACAAGCTGCTCCACATTCCGCTTTCTGCTAGTATATAACCGACCATTTCTTTCTTGCCAAATATAATAAATAATCACAGCAAACATAAGTCTTTTGCGAGTTTTTCCAGGTCTCCATCTTCTATGCGATATATCTTCAAGTAAGTCCTCCCATCGATTAGGCAAAGTAGTGGCATCCAAATCTGCTTTAATCATTATCGAAACCTATGTCGAGAAAGAACACTCAAAGAACATGTGATTATGACTATCCTCATAAATTACATAGAGAGTAGGGAAGTGGGTTTCTATCTTGACTCCATGATTGCATTCTATCTTGAGTGGGAAGCCTATTACTCAAAGCAAGCAATAAGCAAAACGAGTGCTTCGGGATATGCTTAAGAAACCAACAAAACTTGTGCCATGGTACCTCTTGGAAGGGACCATCAAGTGATTTCCACATCTCCGAGACTGCAAATAGAACTGAATGATTATGGCCATTAATCCACATCACTTGGTCCTTTATACCATTATACAAGGATAAAATGGATAGAGAAGCAAGGTTCGAACACTATCGAACCCCAATCAATCGGCAATGCATGATGAATAATAGAAAGGACATCTGAAACTCTAGATTTTTTCGTAAAACCCCCCACATGCACCAAACGTGATAGTTCCAGTTTCAAGCTATATCACAGATTGCACACACAATTTGTCACAAAGTCATTTGTTATTGATATTGATTGGATTACAAATGATCTTCACATATTTCGTACAAGACTTTCTCTCTCTAAGAAAACACTCTCTAATCACAAGTCTAAGTGTGCATACATGTGAATTACAAAACATAAGGCTTTTATACCTGGTCAACAATATTGACCTTACAACACTTAACAAATAAGGAAAGTCAAACATCCTTGACTTTGACACAACTAACAAAACTAGACTTTACAACTTATACAATTTTGATCCTTTTAATCTTGAATACAATATTTGACTCAACATTCCTGTGACAACCGTCAAGATTAGTGCTCAGGTTAATTTCTAAGATAATAAAAATTAAGATTTAAGTATTTGCCACTCCTTAAATTGCATAAAATTTTTAAGATAAAAGTTTCCTAAAAATTTAGGAGGTTGCGTAGAATGCCCGGAACAGTCCAATAACTGACCGTCATAATTCAGAAATGCCAAAAATATTGATTAAGGTCCAAAATATATAAAATTATAAAGTTATATTATTTTAGTTGAAATATTTTCATTTTTTTTTATAAAAGTTGTTTTAAGCAAAAATTGAGAATCGGTTATTTCGGTTCTCGAATATATCTGATATTTTAATGAAATAGACTAAGTATTTTAATTAATAATTTTTTTTTATAATTACTTTGACTAGTCATGGACACTTGTCATGACAATAAAAATTAGTCATTATATATTTTTTTTAAACAACCATTTTATTTAAAAACAAGAAATGAGCTCATATTCTCATTTTATTCAAAAACACCCTTCATCTCCCTCTCTCTCTCCTTACAATCGGCCGAACCACCACCACCCCCATCTCCGTATCATTTTCAAAATTTAAGCTAAATCAAGAGTGAAATCAAGAAATTGAACATCAAATTGAAGATTAGAACAAAGTTTGCACATCAATTTCACAAGGTATCATCCAAAAACCTACCTTTTTGTCTACACTTAGGTATTTTTGGTTTTAACTTGAAATATTGAAATTATGCATGATGTGGTTATGAAAATTGGGTTTTTGTTCATGAAATGGATTACTTTTGATAGATACAATGTTATGTTGCAAGTTTTGATTTCAATTTCAAAGAAAGAAATTGGTTTTTCATCAAGAATCTTGGATTGATGTTCATGCATGCATATAAAGCTTGAAATATTGATGATAATGGTATAGTGATTATGTTTGCATGAAGAATAGTTTAGCTTAAATATGTTCTTAAGATGGAAATTCTCAAATCCAAATGATTAAGAACATAAAAATGATGTTATATCACTTTAGTTAGTAGATTGTTCATATGGGTGTTGGATGAGCATCTAAAGATTGCTATGAGTCCATAAATCAAAAGGTTTTCATCTCAAGACTATGTTATGATTGATTATGGTGTGATAACATATGGTTATTTCATTAAACCAATTGTAAAATGATCACCATTTCAAAATTTCATAATCTTAACTTTCTGCAGATTTGCTGTCCAGAAAATGGACCTACTTCCAACATGTATAAATCATGTTCTACATGTCAAAATTTGGGCTTTTTGCTTATAGACTTTAATTTAGAGTGTTAGCTTTCTAAAAAGCCCGAAAACACTAATTTTGGAGATGATTTGAGCACTTAAATGGATTTTACAAGAAAATGGTGCAATCTGTCCAGTGAAGACAGATTCATACACCTATCTTGTGGAGGCCATAACTTCCTCATTTCTTATCCCAAATTAAGTAAATTTTTTTCCAAATGATAGGATTTTGAGTTAGGTTTACACCCATATAAGGATTATTGGCAAATTCAAATAATTTATACCCCAAAAGCATGCTACAAGTGAGGTATGTCACTGATCCGGAAATCAGTGACACACTGCTTTGTGGAAATTATTTCAGGTATCAAAACTCATCCAAAAATTATGAAAAAGTGCAGATTTACTCTTTACACACTATAGTATTACCACAAAAAATTTGGTGAATTCATTCTTTTGGGAAGATATGTTTCTATAGTGGTTTTGTTGACTAAAATATTGGACAGCTTCTGCTGAATTTTCAGAAAAGTGATTATAATGAGTTCTAGACTAGTGTTAAGGCATAATAAGACTATAATTGATCTAAATATGGTTTTGGTTATTGACACCTACTTAATGACATTTCATAAGTTATTGGACGGGTCATTTGGACATAGGAACGGGCATTAATGTATTTCCTCTATGGCAACCTTCACTATAGGAAACCAAGGAAGCGGCACCTATTTTGAGCACAATCGTTAAGTTTCCAAGTTCACTCTCAAGATGAGTATTCACAGCCCCTCTTTTATCGTTTTACGTATTTTGGGGTGAAAAGCATGCTTAAGTACGATTACAATGATTCATGAGTTAATTGAAATGTTTTGCGCTGTTAAGTCGCCAAGGCTTGTTCTCAAGCATTTTAAAAAGTAAGATGTATGACGTTAAATAGTTGGTATGTTGAGTATTTAAGAGTTAGTCCCCAGACGACACTACTATTAACCCAGAAAATTGGGCCTATAGTATTAGTGGATAGCGCTATTTGGGCTTGACCAACCCCACTTCTTACAGCTGACGAGCTAGGAGTGCACTATACTAGAGAAGTGATTGAACATGTGGCGCTTGAGACCACCTCTGAGTCAAGGCACACGGGGCAAAATCAAGGGTCCGGGACGGTTTAGTAGTGGCTCAACCAAGTTTAAGTTATACCGACTCAAGTCATACGTAAAGCAATACTCATGAAATTTTCAAGTTAAGTTAATGAGCACGGATATGCTCCAAGTATTTGAGCACGTATATGCTCCAAATATTCGAGTTAAGCTTTTGAGCATGAACATGCTCCAACTATCAAAACTTGCATATAAAATGTTTTGTGCATATTTAAAACCTGTGAACTCACCAACTCTCGTAGTTGACCATATTTTTGTACATGCTTTTCAGGTAATCAAGAAGGTAAATTTTAAGGGTCGTTCTGCGTATAACATGAATATGCTTGGGGGATGTACAAACTTTTGGACAATGCTAACTTGAATTATCTCGGGATTGTAATTTCACGATAAACTTTCTAATAATTAAATTTTGTAATGTATTTTTATTAAATGTATGGTGGTTGAACTTTATGCTTGTGGATTGTTTATCGGAAACTGTTATACCCCGTGTTTCCGCTTTAGCGGGGTGTGACAGATTTGGTATCAGAGCCACAGGTTATAGAGAATACCGGTTTTATACAAAACCATACACTATAACCCTATAAAAAAAAATTTAAAAAATTTAATTTTATTTTACAAACGAAATTACGAACCCGAGTACATCCCTAGCATGACTAAGATGTGTCTTTTGTAATCACACCCTAACTTAGGCAAAGCTTGATCACCTTTGTTTAATTTGAGTGTGCATAATGGAGACATGGATCGGGTATGCTAAAAGTTACTAAAAATAGAAACTTTTCAATTCAAAGACATAAAGCATGTTTTGTTTGTGAGTTCGCATGACATCTTTGGTTATTAAAGGATATTATCATGTGCTTAATAATTAAATTTTGTTAATTATCGCAGTCGACATGTCTCGTTCCCCACCTAGAGAGCAATCCCCTGATGAGTCAGGTTATCTCACCCACATACCTGGGAGAAATTCTTCTCCTAGTGAAGATTATGACCCTTCTGAGCATGAGTATTCCGATTCCGAGCATACACCAGTAAGATCCACTACGCCCACACCAGATCCGACACCATGTGCTACACCTGAGTGTGAGAAGACTCCTATACCAGCTAGAGATGAGGCAGAGCCTTCTCGGCCCAGGGGTCTGAGGTTATCACCCCCTTCACCTGCTAGGATACCGGCAATCCCACTAGCCGGCATGACTGAGGCTGAGACATACTGGGTTAGGAGTTTGTCTCGGAGTATGGAACGGTTTAGGTTGCAAGTTGATTACCATGAGCATTCCATTGACTCACTTAGGGAAATGATGAGTATGACTGACAATATTACAAAAGGGATGATATCAATGATGGGAACTAGTGATGAGATGATAGGGAAGATATTTGGAGAGCTAGCGGAGACTAGAGCGATGGTGACCTGGCTGCACACTTGTTTGTCGACCGTGATGGGATTCTTAGTAGTGATTTTGGCTCTGGTGATGGTACACTATTGGCGTATGTAGTTTGTGATTGATGCATGATTTGGGTTGTTAAAACTATATTTTGGGGCTTGTAGCCCGTGACTTTAAAACACTTGACTCATTTTGGATTGTCATATTTTGTAAATGTTTGGTTGATGTATGTCTTGATGATGGATGCTTATGATATATTTTGTTATGCATGATTTTAAGTCTTTAAGAATGCATTTTTTTTATGATTTATTTATCGTATCATGTTTGTATGGTGGAATGGAATTTAATTAGACTTTAAAAAAAATTTGCAATTAGAACTATGCCGCTAAGAAGGGAAGACCCCGAGATTGCTCGGCTTGTAAACGAACAAATTCTTGCAACACTCCCTGCCATAGTTAGCCAGATAGCAGCGGGATTAAATGCAAATCCACCTAACCAACCAGGAGCTGGTGTTAACGTTGAAAGAGAATGTACATATAAGACCTTCAGGACTTGTAATCCAAAGGAATTCCATGGTAACGAAGGAGCGGTTGGATTACTGTCTTGGATAGAAGGAATGGAGTCTGTCCTTCATATCAGTAAATGTCCGGAAACTAAGAAAGTAGAATTTGCAACTTGTTTATTACAAGGGAGAGCACTGACGTGGTGGAACACCCAAGTGCAAACGAGAGGAAGAGATGCAGCAAATGGATTGACATGGGACGAGTTCAAAGAGATGATAAAAGGGGAATATTGTTCAAGGAGTGAAATGCAGAAGTTGCAGGCGGAATTCTGGGATCATGAGATGAAAGACAATGATGTAGATACATACACAGCACGATTCAATGAGTTGGCGAAAATTGTACCACATCTGGTGACACCAGAAGAAAATCGAGTTGACAGGTACATCTGGGGATTAGCACCGGAAATTAGAGGAGATGTAACTTCGGGAAAACCGAAAACTCTTCAAGAGGCTGTGGATTTAGCAACGAAGCTCACCAATAATGCAATTCGTTCAGGACTTTTGTCTAGTGACAAAGCCAAAGGAAAGAGGAAAGTTGAAGAGGGCTTAAGGAGGCAGGATGACCGGAGGAGAGGAAAGGATCGGAGGATCATGGGTAACTATGGAGTTCAGGTACAGGCAACCGATAAGGGAAAAGGGACATATCCAAGATGTGAAAAGTGTAATAGGCCACATGTCGGAAACTGTATTATATGTCGCAAGTGCCACCGAGGAGGTCATTACGAGAAGGATTGCAAGGCTGGAGGAAGGAGAGTTTGTTTTGAATGCGGGAGCCCGGATCATTTTAAAAACAACTGTCCCAGGGTGAACAGAAGGGCGAATGCGAATCAGATTCGGCCAGTTGGACAGAGGGATCAAAGGGGCCAAGCAAGAGGCCGAGTGTTTGAAATTGGGGCGGAGGAAGCAAGGCGGGACCCAAATGTGATTACAGGTATGTTTCTCTTAAACAATCACTTCACATCTGTACTATTTGATTCTGGAGCAGATAAAAGTTTTGTGTCGTTAAATTTTAGACTGAAAGTTAATCAAATGACACAAAAATTAAAAGAGGACTATGTCATTGAGTTTGCTAATGGGCAAGAAATTAGGGTCAAAGATGTACTTCCAAATTGTACTCTAAGTTTAGCCGAAAAGGATTTCAAAATAGATTTGATCCCAATAAAGCTAGGTAGCTTTGATGTAGTCGTGGGCATGGACTGGTTGTCAAAGAACCACGCGGAGATAAGTTGTTCCGAGAAGATTCTCCGAATCCCGTTACCGGGAGGAGAAGTACTTATAGTACCTGGAGAAAAATCTAAGAGAAAACTGAAGATGGTGTCTTGTATGAAAATGCAGAAGTACCTGAGGAAAGAATGTGACGCATTTCTGGCACATGTAATAAGTAAAGAACCTAAGGAGAAGCGTTTGCAAGATATTCCGGTAGTCCAAGAATTTCCTGAAGTATTTCCCGAGGAGTTACCTGGATTACCTCCACCGAGACAAGTCGAATTCTGTATCGATTTGGTTCCAGGAGCTGCACCGGTGGCCAAGGCACCGTACCGTTTGGCACCTTCAGAGATGCAAGAACTGTCAGAACAACTGCAAGAGCTACTCGACAAGGGATTTATTAGGCCTAGCTCTTCGCCTTGGGGAGCACCAGTACTTTTTGTTAAAAAGAAGGACGGGACATTCCGAATGTGTATTGATTATAGGGAACTCAATAAGCTGACTTTAAAGAATCGATACCCACTTCCCCGAATCGACGATTTATTTGATCAATTGCAAGGCGCATCGTACTTTTCAAAGATTGACTTACGGTCCAGATATCATCAAATGAGAGTGCGTGAAGAAGACATCGACAAAACGGCGTTTAGAACTCGTTACGGTCACTATGAATTTCTAGTTATGCCCTTCGGACTGACAAACGCTCTAGCAGTTTTCATGGATTTGATAAACAGAGTCTGCCGACCATACTTGGACAAGTTCGTGATCGTGTTTATAGATGATATTCTGATTTATTCGCGAAGCAAGGAGGACCATGAACAACACCTGAAGTTGATGTTGGAATTGCTTAAGGAACAGGAATTGTACGCCAAGTTCTCCAAGTGTGAATTTTGGCTTCGAGAAGTACATTTTCTGGGTCATGTGGTTAATAAGAAAGGGATTCATGTTGATCCAGCAAAGGTTGAGGCCATTAAAAAGTGGGAAACTCCTAAGACACCGACGGAAATTCGTCAATTTCTGGGCCTGGCAGGTTATTATCGACGATTTATCGAAAGCTTTTCCAAGATTGCTCAACCACTCACGTCGCTAACCCAAAAAGATAAGAAGTTTGATTGGGGAGAAAAACAGGAGGAGGCATTTCAAACGCTGAAGCATAAGTTATGCAACGCGCCAATTCTAGCATTACCAGAAGGTACAGAAAATTTTGTGGTATATTGCGATGCATCACATCAAGGTTTGGGATGTGTATTGATGCAAAGAGATAAAGTTCTAGCTTATGCATCAAGACAACTTAAAGTTCATGAAAAGAATTATACCACTCATGATTTGGAGCTAGGAGCAGTGGTATTCGCTTTAAAGATTTGGAGGCATTATCTTTATGGTACCAAGTGTATCATTTACACTGATCACAAAAGCCTCCAACATATCTTTGATCAGAAAATGTTAAACATGAGACAACGAAGATGGGTGGAACTACTCAGTGACTACGATTGTGAGATAAAGTATCATCCCGGAAAAGCCAACGTAGTAGCAGACGCATTGAGTAGGAAGGAGAAGGTAAAACCAACAAGAGTACGAACTATGGGAATGTTGGTACAAACGAGCCTCAAAACACAAATCTGTGAAGCTCAAAAAGAGGCACTGAAGGAGGAGAATCTAAAGAATGAAGTACTTCATCAGTCAGAAAAAGAATTTGAAACCCGATCAGATGGGGTACAATATTTCAAGAATAAGGTCTGGATACCAAAAGTGGAAGGTCTGCGGATGTCAATCTTGGAAGAAGCGCACCAATCGAAGTATTCGATTCACCCGGGAGCCGACAAAATGTATAAGGAGCTAAAAGAATATTATTGGTGGCCGGGAATGAAGAAGGACATTGCTGAATTTGTGAGTAAATGTTTGACTTGTGCTAAAGTCAAAGCAGAGCATCAAAAGCCATCTGGACTTTTGCAGCAACCGGAGATACCTCAATGGAAATGGGATCAAGTATCCATGGATTTCATCACAAAGTTACCCAGAACAGGAATAGGTAATGATGCAATTTGGGTTATTGTGGATAGACTTACAAAATCCGCGCATTTTCTTCCTATCCGAGAGGATTTCAAAATGGAAATATTGGCTCAAGTATACATTGATGAAATTGTCTCTCGTCATGGAGTACCACTATCCATCATTTTAGACCGAGACAGTCGTTTCACTTCTCGATTTTGGCAAGCGTTTCAGAAAGCTCTGGGTACCAGGTTGGATTTGAGCACTGCTTATCATCCTCAAACGGATGGTCAATCTGAAAGGACCATCCAGACTCTGGAAGACATGTTACACGCTTGTGCTATAGACTTTGGAGGTAGCTGGGATAAGCACTTACCATTGATTGCATTTTCTTATAACAACAGCTACCATACCAGTATTCGATGCGTGCCATACGAAGCTCTTTATGGACGTAAGTGTCGATCTCCACTTAGTTGGGTGGAAATTGGTGACAGTCAATTGTTTGGGCCTGATATTATACGGGAGACTACCGACAAAATATCGACCATACAAGACAGGCTTAAAGCTGCAAGAGATCGACATAAAAGCTATGCAGATAATCGCAGAAAACCCTTAGAATTCCAAAAGGGTGACAAGGTTCTTCTGAAAGTGTCTCCATGGAAAGGAGTTGTGAGATTTGGAAAAAGGGGTAAATTAAGCCCAAGATTCATTGGTCCATATGAAGTATTAGAAAGAATTGGACCAGTAGCTTATAAGCTTAAGTTGCCACAAGAGTTGAGTGCCATTCACGACACATTCCATGTGTCAAATTTAAAGAAGTGTATAACTGGCGAGATGGCGATTGTACCCCCAGATGAAATCTTAGTGGACGAACGACTTATTTTCAGAGAAGAGCCGGTTGAAATTTTGGGTCGTGAAGTTAAGCGACTAAGGAGAAGTAAAATTCCTATTTTAAAAGTTCGTTGGAAGTCGCGTCACGGACCTGAATTTACGTGGGAAAGAGAGGATTTTATGAACCGCAAGTATCCTCATTTGTTTAATCAAGAGGCGGTCCGGAAGTGACAAACTTTAAAATTTCGGGACGAAATTTCTCGAAGTAGGGGAGACTGTGACAACCGTCAAGATTAGTGCTCAGGTTAATTTCTAAGATAATAAAAATTAAGATTTAAGTATTTGCCACTCCTTAAATTGCATAAAATTTTTAAGATAAAAGTTTCCTAAAAATTTAGGAGGTTGCGTAGAATGCCCGGAACAGTCCAGTAACTGACCGTCACAATTCAGAAATGCCAAAAATATTGATTAAGGTCCAAAATATATAAAATTATAAAGTTATATTATTTTAGTTGAAATATTTTCATTTTTTTTATAAAAGTTGTTTTAAGCAAAAATTGAGAATCGGGTATTTTGGTTCTCGAATATATCTGATATTTTAATGAAATAGACTAAGTATTTTAATTAATAAATTTTTTTTATAATTACTTTGACTAGTCATGGACACTTGTCATGACAATAAAAATTAGTCATTATATTTATTTTAAAAAAAAAACCATTTTATTTAAAAACAAGAAATGAGCTCATATTCTCATTTTATTCAAAAACACCCTTCATCTCCCTCTCTCTCTCTCCCTACAATCGGCCGAACCACCACCACCCCCATCTCCATATCATTTTCAAAATTTAAGCTAAATCAAGAGTGAAATCAAGAAATTGAACATCAAATTGAAGATTAGAACAAAGTTTGCACATCAATTTCACAAGGTATCATCCAAAAACCTACCTTTTTGTCTACACTTAGGTATTTTTGGTTTTAACTTGAAATATTGAAATTATGCATGATGTGGTTATGAAAATTGGGTTTTTGTTCATGAAATGGATTACTTTTGATAGATACAATGTTATGTTGCAAGTTTTGATTTCAATTTCAAAGAAAGAAATTGTTTTTTCATCAAGAATCTTGGATTGATGTTCATGCATGCATATAAAGCTTGAAATATTGATGATAATGGTATAGTGATTATGTTTGCATGAAGAATAGTTTAGCTTAAATATGTTCTTAAGATGGAAATTCTCAAATCCAAATGATTAAGAACATAAAAATGATGTTATATCACTTTAGTTAGTAGATTGTTCATATGGGTGTTGGATGAGCATCTAAAGATTGCTATGAGTCCATAAATCAAAAGGTTTTCATCTCAAGACTATGTTATGATTGATTATGGTGTGATAACATATGGTTATTTCATTAAACCAATTGTAAAATGATCACCATTTCAAAATTTCATAATCTTAACTTTCTGCAGATTTGCTGTCCAGAAAATGGACCTACTTCCAACATGTATAAATCATGTTCTACATGTCAAAATTTGGGCTTTTTGCTTATAGACTTTAATTTAGAGTGTTAGCTTTCTAAAAAGCCCGAAAACACTAATTTTGGAGATGATTTGAGCACTTAAATGGATTTTACAAGAAAATGGTGCAATCTGTCCAGTGAAGACAGATTCATACACCTATCTTGTGGAGGCCATAACTTCCTCATTTCTTATCCCAAATTAAGTAAATTTTTTTTTCCAAATGATAGGATTTCGAGTTAGGTTTACACCCATATAAGGATTATTGGCTAATTCAAAGAATTTATACCCCAAAAGCATGCTACAAGTGAGGTATGTCACTGATCCGGAAATCAGTGACACACTGCTTTGTGGAAATTATTTCAGGTATCAAAACTCATCCAAAAATTATGAAAAAGTTCAGATTTACTCTTTACACACTATAGTATTACCACAAAAAGTTTGGTGAATTCATTCCTTTGGGAAGATATGTTTCTATAGTGGTTTTGTTGACTAAAATATTGGACAGCTTCTGCTGAATTTTCAGAAAAGTGATTATAATGAGTTCTAGACTAGTGTTAAGGCATAATAAGACTATAATTGATCTAAATATGGTTTTGGTTATTGACACCTACTTAATGGCATTTCATAAGTTATTGGACGGGTCATTTGGACATAGGAACGGGCATTAATGTATTTCCTCTATGGCAACCTTCACTATAGGAAACCAAGGAAGCGACACCTATTTTGAGCACAATCGTTAAGTTTCCAAGTTCACTCTCAAGATGAGTATTCACAGCCCCTCTTTTATCGTTTTACGTATTTTGGGGTGAAAAGCATGCTTAAGTACGATTACAATGATTCATGAGTTAATTGAAATATTTTGCGCTGTTAAGTCGCCAAGGCTTGTTCTCAAGTGTCGGTCCAACAATACTACTTAACAAGTTCTAAGAAACAACAACACATTAGCGATTACCAACCTGTATTGAATATAGAAACGATTACAAGGTTGAATGATTAAGCTTTGCTTTGTGTTCTTAATGTTTTCTCTCTTTTACACCTTCTTGTGTGTGTTTATGTGTGATAAGTTGTGATCTGATTGTGAGAGAGGAGAGACACAATATCTAATCCTAGTGTGTAGAACACACAATCTAAGTTAATATCTAGATATTTTATCTAGATATTAAATCTAATATAAACTAGAAACTAACTAATAACTAACTAGAAACTAATAAAGCTAACTAATAACTTTATCTAACTATTACAATATTATAACTTAGATATTAAATCTAAGTAAACTATTACAAATACATTGACATTTATTACAAATAGACATAGACTTTATTATCGAGAGTCGACGTTCCAGCTTTAGCTTCAGATTATGATCTTCAGATTGGATGATCTTGAATCCAATGAGACTGTGGTCTAACAATCTCCCCCTTTGGATCAAGATCATATAATAAAAAGATTTATCCAATTCAGTCTTCTTGTTCAGCTCAGAAGATGCAATCTCTTTTCTCTAGCTCTGAAATCAGCATGTCTTCAATCTAATAATCTCCCCTTTTGAAGAGTAGACGTGATTCTTGAAACATGTGATCTTTGCCATTTCTTCTGTAGTCATTCTCCCCCTTTTTGATGTTAAGTGCAACGACTTCATCAAAATTTGTGGTAAGAAATGTCAATCTTGCGGTTAGAGCCCCTGATTTGTCAATTCATAAGAGATTCATCCAGATCTTTGCAAATCCAGACAAATTAGATATGTAACACCTGAAATCAACTAATGAATCAGTTATCATGCCTGTCAGTAACACTAAGTCACTGAGTGTAACGAATACACATTGGAAAGGAGCTGTTTTGATGTTGACTCCCCCAGGGCTTCCATTTAATCATCGAAACACCACAAAGGTTATTTCTATAAACGTTATGACAAAGAAACTGATTCCTTGTGTGTTCGTGCTTGTGTTTGAAAGAGTTAAGCATGGATGATTGCTTATTGGCTCAAAATTGTGTAAACCACTGAGACAACAGTAAGTTAAACACATACTCAATGTGCATGATTGAAGTGCGAAGGTGGGGCAGACTTCCTTCTTTTCAATATCTAGATTTTCCAAATGAAAATCAGATAGCAAATGTGCTGCATCCCCTTTGAAAATGTGAAACACTTTCTTGTTGAGAAGAAAATGAGTAGATGGTGAGGTTTGATCAAGAGTTGGCATGGGTTAGTTGCCTGTTTCAATAATGATCACCAAAGAATTGTGAATCACTAGAATGGTGGCTACCCGACTCAGAAAAAGTTGGTGCAGAGTTGTGATACTCTTTTAACTCTGTTCTCACACGCTCTTTCTTTTAAACCTTTTGCTTTCTCTAATCACACTCATTTCTTTTCGATTTGCACACTCAATCACTAAGGATTAACTTCTTGGGTAGAAATCACTGGTTAAGGTGATTCCATTGAAGTTGTGTTAATTCCTAGCACAATGATTCTTTGTTTTCCTATGATGCATGTGATGCTCAGATTGGTTTAACTATTTCAGTTAAAGCACAATATTGATCATGAAAACATTTAAAATACACTCCCAAAATATAAAATGTGTTGAAAAATCGGGAAGTGGTTTGAACATTAAAAAACAATGTTTTCGGTGATTGAAAGTTGTCCTTCTTTCAACCATATGTGAGATGAAGATAAAGGTTTATACCTTAACGAGTGATCTTTCATCTCATGAAGCTAAGCGTAAAGTCATAAACATATGAACTTGTAAGCTTCTCTCAAAAATTCTGCAAAATTCTATAAGTCAAGGTCAAAGCAAGTTTATTCACTTAAATTGAAAAGACAAAAAGCAGTAAAACAAATGAAAGTATGAGTTCTGATCTGAAATAATCAGAAGTCATCACCTTTTTATACTCCCCCTGAAATTATGCATTTGAAACTTTATCATTGAAAAAGATATGCATTTAAAATTTCAGAAAAGTATGTACTCCCCCTTGATGATTGATTTCCTCATTTGAGTATCGGAGTACAATTTCATTTTCAGCACGGAGTAAGGTCTTTTGATCTTTGAAGTGCGAGTCCTAAACTGTTGTGTTTAGAAGTCAAACTTCGTTGAAGTGCGGGTTCTAAGCTGATTTACTTAGAAGCCATTATTCTTCCTACTCCCCCTTGACAGTAGATGCCTGCAACACAGGTTTAGTTTTCTTTGGTACCCACTGGTATTTGGGGTCCATATGTGTTAGTTGCAGTTCATATGGGGGTTACTGAGTAAGAACCATACCAGTAATGGTCACTTGTCTTGTGAACAGGATCATGTGTACGACAATAAGAACAATAAAATTTCTTACCTGACAAACTGATTAATTTATCTCTTGAGTAAACAAAATCAGGTTTACCTTTCAGTGCATTGTTCTTCTTGGCAATCGGCGTATGTACACATGAGCTTTTACATTTCAGCTCTTCTTTAACTGGTTTCCTATTCCAGACCAGTTCATCTTCTTCCTGGAAGCTTCTTCTCCTTCTTTGATGTGTACCTGAACAATCTATATTCCTGTCATAGAAAAGATTAGTAGAATGAATCTGATTAGAAGATTTAACTGACGTTTTGAAAAGAGCAGTTTTCTGATGTGAGCTTGCGGCTGGTTTGTTAGAACCAACTGAATTATTTCTAGGTGAGTGGATTTTTGACTCTGGAGTCGTTCGCTCAGTCACCACCACCGTTGAAATAACCTTTTCAAGCTCTTTAACCTTTGAAGAATAGTTGTTTCGTTCTTTGACAAGAAGGTCAATCTTCGTCTCAAGCTCGGACCTCTTCTTCTTCTTCTCTTTCTGTGCAAGCTTAGATAATTCAGATAACTTTGCATTAAGCTTCCTAATTGCAACTTCAAGGATGCTTCTCTCTTTTTCAAAACCCTTCTTAGCACCCTTCAGATCATTTGCCTTCCTCTCTTTGGCAAACTGGTCTCTTTCCAATATGATTACTTTCTCAAAGTCTTCAACTTTTTGAGAAAGCATTAAACTTTGAAGCTCGAGTATCTTCTTCTCTTAAATACTCTTCTTGGAAAGATCTGCAATTTTCTTTTTAAACTCTGATAGTTTCTTTTCAAGCTCAGCATTTGCACTCTCCAAATCTTTGGACTTCTTCTCATTGCTCTCAACAGACTCTTGCTTCTGTATTTGAGCTTCCAGATGAGAAATCTTTCTTTTTAGCGCATTATTCTCAGCTTCCAAAACCTTAACTTTTGATGACATTACTGATCCTGTCATACACTTCTCAATTTGTTCCCATATCAGCTTTCCTGTAGCCCTTTCGCGATCTAATGTGAGAAAAATCTCTTTTGAAATCTCTTCAGTCATTCCATTCAATAGGAAAGATCGGGCTAATTGGTCAGCTGCATGTCTCTTTTTCTGCTCATCAGAGTATGCATCAAGTCTTAATTGAAGCTGAGCTGGTACTTTTTCTCCATTCTCCTTCACATGAGTATAAGGTTTCGTTGGAATTGTCATTATTCCTTCCCTCAGAGATTTTCTAATTAAATCCTTCATTTCATGTCTTTCAATGAAATTTATGAACTGATCTTTCCACTGCTCATACTCTCCTCTGAAGAGTACAGGTGGTTTCTCATCCATACATATTGAAGAAGCTTCGCTTGATGTCATCCTGTTTAATTTGATGTGCGAAAAGAACTTGGATTTGACCGTTAGTCCAGATAAAATTTGATCACACAAGAAATTTTGTCCCCCTAGGCAGACTTAGCACGGGGGTCCCGCTACCCGGTTAGCGGGTGGGGTCAAGGGGCAACGCCCTTGCGGGGGTATGGGGGCAGCGCCCCTAGAGAAAAAATTTACGACTAATAAAGACCCTATTACAGTTTCGAAAAATTCTCAGAAAAAAAAATATTCTAAGTCTGGATTGGAGCTTTGTGTTTGAGAAGGTTTGCGTTTCAAACGAGGAGCGCACAAGGAGAAATGCGGGTCTGAGGTATGTGGGTCTTTTGAGGAATGCGGGTCCTTTGAGAACCGAGAAGTTCAGCTTTGCGGGTGCTTTGGGACCCGAGTTTTTGAGGATTGCGGGTCCTTTGAGAGTCGCAAAGTAAGAAATGCGGGTGCTTGAGACACGCAAAGTTTAAGGAATGCAGGTGCTTGAGGACCCGAGTTTTGAGGATTGCGGGTGCTTGAGGACCCGAGTTTGAGGATTGCGGGTCAAGTGGGAACCGCAAAGTAAGGAATGCGGGTCAAGTGGGAACCGCAAAGTAAGGAATGCGGGTCACTTGAGACACGCAAAGTTGAGGTATGCGGGTCACTTGAGACACGCAAAGTAGAGAAATGCGTATGTAGTTGGACCCGCAAAGTTGAGAAATGCGGGTTATTCAACCTCTGGAATGCGGGTGTTTGTCCTGAACTTGCAAAATTCGTCTAAATCTTTGTTCCTGCAATGATTAGCACAACCAAACACTACCAATGTGTCTAGAATCACTTCTAGAACTGAATGTAAGCACTCGATCTCACTAAAACACTCTTTTTCGAAATAAGATCGATGGCACAGTAACTTACCCACTTCGACTGTTTTCACTTAAAATCACCAAATTGGAACTCGATTTAGGCTTAATAATGAAATCAAATAGCAACAACTCGATCTAGCATGTAGTACGATCACAACCTGATCGATTCTAACACCTAAAACATTCAAAATCACAAACTCGATTTTCTTGAAGAACAAGAGACGTTTTTCTTTATAAAACTTGTTTTGATCTTAATCAGGCTCTGATACCAATTGTCGGTCCAACAATACTACTTAACAAGTTCTAAGAAACAACAACACATTAACGATTACCAACCTGTATTGAATATAGAAACGATTACAAGGTTGAATGATTAAGCTTTGCTTTGTGTTCTCAATGTTTTCTCTCTTTTACACCTTCTTGTGTGTGTTTGTGTGTGATAAGTTGTGATCTGATTGTGAGAGAGGAGAGACACAATATCTAATCCTAGTGTGTAGAACACACAATCTAAGTTAATATCTAGATATTAAATCTATTATAAACTAGAAACTAACTAATAACTAACTAGAAACTAATAAAGCTAACTAATAACTTGATCTAACTATTACAATATTATAACTTAGATATTAAATCTAAGTAAACTATTACAAATACATTGACATTTATTACAAATAGACATAGACTTTATTATCGAGAGTCGACGTTCCGACTTTAGCTTCAGATTACGATCTTCAGATTGGATGATCTTGAATCCAATGAGACTGTGGTCTAACATCAAGCATTTTAAAAAGTAAGATGTATGACGTTAAATAGTTGGTATGTTGAGTATTTAAGAGTTAGTCCCCAGACGACACTACTATTAACCCATAAAATTGGGCCTATAGTATTAGTGGATAGCGCTATTTGGGCTTGACCAACCCCACTTCTTACAGCTGACGAGCTAGGAGTGCACTATACTAGAGAAGTGATTGAACATGTGGCGCTTGAGACCACCTCTGAGTCAAGGCACACGGGGCAAAATCAAGGGTCCGGGACGGTTTAGTAGTGGCTCAACCAAGTTTAAGTTATACCGACTCAAGTCATACGTAAAGCAATACTCATGAAATTTTCAAGTTAAGTTAATGAGCACGGATATGCTCCAAGTATTTGAGCACGTATATGCTCCAAATATTCGAGTTAAGCTTTTGAGCATGAACATGCTCCAACTATCAAAACTTGCATATAAAATGTTTTGTGCATATTTAAAACCTGTGAACTCACCAACTCTCGTAGTTGACCATATTTTTGTACATGCTTTTCAGGTAATCAAGAAGGTAAATTTTAAGGGTCGTTCTGCGTATAACATGAATATGCTTGGAGGATGTACAAACTTTTGGACAATGCTATCTTGAATTATCTCGGGATTGTAATTTCACGATAAACTTTCTAATAATTAAATTTTGTAATGTATTTTTATTAAATGTATGGTGGTTGAACTTTATGCTTGTGGATTGTTTATCGGAAACTGTTATACCCCGTGTTTCCGCTTTAGCGGGGTGTGACAGTTCCCCCCCCCCCCCTTTAGATTCAAGATTAATTTTTTTTTGACACTAATCTTCAGGTCTTCTCACAGTTGTAAAATCTTCAACACGGAGTCTTTGACAACTTCAAAACTTTGAGAATCTTCCTCTTTAAAATTCTTCTCAACAAGATTACTCCGTATTTCTTCACAAAATTTAAATCTTCTTTAATCTCCCTCTTTGATCAAAAACACAATTTTCTTTAAAAATATTGTTGAAATCTTCACACTCTCTCAGTTTTCAACTTTCACTTTCTCTTTGAGTTCTCTCCGCTTTACGACTTGCACTTGACTTTGCTTTATTCAGAAATAGAACTTTGAATGATCTCCCATTTTTTTGATAAGATCAACATAATTCTGACTTTGAAATTCTTGAAATATCTCCCCCTTTTTGATGAATGATGAGAAATCAGAATCATCAAAACATTTCAATGTCAGCACCGCCTTTGATAATGATCTCCCCCAAATATCAGTATAAGCATAGTCTTCATGATTCAGAGACAATATCCCCTAAAATAAAAATCAACAATCTCCCCATGAAAGAATATCTCTAACTGATCGGATATGAACATGTAGCCGTCAATTCATAAATGTATTTATCCGAATCTTTTCAAATTCAGACAAATCTGGAATGGTAACCCTGAATCAACAAATGATACAGTTATACTGCATGTGAGTAGCACGAAGCCACTTTGTGCAACGGATGCACATTGGAAAGGAGTTTTTTGATGTTCACTTCCCCCAGGGCTTCCATTCAATCATTTAAAAACCACAAAGGAATTTTCTATGAATGTTAAGACAAGAAAACTTATTCCTTGTGTGCTCGTGCATGTGTAGAAATGATTGTAGCAATTAAAGCTTGAACAAACTCAAAATATGTAAACTGTTGAGACATCAACAAGTATTACATAGACTCAGTGTGCATGATAAAGGGTCAAAAGTGGGGCAACTTCCTTTTGTTTCAATATGAAAATCTTCCAAATGAAGATCTGATAGATTATGTGTTGCGTCCCCAAAGAAATATGAAACATCTTTTTGTTGAGAAAAAGAGGAGTAGCTTGTGGGGTTTATGCAAGAGTTGGCATGGGCTAGTGCTTGTTTCAATGAAGATCACGAAAGAATGTGAACCAATAGATAATGTGGCTGCCCGACTCATAAAAGATTTGGTGAAGATTTTGATATTCTTTTACTCTGATCTCTCACCCTCCTTCTTTTAAACATATAAGCTCGCGTCTAACCAAACTCTATTTTACATTTTACCTCATCACACACCCACTCTTTTTGATTTTTACCCCTCTCCCCTCAATCACTCGGGATAACTTCTTGGGTAGGAAACACCGGTTATTGTGAATCCATAGAAGTTCTGATAAGCTCTCACACGAATCCCATGTAATTTTGTCCTAAAAAATAGTGTTGCTCAACAATTTAACATAGACAGTTAAGCACAAAATATGATGTACATATGTCAGATATATGTAAGCTCAAAAGAAAATAGCATTCAATGTGTGAGCTTTTAAACAATGAAGATCTCTCAAAACAAGAGTTAAGAATGAATGAAATGAAATCAAGAAAATAGTTTTGAGAATCTGACAATGAATCAATAGATCAAATATCATGAATGTGAACATTTAAGGTTGGGGTATCAAAGAATTGGAAGGTGTTTATATGAACAAATATAAACATATTTACAATGAAAGCACAAAAAAAATAGAAATGATGTCTGATACTCAACAGTGAAATTCAAACGGGAGTATTACCATCGAAAGATTTGTCATTTAGAGACATGGTAATAACAAAGTCAATAAAAGTACTGAGCCGATGTGTGTAAGAATTCTTGACAGTATATGGAAAGACAATACACACATATTAGCCTTTAGAAACACACGGTTAGTTATACATGAAAGCACAGATACGAAAAACATTTAAAATCGCACTTCTAAATTCATGAAATCATTTAAATAATAAGAAGTAGTTTGAACATTTAAGAAATCGTTTTTCATACCTGAAAGTTGTTCGTCTTTCAAAGTATGTAAGATAAAGAATCAGAAATACTTACATTCGGCATAGGATTCTCAATTCTTCTTGAAATGAATATTTTATCTCTTACGCTCCCCTTTTGGCAAAACCTCAGATATTCTCCCCCTTAATATCTGTAAAAAGTCAAATCATTAGCAGAGAACAATATTAATATAACAATTATCATCAGTTCTCTATTCTCCCCCTGAAAAATATAACAGTGAAAATTTAAACATTGTATCATTTTAATTGTCTCCCCCCTTAAACAAACAAAAGATACTGCCTGATTAAGATGAATCTTTTCAGCTTCAGTAACTCCCCCTAAAAATAACAATCATAATTTCCCCTGAAAAATCAGAAAATATACCAGTAAAAATATAAAACATATAAGCTCCCCTTAACATTTGCATAATCCTTAATCATTAAACTGAGTTCTGAATTACTAGGATTGAAGTAAATTCAGAAGCCAAACTCCCCCTGAAAATTTGTATTCACAAATTTATCAGAAGAAATAATATGTACTCCCCCTTGAAGATTGATCATCTTATATGCTTCGGAGTACAAAAATTCTTTTGTTCTTTAAAGGTTGAGTTCTAAACAGATGTGTTTACAAGTCTAAATTCTTTATCATTGAAGACCAGGTCTTGAACTGCTTTGTTCAAAAGCCAATGCTCTTACTCCCCCTTTACTTGTGGTACATGTAAAACAAATTTGACAAGTTTTGGTACCTACTTGTATTTGGGTCCAGACCGGTTAGATTTTGGAATCCACTTCTCATTTTTTTAACTCTTTTAAGTTCATTTTGTTGAGAAGTGATTCTGTAAGTTCCATACCAATTATGAGCATATTACTTATTAACAAAATCATCAGTTCCACAGTAAGAACAACAAATTTTCTTTTGGGCTAGCCTGATTATATGATTCACAGAATATGAAAAATCAGGCTTACCAAAAGATTTACCTTTATGAACATTGTTCTTTTTGTTGAGTTGAGGTGTAGGAACTGTTAGATTAAATTAGCCCCCAATTTAATTGAATGTTTTATAAAATTGTATTTTAGGCTTTTTAATTAGTTGTATGGGCTTGAGCCTTTTTATTGTAAATGGGCCCTATATAAAGGTGCCCATGGCTCATTTTCTCATTAGGTTATTTTGGAGAGAACACAGTTTACACACACTGACTAAATTTCATGAGAGTCGACTAAATGTTTAGTGTGGTGTTCTCTACATTTCCCCTCCATTGTTATTCAATCAAAGCATATGAGATGAGTTATTGATTATCATTGTTGTTAATTTCTCTGTTATATCTTATATTATATGGAGTTGTTCATTTGTTGCTAGTATTGGGATCTAACAATTGGTATCAGAGCCAACTGAAGAATTTTTTCTTCAGTTCGGTCATCTATGGCAACAATGGAAGATTAAATGATTATTTTGTTGTTTTGATGCTTAGATTGATTCAATCACATGAGCCTTGACACAAATATCATTTCTGTGATTTATTCACTGTTTTGTACTGATTGGAAATCTATTTTTTTATTTAGATGAGTTTTGGATGAACTTTGATCTAGATTTTTTTTTGATTTCTCACAAATCTGATTTCTACACACCACATGTTTGATGAAATGTCTATGAGAAGATTTAATGTCTATTTGGATTAAATCTGATCAGATTTATTACATGTGTGTGTTTTTGATCCTTTCTCATTCATTGTTCAAACTTTAAAACAGAAAGATGCAGGTCCTAGTAATGGAATGGATAAACTGAAAGTGGTGAGACTGTACCATCTGTTCATGATATGTTGTTTATGTGCTCAAAATTTGCAGCAGAATAATTCTGAAGATGTTGTTCCCTAAATAGCTGTTGTCCAGAATCTGCAGATGTTATACAACAAATTCTTTTTTTGTTTAAGGGAAAGAACAGAGTTTGATTGTCCAGATTTGTTGATAAAGCAAGGCTGTTAAGTTGGTTTTGTGACAACATGTCTGCATCAGATTCAATTCGAAAGTACTCAGAATTTGTTCAAGTCATCAGATTTTTGATCAAGTCAATTCAGAGTTATGATCAAGTGTTTATCAGAGTTTCATCGAAGGCTGTTCAGAAATGTTCAATCCATTGACTAGTGAGCCTCTGATTGCATTTTCCATGTGAAGATTTCGAAGTGACTACAGATTTTAACGGTGCTTCTGCTATCAATCTGATATTGGGACAGTAGGACTTTCAACATGTTCATGTTGATACGTTACTTTAGAGTTAGTTACAAGTTGTCCAGTCCAGAGGTTGATCAGTGTTATGACATCCTTATGCATATTCATTGTCAAGAGGCTCTGGGCACATAACCAGAGGCTCTTGTTATTGACATTTTTATCACAGGTTGTTAACTCATCGAACAAAGCTGCATCCTCATCTCTTATATGCAGAGCTATTTACATGTGCAGAAGTTATCCAAACAGAATTTGCTGTTGATTGTGTTAGAAATGTGCAAAAGCAGGTTCTAAATGCTCAAAATATGCAGATTCAAGTCTGCATAAGTTCTAAGGCTGTAATAAAAGCAAACAAAGTACAATTTCTGAAGTGGGCAGTAGGTTGGTCAAACAAGTTAGCTGTTGATCGTGTGGATTGTTACTGCTCTGAATTTGATGGTGAAGATAGCATTAAGTTACAAAGATTAGCTACAACATAGGATATTATATGCAGATCAGATATCGAAAAGTGCAGGTCTGCAACTGGTTGTTCAATCCGTTAGTGTGCAGTCTAGAGATGCTCCACAAAAGCTGCTGCAGACTGTGTTCAGAAGCTATCTACATAGCCTCTGTGATTTTAAGAAGCAAGAATTCAGAAGTGTACAAAGGCTGTTACTATACAGAGGCAGATCGCAGAGCCTCTGCAGATCTGTTCAGAGCCTCTGTGAAAAATATTAGAGCCTCTGTGAAAAATATCAGAGCCTCTGTAGGCCATCCAGAATTCGATCAGAGTTGAAACTTTGATCTGTGCAGACCTCGACTTTACTTGTGCAGAGTTCAAAAAAATTGCAGCAGTAGCAGACAAGGTGTTGATCGCTCATGATGAACCAAAGAGGTCGTGTGTTTCCAAAGGTGTCAATCAGAGCTGATTCGTGTGCAGGTTCTTAACCACAGAGGTTGTTGTTCATATTTCTTTCTTTAGCAAATTTGAAGTGTGCAGAAAGTTTTGCTGTTATTGGTTCGAGAAAGTTTTCTACTGTTGAATTTAAAGCAGAAAGTTGCTACTGACAGTTGAAAACAGAAACTTATGTTCAGACTTTGAATTTTTGACAACATGTCATAAATAAGAAGGTGACAATAAGAGAATCTGCAGGCTGTGCATTCAAACAGATAAGAGGAATCATACTGCTTCTGTCCTTGTTTATCATGTGTTTGAAAAATACAGTAACAATCCAGATCTGGTTTTCGAACAACTGCTGTGATGAAAGAAAACATATTGGTATTGTCAATTTGACATGCAACAACAGATTTCGAAGTACAGTAGATCTGTATTCTTTAGAGACTGAGTTTGCAAGACCGTTGTGGGTTTTTGGCATGAACTCCCATGAGATGATCAAGGAGCAGAAGAACTTGATAAAATTTGCTGGAGACGAAACCTGGAAAGATGAGAAATATACAGAGTCCTCAACCGATAGCTATCTTTCAGAACTGGAGAAAATGAAAATGCAGACTGTGGAACATCAGAGACATATTTTGATGAGAAACTTTTGAAAAGATAAATAGATTTGGAGAAGTTGGTGAGTGTGGTAAAAGAAAAAGCTTCGAGCATAATTGAAGAAACATGCCTAAATTGATAGAGCTACTATGTTCAATCCAGATTTGAAAGCTGTCCAGAGATGGGCTCCCAGACCTGCTTCTGATTGGACAGATCTGTCCATTCGAAAATTGCAGCAAACTAAAATTCCAAAGTCCTATAATTTCCAGTCCGTCATACTTGATTTTGTGCAGAGTTAGGACATATTTCGTAATGTAGAGCTTGCAGTAGAAGGTTGAGTGTATTTGCTGCTGTCTTTTGAAACGTACAGAGGCTAATACATAGAACCTATGTAGGCTGTCCAGAGATTAATTACAGATCAGTCCAGAAATGTGCCTCTGCCATCAAAGTGCGTATGCACAGTTCACAGACTGTTCATTTGAAATCCACAGAAGCTTTCTATTCATCCAGAGAATGCAGAGGCTGTGAACCATAGAGGATGTTGTACATAGAGGCTTGCACAGAACCTCTGTGCACGTGCAGTAGTGCAGAAAATACTCATCAGAGGAAGATTGTAGAGCATGGTTGTTCAGAACATATGCAGAGGTTGTGAAATGTTCAGAGCTCTGAAATGCAGTGTTTGATCAAAGATGCAGAGAGGCTCTTAAGTTGTTCACAGAGCCTCTGTGGACCAAAACCACAGAAGGCCAGCAACCAGAGGGGAGGACAAGAGGTAGACCACAAGTAGACACATCAGAGGTCGATGGTCCAGAGGTCGCAATGAGCCAAGAGCCCGAAGCCCGAATTTTTTGAATTTTCTGACAACATTGCGCTGTTTCAGAAACATGAGCACAACTTTTTACTCGAAGCTCCAAATCACATGAGTCCAATTGCGTTAGATTTCTAAAACACAGACGTACGAATTTTATGTTTTGAGTTTTCTCAAATTTCGTGAGCTGATATGCCAGAATCTGTTTCAAAGTCTGCGTTAAGGTGCTGGACCGAAAGCATCGCATTTCACTCGCGCTCTTTCCGCTTTCAAGAACGGTGTTCTCTCGACGGTTCTTCATGGTTTCAAGCTACATATGTGACACGTTGTTTGTCACTCTCTCCTCCGTTATTCAAGTTTAAGGCTCGGTGCTGAACGCTTACTCAACAGGATCTTAAGAGTCAAATTTTCTGTTTTGACGACCGTTATGCGCAACTGTGGGAAAACTTGCACAACTCACTCATTTTTCATCCAAAATGGAAGAATCAAAGATCATTGGAAATCTAAGAGGTTGAAGTTCAATCATGTTTTATGTTTTCTCTCAATCAGAATCCTTGATGGTAAAAAACAGCGGTGTAGTTGATACATGAAAGCTGGACAAATTGGGATAATTCGTCTAAGTCTTTCAAGAATATGAGCCTACATTTGAGGGGGAGCTTATGATGCCATGAAGACTCAAAGAACGGCACACAAAATCTTCAAAAGAAAGCAAGGGGGAGACTATATGATGATGCTTTCTTTATAAAACATTAGGGGGAGATTGTTAGATTAAATTAGCCCCCAATTTAATTGAATGTTTTATAAAGAATTGTATTTTGGGCTTTTTAATTAGTTGTATGGGCTTGAGACTTTTTATTGTAAATGGGCCCTATATAAAGGTGCCCATGGCTCATTTTCTCATTAGGTTATTTTGGAGATAACACAGTTTACACACACTGACTAAATTTCATGAGAGTCGACTAAATGTTTAGTGTGGTGTTCTCTACATTTTCCCCTCCATTGTTATTCAATCAAAGCATATGAGATGAGTTATTGATTATCATTGTTGTTAATTTCTCTCTTATATCTTATATTATATGGAGTTCTTCATTTGTTGTTAGTATTGGGATCTAACAGGAACCAATGACTTTGAAGCAACCTTCTCATTTTTTCTTCTCCAAATCATCTTTTGTGCAGACTTGTTCTTTCTAATGGTACTTGAACCATCAATGGATTTGACATAGAAAAGATTAGTAGGACGAATCTGATCTTTATGCTTAGACATACTATCATCTGAATTATCAAACAAAGGATTATTAGAAACATTTGCAAAATGTGAACTTGAAACTGTTTTGAATGAACATTCTGAAGCAGTTGAATCATTCATAGGTGACTGAGCAAATGTATCTGGACTTCGTTGTACCCTCAATTCAACCTTGAAAATGATTCCTTCAAGTTATGTGATCTTGTTTGACAAATTGTTTCTTTCTTCAGACAATATATCAATATTCTTCTGTAATTCAGACTTCGCCTTTTGTTTTGTGAGTGCAGTTGCTGATAGTTCAGATAGTTTCTTTGAAATCTTGTTGATCTCTATCTCAAATACCTTCCTTTCTTCTTCAAAATCCTTTTCAACACTTATTCTTTTAACAAATATTTCTCTGAATAGTCCAACATTCTTTTGTTTTGTGAACTTCTTCTTTTTCTCAACTTTATCTCTTTCCATGATGATAACTTTCTCAAAATCTGACACTTGTTGAGAAAGTTTAATACGTTTAAGTTCAACGACTTTCTTCTCCTCAAAGGATTTCCTTGAAAAATCAGAAAACTTTTGTGCAAAATATTTTCTTTCTCTTTCAAACTTTTCTCTTTCTTTCTCAAACTTTTTTGTATCCTGAGATATCTGTTCTTGCATTTCTGTAATCTTTCTTTGAAGCTCATCATTTTCTTTTTCTAAACCATTTCTTTTCTTTTCAATCTTCTTCATCTCCTCTTTGATACTTGGGTTTTCTTTCTCTTGAGTTGCTCTCTCTTTCAACATGTTTATCTCAACCTCAAGACTAAACACTTTGTCTCTCAACTGGTCTCTTTCAGAGAAAATTTGTGAGTTTATCTTTCTCAGTCCATCACACGTTTCTCTAGAAATGTTTGCTCTGCTTATGAGATCATCAATCTCTCTTTGCATTAACTCTTTTTTGGACAATGTAGAATTTGCATTACTTTCTTTCAAAATTTTGGATTCCTCTTCAGATTTCTTCAATTTGATTTAAAGATTAGAAATCTCTTTCTCTTTTGATGCAATTATACCTGCAAAATTAATTTTAGAGTTAGAAATACAATCTGAGCAAATAAAAATTTTCTCTAAAACTTTAGAATTTTCTTTCAGTTTAATAATCTGATCCCGAAGAGATGAATTCTGAATTTTCAGATTCTCTTTTTCAGCTTCAAGGGTTGGAATCTCTAGCATATAAGCGATAGCGCAATCTCTCTTGGTTGGAACAATATTTCCCTTTTTGTAAATGTAAGGCATCTTGAAATCTGTAAAATATAAGCTTGGAACAATCGTTAATCAGAAAATCAACAAAAAACAACTTAGAACAATTTTCAGAAAAGCTCCAAAAATTTTCTAAGTGTAGAATCCTCACACCACTGAGTTCTTTACACTTTTCGCACACCAAAGCAATCAACTTCTAGCATAGGAAATGAAATTCACACACAAAATATCCTTCTTTTCACACAAAGACTGAAATCCGCACGCCAAAGAACAAGAGTCTCAACTTTTCACACGTAACGAGATGCGAGAAGTCACTTTTCGCACGCCGCGATATACGAATCCTTGCTTTTCGCACGACGAATTATGCGAATTTCTCACTTTTCGCACAAGAGGGGTGCAGATTCTTGACTTAGAATCTTTTCCAACTAGAACTTTTCGCACACTAAGCTTATGCGAATTCCACACTTAGCCAAATTCACCACTTTCAACTTCATGTATCGATGCGTGTTGTAGACTTAGAAAATTTTCAGGCTTCACTATGCGAAATCCTCAAAATTTGTATGCAAGAGGATGCGGATTCCACCTTTTCGTATCCTGTACGATGTGAATTCCTCCCTTAGAGTTTTAGAAACACACTTTTCGTATGTCACACTGTGCGAAAACCTCCTTTTCGTATATAGAACGATGCGAAATTCGTTCTTTTCGCACAAAGCACTATGCGAAATTCTCCCTTAGCCTTCTCAAAATCCAAGAGCGATGCGAAATCTTCCAAGATCATGCGAAAAGCTCAGATCTTGCGAGTTCTTCGTGTTTCGGCTCAAAAACTCTCTGATCAATCAAGAAACCAATCAAAACTTTGAATCAACTTTTGAGGTTTCACTAATTTGTCCACGATTACAACTAGAACAGATTACAATCAAATGATTTCACCAAAAACAACACAAAAGTACATCTTGATTGAAAATACAGTGCACAAAACTTCAAACTCGACAAAACCCAAAAATTGAGAAATTGATTGTGAATTACCGTGCAATTGTGTAATCAAATTGAACAAGAATGTTCTAATACATCTAGCGATCACAGTACAAACACAATTTGAGCATTTACTACACAAAATAAGTGAAATCGATCAAGACTCAGTGAATAGATGCGAGTTCTTCATTTTTACAGTTGATTTGATCTGAATCGGCTCTAATACCAAATGATAGTTCCAGTTTCAAGCTATATCACAAATTGAACACACAATTTGTCACAAAGTCATTTGTTATTGATATTGATTGGATTACAAATGATCTTCACAGATTGCGTACAAGACTTTCTCTCTTTAAGAAAACACTCTCTAATCACAAGTCTAAGTGTGCATACATGTGAATTACAAAACACAAGGCTTTTATACATGGTCAACAATATTGACCTTACAACACTTAACAAATAAGGAAAGTCAAACACCATTGACTTTGACACAACTAACAAAACTAGACTTTACAACTTATACAATTTTGACCCTTTTAATCTTGAATACAATATTTGACTCAACAAAACGAAATGAAATGTATTGAGATAAATGGCTAACATCCAACCATTTATCTTCCCATGCATTTGTAAGCTCACCATTTCCAATAACATGAATAAAGAAAGGCCGAAGCTGTTCCCGTAGGGCTAGAATTCTTCTCCATATCTAAGTGGATGAATAAGAAACCGAGACAATCCAAAAATGTGAATCCCTCAAGCGGTATAGATAGATCCAAGAAACCCATAAAAAACTTACGTCTGTTTAAAATTTCCCAAATATGAGAGACAAGTAACGATCTATTCCACAAGGCCAAACGTTTAATACCCAAACCACCCATCTTATTTGGGCGACACACTTCATCCCATGTAACCCGCACCTTACCCTTCGAGGATTCTCCATGCACCCAAAGGAAATCTCGGAACAATCATTCCAAATCTTGAACGACTGAAGATGGGATGGTGAACACAATCATCCAATATATTTGGAGAGACTCCAAAACAGATCGTATAAGTTGTAAACGGCCTCCAAACGAAAGAAACTTCAATTTCCAGTTAAGAATTCGGGCACGTACCTTAGCCACCAAAGGATTAAAATCAGCAACTGAAAGCCTCTTTGAATATAATGGTACACCAAGATACGAAAAGGCAGGTTTCCACTTGGAAAGGTAAAATGGAGGTAATATCAACCATAATATCGGCATCAACGTTTGAAAAGTAGATCGAACTCTTAGCCATACTTGGTTTCAACCCGAATACCTTTGCAAAATTGTCCAATGTATTCTTGAGAGTAGAGACTGAAGAGACATATCCCTTAGTAAACACCATGAGATCATCTGCAAAACAAAGATGGGTTAATAAAAGCCTTAAACACCCTTTATGATAGTGGAACCCGACACCTTCTTCAATACGCCTCCGAAACAAACAAGTGAACGATTCCATAACCAGAGTGAATAAATACGGAGATAGAGGACATCCTTGGCGAATACCTATGGCTCCCTTAAAGAAACCATAGGATTCACCATTAACAATGACAGAGTATGAAGTAGTGGAAACCACCTCCATAATCCAGTGGCGCATAATAGGGTGAAACCCCATACCCTCTAAAACCATCGACAAAAACCTCCAGTCTACTGTATCGTATGCCTTTTGGATGTCAATCTTAAAAGAACATCGAAGAGGCCCATCCTCCCATTCATACCCGACCATCAATTCATGGGCCATCAAGATATTATTTGCAATCCTCCTTCCCAGAATGAAAGCAGATTGATTCCAGTAACGAAACAATCAAAGAAATCCTTAATCCACCATGATATAATTTTAGAAATGCATTTATAGATTATCGTACAAAGAGAAATCGGTTTGCAATCCGTAACCTTAAAAGCATTAGGGGTCTTGGGAATTAAGCAAATGGACGTGGGATTAAGTTCCCTTGCCAATCGACCTCTATAAAAGAAATCTTGGACTGCCAATCCCACATTTGGCCCCACAATAGCCCAATAGTCCTTAAAGTTTTTCGATGAATAATCATCAGATCCGGGAGCACGATCATCACCAATATCAAACATTGCCCTTTTCATTTCCTCCTTTGTGATGGGCCGAACCATAAAGTTTGCATCTTCAATAGAGAGCCTATTTTGAAATAAATTTAGAAGAAGAGGAGTACCTACAAAAGTATCAAGCTCCCCTAATATGGACCGAAAGTGATCAACAAAGGCAGATCCCACTCTCGTACCACTTACCATACGACCATTTGAATCCATGATCGATTCCACTGTATTCCGGTTCTTCTTTTCTTTGACCATCCTATGAAAGAAAGATGTATTAGAGTCTCCCTCATTAAGTCACCTTACTTTTGCTCTCTGCCAGAAATTTTGCTCTTCATTCAGGAGAGCTTCTTGGAAAGCGGTCAGAATATGGGTCAAATCTTCCTGTAAAAGAGGGTTATGTGGATCAGAATCCACCCCCTTGAACCTCTTCCACTTCAATACGAAGATCCTAAACTCATTTAGATAGGCTACCATGCGAAGACCGGAGGACATGAAGTGGTTTTTTAAGCGCTTTTAATTTTGAAGTAAGTTTGAAAGCATAAGAGCCTCTACCGGTTGATCCTAAACATTCTTTAACGTATGTATCAAATTCGAATGATTAGCTAAAATATTTTTAAATTTAAAAGGACACTTACATTTTCCTCGTCCACCTTCAAAAGAAGTCACCATCGGATTGTGGTCCGAAATATCTCATGGGAGAAAGTGAGCCGAAGAGTGCTCAAAAGCATCATAAAAAGGGGCATAATCATAACTCTATCAAGCTTCCAAATGATATGTGTATCCCACAATCAGTGCAAATCAAGATGACACAATTGATTTCAACAATAGATTTCAATTTCAATTTCAATTCGATTACAACAGAAGCTCTCAAAAAACAATATTTCTCTATCTAATACGCGCACAATAATACTTCTAGCCTTCTTCTAGTCATATGAGTCTACTAACAGAAAAACTCTTATATCCACTACATTTAACAAAGACAAAACCTTAAAACACTAACATTGACTTTTATTTATTACAAAGACTTTGACTTAGCATGAGGGTTTGACTTGAGCTCTTTGACTTTGACCTTTATCTTCATTCTGAACTTCAACCTTCATGATCTTGTATCCAACATATTTTGTGCACTAACAACTTCCCCCTTTGGATTCAAGATCATCTTCCAAAAAGATTTGTAATACAATCTCCTCCTTTAGCACAAATTTAAACAATCTCCTTCTTTGAATAAGTAGTCTTCAAAAATTCTGCAATCTCCCCAAAATCTTTAAACAACACTTTTTTTTAACAAGCTTTAACAATCTCTCCAAAAAGTTGTAGAAGCCTCTTTTAGACCTCCAAAAGAAATTATCTTCTAATTTAGCTCAGTTTGCTTTAGCAGATCATCTTCAAAGAAAATTTCAGTAAAATTTCAGCGAACATTCCACAATCTCTGAACTTTCACTTTCAACACTATACAATCTTCACAAATCTTTCATTCTTTGACAAAACTTGCAATAAGCCTTATTCAAATCATCTTTCTTGAAATAAATTTCTCCATTTCTTGAGTCTTTCCCCATAACTTTTACAAACTCTTTTTTATCCAACATTTCTTGAAAATAACTTCTCCCCCCTTTTGATGATGTAGCATAGAAATCATCAAAACTTCACCAAGAAATGTCATTAATCTTTTCTGACCATTGCTCTTTATCACATGAGCCTCTGATCATCCGTCAATTCATAAGGTATTCATCCGAATATTTTCAAATTCAGACAAACAAGAATGTAACACCTGAATAAACAAATGAATCAGTTAAAATGCCTGTCACTAGCACAAAGCCATTGTGTAACAAATACACATTGGAAAGGAGCTTTTTGATGTTCACCCCCCAGGTCTTCCATTCAATCATCGATTAACACAAGGTTAAACTATGAACGTTTAGACAAAAAAACGAATTTCCTGTGTGTACGTGCTTATGTATGAAAGAATTAAGCACATGATGATTGCTTTTAATAATCATCTCAAAATGTGTAAACTATTGAGACAACAACAGTAACACACAAACTCAATTGTGCATGATCAAAGTGCGAAGGTGGGGCAGACTTCCTTCTTTTTCAATATCCAGATTTTCCAAATGAAAACCAGATAGATTATATGCTGCATCCCCAGAAAAATTGAAACATCTTCTTTGTAAGAAAAAGATGAGTAACTGGTGGGGTTAAATCAAGAGTTGGCATGGGCTAGTTGCCTGTTTCAATGATGTTCACGAAGAATTGTGAAACAACAGTAATGTGGCTGCCCGACTCAGAAAAAGTTGGTGCAGAGTTTGATATTCTTTTACTCTGATCTCTCACCCTTTTTATTTTTATCTTTTAAGCTCACTTCTAACCAAACTCTTTTTTCATTTTATCTCATCACACATATCCACACTCAGATATTTTGAATCCTCGCCTCTCGATCACTCAAGGATAACTTCTTGGGTAGGAAACACTGGTTAACGTGGATCCATAGAAGTTTTGTTAAGTTCTCACACAATGAACCCATGTATATATTCCTAAAAATGATGTGTTGTTCAATTGGTTTAACTTTTCAGTTAAATTACATAATGAAATACATGTCAGATGTATGTATGCTCATGAATATAATCATGAAGATTTGAGCATTTTAATCATGGAAGATATTTCAAAACAAGTATATTGAATGAATGAAATGAACACAAGAAACCTGTTTGAAAATCTGACATTGTATGATAAGATCAAATATGAATGATATAGCGATAAAAGTTTTAGGTCATGAAAAATTGGAATTTGTCTATATGAATCAAATATAGACAAGTCTTGAAAGAAACGTTTTGAATGAAATCGCGCTCAAATATTAATGAAGTTTAAAATGGGGTGTATCACCATGTAAGAATAACTAGTACTCTTATATCTGTATAAAACAAGGAGGGTGAACCCTCTATATATACAAGACAGAAACCCTAAAGGACACCTAGACAAGGCCCATGGGCCGTAGACCAATATACACTAAATATACAATTAACACTCCTCCTCAAGTTGGAGCATAAATGTTAATCATGCCCAACTTGTTACAAATAAAATCTATTTGAGTTTTCCGGAGAGGTTTGGTGAGGATGTCCGCAAGCTGAAAGTCTGTCTTAATGTGAATTGGTTGAATAGATGGAGGGTCTGCTTATGTGCCTACAACTCGATCTCTGATAAGATGACAGTCAACCTCAATGTGCTTCGTCCGCTCATGAAATACTTGATTTTTTGCTATATGAATAGCTGATTGACTATCGCAGTATAACCGCATCAAGTTATTAGAAACTACACCGAGCTCTATGAGAAAACGACGAACCCATATCATTTCTGATGTAACATCTGCCATGGCTCTATATTCTGATTCAGCACTAGATCTAGATACTGTGTGTTTCTTCTTACTCTTCCACGATACAAAATTTCCTCCAACAAATACACAATACCCGGTAGTAGATCGTCGAGAGATCGGACAACCTGCACAATCTGCATCTGAAAAACCAGATATCCGACCATCTCCTTCTTCCGTAAAAGCACCCACACGAAAATGCCCCTGATCAGAATATAAGATGCCAAGACTTGGTGTGGTCTTGAGATATCTCAAGACACGAAGAGCAGCATCCCAGTGTCTAGTGTATGGAGCAGCCATGAATTGGCTCAGGACACTGACGGTAAAGGAAATATCTGTTCGTGTGACTGTTAAATAATTAAGCTTCCCGACCAATCGTCTGTAGCGCTCATGATCCTTCATCGGATTTCCGTCCTTTGGAAGGAGCTTCCTTGTAGGAAGCATTGGAGTATCAACGGGCTTGCAACCCAGTAAGCCACATTCGGTCAACAAATCAAGGACATACTTCCGTTGAGAGAGAAGTATTCCTTGTGGAGAGCGAGATACCTCTATGCCAAGGAAGTACCGAAGTCGACCTAAGTCGCTTATCTGAAACTGCGACTGAAGAAACTGTTTGAGTTTGACAATCCCGACCTCATCATCCCCTGTAATTATGATGTCATCAACATAAACCACTACAATAATCCTTTTGCCCTGCTGATGTCTAAAGAACACAAAATGATCAGATGCGCTGCGAACCATCCCAAATTCTCCCATAACACTAGAAAATCGACCAAACCATGCCCTGGGAGACTGCTTAAGACCATATAAAGAATGACGTAATCTGCAAACTTTCGAGGCCTCCTCCTCGACAATGAACCCAGGTGGCTGCTCCATAAATACCTCCTCCTCAAGAACACCATTAAGAAAGGCATTCTTGACATCAAGCTGATGGAGCGGCCAATGATGAATGACAGCAAGGGCAATACAAATACGTACAGATGACATTTTCGCAACCGGTGAGAAAGTTTCATCATAATCAATGCCGTATGCCTGAGAATACCCTTTAGCAACTAACCGAGCTTTCAGACGATGTAGGGAGCCATCCGGGTGTAGTTTAACTGTAAATACCCAACGACAACCAACAATACGTTTCCCCGGAGGAAGTGTTTCAAGATCCCAGGTATGATTAGCCCGGAGAGCCCCTAACTCGTCTTCCATAGCCTGTCGCCATCCTGGATGAGCTAGAGCAGTCGTCAAATCTCTGGGAATTAGGTAGGAATCTAGGGTGCTGGTATAGGCTTTCGACTTGGGGGATAGGTGAGAGTAGGCAACATAATCCTGAATAGGATAACGGGTGTAGTGTCGAGGTTCTTTGCGAAAGGCAATAGGTATATCAGGAAATGGTGCTCCAGGAGGATCATAGATAGGAACATCAGGTGTAGGAGAGGTGGTATTAGGTATGGTTGTTGCTGGTAAGGGTGTATCTGGTAACGGTGTGTCAGGCTCATTTGTGGGAAGTGGAACTGAGGATGGACCAGAGTCATGGTTCGGTTGTGAATTAAGAGGCTCTGTTGTTTGATCCTTATGTCGTCGAGCATATGTGAAAAGTAACGGCGGAGGTGCTGCCGGTAGGTCCGTGGTAGCAGGAGTCGGAGCGTCTGAGACCGGATGAACAGAGGGTACAACGGACACAGGAAAGGTGGGAATAAGGTGAGAGTCGGGTATGTCAAGATCAGGGAACGGATCAGAAATGGGATGGGAATGTTCGAGGAAGTAAGGGCAGGACTCATGGAAGGTGACATCGGCAGTAGTAAAGTAGCGGTGAAGAGAGGGACTATAACACCGATACCCTTTCTGGACTCGTGAGTAACCAAGAAAGACACAACGAATAGCTCGTGGATCAAGTTTAGTGAGTTGTGGACGATGATCATGAACATAGGCTACACATCCAAAAAATTTGGATGCAAGAGGAAAGGGAGTTCCGTTAGGAAAGAGTACAGAAAATGGGGATTTACCATAAAGGACAGGTGTAGGCATGCGGTTAATCAGATACGCGGCAGTAAGAATTGCGTCCCCCCAGAATTGTTTAGGGACATGGGATTGAAACATGATTGTTCGAGCAACATCCAACAAATGACGATTCTTGCGTTCAGCAACACCATTTTGTTGGGATGTATATACGCACGAAGATTCATGAACAATGTCGTGTGTTTTCAAATACGAAGAGAAGTCAGTAGAGAAGTATTCCTTTGCATTATCGGATCGTAAAGTTTTGATTGATGAGTTAAAGTGGGTTTGAATATATGAATGAAATTCGCGAAAAATGGTAAATACTTCACGACGAGATTTTAATAAATAAACCCAAGTAGCACGAGAATAATCATCAATAAAAGTAATAAAGTACTGAAAGCCCAAAGTGGACGTTGTAGGGCAAGGACCCCAAACATCAGAATGCACGAGTTCAAAAGAAAAACTGACTCTACTAGACACTCTAGGGGGGGGGGGGGGTAGGGACGTCTGGTGTGTTTACCAAGCTGACATGACTCACAATGAAAATTAATAGATGAAAGTGGAAAGTCCGGTCTCAGTTGTCTCAGAACTGCTGTAGAGGGATGGCCTAGCCGGCAGTGAGCCTCCCTTATACTAGAATCATATATGTTTGCTGTAGGACGTGGAGGTAAGGATAAACGGTAGAGACCTCTTGATTCAAAGCCTGTGCCAATCAGTTGGTTCGTCCCTAGTTCTTGAAAAATACAGTGAGCAGGAAAAAAGGTTACAAAGCAGTTATTTTGTTTTGTAATTTGACTTACTGAACAAAGATTATCAGGAAAGTTAGGAACAAACAAAATAGAGGAGAGGCGTAGGTTTGTCGAATTGTTAATGGATCCAATGCCCTGAACTGGGCATGAAGATCCATCAACAATACGAACGGGTGGATGGAAAGCTTTATGTAGGCTAGAAAAGATACCTTGATTCCCAGTCATGTGATGAGTAGCTCCAGAATCAATAACCCAAGATGAATCAAGACCGGAAAACGTACCTGAATTGGCCGAGTTAGCGTGCGGAGTAGGGGAGATCGACTGGGAGACTAGGAGTTGCTGGAGTCGGTGATAGTCCTCCTCATTAAGAGTGTAGGCTGGAGTTTGATCAGCAAGCTCACCATTAGTGGCAATTCGAGCTTTGGGACGAGGAGGTAGTTGAGATCCAGGAGGACGATTCAAACAATTCCACTTCGTATGTCCGAATTCCTTGCAATAGTTACACTGAATATCACTTCCACGTCCAATAACCTTCTTTGGAAACACATGAGAATCTCGGCCAGTACCCCTACTAGTAGAAGTATGCATGGCAGATGTGTCCATTTGGTTCGGTACTGAAAAATACTACAGATGGTGGCCGAAGACAAATTCCGGCGACGGAGATCAGATTTGGACGACGGTGGCTAATCTGGAAGGTGGCGGCAGCGGTAGATCTGGAAGGCAAGGGCAGCGGCAGATCTGGAAGGCAAAGGCAGCGGCAGTTCTTGACAGATTTTGAAGTGTTCCGGAAAATTTCGAGCACTTACAACAGGTTTTGACATGTTTTGGCGTGTTACGGAAGACTTTGACGTGTTTACGGCAAGTTCTGGCGTGCTTCCAACAGGTTCCACAGTGTTTCCAGCAGGTTCAAAGGTTTCCGGAAGGTTTTGCAGCTTTCCGGCAGGTTCTGGAGGATTCCGGCGACGGCAGCTGGTGGTTCCGGCAACGACAACAGATTCTGGTAGGGTTCCGGCAAGATCTGGTCGATCCCGGCAGGATTCCGGCGACGACAACTGGTGGTTCTGGCGGCAGCAATAGATTCCGGTAGGGTTCCGGTGACAGAGGCAGGTTCTAGTAGGGTTCTGGCAGCGGCAGCTGGAGTTCCGGCGAGATTCCGGCGATGACGGCTAGGTTTCCGGTGATGACGACTAGGTTTCAGGTGGGGTTTTCAGGCATGGCTCTGATACCATGTAAGAATAACTAGTACTCTTATTTCTGTATAAAACAAGGAGGGTGAACCCTCTATATATACAAGACAGAAACCCTAAAGGACACCTAGACAAGGCCCATGGGCCATAGACCAATATACACTAAATATACAATTAACACACCATAAAAAAATTGGTTAATTTGAGACATAGTGATAACATAAATAACAAAATACTAAACCGGTGTGTGTGAATACTTGAAAGTGTATGGAAAAGATAATACACAAGTATTTATCTTTGGAAACACACAATTTGTTAATCATGAAAACACATGTAAAATGAAAACATTAAAAAGCACACTTCTAAATTAATGAAATCTTTTTAAGAATTGAGAAGTGGTTTGAACATTTAAGAACATGTTTTCATATCTGAAAGTCGTCCTTCTTTCAGACATGTATGATATTAAGTTTAGAATGATCCTTACACTTATCTTAAATCTCATAAAGTCAACTTGAAAGTCATATTGGATATGATCATGTAAGCTCCCCCTAAAAATCTGCATTCAGTCAAAAGTCGTCAAAGCACAAAGTCTTATTCACAAAAGTTTATTGAAATATAAAAGACATGAAAGCAGTAAAACTTGTTGAAAACGAGTTCTGATCAGACGTAATCAGAAGTCAATGTCCTTACTCACCCTAAAAATTTGCATCATAACATATAACAATGTAAGAGTATATGCAGAATTCTCTAATTTTATCTAAAATGTAGATCATCTTATCATTGTCTCACACTCCCCCTGAAATCATGAACACACCTTTCAGTGCAGATATCTTTCAGAATAAAAGTAAAGAAATGAAGAAAAATAACAAAATCTAAACTGTACTAGGTAACAACAGACTAAGTCTTGAGACTTAGCATGCCAAGTTTTGAAATGAGAAAATTAAATCTCTTTTCGTCAAGAGGCTTGGTAAACAAATCCGCAAGTTGATAATCTGTGTTTACAAAGTAAAGTTCGATTGTACCTTTCTCAACATTGTCTTTGATAAAATGATATCTCACGTCGATGTGCTTGGTTTTCGTATGTTGAACAGGGTTTGCAGATATTGCAATAGCGCTCTTTGAATCACAGTAGATTGGGATTTTGTCATATTTGAAACCATAATCTCGGAGTTGAGTTCGCATCCATAGCACTTGAGAACAGCAACTAGCCGCAGCTACATACTCTGCCTCAGCTGTTGAAGTAGATACACATAGTTGTTTCTTCGAAGCCCAACTCACGAGTTTATCGCCTAAGAATTGTATGTGTCCCAAAGTACTCTTTCTGTCAAACATACAACCTACATGATCTGCGTCTAAAAACGCTGTAAGCTCAAAACCAGTATCTTTAGGATACCACAAACCAAGATCTGCAGTGCCTTTCAGATACCTAAATATACGTTTTTCCACAGACATATGGGATTCTTTAGGTGAACTGATATCTTGCACATAAGCACGTAGAAAACATAATATCTGGCCTACTAGCCGTCAAGTACATCAACGAACCAATCATTCCTCTATAGGTTCTAACATTGACAACTTTTCCTGAAAGATCAGCTCCAATCTTAGTTTCTGGTGCCATCGGGGTTCCAATTGGAGTACAATTTTCCATTTTGAATTTTCTCAGAATATCAGAAATGTACTTCGCTTGATTAATAAAAATCCCCGTAGAAAATTGTTTGACTTGTAATCCGAGAAAGAATATCATCTCTCCCATCATACTCATCTGAAATCTGGACACCATGAGGTTTGAAAAATTCTTACAGTACTTTGGGTTAGTTGAACCAAATATGATATCATCCACATATATCTGAATTAAAATGATATCATCTTTTTCCTTTTTAATGAAAAGAGTAGTATCGATTTTACCTTTAGAAAAGCCCGACTTGACTAAGAATTTGGATAAAACGTCATACCAGGTGCGAGGGGCTTGTTTCAAACCATAAAGAGCTTTGTCCAGAATATAAACATGATCTGGTTTATCTGGATTGACAAAAACTTCAGGCTGCGAGACGTAGACGACCTCCTTTAGAATGTCGTTCAGAAAGACAGTCTTCACATCCATTTGATTGACCGTGAAGTTCTTGTGTGCATCATAGGCTAAAAACATTCTAATTGCCTCTATACGCGCAACTGGAGCATAAGTCTCATCATAATATATGCATTCCTCTTGCCTATATCCTTTTGCAACAAGTCTTGCTTTGTTCCTTATGACGATACCCTCTTCATGTTTCTTATTTTTGAAAACCCATTTCGTACCAATGATTGTTTTACCTTCTGGTCGTGGCACGAGTCTCTAGACTTTAAGTGCTTCAAACTGATTAAGCTCTTCTTGCATTGCTGTTACCCAATCTGAATCAGCTAGTGCTTCAGATACTCGTGTTGGCTCTATCTTACTCAGAAAGGAGTCATGCATGCACTGGTTTAATGTCGCAGAGCTAGTTTGCACCGGCTTAGACGAATCTCTAATGATTTGATGTATTAGGTGCTCTTTGGTCCACTTATGTTCATGAAGGAGTATATTAGATGTAGATTGATCATGTTCATCATCTAAGAATCCACTTTCTTCTTGTTGTTGTAGGGGTTCAGTTGAAGTATTCGGTGCAGAAGCTTCAGTTGGTTGGACACTGGATGTCTGTTGAGTAGACGTTGTCGTACATCCAACTGATTGAGTTACTTCTAGCTCTTTATTAACATTCACACTGTAACAACCTGAACATTTCTTTATAAAATAAAATAACATTCAGTACTAAATACTGTCCCAAGCTTACATTTCAGAGTACAAGGGTCTTAACTATCAACTATTACACAACTGAGTCTCAAAAAGATAACTATCACAGGAAGTCTTCTATCTCCTGCTTAAAGCTCAAATCTTCCCTTTACCTTTATCTGCTACTTTTCGATAACCTGAAACAGGATTAAAATTTCGAAATAGCGAGGGTTAGACCAAAGGTCTAGTGAGTCCCCTCCAATCACTACTACAACAGTTCAAATATTAATTAAAACATTTAAACAAAACTGTATATCTCAATACATAACTTGCTCTTTAACTCACACTTTAAAACCCTTTATGCTTCGCAAGCATAATTAAATCTACTGGCCATCACTGACCACTTTCTACGCTCGCAAGCGTACTTTAAACTACTGACCAACATTCCCGTCAAAGACGGTATGTTTGTCTCGCACTGCCTTATTTTAGGGACACACCCTAATGGCATAAACGAGTCACACTTCCCGGTACGAGCAGGCGGGTCACACTTTCCGACTTAGGTCAGACTTCTGACTCAAATGTATGCATACATTTGGTCCTGCTAGTATATAAAACACGTTTATATACCCTGAGCATAAACATGCCCCACTAATGAAATCAATCTTTTGAAATAATTCTGCTAACTTTCAATATTATAAATGCGCAGTATATAAAAACTCACATTTATAAAATAACTGCTCAAATCATAAAAGATTTATTTTAAAATACTCACATTTATAAAATAACTCCTCAAATCATAAAAAGATTTAGTTTAAAATACTCACTTCTGCTTCTTCTGAATTAAACTCTGACTTCTATTGATTAACACCACATTGATTAAGCTTAACTTCTTTCTTGACCTTCTACTTCAAGCTTTGTAGTATTTTGAGAGAGAGAGAGAGATTTGATATCAATTCAAATGCTTAGCATCTACCTTTATTTATAGCTAAACATAAGGCATCAACTACTTGTTCTTCTTGCTTTAAAGGTTGCACTCTTATAAGAACTCGACACCTCGTGCTTATAGGATAAGATCGACACCTCGTGCTTCTTAGGATAAGATCGACACCTCGTGCTTCTTTGGATAAGACCGACACCTCGTGCTTAAAAGATAAGATCGACACATCGTGCTTCTTAGGATAAGACCGACACCTCGTGCTTAAAAGATAAGATCGACACATCGTGCTTCTTAGGATAAGATTGACACCTCGTGCTTCTTAGGATAAGATCGACACCTCGTGCTTCTTAGGATAAGATCGACACCTCATGCTTCTTTGGATAAGATCGACACATCATGCTTCTTAGGATAAGACCGACACATCGTGCTTCTTTGGATAAGATCGACACCTCGTGCTTCTTAGGATAAGATCTGATATGTTAGGTTATATAAAACCTAAGTTTCAAATAACCCCCTTGCAGTTTTATTATCGTTACACTTTTCACCCAACTTCCAAAATTAATAAAATTTCGGATTCGGATATTACACACACCTTCAACTGATTGAGCAGGCGTTTGAATTTGAATTTCTTTCTGAAACGGGGAATTTGATTCAGTTCAGATATCTGATGTGATTGGATGATGATTATTCGAATCTTCCGATCTGTCAATCATAACAGGTTTAGTCACTCTAGTACCAAGAAATTCATCATAGAAAAATTCAAACAATAAATCTAAATCTGTTAAGTGTGATGTCGACGTTGATGCTTTATTAGATTTAGTAACAGTTAACCGCAGGTTCTGGACTGATTTGCCCAGAAGCTAATACTCCGGTAATAAAGGGTTCTGAACTACTTTGAACATAATCCATCTCTTCATCAAATGTAACATTTACGCTCTCGACTACGATCTTTGATTTCTTCAGATAAACTCTATATGCTAATGATGTCTGAGAATATCCGATGAAAATGCCTTCTTCAGCTTTCAGACTGAACTTGTTCAAGTTCTCTTTGTCGTTCAGCACAAAACACCTGCATCCAAAAATATGGAAACATTTAATGCTAGGTATTCGATTATTAATCAAAGCGTATGGCGTTTTACCAAACCGGTGATGAATTATGGATCGACTCTACGTATAACATGCAGTAGACACAACTTCAGCCCACATAAATAGAGGTAGATTTGACTGACTCAGCATCATGCGAGCAGCCTCCACTAGAGTTCTGTTACTCCTCTCTACAACTCCATTCTGTTCAGGTGTTCTGGCAACAGAAATTTGATGTGTTATCCCGACCGATTCGAGGTAATCTTTAACAATCTTGTTCTTGAATGCTGTGCCATTGTCTGTTCTGAGCAACTTGACTGTCTTCTGCAGATTTACTTGAGTGGTCTTTAAAAATGTGATGATGACATCGGGCATCTCTTCTTTCGATTTAAGAAATTTGACCCAAGTGTATCTGGAGTAATCGTCCACAATCACTAATACATATTTCTTGCCGTTAATGCTTTGAGTTCACATTGGATCACAGAGATCCATATGCAACAATTCCAATGTAGAACTTGTACTCGGTTCAGGCTTAGGCTTATAAGCAGCCCTTTTCATCTTGCCTTTCTCACATGCAGCACATAGATGTTCTTTGACATAGTTAAGCTCTGGAAGTCCTTTCGCTAAGTTACAGTGACTAGCTTGTTGATGTACCAAAAGTTGAGATGAAATAGCCGTCTATGCCATAACCAACTTTGCTGCATAGAAGCTTTTGAAAGTAGACACACCTCATTATCAATCTTGACTTTTGACAAATTAATCGTGTAGAGGTTTGACTTTCTCGTCCCGACCAAAAGTTCTTTTCCGTCTTCAGTTCTCACACAACATCTCTTGGCCTTGAAATTCACCTCTAAGTGTTTGTCACAGAACTGACCAATGCTGAATAGGTTATGTCCTAGTCCTTCAACGTAACTCACCTTCTTGATCGACATATTTTCTTGTACAACATCACCGTATCCCAAAATCGGTGAAAACTGGTCATTTCCAAAATGAACATTCCCACAAAATTTCTCTGTATAATTAGACAATATATCTTTATGCCCGGTCATATGCTTGGAGCAACCAAAATCCAAGTACCACATATGACGGGTCTGCACATGAGAAATCAGGAAACAATTGGTTAGGTACCTATTTATAGATGGGTCCTACAGTGTAACACATGATTTTGGCATCCATATGAATTTGGACCCTTTGCACTTTTGAAAACCTTTTGAAGCATATGAATTATAAGAATATACATGATATGAACCAAACCAATCATCAGAATATTGTCAAGATACAAAATCATTCCGACGATATTTAGAACACTTTTTAGTAGACGAAGATAATTGGAGTAATTGCTTTATTGAATATATCTTGTAAGAAGTTACAAGTTTTTGTTTATAAAAAGCAACTTTACCAACTACATCAGTTATACTATCCGTCATTCTATTACAAGAAGAATCAGATTATGATTTTGCAGTCTCGTCAATTTTCTTCTTTGGTCTCCACTCTGATCTCACTCCAGTATTTTTCCTTTTCACATCTAAAACATTTGAATTTTGAAAGTTAGAACTGTGAGACTTGAAAGATTGTTTATTCTTTGATTTACCAGTGGTAGTCCATTTATGTGAATGCCTAGTTTTCTTCTTCTTACCTTTGGCATCCTTGGTATTCACAGAGACTAGTGTATCAACTTTCATTGATGATTCAACTTTTTCGTACACACTGGGTAAACCGTTAGAATTAATGATAAATTGCGAATGATATGGAAGTTTTGCATTAAAGTCAAATTGATCAATACAATCATCAAAACAACCATCAGAGTTTAGGAAATCAAACTCTTCATCAAACAGACCAGTTATATCATTAGATTTTGAAGCTTTGGAAGTCTTTGAAAAATTAGTATTAGTGAAAACAGTTGAAAAAATCATTTGTTCTAACCCAGTCAAAATTCTTTCTTCTACTAGAGTATTATCGAGTTCATAAATTTTACTTTCTAAAATGAGAGGAGGAACATAAATCTTGCCTTTAACTGGCTTTGCCTCCAATTCCTCTATAGAGTAGCTTTGAAAATAGTCGTTGGAAAGAAGTTTTGATTGTGTAGAACTGTAACTAGAATTCAACCTCTCATATCGAAATGAAAGTTGCATTTTAGTTTTGTTTTTTCCGTTTCTCTTTCTCCTTAGCTTCATCCTCTTCTGATAGTTTAGTCCATTTAACTGTGAGTTCAGGGTATTGAGGTGCCAATTTTAGAAATCCAAAATCGTACACAGCAGACACTTTATAAATACCCTTTTTCAGATAGTGTGGGTTCTCGTAACCAAGTCCCCAACACTCACTACTCTCTTTTGGTTTGTTAAGGTGAATGGTTTATTCAGTTTGACCCAAAATATAAAGTTTTTCTTCCAAAACATTCACTTTCTCAACCAAAGATTTGTTTTCTTTCTTAAAAGATAAGGACTTTTTAACAACCTCTTTGATCTCAAGTTCACATAGTTTAAACTTAGAAGAAGTTTCAGATAGTTCATTATGAATTACAGTCTTTTCTCTCGCACATGTATCAATGTTTTTGTGTAAAGCCTCAATCAATACATTCTTCTCAGCAAGATCATTGTTGAGCTTCAGTATTGATTGGTTTTTCTCCTTTATGATACCTTTTTCGCGTTTAAGCTTAGACTATAAATCCTGAAGTTCTATCATCATGGCTTGCATTTGGTTAAGAAAATTAGATTCGGACATATCACATACCTCTTCATTATCTTCACCATCAGAATCTGCTTCAGCTTCTTTCTGACCCATGAAACACATATTAGCCTTTTCTTCTTTTTCCTCATCATCTTCAGAATGATCTAGCCAGTACTCGTCTTCGACCATCAATGCTTTGCCAGCTTCCTGCTGCTTGGCCAAAAGCATTTTGTTCTTATAATACTCAGAATTGCGGACCTTTGGTTTCCGACAATCCTTAGCATAATGTCCTACTTTCCCGTAATTGTAGCACTTTATCGAATTAGACTCTTTCTTATCCTCAGATCTGTACTTCTTCTCTTCCGGCTTTTTCTCTTCAAACCTCTTGCTTTCAACTCTCTCTTTGTGCTCATAGTTTCGTGAACCCGATGAGTATCTCTGACTGTTCGATCCCGGTTTCTTATAGAATTTCTTCTAAAAAGCTTTTGTCAAAAATAGCATTGCCTGTTTCAGGTTCTCACAGTCATCAGAGTCACAATCCTCCTCACTTTCATCTTCATCGGACTCAGAAACTATCACCTTCCTTTTCTTCTTCAAGCTCACATACCTCTTCTCTTTCTTCTTCACTACCAATGCCACCGTATCAGCAACCACTTTTTCAGCTTTCCTTTTCTCATCTTTAATCTCTTCTACCTCTTCCTCGTTTTGCCTGAGAGTCTCAAATACCTCGTGAAGTGGCATCTCGTTTAAATCTTTCATCTGCTTTATTTGTCTTGTGAACCTTTTCCACTCTGGCTGCAGAATGCTAAAAAACTTGACATTTAGCTCTATCTGAGACTTCCTGACTTTATTCTTGATAAGCTCATTCAGAAGGGTCACAAATCTATCATAGGTAGCTTCCAGACATTCACCCTCCTTTGCTTTAAATTCTTCGTAATTGTTCAGGCAGTTAGACACTTTCAGCTGGTTACCGATCTTTGACCCAAGCATCATTTTCTCCTGCTGATCCCAGATTTCTTTCGCCGTGGCATTGTAGTTGTCTATCTTGACGTATATCTCATTAGGAATCCCTTGTAGAATGAATGACCTTGCCAATCTATCAGCTTTAAGTCTTTTCCTCTATTCATCAGTGTATTCCTCAAGTGGAGATGGGTACTCTTTGTTTATTATCTCCTCACCATTTTCTCCTTCAGTAGACAAAATCTTGGTAGGAGGTTTCATCACTCCTTTTAATGATACTATGATATAGTCTCCCAAGTCATTCCGGTCGATAAAGTCTAGGAATCTATCCTTCCACTGTTCGTATTTGCCCTTAAACAGAACTGGTGGCTTCACATCAGTACCGATCGCTAGATCCTCTTCGGAAGTCATCTTTGACAAGCACTGAGATAAACTGATCTTCAGAAATTCAGAAACAAATTGGATCTACAAAAGTCAAACTTGGTCAACCCTGAAAAATCTCAGAAAATTTCTAAGCACAAAACTCGCAAACCACATAAATAACACTTCTCACAGAACAAATAAACTCAGCTTTGCGCAAATATTTCTATGCGCGTTCGAGGTTCGCGCACAACAAAGTCAGCGTGTTCTTGGTTAGTGCACAAAGGGTCGTGCGCATTAAAGCTTCGCGCAAAGAGCTACATGCGAGTTCTTGCTTCTCGCTAATCAAGGCTTGCGCGTTTTTCCAAAACCACTTCGCGCAATGTCGTTGCGCATTTAACACTTAGAAAATATTTAGACTTTTCACTTCGTGCAAAATTCCACTTATCGCAGATCTCACTTTTCGCAAAACACAGAATCAAACAATCAAACACGCAAACAGTGTCTTGCGTGTTTATACTTTTCATACAACAAGTCTTGTGAGTTCTTCACACTAAGCAAGTTTATATCTTGTGCGTGTTCTTCATGATGATCTTTGCGCGTTTGTTGGATCTTGCGAGTTCTTCCTCTGTTCGTTCAAAAAATTAACTTTTCAATTCAAAATAGAATCATCTTCATCAATCAGCCTGAAACTTTGCAGATTTCTTCTATTGCAAAACTCGAACAGATTACAATTGAAGTATTTCAATCTAAAACACCTAAATTACAATCTTGATCTAGTTACAGTACGAAATACGAACTCGAACAAAAATCCAAGAAAAATCAAAATTCACACAGAAGAAATGTGAATTAAACCAAACATTACAAATTAAAAATGTTCTAGATGTATAAATGAGTACTAAGACACAAAAATCAGATCCAAAACATCACAAAATATTAAAAATTGAATCTTCACAGTCCGTTTAGCGAGTACTTGAAAAGTCGACCAACAAAATTTCGAATTAAACCATGATTTCTGAATTTTTGTTTGCTCTGATACCAAATGTGTGTCCCATAATCAGTGCAAATCAAGATGACACAATTGATTTCAACAATAGATTTCAATTTCAATTTCAATTCGATTACAACATAAGCTCTCAAAAAACAATATTTCTCTCTCTAATACGCGTACAATACTTCTAGCCTTCTTCTACTAACAGAAAAACTCTTATATCCACTACATTTAACAAAGACAAAACATTAAAACACTAACTTTGACTTTTATTTATTACAAAGACTTTGACTTAGCATGAGGGTTTGACTTGAGCTCTTTGACTTTGACCGTTATCTTCATTCTGAACTTCAGCCTTCATGATTTTGTATCCAACATATTTTGTGTACTAACACGATACCTCCCCCATCCTTAGGTTTCTGTACCTAAGTAAAAAAGGATACCCGTATATCGTAGATGAAAAACATTGAGCTCCCCTACACACTCCATAACTCCTCCATGTCGAGGGGTTTTAGTTTTCATCCGGTTTTGGTGAAGTGGATTGAGGAAATGGTCACAACACCTTCTTTTTTGGTGGTGTTAAATGGAGAATCTTACGGGTTTTTCAAGGGTGGGAGGGGTATTCGGCATGGGGACCCTCTATCCCTGTACTTATTCACGATCGTAATGGAGGGCTTCTCTATGATTTTCAAGCAATGTATTGCGGAAGCAACATCGTTTAGATATCATAAGGGTTGTCTTGAGTTGAATATAACCCACTTATGTTTTGCGGATGATCTATTCATCTTCACAATAGGAGATGTGGCTTCGGTGGAAATTCTTGAAAAGGCACTTCATTTGTTCAAAGTTAGATCCGGTCTCTCCCCAAGTTTGGAGAAAAGCGAGGTTTTCTTTGTTAATGTGCCTGATCACACTCGGGATGCTATTATCTCTTGTTTTCTGTTTCGATTGGGCTCATTCCCAATTCATTATTTGGGCGTGCCTTTGTCTCGAAAGCGTTTGAAAGTAGCCGACTTTAACGTCATTGTATCAAGAGTCAAAGGCCGAATTCTAAACTAGAAAACCAAGTTCTTATCATTTGGTGGTCGAGTGCAATTGATCAAATTGGTTCTTCAATCCATGCAATTATATTGGATGGCGATTTTCCTTTTCCCTTCCGGTATTTTACATGATTTAAGAGCTTGTTTCGTGACTTCTTTTGGGCTCAATGAGATAGCTCTAAGGGTAAGTGACGAATTGCTTGGAGTGAGGTGTGCCGACCTCTTGTGCATGGGGGTCTTGGGATAAAGCGGTTGGCCACTTGTAATCGATCCCTTTTAGTTAAGAATATATGGGACATTTTGCGGCAACGCAATTCCTTATGGGTAAGATGGCTTTATATCTTCTATTTTCGGGTGACGAATTTTTGGATGGCGCACCGATCTCCAAAATGGTCATGGGTCCTGCGTAAGATCATGGATCTCAGGACTCATCTTCGAAGATTCTTTGTAGCTCGTATCGGGGATGGAAGTAACACAAAAGCATAGGAAGACTCGTGGCTTCCATGTGGGAATCTTTCGGTTCATATTTCATACCGATTTATTCATTCGTGTGGTTATGTCACGATGTCTACGGTTAGACAAGTGGTCAAAGATATGCAAGGAGGTTGGCCAAGCACTTGGACCCAAAGGTACGCTTTTCTGACAACCATGGTTCTCCCGACCTTGTGTGATAGTCGTGATGTAGTTTTGTGGTTAGATGTCCTATTCAAGCTGGTAGATTTTACGGTTCAGGAGGCGTGGCGTACTTTAGAAGGTAATCAGGAGGTCGAACTGTGGCATTCGGTAATTTGGTTTTCGGGTCATATCCCAAAACATGCCTTTTGTCTTTGGGTTTCTTGTCATAAAAGGCACCCCACACATGACCGTATGATGGTTTGGAAACATGAACCCCCTGATTGGGTTTACGTGCTTTGTCAGAATGGAATGGATTCTCATAACCATTTATTCTTTGAGTGCTGGTATGCAAATACGGTTTAGAAACGACTTTTGAGTGAGACCTCATGGGTGGGATTCCTAGATTCTTGGGATGATATTATGTTGGAGATTGCGGATGACCAAAGAGCACCAAGATCACTGGTGCATAAGTTTCTCCTTGTGGCAGCTGTCTATTTTATTTGGCAAGAGCGAAACCATCGAACGGTTAGGAACAAAAAACGATTGGTGGCTCAATTGTGAAAGGATATCTTGGGAATGGTTCGGCTAAGGGCGAAATGGACGATGTGTTTAAAGGATGGGGTGAATAATGTTGCTTGAAGACCGTGGGCTGCTTGCTGATTTTCGCAAGTGGAGGTTACGTTTGAGGCTATTTTGGCATTGTATTTTATTTTCTAGCCTTGTTAGGTCTATTTGTGTTTGTTTATTTTGGCTGACTGTTGCTTGGTACGGTTTAGTGTCCAAGTTCATTTGTTTCTTTTGGGCTTTTGCCTCATTTGTAATTGGCTTCGGCCTTTCTTTTTAGTGTTGCTATAAAATTTCCTAGAGTTATTCCTCTAAAAAAAATCTTTTCGAGAAGATCCCCCTTCACTCTCTTCCGGATGCAAAATGGAATTAAAATCACCCATTATCAACCAAGGGTCGTTAACCACCCCACTTTTAAAATGGAGAAGACCCTCCTACAACCCACGTCGATGCATCAAATTATTGTCGCCATGTATAATGGAAACAAAAAAAGACGTAGAAGACCCTTTAAGGTGTCTTTACAATGCATAAACTGATTCGACATAGCTACAACCATAACATCGAATTCCGAAGAGTTCTAACCCACTACTATACGGGTACCACACATGCAATACACTTGATTTGAAACCCACATCCAAGAACCAAAAATATGACTAGCAGCCGAATCTAGTTTAGAAGCAACCACATGCGTTTCTAAAATTGCACAAAAGGAAAGAGAATGAGAGCGAATAAAAAGCTTTACCTCATGTTGCTTAATTTGGGAATTTAATCCCCGTATGTTCCATGTTCCGAGGAATTTGCGGTTTTAGTGTCATTCTCTCCCAACACACTAGGATCAGAATCGTCCCCCTCTTTTGGTTTTGAATTGGTACTTACCGAATCTTGTGCCACATCCGAAATATCCTTGCCACCATCCTCATCCATAAGAGATGAAAATGAATTGCCATGTGTAATGGGAGGACCCCTCTTTGCCTTCGAAAAGGCCTTAAAAATAGAAGAAAGAACCGGCCCTTTAGACGCAGCAGGTGTTTTTCAACCATCTTAACTTTACCTACGTCCCCATGCACATAATTTTCTTCCGTTGTGGCAAGGCGATCCATGTTCTTACTAAGCATTTTGGTCACGTCCTCCTCCCATGAAGTCTATCCCGCCACCTTTGTTGCTTCATATATTTGAATGAACATCTTTACTTCCCCTCAATATGATTTTCTATGTCTTTGAATATTGATATTTATATCATTTCCCCCCTCATGATGATTAGAAGCATCCTGAGCATCATTAATATTCAAAGACTTGATGAATGAGCAACAAAAATTTCTTCCAAATCTGATTTCAACACCTATGAGTAACCAAGGGTAATCAGCTAACACAGAAGCACATTTAGCAACTGTTAACACAACCATTAAAGTAATTGTGTGGCCTAATTTCATAGTTGGCATAGATGAATATCTGATGGGACATCTAATTATCACTGAAATAACATTTTTAAAAATTACTTCTCAAACTGCTCTGGCAATATCACAAAGATATGCAATTGGAATCACAAAGATTCGTGAATGTGTGAAAGAATTTTAATCATATAGACCTGGCTTCAAAGATTGATTCAACCTGGGACACAAGTTAAGAAATCAATAGACACAGTGAATTGAATATGAAGTTCGGAGACCGGAGATGATGTCTTCCTTTTTCAATATCTAAAACCTCCGAATGAGAAATAGATAGATTATGTGCTAATTCTCTGTGAATATATGAAACAAGCATCTTTTGTGAGATACTTGAGTGGTTAGGTGAGATGACACGAGTTATCGACACTGGGTCCATGTCTGTTTCAATATTCATCTCCAAAAAACGAGAATGAAAGATTGTGTGGTAACCCGAATAACTGACTCGGTTTGGTAAGGACCAATATTTCTTTAAGTCCTGTCACATCCTCACCAAATTCTTTTCACTACGAACTCGTCTATATATCTAGACCCCTTACTGTTATCTATGAATATGATATGTTTCTTGGGTAGGTCCTTCTTGTTCTGGATTGACCATAGAAACTTGAAAATGCCTAACACTCCTTTAAACATACCAAATATACCAGGTCCTGAATTAATGATATTCAGAAGCTAAAGATCCCTAAAGAACGAGTTCTAAACTGAGATGTTTAGAAGTCAAAAACATTGAAGAATGATTCATGAACTGCTTTGTTCAAAAGTCCATGATCTCTGAAATGAATAAATTCCAATGAACAAAATTCAAACACTACATAGAATGACTCAATAAGCACAATGTTTATAACAAATGAATCAATGATTAGAAAGTTTAATTGTGAAGAACAAGTCACAATTATTATTCTGAATAAGAATTAAATCATTGAAATGAAATGACGTATTTTGAAATCAAAATAGGAATTCAAACGAGTGTATTTCCACCAAAAAATTCAACAAATATGTGAGCAGTGGAAATAACGTTTTCAAGAAATATAACACGTGGCAATTCTGGAATCGATATTATCGGAGAAAAACAAACACAAGTAAGTTTTTCAGAATAAACTACCACAGTTCTTTGTAAAATTAAAAACAAAATATGTCCCTTCCCCTAAAAAATGGCATAACCTTTGAATGACAGTCATAAGAAATGAATATTCTAAATAAGCTCACACGATGACATTCCTGCAAAACAAATCAAAAATATTTTGGTATCCATGCTTTGATGGATCCTTAATGGTTAGTTGCCTTAGCTTTAAATCTATTAAATTGAGAATCGGGGATACTGTAAGTACCATACCAATTGTTCACATACCTTTGATTTACAAAATCATTCTTTCCACAAGTTGAACAACATATCTTGTCTCGGCTCAGACTGGTTAGCTTAGTTGTAGAATAGACATAACAAGGTAAATCAATCTTGGAAACAAATGATTTTGTATCAACTACAGGAGATTTATGAAACTTGTTTCCAACACCCTCCTCTGTAGTTGATTTTCTACTCCAAACCATCTTCACAGACTTAAATTTTTTATTATCTGAACTATTAACAGAATGATTATAGAAAAGATTAGAAGGAAGAATATGATCTTTGGAAAATTTAATTGATTTGACAAAACTTTTCAAAGAAACATTTGTATGAATTGAACTAGAAGCAGTTTTGAATGAATACGCAGAATCAACTAAATCATCACATAGAGATTGAACAATAATATCAGGACTAACTTGTTCAGATAATTTAACTTTGAAATTTATGTCTTCTAGTTCCTTGACTTTGTCAGATAAAACATTTTTTTCTTCAAAAATTAAATCAAATCTCTTTTGTAAATCAGATTTTATCTTCTGCTCTATCATAATCACTATTGTTAATCCAGATAATTTCTTTGAAAGTTTACAAATGTCAGCCTCAAAGATTTTTCTTTCACTTTCAAAATCTTGTTCTAAACTCTTTCTTTTATTTGTTATCTCAATGAAAATCCCAACCATTCTCTTCTCAATCACTTTCTTTTCATCTTGAAAAACATTATTCTTACACTCAAAATCTTTTCTTTCCTTTTCCAATAACTTCTTCAAATCAGAAATTTTGAGTGAAAGCTCAACAATATTTGCATCAAAAGATTTTCTTTCAGCTTCAAAACTTTTCCTCTCCTTCTCAAAAGTATCTCTGTCAATCACCAACACTTTCTCAAAATCAGAAAATTGTTTTGAAAGTTTTATAGTTTTAAGCTTAAAAACTTTTCTTTTTTCAAGAATTTTCTTTTTTCAAGAATTTTCTTTTCAAAACTTTTCTTTTTATTTGAAAAATCAATTCTTTCTTTTTCAAATCCGTCTCTATCCCTTGCATTCTCTCTTTCAAACTCAGATATTTTCTTTAACAATTCAACATTTTTCTATTCTAAAGAGATTAACAAATTTTATTTTGAATCAAAATCACTAAACTCAGATATTTTCTTTAACAATTCAACATTTTTCTATTCTAAAGAGATTAACAAATTTTATTTTGAATCAAAATCACTTCGCTTCATATCAACTTCCTTTTCAAGATCGGAAATCTTTTTCTTCAGCTCAAGATTTTCACATTCTAAAGCTTTTGCATTCTCTTCAAGCCTCTTTGTATCATCCTGAAATGTTATTTCTTTTCTTCTTTGGCTTCAAAATCTGCAATCTTGCTTTGAAGTTCAGATATTTTCTTTGAAGTTTTGCTCTCTGATCGAAGATTATCCAAATCTACCCGAAGATGAGCTTTCTCAAGATTCAATCTGGCAATAATTTGTCTTTGAGATTTATAATATCTTGTTGTGAAGACATTGTTACCTGAAACAAAAATGATCGTTAATTAAGGGGCTGTTTGGCAGTTACTGAATGGTTTAGTGCAGAATGATTAAGTGGCCAGAATGGTAAAGAGGCTCTGTATGATTTAAGTGCCAGACAAAAAATATTGTTTGGAAATAGTTCTGAATCAACAGTCTAAATGAGATAAAATTACCATTTTACCCCAGTCCTGTTTTGAGTGAAAAATTAACATTTGACAAAAGTTCTAAAGAAAATTTTAAATGAAAAACAGAAAATAAACAATAATTTAAAACAATACATGATATCATATCAATCCAAACAAAGATAACAATAATTGTTCAAGTTTTGGTCTAACAAAACATCACATGCAAAGCAAGTTAAAACACAATACCTTATTTTGGTTTGAAAATTCAAGCAAACTACTTTTCATATCTAAAATGGAATCCCTTTGTGGTGTCCTTTTTATGAACATTATCAAAACAATCTTTATAAATATAGGTGTGTGTATCTATGTAACTACTTTGCTGCACATTCATTCAAACAATTTTCTGCACATTCATTCAAACAATCATAGAAACAAGTCCAGAGAAGCTTTCTGCATATTCATTAATTTGATCACTTTCTGTTTATATACACATATAATTAATTTTAACACAAACATCAATTTTTTTTCAGTGACATCACCAATACCCACACAAGCCATTTGAGCAAGATACATACATATACATATGGTGGAAAACAAACACAATCTGCAGGACGAAACAAAACCCATTTCAGAGATGAAATTATACTCCCATGATGGAAATAATGTTAGGACTGAAAGTCCTATGTGTTGAAAGTGGAATAAAGTATTTATAAGGGTTCGAAATGTAATTCTTTAATAGTTATTTTGTTATATGGGCCCAAGCCCATAAAGCCCAATTGCTTGTAAAGCCTAAGTATATAAAGGCTTATTTAGTTCATAATTAGGGCAGAACAGTTTAGACAGGTTAGAAATTCATTATTCAGTTTACTAGTTCTTAAGGTTTACATACCCTTATCAGAAATTCTCTCTGTAAACCTTAACCCTTTGAAGTTATATCAATCATATGACTAGTTGTTGTGACCTATAATCTGTTCATCATTGTTCTTATTTACTTGTGATTGCACTGCACTGGGATCTACAATTGGTATCAGAGCAGATAGGCAAAAAGGTTTGATCCAGTAAAAAGGTTTGTCTGAAACTCTAAGATCAATTTCTTGTGTTAATTGCTTTACTTGCTGTAATTGATTGTTAGTGGTTAAATTCTGTGTTATCTGTTTGATTGATATCTGTTTGCTTCTGGTTTTAGTCGATTGAATTTTTTATTTGGAAAACAGTAAGATTTCTTTAGTTCGGTCGAATATTTTTCTGGAAATCCTTTGTTCGATCGATTATTGGTTACTGTTGTTTGTTAATCGGTTGAATCAATTTTTGGTTGATATTGTTTGTTTCTTTCGATCAAAGGAGAAGATCTGGGTTTTGGTTTCGGTCGAATCCCAGATATTCTTCGGGTTCTTCGGTCGAACTCTTCGTGTTCTTCGGTCTTTATTGGTTAATCAATCTTATCTATATTTGTGTTTATCATAATTAAATTCTTTCGACCTGAGTATTCGACCGGACACTTGTGCTCCGGTCTTGCCCCTTCGACCGAATAAGAGTTTCTCCGGTCTTGCCCCTTCGACCGAATAAGAGTTCCCCCGGTCTTGTCCTTCGACCGGATACGTGTATCCCCGGTCTTGTCCTTCGACCGGATACGTGTATCCCCGGTCGTATCATTCGACCGGATAAGTGTATCCCCGGTCCTGTCATTCGACTGGGTACTTGCTTACTCCGGTCTTACCTTCAACCGGTATCTTGCATATTCCGGTCTTTTGCTTCGACTGGACCCCTGCTTTGACCGGGTGTTAAAAAAAAAAGAGTAAAAAAGGTCAATTTTTTTGTCTCACGATCTTTTTGCAGTGCATTTATTTTAGCCCCCGTACTTCAAGGATTCAGCGTGTCATTTGTGACCCTAAATTTTCAAGTTTCACATTTTGTCACTTTTGGTCCTTGCACTTTCAAGTTTCATCTCTCTTCAAAGTCGGAGCGAATACATTCTATTCACAACGATCAAAATGGTGTACCCACCAAGGTTGCGATCCAAAGGAGAATATGAAAGGTGGAAAACTGATTTTCTGGCTTTTGTTGACGAACATGAGGTGGGTCCCTACATCAGATTATCTTTGACTGAAGGAGAAAAGCAATCCCAAATTCCGGCAGAAGCTTCACCTGTGGAAAAGGTGGAAAGAGAGTGGGCTAACAATGTAGCTCGAAATTATATGAAAAGTAGTATCTCTAATGAATTTATTAGTGACATTTTCAGTGAAATTATTGGTCAAATAAATTCTAACAATATGACAGGAAAAGAGTTGTGGGATTGTACTGAATGGTTGGTGTTAGGGACAAAGGGTTTATTAACAGGAAGAGAATTGGAAGCTGAGAACTCTGAGCTAAAAGGAAAGATCTCTATTTTGGAAGCTAAAACTCAGCAAATAGTCTCTGTTGAAAGTTCTGAGGAAAAGATTTCTGAATTGAAAGATGCAAATGCAGATCTTCAAAAGCGTTTATCTGATTTGGAGAAACTGCTTGCTAAACACAAATCTGATTTTGAGACTAAAGAGAAATCTTTCGCAAAGAAGTTCTCAGAATTCTCGAGAAAATGTGCTGAGGAGAAGAAAGAAGTTGAGCTGAAATGCATAAAACTTTTCTCAGCAAGTTTCTGAGTTTCAGAAAGTAATCATTCTAGAAAGAGAGAAGTTTGCCAAAGAGAAGAAGGCCATTGAACAAAAGAATGTTGGTGTCTTCAAAGAAATATCTGGCCAAAGAAACAATGTTGAGAAGGGATTTGAAGAAGAAAGAAGCTTGTTTGAGACTGAGATCAAAAAGCTTACTGCCAAGTTATCTGAACTATCTTAGAAGGCACTAAAAGAGCAGAAAACGAAGTCTGAGTTCACGAAGAAGATTGACCTGCTTGTCCAAGAAAGAGACAACTTCGCTTCAACGATTAAAGTGCTTGAAAAGTCTGTATCAAGTTCAAATCAGAAACCTGTCTCTTCACAAAGGTCAGCTAAATCTTTTGATCAGATTCGTAAGACTAACCTTTTCTATGATAGAAATATAGATGGTTCAGGTACACGTCCTAGAAGAAGGAGATACGAAGATGAGGAACTGGTCTAGAAGAAGAAACCAGTTGAAGATGAGCTGAAAGAAAGAGAATCGTGTGTACATGCGTTTAATGCAAAGAAGAACAATGCGAGTAAAGGTAAACCTGATCACATCTACTCAAGAGATCAATTACTCAAGTTGTCAGGTAAGAAATACCACTGTTCTTATTGTCATACACATGATCACATTCACAAAACCATTGATCATTTCTGGTATGGTTCTTATTCTATATCCCCCACAAGAACTGCAACTAACATTCATGGACCCAAATACCAGTGGGTACCAAAGCCGAAAACTGATTCTTTGTTGCAGGCACCTACTGTCAAGGGGGAGTAGAAGAACAATGGCTTCTAAGTAAATCAGCTTAGAACCCGGACTTCAACGAAATTTGGCTTCTGATTACATGACAGATCAGGACCCGTTCTTCAACGTTTTGACCTAGATATTTTGCAAATATCCAGGGGGAGCTTAATAGATCTATATCGTTCTATCATGATTTCAAGGGGAGCTTAAAAGTAAGTATCTTCTAACTCTAGATCTCTGATTGTTTGGAAGACGAACAACTTTCCAACATGAAAAACAGTTTCTGAAATGTTCAAACCACTTCTGATTTTCAAAAGGTTTTATGAATCTAGAAGTGTGAATTTAAATGTTTTTCATTTTTTGAGCTTTAATGTTTAACTGACTGTGTGTTTCTAAAGATCAATACTTGCGTATTATCTTATCCTTATACTGTAACGTATTCACACACACAGATTCAGTACTTCATTTGTATTTGTTATTACCATGTCTCATAATGAACCAATTTTTCGATGGTAATACCCCCGTTTGAAGTTCAATATTGTTGAGCATAAATCATTATTTCTAATCTTGTGCTTTCATTGCAAAATTGTTTATATTTGTTCATATAAACAAAATATCCAATTCTTTGATACCCTAACCAGTTTAGTTGATCTGAATGATACATTGTCAGATTCTCAAAACAAATCTCGTGATTTCATTTCATTCATTCAATATTCTTGTTTTGAGAAATCTTCAAAGTTTAATTGCTCAAATCTAATGAGCATACATTTTGAAAGTGTTATCTTATTTGAGCTTAAATGTTCAAGTTAAGATGTTGAGCTACTATTCTTTTTAGGACTTACATGGGTTTTGTGTGAGAACTTAAACAAAACTTTCATGGAATTCACGTTAACCAGTGTTTCCTACCCCGGAAGTTATCCTTGAGTGATTGAGGGGTGAGGGGTCTTAACTCAAAGAGTGGGGGAGATAACTCATCCGGTTGAGTTTTTCTTACTGTGTGGAGAATTTTTTTTTTGAAAAAGAGAGTTTGGTTAGAAGTGAGCTTTAATGTTAAAAAGAAAGAGGGTGTGAGAACAGAGTTAAAAGAATATCAGAACTTTGTACCAACCACTTTCTTTGGGGACGCATCATATCTACTATCTAGTCTTCAATCGGAAGATTTAGATATTGAAAAAGAAGGAAAGTTGCCCCACCTTCGCACCTCTTTCATGCACATTGAGTCCGTGTAATATCTGTTGATGTCTCAACAGTTTACACATTTTTGAGCCTGATCAAGCTAAGTAGCTTCAATCATTTCTACACTTGCACGAGCACACAAGGAATGAGTTTTCTTGTCATAACATTCATAGAAAATTCCTTTGTGGTTTTTTCAATGATTGAATGGAAGCCCTGGGGGAGTGAACATCACAAAAGCTCCTTTCCAAAGTACATCCGTTGTACAAAGTGGCTCCGTGCTACTTACAGGCATTCTAACTGTTTCATCTGTTGATTCAGGTTTACAATTCCTATTATATCTGAATTTGAAAAGATTCGGATATATACATTTCATGAATTGACGGATACTCAGATCACAGGTGGGAGAATGTCATCTTATCATAAAGGGGAGATCAAAGAAAGTGCTGAAATTTAAGAAGTTTTGATGATCATGATGCTCACAATCATCAAAAAGGGGGAGGATTTTTCAAAGTTTGAAAGAAAGAAAGTTATTTCTGAAGACAGTCTAGAGATCAAAAAGATGAAGATGATGTTTCAATTTTTCAAAGAGATGATTCTTTCCCGTATCATGTGGTGTATGCTACAAGGTTCTTCATTATTCCTCCTATGCGCTGATTGAAACAAGTTCTTGAGAAGAAAACAAATCTATTCAACTCGCGGTTCAAAGACAGATTCTTTGTTTTAAACTGAAGATGCATCGTGGAATGTCAAATAACTCTCACATTATCCTTCTTGTGTGCTGATCCGATGTGATTGAGTTTTTACAGCTGAAAGCTGCTTGATAGTGCGTTCAGTCGATGTTACTGTACATTGAATCTGGTTACAAAGTTGATACTATGAAGATCAAGAGCTTTATTCAAGGGGGAACGTGGAAAGTCATGAAGACATGCAACACCAAAGTTCTTCAAAGATTCAAGAGGGAAAGAAGATCAAGGCCTGAAGCTTATCAAGTTGTTAAATGCTTTATTCAACTTTAGGGGGAGATTGTTTGGACTGAAAGTCCTATGTGTTGAAAGTGGAATAAAGTATTTATAAGGGTTCGAAATGTAATTCTTTAATAGTTATTTTGTTAGATGGGCCCAAGCCCATAAAGCCCAATTGCTTGTAAAGCCTAAGTATATAACGGCTTATTTAGTTCATAATTAGGGCAGAACAATTTAGACAGGTTAGAAATTCATTATTCAGTTTACTAGTTCTTAAGGTTTACATACCCTTATCAGAAATTCTCTCTGTAAACCTTAACCCTTTGAAGTTATATCAATCATATGACTAGTTGCTGTGGCCTATAATCTGTTCATCATTGTTCTTATTTACTTGTGATTGCACTGCACTGGGATCTACAAATAAAATCTATGGTTTTAAGGCTTGGAAAACCCATCACAGATGGTGTTTATTTTCAGAAAATCAAACATGATTCATGCCACAAAACATCAAGAAGGAGGAATCGAGAAGAAAGGATTCGATTTTGATGATTGATAAAGCAAAAAATCGAGATATTACCTTGTAAATCGGAAGAGGCCTGGTTCACTCTGGATCGTCAGTGAAGCGATGTCCAATGTGTGTTGTCGATGAATGAGAAAGGAGAGCGTTCTTGGAGAAATGAAGAGGCATGGCTATTCTTGGAAAAATAAGGATCTGAATCGTATAGGCGTGCTAGAGGTGAATGAGCGATTAAGGGGTTTTGTATCATTCAGACCCTTTTAAAAAGTGTTGCCAAACAAGATTGGGTCTGACCGATTCAGACAATTTTCTCTGAATGGCATCATTAAGAGGTAAACAAACAGCCCCTAATATTGATTTGAAAAAAATATTTGTCACTTAGATAAAAAAATCAACTTTTGAATTACGATTCAAAATCAGAAAATTTGCTAAAATTAATTTTGAAAAACAAGTTTGAAAAATTGTTTCCCAAAAGTCAACTTTGAAAAAAGAAAATAAATCTTGAAATATCATCAGCAAAACCACAAGGGTTGTGGTGTACTGGTTAAGGCCCTGGGGGATGTGGTGGAATATTTCATCTGCCCAGGGTTCGAATCCAGGCGTACACAACAATTGTGGCCACTAAGCTTTAATTAGAGTTGATGTATTACAGTCATAATTTGCCATGGGATTAGTCTAGGTATAGCCTAAGACACCCTTCTCACAAAAAATATCATCAGCAAACCTACAAGTCAAACAAGAAAAATAAGTTTGTGAAATCACATGAAATGATAATCGTCACTAAAAACCAAACAGTCTCTGAAAATTTTGTCGCACAAAATAATGTCGTCCCACGAATTTATGTTGTCACACAACAAATGTTGTCGCACGAAAATGTTATCGATCACCAAAGGTTGTTGCACGAGATGATTTGTCGCATGATGTAGTTTGTCACACACGCTAAACACACCTTTTCTTGGACACACAAAAACTTTGTCGCACAAGTTTGTCGGTCACCAAAAATGTCACACGATGAAGTCTTATCGCATGGGGAAGGTTATAGCATAAAGTGAGATCCAAAAATTTTCGTTTCAAAAAGGTAAAGCCTACAATCTTTGGCCAAAATTTTCATTGACCAAAATTAAAAGGGAAATTGGCACAAATGGCCAAAGTACACAGTCCATTCCACCTCCTAGCCATTTCTCCCCATTTTTTGCGTTTTTGGCTAGGTCCGCAATCGCATCATAAAAAGACAACAAAATTATGGATTGTGGTAGGTCCGCGATGGGTCGGGTGATCCACCTCCGCATTTCGCATTCTATGCCACGTGTCAAATGCAGATGAAACCCTAGCACCTTTTCGGCAGGTCCGCAATTGTGGACCTACACCTCCGCAAATACAGACCTATGGCTAAAACTGCAAAACCCAGGGTGCAACGTTAGGGGTAGTTAGGCTATTTCTGCCAATTTCCCAATTTTAAAGCCACAACCTTTGACCGATTAGAATTACAGTTGACTACACTTTTTGTGAGATAACAAAGTTTTAGTTGCACACAATCTTTGACCAAAAAGGATTGCAGTTGACCACCCTTTGTGCGAGCACTATGAAGCTACCTGTTGACCGATCATTTTAAACATGTTGATCGAGCAATATCAGTCATGCGGGATTTTGCAGCAACATGTGTGCGATAAGTTTGAATCTACATGAAGTTGTTGATATGGAGCTTTTCAAAACCACAAATTTTCTTGTTTTTTCTGAATTTTTTTTATTGAAATGTGTTTATAAATACTAGAAAACAAAGTATGTGAAAGAAATATAGATCAAAATGTAACGATTTTATGAAATCGATCAAGAACACAAAGAACTTGATCACTTTTCGAAATTTTCAAAATTTCGATCGAAATTCTGCGATGAAATCGATATAAAATGAATCAGTGAGGACCAATTCACCAATTAACAACACAAATCCAATCAAAATTTGAATTTCCGAAAATTTTCAAAAATTTTCAAGAACCAAAAAAGTATTCAAATCTTCAAAAAATCGATTTCCAATCTTCTTCAAATCACTGATTTAGCGATACCACATGTAAATCCCATATTTGATCAAGTAACAATGTATTCCAAAGCCATATATTTCATTCAATCTTTGTAAAGAAACGTTACATATGAGAATGATACACTTTCTCTCTCTCTAAACTCTCTCTCTCTAGAAAGATGAACAATGACATGCTTACAAGTTCTAGCTACTACATTACAAATGAACTCTTTATACTTCTACAATACAAAGCAAGTAAACTTGTTAGCTCCATTCACCGTATAGAAAAGAATTGAAAAATAGGCTAAGTATAGGAACCTCAGAAGACTTTCTCAAAACACCAAGTTCACTACAGAAGTGCCGAGCTCAGAAGCTCTGTCAACCATTCAACCGAGAAGCTCTTAACCTGAAGATCACTTTTAGACCACAGAGACTCTATGGTGGCTACGCTCTGACGAATGGAAGATTTAAAGATTTGTGAATGCAATGGATAAGACAAGATCACATGCAGATCACGTGACCCTGCTGTACGAGGATCTTCAAGATCAATAGTGCATCCCCACGATGGTTTTACTTTCCAGGTGGCATTCCTTATATGGAATGTCAGCCTTTGTCTTGTACTATTGTGTGCTCTCCCTTTGTATATGAAGGGAGCACCTCCTGAATTCATAGTAAGGGAGCACACATAATTCACCATGATTTGTCTTGCAATTCAAATATTTGTAGAGAGCATTTTTCTACACATAGTAGTGTATGTTCTTGGTGTAACAGTTCAAGTTAAAGAAGTTAATCTTTCTGTGACTAATTTTCATTTGTCTATTGATTTATTTATTGCTTGATTGTGTGTCTACTACCGAACCAAACCATCTTTCTACATATAAATCGCTTCCGCACATATACATCTCTGTTTGTGTAGATTGTTTGGTTAATCACTGTCTAGAACACAAAACTGGGATCAACAATTGGTATCAGAGTCGTCTTTGATGATAAATATCAAAGGATCCTATTCTACAATGATTCCTATATGTTTGGTAGTACTTTAAATTGATTATTAGATGTGTTTTTCATTCACAAAAGAACAATCCCTGTTTTTCGAGTTTTCTTCAACCAGTTTGATTTAGACTCAGTAATAGGTCACTTTCTTATTTTAGAATAGTTCATAAGCTTGTGAGTTGTGTTGGTACACTTCCTTTCATCATATTCATACCATATCTCATCTTGTCTCGTCTAAACTTGCTTGTTTCAGTCTATACTCTGTTTTTGTTATCATTTTTATCTCACTGAAAATGGCAAATGTAGTGACCTTATTTAGTGTTGGATCCCAGTCCAAACCTCCTACTCTACTAAGGGATGAATATCCCTAGTCGAAAATATGAATGGTTCACTTTCTTGAAGGGGTGGATCCAAGACTAGTTGAGTTTCTTCATAACCCTCCATTTATTCCCATGACTACTATACCTAGAGTACCTGCCACTGCTACAACACCAGAGGTTCATGAATACAAAAAACCTAAGCCTGTGTTTGAGTGGAGTGAACAAGAAAATGAGTTGCATGAACTTTTAAAGAAAGCCAAAAGACTGCTCATAATGGCCATTCCAAATGATATTTTTCAATCATTAGACTCATGTGAAACTTTAAAAGATTTGTGGCAAGAGTTAGAGAAACAACTTGAAGGGGGTGCTAAGACCCAAAAGAACAACAGAGCTTTATGTATAAATGAATACTATGCCTTTAAAGCTCTGCCGAATGAAACCCATCAGAGCACGTATGATCAGTTTAACTCCTTGATCAACAAGTGCAAGAGATATGGAATTCACAGAACTTCTGATGAAAACAATGTTATGTTCCTTCAGAGTCTGAATGATGAATGGTTGCATTTGTCCATGTCACTCCAAACAGCTTTGGATCTTGATACTTGGTCTTTATCTGACCTCTTTGGCACTCTTGTTAGCCAAGAAAATCGCATCACTAAGGTCAAAACTCAAGTTGGAAGACCTCTAGCATTGGTTGGCAAGACCACAGAGGTTCAGGATAAGCCTAAGAAGGAGAAGGCTGTGGAAGAGGGTTAGAGGAAGAAGAAGAAGGTGCTTGTTGCTGAAAGTGAAGCAGAGGATAGCTTATAAAAAGAGATGGACATGGCTTCTATGGCCAAAACTCTGGCTCTTATGACTAAATAGTACAACAGAGACCTGAAGAAAAAGTCCATGTTCAATAAAGGAATAGATGAGAGGGATGAAAGAGGAGATAGAAGAGGACATGGTGGGTATGAGCAAAGAAATTATGAAAGAGAAGAGTTTGGAGATCAAAGACAAGAGAACAAAGGAGATGAGAGAAGGTTTGTGGACCATCAGAAGAAAATTGAGTACCTGCAGAGGGGTGCTCAGAGGAATGATGGCAGAGGAGGTGAGAAAGTTGCGATCAATGCCCCGCAGAACGAAGGCTGCTTTAAGTGCGGAAAACCTGGGCACTTTGCAGCAGAGTGCAGATCCAATGCCCCCAGAGGCAAGCCGGTCAGAGATGCTGCCTTTAGGAAGAGTACTATATACAGAGGTCACTGATGGTCGAACAAGACAACCTTGTGACCGATGATTCCTCTGATGAAGAGGATACCAATGCATTGTTTTGTGGGATGGCAAAGCTCAACTCTTCTGAGATAGAAAGTGAGGTATCCACATCAAACCCTATCTCTCAGGACTCAGAAAATACATTTTTTGAACTTCAAAAGGAATTCCTCGCTCTCAAAACCACATGCTCAAAGCTTGAAAAGAAGCTTGCCTTCTATGAGCGAGAGGCTAGACTTCTTACTCAAGAGAAGGATAAGCTATATGATGAAAAGAAATCTCTTGTAGCTGAGCATATTTCTGAAAATAAATCTTTAAAAGAGAATGTTTCTTTACTTGATAAAGCCTTAAAATCAAACATAAAAGAGCTAATGGACAATGAGAGTGACAGATTGAATGTTGTTGCTTTAAAGAATTTTTTTCCAAAAAGAAAGAGCAGTCCTTCATGAAGACTTGCTCGACAGAGATCTTTTGATCAGGAAATATGAAGACGCACAGAAGGTGCAAGAAAAAGTGAACACCTAAGTTGGCAGAAGAGGTATAGGGTTCACTGATATCGATCCCTACACTGGAAATAAAAAAAAAATCTTTGGCTAATATCTTCTGTCCTGGAATTTTTTTAAAACCAGGTCTTCCAAACTTAACTTCTACCTTCAAAAGGCACATAACCTCTGAAGGACCACATGTGAGGAATCCTATGGTGATGACTAATGTTTGATATAAAAACAGTGACTTGTCATCATCACCCTCTGAAAAGAGGAAATCCATTTCAAGGAAATATCTGTCTAAAAAACAGATAGGACTCTTCAAATTTGGTCATCTTGGGACTCAAACTTAAATGGCCTTTGTATGCATGATGATTCCTGAAAAGGAGTTGTCCTATGAGGCACCATAGTTTGTACCTGCCTCTGTTGAAGAGAAGTTATTCAAAATCTTTTTGGAAAATGATTTGAAAAGAACCTATGAAAGCCACTTTTTCAACCATTTCGATATAACCTCTGTCCTTCATGACATCTTTGAGCAAGACTTGATGGAAATCTTAAATGTTCCTGAAGTGGTTCCTTATATTCTCAAAAGCATAAGAATTTCAGAGGACACTTATGATGGTAGCAGTAGTACATGTCCAGAGAATCATGCCTTAACTCACAGAGATTTTCTTGATTCAGATTCTGAATCAGAGTCTGAGTTATCCTCTGTCGAATCTGAGACTAGCTCTGTGGAGTCAGAAATAGCTCCCTACACACTAGAGGAATGTAGATTATCCTCTGGCATTCTTAACAGGATGGTTACTCCTAAAAGGAGATCTGCAGGGATACCTATTTGCCCTGATTTTCTTGACGTGTGTCTACAAGCCAAGACTTCTCTTGAGCTTGAAAAGTTGAACAAAGAAAAAGCTTTGTCATCTCAGAAGCCTAAAGCTCTAAAATCTATAAAACCTTTTCAAGAGAAATTCACCTGGCAACAACAGAAGGGAAAATGGCTTAAAGATAACAAATCTTTTGCTTCTATGGCAGTGATTTCGGAGGAGGAAAACCATAGAAGGAGGGTACATTCCAAGAGCAATCCAAGAAGGAATTTTGAGAAAAACCAATCTAGAATAGATAGGAATATCTGTAAAAAGAAACGAAATGTTAGGAAGGGTTGTAATGAAAAATGCTCTGTACCCACTTTTGATATTTTTAATGAAAAGTTCTAAAAGTTCCCTTCTGAAGTTTCTTATTGTAAATGCTTTGATCTCATGCATGCTCTGAATCAACATTTCTCCAGCCCACACTGCTTTATCTCTCACCCCAAGCCCAAGAATGCCAAATTCAAGGGTGAGAAGAGGCAAAATGGTTCTTCGGTAAAAGAAGGTAATGCCAAACCAAAGAGTGCTAAGGCATCTCTTAAGACCCCTAACAAGAATGGACCAATTTGGAAATGGGTACCTAAAACTCCTTAATCTGATCGCAGAAGAAGCAACATGTGCCTATCTGGTACATAGACTCTAGGTGCTTACGGTATATGACTGGCGCCAGAGGGTTGCTCACTTCGTACCAAGAGAAATTCGGAGGTGGCTATGTGACCTTTGGAGACAATAAGAAGGGGCAGATTAAAAGCAATAGAGTCATTGCCAAGAAGGACATCGATGTTTGTAGAGTGGCTTATGTGGATGGCCTTAAGCACAACCTACTCAGTGTTAGGAAACTCTGTGACAATGGTTTCGATGTGATGTTCAAACAACAATATTGTTCCCTACTAAGCTCTGGAACTGGAACAGAGCTTCTGCGAGCCAACAGAAGGGGTGATCTCTACCTCATAAATTTCAAGGCCACCAATAGAGAAGAAAAGCTCTGCTTGGTATCAAGTAAGAATGAGGAAGCTTGGCTCTGGCACAACAGGTTCTGTCATCTAAACTTTCATACACTTGAAAAACTTGTAAAATTAAATTTGGTAAGTGGTCTTCCAAATATCAAATTTGACAGAGACCATCTATGCTCTAATTGTGAGATGGGCAAACTCAAAAGAGCCGCCCATAAGAGTAAGTCAGATGTATCTTGCACCAAGCCTCTGCAGATGCTGCACGTAGACCTCTGTGGTCCTATCTCAGTGCAGAGCCTAGGTGGCAAGAAGTACATACTTGTACTAATAGATGAATTCTCTCGATACACTTGGGTAGAATTTTTCTGAAAGAAGTCTGATGTTCCTATAATACTAATCAATCTTTTGAAGAGAATTCAAGTTCTGTATGATTGCAAGGTTCAAAAGTTTCGAAGTGACAATGGTACAGAGTTCAAGAACTCAACCATTGAAGCCTCTCTAACAGAGGAAGGCATTTCACAGAACTTCTCCGCTGCAAGGACTCCACAACAGAATGGTGTTGTTGAACGAAAGAACAGGACATTAGTGCAGGCTGCCAGAACCATGCTTACTGCTTCTGGATTGTTGACTTCGTTTTAGGCAGAAGCCATTTCTACGTCGTGCTTCACTCAAAATAGATCACTCATAGTAAAGAGGCACTCTAAGACCCCCTACCACCTTCTGAACCAGAGAAAGCCAAATATTAAGTTATTTCATGTGTTTGGCTGGAGATGTTTTGTTCTCAATGACAGAGAGAACATAGGAAAGTTTGATCGCAAAGCTGATGAAGCCAAGTTCATTGGTTATTCAGCTTCTTCCAAGGCATATCGAGTCTACATGCGAAATTCAAAACATATACTTGAGAGTATTAATTTTTCTTTCGATGAATCTTTTCAGGTGACTTCTGAGCAAATCAGCTCAGGACTCAAGCTTAAATCGCAAGACTCTGGTGAATCATCAAGAAGAGCAAATGATATACATCATTTGTTTGAAGAAATGTTCAACTATGATGAACCCTCTGAAGATGATCATAGAGCCTCTGAAGCCGAGGCCTCTGAGGACCAAACTGGTACATCCCTAACTGGTCCTAGTAATACTTCACCCTCTTCATCTACTTTTGTAGGATCAAACGTCGAGGGGGAGCATGCAGAGACTAACAATGTCCAAGGTTCCATGCTTAACCAAGTTGTAGATCATCTTCCTACAATCTCAGAGGAATCATCACTAGAGCAATCACAGAACTCTAACCAATATACTACAGAGCTCTCTACATCAACTCAAGGAACACAATCTAGCCCTGTGGTAAGCACAAATGATCAGCCCTCTACTACAGAAGCTGATCAAGAACAAGAAACCTCTCTAGATGTTCAGCTAGAAGGTTCTAATGACCACCTTCTCAGAATGACCAAGTGGACAAAGAGTCACCCATAGAGCCAAATTTCTGACACAGTTAAGACTCGCTCTACTACTGCAAATTTTTGTTTATTTACAAATTTTGTCAGTATCATCGAGCCCGAAAAGGTCTCTGAGGCCCTTGAAGATCCAAACTGGGTAGAAGTTATGCAAGAGGAGCTTATGTAGTTTGAACGCAATAAACTGTGGACCCTAGTGCCTCTGTCGAAGGGCAAAACCGCAATAGGGACCAAATGGGTGTTCAGAAACAAGAAGGATGAAGATGGGGTGGTCATCAAGAACAAAACAAGACTGGTGGCAAAGGGATATTGCCAAGAAGAAGGGATTGACTACGAAGAAACTTTTGCCTCTGTGGCTAGGCTTGAAGCAATAAGGATCTTCCTTACTTTCGCAACCCAAAGAGGTTTTAAGGTATATCAAATAGATGTCAAGTCAACGTTTTTAAGTGGGCAAATTCAAGAAGAAGTATATGTCCTACAACCACCAGGGTTTGAAAGCTCTAAATACCCCAATCACGTGTACTTCTTAGACGAACCTGAAGCAAGCCCCCAGAGCTTGGTATGACAGATTTTCCAACTTCTTGCTAGCTAATGGTTTCGAAAGAGGTACAATTGATACAACTCTATTTTTTAAGAAGAGAAAAGGTGAGATTCTGCTTATACAAATTTATGTAGATGATATTATATTTGGGTCTACTAATGAATCTTACTGTAAGAAGTTTGAAACCTTGATAAAGAGTGAGTTTGAGATGAGTATGATGGGAGAACTAACATTCTTCCTAGGATTACAAGTCAAGCAAACTCCAGAGGGCATTTTCTTAAATCAATCAAAATATGTCTCTGACATACTTGAAAAATACAAGCTCTCTGATTCTTCAGCAACGAGGACTCCAATGGCCACTGGATCCGAGCTCTATGCTGATCCATAGGGTAAATCTATGGAGTGTAAACTCTACAGAGGTATGATTAGGTCTCTTTTGTACTTAACTGCAAGTAGACCTGATATAATGTTTGCTACATGCCTCTATGCAAGATTCCAAGCTAACCCCAAGAAATCTCATCTTTTAGCTGTAAAGAGGATCTTTAGATATCTAAAAGGCACCAAGAATCTTGGCCTTTGGTATCCAAAGAACTCTGGATTTGATCTTGTGGCTTATACAGATTCAGACTACGGAGAATGCAAGCTTGACCGAAAGAGTACCTCTGGGAGTTATCAATTCCTAGGAGGCAAATTAGTTAGTTGGACTTCTAAGAAACAGAATTGTGTGTCAACCTCTACGGTAGAAGCTGAATATGTTGCTGCTGCTAGTTGTTGCTCACAAGTTCTATGGATAAGAACCCACCTAAGGGACTATGGTCTTGCCATTGATAAAATACCCATCCTCTGTGACTCCAAAAGTGCCATTGCGATCTCTACCAATCTAGTACAACACTCCAAGACTAAACATATAGATATCAGGTACCATTTTCTGAAACACCATGTGGAGCAGGGTGTTAGTTCCAGTGATCAGAGTTTGATTGATTGAGAAAAGATTAACAAGAGATTGGGAGGGAACAGTTTATTTATTCACATATTCTAGAGAGAGTTATAAGCTTTCTCTCTCTAGGAAACACAAGAACTCGTATAACTACATTTTGAATGAACTTACTTACAAAACACATACAAACATATTTCTATATATACCCCAATGCCATTGTTGCACATTTAAGCCCAAACCCAAAGTACAAGGCCAAAATACAAAACACAAGATTACTTTAAAAAACTTCTAAATAGAACATTTATGTTCTATCACAGGGCACCATTGAAATGTATTTTGTGCCTACAGGTTATCAACTTGCTGACCTGTTTACAAAATCCCTAGATAAGAAGAGATTGTCCTTTCTTGTTGGCAAGTTGGGAATGCTAAATATGAGTTGATTCACAGAGCCTCTGTACCTTGGCACAGAGCTTCTGTCGTACATATTACGTTTCAGTATCTTTTGTTTTCTGTATGTATAGTTCAATCTTGCATGAATAGTTGTCTTTTAATTCATCTCTTGTGGTCAAAATCATGTGGTTCTTTGATCTATGTCTTGTGCAAAACTTATCAAATCTGATCCAAGCATAGGTCAAGGGAGAGCAGAAGGAGTCGAGCAAAGGAGACCTTGACCATTCAAGGGGGAGCAAGGGAAGCCAACACTCGAGATGAGTTTATAGAATCAGGTATGTTCTTCGCACATCTACAAGGACAAAAACACTTCTATCGGACATGAATTTCCAAATATGTCCTAAATTCCCAACCAAAACATGTCCAAACTTTGGGTGATCAAAAATCTTAAATGTCTTTCTTTAATTAGAAATTTTTAGTCAAAGAGCGTCTGAGGTCTCTCACAAAGCCTCTACGAGAAATATCAGAGCCTCTGCGTCTCATAAAGACACCTCCTGACCTCTAATCCCTTATTAAGTTGACCAACTCGATCATCTCATCGATCTCAAATGTTTTTGGGTGATAAAGGTGTATCATTGTGCGTGACAGAGCACACCCCAAACCTCAGAAGCTCTTAACCCACAGAGCTTCTGTCATCCTCAACACTTGTGCATTTTCAAAGGTTTTGGGGTGCAGATTGTTTTTAAAAATGACAGACATTTGGGTATAGCAAATGCCACGCGCGTCAGATTAGTGGGAGGCGCACGTACTCGATTGTGCACCGCCCTAAATGACGTGGCAACATGTGATTGGGACGTAATATGTACCGTCGTTTTTTGGAAATGGATCATTTCTAACTAGGTACTTATTACGGATTTCAAAGTTTTCTTTTTTACCGCTTAATTTTTTAACCCTCTCACACCATAAATACCTAAACACTTTCATCTTTCACTCTTTTACCTGTAATTTTTGCTCTCAAGAACACAAGGCAAACCTGCAAATCTCTTTCTTCCCCATTCTTCCATTCCAATGGCTTCTCAAACAGCATCCGCTGGAAACTCCCAAAACTCCAACAACTCTCAACATTCCATTGCTCAAAAGGATGATTCTGCATCCGTGGGTCAACAAAACCAATTATCTAGCCGAATGATTTCTTTCACTAGGCACCATATCACACTTCCTCTCTTCAACTAAAGCCTAACAATCACTATATTGTTCTTGAACCCAAGGGATTCCTTGTTGAAGCTGCACCATTAATCAAACTCCTAAAGAATCACTTCTAAACAAGGCCCTAACCATGACTAGGTCTGATGTCCCTGAAACCTATGTCCAACAATTTTGGCAAGGATGCCGATATGAGAAAATACCTAACTATGGCCATTGCATAATGGGGTATGCTACCTGTGCTAGAAGTGACAAGGTTCTAGAACTTATCCTCAACAAAAGGATGGTATCTGACATTTTCGAACTCCCAACCAAGGACCAACTGAACTTGACAAAATTTTCAGAGGAACCCTTTGATGCGGATATCTTGGATTTCCTTAGGTTTATTGGGTATGCTAAGCCCATAGCTAAGAGGACAGAATTCAAACATCAGAACTAGCCACCTCTGTGGAACGTCCTCTTCTCGATACTGAACCGGGCTCTGACTTGCAAAGTAGGAAGCCCTGATCAATCTAGACATAACATACTGGTTATTATGTATGGTATCTACTACGACCTCTCTCTGGACTATGCAAAGCTGATCTTCAAAGAGATAATGAATGTTGTACTCACAAAGAAAGAGGATAAGAGGAGAGAAAGCAACCAACTACCCTTGTATTCAATAGGTTCATTGCCGTTCTACTTGGCAATGAAATGGTAGGTACAGACAAACTACCCTCTGTGGGTAAGATGATAAAGATCTATGAGATGAAGTCTCTCATAAACCCACCACCTTGGCAACTGGATACCCTGACGCTCGACCTCTGCCAGCCAATCTCTTAACCTATTTGGGTAGTGAAGAGGATAGGCTAGAATACGTTCATGGATACATGACTCTTGAACTGAATCCTGCAACCCCTCCACGCATAGGATTCCTTGTTGGTGAGATTGCTATTTATCTTAGGGACGATGTAGCAGAGGGAGTACAGGAGAATGTGGCCAAAGTGGCACGTGAGGAGAGACTAGTTGAGAGGAAAAACCCTGAGAGTGGGGTGGGGGAGAGTCCACTAAGGAGGAAAAGAAAAGAAAACACAAAAAGAGGACCACAGAAGTAGAGGTCCCAAACCCTGAACAAACTATGGTTGTAGAGGTTCAAAAACCTCTTAAGAAAAAGAAGAAGGCTAAGAAGCCTAAGGTCGATGACAAGGAAAACAATGCTGGAAAGGCCTCTATACCTCCTACAGAGGTACACGCCTCTGATATGCCTTCGAAAAAGGCCAAGAGGAGAAGGCTTGTCAAGTTGGCTGACAAGACCAAACCCAAGGTCTCAGAAGTGGATCAGGCCAAAATTCCTCTGAAGGAATCTACAGAGGAGAAGGAAACTCCTCTACAGAGGAGAAGGAGGAAAGTAATAATCGAGGAAATTCCCAGCTCTGACAAGGCCACTACTGAAGAACATATCAGGCCTCAGAGCCCTCTGAAGGTAGCTATGTATATAACTAAGGAGGTGGTGGAACAACTAAGTTTCCCACCAAAGGAAGATGGTCAAAAGCTAACCACAGAGGGTTTAGGATTTCTCGATACCACAGTTGCAGTCGAGGATGTGACTGGGCTTCCTAGTAGTGATGAGGAAGACAGGGGTGAGGAGAGAGAAAAATCGTTGGAGGAGAATGAGGGTGAAAAAGATGTCGATGGCACACAACCAAAGCCCACTCCTAGTGCAAGCCACCCATCCATCCCTGCAGATCTAGTGCAGAGGGATGTTGAAGAAAGAGTGCACACTCTAAACCAAACCCCAACAAACGGATAGAGGAACCTTTTTCCTCCTCTGTGCCATCACTAGCAGGGGAAACCAAAGCAACCCCATCCTCTCAAAACGATGGAGGTGAAGATATAAGTGTTCTATTGCCTCAGAACACACCACCCACCTCTGCAGAGGCATTTGTTGCCTCTGATAAATGCACGAGAGAAAACCAAAGCACTTCAGAGGTGCTTGTGAGCAAACACGATGACTCTGCGGGTCTAGATCACCCAAAGAGTCCACTTATCAATACTCAAGTGATAGCCTCTGAATCTACACTTGAGAAAATTGATAACAAAACTTCTGTAGATGATTCCCCATCTAAGGGACATCATGGATCAGAAGGAAATCCTACGGAGCCCAACCTCAACACAAGCTCCCTAGGTGCAAAATGCTCATTGGCAGAATCTGGACCATGTGTTAATCTAGAGGTTACCCCCAATACGTATGTCACGAAGGATGAGTTTAAAATCTTCGAGGATAATATGTACAGAAGGCTTGACGAGTTGAAAAGATCTATCCCCACCACCAACTTCGCATCAAACGCGGACCTGCAAATGATCACATAAGCTCTGAAGGAGAATGCAAAGGCTCTGGTTGATCTCAAGAAAATCACAACCCAGAACTCTCAGGAGATCCAGAAGTTAGTCCAGGCCTCTATCACCTCTGCAACGTATGAAGACTCAAACTGAGTTATCTCTGTCGTGGACAAACAAACCGATGCAATCAAAGTCCTAGGTGAGATCGTGATCGATGAAGCTCAAAAGACCGCTGCAGAGACCTCAGCCTCTGTAGTCAATGATCTTACCAATCTGCAGAATGAAATCAATGACATGACTCGCAGTGTCATGGTCCCTAGGGGTGAGCAAACCCGAACCGACCCGAAAACCCGCTCGACCCGTGACCCGCCCAACCCAAAAATAGCCCAACCCGAAAACCCAGAACCCGAACGCCCCGATCCGAATGATTTTCCCAGATAAAACGATTCAGGGTGGGTATCCAAATCCACACCCGACATGACCCGAAAACCCGAATTATATATTTTTTTAAAACTAATTTATATAATATAAATAATACCTAAACTTAAATCCTAAACCTAATTTCCTAAATCAGTAAATCATATTCATCGACTCACTCTCAACCCTTCATCTCACTCTCGACCCTTCATCATCATCGACTCGTCCGACGCCTTCAATCCAAATCGCGATCGCCTTTAATTTTCATCATCGACTCGTCCGGTGCACCGTCCATTCGTCTAGTCGTCCATCGAGTCATTGACCACCGACGCACCATCCATTAACTCCATCGGCTTCGATTCGAGTCATTCAACCCTTCGATTTTGGTTTTGAGAAGTTGTGAAACTGGTAACTCTGTTAACACCATCAATTATTCAAGTCATCAACTGGTAACTCGTTTATGGTTCGATTTTGGTTTTGAGAAGTTGTGAAACTGGTAGTCATCAACTGGTAACTCTATTTATGGTTCCATTTTGATTTTGAGAAGTTGTGAAACTTGGTTTCCAATCCAGCTTTCTTATGGAAATTATTGATCTGTAGTGTCTTCAAATTTGTTGATTGATTGCTAAACGAATCTTATGGAAAAACGAATCTTAACTTACTATTTTCAAATTTGTTGATTGATTGATTGCTACCCGAATACCCAACCCGAGCCACCCGAAACCCGAACCCCCTGAACCCGATATATCCGAAGTGTAATCGGTCAGATTTCGGGGCTTCCACACACCACCCGATATCCGATCGGGTTTGGGGTTTAAGGCCCCGACACGACCCGACCGATGCACATGCCTAATGGTCCCTCTGCAAGCACCATCTACCTCTCAGCCACAAAACCCCACAGAAGTTAGTTATCCTTCAACTATCGCCATCAAATCCTAACTACAAAAGATGGGGGAGAGGATTCTACAGGAAGTACATAAGATTGGTGAAACTATGACGTCTAAGGGTCCGTCTGTATCAGAGGAACTAAAGCGCACCGTAGCTCTGATGAAATTCAAAACAGAATACGAGGTTACTAAAGCTACAATGGCGACCCAAGATGTGGTCTCTGTCATTTCATACCATGCCAAATCCAACCTCTGCCGAAGGAAGATGTAACATCCCAGGCCAACCGTACCAGATATTGTCCGCTTTGTCCACACACCTGGACTCACGGTTTTAAAACGCGTCTAGTAGAGGAGGTATCCAGTCCCATATAAGGCAACTTTTGTTCCCCTCCCCAACCAATGTGGGATCTTACAATCCACCCCCCTTGGGAGACCAGCGTCCTCGCTGGCACACTAGTCTGGCTCCCGGCTCTGATACCATCTGTAACATCCCAGGCCAACCGTACCAGATATTATCCGCTTTGTCCACACACCTAGACTCACAGTTTTAAAACGCATCTAGTAGAGGAGGTATCCAGTTCCTTATAAGGCAACTTTTGTTCCCCTCCCTAACCAATGTGGGATCTTACAAAAGAAACGCAAGGAACCTTCCTCTTGCCAAGATGAGGCAGAGCAGAAGAAGACCAAATACGATGACCAAGGGCCCGATGGCTCTGGTCCCTCTGGGCATCGTGAGGGGGAGAAAGATATGACATCCAACTCATAGTCTATTGTGGCCACTCCCCTCAGAGTCGTATCTCAAAAGAAGGGAACCTTAGAGGGAACAACCCAACGTTCAACATCCTGTGCCTCTGAGATGAAAAATTTCAAAGCTGACATTTCTACACCAATCACCTCTGCGGGACCATCAACAAGGATAAAGGTCAATGTTGGCACCGAAACTATTGCAGAAGGGCTTGAGAAGTTCGTAGAACCATCAAGTCCTGAACTTATGCCCATTACCCCTATACCTTCTGTCCAATTTTCTGTCCTGGAGCCGATTAATGCGACAAATGATGCAGAGATCCTACAACAAACCTTGCCACAGAAGAAACCTTCATAACCCAAAGACAAAGCTAAGACACCTTCTGCAGCTGCAACTTCTGATAGCAAGAAACCAACTGAAGATTGAGTGAAAAACATAGTTGATTTAATGGACGCTATGAGGATACCCATTCCAAGAACACCAATGAAGGAGCTATCTTTTCATGAGAACATCTAAAACTACTTATACAGTGCAGAGTGCGAAGAAGTGTTCTTATAACCCAATATGCATCATCTGATAAAGGAGGATGTAAGAAGAAGGTTCTTAGAGACTGCTCAAGAAAAGACAATGTCTGGTCTCTCTCAGATATAAAGCAAGTTCTGGGACTCTCTTTGCATTCATTTGCCAACAAGGCGATAATGTACGTGTAGTATGTGGTTGAGATAAAGGATGGAAAGAAATAGACATTCACAGATGCATATCTCAAGAATCTCTGTGCCTATGATCTGCCTCAACTTCATGCCTTCACAGAGCAGAGATTGGAGAAAAGGAAAGAGTTTATGATTGCCAACGGATGCATCAAAGAGGTCATGCGTGAGCATATCAAGTATCACAGTAAGATGGACTTCGAAGTTGCTCTGCGACTTGGAGTCGAGAAGCTGTCGATCACAAGACCAGATGACCTTATTCCAGGCATAGAGGACATACCCTCTAACTCTCTGATTGTTGAACCTGAAAACGGATTTGTCTACAAGGATGATGATGGTTAGAAGAAAATTTTCAAGCCTCATCAGATCCACAAATATTCAAATAACACCCTGTTGAAAATCAAAAACACTATCCTAAGAAAGATTGGTACAGAGACAATGCAGAGCGAACCAACAGAGAGGATGATTGATAATATTGATGCGCAACTGAGGTATAGGGAACTCATTCTTAACATGCATAAGACATTAGCTGAGAGCTTCACTCAACCGATCAATGATTTCCCTATGTAATTTTTGTAATCCACTTTCATTCATGTAATGTAATTTCAATATCATGTACTTGCCTTCTGGCATTTCTTTATATATGAATGAAAATTTTGTCTTCAAAGGTTGAGTTCCTTTCACCTCTTAAGTTTCTTACTTAAGCATACACTCACAATTCCAAATTTTTATTTTTCAATACTCAGGGGGAGATTGTTAGCTCCATTCACTGTATAGAAAAGTATTGAAAAATAGTCTAAGTATAGGAACCTCAGAAGACTGTCACAATACACTAAGTATACCACATAAGTGTCAAGCTTAGAAGCTCTGTCAACCATTCAATCGAGAAGCTCTTAACCTGAAGATCACTTTCAGACCACAGAGCCTCTGTGACCCTTCACAGAGCCTCTGTGGTGGCTACGCTATGAAGAATGGAAGACTTGAATATTTGTGAATGCAATGGAGAAGACAAGATCACATGCAGATCACGTAACCCTGTTGTACGAAAATCTTCAAGATCAATAATACATCCCCACGATGGTTTTACTTTCTAGGTGGCATTCCTTATATGGAATGTCAACCTTTGTCTTGTACTATTATGTGCTCTCCCTTTGTATATGAAGGGAGCACCTCCTGAATTCACAATAAGCGAGCACACACAATTCACCATGCTTTGTCTTGCAATTTAAATATTTGTAGAGAGCATTTTTCTACATACAGTAGTGTGTGTTCTTGGTGTAACAGTTCAAGTTAATGAAGTTAATCTTTCTGTGACTAATTCTCATTTGTCTATTGATTTCTTTATTGCTTGATTGTGTGTCTACTACCGAACCAAACCATCTTTCTACATATAAATCGCTTCCGCACATATACATCTCTGTTTATGTAGATTATTTGGTTAATCACTGTCTAGAACACAAATCTGGGATCAATAAAACTAATATTACAAACTCTGACTTTCTTGACTTTGACTTTTAAAGACTTCTTGATGACTTTGACTTTTGCTCTTTGAACACTTTGACCAATCTTCATCACTATAGACTTCAAGGCTTTGTGATATCATATACAATATTTTATGACCTAACATCTTTCTTGTTTCTAAATACCCACTTAGTACCGAAGATGGTCTTGTCCTCCAGACGAGGAACGAGTTGCCATACCTCTAGACTCTCAAATTGGTTAAACTTTTCTTGTATTGTCATGATCCAATCCGGATCTTCTAAAGATTTTGAAACTTTGGTCGGTTCAATGTTTCTTAAGAAGGTGGCATACAGACACTCGTCAGTTGAGGCGGATCTGGTACGAACTGGTAACGTAGGATCTCCAATTATTTGATGTATCGGGTGATCTTTTGACCATTTTTAAGTATGTGGGAGTGGTGTATATGTTGATTGATAATCTTGAGAATCAACATATTCATCTTGGGAGTCATTCTGATTATCTTCAAGAGGAGACACTGTTTTAGAATTCTCCGCTGACTGATTAGCTGTTATAGAGGCAACCTCAGGAGCAGCAGATGACTGAACATCTTGTTAAATAGGAATAAGAGTGTCTTCACTAGAAGTAGAACAATCTTCTATTACTTGGGAAATAGATGCAGTAGTAGGAATTGCAATTGAATCTAAAAAGATATGTGATTCTAAAGGACCAAATAAAGACACTGGCTCTTCATCTCTTGCAACTTCTTCGCTATTTGAAACATTAGATTTAGAATTCTAAGTTCCAAAGTATTCATCATAAAAATCCTCAAATAATAACTCCAAATCATAAATATGAGACTTCGATGTAGAAAATTGATTTGGATTAACTTCGTTTTGTACATGTCCTCAACTGAGTTGTTTAGAAGCTAATACACCATTTAATACGGTTCTGAACTATTATGTTTAGAAGTCAAATATGCTAATTCATCTAATGTTACATTTACACTCTCATAGACAAATTTAGTTCTCCTGTTAGACTCTATATGCCACTGAGTCTGTTGAATATACAATGAAGATTGCCTCATTTGCTTTCGGACTGAACTTGCTGAGACCCTCTTTGTCATTGAGAATAAAGCACCTACATCCAGAAGCATGAAAATATTTGATGCTAGGTATTTTATAATTAATAAGCTCATAAAACGTTTTATCGAACCGTTTGTGAATGATTGATCTATTCCATGTGTAACAAGCATATGCAATGGCTTCGGCGCATATAAATAGAGGCAGATTAGATTGACTTAGCATCATGCGAGCCGCTTCAACTAATGTTCTATTACACCTTTCTACCACCCCATTCTGTTGAGGAGTCTGAGCCGCGGAGAAAGTATGTGCAATTTCGATAGAGTCTAAATTTGCACCCAAAACTTTATTCTTAAACTCTATGCCATTGTCGGTGTGAATTGCTTGAACCGACTGCTGTAAGTTAACTTGTACACTCTTGATAAAAGATATTATCAACTCTGGAGCTTCATTTTTCGTTCTGAGAAACATAAACCAAGTGTACATAGAAAAATAACCAACCATCACGAGAACATACTTTTTCCCATTTATGCTTTACGTTCTCATCGGTCCGCATAAGTCCACGTGAATTAATTGTAGAGGTCTCTTAGTGCTATGCTTAACCTTGGGCTTATGAGAAGCTCTTTTCATCTTATTTTCTCACACGCAGCACATAGATGCTCTTTCTCGAACTTCAAATCTGTTAAGCCTTTTACCAACCATCCCTTCACAAGCTTATTTATATTCTTAAAATTCAAATGAGAGAGTCTTCTATGCCAAAACCAATTCTGTTGCTTAGAGGCTTTAGATAGCATACATACCGCTTTCTCAGACTTTAGATTGGACAGATCAATTATGTAGAGGTTTGATCTTCGAGTCCTAGATAAGAGTTCTTTTCCTTCTTCAGTCCGAGTACTGCATCTATTAGCTTTGAAATTGACCTCAAGATTTTTGTCCCAAAACTGTCCAATACTAAACAGATTATGTCCGAGACCTACAACAAACGAAACTTTCTTAATCGTATGTTGTCTTGTATAATATTACCATAACCCAAGATTGGAGAAAATTGATCATTTTCATATCTGATCGTCCCACTATATTTTTCGGTATAGTTGGTGAGTATCTCCTTCCTTCCAGTCATGTGCTATGAACATCCAGAGTCAAGGTACCACACTCAAACCGGTCTGCAAAACATACTATGCAGATTTAGGTACCCATCTAAAAATGGGTCCTTTTGGGTTAGATTACACTTTTGATTTTGATGATGATGAAGAAGAATTATGTTTTGTGTAACACCCTCAAATTTGGTAAGAGCAACTAATTAAAATTTCAACATTACATCAAGTAAAAGATAACTCTCCAAAATAAAACTTTCTATTTAACCTTAACAAATATAAACTCCAGTCTTATACAAGGACTAGACCAAAGTCGGTGTTAATTAATCCCAACTATAAGTTGCTCTTCCCGAAAACAAGTGCGGAAGACTTCACTAAGATATCCACCTCTTGAGCACACGACTAGCACTCCTCTCAGCACAGTGTCACTAGAGTTATTCCCAACCGGAACCTGTTGCACATGTCGACAAATAAAAAGGTTAGGCTAACGCCTAGTGAGTTCAAGAGTTTTCCACATGAATAAAAATATCGTTGAAAGGAGGTAATGCAGTTTAGATCATAATCTTTCAAAATGATATGCTTTGAATATGAAAACGACTCGTTTTTTCAATAATATGCATTTTGGGCAAAGAACATCAATATAAACGTTTTCAAATCCAAACTACTTCGGGGACAAGGTCCCAACATATAACGTTCTTTCGTAAATTAATTTCAACCCAAACTCCCTCAAAACGTGAATAGAAATCGAACTCTCCAATTACGAAAATGCGGTTAAAACTTTATATCCCGAAACACCCAAAAAGCTGGTGGGGCATAATACTCAACCCATAAATCATGGATAAGATCTATTTATATAAAATGTCACCGAAACTTGGATAATAAAACTCAATACCCAAAAACAACACCTTTCGGTGACGGGGGATACCCGAATTCCATCGAAAGTGGCGGGCACACAAAGTTAAGCCACTTATCAATGTTCTCGACCTTCACATAGAGACATGAATCCCCGTATACGGCTCCCAACTGAGCTACCACCGCAAGATACCCAAATGACCCTAGTGTCTACTCGACCTCTAAATGAGTGTCACCACAAAAGCCACAAGTCTCCGTATACGGCTCTCCAAGAGTACCACCGCAAGACTTAGCTCCGTATACGGCTCTCCAAGAGCACCACTGCAAGCTTACATAACAACATGACTTGGGGACCACTCACTAGACTTCAAACGCGGACACTAAATTCCATGATGAGTAACCAGACTGGATTACAAACGGGCATCGAGTTCAACCATCCACGATATATACCTCGAGCCCTTCAATAAAGGTTACGCGGTTATCGAGTTCAACCACCCACGATCTATACCTCGAGCTCCCGCTAGCCATAAACAATATCCTGTCCCAAAACGGGGGTAAAGTCCCCAACTAAACCAACTAACTGACTAATATGCCTATGGATCCAATGTATTACAGTCTAAAACGTTACATGACTCAAACGAATGAACTAACGCATTCAAAACATGTAACTCTCAAATAAGGTGCAACTAAGTACATCATACGTCCAAGGTTCCTTAACGAGCTACCAAAACTGAACAAATGTTTCCACAGACTCAACCGAGTACAAATCAAGCCCCAAAAGGCTTAATAGACGTTTGGCTAAAACACGAGAGCCAATAGGGTTACATAAACCAAATTACATCTTTTCCCAAAACCTTTGTTTCTCAAATAACCATTGGCCTTCGGCCCAAAACCCAGAAAGATTATTATTTCTGAAATGTTCCCAAGGTCGGGAATGATCCAACCCAAAAGACTCACATACTCTTACTTTTAAAACGTCCCATTACATGAATGATGTATAAAACCCAACAAACACTAAAAATGCATTTTAACCAATATCCTTTTATGAAATAAATCATCAAAAACATTCATCTATGACACATTTAACAAAATGCCCAAAAATCCCAAATGTGGGTGTTTTACAAAGTTTATAAAGTTAAATACTTCAAATATTCAAAGATTACCAAATAACTCAACAGTTGATAATTTCATGTAAAACACACAAACACTTTAAAATGGACATTTTGGCATATACAACGTTTTCACAAATCAACTTGAACTCACCTTGCTAGATTTAGGCTAAATCTAGATTTTACCCCCAAAACTTGAAGCACCACTGATGAAGGCTTGAATCACCAAGAAAACTCCCTAGATCTTAGATCCAACACATCTACAAGATCACCTTCACCACACAAGTCAACAAAATCATACCCAAGTTGAAGGATGAAAGGGAAAATGATGAAATAATCAAACCCTAGCTTAACATTGAGAAAGAGAGAGAGAAGCTTACCACCACAAAATACTCTTGTATTCTCCAATAGACTTCAAATACCTTGCTATATCCTTGAAGAGCTCTCAAAAACGAAACTATGGCAACTTGAATCACCAAAAACGGAGTTGTGTTGCAAAAGTTATGAAGAAATGAAGTTTTAGGGCTGAAAATCAGGTTTTATGCTCGAACAGGGCTCCGCGCGGGTTACCGGGCGGCCTAAGTCTCCCCACAAGTCGCTCGGATGGGTTTTATGCTTTAACAGGGCTCCGAGCGGGTTACCGGGCAGCCTAAGTCGCCCCGTGCACTGTTCGTTCGGTTTCTTCATTTTTCATGCTCGATCACTGTTTTGGCCATAACTTCTTCTTTATAGCTCCGATTTCGCTCCGAAAAGAACCGTTGGACTCGTAATTGAATCCTTCATACATAAAGACTATAAAATCTAGGATTCAAGTCCAAAATCCTATATCTTATTTTTCCCTTAAAATTACTGATCTCTGCATTAACTTGAAATGATACTTTTCGAATTTTGGGGTGTTACATTTTGGTTGTTGAAAAATCAAGGTTTTGTTTGGGAAATTAGTTGAAAAGCTAGATGTTAAATGATAAGGTAGTTTTTAGCTGATAAATTAACTGGTAGCTGAAAAGTTATTTGATGAACTAATGATGTTTGACCAAAAAAAAAAAAACTAATTGATACGCTAGTTGAGAAATGTAAAATAACAAAAAAACATTAAAAATTAGTCAACTTTAACGTTACATAATTTAATTAAAACGAATCACTAGTAATATAATATGTTAATTAATATAAACCATATGATAAAGAAATTACATAATATTTTAAGTAATAGAATTTCAATTGGTTATTAAAATTAATTATTTGATTGCGAAAGTTGATGCAACTACCTAACATTACCAAGGATTTATAGGGGAAAATAAAACAAACTTAGACCAACTAAAACACATAAAACATATTAAGATACAAATTAAATCAAGACATCCTAAACCAACTAGAACAGAAATCCAACATAGAATTTTATCCATTCACTTGTCCTCTATGTCCATTTGTGTCAGACATCATTATCCCCCACATGAAAAGAACTCGTCCTCTAGTTGTCTGGATATAAAGAAACATCTAGCATGATAATGCGATAAATCAAACACATTGAAAGTACGAGGGATGTTAATGGTCTTGGGTATGTCTTGTTGACAACCTTAGTCTGCCCATTTGTTTTGTAGATGGTTCGTGCTATTAAACTTTAAGAAGTTGTCGAACATACGACACAAAGTTATTCAAAAGTGACTCAGGAATCTTGTATCACAATAAGAGACAATGAGCTTGGGAACTCCATGTAAACAGACTACTTCCCGAAAGAATAGTAGTGTAACGTGTGAAGCATGCAATGTTTTCTTACATGGAATAAAGTGCACCATGTTTGAAAATTTGTTGACAATCATAAAAATAGAATCAACCCCACGTTGTGTACAAGGCAAACCGAGAACAAAATCTACTAATATGTATTCCCATATAGCTTACAGGAACTGGTAAAGGCTTATAGAGACTGTCCCTTCGAGGTCTGGCATGTGTGGCATCGAGCACAATTTTTCCAACAACTCGCTTTAATTGAGGCCAATAGTAACGTTCTTCCAAACTTGATGTAGTATTTTTGTGGCCTAGATGGCCATTGATATGTGTTCATTTAGATAATTCTATAACATGGTTTATTACGCACATCTCTCTATTTTGGTACCCCATCTGTTCATTATCGAGTCTTTTGGGTTTAATTCCTTAATATCTTGGAGCTAAATGACAGTATAAGCATGTGTGTACAACTTATGTACCAATTTATGGCTATTTTATTGTTAACAATGATATGTTGACATTGAGAGTGCAGGATGCCGCATCATAGCGTTGAAATGTGATTTTTTAAGATGCTTGGAATATCCCTTTTTGATGCTCATAGCAGGATTAAGGTTGGCATATGGCTGGAGTTGTTCCCCCCTCTTTAAACCCCTATATAAGGATGTCTTTTGTTTGTAAAATGTTAAGTAAGATTGAAAAGAATGATAGGAAAGCATCTTTTAGTTAGAATTGTCTCCAAAGATCTAGCAAACATTTGCAATATTTTGTCCTTTATATTTTAGTCTTAACATCAAGTATTTACCTTCTTGCATTTTTAATTTTAGCATGGCATATTTTAATTTTCTAGTATTTTAATTCCATATCTTTTTATATTATTGCAATTTTAATATTAGTCAACGTTTATTTTTAAAAGTCCTTTTCACATTCTCATAATTATTTCAATCTAGTCTTTAACTTCTTGTGTAACACCTTAAAAATAGGGGTCAATTTAAGACTGAACAAAAACAAAAGGGACATCCCATAAATATAATGTATCACCTTAAAAGGGGAAATAGCAAGGTGTATACAAACCCAAGAGGAATTAAGGATACAATTCAACAACCTAATAATCTAAATCAATCTATTTTAGATTACATTTGGGTGTCGATATCCTTCCAAAACAATAACCAATAAAACAATTCACGCCGATCTATTTATCTCCAAAAATACCAACTCTCGGTCACTTGGCCGTCCACTCATTCCTGAGAAAACCCGCCGCTAAGATGACCTGCCATACATGACATTTAAGAAAAAGTGTTAGGCTAAAACCTAGTGAGAAAACCATGTATTAACGGCAATAATAAAATCATTTAGAATGGGTGTTATTTGATGCCGAAATTTAAATAAATCAACTAAAAGGGCCACCAACAATGACAACACATTTAACACAAAACAATCACCTTTATGAGCTCAACTCCTCTAAGTCTATTGCTCAAGAAAACGTCAAGTCAACCCCTCTAGGTCTATTCTCGGAAAGTTCCAAAACGGGAACTTATGCACCAAGGAATTACATCTTATTGCCCATGGGATGTTGCCTGACAGTATAGGTCCACACCTTACTTACCATGGTGACCCGATGCCTATTCCGTGCTAAAGTGATGGAACTCAATATAAAAATCACAACATTGAGCCCACCGTGTCTATGGATCCATTGCACTAAAACCAAGACTAAGACATAATCTAATACAACAATATTGGTCTATGTCTATCAATTTGATACCAATAAACATCCATAGGCAACTTACCAAATTAATGGATGGAAATTTACATGTGAACCAAGTTCACCATATGGCAATATAAAGCTTGTCACAATAATAAAGCCACAACATATGTCTTTAATTCAAAATCCAATTTTCTCAAAACCCTAGTTTTACTTGGGTTTCTCAAAATTCCTTAAAAACAAAGATGATGACAATAGAATATGTAAATACGATAAACATCCATCATTCATAGGACAAATACCTTTCCAAACATTTTTATTAACACCCAAAACTCCAAAATCTCTAAAAGTCACATTTTAGGTCAAATGTTACCAAAATCCAAAACCCATAGTTTGAGAGTATGTAAAAGTCTAATACAAGAAGTTTACCATGTATGGAGTTTAAAAAGTGAATGTACTTACCTTTCTAGGATATATAAACAAACCCTAGGTTGGGTGAACTAGAAAGAGAGAGATGAGTAAACCCTTGAAGCTTTAGATCTCTAATCTTCTTTAATCAATGCTCACTAAACACTAAATCAAATAATACAAATGACTTAAATGAATCTTCCAAGAGTAATGAATGAAGAGGGAGGTTAAAACCTACCTTGCACCAAGCAAAATGGCTCCCAAGAAGTCCTAGGATGAGAAAATGGGGGAAAAAAAGGAAAAATCCCGAATTTGATCTGCAGGTGCTTCCCCGCGGCTTTGGCCGAGACTTTGGGGTCGCGCCTTAGGCCGCGTGTGTGCACTCAGTTCGAAGACTCCAGCGAGTTCCGCGGATTTGGCCACGGTTTCCAAGCCGTGCAGGAGCCCGTGCAAATCGCTGCCACTCCTAACTTGATTCATGAAATTCACTACCTAAGTTCTTAATCTCAAGTGCTAAAGCTTAGAAAATCAATGCTAGGTGATAAACAAGGTCAGCAGTTGACTCGAGAGTATAAAAGTATACATATGATTAATAAGGTGTAGGCAAAATTACGGGCGTTACAATCATCCCCAACTTGAAAGTGATTTCGTCTTCGAAATCTTCTCTAGGTGAAGAGGTGAGGGTACCTCTGCTTCATATCATCTTCGGCCTCCCAAGTCACGTTGGCACCACGATGGTGCTTCCATTGAACCTTGACCATTTTGACCTATTTGTGACGAAGCCTCTATAACTTCATCAGAAGTAGGTAAGTCAGCATAGCGAGTGATTTCCATTTCTCTCCGGGTAGGAATCATAAGGATTTCAGAGATTAATGGTCGAGAAATGTTGATTTCACAAAACATGTAGTTTGGTGAACTAATCTAACCAACGATTGCTTTTCATTCACTAATTAACTTGCAGGTTTGCCAGTATTATTGTACATATCGTTTTGGAACTTGTCTTTCAGTGTTTGTCAAAGCAAGTTCAAGAAAGTGATTTTGGAGGACATTAATGATTGGGGCATATTTAGGTGCAAAGTTGAAGAATTGCAGGTCAACAAAATGGTTTTTTGGTTTGAGAGGAAGGAGAGTGAAGGCGATGCTGGCTCATTCAGTAGAACGAAGGTTACTTGTGTGGTTTTGGGAAACATTGAAGTCAGATTGGGCATCAACTTGGTTTGCCATTGTTTCTGAAAGGAATAACACGAAGAACACTAATATGATCCATCAAGGCTTGTATTCAAATATAAGGAGCTAATGAGAACTCACGTGGGCTTACATGACAAGGAGAAGAACTTGGACCAATCATGGAACATTTAAAGAGCTGACTTCTTGAAGATTACTAGCTTTTGGGTCATTTCAAAGAACAAATTCATAAAGCATTATTTTGGTAGCCCAAACTAAACCATTTTGTTTGTTTTAAGTTGTGTTTGATCCAAATAAGCTTGTATAGAAAGCCCAATCTGTTTTTGGCCTATGTTAAAGTCAAGGTGATCAGAATTCTATGAATAATGATATAGAGCATGTCTAGATTCATGAATTAAAGGTATGCCTTTAATTCTTGATTGAAATTTAAGTATTAGACTTTATGAAGAGTCTTTTGGGGTGTCTTTTAAACCCTATAAATAGGAGCCTTTTGCAATAATTTGAAATCATCATCTAAGTAATTAAAACACCTTTGATTTGAATGAAATTGTGAGTTTTAAACTCTTTTAGTTCTTTGTGAACTTTAGAACTTATCAAGTTATGATATAGCTTGTGGCGTTCAACACTTATCAATAAACTTGGTGGGTTGATTGTGGCGTGCTCTTATACCAAGGTTCTTGCCTCCTTGATAGGCAATGGGTCGAGGTTTCCACTACAACTATCCTATCAACCAATAGAACGATTGGGCAACATGTGTTCAAACCCATACTTGTTGGATGAGATCACATCATTTGGTATCAGGGCAACTCTATTGATTGCATATCTTTATTTTAATTAGTTTTCTCCTCTTCTTATTCTCGATTTCTTGGGATTTAAGATTTACATTTTGGTAACGGGTTTTGTCACAAGTTGGCAAGGTTCTTACTAGTGACTGTTGAATTCTTAAGCAATCATCTTCATTTTTTTTAGTTTCTTAGGATCAAAGTTCAAGTATTAATAGTGGGTCTTATCACAAGTTGACAAGGTTCCTATTATTGGTTTTTGAGTTCTTTGAGAAATTCAAAAACTTCTTATTTTAGTTACTTCCATTTCTTGCTAAATTTTTGTAGAGAGAAAAAAAAAAAGAAAAGAAAGGAAAAAAAGGAGAAAAAATATTTGGCAAAAAAAAAAAAAGATGAAGGAAACAAGGCACGTAGGTATACGAAACAACGCACATTCAAGGAAATATGAAAATGATAGGTCTGTCATTTGATAAATAACCTGCATCTCAAATAAGAGAAAAAACACACAAGTGTAATTCGACCAAAAGAGGTTATGTCCAAACGGAACCTCTGGGTATTGAGTTGGGTTCCTATGATCACCATGATTACACCTTTTTACCTAAATCTTTGAAAATCCATAGGCTAGTTGTGAAAGTGTTCCAGAACTCATCAATTTTCGGAACCAGAAGCTCTGGGTACACAAATTTAAAGTTAAGGGACTTTTTCAAATCAGTTTTAGTCAGAAAAGGTTTGCTTTGTTTGAGAATCATAATTGTTTCATTTTTTTATCGAAAGGAGGCTGCACTCCTGGCAATATATTGAAAAAGGAGAAAAGATACACCTAATTGAAGAGGGACTCCCTCCCACAGAAGAAAAATTCCCACCAAGAAGGACAGACCCAACAGACGGGAGAAATCTTCACTAAAAAGAAACAAACGACACAAGTAACCCTATCGTACCAAAGAGCCAAAAGCCAAAACAAACAAAGACAAATAGAGGCTATGTACATCGAGAACAAAATAAATAAGCCTCTAAAAGCAACCAAACACACCCTATGATGTCGAAACACAAAGCAATACCAGCAACACTCCATAAGTCAGTCAGGAACCGCCATACGACCTCCACTTCCCATTGCATGTAAACAACCTTTCTGACTTCAGCCACAATCTGACACGGAGTCCTCCTTTTCTCCGTGAATAAACGTTGATTACGTTCTTGCCAAATGATATACACAACTGCCACGAAAAGAAGATGAGAACGCATATTTCCCGGATGCCACCTTTCAGTCTGAATGTCATTAAAAATGTCCTCCCAACAATCTGGCGTATTGTAAACTAATTCCCTTTTGACAAACCTAAAAAAAAAGGGCATTGGAAAAACAAATGGTCGTGACTATCCATGCACATCTTGCACAGAGAGCAAACCAAAGTATCCCCAGCACTCCTCCATCGAGCCAAAATATCATGAGTTGGAAGTCTATTCCGAAAGGCTAACCAAAGGCAGAAAGAATGCTTCGGAATGTGGTTGAGAACCAACAGAATTTATACCAAGGTATTTTCTGGTATGGGTCGTATAAAGTACGCCACACTTCCGAGACCATAAAGCGAGTCAAATGATTATGGATATTCATCCACATGACCTGATCTTTAATTGCCGGATAAATACTAGGAACCGGAGAATTTCCTAAGCCTGACATCTCATCACCCAATCATGTGGCCAAGCATTTGAAACAGCCATAATTACATCTGTAGCTGTGGAATTCCTAGTGAAACCAGTTGCATGCACCAACCAATACGGAATAAATTGAGAAAGATGACCCATGTCAAGTCATTTGTCCTCCCAAGCATTAATAGTAGAACCATTACCAACCACATGAAAAAAGAAAGCAAGCAGCCGTCTCCAAATCCGTGTAGAACGAGGGGTAATCAGAGCACTCAAGAAATGGATATCACCCAAGCGATATAAGTAAATCCACGAAACCCAACGAGAGTTTCATTTACGAAGGATGTCCCAAATATGTGGTACCAATAAGGATCGGTTCCATAGATCTAACCATTTAATTCCCAGACCCCCTCCTCCTTTGGCTGGAAGCTACTTTGATTCTACCTTTCGAATGTTCAACATGAGCCCATAGAAAATCATGAAATAAACGGTCCAAGTAATGGATTATGGATGATGGAATAGTAAAAACCATCATCCAATAAAGTTACAATGACTCCAAGACCGAAAAGATAAAAACTTAGACTTCCAGTTTAAAATTCGAGATCGTACCTTGGATATAAGAGGTGAAAAATCAGAGCATTTAAGTTTCTTCGACGAAAGAGGGACACCAAGATAACATAATGGCAAGGATCCAACTTGAAATGGAAGAAGAGAATTAATACCATTTCTTGTCTCCGGATCAACATTCGAGAAATATAAGGAACTTTTCGCCATACGAGGTTTCAATCCGGACACTCTAGCAAAGTCCTCAAGAACCCTTTTCACAATCGTGATAGAAGGAATATCACCTTTGGAGAAAACCATAAGGTCGTCCGTAAAGCAAAGATGAGTATCATAATTATTTCCTTGAGATAGAAAGATCATACGTTTACATGTATAACAAGAAGTTCTGGATAGTAGAGACAAGAGCTCTAAGTATTGATTCTTAGTAACTCAATAAAACATAAGCTCTGGTTATCAAAGCTTTACCTCCCCCTTGAAGTTATAACTCTTCTGATCCGCCTTGAACTATGCTTGAATCAAAGTAATGATAATATATGCACGAAACATAGTTCAAGTGATCACATAGGCTCTAGTTGACAAAGTATATGGACACAAAATACAAACATGCTCAGTAAGATGTACAAATACTCTGGTCTATACAACCACAAGCTCTAGTCGCATGATCTGAGATCAAGTAGACATATTGAGCATGCCCAACTTGCTGATTAAGAAATTAAATGTCTTCCCATCAAGAGCATTTGTGAATAAATCAGCTTGTTGGTAATCAGTGAAAACAAAATACATTTATAACGTTCCTTTTTCCACATGATTTTTGAGAAAATGATGCCTGGCATCTATGTTCATTGTCATGGAATGCTACATCGGATTAGCAGAGATAGCAATTGCACTTTTTGAGTCACACAGAAAGTCGATTTTGTCAAACTCTAGACCATAGTCTTTGAGTTGAGTCTCCATCCATATGACTTGTGAATAACAACTAGCAGTAGCAACATATTATGCTTCTTCTGTAGAAGTGGACACACAGTTCTGTTTCTCGGATGTCCAATCCACCAACTTGTCACCAAGAAGTTGACAACACCCAGAAGTGTTTTTCTTGTCTTGCTTGCATATTGCATGATCTGCATGTGTATACGCAATTAGCTCAAAATCGAAATTCTTTAGATACCAGAGACCAAGGAATTGAGTCCCCTTGAGGTATCAAAAGATTCTCTTAACTGCAGATATGTGAGATTCCTTTAGATTTGCTTGATATCTAGCACAAAGGTAAGTATCAAAAGTTATATTTGGTTTACTAGCTGTTAGATACAAAATTGACCACAATCTCTAAAGTTCTTGACACCCACTGGCTTACTAGAAGGATGAGAATCAAGTTTTATTCTAGGGCAATTGGAGTTTTCATTGAAGTGGAATCATTACGCTTGTATTTCTTCAAAATATGTTGGGGCTTAAAACGTAATTGTATTCAAGTTGAAGGTTAAATACCCTTGGGGTATAAATACTTTCTTATTTAGTTGTTTAGTTAACTTTGAGCTTTCATTTTGTCTTAGCAACTTTGTAATATTTCTTACTCATAATTAAAGACATCTTTGTGGCACCATTGTTGATCTCTTTAAGTTTTGTACATATAAACTTGTTTTTTGGAATTCACAATTAGTATCAGAGAAGAAAGACAAGTGTTTTGATCCAATTCAATCAAATTTTGGAAGATTTTTGAAGTTTTTCACAAACTCTGTGTAGTTGACTATGTTCTTGATCAAAATTTGTTGATTTTGAAGAATTTAGTGATCAATTCTTATTCTAACTGATTTGATTTCATTCATGGAGTATATCTGAATCAATTTCTTCCACAAATTGTTAATGTTTGATCATTAACTTGGATTTTTGAAGGAATTTGATCGCACGAATGTTCTTGAAGTTTTGGGTCAATTTTTGCAAAATTAGCCCATATAGTTTTTTTTGGTGTAAAGATATTTGTTAATTGGGTTTGTATACATAAATCGGCACTCCATATTGAATTTCATCAAGTTTGGTTGACATTTGAGACTTAGATTTTCAATCTGTTGAAGATATGAGTATATCGCATGTTCTTGATTATATCGCATCATAAGGAGATTGGAAGGTTATCGCACAAAGAAACTGCAATGGTTGAGTTTATCACACGAAGAAGGGTGCGATAGTTGAGTATATCGCACAACATTGTTGCGATACTTGGAACTATTGCACAAATCCATTTATGATAGTCGAGGTTCATTGCACAATGGTCTGTAATAGTTTGGGGTCTTGTGCCATACTTTGGTTTGTTCTTAGATAGTTGGAGTTTGTCTGCGATAGTTCAATATTTGAGATAGTTGACTTTAGTGGTCCGTGATAGTTGAATTTTAAGGGTTGACTTTTCAGAATTTGACTTTTGGATCAATTCAATTAATTGTCTTACGATCTTTCAAGTTATATGACAATGTCTTCTCGAGAAGCCATGGCTATAGGTTCAGATGTTAAACCTCATGTGTTGTTTAGAGGTGATTATGCAAAGTGGAAGGATAGGTTTATGGATTTCATTAAAAGACAAGATTATTGTGAAGAAATTAAGGAATCAATGAAATAAGGTCCTAAGGAGTTCTTTATAGAAGCACCATCTTTGCCCAACAATGAACCACCACTTCCTGCTATCACACGTGTTAAAGATAAGTCAAAATATTCTGAGCCTAAAAAGAGACGTGCTAAAGGTGATCAATTTGCAAAGTCATTTCTTCATCAAGGTATGAGTAATGAGATACACCAGCATTGATAGCTACATGGATACAACTAAAGGCGCGTGGGATCAGATAGAGAAGATGATGATGGGAACAAAGTTGGTACTCAGCTCAAAAGAACAAATTGTATAACAAGTTGTGAAGATTTCAAGGCAAATGAGGGAGAGTCTCTTGAAGAAACTTATGCGAGGTTTTCCATCTTACTGAATGAGTTGAGTAAGAATGAGATTAAGAAAACAAAGATCGAAAACAATGTAAAGTTCTTGAGCAACTTGCAACCAGAATGGAAAAGGTTCTCATCTTACATAAAAAATAACAAGGATTTATCTAAGATTGATCTACATAAGGTGTATGAAAACTTAAAGCAGAACGAGGAAGAAGTGATGGAGATAATAGAAGACAAGAAGAAAAATGAGAAACCAGTTTTAGATCCGTTGGCATTGGTTGTTGAGAAAAGAGAAAGGCATTCATCAAGAATCTCTAGGAGAGAAAGGGAAAAGAGTGAATCTTCTAGAGAAGATGAGAATGGCGGTGAGATAGATTCGGAGATGCAAGGTTTGAAGCAAGCTATAGTTCTTCTCACAAAGGCTTTTCAGAAAAAGTTCTATAAGAAGCCTTCTTCCAACAGTCAATGATATTCTTCGGGTTCTAAGCATTATGATTACAAGGATAAGTTTGAAGGGAGAAAAAAGTTTGACAGTAAAAAGTTTGTTAGAAAGAAGCAAGAGAATAAGGAAAGTGATGAAGTGATTAAATGCTATAACTGTGAAAAGCATGGTCATTATGCCAGAGATTGTAGAAAGCATGTAGTAGGGAATTCTTACTACTACAAAACCAAGATGTTGCTGGCTAAACATAAAGAGGAAGGTAAGGATCTCATGGCTGAAGATGTCCATTGGCTTAATCTTATAGATGATGAAGCTGAGGAGGATGCACATGCTCATTTGTGTTTCATGGCAAAGGAATCTGAGGAGTATAATTCAGATGATGATGATCACAGTTCATGCTATTCTGAATCTGCTTCGGAGGTAAATCATATTACTTATGCTGATTTCGTTAATCAAATGCAAAATATGATGCTAAAACTCCAAGATTTTGAAGAAAAGCTAAAAAAAGGTCCATTTTGGAGGCAAGATTGGGAAACAATCTGAATGTGCTTTTAACTATTTCAGCAGAAAATGCTGACAATTTAGCTTGGGGAAATAATTTGAAAGAAGAAAAAGAAAAACTTGCTGAAGAAAATGAAATTTTGAAAACACAATTATCTGAACTCTCAGAAAAGTTTGAAAAATCAAAGAGTGAGAGTGCCTGTTATGTTCATAAATATAATTCAATTCTTGTTGAAAAGAATGATTTGATTGAAAAACTAAAAGATTTTGAATTGAAACTTTACAAAATTGATTGTCTTACGATCTTTCAAGTTTTATGACAATGTCTTCTCGAGAATCCATGGCTATAGGTTTAGATATTAAACCTCATGTGCTGTTTAGTGGTGATTATGCAAAATGGAAGGATAGGTTTATGGATTTCATTAAAAGACAAGATTATTGTGAAGAAATTAAGGAATCAATGAAATAAGGTCCTAAGGAGTTCTTTATAGAAGCACCATCTTTGCCCAACAATGAACCACCACTTCCTGCTATTACACGTGTTAAAGATAAGTCAAAATATTTTGAGTCCGAAAAGAGACGTGTTAAAGGTGATCAATTTGCAAAGTCATTTCTTCTTCAAGGTATGAGTAATGAGATACACCAACATTGATAGCTACATGGATACAACTAAAGGCGTGTGGGATCAGATAGAGAAGATGATGATGGGAACAAAGTTGGTACTTAGCTCAAAAGAACAAATTGTATAATAAGTTGTGAAGATTTCAAGGCAAAAGGAGGGAGAGTCTCTTGAAGAAACTTATGCGAGGTTTTCCATCTTACTGAATGAGTTGAGTAAGAATGAGATTAAGAAAACAAAGATTGAAAACAATGTAAAGTTCTTGAGCAACTTGCAACCAGAATGGAAAAGGTTCTCATCTTACATCAAACATAACAAGGATTTATCTACGATTGATCTACATAAGGTGTATGAAAACTTAAAGTAGAATGAGGAAGAAGTGATGGTGATAATAGAAGACAAGAAGAAAAATGAGAAACCGGTTTCAGATCCGTTGGCATTGGTTGTTGAGAAAAGAGAAAGGCATTCATCAAGAAGCTCTAGGAGAGAAAGGGAAAAGAGTGAATATTCTAAAGATGATGATAATGGCAGTGAGATAGATTCGGAGATGCAAGGTTTGAAGCAAGCTGGGTAGTTCTTCTCACAAAGGCTTTTCAGAAAAAATTTCTATAAGAAGCCTTCTTCCAACAGTCTACGATAATCTTCGGGTTCTAAGTATTATGATTACAAGGATAAGTTTGAAGGGAGAAAAAGTTTGACAGTAAAAAGTTTGTTAGAAAGAAGCAAGAGAATAAAGAAAGTGATGAAGTGATTAAATGCTATAATTGTGAAAAGCATGTTCATTATGCCAGAGATTGTAGAAAGCTTGTAGTAAGGAATTCTTATTATTACAAAACCAATATGTTGCTGGCTAAACAAAAAGAGGAAGGTAAGGCTCTCATGGTTGATGATGTCCATTGGCTCAATCTTACAGATGATGAAGCTGAGGAGGATGCACATGCTCATTTGTGTTTCATGGAAAAGGAATCCAAGGAGTACAATTCAGATGATTGTTAGACTGATCAGACCATTCATTTAAACAAGCCTAAAGAATTCAAATATTGCAATCCAAAAGAGGACTTAGGATATGACAATCCTAAATACCTGAAAAAGGTACTTTCCAAGACTCCTACTCTTTATGAATTTGACTTTCTAGATCTTGGTCCAAAATATAAAATTCAGTTTATGAAATCACCTGATAAGGTTGAGTGACAGTGCTTTTTACACACCTACAGACATGTGATAAATAGAACCAAAAAGCAAGTTTACAAGATGGATTTATATCGTCTTTCAAGTAATAAAATGGTAAGAACTAAGTATTGTATTCCACAAGGATAAATATCTTAAGTTGCAAGATCTTGAGATGAAAGACTAACTTCTGATGGCGAATTTGAAGAAATTGTTTGGATGTGAGTTAACAATACTGAAATAACATAATATAAAGAAAAGTGTAGGTGTAAGACTTGTGGTGAGACATAAACACGAATTCCATCAAACAAATGTTGTAAGGATGTAATAATTAGTTCTACCATCTATTTTGAGGGTATTCCTCTCGGACTTTAATATTTGCACTAATATTTAGATTCAACCATCATATCTCTATGTAGTATCCAATTAGTGGTAGTGCATAATAGGGTCCTCAAAATATATGGTTTTACAAATCTCTTTGTATAAAATCACTCTCTCAAGCCGATTCTCATATCATCCAAGTTGATGTGTTCCAAGTGGCTCATTTCTGAGTCCACTACACTTTAACACATTGAATAGTGACCAACATGTCGAGAATTAATCAATTTGAAAAACATAGACAACAAATCTCTTTGCTAGCAACTTTCTCAAGTCTACTTCCCATATCATTGAAATTGATGTGTTTTTTCAGTGGCTTATCTCTAAGACCACGACACTTATACACTTTTCAAAGTAATCAAATCGTCAAGAAGTGTCATTGGTTTTATAAAACTTGAAATGAAATGGTAGAACATCATCATTGCCAAACAACATCTACTTTTGATGTGAGCCCATCCAAAGAACCAAATGACGAAGATCCATTGAAATGGAAGATTGGACCGATCACAAGGTCCAGGTTAAAGATGTTCAATGATGCTCTTAATGGGTTGATAAAATCCTGTCGGAAACAATCACTCATCAATTCATCAAGTACCAAGGAAACCTTCAACTTTTGATCCAAATTGAAGGCCAAGATTAGCCTAAGGCTTGGTAGCCCAAGTTGTGATTATTTCATCTATAAATCACCCAAGTCCAAGAAAATTCGGCCAAGTCTACACATGGCCCATGTTTTAGCCATAAATCACTCATTTCAAGTCCAAATGGACTCAAATCAAAGCCCACTTAAATAGTAGTCATTTTTCTACAATTTAAAGAGGATCCAAGCCCAAAAAGAAGGCCTAAGCCACGTCCAAGAATCTGCCAAATAAAATATCCAAGTTCAAGTAACTCATCTCATTGAATTTGAAGGCATTTTGAAGGTTCCTATCATTGTGAAGTCATTTACTTAGAAGATATTTGAAGGTTGCTTCATTTAAAGTCTTTCAAGGAGTTACAAGTGAGATAATAAGTATTCCTTATGTGATAGCTTATCTTGATAGGTTAAGTTTCTTATCTAGATAAGTAGTGGTGCTTATATTTTTCATCTATAAATACAGGCTCAATGCAATCTTTGAAGATACCTTTGATTTGAATGAAATTGTGAGTTTTAAACTCTTTTTATTCTTTGTGAACTTTAGAACTTATCAAGTCTTCTTGCTTATGGCATTCAATACTATCAATCAACTTTTTTTTGAGCAAAAAAAATCCAGGCACATATATTAAGAAACAAACAGAAAGGAACAACCAAGTCTAGCAACAAAACGAAAAAGCTTGGTAACAACACCATACCAAGCCACCAAAAGCCAAAAAACACACAACTCACAAGAAGAAAAAAGTATACAAAACAGAATGCTAAAACACCACCACCGCACCAACAAGGCAAGACGCCAAGAAGAAGTATGCATCCTCATCGTTAGGCCGAATACTCCGCATTCGCTCCTTCCAATCCACACACATGGAAACAATGTCTTTAATTCTTTTAAAGACCTCATCGGTCGTCCGTCTCTTATCTTGAAAAAGCCGAAAGTTCCTTTCGCGCCATATGTGATACACCGTCGCTCCTACTGGTGTAAGGGATGGTCGCTTGTCCATCTTGTCCTTGGGGGTTCTTATATAGAAGGAGTTTGTGCTTCTGTTTGTTCAACACAATGTATATTGACATTTTAGCTCAAAATTGGTGATGTTGTCTCTACATGCTCCCCTTCAAAATGATGTCCTGATGAACTTGGTTTTGGACCTATAGATACAAAAGTAGGAGGTGAAACATTAGAGGGACCTGATTGTTCCAGAATCTAGTTTCTAAAACAAAATTAATCACACAAACAAAAATTAAGAAACAATTACCTGTTTGATTAATTTCTCAATTCAAGATTACAATCTCTCTCTCTCTAGAACTCTCTCCAACGATCTCTCTCTCTCTCTCTGATATTTCCCTCTCTAGAATACAACAAAATGATTTTTCAATTCAGTTCATATATAAAATACAAAGGAAAGAAACTATTTATACTAACTACTAATTACAAAGAAAATACAAATACAAAATACATTTGACTTATTACAAATAGACTTTGACTTTTAATGAGATTTGACTTTAGCAGCTTTGACTTTCTCAACTTTGACCTTCAGTATTCTTGATCTTGTATCCAACAGATTTATGCTCTAACAATCCCCCCCTTTGGATTCAAGATCATTGTTGAAAGATCTAGCAAGTCAGTTCTCCACTTTAAGCTTTGTCAAAATAATCTCCCCTTTTTCATTGATAGTCTTCTTTCCAAAACTGTCTTCAAATGATAAACAATCTCCCCAAAACTTCATATAGAACGCTTTTAGACTTGTGGAAAGAAATTATCTTCAGAATCAACTCGAATTGTTTCAGCAAATAATCTTCAAAGAAAATTTCCTCAAAACTTCAGAAATTCTTTGATCATCTTCAAATCTTCAAATCTTTATCATTTCTTTGAAACCATCTCCCTTTAACTTCAAAAACTTTAACATTTCTTCATACCATCTCCCCCTTTTTGATGAATGGAACATCTAGATCATCAAAACTTTTCTTCCAAGAAATGTTATTAACCATTCTGATCTGTACAACTGAGCCTCTGATTCAGTGATCCATAACCAAGTATTCATCTAGATCTTTGCAAATCCAGACAAAATAAGAACAGGTAACTCCTGAATCAACAGATGAATCAGTTAAAATGCCTGTCAGTAACACAAAGTCACTGTGTGTAACAAATACACAATATAAAGGAGCTTTTTGATGTTCACTCCCCCAGGTCTTCCATCCAATCATCAAAATACCACAAAGGCAATTTCTATGAATGTTATGACAAGGAAACAAATTCTTTGTGTGCTCGTGCATGTGTAGAAAGAATTAAGCACGATGATTGCTTTTATAAGGCTCAACATTGTGTAAACCACTGAGACAACAGTAGATAAACATAGACTTTAAGTGCATGATTGAAGTGCGAAGGTGGGGCAGACTTCCTTCTTTTTCAATATCCAGATTTTCCAAATGAAAACCAGATAGATTATATGCTGCGTCCCCAGAAAAATATGAAACATTTTCTTTTTGAGAAGAAAATGAGTGGTTGGTGGGGTTTAAGCAAGAGTTGGCATGGGTTATTTACCTGTTTCAATAACGTTCACCAAAGAGTTGTGAAACGCTAGTAATGTGGTTGCCCGGCTCAGAAAGTAGTTGGTGCAGAGTTTGATATTTTTTTACTCTGATCTCACACCCTCTTTCTTTTAATCATTAAACTCACTACTAACCAAACTCTCTTTTCCATTTTACCTCATCACACCCACACTCATTTCTTTTAGACTCCTCACACTCAATCACTAAAGGATTAACTTCTTGGGTAGGAAACACTGGTTAACGTGAATCCATAGAAGTTTAGTTAATTCCTAGCACAAAGAACCCAAAATTTCCTAAAAGAACGTGTTGCTCAATATGGTTTAACTTTATCAGTTAAATCTCAAAATACAAATGTCAGATAAATGGATGCTCAGATGATATAATCATGAAGATTTGAGCATTTTTTTTAAAACATTGAAGTATTTTCAAACAAGTATATTGAATGAATGAAAATGAATACAAAAGACTTGTTTGAAAATTTGACATTGTATGAAAAATGATCAGAAATGAATGATATAACAATCAAAGTTTAAGGTCAAGAAAAAATTGATATTTGTCTATACGAAACAAAATATAGACATTCTTGAAATGACCGTTTCGAAATGAAATATCGCTCAAAATTCTTTGAATACAAGCGGAGTGTCTTACCATCGAAGAAAAATTGTTTCAATGTAGAGACATGATAAGAACATGTTGAACAAAGTCAAACCGGTGTGTGTGAATACTTGAAAGTATATAGAAAAGACAATACACAAGTATTTATCTATTGATACACACGGTTTGGTTATCAATTAAGCACAAAAATAAAATAAAAAAACATTTAAAATCACACTTCCAAATTATAAAATCTGTTAAAAATCGGGAAGTGGTTTGAACATTTAAGAACATGTTTTCTATACCTGAAAGTTGTCCTTCTTCCAGATATATTTGAGATTAAGATAAGAAATTTACCTTTTCGCGCAATCTTAATTCTCATACAGTCAGCTGAAGTCATTAAGATATGATCGTGTCAACTTCTCTCATCCTGTATAAGTCTCAAAGTCTAGTCAAACTTTATTCACAAAATTTATTCGAAAATTAAAATGACATAAAGCTGTAAAACAATTAAAAAACGAGTTCTGATCAGAAATAATCAGAAATCATAGTCTTACTCCTTTTGACTTATAGGCTCCCCCTAAAATCATGCATCACAAAAATTTTGTCAGTTAAGTATAATGCAGAAATTAGTTTTGCTCCCCCTCAAATGAATGTAGATCATCTAAAAACTTCTCTTACTCCCCCTGAGATCATGAGCAAACAATTAAAGTGCAGATATCCTTCAGACATAAAAATAAAGAAAATGATGAAAAATAACAATACATAACTTTATTAGGTAACAACCGATTACGTCTTAAAATTTAACATACCAAGCTTAGAGACAAGAAAATTAAATCTCTTTTTCATCTAAGGGTTTGGTAAATAAATCTGCAAGTTGATAATCTGTTTTTACAAAATAAAGTTCAATTGTTCCTTTTTCTACATTATCTTTAATAAAATGATACCTTACATCAATGTGTTTGGTTTTCGTATGCTGGACAGGATTAGCAGATATTGCGATTGCACTCTTCGAGTCACAATAGATTGGTATTTTGTCGAACTTGAAACCATAGTCTCGCAGCTGTGTTCGCATCCACAGGACTTGAGAGCAGCAACTGACAGCAACTACGTACTCTGCTTCAGCAGTCGATGTGGAAACGCATAATTGTTTCTTTGATGCCCAGCTAACGAGCTTGTCTCCAAGAAATTGAACGTGACCAGAAGTACTCTTTCTGTCCAACATGCAACCTGCATGATCTGCATCTGAATATGCTGTCAGTTGAAACCCTGTATCCTTAGGATACCACAGACCAAGATCTGCAGTCCCCTTCAGATATCTAAAAATCCGTTTGACAGCAGCCAAATGGGATTCTTTGGGAGCAGCTTGATATCTAGAACATAGACATGTTGAGAACATAATATCTGGTCTACTAGATGTAAGATACATTAATGAACCTATCATACCTCTGTAAGTTCTAACATCTACACTTTTACCCGAAGGATCAGTATGGATCTTAGTACCAGGTGCCATCGGGGTTCCAATTGATTTATAACTTTCCATTTTGTACTTCCGAAGAATGTCCAAAATGTACTTAGATTGGTTAATGAAAATCCCCGTTGAAAATTGTTTAACTTGTAGTCCGAGAAAGAAATTCATCTCTCCCATCATACTCATTTGAAAACGTGACACCATGAGGTTAGAAAAGTTTTTGCAAAATTTTGGATTAGTAGAACCAAATATTATATCATCAACATATATCTGAATAAGGATAATATCAGCTTTTTCTTTCTTGATGAATAAAGTGGTATCAATCTTACCTTTGGATAAACCATACTTGACCAAGAATTTGGATAAGACGTCATACCATGCTCGAGGGGCTTGTTTTAATCCATAAAGGGCTTTGTCCAAGATGTAGACATGATCTGACTTATCTGGATTGACGAACCCTTCTGTTTGAGACACGTACACTTCCTCCTTAAGAATGCCATTCAGAAAGGCTGTTTTCACATCCATCTGATAGACTGTGAAATTTTTATGAGCTGCGTAGGCAAGAAACATTCTGATTGCCACTGGAACATACGTCTCATCATAATCTATGCCTTCCTCTTGCCAGTAACCTTTGGCAACAAGTCTAGCTTTGTTTCTTATGACAACACCATCTTCATCCTTTTTATTCTTGAATACCCATTTAGTGTCGATCACGGTTTTACCTTCAGGCTTAGGAACTAACCTCCAAACCTTTAGGGCCTCAAACTGATTGATCTCTTCTTGCATTGCAGATACCCAGTCCGAATCAGCAAGAGCCTCAAATACTCGTGTTGGCTCAATCTTACTAAGGAATGAGTCATGCATACACTGATTAAAAGTCGTTGACTTAGTCTGAACAGGCTTGTTGAGATCTCTAATTACTTGGTGTAATGGATGCTCTTTGGTCCAGCGATGCTCATGTGGAAGTGGAGTAGATACTGATTGAATTTGATCATCATCTAGAAATCCACTTTCAGATTCTTCAGCTTGAATAATAAGAGGGGGTTTCTCAGTTGAAGTTTCATGTGCAGAAGTATCAGTTGGAACAACAAATTATGTCTGTTGAGTAGACAATATATCACATCCAACTGAAACAGTTACTTCTGGCTCAGCATTTGCTTGTACATCTTCAACTGTAGGAGTAACAATAGGAATATGAATTTCTGTCTGAACTGGGGATGCTTGTTCAGTAATAACTTCTGAAGTGACTGGATGATGACAACTTGTATCTTCAGACCTGTCAGTCACAGCAGATTTAGGTATATTAGATCCTAGAAACTCATCATAAAAGAATTCAAATAACAAATCTTAATCAGTTAAATGTGAAGTAGATGTAGAAGCGTTATCCAAATTTTTCGCTGTAGAAACAGGTTCTGGACTGATCTGCCCAGAAGCTAATACTCCTGTGATAACGGGTTCTGAACTGATATGATCAGAAGCCATCTCTTCATCAAATGTGACATTGACTCTCTCCACAACTGTCTTTGACTTCTTTAGATAAACACGATATGCAGCAGATGTTGAAGAATAACCGATAAAGATGCCTTCGTCCGCCTTAGCACTGAATTTATTCATACTCTCTCTGTCGTTAAGCATAAAACATTTACACCCAAATACGTGAAAATATTTGATAGTTGGTGTTCTGTTGTTGATCAGCTCATATGGAGTCTTTTGAAATCGGCGGTGTATCATGGAACGATTCTGAGTATGGCATGCAGTCGACACAGCTTCTGCCCACAAGAATAGAGGTAAATCCGATTGGCTAAGCATAGTCCGAGCGGCCTCGACTAGCGTTCAATTTCGCCTTTCGACTACTCTATTTTGTTCAGGCGTTCTAGCAGCAGAATACTGATGTGAAATCCCAACTGATTCGAGATATTCATCAACAATCTTGTTCTTGAATTCTGTGCCATTGTCAGTACGAAGAAACTTGACTGGTCGCTGCATTTTCACCTGGGTCGTCTTTAAGAAAGTAATGAGAACTTCCGGTGTCTCATCTTTTGAATGAAGAAATTTGACCCACGTGTATCTTGAATAATCATCCACAATAACCAACACGTATTTCTTTCCTCCCAAACTCTGAGTTCTCATTGGACCATACAAATCCATATGTAACAGTTCTAACGGAGAACTAGTGCTTGGTTCAGGATTCGGTTTGTGAGCGGCTCTCTTCATCTTACCCTTCTCACAATCTGCGCATAAGTGTTCTTTCTCGTATTTCAGCTCAGGAAGTCCCTTTACTAATTTACCACGAACCAGCTTGTTGATGTAACGAAAGTTCAAATGAGATAAACGTCTATGCCAGAGCCAACTTTGCTGCAGTGAAGCTTTTGTCATCAAGCATACCTGATTGTCAATCTGAACTTTGGACAAGTTGATGGTGTAGAGGTTTGTCTTTCGATGTCCACCTAAGAGTTATGTGCCGTCTTCAGTGCGAACTGAGCAACTCTTTGACTTGAAGTTGACCTCTAACCCTTTATCACAGAATTGACCTATGCTGAATAAGTTGTGCCCCAATCCTTCGACATAGCTCACTTTACTGATCGTTATCTTGTCTTGAATGATGTCACCATATCCTAGAATAGGTGAAAGCTGATCGTTCCCAAATCTGACATTACCACTGAATTTCTCTGTATAGTTAGACAATAAAGCTTTTTGCCCAGTCATATGCTTGGAACATCCACTATCCAAGTACCACATATGCCGGGTCTGCAAGAGAAATCAGGAGATAATAGATTTAGGTACCCATTTAAAAACGGGTCCTAACAGTTTAGCACAAGATTTTGGTATCCACTTGAAAATGGATCCTCTGTTCTTTTGAAAACTTTGAAAAACATTTGATCTCGAAGAATTAACATGATAAGATCCATACCAATCAGAAGAATTATGAGAATAAGCAAAATCATTTCTCTGATAAGGATAAGATGTAGTAGTAATAGGAGACAATTGAATCAATTGTTGTATTGAATATCTCTTGTAAGAAGTTACAAGGTTTTGATTAAAAGCAATTTGATCAATCACATCAGTATCACTACTAACTGTTCTATTACAATTATTATCAGAAACTGATTCTACTATCTCATCATCCCTCCTTTTTGGTCTCCATTCAGATTGAGCTTTCAACTTTTTCTTCCTTAAATCTGAAACATAAGAGATAGATGAATTAGGAAAAGCAGATTTCAAAGTTTGAGTTTTATTTTGTGTACCAGTGTTTTTCTATTTCTGTAATCGCTGTTTCTTATGTTTCTTACCATGGGCATAGTAATCAGCAGTTACAGAAACTGATTTACCAACCTTAGTTGATGATTCAACAGTATTTACATCACTTGGTAACACTTTGTCATCTTCAAGACAAGTAGAATGATCAGGAAGTTTAGAATGAATGTCAAACATATCAGATTCTTCCATGCTCCCATCATCAGAATTAAAAGAATCATTTGCAGACTCAAATAAGTCATCAGAATTGTCAGAAAAAATTTGAGGTGCCATTGAAACTGTAGAACACTTTGTTGAATTAATTTGAAAAACTGTGTTCTTTAAAACGGTAGAAAATACATTTTGTTGAATATCCACCAAAATCTTTTCATCAAATAAAACATTTTCAAGCTCGACTATTTTGTTTTCAAGGATAGATGTAGGAACATAAACCTTTGCAATTTCAGGTTTTGCCTTCATCTCAGATGCGGAATAACTAACAAAATAGTCGTTTGAAAATACTTTTGGTGTTTCGGAAAGATAACTATCATTTAACTTTACATAGTTAAATGGTAGTTGCATTTTCTTTTTATTCTTTCTGTTTTCAGTTTCTTTGGCCTCTACTTCGTCTGGCAATTTGGTAACGAATTTGGGTTTCAAATGAGTATGTTTACCAGCACATGCAAGAAAATCATAGTTATAAAGTGTCGGTTGTTTTCTGATGGCTTTCTTAAGATAATGGGGGTTGTTAAAACCAAGTCCCCATCTTTGCTTAACATCAGCCTCTTCATCAGGAGCATTAAGAAAAATGGTTTGATCTGTTTGACCTCTTTTATAAAGTTTAACTTCCAGATCATTTACCTTATTGTTCAAATTCTTGTTTTCAACCTGCAATTTATAAACAATTAGTGCAGATTCATTTTTCTCAAACTCATATTTAGAAATCTTAACTTCAAACTCAGAAATCTTCTTTTCAAAATCATCTACTTTAGATTTAGAATCAAAATCAGACTTGCGTAAAGAATCAATCAGATCTTTATTTGAAATAACAGAAGTATTAAGTTCAAAGATCTTCTTGTTCTTTTTAACAACTCTTTCTTTTTCCTTTTTCAGATTATCTTGTAAATTTTGAAGCTCAACCACCATGGTTTCCAATTTGGTAATGAAATCTTTTGGAGTTAAGTTTAATACCTCATTAACTGCTTCATCATCTGACTCGTCATTTTTTTCTTCTTTGCCCATGAGACAGATATGAGCATTTTCTTCTTTCTCTTCACCTTCATCCTCGGAATGATCCAACCAAAACTCATCCTCGGCCATCAAAGCTACACCCGCTTCTTGTTGTCTTGCCAAAAGCAACTTGTTCTGATAGTACTGAGAGTTGCGTACTTTCGGCTTCCAACAATCTTTAGCAAAATGACCCATCTTGCCACAGTTGTAGCATTTAACTGGATCACTTGTTTTCTTCTCAGCAACCGTGTAGTCATTCGCAAACTTTTTCTTCTCATCCGGTTTCTTTTCCACATATCTTTGCTCTTCATACCTTTTTCCTTCCACCCTTTCCCGGTGTTCATGGTTCTTTGAACTCGAAGAAGAATACCGTTGAGAATTTGATCCCGGCTTCTTATAAAATTTCTTCTGAAAGGCACGGGTCAGCAATATCATAGCTTGTTTCAGACTTTCTCCATCATCACTATCTGAAACAGAATCAGACTCTGAACTGGTAAGAACTATCTTCTTTTTCTTCTCTTTCTTTTCTTTCTTCTTTTCTCCAGCTATTAAAGCAATCGGATCAGGAACTTTTTCTGCCTTCTTTTTCTCAGCTCTTTTCTCTTCAACTTCTTCTTCATTCTGTCGCAAGGTCTCAAATACCTCATGTAGTGGAATTTCATTCAAATCCTTCATCTGCTTCATTCTTCTTGTATGCTTTTTCCATTCCGGACGTAAGATACTCAGAAATTTAACATTGTTCTCCAACTGCTTCTTTTTGATTTTGTTCTTTGTCAACTCATTTAGAAGCAACACAAACCTCTCATAGGTATCTTCCAGACTCTCGTTCTCCTTTGCTTTGAACTCTTCATAACTATTTATGCAGTTCGCCACTTTCATCTGTTTCCGACCTTTGATCCCATCATCATCTTTTGCAACTGATCCCACATCTTCTTAGCATTGGCTTTATAACTGTCAATCTTGATGTAGATCTCATTTGGTATGCTTTGAAGAAGTAATGATCTCGCTTGTTTATCTTCTTTGTATCGGCTTTTCTGCTCTTCAGAATATTGAGAAATATCCACTGTCACTGTTTTCATCTTTTGCTCTCGTTCTTCAGTTCCATCTTCACTATCAGAAGAGTCAACATCAGGTACTTGAATTGTTATTGGAGCCATTGGACCTTCGGTGATAGACAGTAGAATATTCTCTCCATTTGAATGCCGATCCACGAAATCCAAAAATCTGTCCTTCCATTGTTCATATTCGCCTTTGAATAAAACTGGAGGTTTGACATCGGTTCCAATTGAAAGAGCATATTTGGAAGTCATCTTGTATAAACCTGTTTGAAAAATATATGAATAAGAAACTAGAACTGATCGTTAGTCCAAATGAAATAATCAAGAAAATACAGAAAATTTGAAATATAAAATCAGAAATTTTAATCACAAAAAGAACTATGTCCCCCTAGGCAGACTTAGCACGGGGGTCCCGCTAAAATTTGTCTAAGTCCTCCACACTTTGCGCTTCAAGTAGCAATCGCAAACTTCAACTTTGCGTGTCACACGTGAAACGCACATCACACTTTGCGTTCCTCACATGGACCGCAAACCTCTACTTTGCGTGTCGAGAAGCAAACGCAAACCACAAGTCTCAACTCAACCACCTCTACTTTGCGTTTGTCACTTTGCGTTTATCACTTTGCGTGTTATGAACTTTGTGTGTCAAATGATAAACTTTGCTTGTCACGTTACACCCGCAAGAAGCACTTTGCGTGTCTCGTTACGCCCGCAAGACACATTTTGCGTGTCTCGTTACACCCGCAACACGTACTTTGCGTGTCTGAGCTCCAATCTTTCTACTTTGCATTTCAAGAAGCACACGCACACCTTAACTTTGCGGTTCAATCAGCAAACGCAAATCACCACTTTGCGTTTTTCTAGTTGCAAACGCAAACTACAATTAGTCTCTGATCCCAAATGAAACGCAAACTTTGAACGACCCGCAAACCTGATGAATGACCCGCAAACCTTGAAAATCGTTCAAAAATTACCAATCACTCATCTAAACCTAGAATTACAACACTAACCTTCGACAACTCACTCGTTTAAACATCTAGAACACAAAACTAACACAAAAAAATGGATCAAATACACAAAAATTACACTTTTGAATCAGATATAGTGTCAAGAACTCGTGAAAAACAAAACCACTACATTCGAAAATTCGAATTCAATACAGTGCAATTCTCACATCTATCTATACAAACTCGATCGATTTCACATTCCTAACAAAACCTAATCGATTTCAGAACCAAAAACTCACTAACATACAAAATCGATTCTGGACATCGATGAACAGTGAACTTTCTTGATTTCTCGATTTTTCTAATTTGGATCTGCTCTGATACCAATTGATTGTTCCAGAATCTAGTTTCTAAAACAAAATTAATCACACAAACAAAAATTAAGAAACAATTACCTGTTTGATTAATTTCTCAATTCAAGATTACAATCTCTCTCTCTCTAGAACTCTCTCCAACGATCTCTCTCTCTCTCTCTCTCTGATATTTCCCTCTCTAGAATACAACATAATGATTTTTCAATTCAGTTCATATATAAAATACAAAGGAAAGAAACTATTTATACTAACTACTAATTACAAAGAAAATACAAATACAAAATACATTTGACTTATTACAAATAGACTTTGACTTTTAATGAGATTTGACTTTAGCAGCTTTGACTTTCTCAACTTTGACCTTCAGTATTCTTGATCTTGTATCCAACAGATTTATGCTCTAACAGGACTAAATAGGGATGTGCCAGATGCTTGTGGTTCCTCTGAGACTTGATTTATGATATCTCTGGTTGCACACCTAGATTTATCATCATCACCAAATTTGTCTACAAATAGTAGATTGAGTTCTAATTCTCGAGACATAGTAGAAAAATCAGAAGTCTTATGGTTATGTTTGAATCCTGAGCATAAATACTCAGAAGTCATTTGTGCCTTATCATTAAAGGACACATTGATGCTTTCAAGAACCATTTTTTTAAGGAAGAACTTCCTGCAATATTATAAAGACAGAAAAAAGAGGGGCAGAAGCCCAATTACACGGTTTAACCAAGGACAACCACAAGGCCACAAGAAACAAAAAAGAAACAAACCAACCAAAAGGAAAACAAACCACAAGAAGAGACCAAAAAACAGACAAAACGCCCCACTCCACCCACCAACGGGGGAACAAAACCCAACTAACAACAATCATTATAGCTAATAGAAGCTTTGACCCTATTCCTACAAGCCATCCTCACGAGAACCACCCCACGAATATCTTTGATAACCTGAACTTCCACCTTTTGAACATTCTGAAAGAGCCTCTGATTCTGCTCTCTCCATATGCAATAGATAGTAGCAGACAAAGATAGCTTTTGTAAAGTATTCATAGAAGGGGCATTCTTGTTCAAGAACCCATTCAGAATCATATCCCACGACTCTGCAAAGCCAAAGAAACCCAAATCTCTCTTCACCCCCGCCAAACTGTCAGGGGAAAATCACAATCAAAGAATAAGTGGTTATGCGAATCAAGACAGTTCTTACAAAAAGGGCATTTCATATCAGGAGGATCATGCTAACACAAACCAATCCGGTCTTGAGTCGGCAGTCTTTTATAGCAACTAATCCACATACAGAAAGCATGTTTAGGAATACAACCCTCGAACCACACCATTTTAGACCATAAAACCGTTGGATGAGTCCCCTTCATTGATTTCCATGCTTCCTTAACCGAAAAGTCAATCAAGTCATCATGAGCACTCCTACACGCAATAGTATCGCGGAAAGAGTCATCTACAGTAGGAATCTGATATGAATTGAGGGATGGTATTCTCTCCATTAAGATGATCAAGAACCATCTTTGTTTTAGTGTTGAAGACTATGTAAGCTTCGGAATTCATTGAGTATCCAAGGAATTGGCTTTCATTAGCCTTCTTATCAAATTTGCCTAGATGGTCCCTGTCATTTAAGATGAAGCATCTACAACCAAAGACATGAAAGAATTTAACATTACGTACCCCCTTGCTGTATCGGCCAAAAATGGTTGTCGCGCTTAAACATGCATAATTTTTGCTACGGGTCTCCGTTTTAGGACTATGACCAGTCAAAACGAATCTTGGAACGAGGATAACACCATGGGTAGAATGTTTTGTGTCAATACAACATGAGTTGAGCGTGTTTTGATAAACTGTACAACGTATGTTCGTTCGATTTGGCCAATGCGTGGCTCCGACAAATTCCTACAACGTTTTTTTTCAAGTTCTTTCTTGTGAAAGCCTTCTCATTTACATTGTATATGGACCATGTAAATTTTAATGGAAAATCCGGCATGGTCGGTCCGGACAAGAAAACCCAATGGGTACCGCTTGGTTTATTGGTCAAAAATAGGTGTCATGCTTAAACGTGCATAAGTTTTGCTATGGGACTCTGTTTTATGCCCATGACCGGTAAAAAAATGAATCTTGGAACGAGGAGCACATCATGGGTAGATCATTATATGGAAATACAACATGATTTGAGTGGGTTCCGAAAAACTGCACGACGTATAATCGTTCAATTTGCCCAATGTGTGGCTCCGGGGAAATTCCGGCACAAGGCGGATTTTTTCAAATTCTTTCTAGTGAAAACCTTATCATTAACATTGTGTATGGCCCTTGTAAAATTTAATGTAAATCTGACACAATCGGTCCGAACGAGAAAACCCAATGAGTACCGCTTGGTGTAACGGTAAAAAAGGGTGTCACGCTTAAACGTGCATAAATTTGCTATGAGACTCCATTTTATGCCCATGTCCAGTAAAAAATGAAGCTTGGAACGAGGATCAGACCATGGGTAGTTCGTTATATGGAAATACAACATGATTTGAGTAGGTTTTAATAAATTGCACAATGTACATTCGTTCGATTTGGCTAATGTGTGGCTTCGGAAATATCCGACACGAGAGTGGGTTTTTTGTTCTTTCTGGTGAAAATATTATCATTGACATTATATATGGCCAATTTAAATTTTCATGGAAATCCGGCATGGTCAGTCCGGACAAGAAAACCTAAAAGGTACCCCTTGTTGTATCGACCAAAAATGGGTGTCGTACTTAAACGTGTATAACTTTTTCTATGAGACTCCGTCTATAACCAGTCAAAACAGAGCTTGGAAAAAGGAGCATGCCATGGGTAGGATGTCTTGTGTAAATACATCATAAGTTGAGTGGGTTTTGATAAACTACACGTTGTACGTTCATTCAATTTCGGCAATGCATGGCTCCGAAAATTTCCGACACAATAGCGATAAGATGGTCCATGTAAATTTTCACGGAAATCTGGCATGGTCGATCCAGACGACAAAACCCAAAGGGTACCTCCTTTGTGCATCAACCAAAAATGGGTGTCGCGTTTTAACGTGCATAACTTTTGCTACGGGTCTCCGTTTTAGGCCCATGACCAGTCAAAACGAAGCTTGGAACAAGGAGCACTCTATGGGTTTGTGGCAATACAATATTATTTGTGTGGGTTTCGATAAAATGTACGACGTACACTCGTTCGATTTCGCCAATGCATGGCTCCGACAATTTCTGGCACGAGTGTGGTTTTTTTTCAAGTTCTTTCTAGTGAAAACCTTCTCATTAACATTGTATATGTCCCATGTAAATTTTCATGGAAATCTAATACGATCGACCGGACGAGAAAACCCAACGGGTACCGCTTGGTGTCAGTCAAAAATAGGTGTCGTGTTTAAACGTGCATAACGTTTTCTATGAGACTCCTTTTTATGCCATGACCAGTAAAAAAAATGAAGCTTGGATGAGGAGCAGACCATGGCTAGGTCGTTTTGTGGAAATACAACATGATTTGTGTGAGTTTCGACAAACTGCACGAGAAGGGGGTTTTCAAGTTCTTTCTGAAGCAATGAAAAAAATCCAAAGGGTACCCCCTTAATTATCTCCTTAATTGTCAATGATAATTATCTCCTTAATTATGAAATTTTTAAAAAATGAAATAACTTTTTTTAATAAACAGTGATAATTATCTCCTTAATTATCTCATTAATTAATAACATTAATTTGGTGGCTCAGGATGGATCTCATAAATTTTGGAGTTGTCAAATGATTAACCCCTATATATGTATGTGTGTGTGTGTATATATATGTATTGGGTTGGGTTCCGTGAGAAGTTGAGTTAACGTGAGAAGCGGAGAAGTGATTATCAACTGGTGGATGAGCTAATGAGATGCATCAAGATGCACCAAGATCAATTCCCTTATGAAGCGCGATTCATGGGTGGTTTGAGATTATAAATGATCAAGGGTTCAGATCCACTTCTCATGCTTCTCCCGTTAACTCAACTTCTCACACAATCACACGATCCTTCGGCTATATGTATATATGTGTGTATAATGTATATATAAGGTCATTCAAGGGAGAACTCAGTAATTTGTGAAAACTAATAATCAATAGTTAATATTAATAATGTTAATTTCGGTAATTATTCATTAATTTTCAAAAAAATTAAATTTATAGATAATATTTAGGGGCAAAGTAGCCTGTTTATAAATCTCTCTTCTCTCCTTCGGCGAACGTTACTAGTTTCAAACCCATATATATCCCTTGTGATACACATTGTGATATCTTAGTGCGGTGATGCCCTCAAGAAACTCTATGAACATTGTGAACATTACCACTTTGATACACTCTATTAACATTGCCAATGTGATACACTTTGATTTCATGCTTTTGCATATTTCATGTTTTTATTTTGATGGGTGAGATTGATTGAATGTTTGATAGAGTCAAAAAACGTAAATGATAGAGTAATTTAGGGGATTTAGAATCGTGAGTTGTTATGGTAACCGCATCAATGATAGATAACTGCTAAAAAATTAATTCTAAATTATAATCATTGAAATTACTAATACACCTTTTATTTATTAATTAAAAAAATTAATATCAAAAACTGATTACTCAAACTGGATCTCATGGTTATCACAAATTACCGAGTTCTATTTTGATTAGGCCCCTATATATGTATGGCGAGGTTTTCAATATTCCAATCACGAGTATATTCGTATGCGAGTATATATTCATACAATATTTTTACTATATTATACAACATTTACAATTTATTATTATATGCGTACAACTTATTAATGCGTTTGAGTTTTATAAAACTAACTTATAATCATCTGATAAACATGTTCAAATATACGATAAGCGTTGAGTCTACTAATACATCAAAATACTCCATGAAAGTGATAGCTAACAGAGGACTGTCATGCTTTGTAAAAAAAACACACAAATTCATAAACAAAATCGTGAGAGACGAAATAGATATGTATTTGCGCACAATGTCCTAATTTTAAACAATGTATATTTTTCGTCTATTTTAGTCAATGTAACACCCGGAAGTTTTTACTTACAATGAAAAGGGGAACCCAAAAGATGGACGTACAAGTCATGTCATCCATGAAAGTTCAGAGGTCCAATCGCTATCGAACGATAGTAATGGCCCTGAATGGGAATTGCTGAAAATGCACATTTGATAGTTGCAAGTAAATGAATCAAACCTAGTTGTTGTTTCATGCAATAGCAATTTTAACATCCATTTTCATTATGTCATAATCATCGTATGCAACTATAGTATGTAATATCTGAATGGATTTATTTGAGCACGTGTCACAACCGGGGAAAATGTTTAATCAAAATCAATATCATGAATTTGCCCTAGGCTTGTTCAAACCTAGACATTAATCCCTTAATGTAAAGCAAGTCGAAATTCACGTTCGATGTCGTTTATGGCACTTGGCATGATGCAAAACAAGTTCAAGTTCATGTACGAAGTTGGACCAAACGAGATGGAAGACAAGTTTAAACTCACGTTTGAAGTCACACTTACCAGTTAACAACACGACTGACTGCTTGTTGTATCTAAACTTAAGTTATAGACCTTTAAATGCGTCACAAAGTATAATTTTAAAAAATAATACTAATTGAAACGAGGTATCTTACTTTTTACGGTTTGTCCGGTATGAAGTGATGAATTTTTACTGGGGGACTAAAAATGTAAAAGAGCTAGTAGTTTAGGGACCAAAAGGTATTTTAAAAAATCAATGTCTAAGCCAGGAGGGGTTCATGGCTGAGAGGACAAGTAGGAGGCTACCGCTGGCCGACGGTGTCAAGAACATATGAATTCAAGATATGGAAGGTTGTCCTAGTCAACAATGCTGAAGAAATTTTCCAAAATTGAAAGACATTGCAGCAGAAAAGTTCCCCAAATGAAATTGAAATTCATGGAAGAATTCTCAGAAGAAAATTTCACAGAAACTGCAGCGGAATCAAATGAAATTTGAAAATTTTCCCCAATTTTAATGGTTCGTTTAGGTTTTTGACGTGATTACGGATGCAAGGAGGTTCGAAAGTGTATAATATTTGGATTTTTCTACAACAACGGACGGAGCTCCATCATCGTCTTCTTCATGGCTAGTCAAGAGCGGTAATATTATTAATTGTGCTTCAACTTCATATGAATTTATTAATATGTACAAAATCTTCAAACTCGTCACAGCTAATGCCTTTTGGTTTGAATTCTAAGATTTTGACCTAATTGTTATGCCTAATTGGATTCGAATTTGATTCATCGTTGTCAATTGGTGGAGGGAATTTTGTAACGGGATAAATGTATAATTAGAAATATCTATATACTAGAAGCGTATTCGTGCAATGCAGCGAGATACATCACAATTTTAATGTTTCATTTTATTTTTTTGTCGATTTACAATACGATTTTGGATGTTTTTGAGAAAGTGATAATGTTTTTTTATAAATTTGTTTAATTTAGGCTTAATAATATAATGTTTTTTATATAAAAAATTAAGTATTTTGTTAGAATTCAATGATTATCTTATATATTTTAATGACATCTAGAAAAAATAACCAGTTACATATTTAATAATATAATTAAAACAAATTTATAGTAATATAATATATTAATTAATAGTGATACATGGAAATATCTGCATAAAAGGAAGGTCCTGCACATACCAAATTAGTGGGTGTTAGAAGTCTGCAGTAGTAATATGTATCTTGTGCTTTGATACTTGTAAATTAAGAGATTTTTAAAATCTTGCATAAAATGATGGTACCTTGTGCCTAATAATTTGTATTTAAGAGTTTTTTATGTCTGTTTTATAATATAGTATAGATATATACTACATAGCATTTAAGCATAAGTTTTCAAAACAACTTAAGTTTACGAAACCCTTAGCAACGCATAATTCTGTAAGAGCATCTCCAACCTTAGCACAAAAAAAACACCAAAATCATCAAATTTGGTGGGTCCATCAACACAAAAAAAAACACTCAACTCCAACCATACTCTAAAAAAAACACCAAATTTGTGGACCACACATTAAAATAACATATTTTATTTACTATTAACTATTTTTAATAACAATAATTATAAATTATAAATACATATTAAAATAATTAATAATCAGTAATTAATTTACTTAATGTAAACTTATTAAATTTTTAATTAACATTATATAAGAAAATTTACATTACATGATAATTATTAAAAATAAATAATTAAAGGTATATATAATTTATATTATATAAATATATTAACTTATTTAATATTAATATAAAATGAATATATGTGGGCCCTGTGGGTTTTGCCGGTCGATAAACACACGGCAAATATGACGTGTAATCTTGTGGTTGGCATAAAAAAAATTAATACCGTGCGATTGGAGGAGGGAAAACGGCAATTTTGTGAAAATAGGGTTTGGCTGGAGATGCTCTAAAACCAATCCATCACCAATTGATAAACATTTACAAATACAAAATAATCATTAAGTACTACTAATATAACGTAATACTCTATCATTATCTTTAAATAACACAAAAAGACTCATCATTATTTTTATCTACTAAAAAGAATACTCTCATTATTAAAATTAAAATAAATTACATATTTATTTTTAAAATCACATATATTTCTAAACTATATATGATAAAACTTTGAATTAAATATACCCATGTTCAACTACTACTTATATTTTTTTTCTCAATTAATAATTTTGAATTTCCTTTTTAATAAAAAAATACGTTAATTTTCATTCTCGGTTTACAATGTCATCTTGCCTACTGTTTTTTTTTTTTTGGAAAGGGTGTCCTGGGTCTTTGGCCCAGACTAATCCCTTGTCAATGAAACCGACTGCTAAAGCATGCAGCCCTGAGGTTATACCCAGTGGTCACAAAGTTGCGAATGCAAGGAATCGAACCCAGGTTGAGCGCTATGAACTCCCCAGGTGATTACCGCTACACCACAAGCTACTGTTATATCGAATAGATACATAACTAGTCAGAGTTGATGTTGTTTTATTCTGGGTTGTTGACTTCAAATTTGATGATAATGGATGATGATTGACCATATTGGCTTCTCATGGTAGGCCAGGTTTTAGAATACATCTTGTCCTTTTCATGTGTGTGTTCACAAACAAGCAGTTTGCTGCTTCATCCTTTTGTGTGAGACATGTGGAAGCCTATAATATATATATATATATATTGAGGGGAGAACTCGAGGCAATATCATTAAAAGAGGAAAAGAAATACAAGTGTTAAGGCAAAAGCCCAACCCAAGAACCAAACGGCAAAGCAAAAAAACTTGGTTACAAGAGTATTTAATGGAGAGAATGGAGATGCAACATATATAATGGAGAAATGGTTTGAGAACTCTTGACATTTTGGAAGTCATTCTTTTTTGTTTGATTCTTTCTCCTTTTAAGTTTAGTATTTAGGATATACGTGACGTTGTTTGGTTGTGTGAGTTATTATAATCAGATTTGACATGCCTTTCAAATTATATATATATATATATAATTTGAAAGGCATGTCAAATCTGATTATAATAACTCACACAACCAAACAACGTCACGTATATCCTAAATACTAAACTTAAAAGGAGAAAGAATATATATATATATATATATATATATATATATAATTTGAAAGGCATGTCAAATCTGATTATAATAACTCACACAACCAAACAACGTCACGTATATCCTAAATACTAAACTTAAAAGGAGAAAGAATCAAACAAAAAAGAATGATATATATATATATATATATATATATGCTAGATTATGGTGCTTAGTGTTGAAATTGATGTCCTATGTGTTGACCTGTTTCCATTGTATAAATAATTTTCTAGGGACTGTTGAGTATTCACTAACCTGTAAATTACTTATGCAGGAAGAAAGGTCATCATGTGTCTCGTATCCTAAAAAGAATCGTGGAAGCTAAATCTTCTCACATAGACAATAAAACAGTTGGACGTTCATTGTGGCCTTCTGCTTCAGCACAAGGTACTCTTACTTCTAACAAATTAATATTTGCTCATCTAGTGTTTATTTAAATGCTTCATTTACAGACTACCATGTATATATATATATATATATGTAAGTATTGGATTCTAGCCAGATTTGAGATTCTTTGAGATGGAAAAAGAGAAAGAAGATGTAACTTCCCCTAGAGGAGTTCTAGAGGCATGCATACGAAGCTTCGACAAGGAGCTAAGTTCATCTGATGTAGATACCATAAAAAATGACGTTTCACAACCACGTTCTCGCTGGTTTAGATTCTTCAAAATATGGAAGAAGAACTTTGCTAAGAGGGTACCGTCTTTGCCACCTCTTGCACCAAAGCCATCCAGAAGAAAAACCATGAGTGCCAGAGAGAACCCGGATGTTAATTTATGCCATTTCAAGTCTTCATGGAAAGTTTTCACCATCTCGGAGCTTGAAGCTGCAACCGACAATTTTAGCCAGGGTCTGCAATCCTTTCTGAAGCTTTTACATTTTAATACTCATAGATTCTTTTTTTTTCCTGGTAACCGTGGGTTTCCGGGCCAGCTTGCATGTACCGACTAATCCCCGGGCGACCATGAATGACCTAGAACCTCCATGGTCACAAGGGCCTTGGCAGCACCTGGGTTTGAACCCTGGGCAGATGAGATTTTCCACTACATCCCCCAAAGGTTTTACCAGTATGCCAAAACCCAAGTGGTTCATAGATTCTTTCTTAACTTGCAATAGAAATGAATGAGGTGGGCGGTTTTTTCCTTCCAGAGAAAGTGATTGGACAAGGTGGTTATGCTGATGTTTACAAGGGCTGTTTGCATGATGGGAGACTGGTGGCAATCAAACGACTCAACAAAGGGACAATGGAAGAGCAAATAATAGGATTTCTATCCGAGATTGGAACCATAGCACATGTAGACCATCCTAATACTGCTAAATTAATCGGATACGGGATTGAAGGTGGAACACATCTTGTTATGGAGTTATCCCCCCATGGAAGCCTAGGATCACTATTGCATGGTATGTTCAAACATGCTTTAAACTTGCTTTTTCTTTTTTCATCTGATTCACGTTATTTTATTTTCAGGTTCAAAGGAGAAACTAGATTGGGGTGCAAGATATAAGATTATACATGGGACAGCCAATGGCTTGCTATATCTTCATGAAAACTGCCAACGGCGAATCATTCATAGGGATATCAAGGCTGATAACATTCTCCTTACGGAGAATTTTGAGCCACAGGTACCTTTCTATGACCCAACCCTGCTTTTGTAACATCATAAGATTGTATACAAACAAGTACCAATGATTAAATAAGGTAGATGCATACACCTCGAACCATTGCATATGTAACACCTAGGGGGAGTTTGCATTGCAGAATGAAATTTGGCGGAATTGGAATCCATCAAAGGAATTTGACTTTGAATGAATTGGAATGGAATATGATTGAATTTGACCATGTGTTTGGTTGGTAAATATTGGAATAAAATCTCTCAAAAGAATTGGAATATCCATCTTTGTTTGGGGAGGGTGGTAGCTGTAAGTTGTAACAATGACATCTACCCCCCCCCCCATGACGCAACCACCTACACTAGTGGTATTGGTGGTGCGTGGCCCGCCCCTGTCCCTCCTTGCCCCACACCTTATCCCACCAATCACCATGCCACTATTGTCATCATCACAATACCTTCCCCCACCCTGGTGGTGGTATTGGTGGTGGATGGTGGCGGGGGCGGGAGCGGGGGGTGTTGGCACCCACCCCTGCACCGCCACGCCACACCCGATCTACACCCCACCGACCACCACATCTCTGCTGTCGTCGTCATAGCTACCACCCCCACTAATCCCACCCCCGTCCCTGCCATACCCCACCGACCAACACACCACTATTGTCGTCGTCATAACTACCACCCCCGCCCCACCCCCTTCTGCCACCGACATAGGTGGGGGTGGTGGTTGTGATGACAATAGTAGTGATATGGTGGTTGGGTGACGGGGTATGGGTGGCAGTTGTGACGAAGAAAGTAGTGGCATGGTAGTTATTGGTGGGTTGGGGGTTGAGGTAGCAACAGGTGGGGGTGGGTGGCGGGTATGATAGGCTACAATAGTGGTATGGTGGTGGGGGTTAAGGGTGGGGCGTGACAGTGCTAGCAGTATCATGGTGGAGGTAGGGGCAGGCGGTGTTGGTTAAATTGGATGCAAAGGGATGGAATTTAATTCTTTCACTTATGCCAAAGAATGATGAATTCATTAATTCACAGGAATCCATCCATTTCAATATGTAAACCAAACAAAGGAATTGGAATTTGGTCAAAGGAATTGATCATTCCAATTCCTTTGAAATCCTTTGAATTCTGCGAACCAAACAACATCTTAGGGTGGTTTGGTTCGCATAATGGAATTTGATGGAATTGGAATCCATCAAAGGAATTTGACATTGAAAGAATTGGAATGGAATTTGACTGCACATTTGGTTGGTAGGAATTGGAATGAAATCTTTCAAAATAATTGGAATCTCCATATTTGTTTGGGGGGAGGGTGGTAACTGTCACGACGACAACTACCCCGCCCCCATCCACTGACCACCATGCCACTATTGTCTGGTTGCTAGGGTACTAGCTCGTAAAAGATAGTTGATAAGATAAAAGGAAGTACATAATTATGAGGTCTAGTGCAAAACCTATTCGTTGTTGTTGTTGACATTCACGACTAATATGCAATTTGAATTCAGATATGTGACTTTGGTCTTGCAACATGGCTACCGAAAGAGTGGACTCACCATAATGTGTCAAAATTTGAAGGCACATTCGGGTATGTAAACTGAAACATGTAGTATTGAAAGAGACTGACTATTGAGAGTTATTGTTATACATACATATATATATATATATATATATATTTGCAAATAGCTTATGCTAAACATTTCTTATTGGATAAATATTTCATGTTATGATGGTTACTCTTCATGTTCAATGTTGGCAGCTATTTTGCTCCAGAATACTTCATGAATGGCATAGTGGATGAGAAAACTGACGTCTTTTCTTATGGCGTGCTAGTCTTGGAGATCATAACAGGACGCCAAGCTTTAGATGATTCACAGAAAAGCCTTGTACTTTGGGTAAGCTATGGAGTGCATGTCATCTTAATTATTGCATGATCTATATATATATATATATATATCATGTTGTATGTTTTAGTTATATATCTAAAAATACAAATTCCCTTGAAGGCAAAACCTTTGATGGAAAGGAATGCAATAAGAGAATTAGTTGATCCTTCATTGGGTGATGATTACAACGACCAAGAGATGAATCGTGTAATTTTGGCAGCTTCGTTGTGCATTGAACCGACTCCAGTTCTCCGTCCTCGAATGAGTCAGGCAAGTCTTGCCAATGTTGTTTAATCCCCTTTGTGTTTTAGTTTAGTAGTCTCAGAAATTTGTTAACCCCCCCCCCCCCCCCCCCCTCTTAAATTTTGATTTAGAAGTATAACTACCACCATCTTATACTTCATCGCCAAAAACTTTCTAACCCAAATTGGCTTGCTACATTTTGCTTTATAACATGCAATTCCAAACAAAGTAGCCATTAGGACCTCTTGTGAATTTGTTTGAATATGTTGGTTTGATTGAATAAGCTTCTAGAGCAGCTATTGGTTAATCACTTTATTGTTTATCAATTACGTACTATTGAAGTTGGTAGTGTCATTTATTGAATTTGGTTTTGAGGCTATATATTGTTGTTGGATCATTTCGAGGTCCACTTTGTTTTGATCTCATCATCAACCGTTGAGCTTGGAAAAGTGACAATTATACATGAAAGTAAATTTGAGTGCTTAGGGACCGCTTACTAAAACTTACGAGAAAAGCGCTTACCTTTATCATTTACCTTACCGATTGAGCTTTGGCAAAGGCCGAGAATCTTACCTGGTATGAGACATAACAAGGACCGATAGTCTTACCCAGTTAAGTGAGGAAAAAACATTTAACCGATAAGCGCTTAACGGGTTTAAGAAGCTTGCCAGCAATCCATTTTTATGCCCGAGAATGTTACACGATAAGTTAAGTGAGGGTGATTTCTCTTGCCGGTAAGCGCTTACCCGGTAAGTATTTGGTAAACAACCCCTTAGATTCCTAAGTGTTCGACATGTACACATAAAGTCATCAGCCAAAAACATCCACCATGCTATTTGCCCTTTTGAACTCCTCCATATAGGCAGGCAAATGTGTAACACTTTGAGCTTAACCCTCACCATAGTTATACTGTAATGTAGCAAAAATTTTTGGGTGTATATATATGCATGTTTGTTTGTGCGCGCGCACACACACACACACACATCCATATATATATATATAGAGAGAGAGAGATTCAGGTTCAAACGAGAACAGTACCTGAACACGAGAACTAACAAAATCATTAGTGATTTTACATTAACACTCGAAAAAAGGACTTTGGCCGCGGCTTCAGGTCCGCGTGGTTTTTTTACGCGTTAATGTAAAATCACTAATGATTTTGTTAGTTCTCGTGTTCTTTTAAATAGTTATTGTTCTCGTTTGATCCTCCCTATATATATACGTACATTATCAATATATATGTATAGTATATCTATATAGGGTTGGGTTCCGGTGAGAAGTTGAGTTAACGGTGAGAAGCGTGAGAAGTATCGTTGGATGAGAAATGGACGCACATTAGGATGAGATGCACCAAGATGTAGTGGATCAATTCCCTTCTAAGCCACATTTCATGGGAGGGTTTGAGATTAGAAGAGATTAACGGTTCAGATCCACTTCTCACGCTTCTCACCACTAACTCAACTTCTCTCACACGATCCTTCACCTATCTGTATATGCATATATAGTGCAACTTTTTGTCACCTGCCCATCATGTACTTATAAGTGTGAGATTTGAATCGGAGACCTGTATGCTATTCTAAGAAAACATACTTGGACATAATGCACACAATATTGGTTTCAAGATTATATTCTTTAACTTGATTTACCACATTTCCTGTCATGTATAATTGTCGTTTTTAGATCGTTGAACCCGTATATACGTTGGCAATGTATTGCATTAAAATTATTTTTCTGTCCGTAGCTATCATTACAAATAATTTATGTTAATTTTGTGTTTGGTCCATATGATTCTATTATTTTGTCATTATTATTTTTGTTAGTTGTTTGACATATTCACACACTTTTATCAAACCATATGTCAAATGTTGCAACTCTTATACGGATGAAATGAGTAACCTATCGACTTCCAAAACACGAGCTTAAGCAACAGCTGAAAACAATCTTGTTATGTTTTTGATGTAGGTCGTGATGCTATTAAGAGACGATTATGATCCCAAGGGTTCAACACCGCAACAAAAAAAACGAGCATTTCAAAGAACATACTCAGAAGAGCTCATGGACGCTCAAGAGTACAATTTAACCAAGCATCTCAACACCGTGACTCGAATAGAAGGCTCACGAGAGAACACCACAGAATTTTTGCCAGCTTTGTTGTAATTATGGATTCTTGTTCTTTGATTGAATTTAAGTTTGGCATATGGGGGTGTGGATCATCAAGAAGAGATATGCATCAAGGAATTTGTCCCGATAAGAATTACGCTTGTTTTGGGGGCTAAAAAACACAAACCATGTCAAATTCGTAGTAACGTATAACTTCCGTTACTAATGTACAAGTCATTGTAGCATTATTGATCGAAAAATAATGCTTTATATTGTATATAGTACCCTTTATTTTTTTATCCTGAATTGCAAGAGAAAATGTTGCTTGGTTAAATTACATATTTGGTCCCTGTTAAATCTGTCTAAGTTTACTCCCTACCTCTCTATTGTTACATTACCTGAAGCTTGATAAATAAAATCAAGATGTATTTTGATCGATGCCTCGATGGAATAGTGTAAGACTTGTTTTAAAAAAATGTGTAATTATTCTTATCCGAATTGAACCGTAATTAAAATGGTAACCAAAGATAGTTAAGAGGTGAAAACCGTCATTTAACTAAACTTCTATTATTTATATTTATATATACTAGTCAAATACCCGCACGATGCAGCGGAAAGTAAATAAGTTTTCCTGAAAAGTACCATTCATGTATACAAGTACCATATTGAATAACAACAAGTTCATCAGATTATCTAGTTCGAGTCAATAAACAAATTCATCGATCACGAGCTCGAGCCCAACCTTGAAAAAACTTATTCGAGCTCAAGCTCAATATTATTTTTTCGAGCCGAATTCAGATAACATATACCTTATTTGGCTCATTTGCATGAGAAAATATGGTCAAATTGTTGGATGGTCTATTGAATCTATAACAATCCTCAATTTTTAATTAGCATTTCATAATGTTTTATGACTACATTTTTGAAACAATATATAAACAATCCGATAACCATCTAGTGTCAAACCAAAACCAAAGCAAACTACAAGACGATGGTCAAGTTTCCCAAACCAAAACCAAAATCGGACCACATTACACAAATAACTTCTTTGTCAACTTGATTCGGTTTGGTTCGAGTCGTGCAACAGCTTTGCCGCCTCCCTCGAAAAAGACAAAAAGTGAACATTCAATCAACAAGACTGTTTTATACTATACTAAAATATTCCATTCACACAATAGTTAAGAGAATGAACTTGTGTTCATACCATTCATCCAAGTAAGAAACCAATGATAAATCACAAAGTTGAAATCAATTTCAATCTCAAGCATGAAGAAAACCATTTTCACCCAAGTAAGAAACTACTTACCCTGCCATTCCGGATGGTGTCAGACAAAATCCATCCTCTGTTCGATATTGATCTGGAAAAAAAACATATACGAATTGGGGCTTATTCACAAAAACATGAGAAAAAACTACAAATTTTACGCAGTTCAAAGGTGGTTCGTAAGGATCATCAATCCCACTAAACCGTGCAGTGCCTTGAGATTATTATAAGAAATGATGGTGAGATCCCATTAGTCTAGCTCCGATTCATATTAAGCCTCCATTTTCCATGTTCCAATTCCCACTCTAAACCCCACAAAATCAAGAAAAATCTCTCATTCAACCACCATTTCTAAACACTAAAAAGTATGCAATTGATAGTTGAGATTATAAAAAGAGTTATTGTTTCTGCTTTGCCCAAAGGAGAGCACCAACATGTCATCAATCCAATTATATGCAAAAAACCACAATAGAAAAAGGCTAATTTTTAAAGATTATATTAAAAAACCATTACATAAAACACAAAGATCCAAACTTAGGTGGCGTTTGATTTTTAAGAGGGTTTGAAGTCTGAAGTCTTATTTCACTTCTGATTAATAAGAGGTGGTGCTGAAGTCTTAAATCTAAATCAATAAGATTGTTTTTGTAACGTCTAAAGGTGTCTTGAGAAAAAGGAGAGCATATGAAATGAGGCGAGATAAGAGAGTTTAAGAAGCTATGTCACTACTTCTTATTTAAACTTCTTATTTAAGATGTATTTAAGAGTCATTAAGAGGTTCTAAAAATTGGAAGAAAAAAAAAACAAACAGTTTGAATGTTAAAAGGTCTAAACCATTCAGACTTAAGAGCTATTAAGAGGTATTTAAAAAAAAACAGCCCCTTAGTGAAATTGGATAGTATATAAATTGAAAGCCACGGACCTAACCTTTTTGACGTGGAATATCTTTTTCCATCGTTAAGATAGAAAAGGCGCCGTAAAGATGGAAAAAGAAATTTGATTTTTTAATTGGGTAGTCTTGTCTTCTGATCTGAGCTTTCAGATCAATCAACAATTACATCTTCCAAATTTTCGCATTCATGGCTTCTCTCGCCATTTTTGGGCGAAATTTGAACTTTCGCTATCTCGTTAATCGCGATTACACTATATTGCTTGGATATTTGGTAGCTTATGTATGTGATTTTTTTTAGAAAGATAATAATCTGAAGAAACAAAATTGATTTAATTGGACAGAAGAGGTACTGCAAAAGTGAGTGCTGGAACTTGTCATTTTTATTAAGGTTAGATTGAAAGGAGATTGGTGTCTTATATTCGTTACCTTAATTTGACAACCAAACATCTTTACCTATGTAGTTGGCTTTAAGCTTAACTTTTGATATTGTTTTTGGAATATGATGGTTTGCTTGTTGTGTAAGCAAAAGTAATAATTAAACAAAGAAAATGTGGTTTTTGGGTGGTTCATTTCTCGTTCATGCTTAACTTGTTGTGGTGAAGAGATTGTGTTTCTGTACCGTATACGTAAATTGTTCTATTCTGAATCAGGAAATTATGCAAGAGATCGAGCATGTATATGAAGTTATGTTCATTCTGTCAATTGCCTAGACTCGTAGGAAAGAGTTTTTTCTGTTTGGTTTCTGTAACTTATTGTGCTCTAATTAGCATTGGGTGATGGAAAACTTGAAGGATAAACTCAGGTCTCTTGTCCATGTAAGTTTCATGTTTGCTCAAAACCTCAAACAGTCGATTACTATCATTAAATATTTATTTATCAGGTCGTAAGGTAACGTCTATAAAGCATTAGCTGTTTTGGGTGAGGTTAGATTACTAATTACACAATGGCGCAAGGCAACATGTTCGATGTATGTTTCTATATTGAAAACTCTTTTGGGTGGATATGGGTATAAATAAACACTCTGTGGGAACCTTAATGAGTTCTTAGCCATGGGTTTCAATTATATTATCTAGATGCTTCTGTTTTAGCTAATTATGTTAATTAGAAATTTGATCCAAATGAATCATATTAAGCAAATTATTGGGATACGATTGTCTTCCTCCAACTTAATCAATCAAAATCCCTAGGAAAAAAAACTAATACAAAACTAAGAAATTATTGAACTTAGCACATGCAAAACACATAACATATAAACAAAAATAAGAAAAAGAACGAATGAGAGAACTAAAATTGATCATATTAAGCGAAAAAGCGGAATGAAATAATCACTTCCCACGCTTAATCAATAAAAAAAACCCTAGATTACCAATTTACAGAATTCCACTTATTCCACAAGACAAAACAAAAAAAAATCATACACCAATTATTCAATAAATTCAATCTTACTGCATTCATTCAAGCACCGGAATACCAAGAAAACACGTAAACAAAATAATTGGGGAACTACAATTGATCAAATTAAGCACATATTGGGATGAAAAAGTCAGGTAAAGATATTTACCAATGGTATACAAATTCACGATTTTGCGTAATAGATCTGTAAGACGATTTGGATTCGATGTTTTGATTTCCCGGTGAGATTGAGGCCTCAAAACTGATGTTGAAACTGTTGGAAATTTGAGTGTGAGGTTGGAATGTTCCATCCCACATTGGTAGAAATACAAAAGAAGCTTGAGTTTATAAGTCTAGACTCTCAAGTGGGTCTTGAGTAAAATGATGGACTTATGGTGGGGGTCTCAAAGAAGTGCAACGCACGCACGTGTGTGCGCGGGCGCGGTTCTCGTGAAATGACGCGCACTTTGCACTTTTTTTTTGAGGATCGAGATATAGAGAAAAGATTAATTAAATGAAGTTAATTAATTTAAGCCGATAAAATTCTATTTAATTAGATAATGAGTAGATAATTAACTTTTCAGATAAAGTTTTAATTTTTCCGGCTTATTAAAAACGTGACTATTAATCTGACAATTAGTTGGAGAATTAGTCTCCAACTTAACCTCTTAATCCGATTCTTAGGGATTAATCAAGGAATATTCTCAGATTATTCCATTGGGTTTTCAAGTATAAATTGGAGTTTTCGGTTCCTGATTATACACTAAAAAAAAATTAATCTGCTATCTCTCTCTCGCAATCTGCTCTCTCTCTCTCTCGCCATCTGCTCTCTCTCTCGATTCGTGCTCTGTCTCACGAACTGCAGCACACTTCTGTCAAGACTTGCATTAATTAGTCGATACTATAGCTGTTAGTATTTGGCTAAAACTGCATCAAATCCTAGGCTAAACGACTGTAGACTCACAGCTTAAAAAGAGTGTTGTTAAAACCTTTAAGGACAGGTTTAGATTAAACCGTGCAGTTTGGTTTCTTGCTGTTGAACATCTTCTAAACCGTTCTGTTTGTGGTTGCTGTTGATATTCTACACAGGTTAGTATCTTACATTTTCTGCATTGTTTTATTTTCCGTCCACTAGAGTGGACAGTCTATCCTCTACTCCTTCTATCGTATCTATCGCGAAAGATAGACACGTTATTAGGATCACTTTATAAATCTGTTTTTGTTAGGACTAAAAGTCCTGTGCGTTGAAAGTGGAATAAAGTATTTATAAGGGTTCATTATGTAATTAACTAATAGTTATTTTGTTAGATGGGCCCAAGCCCATAAGCCCATTAGGCCTTGTAAGCCTGGTATATAAAAGCATTATTTATCTCATAATTGGGGTTGAACAGTTTTGTAAGGATAGAAGTTCATTATTCAGTTTTCTAGTCATTAGGTTTACAAACCCTTATCAGAAATTCTCTCTGTAAACCTAAACCCTTTGAAGTAATATCAATCATATGACTAGTTGTTGTGGCCTATAATCTGTTCATCATTGATTGTTGTTATTCTGTTTTGCACTGCATTGGGATCTACAATTGGTATCAGAGCAAAGAGACTAAAGGTTTGATCCAGAAAAAGGTTTGTCTAAAAACCCTTTTTCGATTATCTGCTTAATCTACTAAGTGTTTGGTTGATCTGGGTCGATTGATATTTTTGTTTATCGATTACTGTTTAAGTGCATATTATCGGTCTAAGTTATCTATCGATCTGTTTAATTTCTGAGTTATTATCGATCTGGGTTGTGTATCGGTCTAAGAGTGTTCATTGAAAATTAATTGATTTTTATCGGTCTAAGCTTACTGCTGTTGATTTCTTTTTCGGTCGATTTCTGCATAGTTGTTTGAATCTGATTATTTGTTTATCGAGTTTAATTTCTGGGTTTGGTCTCGATCGAGTTCCAGAAATTCTTCGAGTTCTTCGATCTGTTCTTCGTGATTATCGGTCCTTATCTGATTTTATCGGGCTTATCTGTTTATCGGTCTATATCTTAATGTGTTATTAATCAGGTTCGACCGATAGTTTGTTTGACCGGGACTTTGTCACTACCGGTCTTTGATTCGACCGGGTCTTTGCCAATATCGGTCTTTTATTCGACTGGTACATCACTTCGATCGGTACCCTGATTACCGGTCTTTGTCATTTGACCGATATATTGTCATTTCCGGTCCTTTGGTTCGACCGGATTTGTTTTGACCGATAATAAGATTAGACCGGTACATTGTTGATACCGGTCCTTTGGATTCGACCGATACTTTGTCTATATCGGTCTTGTCGTTCGACCGGTCCTTTGCATATACCGGTCATTTTCTTGACCGGTACCCTGCTCGACCGGTGTGGCAAAAAAAAAAGTACAAAAAGGGTCAAATTTTTTGTCTCACGATCATTTTACAGTGCATTTATTTTAGCCCCCGTACTTCAAGGATTCAGCGTGTCATTTGTGACCCTAAACTTTCAAGTTTCACACGTTGTTACTTTTGGTCCCTGCACTTTTGGTCCCTAAACTTTTGTCATTCTATTCGATACGATCAAAATGATGAACCTACCAAGGCTGCGGTCCAAAAGAGAATATGAAGAGTGGAAAGCTGATTTTGTGTGTTTTGTAGATGAACATGAGATGGGTCCCTATATCAGATTATCACTGACTGAAGGAGAGATGCAATCCCAAATTCCGACAGAAGTTTCGCCTGTGGTGGAACAGGAGAAAAGAGAGTGGGCTAACAATGTAGCTCGAAATTATGACATATAGTATTTCGTGTGAATTTATTAGTGACATTTTTAGTGAAATTATTGGTCAAATAAATTCTAACAAAACGACAGGAAAAGAGTTGTGGGATTGTACTGAATGGTTGGTGTTAGGGACAAAGGGTTTATTAACAGGAAGAGAATTGGAAGCTGAGAACTCTGAGCTAAAAGGAAAGATCTCTATTTTGGAAGTTAAAACTCGGCAAATAGTCTCTGTTGAAAGTTCTGAGGAAAAGATTTCTGAACTGAAAGATGCAAATGCAAATCTTCAAAAGCGTTTATCTGATTTGGAGCAACTGCTTGCTAAACACAAATTTGATTTTGAGACTAAAGAGAAATCTTTCGCAAAGAAGTTCTCAGAATTCTCGAGAAAATGTGCTGATGAGAAGAAAGAAGCTGAGCTTAAATGCATAAAACTTTCTCAGCAAGTTTCTGATTTTCAGAAAGTAATCATTCTAGAAAGAGAGAAGTTTGCCAAAAAGAAGAAGGCCATTGAACAAAAGAATGTTGGTGTCTTCAAAGAAATATCTGGCCAAAGAAACAATGTTGAGAAGGGATTTGAAGAAGAAAGAAGCTTGTTTGAGACTGAGATCAAAAAGCTTACTGCCAAGTTATCTGAACTATCTGAGAAGGCACTAAAAGAGCAGAAAACGAAGTCTGAGTTCACGAAGAAGATTGACCTGCTTGTTCAAGAAAGAGACAACTTCGCTTCAACGATTAAAGTTCTTGAAAAGTCTGTATCAAGCTCAAATCAGAAATCTGTCTCTACACAAAGGTCAGTTAAATCTTTTGATCAGATTCGTAAAACTAACCTTTTCTATGATAGCAATATAGATGGTTCAGGTACACGCTCTAGAAGAAAGAGATACAAAAATGAGGAACTGGTCTGGAAGAAGAAACCAGTTGAAGATGAGCTGAAAGAAAAAGAATCATGTGTACATGCGGTCAATGCCAAGAAGAACAAAGCGAGTAAAAGTAAACCTGATCATATCTACTAGAGAGATCAATTACTCAGGTTGTCAGGTAAGAAATACCACTGTTCTTATTGTCATACACATGATCACATTCACAAAACCAGTGATCATTTCTGGTATGGTTCTCATTCAATATCCCCCACAAGAACTGCAACTAACATTCGAGGACCCAAATACCAGTGGGTACCAAAACCGAAAACTGATTCTGTGTTGCAGTCACCTACTGTCAAGGGGGAGTATAAGAACACTGGCTTCTAAGTAAATCAGCTTAGAACCCGGACTTCAACGAAGTTTGGCTTCTGATCACATGACAGATCAGGACCCGTTCTTCAACGTTCAGACTTGAATATTAGTGCAAATATCCAGGGGAGCTTAATAGATCTATATCATTATATCATGATTTGAGGGGGAGCTTAAAAGGTAAATATCTTCTGATCTAGATCTCTGATTGTTTGAAAGAAGAACAACTTTCAAGCATGAAAAACAGTTTCTGAAATGTTCAAACCACTTCTGGTTTTCAAAAGGTTTCATGAATCTAGAAGTGTGAATTTAAATGTTTTTCACTTTTTGTGCATTAATGGTTAACTGACTGTGTGTTTCTAAAGATCAATACTTGCGTATTATCTTAGCTTTATACTGTAACGTATTCACACACACAAGTTCAGTACTTCATTTGTACTTGTTATTACCATGTCTCATAACGAAACAATTTTTTCGATGGTAATACCCCCGTTTGAAATTCAATATTGTTGAGCATCAATCATCATTTCCAAATTTGTGCTTTCATTGCTAAATTGTTTATATTTGTTCATATAAACAAAATATTCAGTTATTTGATACCCTAACCATTTCATTTGATCTGATTGATACATTGTCATATTATCAAAACAATTCTTTTGATTTCATTTCTTTCATTCAATATCTTTGTTTTGAGAAATCTTCAAAGTTCAATTGTTCAAATCTCATGAGCATACATTTTGACAATGTTATCATACATTTTGTGCTTAACTATTCAAGTTAAACTGTTGAGCAACCATTATTTTTAGGACTTACATGGGTTTTGTGTGAGAACTTAAACAGAACTTCCATGGATTCACGTTAACCAGTGTTTCCTACCCCGGAAGTTATCCTTGAGTGATTGAGGGGTGAGGGGTCTTAAATCAAAGAGTGGGGGAGATAACTCATCCGGTTGAGTTTTTCTCATTGTGTGGAGCGGAAAAAAGAAAAAAGAGAGTTTGGTTAGAAGTGAGCTTTAATGTTAAAAAGAAAGAGGGTGTGAGAACAGAGTTAAAAGAATATCAGAACTCTGCACCAACCACTTTCTGAGCCGGGCAGCCACATATTCTGATTGGTTCACATTCTTTGGTGACCATCATTGAAACAGGCAGTGAGCCCATGCCAACTCTTGCAATAACCCCACCAGCCACCCGTTTCTTTCTTAACAAAGAAATGTTTCATTTTCTTTGGGGACGCAGCATATCTGCTATCTAGTCTTCACTCGGAAGATCTAGATATTGAAAAAGAAGGAAAGTTGCCCCACCTTCGCACCTCTTTCATGCACATTGAGTCCGTGTAATATCTGTTGCGGTCTCAACAGTTTACACAATTTGAGCCTGATCAAGCCAAGTAGCTTCAATCATTCTACACTTGCACGAGCACACAAGGAATGAGTTTTCTTGTCATAACATTCATAGAAAATTCCTTTGTGGTTTTTCGATGATTGAATGGAAGCCCTGGGGGAGTGAACTTCACAAAAACTCCTTTCCAAAGTACATCTGTTGTACAAAGTGGCTCCCTGCTACTTACAGGCATACTAACTGTATCATTTGTTGATTCAGGTTTACCATTCCTAATATATTTGAATTTGAAAAGATTCGGATATATACATTTCATGAATTGACGGATACTCAGATCACAGGTGGGAGAAAGTCAAATTATCATAAAAGGGGAGATCAAAGAAAGTGCTGAAATTGAAGAAGTTTTGATAATCATGATGCTCACAATCATCAAAAAGGGGGAGAAAAAGTTCAATTTCAAGGTTTTAAAGAAAGAAAGTTATTTCTGAAGACGGTCTAGAGATCGAAGAGATGAAGATGATGTTTAAATTTTTCAAAGCGATATCAAAGTTTGTATTGATTCTTTTCCGTATCATGTGGTGTCTGCTACAAGTTTCTTCATTATTCATCCTACGCGCTGATTGAAACAAGTTCTTAAACTGAAAGCTTATTCAACTCGCGGTTCAAAGACATATTTTTTGTTTTAAACTGAAGATGCACCGTGGAAAGTCACGTTACTCTCACATTATCTTTCTTGTGTACTGATCCAATGTGATTGAGTTTCTACAGTTAAAAGCTGCTTGATAGTGCGTTCAGTCGAGGCTACTGTACATTGAATCTGGTTACAAAGTTGATACTATGAAGATCAAGAGATTTATTCAAGGGGGAGCGTGGAAAGTCATGAAGACATGCAACACCAAAGTTCTTCAAAGATTCAAGAGGGAAAGAAGATCAAGGCCTAAAGTTTTTCATGTTGATAAATGCTTTATTCAACTTTAGGGGGAGATTGTTAGGACTAAAAGTCCTGTGCGTTGAAAGTGGAATAAAGTATTTATAAGGGTTCAATATGTAATTAACTAATAGTTATTTTGTTAGATGGGCCCAAGCCCATAAGCCCATTAGGCCTTGTAAGCCTGGTATATAAAGGCATTATTTATCTCATAATTGGGGTTGAACAGTTTTGTAAGGATAAAAGTTCATTATTCAGTTTTCTAGTCATTAGGTTTACAAACCCTTTGAAGTAATATCAATCATATGACTAGTTGTTGTGGCCTATAATCTGTTCATCATTGATTGTTGTTATTCTGTTTTGCATTGCACTGGGATATACAGTTTTGCTTGATAATTGTCGAACTTTAATCATAAAGATTTTAACTTTATAAATAAAGCTTGAATCTTTATAAAGTTCGGATCTTTATTAATAAATTTGTGATCTTTATAAATAAAGTTGTGTTTTTTATTTATAAAACTGATTTATTGTTCACAACTGAATTTTCTGATTGATTAAAAATTTCATCAGAAACCTGCTAAAATAATCGTGGGCTAAGGTAAATCAACGATCTGTCGATGCAAAATTAGCAAGAATTGAAGTAGAAGAGATGTAATTGCATACAAAATGTAGGGTTTTTTGTTTCAAAGGTCATAAGAACATACCAAATGGGAGAACGAAAACTTTGAAGAACCTTGGAAAACGGTCGATTGCATCTTTGAGAGGGTTCGTTCATTTATACTCTAAGGGTCGTGCTAGGAGGACGTGGGAGGAAGATGAACTACAAAACGGGGTTTCCAAAAACCGAATTTCCAAAAACCGTTTAAGAAATTTAATATAGTAGTATAGATAAAAAGAAAAAAAACATAAAACCAAATCATATCATATCATCGTCTCCTTCATTCTCATCTAGACATCACCGCCATTCTCATATCATAGTTTTCTCTCTCTAAAACTATCTTTCTTCTCTCTTAACTTTCTCTCAATCCGTTGAAGTAATCGAAGAATTAATTACATATTCGGAATCCACGCTTCGAATCCTTCCTAGAGGTATAAATTTCTTCTTAATTTATTTAAGTTGGTATGTTAGGGTAGTTGAAGTTGGTTGGTAGATTATGATGTGTTATTGCAAAGTTATAATCAAAATCAAATACATGTTTATGAATGTTTGATTTAGTCAAAATTGAAAAAGGGTAAAGTTTAGAATCAAATTGATGAATTTTGTATCTATATGTTTAACCGCACACCAAATGTTCGGTTTAATGTTTAAGAGAATAAAGTTTTGTGATTAAGCTTAGGATAATAACCGTTGAGTTCTATGTTATGCGAGTAATAATAATTCGTGGTTTAAATAGGTAATCGAATGAGTTAAACTTCGTCGTGAGTCTCGGTTGATCGCGTGTTACGTCTCAATTCGGTTAAGGTACGGATTTCATTTCTTTTTAATCGTGGGAAACTATTTGTTGTAGTTGACCCTTCCTAAAGGTGGTTAACCGCCTTGTGATTGGTCAACTGAACGTGATCAACAAATGTGCAATTATACACACAGTACACTTTGATTTTGGTTTATTGAATCATTTATTTGAACCTTTTGGCGTTTTATTAAAATGTGTCGTATGGAATTGTTTATGAAACTTGTGAACTATATTGAACTTGATTTTTTGAACGCCATTTGGGTAAGTGGCATGTGTTTAGTTTTCGTTGTCTTTAGAACAACCCAATTAATTGGCACATTATTTGGGATGCCTTCTATGACAGCTTTGTAGTCATGGCGTCCTGTAGGTGAACCCACTCTGAGGACTAGGCCGACTTTGTTGGCTTCAGGACAGATGGATCGATCCTAGAACTTTTACCCACATAATATGTGATCGTGGTTAAATTCATGGGGGATTCGGTTGTGTGTACCCACACGCCGACCTAATAGTTTGTGTGGTTTGGCCACCCTACGAACACAACAAGAATTGACAGACTTTATTGATATTACATTTTGAAGTTAAAGTGTGAACCGTTCTTGAGATTATTGTTTTTGAATATTTCTGAACATTTTCTTTTGAACTAAATGAACTATGAACTTGAGTTTCATGAATTTTCTTCGATTAAAATTTTAAGTCTTCGGCTTTATTATCGATGCGCTTATTGTTATTTCCGAATTTATATTATCATCCATTCACTAAGCCCTGTGCTCAGACGTGTTTTTGTTATCTGATACGGCAGGTTCGAAGTGCCGCTTACGGGGACGCGACTTGAGATCGAGCGTGAAATTTTGGAGTTCTTAGACTCACTTTATCATATAAACGTTCTAAGTTTATAAACACTTTTTGAAGTGTAATATTTTGGATTGTAATATATGTTTAGAGTTTTTTAATAGCTCTGAATTAGTTGTGTATTTATGTTAAGTCCCGTTTGTGACATCACCCGTTCCGGACCACGAGGACGGGGGATGTTACAAATATGGTATCAGAGCATAGGTTTCGACTTGTAGATTAAATAAGCTTGACCTGTGAGGATTGGGTAGGCATAAGAATGGGTAGAATAGAATTTAGTTCTATTTATAGATTTTCAATCCATAACTGTTTTGATTTATGATCTTAATATTGTTCTGTTTTAGAATGTCGAGACGTGGTCGCCCACACAAGTCCTGATCTAAAATTGAGGGTAACCCAAACCCCAACCCAGTGAGGGGTACAAGTGAGCCTATTATTCCTGATGTGGTTCGTCAGACCATGTCAAATATAATTCTTACACATCTTGAGCAGGCCATGTTAACTTAATTGATTTATCTGTTTATGCCTTGTGTGATACCGAGGCAACACACTCTGTTGTTTCTGAACAATTAGAATCCCAGTGAAAACCTTATGAGCAAACCACTAAATTTCCCGTTGTAATATCTACCCCTATGGGTAATGTAATCTGTGTGTTAACTCGATTTTCGAATTGTCTGTTGTTTATTGGAGACCTCATACGGGAGGTCACTCTACTTCCAATGCATATGTCCCACTTTCAATTAGTATTAGGTATGGACCAGTTGTCACACCATCGTGCAACTATAGACTGTAACGCCAAACAAAATTGTTTGGGGATATTGACAAACCAGAGGCAATCTTCCACGGAGGTACCCCAAAAGAAGATGTTAGCGCTTTAGCCTCCATTATTGTGAAGCAGTATACTTGGCAAAGTAACGAAGGTTTCTAGCCTCGTTACAAGATCCCGAACATGTATTCCGTGCTTCTGCACCCATACATGTTGTTTCCGAATATCTTGATGCGTTTCCGACGATCTACTGGGTATACCACCAGTCCGAGAAGTCGAATTTACCATCGATCCAGTCCTCGGGAGCTTCTCCTACTTCCAAGGCTCCCTACCAAATGGCTCTAACTAAAATGAAGGAACTCAAAACTCAACTCGACGATCTATTGAAGAAAGGTTTCATTCCACCCAGTGTCTCACATTGGGGAGCTCCAGTTCGCTTTGTTCAAAAGAAAGACGGAACGGTGCGTCTTTGTGTTGATTATCGAGAGCTTAATAAAGTAACGATCCGCAACAAGTATCCGTTGCCGAGAATCGATGATCTGTTCGATCAATTACAAGGGGCACGATACTTTTCCAAAATTCATTTTCGGTCCGGGTACCATCAACTTCGTATCTGAGATTGTGATATTCCGAAAACCGCATTCAGAACTCGCTATGGGCACTACGAATTCTTAGTAATGCCTTTCGGACTAACTAATGCTCCAACGGTCTTTATGGATCTCATGAATCGGGTTTTAAAGGATTATATCGACAACTTTGTTATCATATTTATTGATGACATATTGATATATTCAAAGTCAAGAGAGCAACATGATCAACATCTTCACATCGTTTTGGAAACTCTTCTAACGAAAAAGTTATACGCAAAACGTTCCAAATGTGAATTCTGGCTTGATCTCCGCAGAAACTCTTTTCTCGGACACGTAATCTCTGCGGAAGGTATCAAAGTTGATCCAACGAAAATTGAGACCGTCACTAAATGGCTTCGACCTACGAACGTATCTGAAGTTCGTGGTTTTCCGGGTCTAGCCGGTTATTATAGACGATTCGTTGAAGGATTCTCTAAAATATCTCTGCCGTTAACCCGATTACTCCGAAAAGGAGTCAAATTCAATTGGGGTTCCGAACAAGAATCTAGTTTCGAGGAACTAAAGCATCGATTGGTTATCGCGCCTGTTCTTGTATTACCATCCGGCACCGGTGGGTTTCAAGTTTACAGTGATGCTTCAAAGAAAGGTCTCAGTTGTGTTCTTATGCAAAATGGAAGAGTGATCGCATATGCGTCACGTCACTTAAAGCCTTATGAGGTCAATTATCCAACTTACGACCTCGAATTGGTTGCGATTATCTTCGCACTGCATCATTATTTGTACAGTGAGACATGTGAAGTTTTCACCAACCACAAGATCCTTAAATATATATTTACTCAAAAAGAGTTAAATATGCGTCAGCGGAGGTGGCTCAAACTTCTAAAGTATTACGATGTTCAGATACAGTATCATCCGGGTAAGGCTAATGTAGTCGCCGACGCCTTAAGTCGTAAATCCGTGGAACAGGTTTCTTCCTTACTTGTTCCTACAGAGTTAGTTGGTTTTGGATATTGAACGGTTCGGACTAGAAATATATCCGAGTTCGCAAACGGAAATTCTATCAAATCTAATGATAGAAATGACATTAATTTCTCGGATAAAAGTTCAACAAGACAATAGTGAATTGTGGGAGAACTTCAACAAGCACAAGAGAATGTTAGTTCGGAATTCAGAATCGATGATGATCACGTGTTGTGGTTTCGGGATTTTCTTTGTATTCCGAATAACTCGGAGCTTAAAGATCATATTCTGACCGAAGCTTATAAATCTATGTTTTCTGTTCACCCGGATACAACGAAAATGTATCGCGACTTAAAAACCCATTACTGGTGGGTTGGAGTGAAACGAGATATCGCCGACTTTGTAGCTCGTTGTCTCACTTGTCAACAAGTTAAAAGTGAACATCAACATCCGGGTGGTCTTCTCCAATCGCTGAACATTCCGGTATGGAAATGGGAACACGTAACTATGGATTTTGTAGTCGGACTACCCCGCATAACCTTGAAACATGATGCAATTTGAGTAGTGGTTGACCGACTGACCAAATCGGCTCATTTTCTTCCTATCCGACAAACTTGGTCAATTGATAAACTGACAGAAGTATTCCAACGTGAGATTATACGTCTCCATGGCACTCCTGTATCGATTACCTCCGATCGAGACCCACACTTTACATCTTGATTTTGGGAAGGTTTACATAAAGCTTGGGGCACACGTTTGAATTTCAGTACAACCTTTCATCCGCAAACTGATGGGCAATCCGAACATACGATTCAAACATTGGAGGATATGCTCCGAGCATGTGCGTTGGAATGGCACGGGAGCTGGGATAATTACCTGTACCTGATCGAGTTCTCCTTTAATAATGATCGAGTTCTCCTAAAATAATAGTTGGCAGTCGAGTATCGGCATGGCCTTGTATGAAGCACTTTATGGCCGAAAATGTCGAACACCGACTTCTTGGAATGAAGTCGAAGAATGTATTCTCCAAGGTCCAGAATTGGTACAAGTTACTATCGAGAAGGTCGAGATTGTGCGTCAAATGATGAAAGAGTCTTAGGCTCGTCAAAAGAGCTACGCCGAGAAGCGATGACGACCTATCGAGTTCCAAACGGGAGATAAAGTTTTCTTGAAGGTTCCCTAACTCGCGGTATCAGACATTTCAGTTTCAAAGGAAAGTTAAGCCATTGGTCCTTTCGAAATTCTAGAAAGGGTTAGAGTTGTGGCATACCGGTTAGCTCTACAACCACAATTATCTCATGTACATAACGTGTTCCATGTCTCTTCACTTCGAGGGTACAACTATCATCCCCTACATGTCATTAAATATCCCTTGGAGCACATAGAAACTGATCTTTCTTATTGTGAGGAGCCTGAAGCGATTCTTGATCGTGATGAGAGAGGTACACAGAAGAGAGTGATTCCTTTCGTAAAAGTTCTTTGGAAAAATCACTCGAAACGTGAGGCGACATGGGAAACTGAGGAACACATGCGACAGGAGTACCCCGAGTTCTGTAATCGATGTAAGTTTCCTATCTAAATTCGATTTCGGGGACGAAATCTCATTTGGGGGGGGGGGGAATAATTGTAAGACTCGGTTTTAAAAAAAATGTGTAATTATTTTTACCCGAATTGAACCGTAATTAAAATGGTAACCTAAGATAGTTAAGGGGTGAAAACTATCATTTAACTAAACTTCTATTATATATATATATATATATATATATAAAGAAAAAAACCATAAAACCAAATCATATCATCGTCTCCTTCATTCTCATCTAGACATCACCGCCATTCTCATATCATAGTTTTCTCTCTCTAAAACTCTCTTTCTTCTCTCTTAATTTTCTTTCAATCCGTTGAAGTAATCGAAGAATGAATTACATATTCGGAATCTACGCTTCGAATCCTTCCTAGAGGTATAAATTTCTTCTTAAGTTATTTAAGTTGGTATGTTATGGTAGTTGAAGTTAGTTGGTAAATTATGATGTGTTATTGCAAAGTTATAATCAAATACGTGTTTAGGAATGTTTGATTTAGTCAAAATTGAAAAAGGCTAAAATTTAGAATCAAATTGATGAATTTTGTATCTATATGTTTAACCGCACACTAAATGTTCGGTTTAATGTCTAAGAGAATAAAGTTTCGTGATTAAGCTTAGGATAATAACCGTTGAGTTCTATGTTATGCGAGTAATAATAATTCGTGGTTTAAATAGGCAATCAAATGAGTTAAACTTTGTCCTGAGTCTCGGTTGATCGCGTGTTACGTCTCAATTCGGTTAAGGTATAGACTTCATTTCTTTTGAATCGTGGGCAACTATTTGTTGTAGTTGACCCTTCCTAAAGGTGGTTCACCACCTTGTGATTGGTCAACTAAACGTGATCAACAAATGTGTAATTATACACACATGTATACTTTGATTTTGGTTTATTGAATCATTTATTTGAACCTTTTGGCGTTTTATTAAAATGTGTCGTATGGAATTGTTTATGAAACATGTGAACTATATTGAACTTGATTTTTTGAACGTCATTCGGGTAAGTGGCATGTGTTTAGTTTTCGTTGTCTTTAGAACAACCCAATTAATGGGCACATTATTTCGGATACCTTCTATGGCGGCTTTGTAGTCATGGCGTCCTGCAGGTGGACTCAGAGTTAGGCCCATTAGTGGCTTACGTGAACCCACTCTGGGGACTAGGCCGACTTTGTTGGCTTCAGGGCAGATGGATCGATCGTAGAACTTTTACCCACATAATATGTGATCGTGGTTAAATTCACGGGGGATTCTGGTGTGTGTGTCCGCACGCCGACCCAATAGTTTGTGTGGTTTAGCTACCCCACGAACACAACAAGAATTGACGGACTTTATTGATATTACATTTTGAAGTTAAAGTGTGAATCATTCTTGAGATTATTGTTTTTGAATATTTCTGAATGTTTTCTTTTGAACTAAATGAACTATGAACTTGAGTTTCATGAATTTTCTTCAATTGAATTTTTAAGTCTTCCGCTTTGTTATCGATGCGCTTATTGTTATTTCCGAATTTATATTATCATCCATTCATTGAGCCCTGTGCTCAGCCGGGTTTTTGTTTTCCGACACGACAGGTTCAAAGTGACGCTTATGAGGACAGGACTTGAGATCGAGCGTGTAATTTTGGAGTTTTTAGACTCACTTTATCATATAAACGTTCTAAGTTTATAAACACTTTTTGAAGTGTAATATTTTGGATTGTAATATATGTTTAGAGTTTATAATAGCTCTGAATTAGTTGTGTATTTATGTTAAGTCCCGTTCGTAACATCACCCGTTTCGTACCACGAGGACGGGGGATGTTACAAATAGTTTGTTGTAAATATCCGATTGTAAATGTGGGTGGTAAGGTATAAACTTTATTGTATAATCTACAAATTTCTTCCATGTTTACACTGTTTTGGGTTATTAAATTATATGGTATTAATCTATACTCCTTCATAATGCAATTGTTACAGTTACTTTTCTTGAATTTTAAGATGTACTGTTTATTATGCATAAAATACAATTTTTAAAGCCACACAACCTACAACACACCTTCCGTATCTAACTACTCTCCACCTCACTCCAAAACCACATTCCACTTCCCATGCTCTTCAATAATTTTCGGCGATAACATTCAAAGCACCAACACCGGAAAATCCACCGACCAAATATGCTCTCACAAGAACTAAGTATAAGAACATCCACAATGGAAGTTCTTGTGGAGGTTTTTGATGAGGTTTTTATCAATGTGAGATAGAGATATTTGTTCATCCACATAATCTTAGGTGCTTGAATTAAGAACCCACTTCTTGTCTAAATTCTTGTTTTCTTACCATGTTATTTTGTTTTAATAAATCTATAAAATATATTTATGAAATAGATATTAGTTAATATTGATACAAAAATAAAAGAAATTAATAATTATATATATATATATATGTGTGTGTGTGTGTGTATGCATGTGTGCACTTTCATTCGAGATCTTTTTAATTCGTAAGATCAATTATTGTCCATAAATTACATTTAATTAACGGTTAATATAGAAATATTGTAAATTTAGTAACTTTAAGTAACTAATTTAAAAAATGAAAATTATAGATATTTTGTTTTGTAATTCTCTCTCTCTATCTCTCCTTTATCCTATATTATCTCTTCTCTCTCCTATCTTTTCTCTCTCTATTGAAAAATAAAATATCTTTATATAATGTCCACAACAATAACAAGGTATGACGTGTACACAATGTGATAATAACACTTATACTATGTATGCCCTTGGTATGTACATTGTGATACATCTAGTTTACAATGTGTAGTTAAACCTAAATATATAGATTAATCTTATTGTTTTAGTGTATTCACAATGTAATTTCAGTATGTTCATTATTTAAAACCTTATAGTTTTAGTGTGTTCACATTGTAATTTTGGTATATTCATTACTTGAACTCTTATTGTTATAGTTTGTTCATGTTGTGCACATAACTTGATAGTTAGATTGATAGCTTGAAATGAAGACTAGAGGGATGGGAGATGTCAGAAAAAAGGGCGATTACAATTTAGAGGGGGAGAGAGTGACATATATATTTATAATAATAATTGACTTTCCTAAAAAAGTGGTTTGATGAGTTGTCATTAATAATTACGCGACTAAATCAATATTTATTGCTTAATTAATAAATCAAATTAATTAAGCCAAATGAATGGACTATAATAGATCTCATGAATCTCATAATTTTTGCAGTTCTCAAACAATTAAACCCATATATATACATATATATATATATGTGTGTGTGTATATATATATATATTGTCATTTTTTGAAAACTTGTGAGTTTGTTTTGTTTTAGAGTAAATTACATTCCTTGTCCATGTGGTTTGTGATTTTTTTTTACTCCTAAAGCCCGTTTATTACACTCTCGATACACGTGGTATTACAAAACGAAAGCTTTGAGTCCCTTTTTTTTTAAAGGGAAACCCATGCAATATATTAAAGCAAGGAAAGGAATACAAACAAGGTCAAGGCAAAAGCCTCACCAAAGGAAAAACAACACCAAGGCACAAAGCCAAAACCACCCCAAGGAAACAAACAAACGCCCAAACAGGAGCAAAAGCAATACAAAAAGTAATACCCCCAAGGCACCAACGGACCCAACAAAACCCCCAAAAACAGACGAGAGACATCTAACCACCCAACTTATTGGTGGCTCAATTCTTCCACGTGAGCCTGTTAAGTACAACTTCCCGGATCATCTTGATAACCTGAATCAAAGTCCTCTTCTTTTTCTCAAAAAGATGGAGATTCCTTTCTTGCCAAACATACAGTTGCCGCGATGAATAACTTATGCATGGTACGACGAGGGACCAAAGATCCATTCATCATATCATGTAAAATTACATCCCAAGAGTTAGCAAACGAAACCATATCTACATCCTTTTTGATAGCGTCCCAAACCTCCTTCGCGAAGCTGCATTCAAAAAACAAATGGTTGTGTGAATCAATTACGACTTCACACAAAGAGCACACATAGTCCGGGGGATTATGTTTCCAACTGACAATGCGATCCTGGGTTGGTAGTCGTTTCAAGAAGGCTAACCATATACAGAAGGCGTGACGGGGAATGAAACCTCGAAACCACACAACCTTCCACCAACTGTTTCCCCACCATAAGAAGAAATAGATCTCCAAGCCTCCTTGACCGTAAAATTAACTAGAGAATTGCGAGAATTAATCCATAAAACCCTATCCTGAGAAGCATCACAGAGAGGAGGTAAAGAAATCGTAGCCAAGGAAGGAATGCGATCCAACCACATAGAAGGCCATTCACCGTCAATCATGGTTAGGACATCTCTAGCCACGGTACAAAAACGACCTTTTGCCACGGTTTTGAAAATACAGGTTAGCCACAGTTAGGTTAAAAATTGTGGCCACAAGTCATAAATAAAATTAGGGTGTTTTTTTTAGCCACGATGTAACTCAATAATTGTGACCCATTACCAAACACTTCCAAACATAAAGCCATGGTTTTATTAAAATTGTGACTAAATGGTTCACTACGGTTACATCTTTTTGACCGTGGCGAATAACGATCATAAACTATGGCCGTATACCATATAGTCACGGTTTTTTTTATCTAAACCATGACTTTATGTTGTGACGGTTATTGTCTGTGGCCATATTGTCAAACATACGGCCATATGAAGCTAATTTTATGTGGCTAAAAGAAAAATATATATTGTCACAAAAACTTGTTAAACGTGTCCAAAAGACAAGGTGTTAATGGCCATGGTTTTAGTTATCTTGTGTCATCAAAAAAGTAACCAATAGCCACAATTTTATGAATTAAGCGTAACTATAGGTCATGAGTTGCCAACGATTAGTATGAATTTGTGTAGCTAAAAATATAGTTAAGGCCATGTTTAAAATAAGTCAGTGGCTAACAGATAACCAATGGCCACGTTTCAAACAATTCAGTTCTTGTGACTAATAAGTAATTTATGGTCACTTTTTATTATTTTGTGTGATTGATAGTTAACCGATAGCCACAATTCTAAAATTTAAGTGAAAGTATGTGTCATGTATTGACCATGGTTTTTATTACTTTTTTGTGGCCAAAAGATAACTATTAGCTACAATTCTAAACATTAAGGCTATGTTTGGCAAACTAGCGGATAAGCTAGCCGGTAGCGGATAAGCTAGCCGGTAGCGGATAAGCTAGCTTTTCAAAATCCTGCTATGAGTAGTTTTTCAATAAGCTATCTTATAAGCTAGTTTATGATCATCCAAACATGTACAAAAAAACTAGCTTATAAGCTAGTTTTTTTTTGCCAAACAATGCCTAAATGTAACTATATGTTATGATTTGGTCACGTATAATATGAAATTTGTGTGGCTAAAATTATAGCTAAGGTCACTAAACATATGTGTTTAAGTAGTAGTCACGCTTCTAACAATGTAGTTCATGTGGCTAATAAGTGGTTTATGGCCAAACTTATTATTATTATTATGTGTGATCAAAAGTTAACCAATTGTCACAGTTTTGAAATTGAAGTGTAACCATATGTCATGAGTTGACCATGGTTTTTTATCATTTTATGACAAACCAGTAAACTTTGGCTATGGTTATAAAAACTAATCATAATTATATGTCATGATTTGGTCATGGTAAATATCAAAATGTATGGCAATAAGTATAGTTAAGGTCACGATTAAAATAAATTCATGTAGCTTTAGGGTAATCAATGGTCATGTTTAAAAAAACCGGGTGGCTATAAGTAGTTTATGGCAACGGTTTTACTATATCTGTATGTCCTAAATGTAATTAAGAGACATGTGCTACAAATTCATCGTAACTATATATATACTAGTTGTTTACCAGCGTGATGCAACGTGATTTTGAAACCGAGAACTCAATCCCTCAATTCAGCTGCATGCTTTTTTATTTTTATAATTTTGTGTGGTTATCAAATGCGAGTCAATCAATATATAAATTAATGGTTAATATGGTTGATTAGCCAAAGAGTTTATAAGAAAATAAGCGCTCGAACCTAACAGGATCGTACCTTAATCATGTAATATCAAGAACCGAATATGTGAAAACAAGAACACACAGAATTATGGGAACAACTCTTATTATAACAAAGAAAATAACTCAAAACTTTGTTACAATCGTTCCTCGCCTTTCGATACCATAAACTCAATATCTAGACGTCTATATATATTCGACGCATGTAGGTGGTTAACCACAAAAACTAGGGCTTTGAGTTCTATTATAATACCAACTTGTATTAATAGATAATGATTATCCTAACACCCCATTATGTAAGGCTTATCTCGAAGCCCCTTAATTCGGAAGTTACTAACATTTACCCCCCTAATTTCCGAATGGAAATCGAGAGATCCTCCAAACCAAGAAGCTTGCGCATTTCGCCAAACTTGATCTTAGCAAGTGCCTTTGTCAAAATGCCAGCTCGTTGTTCATTCCCGATAATGTGTTCCACCACGATCTCTTTCTCCTCAACTCGTTCACGAATGTAGTGATAGCGAGATTTTATGTGCATGCTTCATGCATGAAAAACTAGATTTTTAGCCAATGCAATTGCGAATGTGTTATCTACTTTAATCGTCACCGCTCGAACCTTTGATCCGGTTAACTCTCCAAGTAATTCACGTAGCCAAATTGCTTGACAACTCGCTGAACTTGCAACCATGTATTCCGCTTCACACGAAGATAATGCTACCGTTTCTTGCTTTTGTGAGCACCAACTAATAGGTGATTTTCCTAGGTATAAAATATGCCCGGTTATGCTCCTCCCATCGTCCAGGTCTATGTTGTGACTACTGTCACTATATCCAACCAACTCCATGGGTTCTTTACGAGCATACTTTATTCCATAACCTAAAGTTCCTTTTACGTACCTTAGGATATGTTTGATTGCCGCCATATGAGACTTCTTTGGAGTTTGCATGTACCGACTTGTAATGCCAACCATATACGAGAGATCGGGTCTTGTTTGTAACAAGTATCTTAGTCTACCCACTAGACTTTGATAATATGTTGCATCCGTATCTTCTTCTTTTGAGAATTTTGCATTTGCATCCATAGGAGTTAATGTGGGATTGCAATCGAACATTCCCGCATCTTTTAGTACTTTCTTGGCATAGCCTTCTTGTGTGATGATAATGTCATTCTTTTGCTGATACACTTCGATGCCCAAGTAGTATCTTAGAGTACCTAAGTCGGTCATATCGAAAGTTTTTGCCATTGCTTGCTTAAATTTAGATATGATGGTTGCATTTGATCCCGTAACAACCAAGTCATCGACTTAAACTCCGACGAGTATTAAATCAGCTCCTATGCATCTTTGGTACACTGCTTGTTCTTGCACACACCTCTGGAATTTCATATTCTTTAGGATTCCATCCAACTTTATGTTCCATGTGCGTGGTGCTTGTCGTAACCCATACAAGGCCTTTACTAGCTTGTACACGTAATCTTCTTTCCCTTTCTTCACAAAACCTTCCGGTTGGTGAACGAATACCTCTTCTTGGAGTTCACCATGTAAAAAGGAAGATTTCACATCTAAATGGTGTAACTCCCATCCTTTTGAAGCTGCGAGGGCAATAAGAATCCGAACAGTTTCAATACGAGCAACCGGTGCAAATACTTCATCAAAATCAACACCAAATTGTTGTAAATATCCTTTGGCTACGAGCCTTGCTTTGTACTTGTTCACAGTGCCACTTGCGTCTCTTTTTACCTTGAAGACCCATTTTAATCCTATGATGGTCGAGTTGCATGGTTGAGCGACTAACTTCCACGTACCATATTTCTCGATTGCGGCAATTTCTTCTTCCATTGCTTTTACCCACTTTGGATTATCCTTGGCTTTAAGATAGTTCAATGGCTTATCTTCACTGAAGGACAATAATAGCTCGTGATTTTTAGCATAAAAATTTACCTCAAAGTCATCATACCTCCTTGGTAAGTGAACGTTTCGGGACGATCTTCGCAGCTGAGGTGGTTCAACTTGTTCAACTTCCACTTCATATTCAACGTGTGTTTGTTGAGGTGTTTCAACCTCATTGTTATTTGTAATAGCTCCTTGTTCATTCTCTTCTTCACCTTGATCTGCTTCATTTGCTACCTGTCCCTCTTCGGTGTCAACAAGATTTTGCGAGTGAACCCAAAACATGACAGATTTTTGTTAAGTCTAAATATTGTATCCAAGATTTAATAGGAAAGTCAAATGTGTAAAAGTCAACTTTGACCTTATAATAGTTAGTCTAAGTAATGTTTAGTTTACTTTGTCATTAAGTCTTTGTATTAGTTGTATGGTATAAATAGGGTTTGTCTTCTAATCATGTAAAGTAGAACTAGAGCTTTTGCATTCATGGTAATAATATAGAGTTGTGATATTCAAGATCTACTTTCTCTCTCTAGATTCTCTCTCTAGTTCTTGAGCTTTATTAGATAAATCTTGAGTAATTAGCTTGATAGATTGGGATTTATGATTATCAATTGGTATCAGAGCTGAAGTTCTGCATCAAATTTTTATTAAATCTTGAATACAAAGGGGGAGATTGTTAAGTCTAAATATTGTATCCAAGATTTAATAGGAAAGTCAAATGTGTAAAAGTCAACTTTGACCTTGTAATAGTTAGTCTAAGTAATGTTTAGTTTACTTTGTCATTAAGTCTTTGTATTAGTTGTATGGTATAAATAGGGTTTGTCTTCTAATCATGTAAAGTAGAACTAGAGCTTTTGCATTCATGGTAATAATATAGAGTTGTGATATTCAAGATCTACTTTCTCTCTCTAGATTCTCTCTCTAGTTCTTGAGCTTTATTAGATAAATCTTTATTAGATCTTTTCTAATTACTCAAGATTTATCTAATAAAGCTCAAGAACTAGAGAGAGAATCTAGAGAGAGAAAGTAGATCTTGAATATCACAACTCTATATTATTACCATGAATGCAAAAGCTCTAGTTCTACTTTACATGATTAGAAGACAAACCCTATTTATACCATACAACTAATACAAAGACTTAATGACAAAGTAAACTAAACATTACTTAGACTAACTATTACAAGGTCAAAGTTGACTTTTACACATTTGACTTTCCTATTAAATCTTGGATACAATATTTAGACTTAACAATCTCCCCCTTTGTATTCAAGATTTAATAAAAATTTGATGCAGAACTTCAGCTCTTGATTCTTCAGCTTTTGTCTCATAGAAGCTTTCACAAACTTTACTCTTTTGGCCTTTGAAGAATCTTGGAAAGTGTTTTTCAACATTTAAGCTCTGAAAGTCAACAAGCCTTGAACAAAACAGGAAATTCTTGAAACTTCTTTGAAACTTGAAACTTCAATTCTGAAAAATCTTTCGACTTCAAACAAAATTATATCTTCATCACTTTGATCACTGAATCGTCTTTGGAAGAATCAAACTTTCTTAAATCATCAAATTTTTATTGAACATTCTTCCTTCAGAATCTTTTGGATTTTAATTTCTTTATCAGACTTGAACTTTAAATCAGCGGAAGCAAATTGAAAGTCTGACTTGAACTTCGAACTTTGACAAAACTCTTTATCTTTGAAATTGATCTTTGTATAATTCTCCCCCTTTTTGATGATGTGAGCACCATAATCATCAAAATATCATCAATTTCAGCACAAGCTTTGATTTCCCCCTTTGTTAACAACAAACAATCTCCCCTTGAAAAAAAAATTGCTGTACTTTTGATCTGAAGAGCCGAATCATGAACAATATATATCCGAATCTTTTCAAATTTAGACATAATAAGCGTGTAACCTTGATTCAACAAATGAAACAGTTAGAAATGTCTGCCAGTAACACGAAGTTACTGTGTACAACGGATGTACAATGTAAGAAGCTGGTTTGATGTTGACTCCCCAGGACTTCCATTCAATCATTGAAAAACACAAGGTAATTCTATGAATGTTCTGACAGAAAAACATATTCTCTGTGTGCTCGTGCTTGTGTTTTGAAAGAATTAGCACAATGATTGTGTTTCATAAGGCTCAAAGTATGTAAATCACTGAGACAACAATGATTGTACATGGACTCAATGTGCATGAGTAAGGGTCGAAGGTGGGGCAACTTTCCTTCTTTTTCAATATCAGTATCTTCCAAGAGAAGATCCGATAGATTATGTGCTGCTTCCCCAGAAAATGTGAAACATTCTCTTTTTAAGAAAAGAATGAGTAGCTGATGGGGTTGTATGCAAGAGATGGCATGGGCTATTTGCCTATTTCAATGATGGTCACCAAAGAAATGTGAACCAATCAGTAATGTGGCTGCCCGACTCAGAAAGTGGTAGGTGCAGAGTTTTGATATTCTTTTAACTCTGATCTCACACCCTCTTTCTTTTTATCATTATACTCACATCTAACCAATCTCTCATTTCCATTTTACCTCTGCTCATTCCCACACTCAATTCTTTTAGACCCCTTTCCCCTCAATCACTCAAAGGATTTCTTCCGGGGTAGGAAACACTGGTTATCGTGAATCCATGGAAGATCTATTAAGCACTCACACTGAATCCCATGTTCCTAAAATATACATGCTTATCAATAATTTTCTTGACATGTAAAGCACAAGAAATCATATATCAGTGTATGTATGCTCATTGAAAAATATAAATGAAATTTGAGCATTTGATCTTTGAAGATTTCTCAAAACAAGGATATTGAATGAATGAATATGAAGTCAAGAGAATTGTTTTTGAGAATCTGACAATGAATCAATCAGATCAAATCAAATGGTTAGGGTATCAAAGAATTGGATATTTTGTTTATATGAACAAATATAAACAATTTATCAATAAAAGCACAAATATGAAAAAGATGAATGATACTCAACAATTTTGAACTTCAAACGGGGGTATTACCATCGAAAAATTGGTTCGAATTTGAGACATGGTAATAACATTTTCAAATAAAATACTGAACCGGTGTGTATGAATACTTGACAGTATATAGACAAGATAATACACAAGTATTGATCTTTGGAAACACACGGCCAGTTAAACAATAAGGCACAAAAAATTAAAAACATTTAAAAGTCACACTTCTGAATTCATGAAATCTTTTGAGAATAAGAAGTGGTTTGAACATTTCAGAAATTGTTTTTCATGTTCGAAAGTTGTCCTTCTTTCAAACAATCTGAGATATAGATCAGAAGATTTTTACCTTTTCGGCTCCCCCTCAAATCATGATATAATGATTTTAATCTTTTAAGCTCTCCCTGGATATTTGCACAATATCCGTCTTTGATCATTGATGAACGGGTCCTAATCTGTCATGTGATCAGAAGCCACCACCTTTACTCCCCCTTAAATTAAGCATCTGAAATATGTCAGTTAAAACAGGATAGAGATCAAACACTCCCTTTTGAATTATTAGACCATCAATATCAGAAAAATCTAGCAAAGAAAAAGTATAGGATAGAGATCAGATCAATTCTCTTGGGATGAAGACCATCAATATCCATCGGATGCATGCATATAGGAGTAAGGTCTTTTTGATCGTTGAGGTTCGAGTCCTAAACTGTTGTGTTTAGAAGTCAAACTCCGTTGAAGACCGGGTCCTAAGCTGATGTGCTTAGAAGCCATAATCTTTTAGCATTGAAGTACGGGTTTTGAACTGCTATGTTCAAAAGCCATTTTGACATTGAAGTTCGGGTCTTGAGCTGATTTACTCAAGAGCCATTGTCTTTCTTACTCCCTTTGGATTGAGGTGCCTGCAACACAGATTCAGGTTTCGGTTTTGGTACCCACTGGTATTTGGGTCCAGAAATGTTAGTTGCAGTGCGTGTGGGGGATACAGAGTAAGAACCATACCAAAAATGATCATTTGTTTTGTGAAAAAGACCATGTGTACAACAAATAGAACAATAAAATTTCTTACTGTTAGGTGCTTTGTTCTTCTTTGCTTTATGTATAAGTACACATGATTTCTTCTCTTTCAGCTCATTTTCCTTATCATCTTTGACTGGTTTCCTTTTCCACACCAGTTTCTCTTTCTTGAAACTTGTTCTCAGATAAGTATCTGAACCATCTAAAAATTCATCATAGAAAAGGTTAGTGTGACGAATCTGATTAAAGGATTTGACTGACCTTTGTGAAGAGACGAATTTCTGATTTGAACTTGAAACAAACTTTTCAAGCTCTTTGATCTTTGAAGCAAATGTGTCTCTTTCTTTCACATGTTGGTCAATCTTTGTTATAAATTCAGACTTCGTCCTTTGTTCATTCAGCGCAGCAGCAGACAGTTCAGACAACTTTGAAGTTAGCTTCTTGATTTCAGATTCAAAAATGGATCTTTCTTCCTCAAATCCTTTTTCTGACTCTATTCTCTGGCCGGATAATTCTTTAAAGAACCCTACATTCTTTTGTTCTATGGCCTTCTTCTCTTTTTCAAACTTCTCTCTTTCTAAAATCAATACTTTCTCGAAATCGGAGATTTGTTGAGAAAGTTTTAAACCTTTAAGCTCCAACGACTTCTTCTCTTCAAAACATTTCTTTGAAAAATCTGAGAACTTTTTCGAAAAAAATTTCTTTTCAGAATCAAAATCAGCTTTATTATCAGAAAGCTGTTTTTCCAAAACAGATAAATTCTTTTTAAGCTCAGTGTTTTCAGATTCCAAAACAGATATATTCTCTTCGAAAGCCTTCAACTTGTTTTGAAGCTCAACTGATTCTGCTTGTAGCTCAGGTGATTTCTGTTCAGTTGTCTTCAGTTGACTTTGAAGATTCATAATCTCTCTCTCTTTCTCCTTTATCTCTTTATCCCTCTCATAAAGAATACCTGAAAAATTAGAACTATTTTTAGTACAATTTATACATTCAGGAGTTTTAATACAGTTGTACAATTTCAGTTCCAACTCCTGAATCCTTCTGAGATACTCTGAATTTTTAAATTTCAGATCATTTCGCTCAGCTTCAATACCAGATATATCAGATCTGTAGTAAATTGACATCTTGAAAAAGCTTGATAGGAAAGATCGTTCCCAAACTATATATCAGAAAAACAACAATCAGATCAAATTGAAATCTTAAAAAAAATATTTCGTGAAAATTGAAATTTGAACAATACTTGTTATTTCACAGTGTAGAAAAAAATATTTCCAAAGATGACCAAAAAAATTTCCCATAATTTTTTTTTAACTAAGTCTGGAGCAAGCGCAAAGTGAGGTTTGCGGGTCAGCCTTGAAACGCAAAGGAAGGTTTGCGGGTCCTGCTTGAAACGCAAAGTAAATTTTGCGGGTTGAACTTGATGCGCGAAGAAGAGCTTTGCGGTTCCAACTTGAACCGAAAACCTGAAATTTATGCAAAATTTATGAATGACCCGCAAAGTTTTATGAAGGACACGCAAAGTTTTATGAATGACACGCAAACCGTGATGAATGAAACGCAAAGTCGAGTTCTTGACAGATTCAAACTTAAATCGATCGAAACCTGCACAATTGATCTCAAGAACCTGTTAGCATCATCGAAAAACAGTTCTAAACACACAAACACAATCAATTTTCGATTAAAACAACAAATCAAAGGAATTCGATCAAGAACAGAGGTCGAACTCGTTTTCAGTAAAAACTCAAAAATCGAAAATTGACATCGAATTAGAACGAATTACGAAATGGAATCATAACAAGAATCAATCACTACAACAAATCGAACACAATGTTTCCAAATTCTTTCATTAAAAACAATTTTCACTCAAAATTCGTATGAAACAGTAAAAAACCGTTTTCTTGAAAATTTTTCTGAAAATAACGAATTTTCAATGCAAATCACACAAATTTCAATTCAAACTCATGATAAAATCTTTTCTGAAAAGTTTGGTTCAGCTCTGATACCAATTGATAATCATAAATCCTAATCTATCAAGCTAATTACTCAAGATTTATCTAATAAAGCTCAAGAACTAGAGAGAGAATCTAGAGAGAGAAAGTAAATCTTGAATATCACAACTCTATATTATTACCATGAATGCAAAAGCTCTAGTTCTACTTTACATGATTAGAAGACAAACCCTATTTATACCATACAACTAATACAAAGACTTAATGACAAAGTAAACTAAACATTACTTAGACTAACTATTACAAGGTCAAAGTTGACTTTTACACATTTGACTTTTCTATTAAATCTTGGATACAATATTTAAAGTTAACAATTTTAATGCTGATTCGGGTCCTGTATTCCAATTCCAATTCGAGCTTTCATCAAAGATCACGTCCCGGGAAACTATTATTTTGCGAGTGAGCGGATCATATAAACGGTAAGCTTTAGATCCGGATTCAGACCCAAAATACACCACCTTCTTGGAGCGATCATCAAGTTTCTTTAATTGCGTTCCAATGATTTTCGTGTAGGCAACAGATCTGAATATCCTTAGATGCTCTATATTTGCTTTACAATGATAGAAGCATTCGTATGGGGTTGTTTCATGAAGTGATTTCGTCGGAATTCGATTTATAATGTACGTTGCATGTTGAACTACTTCCCCCCAAAAATAGTTAGGAACCTGCTTGGTTTTTAACATGCTTCGTACCATTTCGAGTAGAGTACGGTTTCGTCTTTCGACTACCCCGTTTTGTTGTGGTGAATATGGTGTTGTAAGATGTCTCACTATCCCATTATCTTCACACATATTCTCGAAATTTCGTGACGTAAACTCACCACCTCTATCGGTCCGGAACACTTTTATTTTTTTTTTCCGGTTTCATTCTCTACTCTTTCTTTGAACTTCTTAAAGTAGAATATAGCTTTGCTCTTTTCCTGCATGAGATAACACCACATAAATCGTGAAAAGTCATCGATTAGAACAAAGATGTACTTATTCCCGGCAATCGTGGACGGTGCTATTGGTCCACATAAGTCTCCATGGATAAGTTCTAGAACATTGTTAGCACGATATGATGTGTTCTTTGGGAATGGTCTTCGAGAATGTTTCCCAACTAAGCATGACTCGCATAGTTGATTGTTCTCTGCGATGTTTGGCATGCCGATAACAAGATCTTTCTTTGACATCATTGTGATTGTGTCAAAGTTTGCATGTCCTAGTCTTGCATGCCACAACCACCCTTGGTCATGAAGTCGAGTATGTAAGCACACTGGCTTCCCTACTGAAATCTTTGTTTTGTAGAGTCTGTTCAAAGATCTTTTCACCTTGAACAGGAGGGTATTTCGGCTATCACGAAGAAACAAGTAGCCACCTTTCATCGACACTACACATCCCCCTTCTGTTGCTTGTACCAAACTAATAATGTTTGCTTTGAGACTTGGGATATAATAAATGTCAGTAACTTTTGACTACCCCCTTCTCCTTTGAAAAGTATGGACCCTTTGCCTTGTATTTCAACAAAAGAGTCATCACCGAACTTAACTATCCCTCCTATCCTTCTGTTGATTTTAGTAAAAAACGAGACGTTACCTGTCATGTGGTTGCTTGCCCCATTATCTAAATACCATAGATCGTTATCTTGCGATTCATATCTATGCGGTATAACAACTTCCTCATTTAAAAGGACTGTCTCGTAGAGCGTTTTGATCATAAAGAGTTGTGGATCATGATCATCGATTTCAACAACATGCGCTTCAGGTTGTTTATTCTTTCGCTCTCGGTCTGGACACATAGATGCAACGTGACAATACTTGTCACATCTATAGCATTGTATTTTAGATCGATCTTTGCCCTTTCCTTTTGCTTTGTTAGTTTCATTCTTGGCTGTGTTTGAAGGGCGATTTTGCTGTTGAGACCAGTTGGTGGTTTGGCGGCTTCCACGACCTCGTACTGAACCTCGACCTCGACCGCCCCTGTTTAAGTCTGATCCACGAGTAGATGGTTCTGACTTGGTGAACAGAAGTTTGTCCTGCTCGACATTAGCTTCATCATCACGAATCCGTTCTTCGTAAGCTTTTAACCGGCCAACAACATCCTCAAATCCCACGGTCTTGAGATCTAAAATCTGTTCAATAGAGGCCACGATATGGATAAACCTTCTCGGTAGGCTCGTAAGAAATTTCTTGACAAGTTTCTTTTCGTCCAGAGGTTCTCCTAGTGAAGACGATTTTGATGCAATTCCTGACAATTGACTTGCATATTCATCAATCGTACTTGTTTCTTTCATCTTCATATTATCGAATTTGGCTATGAGCGTTTGCAGGCGCGCTTCTCTAACCCTGTCTGCACCTAGATGGCGAGTCTTTATTGCATCCCAGATTTCCTTTGCAGTACCCATCATGCCGACTTGCAAGATTAGGTCTTCGGGGATTGCTTGAAACAAAACGGCGGTTTCTATGTTGTTTTTCTTTGCATCTGTCGATCCTGGGTCAACAACGTCCCATACTTGATGTACGTTGAGGATTACCTTCATTCGAAATTTCGAATAGCCCACACAATGTAGTTTGTGGTGTTGAGCATCGGAAAATTCAATGATAGAGGCGATCCATCTTTAGCGCCTCCCATCCCCGTTCGAGCTTCAGGTTCCGGCATGCTAGCTCTGATACCAAATGTAATATCAAGAACCGAATATGTGAAAACAAGAACACACAAAATTACGGGAACAACTCTTATTATAACAAAGAAAACACTACTAAATAAAAGACTTTTTCCGGCGGATTTTTCGGCCAGAAATTTTCGGTCGGAAATTTTCGGCGGATTTCCGACGAAAGTCAAACGGGTCAACCAACTTTGACTTTCTCCGGAAATCCGTCGGAATTTTTTTTTTAAAAATCAATTATTTTCGGCGGATTTCCGACGGAATATAATTTTTTAAATTTTTTTTTCTTATTAATTATAATTAATTAACTATTTTCGGTGGATTTTAATTAATTAATTTAATTAATTAAAATCCGCCAAAAATAGTTAATTAATTAATGTAATTAATTAAAATCCACCGAAAATAGTTAATTAATTATTATTTTTAAATGAATTAAAAAAAATAAAAAATAAAAATCCGTCGGAAATCCGTCGGAAAATTTATTAAATTTCCGGCAGATTTTTGACGGATATTCTATATTTAAAAAAAACAAAAAAAAATCCGCCGAAAATAGTTAATTAATTATTATTTTTAAATGAATTAAAAAAAAATAAAAATCCGTCGGAAATCCGCCGAAAATTTTATAAAATTTCCGGCGGATATTCTATATTTTAAAAAAAAAATATCCGCCGAAAATAGTTAATTAATTATTTTTTTAATGAATTAAAAAAAATAAAAATAAAAATCCGTCGGAAATCCGCCGAAAATTTTATAAAACTTCCGGCGGAATTTCAGCGGATATTCTATATTTAAAAAAAAAATAAAAAAAATATCCGCCGATAAGAGTTAATTAATTATTTTTTTAAATGAATTAAAAAAATAAAAATCCGTTGAGCTTTAACATACACATTTGGGCTTTAACGGATGCAGTTGGGGCTTTAACGTACCTAGTTGGTTTTTAATGGATCCGGTTGGGCTTTAACGTACCCGATAGGACTTTAATGGATACAGTTGAGCTTTAAGGGATCTAGTTAGGTTTTAATGTACCCAGTTAGGCTTTAACGCACCCAATTGGGCTTTAATGGATGGAACTGGGCTTTAAAGGATCTAGTTGGGGCTTTAACGTACCCGGTTGGACTTTAACGTACACAGTTGGACTTTAACATACACAATTGGGTTTTAACGTAACCAGTTGGCCTTTAACGTACCCAGTTGGCCTTTAACGGATCTAGTTGGGCTTTAACGCACCTAGTTGGTCTTTAACGTACCCACTTGGGCTTTAACGTACCTAGTTAGGCTTTAATGGATCTAATTGGTCTTTAACGTACACACTTGGGCTTTAACGTACCTAGTTAGACTTTAATGGATCCAGTTGGGATTTAACGTACCCAGTTGGGTTTTAACTGATCCAATTGATCTTTAATGGATTCGGTTGGACTTTAATGTATCCGATTGGGCTTTTAATGGATCTTGTTGGGCTTTAACGGATATAGTTGGGTTTTAACATACCTAGTTGGTCTTTGACGTACCCGGTTGGGCTTTAACATATCCAGTTAGTATTTAAAGGATCCAGTTGGTCTTTAAAAGATCGAATTAGTCTTTATAGGATCCAGTTGAGCTTTAATGGATACGGTTGGGCTTTAATGTACCCGTTGGGCTTTAACGTACCCAGTTGGCCTTTAACGGATCCAGTTGGGCTTTAATGGATCTAGTTGTGCTTTAACGTACCCAGTTTGGCTTTAATGGATCCGGTTGGGTTTTAACGGATCAGGTTGGCCTTTAACGTTCCCAGTTTGAATTTTATCGTACCCAGTTGGGCTTTAATGGATACAGTTGATCTTTAAGGGATTTAGTTAGGATTTAACTACACAGTTGGGCTTTAGAGTACCTCGTTGGGCTTTAATGGATCCGGTTGAGCTTTAATGGATCGAGATGACTTTAACGTATCCAGTTTGCTTTAACGGATCCGGTTGGACTTTAACGTTCCTAGTTGGGCTTCAACAGATCCAGTTGGGCTTTAATGTACCCGGTTGGGCTTTAACTGATCCAATATGGCTTTAATGGATACGATTGGGCTTTAACGTATCCAGTTGGGTTTTAACGAATCCAGTTGGGCTTTAACGGATCCGGTTGGGCTTTAACGGATCCAGTTGGGCTTTAACGTTCCCAGTTGGGCTTCAATGGATCCAGTTTGGCTTTAATGGGTACAGTTGGGCTACAACTGATCCAGTATGGCTTTAATGGATACTGTTGGGCTTTAACGTATCCAGTTGGGTTTTAACGGATCAAGTTAGGCTTTAATAGATCGAGTTGGGCTTTAACGTACCCAGTTGGGCTTTAACGGATCAAGTTAAACTTTAATGGATCCAGTTGGGATTTAACGTACCAAGTTGGGCTTTAACGTACCTAGTTGAGCTTTAACGTACCTAGTTGGGCTTTAATGGATCCGGTTGGGCTTTAACGAATCAAGTTGGGTTTTAATGTTCCCAGTTGGGCTTTAACGGATCAAGTTAAACTTTAATGGATCCGGTTGGGATTTAACGTACAAAGTTGGGCTTTAACGTACCCAGTTGAGCTTTAACGTACCTAGTTGGGCTTTAATGGATTCGGTTGGGTTTAATGTTCCCAGTTGGGCTTTAACGGATCGTTTAGTTGTGAATTATTCGATAGTTTAATAATAATGTAATTTATTTTAGGTTTAATAAAATAATGTTTTTTTATAAAATAAACATTAAATATTCTGTTAGATTTTTAGGGTAGTTGAAGTGAGGAGTGATTTTAGGAAAGTTAAACTTGTTAGAGATAAGTATTAAATAGGAAAAAAATTTAAGTTTTCATTCTTTATTTAGATTTTAAGTAATTATCATTAAATAGCAGTACATCAAGCTTTAATAATTGTTTTTAAGAGTTTTTTATCCGTAATTTATAATATAGTATTGATAGATATAGATAGATACACACATCTACCCACTCAATCTCTAATTTTTCCTTTCCCTCCCAAATTCCCCCCCCCCCCCAATCTCTCAATCTCTAATTTTCCTTTCCCCCTGAAATGCTTCTAATTTTCGTCGTCCGCTTCATCCTCTCTCTCTCTCGTCTGCCTTACTCTCTCTCTCTCTCTATCTCGGTCGAAGTCTCGATTTCTTCTTGGTTTGATTTCGATTTCTCCAGACTTCGATTTCGATTCAGAAATCCAGACTTTGATTTCGATTCAGAAATCCAGACTTCGTTTTCGATTTCAGAAATCCAGACTTCTCCATCCAGACTTCGATTTCGATTAAGAAATACAGACTTCGTTTATCGATTCGTTCATCCAGACTTCGATTTCGATTTCTCTATCCAGACTTCATCGATTCGTTCATCCAGATTTCGATTTTGTATGGATGCCGTCAAATTTCCTAGTTGAGGTGGAAGTATTTTGATTTCTGAATTCATGATATTATCAGTTTGATTTTCGTGTTATTTTTTTAGTGACAACACAATTGTGAGGCTTATGTAGTAGAAAGACTTTCATGATATTTTTTTTTATATAGAGTTGTTCTTCCACAATGCGATGGACCAATTAGATAGTGGATATGATCATTTTTACCAATAAGGCTCTAAGGTAGTTCTATTATATAACTGCAAACATCACAGTTTGAAAAGCTTGGGTTAGAGAAATCCATTTAACATAACCTATTTTCGCAATGTTTTAAAACCCGGGTCGACCCGGCCGGTTCAACCGGTTGAACCGAGAACTGGTCGACCGAGTCAACTAGCACCGGGTTTTTGTGGATTTAAGGACCGGATAGAACCGCCGGGTTTTTGAGAAAACCGGTTGAACCGGTATAATTGACCCGGTGTGTACCCGGTTTAACCCAGTTGAAAATCTAATTTCTAAATTGATTTTTCATATTCTAGCGGCTAGGTTATTTCCTTTGTGTCAGGATCGAATTATCAACAAGAATAAAGTCTCAGAAACAATATCAAAGAAGTTTGCGGAATAACACTTTGATATTCAATGTAACAGTAAACAAACAGTATATGATTAACAACTTGTAAACTTGTATTCAATTATCAAATCACAAGATTACACACTCAACCTCAATCTTGAAGAACAAGCTCTTTCAAGACGAATTCTACTTCTCTAGAATTAGGATCTATGCCTTGAGGTTGATTCTCTCTAGAACTTAGAATGAATGAATTATTATTAAACTATTCTATCAATTCGATACATATACTGAATAAAAGATAATTACAATAAATAAAATATCTTCAGTATATCTTCCATGAATATCTTCAGCTTTCCATATTTATCTTTAACCACAATCTCTTCATCATTATCTTCATATTATATTAGAAGCAGCATTAACTGAGTCTTGGCAGCATTAACTACTAAGCAGCACTAACCACTAGCAGTACTAACTTTGACTAGCAGTATTAATTCTACTAGCAGTAGTAATACTCAGCAGTATTAACTTTGAAGTCTTCTAGCAGTAGTAATTCTGAACTAGCAGCATTAACCATACTTAAGCTTTTCTTCAGTTCCCAACAATCTCCCCCTAACTTGACTTTTAGGAAGAGAAGTCAAGTTCTTTAAGTCTTCTTCAAGATGCTCCCAAAACTCCATCATGGCCTAAATTCCAGTATTTGCATCCAACCCCAAACTCTGATTAATTGTTCTTTGGATCAAATATTTAGCCATTTCTGAATCTGGAATACACCTTAGCTTCTTCTTCAGCATGACATGAAGCTTCAATCTGCTATGGTTGTACACTCTATCCACTAGGAAGTACTCAGTATGATTTAAATCCAAAGTCACTGCATATACTCCACTAGTTTCATATAGAGTCCAATTATTCACTGTTTGAAAAACATTCCTTATTACCTCCTCTACTTCATCAGGCTTGAACATCATACACAGATACTCCATTACCAGCTTTTTAATTGAAATCACTGGAGCTTTCAGTTCATCTGCATATAACTTCATCCCTATTTCAAACATTTCTTCAATATCAGACCTTGAACAAGTTCTGACAATCTTATTCCAAGTGTTGTACACTTCATATTTTTCATCTTTTCTCTTCAGTCTGATGTGCTCCTTGCCATCCACCTCCATGACATCCCAGTGAATGACTTCAGGAGGTTTAACTCCTACAGGTTCTGCTGAAATTGGTTCAGGCACTTTGTCCATCACTACCATGTACATTATGACATTCTCAGTTCTTGCAGGTTCTTGCATTTTAGATGATTCAGGTGCCTCTTCTTCTTCAGCAACCTTTTCAGCCTCTTCTTCCACTACTCTAGGCTTCTTTATAAACTTTCTTCTTGCCATCATCTTGGTTCTTTTTAAATTCCTTAGACTTTCACCAAGAGTTGCTTCTTTCTTTGGTGGTGTTTCTTGCTCATCTGGAAAGGGCTTTTGTATCAGAAAGTCATTACTTTCTTTCATCCTCTTCTCCATCTCCACCCTTGCAGTTTCATTCCCCTGAAGCTTTAACATCTCTGAATCATACAACTCTTTAATCTTCTCAAAAGACATCTTTGAGAACATCTCCTTTCTGACTCCTACAACACCTTTGAGAAATATAATCATCTTGTTTCTCTCTTGGGTACCTAGGAATGTCTTTGAGGGTTGTCTCTTCTTTGCAGCTGTTTTTACCACCACTGATTTCTTCAGAGTTGCAGCTTTCTTCTGTGCAATTTCAGTTGCCAGGCTTTGTTGATAAGCTTCATTCAGTTCAGCAGCTAGAGCCTTAGCCATCTCCCTGTCTTTGTCTACTTGAACCCTCTCTTCTTGCTCAATATCAGCTTGTATCTTTCTGGCCAAAGCTTCATCTGATTCAACCAACTTTTGCCTTTTGATTGGTTGATCAGATTCCACTAGCTTAGCTTTGCCTTTTTCTTTGCTCATCACCTTCTTTTCTACATTTATTTTCTTGAGCATTTCCCCTTGTTCTTTGATGACTACTCCTTTGGTCTTTGAGGAGACCTTGGGAGTATCATGCTTGGCTTTGAGTAAGGTTTCTGCAATCTCCAGCTCTGTTATAACTTCTTTCACTGTTTCTGCTTGTTCTTTGATTTCGGCTTGCACTGATTCTCTTTCTGTTTCTGCTTCCTGCTCCCCCTCAACATCAAATCTCTCCCCCTCACCACCATATTTCATCCCATCAAGCTTCCCCTATTTTGTAGCTTCTTCCATGTTGATCTCCCCCTTTTTGGGAGCATCATTCCCAGATTTCCTTCTTCTTAGTTCAAATTGCTTTCTCCTCTTCTTCTGCACAAACCTGGTCACCATCTTCTTCAACTTAGCTATCTGTACTTGTTGTGACAGGATTACCAACTTCATCTCTTCAATTTCTTTCCCTTGTTTAAGAACATCTTGGTTGATGTTGCCCATTGTTTCCATCAATTCATAGTAGTTATATCTGTCCTCACCTTCTCCAGGAGTGTTACCCCCTATTGAAGGATCATAGGATCTTTTAGTAGTGGAAGTCTTCTGCCTAGCAGAAGCACTATCCACCCCCGTGGTTTCTTAGCACCTGGTACCTTTGAATGATTGCTCATTCAAAGTTGCCATGGGGGAGGTCTTATTTATGTTACCACTGTCCTTCTCTGTGCTAGCAGAAGTAGTGGCAGTCTGCTCACCCATATGCTCTTCCTCCTCCTCAGAGAGCACCTCCTTGGGGTTGGGAGATACCCCTTTGGTTTCCCTATTGATATTCTCTAAAGGAGAATTCTCCCTTAGAGGGCTTAAAGGCTGAGTGGGTGAATGTACAAGAAGGGAAGGGGCCTTCTTTACTTGTTTCCTTTTGTATGTTTGGGTGATTGATGAAGTTGGTTTATCAAGAAGAGACTGGGGAATTGATTTAGAGTGGGAAGGTTGGGATTGGCTAGCAGTGGGTTGGTCTAATAGGGGCCTTGACCCTGCTGCCATACCTTCATCAGTGTGGGACACCACCATCATTGTAGAGAACAATGGGGTGTCTACTCCTTCCGAGTCCCCAACAGATCTTCTCATATTTGAGAAAACCTTGCCTTTAGGGGGTTTAGGTACATATATCCCATCAAAATGAGGCATATCCGTCAATTCGTGGGTGATAACTGCTTGAACAAACATGGGGTACATATAAAAGCTCTTTTTGTTTCCCAAGTTTGAGACAAGATCATTGAAAATCATTTTAGAAAAATTATACTTTCTGGCAGTGGACAAGCACACCAAAGCATAAGCAATGGTGCTACTGAACTCACTCCATCCAGTAGTCTTTTTAGAGATGTAGTGCATAAGGGTATGGACAAAGAAACGCCATTGGGGTGAAAATTTGGCTTTTGAGAACTTGAACACACCCAATGGGCCTCTATACCCCATTCTTGTAAGAGTAGAAAACAGTTCATCATTAGAGATAGAAGTTATACCAGAGGCATCGTCTAGACGTAGACTGATGCGAATTACCTCTTCAGTAACTGTCAATGGCTTGCCACACACCTTTGTCTTGATCATTTGCACACCATTCTCAATAACAATGGTGGCATGTGCCCAGAATTGCCTTTGATGCTCGATAAAGTTTGATGGCGAGACAATGAGAGCATGAGAAATGTGGGTTGTCTTGAGGAAATCCACAATCTGGTGGAAACCAGCGGCCTGTTTGGGTTTCTGTAGCATCGCGATTTCATTGTGCTCGTCTATGAAAGCCATTGATGCCATTGACCTTGAAGGTTATTGCTTGAAAACTTGGAACTCGAGAGAGAAAGGGTTTAGAGCGCAAGTGAACAGTATGCAAAGAGTCGTTATGAACTTTTAGGCGGGCAAAGGGTATTTATAGTATTCGGGACATAAGCAGTATTAACCTAGAGCAGTATTAACTGAAAGCAGTATTAACTGAAAGCAGTATTAACTGAAAGCAGTATTAACTGAAAGCAGTATTAACTGAAAGCAGTATTAACTGAAAGCAGTATTCACTGAAAGCAGTATTAACTATACACCGGCAATATTAACAATGCACTGGCAGTATTAACAATGCTTACACTTTTACGCTTTGTGAAGGACTGAGTACTGCTATACTTTTCCTGAAAAAGAAGATTAGGACCACCAAGAATAAACAATATACAGGTATTGAACCACTTTTTAAGTAGGAGCTTATTCAGAGTTGATCATTCCCACACTTGTTACCAAGAAAGTGAATCTACCCACATCAAATGCTTTGGTGAATAGATCAGCAAACTGGTTGTCAGTATGAACCTTTACAACTTGAATAAGTTTCTTTTCATTACAGTCTCTTATGAAGTGATACCTGATCTCAATGTGCTTTGTCTTTGAGTGCTTGACAGGATTATTCACAATGCTAATAGCACTGCTATTATCAATAAAAATTGGAGTGTGTAGAAAGGTTACCCCATAGTCCAGCATTTGATTCTGAATCCATAAGACTTGAGAACAGCAACTTGCAGCTGCTATGTACTCTGCTTCTGTTGTAGATGTGGACACTGTGGTTTGTTTCTTGCACTTCCATGACACTAGTCTTGCACCCAAAAACTGACATCCTCCAGAAGTAGATTTTCTGTCCAAGTTTGCTCCACCTAGATCACTATCTGAGTATGCAAGTAGGTCAAAGGATGAGTCATGAGGATACCAAAGTCCCAATCTGGATTGCCCTTTGAGATATCTGAATATCCTCTTAACAGCTTGATAGTGAGATTGCTTTGGCCTAACTTGGAATCTTGCACATACACAGACTGGAAACATTATATCTGGCCTAGAGGCTGTAAGATACATGAGAGAGCCAATCATGGATCTATAATGATGAACATCCATATCCTTCCCCTCAAGATCTTCTGTTATCTGCTTGTGTGTCTCCATAGGTGTGCTGGCAGGTTTTGAATCTGAGAAACCAAACTTGGTTAGAATGTCCTGCACATACTTGGACTGACAGATAAAGATTCCATCTGACTTCTGTTGAACTTGGAGTCCAAGGAAGAAAGTAAGTTCCCCCATGGAACTCATCTTGAACCTTTGATGCATTAGTTCCTCAAACTCCTTGCACATGTTATCTCTTGTGGATCCAAAGATAATATCATCAACATAGATTTGGACCAGCAAGATATCCTTCTTCTTTCTCTTGATGAATAGAGTCTTATCAATGACTCCTCTTTCAAAGCCATTTTCCAAGAGATAGGATGATAGAGTGTCATACCATGCTCTTGGAGCTTGATGTAGTCCATAAAGTGCTTTCTTCAATTTGTATACCCTGTCTGGATAGCTTGGGTTTTCAAACCTTGGTGGTTGACAGACATATACTTCTTCTTCAATTGAGCCATAAAGAAATGCACTTTTGACATCCATTTGATAGACTTTGAATTTCATATAAGAAGCATAAGCCATAAATAATCTAATTGCTTCTATCCTAGCCACAGGTGCAAATACTTCATCATAGTCTATTCCCTCTTCTTGTGTATACCCTTGAGCCACCAACCTTGCTTTGTTTCTTATTACAATGCCCCTTTCATCTCTCTTATTCCTGAAGACCCATTTTGTCCCTATTGCTCTTTGGCCTTTAGGAAGGTCTACCAGATCCCAAACATCTTGCAGCTTGAATTGTAGTAGTTCTTCTTGCATTGCTTCTATCCAACTGGACTCTTTCATGGCATCATGTGCCTTCTTAGGCTCAAGCTGGGATAAAAAGCAAGAAAGCACTGTATGCTGTTGGTCTTGCATTTCTTGTAGCCTGCTTTGATTTCTAGTCATCATAGGAGAGGATATATCTCCTATTACCAGCTGTGGAGGATGATTCTTTTGAATTCTGGTGTGATGATTAGGTTCTTCATTAAGTCCCACCTCTAGATTGGAGTCATTCAACTCAACTGAAGTGTTTTCAGCAGCTGCTTCTGGTTCTTTACTTTCTTGAGTCTCCTCATCTCTACTTTCTTCTTCACTCTGATTTAGTCCAGTAGATGGTTCCTTTTCACATAAATCCACTGTTGGTATGGGAAAGATCACAGATTGAGATATACTGTCTTGAACTTGTGTAGTCCCTGATCCTCCACTCCCTGAACCTGCATAATCATCACTACTGAAACCAAAAGAGTTAGTTAGTGAATCAATGTCAAACAGCCACTGAGGACCAGATCCAATAGGATTTGGTGTGTTCTCATTGCATTTGACATTGTCACTTTCTTCAATTATTCTAGAAGAAGAGTTAAAAACTCTGTAAGCCTTACTCTGAGATGAATACCCAACAAGAAATCCATCATCTGCTTTGCTATCAAACTTACCTAAGTGAGATTTGGTATTGAGAATTGTACAAGGACACCCAAAAGGTTTGAAAAATCCAATGAAAGGTTTTCTTTTATTTAAAAGCTCATAAGGGGTCTTGTTCTTTGGCATGACCACTAGAACTCTGTTTTGGACATAACAAGCAGTATTAACTACTTCTGCCCAGAAGGTAATTGGTAGTTTTGAATCAACCAACAAAGATCTAGCAGCCTCTATTAGTGTCCTATTCCTTCTCTCAGCAACTCCATTCTGTTGAGGAGTCCTAGGGACACTATATTGTCTCTCAATGCCTTTCTCTTCACAAAAGGTGTTTAGATCAAGATTTTTAAATTCAGTCCCATTATCTGATCTAATGACTTTTACTTTTTGATTAGTTTGGTTTTCAATTATTAGGATAAAGGATTTTATCAGTCCACTTGTCTCATCCTTAGTCCTTAGAAAATATACCCAAGTAAATCTGGAGTAATCATCAACAATAACCAAGCAGTAAGATTTCTTGCCTATACTCATAACATTTGTAGGACCAAACAGATCCATATGCAATAATTGGAGACAAGAAGAAATTGTATTTATCTCTTTGGTCTTATGAGAAGTTTTGTGCTGTTTGCCTTTAAGACATGCAACACAATGATCATCAGATGAAAATACTTTTGAAGGTAAACCTCTTACAAGGTTGTTTTTAACAAGTTTGTTCATTGTCTTGAAATTCATGTGACACATCCTTCTGTGCCATAGAGAGGATTCATCCATAGAAGCTTTTGACACAAGACAGTTCAGGGATGAATCACTATCAACATTGTCCATATCAAGACAATAAACATTGTCCTTTCTTGGAGTTCTAAGTAGTATCATGCTTTCATCAACTACCTTGAACCCTGGAGCAAGGATCATACACTCTGTATTAGTAAATAATATGCTATGTTGTTTGTCACAAACCTGTGATACACTTAACAGGTTGTACTTCAACTGATCAACATAGTAGACATTCTCAAATGTCATCTTACCTTTGGTGACATTACCTTTGCCACTTATTTTACCTCCAGTAAGATTATCTCCAAATGCAACATGTCCTCCATTGATATGCTTGAAATCCTGAAGGCATGACATGTTGCCTGTCATGTGCCTAGAGCAACCACTATCAACATGCCATATGCTCTTCCCCTTGAGCTGTTGGTTGCCCTGCACATAAGATAAATCAGTTAGTATGAATTAGGAACCCAAGCCAAAGTGGTCTTGGGTACCCCTTTCTCATCAAAATATTTACATTCTTTCTTGACAAGATTTTTAAACTTTGCCTCCTCATTTCTGGAGTACTTTGTTACAATTATGGGTTTGGAAACACATTTGCTAGAAGCAGTACTGGTTTTAGAAGTACTAACTGCATTAGCAGCACTTACATGCTTAGCAGTACTAACCTTGTTAGAAGTAGTAACTGTGCAAGCAGCAGTAACCTTGTTAGCAGTAGTAATCTGTGAAGAGGTACTAACAGTATTAGCAGCATTAAAATTTTCAGCAGTACTAACACTGGTAGCAGCAGTAACACTTCTAGCAGCACTATCTCTGTCAGCAGTACTAACAGTTTTAGTGCTTCTAGGCACCCATATTAAAACACTTTCTTTTAAAACCTTATTCTTCATGGGGCCTTTGGTTTCAACAGATTTCTTCATCACATGTTTCTTTCCAGCCTACCTATAACCAACAGGTTTTTGCACAAATCTTTGAAAGTTCATTTGTTGGTTAATAGGGTTAAAGAAACAATACTTAGCCAAATGGTTTAACTTTCCACAAATGAAACAAGGCTTTGGTCTATTGATTTTACTCAGATCAATGCCTTGTTTTTGTGCCCATTGGTTATTCCAGTTTCTCTGATTTCCCCTTGGTTTATCATATTTTTGGGGCTCAGATTTACTGCATGCACACTGCTTGCAAGGGATAGGGTTCACAACAGTGGTCTGCTTATAGTGAACCTTCTTGTTCTTTCCCTTAGTCTTCTCTATCTCATTGGACTTGATCCAATGCTTTCCACATCCCTCATTGGTGATTATGTGGTTTTCTATAGGAATCTCACCACTCACAGTATTGTCCTTATCCTTGACAACTTCTTTCTCAGTTTTATCCTTAACAACTACTTCATCTAAGGGATCTATCTCAGTGGCTCCCTTAGATAGGTCCTTCCTATCCTTTGTTTCTAACAAATCTGAACTAGGAGGGATGTAGTTGGTGTTATAGGATGGTGGTGTGGTATTGTACCCTATTCCTCTTCTTAGTTTATCATGAATCTGAGTTTGTAGCAAAGAATCCATTGCTTTGGAAGCATTGGAAAACTTTTCTACATCTATTTTTACTTTAGCTAGCTCTCCTCTTAGCTTTTCACTCTCTTCTTTGGATCTGGTCAGTTGAAGTTCTAAGTCATTCTTCTCCCACTTCCAGTAGTTTGTGTCATAAGAGTGTTGAAGCTCATTGGCTTGAAAACCCTTAATCTGTTCTTCAAATCTCTCAACAATCCTCACATAATCTTTTATGTCCTTTTCCATTCTCTTAAGGTCATCACTAATGTTCTGATTGTGATCCCTATATCTTTTAACAGTGTTAATGCAATTTGGAGAGCAAAGATTGGAAGTTACCTCTGTTGGGAGATCAGACACCTCTGCCATTAGAGCTTGGTTTTGGATGGCCTCTTCAGCTTGATCACTCCAATCAAACCCCATACCTTGTTGAGAGACTAGGGCTTGTGCAGAGCTTCTGTTATTATTGAAGCTTCCAGACTGTGTTTGCTGGTGGTTGTTGTTGTGAGACACTCCACTTCTGCATTCCCTAGCAAAGTGTCCCTTTTGATGACATTTATAGCATTCCACCTTAGACTTGTCAAAACCTGCTCCATCTTCTCTTCTTTGGGAGAAGTTGTTCCTCCTAGTTCTTTTGATGAACTTCTTAACTCTCATAGAGAGCATGGCCATCTGCCATTTAATGTCCATCTCTTCAAGATCATCTGGATGGAGTTGTTCTAAGTCATCATTAATGATAGAAGAGTTTCCATGACTTGCCAGAAAGGCCTCAAATACAGTTTCAGTGCCTTTCTCTTGGTTTGCTCCATTGGCAGCACTAACTGATTCAGGGTTGGAAGTAGAATCAGTTGATGCTGAAAGGAGTGCAACATTGTGAATATATCCAGAAGGCCTCTTTTTAGCCTCTACCTCAGATTCAAAAACTCTTAGATCATTATAGAGATCATCAAGTTCCTTTTCTTCCAGTTGATCATTCTGTCTGAAAGACACAATATACATGGTCCATTCATCACTCAGGGACCTTAGAAACTTTCTGTTCAGATCATCTTGATCAATTTGTACTCCTACTGTAGCTAGTTCACCAATAAGTTTGTTGAACCTGTCAAAAGTTTGAGTCATGGACTCATTCTTGGTTGACATAAAGTTCTCATATTGTTGCTTCAGAATGGCTTTCTGATTTCTCTTGGTACTTTTGGTACCAGAGAATCTCTTCTCCAGAGCATTCCAGAGCATCTCTGCATAAGTGCAGTTGCAGAACTGGTGTTGATATTCATTGGGAATAGCCAAGAGCAAGGTGCTCAAGGCTTTCATCTCTGTCTGTCTAGTTTTTCTTTCTGCATCAGTTTTTGGTGGAGTTCTCTTTCCATCTGCACTAATCTTTCCTTCTTCAGAAGGACCATTCTCTATGATGTCCCACATAGAATAGTCAGTGAGGAGTATGTACTGCTTGATTCTGATCTTCCACATATCGAATTCATTGGGTCTGAGCATTGGAACCTTTGAGACCAGAGTACTGTTTGATTCTGCAAAGTTTTCCATGATGAATGAATAGATGTTTCTGAGAGAAAAGACTCTGATACCACTTGTCAGGATCGAATTATCAACAAGATCGAATTATCAACAAGAATAAAGTCTCAGAAACAATATCAAAGAAGTTTGCGGAATAACACTTTGATATTCAATGTAACAGTAAACAAACAGTATATGATTAACAACTTGTAAACTTGTATTCAATTATCAAATCACAAGATTACACACTCAACCTCAATCTTGAAGAACAAGCTCTTTCAAGACGAATTCTACTTCTCTAGAATTAGGATCTATGCCTTGAGGTTGATTCTCTCTAGAACTTAGAATGAATGAATTATTATTAAACTATTCTATCAATTCGATACATATACTGAATAAAAGATAATTACAATAAATAAAATATCTTCAGTATATCTTCCATGAATATCTTCAGCTTTCCATATTTATCTTTAACCACAATCTCTTCATCATTATCTTCATATTATATTAGAAGCAGCATTAACTGAGTCTTGGCAGCATTAACTACTAAGCAGCACTAACCACTAGCAGTACTAACTAGCTAAGCAGTACTAACTTTGTTCAAGCAGCACTAACTTTGACTAGCAGTATTAATTCTACTAGCAGTAGTAATACTCAACAATATTAACTTTGAAGTCTTCTAGCAGTAGTAATTCTGAACTAGCAGTATTAACCATACTTAAGCTTTTCTTCAGTTCCCAACACTTTGTGTCGTTCGCTCGATTCCATTAACATTTGACAGCGCCTTCATCAACACTCGACAACGCCTTGTTCAATCGACTCAATCCTTCATCAATCGACTCAATCCTTCATCAATCCTTCAATCAATCGACACTCGACAGGTACAAAATTTTAAAGCCAAATTCGATTCCACATTCGATTCCATTTCAGGAGTGTAGCACATTCGATTACATAATACATATGTAAGTTTGTGAGATTTTAATTGGGGTAATTCGGTTCCATTCTTTGTGTTTTAATATCTGCATCATGAATGTGGGAATTCGAATGTTGTCTTTGTTTTCGTTTTGTATCAGATTAACTATGGATTAATTCGGTTTTTGGTTATTAGTTATTACTAGTCCTTTTTAAGCATTCTTGGCAAAATATTTATCTTCCATTTGCTAACGTCATTCATATGCACTTGTGCATATACTACCATTATTGGATTTCGATTATTTATCTTCCATTATTGGATTTCGTTTATTTATCTTCCATTATTGGATTTTTGAATTGGGATGACAACATAGAGATGTTGCATTGGAACAATCGGAGCCAAGATTGGTTTATGTATGCAACTGGTCTAGTAGATACTGTTAGTCACTATGGAATTTGTGGTCCATATGGAATCTGCGACATCAACTAAAATCCTCCATTTAGTTGTATGGATGGTTTTGAACCAAAACGCCAAGATGAATGGAACATGGCAGATTGGTCGAGTGTGTGGTCCATAAGACGGACTTTTGGGTGGTCGAAGAAGAGCCGAAAGGAGAACTTGATTACAATGACTTAGAAAATATGCTTGACGAGGAAGAGCACGAACCGGCTTCTCAAAAGCAAGGTGACAATTTTTTATTTCTATATATATTAATTTGGTGTTGTTAGTTTACTATTAACTTTCTACGTGACATTAATATTTTTTTTATTTGATATTGTAGAAAGTGACGATGTTGTTGATGACCTTGAAGTTGAGAGTGAATTTCAATTACTAAGCGATCGTGAGTTTGATGCATTTAACACTCCAATGTTTCAAGATCCATGATTTGGTTTGAATATTATGTTTCGTTTTGATGAATTTGGATTGATGTAAAACTTGTTATGTGTTTTTTTTAATATTTTTGGATTGATGTAAAACTTGTTGGTATGTGCATTTTTAATGTTTGAACTTGTGGACCACCCGGTTGAACCGTGACCCGGTCACCACACCGGGCCAACCAAAAAACTGGGTTTTAAAACATTGGATTTTCGGCGAAATATTCCGCCACAAATAAATAAATAAATAAATTACTATTTTCGGCGGAATATTCCGCCGCAAATCCGCCGAAAAAAGTTAAAATTATTTTTTGTTAATTAATTAAATCATTTAAATGTTAAAAAAATTCGGGTCGTTTTCGGCGGATTTTTCCGCCGAAAAATCCGCCGAAAATAGTAATCCGCCGAAAATGCCGCCGAAAATGACTATTTGCGGCGCCCCTGTTTCCGGTGGACCAAATCCGACGAATATCCGCCGAAAAATGACTATTTTCGGCGGATTTGGCCTTCGGAAAAAGTCGAAAATTTTGTAGTGAAATAACTCAAATCTCTGTTACAATCGTTCCTCACCTTTCGATACCATAAACTCGATATCTAGACGTCTATATATATTCGACGCATGTATGTGGTTAACCACAAAAACTAGGACTTTGAGTTCTATTATAATACCAACTTGTATTAATAGATAATGATTATCCTAACACCCCATTGTGTAAGGCTTATCTTGAAGCCCCTTAATTCGGAAATTACTAACAAATCATGCCACTTTTTGTCAAAAGTTCTTGATCATTTTAGTCCAACACAAACTTGAGTCCTATAAGAGATCCAAAAGGTTTTCTCTGCTGCCTCGAAGTCAACGGTTCAAACTTCACAAAAAGTTAAAACAATGTGTGAGTTTATTTGTTGTATATAATAAATATTTTATACTTAAAAAAACGTTTTCAAATAAGAAATCCATTACTCTGGAAAGCTTGGCAAACTAAACTGTTCAATTCGTGTGCGCTGCAGAATCATTAAACTTGAGAACTAAAATTAACTATTGTTAACAAAAAAATATGGTTACCAATGTAATTGAATAACCGTGTGGATTTTGTATCAAATGGCACCAACAAAACATCTCATAATGTACTGAAAAATGTTAAATTTTAGAATTCAAAAATAATCATTTGAAATCTATAGCTCACTCCAAAAGGGAGGAAATATACCTAAGGAGAGGCTATATTCAGCTCTGCACAATTAAAGTACACATTTCATACATTGGGATGATAATGATGATCTAACTAACAAAGATGTTAACGATACAGTTTCAGCAGGTCATCATGCATGTTCAGATTGATAGGAAGTTTGCCACTCGCGTTGTCTCCACTGATTGCTCTAAGACTCGCGCGACTAACCAGGTGGTAACTTCTTGCTGTTGTTGAGACATGCAACAAAAATGTCAAGGCAAATATCATGACATGTTAAGTCACCTTCCTCCAAAAAAAAAAAGATCTGACATGCACACAGCAAAAATAGACCAGAGTTTAAAGCACAGATGCATAAAGTTTCTTTTGACATAAGGTGTAAACTTCTAGAAGTGATCTTACATCTTTAAACATATAAATTCCACAACAATTCTATTTCTTTTTCTAATTCGGCTTCATTGTGTTATGCAAATGTGGGATTGAGAGTAAAGTACATTGGATGAAGGGAAAGTGCATACTGGATTTGTACTTTGAACCATGAATTATGTTTTGAACTTTTGCATGTTCATCCAAATGAAGGGAAATTGCACATCGGATTCGTTGGAGATGATGCAACCTGGTTTATGTGTACTAAATATTACTCTTTTGTTGTAGTTATTGCAACCAACTTCTTATCAACTTAATGAGAAGCAAAAACATAAGAAGAGAAAGAATAATTATACAGTTATCAACTAGATATAGAAGCCCAAGCATAAGGAGTGATTTTAATAAGCAAAAGTCTAATGTATTTAGACAATTAATGGTGGTAGGTTTGTTATTGATGTGTATATACATTGTTCATTTTAGTCGTATTAGTTTAATGTATCTTATTTGATATTGATTTTTCCACACATGATAAACATGTTGCCAAAGGTTAATAATACCCATGGTTAAGTGTTACAATGGCCATAGAATAGTCAAATTTAAACAGAGGTCGTAAGTAGGATACAGTCACGATTTGAATTATTTCTTATGATCAAAAGGTAACCAATAGTCACACTTTTAGTTAATTTATGTGACCGAATGTAACTAATAGTCACTATTTAAACAGTTTAACGTGACCATATGTTATGAATCGGTCACGGTTGATATAAAATTTGTGTGGCTATAAAATTGATTTAGTTATTTTGTGTAACCAAAAGGTAACTAATAGCCACAGTTCTAACAATTTTGTATAACCATATGTCATGAATTGGTCACAATTATTATAAAACTTGTGTGACTATCAGTAATAGTAATTTAAGGCCACAATTTTTAGTTATTTCATGTGACCAAAAAATAATCAATAGTCACATTTTTAACAACTTGGCGTAACCATATCTTATGAGGTCGACATGGTTAGTATGTAATTTGTGTTGAATTTTAGATTAGTAAAATTCAATTAAAATAAAGCAACAAGATTTATATATAAAAACAACAACTTTAATTATAAAAGTTCAAACTTTATTTATAAAGTTACAAACTTTTATTTATAAAGTTTAACAATTACCAAACGAAAACTGATTTAGAATGATTATTAGATGAACCTAAAAACGAGTCTATCCTTCACGATAGATACGTTAGAAGAAGGGGTAGAAATCAGACTGTCCACTCTAGTGGACGAAAAGAAAAACAGAACACAAAATTTAAAGCTAACCTGATTAGATGATCACCAACGAAACAACACCACCGAAACAGAACTGCACGGTTTTCCAAATCTGTCCTTAAAGGTTTTGGCGAATCCCTTAGAACGCTGTGAGACTAACACTCGCTAAACCCCAGGAATTGATGCAGTATACTTAAACACTAACAGCGATGGTGCTTCATTTTAACACAAAGTTGAGACAGAATACTATGGTAGAGATCGTGAGAGAGCTTAGAAAACAGAGAGATCGATCGAGAGAAGAGAGCACAACTTCGTTTTTTTTTCTCAGTGTATTCAATCAATGGGAGGAGGATTTAATTTATAGTTAGAAAATCAGATAATAATCTGATTATTTTCCTAAATTCCTCCCTAAGATTCGGATTAAGAGATAGAGTTAGAGACTAAGTCTCCAACTGATTTGCAGCTCTAATTAACCCATGTTTTTAATAAGCAAAACCGAAAAAACTTATCTGTAAATAAAAAAAAACGAAACTTTATCTGCTTAAGAATAATTATCTACTCATAATTAACTAATATCTCTATATCTCAATCCATAAAAAGAAACTCGGAGCTCGGAAGTGCAAAGTGCGCGTCTCTTCGCTAGAACCGCGCCCGCGCCCTCGACCACGGCCACGGCCACAACCACGCACGCACGCGTGCGTTGCACTTCTTTCAGACCCCCCACCATAAGTCCACCATTTTTCTCAAGACCCACTTGAGATGATAGGCTTATAAACAACACTTTCTTTTGTGTCTCTACCAATGTGGGATGGAAAAATTCCAACCTCACACTCAATTTCCAACAATCCCCCACCAGGTTGGAAAATTTTCTAACATTCAATAAAATATGATGTCACAGTGGTGTCACTAAGATTAAACCCCGTTTAATGTGAATATGCAAGAAGGAATCAATTCGGAAGTATCCTTAGGATTTAAACTTTGAATCTTGTGATCACTTCGGCTAATTCACACACATCATCTTTTGTCTTTGTATTCTCACTGAGCGCGAATATAGGCATGCACTAAAATCCTGTTTCATGACCTTTTAGAAGAGAAACCACAACTCTTCATTTGAGGCGGCACCACCTCTCAGTCGTATAGGCAAAGTTCTATAACATCTTCATTGCTAAGATGCCTCTAAACTTTGTTAAGAGAACTAACTCATCCTTGTTCTCGGGAACGACGTACTATCTCATACCTTACACGGGTCTATCATTTGATAGTACTTTCTATCAGTTAAGTGACTTGTTATTACCCATTAAACTTGAGTGATAGGAGCACTAAATTCAAGTTGGGTTCCCATCACTAACTGATTCTGAGTGGTTTCAGACCCATGTCTCTAGTAGTTGATCCTACTAAGTCTCTCGTTAGAGGCTTAGTCAATGGATCTGCCAAGTTTCCACGCGACTTGACATACACAATACTAATTGTACCATTTTCTATCAGTTGTCTCACATAATTATGTCGGAGACCTATGTGTCGCGACTTCCCATTATACACGACATTGTATACTTTTGACAGTGTGGCCTCACTGTCACAGTACATGGGAATCGAAGGAGTTGGATGAGGCCATAAATGGATATCTGTCAGCGGATCTCTTATCCATTCGGCTTCTTTGCCCGCAGCAGCTAAGACTATGAATTCGGCTTCCATAGTCGAATGAGCGATACATGTTTGTTTCTTGCTCGCCCAAGAAATCGCTTCACCACCAAGTGTATAGATCCACCCACTTGTGGATTTAGAATCACTTGAATGATCTATCCAACTAGCATCAAAATATCCTTCTAAGATTCCTGGATGCGTCGTGTATGTTAACTCTAGATCACTGGTTCTTTTCAAGTATCCCAACACTCTACTTATTGCCTTCCAGTGATCTGGGCCTGGATTGCCAGTATATTGACTTAGCCTGCTTACAGCAAAAGCAATATCTGGTCTAGTACAATGCATTTCATACATCATGCATCCTATTACACTAGCATACTCTAGTTGAGCCACTGCTCTACCAGAATTCTTATCAAGTTTCACACATGAATCAAATGGAGTGTTGAACTCCTTTATATTCAAGTGTTGAAACTTAGTCAGTATCTTCTCTATATAGTGGGATTGACTAAGAGAGATTTGAGACCCTAACCTTTTGATTTTAATCCCAAGAATTGTATCTACTTCTCCAAGATCTTTCATCTTAAAGTTCGAGGATAAGTAGTTTTTCGTCTCACGGATACCTTCTAGGTTGGTTTCGATGATCAGCATATCATCGACGTAAAGACAGATAATTATAGTGGACTCTTTGGTACATTTCGAGTAAATGCACCGATCAGCTCCATTATGTCGGAACCCGAAATATGTGATAGTAGTATCAAATCTTTCATGCCACTGTTTTGGGGCTTGCTTTAAACCGTACAGAGACTTAATAAGTCTAAACACTTTGTTCTCTTGTCCGGGTACTACAAACCCTTCGGGTTGCTCCATATAAACCTCCTCATTTAAGTATCCATTCAAAAAGGTTGTTTTTACATCCATTTGATGAATATACAGTCCTTTTATGGCTGAGATCGCTATAAGAGTTCGAATTGAACTAATTCTAGCAACTGGAGCGTAGGTGTCAAAATAATCGATACCTTCTTTCTGTCTATATCCTTTGGCCACCAATCTAGCTTTAAATGCTGAGATTGAACCATCCAGGTGCAACTTTCTTTTGAATACCTACTTGGAACCTATGGGTTTTGCTTCCTTGGGTAAATCGGCTAATTCTCAAGTTCCATTTCCCATAATAGAGTCCATTTCATCGTTTATTGCTTCTTTCCATAGTGGAGCATCTCTTGAAGACATGGCCTCTTTAAAAGTCTTGGGATCATCTTCGATGTTAATCGATAAAATGACTTCTCTAGTCACTTTCTTTTGTGTTCCTTGTACTAGGTAGGAGAAGAAATAATCTCCTAGACTTTTCTCTTTTCTTACTCTAGTACTTCTTTGTGGTTTGTAACACCCTAAAAATAGGGATAACAAAAATCCGAAAAAAAGGACAGGTGGTATATAAAATTGCCAAAGCAAGAGCTTCCCAAAAATGGGGAAATATACAAGCATGTTTAATTACAGTTGTAATTTAACGGACAATAAATAACAACCAACTAATCTAATTTCTATAACTAGAAAAGAGATTACAAAAGGGGTGTCATCTATAGACCCAACATCTTCTCCAATATATATATATATATATATATCCAAGTGCAAATCCCCAAGCTCTCACCCAAAGCAACTATACCTGCTTAGAACCGGCACCGCTAGAACCTGAGATACACATCGACACCAAACAAGTGTTAGGCCAAAAAGCCTAGTGAGTTGAACAAGAAATAACATATAAGATCAATTACAATTCTTATCAGCAGTTAACCAATGTTCAATAAATGTGGAGTCAATAGGGGAGACCCACAACGCCAATCAAGTTCCACCCAAAGAGTCGATATACCTTGATGCCAGCTAACAAGAGGCACCCGAAAGGCCCGACACATCCGGAGACTACAACTATGGAAATTCCCCGAATGGCGGAGGTCTAGGCACATACCATCACGGTGGCGCCCAAGACTACATCCTCCTAGTGTCTACTGACTTGGTTCGTCCAACATAATTTATAGGAGGTTTTAAGGTATATTTCAACCAAGCATATTTCAATACCAACCAAGGGTACAATATTACCATCCTACTCAATATAAGATCCAACGTAAAACTCATAAGATAACCGTTCTCATCATAAAGACAATATATCAACAACAAGGTATCTCAAGTAGAAATCATCATAATACCAAGGTATGCATACATTTAATCATGGTAAGATACACATAACATATATCTATACAAACCCCAAATACTTGAACATTTAGAGATGAACATTTTGAGTAAATAGACAATCATAACAAGTAGGAGATTAAGATGTGTATCTAGTTTTAACAAAGGTTTAGTAAACTCACAATCTAGGTTTTTGATTAAAACCTAGAAAATAGGAAACCCTAGATGGAGAGGTTGAGACTTGAAGATGAGAAGATTGCACTTTGAGAAACCCTAGAAAATCTTCCTTGAGGACAATGAATGCAAGATCAATAACCCGAACTACCAAGATAATTGATATTAATGAGGGTTAGGGTTTGGGGATGTAAGGAACTGACTTGGGAGCTCTAAAATCGCCAAAGAGAAAAAGTGGGAAATGTTGTAAATGAGGTAAAAATCGGCTAAGAACTCATTTAAGGCAAAAACCCCGTCGACGATAGTGCCATGGGCACTATCGCGTGTCACAATCGCGCGGCTCTCCTGACTTACGGTCACTCTCCGCGAGAGTGACCTGCGACAGTGACAATGTCACTATCGCGTGGTCACAATCGCACCAATCCAACCAACCACGGTACAAACCCCACGATAGTGACCGGCGATAGTAACAGTGTCACTATCGCGCCACTCCCCCAACTGCCCGAAAACTTAGCCAAATTCGATAACAAGCACGAGGTAAAACATTTCAATAAATATATAACTCAATTAACAGATTAGAAGGACAATATGCATACATAAGGGACTTCAATTACTCAAATAAGACAGTTAACGGAATGTGAGAAGTAAATACTTACCTTTAGATTTTCCTGGTGTTACAATCCACCCCACCTAAATGGGATTTCGTCCCCGAAATCTCATCCTAAATTAAACAATTGAGGATAGCATTTCTTCATATCATCTTCAGCCTCCCAAGTGATGTTAGCACCCCGATGGTGCTTCCATTGGACCTTAACCATGAGTACCTCTTTATGCCGCAACTTTTTCACTTTCGAATCCAATATCAACCCTTATCAACCCTGATTTCCGTAACGGTTCTTCTACACAACGGCTCCCATTATCAACCCTGATTTCCGGTTCTTCTACACAACGGTTCCTATTATCAACCCTGATTTCCGTAAGAGGAATCACGCTTTCCTCCTCGGCTAGACACTTTCGAAGGTAACACACGTGGAACGTAGGATGTATCCCTTCCATCTTTGGCGGTAAGTCTAACCGGTAGGCTTGTAGTCCAATTCTTTCCAAAATGACGAAGGGTCAAAGGAAACAAGGGCTAAGCTTCCCGTGCTTCCCAAAACGGATAATCCCCTTCCATGGAGATACCTTTAACATGACACGATCGCCCACTTGAAACTCGACCGGTCTCCTCTTCTTGTCCGCATAACTCTTCTATCGGTCTTGCGCCGCCTTTAGCCTCTCTCGAGTTTCATTCACCTTGTCCGTCGTCTCTTGAACTATTTCCGGTCCGGCAAATTGCTTCTCGCCCGCTTCGAGCCAATAAACCGGAGTTCTACATTTCCGCCCATACAACGCCTCGAACGGTGCCATCCCGATACTTAAATGGTAACTGTTGTTGTAAGCAAACTCCATCAAACGCAAATGCGAGTCCCAACTACCTACGAAATCTATTACACATGACCTCAACATGTCCTCTAGCATATGGATCGTCCTCTCGCTTTGACCATCCGTTTGAGGATGATAAGCCGTGCTCAAATTCAGTCTAGTGCCCAACTCTTTCTGTAAGCTTGCCCAAAAGTTCGAAGTGAAACGACTATCCCGATCTGACACGATAGATTGCGGAACCCCATGCCTTGACACCACCTCATCAATATAAAGCTTGGCCAATTTCTCCATTGGCAAAGTCTCCCGCATTGCAAGGAAATGTACACTCTTGGTTAGGCGGTCTACAATTACCCAAATGGTGTCATGGCCCCGCAATGTCTTCGGTAGTTTTGTCACGAAATCCATGGTGATGTTGTCCCATTTCCACTCGGGAATGGACAACGGTTGCAAACTCCCGTACGGTCTTTGATGTTCCGCTTTGACTTGGAGACACGTGATACATCTCTCCACATAATTAGCCACGTCTAGCTTCATCACCGACCACCAATAGTTCAATTTCAAGTCCCTATACATCTTGGTGCTACCGGGATGTATAGAATATTTCGATTTATGCGCTTCTTTAAGAAGTAGGTCACAGTTTCCCCCAACCTTCGGCACCCAAATTCGCCCTTGAAAGAGCTTAAGTCCACGACTGTCTTCCATTAAGAGTTCCCTTTGCTTCACCATGACTTCGGATTTGAGGTTCTCTTCTTTCAGTGCTTCCACTTGACACGATTTGATGTTCTCTAACAAACTCGATACTATATCGATCCTCTGAGGGACAATTTGATACCACAATCATGGCTCCTTCTGCTCAACGCATCTGCCACCACGTTGGCCTTACCGGGATGGTAGAGAAATTCACAATCATAGTCCTTTAGAAGTTCAAGACACCTTCTTTGCCGCATGTTGAGTTCTTTCTGATCGAAAATGTACTTAAGACTCTTGTGATCGGTGAAGAGAGTACACTTTGTCCCATATAAGTAATGTCGCCACATCTTCAACACAAAAACCACCGCCGCCAATTCGAAGTCGTGAGTCGGATAGTTCTTCTCATGATCCTTTAGTTGCCACGACGCATAGGCTATTACCTTCCCCCGGTTGTCGGTGACTGGCGTCTCAATCTTCTAAAAGCTTCATGAAGAACTATTGTTGTTGGGCCATGGCCGAGTTCATGGCCAACATCATATTGTCTTTGATTCTGGTCTCCGTAATCACCTCCTCCATAATGGCATTGTTAGCCGTAAGGTTCCCACGCAGGATATGCTCGGGTCCTCCTCCCAAGATATTGGGTATGGGAGGTCCCATGGAGGTTTCGACCAAAGGAGGTCGGTCAGATTCCACTTCCAAATGGCCCTCTGGCGTATTTAGTAACCTGCTCCGAGTGTTTACCATTGAAATCTGCCATACATGCACGAGAAAAGGGATTGATAAAAGACTAAGTGAGTTGAACTCTTTGTACGTACTACTACCTTCATCAATTATCATAATAATAGCAAATCAAGTACACTAACGTAACAACACATTCATAATAGCAGAAGCTAAGTGAAATTATGAACGGATCATACACAAGGATTCTTGCCACCATCATCACAACTCTCAATTAGTGTAATTCCGTAAATCCTAACGCTCTCCCTACCTAGGATTTCTACCCTAAGTGGACAGTGAAACAATAATGTCTAAAGCATAAGTCTAGATATGTTAAAACAATACCTAGTTCACTTAAACTAAACCTATGATACCAACTTGTAATACCCTAAAAATAGGGATAACAAAAATCCGAAAAAACGGACAGGTGGTATATAAAATTGCCAAAGCAAGAGCCTCCCAAAAATGGGGAAATATACAAGCCTGTTTAATTACAGTTGTAATTTAACGGACAATAAATAACAACCAACTAATCTAATTTCTATAACTAGAAAAGAGATTACAAAAGGGGTGTCATCTATAGACCCAACATCGTCTCCAAAAATATATATACATCCAAGTGCAAATCCCCAAGCTCTCACCCAAAGCAACTATGCCTGCTTAGAACCGGCACCGCTAGAACCTGAGATACACATCGACACCAAACAAGTGTTCGGACAAAAAGCCTAATGAGTTGAACAAGAAATAACATATAAGATCAATTACAATTCTTATCAGAAGTTAACCAATGTTCAATAAATGTGGAGTCAATAGGGGATACCTATAGCACCAATCAAGTTCCACCCAAAGAGTCGATATACCTTGATGCCAACTAACAAGAGGCACCCAAGGCCCGGCACATCCGGAGATGACAACTATGGAAATTCCCCGAATGGCGGAGGTCTAGGCACATACCATCACGGTGACGCCCAAGACTACATCCTCCTAGTGTCTACTGACTTGGTTCGTCCAACATAATTTATAGGAGGTTTTAAGGTATATTTCAACCAAGCATATTTCAATACCATCCAAGGGTACAATATTACCATCCTACTCAATATAAGATCCAACGTAAAACTCATAAGATAATTGTTCTCATCATAAAGACAATATATCACCAACAAGGTATCTCAAGTAGAAATCATCATAATACCAAGGTATGCATACATTTAATCATGGTAAGATACACATAACATATATCTATATGAAAACCCCAAATACTTGAACATTTAGAGATGAACATTTTGAGTAAATAGACAATCATAACAAGTAGGAGATTAAGATGTGTATCTAGTTTTAACAAAGGTTTAATAAACTCATAATCTAGGTTTTTGATTAAAACCTAGAAAATAGGAAACCCTAGATGGAGAGGTTGAGACTTGAAGATGAGAAGATTGCACTTTGAGAAACCCTAGAAAATCTTCCTTGAGGACAATGAATGCAAGATCAATAACCCCAACTACCAAGATGATTGCTATTAATGAGGGTTAGGGTTTGGGGATGTAAGGAACTAACTTGGGAGCTCTAAAATCGCCAAAGAGAAAAAGTGGGAAATGTTGTAAATGAGGTAAAAATCGGCTAAAAACTCATTTAAGGCAAAAACCAAGTCGGCGATAATGCCATGGACACTATCGCGTGTCACAATCGCGCGACTCCCTTGACTCACGGTCACTCTCTGCGAGAGTGACCTGCGACAGTGACAATGTCACTATCGCGTGGTCACAATCGCACCAATCCAACCACCCGCGGTACAAACCCCGCGATTGTGACCGGCGATAGTGACAATGTCACTATCACGTGGCACTATCGCGCCACTACCCCAACTACCCGAAAACTCATCCAAATTCGATAACAAGCACGAGGTAAAACATTTCAATTAACAGATTAGAAGGATAATATGCATACATAAGGGACTTCAGTTACTCAAATAAGACAGTTAACGGAATGTGAGAAGTAAATACTCACCTTTAGATTTTCCGGGTGTTACATGGTTCGTCAACCTTGGTTGAGGTTTTTGAACTATCACGAGATGTGCTAGGAAGATTTGGAGCCAATGTTCTATCTGAGTTTTCAGCATCTTCTGAAAACTTGTCTTCAAAAAATTCCACATATCTGGATTCCACTATTACTCCTATTTATTTATCCAATAATCTATAAGCCTTACTATTTCTAAGCATATCCTATGAATATGATTTTAATAGCACAGGCTCCCAGTTTAGATTCCTTTTGGATCAGGGGTACGATAGTAAGCAATGCGACCCCAAACTCTAAAATAGTCCAAGTTAGGCTTCCTTCCTTTCCATAGCTCGTATGGGCTGGTTGGGATCACACGACTAGTGATTTGGTTGTGAATATGGCAAGCAGTCAGTAATGCTTCGCCCCACAAATTGTTTGGTAGACCCGATTGGTTCAACATACAGCTGACCATCTCAATAAGGGTTCGATTCTTACGTTCCACCAAACCATTCTGTTGGGGATTAAAGGGTGAGGTGCGTTCATGTTTGATGTCATTCTCTTTGCAGAATGTATCAAACTCTCTATTGAAGTATTCACCTCCTCTGTCTGAGCGTAGTATTTTTATTCGTTTTTCAAGTTGATTTTCTACTTCAACTTTATAAAGTTTAAAGGCATCAAAAGCTTCGTCTTTTGAATGTAATAAGTAAACGTATAAAAATCGACTGAAGTCATCACATAATGTAATGAAATACCGTTTACCACCACGAATAAGTATTCCATTCAATTCACAGATATCGGAGTGAATCAACTCTAAAATAGTAGTATCCCTTTTAACTGATGGAAAAGGTTTCTTTGTAAACTTTGATTTTACACACGTTTCACATTTTCCAAAATCTTTGTTGTCAATTTTAATTAATCCTTTATTTTGCATTTTTCAATATTTTAACATTAGTGTGTGCTAAACGATTATGCCATAAGATATTGAACAAACAAAATACTTAAAAGAATTAACTTTATTAAAATCAAAGGGAATTACATCAATAGCAGATACAGAATAACCAACACTATTCTCAAACAAATTTGAGACATTACTACCTACTGACTCACTAGTACTTGCACCGGAACTGTCATTACAATCTTCAAACAAACTAAGGCGATACATACCCGATTGACGGTATGCCTTGCCAAAGTAGTGTTGTCTCTTGTGGAACACGATCTTCCCAGCCTCCATAGCAATTCCAATCCCATTTTCATCAAGCTTACTTAGGGATATAAGACATTTGCATACAGTAGGCACGTGTAACACATTTCTCAAAATTAAAGTTTTCCCTGAAGAAAACCTTAGATGCACAGTTCCAATCCCCGCGATATCAGCTCTACCACGGTTTGCAGTCACGATATGCCTTCCGTCTCTTATCGGATTATACTCAGAAAATTTGGATCTAGAGTCACACACATGAACCGTGGCTCCAGAATCCAAGTACCAGCCACCTCTCCCAGCCATCACCCTGGTTGAATCTTCAGCAATCATGTAAATCTCATCCATGCTCAAATTGGCCACAAGATGTTCTAAGTCTACGACCGCATTAGCTGCAGCTGGCCAGACTTCCACTGCTTACACTTCCTCACATAGTGTCATGTCTCTCTGCAGACGTGACACTTCCCTGTTCTCTTTGGTCCCTGGCTATCTGACTGACCATGCCTTTTGAAGTTCTTCTTTTGTGGACCAAAATTCCACCTTTTGGCGGGTCCAGAAGACTTCCCTTTTCCTTTGCCACCAGCCTGCACGCTGTTGTCACTCATAATGGCCTTTCCCTTTTTGTCCCGATTTTGTACTTCTTCCTCAATCCTGATGTGTTTTATCAAATCATTCAATGAGTAATCTTTGGATTTGTGCATCATACATTTTTGAAAATCCTTCCATTATGGGGGCAATTTATCAACAACAGCCCCCACTAGGAAGATCTCAGGAAGAGGAATATTAAGTAGTCTCATTTTTTTCCAATACTTGAAGTTCATGAATTTGTTCAAGTATTGGTTTTTCATCTACCATTTGGAACCTCAAGTATCGAGACACAAGATATTTATTTGTTCCTTCTTCTTGTGCCTTGTACTTGAATTCCAAAGATGTCCAAAGTTCTCTAGGACAAGTTATCGGGGCATAAAGGTCATAAAGTTTGTCAGATAGAGCACTTTTTATATACCCACAAGCCAGTGTTTCAGACTCCTTACGGAGTAGCCGCTGGTTATCCAGATCGGCTATTCTGGTAAATTCAGGTTCTTTGCCGGCTTCGGGAATGGGGTTATCGAGAATGGGCGACAGAGTAGGGCCCAAGACAAAAAACAGTCTTAAGACCATGAGCATGAATTTGACTTTTTCCTCCCAACGGGTATAGTTTGACCCGTCAAAGCTATCCAATTTTACCCGTTCTTGTTGCATCAAACGAACGTTTCTGGATTCCATTTTTTCCGATTACAAAACCTTTAAGATTGTTGAATTTTAGATTAGTAAAATTCAATTAAAATAAAGCAACGAGATTTATACATAAAAGCAACAACTTTAATTATAAAAGTTCAAACTTTATTTATAAAGTTACAAACTTTTATTTATAAAGTTTAACAATTACCAAATGAAAACTGATTTAGAATGATTATTAGTTGAACCTAAAAACGAGTCTATCCTTCGCGATAGATATGTTAGAAGAAGGGGTAGAAATCAGACTGTCCACTCTAGTGGATGAAAAGAAAAATAGAACACAAAATTTAAAGCTAACCTTATTAGATGATCACCACCGAAACAGAACTGCACGATTTTCCAAACCTTTCCTCAGTTCCGATGTGAGCGTGCGAAGTGCAAAGTGTGCGGCTCTTCGCGAGAATCGCGCCCTCGGCCTCGGCCACAACCACGCGTGCGCGCGTGCGTTGCACTTCCTTGAGACCCCCCATCATAAGGCCACCATTTTTCTCAAGATCCACTTGAGATGATAGGATTATAAACAACACTTTCTTTTGTTGTCTCTACCATTGTGGGATGGAAAAATTCCAATCTCACGCTCAATTTCCAACAATTTGTGTGGCTATAAGTAGTTTACTGCCACAGTTTTAGTTATTCCGTGTGGAGAAAAGGTAATCAATGGCCACCGTTCTAACAATTTAGCATAACTAGATGTCATGAATTGGCAACGGTTAATATGAAATTTACATAGCTATATGTAGTTTATGGCCACGGTTTTTAGTTATTTCATGCAACCAAATATAACTAATAACCACGGTTCTATCAGTTTTGCATAACCATATGTTATGACTTGGTCACGATTAATATAAAAGTTACGTGACTATAAGTAGTTTATGGCCACAGTTAAAATAAATATATGTGGCTATAGGTTAATCATTGGCCACCTTAAAAACAAGTCGAGTGACCATTAATAGTTTATCGTCATGGTATTAGTTATTTTGTGAGACCAAAAGGTCACCAATAGTCACGATTATGAAAAGTAAACATGACTATATGTCATAATTTGGCCACGGTTAATGTGAATTTGTATGACGATAAGTAGTTCATCGCCACAGTTATAGGAAAAGTGCTCTGGTACCAATTCTTTTTTATGGCCACGATTTTTCATATGATATGGTTACACATTTTAAACGTGGCCTTTAGGGTATCAATGGTCACGGGAGAATAGGCTACGGTTTAATTGAAAAAAGAAACCGTGGATAAATTCCTACAGCCACGGTTTTTAACCGTGGCAAATGTGACTTTTTGTACTAGTGCTTATCCGAACTGAATTTGTTAACACAGTTAACTCATAGGACTTTTTTTAAATCTTTTTACACCTCTTTTGTCCTTTTCAGATTAAAAAAATTAAAAACAATCTATTATATTATTAAGGTAATATATATATATATATATATACTAGTTGTGTACCCACGCAATGCGGCGGGATACAAAAAACCGTAAGGTCCATTACTTGTTGAGAGATTTGGAAGAGTTTTAGTTTTTTTACCAACAACTATACCTTATAACATGCATTTCCCAGGCATTTGTTTCAATGATTTTGTGCCTCCCTATTCGCAACCTATACATACAACACAATCACTTTCTTAATATTCAAAGGGCTTATTTATTGATACATGGCTTTGATTACATTAAAGAATACAAAATTCAGATTTTGCTTCTTGTCTCTAAAATTAATAGTGTGATGAATGAACCATATTCATACCCCCTAACAGCAAATTGTGACATATGAATGGACTTACTTGCAAATATTATGTGTCAATTATTTCTATTATTAACTACGAACTCTTCATCTATATATCCTGTAGAGCTTATACAAAATAGTCAAACATGTGCTTCTATGATCAACAAATGTATAATTACTAACAAAAGTGGTGAAATTTTACCAAAGATTATGCTTCTATTTTTTTACAGAAACCCAAAATTGTATCAATCGATCCAGAAACCTTCAAAAACTTGAAGGAATATAAAGATTACAAAAATCACAATACTAAGTCATAAGTTGAAGTTTAATAATCTAACGGTAAATGGCTATTCAAATGGTACAAAGTCAACCCGTGTAACCCCATCAATCTCAATACCAATTTGGATGTTGCTTCTACCAAAATAAACCAAACATGATATTAGTTTAAACCAAAAAAAAAAAGTGTTTTCAGATATGTTATTTTTGGTCAGATTTATAGACTTTGCTTAAAAAGGAAAATTTTGCCCATATCTTAATCTTCAGATTGGCATTCTAAAGATTCATGATACCACTAAGAAGTAATTGAAAAATCAATTTAGAAAAAGAATCTAAGATCAAAATGTTGGATTTCATAATGGCATAAAGAAAATACCCATCTTCAAGGTCAGAAAAATGGTTTAGAAAGATGAAAACTTTCAATAATCTTGGATTCTGTGCATAAGGAAACTTGTGATCAAGATTTAAGGGTGTTTACTAAACACTTACCAGTAAGTGCTTACTTGGTTACTTTGCCTAATCGGATGAGTATGACAAGCATTGAGAATCTTACTCGATAAAAGTGATGACAACGACCGCTAGTTTTACACGGTAAAAGAAAGTAACGACTCTTACCCGATAAGCGCTACCGGGTAAATTGTTGAATACGATGTCATTTTAATGAACTAAAATCTTACCCGGTTAAGTTGAAGTATTACCTCTTACCAATAAGTGCTTACCGGGTAAGCGTTGGGTAAACGATCATTTAGAATCAAATTGGATGACTTTGACCAATCTGAAACCCATAATTTAGTCATTTAATTTCAACAAAAATGAATATCCACAAGTTTAAAATCCAAACCAACTCATTATAATCACTTTCTTTTCCAAAACCCGCCTGTCGGGGATTAGTCGGGGCAGAGGTGGGGACGGGGGACTTAAACAACACCGGGGTCAGGGTCAAGGTTGGGATTGGGGGACGCATTTCCCTTCCAATACCCACTCCCTTTACATGTTGCTCAACAAATGGAAGGGATGTCAAACATGATATCCTAATCCCAACATTGGATGCCCAATTTTCATGCAAAACCTAAATGAAACCGTGACTGAAATAAGATTTGAATAAGAAGTTTGTTGCATTATTTGGTTGAAAAGAAAAGGTAAATACATTTGATATTTTAGTACAAATCATGTCTAGCTCAGTTGGTTTCCCCAAGGGCGGTAACATCCTGGGGGGGTTGTGGATGGTATCCCAATCTACCCGGGTTCGAATCCAAGGGGAGTCAATTTGAGGGCATGAGGAGTACCCAGTCCTTGGGCCGGTCCAGTCGTTGACTGGGTTGCCCCCCCCCCAGCCCAGTCTTAGACTGTGGTTGGGCTCTAGGTTCAGCATAAGCTGGGCCGGGACAACGGCGGATTAGTGGGCTGCCCGTGGATGCCCGATACCGCCGGGGAGGTGTGCGTGCGTGTGTTCGTGGTAGTCGTTCATTGGTTCGATGCCGCTATGCCTTCCAATTTTTTTTTTTGATATTTTAGTGCAAAAAGATTTTCCAAGTTATATCTCTTTCAAGGTTAAGAATAGCTTCTTCTGGAGTGTCATCCAAATTTTGCGTAAGTGGTTGTAAGAGCAGTTTTGTGGAGTTACTCACAAAAGAGAGACAGAAAGAGATTTAGATCACTTGAAGCTCTCGTGGAAGGTAGCGGTAGACATCTTAGATTTGATCCTTCAACCCACTGCTCAACATTTTATCAGATTCATCCTATTGAAATTTAAGACATTCACATGCATCAATTTACAGATTTACTTACAAGAGAGTGACAAAATTTAGGAATACATGTATCAATACTTATTATAAATGGAAAAAAAAGGAAATTATAAAATTACCGAAGGCATACTTCCATATTACAAACTGAAAACCTAACAAATGCTTCAGAAAAACAATCAATAAAACCTAATTTCAAAATCATAAAAAGAATTAGAGTCCCAATTTTCTAGACAAAATAACCCCAAATGAACGAAACAAATCTTTTCATAAAAAAAAAATCCCAAGCCATGACCTCCGACTTCTGTAAAATAATCCAAATTCATATTTAAGAACATTTGTTGGAAATCCCAAATGATAGCAACCACCATATACATTAAGAATACAAACTTCCAACAATTAAGCAAAACACCACTTGCAATTTGGCCATAGGCCGTTTCAAACAAGGAACTCAGAAACAACAACCATCTTCTGTAATTTCCAACAACTAAACCAAGCATAGCCCCCCTTAAATATTTAATCTAATGCAACCCAAAAACAAAGGTAATCTTTTTAGCCTCCATCATTTTAATCTGTGGTATATAAAGGACAGAAGCTATATAGCATATTGAAACAACCATGAAACCTTGTAACCAGACTCCATGATTGAAATAATAATAGTAATTGTTGCAGTCCACTAATTCCATTTAAACAGCCTCATACATTCCGGCGATAGAATAACATAAATCCTAAGATCATAGCACCGAGATGTCTATAAACACTTTCAGAAAATAACAGCTTCCATAATTGTAGATTCCAAATAATCCAACAATTCCAACAATAAAGCACACAAAGGTTGAACTGAACAGATTGAGCCATCAAAATTGAAAACAAAAATTATGGACACAATCAGTTCTTGAGATACCAATGGTATAATCGATCAGGACACATACGATCCTTCTGCTTATAGACCCAAATATGTATGTTGGGAACACATGAGCAACATAAGAAGGGTTTCTGCTTATAGACCCAAACAAATCTTTTTATACGATCCTTCTGCTTATATGTATGATCAAAACAAAGTCGATGGTAAAATAAAGCAACATAAGAAGGGCTTAGAAATCTGGACAATTTTTTTATCATTAATAAATCATTGTGAATAACTATAAAAGGGCTTAGAAAGATGATTCAGAGTTGCTATATCAAACATACCCACAGTGCATGGTCATTGATTCTTTAATATCAAAAAAGTCAATTCCTTTGCTTTAGGGACGACACCAAAGCTGGAGCTTCATGTGGTTCAGTTTTAGTAGAACTCTCCTCATGAAAATAAGTTAAGTAAATGAAGCACCATAAATAATAGTTTAAAAAATATGTGAACCCTTGAGGAGAACTTCAAAATATTTCAAAAGCAAGGCAAATGAAACCCTAAACCAACATTTCAGAACCAAGATGCAGTAAATTCAATTTCAAATTTGAGATTGAGAAATCGATAACAACTCACCTTATCTATATGACTTCATCACCTCAGAAAACCAAATCAATGGTGATGGTGAAACACAAATCAGAAATCTATGGAGATGGAGATGGTGAAACCCAAATAAATGTTCTAATCGTGAGAAACCCAAAGATTGATTACCTTGAAGTAACTGCTTCAGTTAAACCTAAATAAGAACGCAAAGAAAAAGAAATTCAAATCGAAGGGTTTACCTATCAACATCAGGAAAAGATTGAGATAATGATTGGAGAAATTGGGTATAAGAAAGGGGAATTCTTTCCCCACACCCCTGCAACTTTTTAAAAAAACGATACCCCCTTACACACTCACAATTGTACTTTTTTCTATTTTTCAATTTAAAGTTACAATTTTGGTCCCTAAACTCTTTTTATTTATTTACTTTATACCTTTTGGTTTTATATTTTACGTTTTACATTTTTATTACATTAACACATATAAGCGTATATTAACTAAAACACGTTAAAAAAGTAATTTTTAATTTTAACAAATAACACCATTATAATCGTCTCGTCGATACCTTCGAAATGAGCCCAATATTGAATATTTTTTGATTTAATTATATTATTATATGTAATATATTGTACCTTGGTTAATCGATTTTTTTTTGAAAAAAGAGAAAACGCATCACATCGAACGTAAGTTTTTAACATAAAGGTAATAAACATAATAACTATATTGCGTATTTTTTTTATTCCAACAAATTCCAACTTTGATTATTCATTTAAATCAACATAGACACGAGTACGAGTACGCTCTATATGTTCTTCATACATATCTAATCTACGTTGGCATGGGATAATCCACGACATTGCATCTGGAAGTGCACGATGTGTCCAATGGTGTATGAGTGTGGGCATTGGGTAATATCCTTTTAGTACCACCTTTATGTAATGATTACCATTAACATGCACTATTACAATTGACTTGTCATGGGATGATGACGACGGGTGTGTCCTGAATGGTAAGTATGTCGCACTGCCTTCCATATTGAGAACATGTAATATGACAATGAACCTTGAAACAGTTAGAATTCCCATTTCAGGCATAACGATCCAATGCATATATGGTGCAAAGGTGCCCTTCTTGAACCAATTCAACGCGGCGTAAATTCTTTGTCACTCGTTGTAGCCAATCACATTAAAGTAATAAGCATAATTCTCAGTTAGTTCATCCATTAACTCTGTACGGATAGTGTCCCATGCATCTTCATGACCACCCAAACAAGTAGATATGGCTCAAAATTCACAATTTTCATCGCCCAATACATCTTGTATTTGTGTGATGTATGGATGAAATAAACTCGGGATTTGATCAAGATATGGATTTGTGGGGGTGGGTTGTCGTTGGAAGTAGGAGCTATGCCTCGTTGATTCTTGATGACCAAAATCTTCGGAGTTGATAAATGTTGGCGCGTTAGAACAACTGCGTCTACGAGGGTCTTCAATAATCTTTTTCTTTTGAGCTTGATTCTTTAGAGAAGGACGTCCACGAGTGGTTCTATGAGCCGAGGGTTCATGAAACAACGTTTTTTCTGGCATTATTATATCCTTCAATTTTTTAACAAGCTTTTGCGGCCAGGAACTGATTGTTTATTGAAATTTTCTCTAAACATATGAATTTCATCGTCACATTGAATATCGTCATCTTGTGCGGACACACATGGCGAAAAATCAAGTGTTTTCCAAAATACATCGATCGCATCAAGTGGAATGGGTATGCCTTGACATGTATACATTGCTTGTTCATGCGCACATGGCAACCCATGACTTGTACGCAGTTTACAACCACAATTTTCAGAAAATACGTTAGTCTCGAAAGACCGTGCATATTCACTGGAAATCATATCAAGTGCGTAAAATGAAACAAAGCCCCGCAAATTTTGAAAATGTCGGTTTTGACGTAGCTGCATTTTCCACATTTCTACCCTTTAACGTGGATAAAATGTATCGTGGCTTGACATGTTGGGCTGATAGATCTTCAACTAGTAGAACTTCAGGTTCGTTCAGCCACATTGCATATGGATGACCCTCCATATATTGTGCAACGACATGATTATGTGTATCACACACAACCCTCAACGTCCACCAATGATGCTTAGATGAATATTGCGCTATCAACTCAAATGGACAGTCAAACTTTCTTGTTCCAGTATGACGACTGGAAATTTTGTCACCTTTGTAAACCCCACTATGTTCACACATAAACACGATTTTTTAAACATCTCCATTTGTTTTAGCCTTTGATCTTTTGGTAACAACAACCACACCAACTGAACATCCCACATTACGCACCCAGTCGGTTATTTCTTCTCGAGATTCGAACACCTGAAATTATTATATTTTGTTATAACCTTCACTTCTACCAGTAAGTTAAAATTAACATAAATGTTAGTTATCATAATATTGTAACTGGTTGGTGATAAATTCTGATTTTGGTGTCAAATCTTCTCCCATGTTTGTCATCTGCAACTTTGATATATATATATATATATATAGAGAGAGAGAGAGAGAGAGAGAAAGAGAGAGAGACGAAGAGGAAGAATTCGATATAAATGATGGGATGATTCGATATTCAATCGTTTGATATAAATAGGGGAGTAGGGAAAACAACGAGTGTGGGTGTATTGGTTAAAATTAAAAGGATAGGATAGTAGTACCTCACAGTCACCGGTGCTGTCAAATCACTTATTGTAGGGGAGTAGGAAAAACAACGAGTGTGGGTGTATTGGTTACACTTATTGTCACGAGTGTGGGTGTATTGTTTTATTCTTCATCAACGGTGCTTAAGTTATCTGTCCCCACCCCCCTACAAAAAATTTCGTAAAGCATATCCCCTATCCGCCTCACAATTGTACTTTTTTTTTTAAATTTATAGTTACAGTTTTGGTCCTGAACTCATTTAATTGATTTACTTTATACCTCTTAGTTTTATGTTTTTCATTTTACATTTTTATTATATTAACACATATAATTGTATATTAACTAAAATACGTTAAAAAAATACTTTTTAATTTTAACAAGTTACACCATTATAATCGTCTCGTCGATACCTTCGAAATGAGCCCAATATTGAATATTTTTTGATTTAATTATATTATTGTATGTCATATATCGTACATTGGTTAATCACTCGTTTTTCGTGGTTTTTCGATTTTCTATTTATTTAGAGTTTTCTCTTGAACCTGACCCTATATATATATATATATATATATATATATATATATATATATACATATATATATATATATATATATATCGATACCTTAAAGTATTTTTTTAATAGATTTTAACATATAATAAAATAGTTAAATCAAAATATATTCAATATTTGGCTCATTTCGAAGGTATCGAAGAGACGATTGTAATGGTGTAAGTTGTTAAAATTAAAACGTATTTTTAACGTATTTTAGTTGATATACGATTATATGTATTAATATGGTGATGGTGTAAAATGAAAATTAGAAAAGTAAAAGGTATAAAGTAAACTAATTAAATAATTATAGGGGTATAAACTGTAACTTTAAATTCAAATTCATTTGAAAATGGGTGTTTGTCTTATGTTGTCTGGATTGTGAGGGGAGATAGGGGTTAGGTGGGGGTATGGGGTTTATAGGGGGTAGCAAAAACAACACCCATAAGAAAAGATGAAGGAGGGGGGATATATACGCAACGTTGTGAAGAAAATATGAAGGGCGGGGGTTACCTTTTTCATCTTGGGATCCAACAAGTAGTAAGTAGAAGGGAGCAGTTCCGGTTCTCCATTTCAGGAAGAAAGCATGGGCTGAGAGTGTACTTTGAGTATGGGCGTTGTTTGAAAATCTTTGCATCAATGAGTTGGCCTTGTTTGAAAATCGTTGCATCAATGAGTTGTACATTATGCATTAAATATAATAATTAAGAGTTTTTCAAATTTTATGCTTTAAAGAGAAATACATCATGCTTTAATACTTGTCTTTAAGACTTTTTTCCTATATGCATATTAAGGTAGTATAGATATATACATAGAGTCGGGTTCAAACAAGAACAATACATATTTAAAAGAACACGAGACTAACAAAATCATTAGTGATTTTACATTAACACACGAAAAAGGGACTTTGGCCGCGACTTCAGATCCGCATGGCTTTTTTCACGTTAATGTAAAATCACTAATGATTTTGTTAGTTCTCATGTTCTTTTAAATAGTTATTGTTCTCGTTTGATCCTCCCTATATATATATATATATATATTGTTGAGGAGGGGGTGCAAAAATCGATCGAGAGGAGAGGAGAGTGGTCGAACTTGGATAAGAATGTGAGATCGCGTGAGAGCTCGCTTTCCTTAAGTTGATTCACCGGTATCGATTTAGGCAGAAATCGATCCTATTTAAACACAATGAGAATCGTAACCGATCCTATATTATTAATGATAACAATTTACCATTTAATGGTATTGATTGTTGTCCATAATGGTGGGGGGTTACAAAATGATTTGTAGGTTACACAATTGATATCTCAAACGATTCCAGTTACAGTGGCATGGCACGGGTAGCCACGCGGGTTACCCCGCGGCACAACCCGACCGGGTCACTGTTTTGTGACCACACTCTAGTACACGACACGGGTTAACCCACAACACAACCAGCCCGGGTCACTGACTCAGTTACAAAACTGATAAATCCCAAACGAGACCGTCCAACAATCCCGGGTTATAGTTAGCTTACACGAGTGTGCACTCTACACCTCCTAACTCGTGTTATAACTTAGTTACAAACCCCATTATTATCTTGTGAATCCAATTACACAAAATAAACCGATGATTTCACTAAAATCACCAACATTCCTCCCCCATTTTAGTGTAATCCTTGATTCTAAAACAACAGTTAATATAGGAAACAAACTCATGCATAAATGAAAATATATAAAAGATTGAATTTTCATCTTAGTACATTACACATTTCAAATACTCGAGAATTCGGGTGTCCTATGGATTGAACCCTTCAACCCATTTGAGTACCAGAAAATAACATACACATGAATTTAAAAGATTCTCTAAAGTTTAAACTTGACACTATACAGGTCATGTGTCCTTATCCATTCGTGAGTGCATCAAAGCCAAGTCCAAGCTTCTTGAAGCGGCCACACTTCGCACTCATATAGGTAGTTTCTTTCATCATGCACCTGCACATGCACTTTTACAAAAGAACAATTACCTCCTTCAATTGCAGTACCGAGCACATACCTTGGGATGATTATTTTGTGCTCCAATCCCTTAGAGTGAGCTTTCCCATTGAATTCAACTTCTAACGTTGTATTAGAAGGGAATTGGGTATCTCACCGTTATGGATTTAAATGGACTTTAATCCCATCCCTATTACCGACTTGTAAACCAAGTCCCTAGCTAACCCCTTCATCAAGTGGTCTGCTAGATTTTGTTGTGATAGAACAAATTCAACCGAAATCACCCTATTCGTGATTAGCGTACAAATCATGCTATGTCTAACACCTAAGTGTCTAGACTTGCCATTATATACATGACTATAAGCTTTAGCCAAAGTAGTCGCACTATCACAACGGATAGAAATCGGTGATATTGGTTTCGGCCATAACGGAATTTCGTGGACTAAATTCTTTAGCCACTCCGCCTCTTTACTGGCAACGGCTAATGCCACAAATTCTGACTCCATAGTCGAACTCGTGATGCAAGTTTGATTCTTGGAAGCCCATGAGATGGCACCTCCATAGTCGAACTTGTGATCCAACTTGCATCCGAATATCCCTCTAAGATCGAAGGAAACCCGACATATGACAAACCATAATCAATAGTTTTCTTCAAGTATTTAAATACTCGTCTTATCGCTTGCCAATGATGTATACTAGGATTGCTAGTATACCTACTCAACTTGCCTACGGCAAAAGCGATATCTGGCCTAGTGCTTGTCATGGCATACATCAAGCATCCAATAGCCTTTGAGTACTCGAGTTGTGACACTTCTTCACCCGAATTGGGCATAAGCTTCACACTCGGATCAAATGGAGTACTCACCAGAGAACAATCAAAGCAATTAAATTTCTTTAATACTTTTTCAATGTAATGAGATTGCATAATTGCAATCCCTTTGTTCTCACGCTTGATCCTTATTCCAAGGATCACCTCTGCCTCTCCCATATCTTTCATGGAGAAACTTGATGACAAAAACTCTTTGGTTTTATCAACTTGATTTTGGTCGGTGCCAAAGATCAACATGTCATCAACGTATAAGCAAATGATTACTCCGTTACCGGATGTGTCAAATTTGCTATATACACACTTGTCCGCTTGGTTTAACATAAAACTGTTGGACAAGATAACCTCATCAAATTTTTGATGCCATTGTTTGGGTGCTTGTTTAAGCCCATACAATTATTTTACATGTTTACATACCTTATGCTCCATCCCGGGCATAATAAAACCTTCCGGTTGTTTCATGTAAACTTCTTCCTCTAAGTCACCATTCAAGATTGCCGTTTTGACATCCATTTGGTGAATCACTAAATTGTGGATAGCTCCTAAGGCTATCAACAATCTAATCGTGGAGATCCTTGCAACCGGGGCATAGGTATCAAAATAATCGCTGCCTTCCCGTTGCCTAAAGCTTTGGATTACTAATCGAGCTTTGAACTTGTCGATTGATCCATCGACTTTCATCTTTCTTTTAAAGATCAACTTGCATCACAATGGTTTACAACCCGGTGGCAAGTCCGATAATACCCAAGTATTATTCCCCATGATGGAATCCATCTCATCATTTATTGCTTCTTTCCAGAAAGCAATATCTTGAGACTTCATAGCCTCATCAAATGATTTTGGATCTTCCTCAATACTATAACAGTAAAAGAATTGTGACTCAATCTCATCTCTTGATCCCTCTACCAAGTATAGTTGGAAATCGGGACCAAAGGATTTTTTAATCCTTCCTCTTTTGCTCCTTCGATTCCACTAGTACTTGGAACTATGTCCTTTGGCCTAGGTATTGAAGAGAATCTAGTATCATCAAATAATGCATCTCTCGATTCTATAACGGTGTGAATCGCTATAAAATCATTAGGTTCAATAACATAGAACCTATAGGCCTTGGAATGCTCGGAATGCTCGGCGTATCCAACAAAGATGCAATCAATATCTTTCTCACCCAAAGTTTTCCTTTTGGGTTCGGGTAGTCGAACAACCGCCCGACAACCCCAAACTTGAATATAATTCAAGTTGGGCCTTTTCTTGAACCAAAGTTCATATGGGGTAATCTTGTTCCTTTTATTGGGAACTCGATTTAATAAGTAACAAGCCGTTAACATGGCTTTACCCCAAAATCCATCACTCAAACCCGAGTAGGATAACATAGAGTTCACCATTTCTTTGAGAACTCTATTTTTCCGTTTCGCCACACCATTTAGTTGTGGTGTATAAGAGTCGTGGTCTCATGTATGATTCCTACGGATTGGAAAAACATGGGGTCGTAATATTCCCCACCACGATCGGTGAGTAAACATTTAATAAAACCGTTAATTTGCAATTCAACCTCCGTTTTATAAATTTTAAATTTATCCAACGCTTCATCTTTTGAGTGTAATAAAAATACATAGCAAAAACGTGAAGTGTCGTCAATAAAAGTAACGACATACTTTTTATTACCATAAGACGTTGTTGAATGCAAATCACAAAGATTATTATGAATTAATTCAAGCACCGACGAATCCCTTTTCACATTAGGAAAAGGTTGTCTAGTGATCTTTGTCAACATGCCAGTTTTACATTTTTCGGTTTTAACATCAAAAGCCGGAATAAGACCGTCTTTTGATATTTCAACCATTCTTTTAAAAATAACATGACCAAGTCTTGCATGTCATAATATAAAATCAACAAAATTCTCATTTGCAACATCAACAGAATTTGAAACAAAATTATTTTTATTCAAACTCAACATAAACATTGTTAGCTTAAATTAGCCCCCAATTTAATTGAATGTTTTATAAAGAAATTGTATTTTAGGCTTTTTAATTAGTTGTATGAGCTTGAGCCTTTTTATTGTAAATGGGGGTGCCCATGATAGTCGACTAAATGTTTTAGTGTGGTGTTCTTCCAATATCCCCTCCATTGTTCATCAATCAAAGCATATGAGATGAGTTTATGATTCTTCTTCTTCTTTATTTCTCTCTTACATGTATATTTTATGGAGTTCTTCAATTGTTTCGTTGTAATGAGATCTAACAATTGGTATCAGAGTCAACTGAAGAAACTTTTCTTCAGTTCGGTCATCTATGGCAACAATTAAAGATTATATGATTATTTTGTTGTTTTGGTGCTTAGATTGATTTAATCACATGAGCCTTAACCCAAATATCATTTATGTGAATTATTCACTGTTTTGTGCTTATTTGATATCCATTTTTTGATTTAGATGTGATTTGGATGATCCTTGATAGAATAGATGTTTGATTATACACAAAATCTGTTTCTGCACACCACATGTTTGATGAAATGCCTATGTGAATATTTGATTCTATTTGGATCAAATCTCATCAGATTAATTTCATGTGTGTGTTTTGATCCTTTCTAATTCATTGGTCTAACATTTGATAAGCACTAAGTAGATGGTTGATCTATGATCCCATCCTAGTGTGTGCTTTAGTCCATAGCTTTTATGGCATATTGGATTCAAAGCTGTTGATCTTTGATCTGGCTTTATTTAAATCCAAGATTGGACTTCCTTTTATTCAGATTTTGGTTCATTAGTTGTCCTAATTCCAATTGGACAGTCTATGGCCTTGTATGACTGCATATCAGTTTATGTTTACATTTAAATTAGAGTGATAAGGATGAGGTTCACTTCAGCAGATTGTGCAAATAGTTGAAAATTGTGAATCTGCTGTATGACTCTTTGATTGCTATCATTTTATTTGGGATTTGGGACTGGATGATTTTGGTTGATCAACATCAACTTTCTATGGTTTACCATCAACATCAATGATGGTTTATCAATCTTGATCTATTCATCCAGACCTGTCTGTAGACTTTTGTTTATGAGATTCCAACAGATTGCTACTGCTACTGCCTATTCATGTTGATTTTGTGCAGCAACATGTTTGACACAACCTTGATATGAACAGTTTGATTAAGAAACTATCGAGATCTCACAAATTGTGGGAACAGATCGATCAAGAGGCTGTTCATATCTCAATCTATGTTGTTCCAAAATCTGACTTGACAGCATGATAATCAAGTTGATCTAGAATTCGATGTGCAAAATGCTACTATGATTGAAAATCTACAGTATGGGACACTCTTGCTGGTAGATCTTGAAGATGAATATTTTGAAGAGGAGATACAAAAGCTGACAGACAACATTGCAAATGACACGGGATCCTGATCCATCAGGAGGGTACATGTCAGCTAGAACCGTCATTGGATTCTTGTCCAGTGTTTATGCAACTGTTGCACTTGCTTAAATAACATGGATGTTTTAGGCCACCCATTGAATGTTGAAATGGAAAAGTCATTGCCTCAGAAGCCTATCAGTATGAATGCTGCTCTTGGTTCATTTTTTTTGCCAATGGTGATGCAGTAGGGTTTTGCAATGCAAAAGATGCAATTTCAGCAGGCTCTTCTACTGCAGCAGAATGTATAGTTTTGAAAGCTTCTTGTTCCTAAACTCTGATCATATGCTTCCAGAATTATCGAAATTTACAGAGTTTGGTGACAGATCTGTCTTAGCTCGATTTGTTTAGAGGTAATATCATGTACATTCAGATTTATAAGAGTGCCTATTGTTGTCCTTGTTGAATCATCGTTCTCTAGATGTGTTCTGCTTGATTAGCAAAATATGTACATATTGGTAAATCTGTTAGTCCAGATTTCGATACAAAGTCCTGCTGTCCTGTTGATACAGAAATGGTGAATTTGATCAAGGCAGTTTCTGTGAATGCAAAATATGAACTGATTCAGACTAGGAATTATTTGAAGTTAATATATTCTATCAGAATTCTAGAAAAGTGCTGGACCGGGTCGCCGCAGATTAGTCGGTGCTGCCCAATTGGATGCCCGGATACCGCGGGTGCGTGTGTGTGTGGGCTTAGCCCAAGTTGCCGTACAAAAAAAAAAGAATTCTAGAAAAGTGCAGCCTTGCAGATCCAAATCTGTGAGGATTTGAATGTATCGGATGTTGTGATCAAAATGTATAAGTTCTGACAGTTCTGAACTCGATCAGCAAGCAACAAGAAGAAAGTTAGTTTGATTAGAGGCAGTCCAGAACTCAAACTTTCAAGAGATTGTTTGAAATGTGCAGGTTTTGTTCATCCATAAAGCTTCTGCTGCTGCTCTTCGAGTGATTTTCTGTGAAATGCAAGTATCGAGACTGTCAAATTTTTTTCTTTTCTGAAATAATCCAGTTCTGCCTCTAAGATTTTCACATGGATTTGGTGTTCTCAATGAAGCTTGTGATTTTACTAGAACAAGAGCAACAAACAGAAACCCAATTGAAGTCTGAATTAAAGAAGTTTGATGTGTTGTGTTGTGATAAAGGGTTGTCATGCATAATGTTGCTACTGTTATATTCAAAACAGAAAGCTGTTGTTAAGGTTCAAAACATAAAGTTGCTTATGTTCCAATCAAAACAGAAAGGTGCAGGTCTGTTTGCTGCCATATACAAAGTGTTCACTCACATGTTCAAACAACATGTTTATCCAGATTTAAATCTGCTCATAATCTCTCAGATTTTAAGTTGAAAATATGCACAAAATTTGACAGCTTGTTACTTAAGACTTCGAAGCTATGAGTGCAGTCAAGGCTGTCCAGAGTTATGGACAGATTTGATTTGTACAGAGTTCTATCCATGTGAAATTTGCAGAAGTTGTTGTTAATATTGATGCAGATTTTGAAGCTGTCGAAGCCGTTTGCTTGCTGTCAAACAACAACAGCTTCATCAAGTTGCTGTAACAGATTTTGTTGTCCGTATAACACATTAAGATGCAGATTTCAGAATCAATGCAATCAGAGTTATGGTTGTGCTTAGTTCGAAAAATGCCTACAGATTTTGATAAAGGTTGTCCAAATCTGATTTGCTGTAGTATTGATCAAGATTTATTGACAGAAGTTGTCTACCAACACAAGAGCAATGCAGTTACTGTTTGCAAGGCCAGTGGTAGAATTGAAAGCTCAATTCTTACATGCTGCCTTTGTAAATCATGCAGCCGAGAGATGAATGACAGGCCTTTGTAAATCATGCACTTTTTTTTCTGTGGGAAAAAGTGCAGAGAGCTATACTGCAGCTTACAGAAGCTTCTTTGAATCATGCATAAATTCAATCTCGTCTCTTTATAGATATATCAAAACAGTTTCTGTCTTTGTTCGAAGTCGAGAAGCTGATTCAAACGAGTTTGTTGTTGTTAAACAGAAGATTTTACAGAGGCATTGAAATAAGATGTTATATCTGTTTTGTCAAGAGTGTTGGGAGAAGTAAGTTCGAGACGCACAGTTCAGAGGTTGTCCAACTTTTGTGAGGTTAACCGCAGAGGCTGATCAAAAGGTTGTTACGTGCAGAGCCTCTGCTGGCTGTGCAGAAGCTACATGGAGCTTAACCAGAGGTTATCCAGAAATCAATCTAAGACTGCAGAGGATGTTGTATACACAGAAGTTGCTGTCCATAATTTGGTTGTAACAAATCATGTGCAGAGCCTCTGGAAGGTCTGTCCAGAAGCTCTGTGGAAGATTGCAGAGGCCTCTGAGATTTTAATACAGATTGCAGAGCCTCTAAGACTGGTGCACAGAGCCTCTGTAAGCCATGCAGAAGTATACGCCTCTGTGGACCAAAACCTCTGATGAGCAGCGACCAGAATGATCACCATCAAAATGACGTGATCATTCTTAAAAAAAAGGTGGGGGGATAAAATAAGTCTTCGGAAAATTGGGAGACACGTACAACCCAAAGACATAGAACAAATAAACATTATTTCGGGTCATGGGTGGTGCGATTACAAAAATACGCAAAAAATGAAAAAAATAAAATCCTTTTGTAGTATCACTCAAGTTTGAGGAAGTTAGTAAAAATTTATACCCATCAAACACTAACCTTCAAGTCCTACTGATTAATTTCATCGGAACCGAGGTCAAGGATGGAATAATGTACACCACTCCCGCTAGAGAAAGATCAACAGTCCTTCTATATGTGGTATTTTTTTTTCTTTCATTCTTCTTTTTCCGTAAATTTTCTTTCGTAGTTTTTGATTACTTGAGGACAAGTAACAGTTCAAGTTTGAGGATGTGATAACCCTCATTCCTGAGTGTTATTTATCACTCTTTTTCTTATTTTATTTCTCATTTATACCCACTTTTGTTCCTTTCTATCTTCGTTTGGTCCATAAATAAAGCAAGTTATGATAATGGCATCAAAAGTAATTCTTGTGCAAAAATTGGGAAAATTGTCGGAGAGGGCAGTAAGTGCCCGCGGTGGGCACCCGAATATCCATGGGGCAAAGACTTTACCCGAATTTAGTGGGCCCTTTTGGCATATTCAACAATGATTGGAGGCATGAGGTCAGCATTGGAGGGTGTGAAGATAATAGGAATATCCATTGGACAAAGGCATTACCCAATGGGTATTTTCCATCTCTTTGACTATATAAGAAGGGCCTTGGTGCAAACAATTCCATCATCCACCAACAAATCCATCATCAAAGCTCTCCATCATTCTCTCATCTTCCTAAGTTCTTCTCTCCAAAAAGAGAGAGCTTAGTCTTGAAGATTAGATTAGTTTAAATTCTTGTCTTTAATTATTTGTACTCTACTTTCATGTATTAACTTCCTAGCATTTTCATTTATTGCAAGTTTAATTTTAAGTACTTTAATTTCTTGCTCTTTAATTTTAGTACTTTAATTTCTTGTTATTTAATTCTAGCATTTTAAATTTCGTAGTTTATTTTCTTACTTTACTCTTACTTTATTTATATTCATGCAAGTATTTAATTTTCACTTTTACTTTATTGTTATGTCTTCCATTATTAGCATGAGCTAAACACCTCTTGGGTGTGGGTGTGAGCTAACTTGAGACTAGTAGGCAACACTTGGGTGTGGCCATTATTACTAACTCTTAAGCTTGGTCACTTGAGTCGGGACTTAAACTCAATGCAAATAAGCTGATCACTTTGATGTGTTAATATTAAATCTTGACCTCGTGAGGGGCGGATTCGAAATACGGCTTAAATGATGCACAAAGATTTGAGAGAGTCTTTGATAACCACATAGAGATACGGGTTTTGTATGATTTACTAAGGTTCAAATGTCGGAGGAGATTTATATCATAAAGAGATTTGGGTGTAAATCTCCGTACCGGTAGAACTTGATTTTTATCAACTTAGTTAAATCGGCAAGATTAAGATTTGGTAACAATGGACATTTTACGAGCATTTTGTAGGACCGGCCTTTAAATATCCACTTTCGAGAGATCGGGCTTTTTATAGACTTTCCGTACTACAAAGCGCCCGACCATTATGTTACTACGTTTGTCTTAAGGAATACTTACACCCATACCCATTCTTTAATTATAAAAAGTTCATTTCGCATTTTTAGAATTAATTCACCAACCAAACAAATATTTCTCCCAACTCGAAACTTGTGCAAGAAGTTCACGAAAGTTTGTGTTTCTCAGTAAGTCCAGTCTCTGTGGGTACGATACTCGGTACTTGTACCATTGTATTACTTGTAGCGATCCCAGTGTTGATATATACCTGTGTCCACGCTGGGAAATTCAGTGTCCTCGTCTTGAGAGCACGATAATTAGCTACCATGATGCTTTCTTTATAAAACATTAGGGGGATTTTGTTAGCTTAAATTAGCCCCCAATTTAATTGAATGTTTTATAAAGAAATTGTATTTTGGGCTTTTTAATTAGTTGTATGGGCTTGAGCCTTTTTATTGTAAATGGGCCCTATTAATAGGTGCCCATGGATCATTTGTTCATTTAGGTTTTTGGAGAGAACACATTTTTTACACACACAGACTAGATGAGTCCATGAGAGTCGATTAAATGTTTTAGTGTGGTGTTCTTCCAATATCCCCTCCATTGTTCATCAATCAAAGCATATGAGATGAGTTTATGATGATTCTTCTTCTTTATTTTTCTCTTATATGTATATTTTATGGAGTTCTTCAATTGTTTCCTTGTAATGGGATCTAACAAACATGTCATTTAACAAATAGCCAAATCCTACAAAAGAGCCACCTTTTGACAAGATAAACTTGCCGGACTCAAAAACTTGCCTATATCCTAACTTATTCAAGACACTACCGGAAACTAAATTCTTTCGAATTTGTGGTACAAACAAAACGTCAATAAGTTCAATTATTTTGCTAGAACTAAAATCTAGCCTAACTAAGCCGCGTCCAAGAATGAGAGCATTTGACTCGTTCCCCATGTGTAGCACGGATCCGTCTTCAACCGGTTCCAAAGAGGTGAACCAATGTCGATCCTTGCACACATGACTCGAAGCACCCGTGTAAATCCACCAAGCATCATCATCATCCTGCACGTAAAATGATTCGGATATTAGTGGTACATAATTCAAATTTGAATTAAAACCAATGTCAATAAACTGACCTTGCCGTGGGTGTTGATCCTTGGATCCTTGTCCACCACCACTTGTGTTTGTTCCATTCTTATTCTTGACAACCCGACAATCCCGCTTGAGATGGCCGGTCATGCCACAAGTCTAACAGGTTAATTTAAGCTTTTTGTTGGGCCCTTTCTTGGCTTCATTGAACTTGCGTTTTCCCTTGAAGTTGTTGGATTTTCCCTCTTCCACCATGTTCACCAAAGGGGCAAAAACCTCTTTTATCCTAGGTTTCTCAGTCTCTTACGCCCAAAGAGATTCCTCTATACCGAGTTGTACAAGGGACAACTCTTCCTTCTTGTGTTTCAACATGTGATTGAAATCTTTCCAAGAGGGAGGAAATTTATCAATTATGCTCGATACGGAGATGGATTTGTCCATCTTCATATTATGTTGAGCATATTGGCCTAAAATGCGTAGGAGATCATTGTATTGCTCCATCACAGGCCTCGAGTCCACCATTTTGTAAATATTAAAATTACTAACGAGGAACTTCTTACTAGAAGCATCATCCGCCATGTATTTGGACTCAAGAGAGTCCATAGCTCTTTGGCATATTCGACATTTTGATAAATGTCAAAGAGGGTGTCACACATACCGTTTAAGATGTGGCCATGACAGATGTAGTCGTCGTTTTCCCATTTACCGCGACGTTGGGTCATCTCCAACGTCTCGTCTTCCATCACCGCCGGCATCGGAGTGCTCAACACGTAGGCGACCTTCAATGTTGTCAGCAAGAAGTGCATCTTCTTCTGCCATCGTCGAAAATCGACGCCTTCAAACTTCCTTAGTTTGGTGAACTTGGTCGTCATGTCTCTCACGGATTGATCACTCGCCATCTCTCTCATGATGAGAAAATATCACTTAAGATTGTTAGGGAGGGGTGCAGAAATCGATCGAGAGGAGAGCAAAGTGGTCGAATTTGGATAAGAATGTGAGATAGCGTGAGAGATCGCTTTCCTTAAGTGATATTTCGACCCTATTTTGCCTGGGTATCACGAAATTCACTTGAGGATAATCTCAAATTCACCGGTATCGATTTAGGCAGAAATCGATCCTATTTAAACACAATGAGAATCGTAACCGATCCTATATTATTAATGATAATAATTTCCCATTTAATGGTATTGATTGTTGTCCATAATGGTGGGGGGTTACAAAATGATTTGTAGGTTACACAATTGATATCTCAAACAATATCAGTTACAGTGGCACGGCCCGGGTAGCCACGCGGGTAACCCCGCGGCATAACCCGCCTAGGTCACTGTTTTGTCACCACACTCCAGTGCACGACGCGGGTAGCCGTGCGGTTTAACCCACGGCACAACCCACCTGAGTCAATGTTTCGTCTCCACATCCAGTGCACGGCACGGGTAGCCGCGTGGGTTACCCCGCGGCACAACCCACCCGGGTCACTGACTCAGTTACAAAACTAATAAATCCCAAACGAGACTGTCCAACAATCTCGGGTTATAGTTAGCTTACACGAGTGTGCACTCCGCACCTCCTAACTCGTGTTATAACTTAGCTACAAACCCCAGTATGATCTTGTGAATCCAATTACACAAAATGAACCGATGATTTCACTAAAATCACCAACATATATAAAGAGTGCAAGACCTAGGGTGTTTCTCTCCCTCCCCCCCACTCCACTGGCCTCCTCTTCCCTCCCCTACCTCTTTCTTAAGTCACTCCTTTCCGACAGCCATTATTCCGCACCAGCAACCATCACCTGAGTTATAATTATCGGCCAACCATCACCATCCCCACTTTTTTCTATTCTCATAAACAAGGTTGAGACATGTGTGCATATGCGTAGTGTGTTTGTGTGTTGAGAAAAGAAACGAGTGAAATGACTCTAATTAATAACCAAAAAAATAAAGAAATAAAATAATATTCACGAATCTACAACGGCTTGTTGTGTAAATGCAATGATAGTGAAGGGTTCAGACCCTAAAACTTATGGTGTAGTTCAATGTTCATGCAATCCATTCGTTTGAAACTTCTATCCATTAAACCCATGGCTTATCGATTCCTTTTCCATGAAACGGTCGATGGCTTAGTATAAAAATGGGGTTTAGAGTTGATAGTTTCATGTAAAATTGATCGATAAGGAGATATATTGTAAGCAAAGGCAATGGTGGACATCAAAACAAGAGTCGACGGTAGATTACATCGCAGCTAGTTCGGCACCAATCGGTAAGTCTTTCGGACCCCTCGCCTCTAAATTTTGTTTATTAGATCATCGCTTTAGTCGTTCAATCATTCGGGTGGGTTTTTCGTAGGGGAACGGTGGCCAACGATGACCGCTAGCACCTCTACAGGATGTCAACAATAATCTCCAACACCGGGTTAACGTTGTAAAACCATGTGCTCGTTTCGGTACCAAAATTAGAACCTATGGTTATGTGGGTGTTGATCAATATATGTAATGGATGGTCTGATATTACACCGCTGCGATGATTCGAACAATTGAGAATTCCCTATGAAGAAAGGCTTCTAGGCAAGATAATTCTAGGTTGCTAAGCTTGGTTGATTCACTGAGTAATTGAGAGGAAAAAGAAAAAAAGAAATATCAGTCACCGTAGGTTCATTCATATAAAAATTTGTGCTTGAATTGCAAGTTGTTATTATTGTATGGAAGATGTTGATATAGGTTTATGTTAGATTGGGTTATATATATATATATAGGGGCCTAATCAAATGAGAACTTGGTAGTTTGTGGTAACCGTGAGATCCAATGTGAGCCACACATTTAAGCATTTAAGATAATTAATATAAAATTTAAATAAATATAAAAGGATAGTTTAGTAAATTTGTTTTTTAACATCTAATTAAATAAAAAAAAGTCCAAAAATATCTCCTTTCTCTCTCTCTACCGTATACCTAATTCCTATATTTTGTCTTTCTTTCTCTAGATAAAGCGCCACCCTTATCATCTTCTTCACTGGTCGCTGGAAACAACAAGACCACCCATGATCTCGTTCTGCAACCATGACCACCACCACTCCCGCTGTCACCACCGATTACACCAGTGACCCTGATGATGGAACAAATTCCTCCGTAGATGGAACGGGTTGGCTGCGATGGTGCCTGTGATGGATACGATGGAATAGATTCCTTCAACCCAACCCCCCCCCCCCTACTTGCATATATCCATCTCCGGTCACTTGTACATAATCGTCCACCTATCCCATTCTGTTATGTAACATCCACGATCAACCCAAACCCGTTTCCTAGTCTCTTCTCCAGGTTAAATCTAGAAACAACCGTGGAAGAAAATATTTGGGTCACTGATGAACCACCGACCTCCATACCTTCTTCCCTTACCAACTCCATTGATTGTTCCTGAAAATCCATCACCTTCTCCACCCCTTCTTCAAGTTCCCAATTTGGCTTTGATTTTGATATTGATTTATGATTTTGAGTTTTGATGATTATGGTTTGATTTTTATTTTGGGGTTTGGGTGTAACACACGGTTATCACAATAGGTTTGATTTTGATTTTAGGGTTTGGGTGTATCTCATTGGGTATCACAATGGGTATCGGTATCACAGTGCATCTTCTTATTTACTTGGGTATCACAATGGGTATACAATGTCTTTATTTCACATATATGACCTTGTTAAAGGTGATGATGGAGCAGCCTTTGTTAGGTCATTGACCAACATCTTCCTAAATCGAAACGTGGCGCTGGCTGCTACGCTATAAGGAAATAAAAGTGCACCTTCTCCATCAACAATTGCTTTTGGCGTAGTGGTAAGCGCTTGATCCTAACAGCCTTTTAGCTGGTTCATTCGCAATGTTCTTCCTTTTTCAATTTTCTTTTGTTCATGATTGTTGTAATAAGAAAATCGACATTAATGTGCAATCTTTTGTTCTTGATGTTTAAAATACATGTCTCAAATTCTCAGTGAATTGTTTCTTTCTGGGTTTATGATCAATTCCTCATATAGACGCATGACCCATTTAGTTTAATCCTTCTTAGTTGTCTTCCTCTACCGCTTTTATTACATTTCATGGTCTTTGCTCTGTTTTGCAATATATTACTACAAACTAGCTTTATAAATAGAAATATATATCTATATATAATAACATAATAATAATCATATTGAAGTTCTATTACGATTTGAGTTTGTTTCTGTTTATAATCTTCATATTCTATCAAGGTGTTTTAATGGCGTCTTCTATAGGTACGAAGACAATGTTGGGTGGTTTGTACCCGATTTAGAACTCGGGATCTTCTAAAGATCTTCAACAGTTGATGGATCAGAGGAAGGAAGAGTTGATCTAAGCCATTGAATACCGTGAGAATTGATCTAATCCGTAATTTGTTTTTGATCCTATGGTTTACTTGAAAGTTGTTTCACCACATGAAAATGGCATAATTGTCATTTTGCTAATACAGATTCATCAGATGAAACATACGAATTCACAAGATGAAACACACATATTCACCAAATGAAACCCACAGATTCACCAGATGAAACACACGAATTCACTAGATGAAACACAAAGATTTTCTAAATGAGACACACAAATTTATCATATGAAACACACGGATTTATAAATGATGAAAGGCTTAATGAATGTTATTAACAACTATGAAGGCTATTTATACATACAATTGCACCTCATTGAGAGGGAAACAAATCAACCTATTTATGACTATTAAATGAAAAATATTGACGAGAATAATTTTAACAAAAAGATATTACAATAATAATGTAGAGGATCAAAATTAAATATTTGTATCCTTGATTGAATCATGAGAAGAGGTGGATATAGTTTCCTTATCACGCCCCCTCAAGATGGACGTCCTTTGGGAAAGTCCAATCTTGGCAAGTAGCGTATAGAAGCGAGATTTAGATAATGGTTTGGTGAGGGCATCTACTAACTGATCATCACTGGGAATATGTTGAACTCGAATTGTGCCGAGTTGCATTTGTTCACGAACAAAGTGAAAGGCAATGCGAGATGTTTCATGCAGGAGTAAAAAACAGGATTAGCGGAGTAGTGTGTTGCACCAAGATTATCACAGTAGATAAGTAGGTTGATGTGTTGGGGTAATCCCAAGCTCGGTAAGCAAAGAACGTAGCCAAAGTACTTTGGTCGTCGTATCAGCAACTACCCAAAATTCCGCCTCAGTGGAAGAACGAGCTAAGGCACGTTGCTTCTTGGAGCTCCATGAAATTGGATTGCGACCAAGATAGACTGAGTAACCAGTGGTAGAAATGTAGTTATTTGTGTCCGGAGCCCAATTTGCATCTGTAAAGGCATGTAGTCGTAATGGAGAATTATGGTAGAGTTGAAGACCATAATGAGAAGTACCGTTTAAGTAGCTTAGTAATCGCTTAAGATCAAGCCAATGATCATTAGAGGGACAATGCATATATTGTGAGAGTTTGTTGACAACATAGGCAACATCGGGGCGGGTGAAAGAGAGGTATTGTAAGCTGCCAAGGATGGCTCGATAATCTGTATGATTGGGAATTGGTGGTTTCGTGGCATAAGTGGGGGGGGGGGATTTAGAACAAGGGGATTTGATACTAGTTTTGAGTCATGCATGTTATACTTCACTAGTACGTCATGAATGTATTTGGTTTGGTTAAAAAAAGTCCTTGGTTATTAGGGACGACTTCAACACCTAGAAAATAGGAGAGGGGGCCGAGGTCTTTGAGGGAGAAACGATGAGCAAGGGTAGAGATGAAATTAGTTGGGTATGAGGGAGAAGGGTCGGTGAAAATAATATCATCGGCGTAGAATAAGAGGTAGATGGTGGCATTACCATGTTGGTATAGAAACAGTGATGGTTCATAGATGGATTTTCGAAAACCAGAAGATAGAAGAAAGGTTTTAAGTTCTGTGTATCAAGCTCTTGGGGCTTGTTTACGGCCGTAAATAGCTTTGTTAAGTTTACAAACATGGGTAGGATATTCTTTGTCGATAAATCTTGTGGGTTGAGACATGTAAACACTTTCGGTAAGAGTACCTTGAAGGAAGGCGTTGTTAATGTCGAGTTGAAGAAGAGACCAACCACGAGAAATGGCTAGGGATATAATGAGGCGAATAGTGGTGGGTTTTACGACTGGGCTAAAGCTTTCGGAGTAGTCAATGCGGGGCGTTGGTGAAAGCCCTTTGCAAAAAGTCGGGTTTTGCACCGTTCAATGGAGCCATCTGGATTATATTTGATGCGAAATACCCATTTATAACCAACGACATTTTGAGAAGCATGAGGAGAAACGAGATGCTAAGTGTTGTTACCAGTAAGGGCATCAAATTCAAGTTGCATGGCTTGACGCCATGTTGGGTCTTTGAGAGCTTTTATGGCACTTGTAGGTGTGTGGGGAGGAAGGATAGAAACACGGTTAATGTATTTAGGATTGGGTTTAATGATGTTATTAGTGAGACGAGTGATGATGGTACGGGTTGGTAGTGGTCAGGATGGTAGAGACGAGGGTGTAAGTGAGAATGCGATGGAGGAATATAGTGTACTTTGATCCGATGGAGTGGGTTGCATAGTAGGAGGAGGAGAAACAGAATTATGTAAGGGTGAAGGTGAAGGAGGATTGTCGGCTAAAGTGGGTGAGGGAGTTATGGAAGGTGGTGTTGAGGGATTGGTTGGGGTGACATTAGTGTTGCAAGGAAGAGGTAGATAAAGGGTGCACCACTCATGAGTATTTATATTGGGGGAGGTGGATGGTGCGGAGCATAGAGTAGAATAAGGAAGTTGTGACTCAATAAATTTGACATGACGAGAAGTGTAAACTTTGTTGGTTCTTGGATCAAGACAATAATACACACTTTGAGTGGGAGAGTAACCAATGAATATACAAGGGGTGGATTTATGTTGCATTTTGTGGGTGTTGTATGACTTTAACCATGGATAACTGTTAGTGTATAAAATTGTATCCAAGATTTAATGTTGAAAAGTCAAAGTCAATGTAAGTCAAAGTGTGAAAAGTCAAAATAGTCTTTGAGAGTTTGTAAAGCTTGTAAGCTTGTGAGAGTTTATCTTAGATATAAATACCTTAAGCCTTGTAATAGTTTAGTGGTTGAGTAGTTCATTGTATTTGTAATACTTGTGATTGAAAAATACGACAACTGTTTCTCTCTCTAAAAAAATGTTAGTGTATAAAATTGTATCCAAGATTTAATGTTGAAAAGTTAAAGTCAATGTAAGTCAAAGTGTGAAAAGTCAAAATAGTCTTTGAGAGTTTGTAAAGCTTGTAAGCTTGTAAGCTTGTGAGAGTTTATCTTAGATATAAATACCTTAAGCCTTGTAATAGTTTAGTGGTTGAGTAGTTCATTGTAATTGTAATACTTGTGATTGAAAAATACGACAACTGTTTCTCTCTCTACTCTCTCTCTAAGATCATAATTGTCATATTAATCTTGAATTGTGAATGATTGAATTGGGAATTATACACTTTCAATTGGTATCAGAGCGAGACCAAAATCATTCAGAGGATTGGACGACACTTGATTTGATCGATTTCTTGAATTTTCGAAGAACACACAGATAGTTTTTTTTAAATCACTGTTTGATCAAATTTTTTCTTGAAAAATTGATTTTAATCAAAGAAAATGATTCCATAGTGTTTGATTTGTGTTTCTAAAACTTTCTTGTGTTGATCATATCACAAAATTCGCATCAATTCGTATTCAATTTTAAATTTTTGTGGGATTCGGTTTTGAAAAAGTTAAACACTGTTGCAATCGATTTGTTCAAATTTTGTTGTTTTTAATCAAAAAGTTGTATTAGATAAGTGTTTAGTTTCACTATTCGATATTAACTGTGCATTTTAAAGTGTTAATTGCAGGTATTAAAGATTTTGGATCGAATTCATGAACACAGATGAAGAACACGCTAGATTTGAAAAACGTGCAAGCTTCAAAGTGAAGAACACGCACATCACTAAACACGCAAAGCAACGAAGAACGCGCACGTAGTTGTCTGCGCAAAGTGGAAACGCGCACGAGCCTTCTTGCGCGAAGTGAAGTGAACAGTACTTTGCGAGTTTCTTAATCTTGCGAGTTCCTTAGACATGCGAGTTTATATTTTGCGAGTTTCGATATTGTCAAAATTTTCTAAGTATGGAACGCGGAAGAATCTTTTGACGTGCGAGTTTGCATTCACTTGCGAGAAGTTCAAAGTTCAAAATTATTCTAAGTCTACTTCGCGCACGCTTTGTTTAGCGAGAAGCTCAAACGCGCACACTATTGTTTACGCGAACCGAGAAACGCGCATGTAGTGTTATGCGCGAACTATAAACGCGCACATACTTGTTAGCGCGAAGTAGTATGAACAGTAACTTGCGAGTTTCTTTGTTATGCGAGTTTTAGACTTAGAAATTTTTCTGATCTTTTCAAGTGTTGTTCAAGTTTGATTTTCAAGTCAAATTTTTTTTTTTTGAATATTTTGGGAACGATCATTCATTCAAGACTAATCATTCTATTCAAGATGTCTACAATTTTGTCAGGGAGAGACTGTGCGATCATGTACATGCCTGAGATACCAGCAATTGAGGCTGAACGAGACAAGTTGAAAATTCAAAATTCAGCTCTTCTTAAGCAGATTCAGGAGTTTAAATTTAATTTGTCAAACTCTGATAAAACTCCTGACTGTATAAAATGTGCTAATCATACTAAATCTGATTTTGCAGGTATCATCAGAGCAAGAGAGAAAGAGATTAAAGAGAAAGAGAAAATTGTTGCTTTAAAATAGAATACTATTCAAACATGTGAGAAAGAGTTAAAACTCAAAGAGAAAAAGATTGCAAATCTTCAAAGCCAACTGAAGACAACTGAACAGAAATCATCAGAATTGCAATCTGAATCAGTTAAGCTTCAACAAAAGTTTAAGGCTTTTAAAAACAAGATATCTGTTTTGGAGTCACAAAATGCTGATCTGAAGAAAAGTCTCCAAACAGATAAAGATAAAGCTAATTCAGAGAAATCTTATGCTCAAAAGATGTCTGATATTTCAAAGAAAGCTAACCAAGAGAAGAAGGACCTTGAACTTAGATGTCTTAAACTCTCGAAGCAAGTGTCAGAGTTTGAAAAGATTTTAATTACGGAAAGAGACACTTTTGCCAAAGAGAGACAAGTTCTTGAAGATAAAACTGTTGAACTTCCCAAACAGATCTCTGCATTACAAGACTTAATTGAGAAAGAAAGGAAATGTTTTCAAGAAAAGAAAAAGTCTTTTTAGCTTGAAAAGAAAAATGCTGAGAAGAGAAATGTTGGGATTTTCAAAGATATTTCTGAACAAAACAAGAACTTGGAAAAAGATTTTGAACAAGAACGTCAAATTTTTGAATCTGAATTTTCTAAGCTCATATCCAAAATATCTATTCTGTCATCAGATGTCCAAAAAGAATAGATGGATATAACTGATTTGAAACAGAAGTTTGACACACTTATTACTGAAAGAAACATTTTATCCGAAAAGATAAAGAACTTAGAAGTTGCAAATGTTGATTTGTCAGAAAAAGTTTGTGCTGATGTGATAAATCAATCACCAGTTGATAATTCAACCGAATCAGTTTGATCTTGTAAAACTGCTTCAAGTTCTATCCATGAGAAAAATGTTTTCAAAAACAAAAGTGTCAAACCACAAATTGTCAAATCAAATCAGATTCGACCATCTAATCTGTTTTATGACAAATATGTTGATGGTTTAACGAGCTTTTATGTAAAATCTCTTGGAAAGCAATCTAAGAAAGAGCAGATGGTCTGGAGGGTTAAAGATTATTCGAATGAGAAAAAGAATAAAGCGCATAAAGATAAATCTTTTGGTAATTCTGATATGTTTTATTCTACTAATCATTTGATCAGAATTGCTCAGAAGAAGATTTGTTGTTCTTATTGTGGATCAAATGAATTTGTAAGCAATAATTTTGTCAATTATTGGTATGGTTTTTACTATGTTAACCCCAAAATAACTGTAACTAACACATCAGGACCCAAATACCAGTGGGTACCAAAAGCTAAATCTGTGTTGCAGGCACCCAAAGTTTAAAGGGGGGAAAGAACATCGACTTCTGATTATGTACAGATCAAGACTCGTTCTTCAAAGTTTAAAGAACAAAGGCTTCTAAACACTTCAGTTTAGAGCCCAGACTTTAATGTCATTATGGTTTCTGATTACAACAGACCAGGACCCGTACTATAATGTTTAAAGACAAGGATATTTTGCAAATATCCAAGGGGAGCTTATCAGAAAATAAATCATTCTATCATGATTTGAGGGGGAGCTTAAAGGTAAATATCTTCTGATCTTAATCTCTGATTGTTTGAAAGAAGAACAACTTTTGAACATGAAAAACATTTTCTTAAATGTTCAAACCACTTCTTATTCTCAAAAGATTTCATGAATTTAGAAGTGTGACTTTAAACGTTTTTCATTATGAAGCTTTAATGTTTAACTGACCGTGTGTTTCCAAAGATTAATACTTGTGTATTATCTTGTCTATATACTATCAAGTATTCACACACACCAGTTCAGTATTTCATTTGAATTTGTTATTACCATGTATCAAATGTTTAATCTTTCTATGGTAATACTCCCGGTTGTATTCAATGTTGTTTGAATCAAACGTCATTTCATCATTATCTGTACTTTTATTGTTAAAATGTTTATATATTGTTCATATAAACAACATTCGTCTTTGATTTCCCAAAAAATTATTCTTCATGAATTTTGATTTGATCTTAATCACTGTCAGATTCTCAAAACATTTATACTTTTTCATGATTATTCATTCATAAAAAGTTTTGAGAAATCTTAAATGTTTAAAATGCTCAAATTTCATTCTGATTCTTAATGACCATACACATACTCACAAATGATTTCTTGCACTTAATTGTCAAGATAATCATTTAGATACATGTTTTTTAGGACAAATACATGGGATTCAGTGTGAGTGCTTATACGAACTTCCATGGATTCACGATAACCAGTGTTTCCTGCCCCGGAAGTAATCCTTTGAGTGATTGAGGGGAGAGGGGTCAACAGATTGAGAGTGGTGTGTGAAGAGGTATAATGGAAATGAGAGATTGGTTAGAAGTGAGCTTTAATGTTTAAAAGAAAGAGGGTGAGAGATCAGAGTAAAAGAATAGCAGACTCTGCACCAAACTTCTTTCTGAGCTGGGCAGCCGCATAAACTGTTGTTTCACAATTCTTCGTGAACGACATTGAAAAAGGCACCTAGCCCATGCCATCTCTTACAAACACCCGACCATCTACTCATTCTTTTCTCAAAAAGAGAACGTTTCACATTTTCTGGGGATGCAACACATAATCTATTTGTTCTTCATTTGGAAGATACTGATATTGAACAAGAAGGAAAGTTTCCCCGCCTTCGATCCTTTATCATGCACTTTGAGTCTATGTATAATCATTGTTGTCTCAATGTTTTACGTACTTTGAGCCTTATGAAATACAATCATTGTGCTAATTCTTTCATACACAAGCACGAACACACAGAAAATTTGTTTTTCTGTCAGAACATTCATAGAAAATACTTTGTGTTTTTCACTGATTGAATGGAAGTCCTGGGGAGTCAACATCAAACCAACTCCTTAATTTGTACATTCGTTGTACACAGTAAGTTAGTGTTACTGACAAACATTCATAACTGTTTCATGTGTTGATTCAGGATTATCATTCTAATTTGTCTGAATTTGAAAAGATTCGGATAAATACATTTATGAATTGACGGCTTTTTATCAGATCAATTGGAGGAGAATGTTCAGATCATGGAGACTGTTCTACATTGTTTAAAAGGGGAAGAAATTTCAAAGACTGAGCTGAAATTGAAATGAACTTTGATGATCATGATTCTCACAATCATCAAAAAGGGGGAGATATTTACAAAGTTCAATTTCAATGATATGAAAAGACTTGTGGAGAAATTCAGAAAGTTCAATTCATTCAAGTCTGATGAAAAGAAATCATTCCGATATGATTCAAGACAAATTCAAACTGATGATTCAAGAAATTTTGTTTTTCTGAAGTCAATCCAGAGATCAGAGATGAAGATATGAGATCAAATATTCTTCAAAAGTTCAAAGATGAAGATTTCAAAGAAGTTTCAAAGTTTTTAAAATGTTTGCTCAAGACTTGATGACTATTCAAAGCGACGTGAATGACTTTTCAAGATTCTTCAACAACTTCAGAGATTAATGACTGTTAGAGTTTCAAAGTTCAAAGCTGTCAAAGTTAAAAGTTTGAAGAATCAAGCGCTGAAGACGATTGTCAAACTTTTTTTTATTAAATATTGAATACAAAGGGGGAGAATGTTAGTGTATAAAATTGTATCCAAGATTTAATGTTGAAAAGTCAAAGTCAATGTAAGTCAAAGTGTGAAAAGTCAAAATAGTCTTTGAGTGTTTGTAAAGCTTGTAAGCTTGTAAGAGTTTATCTTAGATATAAATACCTTAAGCCTTGTAATAGTTTAGTGGTTGAGTAGTTCATTGTAATTGTAATACTTGTGATTGAAAAATACGACAATTGTTTCTCTCTCTACTCTCTCTCTAAGATCATAATTGTCATATTAATCTTGAATTGTGATTTCTTGAATTGGGTATTATACACTTTCAATAACAAAGGCAACCAAAGCTTCGAAGTTTGGTATAATTACGGGTGGTATTGAAAAGTTTGAGGTGGGGAGAGGAATGGTGGAAAGTAGGAGTAGGGAGACGATTGATTAAATATGTAGTCGTTGTAAAAGCGTGGGGCCTAAAATTAAGAGGGAGGTTGGCATGTGATAAAAGTGTGAGACCCGTTTCAACAATGTGTCGGTGTCGTCGTTCGGCATACCCATTATGTTCGGGTGTATGGGGTGTGGATGTGAGATGAGAGATGCCATTATTTAAGAGATTAGGAGTAAGTTTGAGGTATTCCCCGCCATTGTCGGAGAATAATTGGATAATAGGACGATTGAAGAATTTTCAACTAGAGCATGAAAACGTTGAAAAGTTGAGGCGGTGTCCGATTTTTGTTAAAGGGGGTATAACCAAATATATTTAGTAAAGTGATCAATGAAAATGACATAATATTTAAAATTGTCATATGAAAGAATAGGAGTCGTCCAAACGTCCGTAAATATTAGTTCTAACGGAGTGGTAGAAGTAAGAGTAGACTTGGAGAAGGGTAGTTTATGACTTTTATTAATATTGCAAGAATTACAACTAGACTGAAAAGAAGGAAAATTTAATGGCACTTGATCCCATACGATTTTAATAATATCAATAGAGGGGTGACCCAAACGATGATTCCAATTAGGGGGAGGGATGACCATGCTTGAGTGAAAGAGAGGAGGTGATGGGCGCCATTCATAGATACCCCCATTAGTTGGCCCTTGGAGGAGAGTGAGGCCCGTCGAGCGATCCTTAATACAAAAAGAAGTAGGTAAGAACTCAACAAAGGCATTATTTTCCATGCATAATTGAGAAATAGAGATAATGTTTCGAGATACGGATGGTACAATTAAACATTAGAGAATTTAAATAATTTATGAGAAGTAGAGAGAGAGAAAGAACAAATATGAGATATCGGGAGAGAGGAACCATCACCAATGATGAGGTCATCAGAGCCGTCATAAGGGGCATGTAAAGCTAGGTTGGCCAAATCATTTGTGACATGGTGAGTAGCACGACTATCCATGAGCCATAAAGAGGAACGGGGATTAGAAAATGTAGCAACATTAGCTTGAGGGGTGATAAGGCGAGAAAGTTGGGTTGAATTCAGACCAATGGGAGATGTGGGAAAAACTATGTGAGGGAAGAGTTGTTTGAAGACGGGGTATTGAGAAATAACGTGACCCACATGACGGCACCATTGACACTTACCGAGATAAGGTTTTGAGGTGCGGTTGTTGGTGGTGGGGTTGTGGTTGTTTGGGGTGTGAAGGAAGCCGGGGTTGGTGGTGTTGCGGTTGTTTGGGGTGGGAAGGAGGCCGGGGGTGGTGGTGTTGCGAGAGTAAGAACGATTTTGATTGGGACGGTAGGTGGCAACATGAACGGAAGAGGGAAATGAAGATGGTTGGGGTTGATTTTTTAGAGTGATTTTATGATTGATAAGCTTCTCATGGAGAGCTTCAAAGGTTATAAGAGAGTCACGTGCACGAACGACATCAATGATGGGTTTGAGGAATCATAGTCAAGGCCTTTGAGAACTTTGGCTATGACGTCTTCATTGTCCATGGGTTTACCCATGATTGATAGTTCATCGGTATATGCTTTAATATATTGCATGTATTCAGTGATGGTTTGGTTGGTTTTAGAAAGAGTGTCCAAACGATCTTTAATTTGGAGGAGGTGACCACGAGAGGGGTTGTCATAGGTAGTGAGGGTGGTCCAAACATCATGAGTGGTAGTGGCGTGAGTGACAAGAGGAACGATGGTATGGGAGAGGGTTCCAAGGAGGCTCCCAAAGATGAGTTTATCTTGGCGTTGCCAAGTTTGATAGGCCAGATTGGATTCGATTTTGGTGCCTTTTGTGATGGTTTCGGGTGGGCAAAGGTAGGAGCCATCGATGAAATTGAGTAGGTAATGGACAAAGAGAATGGCTTGGATTTGAGATTTCCAGGATATATAGTTGGTAGGAGAAAGTTTGATGACGTTGGAGAAGTTGATTAGAACAAAAGGTTTTGAAGGTTCATATGAGTTGGGAATGGTGTTGCAGTTGTTTGTGTGACAACCGTCAAGATTAGTGCTCAGGTTAATTTCTAAGTTAATGAAAATTAAGATTTAAGTATTTGGCACTCCTCAAATTGCATAAAATTTTAAGATAAAAGTTTCCTGAAAATTTAGGAGGTTGCGTAGAATGCCCGGAACAGTCCAGTAACTGATCGTCACAATTCAGAAATGCCAAAAATATTGATTAAGGTCCAAAATATATAAAATTATAAAGTTATATTATTTTAGTTGAAATATTTTCATTTTTTTTTTCTGCATAAAAGTTGTTTTAAGCAAAAATTGAGAATCGGATATTTCGGTTCTCGAATATATCTGATATTTTAATGAAATAGGCTAAGTATTTTAATTAATTTTTTTTAATTATAATTTCTTTGATTAGTCATGGACACTTGTCATGACAATAAAAATTAGTTGTTATATATATATTTTTTTTTTATTGATAAACCATTTTATTAAAAACAAGAAATTAGCCTCATTATCTCTTTTTACTCAAAAACACTCTTCATCTCCCTCTCCCTCTTCTCCCTTTCGGCCGAACCTCAACCCACACCACCACCATTTCATTTTGTTGTTCAAAACCAAAACTCAAGCAAGAATCCATTAACAAATTGAAGTTAGAATCAAATTTCTTCATCAAATCTTCAAGGTATTCTCAAAAACTACATCTTCTCTCTTATGTTTTCATTTTCGATTTTTGGGTTTGAGGAGTAAAAATTTACATCTAAATGTTGTATAAATTGGGTTTTTGATGGTGAGATATATTACATTTGATGTATATAGTATCCTAAAATGAGTTTTTGATTCTTGTTTTCAAAGAAAAATTTGTTTATTATCAAATTTGAGGTTTTTGATCATAATGTTGAATTTTGGTAAGTAGAGTATCATGAACCACAAAATTTTTGTGTTATTGAACTTATGGCTATGTTATTACAATGAAAATTTAGTATAAAAATGCTCTTAAAATGGAATTTCCCAAATTCCACATGATTAAGAGCTTATAAGTGATGATAATATCACTTAATTGGTATATTGTACATGCATGTACTTGGATGAGCATCATAGGTTTCTATGAGTCCAAAAAGTATAGTTTTCATCTTAAAGTCATTTTGTATTTGATTAAGATGTGAGAGCATGTGGTTATATCATAAATCAAGTGCAAAAATGATCATCTTACCATTTTTTCAAGTTTGATTTTACCACAGTTACTGTCCAGAAAATGGACCTACTTCCAACATGCATAAATCATGTTCTACATGTCAAAATTTGGGATTTTTGCTTCTAGACTTTAATTTAGGGTGTTAGCTTTCTAAAAAGTCCGAAAACACTAACTTTGGAGATTATTTGAGCACTTAAATGGATTTTACAAGAAAATGGTGCAATCTGTCCAGTGAAGACAGATTCATACACTTATCTTGTAGAGGCCATAACTCCATCATTTCTTATCCCAAATTAAGTGAATCTTTTTCCAAATGATATGATTTTGAGTTAGGTTTACACCCATATAAGGATCATTGGCTAATTCAAAGAATTGATACCCCAAAAGCATGCTACAAGTGAGGTATGTCACTGATCCGGAAATCAGTGGCACACTGCTTTGTGGAAATTATTTAAGGTATCAAAACTCATCCAAAAGTTATAAAAAAGTGCAGATTTACTCTTTACACACTATAGTATTACCACAAAAGTTTTGGTGAATTCATTCCTTTGGGAAGATATGTTTCTATAGTGGTTTTGTTGACCAAAATTTTGGACAGCTACTGCTGAATTTTTAGACAAGTGATCATAATGAGATCTAGACTTGTGTTAAGACATAATAAGACTATAATTGATCTAAATATGGTTTTGGACATTGACACCTACTTAATGGCATTTCATAAGTTATTTAGACGGGTCATTGGACATAGGAACGGGTATTAACGTATTTCCTCTATGGCAACCTTCACTATAGGAAACCAAGGAAGCGGCACCTATTTTGAGCACTATCGTTAAGTTTCCAAGTTCACTCTCAAGGTGAGTATTCACAACCCCATTTTACTTGTTTTAAATGATTTTGGGGTGAAAAGCATGCTTAAGTACGATTACAATGATTCATGAGTTAATTGAAATGTTTTGCGCTGTTAAGTCGCCAAGGCTTGTTCTCAAGCATTTTAAAAAGTAAGATGTATGACGTTAAATAGTTGGTATGTTGAGTATTTAAGAGTTAGTCCCCAGACGACACTACTATTAAACCAGAAAATTGGGCCTATAGTATTAGTGGATAGCGCTATTTGGGCTTGACCAACCCCACTTCTTACAGCTGACGAGCTAGGAGTGCACTATACTAGGGAAGTGATTGACCATGCGGCGATTGAGACCACCTCTGAGTCAAGGCACACGGGGCAAAAACAAGGGTCCGGGACGGTTTAGTAGTGGCTCAACCAAGTTTAAGTTATACCGACTCAAGTCATACGTAAATCAATACTCATGAAATTTTCAAGTTAAGCTAATGAGCACGGATATGCTCCAAGTATTTGAGCACGTATATGCTCCAAGTATTCAAGTTAAGCTTTTGAGCACGAACATGCTCCAATTATCCAATTTTTGCATAAAAAATGTTTTGTGCATCTTTAAAACCTGTGAACTCACCAACTCTCGTAGTTGATCATATTTTTGTACATGCTTTTCAGGTAATCAAGAAGGTAAACTTTAAGGGTCGTTCTGCGTATAACATGAATATGCTTGGGGGATGTATAAACTTTTGGACAATGCTATCTTGAATTATCTCGGGATTGTAATTTCACGATAAACATTCTACTATTAAATTTTGTAATGTATTTTTATTAAATGTATGGTGGTTGAACTTTATGCTTGTGGATTGTTTATCGGAAACTGTTATACCCCGTATTTCCGCTTTAGCGGGGTGTGACAGTTTGCCATGATAAGAAATTGGTTGAGAGAAAAGAATGATCAAGGCTATGATACCATATAAATGATGAAAGACTTAATGAATTTTATTAACATTTATGAAGGCTATTTATACATATAATTGCACCTCATTGAGAGGGAAACAAATCAACCTATTTATGACTATTAAATGAAAAATATTGACAAGAATAATTTTAAACAAAAAGATATTACAATAATACTGTAGAGGATCAAAATTAAATATTTGTATCCTTGATTGAATCATGAGAAGAGGTGGAGATAGTTTCCTTATCAGGATTTACCATACGAAACACATAGATTCTTCATATGAAACACACAGATTCACTATATGAAACACATGCTGTATTAGAGAGTTGGAAAGAGCTTCCGAGTTTCGAGAAGATTTACAACTTGAATAACATTGTTAAACATGATACAAACAAACACAACGGTACCAGAGCAAGCAGGTCTATCAGACAATTTCTTCACCGGAGCTCCAAATTTTCAAATGATGTGTCTATTAACATTCCGTTACTTAAGGAGGATGCAAATAACAAATCTGTGTCTGTGTCACAAGTCCATCTCTTTCTTCCTCTGGTCATGATCTCGACGACCTTCCTTGTTTATCTCTTGATTCTGATAAGCCAGGGAAGGTGAACCTGAGTACAAATCCTAACAATCGTCCGGAATTGAGAACTGTGAGATTCGAACTCATTTGTTTCCCCATCCTCAATAACCAAAGTTGTGCCACCATTGTTGAATCTATGAGACCTTCGACCTTCAACACACAAGAAACCAAAAACTCACAAAAGGAATCTGCTTAGATCTGATCAGAGCTTCATGACACTTGAGAACGAAGGAGAAGAAAGAGAAAAGCAAGTTTCAGAGATGAAGGAATTCCTTGGATTCTGATTGTGAGTTTTGACATTGACGAACCCTAGAGTAAATTGGGGGAGAGAGATTTTTATTTGATTTAGTAAAGTAATATCCAAAATACCCATCCAATGTCCTTGCAAATTATGCCCTTATTTTTTGGTTTAATTACAAATATGCGTTTTTTTCCCAATGACCCTTGGTTTATACTAATCCATGGACTAGATTAGTCCTCAAGATTCTCAATCTTTTTTTGGTCCTCACTAGATCTAACCCCTACATATATATACACTAGTAATGTGCATGTGCAATGCATCGGTTGAGCAAGATGTGAAATTATTATCGTAAATGAAAAAGGAAAATCCCTCAAGCATGTGGCTCAGTTAGCAATAGAGTTGAGCGAAGTTGCTCAAATACACTACAAATTCAGTTCGAACCTATGGGGTCAAAGAGCTCAAACCTCACCAAAGATGAGTAGTGTGCATGAATAATTACCGTATATAGACATTATATATTACCTCAAAAAAACTATATCAAACTTTTTTCATGACAGACTTCTAGGAGCCACTTTAACAGTTTAGTTTAGGAAAACCATTAAATTTGCGACATGACCATTTTTTAAGAAAAGAAAAGGTCATTTTTCATCTTTTTCCTTCTATCTTCATTATTTTGATTTCTTCAACTAAAAATTCAAATAACTTTTTTCTTCCAAAATTGAACTCAAAGCCAAAATCAATAAATCAAAAGTTATCTATCTATCTATCTATCTATCTATCTATCGATCTATCTATCGATCTATCTATCGATCTATCTAATCGATCTATCTAATCGATCTAATCTAATCGATCTAACCTACCCTACCCTACCCTAACCTAACCTAACCTAACCTACCCTAACCTACCTACCTACCTACCTACCTATTAAACACACATATGTGTATATAAGAATAATTGCAATATTTGTATAATATTTATTTTAGAATCGGACGTATTGAATATTTTTATTTTTAGGGACTACGATCACATTATCGTTGATTTTAAAATGAAGTTTTGAACTTATAATCATTGAGTTGTAGGTGTAAAATGCGTGAGGTACAAACCGTATAAATCGCACCACACCGCACCGCAAAATGTTGTGCGGTTTGGTGCGGTTTGAGGTATATGCGGTGCGGTTTACGGTTTGGAAAAATGCTCAAACCGCATATGCGGTGCAGTTTTGCCCTAAAACGCACCAAACTGCACCGCGAACACCCCTAATAGTGATATCGCAAGAGTGACAGGGCACTCTCATCGATCACTCTCGCTGAGAATGTACCACGGGCTTCGGCCCAAATCCCATTGGCCCTTCACGATTGTGACACCGCGAGAGTGATATGGCACTCTTGCCGATCACTCTTGCTGAGAGTGTACCGTGAGCTTCGGTTGCCCATGGCGATTGTGACACGCGATAGTGCCCCATGACACTATCGCCGGGCACTCTCGTTGAGTGTCTCCCCACTTCAAAATCCTACATAATTCGATCCGAGATCGTGATCGATCTAAGGTAATTTCATAAGAAAGAAATATAAAAATTAATGTGAACACGAAACAGATAATAATCCAAAATTCGGGGTATTACAATCCTCTACCCCTTAGAAAGGATTTCGTCCTCAAAATCTCTAACTAAATAAATAAGTGAGGATAACGCCTTTTCATATACTCTTTAGATTCTCATGTCACGTTGGCTCCACGGTGGTGCTTCCATTGAATCTTAACCAAATACACTTCCTTGTGTTGTAGCTTCTTTGTCTTCCTTTCTAGGATAAACTCGGGCTCTTCCATGCACCGTCGTTATCTACCCTAATTTCTAACAAGGGAATAACGCTCTCTTTTTCGGCTAGACATCTTCTCAAGTAACACATATGAAAAGTGGGGTGAATCCCGTCTATTTTGGGTGGAAGATCCAATTTGTAGGCTTGAAGCCCAATACGCTCAATGATGGTGAAAGGTCCAAGGAAACGGAGACTGATCTTCCCATGTTTTCCGAACCTTATTATCCCTTTCCACGGTGAGACTTTCAACATTATCCGTTCTCCCACTTGAAACTCGACCGGCCTTCTCTTTTTGTCCGTGTAGCTCTTCTGACAATCTTGGGCCTCTTTCAATCTCTCCCTAATGCTTTTCACCTTTTCGTTCGTCTCTTGCACGATTTCCGGTCCGACAAACTGTTTCTCTCCCGCTTCTAGCCAACACACGGGCGTCCTACACTTTCTTCCGTATAATACTTCGAATGGTGCCATCCCAATGCTCGAGTGATAACTATTGTTGTAAGCGAATTCCACTAACGGAATATGTGAATCCCAACTTCCCCCAAAATCGATCACGCACGACCTTAACATATCCTCGAGAGTTTGGATAGTCCTCTTGCTCTGTCCATCAGTCTGGGGATGGTACGCGATACTCAACTTTATTCTAGTGCCCAATTCTTTTTGCAAGCTATCCCAAAAATGGGAAGTGAAACGATTATACCGGTCGGACACAATAGAAAGTGGCACTCCGTGCCTCGAGACTACCTCGTCTATAAAGAGTTTTGGCAATCTGTCCATCGGGAGGGTCTCTCGCATAGGCAGGAAGTGTGCACTCTTAGTTAAACGGTCCATAATAACCCAAATAGTGTCGTGACTCCTCAAGGTCTTCTGTAGCTTGGTTACAAAGTCCATGGTGATGTGTTCCCACTTCCATTCTAGTATCTCTAAGGATTGCAGACTACTGTAAGGTCGTTGGTGCTCCACTTTCACTTGCAGGCAAGTTATGCACCATTCCACATATCCAGCTACGTCGAACTTCATTACTGGCCACCAATAATTAAGTTTCAAGTCTTGGTACATTTTTGTGCTCCTCGGGTGAATTGAGTACTTGAACTTATGCGCGTCCTCCAATAGTAAGTCTCGGCATACTCCAATTTTTGGTACCCAGATCCGGCCTTGGAACAACTTCAAACCTCTACCATCTTCTGTCAGTTGGAGGTGTTGCTTCACCATAGCTTCGCCTTACAGGTTTGCTTCCAGGAATGCTTCTGACTGAGATATCTTGATTATGCCTATTAAGCTTGAGACGATTTCCACTCTAGAAAAAGTAGCTTGAATGCTACTACCGTACTCATTTCGGCTCAATGCATTCGCCACGACATTGGCCTTTCCAGGGTGATATAGGAGATCACAATCATAGTCTTTGAGTAGTTCGAGCCATCTCCATTGCCGCATATTCAATTCCTTTTGGTCGAGGAAATACTTTAGACTTTTATGGTCGTTAAAGAGGGTGCACTTCGTATCGTAAAGGTAGTGTCGCCATAGCTTCAAAGAAAACACTACCGCCGCTAGCTCAAGGTCGTTAGTTGGGTAATTCTTCTCATGTTCCTTCAATTTCCTTGATGCATAGGCTATTACTTTGCCCCTTTGCATCAAGACACACCCTAAACCCAGCTTAGACGCATCGTTGTAGACCACAAAATCTTCTGTTCCCTCGGGTAGGGACAAAATTGGTGCCTTGCACAATTTCTTTTGTAGGGTCCAGAAGGCCCTCTCTTGACTTTCGGTCCAAAGGAATTTCACATTTTTCTAGGCCAAAGACGTCAATGGAGAGGAGATTTTGGAGAAGTCTTGGATGAACCTCCGATAGTAGCCGGCGAAACCTAAGAAGCTCCGAATTTCCGTGGGACTCTTGGGTGGTTCCCAATTCGTCATGGATTCAATCTTTGATAGGTCCACTTTTACTCCGTCACTTGTCACCACATGATCCAAGAACTGAACCTCTTGTAGCCAAAACTCACACTTGGAAAACTTGGCGTAGAGCTTCTCATCCCTCAACACTTCCAACACTTCTCTGACATGTCGCTCGTGCTCTTCTTCATTCTTCGAGTACACCAAGATGTCATCGATGAATACAATAACCGACTTGTCTATAAAGGGTCGGCAAACCCGGTTCATCAAATCCATAAACATGGCTGGCACGTTAATTAGCCCCAAAGGCATAACTAAGAACTCGTAGTGACCATATCGGGTTCTAAAGGTTGTCTTGGAAACGTCTTCTTCTCTAACCTTCACTTGATGGTAGCCCGACCGGAGGTCGATTTTGGATAAACATCCGGATCCTTGCAACTGATCGAAGAGATCGTCTATTCGAGGTAGCAGGTACTTGTTCTTCACGGTCACCTTGTTCAATTCACGGTAGTTGATGTACATTCACATCGAGCCATCCTTCTTCTTGACGAAGAGTATCGGAGCTCCCCAAGGCGAAGAGCTCGGCCTCACGAATCCCTTCTCTAGCAATTCTTGAAGTTGAGACATCATCTCTTGCATTTCGGTCGGAGCCAGGCGGTAGGGTGCACGGGCAATCGGTGCCGCTCTCAGTACCAGATCGATCCGGAACTCCACTTGGCGGTTGGGCGGCAAACCCAGAAGGTCGTCGGAAATACATCCGGGTATTCGCAGACGATCCGCACGTCTTCAATCTTCTTCTTTTTCACTTTGGCATCTAATACGTAGGCGAAGAACAACGAACATTTCTTCACTAGACATCTTCTTGCTTTGATGGATGAAATGAGAGTCACTTCACCCTTACGCTTCTCCCCATACACAAAGACGAAATCCCCGCTTGAGGTCGGTAATCTGATGAGCTTCTTCGAACATAAAATCTCTGCTTTGTGTTCAGATAACCAGCCAATCCCGATCACCACATCGAAACTCCCGATTGCCATGGGAATTAGATTCATTTCGAATAGTTCACCACTAACTTCTAAATGACATGATTCCAAAATTTCTCGCAAGACCACTTGCTCACCATTTGCTACTTCTACTATCAAGGCGTCACTAAGGGTACGAGTAGGCACATTCACAACTTTGCAAAATTCAAGGGATACGAAAGAGAAATTTGCACCGGTATCAAATAACACTTTAGCAGCAAGGGAGTTGAGTAAGAACGTACCCGACACCACATCGGTGGTCTCCTTCGCCTCCTCTCTTGTCATTTGGAAGGCCCACCCTTGATCTTTAGGGATGGCTTCCTTCTTTGGTTGGATCGATGAGTTTCCTCCTCTTGCTCCTCCCATTAGCTTGGGGCAGGACAATTCAGATTAGTGAGACCTGACTTGCCACACTTGAAGCATGAAACTGGGTTGGGATTGGAGTTGCAAAAACCAAAGTGTTTGCTTTTACACTTGGAACACCATTTCGCCTCCCGACGATTATCAAAGCTTCTAACATTTTGATGGAATTTCGGTTTCTTGAACGAACTTGGTGGTCTCTCCCACTTCCTATTTTCTACGACCCTTGACTTTTCTTCTTTGTCTTTCACATAGACTCTTTCCATGATTTTGACTTCTTCTATGATCTCTCGAAGATTTGTAGCTTTTGAGTTGCGGACCCTTGACCCCATGTCCGCGGGTGGACCCTTCAAATAGGCCTTCACTTTCTCCTTCTCGGTCGGAACCACATGCCCCACAAGGTTCAACTTCTCCATGAAGAATCGAAAAATCTCTTTTCTTCAAAGCTCGGAATTCCTCTTCTAACAAATCCATCTCTTGTTCGTTACAATACTCATCCAAAACCTTATTATTGAATACTTTCCAAGACATCTTTGCTAAAACCGACTCCTCTATAGTTGCGGTGTAGACATCCCACCAGATTATAGCCGCACCTGTAGCATTTGGGAGCCGAAATTCATCTTCTTACTCTCTTCACAGCCGCAGGCCCTAAATGCGTGCTCGATTTCCCTTAACCATTTCATACAAGCCACGACATCATCGACCCCGGCAAACTCTGGCGGCTTACAACCCATGAAGGACTTATAGGAACAACCCTTCCTTGTTTGCCTTGTCTCTAGGGTTACCAATCCATCAGTATGATTCTCACCTCAGGTACCACCCAAACCGGCTATCGCATTCTTCGCAATCCCTTCCGGTCTCCGGAGACTAGCATCTCTCTCCTCTAACATCTTTAGAAATACCTCTTGTTGTTTTTCCATGGCAGATGTCACCATTTTCATAACACTGGCCATCATGTCGGCTTAAGGGTTGGCCTCTCGAAGGATCGAGTTTGAAGACGCCAATTCCACCCTCGGTACGTGCTCCATCACTCCGGTGAATATTGGCGGCATATTGGGAAGGACAACAGTCGCCGCCCTGACCACTGGATTCAGGTTGGACGAACTATCCTCATGCATTTCCCCTTCGATCGGCGGTTAACTCCGAGTATTTACCATTTCGGTCTGCCACACAATCGAGAGAGAGTGAAAGATGGGCAACACAGGATTTACACAAAAAACATAATAATACGGTTCATTGATCGTCATAATCATAGTAATTCAAGCATATTCACGTAAACATACATTCATAATAACAGTAGCTAATTGAAATTATAAACATATGTTAAGACACAGTCTCATTGGATTCAAGATCATCCAAACTGAAGATCGTAATCTGAAGCTAAAGCAGAAAAGTCGTCTCATTAATATTAGTCTAAGTCGTTTGTAATAAAATGTCAAAGTAATTAATATTAATTGTAATTTAGTATTTAGTTTAATTTAGTTAATATCTAAGTTAGTTAGATATTATTATTTAGAAATAATATATAGATATTAAATCTAGATATTATGTTAGTTAGATATTAGTTGTTAAGTTGTGTGTTGTAGAAGCTAAGAGAACATAATCGAAAATATCATATCAACACAAAACACACACTTAAAGGTGAAAAACAGAGAGAACACATCCAAGCTTAAATTTGATCAACCTTGTAACCGTTGTTATATATCAATACAAGCACCACAAGAAACAAGGGTTTTATCAACGAATTTTGTCGTCGCTAAAAGTTAATTTATCGTGAAAAACAGTTTACAGAGATGACATGTCGTCACAATAGCCTCTTGCTGAAACATCTCGTCGCTAAAAGCCTGTCGCTGAAACTCACTTTTCTAGTAGTGAAGTTGGTAATCATATTGTGTCGTTAATCTATAAACTTGATAGTATTGTTGGACCGACAATTGGTATCAGAGCCTGATGAAGATCAAAACAAGTTTTATAAAAGAAAAACGTCTCTGTGTTCTTCAAGAAAATTTGAGCTTGTGATTTAAGTGTTTTAGGTGTTAAAATCGATCAGTTTGTGATCGATTGGCATGCTAGATAGAGTTGGTGTTGATTAATTTCAGTTCTAAGCATATATTGAGTTCCATTTTGTGATTTTTGTGAAGAAACAGTCGAGTGGGTAAGTTCACTGTGCGATCAATTTATTTTCGATAAAGTGTGTTTTAGTGAGATCGAGTGCTTACATTCAGTTCTAGAAGTGATTCTAGACATAAGGGTAGTGTTTTGGTATTGCTAAATCGTTTCAGGAACAAGATTCAGTCGATTTTCAGAAGTACAGGACGAACACCCGCACAACAGAGGAAGAATAACCCGCATACCTTACTGTGCGCATCTCAAAGGAAACGCATATTCTATTGTGCGCGTCCCAAAGGAAACGCATTCCTTACTTCTCGGGTTCCAAAGCACATGCATACCTCAGACACGCATACCTCAAGACATCAAGTTCATCTCTTAAAAAGAACAAGTCAACCTTGCGTGTCCCATTTGAATCACATATCTCAATTGTGCGGTTCCCTCTTGAAACGCACAACTCCATTGTGCGCGTCCAACTAGACCCGCACACCTCAATTGTGCGCTCCTAACCAGACCCGCACAACTCCATTGTGCGCGTCCAACTAGACCCGCACACCTCAATTGTGCGCTTCCTACAAGACCCGCACACCTCATTGTGCGCTCCTCACTTGAAACGCAAACCTTCTCAAACGCAAAGCTCCAATTTCCAGACTTATAATATTTTTTTCTGAGAATTTTTCAAAACTGTAATAGGGACCCCCGTGCTAAGTCTGCCTAGGGGGACAAAATTTCTTGTGTGATCAAATTTTATCTGGACTAACGGTCAAATCCAATTTCTTATTTATATATCAATACACGATGACTTCAAAAGATGCTCTTTCCATTGGCACGGATGTCAAACCCTCGGTTCTGTTCAAAGGGGATTACGAACAATGGAAAGACAGATTTCTTGACTTTGTGGATCGACACTCAAACGGAGATAACATTCTTTTATCAATAAAAGAAGGTCCCATGGCACCACTTTCTGTCCAAGTACCTGATGATGATGATAATGATGCTGAAGATGATTCTTCTGACAGTGAGGATGGGAACGTGGAAAGAGAACAGAAGATGAAAACTGTTACGCTAGAGTATGCCCAATTTTCTGATGAACAAAAGAACCGTTTCAAAGCTGATAAACAAGCAAGATCTTTACTTCTTCAAAGTATCCCTAATGATATCTATATCAAAATAGACAGCTACAAAGCTACTGCTAAGAAGATGTGGGATCAACTTCAAAAGATGATGATGGGATCTAAGGTTGGAAACCAGATGAAAGTGGCAAACTGTATAAACAGTTACGAAGAATTCAAAGCCTTTGAAGATGAAAGCCTAGCTGACACTTATGAACGATATGTTCTGCTTCTGAACGAGCTGTCAAAGAATAAAGTTAAAAAGAAACAGATAGAGAACAACGTCAAGTTTCTCAGTATCCTTCAACCAGAATGGAAGAAGCATACACGAAGAATGAAACAGATGAAAGATCTGTCTGACATTCCACTCCACGAAGTGTATGAGACACTAAGGCAGAACGAAGAGGAAGTAGAAGAGAAACGGAATGGAAAGAAGAAAAAGGAAGTTGAGAAAGTTCCTGATTCAGTTGCACTTGTTGTCAAAGATAAGATGAAAAAGAAGAAAGTAATTACAAGTTCTGAATCAGAAACTGAATCTGATGGATATGATGGAGAAAGTCTCAAGCAAGCACTGCAATTACTGACCCGTGCATTCCAAAAGAAATTCTACAAGAAACCGGGATCAAATTCACAGAGATATTCTTCATCAAGCTCCAAGAACCGTGAGCATAGAGAAAGAGTAGAAGGAAGTAGATCTCAAGAGAAGAAACCAAGAGAAAGGAAGCAATCTGGGAATGACTACACCAGTACAGACAAGAAAACCGATGTCCCAATCACATGCTACAACTGTGGCAGGACTGGACATTTTGCCTCAAACTGTCGAAAGCCAAAGGTTCGTAATTCTGCGTATTACCATAACAAACTAATGTTAGCCAAGCAACAAGAAGCCGACAAAGCATTAATGGCTGAAGACGAATTCTGGTTAGATCATTCTGAAGAGGAAGATGAAGAAGAAGAGACTGAAGAAGCTGCTAACATGTGCTTGATGGCCAATCATGCAAAGTATGATGATTCAGATACTAAAGCAACTGAAGAGGTAATGAACTTAACCGAAAATACTTTTATGATTAAATTGGATGCGATGATGGTCGAACTTTAAGACCTTCAGTCGAAACTGAAAAAGGAAAAAGCAGAGTTGCTAAGCAGAATCAAAAGATCTTTGAGCTAAATACGTCAGTTATTGGGAACAAAAATCTCATGGATTCCCTACGCAAATCTGCTTCTGATTTTAATCTTAAAAACGATTGTTTAGAAAAGAAGTTTTCTGATTTTGTTTCTCAAATTTCTAAGTCTGATTTAGAAAAGAAACAAACTGCCGTAATTGTTTATAAGCTGTAGTCTGAGAACAAGAATCTAAATAAGAAAATAACTGGTCTAGAAACCAAACTCTACTCAATAGGCCAAACAGATCAAACTATTTTCATGAATACACCAAATGAAGAGGCTGATTTTAAAGCAAAATGGGGATTAGGTTGTAATAATCCTCATTACCTGAAACATGTTATCAGAAAACAATCTGGTTTATATAATGCAGATTATATGGATGCTGCTCGTAAACTTCCTCATTTGAAACCCAAATTTGTTACTAAGGCATCAGAAGAAGTCGAGGCAAAAGAAGATACAAATAGAAAGAATTTGAAGAAAATGCAACTACCATTCTGTTATGCAAGACTGAATGATAGTTATCTTTCGGAAAAACCAAAATTTCTTTCATAAGAATTTCTTGCTACATATTCTTCTACTGAGATGGAGGCAAAACCTGTTCGAGCTAAAACTTATCTACCTCCACTCGTATTAGAAAGCAAAATAATTGAGTTAGAAAATATCCTGTCTGACGAAAGAATTTTGGTGAATATAAAACAAAATGTGTTTTCTACAGTTTTGAAGAACACTGTTTCTCATTCTAAATCTAAAAAGTGTTCTACATTTTCAAAAGCACCTCACACTTCTACTGATTTCTTTGATCACTTATTTGAGCCTGCAAATGACTTTTTAAATACTGAAAAAGGGTGTATAGATGGAGTAGAGATGGTTGATTTCAATGCTTCACTTCCAGATCATTCTATTTTTCTTGAAAAAGGAAAGGCTTTACCAAGTGTTTCTAAACATCAGCGTTCAAAGAAACAGATCACCTCTGGTAAAAGCAAGAAAAGCCAATCTTAGAAATCTGAATTACCTGATAAATCTAAATCTTCAAATCAGATTCATACTACTAACCTTCCTGTTCACAGAAAGTTAGATGGTTCAGGTTCACCTTAGAGGAAAGGGAGCTACAAGGACGAAAATCTTTTCTGGAAGAAGAAACCAGTTAAAGATGAAAGATCATGTGTACATATACATAATGAAACGAAGAACAATGCGCTGAAAAGTAAACCTGATCATGTTTACACGAGAGATCAAATGATCAGGTAAGGAAAATTCTTGTTCTTACTGTCGTACACATGATCCTGTTCACAAGACGAAAGATCATTACTGGTATGGTTCTTATTCCATAACCCCCATACAAACTGCAACTAACACATATGGACCCAAATACCAGTGGGTACCAAAGAAAACTAATTATGTGTTGCAGGCACCTACTGTCAAGGGGGAGTAAGAGAACTAAGGCTTCTGAATACTTCAGTTCAGAACCCGGGCATCAATGTCAACAATGGCTCTTGAATACAACAGTTCAAGACCCGCACTTCAATGATCAAAAGACCTTACTCCAATGCTGATATGAGAGATTGTACTCCGATACTCCAACGAGAAATTCAACCTTCCAAGGGAGTACATATTTATTTCTGAAATTTTAAATGCATATCTTTTCAATGATAATTTTTTCAAATGCATAATTTCAGGGGGAGTAAGAGAAGTTATTAGTTTTACTGCTTTTTGTCTTTTCAATATTAGTGAATAAAGTTTCTTTGACTTGACTTAAGACTTTTGCAGAATTTTTGAGAAGAGCTTACACGATCATATTTTTATGACTTTAAGCTAATCTTCATGAGATGTAAAATCAAACTTAAAGGTATATTCCTTTATCTTAATCTCATATTTGATTGAAAGAAGGACAACTTTCAATCATTGAAAACATATTCTTAAACGTTCAAACCACTTCCTGATTTTTTCATAAGATTTTATATTTCGGGAGTGTACTTTAAATGTTCTACTGAGCTTACATGATTACAAATCATTCTGAGCATCACATGCCTTCGAGGAAAACATGAATTTATTTGTGCTAGGAATTAACACAACTTCTATGGAATCACGTTAACCAGTGATTTCTACCCATGAAGTTAATCCATAGTGATTGAGTGTGAGAAATCAAAAGAAATGAGTGTGGATTGGATAATGAGCTATCATGAAAAAGAGAGTTCGGTTAGCAGTGAGCTAAATGTTGAAAAGAAAGAGGGTGTGAGAACAGAGTTAAAAGAATATCAAAACTCTGCACCAACTTTTTCTGTGTCGGGCAGCCACATTTCTAGTGTTTCACAACTCTTTTGTGATCATTATTGAAACAGGCAACTAGCCCATGCCAACTCTTGAAATTACCCCACCAGCTACTCATTTACTTCTTAACAAGAAAATGTTTCATTTTCAAAGGGGAAGCAACACATATGCTATCTGATTTTCATTTAGAAAATCTAGATATTGAAAAGAAGGAAGTCTGCCCCACCTTCGCACTTCACTCATGCACATTGAGTCTGTGTTTAACTTACTGTTGTCTCAGTGGTTTACACAATTTCGAGCCTATAAGCAATCATCAAGTGCTTAATTCTTTCTATCACAAGCACGAACACACAAGGAATTTGTTCTTTTGTCATAACGTTTATAGAAATAACCTTTGTGGTGTTTCGATGATTAAATGGAAGCCCTGGGGGAGTCAACATCAAACAGCTCCTTTCCATTGTGTATTCGTTACACACAGTGACTTAGTGTTACTGACAGGCGTTTCTAACTGATTTGTTTATTGCTACAGGTGTTACATGACTATTTTGTCTAGATTTGCAAAGATTTGGATAAATATCTATTGCATTGACGAATCAGAGGCTCCTTATGAACAACATTTATTGTCATCAAGTTTTGATGAAATCGTTACACTTCTCATCAAAAAGGGGGAGAAGATCTACCCAAGAAATGGAGAAGAGCTAACCAAGAAATCACATGTATCAAGAATCACGTCCAAGATTGAATTCTTCAAAGAGCAAGTATGCTGAAGATATGTTGATTCGAGAGAAATTTTCTTTTGAAGATACTTTGATGAAGAATTTCGAGCTGAAACTGAAGATAATTTCTTCCCAACATCCAAGAAAGATAATCTACATCTTTGGGGGAGTTTACTATATCTTGAAGACTAAGAAAGAGATTGCATCTTCTGAGATGAAAGAGAAGATCGTATTGCTAAATCATTTTCGTAATGATCTTGATCCAAAGGGGGAGATTGTTAAGACACAGTCTCATTGGATTCAAGATCATCCAAACTGAAGATCGCAATCTGAAGCTAAAGCAGAAAAGTCGTCTCATTAATATTAGTCTAAGTCGTTTGTAATAAAATGTCAAAGTAATTAATGTTAATTGTAATTTAGTATTTAGTTTAATTTAGTTAATATCTAAGTTAGTTAGATATTATTATTTAGAAATAATATCTAGATATTAAATCTAGATATTATGTTAGTTAGATATTAGTTGTTAAGTTGTGTGTTGTAGAAGCTAAGAGAACATAATCGAAAATATCAGATCAACACAAAACACACACTTAAAGGTGGAAAACAGAGAGAACACATCCAAGATTAAATTTGATCAACCTTGTAACCGTTGTTATATATCAATACAGGTTGGTAATCATATTGTGTCGTTAATCTATAAACTTGATAGTATTGTTGGACCGACAACATACACTACATAAAGATTCTCGCTACCACTTTTACAATTCTCAACGACGTAGTTTCTGTCGAATATAAGGTCGTCCCATCTTACACGTTCTACCCAAAACTCACAATCCATAACCTAATGGTCTCAGCTTAAGTCTAGCCATCGAGTTTACATACCTAGTTCACTTAAACTAGTGCTCTGATACTAACTTGTAACACCCTAAATTTTGGGTAAAATAAAACGGAAAATTTTGGCACTATAAAATCTATAAATAATGATTTAGGACCCTGTAAATATGTACAACTAAAACCCAACGACATAGGTTAGTTTGTAACAGATTTTAGTAGCGATGGAATGGAACATAATACACAACAACCTAATTAATCTAGTATAAAATATCCTACTAGATTAAATGTGGGTGTTGCTATGCCTCCCCAAATGCTCTTCTCGCAAAATCCCAAAAATGGCCGGTCCATAGAAGTTCCTAGGTGTGCTTCCGGCGAATCAAGGTGCCCTATGCACACCACTAGCAGAACCTATGAGCCAATAAATACGAACACAAGTGTTAGGCCAAAGTCTAGAAAGTGACAAACCCTTAACAATTTATAATGTAAGCATGTACAATATAATTAAAAGTTACTGGAATATCCATAGATTGAATCAATGCCAATACTCCCAATCGGGACAATGTTTCCTTCCCTGTACAATTATAACACAGATAACTCTTGAAAGACGGGGGAGACCCGTTACCATCTTGGGTGATGAGAACACGTGAATGGGGTCACCCGTGATGTTATTGGATTTCACTACATATCCCGGTTCTAGTTCCCATGACATACCAGACATCACAATCCTCAAACCGTTTATGCCTCTAGTGCTTACTCCATCGAGTTACACCTCAAGGGCTTACAGACATGGGTGCCTATCCAATCTAGCCGAGTTCCAACTCGGGGACTTACGCCCCCTATTGTCTATTTGCTAGTGCCCAAACGGCCAACAATTAACACCATATATAAATATGTCGTCTAAATCCTCGTGCATAAGGAAATAGACATTTACTCCATGACCGTGTCGACCAAATAAAATAATACACCATATGCATAATATATTCCGTTTTATGACATGATAATACACCTTTGGACATTTATTCACATATACCTAATTCATTTCTCATAAAAAAAACATCATAGAACAAGTACGACAAGTTTAACCACTAACATAATAATATACTCAAAAACCCATCGATAAAAGGGATGGTTCCTTACTCATGTATGACTCGTTTTATGGTTTAACATGCATTTAATACTTCTAATAACATTAAGCATCTTCCATTAACATGAATAATCATATGCTAGTAAGATTCATAAAACCCTAGTTTTAGTTTAATTTCAAATTACCTAAAATCATCTTATCAGCAGTTAAGAACACATTAGGAGATAATAGAGGATAGAAGACTCACCAAATGGATTGCAAAGTAGAATCCCTAATATAGCAAAACCCGAGAGGACTTGAGACTTGGAGCTTGGAGATCTTGCGGTTTAATGATCAAAAGAGAGGTAGGAGAACCTAGGGTTTGCATTTAATGATCAAAGGTTAGATGGGAGATCATTAAATGTCATTGATGGAGAAGAGAGGAGAAAACCGCACCTATGGATGCCCAAAATCGTTGCTCTCAAAAACCAAAGTTGTTCTAAATGAGAAAAGAGTTCGGCCAACAGTTAATAGGGTAAAAACCCCATCGGCGATTGTGACACCGTGGGCACTCTCGCTGAGAATGTACCGCAGGCTTCGGCCCAAATCCCATTGGCCCTTCGCGATTGTGACACCGCGAGAGTGATAGGGCACTCTCTCCGATCACTCTCGCTGAGAGTGTACCGCGAGCTTTGGTTGCCCATGGCGATTGTGACATGCGATAGTGCCCCATGGCACTATCGCCGGGCACTCTTGCTGAGTGCCTCCCCACTTCAAAATCCGACAGAATTCGATCCGAGTTCGCGACCGATCTAAGGTAATTTGATAAGAACGAAATATAAAAATTAATGTAAACACGAAACAGATAATAATCCAAAATTCGGGGTGTTATAGTCAAGGTTCAAAATAGCGTGAGGCGTGGCGTGGCGGCGAGGTCAAGCCTTAAGCCTTACACGCCACGGCGAGGACGCGGCGTTTTTCAAGGCGTGACATAAGGCGGTAAATTTGTATGTCATATTCAAAATTATATATATACGTATATGTTTTATATATATTATTCTAATCAAATAATTATATTAAAGAATATACATTCATATTGGAAGAAGAAAAATCATATAAATTAATAGTATAAAAATAGCTTTTGATTAAATATTTAAAATAGAACATAGAAAAATAATTTTACATCTTCGTTTTAATCGTGAGTCCATAACGTTTATGACTTCATGAAACTGTGAGTAATGTGATTAGATAAATCTATAAAAGTGTTAAATCTAAATATAAAAATGTATAAACACAAAAGATAAAAAAATTGAAAAAAAATTGAAAAATTGAAAAAAAAATTGAAAAAAAGTCACGCCTTAGAAAAAACGCGCGCTGCGGCGCGCCATGGCGCGCCTTAAGGCGCCATAGCGTGAGCCACGCCTTACAGAAACGTTATGGGCCATTTCGTAACGGCGGAGACGCGTCTTACGCCATATCGCGCCATGACGCACGCCATGGCGCGCCTTTTTTAACACTGGTTACAGTGCACACATTAACTAATCATATGGGGCTATGAAGTTAACAAAAAGTGATGTTTTGCTATTAAAAAATATATACATACGGTGATGTTTTGCTATAGAAACAAAAAGTGCTATTACATGATCATTATATTAGGATTAGGATAAGCTATAGAAGATAATCGTATACCTTTTCTAATTAATATGTATATATATATATAGAGAGAGAGAGAGAGAGGTGGTTTCATTTGCAAACCACCTTTATGATGCAAACTTTGTAACCAATCTAAAACCCGTAGATATCATCAATCAAGGGCCAAGATTCATTTGAGTTATTTATGTTAATAAATTAATTAATTTAATATAATAAATTAATAAAAATAGGATAAAAGGGCATAATGGTCCATTGTAATTCCATATTCAAATTAGGAAACCAAATCAAATGACGATTATTAAGGAAACGTTTCAAATATTTCTCTAAATTGGTTAACCAAGTTTAGAAAACAACTCAAAAATATTTTTTTGTTCACAAAAAAAAACTAACAAATATTTCATCAGTCGATCATTATACGTCTCATTTATTTCATCAATAGTGAATCATAATGAATATACGATGATCCATAATGAATACAATGAACCGTAATGAATATACCATGAACTATAATGAATATATGATGAACTGTAACGAATATACGATGCCCGTAATGAATATGCAATGAACTGTAATGAATATACGATGAACCGAAAATTACAAAAAACTAAGAAACATTAAAACAGTTTCATTAAAACAAATCGTGAAACATACATTATAATAAAAAACATACATTCAAATTACTTTTATGCTAAATTTGATAAAAAAAAATTGTATTGAAACATAAAATAAAAAAAACATTATAATAAAAAACATACATACGTCTCATTTATTGGATTTGGATATTTGTTAATAAAAAAATTGAATATCATAAATAATTGGTTAATATTGAAACATATCCAAAAATAATTTAACAAGATAATTACCATATATAAACACATTAAATATAAAAAGACAAACTTACCCTTATAATTAAAATTAAGCAAAAAAAAAAGGAAATTCATTGATTGGTTGAAATTAGGTTGCAAAGTTTGCACTATAAGGGAGGTTTGCTAATGATCGCTCCCATATATATATATATATGTGTGTGTGTGTGTGTGTGTGGGTGGGTGAGTTCAAATAAAAGCTCATTTTTCATTGTGCACGTGAAGACAATTTTGAATCAGCGCCTACCTTATTTGACTTTTGATTTTATTTTTTAATTAAAAAACTTTTACCTCCTTAATGTTTAAAATAAATTATCGTAAAAATTACTAATATTTTAATCAAACAAATTACATCAAAAAACAACAATTTCGTGCTCTTCGATATGACATCCATCTCGATATAGTTTTTTTTCTCTTCATTGTAACTGTTTTTTTACGTGAAATGTTATATATGTGTTATATTCATTATGAATATGTATGCACGCTTAAGTGTGCAATCTCTGATAAGTTGCAATCTCTGATAAGTACTTCAGAGGCAGGTTTATCCTCTGAAGTCTTCGTCCTCTGACGTCTTCGTCCTCTGACGTATTCGTTCTCTGACGTCTTCGTCCTCTGAAGTGTAGCTTTTGGAAGTCCTCTGAAATAGGACGGGTATTTTCAACACTTTAACAAACAGATGATTTGGAGCTAACACTAATAAGCTCTTTTACATGGTAAATGCCTCCAAACCTGAGACAACTTTGAATTTTGATTAGTGCAAATTGACCCCTTATTTAATATATGTAAATATATAGTGGTTTTTGTTCAAGAAGAAACTTGATAGTTCCATATACAAGTAGTGCTTTTGTATTTAATTATCTACCTTTTTATAATTCTGTTGGTTGTGGGGTAATAAAATCAAGAGTGTCATTATGCATACCATATAATCACCTCTAATGTTTATGATGCCAGATTGTTCCTAACTATGCATCTAAAGTTGCTGACTTCCAAACAATAAGAAAACTCACTTTTAAGTTTGAGGCCTCTCTTAAAGAAGTTATGTGGCAAAGATGAAAGGTTGAATGGTGGGTCTCCTTTGGCTTCCCTACATTCAGTCTTTTTTAGTTATTTAAAACTTAAATATTGTATTGGTTCTATTGTTGATGTTTATTTATTATATGATGTTGTTTATGCTTTTGATTTTGTTATCTTTGTTGATCATTGTTGCACAATCACCGAGCATGACAAGATGATAACACCACTCAAAAGTTGATGATAATTGATAATAGTGGAGCAACCAATGGGACAGTTTTAATAAGGTACACAAGAGAACTTTGGTAAATTTGAATAATTTATAATAAGTTTGATAATAACTTTATTCAATGGTAATCAGTTGGAGAGATGGTGTTAAATACTTCATGATAAACTATATTTTTTTTTTTATCATTTTACTCCCGTTACAATTGTTATATTACATGGGTAACTATATGTTGCTGTCTCTCGAGTTACATCACATGAAGGGCTAACCGTTCTTAATGTTGATGAAGAAATTGAGGATCGTAAAATGATAAAAAAAAATATAGTTTATCATGAAGTATTTAACACCATCTCTCCAACCAATTACAATTGAATAAAGGTGAAAATCTATCAAACTTATTATAAATTATTCAAATTTATATTCACATAATAATATGTGTCTTGCTTAAATTATTTTCTTTACTAACTTTTTTTTCCAAAAATACAACTATTAATATTAACCAATATTTTTTGTTTTCAATTGCAGAACATTAAAGTTAATTTTAATGCAAGTTGCACATTTCAATTGTGGTATTCCCTTGGATCATGCAAATGACACTTTATCCCATATAATTTAATTTTGTTTTTAAAGTCTTTTATAACACAACTTTACACTTAAATTGTTATTTTGGTGATTAAATATTGTTCTATTTAGTAGTATTATATATGCTAATTTAATTTGAATTAAGTGTATAATCACTCAAGTTGAGAGAATTTTAGTTGTCATTGTTGTTGATATTGTAGATAATATGATTACAAATTTACAATTACACAAAAATAACATAATTGATAGGGTGATTGAAGATAGAATGTCTATATTTTGATATGTGTACCATATAAAATAAGGCATATTTATACAAGACAAATGTATTAAATTTAAAAATATGATCACTAATAAATTCTAAAATTATTTTTCGAAAACCGCGTAACGTGCGGTACGGTCACTAGTATATAAATAAAGACAATTGAATGGGGATTAAAGAGAGGCTTCCATGAAGGCTTTAAATTTTCCTAGAGTTTTGAATTTTTTTAAAATAAAATGTTGAATTAAATTAGTACAACTTTTCATTTTTTTTATTTTATTTTTACTATTGCTTTTACTAATCTAATCTTTTTATTTAATATTTTTTTTTCAATAGCCAAAAGTTTATTTAATATTTACTAAAATAATATATTTTTATTTTTATTTACTTCTTTTATAATATTTAAACATATATGCTTATTTGAATTGTTTTTATTTTGGATTTAATCTTCTTATTTTCTAACTAACCTAACAATGTTTATAAATCAAAACTTATATTAAATGAAATACATTTATGTTTATTTTATTTTATTTATTTATTATTAAATCTTTTTAGTAACCTAACAATCATCAATCAAAACTTTTATTTAAATAAGTCTATTTATTTTTTATTTACTTCTTTTATTTAGGCAATAGAGAGAGGATTAAGGAGAAGCCTCCATAGAGGCTTTACAATTTTCGTAGAGTTTTGAATTTTTTTTTAAATAAAATGTTACATTAAATGAGTACAACTTTTCATTTTCTTTATTATTTTTCATTATCGGTTTTACTAATCTAATCTTTTTATTTAATAAATTTCTTTTATCAATGGCCAAAAGTTTATTTAACATTTACTAAACTATTATAGTTTTATTTTTACTTACTTTTTTTAGCGGAAACCTCCAGGCAGTATATTAAAACGCAAGAAAAAACTGTAAGACTCGGTTTAAAAACATGTAATTATTTCTTACCCGAATTGAACCGTAATCAAAATGACAACCAAAGATGGTTAAGGGGTTAAACCCATCTGTTAGGTGTGTTTTAATTGTTGAATTGAAGTAGACGGGTGCAAAATGTAATTTCTTTATTCTATTATTTTGTTATTGGGCTTTTTGTGTCAAATGGGCTTTAGACCTGTTAGGTCTAAACCCTAAGTATATAATGTTTAGCTTCCTAATTTTAGGTCAATGGTCAGTTTAGGTTTACACGTATTCCAATCAATTCTCTCTATAAACCTTTAAGCTTTATCGATCAATACATATGACCATAACTTGTGATTCATTGTGATTGTTCTTCGTCGTTTAATCATACACATGCAAATTGGGATTCACGATTGGTATCAGAGCGAAGAGACGAAGATTTGATTTATAAAAGGTAAATTTTTCTTTCTTTGAGTTCTGTCGATCGACTGTTCTTGAGCTATTGGGTTAATTGATTTTTGTTAAATCTTTGAGTTTGTTTCATTCCAATCTCTTTTGTTGTGTTAGATTAAGTGGTTAGTAAAGTTTCATCTTCTGATTCGTAGTATTCATCTACAACCGGGTGATTCCCCTAACCCGGGTCTCCCTTATATCTCCGCACCCGACTCACTTGTATAGTCTGGGTGCTCCCTCCACGCCCGCCTCCCTGCTACCCACACGGGTCGTTTAAGTCATGAACCTAGTTCCTCGGCTCACCACACCTGCCTTACACATCACTTGCATCCGACATCCATATACGCGTCTCATACCCCCGTATTCCTCCCAGACCCACTCACGCCTCACCCCCGCATCCCTCTCAGACCCGCCTCACCCACCTCATCTCTCGCTCGCATCACTCCTCACACCCGAGTCATCCCACCCTCCAGCATCACTCCCTCATCCGATTCTCTCCCACGCCCGGCTCCTTATTAAACCCGACCCCTTAGACCCGGTTGCCTTATACTCCACCCGGACCCGATTCATAGTAAGACCCAGGTGTCTCCCGACCCACTTCCAGACCTGGTACTTCATAGACCCGGGTGATCTGTATTTTGGTATGTTTTTCCTTTTTGTTCTCTTGTTAGCTTTATTTTTTTCTTTGTAACACCCTGGATTTTCATTATACATATATCGTTGTAATCTTGTGTTTAACCGTTGTCGTCAACACCCCATTTAGTATATCGTTCGAATGCGTGGTTTTCCGTGAATCTGGAAACTTCCAGTGAGTTTCGCGACTTACTCGCAACTTATAGTCGCAACATTAGTCGCGATGTCCGCTGTTGGTTTTAGGGTTTGAGAACGCAGGCGAGTTATGCCGCGAGTTAAGGTCACGGCATAACCCGCGAAAGACCCTGGCCGACTTAAGTGGCTTCAGCCACAAATATCTCATTTGTGAGATATTCTCTCAGAATCTCTCTCCTTCTCTCTCTCTAAAATCGATTCTCTCTCTCTCTAAATTTGGTAGTTAATATTTGGTGTTCGATCCGAGGTTTCGGTGTTTTAAGCTTCACCTCTACGTCGTGATCGTTATCTGGTTTCCCGGGTTTTATTCTAAAACCTACTGGTGAGTTCCTACTACCATTTTACAAACTTTATACATGTCAAAACTCTTATTTGCGAAATCGGAAGTATTTCTACGGTATGATTTCATGTTCTCTACATTTTGATATAAATGAAGTTTTTGGTGATTTTCGGGATTCCCGATCAGTTTTGACTAAAATGACTGGTTCCGCCTTATTAAAAGTAAAATGATGTTTTACTTGCCTATGTTTGTGACTTATTGAAAGAATGTATATAAACTAGGTTTATGATTATCTTTCTTACCAGCAGTTGGTTTGGAAAATGGCATTTTGAAATATAAATGTGTTGAAAGCTGTTTATCTAGCTTTAAAGTGGTCACATGAAATATTGTGGCAAGTCATGACTATACTAGTGGATCCCTAGGTATCGAGTCGGCTTATTGTTGGGATGTTTGTACCTCTTCTGTTGTAGTTGGATACATTTGACCTTCGGGGGCACTTGGTACGGTTATGTGAGACCAGTTACTAGCCATGGGTCAAATGTAGTCTAACGAAAGAGTATGAGTGGTTCCTTGGGGGCCTCCCTCACATCGTAGTACGGACCGAAGCGTTCGTGGCCATGGTTCCATCTATTTAGCTCATAACTCGGATTTGTGGCTTACTTTGTGTTCCACTATAATCCTTGGTAAATCGGGTAATCCCCGTCATCGGAAGATGTGTTTTGGACCGGTTGTCCGTATATTATCAAAGAACTGTATTTTGCATAACTAACCTTTGGAAAGATTTACCTTGACGCATTTGATTTTATCTCTTGAGATTTATAAACTGTATGTTCTCACTAGGCTTTAAGCCTAACACTTTTTCTCAAATGATGTGTATAACAGGTTTCCCTTAGCGGTGAGTTGCCAGGGTTTTGAGAGACGGGTTTGGTCTCGAGGCATTTTGAGATGACTAGTATTGTAACTAGGCATTTGTTAAGTCCCATTCTTTTGGTGAATTGTGGATTGTCAACTGATGTAATCTTGATAGAGGTGTCTAGATTAGTTTGTTGATGAATCCTATATCTGTGCAGGTTTTGTAAAGTCTTAAGGACTGATCCCCTTTATGGGAACTTTATATCAATACGAATGTCATGTTTCCATGTCTCCAGGTTTTATTTTATTTTGATTTTTAGGGTGTTACAAGTTGGTATCAGAGCCCTAGTTTAAGTGAACTAGGCATGAATGTAAGATGTCTAGACTTAGACCGAGTATAATATGAATTGATCCGTGAGATTGGGTAGAGCTTCTAAGATGGGTTAGTCTTAGAGTCAACGGAAAATACGTTTATCAGGCATTGTGGCGATCGTGACGAGAACCTTTATGTGTTATATGTTCATAATCTCACTTAGCTAATGTTATTATGAGGATATCGTACGTAAGTGTGCTTGAATTTCTATTGCTATGACGATTGGTAATGTGGTAGTACGTTTCCTTTGTGTTTATTCCAACTCTCTCTAATCTCTTTCTCTGTTCTGTGAAGAAGTTTGGTATGGTGAATACACGTGGTAGACCGCGTACGCGTGTTGATGGTCTGGAAGCGACAGCCTCCACCGCTGGTCAGCCGGAGGGAGTTGAGGTTGTTGTACGACCACCTGTTCAGCAAGGGCTAGGTGAGGGGCCAGAGGTCATTCCGCGAGTAGACATGTCATCATCCCACCCAGTCATCAGGGATGCTAGTTCCCCGTCTGAGTTGATGGGCAACATGATGTTGGCAATGAGGGAAGAAATTGCAAATCAGCAAGAGTTTCTGCTGAAAGTGATTGAGGACCGTGATGTGAGCAATCGGAGGAGTGAGACGGTTGTGGAAAACATTGTAGCGAGTCCTGGAGGCGCTGGTGCAGGGGTCAGGGTTGAGGAGCACGGGATTGTTGGTGCTCCGGGAAATAGGAAAAGTTCTTCCTACAAGTCCTTTCTAGGTTGCGGACCGCCAGAGTTCTCTGGTTCCGACGACCTAATCTTGTGTGTGAAGTGGATTCGAGCGGTCGAGCAAGCTTTTGGCTCTTCTGAATGCGGAGATGATCAGAGAGTGCGGTTCGGTACCCAACTGCTGAGGGATACTGCACTCATTTGGTGGAATGTCATTCAATACACCCTATCTCCTGCTGTGTTGGCTCAGTTGTCTTGGGCCGAGCTCAAGAAAAAGTTGTTAGAAGAGTTCTGCAATGAAAGATTAATGGACCGAATCGAGAGAGAATTCTGGTCTCTAGTAAAGGGAAGCCTGACAGTGAGGGAGTACACCCGTCAGTTCATGGAGAAGCTTGATCTGGTGGGGCACGCTTCCCCAACAGAGAAGGATAAGATGAAGGCCTATTTGAATGGTCTACCCGCGGACATGCAATCTATGGTCCACAATTCTAAAGCTTCTAACCTCGGCGAGATGGTTGAAGAAGCTCAGTACATGGAAGAGATGTTCGCGAGGAGCAAAGCTGAGAAAGTTGTGGTGGTGACGGATAAGAGAAAGTGGGAGAGCAGTTCTGTACCTCCCAAGAGAACCCGTACTTTTGTCGGAAACCGCAGCTTCAACGGTTATCAAGAAGCCAGATGGTGCTCGAAGTGTCGAACAAAGCACCATGGTAACTGTAACCCCATTTCTAGATTCTGCTTCAAGTGTGGTAAGAATGATCACACCGCCCGCGACTGTTCTGTCGTGGGGATGGTCTGCTTCGAGTGTAAGGCACCGGGGCATGTGAAGAGAGATTGCCCGAAGCTCAAGACGGATAGCATAGCGGCAAAGAAGGGTAACCCTCCGAGGGTTCCGGGTCGAGCATTTCAGATGATGGCCGATGAAGCCAAGGCATCCGCTGATGTGGTATCGGGTACTTTTCTTATAAACTTTGTACCTGCTCGTATTTTATTCGATATGAGTGCCAGTTTCTCTTTCGTATCTGAATTGTTCTGTCAGAAGATTTCTATGCCCACTACTAGTCTTGAGGATGCATTAGTGGTAGAAATAGCCGATGGTAGTCAAGTTCTGATCCACGATGGTCTGAAGCAGTGTACTCTTAGTATCGAAGGGAGAGAATTCTCGATCGATCTACTGCCGATGTTAATCGGGGGTTTTGATGTTGTGGTCGGCATGGATTGGTTGTCAAACAATCATACCGAGATCGTATGTTCCAAGAAGTTGATTCGACTTCCCAACCCCTCTAGCGAAGTCGTTGTCATCTATGGTGAAAAGAGAAAAGGTGAAGTGGCAATAATCACAATGGCAAAGGCACACAAGTGCTTAGCAAAAGAATGTTTGTCTTTCCTAGCCTATGTGATCGATGCCAAGTTAGAGAAATCAAAGCTGGAAGATGTGAAGATTGTGCGTGAGTTTCCAGATGTCTTTCCGGACGACTTACCCGGGTTACCACCCGATCGTCAGGTAGAGTTTCGGATTGATCTTATGCCTAGAGCAGCACCAATTGCTAAAGCTCCTTACCGTTTAGTGCCGTCAGAGATGCAAGAAATGATGGCACAACTCCAAGAGCTTTTGGAGAAGGGATTTATAAGACCGAGTTCATCACCCTGGGAGCTCCGGTCTTGTTTGTAAAAAAGAAAGATGGCACAATGAGAATGTGCATTGACTATCGTGAGTTGAATAAAGCTACAGTAAAGAACATATATCTGCTTCCGAGAATAGACGACTTGTTCGATCAACTTCAAGGAGCGGGTTGTTTTTCCAAAATCGACTTACGTTCGGGTTATCACCAAGTGAAGGTGAGAGAAGAAGATCTTTCAAAGACAACTTTCAGAACACGTTACGGCCATTACGAGTTTGTAATGCCTTTTGGTCTAACGAACGCACCGACGATATTTATGGACTTGATGAATAGAGTGTGCCGACCATTCTTCGACCAGTCGGTCATTGTATTCATTGATGACCTACTCATGTACCCCAAGAGTGAGTCAGAACACGAACAACATCTGTGGGAAGTGCTTGAAGTGTTGAGAAAGGAAAGATTGTACGCCAAGTTTTCCAAGTGTGACTTTTGGCTTAAAGAGGTACAATTTTTGGGTCACGTTGTCACTCGAGACGGAGTGAAAGTGGATCCCTCCAAGATTGAAGCTATGATGAATTGGGAATCTCCCAAGAGTCCGTCAGAGATCCGAAGTTTCTTGGGTATGGCGGGGTACTACCGGAGATTTATCCAAGACTTTTCGAAAATCGCTTCTTCCTTGACAGTTTTGACTCAGAAGAATGTGAAGTTTGAATGGACCGAAACACAAGAGAAGGCGTTCCGAATACTTCAAAAGAAGTTGTGTGAAGCTCCGATCTTTCGTTACCTGAAGGGTCAGAAGACTTTGTAGTCTATAGCGACGCTTCTAAGATGGGTTTAGGTTGTGTGTTGATGCAGCGGGTCAAGGTAATCGCTTACGCGTCGAGGCAACTTAAGATACACGAGAAGAACTATCCTACCCACGATTTGGAGTTAGAAGCGGTGGTGTTCGCCCTGAAACTTTGGCGACATTACCTCTATGGCACCAAATGTACACTCTATACTGATCACAAGAGTATAAAGTATGTCTTTGATCAAAAGGAGTTGAATATGAGGCAACGGCGGTGGCTCGAGCTGCTAAAGGATTACGATTGCGAGCTGCTTTACTATCCTGGTAAGGCAAACGTGGTAGCCGATGCGTTGAGTCGAAAGGACTATAGCGGTTGTATTCGGGCTACCCATTCGAGAATCGAGTTGGTGTCTAGTCTTGTTGAAAAGATCAAAGCATCGCAAGTTGAAGCATAGTTAGAAGAGAATCTCAAAGAGGAAGTCATGACAAAACAGCGGTTGCTCTTACCGGAAGATAGCCGTAGGGTAAAACTGTTCAACGGTCGCGTGTGGGTACCCAAGCTTGGGGGTAACCGTGATCTGTTGCTTGAAGATGCACACAAGTCCAAGTATTCCATTCATCCGGGAAGTACAAAGATGTACAGGGACTTGAAGCTGCACTATTGGTGGCCGGTAATGAAACTTGACATGGCGTGTTACGTTGAGCGTTGTGTGACGTGTTCGCAAGTTAAGGCCAAACATCAACGACCGTATGGGAGTCTTCAGTCTCTAGAGATTCCCGAGTGGAAGTGAGAGCATATCACTATGGACTTCGTGACAAAGTTACCTAAAACTCTTCGAGGTCACGATACCATTTGGGTGATAGTTGATAGATTGACAAAGAGCGCTCACTTATTGGCCATGCGCAAGACATTACCGATGGACAAACTAGCAAAACTGTAGATCGATGAGGTGGTCTCGAGGCACGTCATAACATTGTCGATCGTATCGGATCGCGACAGTCGGTTCACTTTGAACTTTTGGGATGGGTTTCAGAAAGATCTTGGTACACGAGTTAAGTTGAGTACGGCTTACCATCCACAAACCGACGGGCAAAGCGAGAGAACGATCCAGACATTGGAAGACATGTTGAGGTCTTGTGTCATCGATTTCGGGGTAGCTGGGACTCTCACTTACCTTTGGTGGAGTTCGCTTACAACAATAGCTACCACTCGAGTATTGGAATGGCACCTTTTGAAGCATTGTACGGGCAAAAATGCCGAACTCCCGTGTGTTGGCTTGAAGCGGGAGAAAAGCAGTTCGCTAGACCTGAAATCGTGCAAGAGACGGCCGATAAGGTCAAATGTATTTGTGAAAGATTGAAAGCGACTCAGGATCGGCAGAAGAGTTATCCCGATAAGAAGAAGCGGCCGATGGAATTCCAAGTGGGCGATCGTGTGTTGCTTAAGGTATCATCGTGGAAAGGTATTATACGGTTCGGAAAGTGTGGGAATCTGAGTCCCCGTTTCCTCGGACCTTTCAAAGTGCTCAAGCGGGTAGGTTTGCAAGCGTACCAATTGGAACTACCGCCAGAGTTGAGCAGAATCCACAACACGTTTCATATTTGTTATCTTCGGAAGTGTTTGGCAGAAGAGAAAAGCGTTATTCCTCTCTCCGAATTGACAGTTGACGAGGGTAATCGTTGTGTGGAAGAACCCGACGCTATCTTGGAGAGAAAATCTAAGAAGTTGCGTCATAAAGAAGTTACGTTAGTCAAGGTGCAGTGGAAGCATCACCGGGAAACAAATGTGACGTGGGAATCCGAAGAGGATATGAAGCGAAGATATCCTCATCTTTTTGTATAGTTTGGATTTCGGGGATGAAATCATTCCCAAGTTGGGGAGGATTGTAACACCCTGGATTTTCATTATACATATATCGTTGTAATCTTGTGTTTAACCATTGTCATCAACACCCCGTTTAGTATATCGTTCAAATGCGTGGTTTTCGGTGAATCTAGAAACTTCCAGTGAGTTACACGACTTACTCGCGACTTATAGTCGCGGCATTAGTCGCGATGTCCGTTGTTGGTTTTAGGGTTTGAGAACGCGGGCGAGTTATGCCGAGAGTTGAGGTCGCGGCATAACCCGCGAAAGACCCTGGCCGACTTAAGTGGCTTCAGCCACAAATATCTCATTTGTGAGATATTCTCTCAGAATCTCTCTCCTTCTCTCTCTCTAAAATCGAGTCTCTCTCTCTCTAAATTTGGTAGTTAATATTTGGTGTTTGATCTGAGGTTTCGGTGTTTTAAGCTTCACCTCTACGTCGTGATCGTTATCTGGTTTTCCGGGTTTTATTCTAAAACCTACTGGTGAGTTCCTACTACCATTTTACAAACTTTATACATGTCAAAACTCTTATTTGCGAAATCCGAAGTATTTCTACGGTATGATTTCATGTTCTCTACATTTTGATATAAATGAAGTTTTTGGTGATTTTCGGGATTCCCGATCAGTTTTGACTAAAATGACTGGTTCCGCCTTATTAAAAGTAAAATGATGTTTTACTTGCCTATGTTTGTGACTTATTGAAAGAATGTATACAAACTGGGTTTATGATTATCTTTCTTACCAGCAGTTGGTCTGGAAATATGGCATTTTGAAATATAAATGTGTTGAAAGTTTTTTATCTAGCTTTAAAGTGGTCACATGAAATATTGTGGCAAGTCAGGACTATACTAGTGGATCCCTTGGTATCGAGTCGGCTTATTGTTGGGATGTTTGTACCTCTTCTGTTGTAGTTGGATACATTTGACCTTCGGGGGCACTTGGTACGGTTATGTGAGACCAGTTACTAGCCATGGGTCAAATGTAGTCTAACGAAAGCGTATGACTGGTTCCTTGGGGGCCTCCCTCACATCATAGTACGAACCGAAGCGTTCGTGGCCATGGTTCCATGTATTTAGCTCATAACTCGGATTTGTGGCTTACTTTGTGTTCCACTATAATCCTTGGTAAATCGGGTAATCCCCGTCATCCGAAGATGTGTTTTGGACCGGTTGTCCGTATATTATCAAAGAACTGTATTTTGCATAACTAAACCTTTGGAAAGATTTACCTTGACGCATTTGATTTTATCTCTTGAGATTTATAAACTGTATGTTCTCACTAGGCTTTAAGCCTAACACTTTTTCTCAAATGATGTGTATAACAGGTTTCCCTTAGCGGTGGGTTGCCAGGGTTTTGAGAGACGGGTTTGGTCTCAAGGCATTTTGAGATGACTAGTATTGTAACTGGGCATTTGTTAAGTCCCATTCTTTTGGTGAATTGTGGATTGTCAACTGATGTAATCTTGATAGAGGTGTCTAGATTAGTTTGTTGATGAATCCTATATCTGTGCAGGTTTTGTAAAGTCTTAAGGACTGATCCCCTTTATGGGAACTTTATATCAATACGAATGTCATGTTGCCATGTCTCCAGATTTTATTTTATTCTGATTTTTAGGGTGTTACATTTTTAATATTTGTCTTTCTTAGTCGTATCTTATCCTCATCTTAAAGTTCCGTTTTCTCGTTATAAAGTGTTTGTTGTTGGGAATTTAAGATTTGTTTAAGTATGGTTAATGCTGCTAGTATATCATGATTACTACTGCTAGTAGATTTAATACTGCTTGAAAAGTTTGTGCTGCTACTCCAATAGTTAGTACTGCTTGGAGAGTTAGTACTGCTAGTAGTTAGTACTGCTAAGGGATTACTACTGCCAACATGATTAATACTGCTGAGGAGTTTAATGCTGCTGAAGATGGTTAATACTTCTAAATAAGGTTAGTGCTGCTTATGAGATGACGACTCGGTATGGAATGAAGACAGCTGTATAGAAGTCTTGCTAAAGTAAAGAAGATAATTATGGACTGAAGATCAATTGTATTTTGATAATTATCTTGTTATATGTCTTGTATAAATAGTATAGAAGTCTTTGATAAAAAAAAACTTTTGATTGATATGTTTTAGAAAGAGAATTAACCTCAAGATTTATAATCCTAGTTCTAGAGAAGTAGAATTCGTCTTGGTGAGCCTGTTCATCAAGATTGAGGTTTTGTGTGAAAGCTTGTAACTTTAATCATTCAATAAAGTTTACAAGTTGTGATTTTTGATTCACTGTTACATTGATTGTTGAATATTAAAGTGTTTTTCCGCAACTTCTTTAATATTGTTTCTGAGTGTTATTATTCTTGTTAAGAATTAGATCCTGACAAGTGGTATCAAAGCAAGTATTCTCAGAAACATTCATTCATCATGGACAACACAGGCGAATCAAACAGTACTTTTGTTTCAAAGGTTCCTATGCTCAAACCTAATGAGTTTGACATGTGGAAAATTAGGATTAAGCAGTACATCCTCCTTACAGACTGTTCTATGTGGGACATTGTTGAGAATGGTCCCTCTGCTGAAGGTAAAATTGGTCAAGATGGAAGAAGACCACCTCCAAAAACTGATGGTGAGAAGAAAGTCAGACAGTTGGAGATGAAAGCCTTAAGCACCTTGCTTTTGGCCATTCCTAATGAGTATCAACATCAGTTTCAACACTACACTGATGCTCAGATTCTATGGAATGCCTTAGAGAAGAGATTTGCTGGCACCAAGAGCACTAAGAGGAATCAAAGGGATATTCTCAAGCAGCAATATGAGAATTTTACATCTACAAAGAATGAGTCTATGACTCAAACTTTTGACAGATTCAATAAGTTAATTGGTGAGTTGGCAATGGTTGGAGTCCAGATGGAACAAGATGATGTCAACCGACAGTTCCTCAGATCTCTTGGAGATGAATGGATCATGTACACTGTTTCATTCAGACAGAATGACTTATTGGAAGAAAAGGAATTGGATGATATGTACAATGATCTAAGAGTGTTTGAATCTGAGGTGGAAGAAAAGAAGAAGCCTACTGGATATGTTCATAATGTTGCACTGCTATCAGCATCAATTGATTCTACTGCTAACCCTGAATTAGTTAATGCTGCCAGTGGAGTAAATCAAGAAAAAGGCAATGAATATGTTTTTGAAGCCTTTATTTCCAGCCATGGTAACTCCTCTTTAATCAATGATGACTTGGAACAGCTTCATCCTGATGATCTTGAAGAGATAGATATTAAATGGCAGATGGCCATGCTTTCTATGAGGGTGAAGAAGTTCATTAAGAGTACTGGGAGGAACTACTTCTCTCAAAGAAGAAAAGACGGAGCAGGCTTTGATAAATCAAAGGTGGAGTGCTATAAGTGTCATATAAAGGGACACTTTGCCAGGGAATGCAGAAGTGGAATGTCTCACAACAACCATCAACAAGCTCAGACTGGAAGCTTCAACCAGAACAGAAACTCTGCTCAAGCTCTTGTTTCTCAACAAGGAATGGGGTTTGACTGGAGTGATCAAGTTGAAGAGGCCATTCAAAATCAAGCTCTCATGGCAGAAGTATCAGATCTCCCAACTGAGGTACTTTCTAATCTCTGTTCTCAAACTTGCATAGACACTGTTAAAAGGTACAGGGATCACAACCAGAATATGAGTGATGACCTTAAGAGGTTAGAGAAGGATAGAAAAGACTATGTGAGAATTGTTGAGAGGTTTGAGGAACAAATCAAAGGTTTCCAAGCCAATGAACTTCAATACACATATGATACAAATTACTGGAAGTGGGAGAAGAATGATCTAGAAATCCAACTGACAAAGTCCAAGGAGGAGAATGAAAAGTTGAGAGGAGAACTAGACAAGGTTAAGCTAGATGTGGAAAAGTTTTCATATGCTTCTAAAGCCATGGATTCTATGCTAAAGGTCCAAATCCATGATAAGCTTAAACCAGGAATTGGGTACAATACCACACCACCACCATACAACAACAACTACATCCCTCCTAAATCAGACTTTCTAGAGACCAAGGATAGGAAGGATTTGCATGATGGAGCCACTGAGATAGACCCTTTAGATGAAGTAGTTGTTGAGGACAAGACTGAGAAAGAAGCTTGTAAGAGTAAGGATAATACTGTGAGTGGTGAGATTCCCTTAGAAAATACCATTATTACCAATGAGGGTTGTGGAAGGAATTGGGTCAAATCTGATGATGTAGAGAAGACTGAGGGAAAGTCTAATCAGGTCCATTAAGTGTATCACAGGTTTGTGACAAAAAGCATAGTATATTATTCACTGATTCAGAATGCATTATCGTTGCTCCTGGATTCAAGGTAGTTGATGAAAAGATGATACTACTAAGAACTCTCAGAAAGGATAATGTCTATTGTTTGGATATGGAAAATGTTTCAACTGATTCATCTCTAAACTGTCTTGTTTCAAAAGCATCTTTGGATGAATCATCACTTTGGCACAGAAGGATGTGTCACATGAACTTTAAAACAATGAATAAACTTGTTAAAAACAACCTTGTAAGAGGTTTGCTTTCAAAAGTCTTTTCATGTGATGATCATTATGTTGCTTGTCTCAAAGGCAAACAACACAAAACTTCTCATAAGTCCAAAGAAGTGAACACAATTTCTTCTTCTCTTTAGTTGTTGCATATGGATCTGTTTGGGCCTACAAATGTTATAAGTATAGGTAAGAAATCATACTGCTTAGTTATTGTTGATGACCACTCTAGATTTACTTGGGTGTATTTTCTAAGGACTAAGGATGAGGCAAGTGGACTGATCAAATACTTTTTTCTATGAATTGAAAACCAAACAAATCAAAAGGTAAAATTCATTAGGTCAGATAATGGTACTGAATTTAAAAATGTTGATCTAAACACCTTTTGTGAGGAAAAAGGAATTGAGAGGCAATACAGTGCTCCTAGGACTCCACAACAAAATGGTGTTGCTGAGAAAAGGAATAGGACACTGATTGAAGCTGCTAGATCTCTGTTTGCTGATTCAAAACTTCCAATTACTTTCTGGGATGAAGCAGTTAATACTGCTTGTTATGTCCAAAACAGAGTTCTAGTAGTCAACCCTAAAAATAAGACACCATATGAGCTTTTAAATAAAAGAAAACCATTTGTTGGATTTTTCAAACCTTTTGGGTGTCCTTGTACCATTCTCAATACCAAAACTCACTTAGAAAGTTTGATAGCAAAGCAGATGATGAACTTCTTGTTGGTTACTCATCTCAGAGTAAGGCCTACAGAGTATTTAATTCTTCTTCTAGAATAATTGAGGAAAGTGACAATGTCAAATGCAATGAGAACACACCAAATCCTATTGGTTCAGGTCCTCAGTGGTTGTTTAACATTGATTCACTAACTAACTCTTTTGGTTTCAGTAGTGATGATCATGCAGGTTCAGGAAGTAGAGGATCAGGGAAGAACAAGTACAGAATAGTATTCCTCAGTCTATGATCTTTCCCATACCTACAATGGACCCTGTTGAAATCTGTGAAAAGAAGACTGTTACTGAACCAATTCAGAGTGAAGAAGAAAGAAGAGATGAGGAGAAATCAGAGCATGAAGAGCCAGAAGCAGCTGATGTGATTCCCTCCGCTGACTTAAATAATTCCAATTTAGATGTGGGAATTAATGAAGAACCTAGTCATTAGACAAGAACTCAGAAGATTCATCCTCCTGAGCTGGTAATAGGAGACATTTCTTCTCCTATGATGACAAGGAATCAAAGCAGACTTCAAGTTTTGCAGGATCAGCAACATACAGTACTCTCTTGCTTTCTATCTCAAATTGAGCCTAAGAAGGCTCATGATGCAATGAAAGATTGAAGTTGGATAGAAGCTATGCAAGAAGAGTTTCTACAGTTTAAATTACAAGATGTTTGGGACTTGGTGGACCTTCCAAAAGGTCATAGAGCAATTGGCACCAAGTGGATTTTCAGAAATAAAAAGGATGAGAGAGGAATAGTAATCAGAAACAAAGCAAGGCTAGTGGCACAAGGGTACACTCAGGAAGAAGGCATAGACTATGAGGAAGTCTTTGCTCCAGTTGCAAGGGTAGAGGCAATTAGGCTGTTTCTAGCCTATGCTTCATATATGCAGTTCAAGGTATATCAAATGGATGTGAAGAGTGCCTTTCTATATGGAACAATTGATGAAGAAGTATATGTCTGTCAGCCCCCTGGATTTGAAAATCCATCACATCCTGACAGAGTATACAAACTTAAGAAAGCACTCTATGGTCTACATCAAACCCCAAGAGCATGGTATGATACTCTGTCTACTTATCTCTTGGAAAATGGGTTTGAAAGAGGAATAATTGACAAAACCCTTTTCATTAGAAGAAGTAAGAAGGACATTCTACTTGTTCAGATCTATGTGGATGACATCATCTTTGGATCCACAAAAGATCAGATGTGTAGAGACTTTGAAAAGTTGATGCACAAGAGCTTCAAAATGAGTTCAATGGGTGAACTTACTTTCTTCCTTGGGCTTCAAGTGAAACAGCAGAAAGATGGAATTTTCATATGCCAATCAAAGTATGTGAAAGATATCCTTGATAAGTATGGTTTATCAGACTCAAAGCCAGCCATCACACCTATGGAAACACACAAACAGATCACTGCTGATCTTGAGGGGGGAGGATGTTGATATCCATCTTTAAAAATCAATGATTGGATCTCTCATGTATCTCACAGCCTCAAGACCAGATATCATGTTTCCAGTGTGTGTGTGTGCCAGATTCCAAGTCAAGCCAAAGCAGTCACATATTCAAGCTGTTAAGAGGATTTTCAGATACTTAAGAGGGCAACCTAGATTAGGTCTTTGGTATCCTTATGAATCTACTTTTGACTTGATTGCATATTCAGACAGTGACTTGGGAGGTGCTAATATGGATAGAAAGTCTACTTCAGGAGCATGTCAGCTTTTGGGTGCAAGACTAGTATCTTGGCAGTGTAAGAAGCAAACCACATTGTCCTTATCCACAACAGAAGCTGAATACATTGCTGCTGCAAGTTGCTGCTCTCAGGTTCTATGGATTCATAATCAAATGCGGGACTATGGGGTAACCTTTCTTCACACTCCAATCTTCATTGACAATAGCAGTGCTATTAGCATTGTTAACAATCCAGTCAAGCACTCCAAAACAAAGCACATTGAAATCAGGTACCACTTTATTAGAGACTGCAATGAAAAGAAGCTTATTCAAGTTGCTAAAGTACATACTGATAACCAGTTTGCTGATCTATTCACTAAAGATTTTGATGTGGGTAGATTCACTTTCTTGGTCACAAGTGTGGGCATGTTCAACTCTGAATGAGCTCATGTTTAAAAAGTGATTGTATACCTGTTATTTTTTATTTTTGGTGCTACTAATCATCTTTCTCAGGAAGTGTATTGCCTTGCTCAGACTAACACAAGCTTCAAAAGTGTAAGTATAGTTAATGCTGCCAGTGCAGTTTTAATGCTGCCAGTGTAAAGTTACTACTTCAGGTATCAGTTAATACTGCTAGTGGTTAATACTGCTCTTGGTTAATACTGCTCTCAGTTAATACTGCTAGTTAGTTAATACTGCTAGTTAGTTAATACTGCTCTCAGTTAATACTGCTAGTTAGTTAATACTGCTAGTTAGTTAATACTGCTAGATGGTTAATACTGCTTCTTTCCCGAATCATATAAATACCCTCTTTGCCCGCCTAAAAGCTCATAACGACTCTTTGAATATTGTTCATCTTCTCTCTAACCTTTTTCTCAGCAACCAGTGTGTTTTAGTCAAGATTCCTCAAGCTCGATGGAATCAATGGCGTTTATTGATGAACACAACGAGATCGCAATGCTTTAAAAGCCTAAGCAGGCTGCTGGATTTCATCAAATAGCCGATTTTCTCAAGTCCAGCCATATAGCTCATGCTCTTACAGTGTCACCATCAATCTACATCGAACACCAGAAGCAATTTTGGGCCAATGCCACCGCTGTTACTGAAAATGGTGTGCAATTTATCAAGACAAGGGTGTGTGACAAACCCTTGACAGTTTCTAAAAGAGGTAATTCGCATCAGTCTACGACTAGATGATGCCTCAGGTATCACATCTATCTCTAATGATGATCTGTTTTCCACTCTCACTAGAATGGGGTATGGAGGCCCATTGGGGGTTTTCAAGTTCTCCAAAGCTAAATTTTCTCCCCAATGGTGTTTCTTTGTCCATACCCTTATGCATTGTATTTCTAGAACGACTGCTGGATGGAGTGAGTTCAGTAGTACCATTGCTTATGCTTTGGTCTGCTTGGCCACTGCCAGAAAGTATAATTTCTCAAAAATGATTTTCAATGACCTTGTGTCAAACTTGGACAACAAAAAGAGTTTCTATATGTATCCAAGATTTGTCCAGGTAGTTATTACTTCTGAATTGACGGATATACCTCAGTTTGATGAGGTATATGTACCTAAAATCCCCAAGGGTAAGGTCTTTTCAAATATGAAGAGATCTGCCATGGACTCGGAAGGAGTTGACACCCCATTGTTCTCTATAATGATGGTGGTGTCCCACAATCAAGAAGGTATGGCATCAGGGTCAAGGCCCTCACTAGACCATCCCACTGAGAGCCAATCCCAACCTTCAATCACTATACCAATTCCTCAGTCCCTTCTTCAAAAACCAACTTCACCCATCACCCATACTTACATAAGGAAAAAGGTAAAGAAGGCTCCTTCTCTTCTTGTACCTTCACCCACAAAGCCTTTAAGCCCTCTAATGGAGAATTCTCCATTAGAGAATATCTATAGGGAAACCACAGGGGTGTCTCCCAACCCCAAGGAGGTGCTCACTGAGGAGATGCATGAGCATATGGGTGAGAAGGCTGCCACTACTCCTGCTAGCACAGAGGAGGACAATGGTAACATCAATAAGACCTTCCCCATGGCAACTTTGAATGAGCAATCATTCAAAGGTCCTAGGTGCCAAGAACCCAAGGGGGTAGCAGGTCCTTCTGCTAGGCAGAAGACCTCTACTACTAAAAGATCCAAGGATCCTTCAAAGGTGGTAAACACAACCAAAAGAGGTGAGGACAGATATAACTACCAAGAATTGATGGATACAATGGGCAACATTAATCTAGATGTCATCAAACAGGGAGCAGATATAGAGGAGATGAAATTGGTAATTCTGTCTCAACAAGTGCAGATTACCAAATTGAAGAAGCTAGTGAAGAAGTTGGTGCAGAAAAGAAAAAGAAAACAGTATGTCCTGAAGAAGACGGGAGATGCTTTCAAAAAGGGGGAGAAACAAGATAATGGGGAGAAACTCGGTCTAGTGGTATGGAAGCTCAATTTGAGGGGGAGCAGAATAGGGAAACAGAAAACAAAGAAGCAGAAACTAGTAAAGAGGCAGAAACTGTTAAACAAGCAGCAGTAACTGAAAAAGCTCAAGCAACAGTAACAGGGCTATCTGTTGAAGAATTAGAGATTGCAGAAACTTTGGTAAAAGCTAAGAATGATACTCCCAAGGCTACTCAAAAGGCCAAGGGAGTGGTCATTATATAAGGAGGTCTTGAGTAGAAAAGCAAAGAAATCAGTGAGGCAGAATTGAAGAAGAAAGGAAAGGCTAAGATGGTTGAACCTAAACAACCTTTAAAGCAGCAGAAACAGATAGAGCTAGATGAAGAAGTGGCAAAACAGCTTCAAGTAGAGATGGAAAAGGAGGAACAAATTCAATCAGAAAAGGACAGAGAGCTTGCACTGAATATGGCTAAAAAGCTCAATGAAGAATATCAAAAGAGTTTGAAAGCTGCAACTGAGGCCAAGAAAAGTATAGTAAAAGCATCCAAGCACAAAATGCCTATAAAGACTCAGAAAAGACAACCCTCTAAGACCTTTTTGGCCAATCAAGAAAGGAGAAAAATGATAAACTTTCTGAGAGGCTCAGTTGGTGTAAAAGGAGAGATGTTTGATAACATGGCATACAACAAAGTTGAGGAGCTATATAAAAAGGAAATGGCAAAGCTTCAAGGGGATTCCTCTCAAAGGGAAGAAGCTGTAAGGAGGATGAAAGAGAGGCATGATCTCAACATCCAACAACCCTTCCCTGAGGAAACCACTCCTTCAAAAGAAAAGGTTGAAAAGAAGGAATAGAATGTTGTTGTGGAAGTCAAATCTGCAAAGAGAGTAAAGACCATAGCTTCCAAGAAACAGTCCAAAAAGCCAAGGATTGAAGAAGCAGAAAAAGAGGTAGAACCATCTGTTGCAGATCATACAGAGCAAACAAGTCAAAGTGCACAACAAACAAATCAATCTGATGAGCATGTTGGTCTTTACATGACTTTAATAGAACTAGTACAGGTTGTTCCCATTTCTGTGAAGGCACCAGAAATCATCTTTTGGGATATTCTGAGGGACAACAGAAAGGATTACTTCAGACTCAAAAGAGTTGGTGACTTGTTTGAAGTATATACAACTTGGGGCAAAGTGATCAGAAGTTGTTCCAGGGATGACTTAGAAGAAATGCATAAGGTGGGAATAAAGCTATATGAGCCTGTTATGAAAGGAACTGAAGAAAGTCTACTAAAAGTTGCTATGGAATACTTGTGTATGATGTTTGAACCAGAAAAAGTGGTGTACAGGATCAAGGATTTGCATCATGAGTATGGGTTCAAAAGGATTTGTCAGTGGATGCTCTTTGAAAACTGTGGTGTCTACATGATCACAATAGATAACTACAATCATGAGTATTTTCTAGTGGACAAAGTGTATGATCATAGCAAGGAGAAGCTGAAAGGAATGCTGAAAGCCAAGCTAGTGTGTGCAAAAGGATCTGAAATGGCCAGAATTGTGATAAGAAGGACAATCAATCAAAGTCTGGGACTGGATCCAAATTTGGGCAACTAAGCTGAAGTTTTGAAAGCATCTTGAAGACCATATCTGAAGAACTTGACTTCTCTTCCTAAAAGTCAAGTTAGGGGGAGATTGTTGGGAATTTAAGATTTGTTCAAGTATGGTTAATGCTGCTAGTATATCATGATTACTACTGCTAGTAGATTTAATACTGCTTGAAAAGTTTGTGCTGCTACTTCAATAGTTAGTACGGCTTGGAGAGTTAGTACTGCTAGTAGTTAGTACTGCTAAGGGATTACTACTGCCAACATGATTAATACTGCTGAGGAGTTTAATGTTGCTGAAGATGGTTAATACTTCTAAAGAAGGTTAGTGCTGCTTATGAGATGAAGACTCAGTATGGAATGAAGACAGCTGTATAGAAGTCTTGCTAAAGTAAAGGAGATAATTATGGACTGAAGATCAATTGTATTTTGATAATTATCTTGTTATATGTCTTGTATAAATAGTATAGAAGTCTTTGATAAAAAAAAAACTTTTGATTGATATGTTTTAGAATGAGAATTAACCTCAAGATTTATAATCCTAGTTCTAGAGAAGTAGAATTCGTCTTGGTGAGCCTGTTCATCAAGATTGAGGTTTTGTGTGAAAGCTTGTAACTTTAATCATTCAATAAAGTTTACAAGTTGTGATTTTTGATTCACTGTTACATTGATTGTTGAATATTAAAGTGTTTTTCCGCAACTTCTTTAATATTGTTTCTGAGTGTTATTATTCTTGTTAAGAATTAGATCATGACATTTGTCGTTCCATATTACCTTTCTTGAATCAAATCGCGATCGTCTCACGATCAATTGCAAGTGTGTGAACATGTCTGTCCACGAGGCTTTGGCTATGGGTACGGACACCAGACCACTCGTCCTATTCAAAGGTGAATATTGTTAGAACAATATTATATTCTAGATTAAAAGTGGGTCATAAATGTAAATGTGTAAAAGTGTGAGTGTTTACTTTGTATTTGAGTTGTAAAGTCAAAGTAGTTGACGTTAGGCTTAGTTAGACTAATTGGTCATGTTAACCATATAAATAAGAGGTCAAAGTCTTTGTATAGTATGACACGCGCATAACAGAGATCAATTTTACATTGTAAAGAACACAGAGAGAGAGCTTGAGAGACTTACATAACAAATAGGGATATGAATCTATGGAGTTGTTGTAATCTTTGATCAATCCATAAAGAACAATTTGTACATTGATTGTGTGTGATTCTATTTAGTTAGGAATTGGAACAACAAGTGGTATCAGAGCTAGATTCGACAAATCAACCAAAATGTTCTTCGCACCCAATTTGTTCATTTTTTTGATCGATTTTTTGAGTCTTAAACTGTAACTGTGTGAATTTTTTACTGTATGTTGATCGTTTAGCATCATTGAATCGAATTGTATTGGTTAGAAACAAAATTGCACTGTGAATTTGTTTGATTTTCATCTTTTTGTGAGTTTTTGGTTTTTCGAGTTCTACGCACTGTAAAAGGATCGAATTGTATGTTGAGTGAATTTCCTTGTAATTCAATACTTGTAATCGATTCCTGTAGTGTTTGTGGATAATTTGGTGAAGTTTCAGATCCAACTTTAAAGATTTGATAAGGTTTTGATCGATTTGAAGGGATTTTAGATCGAAAACTAAAGAACTCGCATGGAATTCTGAAGAACTCGCAAGATCTAAGAAACTCGCATAAATAATTCGCATAGTACTCGATTTTTGAAAAAGACAAGTATGGAATTCGCATAAAGTTAGATACGAAAAGCACGAAATTCGCATAGGCCTATATACGAAAAGTTAAAGAATTCGCATCTGCTTGTGTACAAAAAGTTGGACGAATTTTTCTAAGGGCAAAATTCGCATCCTGAAGGATATGAAAAGTGAAGAATTTGCATAAGGAAGCATACGGATTTCTTAAATTCGCATCGTGCTATATACGAATTTCTCAGAATTCGTATAGAACATCATACGAATTCTTGTACTTTTCGCATAGAAAATTGAAATATTTTATAAGTACACAATTCGTATCGATACGGGAAGTTGAAGATCAAGAATTTTTCTAAGTGTAGAATTCGCATCTCCCAGTTGTGCGAAAAAATCATGCGAAAAGTTTGAAGTTTGAGAAAAGTTTAAGGCAAGAACTTGCATATAGTAGTCTGCGAATTGCTCAGAATTCGCATACAGTGTCGTACGAATTTCTAAGAATTCGTATTTCAAGTTGTCCGAATTCCTCTTGGTGTGTGAATTTTGGCTTTAGTGGTGTGTGAATTTCTAATTGTCTGCGAATTTTGGTATATTTCTTTTGGTGTACGAATTGTTTGAAGCTACAGTGGTGTGAGGATTCTTACCTTAGAAATTTTCGGGAAGTTTTTCTAAAAAATTTCCAAGAGTTTTAATTATTGATTATTTTTCGAACTAACGATCATTTCTAGCTCATTTTTAACAGATAGCAAAGATGTCTAAGGAACTTCTCTCGATGGGGTTCTCAATGGGGTCACAGTCTAAATCTCCAGTTCTTTCTGCTGAAGGGTACCCTTAATGGAAGCGACGCATGATTCAGTTCTTAAACAACAAGAACCTGGAGTACATGAAATCCATTACAGAAGGACCAGTCAATACAGAGGTCAATGTTCCTGGACAAGCAGCTACAGAAACTTTTCCGGAAATTCCTATTCGATACATACCAAAACCTTATCAGTACTTCAGTGAGAGGGAGAAGGAATTAGCAAAGATAGATGAAGAAGCTCTAATTTACCTAACCATGGCTATTCCAAACGATATCTAAAATCGTGCAGATATTCGAGATTCTGCAAAAGCCATGTGGGATGAATTGGAAAGGAAATTCCAGAGAACTGATAGGTCCATTCAAGCAAAGCTTAATCAAAGTATAAATGCTTATGAAGGATTTCATGCAAAGGAAGGTGAACCACTGATTGAAACCTACAATAGGTTCAATGTGATCTTGAATGATTTGAGACAAAATGGCATAAACAAATCAGTATCAGAAATCAACTATAAGTTCATCAAGAACTTGAACCCAGAGTGGAAGAGCTATGCCATCAACCTTCAAATGTTAAAGAACATGGCTCAAGAAAATATAAATGATATATTCTCTACTTTATCTCAACATGAGGATGAGGTGAAGATGTTGAGCGATGAAAAGAAGATGGTGAATGATTCATTGGCTCTAATTGCGGAAAAGAAGTTGGGTAAGTCAATTTCTAGTACTGGTTCTGCTTCAAAGTCCAAGTCCAAGCTTTCCAAGGCTTATTTGTCTGAACTACCGAAGTCAAGTTCTGAATCATCAGTTGAGGAGATTGAGGTGAATTCAGATGATGATATACAGAGGTTTGCTGATAATTTGGCCTTCATAACCAAGCAATTCAACAAGAGCTTTGAAAAACAGAAGTATTACTCAAAGTCCAAATATGAAGGTCACAAGAAAGACAAGTCTTATAAGTACAAGCCCCGGTTTGGGAAGAGAGAAGAGAAGAAGGAAGAAAAGAAGGAAGAGAAGAAAGAAGAGAAAATAGATCCACAGGAAGGTGCTTCAATTGTGGTAAATTTTGTCATTTTTCGAAGGATTGCAAGTTCAAGCGCATAAAGAACTCAGAATATTATGTGAAGAAGTCGTTGATTGCATATAAACAAGAAGACGGGAAAATGTTAATGGCGGAGGAAGAGAACTGGTTGTTCCAAAGTTCCAATGAAGAAGAAGCCCACTTTACCAAGGTATGTATGATGGCAAAACTTGAAGATGATGTTGAGCATGTTTCTGAGCATTCAGATGGAGATTCTGAGGTAAGTGTCAATTCTAACAATCCTGAACTTGTTGAATCTTTACTTGCACAAATCCAGCACATAGAATCTGAATTTGAATTGTTAAAAAGTAAACTTAGTTTTGAACGACAATCAATGATGAATTTTCGAGACAAAAATGCAGTATTGAAAGTTGTTGTTGAGGATAAAGAGAGAAAAAGATTCTTTGAAAAAGGAAAAAGAAGTTTTGAAAACGAAGATCTCGGAACTCGAAAAGGACTTAGTTATTTAAATTCTAAAAAGGGTGAATTCAAAATCAAATTTGAAGTTTGTTTCCAAGAAAGAAACGAGGCATATTGCAAGATTAAACAACTGGAAGATTTAAATTTGAAAAGAAGACAGACTGAACAAACTTTGAATCTTCTCACAAACAAACTCCAGGATGTTCATTTTTACAATCCAAAACTGGGGTTAGGTTTTTCAGAAAATGATGTTTTAAAAAGAGTCCTTGAGAATTTGTATAACTTTGATAAATTGGGTTCTACTGTAAAGAAGATTCCAGATATTCGAGACACATTTGTGAAAGCTGATACTCCTATATCTGAAACTCCATCAACAGGCAAGAAAGTAATAGACGATGATAAATCTAGTTGCACTGATTCACAATCAAGTTTTAAATCAGTGGGATTTAAATATAATGATTTGAATAAGAGCTACAAAAATAAAAAATTAGAATTTGTAGAGTTCAAATCATTATTTTCCCCACCTTCTTCAACTGAATCAGTCAATGAAGATAAAGTCATACCTGAGACCAAATGTCAGTATGATGAGTATGAATCTGATACTGATGTTTATGATCAGAATAACTTTTATAAATCTATTGCTTCTGAATCTTCAAGTGGAGAGAAGGTAGAAGAGTCTTCAAGTGTCACGAATTCTTATAATCAATATGAGTTTGTTGAGAACATGACTGAAGAAGTTTTTGAAGAAATGATGAATGCTTCAGATCTTGTCCCAATTTTGAAAAAGTTTGCGTCTGACTTCACGATTCATCAAACATCTGATTTAAAAAAACAAATCAAAGATTTACAAAAGACCTTGAAGAAGTGGAAGATGAAAATTGCGATCTTCGATTTAAACTTGATAAATCTTTAGAAGAGAATAAAGAGCTTTGTAAAGAAATAAATGTTTTGAAAAATGATTTGTTTCAAAAGAACTTAAATGAACAAAAGGATTTTGATGACAAAACGTGGAATGTTAGATCGAATCCAGAATTTGTGACTCTTGCTAACCCTAAAGTTGTTTATTCTTCCTGTTCTGAATATTTGCCAAGTGTTTTTGAAAAAGGTGAAACTTCTGGAATAACTAAAAAGAATTCATTCTCTAAGAAGAAAACTAATAAAGTTTATTTTGATGTTTCAGATCCTAATGGAAAATTGGTTAAAGGAGAATGGAGGAAGAAAGTTTGTGATAAGAAAGAGAGTGAAAATGTTTGTACTGTTGCTACTAGTGATGATAGTGTTACATGTAATAGTTCTATAGAAAATAAATGTCAAATTTGTGCCAATAAATGTACCACTTTTAATAAATAAAAAATAATGACATTTGCTCGTAAGAACTTTATCTGTAATCACTATGGTGACAACTCTTTCTCATTTTAGTCCATTCCTCCCAAACCAAAGCATGTTAAAAGAGTTTATAAAGCTAAATCTGACTCTGCTTCCTCAACACAACACATTCACATTTTCAAAGCTAAGTCTACTAATTCTTCAAAGAAAAAGGAATTTAATGCTTTGAATGTAAATATGATTTGGAAATGGTTGCCAAAACCAAGATTTGAATGGAGAATCAAGGGCAAAATAGATATTTTAAGAAACTGAAAGATGCTAACAAATCAGGACCCATCTGGATATGGGTACCTAAAAAGAAGTAATATGTTGCTTTTGCGGGCCTGTCATTTGTGGTTCATTGATTCTGGTTGTTCAATACATATGACAGGATACAAGCACTTACTGCATAATTATGTGGAAGAACCTGTGGGAACGGTTAATTTTGCAAAAATGCTGAGCTTAAAGGATACGTCAGAGGACACAACATGCTTACAAATGGCACTGTAACCATCAACAAAGTATTATATGTTGAAGGACTTGATCACAACTTGGTCAGCACGAGTCATTTATGTGATAGTTTGTAACAAGTATGGTTTATTATAACTCACTGTCACATTGAGGATTCGTACGGTTCTAAGATATTTCGAGCAGAAAGATATGGTAATCTATATGCGGTAAATTTTCCAACTCTTTCGGAAACACGTTTAGTGTGCTTACTTACTAAAGCCTCGAAAGGACAAAGTTGGATCTGGCATCGACGTTTATCTCATCAAAACCTTAAAGCTATTGATACGTTGGCGAGATAAGGCATTGTCAAAGAACTTCCTGAGATGCGTTTCGAGAATGATTCTCTATGTCCTGCTTGTGAAATGGGGAAAATGAAAAGAAGTTCCCACAAGCCAAAGACTGAATCCTTTTGCACAACGCCATTGGAATTAATTCATGTGGACCTCTGTGGCCCAATGCGTACTCAATCAATCAAAGGTAAAAAGTACATCCTTGTAATGATTGATTAGTACTCAAGGTATACATGGTTGGAATTTCTGCGAGCCAAATCATATGCTCCAGAATTGATCATTGCCTTCATAAAGAAAGTACAAGTTCTGCTACAATTGCCAATCAAGAAGTTGTGTAGCGATAACGACACATAATTTAAAAATTAAATTCTTCAAAGCTATCTCAATTCAGTTGGGATTTCTCACAATTTCTCGGCCGCGTGCAGACTGCAACAAAATGGCGTTGTTGAACGGAAAAATAGAACTTTAGTCGAAGCGACAAGAACCATGTTGGCATATTCTGGTCTTCCATTATACCTTTGGGCTGAAGCCGTTGCAACCGCTTGTTTTACTCAAAACCGGACGATTGTGATTAAACGCTTTAATAAGACAGCTTATGAACTTATTAACAAACGTAAACCGAATGTTAAATTTTTACGCGTTTTTGGTTGCAGGTGTTATATTCTTAATGACCGTGATAATCTTGGCAAGTTTGACAAGAAGTCAGACGAATGCTATTTTATCGGCTATTCTCTAATGTCAAAATCCTATCGTGTTTATAATCGTCGGACCAAGACTATCATGGAAAGCATACATGTTTCATTTAATGAAAACTCTATACTGACTTCTGAATAACTCAGTTCAGAACTCAAGCTTAAAGGAAAGGCTTATGTTCAAAATGGAATAGAACCCAAGCAAAAACAGACTAAGTCATCTAACTCTTCAATTTCTACATCTGAGTTAGATCTTTTATTCTTTGATGCTTTTATGGACATCTGTGCATATTTTGACAAATCAGGTGTGTCCGCATCAACTTCAGAGGTTCCTATCATCACTGATGATTTATCTGGACCTTCTGAACCGGTCGTAACAACAACCTCTTCAGGTACATCTACACCTAAGGTTTCTGATAATACTAATCCTGATTCTGCTTCTGCAGATACAAATTCTGGACAAGAAGTCCCGAGTACTTCCTCTGTTGCAGCAGAATTACTTTCTTCAGATACACCAGTACAAGAAATTCCAGCAACTTCTGATGTTGTTCCTACGATAATTGATGAATATAACGTGCAAAACACACGAGTGTCTGTTCGACCTTTCCCTAGAACAACTCGAAGGACAAAAGATCACCCTCTTCACAATATTATTGGTGACGTAAATAGTGGAGTGAGGACGCGTGCAACATCGACAAATTTATGTCTTTATTCAAGTTTCCTTAGTTCCTTAGAACCGAAAAAAGTATATGAAGCTCTTCAAGATCCTGACTGGATCCTTGCAATGCAAGATGAGCTACTTCAACTTAAAAGGAACAAGGTATGGCGACTAATCCCACGTCCAAAAGACAAATCAGTGATTGGCACAAAGTGGGTATTTAGGGATAAGAAAGATGAGGTTGGAGTTGTCGTATGTAACAAAGCTAGATTGGTCACGAAGGGTTACTGTCAGCAGGAGGGCATTGACTATGATGAAACGTTTGCTCCTGTTGCATGGATTGAAGCCATCAGAATATTTCTTTCTTATGCAGCACATAAGAATTTCACTGTCTACCAAATGGACGTTAAATCTGCTTTTCTAAACGGTATATTACATGAGGAAGTATACATTGCACAACCTGAGGGATTTATTGATCAACACTACCCAAACCATGTATATGTTTTTGACAAGGCGCTGTATGGATTAAAACAAGCACCAAGAGCATGATACAAAACTCTCACACAATTCTTACTTGCCTCGGGCTTTAAGAAAGGTACAATCGATACCACTCTATTCCTAAAGAAGCAAGGTGAGGACTTAATCTTGATACAAATTTATGTAGATGACATAATATTTGGGTCTACCAATCCTAAATTCTGTAAAAACTTTTCAAAAATTATGGAGACTCGGTTTGAAATGTCGATGATGGGTGAAATGACATTTTTCCTTGGTCTTCAAGTGAAACAGTCCCCAGACGGTATCTTTATCAACCAGTCGAAATATATTCGTGACATTTTGAAAAAGTTTAACATGACTGAGAGTTCTGTAATGAAAGCACCCATGGCTACCGGAATGCTTCTGGACGCAGATTTAACCGGTAAATCTGTCGATCAGAAAACGTACCATAGCATGATCGGGGCATTACTGTATCTCACAACAAGTAGACCTGATATCATGTTTACTACCTGTTTCTGTGCAGGATATCATGCTAAACCGAAGGAATCTCAGCTTATTGTTGTGAAAAGAATTCTTATATACTTAAAAGGCACTCTCGAGTTAGTCCTTTGGTATCCTAAGGATTCTAGTTTTGCTTTAACTGCATTTACTGATGTTGATCATGCAGGCTGTAAACTTGATCGGAAGAGAACCTCTGGATCGTGTCAATTTTTAGGAGATAAACTTGTAAGTTGGACATCCAAAAAGCAGAATTCCGTGTCTACATCCACTGCTGAGGCAGAATACGTAGCCGCTGCAAGTTGCTGTTCACAAGTCCTCTTGATGAAAACACAATTGAAGGATTTTGGATACTCTTACAAGAAAGTCCCTATTTATTGTGATTCCAAGAGCGCAATTGCGATAACTGCTAATCCCGTTCAACACTCAAATACTAAGCATATCAACGTGCATTACCATTTCATCAAAGATCATGTGGAGAAAGGCGATATTGAAATGCACTTCGTTCAAACAGACTATCAATTAGCTGATCTCTTCACGAAACCGTTACATGAAAAACGCTTTAATTTCCTGATCAGCAAACTCGGTATGTTGAATTTGTCTTCTTGAACTCTTATCCATGATCTGAGGGGGAGTTGATTCTTATTAATTGCTTATTTGAATGTGTCTAAGGGAAGTAAGAACAGTTGCTTATATTCTTCAATACTGACTAAGGAGGAATCATTTTTATAATGATTACCAAAATCTTTATTATTTTGCAGGCAATACTTTGTGACTATGGCTTCTGGATATTTATGTTCAGAACCTGGCCTTAAATGTTTTTCTTCTTAAGGATGCTGAAATGATATATTTTTTAAGAAGTTTTTACTGTCTATTTGAGGTGGAGTTTGTTTAAATTTTCACTGTCATATTTTTTTTTGGGAGAGATAATAGAAAAGAGAAATGTGATTAATTGTTATATTCATATTGTTTTCTACTAATATTTTGATTTTTTACAGATACATAGGGGGAGTATCTGATGTTTTATCAAAGTGAGATTACTAGATAAATATTCATTTTAGGGGGAGTTAAGATTTCTACGTTGAAGGTATATCATTCTGAATCTTAATCTTTATCACATGATGAAAGAAGAACGACTTTCGAATGTGAAAAATGTTTTCTTAAACGTTCAAACCACTTCGTGTTCTCAAACGTTTTATTAATTTCGAAGTGTGATTTTAAATGTTTTTCATATCAAGTGCTTTATTGTTTATCTGACCGTGTATTTCCAAAAGATCAATACTTGTGTATTATCTTCTCTATATACTATCAAGTATTCATACACACCGGTTCAGTATTTTCATTGACTTTGTTATTACCATGTCTCAAAAGATAAAGCTTTCGATGGTAATACTTCCATTTGAAATTCATTGTTGTTTGAAATCAGACGTCATTTCATTAATTGTGTTTTCATTGTCAAATTGTTTATATCTTTTTCATATAAACAAATATTCGTTCATCGATATCCCAATATTTGTCTTCATGATATTTGATCTGATCGAATCATTATCAGATTCTCAAAACACTTAACTTGAATTCATTTCATTCATTCAATTTCTTTGTTTTGAGAGGTCTAAAATGTTAAAAATGCTCAAATTTTATTCTAATCTTTGATGAGCATACATTTTCTGATAATGATATCTTATGCTTATCTGTCAAGATAACTGTTGAGCAACACATTTTTAGGATAAAATACATGGGATTCAGTGTGTGCGCTTAAAGACTTCAATGGATTCACGTTAACCAGTGTTTCCTACCCCAGAAGTAATCCTTGAGTGATTGAGGGGAGAGGGGTCAAAAGAATAGAGTGTGGGAGTGTGCTGAGGTAAAATGTAAAAGATAGATTGGTTAGAAGTGAGCTCAAATGATTAAAAGAAAGAAGGTGAGAGATCAGAGAAAGAATATCAAACTCTGCACCAAAAAAAAATTCTGAGCCGAGCAGCCACATTATATATTGTTTCACAATTCTTTCGTGAACTTCATTGAAAAAGGCAACTAGCCCATGCCAACTATTGCATATAACCCCACCAGCTACTCATTCTTTTCTTAACAAAAGAATGTTTCATATTTTTCTGGGGAAGCAGCACATATTCTATCAGATCTTCATTTGGAAGATGATAATATTGAAAAAGAAGGAAAGTTGCCCGACTTTCGACCCTTTTTTCATGCACAATGAGTCTATGTAATATATGTTGTTGTCTCAACGGTTTACATACTTTAAGTCTGTTTTAAGCTTTAAATGCTTCAATCATTGCTACACTTGCACCAGCACACAAGGAATATGCTTTCTTGTCTTAACATTCATAGAAAATTACTTTGTGGTTTTTCAATGATTGAATGGAAGCCCTGGGAGTGAACATCAAAAAGATCTTTTCCCATGTGCATTTGTTGTACACAGTAACTCTGTGCTACTGACAGGCATATTAACTGTTTCATCTGTTTATTCAGGGTTACCACTCATAATTTGTCTGAATTTGAAAAGATTCAGATGAATACATCTTATGAGTTGACGGCAGAATTTCAAATCAGATCAGAAGGAGATCAAATTTCTTTGGCAGAGATTGTTTTTATTTTTCCAAAGGGGAGATTATCTTTGTTTCTCATGAAGACTGTGCTTACCATGATATTTGGGGGAGATATTTTAAAGACAGAGCTGACGTTGAAATGTTTTGATGATTCTGATTTCTCGTAATTCATCAAAAAGGGGGAAGATAATTCAAGATTTCAAAGTCAGGATCATGATTATCAAAAAGGAAGAGAAAGTTGTCAAGAAGATAAAGTCAAAGTAAAGTTTGATGACGAGATTATCTGAAATTGCATTTTTGCGATAAGTGAAGGAGATTGTTGAAGATGATAAAGTTTTGAAGATTTTAAAAGTTTTGTGGAGAAAGTCAAAGTTGTTCAAGATTTGAAAAGTTGAAGTTTTTGCAACAAAAAGAAGACCTAAAGATTAGTGTCAAAAAAAATTTAATCTTGAATCTAAAGGGGGAGATTGTTAGAACTATATTGTATTCAAGATTAAAAGTGGGTCATAAATGTAAATGTGTAAAAGTGTAAGTGTTTACATTGTATTTGAGTTGTAAAGTCAAAGTAGTTGACCTTAGGCTTAGGGGCCGTTTACCCAAATGCTTACCCGGTAAGCTCTTACCAATAAAACTCGACACACTAACTTGCTTTAACGGGTAAGATTTTAGTCATTACGATGGTATCTTTTACAACAATTTACCCGGTAAGCGCTTACCCGGGTAAGAGTTGTCACTCTCTCTTACCGGGTAAGACTCTTCATCCTAATCCTCGCTCTTACCGGGTAAGATCCTATTTGCTTTTCATGTTCATCCGCTATGGTAAATTCCCTGGTAAGCACTTACTGGGTAAGCATTTTGTAAACGACCCCTTAGTTAGACTAATTGGTCATGTTGACCATATAAATAGGAGGTCAAAGTCTTTGTATAGTATGTACACGCGCATAACATATATCAATTTTACACTATAAAGAACACACACACACAGAGCTTGAGAGACTTACGCAACAAATAGGGATATGAACCTATGGAGTTGTTGTAATCTTTGATCAATCAATAAAGAACAATTTCTACATTGATTGTGTGTAACTCTATTGAGTTAGGAACTTGAACAACAAATATCCTAAGTGACGGGACAGATTTCTTGATTTTATCACACGGCATGATCTTGGAGAGGAGATTCTTGCTTCTCTCACCAATGGACCAGCCATATTTTACTCCGACACGCCTCCTCTACCAAACGCGGATCCACCTATACCAGCAGGAGTTAAAGTGAAAGAAAAAGAGAAATATTCAGATGAAGAGAAAAGACGGGTTAAAGGTGACCAATTAGCAAAATCTTACCTGCTTCAAAGTCTTCTGAATGATATCTACACCACCATTGACAGCTACAAAGAAACTGCCAAAGGAATGTGGGTACAAATAGAGAAGATGATGATGGGAACCAAGGTTGGAAATCAACTAAAAGTTACCATCTGCATCAACAACTATGAAGATTTTAAAGCCAGGGAAGGAGAATCACTCGAAGAGACTTATGATCGGTTATGTCTCCTGCTAAACAAACTCAGCAAGAACCAAATCCACAAAATAGTCATTGAGAACAACGTTAAGTTTCTCAACAACTTGCGACCAGAATGGAAGCGTTTCACCTCTCAGATAAAGCAAGACAAGGCCTTGTCTAAAATCGGACTGCATGAGGTGTATGAGATTCTGAAGCAAAACGAAGAAGAGGTTTTAGAATTTGTTGAGGCAAACCGTAAAGTGGAGAAACAAAGGGATACTCTTGCACTCATGTCTGATAAAAGAGAAAGAAAAAAGTCTAGAATGCCAAGGAAAGAACGGGATCCGAGTGAATCAGAGGGGGATGATGATGACAGCGATGTAGATCTAGAGCTTCAAGACATCAAACAAGCTATGTTGTTCCTAACTAAAGTCATACAGAAGAAGTTTTTCAAGTGCTCAACTCCCAACAATCAGTGGTACGCTACAGGGGGTAAACATCATGAGTACAAGGAAGAGTATGAAGGAAACAAGAGCTTTGATGCAAAAAGGCCAACTGAGGCCAAATTGGAGATTAAGGGAACTGACGAGCCACCTAAGTGCTACAATTGTGGTAAGACAGGTCATTTTGCATGTGAATGTCGAAAACCAATTGTCAAGAATTCAAAGTACTACAAGAACAAGTTACTCCTAGCCAAGAAAAAGGAGGTCGAGAAAGCACTGCTAGCGGAAGATGATCACTGGTTGAATCTCACCGACAATAAAGAGGAAGAAGAAGCTCATGCCCACATAAATTTCATGGCTAAGAATTCTAAGGCATACAACTTAGACAATGATGATCGCACCTCACAATCTTCAGATGATGGCTCTGAGGTAAGTTCTTCTACTTATATTGCCTTACTAGAACAGATGCAAATAATGATGCTCAAGCTATAAGATCTAACTGATCGTTTATAAAATGAACAAGCTCTTGTTGCCAAACTAGAAGCACCTTTGCTAAATAATGATAAAGTCCTTACTCAAGTAAATGAACAAATATCTGATTTGTCAGTTAAGCTTAAAAAGTCTGAAAGTGAGACTGAAGATTACATGAATAAGTATGAGTTTACTATAGTTCAAAAGAATGATTTACTTGATAAACTGAAAGATCTTAAACTCAAACTGTATAAACTTGGACAAACTGAACACACCATTCACTTGAACAAACCCAAAGAATTGAAGTTTTTCGAAGAAAAGGAAGGCCAAGGATATGATAATCCTGGCTACCTTACCAAGGCTTTGTCAGAAGCGCCCACATTGTACAAGTTTGAATATATGGATCTTGGTCCAAAATATTAAATACAATTCACGAAATCTCCAGAGGAAGTTGAGGCAAAGGAGGACTTGAATAGAAAAAGGATGGACAAAATGCAACTTCTTTTCGTCTATGACAAACTCAATGCAATTTATCGTATGAGAGAACTAACACTCTCTAACGATTACTTTCATAGATAATCTAATGAATAGATCCATTTAAAACCTATTGAACCAAAGATTTATGTTCCATCATTAGTTTTAGAAAAGAAATTGGTTCAACATGAAAAATATTTTGGAAATGAAAGAAAACTTTTTATGAAACAGAAATTCAAAAGCTGGCACAACAGTTGTCTAGTCTAGCAACTGAGATTTTACAAGAACAACAGGATAAAACGAATCTTCAAATGGATTTGGAAGTAGCTATGAGTTCGTTTGACAAGGAAAGGGAGTTGTTAGTTTCTAAAATTGAGGAACTTAAATTCCAAAGCTCAACTAAGTGTAAGGATACCTCTGTTCCTGAAGTCAGTCATTCTGAAATTCAGTCAGTGATATTAGAAGCATCCTCATGCAAAGCTTTCATAGGGGTAACTGATATACATTTTGACATGCCTCCAAATTCCTATGACTCACCGAATCTAGGAGAGGACATAAAATCTAACGAATAATTATTTTATGCCCTAATGAATTCCGAGGAATGGTTGAATGATGATGTGAACAAGTTTGATTTTGATCCTAAACTTCCAAGCCATACTGAGTTTCTTGATAAAGAGAAGAATAAGATTTTTCCAGATCTCATGGATATGGGCAAAAGCTCTAAATCCACCTCTCAACGCGTTCCTGAGAATGCCTCTCAAGCTAAATCTATATCTAAATCCAAAAGACGTTCACATAAACGACGAAAATCTGGCAAATCTCAAAACTCAAGTACATCTCAATTTCACCCTTCTGACCCTCGGTTTACTGATTTTTTAGATAATCAATTCAAACAAAAGGGAGTTAAGCAAGTTTGGGTACCAAAGCAGTCATTAAAGGACAAGAACAAGAACAAGTCATTTAATTCCGCTTCAAGTGATAGGAAAAACAATATTTCTCATGGTGTTTTTAAGAAGGCTGCTACTTTTGGGCAATGTTTTCCTTTTCCATGCAAAGTTAATTCAGACTCAGTAAAGCACTTTATTAATATAGCCCATGATAATATTTGTTGCTATTGGTGTGAATGGAATGATTTTGTTGATAAATATATTGCATCTGATAGGTTTGGCATGTATAATTCTTATTGTCGTAATTCTCACTCGTTTGCACCTAAACATCACAAAGGCCCTGTTGATAAGTGGGTGACTAAATTTGGTGCTATTTATGAATGAGTACCTAAACCTCGTTAATCGGTTTTGTAGGCCAGTCACGTGTGGTATTTAGATTCTGGTTGCTCCAAGCACATGACTGGAAGAAAGGAGCTATTGTCAAATTTCATCGACAAGTATTGTGGCACAGTTCGATTTGGCAACGATCACTTCTCACCGATTATGGGATATGGAGATATTTTGCGAGAGAACATCACGATCAAGAAAGTCTCGTATGTAGAAGGACTAGGACACAATTTGTTCAACATCGATCAATTTTGTGATAAGAATCTGGAAGTCAACTTCAAAGCCAGACGATGCAATATTCGCACAGATGATGGCACGGAGCTCTTAGCTGGGACAAGACGGTCTAACCTGTATACAATTGACTTGGCATCCGTCAATCCTGACAAAGAGGTTTGCCTCTTGTCCAAAGCCTGCTTGCAACAAAACTGGCTCTGGCATCGTCGACTTTCCCATATGAATTTCAAGAACATCAACAAATTAGTTATCGGAGGGTTAGTTAAAGGATTGTCATAACTCAAATTCGAAAAGGAGCATCTTTGTGCGGCCTGCGAGATGGGTAAGATGAACAAATCTTCACACAAACCGAAGGCTATACCGAGCACAACAAGATCCCTCGAGCTGATTCATTTGGATTTGCATGACCCGATGCGCATCCAGAGTATAAATGGCAAGAAATATGTTCTTGTCATGGTAGACGACTTCTCGCGTTATACATGGGTCAAGTTCCTCTGAACCAACGATGAAACTCCTGAGCTTATCATCGCTTTTCTAAAGAGTGTGCAAGTCAATCTGTAGCTGATGACACAATCCATCAGAACCGACAACGAAACGGAGTTCAAGAACAGGGTGTTGAGTACATATCTCGAGTCTATCAGAATCACTAACACCTACTCGGTATCTCACACTCCTCAGCAAAACGGAGTCATTGAAAGACAAAACCGAACACTCGTAGAAGTTTCCCGAACTATGTTGACTCAATCGAAGTTGTCACTGCCTGCTTCACCCAAAACCGTTACGACTGCCTGCTTCACCCAAAACCGATCCATTGTCAACAAACGGTTTGGAAATACTTCATATGAAATAATAAACAATTGTGTCCCTAATATAAAGTTCTTTCATGCCTTTGGATGCAGGTGTTTTGTACTGAACGATAGAGAGGATCTCGGAAAGTTCAACCTAAAATCCGACGAAGGCATCTTCATCTGCTACTCTTCTGAATCTGTTGCCTACAGAGTCTACATAAAAATGACCAAAACTGTTACGAAGAGTGTCAATGTCACCTTCGACGAGTTAGAAGATTTGGCTTCTGAACACCCCAGTTCAGAACCCGCACTAACCGGTGTTTTATCTTCAGATCATCAACCGCCCCCACCAAATCAAGATTCTACATCGCAATCACCTTCGAATGATTTGGACTCATTATTTCAATGTTTTTATGATGAATAGTTTGGTTCTAATAAGCGTATATCTTCTATCACAAACAGGGTCGATGGAGCAAGAGCTGAGACCGTTGTCTCTCTCTCTCTCTCTCTCTCTCTCTCTCTCTCTCTCTCTCTCTCTCTCTCTCGGGATCATCAACTTCTCAGGCCTCAACCACACAAGTTGACCCACCGATCCCTATCAGCCCGACTGATGAACCAAACTTGTCCACTTCCCAAATTGATTCTGTCGGTGCCGAGACGTTGACCTCTACTGAAGGATCTACAGAGACAAGGTCGCCTGAAGATCTGAGCGGTCCCTCATCTTCAACCGTCACCCCAGAACAGTCAACCTCGACACCTGCATAAGCTCCTCCCTCAATGAACTTAGCATCCATTCCATCTGGTTCACAACCATCTCTCGAATATGTTCAAGGCATTCCGTCGGGAAACTATGTCGACTCTTCACCTGATCAAAACACACAATCGCTTCCATACACACACCATTGGACGAATGACCACCCACTACATCAGATCATTGGCGATCTGAACACCCCAGTTCAGACACGGTCCATGACCACCAACGACTGCTTGTTCTTTTCTTTAATTAATTAAATGTTTTTATTTTATTTTTATTATTTATTAATTTAATTTTAAAAAAATAATAATAATTTAATTAATTATTTTAATCAACCAGGTCAACCCTACCCGGTGCACCGGGTACCCGGGTAATCGACCCAAGTCAGCCCCAGGCGAGTTAAATCCCTAGACCCGGGTGGGTTTCGCCTTAAGAGACCCCAAACCCCCCGGCTCCCCCTCGATCTCAATCTTTATCTCTCGAACTCTCCCTCTCGCGTCGCCTTTCTCTTTCACTCGCTCCAGGCTCTCGCTCACGTCTCTCTTCTCTCTGATATCACTCTCGATCGACATCCAGGTATGCTCTCCCTCTTCCTTTCTCGTTTTTCAGTGCACACGACCACCACCGCCATACACCACTGTCCTCGCCGTCATCGTCGACGGCGTGGTACCTCACCGACCAAACCCGGTTAGGGTTTTTTCCCCAACTCAATTGCCGCCTTCGTCGACGACCCCCCCCCCCCCGGCTGCTGGGCTCAAAAAAACCCGTTTAGGGTTCTTCGCCGCCGTCGTCCCATCCCCGTGGCGCAACGTCGCCGCTGCCAAAGCAGTCGACGATTCAAATCGACCGCCACATCATATTGGGTTAGATGGATTTCGAAGGATTGCTTAGTTAATTTCCAATTTATTCGATCGAGTGTGTTTGTTTAGGGTCTGTTCCCGACTAATTTTGATTAGAGTTAGGGTTCATTAGACTTAGACTTTATCGATTGATCAGTTGCTATGGTTGGATTGCTAGATTAATGTCGTTTCGGGTAGGTTAAATTGATTGGGGTTACTGATTTGATTAAGTTCATGTGGGCTGTTAATATATCTGATTTCAATTTGGGTTAATGATTAAATCGATTTAGTTTTAATTGATTCAATCATTTTTGGGATTAAATCGATTTGGGTTTTAGACTCAGATTCGATTTCTATTTCGATCGATTTGGGTTGCGGGTCATTTTCGATTATGTATGCAACTTCGTGCGAGATTGAGTTCAGTAGTCTATTTTTGCTAATTTGGTTCCGGATTAGGGTTTAATTGGTTTGTGTGCAATCTTGTTTAGTCTTGGGATTTTATCGTATATCTGCTTTAATCGCGATTCTAATTTGGATTATTAAGTCTATTTCGATTTAATGAGAACTATTGGCTTAGGTAGTTTAATTCAAATTCAAGTTTTGTTAAGTTTCTGTTGATTTGGTGAATTCGATTTGGATTTTATGTGTTTTAGTTTTTCACATTAATTAATCGATTTTTATCTATAAATCGGTTGAGTTAACTTGATTTCTTCTATCTCGATTTAGGGTGTTTGATTCCTTTATTGTCAGGTTAGATTTTGAGTTGTTTGTAATACCTGATTTGGTTTTCTTTGATTGGGTTGTTAATCGATTGGCTATGTGTGGCTAATTTAAGGTTACTTGTGTTAGATTAAGGTAAATTGCTCCAATTTGTTTTAACAGGTTGAATCGACTTCTAGTAACTTTTGGTTAGGCCTTGATTTCATTCAATTTAACTAATGGGTTTTGGATTGATGTTTGTCTATTCGATTATGGGTTAGGATTAAAGGTTGAATTTCGATATTTGATAATGGTTTGAGGTGGTTATTTGATCGAACTTTATTAAGCCACACACCCGGGGCTTCCTTGATCACATATCACTTGGGCCTCCCCCAGGTGATCAACCCCCGAGTCACAACCCCATTCCCATGCCGCCCCGCACCACGTCCCACCCGGGCCTTGGCACCGCCGACGCCCGACTCCTATGTCGCCCGGGTCGTGGTTCTACACTCGGGTCCCGTGCCCTAGCGCCGCCTGTGTTGCGGCTCCACCCAGGTCCCCGTGCCGCCCGTACCACCACCGAGCCGTGGTCCCAGACCACCGAGCCGTGGTCCCAGACCACCGAGCCGTGGTCCCAGACCACCGAGCCGTGGTCCCAGACCATCGAACCGTGGTCCTAAACCACAGGGCTGTGATTCCAAACCTCCGAACCACCCCGGGCCGTGACCTCTGAACCGCCAAACCTTTCACCGGTCCGTGTCCTACCAGACTGTGTTTTGATACCGGGATGAAATCTGAACCGTGTTCACGTTTCTTACCCGGATTTTTAGTTTCTTTTCTAGTATCTATTGCCAAACTGGTTCGCTAACTCTCTAAATTTTCAGGTCAACAAATGGCACAAAATTCAATTGATCCAGTGACTGATCCAATCGATCCCATTGCTGATGCCGCTCTTATCAGTCCCAACTCTTACCTGACTTTGACTCCCAACAACTTCTCGATAGATTTCGAAAATTTCGGCTGTCACCATCCACTCGTGCTCAAAATACTTAGTCGCCATCCATTATATCATGCTCTCACCGCTACTGCCGATGTTCCCATGATCTACCTTCAGCATACATGGCACACCATCCGATACATATCCAATGATCGGAATGAGAATGAAAAACTAGAGGCCCTCGTAGACACAACCCCGTTGGTACTCACTCCCAACAGTCTCCAACTGCTTCTCCGTCTTCCGGATGCTATCATTCAAGGACGAGCAACTTTTGATCTAGATATATCTTATGAGAAACTGTTCAGAGAGGTTCACGCACTCGGTTATGAGACTTCACTCACAAAATTGAAGGATTTCCATCACAACCATCTCACGCCTCTCTGTTCACATTTTTCACCATTCTCAACCGCTGTCTCTCGTCAAAGACAAAAGGTATTGAATGGTGGAGCGCCAACTTCCTATGCCTCTTCCACGGCGTCGCCTATCATAGACACGTCGACTTCGCCCGTCTTCTATGGAATGAGCTGGTCTAGAATGTTCAAGATAAAGACACTGGCAGGCGACGGAACTTCATTCCTTACCTGAAGTTTCTTCAACTTGCCATTCGTCGATTGATGACCAGCAACCCCACCATTCAACGACGGATGTCTCATCAGGTATGTACTCATCACTGTATGCGCCTCATTGTTTTCGAGCAAGAAATTAATCCCGATATTGACCCGATGCGTATACCCAATGACTTACTAGCATATGCTCGTCCCACGACACTAAGGGGTTGTTTTTTTAAAAAAAAAACTCTTAATGGCTCTTAAGTCTGAATGGTTCAGACCTTTTTACACACCACCTCTAAGTGTGTTAGCTTATAGGGAAATCTACGACCGACAAGCTCCGATGGTTCGGCCAGCACCGGCAGGACCTACCCAGGGAGAACAACCCGAGCGACATCAAGGTCACAGAGTGAGACTTCCAAAAGTCTGGAATGTAGGGACTTCCAGAAAGGGTGTGCCGAGAGTAAAAATCGTGAGGGGTTCTAACATGAGAGGTGTCGTGGACGACCAAGCTATTGCTAGTGAGGTAAGACCAACCGAACCTAACCCTAATACTTCATCTACACTCCATGATGTACCGGTCATCAATGACCAAATTTTATCTGGTACTGAGAGTAACGCATCATAGGGTCATAACCTGTCGGCCTCTTCTTCATCTTCTTCCTCATCTGAATCTACCCAATCAGACGCCGACCGAAACCAATTTCGTCTCGCACCTACTAGAACCGGTCATTGACAATCTCCTATATCATCCACCCAACCTTCCCCTAACCCAACTCACCATCCCATTCCTCTTCCAAATCCCAACCAGCCCCACCCACACCCACATCTCCTACACTCTCTCACCACACATCCCCTATACCTTCTTTACCTCATCCCACCTCTCATATACCATCACCACCATCACCTACACCCACCTCACCTCAACCTACCTCCCCACACCATCACACCATCCTACCCCCATACCTTCCCGTTCCCATGTTGACTCTATAGATAAGGAAAGCGGAAGGAGTTTCAGTTGAAAATGAGACTGAAATTTAAAGTGACAGTGTGAGAGAAGGGTGAACTAAGAGAAATACTGAAAGATCGAGCATCAAAGACAAATCTATCCGGGTAGCCACACCTACTGTCAAATCCCTTGTGTTGGGACGAGACATTGAAGAAGACGTCGTGGAACCAGCGGCGCAAGCACAAACCCCACCCGACCACTCAACCATCTCACAACAGATTGTTGTTTCATATATTCATGGGGACTTAGCACATACGCTACCAGGATCTGACTTGGAGAGTCAAGGTATTGAAACAGATAGGTCCCACCCCCGGTCATCGACTTCTATTCTTCACGCATCAATTCTAGATCCTATACACTCTAGAACATATTTGGAGTCTGTTATTATGAGCCTGTGTGGCCCAACTGAAACAACCGTAGTGACACCCACAAGTGGTGCTCCACGAGGATTGGCTGGAAGTCTTACCACACTATCATCACGCCAGCTGTGAACGTAGGCGGTACGACTTCAACAGTCGTTACCACAACTGGAAGTATATGTGACCCAAGTGTTAGTTTACCCACATTTATTACACCAGAACTATTGTAGCAGGCTTTATAGGTTGTCGATGGTTCCATCTCACGCCAACTTGAACATCAGCGCCAATCAGCTGAGGAGTTCCAACAAACGGTTCTCCGAATGCTGAAAGACAAGTACCTAGCAGCTGAGGCTTCTCTTACAGCACCTACACCGCCACTACCTCTACCAGTTCAGCATAGATCGTCCATCAGCGAGCTAAAGTCTATGCTATTAGCCGATCTTCTATCTCACAGTACCCCTGATGATGCAGGTCTTATTGCCATTCTTCGCCAATAGTCTGAAGCCCGTGATTTCAAAGACGAAGTCAAAACAGGTTTCCAAGATCTAGCCAAGAAGATGAATTCCATTTATGTCGAATTCCAGTCTTCGTTATCTGCCCTTTCCAACAGGGTTAAGGTACTCGAGGACTCTTTCCGCACTCAAGCCGGTTCTTCCAAACGTCCATATGATGACCGAGAACATCCTGATAGTCATGAGGGGGAGAAACGCCAGTGAATCAGTGACACAGCAACAAGGACAACAACCTCCTAGATCGGTAGCCAGCCGAAAACAGTACAGGAAAGGGCATCTGAAGGGGTTCAGGAAGCAGAATCAGTACATTATATGGATATCGATGATGCACAAACATAAGTTATTTCACATTCGAGTCACTATCAGAAAGACTGGTCGGTCACGGTATTAGTCAATTGTGAAGCAGGTACAGTCTCACCTGATAAGCTCAGAAACTTGGCTATAATTGATCTATTTGCAGATGTTGATGAGACAGCTGAACTGGTAATATCAGAAAGAGCTTTAGTCATGTTCCAAGAAGGAGTCAATGAATTGTGCACATTCGATGATGAAGAATGTATGTAACAAGGAGACTATGATAGCTTATTTGAGCAGATAAAACTAGAGTTTTAGTCAGCTGAGGCACTTTCTGATGTCATCCCTCTTCATTCAGTTTCTTCAGTACTACAAGATCTCCCCGATCAAAATACGTTAGAAACTCTATTTCGTGAAGCCGTAAACGTTCGACCTGATCCACCACTGAAATGGGAAAGAGTTAGGATCAATGTTCCCTTTCTTGAAGAGTCTCAAAAAAGGATCTTTGTTCACTGGATTCGAATATATGATAAGGTTTCCATCTATGGCATTGGGTCATTGAACAGACGGAAACAATACGAATATTGCTCTCTAAGAGGGAACCCCAATAGACCAATCAGAGGAATTAGAACAAAGCTCATAATCAAATCTATCGAGGAGATTGGTACTGACTGTTCCAACAAAATATGGTTTTCGACTTTCGTTGTCACTAGAGCTGATGGTAAGCAATGGAAATTCTCAGAATTTGACTTTGAGAATCTAGAGCTACCAGATCTTTTGTTTTTGCTACGTGACATGAAGATGCGAACCATACGTCCGGGAGTAATTCAAGATGCACTGGCTGCTGTAAAGCGATCATGGTAAGCACAATGAAGTTAGTGTATCTTGAAGACTTACAAGGTATTGAAAGCCATCAAGACAATATCAATTTATTCAAAGTTGATCTGAGTCTACCAATAAACAATAAGGAAGCTCAATCCTACACAGTGATGGAACTTTTAGAACTTGGCATGACATACCCAAACAGTGAAGGTAAAATGCGCTTTATCAGATTCAGCCAGATTGCCAGATTCTGTGATGGTACTCTGTACATTCTTAGAGACAAACTTCGTGCCATGATTTCTCGAGACGACAAATATCAAAATCCGTTGGACCCAATTATAGAAAACTTGTGTCTAAAGCCTTGAAATTGATTTTTGAAAGGTTAGAGTACAGAAATTTGATAAGAATATTCGAGATACACTTTGGCCTTCGGAAGACGCATGTTTTGAACTGGAGAGACTACGAACTTCAGTTCAAAGGGGAGATTGTTAGGTGTGTTTTAAATGTTGAATTGAAGTAGAGGGGTGTGAAATGTAATTTATTTATTCTATTATTTTGTTATTGGGCTTTTTGTGTTAAATGGGCTTTGGGCCTGTTAGGTCTAAGCCCTAAGTATATAATGTTTAGCTTTAATCTAATTTTAGGTTAATGGTCAGTTTAGGTTAACACGTATTCCAATCAATTCTCTTTATAAACCTTTGAGCTTTATCAATCAATACATATGACCATAACTTGTGATTCATTGTGATTGTTCTTCGTTGATTAATCATACACTTGCAAGTTGGGATTCACACCGTCAACTACAGTTGGGAAGGTTTACATAAAGCTTGGGGCACATGTTTGAATTTTAGTACAGCCTTTCATCCGCAAACTGATGGGCAATCTGAACGTTCGATTCAAATATTGGTGGATATACTTCGAGCATGTGCGTTAGAATGGCATAGAAGTTGGGATAGCTACTTGTACCTCAATAGTTCTCCTATAATAATAGTTGGTAATCGAGTATCGGCACTTTATGGTCGAAAAATTCTAACACCGACTTGTTGGAATGAAGTCATAGAACGTATTCTCGAAGGCCCAGAATTGGTACAAGTTACTACCGAGAAGGTCGAGATTGCGCATCAAATGAGGAAATAGGCTCAGGCTCGTCAAAAGAGCTACACCGACAAGCGACGATGGCCTATCGAGTTACAACCAGGAGATAAAGTTTTCTTGAAGGTTCCCCAACTCGCGGTATCAGACGTTTCGGTCTCAAAGGAAAGTTGAGCCTGAGATACATTGGTCCTTTTGAAATTCTGGAAAGGTTCGGAGTTGTGGCATATCGGTTAGCTCTACCGCCGCAGTTGTCCCATATCCATAATGTGTTCCATGTCTTTTCACTTCGAGGGTACAACTATCATCCCTACACGTTATTGATTATGCTTTAGAGCGTATAGAACTAGATCTGTCTAATCGTGAGGAACCTGAAGCAATTCTTGATCGTGATGAGAGAGGTACACGGAAAAGAGTGAATCCTTTTGTAAAAATTCTTGGGAAAAATCACTAGAAACGTGAGGCGACATGGGAAACTGAGGAACACATGCGACGGGAGTACCCTGAGTTCTTTAATCGATATAAGTTTTCTGTCTAAATTCGATTTCGGGGACGAAATCTCTTTTAGGGGGGGGGGGGGGAATAATTGTAAGACTCGGTTTAAAAACATGTAATTATTTATTACCCAAATTGAACCGTAATCAAAATGACAACCAAAGATAGTTAACGGGTTAAACCCGTCATTTAACTAAACTCTTTAAAATTATATATATAAAAATATAATAAATAAATAAAAATACATATATTAAGAGTAAGTCTAACTATCGTCTTCTTCATTTAAATTACCATCACTGCCATCATCAATCTTCTCTCTCTCTAAATAAAATCTCAAACTTCTCTCTAGGTTATCTCTCGATTCATTGAAAAAATCAACGAAACAATTATATATTCGGTATCTACTCTTCGAGTCCCTCCTAGAGGTATAAATTTATTCTTAAGTTATTTAAGTTGGTATGTTAGGGTAGTAAGTTGGTTGGTAGATTATGATGTGCTATTGCAAATTTATAATCAAATACATGTTTAGAAATGTTTGGGTTTATCAAAATTAATATAGGCTAAAGTTTAGAATCAAAACGGAAATATGTGTATCTAGATGTTTAACCGCACACCTAGTGTTCGATTTAATTCCTAAGAGAAAAAAGTTTCGTGATTAAGCTTAGGATAATAACCATTAAGTTTTATGTTATGCGAGTAATAACAATTCGTGGTTTAAATAGGCAATCGAACGAGTTAAACTTTGTCCTGAGTCTCGGTTGATCACGTGATACACCTCAATTTGGTTAAGGTATGGATTTCACTTCCTTTGACTCGTGGGCAACTAGTTGTTGTAGTTGACCCTTCCTAAAGGTGGTTCACCGCCTTGTGATTGATCAACTAAATTTGATCAACGAAATGTGAACATACACACACACACACATTGATTTTGGTTTTAATCTTATGTTTGAACATTTTCGTGTTTTGTTGTCTCATATTGAAGTTGAGTTATGAATCATTTGTTTGAACCTTTTGACGTTTTATTAAAATATGTCTCATATGGAATTGGTTATGAAACTTGTGAACTATATTGAACTTGATTTTTATGAATGCCATTCAGGTCAGTGACATATGTTTAGTTTTCGTTGTTTTTAGAACAACCCAATAAATGGGCACATTATTTGGGATGCCTTCTATGGCGGCTTTGTTGTCATGGCGTCTTGCAGGTGAACTTGGTCCACCAAAGTTAAGCCCATTTGTGGCTTATGCTAACCCACTCTGGGGACTAGGCCGATTTTTTTGGATCCATGGCGGATGGATCGATCCTAGAACTTTTACCCACATAATATGTGACTGTGGTTAAATTTACGGGGGATTCTTGTGTGTGTGCCTGCACGCCGACCTAATAGTTTGTGTGTTGATCACCGTACGAACACAACAGGAATTGACGAACTTTATTTATATTACGTTTTGAAGTTAAAGTGTGAACCATTCTTGAGATTCTTGATTTTGATTTTGAATATTACTGAACATTACTTTTGCTATGAACTTCAGTTTCAAGAACTTTCTTCGAATTGAATTTTTAAGTCTTTCGCTTTGTTATCGATGTGTTTATTGTTATTTTCGAACTTATATTAAAATCCATTCATTAAGCCCTGTGCTCAACCGTGTTTTTGTTTTCTGACACGGCAGGTTCGAAGTGATGCTTTCGGGGAAGGGACTTGAGATCGAGCGTGAAATTTTGGAGTTGTTAGACTCACTTTATCATATAAACGTTCTAAGTTTATAAACACTTTTTGAAGTGTAATATTTTGGATTGTAATATATGTTTAGAGTTTATTAATAGCTCTGAATTAGTTGTGTATTTATGTTAACTCCCGTTCGTGACATCACTCGTTCTGGACCACGGGGACGGGGGATGTTACAAATGTGGTATGAGAGCATAGGTATCGACTTGTAGATTAACTAGGTTTGACCTGTGAGGATTGGGTAGACATTTGAATGGGTAGACTAGAATTTAATTCTATTTTCTGATTTTCAATCCGTAATTATTTTGAATTTTGATCTTGATATTGTTCTGTGGTAGAATGTCGAGACGTGGTCGCCCACGCAAGTCCAGGTCTCAACCTTAGGGTAACTCCAATCCCAACCCAGTGGGGGTACAAGTGAACCAAACATTGTTGATGTCGTATGTCAGACCATGTAAAGTATGATGCCTACATATCTTGAGCATGTCATCTAGGCTATGCGACAGACATCACAAAATCTTCCTCCAAATCCAAATCCAAATCCAAATCCTAATTCTGGTCCTACACCAAATACTGGAAATCCTGGATCAAGTTCAGGTAATCTAACGAGAGAAATGTATACATGGCTGGAGAGGTTTAATACATAGAAACCTCAATCTTTCTCAATGGTCGTAGATTCAGTAGACGCCGAACACTGGATTCGACATATCGAAAAGATATTCAATGTCTTGGATATCCCAGATTAGTACAGGGTCCATTTGGACACTTATATGTTTGAGAAAGAAGCAAACAACTAGTGGGAAGCTTGTGTTCAAACTGACCCATCTGTTAAGAACTTATCTTAGTATAACTTCAAACAATTTTTCTTCAATCAATATTTTATGGTGGCAGATCGCAATGCTTATATGCGATAATATTCAACGATCCAACAAGGCGAGGAAGAAACCGTTACCGACTACATGGCTCGTTTTCTTAAGTTTTCTTGTTTTGCAGGAAATACCGCAGGCACACAAGCGCAACAAGCCAATAAGTTTAAATGAACACTTAACTCGAAGTATAAGGATAGTCTCTTGAATCATCCTTTTAATATCGTTACTGAGGTAGCCGACGCAGCGAAGAATATTGATCGGTCACAACAACAATGGTTAGCTTCACGTGTTGACAATAAAAGACGTGGACCCGAACTTTTCCAAAGCAACCCTCGTTCCGTAAAGTCAAAGTCGAGCATTGACCCATATAAAAGTTCAAGTCAATTCATGCCACGACTTCTAGTGTTTTCTAGCGGTGGGAGTCAAAATGTTTCTAGCCCAATTAATATTTGTGATCGGTGCAATCTTCGACATCGGTCGGGTCTGTGTCTAAAGATGATCGGTTTGTGTTTTAATTTTCGAGAACAAGGGCATATGACCAAAGATTGTCCTGAAGCTCAGACCACAACTGGTAAAGGAAAAGGAAAACAAGCAACTACTAGTGGGCGAGTCTTTGCATTACCTGGCGACAAATCTCAAGCGGGTATGATTTCAGGCCATGTTAACTTAATTGATTTATCTGTTTATGCCTTGTTTGATACCGTGGCAACACACTCTGTTGTTTCTGAACAATTAGAATACCGGTTAAAACCTTATACGCAAACCACCGATTTTCCAATTGTGATATCTACCCATATGGGTGGTTCAATTTGTGTGTTAACTCGATTTTCAAACTGTCCGTTATTTATTTGAGATCGCACATGGGAGATCACTCTAGTTCCAATGCATATGTCCCACTTTCAATTAATATTGGGTATGGACTGGTTGTCACACCACCTTGCAACTATAGACTGTAACGCCAAACAAATATTGTTTGGGGATATTGACAAACCAGAGGCAATCTTCTAAGGAGGTACTCCAAAAGAATATGTTAGCGCTTTAGACACTATTACTATGAAGCAGTATACTTGCAAAGTAACGAAGGTTTTTTGACCTCGTTACAAGATCCTGAACAGGTATTCCCTACTTATGCACTCATACTTGTTGATTCCGAATATCTTGATGTGTTTCCCGACGATCTACCGGGTATACCACCAGTTTGGGAAGTCGAATTTACCATCAATCTAGTCCCGGGAGCTTCTCCTATTTCCAAGGTTCCCTATCGAATGGCTCCAACTGAAATGAAGGAACTCAAAACTCAACTCGATGATTTATTAAAGAAAGATTTCATTCGACCCAATGTCTCACCCTAGGGAGCTCCAGTTCTCTTTGTCAAAAAGAAAGACAGTACGATGCGTCTTCGTATTGATTACCAGGAGCTTAATAAAGTAACGATTCGTAACAAGTATTCGTTACCGAGAATTGACGATCTGTTCGATCAATTACAAGGGCACGATATTTTTCCAAAATTGATCTTTGGTCCGGGTACCATCAACTTTGTATCCAAGATTGTGATTATAATACCCCAAAAATCCGTAGTTCGAATTATGTATAAATGTGTGCATAATTAAGTTGTACCTTATGCATCGTTGTTAGTACCTTAGACTCTAGATTTAAAAATGACCATGTTGAGGGGCCAAAACTAGTCAATTAAAAACTTATATTAAACTTGAAATTTAAGAAAATTATGACTAGGATAGATTTTGAAATTTCTAGAAGTTTGAGGGGACCAAATTAAATAATGGCTCAAACTTGTATTTATATAATGATAAAATAAAAATCAAATACCGGTTTGTTTCCTGATACCCAAATCGTGTAGTGAGAGAGGAAGAGAGAGTTAGAGAGAGAAATGGAGAAATCAACAATTTCTCGAGGAATTGAAGAGCTTAAGGTGTAACATTCAAGAATTAGAGTATCTAACACTAAGGTAATCCTTTGATACCATCAAATTTTTGGTTTTTATGATAGAATACATACTAAGTATGTGTATTTTTTTTGTTTTAGTAAATTAGGTTGTTAAAAGGGATGGATTCATGTATTTTAACTAAAATCTATAAAAAAAAAAAAATGAAGTTATGTTTTGATTTTAGGTCTTTAATCTTGAAATTAGGATTTGCAAGAAGTTGTATGTTCAAATAATGATGAATCTATGTTAAATTGGTTCAACAAGTTTAAGGATTGGTATTTGGAACCATGGATATAGTTTTGAGCTCTAATTTGTAGTTGTGTCCTCCATGTGTTTGATGAAATGCTTCAATAGAAGTTGCATGTGTCAACAGATTCTGTCTAATGAGTTCAAAAATTCGTATAAAATAATTGGTTGATCCAAATGAGGTGTATGATACATAATGGTTAGAGTGTCTAGAACAACTTTTTAGTTCGCACCATGATCAAATTCTGACTTTAAATGGCCTAAAACAGTGTGTTTTTAGGACTGGTCACCCTGTACTCGGGATCAACATGTTGTTTTTGTAAAATTCATAAAAAATTGATGGATTAACCAAATGAGATGAATCCAAAAAAGTGAATATATTCTTAAGAGATCACATAATAACTTTCATTTAGATGGTAACTTCTGTATTGGCCTCTAAATAGGAGTAAAAGTCAGAAACATGAGACATCAGAAAGTTGATAACTCACTGTTAAATTTCCAGAATGTGTTCTTCTTTGAAAATAAAATCTAGTGTTCTAAATGGCATATAAACTTATGTTTATCATGTTTAAAATGTCCTAAGGATTTTATTAGCACTTTGGGAGGTTCATAAGCAATTTTAGGACCCTTGTGTTTTGTGTGAGCTTAGAATTGCGAATTTCGTTACCGATAATTCAAAGAATTGGTGTTGGATTTGCAGGAGACTATAAAGATAGGAAAGGGATCATGTCAGGTACGAATTCAATCTTCTTTGATACGAAAATGACCTATTGATGTGGTCATTTCATCCACAAGATTCAATATGAATCAAAATATCCACAAAAGTGGGTATGTGAAGTGGTTATCTGGAATATTGTTTTCAACCCTTGATCAGTTTGTTTTTAGTTGTTGTGTTATGATTATATAACATGCTTTTTTATCCTTTTGTGATTCCTATTATGGATTTTAATTTCCGGATAACCTTTATCTTTTTGGAACCAAACTTTTATCGAATATGAATTTATGTGTCTTAATCCAATAGTTTATTTTAAGAACTTTTATGTGACTTTTCGAAACTGAAATATGTTGAGAAACTATAAACCTCTTCTTGGATTAAGCTTCGTTTTAATGAAGCTGAATTTCATGATTTGGACATTATTTTCTGGACACCAGACTTGGGGCACCTTTGTTTGGGATGCTACCATAGTGGCTATAAAGACTATAGCGTCTTCAACGAACGATACTTTGTACCCAACCTTTACGGAACAGGCTACCCGAGGGTGTATGGATCGATCCTAGAATTAGTTCCAGAACTTGAGGTCGTGGTTAAATCCACGGTGGGACTTAGGCGGTGTGTGCCCATACCCCTAATTCCCAACCGTCCGGATGGTTTGGCTTACCAACATACAACGTGTCCTTGTTGCACGGAATTAAAAAGTTATATGATTTGAGACTTTGATGTTGACTTCCGTTGTTTTGGATTTGTGGTTGTTTTCGAGTTATATTTCGGATCATCTTGGTTTCGGTTTATCAATTCATTGAATGTATATATTTCAACCAAGTTGTTTTCAATGGTTAATTTATTTTCATCGTACCTAATTTTATTGATTTGTTCTTTGGATTACTATTATTTTTTTTATAACCCGTTCACTAAGCATGTCGCTCAGCCGTGTGTTTTCTTTGCACGACAGGTACATGATGTAGAATCGGGATTGGGGCAAAGTGACGAGAGCGACACAAGCGACTTTTTAGGATAATCCTTCCTAGTGACGCTTTATCTTTTGGTTATGAATTTGTAGTTATGCTAAGCTTTTGGATTTGTATAGTGTAATGTAAATAATACTTAGCATGCTCTATACTTTCCCAACCTCTTTCTGCAAATGTGGTTCTTTTGAGTTTATGTGTTTCTATATGTGTGTAACGAAAATTGTCCTAGATCACTCGGGACGGGGGTCATTACAGTGATATTCTGAAAACCGCATTTAGAACTCGCTATGGGCACTACGAATTCTTAGTAATGACTTTCGGGCTAACTAATGTTCCAGCGGTCTTTATGGATCTTATGAATCGGGTTTTCAAGGATTATCTCGATGAATTTGTTATCGTATTTATCGATGACATATTGATATACTCAAAGTCAAGAGAGCAACATGATCAACATCTTCAAATCGTTTTGGAAACTCTTCGAATGAAAAAGTTATACGCAAAACGTTCCAAGTGTGAATTCTGGCTTGATCAAGTGTCTTTTTTTCGGACACGTAATCTCTACGGAAGGTGTCAAAGTCGATCCAACGAAACTTGAAACCGTCACTAATTGGCCTCGACCTACGAACGTATATGAAGTTCGTGGATTTCTGGGTCTGGCCGGTTATTATAGATGATTCATTGAATGATTTTCTAAAATATCTCTACTGTTAACCCGATTACTCCGAAAATGAGTCAAATTTAATTGGGGTTCTGAACAAGAATCTAGTTTCGAGGAACTAAAGCATCGATTGGTTACCGCGCCTGTTCTTGTATTACCGTCTGGCACCGACGGATTTCAAGTTTACAGAGATGCTTCAAAGAAAGGTCTCGGTTGTGTTCTTATGAAAAACGGTAGAGTGATTGCATATGCGTCACGTCAATTAAAGCCTTATGAGGTCAATTATCCCACTCACGATCTCGAATTGGCTGTGGTTATCTTCGCACTCAAAATTTGGCGTCATTATATGTACGGTGAGACATGTGAAGTTTTCACCGACCATAAGAGCCTTAAATATATATTTACTCAAAAAGAATTAAATATGCGTCAGCGGAGGTGGCTCGAACATCTAAAGGATTATGATGTTGATATACAATATCATCCGGGTAAGGCTAATGTAGTCGTCGACGCCTTAAGTCGTAAAGCCATGGAACATGTTTCTTTTTTACTTGTTCCTGCAGAGTTGGCTTTGAAAATCGAATGGTTCGGACTGGAAATCTATCCGAGTTCACAAACGGAAATTCTATCGAATCTAATGGTAGAACCGACTCTAATCTCTCGAATCAAAGAAGCCCAACAAGACGATAGTAAATTGTGGGCAAACTTCCAACAGGCACAAGAGAATGTTAATTCGGAGTTCAGAATCGATGATAATCATGTGTTGTGGTTTCGGGATCGTCTTTGTGTCCCAAATAACTCGGAACTTAAAGATCAAATTCTGACTGAAGCTCATAATTCTATGTTTTTTGTTCACCCGGGTAACACAAAAATGTATCGCGACTTAAAGACCCATTACTGGTGGGTTGGAATGAAGCGAGATATCGCGGACTTTGTATCTCATTGCCTCACTTGCCAACAAGTTAAAAGTGAACATCAACGTCCGGGTGGTCTTCTCCGATCGTTGAACATTTTCGTATGGAAATAGGAGCACGTAACTATGGATTTTGTAGTCGGACTACCCCGCACGACCTTGAAACACGATGCAATTTGGGTAGTGGTTGACCGACTGACGAAATCAGCTCATTTTCTTCCTATCCGACAAACTTGGTCAATTGATAAATTGACAGAAGTATCCCAACGTGAGGTTGTACCTTGTACGTCTCCATGGCACTTTTGTATCGATTACCTCCGATCGAGACCCACGCTTTACATCTCGATTTTGGGAAGGTTTACATAAAGCTTGGGGCACACATTTGAATTTTAGTACAACCTTTCATCCGCAAACTAGTGACAATCTAAACGTACGATTCAAACATTAGAGGATATGCTCTGAGCATGTGCGTTGGAATGGCATGGAAGTTGAGATATCTATTTGTACCTGATCGAGTTCTCCAATAATAATAGTTGGCAGTCGAGTATCGGCACTTTATGGCCGAAAATTTCGAACACCGACTAGTTGGAATGAAGTCAGAGAACATATTCTCGAAGACCCAGAATTTGTACAAGTTACTACCGAGAAGGTCGAGATTGTACGTCAAATGAGGAAAGAGACTCAGGCTCGTCAAAAGAGCTACGCCGACAAGCGACGACGACCTATCGAATTCCAACCAGAAGATAAAGTTTTCTTGAAGGTTCCCCAACTCGCGGTATCAGACGTTTCGGTCTCAAAGGAAAGTTGAGCCCGAGATACATTGGTCCCTTTGAAATTCTAGAAAGGGTCGGAGTTGTGGCATATCGGTTATCTCTAGCGCCGCAATTGTCCGATATCCATAATGTGTTCCATGTCTCTTCACTTCGAGGGTACAACTATCATCCCCTACACGTTATTGATTATGCTTTAGAGCGTATAGAACCGAGTCTGTCTAAAGCGATTCTTGATCGTGATGAGAGAGATACGCGGAAGAGTATGATTCCTTTTGTAAAAGTTCTTTGGAAAAATCACTCGAAACGTGAGGCAATGTGGGAAACTAAGGAACACATGTGACGGGAGTACCCTGAGTTCTTTAATCGATGTAAGTTTTCTGTCTAAATTCGATTTCGGGGACAAAATCTCTTTTAGGGGGGGCGGGGGAATAATTGTAAGACTCGGTTTAAAAACATGTAATTATTTCTTACCCGAATTGAATCGTAATCAAAATGACAACCAAGGATAGTTAAGGGGTTAAACCCGTCATTTAACTAAACTCTTTATAATTATATATATAAAAAAATAATAAATAAATAAAAATACATATATTAAGAGTATAACTAACTACAACGTCGTCTTCATTTAAATTACCATCACCGCCACTCTCTAAAAAACATCTCAAACTTCTCTCTAGATTATCTCTCGATTCGTTGAAGAAATCAATGAAACAATTAAATATTCAGAATCTACTCTTCGAATCCTTCCTAGAGTTATAAATTTTTTCTTAAATTATTTAAGTTAGTATATTAGGGTAGTTGAAGTTGGTTGGTATATTATGATGTGTTATTGCAAATTTATAATCAAATACATGTTTAGAAATTTTTGGGTTTGTCAAAATTACAAAAGGATAAAGTTTATAATCAAAACGATGATATTTGTATATAAATGTTTAACCGCACGCCTAGTGTTCGGTTTAGTGCCTAAGAGAATAAAGTTTCATTTCGTGATTAAACTTAGGATAATAACCATTAAGTTTTATGTTATGCGAGTAATAATAATTCGTGGTTTAAATAGGCAATCGAAGGAGTTAAACTTCGTCCTGAGTCTCGGTTGATCGCGTGATACACCTCAATTTGGTTAAGGTATAGATTTCACTTTCTTTGACTCATGGGCAACTAGTTGTTGTAGTTAACCCTTCCTAAAGGTGGTTCACCGCCTTGTGATTGATCAACTGAACGTGATCAACGAAATGTGCACATACACACACATTGATTGTGGTTTTAATCTTATGTTTGAACGTTTTCGAGTTTTGTTGTCTCATATTGAAGTTGAGTTATGAATATTTGTTTGAACCTTTTGACGTTTTATTAAAATGTGTCTCGTATGGAATTGGTTATGAAACTTGTGAACTATATTGAACTTGATTTTTATGAACGCCATTCGGGTCATTGACATATGTTTAGTTTTCGTTGTTTTTAGAATAACCCAATAAATGGGCACATTATTTGGGATGCCTTCTATGGCGGCTTTGTTGTCATGGCGTCCTGCAGGTGAACTCGGTTCACCAGAGTTAGGCCCATTAGTGGCTTATGTGAACCCACTCTGGGGACTAGGCCGACTTTGTTGGCTCCATTGCGGATGGATCGATCCTAGAACTTTTACCCACATAATATGTGATCGTGGTTAAATTCATGGGGGATTTGTGTGTGTGCCCGCACGCCGACCTAATAGTTCGTGTGGTTGATCACCCTACAAACACAACAGGAATTGACAGACTTTATTTATATTACGTTTTGAAATTAAAGTGTGAACCGTTCTTGAGATTCTTGATTTTTATTTTGAATATTACTGAACATTTCTTTTGCTATGAACTTCAGTTTCAAGAACTTTCTTCGAATTGAATTTTTAAATATTCTGCTTTGTTATCGATGTGTTTATTGTTATTTTCGAACTTATATTATAATCCATTCACTGAGCCCTGTGCTCAGCCGCGTTTTTTTCCTGACACGGTAGGTTCGAAGTGATGCTTACGGGGACAGGACTTGAGATTGAGCGTGAAATTTTGGAGTTGTTAGACTCACTTTATCATATAAACATTCTAAGTTTATAAACACTTTTTGAAGTATAATATTTTGGAATGTAATATATGTTTAGAGTTTATTAATAACTCTGAATTAGTTGTGTATTTATGTTAACACCCGTTCATGACATCACCCGTTCCGGACCACAGGGACGGGGGATGTTACAAAAGCACAAACGTTATGGCAAACCGCCACCCCCAAAGCCAAACGGCGGAACAGAAAAACTTAGAAACGACACCATACCAGGCCACAAGAAGCCAATACAGACATAAACAAACAGACCAAACCCATCTCTAAAGCAAGATCAACAAGAACACGGACCACCAAACGCTCCAAAAGAGAACATCGAACCAGCACCAAACACATGAGTCACGAGCCACCATTGGTTCTGACGAAGACTTTATTTACTTCTTATATATTATTTAAACATATATATGTTTATTGAATTTTTTTTATTTTGAATTTAATCCTCTTATTTTCTTACTAAACTAACAATGTTTATAAATCAAAACTTATATTAAACGAAATACATTTATGTTTATTTTATTTTTTTATTTTTTTATTAAATATTTTTAGTAACCTAACAATACTTTTGAATCAAAACTTTTATTTAAATAAGTCTATTTATTTTTTATTTACTTCTTTTAGTTAATAAGGGTTATAAATGAAAGAGAAAAGTTCAATAAAACCCAACAAACTATTCCATTTTGTATGATTGCTTGTTTGTTAGCAGCTTAATGAGCTTAATGAGGCTCACAGCTTATTCAGTCAGCTATATATGACTGTTTGGTAGTGGCTTAATGATATAGAAAGTGGCTTATTCAGTAAGATTTTAAGGGGGGGCTTTATGCAGAAAGCCAAGTTTTTTCAAAACCAGTCTCTCCCATTAAAAAACACGTTCATTCCATCTATGAAAAAACTCTCTCAAATAAAAACCTTCTAAATTTATACAGACAGATTAATCTACATAAACAACTTTATCCATACAGAACTTAATGGAAAACCAACCAAACAGTTAATTATTTGAATGAAAAAACCTTCTAAAACAAGTCCCTAAACTAATTTTTTGAATGAAAAAACCATTAAACTTTTTCATTTTGAATGATTAAGTCCGTTAACTATTTTTTTGAACGAAAAAACCATTAAACTTTCTAATTTTGAATGATTAAGTCTCTAAATATTTTTTTTAATAAATAAACCATCGAACTTCTAAAAATTGGTTAACTTTTTTTTAAAGGTACCTGGTGAGTATGAAGGTTTTAAAGTAAAAATAAATCTAAATCAGTTTTACAATTCTCAAACTCTACGTCATTAAAACTACTCACATACGGTCGTATCGCTCGGCCTCGCCACTCCACGTTGCCCGAACGTTGTCCGTTCTCCATATTGCCTAACACGTTGTTGCCCCTGTTATCGATTTCCCTCTTTTTGATCTATTTTTTATCTATAAAAAGATGAAGAATCAAAAGATAACCGGTTACAGGTAGTTTTTTTGGGTTAAAATTATGTAAGTAACCAATTTTTAGAAATTCGATGATTCAATTTATTGAAAAAAAATGTTCAAGGACTTAATAATTCAAAATGGGAAAATTTAATGGTTTTTTCATTCAAAATAAGAAAGTTTAATGGTTTTTTCATTCAAAAAAATAGTTCAGGAACTTAATCATTCAAAATGATAAAGTTTAATGGTTTTTTCATTCAAAAAATTAGTTTAGGGACTTAATCATACAAAATGAAATAGTTTGTTGGGTTTTATTAAACTTTTCCTTAAATGAAAACTGTTATTAAAAAGGTTTTTTATTTCAAACCATTTATTATTATTTTATTATTTTATTTTCTATATTTACATATGTTTTATGTTTATTTAAATTTTTTTAAGTGAGTCTATTTATTTGTTTATTTAGCCTTTTTATTATTTTATTTTTTATTCTCACATATGTTTTTATATTTATTTACATTTTATTTTTTTAAATGAGTCCATTTTTTATAAGATATAGCCAAATACCAATGATTACAATAATGAAATTATATTATAATCAATATCGTTGACAATCAATTATGTCTATTTAATTAATAATATTTAGTTTACATATTAATGTGATAAAACAAAATGTCCGTTACTATTGGATTTTAGCTATCAAATAAATTTTATACTTTAATTTTAAATAAATAAAAATATCCTTATTATCTATACTAGAAATGTACCCTCGCTCGCAATGCAGCGGATTTCTGAAATCTAGAACCCGAACCTTCGATCATTATTCATACTTTTTGTTAGTCTTTTTTTATTTTATTTTACGATTTTGAGAAACCTAGATTTAAAACAAAAATATATTTTAGTTGAGTTTAATTATGATTTTTTATAAAAAAATAATAATAATAAATTTTGTTACGGGTCAAAAAATGTTTAATTTAAATGATAACTATATTTAAGATATTTTATATTTAAAATTAAAAAGATAACATACTTCAATAAAAAATAAAAATAAGGTGCATTATCTCGAATTTTCTTATATTTATCAGGTAGTTATATCAATAGTTAAAATTTTTAGACATTTTAAAAATAAAAATAAGTGTTTATCTGCAGTTAGTTATACGAATTCAAACATTGAGCTTTTATAAGTGGTACCTAATGCATAAAAATTAGTTTTTAAGAGTTTAACTTAAATGCTTTATAATATAGTATAGATATATTAGTTAAAATTCAAAATTACAAGTTAGTGAAACATAATTATAATTTATTAAAGTCCCATGTTTTTATTTGTATAACTAACTGCAAATAAACATATTAAATACAAGATAAACACTATGAGATAAACTATCTGTTTTATTTTTTTAAAAATATATTTATTAGATCAATGCATGTTTTTATAATATAGTATAGATATATTAGTTATGAGATAATAACTAATATAGATATAGATATATTAAGAGCAAATAATAAAATAAAAAATAAATATTGATAATATTAATATTGATCAAATCGTCCAATAAATATAAAAAATAAATATTGATAATAGTAGATAATATTGATCAAATCGTCCATTACATATAAAAAAACAAATATTTATATTAATAAATGAGTATCCATTACACAAATAGATGATCATGTGAGATATTGTGCTTGGATAAGTTGTACCAATGTATTATAAAATTGTAAATTAAGTAATTGACTTTAATTAGTTGTATTTTGTGTTTAAAATGTTGTAATTAAGAGTTTTTTATGCCTCTTTTATAATATAGTATAGATATATTATAAAGCATTTAAGAAAAACTCTTAAAAACAAATTTTTATGCATCAAATACTCTTTATTGATGCATATTACTTAAAATTCAAAATTACAAGTAAATGATACATGAATATAATTTTTAAAGTTGAATGTTTGAATTCATAACTAACTGATAACTATAATCAAATACAGGATAAACATCTCATTTTAAATATAAATAATCTATAATATAATTAGAATAATAATGGAATTTTAACAGAATGCTAAATTATTATTTTATAAAGAGCATTATATTATTAACCTAAAATAAATTACATCATTATTAAACCTAAATTAAATTAAATTAAACAAATTTATTAAAAAAACATTATCGATTTTCAAAACCACACAAAACCGTATTATAAAATCGACAAAGACAAAAAATGAAATGAAACATTAAAATCGAGATGTATCACGCTGCATTGTGCAAGTATATTTCTAGTCCTCAATAAACATAAATGAAATACTTAAGATAGTAAGGCAGGGGCGGAACTCCTTGGGGACAATTAGGGGCCAAGTCCTTGAGGTTTTATCTCCCTGTTTGATTTAGTCCTATGTTTGTAGAGTTACAAATTTGGTCCCTATAGTTTTATTTTCCTCTTGGATTTAGTCCCCATAATTTGTTGATTCCAAAATATACTTTCGATTTTGCATTTGTGTAACGTTTTGGTTCTCGAAACTAATAGTTGTTAGCTCCTGACCGTTAAGTAAATGACATTTCGATCATTTATAACTTTTTCATTTTCTAATTTAAATAAATAAAAGTTATATTATAAAAATTATTTTTATTATATAAGCATAAAATAAAGATCCCTTAACATGCATCGCATCTCAATGACTGTGTCTTCTCCAACCCAAAATCTTCCGCCTTCCCCATCAATCCAAGCACATAGTCGTAGGTGATTCACACACCAATTTTTTATTTATTAATAAAGTAATTTATCATAATTTATTTTATGTTTAATAATGATGTAAAATTTGTTTAATTCATATTTTTATTATAATTTAATTTAGGTTTAATAACAATGTAACTTTTTTTAGGTTTAATGATGTAATGTACCATTTGCCAATTTATTTTGGCTTCCTATCATACACACACATCATCCTCATAGGGCATTTTGTAAATTATAGTCATGCTGCTAACAGACACAAAATGTTTTGTTCTCATAATTGGTCATGCTCAAATTTATGGTCTTAATATTTCTTTCCATCGGCAGCAACGTGCGGGCGTTAATCCCACCTCGTTAAGTACATTGTCCAATTGAGATTTGAGTCCAACAAAATTGAAAACTCACCAATGGTTTTTGCACTAGTTCTCTAATATGCATTTCTTAAATTTTACTGATAACTAATGGAATAGCCGAATAGGTACACTGATTTTTGACTTTTTGACTTATTTGAGTTTGAAGTTGTTTGATTAATTGATTAGCTAGGTTTAACTTTGTATGAAGTTGTTTGATTATTTGATTAGCTAGGTTTAAGTTTATTTAAAATTGTTTGAAATTCTTTAGGTTGTTCACTTGTTTGAATTGTTGATAGAACACAGTTCATCAAAGTTTTTAGGATGAGTCCAATAAGGTTTTAGAAGGTGCAACCGTATTATTTTAGAATTGCAACCGTACCTCGTAATCAACCAAAAAAACTTTTGAAATCAACCAAAAAACCGAAAAAATCTTTTGAAATTCACAAAAAATACCGAAATGGTCTCTCGAAATCGATTAAAAAAACTTAAAAATCTCTCGAAATCAAGCAAAAATAACCAAAAAAAACCTTGAAACACGGAATTAGGCTGAAAACACAACAGTCGATATTGAACGTTGGAAAAAAAATGAAGATATGTTAATAAAAACCGTACTTGAAAATATGGTATCAACCTACCCTATGAAAGAAATTCTTGGGTCCGTCAGTGTTGGTAAGGACTAGAAATTATATAGTATATTAGGTCCAACTCCTACGGTTGGAAAACTTGTGTTCCGCCCCATAGTAAGGATAACTAAATAACCATTATCATTCATTATAATTAATGATATTTCACTCATTATGTATCAAGGATTATCATTCATTATTGTAATAAGAAGACAACAAGGTACAAGAGAAAAACAATAACAATAATTAACTAAAAATTAAATGAGGGTAAAAAATGATTAACAATGACACAAAAATCTCATTATACATATTATTTAAATAATACTTTATTTTACTAAATGACTTAATTACATTTTCGGTGATAATATCTCTTGAGCGAGGGTGTTCTATATTGTCTAAAAAGTTTGAGGTTAGCAAAAGCAAAGGCAATTACGGACGACTTTCAACTAAGTAGAAGATATGTTTATGAAGATCTTCAACAATAAACCTCTACATGCCTACGCTTGATTTACAATGTTTTTTTTTTTTTTTGAATTTCACAAAATATATTTTGTTGATTTGATTACTTCCAAATTTGATAAACATTTATTTCTACTGCTACATAATAGATAAGTTCAAATATAATATATTCATAAATTAATATTTGTCGTATTTATATTTATATATAACATTTGTATACGCCGCACAACGCGCGGTTCAGTTACCTAGTTAGTATATAATGGCATTCTCAACAATCAACTGATATAACGTCACATAGCATAATAAAATAAATCTTTCCCCCTTGGGGTTAGAAGAAAGTCTGCATATATTTTACCCTCTCGAGAGTCCAGACCCAATTAGAGATTCATTTGGTTTGATTTATACAAAAAGCTCAAAAATGTATGATCTCAAACGGTTGACACATGATACATGGATCCTAATATGAATGATGAAAAGGTGAACTACCTCCCACTACAACAACATTAGGTTTACAGGACACTAAAATGTCTAAGCATCCTAATAGGATACCTTATAGGACTTCAGTTTATTAGGACCAAACAAAAAAACGTCATATCTAAAAGTTTTACAATATGTTAATAGAATGTTTTTGGACGTCTTAACAAGTTTTTTAGGATGTTTTTGGAAAAAAAAAATTGTCGTATTAGTTATTTTATATGACACTATTTGAAAAAATATCCTATGAAAAGATGGTTAGGTCCTATAAAATGTCTAATACGACACTTTTTTAAAGCGTCCTAAAAAACTTGTTGAAACGCCTAAAAGCGTCCTATAAACCCATTGTAACACTTTAGATAGAATGATTTATAACTTGGTCCTATAAACTTAAATCCTATAAAGTATCCTATCAAGACACTTAGGGGCCGTTTACCAAACGCTTACCCGGATAAGTGCTTACCAATAAAATTTAACATTATCACTTACTTAGAGGGTAAGATTTTAGTCCACCAAAACGGTATCGTATGCAACAATTTTCCCGATAAGCGCTTACCGGTAAAATTTAACACTATCACTTGCTTACCGGGTAAGATTTTAGTCCACCAAAACAGTATCGTATGCAACAGTTTCCCGGTAAGCGCTAACCGCGGTAAGAGTCTTCGTCATCACTTACCAGGGTCCTTGCCTTAGTTCTTACCGGTAAGATTCTTGGTCATTGCCATCTTCATCCATAAGGTCCTATGACTTGGTAAGCGCTTACCCGGGTAAGCGTTTGGTAAACGGCCCCTAAGACATTTTAAGCATTCTATAAACCCAATTTTGATGTAGTGAAGGCTCAAGACATGAATAAACACTGCTCCATCCGTTCATATGTCGCAGAACTCTTATCTCTTTATTACGTTTGTAGCGAATGCATTCAAAGGGTCTTTGAAGCATCTTGGATGATGTTCGCATCAACTTCTTGAAAAATGTCAATCATATACTTGTTATGTGTGACCTAAGTATGAACAAACTTAACTTACAAAACTGTTCCAACGATGTTTAAGGATCGTGTAGGCCTGAACACAAGGAATTGGTAGTAATCCAACTCTTCCACCAACTTCTTTTTCAATAACAAGATCCAACCTCATTAATGTATTTACAGCTTTGTCGATTGGCATCTCGACCTGCAAAATGCACACGATCAGAAAGCTTGCTCTCTCTGTTCCCGAAAAAAAAAAAAAGCACATGCCATGTTTCCAAACAAAAGAGCTATGCTTTCATTATTGCAGCAAACCTTAGGTATTAGGTTACGGCTATTTGAACCCAATCCGATGTCTTTCTGTACCATGAATTTAATATGGTTGTTAAGTCCTTTAACTAATATATGTACATTAGACATTATACCGACCCGTAATTAGCTTTATTCATAACTATATCACAATTTCAACTGTAATTTTACTTTCTTATTTGCTTGACCTTCAACTTTCATCTTTGAGTTTGTTAGTTTTTTTGTATGTTCTCATTTTCATTTTACTTTGTTTAAACACAATCGCTTAGCTAGATTGTAAAATAATGTACCAAAGTTTCAACTCAACCAACCCAACCCAACCCGCATGGTTTGGGTTGGGTTGAAATTTTTTCAAACCGCAAACATTGGGTTGGGTAGTCTGAATGACTCCAACCCGGCAAACTCAACCCGTGTGCAGCCCTACGTTTCAGTTGGAAAATTTAATCAGAATTTCTTTCCTTCTTTGAAGATGTAAAACTGACATTATATAGGTGTATCACCTGTTACAACAATTTTGGAGTTTAAGATAATCTGTTTGACATCTTAACTCAGAGTGTAGCTCTTTTTCAGAAGACTGGCAGTGTATTTAGGGGTGTTAGCGGTGTGGTTTAGAGCCAAAACCGCAAACCAAACCGCATGTGCGACTTGAGCATTCTACCAAACCAGGGATGCCTCAAACCGCAAAATACTGCACCACAAAATGCGGCATGGTGCTGTGTGGTTTATGCAGGTTTGTACTAAACGACTAATTGGCCAACTTAAACCCCCTGGCTGATAATAATTAGGGTTTATGCGTTTTGTATGTACCTAACTTCGTAAATCAAAAAGAGAAAACCCCCTAATTGATAAATATTTATTTATTAATCTAAATAACTAATAGAGTCATAACCTATAAGATTTTTTTTTCAAAAAGCCTAATGAACCACAACTTACAAAAATTTGCACAATTGGATCGATATTATTAGTTACAGTCTTTTAGTAATTTAACAATTCTTAATAAATATGTTTTAATTAATAAAAATACATATAATTATATATAAAAACTAATTAATAGAAAAAAATAATATGTGTTGCGGTTTGAACCATGGTTTGAGTAATTCAAAACTGCAAACCACACCACATAGTGCAGTACAAAATATACAAACCGCAAACCTATGGCAGAGGTTCTAAACCGCGTGGTTCCGTGCAATGTGGTGCAGGCAGTTTATGCGGTATTTTGAACAGTCCCAAGTGTATTTGTAAAAACAACTACTCTAGTCATGTTACCTTCTTTTTGAACACATCATACATAAATCTTTCACACTGATCTTGAGCACTATCTGCAAAAGTGGCCTGCGGAAAAACATTTTAAACGCCATTATATTCCTTCTAATTTGTTGTACCAGTTCCTGTAATAATGATATTGTCCTCTTGTTTAAAGTTGAAGACAACACCCACAACAAGTAAATGGCCTTTTTGGAAGGCTCAAAGACATCACAGGACCAAAAATCATCCAATAAATGTATTTGGCAAGGACATTTGGACACTTGAGATAGCATCCTATAACGTCTAACTAGAGTTTACTAGAAGTCAAAATTATAATAAGCATAGTTGGTCTATAGTACAAAATTAACTTCTACGTTTGATACAGTATCAAGAAAAGTAACCTTTTACAAGGGAAAGGAAATTTTGATTAGTCCACACATGAGGGAAAAAAGTAAAAAAAAGATAACAACACATGTGCAGAGGAAGTATGTTTAGAAGAGTTTTAGGACGGCAATAGAGCAGATGTCCCAAATGTTGATGTGTTTTGGATGCTTTATAAAGAGTCCTGAAAAAATATTTCACAGGCTGGGGGTCTTCATGGAAACATTCTCTCTACCCACCAGGGGTAGAGGTATGGTATCTGTACATCAAACCCTCGCCATACCCTACCTTCGGGTGGGATATACCGGGTATATTTGACTTGGTTTGGTTTATCAAGAGTCTTCAGAGGTAAAACTGTTTGGGATGCTCAAATGGCAAGACACATTAAATATTTAGCCTTTTTTCACCACTCTATTGTTGATCCAAAAGTATTATCTGGAATTCCCATAAGGTTCTTCTAGTGCCATAAAAAAATCCATGCAACATTGAATTGAATTGTAATAGAATAGAATAATATTTGCATAGAACGGGAACCTTGGTACTCCCAGCTTTGAGTAAAATGGCATAAGCCAAAATGGCTTCCTTGTACTGCACATAAGATTCAAACGGCAAGTATTAGACTATATAAGAAAAATGGTTGTTTGGCCCTCATATGATAGGGTAAGAAATTTCTTGGCGACTGTTCTATTTAACTTTAATTTATTTGACCAGTGTATCACATATTCAAATCATTTTTTTGCTCACAGATTCTAATGTCCATTAATAACTGACATTTCCTTACACATTTGCCTTCATAAACAACTTGTACAACTCTAGATTTGGGATAACAAAAGAGTATGTTTTATAAAGATTGATGTGTAAAAGAAATTAAGCTAGCAGCCTGTAGATCATGACAAGTGTACTATCCAATGATGAATATCCATTGGTTACCTTTTTCATAGGGTTTAATAAACATCTATTTGACATGTTTTTCTTGAAATTTCTTTACCCTAACAGTCTATCAAAAATAATCTCTAAATAGAAAACCTGCAGATGTTTTGATATTGTCCCAATTGACCCTTAATAGTTAAGCAAACTATTTAAGTTCACATATGGCACTATTCATGTCGTTATTTATTTCTAACTAGGAACAATGCAACTATCCCCTCCATCCCAGAGAAGGAGCTAACATTACTTTTAATTCGAAACAAAACTTCAAAAAGCAAAATATTTACAAATTAGGACTTGAATGATAGTCTATGAAATGTTAAAATGCAGAGGATTGTTCTTCTTTTGAAATGGAGGAAGTAATGTATGAGAATTCCTTACTTGCTGCTGTTCAGAAGCATCCAAAAGAAAGTGTACGGATCCAAAACCGCTGGCTAGAGTCTTCTCATAGAGTGTTCTGTTGACCAAAAGCTAGAAAAAAACCTTTAAAAAATGATTGAGAAATTCAAGGCGCTACTTACTAAAAGCAAGCACTTCAAAAGAAGTTGTAAGCAGTTCTCGACTTACTTGATACCTATCCCACGTCTGTTTGTATCCCAAAATTATACGAGACAAATATATTACAAGAGCACTTGCTGCAATAACATCTAGAAGTATTGCTGATCTGCATTGAATTATACAATTATCCACATTTGAAGAAATATGCAAAGAATTTGTTATGAACCACAATTTTGTTAGTAAAGAAAAGCCACATATAGATTCATTTGAGATAAATTTTTCAGGGAACAGCAACCTATAAACATCAACACGAAAAATAGAAAAAGAAAATGGTAGAAGGGACGTAAAAATAACCAAAATTTTATTTAAGAGTTCACGAAAAGGAAAAGTTGGGCATACAAGACAAAGGAGAGACTTAAAGCACAGCAAACTCTTTGTGAATCCTATTTCTCCAACACGAATGCTAGAACCATTGGCTATTTGAACCGGAGATAAGCATGTACATGGGATGCCATGGCAGCAGTGCCAGGTCTCATGCAACTGTGTAGCTTATCCAAGAAGTAGCAGAGGCAGATGACAGCTTAGAAGATTTCCTGAATCTGCGCAAGTAGCCTGAGAAGAAGACTGCTCTTGAGAGTTATAGAAGGTGTGATCATGTTAGGAGATGCACCTAAAACTCCTATGACAGGTAATGTCCCTCTGAAGTTCAACTTGAACGGAACAGTCTAGCCTTCAGAGAAATCCTTTGAATGGCAGACAGCAAGGAAGCCTTTGTCTGCCTTCTCTGACCTAGCTGACAGCTAGTGGAATATCCCAAAAAAAATTTAAAAAATTAATAAGCAAATGTAATTATTCAAATTTGGAAGCCTTATAAAATTAGAGGGGTTAATTTTGTCAATAAAGAAAACTTTCATTGTGATCATAGCATAGCTTCCTATCAAATTGGGATTATGGGATTATGGTTTAATATTTATCATATGGGTTTGAGCACTAAAATCGTGGAGGTAACAAAAGAGAGAGAGAGAGAGAGAGAGAGAATTATTTTGAAACCTTTGGAGTTTCAAGCATCAATATTAGGGTTTGAGGTTGAGTTCGTGTTTGAAGTTTTGATCGTGATTTTAAAGAGTTGTTGAAGAAATCTAATGGAGTTTATTGGTGATTTTTAGATGTTAACTAAGGTATGGATTCTTTACGTTCCTCTCTTTGTGTTTATTAGATCGGTTATTTATGTATATGAATTCCTAATTCCAATTGCATTTATTTGATTTGTTGAATGCGTATGGTTTCTTTGTTGTTCTTTCGAGTTGTGCCGTTCGGTTTGGTGAATAATGTGTTTTTACTTCCACCAAAGTATTTTGTGTTCCCGTTCGATCAGTTGATTGTTTGATCATGTGTTAGTCGATCATTTGATCATGTGAATTCTCGCGTGAGTCTTCTTTTGTTTTTACATATGATAAATCGATATTATAATATGCTAGAAACACCAAACTCTATTTATAAATCTGCTGAATGCTGAATTTCCCTCTGAAAATTTCGTGTTATTTGTAAAAATCATAACAAAACACTCGTTTATTGGATTACGGCATACAATATGGTTTTGAAAAGCTGGAGATGTGTACTCAAATTATTGTCACACGAGCAAACTGTGATTCTTATTCTAAAGTGTCTAAAACCTCCGATTTTTGTTCGAAAGTTGGAAAATACCGAGTTCGGATCGAATTTCAATTTGGAGTTGATTTTAGTTGAAATCATAAACTACAAATTGATTCAGAAGGTGGTCGTGAAGAAATCTGCAAAATTTTGTGAGCTAATTCAGAGAATTGAAGGATTTGTGCCTAAAATTGTGAAACAAACTCGTCTATATGAAGAACTCGTAAAGCTCATCAACAGTGTTTTGCGACAAGTGGTATTTGGTTTCCAACAAGTGTTTCCTTTGGTCTACGACTTCTGGACTTGGTCAATTTTTGACAAGTTTCAGATTTTGAGAAAAGTTTCTGATTTTTGTTAACGTTCAAAGCAAGTGATTTGAAGATGACTTCCAATGATGCATTGACTATTGGTACTGATGTCAAGCCACACCTGTGTTGTTCAAGGGAAAATATGAGCAATGGAAGTACATATTTTTGGATTTTATTGATCGACACGAAAATGGCGAGTACATCAAACAGTCCATTGATGAAGGTGTGATGAAGCCTATTACAGTGGAGATTCCAGATGATGATTCGTCTGACAGCGAAGATGGTGATGAACCAAGAGAGCAAACAACAAAGAAGGTTGATTTGACATTTCAAAATATTCTGCTGAACAAAAGAAAAGGTATAAAGCTGACAAGCAAGCAAGATCTCATCTGCTCCAAAGCATCCTGAATGATATCTACATTAAGATTGATAGCTATAAAGCAACAACCAAAAGGATGTGGGATCAACTTGAAAAGATGATTATGGGTTCTAAAATTGGAAACGAGATGAAAGTAGCAAATTGTATCAACAGTTATGAAGAATTTAGAGCTAAGGAAGGAGAGAGCTTGGAAGCTACATATAATAGGTTTGTATCACTGTTGAATGAGCTGGCAAAGAACAAAGTTAAGACGAAGCACATAGGGAATAATGTCAAGTTGCTCAACATCTTACAACTTGAATGGAAGAAATTCACTCATCAGATGAAACAGATGAAGGATCTCAATGACATCCCACTTCATGAGGTATATGAGACACTTAAACAAAATGAGGAAGAAGTGGAAGAGATGAGAGAAGAAAAGAAAAAGACTTAGAAACCTGATCCGGTAGCTTTGGTTGTGGAAAGAAAAGAGCAGAAGAAAGAGAAAAAGAAGAAGATTGTTGTTTCTAATTATCAAGAAAGTGAAAGTGCAGTTTCAGATTCATATGATGGTGAGAGTTTGAAACAAGCTATGATTCTACTGACTAGGGCATTCCAAAAGAAATTATACACGAAGCCAGGGTCAAACAGCCAGAGGTACTCATCTGGGTCTCGAAACTACGAGCACAAGGAACGAGTGGAAGGAAAGAAGAGATATGAATGGAAGTTTGATGACAGAAAGCCTGAGGAGAAGAGGTATATCAACAGGTATGAAGAGAAGAAGACAGATGAGTCAGTGAAATGCTATAACTGTGGCAAGATTGGGCACTTTGCCAAAGATTGCCGAAGCCGAAAGTGCGTAACTTCGATTATTACAAGAATAAGATGTTGTTGGCAAAGCAGAAAGAAGCAGGTAAAGCACTGATGGCAGAAGATGATCATTGGCTTGATCTTACAGATTCAGAAGATGAAAGAGATGAAGTTGCTCACATATGTCTCATGGGCAAGAAAGTTACCTATGATGAATCTGATGATGACACATTCGATGAGGTAAATGATTTATCTGAATCTGAGTTTCTTAAAAAGATGGATTCCATGATGATTGAGCTTCAAGATCTACAGGTAAAGCTTAAAAAGGAAAAAGACGTAGTTGAGAAAAAACGTCAAACAATATTTAATATCAACAAGGATATTGTTGTGAAAATAATGTTGATTGATTCTTTGAACAAAGTCAGCAATTTTGAAAAACATAAGACTTTTCTTGAAAATCAAATATGTGAAGCAAATTCTAAGTTCAACTCGTGTGAACTTGAGAAGACAAAGTTTGTTCGAAAATATAAAGATTTAAAATCTGTAAACAAGTCTTTAAAAGCAAAGATAAGTGGTTTGGAAGCAAAGCTTTACGCTAGAGGCCAAACTGACCAAACCATTCATCTAAACAAACCAAAAGAGTTTACATATTTCAACGCTTATTGGGGAATTGGGTATAACAACCCACATTATTTGAAGAAAGGCATTTCAAAACAGTCTGCTTTGTATAATTTTGATTTTCTACAAGTGGTTGATAAACACCCCAAGTTGAAAGTCAGATGGACCAAGTCATCTGAAGAGGTAGAAGCTAAGGAAGATATGAACAAGAAAAACACACTCAAAATGCAACTACCATTCTGTTATGACAAACTGAACGAGAGTTATCTTTCTGATCAACCAACATTTCTTTCAAATGATTATTTTAACAGCTATTCTACCGAAGAGATGGAGGCTAAGTTTATTGAAGGAAAAATTTATGTTCTTTCTCTCATCTTAGAAAGCAAAATTTATCAGCTTGAGAAAACTTTAGAAGATGAAAGAATTTTGGTTGAGTTAGAGAAAGTTGTGTTTTCTACTATTTTATTGAACACTGATTCAAGGTCTGTTATCAAAAACAGAAGATAAATCAAAATCAGACAGAGTTTGTGAGAACAACTCTACTGATTCAGATGCATCTTCTTGCAAAGCTTTTATTGGTGATATCTTTTGCAAAGTAACACCGTCAGATTTTTAACAAACGCCATATCAAAAAACAGTGTTCAAAAGAATTTAATGATTTCATGTTTCCAAAATCTTTTAAAGCATCTCAATCTTCAGATGATGATAATCTATTTGATGAAGTTGATTTCTTGGATTATGAGGAATGTTCTGATAAATGTTTGGATAAGTTTGATTTTAATGCGAAACTTCCAGATCATACTAACTTTGTTGTTAATTTTGAAGAGTTACCAAGTGTATTTGAAGTTGGTGAATCGTCAACTAACGTTGATGACATAGTTCTTGTAAGTGCTTACTACACTAAAGGTAAGAAGAAGAAGCACTCACAAAAACGCCTAAGAAGAAACAAACTCAATATTCTCATGGTTCTAACAAGCATAAATCTTCTGTTTCAGATATGAGGTTTAAAAGATCTGAAGTAAAACTTAAATGGAGGAAGAAGAAATCCAACAAAGAAATGGAGTCAACAAAATCATTTTCAGTCTCGGATTGTAATAGGAGTACTGATAGACGTAGTGATATAGTTGATCAATTTGCTTCAAATAACCAAAAACTTGTACTTCCATGCAAGATTTATACAATAAAGCAATTGATTCAATTATCTCATTCTACAATTCAGTGTTCTACTTGTGACCGGAATGATTTTGTTGATCGTAGTGTTTCTGATCATATATATCATTCTGCTAGATCAAATGTTTTTAGAAAGAAAAGAGGACCCAAATTTCGTTGGGTGCCAAAATCTGAGACTAACCAGACATGACCTATTTATAAGTGGGTACGTAAACCTGTTGTTACTTGATTTCTCTTGTGCAGACCCATCATATGTGGTACTTGGATTCAGGCTGTTCCAAGCATAGGACTGGGAGAAAAGATATTTTGTCTAATTATACAGAGAAATTTTGTGGCAATGTGCGTTTTGAGAATGATCATTTTTCACCAATTCTTAGCTATGGAGATGTTGTTCAAGAGAACGTAACGATAAAGAATATGAGTTATGTTGAAGGACTATGACACAATTTATTCAACATCGGACAGTTCTGTGATAAAGATTTGGAGGTAAATTTCAAGGCCAAAAGATGTTGTGTACGGACTGATGACAGGAAATAACTCTTGGTCGGCACTCGAAAGTCAAACCTCTACACGATAAATCTGTCCAATGTCAAACCCGAAAGCGCTGGGTCTACTCTCAAAAGCATCTATGCAACAAAGTTAGTTGTAGCATACACGACTTTCTCCCCTCTTAGGTACATAAACAAGCTGGTGAAAAGAAATTTAGTGAGGTTTACCAGAGCTCAAATATGAAAAAGAACATCTGTGTGATGCATGTGAGAAGGGGAAGATGAAAAGAGCTTCACATAAGCCAAAGCCTGAACCGAATACAAACGATCCCTTGGAGTTACTGCACATGGATTTATGTGGTCCAATGTGTACTCAGAGCATCAATGGCAAACTATATGTCTTGGTGATAGTGGATGATTACTCGCGATACACTTGGATAAAATTCTTAAGATCAAAGGACGAGACTCATGATATAATCATCTCGTTCCTCAAAAGTATTCAAGTGAATATGTGCAGAGAACAGTGAAGATGATTAGATCAAACAACGACACATAATTCAAAAACAAAACTGTTGAAGATTATCTCGAATCGGTCAGGATAACACATCGGTATTCTGCTGCCAGAACGTCCTAACAGAATAGGGTAGTTGAAAGACGTAACAGGACTTTAGTTGAGACTGTACGCACGATGCTGAGCCATTTTGACTTACCTCTATTCTTGTGGGCTAAGGCTGTTTCTACTGCATGTTATACGCAAAATCATTCAATCATTCATCGTCGCTTCGGTAAAACGTCGTATGCTCTTATAAATAATAGAACACCAAACATTAAATATTTTTATACTTTTGGATGCAGGTGTTATGTTTAAACGACAAAGAGAACTTGAATAAGTTCAAGCCAAAAGCTGAAGAAGGAATTTTCATCGGCTACTCTCAAACATCCACGTCATATAGAGTTTATCTGAAGAAATTAAAGATTGTTGTGGAAAGCGTAAATGTTACATTCGATGAAGCAATGGAAGTGGCTTCTGAACAAAGCAGTTCAGAACCCGTGATAACAAAAGTTTTAGCTTCTGGACATATCAGTCCAGAACTTGGTTCTAGTGTTCCTAATTCTGATAAAGCTTCAACGTCTACTTCGCATTTAAAGGAATTAGATTTATTGTTTGAACATTTTTATGATGAGTTTCTCGAAACTAAAGTGTCTAAACGTGTTGTATGATTGACAGTTCTGAAGATTCAAGCGAACATCATCCAATCACTTCAGATGTCTCTACTGAACTTATACCCCCAGTTCAGGAGGAAACTCAGTCAGTTCAAACAGAAATTCCATCAGTTGAAGATACAACAAATATTGAACAGCTAGAAGTTGCACAATCAGTTGGGTATGTGGAATTGCCTATTCAATAATCAACAAGTGTTCAACCAGCTGAAACTTCTGCACCTGTAACTTCAACTGAACCCCAAGATGAAGGTTATTTAGATGATCAACATGATCAATCTACATATGTTCCACTCCCTCACATCAATAAGTGGACCAAAGAACATCCGATACATCAAATTATCGGAGATCTTTCGAAACCGGTGCAAACTAGGTCTGCAACAGCAAATGAGTGCTTGTATGATTCCTTCTTGAGCAAGATAGAACCGACTCGTGTATCAGAAGCTCTTGAAGATCCTGATTGGATAGCAGCCATGCAAGAACTTAATCAGTTCGAAGCACTGAAAGTATGACGACTCGTGCCGAGACCTGAAGGAAAAACAATTATTGGCACTGGATATTAAAAAACAAGAAAGATGAAGATGGTGTAGTTGTCTGTAACAAAGTTCGACTTGTAGGTAAAGGATACCGGCAAGAGGAAAGCATTGATTACGACGAAACGTATGCTCCAGTTGCACGCATCGAAGCAATCAGAATGTTTCTCGCGTATGCTGCACATGAGAACTTCACTGTCTATAAGATGGATGTGAAAACAACTTTTATGAACGTCATTTTGAAGGAGGAGGTGTATTGTTTCTCAACCAGAAGGGTTCGTCAGCGCTGAAAAGCCAGATCATGTCTATATTCTTGACAAGGCCCTTTATGGATTAAAGCAAGTCCCTCGCGCATGGTATGATGTACTTTCAAAGTTTTTAGTCAAGTCTGGGTTTTCTAAAGATAAAATCGACACTACTCTTTTCATCAAGAAAGAAAAAGGCGATATTATTCTCATTCAAATTTATGTTGATGATATAATTTTTGGGTCAACTAAGCCTAAGAACCGTAAGAATTATTCTGCCTTAATGGTGTCACGATTTCAAATGAGTATGATGGGAGAGATGAACTTCTTTCTCGGATTACAAGTCCGTCAAAATTCTCAACGAGGATTTTCATTAACCAAGCTAAGTACATTTATGACATTTTAAAGAAATTTAAAATGGATAATTGTACACTATTAGTACCCCGATGGCACCAGGGACTAAGATCGGAGCTGACCTAATTGGAAAGTTGTTGATCAAAAGACCTATCGATGTATGATTGATTCTTTTAATGTACTTGACGGCAAGTCGACCTGATATTATGTTCTCGCCATGTTTGTGTGCGAGATATCACGCTAAGCCCAAAGAGTCTCATCTTTCGCCTGTGAAAAGAATATTTAGATATCTGAAGGGCACCGCAAATCTTGGTTTGTGGTATCCTAAATATACAGGATTCAAACTAACCGCATATTCAGATGCAGATCATACTGGTTGCATGTTAGACATGAAGAGTACATCGGGTCACATACAATTCTTGGGAGACACACTCGTTAGTTGGGCATCGAAGAAACAACTTTGCGTGTCCACTTCAACAGCGGAAGCAGAATACGTAGCTGTTGCAAGTTGTTGTTCTCAAGTGTTGTGGATGCAGACACAACTTCGAGATTATGGATTCCAATTTAACAAGATTTCGATATATTGTGATTCGAAGAGCGCAATCGCTATATCTGTTAACCCTGTCCAACATACCAAAACAAAGCATATAGACGTGAGATATCACTTTATCAAAGACCATGTTAAATAAGGTACGATCGAGTTGTACTTTGTAAACACGGGTTATCAGCTTGTTGACCTTTTCACTAAGTCATTAGATGAAAAGAGATTTAATTTTCTGATTTCAAAATAAGGCATGTCGAATCTTAAAACATGATTTTTACCTAATCCGTATTTGCATTGTACAGTTTGGTTTATAATTTTTCTTTATGCCTTTACTTTTAATTCTGGAAGATATCTACACCGAAGGTTTGGTGATGTTTTTAGGAGGAGTGAGTACTAAGAATAAATGATCATATTTCAAGGGAGAGTTAAAATATGTTAAGAGTAATTGCATCAAATTTGTAATGACAAATTTTCTTAATGCATATTTTCAGAGGGGGGGGGGGGGTTAATGACTTCTGGTCAATTCAGATCAGGACTCGTTTTCAATGTTTTATTTTTAGTAAGATTTTCAATAAGACTTTGAATAAGCTTTTGATATTTTGACGACTTTCTGACTTTGTGGGGGAGCTTACATAATTTTATTCAATTACTCATGATTTGAGGGGGAGTTATGAGATTTAACCCGAATGTAAGTATTTTCTAATCTTAATATCAAATTGTTTGAAAGAAGGACGACTTTCAGACATGAAAACATGTTTCTTAAACGTTTAATCCACTTCTCGATTCTCAAAAGATTTTATGAATTTTAGAAGTGTGATTTTCAATGTTTTCATACATGAGCGTTATTGATTAACTGACCGTCAGAATTCGTGATTAACTGAGCGTTATTGATTAACTGACCGTGTGTTTCCACTTTCCATGTAATTTCATTCCAGAAAAAGAAGAAATGGGAAGAATGTCTTTGAAAACGTTTATTTAAAAAAGGGGAGATTGTTATTATCAGTATTCGTCCCAAAGGGGGAGATTGTCCATTACAGCTGAAATCCATTTGAAGAATGATCTTAACTTCCTGAGAAGAGCAAATTAATACAAAGGGGGAGATTATCAGTTTATCTTTTGAAGAATGATCTTGAATCCAAAGGGAGAGATTGTTAGTACACATTTTGTTGTATTCAAGATCATCAAGCTTGAAGTCAAAGCCTCAAGACCAAAAGTCAAAGTCAACTTAATTGGAAAGGAAAGTCAAAGTCAAGGTCATTTTGTGTAAGGTCAAAGCTTTAGTGTTTAGATTTCCTTTGTATTTGTTGCAGGTATAAATAGTTTTTGTCTTGTAATCTTGTGAAAAAAATCAAAAAAGTAGCACTTATCTTGGAGAATATATTGTAGAGAGAGAAAGTGAGAGCTTTAGAGAGAGAGACTTGTAATTCAAATTCTACATCAATGACAAGTGAGATATGTGAACTGTGATTGTTAATCTTGTTATTACTTGCAAATTGGGACATAACATAACGTTTCTCGGTATCGTTTTTTTTATATGATCAAGGATGGAACTATAGTTTGCAATTCTTTTTCTAATTCAAATACGTTTAGTTGGGGATATTTGAATGCTTAAATCAAATGCTTCGAGTTAGAATTTGATTTCTAAGGTGATATTAGTTGAGCATTTTTTGTATCTAGAATTAAGATATATGATATTATAAATTGGTGATTTTTGTGGATATTTTGGTACCTTCTTATTATTGACGAGTTATTCTAGTTGAGATGTTAAATAAGATTGTGAAATAATTTTGGTCTTTTATCTCTTGAAATAAGATTGAATTGTAACTTGTGAGTATTGAAATTACGAGACTTTAGGTGATGAACTTGGAAGACCAACTTCTTTTAAGTGGGGTGGATTATAATAACCTTACGATTTGTATAATTTGGAGATTAAGATATATTAATTAAGTATTTATTGACCAATATTTTGATTCAATTTCGAGATGCCTCAAGGTAAGGTGGTGCAAAATGATTTATGCTTAGAATTTAGAAGATTGGTATTGACTGGCAACATGGTTACTTAAATTCCGAGGACATAATTTCTTTAAGGGGGGTAGATTGTAATATCCCAAAAAAAAATTTAAAATTTAATAAGCAAATGTAATTATTCAAATTTGGAAGCCTTATAAAATTAGAGGGGTTAATTTTGTCAATAAAGAAAACTTGGAAGATTTTTGGATAGCCTTCATTGTGATCATAGCATAGCTTCGTATCTAATTGAAATTATGGTTTAATATCTATCATATGGGTTTGAGCACTAAAATCGTGGAGGTAGCAAAAAAAAAAGTGAGAATTATTTTGAAACCTTTGGAGTTTCAAGCGTCAATATTAGGGTTTGAGGTTGAGTTCGTGTTTGAAGTTTTGATCGTGATTTTAAAAAGTTGTTTGAAGAAATCTAATGGAGTTTATTGGTGATTTTTAGATGTTAACTAAGGTACAAATTTTTACGTTCCTCTCTTTGTGTTTATTAGATCGGTTATTTATGTATACGAATTCCTATTTTCAATTGCATTATTTGATTCGTTGAATGCGTACGGTTTCTTTGTTGTTTTTTCGAGTTGTGTCGTTCGGTTTGGTGAATAATGTGTTTTTACTTCCACCAAAGTATTTTGTGTTCTCGTTCGGTTTGATTTGAGTTTCTTTGATTCGTTTGGTACTAGGGATCAATTTTTGTTCTAATTTGACGATTTTGATCTTTGACAAGATTTAATATTGTGATATAATGAACTTAGATATATTTGTTTTGTTCTGGCTTTTGATTAAACAATTAAATTGAGTTATTTGGTCCAACTCGTTTGGTTTCGTTTTCTTTGTTTTGGGGTATTTCGATATGTTGTTGAAGTTAGATGTGGAATGAATTAGACTCAATCTAGCTTTCATGAACACTCAAAAGTTCGAGTCTCTGGTTGCATCACCCAGTGGAATCTATCAACCATCCAGTGACTTCCACACCCTCTCCCGCGGCGCTACTCACGCGTGCTTCTGGCCTCATGCAGCTCCACCTGGGCGGCTTTCTCATGCAGCCTAGGTCGCCGCACCATGTCACCCTCGCCTCTTCTTGGCTGGCAACTTTGGGTGCCTAGGCCATCCCTTCACCTGCTCCTTGTTTGCTTTTTTGCTTTTGTCCTCTCATGTACAATTTACAAAAGAAGACTTTCCACTGCTTTTGTCACTTATCCATACCACCTTGCTTCCTCAGCACACTACACCCTTTCTACTCTCCCTAGAAACTTCCCTTTTATAGTATATTTGAGTTTGAAAGAGTGTTCTTGGTGTTCTTAAAGATTTGTTAGTTGATCTTGGATCCAAGGATCTTGTACAAGCACGTTGTATTCTCCTTGGTGGTGATATAAGCTTGCTCTCTCTCTCTCTTTGGTGGATGTACACTATCATATCAATAGTGGAACCACGTTATATCCTCTTGTTACTTGGTTTTGAACATGTTATATGCTTAGATCTTAGCATATTTTGTTGATATTTACATTGTGGTTAGTATCTCTTCGTTTGAGCCAAGTGTGCAACATCTAGATCATTGTTAGCCACATTTGTTTTGGGTTGTTTGTGCATTTGGATTTCTACTAGCTTTGGGACTAGAGAAATCACTTGTGTTGGTTGCATATTCGGCATATCCAACCTTACACTATCATCGCTCAATCCAAACCGAATCTCCTCAAGATGAACCTTAATCTAATGGAATTGAGCTTGAAGATGTTCCAAGCTTTCGAGCAGCCTGCTTTAAAACACAATGTTCTCTTGAAGTCACAACGAGCTAGTGGTGTTGACTATATCAATTAGCTCGATGTGGTATCCATGCACCTTTGTGGTGTTGTCTTGTCAATTCCCTCAAAGTCTTGATCAAGACACTCTGACATTGTCCACGGGTATCTCATGTTATGCGAGACCGGTCTCCATAGACAAGAACTGGTCCTTTGACCTCTCACAGCAAGCATCTTTCTTTGGGTTCTCCACAGTAGCCAATTCTTTATTTATTCCCGTCTAGATCAATGGAATAAACATGGGTTCTGACTTCCATATTTTCAAGTATCAAGACCCCTATGTACCATTTGGTCTCTACAATTAACCAAAGCACAAATAAATAGAATAGCACACCAATGGTCCAAAAATGTGGAACCCTAAGAAAATCTTAGTTAACATTTAACTTCAGTTATATATTTATCATATATCTCCAACAATCCAAATGTTTTAACATCAGACAATTACACTCACTCTCTCATTCAGACTTGTTGAAGATATTTCCAGCATCTCTATCAGTTTTTAATTGCTTAGGAGAAAAAACACATTGGCAGATAGAAAATGAAACAAGTTTTTTATCATTCCATTCTGCAGATTCTTTTTAACAAGAGAATTATATCAAAAGAGATTGGATACTTACGGCGAGGACAATATGTTCTCAAATTTGTAGTTTATGAAGTAGGCCAAGAGCCCCAAGATCGAGGCGATATCCAAGCGTACCTTCACAACAAGTTAACACAATAAATTCAAGTATCTAAATATCCAAATATACACTATAAGAGCAGTCTTCAAATTTGTAGAACTGTAAGTTATTAAGATTCATAGCTGCAAGTTCCTCAACACCAGCTAGCTGAGGAGTAATTTTAATATTAACGATTGAGTACTGTTGTCAAGGTTTGCTAGTCACATTACTGGACATCCATTTCACTAACTGAGATGTTGAAGACACACTAACTGAAGTAGTATCATCACCCCACATATACTCCTCTCAAACACCATCAGACCCCATCACGTAGAAACCATGCTTGTAATATTGTCCTTTGAATTAATTGCCTGGATATCTCTTCTTTTCTTACCTTTCTTTCGAGTCTGGTAAGAGATTCTATCTTAAATATGGGCTAATTATCTTAGTGAAAGACCTCTTCGCTCTTCACCTATTCTTAGATGTAACTTTCATTCTCCACGCCTTTAACTTCTTAATTCCCAAAACACCAGGAAAAACTTCTTTACAATTTACACAAAAATTACTACATTGAGTAAATAAGAACCTTGGTCCAATTTGAATAAAGTTTTTCCAAGGGGTCCCGTCCCTTTTTTCTCTAAAAAAAATAACCTTGGTCCAATAAAGAATTGGGATCCTCAAATAGGTGCAGGACAAAAATGCAAAAAGATTTCGAATTTCTGAGATTTAAGACCTCAATTAAGTAATAGAAGTCTAAAACCAACCAAATTAACTCAAAACTTCAAATAAACTAGCTGGGTGGTCATAAATTGCATCATATTTCAAAATACTATTATATATATGCAGCAAAAACAACAAACACGATCAAATTAACTTGATTGGATGCTGAAAAATGTACTTAATGTTGGGTCAGAATATGCTAAGGATATATACTATTGCTAGTTGAAAGGTATTACTACTGCTTGTACTTTTAATACTGCTAGTAGAATTAATACTGCTTGAAAAGTTAGTGCTGCTACTTGAATAGTTAGTACTGCTAGTAGTTAGTATTGTTGAAGATTACTACTGCAAGCATGGTTAGTACTGCTCAAGGATTAATATTGCTGAGGATGTTTATGCTGCTCAATGATTAATACTGCTAAAAGAAGGTTAGTGTTGCTTCTAAAGATAAAGAAGACTTGAAGATAAAGATGAGCTGGAGATGTGGTTGAAGATAATTATGGTATTGATGCTGAAGATCAATTTTATTTTGATAATTATCTTGTAATCAACTCTGTATATATAGTATAGAAGTCTTTGATAGAAGAACATTTTTATTTCATACGTTTTGTTTAGAGAGAATTAACCTCAAGAATAGTTTAGATCCTTTCTATAGAGAAGTATAGAACGTCTGTTGAGCCTGTTCAACAGATTGAGGTTTTGTGTGTAATCATCAAGTTGAATCAATATAAACTTGTGATTTGAGTTCTATATAATGTTCCATTGATTTTATGTTAAAGTGTTTTTCCGCAACTTCTTTAACTTAAGTTTCTGAGTGTGTTAGTTAAATTCTTGTTTGAATTTCGATCCTGACACTTAATTTTCTAATTTTCGTAGAGGAAAGAAGCAACAAACAAGGTGCTTAAGGTTGCAAGCTAGAGGCCTGGTAATTTGCTCACATTTCTCAGCATGGTAGTACATTGCTGTGGTGATGCAAAGTTGATGGTAAATCTTAGAGAATGATGGTGCAATGTGAGTAGTACATGAATTCTCATGTAGGAGGCACACAAAAATCATCGTTGTTCTCCTCATGAGAGTGATGCAACTTCATGCTAGGACTCCATTTTAAGATATAAAAACACCATGATTTATAATCAGAAATTACAGTGACAGAAATATAAGTTTTGCCATGACACAAATAATGGAAAATTTTCTAACTAATATTTACCAAAACCTAATTGAAATTTGAGATATGCCAAAAGACCAGCAGCAGGGCTAACCCCTAAATTCAAAGCATAAGATAGAAACCAAAAAGAAAGAAAAAAAAATACGCCCACAGATAAGAAGATAAAATATTTACCGTGTCCAAAATGCGAAAAGACAGCTTCTTGTGAGGGAAAATAACCTACATAATGGATAAGATAATGTTAATATGAATTTCTTGTGAAAATTCACAACTTAACACCGAGAAGCTCTGTAGAAATAAGCAGCATGGCTATGTTCACCGTCAAATCAGGAATAGGGATCCTCTCATAGATCTTCAACTGCAACAGAGGAGCTTGGTCTATGTGTTCTTTTTCCTCGATTTCTTTTGTGTAAAGCAAAACCAATTCTTGGAATGCAGGTTCCTTTAAGCAGAAAAGCTTCTCTTGTCAAGTTGATGATAATACATGATGCTTAAGCAAAATAAAATATGGTTCTCAAAAGCATTATTGTATCATTAATCAAAACAAAACCAAATATGAAGTTGCCAAATATATAAAACAACAGGGTAAGGCTAGAAGATGATAACAGATACCATATACATCAGCAACCATTATCTCTTAACACTTTTCAAGTTCGAGCATACATGTCAAACATGCACAACTTGCTATATATACTACCAATTTGTGTTCTTTGATGAGGTCCGTTTCACTAATATATTGGCTACTTGATCCCAAGAACACTCATACTGGCTTTATAGGAGTTTGTGACAAGTACCAAACACATAAAAAAACAAATGCCAGTCACCTCAATATGCAGGTAATCACATGGAATATCCTATTCTTTCAGATGCACATAGCTAACTCTTCACCACAGTACATATCCACTGAAACCAGACATAGAATCCCAACTCCTGTACAAAAGAATACCCATGCCGACTCAAAGTTGAGTGTGCGATAGCTGGTACTCAGATTCAAAAATGGAAAGCGAAAATGCCATCAATCATTTCATTCTTATTCCTTGTTTGAACAAAATATTCACAAAGAATATCATTTTCATTGCCTACCTTCTAGTACCCCCAACCAAATGCCCCCTAAGTGCGCCTTGCCATTTCAGAAAATGGTTAGGGTCATACTTGCAGTGAATTAAAAATATGGCCAGTCAAAATAAAGTCAGGTCTGGCTTGCGTTTCCTAATATATCCGGCATATCCCTTGCAGGCCCTTCATATACTACTTTCCTCCACTCAGAAGTTCAAGAAAATATTGGACTTTCAAAAGTTCAATAACTTCATTATTCTAAGAATTTTGTTTCCATATAAAATTTTGAAGAACTACAAAATAGAAAAAAATGTTGAAAAGCTAAACACATCAATGTCAAATTTGACTTCATCCATGTTGACTTCTAAACTGATAAAGGATGTACTCTTTTTCAGCCAAGACTGTAACAAAATGCGGTGATAGTAATACTGAAACCTCACCTACAACAGTTAAATGTTAAAGATTATAGTACTCATCCTTATGTGTAGAGGGTACTAGAGCAATGGTGTTTTGTAGATCATCAAGCACTGAACAAGAGTATACTAGAACAGCAAAACTGTGGTTTGTGTAAAACCTGAAGGATTGATTGTGACGAAAAAATTGAAAATGCGCTCTTCAACATTTTCCAGGGATCATTTCCACAAAATCTTCTTGAAGCCGGCTCCCATATATCACTAAGTGATATCCTTGACAAGAAAATTGGCCTGCATAAACAATTATTATATTACTTCTTTTCTCAACCTAAATAGAATTCAATTCAAGTTTGGATACAAGCCAGTGTATTTTTCATTGTGAAACCCAAAGGAACAAAGGAAATGAAAATGGAAAACCTGGAAGTTGTAAAGAATGATTCCATTAAAACGTATCAGCATAATTAGCCAAAGCAAAGATTAATATAATCCATAGTGGGCCAACATGCCAAAATATGAAACCTTAAGTAAATACAGAGACAAAAGATTAACCATAACTACATATGCACGCTCATGCTCAAGTTGGAGCATTTATGTTAAATATGCCCAAGTAGTTACACATAGGATCAAGCTTCATTCTTTGAAGCTTGATCATTATGTCAGACACATGATCTCAACCCTTGCAGCTCAATAGAGGGTTCACAAAAAGTACCACCACCTTGTCACAAACCGTCAATTAGAGTGGTTGATTTAGTTTTCCTTGACTAGCCTAATATAGTTTCCTTGTTTAGACCTAGCATTGTATATATATTAAGGTGATTTACCTCACAATGAAAACTCACACCAAAATTTCACGTATCAGAACTATTGTCGGCCGCCGCTGTCCAGTAACTGCCACCATCATCAACCTAGTTGCCCTTGCTATCTCCGGTATAACAAGACCCTAGCCGCAGTCTCTGGTGTGACGGAACCTTAGCCACATTGCCGCCTCTGGTACACGGCAGGACTCTTTCTATTTACTTGTTATAGTGCTACTAATCCAAATATCATCACCTACTTACCGGTGCATAAACAAGAAGCTTGTCATGGCATATGACCTGTAGTGCTGACTCCAGGAAAGAGTTTGTGACATTCCTGATGCATGGTCAGAACATCTCCAACCCAACACCAAATCCCATTTTTACACCATTTCATTCCAACCCCACACCAACTCAAACTATTTTGGTGTTTGTGAATACTATAACAAAAAAATTTGGTTTTATACTATTCATTCACACCAATTTGGTGTTGAACTACTTTTATGTTATGAACCAGATAGATTTGACAGCTGAAATAAAGACATTAATTGTGTAAGAGCAGAAGTCGGATGCTTCAATTAAAAATTAAAAAGATAGGAAATTAGCTTTTCAAGAGGCTATACTCTCCCAAGAACAAATTCACTTATTTTCTCGATGCCTTCCTCCGTCCCTATTTACTACAAGACAATTCCCTTTCTTACACCTACTAAGAGCATCTTCAACATATTCTCCAAAATTTCTCCATAATGGAGAATGGAACATCAAAATCTCTAAAAGAAAATACATTCAACTCCAACAGATTCTCCAATTTGCAGATTACAACATTGATTATATTGTTAAAATATTTAATTCTCCTAATAAAATATTATCTCTCTCTAAAAATTTAATTTCAAAGTTTTCTATTGGTGGGAATATATTAAAAAATATTTCTCTCTCATTGTAATCATTTTTGGGGAGTTCTCCAAATTTGGAGAACTTTACACTCTCTCTCCTGCTTTCTCCAGTTTGGAGAAAAGTTTTAGAGAACCTGTTGGAACAAAAAACATGTCAAAGACCCCCAAAATCTCCATTTTCTCCATTTTGAAGAATCTTTTGGAGATGCTCTAAGAAAGTAACTTCCATAAACACTTAATTACCCCTTATATTCTCTTCTGGAATGCCTAAAAAATATTGTTGGGCTTGGGATTTCATAACAACTCTCTTGGGCTTATGGGTGAGTGCATAACATTTTATTACAATATGGTCCCTAAAGTTTGATAGTTATGTAATTTCAGTGTACTTCATTGCAGAGATTTTGGTTATACTATTAGTTAATATTATAATATAAATTATATTTATGTTAATTTATGATATACAATAAACTTCATTTTTATGTTTCAACCTTATTTAAATGGGTGTTATAACATAACTTTTTTAATTAAATGATAACTAATTATGTGGAAATAATTTATTTTGGTTATAATTGTATAATATTATAATTTATAAAGTTATTGTAACGAAAAAATATAGGTCGAATTTGTAAACAACCGATAAATATAAGGTATTATCAAAATCTATGTAAGTTAGGAGTAAGAAATATACTTGGAATATTATATTTGGTGTTTGAAATGGTGTAATGGGTCGGAGCTGAAATAGTGTTTACAGAAAAAATTTACACCATTTTGGTGCAAGTGGAGATGGTGTTATGAACTGCAAAAAGAGATGTAAAATAGAATTCTGGCTATTCGAGAGACCAGACTGTCATGAGAACACTGGATAATTTTCTGCATACCACTCATCTCTTACTCTCCACTATTTATACTCAACCTTCTAACGATTTATTGAGTAAAATCACAAAGTTACCCTTATTCAATATTCCTTTTTGTTTTGGTCCCCTCCTAGCATACTTATAGTGGATGGGTGGGTTCAGAACATTACTCCGTTCCCAAGGAACCACCTTGTCCTCAAAGTGGAAAGAAACAATACAGAGAAATTGATGATGCCATGTTACATAGAGACAAACCCGTCCAATTATGCTTCAAGTCGCCCTTTATTTTCTATGCAACAGTTGAAGTCAAAAGGGTTCAGCAAGTTTGCCAGTCATGTATTTCTGCCAACTTACAGAGTCATCCAAATTCCCATTTTATACGAATGTTCTCGGCCCAAATGCCGTCCTGCATTTTGAAACAAATCTAACAATTTTGTTTCCTGTTTTGAGTGGCCTGTTGAACCCCAAAACAAAATATCGTTTTCCTCCTCCCAAGAAAAGTATCTCAGTTTCTTGATTTTAAATTCACCTCCCACACTTATGCTTCCTTTCTTGGCTCTTATCCATGTCGTCTTCTTCCTCATCTTGATGGTCGTAACAGCAGAAACCTCAGCTTCACATTAATTGCCATCCTATTGAACTCGACATATAGAGCAACCCTTTTACTCAACAAATCCCCTACTTTTGGCCCTCTGTTCATGCATCATGTAATGGACCTTTATTATATCTTCTTCATACAAATACAAGTTTGGCGAGTTTTTTGCAATCTTCTCCTCAAGCTTCAGTTTCCCTTTATCGACCAGCCTATGTAACATTCCAGATGTGGATCCCTGGATTCCAAGTATTTATTGGCATTCCCCAGCTTAACTAATAGAGGCCTGAGCTTGGCCCTCAAAATTGATGTCACATACCCAATTCGCACAACTCACGGGTCCCTTATTTGTGTCAAATTCTTGAACAGATTCAGCAAGCAGTCTTAAGGACCCGGAAGAACAAAATTTCGCCCGAAAAAAGTATTAAACTCTATAACATTCATTCTTTCTTTCTTGTTGTATTGGTTAAGATAAGATCGGCTTGTCCTTCAGGTGAGGCAAAAAAAATCAAGCCCCTCGAGATCAATTGCCAAATGCGCCCTTAGAATCAATCTAGCTGAAAGAATTCCTGTAGCAACTGCCTCATCAGGATTAACACCCTTGCTTAGGCTCTTCCTGAAAATCTCAGTAACTACTTATTGCACCTTGGCACACGGCTGATGCCAACTTCATCAACCTACTTAGCCGAAAAACCAGCATCTCTGAGACAATTCAAACAAGGGGTTCTGATCCTCTATATCAAGTTACCCACCAATGTTTCAAACTTTGATGTTGTTGATGATCTATCTAAATGTTTTGCTCCATAGCAAATGCTGTTATAAATGGTTCTACTTTTGCCTTCTCTACTGCTTCTTGAAGTCTGCAATGATAGCTTATCTTTTGCTAGATCAAGACCCTAAGTATGCTTGCGCTCGTTCTACGAGTAACCGAACAATACGTTATCAAACTCCTCTCCTATAAAAAAAAGTATCTCCATTCATTGCTTTTACCTCACACACACCACCAGATATTTCCAAAATAGAAACATCAAAAGTTCCTCCAAATGATTTTATAGTGATATGTTGTTTGTTAACGCCCCCTAGCTTTTGTCTTTGGCAGACATAGTAACATTATTATTGGCATCAATGTCGAATGTGACTTCAAGTTGAGGTAGGCCTCTGGAGCACGAGGAATGCCTACAAGCCCAAATTCTCCAGGAATCTCGTTGTATGCCTGTGTCGCCATTGGACGCTAGCCTTGAATTACTTTAATTTGTGACAATGGATTCACATCTAGTACAACTCCTTCATATTACCCCGAAGAATCCCACCCTGAATCGTAGCTCCCGATTGTGAGAGAACCCTCTGGTGAACTAGCCTTGAGCGGTACTCTACCCCCGATTGTGAAAGAACCCGGTGATCTAGCCTGGAGCGGTTGAGAGTATCCATCTGATGGGTTTGCACCCTTTCTTTTCTCTTTATCTTCTTCTCCTTCGTTTACGATCAATGTCGTAACCACAAGGCTGTCATTGTTGAGAACAGGAATTTGTCCATGGACAACCTCCTCATCATTCGAGGCAAAATCTCTGCATGCCATCTCCCCGAGAGTGGAGGGTTGCCTTGTTTAGGTGGGTTAAGTAAAGTGGATACCCACAAACTGATGGACAGAGTGAACGAACCATTAGAACATTGGAAGACATGCTTAGAGCTTGTGTAATTGATTTAGGTGGTGGTTGGGATGATCACTTACCCCTAATAGAATTCTCGTACAACAATAGTTATCACGCAACTCTAAAAGCTGCTCCATATGAAGTCTTGTATGGTAGAAAATGTCGAACCCCAGTGTGTTGGGATAACTTTGAAAACAAAGGAATGACGGGACCAGAGCTAATTCAACAAACTTCAGAAAAGGTAAAACAAATTCGAGAAAGGCTACAAGCAGCCCAGGACCGACAGAAAAGCTACGCAAATAAGAGACGGAAACATATAGAATTTCAAGTGGGAGATCGGGTTATGCTCAAAGTTGCTCCTTGGAAAGGATTAATTAGATTCGGAAGGCGAGGAAAGCTGAGTCCTCGTTATATAGGACCCTTTCAAATAATTCAAAGGGTCGGAGAAGTGGCTTATCGGTTAGAAATGCCTGCTGAGCTACAAAAGATACATAATACATTCCATGTATCCAACTTGAGGAAGTGTTTGGCTGATGAAGAAATGAAGGTTCCAATGGATGAAATTCAAGTGAATGAAAAACTGACATATGTGGAACAACCAGAAAGGATAATTGATCGAGCAATTCGAGGTTCCGTTGGTTAAAGTACAGTGGAAATATCATAAAGGTCGCAATGCCACTTGGGAAAATGAGAACGAAATGAGGACGAAGTTTCCCTATCTATTCTAAAGAAAGTAGATTCCGAGGACGGAATCTTTTGTAAGAAGGGGAGATTTGTAACACCCTATTTTAACTAATGAAAAAAAAGTTGCTGAAATTTTAATAAATAAAAAAAAGGCAGTTGCTGGATTTTATAAAATAAAATAAATAAAAGGAATTATTTAGTATTAATAAATAATTAAAGGGGATTATAAATAAAGTTGTTATATGTACTAAAGACAAAAGAAAAGGGGCTGGAAAAAGGGGCTGTTAGTGGCAGCTTGAGGTGTTATTTGGTGGCATATGGTGCATGGGAGGATGCCACATCAACTAGTGACTAACCTAGTTACAAGCACCTTAACCTCTAGTATAAATATAAGCCTCTTTTGTCTCTTTTAAGTTCTTTTTCCAGCAGAAAACAATCAAACACACACATACAATTCCATATTTTGTGAATAGAAAGAGGATATTAGAAAGCAAGGGTAGAGGGCTGCAGAATTTAAGTATCATTTAGCCAAAAACCAAGGTGATTACTTATCTTTTCTTTTGGTTTGATCTCCAAACCTGAGATACATATTTGTGTACATGTTTTCATGAAGTTTTGTTCATATTTAGTTATTATAAAGAATATGGACGGCCTTAAATGATATAGCTATGTATGACATGTTATATGTATTCTTAAAACGCATGATAAATGAACGAATTTGATCACCAGTGGAATAAGAATCACCGAGACGGTATAACCGTGGTAAGGGGTCGTAGAAACGGTCCCGGATCCTTGACGAAGGGTTCCGAATAAAAGCCGGAAGGGGCGACACCCACCGGGAGAGATTAAATCCGGAAAGTATAAATGTTTAAATGTTTTACATGCATATACATGATACAATAGCTTATTTGAGGCTATGAATTGATTTTTCAAAATATTTTATGCAATGAAATGAGATTTGTAATCACAAGTCATTCAATGGCTTAAAAACTATAAATATGTATATCAGTTATGGACAAGATTACTTGAGAAGGTGAAAAGGAAGTCTCGAAGGGATTATCGAAAGCTTCATTTTGTGGTTTAATCGAGTGTTGTTTTGGTTTGTATAATTTGGTTTTTATAACTTAGCTTAGTATGTGTTTATTAGAAGATAAATATGTACTTTGTAACTATGATCCATCGTGTAATGTTTTGACTAAATAAACTATGTTTTGTTTCCGCATTTTCCTAATGTCTTCTTTCAATTCTATATAAATGGTTGAGACTTGGTTCGTAACATCCTTCGTTGGGTCTCGGTTTAGAGGCGGAAACGAGGGGTGTTACAATGGTCCTCTGCCGGTACTTGTGGCTTCCGAGGTACAAGAAGAGGGACACCATTTGCTGAGCTGCTTTTGCTAAAACTCGAGCATTTTCTTGAAAACTCGCTTCAGATATGAAACTTTGAGTATTCATAGATGCTGGCATTGATTGACAGGAGAGAGGTGAGGTCTGGAGTCCATGCTGCAAATCAAGGAAGTTCATTACTTGCATGTAGTTAATAGAGGCAGTGAATTATCCTACTGTGAGAGGTACAAGGGTTTTGGAAAGGCAACTAAGCCACCAAAAAAGAATATATTTATAATAGAAAGTACTTGCATAAAACACCCCTATACAAAAATTCCGGGACTACAGGCTAAGGGGTGCTAGGCAAAGGAGTGACCTATGAAATAAAAAATATAGGGTGGATCAGCCTCCATTCCCTATAGCCACAAGATGGCATTTTACCCATATGAACTAAAACGAAACTTAAGTGGTTCAAAAAATCCAATTAGCTGCCCACCATGGACCTAGAGTTCACAATATAACTGATTGGAATATTCCATGAGACTGCAGCTTGCCAAGTTTGATCATTGTCTTTCATTTTTATGCTTATCAATCGTACTTTAACATGATGAATAATAACCTCAACCACCATCATCGCTATCCTTAAATTGTGATTAAAAATTCTTTGGTTCCTTTCTTGCCACATGAAATACATCACTGCCCCAAGAAGTAATATTTTGATGATTGCTCCAATACATTTCCCTTTTGAAGGACTAGATTCTTGATCATCAAAACCATGTCTCTCATGCCATTTAGAGATTATGGCTAAAAGTGATTAATATTATTGAGAGAGAATCCATAATTACGCAAAAAAAAATTAGCTCGTGGATCGTAAAACATAACAAGGCAAGAAACAGAACTTACGTAACAGAGACATAAAAATACTAATACTACTAATACTAGTAAATCCCCTGAGAAAAATGGGTCAGATAGCAACACATGAATTCCATAATAAACATTTACTATAAGCAGAAAAATTAATTGGGTACATACATATACATCAAGTATACGTATATTATGTATGTGAATATTTGGTTTAAAAAAACCAACAGAATAAACCACAATACCTACAAGTTCAATTGCAAGTGGTCACAACCATTGGTATCGTTTATTAGTTAAATAGGAAACGGTATCAAAAACATTCATGCAAACATATGGCAAGAGAATAATACAAAAGAATAGCTTATAGTGCATGAATTGGATGTGTGCTTAAGCAAAACCAACCTCAAATACGGTTCTGATGCAGTGATATCTGAGTCGAGGTTAAATATCTGTTCAGGTACAGAGGGTATAAGTCCGGTCCATGTAAGCAATTTCCTCAAGAGCCTGCCACGGGGTCCAGCTGATGACAGAATTCCTTCATAACGAGCTACCGCCCTCTGTGCAGCAAGCCATATGGGAAGGTCTTCATTTGACAGTTGATCAGCTCCTAACATATCATCAGGCAAAGGTTTATCAAACGTGTATGATTTCTTGAAAAGAGGGGCCTCCTTGAACCAATGCTTGATCCTTTTCAACCAAACCTCCACATCTTGTCCCTGGATGCTGTTTTCTAAGGCCTATGACAAGAAAATATGTTATATGCCAAAGAATGCCATGAAAGAAAATCGAACACGCTAATGAAGTAATTAATCTCCTCTCCACGTTAGTCGACTAGCAAGATCAAAATCAAGTTCTTTCTTCTTAATTAGGAACTTAAATAATCTCATGATTGTTAAATTGACCTACTTTTCATTCACAATATTTCAACTTGATAGGAAAAACAAGAACCAATTTATTCAGAGTGAGGGGCACGTCAATACTTTAAGCATAGAGGATTTACAGGTCAAGAATTTTTCATAATCAGGATTTTCACTCATTTAGTACTATTTCTTAATCTCGTATAATCAATCATTCTAAGTCACAAGCCGGAAAAATAAGGGTAGGTATCCTCAGTAGGCATGGGAATGGGGTGGGGACCTCAATCCCTATCCCCGTCCCCGATCCTTCATCTCCATCTCCATCCCCGTCCCCGTCTCCGTCCCCGTCCACATCCCCGTCGGGGAATATGATCACATCCCCATCCCCAACGAGAAACAGGATTTTTTCCCATTTATGTAAGCTATTTTAAATCAAATATGTGAGCAACCATACATGTTTAAATCTCACATATTCCCAAAAAACCTAAAATAAAAATGAATTTAATTTAATACAAAAGAAAATACATCATATAATAATTAATAACCTAAAAACAAAAGAAATTCAATTTAATCCAAAAAAAAAAAACTTAACGTCACACGTACCAAAACGTATAGAGTAATATCCAAAACCTTATCGTGTAATATCCAAAACATGTATTGTATTTTTGACTTGACATCCAAAATATTACGTATTAACATCCAAAAAAATAACAATGTTTGATTCAAAACCTAGTTAGGAAATAGGAAATTATGAATTACTGATTTAGTTGAAATAAAATAATATATATTTAATTTATTAATAAATATATAATGGGTACAGGCAGGGCGGGGAGTGTGATCCCCGTCCCTGGCCCCATCCCTTGTTTGAGACAAACGGGGATCCCCGTCCTCATCCCCGACCGGGGCGGGTGGACCGGGTTCCCCATCGGGTCAGGCCCATTCCCATGCCTAATCTTCAGACCGTGAGGCCCTAGTGCAACTTGAAAATGTTATTGCTCCGCACATGAAATGTTTCTTTGCAAAAGTAGTCAATATTGCTTGTAATATCGCAGATTCAATGTTGATGATTCTTTGCATTAGTACTTTTAGGTCCTCATTATGGAGAACTCTAGCAAAGGTTTCCTGAATAGAGGGATTAGTAGATTAATTGAGAAATCGGGATCTAAGATTTCTCAAGTGTTAATCACGGGCCGGTCAGAAAACTCATCTATCTGCATCGGTTGATTTTGCATAACTTTCAAATCACCGAAAAATGGGTGGTGATCCTTACAAATTTTCTTAAACTCCATAACATAGACAGCAAGTGATCGATCTTGTTCTTCCCAAACCACTAGTGGGTTGGCTTAGGTCTGTAGTTTGTCATAAGATTAGGGAATTCTAACCACAAGGCTTGTGGCGTACTGGTTAAGCTGTAGGGGATGTGGTGGGATATCCCATCCACCCCGGGTTCGAATCCAAGTGTACGCAAGTTGTGGCCACTGGGGTTTATCCAGGGTTGTCGCTTTAACAGTCAAATATTGCCAGGGATTAGTCCAGGTTGTGCTTAGGATACCCTTTCAAAAAAAAGATTAGGGAATTCTATAGTTAGTCTAAAGTTGCCACACACATGTCGATGGACCATATTTTGCATTAATGCAACAAAGCTCATCGAGGTTGATTGCCGCTTTGTTGGCAAAAAGGTAGTAGGAACTTTACATGAACCCTGTCTATTCGACTGTGTGGATTAATTCCAGAATTTGATTGTCCATAGTCTGACTAAGCTTTTATCCCGATTCAAATTAGCCCTAAATGTGAAAAGTTGCGTTTATTTGATATTCATGCTCCAACATGAGGAAGAGAGTTAGAATAACAGGGCTATTTATGTCATATTAACAACTCTTATGTCGATAGGTTTGCTTTCGGATATCTTCTATCGGCTCATGGACCAGCATTGTTCTCGACTTACTCTCGGCTAGATTAATAATAGATTCATAATTTTAGAGCAACTCTTTATCTCGTTGGTTAACCGTGAGTGGTTGATCATTTGTTTGTTTAGGTAGACTTTCTTTACTGATTGATCCTTGTTATTGATTCCTTTCTTCCTTGTGGAGATACAAGGAATGAGCCAAGACCTTCATGCTTTAATTCATCTAGATATGCTTGATACTTGGATGCCTAAAAAATCTTAGATACATGATTTCATACTTAGGCTCATCCTTCCTGCTCTTGATCATGCTCTATAGTTTGTTTCTTGGGTTGCTTCTAACTCAAAGGGACTTGCATGCTCCAGTTCTCACTTGAATCTGAAAGGGAATCAGCTTACTTAAGTTGTTATGTTGGATTCTTGTTTTTGTGGTTTTTCGTTATCTTTGGAATGATTGCCAACTGTGATCAAGCTTGAGGAGGAATGGGTAGGTTGATAAATCATGTATTATGTTCAACAAAAATATAGGTTTACCTCAAGCTTATTTTAGAATTCTCATCTCACCTGATGGGGCTCATCATGTATTGCATATTCATATCATTTTGAGTATTAACATAATACATCGTTGGTAAACCCTAATTGTTTCCACAAACTAGACAGACTTGTATGTGAATGTTGAAGTAAATAATAAAGTGGAGGCCAGTTTCTTTTTCCCTTGATACCAAGTGAATGTGTCTCTTTATGGCACCCAACTACATCTGTTGGACACAATATACTTGTCTTTTTTATGCCCAGGATCGCTAGACGAAAAAAACGCAAAAAGAATATTGCCCAAAATTTCCAATATTTTAACAATAACCCATTACCTCAGCAAACCACATCGCGACTTTCCCTAACGGTTTAGAGATACTGAAGAAGAGTGCTTGCAGAAGTTTGGACTGCAAGTAATCCAGTTTTTCAACTACTAGTAGACCCTTCTGCCTCTCTGTTGCATATCCCCTCCTGTAGGATGAAAGGTCAGTACATATTGGTGAACAGAGACCTGCAATACATTCTCCAGAGAATAAACCTGAAACCAAGTTAGATGTAATGACAAATGACTTTTATGATGAATACATTGAAAGTAAGAAAAAAGTAAAGGCATCAAGACATAAAAATTTATACAAAAAAACTGTCATATAAATATTTACACTTAATAGAAGTGATGTGAAAAGTAAACATGCCAACTTGAACGCAGAAGTTTAATTTGCTAGAAATATGGCAGATATCGACACGACTATTAGTTTTGGCATTCAATCTACGGGAGATGGGCCAATGAGTAGAAGATGTATAACATTGAAAGAACACTAGAAATATGGATACATATACATCCTATATCTCTAACAGAAATGATGTGAATCTTATGTTACTTGATGTTTCAAAAAAATTCATGACTTGTCTTTTGAACTTGGAACATATTTAGTAACCTTTGACGACCAATATAGATGTACTTATGTGTTTGCCTTCATGACTACCCTTGCAAGTAATCACTGTTAATTGTATATTTAGTTTATATTGGTCTACGGCCCATGGGCCTTGTCTAGGTGTCCTTTTAGGGTTTCTGTCTTGTATATATAGAGGGTTCACCCTCCTGTTTTATACATAAGAAAAAGAGTACTAGTTATTCTAACATGGTATCAGAGCCCTAATGGAACTCTAATCGTTGCCGCCATCGGAACCCTAGCCGTCATTGTCGGAACTCACCGAAACCCTACCTGCCTCTGTCCAGCTCTGCTTTCCCCGTCCAGATCTGCCACCGCTGTCCCGCCGCCGTTGTCCCGGTCCAGATCTGCTGTCCAGAACCTCATCCTTGTCCAGAACTGCCGCTGCCTTTGCCTTCCAGATCTGCCGCTGCCGCCACCGTCCAAATTATCCACCGTCGTCCAGAACTGATCTCCGTCGCCGGAATTTGTCTCCGGCCACCATCTGTAGTATTTTTCAGTCCCGAACCATCTGAGGTATTATTTTATCATACTCTCCTGCCCCACTTTAATACTCAGTTTGTTTTAAACTTGTAATTGTCCAATGGGAGACGAAAAGAAGACTGAATCTGCTCCAGGGAAGTTTTTTTTAATCCTCAGTTTGTTTCAATACTTTATTACTTTTATTGATGATTATTCTCGTGCTACTTGGGTTTATTTATTGAAATCTAGTCGTGAAGTATTTACCATTTTTCGCGAATTTCATTCATATATTCAAAACCAATTTAACTCGTCAATCAAAACTTTACGATCCGATTAGCAAAGGAATACTTCTCTACTGACTTCTCTTCGTATTTGAAAACACACGACATTGTTCATGAATCTTCGTGCGTATATACATCCCAACAAAATGGTGTTGCTGAACTCAAGAATCGCCAATTGTTGGATGTTGCTCGAACAATCATGTTTCAATCTCGTGTCCCTAAACGATTCTGGGGGGACGCGATTTTTACTGTCGCATATCTGATTAACCGCATGCTTACACCTGTCCTTCATGGTAAATCCCCCTTTTCTGTACTCTTTCCTAACGGAACTCCCTTTCCTCTTGCACCCAAATTTTTTGGATGCGTAGCCTATATTCATGATCATCGTCCACAACTCACTAAACTTGATCCATGAGCCATTCGTTGTGTCTTTCTTGGTTACTCATGAGTCCAAAAAGGGTATCGGTGTTATAGTCCCTCTCTTCACCGCTACTTTACTAGTGCCGATGTCACCTTCCATGAGTCCTGTCCTTACTTCCTCGAACATTCTCATCCCATTTCCGATCCGTTCCCTGATCTTGACATACCCGACTCTCACCTTATTCCCACTTTTCCTGTGTCCCTCCGGTCTCAGACGCTTCGACTCCTGCTACCACGGACCTACCGGCAGCACCTCCGCCGTTACTTTTCACATATGCTCGACGACAGAGCCTCTTAATTCACAACCGAACCATGACTCTCGTTCATCCTCAGTTCCACTTCCCACCAATGAGCCTGACACACCGTTACCAGATACACCCTTACCAGCAACAACCATACCTAATACCACCTCTCCTACACCTGATGTTCCTATCTATGATCCTCCTGGAGCACCATTTCCCGATATACCTATTGCCTTTCGCAAAAAACCTCGACACTACACCCGTTATCCTATTCAGGATTATGTTGCCTACTCTCACCTATCCCCCTAGTCTAAAGCCTATACCAACACTCTGGATTCCTACCCAATTCCCAGAGATGTGACGATTGCTCTAGCTCACCCAGGATGGCGACAGGCTATGAAAAACGAGTTAAGGGCTCTCTGGGCTAATCATACCTGGGATCTTGAAACACTTCCTCTGGGAAAACGTATTGTTGGTTGTCCCCGGATGGTTCCCTACATCGCCTGAAGGCTTGGGAAGGCTTGGTTAGTTGCTAAAGGGTATTCTCAGGCATACGACATTGATTATGATGAAACTTTCTCACCGGTTGCTAAAATGCCGTCTGTCCGTATTTGTATTGCCCTTGCTGCCATTCATCATTGGTCGCTCCATCAGCTTGATGTCAAGAACGCCTTTCTTAATGGTGTTCTTGAGGAGGTATATATGGAGCAGCCACCTGGATTCATTGTCGAGGAGGAGGCCTTGAAAGTTTGTAGATTACGCCGTTCTTTATATGGTCTTAAGCAGTCTCCCAGGGCATGGTTTGGTCGATTTTCTAGTGTTATGGGAGAATTTGGGATGGTTCGCAGCGCCTCTGATCATTCTGTGTTCTTGAGACACCAGCAGGGCAAAAGGATTATTGTAGTGGTTTATGTTGATGACATCATAATTACAGAGGATGATGAGGTCGGGATTGCCAAACTCAAACAGTTTCTTCAGTCGCAGTTTCAGATAAGCGACTTAGGTCGACTTCGGTACTTCCTTCGCATAGAGGTATCTCGCTCTCCACAAGGAATACTTCTCTCTCAACGGATGTATGTCCTTGATTTGTTGACCGAATGTGGCTTACTGGGTTGCAAGCCCGTTGATACTCCAATGCTTCCTACAAGGAAGCTCCTTCCAGAGGACGGAAATCCGATGAAGGATCATGAGCGCTACAGACGATTGGTCGGGAAGCTTAATTATTTAACAGTCACACGGCCAGATATTTCCTTTACCGTCAGTGTCCTGAGCCAATTCATGGCTGCTCCATACACTGGACACTGGGATGCTGCTCTTCGTGTCTTGAGATATCTCAAGACCACACCAGGTCTTGGCATCTTATATTCTGATCAGGGGCATTGTCGTGTGGGTGCTTTTACAGGAGATGGTCGGATATCTGGTTTTTCAGATGCAGATCGTGCAGGTTGCCCGATCTCTCGACGATCTACTACCGGGTATTGTGTATTTGTTGGAGGAAATCTTGTATCGTGGAAGAGTAAGAAGCAACACACAATAACTAGATCTAGTGTTGAATCAGAATATAGAGCCATGGCAGATGTTACATCAGAAATGATATGGGTTCGTCGTCTTCTCATAGAGCTCGGTGTAGATTCTAATAACTTGATGCAGTTATACTGCGATAGTCAATCAGCTATTCATATAGCAAAAAATCAAGTATTTCATGAGTGGACGAAGCACATTGAGGTTGACTGTCATCTTATCAGAGATCGAGTTGTAGGCACACAAGCAGGCCCTCCATCCATTCAACCAATTCACATTAAGACAGACTTTCAGCTTGCGGACATCCTCACTAAACCTCTCCGGAAAACTCAAATAGATTTTAATTGTAACAAGTTGGGCATGATTAACATTTATGCTCCAACTTGAGGAGGAGTGTTAATTGTATATTTAGTGTATATTGGTCTACGGCCCATGGGCCTTGTCTAGGTGTCCTTTAGGGTTTCTGTTTTGTATATATAGGAGGTTCACCCTCCTGTTTTATACATAAGAAAAAGAGTACTAGTTATTCTAACAATCACTAAGTAGGATAGATTTCTTCAATGGTAGATTCCACTCCATTCGCTTGTATTGTGCTCTACTGGCATCCGCTAGAGGTTGTAACAATCCAAACGATCCCACTACATCAGGACCCTTTCGGGCACCTACTAAAATATAATGGGTCTATGAAGGCATCTAAACATTTGTTTTGGATTAGACAACCCAGCAGCTATTCCTATTGCCCATATCCTTAAAGTTCATCTTGTTTGATAGTAACTCACCTAGTACTCGCTACAAGACCCATATAGAAATTGTAAAGAGATTGCTTAATTGTATCGGCCCAATTTAGGGGTACATGTTTTAACAATAATTTATGAATGAGAGTATTACTAATTATAAGTTCTATCAAGTCATAACAATGATCTTATATATATATATATATATATATATATATCCTCATGAGTTAAGATGATAATGTGCATTATTAAGGACATGGATGCAAAAAAAAAAAGTTGAAATGATGATATAGCATCAAGGAATATATAATGGATATATTGATTCCTATTCCTTCACATATTCATTCCTATTTCCATTCCGATTCCCTAAAACGAACCAAACGCCCAATAAAATTGTTCAAACATCAATTTCATATTTTTATTCTTTTAATGAGAAGTTGCATTAATTTCCCATTCGTGGTATACAATAAAATTTTGCATCCCGCTGCAACACACACGTAAACAACTAGTTTATATACATATGTGTGTGGGTGTGGGTGTGTGTGCATATAAATATATATTGTTGGATCATAGATCGTTCGACTGGATAGGAACAGTAATCAATTTTAGCTCAAACGGTTTGTAGTGGAACCCTACCCTCTCTGATCCATTCAACACACGCAATTTCTAGTTGATACTTCAAGGGGATTTTACGTGGAATGATAGAAGAAAAATGGATAAATCACTTCCCAATGGCATGTTTCGGGTTCGTTTTGATGATGAAGATATAATTCTAGGTTATGTTGTAGGAGCTAGACTTGGACCATTTCTCCCCAATATACGTACAACCTCCTTTCTCTCCTTAAGTTGTGACACATGGAACCCAGGACGTATAGGCAACCGCACCACTCTGTTGCACAATCTGGAACGGGCCGTAGAAACGGGCAACTAATTTCTGAAATGGGTATTGGTAGGGCTGGCAAAGGGTGGGGTATGGGTAGAGTAAAGGTTATTCCGTTATCCAATCCATTTAAAATAGCGGGTAATGAAACAGATAATTATCCATCTCATAAAATTTTTATCCATATCTTACCCTACTCATTAAAAGTAACACGTAACGAATCGGGTAATGGATAAATAGTAAAACAAAATTCCATTTTGAACTATAATTGATATTGTTGAATCTCAATATATTTTATATCTAATTTGTAAAAGTAAATATTTTATTACTCTAAATATAACATAGTATAATATTTTGAACAATATAAGAATTGTAAGACAACAATTTTCGTTGTATTTATAATCTTGACCCCGCTTAATCATTATGAACTCTTTTACAGATAAATACAAAAAATAAATTAAAGTACACACTAACATACGACAACATTATTACAAAATATTAATAATTAACTTAATATAATTATGTATATGTGTATACATATATATAACTTTATATAATTATACATATATATTATATCGTAACGGGTAATCGATAACGAAAAACCATTTATCCATACCCTCCCCGCTAAAATTTCGGGTAAACGGGTAATGCATAAGTGGATAAATGGTTAATATTTTCTTTATCCATACCCTCATCCAACGGATTGAAACATAACAGGTAACGCTTTGCCAACCCTAGGTGTTTGAGTAATAGACTTTAGCCGATACGGTTGAAGTTTGAGATATACCCCATCCACGACTTCAAAAGTGAAGGCCTTGCGAGACTTGTTTGCTATGTCTTCCATCTTCTGTACCTCCTCATTGAAAGGCGATGGCGAGGCGTTTCACGATCATATATAGCCCGGAAGAAAGTGCACTCGTTGGCTGAATGATACACCGTGTCACACGAAAATCAGACTAAACTAGTAAGAACTCTAAAACTTTTTGCTTCATAATTGTGTCACTTCCATTGACATTGGACATGATGAACCCGAGTAATGTTGATAAATCATCTATACAGCATGAAGGGGGAAATTCTACAACTTGATCTTCCACTTCAGCCGGTCTCAGCCAAGCCTCTTTATACTACAATCCTTGTTTAACAGTAAACCCACCCTTTATGCCTGTGGTGTTGGTGTTGGGTCTATGACCTCTTTTTTAATTATGCCGAACAATTTGTCCCTATCAATCTCCTTATGAATTAGTTTCCATTGCCACCATTTGGAATCGCTTTGATTTCAGATTCATAACCCAATACTTTTGTTAGCCATTTTTGGTATTATGGATCGACCACCCTTTGCTCCAACAAGCTCTTTTGATCCGTCCTTACTAAAAAAAGTCTTCCAATCAAATAAGGCAGCCATTTCAAAATCGCAAAAACAATTGCCATCAACTCCTTCACATTAATATATGCCCTCCGACAAAAATACAACTTTAAACAAAATTATTTTGATTCAACCATCTCTTTCTCGACTTTACTACTTGAATCGAATTGATTTCAAACTGGTCTCTTTCCCCAAAACTTGACTGTAGTAGGCCACGGGTATTCCCTCTTGCATTCACACCGCTCCAACCCCAACACCCGGAGCATCAGTTCCACTACAAATCACTTGTTGAAGTTTGGTAATAAACAAGACAGGAGCAGTTGCAAGAACTCGTTTTAACTCTTGAAAGGAGGTTGCAGCTTCCTATTCCACCCAAAGTTGTTTTGCAACTAATCAGTCAACGATTGTGCAATGAGGCCATAATGCTTAATGAACTTCTTAAAACCCAGGAAGCCCTGCAATTAAATCACTGTAAAATGTAAAATATGTAATTTCTTTTCTTAGGCCCAATTAGCTCGTGGGCCCTTAGGGTTTTCTCTTTTAGGGTTTCCTTTTTTTTTTCTAGCTTTCTTGCCTTATATATATCCTTGTACTCTTTCATTGTATTTATAAGAAAATCAATAATATAATCTCTGATTACATGGTATCAGAGTCGCCGCTCCTAAAACCCTAATAGTCGCCGCTCCCAAAACCCTAATAGCAATCGTCCACTTTCTGCCATCACAGTAACTCCGGCGTGAACAGTACTCCCGCATGAATAGTACTCCGGCGTGAACAGTAATACCTGAAGATGCGGTTTTTTTTTATCGAAGTTCGCTTGGTATGTTTTGTCTGGATTGAAGATTTTTCCCTTTTTTTTCATCTTTGTTCGTCTTCTGGCACTGTGAGTGCGCTGTTCGTTTTCGTTTTTGTCCGTCGGTTTTCTGGCACCCTGTGAGTGCATTCTTTGTCCAACTTCGACTTTCTGGTTCGTGATTCATTGGAAGATGACTGGAGAAGACAAACCATCCGGTAGTAACAGTGGTCCACGGGTATCCGAGATACTTCGAGTAAACGTTAGACTCACTGACAACAAGCTTAATGGCTCCAACTTCTTTGAATGTACGGTTACTATACCCGTGGAAGAATATGCTCGACTTTTAGGGACTAAGAATTCCACTGCTCCGACTGCTGCATTTGCTGAGACAGGTAACTCTAGTACATGCCTATTATCTTCTGCCTCCAAATGGGTCATTGATTCAGGTGCTTCAGATCACATGACAGGTAATCCTACTCTCTTCTCTAATTTCAATAAACACATGTCTCCATCACATGTCACAATTGCTGATGGATCTACCTCACCTGTCCTTGGTTCTGACACCATTGATCTTACCCCATCTGTTTCGTTATCTTCTGTACTGAGCCTACCCAATTTCTCGTTCAATTTGTTATCCATCAGCAAAATTACCCGTGCTCTAAATTATTGTCACATTCTTTCCTGATTTCTGTGTCTTTCAGGATCTGTCGACGAAGAGGATTATTGGTAAAGGGCGGGAAACTAACGGCCTATACATATTTGAACATCAAATACCATACTCTTTGCCTTGTTCCAAATCATCATCTCCGCTTGAAGTTCATTGTCGATTAGGTCATCTTTTTTTACAGAATTTGAAGAAGTTGTGTCCTGAGTTTTCTTCTTTATCTTCTCTACAGTGTGAGTCTTGTCAGTATACCAAACATCAACGTATTCATTTAAGTCATAGAGTCTGTGATAAGCGAGCCTCGTCCCCATTTGAGTTGGTCCATTCTGATGTTTGGGGACCATGTCCGGTCACTTCAAAACTTGGATTTAAGTATTTCGTTACTTTTGTTGATGATTACTCTCGTACTACTTGGCTTTACTTTATGAAAAATCGATCTGAGGTGTTTACCCATTTTTGGTCATTTTATACTGAGATTAAAACACAATTTAAAGTGTCCATTCAAACTCTTCGTAGCGATAATGCAAAAGAATATTTCTCTCAAACATTTCAGTCATATATGCTTCAAAATGGTATCCTTTATGAGTCTTCCTGTGTTGACACACCAGCCCAAAATGGGGTTGCTGAACAAAAGAATCGTCATCTCTTAGAGGTGGCTCGGGCTCTATTATTTCACATGACTGTTCCAAAACTCTTCTGGGCTGATGTTGTTGCTACTGCTTGTTTTCTCATCAACCGAATGCCATCTGTTGTTTTAGATGGAAAAAGTCCTTTCTTAGTTATGTTTCCTGTCGACCCAAAGATCTTTGGTAGTACCTGTTTTGTCCGTGATACCCGACCACACATAACTAAGTTGGATACAAAATCTCTGAAATGTGTCTTTCTTGGTTACTCTCGACTTCAAAAAGGGTATAAGTGCTTTTCTCCCACGCTTAATCGATACATTGTATCTCGAGATGTTACATTCCATGAGAACATACCTTTCTTTCCTATGTCGACTCCTTGCAATCCAAGAGATAGCGATGATTTGTTGGTATATACCGTACCAGTTCCCGAATCCCCTATCCTATCCGACTCGACGCAGCATCAAGAGCCTACTAAACCACCGATAGTTCATGTGTATAATAGGCGGGAACGACCTACGTCAGATCCCGACCCTATATCATCTTCGTCATCGTCTACAGATCCTTCTAATGATGATCCTTCTGCTTCAAGTGATCCACCACCTTCCGATACACAGGATCCTGATCTTGATGTTCCCATTGCCCTTAGAAAAAGGTAAGCGCTCATGTACTTACCCTATTTCTTCTGTTGTTTCCTATGGTAAACTTTCTTCTCGTTCTCGCTCTTTGATCTCTATACTTGATTCCTTTTTTGTTCCTAAAACAGCTGGTGAAGCTTTGGCTCATTCTGGATGGCGGGATGCCATGATTGAAGAGATTAATGCTCTAGATCATAATAATACATGGGATTTGGTAGAGTTACCTGCAGATAAAAAGGCAATTGGCTGCAAATGGGTATTCACAGTGAAAGTTAATCCAAATGGATCAGTGGCTCGTCTGAAAGCCCGGTTGGTAGCTAAAGGATATGCTCAGACTTATGGGGTCGACTACAACGAGACATTTTCTCCTGTGGCTAAGGTACCCTCCATCCGCTTGTTTATTTCATTAGCCGCTACTTTTTTGGAAAAAAGATGGCAAAAAGCCTCCATACTGAAGTAGCGTTTCAATAAACTAGCTTATGGTCAACCAAACGAGACTTTTCCAATAATCTAGCTTATGGTTGCCAAACATGCCCAAAATCTAAAACGATCATTTGATAATTTTTCCGAAATGACAGAACCATGTACCAAAAATACCATTTTCCTCTTTCAACAAACAATCTACTAAATATCTAAAATACCTATTTACACATTAATAAATTAGTTTTGATTTATAAGTTTTTTTAATTTTTCTTGTTTAATTAAACATTTTATAATTGAAATATAAATTCTTGAATCAAAAAATTAAAAATCCTATTGGATTTTTTATCTTTATTTTTTTAATTATAACTTTATTCTTATTAATAATAGGAAAAAACAAAAAAAAAAACTAATTCCCTTCATCTCCAGCCCGTCGTACCTCATGAAGAGGTGCGACGAGGAGGGTTTTTTGGTTGACCGGAGACGAGGACGATGAGAACACAGGTGAGTCGCGAGACAGATTAGGTGAAATTAGAGCCACTTAACAAAGAAAGGGAGGGTATTCGGTCTGCACTGATAGATTGGATTAAAAGGTTGATTTTTCATATCAAACACTTCCACATCTGAGCATTAGTTTCCTTTGACGCCAATACACCTTTTACCTATATATCTAATTTGTTATTCAAGATGTAGGCAAACCCTACTTTATTGACTGAAAATTAAGATAACGAAATCCATAATAAAATCAGAACATTCACCTGAAAATTATAGCCTTAGACTCTGATGTTTTCTTCCAATCAACGTAAACTGGGAGAGTGAGTAGATAATCTGTATTCAATGCCGATGTCAACATTAAGTCAGCAGCTGACAGCTCTTCAAATTGAGCATTGTAAAGTAGTTGCATAAAAGCACGCTGGAAACGGGTGTCAACTGGAACTCTACATGCAAACTTGGAATCAGTCAAGGTAATTAAATGATATCATTCAAACAATAACCGAAACTAGACACTTCTCCATCCAAAAAACAAGGAATTCACAGTTTTCCTGTCCCAAAGAAAGAGTCATATTTCAATATTTAACGTTATGATGAATTTGATGATCCAGTATTACCCATCTTTCTATAAATATCATATAAAGGGACATTTTGTATATTTGTATTCAATCATGTCCAAAACAATTGTTTGTAATTTCCTTCTAGATTTCAAGCTGGAGTCCCTTTCTTATATCAACTGAGTACATCTAAAAAGAAATAGATCGTTAACCACATACATTTAAAAGAGAAAGAACCTAGTATGCAGAGTTTGTTGGCTAAAAATGAAACCATCTACAAAATCATAGAACACAGTAGAAACAACTAAGAGGTAGACCCCTCTAGGGCTCTGTGACATTAATAGAAACCTTCCATGCACTCCCACCTAAAGCCAAGTGCTTTTGGTGTCTACTCACTCAAATTATTCTTCCCTGCTTCCCCTTATGTCAATCATGTGATCTACTCTCTTTTAAGCCATCTCAACTAGCAAATAAAGGTTAGGCATTGGGGCTCCTCCCCATAGGCCGCCAGTTCAGGTCTCCTTATAGTTACCGGGGATGGAATTTCTCGACCGTTGTCTTTAGGGCCTCGTAGGATTAGTCGATATGTTATGCTGTTAAAATCGCGATATATCGGCGATATATCGCCGATATATCGTGTATCGCCCCCTATGTAAAATATCGGTGGAAAATATCGGACATTATATCGGCTGCCGATATATCGGCGATATTTTAATCAAACTATCGGCCGATATAACCGATATATTAGTTTGGGCCTTTTTTTTTTGTAATACATTATACTGGTTGGGCTTTGTCATTCCATATGGGCCTTTTTTTTTTAATTTGTTAGAAATATAACTTAGGTTTTAGAATTTAGATTATACGGTTTCTTCTTCAAGTTCTCTTCAACACAACAACACAATAGTCTCTTCAAGTTTAATCGACTTCTGCAAGTTCTCTTCAACACAACAGTCTCTTCATCAGTTCATTGACTTCTTCTTCTACTGCTGCAGCGCTGCTGGTTCTTCTCTTCTTCAAGTCGATTTTTTTCTCTTTCTTTCCTGCATCGACATCTGCTGCTGCTTCTCTTCCTTCTACTGCTGCAGCGCAGGTCTAATCTTCTTTTGCTCATCTGCTGATGCTTCTCTTCCAAGTTCCAACACAGGGTACAGATTATAGTTATAATTTATATACTTATAATCTGTTATTAAATTAGAGTTATAAAGTTATAATCTGTTATTAAATTTATTGTTAGAGTTAGAGTTATAATTTATAATTTAGAATTTATAAACTTATAATTTATAATTTATAAACTTATAAGTTATAATCTGTATGGGTTGGAATTATAGTTAGAGTTAGAGTTATAATTTATAAACTTATAATCTGTTATTAAATTAGAGTATTAAAGTTATAATCTGTTGTTAAGGCTTAAGTGAAGAAAGCAATGGAAAATAGAGAAGGGGGTCAATCATCACGAGCATCTACGACCCCGACTAATACTACTACATCAGATGCGGGGACAAAAAGCATGGTCGGACGCGACATGGCTTGGGAATGGGGGATATCGAAAGATCCAACACACAGAAATTATGTGTGGTGTGCTTTGTGTGATAAAAAAATGAGTGGAGGGGTTAGTAGGTTGAAAGAACATCTTACTCACACCGGGGGTAACGTGATTCGTTGTCCTAAAGTGACTACCGACATCCAAAAAAAGGTTCTTGCATCAATGAATGAACAAGTTAAGAAAAAGATAGAAAAGAAAAGGAACACAGAAATTCTTCGACAGTGTTCAATTGATGACGATGATGGGCAAGAAGAAGAAGAAGATGAAATATAAATTATTGAAGGAAGAACACAAGCCGAAATACCACCTCGTAGTGTGAAAAGAAAAGTCTCTAGTGATGTTCGTGGTCCTCTTGATTCAATGTTCAAGACCGACTATGACAAGATTAAACAAAGTAATTTGGATAGAAATAACCCAATCAAAGAGAAGTTAAAGATGGCCGCTTGGAAAGAGTTTGCGGTTTGGGCATATTCGGTTGGGTTGCTGTTCAATGCCGTGCACAACGAAAACTTTCAAAAGTTTATAAATGCAGTTTGAGGGTATGGAAGAGGTAATTACCAATTTCAAATCTTGAATATATCTCTCAAAGGTTAATCACTAACTTTATTCCTATAATTGGTAGGCATGCCGGCTCCAAGTTATCACAATATCCGTGTCACTTTGTTGAAGGATGTCCTCGAGGATACAAACAAGTTTGTGGATTCCTTCCGTTTACATTGGAAGAAGAGTAAATGCTCTATCATGTCTGATTTTTGGACAGACGGGAAAGGTCGAAGCTTGATCAACTTTTTGGTCAATTGTCCTCAAGGAACAATCTTTTTGAAATCAATTGATGCATCGGAGCATGTGAAAGATGCTCAATTAATCGTACAAATGATCAATGAGGTTATAGAGGATGTTGGAGAGGAGAACATCGTGCAGGTAACAAATATTCTATGTGAAAGATGCTCAATTTGTGTGTGTATATATATATATATATTACAATATTGTCTAATTGTTTTTTTTTACTTATACTAGTTTATTACCGATAATGGGTCCAACTTTAAAGCTGCGGGAAAAATCTTGGAAGAACAACATCCTCAGATGTTTTGGACACCATGTGCAGCACATTGCGTGAATCTTATGATAGGAGATGTGGGAGAGAAAATACCAAAGATTAAAAATGTGTTAGCCGAGGCGAGAGCGGTAATATTTATAACCACGGAAGGATTTTGAATATGATGCGGAAGCTCACTAAAAATAGGGAACTGCATAGGTCTTGTGTTACAAGGTTTGCAACACAATTTTACACCATTCAGAGCATTCATGACAACCGACATCATCTACAAGTGCTATTTGTTTCCTAACAATGGAGGAAGAATGACTTTGCCAAGAAAGCCATCGGAAAAAGAATCGAAAGAATAATAGCTAAGCAAGAGTTCTGGGACAATATTTTTCTTGCTTGTCGGGTATTAGCACCATTGGTTGATGTTGTTCGATTGGTTGACACGGAGGAGAAGCCGTGTATGGGTTATATATATGATGCTATGGAAAGAGCAAAGGATCAAATTAAGAAGAACTTGGCCGACACTACCCACGAGAGATTGGTCACAAAAGTGTGGGCTATGATTCAAACACGTTGGAGTGACCAACTTCATCATCCTTTGCACGCACGTATAATTTATAAAAAAATTGTTATGTTTTTTTATTTAACCTATTATTGGTAATTTGGTATTAACTTTTAGTACATTTGTAGCCGGATATTACCTAAATCCCGCCATCTATTATGCACAAGATTCAGAAGTTGAGAATAATAGATACATTAAGACGGGATTATATGAGGCAATTGACCGACTTGTGCGTGATGAAGAAAATAATGACACTTTAAGGATGGAACTCAATCAATATGTCGAGTCATCGGGGCAATTTGGATCTGCGGCTGCCATAAGGAATAGAGTTAAAGTTGCACCACGTAAGTATGAATATATATATATATATATATATATACATAAAAGTTTATTTATGTGTCTCTTATTAACCTAATATACCTATAAAACGTAGATATATGGTGGCGTTCTTATGGCATCGACACACCATTGCTCCAACAATTTGCGATTAGTGTTCTAAGCCAAACATGTAGCGCTTCTCCTTGTGAGAGGAATTGGAGTGCATTTGATCATGTAAGTTTTCTTTGTTAAGGAAAATAAATGGAACTTTAATTCAAGTAATGGTTTTAACTTTTAATTTGTAACTATCATTTCAGTTACACTCTAAGAAGAGAAATTGTCTTTTGCAAAAGAAGTTGAATGATCTTGTATTCATTCAATATAACAAAAGAATAGAGAGGCACTACAAATCTTTCAATCCTATCTTCTTGAGAGATGTGGAAGAAAATGATGATTGGGTGGTTCCAACCGAAGTTGAGCTCCAAGAGTTTGTGGATGCAAATGATGACCTCCTTTGGTCGGATGTACGAGAAGCAATGGGAGGTAATGAACAAGTTGGGCCAAGTACAAGAAGTAAAAGAGAGCGTTATAGGGATGATGATGATGATGATCAAGTTCGGGAGGAAGGGGAAGAAGAAGAAGATTGGGAAGCTAACGTAAATGAAGAAGTGAATGTTTTAGATGATGTTGATTCGGATGCCGAACCTATTGCTTGCGATTAGCTCGTTTATGAATACTTTTCCTATATTTTGTTTTGTGAAACTTGTTTAAGTTGATGTTGATTGTTGAAACTATTTTAAGTTGATGTTTTAATGCATATGATATGTTTATGGATTGCATACTGAATTACTGATATAAATATATAAATATATATATATATATATATATATATAATTCTGAGAAATGTTATATGAACCGATATTACCGATATATCACCGATACACCACCGATATCCGATATTAACAGCATAGTCGATATGTGCACAAGTTGGCCACGACAAGCATGGTTACCCAAGAAAACTCTCTTTAATGACCTCTTTGTGTAAGTTTTGCTGTTACAGCGTCATGACTATGATTTGGTATAACAGTTAGTGTGATGGTAAAGCGGTAGAATAGCGGTTCATATAATAATCAGAATTATATATATATATATATGTGTGTGTGTGTGTGTATTTTGGTAGTCAAAAGTCCATCTAACAGTTCTGAAATTGCATATTAATATGTATGTTTCGGCAACTTAATACGTGCTCCTAATGACTAAAAGGAAATAATTGAAGTCTCAAATGACTTATAAAGTCAAATAACTAAATTTCAGCTTCAAAATTGACATCATTTAAAAACGTTGTTGAGCAACTTCAGAACTCAGAAGTTGTGAACTTCAGAAATCTTAACCTAAACTTATAAGAGCTCAATACTTGGCACAAAAAGAGCTTGATAATTGAGCCCAATGCCATATAGCCCAACTAAAGTAAAAATGTATGAGGGTATCAAGCACAAGAAAAATCTCGGATTTAGCACCGCTATTGCAAATTAAAATTGCAGTCAAATTGAAGCAAATAGTGCCGCTATTCACCACGATTTCACACCTGCTATTTTGCACCGCTACTTTCCGGAGGACCGCAAACTGATATAGCGGCACGATCAAAAACATAGAATGTAAGGGGTTGTCTGTTTGTTTTAAAAAACCTCTTAATGGCTCTTAAGTCTGAATCGATCAGACCTTTTTACATTCAGATTGTTTGTTTTTTTTCAGTTTTCAGAACCTCTTAACTCTTAAATACATCTGAAATAAGAAGTGGTGACCTAACTTCTTAAAACCTCTTATCGCCACCTCATTTCATATGCTCTCCTTTCTCTCAAGACGCCTCCAGACATTACAAAAACAAACAATCTTATTGATTCAGATTTCAGACTTCAACAGACGTTACAAAAACAAACAATCTTATTGATTCAGATTTCAGACTTAGACTTCAACACCACCTTTTATTAATCAGAAGTGAAATACGACTACAGACTTCACAAATCTTAAAAAATAAACGCCACCTAAGTCTCCTATTCTAACCAATGCATCATAAAGTCCACATTTGAGATTACCATCACATATTAGAATTGTCGCCTTAGCTTCTCCTCAAGTGTGGCACCCAACCTTTTCGCGAACTATCATTTTCTATTTTGTTCCTCAGGATGTGGCCAGACATCCACCTCAGCATCCACTTTCTAGCTACAGTCATCTTGTATATATGTTCATTTTGTGGCTAAATTTTATGTGAAGTTGATCGTAGTAGGTTTAATTGTTGTCTTATAGAACTATTGATGACCACAAGGTATTGTTTTGATATTTTTTACTTTTTTAGTCATAATAAATAATTAGGGTAAAAGCAACTGGTTTATGGCCGGGGGGTTTCGGGCTTTGACCGGGCTTTTTCAGGCCTTGATTGATTTTTGCGGGTTTTGACCAGGCCTTAACCAGACCGGTTTTCAGGCTTTATCCGGGATTTTTTTAACCGGTTAAGAATGATGTCCTACTTCACTCTTCTAATACACAAGATCCACCCCTCCTTTTCCTAAAGAAGATCCAATAGCCAGATCTCCTACTATATGGGATTGCACATGATCAGAGCATCCTCCGACCATAGCTTGTCAATTATCACTATACAAAAGACTACCAGCACAAGCAACTTCCAAATACCTAAAAGTTGGTAACACAGAATTGCAAAGGATGAACAAATCTACTGCTCTTATGCGAAACAAGATTTCAATACTGGTGATTGTTAGATTGTGTAACTTTTTCTTTTGAGAAGGGTGTCCTAGGCTAGATTGTGTAACTTCCCAAGTAGCTTTATGTGTCTCTTTGGATCAAAAAGTTTATCGTCATCTGGATAAAGGTTCATATTCAATATCACCAGCAAGACAACTCTAGCATCCCAAGGTAATATCAAAGAAATACTTGGTTTGCGAAAACCTGATGCCCTACGAACAAGAACCCATTACTCAAAATCCTTGATTTGAAATTCCATCTGAATGAATAATTGAAGAACTGCAGTCTCCTCCCAGTCAACCCCAATAATCCAATATTATCAACATACAATACCAATATGATCTGCCTTGCATGTCCAAGTTGGAATAAACAATATAGTCATAAGAACCATGAACAAATATCTCGGGTCCCAAAGCCAATCATGAAAGCATGCTCGAGAGCACATAGTGATAGTGACCTCCTTAGACAACAGACCACAAACGTCTTATCCAAAAATGGGAGATAGGAGATACAGATGGAGAGGAAAAAGAGTAACCCAAACCAAGTATATCCTACTCAAAAGGAGGATTTGGAGGAAGGGAGCGATGTAGGTAGACCTGGCCTTTACCCTGAAGGGTAGAAGAGGGGTAGGGCAGCCTTTCCTGTGAAGGTCCCCAACTTGTGGGTAAAAGTAAGCAACAATGAAACACCAAAAACACACATCCATGATCCATCCAACTATCGTCTGACTTTGAAAACCTTTATGTTAGCTCCCTAACCCTCCCCTTATCCCACCGTAAGCCTCTGTATTCCCTTCTATCCATTCACATTAGCAACAGGCCCCTACACCTACTTCGCCAATAACACGTATAAGATGAAAAGAGTGTATTGCATAATATATATATATATATATATATATATATATATATCATATGTGATGGCCCTCTAACAACAGTAAACAAACCTGGAAATTTCTACTGAATTTATCTCCGTATTTTTTGTTGAATATCCGAAAAGGTCTGAGAAATCGATGACTGAATCCTTCCCATCAGGCATTGAGTTTCCTTCAGAACTACCATCATCGTGACTTGTAGTCTTGTGAAGAGCAGAATGAGTAAGATCATAATCGGCACGCATTTCCTCCAAAATGATTTTATGTTCGGCATGTAAAATAGAGTCTAGGCACCTGAAATTGAAGCTAAACAGTCATTGACGCTCAAGTGGACAAGTTAATTGCTATTTTCATATCGCCTGAACCTAAAATTAGGCATAAGAATTGATAATCATAGCAATCACAGCACCAAAAACCAAGATTAAACCAAAACGGTCCAGAACTAACTTACGATGACATCAAAAGAAATTCATCTTTCTCTTTTCTTGAATCAAACATCAAGACAATGGCATCCAAGAGCTCTGACTTCGAAATCGCGATGTACTTTGGTCTTGGCACATGAACCCCACCTCCACCATACCCATTATTTGTGGAATAAACCTTTTCTCCTCTATTTGAAAGGCAACAGAAAGTAGAAGAAACAGAGCAAATCGAATTGCTGCGTTTTGTAGATGATGATGATGATAGAGGCTTGAAGGTGGTGGTGGGCATTTGCCACGAGAGATGCATTCTCCGTGGCGACCGGAGATGGAAGAAGGAAAACCGTTGAAGAGGAGGGAGATGATAAGCATCCGGAGGTTTTTCGTTTTGGAATAATTACAAACATTCTCCCTATATCTATATCTATACTGATATTATAAAAGTTGTATTACCTTTCTTGAAAAAGTTGGTTATTGGAAAACGGTTTTTGCAAAGTTAAATTTTACATTTATCACCTTACAATTAATTATTTAATTTACTTTTTATTCCTTGTCACCCTTACTATTTTAATACAAATAATCGTATATAAATAAAAATGCAATGAAAAAATACGTTTCTTTTTTTACAAATTATACCATTATAATCGTCTCGTCAATACCTTCAAAACGAGCCCAATATTGAATATTTTTAAATTTAACCGTACTATTAAATATCATGAATATCTACGAATTAAATCTCTACTACTATATAAAAAAACTAATACAGTTATTGTACAAACTTTTATACAATAACACTTATCACTCTAAGCTTTTATACAATAACACTTATTACCTTAAACTTTTATACAATAACATTTATCACCCTTGTAATGTTACATTTGTCACCCTTACAATTACTTATTTAATTCATTTTATATCCCTTATTTTTTCATTTTTCATTTTACACCATTATCATATTAACACAAATAATCGTATATGAACAAAAATGCAATGAAAAAATACGTTTCTTTTTCTACAAATTATACTATTATAATCGTCTCATCAATATCTTCAAAACGAGTTCAATATTGAATATTTTTTAATTTAACTGTACTATTAAATATCATGAATATCTACGAACTAATTTGTTTTCTATCCATACGTTTTATTTTTTTCCACCGTTAACACATTAAAAATACATAATCGTAAAATACGTTTCATTTTTATTATAAATTATATCATTATAATTTTTTTTGTCAATAATTGTAATATAAACTAATTATTGAATATATTTATGGGTTTAGGGTTTAGGGTTTCATAAATTGTGATTCATAGGTCATGGTTGGATTGTTGATGACATGTCTGTAAGGAAATAACATTAATTGTTTGTTATTTACTTATATTCCGCTGCATCGCGCGGGTATATGCCTAGTACTATTATTATTATTATTATTTACACAAGTAACATATTGAGTCCTTCTCAACTTTTGTGTTTGGTGATTGCTTATTTAAAACAACTTATACTTATTTTAAAAGTGTTTATCAACTTATGTGGTGTCGAACATGAGTTTTCTAAAAAGTGTTTGGATTAGCTTATTGTGGTACCAAATCGTAATAAGCTAATAAGTTGTTATTTAAAGGTGTTTGGGATTGCTTATCTATATCTATACTATATAATGAAAATTCTAAAACGGTTATACGGTTATTGTACAATCTTTTGTACAATAACATTTACCACCCTTAATCTTTTGTGCAATAACATTTACTACCCTTATAATGTTACATTTACCACTCTTACAATTACTTATTTAATTTATTTTATATCCCTAACTTTTTCATTTTTCATTTTACACCGTTATCATATTAACACAAATAATCGTATATGAACAAAAATGCAATGAAAAAATGTGTTCCTTTTTTTACAAATTATACCATTATAATCGTCTCGTCAATACCTTCAAAACGAGCCCAATATTGAATATTTTTTAATTTAACCGTACTATTAAATATCAGAATTTATACTATATAATAAAAAAAACTAAAACGCTTATTGTACAAACTTTTGTACAATTACATTTACCACCCTTACAATGTTACATTTATCACCTTTACAATTACTTATTTAATTTACTTTATATCCCTTATTTTTTTCATTTTTCATTTTACACCATTATCATATTAACACAAATAATCATATATTAACAAAAATGCAATGAAAAAATACGTTCATTTTTCTACAAGTTATATCATTATAAGCGTCTCCTCAATATCTTCAAAACGATCCCAATATTGAATATTTTTTAATTTAACCGTACTATTAAATATCATGAATATCTACGAAATAATTTGTTTTTCTATCCATACGTTTTATTTTATTTTTCCACCGTTAGCACGTTAAAAATACATAATCGTAAAATACGTTTCATTCTTATTATAAATAATATCATTATAATTTTTTTCATTAATAATTGTAATATAAACTAATTATTGAATATCTTTATGGGTTTAGGTTTCATAAGTTGTGATTCTTAGGTCATGGTTGATTATTGATAAAATGTATATAAGTAAATACATTAATTGTTCGTTATTTACTTACATTCCGCTGCATCGCGCGGGTATATGCCTATACATATAAAAGAAACCAAAAAGTCATAAACACTTTTGAAATAAGTTGATAATTTAGAACAAAATAACTTATCAAAAATGGTTTTTCAGCGATTTAGCACCGCTATAAACTCTTTTCTTTTCTTTCCATCCAAACACTCAAAAAGGCTTATTTTCGGTGTCAAATCGCAATAAGCTAAAAAGCCCCTCAAATAAGCAATCCCAAACACCCCCTATATATGATATTTACACTTTTTTATTTTTATATTTATTATATTTGATTTCACATCACTTTTTAGTAATTTTTTTAATAAATTTAATCCTTAATTAATGTATTTATTATCAATCAATATCTTTTATTATATACATATAGAAAGAGGCAGGTTCATATAAAACAATAACTAAAGAAGAAAACATAGAAACATTTGAATCACATGTGAATTTTATACTAAAAACACGTGTAAAATATAACATCCTCCATCCACGTGGTCCGGAATGGCGATGTCATTACTTGGACATAATACAAAGACCCAACTAATTAAGAGCTACTAAAAAACTCCAATATACATTACAACTTCCAAAGCATGCTTTGCAACCCGAAGTATTACATTTCAAAAAGTGCTTATAAACTTACAACATTCACATTTTTAGTCGAGTCTAAAGGGGGAGATTGTTAGTGTATTATTGTATCCAAGATTTAATAGGAAAAATCAACTCAAGAAGTCAACAAAGTCAAAGTCAAGATAAGTCAATCTTATTGTTTGTACCCTTGTTATAAATAGTTTGTATTCTTTGTAAATCATGTAACACAACTAGAACTAAGCATTGTAATATTTGTGTGAGATCAATGACATAAGAACTTTCTCTCTTTACTCTCTCTCTAAATATACATTGTCAAATCTTGATCTTGAGATTGCTTGATTGATTGGGAAATACAATTTCAATTGGTATCAGAGCCAAACGATAACATTTTTATCGAAACGATTATCGGATCTCGACATTTCATGCGTTTTTAAGCCCGATCTACTTGTGAGTTCATAGAATTCTTAAATACTCTTGAAGTATTGTTCTTAATCGTATTCCAGATCTATCTCAATTCGTAGAATCGCATTTCGATAATTTTTGAGATTTTTCGATATTTTCGGTATCGTTTTTCGCGTCAAATCTATCGATCCGAAAATTCGTTGCATGAATCGATTTGAATTGTCAAGATCTATTCTTTATTGAATTTCGAGCGATCTACAAGTTTCGGATCTGAATTTCGTCGAAAATTGAGCGAGTTATGATCATTTTAAGTTGTTTCGCCGGAATTTTTAGATCTCGCGGGAATCTGATCGGAATTTGAGGTTTTGAGATTTGATGTTGTCATATCTTGTCCAGATCTGTTCTTAATGTCAATATTGATTTTGTGATGTGTTTTTGAGCAACAAAATCGAGTTGTATTGATATGTTGACGAAGCCTCGCCGGAAAAACGAGTTCTCCGGAAAATCACTGTTCACTCGCCGGAAAAACGGAATTCAAGCTGTGATTATGTCAAATATTCGTCCACATCTGTTCTACAACGTTTATATAAGTTTTTGGATCGATTTAGATCATAAAACTCGAGATCTATGATCTGTGAAATTCATCCTCACTGGAAAAACGCAAATGGCCGAAAAATTTACTGTTTCGCCGGAATTCTTATGCATCTTCGATCCAGATCTGGTTTATTGTTCACGATGATCATTTTGCAAGTAAATATCAATGATTTCCAGCTTATAATCGAGAATATGAACTGTTTTGGTGTTTGAAAGCTCGTCGGAAAATTTGATTACATCGCCGGAAAAAAAATTGTTACATCGCCGGTTGTTATGCTTTTCACGTTGCATGTTGCTGAAATTGTTTAGTTGATGCTTAATGAGGTCAATAGATGCAACCAGAAGCTTGATTGATCATGAATTTATGAAGAAAAAAAAATGAATAGTAAGTGGGTTTTTTTGTTCGAAGAGATGATGAATAGTGCACTAACGGACTTTCGTTAGTCCAGTTAGTTTTCTAACATTTTTGGTCCAAAAGTCAGTTAAATTTTGGCCAAAATTGTTTCTCAACCCCTACCGAGTGGTGCATGATCATTTGTTCCCTCTTCAAGCAACAAGTTTACGACTCTCAAGCGGAATTCTTATTTGATTCGCGGTTAATGACGGATTCGTTGTTAAACACTAAGTTTGCACCGGTTCGTCACATAAAATCCTCTTGTTTTCATTCTTGTGGGCTTAACGTAACAAGTTGGATTTCAACATTTTAAGATGCTTCGAAGTGCACTTAGTCGAGCTTATGGAGTACTTCGGATCCGGTTTTAAAATCGAAAATTCAAGAGTGAGAGCAATTAGAGGGGGAGCCGAGCCAATCATTGTCAACTTGTGCCAAAGTTTTACAAAGTAAATCAAGGGGGAGAGAAGATTAGAGCTTGAAGATGATTTACTTTCCAAAACTTTAGGGGGAGAATGTTAGTGTATAAAAGTATTGGAAAGTAAATAACATTTAATTGTATTTGATTTTTATTTGTAAAAGGCTTTGGGCCTATTGGGCTTAGTTGTAGATGGGCTTGGGCTTAATGTTGTAACAAGGGAGTGTAGGTGTTGGACTATAAATAAGTGTCTTTAGTTGTAATATTTTCATAATTTCCATTAATGAAAATGTAGTCCCTAAAGCACTTTCTCTCTCTAGATTAGTTTTATACTTTCTCTCTCTAGAATAAATAGTCATTCTCCTATACTAACTTGTTATACAAACATGAAATGATACAGATCAAGGACCTAACAAAATCTGACTCGGACGACTGTGAGAACCTGAAACAGACTATGCTGATGCTGACGAAAGCTTTTCAGAAAAAGTTCTACAAAAAGCCTGGTTCAAATAGTCAAAGATATTCTTCTGGATCTAAGAACTATGAGCACAAAGAGAGAGTTGAAGGAAATAGATTGGAAGAAAAGAAGCCTGAGGAAAGGAAATATAGATCTGAAGAGAAAAAGCAGCCAGAATCGACTAAATGCTACAACTGTGGCAAATTGGGTCATTTTGCTAAAGACTGCAGAAAGCCCAAAGTCAAGAACTTCGAATATTACAAGAATAAAATGCTCTTGGCCAAACAACAAGAGGCAGGCAAGGCAAGGCATTAATGGCTAAACCGATCATCACTGGTAAGCCAAAGAAGAAGCATTATGTTGATTCTCACAGGTCTAAATCTAAAATTTCAAATGTTTCAGATCTGAGAAAGAAAGAGCTTGGATTGAAATCAACATGGCGACCAAAGCAAAAAGTTGATGAGAAGGCAAAATTAGATTCTGAATCATCATGTAATAGGAATACTAATAGTACTTCAGATGTAATTATGGATATTGCTTTTAATAAACAAAAACTTGTAATTCCTTACAAGAAGTATTCTATAAAGCAATTATTCCAATTATCTCCGTATACTAGAAAGTTTTCTAATTATCATCGGAATGATTTTGCTTCTCGACAAAATTCTGTTGATTGGTTTGTAACACTCTAAAATTCAGAGTAAATTAAAACCTGGAAATATGGCAACAAGACATCCGTAATGATATAAAATTCCCATAAAGGGGATCAGTCCTTAAAACTATACAAAATTCATACGGATATAGAATTTATCAACAAAACTAATCTAAACATAACCGTCTAGACTACAACACTTGACGAACCAAAACTCACTAAAAGATAGGACTTAAACAATGCCCAACACCAAAATACTAGACATCTCAAAGTATGCCTCGAGTCCAAGCTCGACTCTCAAAGACCCTGCGCAACCCACCGCTAAGGGAAACTTGTTATACACATCATTTGAGAAAAAGTGTTAGACTTAAAGCATAGTGAGAACATACAGTTTATTCAAAATCAGAGATATAAACATCAGTATCATAAGGAAATCTTTTCATAAAGGTTTAGTTTATAAAAGAATACATTTCGCCACAACCGGGCCTTTTCGGTCCAAAACTCGTTAAACGATGACAAAATGACCATTTTACCAAGGATTGTGGTGTTACACAAAGTAGACCACGAATCCGAGTTATGAGCTAAACAATTGGAATCCGAGGATACGAACACATAAGTCCGTGCTACAACGTGAGATCTAGCCCCAAGCAAAACCAATGTATACTCCTTCACTAGGATCACTATGAACCATGGCTAGTATACGGCCTCACATAACCGTACCAAGTTGCCCTCGAGGAACATATGATCCCTAGCTACAAAATTGGGGAATATGACATCCCAACAATACAGTCGACTCAAAACCTAGGGATCCGCTAGTAATGGTACAGACTCGTCACAACAACATATGTGACCAACCATAAATAAGCATATGGTATAAACACATTTTATAAACAAAATGTCATTTCCAGTTCAACTTCTGGTAAGAATGAAAATCATTAAAATGAGTTCTTAAACATTCTTTTCACATATCCACATAATGTGCAAGTAAAACATCATTTTACTTCAATAAGGCGGAACCCGTCATTTTGGTCAAAACTGATCGAGAACCCCGAAAATCACCAAAAACTTCATTTATATCAAAATGTAGAGAACATGAAATCATACCGTAGAAATACTTCGGATTTCACAAATAAGAGTTTTGACATGTATAAAGTTTGTAAAATGGTAGTAGGAACTCACCAGTAGGTTTTTAGAATAAAACCCGGAAAACCAGATATCGATCACGACGAAGAGGTGAAGCTTAAAACACCGACCCCTTGCTAGAAACACCAAAAACCATCAACCAAACTAGCTCTTATGATCCGAGAAGAAAGAAAGAGAAAAGAGAGAGAGATCTGAAATTTTTGAGTTATATAAGAAATATCTCACAAAAGAGATATTTAAGGAAAGTCAAAAAGCAACCTGACAGGGCGCACGACCCATGCGCCCTCAAAGAAGGAAATGCGCACGACCCGTGCGCAAGCACATTGCCTCGGCCTTGGATCATACGCATGACCCGTGCGTTTTCTCTGAAGGAGAGCGCACGACCCGTGCGTCCTGTAGACAGCCACAGAAACCTCTTTTTCCTCAATACAACTTCGCAAAACCAAACGAAATTCGGGGTGTTACAATACTCCCAACCTTAGAATGATTTCGTCCTCGAAATCTAATCTTCTCAATGGAACACTGATCGCAGAGAATATCGTCTCAAACCTAAATACCAGAATCATTAACGAGATCTTAATACCGACACCCGAAATAGCTACTCTTCTTGGGCATATTTCACTCCTAACCGAGTGAACACTCAACTCTTCTAAAGTAACCTTTACTCCCAAGGTTACGGTTGCCTCCCAACCTTAGGTGACAAATACTACCTCCAGGAAATTAGCGAACTCAACTTCCCATCTACCAGTTCTTTCGAACAGCACGATTCCGAACTCAAAGCTAACGGTCGACGCTAATCTTCCCAAAACTCTCAGATTTCACTGATCCATTCCTAATATCGATAAAGATGTTCTTACAAGGCGCACTAATGCGTATTTCTGGCAATCGGTTAACACAGATTCTGTTATCGCTCAACTCCGATCTGACCCCAAATCTGGAAATAGCAAAATTATTTAAATTTCCTAAATACATCAATATTACTCCGTCTATAACCACAATAATATGATTAACCTCAATACGTACAACCAATCTTATACATTCAGACTATGAAGGACGGGCGCTACTAAAACCCATGCGTAGTCACTATCTCCAACCTGTGGAAGACTTCACCAACCACTTACTCTAGCTCAAGGCTAAGGCCCAACTCCTCAAAGCACTGCTAGAACCGAACCCCCAACAGGAAATGATGCACATGTAGATAAAATAAAAGGGTTTAAGCTTAACGCCTAGAGAGCTCAAGAGTTTTACATAAGTAAAAGCATTTAGATTGATGAACTTCTCTTTAAATCAGAACCTTTCAAATATTGAACTTTAAAACATGGAAACAACTCCTTTTCAAAGTCATGCACTTTCAAAGACGGATACTTCATTGCAAATACGTTTTATAAATTGACACAACTTGTATAACTCGAAGTATGAAATATTAGTAACACTATCCATATCGTACGTCCGAAAACATGGACACTAGGCCCAACACCCATACGACCAAAATACGAAAGAAAACTAAATATCAACACGCAAAAATAACACATTTCATTCAAACCTTAATATACGTGGGAAGAACCCAATATTAAAGTCATCATTTACCGTTGACTTCACATAACCAAAGTTGGTAAAAATATAACATTAGTGTTTAAAATATCCCGGGTCTACGACGGAGAGACCCGTACACAAAAAGAATAGAAGGACACGCAAGTAGGCCGCCTATACAACTTCCTCGCATGACCTCTAAACGTTTCCATCTTGGGTGGCGAGAACAAATGAATGGGGCCACCCGTGATGTTATTGGATTTCACCCCGTATCCCGATCTTAGTTCCCATGCCATACCAGACATCACAACTTCAAACCGTTTATTGCCTCTAGCCATACTCCGTCGAGTTCCACCTCAAGGGCTTACAGACACGGGTGCCTATCCAATCCAGACGAGTTCCAACTCAGCAGCTCGTGCCACCTATTGTCTACTCGCTAGCCAACCCGAGCGGTCACTAAGTGCAACCCAAAACCTCAGGCTTTACAAAACAGACAGACTGTCTAACATTACATGATTCCAACTGAAAAACCAAAGCTCCCAAAACATGTAACTCCTAATGGCATAGAATAATCGCCATCATACTCCAAAATTCCACAACTGTTTTTAAACCGTACAAATGTTCTCAAGACTCCATTTAGTCAAAACTGAGCCAACGACCCAACAGTTTACGTAAATACCCAAATGAAAGCCGATATAAATATTGAAACACGTTTGACCAACTATTATGCAAACATGACCAAAAGTATAATTAACTCAATCTCATCGTTGGTTGAAACAAACCGTTTTCCAAATGAACTCATACCCTTATGTTTTCGAAAGGCCTCATAACACAATAATATGCATTTTCTGAAAAAGGTTTATAAGATCAAATACGCCAAATGACACTTACGTCAATTGAACTCCAATTGTATATGTAAAATCATCAAAGAAACACTTCAACATGATTTATTTACCAAAATAACCAAAGATCCCAAAATGGGTGTCTCAACATGTTCATAAAACTAAACATTTCAAAAATAACCAAAACTTATCAGCAGTTAACAATTTAATGTAAAACACAAACACTTTTAAAATAAACATTTTGGCATTTACACCGTTTTCACAAATCAACTTTAACTCACCAAAAACACAATTAAACTCCATCATACTAAAATCTTTCATTGCGGCTATAAATCCGAGCAAATGTCCACACGATTCATTCAGTCAAAACCCGAGCCAAATGCCCGACACTTCACGTAAATTTCCAACGAAAGTCTCGTAAACCTTAAAACACATTTAACCGACATTTAACGGTTTCCCCTAAAAATGAAATGTCTTTAATCAATGCTTATGAAAACCCACATCACAAATACATGCTTTCTCAAAACTCAACACGTGTTGGGACCAAAGATTTTCCAAAGGTTTCATGAATGCAAATATTCTAAGATGCATAATTCATAATGTAGATTTTACGTGTACAAAATCACCAAGAACATGTAAACCACACTATTTACTTGTTGAAATATTCAAGCTCGACATGAGCAATTTATGATGTTAAAACAATCCAAGTTACCGAATACGTAAACTTAACAAAATACTCGCAACTTGAGAATTACCGAGTAACACATACACAATAGTTTATACTATAAACGTGAAAATATGTTCTTGCACTTCAACATATGCAACAATTGTTTGTACAACTCCAAAGGAAAAATCACAATTTTATCTTTAAAAGTCTTCCTCTATAACCAAGAGGCGTTGCAGCCAAAGAATTTTCAACTCACCCCATATGCAACAATTCATTCCCCAAAGGGCGGTAAAATAACGAGGATGCAAATAAGATTTCAAATCGAGTTTAAAGCTTCACGTTGAAAAGATAAACACATCTGACCAAGATAGAAACTACCACGACAAAAATGCCGCTAACTCGCTAAATGCTTTGCGGAAATTTTAACAGTAAGAGTTAATGATGGAAATACGATCAGAACGAAAGTCCTGTTTTAAAAATAACATAAATCGTTTATGCAATCATTCACACCAACGTTATACTTAAATTCAATGCACATAGTACACGACGATTGACATTTGTTAACAAAACCCCGAAATTAACGCACACAATGATGCATATGCACATGTTCCTGAAATTATTTACGTGACACCAATGTCATAAAATGTGACACCATAATTCAACTGGATTTTCATAAAACTCCTTAATGCTAAAATCAAGTGGTGTCCAAATTTCCATTTTGCAACACAAGATAAGGCGACCATTTTGACAAGATTTTTGATGAGACACGACGCCCAAGGAACTCAAAACTTGCACGCAATGAAATTAAACTCATGCATCACAAAATATACACATGCGACAAAAGAATCCGTAAAACAAAACTTCAAGAATTCAACAAAACTCACACAACTAAAAATTCCCAAGAAGCTCCTACTCAAAAGCATGGGAATAACTTTTCCTTTAAAACCATTGACATACGTGGAAGAGATCCAATGTCAAGGTCAAAATTCCACAGCTACTTGCCCATTAACTCAAAAAGCGTTAAAACACAAATATTTTGACATCCAAAAATAGCAATTAAACACGAGACTTGAATAAAGAGAGTTTTGATAACAATTTGAAATCAGGTGCAACAAAACCATTTTAAGGATGCTTATGCTCATAGTTTAAAATATGTTGAGTGCTAAATGTTTTGCCAAAACGTTATAAGGTAATTTACTTTATGGTTGGCGATCATGAAAAGCAATCTATGCAACTTTATTTTAGAAATAAATTTAATGCATGAATTCGGTCGACACTCCCATCTTAATATTACGCTTCCCAATATTCCGACGTTCTATAATCAACCGGATGCCTCAGGCATCATAGGGCAACCATCCCATTTATTAACTTACAAAACTCCTTGAAATATAATCGATCTAACAAGATATAATCCTAATTCCACCAACGAATCTGGCTCAGGAAGATTAACTTAATGCGTTCCACGCACTTACTATAATTCCAAAGAGACATTGCTACAAACAATAATCATTCCTTAGCTTACTCGCTTAGAAACTTTCGCACTACTCTAACGGTCAACATACCAAGGTAGAGCAGGTAAACACAAGCACGAGAAAGGGTAAGGAAGAGTTTAACTGAAACACGCACGAAAGAAACGTACCATTACGTCTACCAATTGTCATAACATTAGCAAACCAATTACACTCACGTAAAATATCCTCATAATCACATTAGCTAAGTGAGATTATGAACATATAACACATAAGGGTTCTTGTTACCATCATCACAACGCTTGATTAACATAACCTCCGTCGATTCTAAGACTAATCCATCTTAGAAGTTCTACCCAATCTCACAATCAATGCCTATCAAACTCAGTCTAAGTCTAGACATCTTACATTCATGCCTAGTTCGCTTAAACTAGAGCTCTGATACCAACTTGTAACACTCTAAAATTCAGAGTAAATTAAAACCTGGAAATATGGCAACAAGACATCCGTAATGATATAAAATTCCCATAAAGGGGATCAGTCCTTAAAACTATACAAAATTCATACGGATATAGAATTTATCAACAAAACTAATCTAAACATAACCGTCTAGACTACAACACTTGACGAACCAAAACTCACTAAAAGATAGGACTTAAACAATGCCCAACACCAAAATACTAGACATCTCAAAGTATGCCTCGAGTCCAAGCTCGACTCTCAAAGACCCTGCGCAACCCACCGCTAAGGGAAACTTGTTATACACATCATTTGAGAAAAAGTGTTAGACTTAAAGCATAGTGAGAACATACAGTTTATTCAAAATCAGAGATATAAACATCAATATCATAAGGAAATCTTTTCATAAAGGTTTAGTTTATAAAAGAATACATTTCGCCACAACCGGGCCTTTTCAGTCCAAAACTCGTTAAACGATGACAAAAGGACCATTTTACCAAGGATTGTGGTGTAACACAAAGTAGACCACAAATCCGAGTTATGAGCTAAACAATTGGAATCCGAGGATACGAACACATAAGTCCGTGATACAACGTGAGATCTAGACCCAAGCAAAACCAATGTATACTCCTTCACTAGGATCACTATGAACCATGGCTAGTATCCGGCCTCACATAACCGTACCAAGTTGCCCCTGAGGAACAGATGATCCCTAGCTACAAAATTGGGGAATATGACATCCCAACAATACGGTCGACTCAAAACCTAGGGATCCGCTAGTAATGGTACAGACTCGTCACAACAGCATATGTGACCAACCATAAATAAGCATATGGTATAAACACATTTTATAAACAAAATGTCATTTCCAGTTCAACTTCTGGTAAGAATGAAAATCATTAAAATGAGTTCTTAAACATTCTTTTCACATATCCACATAATGTGCAAGTCAAGCATCATTTTACTTCAATAAGGCGGAACCCGTCATATTGGTCAAAACTGATCGAGAACCCCAAAAATCACCAAAAACTTCATTTATATCAAAATGTAGAGAACATGAAATCATACCATAGAAATACTTCGGATTTCGCAAATAAGAGTTTTGACATGTATAAAGTTTGTAAAATGGTAGTAGGAACTCACCAGTAGGTTTTTAGAATAAAACCCGGAAAACCAGATATCGATCACGACGAAGAGGTGAAGCTTAAAACTCCGACCCCTTGCTAGAAACACTAAAAACTATCAACCAAACGAGCTCTTATGATCCGAAAAGAAAGAAAGAGAAAAGAGAGAGAGATCTGAAAATTTTGAGATATATAAGAAATATCTCACAAAAGAGATATTTAAGGAAACTCAAAAAGCAACCTGGTCGTGCGCCCTCAAAGAAGGAAATGTGCACGACCCGTGCGCAAGCACATTACCTCGGTCCTGGATCATACGCACGACCCGTGCGTTTTCTCTGAAGGAGAGCGTACGACCCGTGCGTTCTGTAGACAGCCACAGAAACCTCTTTTTCCTCAATACAACTTCGCAAAACCAAACAAAATTCGGGGTGTTACATGGTTTGGCACATATCATGTATATTCTTATCGTTCCTATGCTTCAAATATTTTTCAAAGAGCAAAAGGGTCCATTTTTAAATGGATGCCAAAATCTACTTGTGCTAACACTGTAAGGCCCATATATAAATGGGTACCTAAACCTCTTATTTCGTGATTTTCTCATGTGCAGACCCATCATATGTGGTACTTGGATAGCGGCTCTTCCAAGCATATGACCGGGCAAAAAGATATGTTATCTAATTACACAAAGAAGTATTGCGGAAAAGTTAGGTTTGGAAATGACCAGTTCTCGCCAATTCTGGGGTATGATGATGTAATTCATGACAAAGTGACGATTACAAAGGTGAGCTATGTTGAAGGATTAGGGCACAACCTATTTAGTATTGGCCAGTTCTGTGACAAAGGTTTAGAGGTAAATTTCAAAGCTAAGAGTTGCTCGGTGTGTACTGAAGATGGCAAAGAACTTTTAGTCGGCACTCGAAAGTCAAACCTCTATACGATAAATCTGTCAAAGGTCCAAACTGACAACCAGGTTTGCTTACTGACAAAAGCTTCGATGCAACAAAGTTGGCTTTGGCACCGAAGGCTGTCACCCCTGAATTTTCGTTATATTAACAAGCTGGTCAGTGGAAAGTTAGTGAATGGACTTCTTGAGCTCAAGTATGTGAAAGAACACTTGTGTGCAGCGTGTGAAAAAGGGAAGATGAAGAGAGTTCCACACAAACTGAAGCCTGAACCTAGTACTAGTTCTTCATTAGAGTTGTTGCATATGGATCTCTGTGGTCCGATGCGAACGCAAATCTTAGGCGGAAAGAAATATGTTCTAGTTATCGTGGATGACTATTCACGATACATCTGGGGTGAAATTTCTACGTTCAAAAGATGAGACGCCCGAAGTACTCATTACATTTCTGAAAACGACCCAGGTGAATCTGTAGAAACTAGTCAAGCTTCTAAGAACTAATAATGACACAGAGTTTAAAAACAGAAATGTTGAAGAGTATCTCGAATCGGTTGGGATATCACATCAATACTCTGCTGCTCATATGCCGGAACAGAATGGAGTAGTCGAAAGGCGAAATCGAACGCTAGTCGAGGCCGCTCGCACTATGCTTAGCCAATCAGACTTACCTCTATTTCTGTGGGCAGAAGTTGTTTCGACTGCGTGCTATACTCAAAACCGTTCCATGATACACCGCAGATTTCAAAAGACTCCGTATGCTTTGATCAACAACCGAACACCGACTATCAAATATTTTCATATATTTGGGTGTAAGTGTTTTGTGCTAAATGACAGAGAGTCTGAACAAGTTCAGTGCTAAGGCAAACGAGGGCATCTTCATTGGATATTCTTCTACATCTGTTGCATATCGAGTTTACTTAAAGAAGTCGAAGACTGTTATCGAGAGCGTAAATATCACATTCGATGAGGAAATGGCTTCTGAACAAGTCAGTTCAGAACCCGTGATAACCGGAGTGTTAGCTTCTAGGCAACTCAGTTCAAAACCTGTACCTGAAAAGAACAAATCAGATGAAGCATCATCGTCTACTACTCATTTATCTGATTTAGATCTTTTATTTGAACTATTTTATGATGAATTTCATGGAACTAACGTGCCTAAACCTGTTATGGTTGACAAGATGGAAGATTCAATGACAAATCATCCAATAACTTCAGATGTTTCAACTGAATCAAATTCCCCGATTCAGCAAGAAATTACAGTTCATATGCCTACTCCGATTGTTGAAGCTATAATTACTAACGAAGAGCCAGAAGTTTCTGAATCAGTAGGGTGTACTATAAGGACTGATCAATAGATGAACAAACTGTACCAACTGAAACTTCTGCACCAATTACTTCGACTGAATCACTCCCTCATAATGTTCAAACTGAAGAAGCTGATAGTGGATTCTTAGATGACAATCATGATCAATCTTCATCTAATCCGCTCCCTTATGAACATCGTTGGACCAAAGATCACCCTTTTCACTAAATCATTGAGATCTAAATAAACCGGTGCAAACTAGGTCAGCAACTTTGAATCAATGTCTACATGACTCATTCATGAGTAAAATAGAGCCCACTCGAGTATCAGAGGCTCTAGCTGATTCGGATTGGGTGTCTACTATGCAAGAAGAGTTAAACCAGTTCGAAGCCCTAAAGGTTTGGAGACTAGTGCCAAAACTAGAAGGAAAGACCATTATCGACACTAAATGGGTATTCAAAAACAAGAAGGATGAAGATGGTATTGTCATAAGAAACAAAGCAAGACTTGTTGCCAAAGGTTACCGGTAAAAGGAAGGAATAGATTACGATGATACTTATGCTCTCGTAGCGCGTATAGAGGCAATCTGCATGTTTCTAGCCTACGCTGCTCACAAGAACTTCACAGTCTATCAGATAGACGTGAAGACTGCCTTTCTGAATGACATTCTTAAGGAGGAAGTCTACGTATCTCAGCTAGAAGGGTATGTAAATCCTGATAATCCTAATCACGTCTACATCTTAGATAAAGCTCTTTATGGTCTGAAACAAGCACCTCGCGCCTGGTATGATGTTTTATATCAATTCTTGGTCAAGTCAGGTTTTTCAAAAGGTAAAGTCGATACCACTTTGTTCATCAAAAAGAAAAAAAGCTGATATCATACTTATTCAGATATATGTGGATGATATTATATTTGGCTCAACTAATCCTATGTACTGTAAGAAATTTTCAAACCTCATGGTGTCTAGATTTCAAATGAGTATGATGGGAGAGATGAATTTCTTTCTCGAATTACAAGTAAAACAATTTTCAACGGAGATTTTCATTAATCAATCTAAGTACATTTTTGATATTCTTCGGAAATTCAAAATGGAAAATTGCAAACCAATTGGAACCCCAATGGCACCAGGTACTAAGATTGGTACTGATCCTTCGGGAAAAGCTGTTGATGTTAGGACTTATAGAGGAATGATAGGTTCTTTGATGTATCTTACTTCAAGTAGGCCAGATATAATGTTTTTAACATGCTTGTGTGCAAGATATCAGGCTGATCCTAAAGAATCCCATTTATCTGCTGTCAAACGGATTTTTAGATATCTGAAGGAGACTGCAGATCTTGGTCTGTGGTATCCTAAGGATACAGGGTTTGAACTAACTCCTTATTCAGACGTAGATAATGTTGGATGTATGTTAGACATGAAGAGCACGTCGGGTCATATTCAATTCCTTGGAGACAAGCTCGTTAGTTGGGCGTCAAAGAAACAACTTTGTGTTTCCACTTCGACTGCTGAAGCAGAGTATGTAGTTGCTGCCAGTTGCTGCTCTTAGGTCTTGTGGATGAGGACACAACTTCGAGACTATGGATTCAAGTTTGACAAAATACCGATTTATTGTGACTAGAAGAGCGCTATCGCAATATCAGCTAATCCTGTGTAGCATACTAAAACAAAGCACATTGATGTCAGGTATCATTTTATAAAAGATAATGTAGAAAAAGGTACAATAGAACTATACTTTGTAAAAACTGATTATCAGCATGCATATTTGTTTACCAAACCTTTAGATGAAAAGAGATTCAATTTTCTTGTATCTAAGCTTGGTATGCTAAATCTCAAGGTCTAATCAGTGATTACCTATTAAAGTTTATTTTATTGTCATTTTTCATCATTTATTTATTATTAATTCTGAAAGGATATCTGCACTTTAACATGTTTGTTCATGATCTCAGGGGAAGTGAGACAAGATTTTAAGATGATCAACATTTTTCTAGGGGGAGTGTATAGAACTTTTGCATTTATTTAACTGTTAAATTTTTGTGATGCATATTTTTTAGGGGGAGTCTATGTGTACAACAGATGGAGTAAGGATATGATTTCTGATTAATTCAGATCAGAACTCGTTTGTTCGATGTTTTATTGCTTTATGTAGTTTTACTTTTCAATAAATTTGTGAATAAAGTTGTTTTGACATGACTTTGAGACTTTTGCAGATTGAGAGGATGCTATGAAGATCATATCATTATGACTTTAAGCTTGACTTCATGAGATTTAAGATTGAACGATAAAGGTTAAATTTTCTTATCTTAATCTCATATATGGTTGAATGAAGGAAAACTTTAAATCATAGAAAACATATTCTTAAATGTTCAAACCACTTCACGATTCTTAAACAGATTTCATGAATTGGAAGTGTGCTTTTAATTGTTTTCATTTTATTTGAGTTTCAATGTTTTATAAACCGTGTGTTTCCAAAGATAAATACTTGTGTATTGTATTTTTCTATATACTTTCAAGTATTCACACACGCCGGTTTGATTTTCTTGTTTAAAATGTTCTTACCATGTCTCAAATTTGAAACATATTTTTTTGATGGTAAGACACCCCGCTTGCACTTCAATGAATTTTGAGCGTTAATTCATTTTGAAACGTTCTTTCAAGAATGTCTATATTTTGTTTCATATAGACAATATCCATTATTCTTGACCATAAGCTTTAACTGATATATCATTTCTTATTTGATCAATTTCATACAATGTCAGATTTTCAAACAGGTCTCTTGCATTCTTATCTATTCATTCAATTTACTTGTTTGAAATATCTTCAATGTTCCAAATGCTCATATATTCATGATTCTATTCTGAGCATACATACATCTCACATTTGTATATTTGTGCTTTAACTGATAAAGTTAAACCATTTTTGAGCAACATATGCTTTATAGGAAACTACGGGTTCTTTGTGCTAGGAGTTCAATGAACTTCTATGGATTCACGATTACCAGTGTTTCCTTCCCAAGAAGTTAATCCTTAGTGATTGAGTGTGAGGAGTCAGAAAGAAATTAGTGTGGGTTGTGTGACGAGGTAAAATGGAAAAGAGAGTTTGGTTAGATGTGAGCTTAATGATTAAAAGAAAGAGGGTGTGAGAACAGAGTAAAAGAATATCAAACTCTGCACCAACTACTTTCTGAGCCGGGCAACCACATTACTAATGTTTCACACTTCTTCGTGACCGTTATTGAAACAGACAACTAGCCTATGCTAACTCTTGATATAAACCCCACCAGCCACTCATTTTCTTCTTAAAAAGAAAATGTTTCATATTTTTCTGGGGATGCAACATATTATCTATCTGATTTTCATTTGAAAAATCTGGATATTGAAAAAGAAGGAAGTTTGCCCCACCTTCGCACTTCAATCATGCACATTGAGTCTGTGTTTATCTACTGTTGTCTCAGTGGTTTACATAATGTTGAGCCTTATAAAAGCAATCATCAAGTGCTTAATTTTTTCTACACTTGCCCGAACACACAAGGAATTTGTTTTCTTGTCATAACATTCATAGAAATTTTCTTTGTGGTGTTTCGATGATTGGATGGAAGCCCTGGGGGAGTGAACATAACAAAAGATCCTTTACAATGTGTATTCGTTACACACGGTGACTTAGTGTTATTGACAGACATTTTAACTGATTCATTTGTTGATTCAGGTATTACACAAATATTTTGTCTGAATTTGAAAAGATCTAGATGAATACATGGTTACGGATCAACGAATCAGTTGCTCTTGAACAGATCAGATTGGTCAAAGACATTTCTTGGTGAAAGTTTTGATGCTATAGATGCTCTATTCATCAAAAAGGGGGAGATGAATTAAAGAAATGTCAGATTCAGAAAGTTCAAACTTAAAGAGTTGAAGAAGATAAAGTTCAAAGTTTGAAAGATTGTACAAGCAAAGTCAAAGATTTCTGAAGATATGATGATTTTACAGAAATTTTCTTTGATGGTTAGTTGCAAAAGCAATCAGAGCTGAAAAATGGAGATAATTTCTTTCTGAAGTCTGAAAGAGGTTTTCTATAATCTTGAATAGATTATTGAAGAAATGATACATTCAAAGAAAGGAGAGATTGCGTTGTTTGTGCTTAAAGAAGAAGTTTCTTACAAAGGGGAGATTGTTATAATGAAGCCTAAAGAGAAGACTGAATTGCAAAATCTTTCAAAGATGATCTTGAATCCAAAGGGGGAGATAATTAGAGCATAAATATGTTGGATACAAGATCATGAAAACCATAAGTCAAAGTACAAGAAGTCTAAGCCGGAAAGTCAACTCTCAGTGAAAGTCAAAGTCAAAGTGTAATAAAAGTCAATGTCAATGTGTTGTTTTGTTTCCTTGTTTTAGATAGTAGGTATAAATAGTTTGTTTTTGTTGTTAGACATATGACTAGAGATATTGTACGCGTATCCTGAGAGAGAGAGAGAGAGAGAGAGAGAGTTTAGAGAGAGAAAGAGATTTGTAGAGAGAGAAAGTTGTAATCGTTGGAATTTTGATAATTGAATTGAAACACGTAGTTAAACATCTTGTTTGTTTGATTAATTGCAATTAGAAACTTGAATCAGGGACAATCAGAGTATCAATGTCTCTTTTGATAAAACCAGAAGCTCTGACATTCATAAAGATCAATCCACAACAAAGAATGTCTCTGAATCATGACAACTTAGAGAGTTTGAACTCAACAAAATCTTTGAAGACTTTTTTAATGATGATGATAACTCTGAATTCATATTCAGAGACATTCACAAAGCATCATCAGAGGAACCACAGACTACAGGTACAATTGTTATTGGTCCCTCTAACATCAAACCTTCTACTTCACTCAATAAAGGTCCAAGTGAAACATCATGACCAAATGATGAAGAACAAGAGTCTTCAGAAGAAGAAGGTGAACCAGAGACTTCTGAAGAAACTCCAGAGCCACAATCACCATCTCTAGAGATATCCTCAAAGCCTCTGAACAACACTACAGAGATGCATCCACCTGCAATCTCTGAAGCTCAAACACCACCCCACATTCATGCTCCCATGACAAGATAGACCAAAGATCACCCCCATATCAGATCATAGGATCACCTTCAGATGGTGTCAAAACCAGATCTGCCAGAATAAATGAATGTTATTTTGAAAACTTTTTGAGCAATATTGAAGCAAAGAAGGTAAATGAAGCTCTTGAAGATCCTAACTGGATAAATGCCATGTAGGATGAGCTTCAAGAGTTTGAAAGAAATAAAGTCTAAACCCTGGTTCACCTTCCCAAAGGCAATTTTGTAATTGGAACTAAATGGGTTTTTAGAAACAAAAAGGATGAAGATGGCATAATCATCAGTAACAAAGCTAGACTGGTTGCTAAGGGATATTGCCAAGAAGAAGGCATTGATTATAATGAAACCTTTGCACTTGTGGCTAGGATAGAAGCAATCAGAATCTTCTTAGCCTATGTTGCACACAAAGGGTTCAGAGTGTATCAAATGGATGTTAAATATGCTTTTCTTAATGGCAAACTTAATGAATCTAACACCCGTATGAATTAAGGTAAGTATTAACTTATTTAATAAGCTATTCCTTGCTCTACGATCACTAACCTTATTATTAGATGAAGCCTTGTTATTATGATGATCAATGCTTTAACCTTGGGTTTGCATATGTGAGCATCGGGTCGAAAACATCGAAAAACAGCCAGTAGGGAGTACGGGGCGACAATGACCAGCGACTATGACATTGGTCATAGTCGCGTGGCAAAGTTACGGGCCAGGAGATGGTCTCGGTACATCCCTGACGAGTATGACAGGCAAAAGTGACAAGAGCATTATCACCCTGTCACAATCGCGGAACATGTACCGCAAAGTGGGGAGTGGGCATGATTATGCCCCAACAATAGTGCCAAGGGTATTGTCGCCGGGCACTATCGTCGACGTGGTCTGGACCTATAAAAACCCCATTTACTGATTTGCTTCTCATTTACTTCACACAACACAAATCAGATACGTTTTGGTGAGCTAAGGTTGAACGACTTTCTCCTCTACACTCCCTCTCTTCATTAAATTCTAGGGGCTAAGTAGTAGACATCATTAAGTAAGGTAGTCGGGGGATTTGGAAGCATTTATTGATATTTCTCTCAAAATTCAAGCCTCAAGAGTTCAAGCATTCATCCACTTCTTTTCTAGGGTTTTATATAAAACCTAGATAGTGAGTTTCTATCAACCATTTTCAAATGAGATATACATCTAAACATGCTACTTGTCTTTATTTCATGTCTATGTACTAATCTTGATCACCTGATAAGTTTGATCTAAATCCTACTTTTGGTAATGGTTGGAGTTTTGGTTAATATTCTCTATGTGGGATTTGATGAAGTTATTATGGACTATATTTTGGTCATAAATGTGTGTTATCATGAGAATGATGGATATTATTGGTGAACTTGCATATTTTAGGATTTTATACCTAAAATGGGATTTGAACTATGTGAGGTCTTATACATGTATCTTGTTGATATGAAATATGTATTGAGATGGATGTTATATGTATATTGGATAAACCATGTGTGACCCATATTACTAGCATATAACAATAAGTACACAGATTAAGAACATAAGTTTATTGATCAATCACAAGTCTCACGTTGTGTTCTCTGTGTATGCGAAGTCTTACCACAGTCTGATTTTGTATGTCTATGTATGTGCGTACTTACAAGATTACAAATAGACAAAGCTATTTATACTAAGTCAACATAGTTGACTTTACAACTCAAACCCGAGAACTATCAAACTATTACAACTTTGACCCTCTATTTAATCTTGAATACAATTCTAGTCTAAAAATCTCCCCCTTTGGATTCAAGATTAAATTTTTTTTCACAATAATCTTCAGGTCTTCTTATCTTCAAACAATCTTCAGCATACAGTCTTTATCAGCTTTGTCAACTTCAAATATTTGACACTTGAACAAACTTCATCTTTGAACATCTGAAGTGAATCTTCCTCTTTGGCTTTACTTTAACTACTTTGACAAATCTTCAAAAATTTCAAACTTTCTTTCAAACTTTGACTTTGAAATTACTTGATTCAAACAACCATTTATCTGATTTGAATATCTTCCCCTTTCATTACATCTCCTTTGAAACATCTTTGAATAAACACCTTTAATTTCAATCTCCCCCTTTGTTTCCAAAGAAATCAAACTTTAAAAACCTCGAACTTCGATCTTTTCTACAATTTTGTAAACTGACTTTCAAAAACTTGATATATCTCCCCCTTTTTGATAAATTATGAGAATCAGAATCATCAAAACTTTTTCAATGTCAGTGCAGTCTTTGAATGATCTCCCCTAAATCATCTGATAAGCACAGTCTTCATGATGAACAATCTCCCCTATGAATGAAAGAAATCAATCTTCCCCAACTGATGATCTGATAATGATCCGGCAATTCATGAAAGTATTTATCCGAATCTTTTCAAATTCGGATAAAATATGAGTTGTAATCTTGAATCAACAAATGAAACAGTTAGGAATGCCTGTCAGTAACACAAAGTTACTGTGTACAACGAATGTACTTGAAGGAGCTTGAGATAATGTTCACTCCCGAGGACTTCCATTCAATCATTGAAAAACACAAAGTATTTTCTATGAATGTTCTGACAGAAAAACATATTTTCTGTGTGGTTGTGCTTGTGTTATGAAAGAACTAGCACAATGATTGTTGTTAAGGCTCAAAATTATGCAAACCATTGAGACAGAAATGATTATACATAGACTCAATGTGCATGATAAAGGGTCGAAGGTTTACTTTCTCTCTCTAGAAAATAAAGTCCTTCTCCTATCTTAACTGAAAGTCCAAGAATCTCTAAATCCTAGAGAGAGAAAGTAGAGAGAGAAATTAGGAGCGCCAAATGTAAACTGATATTCAAAGTAAGGTTCCAAAGTTACAAACTCAAAGCACCTAAGGGACTTAAATACCCCAGGTGTTAACCAATACAGATAAGCATTCTAAGAACAGTAAAGACAATTGAGAATAAATACAATGATTACTACAAAATTAGTCTTAACAATCTCCCCCTTAGTAATCATTGGCGCATTGGTCTTCAAAAATCAATCTTCTAAACCAACATTGACCATCTAAGCGACTTTGGTGAATCATTGACGCTCTTTTCTTTGACGAAGTCTATTCAGTCCAATTAACACTTCCAAACGTCGCAGAGTGGAGTGGAAATTCAATCTCTCTTGAATAGTATCCAAAGTCTTCTTGAGGAGACGAATTTCATCATTATCAACCAGAAATGCATTACTTCTTGTTTCCAAAATTCTTCTTTTAGCCTCTTTCAGACGTTGCTCCAACTGAAGCTTGATCACCTTTAAGGTTCCATCAGAGTAATGAGCAATTTCTTCAAATCTGAAAAAACATTTTTCATTTGAGCCATTTTTGTATACAACTCCATAAGGATCTTGAACAATGGTGAGTAGAGGATAAGACTCTAAGTTTGGCAAGCTTCGATTGGGCCATTGAAGATTTACAACCGGTTAAAAGCTTTCAACGACCATCTGGAAATCAAAAACTCTGAAGAATCGGATTTTCCGTCGAATGAATCTTTTTATAATGAACAATGCCTGAGAAATATCCTGATTTCTATGATAGAGATTCCTGAAATGATCATATAGGAACTCAATATCATCAATGGAAAGATCAGTAAAATCTGCCTCTGAGAAGTTTTACCGCCTGCAATCTCTTCTTTCAACTTCAAAGTCAGGATACCAGATATTCACAAACTTGTTGATCGTGACACTGATGACTCGAACAATCAAGTGTGGAGAAGAAACGATATTATTCCTTTTACGCTGGCACTTAATGAACATTAAGTATTCATACTAATAGGCATCTGACTCTTTCTCAACTCCAAGAATTGCATAAATGTTGATCGGTCTTCTTCTAGAAACAAAGATGTTACTCTAAGTATCTTCTAGAAAAGCTGATCTTTGCCTGAAAGCCAAATATCTACGTTGCAAACTTCTTTGTCTCTGTTGTCTGGTCACAGATGGTCCTTCTTCCAGGATAGTCGGTGGAATCATGGGTTCAGAGAGAGGAACATCAACTTGTGCTCTAGACGACTGACCAACTTCAAATGAGCTTGAAGGAATGGTGGTAGTCGGAGCTGAACTAACAACAAGAGTAGAAGTAGCTGCAGTTTAATGTACTTGAGTTGCTTCAGTAACTGGAGATGATTCAGGAACCTCATCATGAGTAGGAAGATCACTGTACAACATGTCGGCAATTTCTTCATCCTTTGCATCCAAAAACACAGAATCATCTTTTGTATCAGAAATGACGATTAAGTAATCACACTCCTTTTCTTTGACTTGGAAAATTTTCTCAAATCTGACATCTTCATCATCGTCTGAATTTATTTCTATGAAATTCGCAAAGAATGATCTCATATCATTAGCTGCCTCTGAATCTTCAATCTCTTGAGCCTTTGCTGAAACATCTGGATCCACATACACAACAATCTGCATATTATTTTCAATATTGTGCTAAAATATATTCAGTACATTAGGCATAAAAGACAAGTCAGCATTTTCTATCATAACATGCACAAGATCTTGAATGCTACAGTCTTGAACGTTATCAATACTCTTCTCTTTATCAACTGCATCTTCTTGTGATTGATCCTCTCTAGCAGACAAACCCTCCACCCATTGTCTCTTATTCATCGCCCCCTCATGACCTTGAGGATCGGGATCATCCTGGTCATGTCAGCATTTAAGAGACGTACCTGCCTCAGTCCTGCAACTCTGTTCATGATTATCAAACCTGTTAGATAGTTCAGAAAAGGCTTGAACCATGAAAGATTTAAGATCAGCAAAGCTAGTTTGAACTTCAGATCTGAAGCATGAAACTCGTCAGTTAAAGCAGTAATTCTTTCAGAATTAGTCGAAGGAACTAGAGGCGGCGTAGGCTGGAAATTCCTTAGAAGAGAGATCAAATCTTGATCTTGATGTTCAGGCGGTGACATCGAAAGAAGGCGAGCATAGAGTAAGTCTGTCAACTCGGTAATTAGAAGATCATGAAGAGAAGATCGTGAAGATGAACCAGGAGGAACTGTAGTAGATCGTTGAGGCATAGAAGTCGATGCAGAAATACCAGCTGTCTGAGTAAATGGTGGAGGCAGAGGAATAGACATGATTGCAGGAGATGTGGTGACAGTAGAAGATGGTTCTCGTAAAACTACCCCAGTTGGTCTTCTAAACGGAATCACTTCAGGAATCGAAGAGGTATCAATTTCTGGCATTTTACCCTTGAAGAAAGCACGCAATTTCTGAATTTCTGCTTGATTGTGCTCTTCAAACTACTCATTCTCTTTTGAATTAACTCATTCAAAGAAGAAAATTTCTCAGAAGAAACCCGAGCTTGAACAGAAGAAAGCTCTACTGCTGAAACGGTTGTAGACTGAATAGCCGCAAGAGAAGTAGCTGGAGCTTGTCTCTGTACCAGAGCTGAGTATTGAGCAAACGCTATATCCAATTCATCTACTTGAATACGAGCAACTAAAGGATTAACATGAACAGATTCATCTTCTGATACAACTTTTGTTGAAATACCAACTTCTGGTTCCTTGGATTGTCTTGCATAGACCCGAAGACTCGGTTGATCAGCATCATCACCATCATGATCATCATTATCATCATCTTCATTGCCAGAAATATCATCATGAATGGCATCATAAACATCTCTATTTTCATCTTCATCAGCAATAACATCAACATCAATAGCAGTATCAACATTATCACCATCTTCATCCTCAAAGTCAAGATCAACTAGAACTTCATCAACTTGTTGAGTTGCAACTGCTTCTTGTTCTGCAGAGACTTCTGCTTCTTGCTCAACAGTTGTTTCTATTTCAATCTCTTTATCAGCAACAACTTCTTCAACTTCAACCTCTTGAACAGCAGCAACTTGTGTGTCATGGGATGGCTCATTTTGTGCAGCTTCCATGAATTCATTCTTCATGCAGTACTCAATGACACTATCATCTGTCATATCAGCGTAGTTCGCAATTAAAGCATATGGAATGGTCATAGAGTAGTTGAATGATTGCTTCTGTTTCTGAATGTAGAGCATTTCTGTATCCGGAACCTGTGGCCAAGATAATCTGCGTGGAATAGATGGATTGCTTCTGAGTACACTTTTAACGATCAACTTAAAGAATCTGATAAAAGGAATGAATTTGCGCTTCTTGTTTGTAAGCTTGTCTTGTACCCTCTCTGAGAGTTCTGTCCAGAAAATGAAAGTGTAGTCGACATGCAAGTCATAGATGACTGCATGGAACAATCGGAGATACAGAAGACTAGAACTGTCCGTTCCAGAATGCTTTGCCGTAAGACATTTGATGAGAACAGAGAAAAGAGCATACCAAACTGGAGGAAGATGTGACTTGTCAAAGCCACTAACTCTGTTTAATCTGCCAGTATATCCAAGATTTCTAATACCGGCAAGAACATCTTCTTCAGATGGAAAGCTGTCATATGTAGTTCGGCCTGGTCTGGAGTTGGGCTCAGGAAGATCCAGTATCAGTCGTAGACGCTTGTATGAAAGAAAGGAATCATACTGATCCATTTGTAGATCAAAACGGTGCGGGCGTGCAAGCTCATTCTTGGTAATTGTATGCCAGACTTGCTGAATATATACCTATGGAACTTCAGCACATGATGTAAGAGCCTGTGCAAGTGGATGTCCTCTAAGAATCGCTCGAATCACCAGATGTATTTTAATTCTGTCAAAATCCACAAAATAGTTGTTCGGCTTGTATAGCAGAATATACAACATGACTGGGAAGACATCGTTCGACGTTCGACGTGATGCAGACAAATTTGCCCCTACTTAAGGAACAGACGACATTGACGTCTCATGTTAAGCTTGATCAGATGGATCCTCGAGAATGACATTCTCGTCTTGGATCATGGAATCAGTATGGGTGTTAGAAGACATTGAATAGACCTAGAAAACAAAAACGAAGAAAAATTAAACAAAGTAAGAAAACTGAAAAAAAAATTGAAATTTTTTTCTAAGTCTGGTTTGCGCAACATGTTAGAAACGCAAAGGGAGGTTTGCGCAATGAACGTGATACGCAAAGGACAGTTTGCGGAACAGACATGATACGCAAAATGAAGTTTGCGTATTCAGTTCATTACGCAAACTAAGGTTTGCCTGATGAACTTGTTACGAAAACAAGACCTGAAAAAAATTTTCAACACAAAACACAAAGTTTGCGGGACACGAAGGTTATGAAAAGTAGACTTTGCGTGACCAACAGGTTACGCAAAGTGAACTTTGCATGACCAAAGTGTTACGCAAACTAAACAAAACAACAAACAAGCACAAGACAAGGTTTGCGTATCAAAGAGATTACGAAAAGTAGACTTTGCATGACCAACAGGTTACGCAAAGTAGACTTTGCGTGTCCTTAAAGATACACAAACTAAACTTAAACAAACAATCACTAAAACAAAAAGGTTTGTGTATCAAGTAAGATACGCAAATAACACTTTGCGTGACCAGCAGGTTACGCAAAGTAGACTTTGCGTGTCCTAAGTGTTACGCAAACGAACCTAAACAAAACAACACAAAAACTCCGAGGTTTGCGTATCAAGAATGATACGCAAAGTACACTTTGCATGACCAACAGGATACGCAAACTGGACTTTGCGTGTTCTGTGGGTTTTCGAAACGTGACTTTGCGTATACCTTACTTGATACGAAAACCTAGTTTTCGTGAGTTCAAACCCGAAAACTCAAAAACAACAAAATTAAAGCTAATAAACACAAAATAAGAGATGAAAACACATACTTGAGGTTCGAAATACAAGTCAAAACAAAACCCAAGACTCGATTTTAATAGAAACAACAAAATCACAATCTGAGAATATGAAAAGTTCGAAGATATGCGAATAATCAGATTATGAATATTTCAAAATCGAGAAAGAAGACTATAAACAACTAACTCATAGCCAATAATCGAAAGCAATATAGAATCGAAAACATACCTGATTGCAAAGATCAAAATCTGAAAGAAATCAGATTAGAGTTCGGGCAGAGAGTGAGAAGATGAACAGTTGAATGAGATTTCAAAAGAGAAAGAGAGCGAGAAAAGTTAACATGAACAGTACAGATGCTATTTATACTAAAAACACTTAATACAATACTAAAAAAGTTTTACTTAAAAAAACTATTCCTAAAAAAAAAATCAGTAAACTTACCTGTCAAGTTCTTTTTACTCACCCTACACAAATGCACATAATTTAACAAATTAGAAAAGAATTTGTGTAGAAATATCAGAAAATACTTACCTAATGAATTTCTGATCAGCACGTGAAGTAATTTATCAGCTATTTTCACTCCCCCTTATAAAACAGACTATTGTTCAAATTGGCAGTTAGATATTCTCTCACCCTCGAAAATTACACATACCAGATTTGACAAAAATATGGATACACAACCATATAAACATCAGTGTAAAAAGAAAAATAATACTGATTTTTTTTGAAACAACTGAACATATAAAATTTTAAACACTAAACAAATTAAAGTCTACTCAGTAAAATTTCACAGATTTATCAATCAGTTGAAATCAAGCATATGTTGTTGGATACAAGAACAAGTTTCATTGCATATCAAGTTAAGACATGTTCATTTTCAAAATTTCCAGCTATCTATTCAGTGTGCTTGCATGCGAACTTCGATTAGTTTCAAGAAAAATGCAATTCTAAAAATATTGTAGAGAACTTTGCATATACTAACACTAAGCCATCAAAAATTAAGACTTTCACAAATTTACAGGTTTATCGCAACTCAAACATTTCACCAAGTTTCATGAGATGTGTGCTCATTGGCATCTTTTTAGCAGTGTGCACATTGGCATCTTCACATGAGTGTGCTCTTTGGCATCTTTTAAGCGTTGTGCACTTTGGCATCTTTTAATCAAAAAGTTTGGTAAGTAAAGAACATGCCGTAAACGTAACTTTCTATCTGACCCTATTGCAGGATTTGGGTCAGCCGCTCCCAGACCAGTTGGCCTTAGGGGACTAGGTGTCAAGCACCCCTTGGAACTTACTTTCCCGGATCAGAAAGGCTACATCGACACATTCTAAACCCATTCATACCAGTAGAACATGACTTTCGATTTGGTTCTATAGAAGGATTTGGGTTCGATCACTCCTAGACCAAATGACCTTAGGGGACTAGATGACAAGCATCCCAAGGAACTTACTTTCCCAAACCATAAAGGTCACAGGTACAAACTTTTAAACTCAGAGATATCTGTATTTTATGAAATTATAATTCATCTCAATCACTCAGGTCAACATCTAAGTGCTTAGCCCATATTTTCATTCCGATCTATAATTCTGATTATTTAGGTAGTCTAAGCAAAGTAAACTATAAAAAATTCCGACTCACATATCTTTAAAGAAGTATCAAAAGCTACAAACATGTTGCTGACTTTTCGACTTTTGTAAGACTTGAAAGTTGAACATATAAAACTTCCATATAAACAAAGAACTTGTAAAAGATCCTAGACACACATTTTATTCAAAAGAAAGAAAAACTGTAAAATTCTACTTTATAGAATAAAATTTGTAAAGATTTAAACTTTTAAATTCAACATGCCAAGTTTTGAAAGCCGAAAGTTAAAACGTTTTTCATCTAAGGCTTTTGTAAAGATATCAGCATGTTGATATTCAGTTGGTACAAAATATAATTCAATAGTACCTTCTTCCACATGATGCTTTATGAAATGGTACCGCATATCTATGTGTTTGGTCTTAGTGTGCTGGACCGGATTGACTGATATTGCGATCGCGGATTTGCTGTCACAATAGATTGGCACTGTCTTGTATAGCATCCGTAATCGCGAAGTTGCGTCTTCATCCAAAGCACTTGAGCACAACAACTAGCTGCAACGACGTATTCAACTTCGGCTGTTGATATAGACACGCAGTTTTACTTTTTCGACGCCCAACTTATCAGTCTGTCACCCAAAAATTGAAGGTGACCTGAAGTACTTTTCCGGTCCAATTGATTACCGCCAAAATCTGCATCAGAATAAGCAATCAACTTATAGTCAGAACTCTTAGGATACCATAAACCTAAATAAGGAGTTCCTTTAATATATCAAAAAATGCGTTTGATTGCTAATAGATGAGATTCTTTAGGCTTGGCTTGGAATCTGGCACACAAGCAAGTAGAGAACATTATATCCGGGCGACTTGCTGTGAGATACATCAGTGATCCGATCATTCCTTGATATGTCTTTTGATCAACAACTTTTCCATCTGGATCTAATCCGATTTTGGCACCGTGAGCCATCGGCGTGCCGATTGAAGTAGATTTGTCCATCTTGAATTTCTTCAAGATGTCAAATACATACTTTGACTGGTTGATGAAGATTCCATCTGGAAGCTGCTTCACTTGTAAGCCAAGGAAAAAATTGATTTCTCCCATCATGCTCATCTGAAATCTAGAAGTCATAAGATCAGAAAACCAAGTACATAAAGATTTGTTAGTCGCACCAAAAATAATATCATCTACATATATTTGTACTAAGAAAATATCCAAGTTAGATTTATAAATGAAAACAGTAGTATCAATTGTTCCTTTGGTGAAGCCGGATTTGATCAAGAAGGCTGACAGCTCATCATACCACGCGCGCGGTGCCTGTTTTAGGCCGTACAATGCTTTATCGAGAAAATAAACATGATCCGGATGATCTTTATCAACAAACCCCTCTGGATGAGAAACGTATACTTCTTCTTTCAATTTCCCATTCAGAAAAGCTGTCTTCACATCCATTTGATATACGGTAAAGTTTCGATAAGCAGCAAATGCCAGAAATATACGAATAGCTTCAAGTCGAGCTACCGGCGCGAATGTCTCGTCGTAGTCAATACCTTCTTGTTGTCTGTATCCTTTGGCTACCAGTCTTTCTTTGTTGCGAATCACGATACCATCTTTGTCTTTCTTATTCTTGAATATCCACTTGGTACCAATTATGCTCTTTCCTTTTGGCCTTGGTACAAGTCTCCAAACTTTGAGTGCGTCAAATTGATTGAGCTTTTCTTGCATTGCTATAATCCAATTCGGGTCTTCCAACGCTTCAGAAACTTTTGTTGGTTCAATCTTGCTTAGAAAGCAAGTGAAGAGATATTCGTTGGATGTAGCCGTCCTGGAACGTGTACGCACACTAGCTTGAGGATCTCCAATAATTTGATGAATTGGATGAGATCTTGTCCATTTTGTGGTATGAGGGAGAGGATCAATAGTTTCTTGAACAACTTTTAATTGATGAGGGAGAGGTTCTGGAGCCTCTATTTCAGATGAAGATATGGATACTGTCTCGACAGGAGGAGGGGGAAGTTCAACAACTTCAGAATCAGACTCTAGAATTGTTGGTTGAACATTAGCAGTTTGATCTTCATTCTGAACTTGTTCTTCTTGAACAGGTTGATCTTGAGCAAATTATTCTTGAATAGGTTTAGTGATCACATGTTCCAGTTCTGATTGCTAATTTTCTGATTGTACTTGATCAGATGCAGAAATACTGGTTTGAATGTCAGGAGGGACTGGAACAGCATCAATGTCAGAGAGATAGTTGCAGTGGAATTGGATGTAGATGCGCTCGCAGTATCCTGATTCAAAGCATTTGAAACATTATCAGAATTAGACTTAGGAACATCATCATAAAAATTCTCAAAGAGAAAATCTAAATCAGAAAGATTAAGAATAGAAGAATAAGGATCCTGATTTGCGTAAGTAGAAGGATACGCAAACTAAGCTTTGCGTAAGACGAATGATACGCAAACAGAAGTTCTCTCAAGCAGAAGGATACGCAAACGATACTTTGTGCAATAAGCTTGAAACGCGAACTAGACTTCTCGAACTGAGATACGAAGACTGAGCTTTTCGGAAGCTTGATGATACGAGAACCTTAATTCTCGGATAACACTTGATACGCAAAATGAACTTTGCGTATATAGCTTGATGAGAAAACCCTAAAATACAGCTAACATAAGGATTAGTACTATATGAACTTGCGCAAAGTATTAAGAACTTGCGCAAACCTATATGAATCTTGCGCAAATCTACAAGAACTTGCGTAAAACGAAGAATACAAGAAAAAAAGCGCAAGAACGATTAAAACTTTGAAATTAAACCAAGAAAATCACACACTGATGATCGAAAACATTCTTTTAACAACTTTCAAGCACTAAATTCGATTAAAAACTACTAAAATATAGATTTGAAGATGAAACAGTATGAGAACGAGTTTTTCCAGAAACTATTTAAAACTCAAAATCAACGATCAAAACTTGGTTTTCATGCAAAATTATGTGAAGCAAATATGATCAATTAACAAATACGAATCTAATGAAACAAATTACACACAAATTCGTCCAGAAACCTATCCAAATTTGATGAACAAGCAAAAAACGAGATTTTCTTGAAAAATCAAGAAAATCAATCAAATTTTCCGCTTAATCTACAAATTCAGTATCGAAAAACGATTTCTCTCAATCCTCTCAAGATCTAGAAAGCTCTGGTACCAATTGAAAGTCTAAGAATCTCTAAATCCTAGAGAGAGAAAGTAGAGAGAGAAAGTAGGAGCGCCAAATGTAAACTGATATTCAAAGTAAGGTTCCAAAGTTACAAACTCAAAGCACCTAAGGGACTTAAATACCCCAGGTCTTAACCAATACAGATAAGCATTCTAAGAACAGTAAAGACAATTAAGAATAAATACAATGATTACTACAAAATTAGTCTTAACACTAACTTGTTATACAAACATGAAATGATTCAGATCTAGGACCTAACAAGTGGTATCAGAGCCGAACCAAACCAATTCAGAAGGATCAGATTATCAGATTGAATCAAAATTGAGAAATCTTGTTTTTACGAACTAGTTTCTTGGAAATTCACCGTTGAATCAAAATTTTGTCGAATTTTGTTCTTTGACTGTTGAATCAATTGTATTGTGATCGATTAGTGAAATAGAACACTTTGTATTCACACTTGCATAATAATTGATCACTGATTTGTTCGAATTTTTGGATTTTTGTAAGTTTTGAAAACACGAACTCAGAGTCTGTATTTTCGATCAATTGCACTGTAATTTGATGTTTTTAGTAAGTTTGTATTAATAGAAATATGTTATAGTTTGTATTTCGATCATTGTGGATCAATTAGAAAATCAAATTGCAGGTTTGAATCGATTTGGATCGATTTCGTGAACAAGTGTCAAAAACGCGCAAGATCCAGGAAAAGCGCAAACTTCATTTGAAGAACACGCAAGATTCATGTGAGTCCGTGTGTTTGAACACGATCGTTACCAGATAATTCAAACACAAAGATATAAGATTACCAACCTGTTTAGAATACAAACGCGGATTACAAGGTTGATGTTTACACTTTGAAGCTCTCTTTCTCTCTGGATGTTCTTGGTCGATGATTGTTGTGATTTCTAAGTTGTGAGATATCTTAGAAACTCACCTGACTTAAACAAACTAACTAATAATATCTAACTAAATATCTAAACTAATATAATATCTAGATATTAGGATTTAAACTAATATTAAATACTAAAAACAATCTTTGACTTTTATTACAAAGTAACATTAGACTATGTTGAGAGCGACTTTTCAGCATTAGCTTCAGATTGCAAACTTCAGATTGGATGATCTTGAATCCAATAAATCTGTGATCTAACAATCTCCCCCTTTGGATCAAGATCATTACTAAAATGATTTAGCAATTTGTTCTTCTCTTTTTCAGCTCAGAAGATGCAATCTCTTTCTCTGTCTTTAATTTGAAATAATCTCCAAGTTTAGCTCAGAATGCTTTAGCAAAGTATCTTCAAAGAAAATTTCTCTCAGATCAGTATCTCTTTAGAATACTTTGAAGAATCTTTTCTTGATTAGCTCTTCTCTTCTCTATCTTGGAAGAATTCTCTAAACCTTTGATCTTTCACATTTCTTGGTAGGCTCTTCTCCCCCTTTTTGATGAAAAGTGCAACGACTTCATCAAAACATATATCAAGAAATGTATTTCATCAAGAGCCTCTGATCCGTCAATTCATAAGATATTCATCCAGATCTTTGCAAATCCAGACAAAATAATCGTGTAATACCTGAATCAACAAATGAATCAGTTAAAATGCATGTCAGTAACACTAAGTCACTGTGTGTAATGAATACACATTGGAAAGGAGCTTTTGTGATGTTCACTCCCCCAGGGCTTCCATTCAATCATCGAAAACACCACAAAGGTGATTTATATGAACGTTATGACAAAGAAACAAATTCCTTGTATGTTTGTGCATGTGATAGAAAGAATTTAAGCACGGATGATTGTTTATAGGCTCAAAATTTGTGTAAACCACTGAGACAACAGTAAGTTAAACATAGACTCAATGTGCATGATTGAAGTGCGAAGGTGGGGCAAACTTCCTTCTTTTCAATATCCAGATTTTCTATATGAAAATCAGATAGCAAATGTGCTGCTCCCCCTTTGAAAATGTGAAACACTTTCTTGTTAAGAAGAAAATGAGTAGAGGGTGAGGTTTGATCAAGAGTTGGCATGGGCTAGTTTCCTGTTTCAATAATAATCACCAAAGAATTTTGAAACATTAGAAATGTGGCTGCCCGACTGAGAAAAAGTTGGTGCAGAGTTCTGATATTCTTTTAACTCTGTTCTCACACCCTCTTTCTTTTAAACATTTAGCTCACTCTAACCAAACTTTCTTTCTCTGTATAACTCATCACTCAATCCACACTCATTTCTTTTCGACTTCTCATACTCAATCACTATGGATTAACTTCTTGGGTAGAAATCACTGGTTAAGGTGATTCCATTGAAGTTGTGTTTAGTCCTAGCACAATGAAATCATGTTTTCCTAGAAAGCATGTGATGCTCAAAATGGTTTAACTTATCAGTTAAAGCACAATGTAGAATTTGAAAACATTTAAATTCATACTTCCAATTCATGAAATCGGTTTGAGATTCGGGAAGTGGTTTGAACTTTTAAGAACAACGTTTTCTATGATTGAAAGTTGTCCTTCTTTCAACCATATATGAGACTAAGATAAAGGATTATACCTTTACGTGCGATCTTACATCTCATGAAGCAAAGCTTAAAGTCATAAAGATATGATCGTTTAAGCGTCTCTCAAAAATTCTGCAAAAGTCTTATGTCAAGTCAAAGCAAATTTATTCACTTAAATTAAAAAGACAAAAAACAGTAAAACTATGAAAGTATGAGTCCTGATCTGAAATAATCAGAAGTCATCACCTTTTTACTCCCCCTGAAATTATGCATTTGAAACTTATCATTGAAAAAGATATGCATTAAAATTTCAGACAAATATGTACTCCCCCTTGAAGGTTGATTTCCTCATTCGAGTATTGAAGTACATTCTCTTATCAGCAAAGAGTAAGGTCTTTTGATCACTGAAGTACGATTCCTAAACTGTGGTGTTTAGAAGTCATTCTTCGTTGAAGTCCGGGTTCTAAGCTGATTTACTTAGAAGCCTTGGTTCTCTTACTCCTTCTTGACAGTAGGTGCCTGCAACACAAAATCATCCCGTTTCTTTGGTACCCACTGGTATTTGGGTCCATGAGTGTTAGTTGCAGTTCTTGTGTGGGTTACTGAGTAAGAACCATACCAGTAATGGTCACTCGTCTTATGAACAGGATCATGTGTACGACAATAAGAACAATAGAATTTCTTACCTGACAAACTGATTAATTTATCTCCCGTGTAGACAAAATCAGATTTACCTTTCAGCGCATTGTTCTTCTTGGCATTAGGTGTATGTACACATGAGTTTTTACATTTTAGCTCATATTTTTTCTTTGCTTCAACTGGTTTCCTGTTCCAGACCAGTTCAACTTCTTTATAGCTGTTTCTTCTCCTTTGATCTGTACCTGAACAATCTGTATTTCTATCAAAGAAAAGGTTAGAACTACGAATCTGATTAGAAGATTTAACTGACCTTTTGGAAGAAGAAGTTTTGGATGTTGAACTTGTAGCTGAGTTGAATGAGCATTCTGAATCAGCTGAATCATCTCGAGGTGAGTGGACAATTGACTCTACAGTCTTGCGCTCAGTCACCACCACCATTGAGATAGTCTTTTCAAGCTCATTAACCTTTGAAGAATAACTGTTTCCTTCTTTGACAAGAAGGTCAATCTTCTTCTCAAGCTCACACTTCTTCTTCTTCTTCTTCTCTTTCTGTGCATTCTTAGAAAGTTCAGATAGCTTTGCATTAAGCTTTCTAATTGCAGCTTCAAAGGTGCTTCTCTCTTCTTCAAATCCCTTCTTAGCACCCTTTCTTCCATCTGATATCTCTTTTAAGTATCCTACATTCTTCTGATCAAATGCCTTCTTCTCTTTGGCAAACTGATCTGTTAGGGCTATCTTTATAGTTAAATAGAAGTTCAGGGTAGTTTGTGACAAGTTGTAATAGTTGTAAGCTTGTTGGGCCTTAAAGCCCATAAGCCCATTAGGCCTGCGAGCCTGCATATTTAAAGTTATTTTCTACTTCATTTGTCAGAGTTAGAGATTCAAATATTTCTTGTTAGGTTTGGTTTATTTTTGTGTGTTTGGTTTGAGGTGTTTGGTTGATTTGCCTCGGCCCAATGTCTCGGCCCATTGTCTACCCACCCCCCCGGTCCAAGACCAGACTCGGCCCAAGCCCAAGCCACCTTCGGGGGTTTATAAACCCCGGTCGAATGTAATTCCTCCTCATTCGATCAATTTGTGTTTTCTTCTTCTATATCTCTCTCTCGCCCGGACCTCTCTTTCGACCGAAACCACTTCGACCGAACACCCTCGTTCCTTCAATCTTCCATCGATCAGGTAGCTGTTCTTTGGGTTATTTGTTGATTAAATGTGTTTTTGGATCGATTCTCCTATGGTTTATCAGTTTGGGTGTGTTTCGGCGTCGTCTCCGACGATTCTAAGGTGTCCTTTCGACTCTCCGGGGGTTTACTCCGATCTAGGTTAGCCCCGGTCGAAGGCACCCCCGGTCAAAGGCATCCCCGGTTATATGACTACTGCGGTCGAATGACCATCGGTCTTATCAGACCTCCGGTCGGATACCTTCTCCGGTCGAAGACCCTATCCGGTCAAAGACCTTATCCGGTCGTAATGACCTCCGGTCATATACCGTATCCGGTCGAAGACCCTGTCCGGTCAAAGACCTTATCCGGTCTTAGTGACCTCCGGTCAAAGACCGCATCCGATCCAACATCTATCCGGTCTTATGAGACCATCGGTCGAATGCCTCGTCCGGTCTTGCTTTTCTCCGGTCGAAGCCATGGTGTTGGTGCTTATAGTCATACTTGGACTTATGTGTGTTTATGAGGAAGTGGTGCAAGTCTGCGCGCCTTGGTGACTGACCCTAACTCACGAGTAGGGTTTGCTCTTCCAAATTTTTGGTGTTACTATCTGGCGTGATCTAAATCATCACGGTATAACTCCAAACGGCGAAAATTGTGTTTCCAAACCTGTGTACTAATCGATTACTTCTTCACAGGTACAATGGCTCAAAATCAGCCACCAACGATTGATCCAATCGCAGATGCAGAACTGATTCCCGGGGATCAGTTCCTTCCACTTACAGCAAATAACTACCATCTCGATGTGACCCAACTCGCCATTCAACATCAGGTCATCATCGAGATACTAAGGGGCCATCCACTCTCCTATGCTCTAACAGAAACAGCCACCGTTCCAATCATATACCTACAGCAATTCTGGCGTTCCCTTCATGCCTTAGAAGCCGATGGCGGTTTCCATCTTGAAGGTCGGATAGATCACACACCAGTGCTTCTCACAAGTGATCTATTCCGCCAATTTCTTCGGTTACCAACCGCCGGATCTGTAGCTGGCCAAGAAGACTTCGACCCGCTTGTCTCAGATGCTACATTGTGCACCGATCTTATCTCGTTGGGATACGGCGCAGAACTCCGCATACCATCAACATTCACCCGCAAACATCTATCGACGTTATGGTACACGCTGTTCACGTATATCAATCGGTGTCTTTCGTCTATAACGAAAGGCATTGATCAGACGAGCGCTCCGATTCTACGCATCTTTCATGCGGTGGCATTCAATCGCCACGTCGACTTTGCTGATCTTCTATGGTTTGAACTCATTCAGAGAGTTCGGTCGACTGCATCTCGGCGGTCAAACTTCGTCCCCTTCATGCGGTTCCTACAGATAATCATCCGGAACTACATGAACCTGTATCCCGAGATACAGCGCCGCTCCACCCACCCGATGTGCCCACAACATCCAACCCGGAAGATTCCTTCCCGTGCTGATCCAGAAGGTGTTGTCGCCCGACAAATCCCAGTCGGGGTACTAGACCATGCTCGTCCCACGGCACTTAGTGTGATAGCTTATAGGCACACACACAACATCCCAGCTCCTATGGTCCGGCCAAGACCGGCAGGACCTGCCCAAGGAGCAAGACCTGAGCGACGTGAGGGTCAGCGTCCACGAACGAGAGGTGGGAGCGTCCGGATAGCTGGGGCTTCCGGACAGGGTGTGTCGAGGGCCATTATCGTGAGGGGAACTGGAGTGGGCAGTGCCGTTGGAACGAGCCAGCCAAGTTCTTCGAGACAACCTTCTCCGCCACCAACAACAGGTACTCAAACGACAGAAGAGGCAACAGTTTCTGAAGCCGTTCAAGCTCAGTCTTCTTCTGTCGCTGCTACTGAAGGAACATCAGCCACTTCAGATACCGAGGAAACCCAAACCGCCACATCAGCATCAGATGAAGAGTCTTCTGACTCTGATGGTGACGATAATCAGCCCCCATCCGGAGAGATAAGGAGAACGGAGGGAGTATTAGTTGAACATCAAGAGGTGAGCTGTGTGAGGGAAAGGCGAAGTAAGCTACATTCTGAGAGTACACGAGCGATGGGACAACCATCTTCGGTTGTATCCCCCCCAGCCATATCTAGCCAGGTAGCCACATCTGCTACCCAGTCTCATGTGTTGGGACTGGGTATTGAAGAAGCCGCCGTGGACCTAGCGGCGCACTTGCACGCCCAACCAAGCCACTCCACCATCTCTCAACAGATGGTGGTTTCACATGATCACGGGGATTTAGCACATACGCTATCGGGCTCTCACTTGGAGGGTGCCGATATTGAAACAAGAGAACAGCTGCCCCCGTTCTCGCCTTCTTTGCATGCACGGAGTCTAGATCCATTTGTCATACATGCCATTCCTAGGACACAGATTCCGTTTTCGGCTATTGCCGGTAGCCTAAGTGGCCCGGCCGGAACATCCATAGTAAACCCACCTTCGGGTAGGTTACGAGGATTGGATGGAAGTCCTACCACGGCTATCATCACGCCAACCGTGAACGTAGGCGGCTCGACTTCTACAGTCGTAGCTACAACGGGAAGTCTAAGTGACCCCGGCGTTACCCACACTGAGTTTGTCTCAAGGGAATACATGGACGGCGCCCTAAAGGCTGTCCAATCTATGATGACGGCGGAGTTGGACAACATCAAACGTATGGTCAAAGGCAAAGGTCCTGCGACTGAGCCGGATACCACATCTACTCCATCTTCTCTATCAGCTGCGGATATGTCCATACCTGAACTAAAATCTATCCTTCTCGCCAAACTTATAGCCCAATCTCTAACCGAACCCACCCAGGATGCCGATTTGCTATCCTTACTTTCTCAAACATCTACACCGACCCCACCTACACCCCAACCTATCGTTTCTGTCGAAGCCTTCCAGATCCAACAAGCTATGCTTCAGTCACTTCAGCAAACTGTGGCTGTTTTGACTGAACGCCTTTCGGCAGTGGAAGATACCTGCCATGGCCAGGCAGAACGGCTCAAGCGCCGACATGATGATCAGGATGATCCTGATCACCATGAGGGGGAGAAGCGCCAACGTCGATCTGAGCCGGAGTCTCATGTAGTGGAGTCGGAACAGGTTGAACAGGGTACGGGTTCGGGTACAAGAACAGAGGGACAGAGGCAGGAACAGGAACAGGAACGGGAACCAGTGACAGATCTGATACTATATGATTATCCGACGGTTGAAAAGCCTGAGGAATTTGAATTTGATTCTCCGATAGTTCCTGAAGACTGGACGATAATACTAGATCCGTATGAAGTAACAGACACGATAGAAGAATGTGCAAATTCTGAAAGAGCTCTGGTGGTTATGCAAGAAGAAATTGATGAAATACTGCATCCAGAGGATCAGTCTTCTGTCGTGATTCCTCTATTGACTTATCCTGTTATTTACTCTGAATTTTCTGATACAGTAGTTCCCGAGAGATCTCCTCCAGCTTCACCAGTTAGAGAACCAGTTAATACAACTCCAGCTCGTCCATCCAAGTGGGAAAGAGTCCGAATAAAAGTTCCTTTCCTCGAAGAAAGTCAGAAAAGGATATTTGCCCACTGGATCAGAAAGTATGATGAAGTTGTTATACATGGTCTACAGTCAGTGAAAAACAAAGAAAAACAGCGTGAACTTGTGTTCGTATACCGAAAGTTCCAGCACAAGTACTCCAAGACGAAGCTCAGGATTGTATCAGTTGATAAGATTATACCTGCCTACTTTATGAAGGTCAAGTATACGGACTTTATGGTTACTCGAGAAGATGGTCAACAATATTGCTTTTCTGATGCTGATTTTCCATGCTTGGAGCCACAAGATCTGTTGTATATCTTACGTGACTTAAAGACCAGAACTGTCAGACCCGGAGAAGTCATTGATGCTCTAGAAACAGTGAAAAGATACATGAAGTGTGCAATGAAACTTGCTTCGGTGGAAGATTTTCAGATCGGGTTAGAAAGCAACCAGCCAAAGATTAATCTGCTCAAGCCTGATTTGAAGATTCCGTCTGATACCCAGAATGTACCTGCGTTTACTGTGATAAAGCTTCCAGAGTTTGGCATGACCTATGTGAATGACAAAGGAATTATGCATTTCATTCGTTTCAATCAGATTGCCAGATTCTGCGATGGTACATTGATGTTGCTGAAAGACAAGTTGAAGCGTGCACTTGATAAAGATGAAAAAGGGGTTCAACTTTTGGATCCTAAATACAAGCCAATTGTTCTTGAAGCACTGGGTGAAATTGAAGAGCGACTGGAGTACAGAACTCAGATTAGATATTTCGAGATCAACTTTGGTTTCCGAAAAATCTATGTTCCTAACTGGCGTGACTATCAACTTCTATTTAAAGGGGGAGATTGTTAGGGCTATCTTGATAGTTAAATAGAAGTTCAGGGTAGTTTGTGACAAGTTGTAATAGTTGTAAGCTTGTTGGGCCTTAAAGCCCATAAGCCCATTAGGCCTGCGAGCCTGCATATTTAAAGTTATTTTCTACTTCTTTTGTCAGAGTTAGAGATTCATTATTCAGTTTACTAGTTGTTAGGTTTACATACTATTATCAGATATTCTCTCTGTAAACCTTAGCCCTTTGAAGTTTATATTAATCATATGACTAGTTGCTGTGGCCAATATATTGTTCATCATTGTTCTTATATCTGCTGATTGCACTGAAACTGGGATCTACATGATCTCTTTATAAAATGATTACTTTCTCAAAGTTACTAACTTGTTGAGAAAGCTTTATACTTTTAAGCTCAATTACCTTCTTCTCTTCAACACTCTTCTTGGAATGATCTGAGAACTTCTTCTCAAACTCAGATATTTTCTTTTGAAGCTCAGTGTTTGTACTCTCCAAGTCTTTTGATTTCTTCTCATTGCTCTCAACAAACTCTTGCTTCTGTATTTGAGCTTCCAGATCAGAAAACATTCTTTTTAGCTCTAAGTTCTCAGCTATCAAATCTTTTGCATTTAAGAAAACCTTTCGGTCTGAGACAATCCATTCAGAGTTTAATTCAAGATAGTCCCATATCTCTTTCCCTGAAGCTTCGGGAATATCCATTAAATCATATATTTCTTTAGAAATACTCTTTCTCAAATAAACTCTAGCTCTATTATTAGCTCTGTCTCTTTGCACCTGTGCTTCTTCAGACAATGATAATCTCATGTAGTGACCCAAATCATCATTATCTACAAAGCTGAAAAAATTAATTTTCCACTTTTCGTATTCTCCTTTATTCAACATTGGAAAATAGGAAGTCATTTTGTTTGATAAGAAAAACTTGAATATATCGTTAGTTCAAATAAAATCAAACAAAAATTCAGAAATAAAATTTCCAAATTTAACCAAGCTGGAACTGGCGCAAAAATCAAAGTTTGCGTTAAGAGGAGCTGGCGCACAATAGAGTTTTGCGCGAGAAGCGGGTCGCGCGAACAGAAGTTTTGCGCGAGACGAGTATGGCGCAAAGCAATGATTTGCGTGAGAAGAAGTTGGCGCAAAATAGAGTTTTGAGTTAGAAAGTGGGTCGCGCGAAATGAGATTTGCGCGAGACGTGGGTGGCGCAAACAGGGGTTTGTGCGAGACGTTGGTAGCGCAAAGTGCAGGTTTGCGCGATGAACTGTTGGCACAAAAACACTCGACCGAAGATGGTGCGACTGATGTGGTTTATCGACCGGATCGATCGACCGGTATTGTGTACGACCGGACTATTGTTGCGACCGGAGAGATGTTGATTTTTTTTTGACCGGGTTACTGTAGCGACCGGGTTACTGTAGCAACCGGGTACTCTAGCAACCGGGAATTTTATGCTTTTCGACCTGTTTTGAATAGTTCGACCGATATGAAACCTTCGACCGGTGTCTTGAAACTATCGGTCGACCGGAACTTTGTTGGACCGGTATGTTGATGACCGGTAAAGAACAGTGCCAACCGGTAATGAGGTGATCGGACTTACTTTGCGACCGGACTAGATATATCGACCGAAACCGGGGTTTGAACGACCGGATGAGTTTCGATGGATTTCGACCGGAGTGCGTATCGGCCCTGTAAATCCCAAATTGACCAACCTAGAGGTCGATTTACAACACCAAATTTTGACAAGTTGATCGACTTGCCAACTACAACAACACACAACCTTTTGATTTCGAAAACAACCACAAATTAAAGATTTGATCGATTGTACAGTGTTCTTCAAGAAATGAAGAACACAACGAGTTTAAGAGTTTGATTTTGATCTGGTTCAAGCTCTGATACCAATTGAGAGTCCGTGTGTTTGAACACGATCGTTACCAAATAATTCAAACACAAAGATATAAGATTACCAACCTGAATAGAATACAAACGCGGATTACAAGGTTGATGTTTACACTTTAAAGCTCTCTTTCTCTCTAGATGTTCTTGGTCGATGATTGTTGTGATTTCTAAGTTGTGAGATATCTTAGAAACTTACCTAACTTAAAAAAATTAACTAATAATATCTAACATAATAATATCTAACTAAATATCTAAACTAATATAATATCTAGATATTTAGGATTTAAACTAATATTAAATACTAAAAACAAACTTTGACTTTTATTACAAAGTAACATTAGACTATGTTGAGAGCGACTTTTCAGCATTAGCTTCAGATTGCAAACTTCAAATTGGATAATCTTGAATCCAATAAATCTGTGATCTAACAATTCATCACAAGAACACGCAAATCAAAGAATGGAAAGAAATGCGCAAAAAGCTTCCTGTGAGTTCGTCCAAACGCGCAACTAGGCATTTGAGAGTTTCCCAAACGCGCAGAACCCGTCGTGTGAGTTCTATGTGAACAGTAACTTGTGAGTTACTCGATCTGCGAGTTTAAATATTCCCAAAATTTTTCTAAGTGTTTAAACACGTACGTCTTGCGAGTTTGAAATCTTAGAAAAATATTCTAAGTGAGGAAAAACGCAAAGTTCATTCTACGAGTTCTAGGAAAGCGCACACTTCAACCTGCGAGTTCTCAAGTTCACGCAGATCACTTGTGGCACAAAAGAAAGATTCGTGCAAAGAGCATCTAGATCAAAAGAAAGATTCGCGCTAAAAGAAGGTGGCGCAAAAGTCACTTCGCACAAGACACGTGTAGCGCGTTCCTCAGTGAATAGTGCTTTGCATGTTTAGTGCTTTGCGAGTTCTGTGATTTGCGAGTTCTAGAGAGAAATTTTTTTTAGAATTTTTTTTTCAAGTGCTGATTCGGGTTTGACTTTTCAGTCAACATTTCTGATTTGTTTGGGCACGATCTTTCATATTCAAGCTAATCATTCAAGATGCCAAAGACTGGTGATAAGGGAAATACTGTTCTATCTGCAAGAGATATGGCAGTATTGTATATGCCTGAGATACCGAAAATAGAAGCTGAACGAGATAAACTGAAAAATCAGATTTCAGTGCTTCTAAAACAGATTCAGGAGTTGAAATTTAATTTGTCAAACTCTGATAAAACTCCTCACTGTAAAAAGTGTACTAATATGGATAAATCTAATTTTGCAGGTATCATCAGTGCAAAAGAGAAAGAGATAAAAGAACAAGAGAAAGAGATTAAAGATAGAGAGAAAATGATGGAAATAAAAGATAATATCATTCAGTCTTTTGAAGAAGTAATCAAGCTCAAGGAGTCTTATGTTACAAATCTTCGAAGTCAACTGAAGACAACTGAACAGAAATCATCAGAGTTACAAGATGAATCAGTTAAGCTTCAACAAAAGTATATGGCTTCTGAAGAAAATGTATATGCATTGAAAGTGAAAAATGCTAACTTGATGAAAAGCATCAAAGAAGATAAAGTTAAAGCGAAACTTCAAAGCCAACTGAAGACGACTAAACATAAATCATCAGAATTGCAAGATAAATCAGTCAAGCTTAAAAACAAGTTTAAGGCTTTTGAAGATCAGATATCTGCTCTGGAGAAGAAGAATGCTGAACTGAAAACAAGCCTCCAAGCAGAAAAAGAAAAATCAAATGTGAAGACATCTTCTACTCAACAGTCCTTTGAATTTTCAAAGAAAACTTTACAAGAGAAAAAGGATTTGGAGCTGAGATGCATTAAACTTTCCAAGCAAGTGTCGGAATTTGAAAAGATAATAATAACTGAAAGAGACACTTTTTCGAAAGAAAGACAAGTTCTTGAAAACAAAATAACTGAACTTCCCAAACAGATTTCTACTTTACAAGACTTGCTCGAAAAAGAAAGACAAATTTTCAAAGAAAAGAAGCAGTCTTATTAGCTTGAAAAGAAAAATACTGAAAAGAGAAATTTTGGGATTTTCAAAGATATTTCTGAAAAAGCCCAGAACTTGGAAAAAGATTTTGAGCAAGAACGTTCACATTTTGAGTCTGAGATATCTAAGCTCATATCCAAATAACTGTTCTATCATCAGATGTGCAAAAAGAAAAGATGGCTAAATCTGATTTGAAACAAAAGTTTGACACACTGAATTCTGAAAGAAACATTCTATCCAAAAAGATAAAAGACTTAGAAGCTGCAAACGTTGATTTGTCAGAAAAGATTACAGCTGGTGTGATTAGTCAATCACCTGTTGATAATTCAACAGAACCAGTTTGTTCTTTCAAAACAACTTCAAGTTCAATTCATGATAAAAATGTTTTTAAACAGAACTGTGTCAAATCTAATATTGTCAACTCAAATCAAATAAGACCATCAAATCTGTTTTATGATAAATCTGTTGATGGTTCAACAAATTTTTATATAAAATTTCTTGGAAAACAATCTAAGAAAAATCAGATGGTTTGGAAAGTGAAAAGTTCTTCAGATGAAGAGAAGAAGAATGACAAAGCATCTGCATCGACATCTAAAGCCAAAAAGAACATAACACATAAAGGTAAATCTTTTGGTAATTCTGATATATATTACTCGACTAATCATTTGATCAGGATTGTTCAAAGGAAAATCTGTTGTTCTTACTGTGGAGAGAATGACTTCGTTCAGAAAGAAACTGCTCATAACTGGTACGGTTCTTATTGAATTACTTCTCAGAATTCTGGATTTAAAAGATATAAGTCAAATGAGAAGTGGATTCCTAAATCTAACATACCAGGACCCAACTACTAGTGGGTACCAAAACCTGTTAAATCTATTTTGCAGGTACCACAGGTTTAGGGGGAGCAAGATGTTTGACTTCTAGACAAAACAGTCTAGGACTCGTACCTCAAAGAACAAAGGCTTTTGAACAAAACAGTTCAAAACCCGGTCGTTAATGTTAAAGGATTATGACTTCTAAGTAACACAACTTAGGACTCGTTCTTTAATATTAAAGATAAGGATATTTTGAAAATATCCAGGGGGAGCTTAAATGAATAAAATCATTCAATCATGATTTGAGGGGGAGATTAAAAGTAAGTATCTTTTAACCTAGATCTCTGATTGTTTGAAAGAAGAACAACTTTCGAACATGAAAAACGTTTTCTGAAATGTTCAAACCACTTCTGGTTCTCAAAAGATTTCATGAATTAAGAAGTGTGATTTTAAATGTTTTTCATAATTGATCTTTAATGTTTAACTGACCGTGTGTTTCCAAAGATCAATACTTGCGTTTTATCTTGTCTATATACTGGAAAGTATTCATACATGCCAGTTCAGTCCTTCATTTGAAATTGTTATTACCATGTCTCTAAATGAAACAACTTTTCGATGGTAATACCCTCGTTTGTAATTCACTGTTGTTAATCAACAATCATCATTTCAAACTTGAGCGTTCATTGCTAAATTATTTATATTCGTTCATATAAACAAACTGTCAAGTGCTTTGATACCCCAACCTTTTCATGTTCATATCTTATGAAATTTTATCTGATTGACACATTGTCAGATTCTCAAAAGAATTCATTTGATTTCATTTCATTCATTCAATATTCTTGTTTTGAGAGATCTTCATTGTTCAAATGCTTAAATCTCATTCATATTTTTAATGAGCATACATTTTGACAATGATATCATGTGCTTAACTGTTCAAGTTAAACTGTTGAGCAATCATTCTTTATAGGACTTACATGGGGTTCATGTGTGAGCTTAAACAGAACTTCCATGGATTCACGTTAACCAGTGGTTCCTACCCAGGAAGTTATCCTAGAGTGATTGAGGGGTGAGGAGTCATAAATCAAAGAGTGGGGGAAATAACTCATCCGATTGAGTTTTTCTCATTGTGTGGAACGGAAAAATGTAAATGAGAGTTTGGTTAGAAGTGAGCAAAATGTTAAAAAGAAAGATGGTGTGAGAACATAGTCAAAAGAATATCAAAACTCTGCACCAAACACTTTCTGAGTCGGGCAACCACATCTACTGATTGGTTCACATTCTTTGGTGACCATCATTGAAACAGGCAGTGAGCCCATGCCAACTCTTTCAATTACCCCACCAACCACTCTTTTCTTTCTTAACAAAGAAATGTTTCATTTTCTTTGGGGACGCAACATATCTGCTATCTGATCTTCACTCGGAAGAGTTAGCTATTGAAAAAGAAGGAAAGTTGCCCCACCTTCGCACCTCTTTCACGCACATTGAGTCCGTGTAATATCTGTTGTTGTCTCAACAGTTTACACAATTTGAGCCTTACGAAACACAATCATTGTGCTAAATTCTTTCATAACACAAGCACGAGCATAAAGAAAATTTGTTTTTCTGTCAGAACATTCATAGAATTAGCTTGTGTTTTTCAATGATTGAATGGAAGTCCTAGGGAGTCATCATCAAACCATCTCCTTAAATTGTACATTCGTTGTACACAGTAACTTTGTGTTACTGACAGGCATTCCTAACTGTTTCATTTGTTGAATCAGGGTTACTACGTTCATTATATCTGAATTTGAAAAGATTCGGGTATATACAGTTCATGATTCCGCTATTCAGATCAAAGGGCAGAGAATGTCAAATGTATCTCAAAGGAGGAGTATATTTGTAAAAGGGGGAGATTCAAAGAAAGTGCTGAAATTGAGAAAGTTTTGATGATAATGATGCTCACAATCATCAAAAAGGGGGAGAAACTTACAAAGGTCAATTTCAAATCAATGTCAAAGTCTTAAAGAAAGTTCAAAGTGAAAAGACTTGTGGAGAAATCTACAAAGTTCAAGACAGATTCAAAGAAATCATTCTGAGATCATTCAAAGTCAAATCAGATGATTCGAGAAAGTTTGTTTTTTTGAATACGGTCAAGAGATCAGAAGAGATGAACATACTGTTTTTGAAAGATTCCTCAAAAGTTTAAAGATGAAGGTTTCAATCATGTTTCAAAGTTTTCAAAGAAGTTTCAAAGATCAAAGAAATTTCAAAAGTTTTAAAGAATTCAGATTCGTTTTCAAGACTTGTTGACTTTCCAAAGATTCATAGTGCAAAAGACTTTTCAAGATTCTTCAACAACTTCAGAAAGAGCTTCAAAGTTCAAAGCCGTCAAAGTTAAAGATTGAATAATCAAACGCTGAAGACTAGTGTCAAATTTTTATTAAATATTGAATACAAAGGGGGAGAATGTTAGTGTATAAAATTGTATCCAAGATTTAGTGTGAAAAGTCAAGCCTAGAAAAGTCAACAAAGTCAATGTTTAGTTAAGTCAATATGAGATTATCTTGTTTAAGCATGTGGTTTTTGGTCCTTGGTATAAATACCATGTTGCTTTGTTAATCATGGAACTAAGACCTTCATTGTAATATCTGTTAGATAAATGACAATGATGCTTTCTCTCTCTACTCTCTCTGTCTAGATATTCATTGTCATATCAAATCTTGATTGAGTTTAATTGTTTGATTGCTTGATTTGAATATGGAATACAATTTCAAAGGTAGGGCAACTTTCCTTCTTTTTCAATATCAGTATCTTCCGAGTGAAGTACCAATAGAGTATGTGCTGCTTCCCCAGAAAATGTGAAACATTCTCTTTTTAAGAAAAGAATGAGTAGTTGGTGGGGTTGTATGCAAGAGATGGCATGGGCTAGTTGCCTTTTTCAATGAAGGTCATGAAGAAGTGTGAACCAACAGTAATGTGGTTTCCCGACTCAGAATGAATTTGGTGCAGAGTCTGATATTCTTTTACTCTGTTCTCTCACCCTCTTTCTTTTAATCATTTTAGCTCACTTCTAACCAATCTCTCTTTTCCATTTTACCTCTTCACACACCAACACTCAAATCTTTTGACCCCTCTCCCCTCAATCACTCTTGGGAATACTTTCGGGGTAAGAAACACTGGTTATCGTGAATCCATGGAAGTCTTTTAAGCTCTCACATCGAATCCCATGTATTTTTGTCCGAAAAGAATATGTTGTTCAATGATTAACTTGACATTTCAGCGCAAGAAATTAATGTTAGTGTATGTATGCTCATAAAAGATAAGAATGAAATTTGAGCATTTTAAGCATTTAAGATTTCTCAAAACGTTGTACGAATGAATAACCATGAAAAAATAGAAATGTTTTGAGAATCTGACAATGATTTAATCAGATCAAATTATCATGGAAAATAATATTTTGGGAAATCAAAGACGTAAGATGTTTATATGAACAAAATATAAACATGTTTACAATGAAAGCACAGATAATGATGAATTGATGTCTGATCTCAAACAATGTAGAATAGCAAACGAGATTATTACCATAGAAAGATTTAACATTTGATACATGGTAATAATAAAATCAATAAATATAGTGAACCGATGTGTGTATGAATACTTGACAAAGTATATGAAAAGAAAATACACAAGTATTATTCTTTAAGAACACACGGTCAGATAAGCATCAAAGTATCCAAAGTAAAATCATTTAAAGTCGCACTTCTCAATTCATGAAAACATTTTAAGAATGTGAAGTGGTTTGAACATTTAAAAACCAGTTTTCACAAGTGAAAGTTGTTCATCTTTCAACAAGTGATAGAATTTGAGATATAGAAATATACTTGTAGTATATAATATCTCAACTCCCCCTCGAATGAATATCATCATTTAAGTATCCTCGACAAAACATCAGATATCCTCCCCCTAAATATCTGTAAAAAGTCAAATTATTAGAAAAATATGACAGTAAAAGTATAAAGCATCTATCTTCTCCCCCTAAAAGATATGATATTTGAAAAGATGTTATCTTGAAAGCATCCATCAGAAGAAAAAGTTTGAGGTCGGTTCTGAACAGTAGTATTTAGAAGCCATGATTACATATTCTCCGATGAGAATAGTAATATTCAATTTACAAATGAAGAGCGGGTCCTGATCTGATGTAACCAGAAACCATAGTTCTGAAACATTTAGGAACAGGTCTTGAAATGTTTTATCCAAGAGCCATAGTTCTTTCTCCCCCATAAACCTTGGGTGCCTGCAACAGAGATTCAACTTTTGGTACCCACTGGTATTTGGGTCCTGATTTGTTAGTTGCAGTTCTTTTGGAGGAAATGTAATAAGAACCATACTAGCTATTTTCATAATTTTTATTTACAAAATCATTTGAGCTATAGTATGAACAACTAACTTGTTTTTCAGCTAACCTGATCAATTGATTTATAGTGTAAACCAAATCAGGTTTGCCAAAAGTTTTACGTTTAGGAGTATTGTTCCTTTTAGCATTAGATGCATGTTCAAATGATTTATGTTCCTTCTTCTCCTCCGAGGAACCTTTTACCATCCAGATCCACTTTTCATTATCTTTCTGATCTTTCCTCTCCAAAATCTTTTCTTCTGAGACTTATCCTTCTTGATATTACCTGAAACATCAACATTTTTATCAAAGAATAGGTTAGAAGGACGAATTTTATATTTAGATTTAGAAGTTTGAATATCATCAGAATCAATAAAGGATTATTAGAAACATTTGTAAAACATGAACTTGAAGCTGTTTTGAATGAGCATTCTGAATCAGCTTGATCATCTCTTGGTGATTGGATAATTGATTCCGGAGTCTTTGACTCAGTCAGCTTCACCTTGAACATGACCTCTTCAAGTTCCTTTATCTTTGAAGACAAACTGTTTCTTTCCTTTGACATCAGATCAAACTTCTTATGTAATTCAAATTTTGCATTCTTCTCCTTCATAATGTTTGTTGACAGCTCAGATAGTTTCTTGTTCAACTTTTCTATCTTAGTCTCAAACACTCTTCTTTCTTCCTCAAAATCTTTTTCAACAATATTTCTCTGTTCAGATATCTCCTTGAATACACCAACATTTTTCTTCCCCTTTTCAAATTTATCTCTGTCCATGATGATTACTTTCTCGAAGTCTGAAACTTGTTGAGAAAGCTTTATGCATTTCAGCTCCATGGATTTCTTCTCCTTAAATGCTTTTCTGGAAAATTCAGAAAACTTTTGAGCATAAGATTTTCTTTCTTCTCTTTATCCATTTGAGCTTCTAATTTAGATATTTTCTTCTTCAGCTCAACATTATTTCTCTCAATTTCTTTTCTCTTCTTCTCAATCTTCTTCATCTCATCTTGATTTGTTGAAGTTTTCTTCTCTTGAATTTCTTTCTCTTTCAACATGTTTATTTCAACTTCAAGACTAAAAACATTATCTTTCAGTTTGTCTCTTTCAGCAAAGATTTGAGAATTTATCTTTCTAAGCCCTTCAGATGTCTCACTAGCAATGTTAGCTCTCCTTCTGTGATCATCAAGCTCTCTTTGCATTTGTTCCTTTTTAGACCATGTAGAGCTTGAATTAACACTTTCAGACCTTTTCAGCTTGTCTTGAAGATTTAAGATCTCTTTTTTTTTAGATTCAATAATCACTGCAAAATTAATCTTTGAGTTAGCTTCATAGTCTGAGCAAATAAAATCTTTCTTAAGATCTTCATTATTTTTCAATCTATCAATTTGAATAAGAAGAGATGCATTCTGAATCTTCAGATTTTTATTCTCAGCTTCGAGTGCTGGAATCTCAGGCATGTAAGCTAAAGCACAATATCTCTTTGTTAGAACTGTATTTCCCTTCTCGTCAATATATGGCATCTTGATATCTGCACAAAACAAAAAATTAGCTAGTAATGATCTTTAATCAGAAAATCAGAAAAATCACTATTGAAAATACAGAAAAATCACTCAAAATTTTAAACAAGAACAGAATTCGTATAGCACACTTAATCAAGCAATTCGTATGCAAGAATTCATATAATGAACATAATTCGCAGACATAATTTGCAAGACACAATTCGCAAGACACTCACAATCAAGAATTTAAGTATAGAATTCGTATAGCTCACACAGAATTCGTATGTCACACACAACAAGCAATTCACATGAAAGAATATAAAAAGGATACAAATTCTAATCTTTTCGCATATCACTGTAATGCGAATTCTGAACTTTTCGCATAAGACTCAAATGCGAATTCCTTGAAATTCGTATGTCACAATTCGCATAGCACACACAAACAACAATTCATATAGAGCAATTCGCATAAAAGGATACTAAAAGGATACGAAATGTGAACTTTTCGCATACAAGCATGTGCGAGTTCTGAGCTTTTCGCATGAAAGCTTATGGGAGTTCTCTGAATTTTGTATATGACTCAGATACGAATTCCTTACAATTCGTGAGTCTCTCATATGCGAATTCTGAACAATTTGTACATATCTCTTGTGTGAATCCTTTCCTTTATCAATTTCTTCTTCGTGAGGTGCGAATTCCCTTGGTTTGCGAATTCTTTCCTTAGAATCGATAAAAATAGCTATTCTGCGAATTCAGTTGCTCTACGAGTTCTACGTGCGAGTTCTTCAATAACTCTGCGAATTCTTTGGTTCTTGGCCATTTTTCTGAAAAATTCAACAGAAAACTATGCAAATCTTGAAGTTTGAATCTAAAACTTTGCATAAATTTATAACAAGAACACCACTAAATCAAAGATTCAATTTCGATGAAACAGTAACTTTCTGAAAATTGAAATTGTCGATATTTCTGCTTCAAATCATACTTAAATCTTTCTGAAATTTCTGATTAGGCTCTGATACCAATTGTGACCCAGATTACTAGTATATAACAATCAATACACAGATTAAGAACACAGGTTTATTGATCAATCACACGAATTACTGTTGATCCAAACTCTCTCAGTGATTTGATAACGACCCTTTTCTATACCTAGTGAAAATTACGTTTTAATATGTATTAGTGTTTCACCATCAGCGATCAGACTGAGTCTGTTCAGTTATCGCTGATAGTCTTCTTATAAACATCTAGTATGTATTAGTGTTTCACTATCAGTGATCAAATTGATCCTGTTCAGTATCGCTGATAGTTTCTGATGTAAACAGTAACGTAATCCCTGAAGACAAGTTTCGCGTCAACAGATGTTCATAGCTGAATCGAAGACGAAGCTGCTGAACAAAGACAAGTCTACTAGTGACCTGTGTGTTCCAGATTCTAGTTTCTATTCATTAACAATCAAACAAACAAGATTAAACAATTAAATTACCTGTTTGATTTCTTTCAATTCAATTCTTTACACTTTCTCTCTCTAGAAATCACTCTCTCTCTCTACGTATTCTCTCTCTAACTGAATTCGTAATTCTACTTTTTTTTTTCTGAAAATACAAAGAAGAAAATGTATTTATACTAACTACTAATTACAAGGAAAATACAAATACAAAAACAAATACAATTGACTTTTATTAAGAGACTTTGACTTATGAGATTTGACTTTCTTCAGCTTTGACCTTCACAACTTTGACCTTCAGTATTCTTGATCTTGTATCCAACAAATTTATGCTCTAACAATCTCCCCCTTTGGATTCAAGATCATTGTTGAAAGATTTAGCATTAAGTCTTCACTCTAAGCTCTGTCTGAACAATCTCCCCTTTTTCTTTAACAATCTTCTTTCCAAGATTATCTTCAAATGATGAACAATCTCCCCAAAGCTTGCATAGAACACTTTCAGACTTTTGGAAAGAAATTATATTCAGAATCAACTCAAATGCTTTAGCAAATAATCTTCAAAGAAAAATTCCTCAAAACTTCAGAAATTCTTTGATCGTCTTCAAAACTTTAAATCTTTGTCATTTCTTTGATATCATCTCCCTTTAACTTCAAAAACTTTAACATTTCTTCAAACCATCTCCCCATTTTTGATGATTTGAGCATCTATATCATCAAAACTTTGCGTCCAAGAAATGTCATTAACCATTCTGATCTGACAAGAGCCTCTGATTCTGTGATCCATAACCGAGGTTTCATCTAGATCTTTGCAAATCCAGACAAAAATAAGAACATGTAGCTCCTGAATCAACAGATGAATCAGTTAATATGTCTGTCAGTAACACAAAGTCACTGTGTGTAACGAATACACAATATAAAGGAGCTTTTGTGATGTTCACTCCCCCAGGGCTTCCATCCAATCATCGAAATACCACAAAGGTAATTTCTATGAATGTTATGACAAAGAAACGAATTCTTTGTGTGCTCGTGCAAATGTAGAAAGAATTAAGCACGATGATTGCTTTTTAATAAGGCTCAACATAGTGTAAACCACTGAGACAACAGTAGATAAAGACAGACTCTAAGTGCATGATTGAAGTGCGAAGGTGGGGCATACTTCCTTCTTTTTCAATATCCAGATTTTCCAAATGAAAATCAGATAGATTATATGCTGCGTCCCCAGAAAAATATGAAACATTTTCTTTTTAAGAAGAAAATGAGTAGTTGGTGGGATTTAAGCAAGAGTTGGCATGTGCTATTTGCCTGTTTCAATAACGTTCACCAAAGAATTGTGAAACGCTAGTAATGTGGCTGCCCGGCGCAGAAAGTAGTTGGTGCAGAGTTTGATATTTTTTTACTCTGATCTCTCACCCTCTTTCTTTTTAATCATTTAGCGCACTACTAACCAAACTCTCTTTTCCATTTTACCTCATCACACCCACACTCATTTCTTTTAGACTCCTCACACTCAATTACTAAAGGATTAACTTCTTGGGTAGAAACCACTGGTTATCGTGATTTCATAGAAGTTTAGTTAATTCCTAGCACAAAGAACCCAAGTTTCCTATAAAGAATGAGTTGCTCAAATGGTATAACTTTATCAATAAAACGCATATACAAATGCCAGATGAATGTATGCTCATAAAATATAATCATGAAGATTTGAGCATTTTAAAACATTGAAGTATTTTCAAACAAGGAAATTGAATGAATGAACATGAATGCAAAAGACTTGTTTGAAAATCTGACATTGTATTAAAATGATCAGAAATGAATGATATAACAATTAAGGCTTATGGTCAAGAATAATGGATATTTGTCTATATGAAACAATATACATACATTCTTGAATGAAACGCTTTGAAATGAAATATCGCTCAAAATTCTTTGAATACAAGCGGAGTGTCTTACCATCGAATAAAAATTGTTTCAATTTAGAGACATGGTAAGAACATGTTGAACAAAAATTCAAACCAGTGTGTGTGAATACTTGAAAGTATATAGAAAAGACAATACTCAAGTATTTATCTTTGGAAACACACGGTTTGTAAACATGTAAGCACAAAATAAAATTGAAAACATTTAAAATCACACTTCCAAATTATAAAATCTGTTTAAGAATTGGGAAGTGGTTTGAACATTTAAGAACATGTTTTCTATACCTGAAAGTTGTCCTTCTTTCAGATATATGTGAGATTAAGATAAGAAATTTACCTTGTCTCTCAATCTTAAATCTCAGAAAGTCAGCTGTAATCATGTAGATATGATCGTGTCAGCTTCTCTCATCCTGTAAGTCTCAAAGTCTAGTCAAAATTTATTCACAAAAATTTATTCAAAACTTAAAAGAAATAAAACAATAAAACTTTTAAGATACGAGTTCTGATCAGAAATAATCAGAAATCATAGTCTTACTCCTTTTGACTTATAGGCTCCCCCTAAAATCATGCATCACAAAAATTTTGTCAGTTAAGAATAATGCAGAAATTAGTTTTGCTCCCCCTCAAATGAATGTAGATCATTTAAAATCTTCTCTAACTCCCCCTGAGATCATGAGCAAACCATTAAAGTGCAGGTATCCTTTAGATATAAAGATAAAGAAAATGATGAAAAATAACAATACGTAACTTTAGTATGTAATAACTGATTATGTCTTCAGATTTAACATACCAAGCTTAGAGACAAGAAAATTAAATCTCTTCTCATCTAAGGGTTTGGTAAATAAATCTGCAAGTTGATAATCTGTTTTTACAAAATAAAGTTCAATTGTTCCTTTTTCAACATTATCTTTGATAAAATGATACCTTACATCAATGTGTTTGGTTTTCGTATGCTGGACAGGATTAGCAGATATGGCAATCGCACTCTTCGAGTCACAATAGATTGGAATTTTTTCATACTTGAATCCGTAGTCTCGTAGCTGTGTTCGCATACACAAGACTTGAGAGCAACAACTGGCAGCAGCTATATACTCTGCTTCAGCAGTCGATGTGGAAACGCATAACTGTTTCTTTGAAGCCCAGCTAACGAGCTTGTCTCCAAGGAATTGTACATGACCAGAAGTACTCTTTCTGTCCAACATGCAACCTGCATGATCTGCATCTGAATATGCAGTCAGTTGAAACCCTGTATCCTTAGGATACCACAGACCAAGGTCTGCAGTCCCCTTCAGATATCTAAAGATCCGTTTGACAGCGGCTAAATGGGATTCTTTGGGAGCAGCTTGATATCTAGAACAAAGACATGTTGAGAACATAATATCTGGTCTACTGGAAGTAAGATACATCAAAGAACCAATCATACCTCGATATGTTCTAAGATCAACACTTGTACCCGAAGGATCAGCGTGAATCTTAGTTCCTGGTGCCATCGGGGTGCCAATAGATTTGCAATCTTCCATTTTGTACTTCCGAAGAATGTCCAAAATGTACTTAGACTGATTGATAAAAATCCTCGTAGAAAGTTGTTTAACTTGTAATCCAAGAAAGAAATTCATCTCTCCCATCATACTCATTTGAAAACGTGACACCATGAGGTTTGAAAAGTTTTTGCAATATTTTGGATTAGTAGAACCAAATATTATATCATCAACATAAATCTGAATAAAAATAATATCAGCTTTTTCCTTCTTTATGAATAAAGTGGTATCGATCTTACCTTTAGAGAAACCAGACTTGACCAAGAATTTGGATAAGACATCAAGTTAAAGACAGTTACCGACAGCGTCAATGTCACATTTGATGAAGAAATGGCTTCTGATCAAATCAGTTCAGAACCCGTTATCACTGGAGTATTAGCTTCTGGGCAGATCAGTCCAGAACCTGTTTCTACAGCGACAAATTCGGATAACGCATCTACATCTACTTCTAATTTAACTGATTTAGATTTGTTATTTGAATTTTTTTATGATGAGTTTCTTGGAACTAATGTATCTAAATCTGCTGTGACTGACAGATTTGAAGATACAAGCTGTCATCATCCAGTCACTTCAGAGGTCATTACTGAACAAGTATCCCCCGTTCAGTCAGAAACTCACATTCCTGATGTTACTCCTACAGTTGAAGTTCCACAAGTTAATGCTGAGCCAGAAGTAATTGTTTCAGTTGAGTCAGAGTCTGCTATTCCAACTGATACTTCTGCACATGAACCTTCAACTGAGAACCCTCCTCATGATATTCAAACTGAAGATTCTGAAAGTGGATTTCTAGATGATGATCATATTCAAAATTCATCTACTCCACTCCCACATGAGCATCGCTGGACCAAAGAGCATCCATTACATCAAGTAATTAGAGATCTCAACAAGACTGTACAAACTAGGTCAGCGACACTTAACCAATGTATGCATGACTCGTTCCTCAGCAAGATTGAGCCAACACGAGTATCTGAGGCTCTTGCTGATTCGGACTGGGTATCTGCAATGCAAGAAGAGATCAATCAGTTTGAATCCCTAAAGGTTTGGAGACTTGTTCCTAATCCAGAAGGTAAAACCGTGATCGACACTAAATGGGTATTCAAGAATAAAAAGGATGAAGATGGTATCGTCATAAGAAACAAAGCTAGACTTGTTGCCAAAGGCTACCGACAAGAGGAAGGCATCGATTATGATGAGACGTATGCTCCAATAGCTCGTATAGAAGCAATCCACATGTTTCTAGCATACGCAACTCATAAGAACTTCATAGGTTTTCAGATGGATGTGAAAACAACCTTTCTGAATGGCATTCTTAAAGAGGAAGTATACGTGTCTCAACCAGAAGGGTTTGTCAATCCAGATAAGCCAGATCATGTTTACATCTTGGACAAAGCCCTTTATGGATTAAAACAAGCCCCTCGAGCATGGTATGACGTTTTATCCAAATTCTTGGTCAAGTCTGGTTTCTCCAAAGGTAAGATTGATACCACTTTATTCATCAAAAAGGAAAAAGTTGATATTATTCTTATTCAGATTTATGTTGATGATATAATATTTGGTTCTACTAATCCATAATATTGCAGAAACTTTTCTAACCTCATGGTGTCACGTTTTCAAATGAGTATGATGGGAGAGATGAATTTCTTTCTCGGATTACAAGTTAAACAATTATCCACGGGGATTTTTATAAATCAATCTAAGTACATTTTGGATATTCTTCGGAAGTACAAAATGGAAAATTGTAAACCAATTGGAACCCCGATGGCACCAGGTACTAAGATCCACACTGATCCTTCGGGTAAAAGTGTTGATGTTAGAACATATAGAGGTATGATAGGTTCATTAATGTATCTTACATCCAGTAGACCAGATATTATGTTCTCAACATGTTTATGTTCTAGATATCAAGCTTCTCCCAAAGAATCCCATTTGGTTGCTGTCAAACGGATCTTTAGATATCTGAAGGGCACTGCAGACCTTGGTTTGTGGTATCTTAAGGATACTGGGTTTCAACTGACTGCATATTAAGATGCAGATCATGCAGGTTGCATGTTGGACAGAAAGAGTACTTCTGGTCACGTTCAATTTCTTGGAGACAAGCTCGTTAGCTGGGCTTTAAAGAAACAATTATGCGTTTCCACATCGACTGCTGAAGCAGAGTACGTAGCTGCTTCCAGTTGCTACTCTCAAGTCTTGTGGATGCGAAAACAACTACGAGATTATGGATTCAAATTTGATAAAATTCCAATCTACTGTGACTCAAAGAGTGCGATTGCAATATCTGCTAATCCTGTCCAGCATACGAAAACCAAACATATTGATGTCAGGTATCATTTTATAAAAGATAATGTAGAAAAAGGAACAATTGAACTTTATTTTGTAACAACAGATTATCAACTTGTAGATTTATTTACCAAACCCTTAGATGAAAAGAGATTTAATTTTCTTGTCTCTAAGCTTGTTACCTACTAAAGTTACAAATTGTTATTTTTCATCATGATCTTTATCTTTATTTCTGAAAGATATCTGCACTTTAATTGTTTGCTCATGATCTCAGGGGGAGTTAGAGAAGATTTTAGATGATCTACATTCATTTGAGGGGGAGCAAAACTAATTTCTGCATTATACTTAACTGACAAAATTTTTGTGATTCATAATTTTAGGGGGAGCCTATAAGTCAAAAGGAGTAAGACTATGATTTCTGATTATTTCAAATCAGAACTCGTACATTAATCGTTTTATTGCTTTATGTCATTCTATTTTCAAGTAAATTTTTGTGAATAAATTTTGACTAGACTTTGAGACTTATGCAGGATGAGAAAAGCTGACACGATCATATCTAAATGACTACAGCTTGACTTTCTGAGATTTAAGATTGCTCGAAAAGGTAAATTTCTTATCTTAATCTCAAATGTATCTGAAAGAAGGACAACTTTCAGGTATAGAAAACATGTTCTTAAATGTTCAAACCACTTCCTGATTTTTAAACAGATTTTATAATTTGGAAGTGTGATTTTAAATGTTTTCATTTTATTTTTTTTGTGATTATTTGATAAACAAACCGTGTGTTTCCAAAGATAAATACTTGCGTATTGTCTTTTCTATATACTTTCAAGTATTCACACACACACCGGTTTGACTTTGTTCAACATGTTCTTGCCATGTCTCTAAATTGGAACAATTTTTCTTCGACGGTAAGACACTCCGCTTGTATTCAAAGAATTTTGAGCTATATTTTATTTCGAAACGGTCATTTCAAGAATGTCTATATTTTGTTTCGTATAGACAAATATCAATTATTCTTGACCATAAGCTTTAATTGATATATCATTCATTTCTGATCATTTTTCATACAATGTCAGATTTTCAAACAAGTCTTTTGTATTCATTTTCATTCATTCAATATACTTGTGTAACACCCTAAAATTCAGAGTAAATTAAAACCTGGAAATATGGCAACAAGACATCCGTATTGATATAAACTTCCCATAAAGGGAATCAGTCCTTAAAACTATACAAAATCTGAACGGATATAGAATTCATCAACCAACTAATCTAAACATATACTATCTAGATTACAAAAGTTGTTGATCAAGAATTATCTAAAAATTCAGAGTAAATTAAAACCTGGAAATATGACAACAAGACATCCGTATTGATATAAACTTCCCATAAAGGGAATCAGTCCTTAAAACTATACAAAATCTGAACGGATATAGAATTTATCAACCAACTAATCTAAACATATACTATCTAGATTACAAAAGTTGTTGATCCAGAATTATCTAAAAATGTGGGACTTAACAACGCCTAACAAACCAATACTACACAATCTCAAAAACCCTCGAGATCAATCCCGGCACTCAAGCCCTTAGAAACCCGCCGCTAACGAGAACCTGATATACATATCATTTGAGAAAAAGTGTTAGGCTTAAAAGCCTAGTGAGAACATACAGTTTATAAATTTCAAGGGATATAACATTTACATCCAAAAAGGAAACCTTTCAAACAAGCATTTCCAAGTTAACTGATGTTAGGAATAAAATTCATTAAAATAAGGTCATAAACCTTCTTTCCAGAACCTCACAATTTAATGCACATGTAGTTCTTCGTTTTGATTACCTATGGAACCTCACAATTTAATGCACATGTAGTTCCATAATTTATTAACGGCCAGAACCTCACAATTTAATGCACATGTAGTTCTATATTTGTTAACAGCCAGAGCCTCATAATTTAATGCACATGTAGCTCTATATTTACATTACTTGGTAATCTCAAATAATGAAATATAAGTCGACTCAAAACCTAGGGATCCGCTAGTAATGGTACAAACTTGTCACAACAATTTATGTGACCAACCATAGCTAATCATATGGTATAAACACATTTTATAAGCAAAATACCTTTTCTTTGATGGGGAATAGACATCCCAATAACTTTGTAAACAACCATAGGTAGTCATATGGTATAAAACATTTTATAAACAAAATGCCTTCTCAAGTTCAACTTCCGGTAAGAATGAAAATCATCAAAATGAGTCCATAAACATTCTTTCACATGTCCACATAATGTGTAAGTAAAACATCATTTTACTTCAAATACTATAGAATCCATCATAAAATGATGGGAACCCTAAAATCTCCCAAAAGTTAACTTATATCCAAAATGTATAAATCTTAAATCTGAAATCATGGAGATACATAGGAGTTCAAAATGTAACCCTTTGACATGTATAAAGTTTTAGAAAGGTAGTAGGAACTCACCCAATAGGTTTATATGAAAACCCGAAGAACCAGGTATCGACCCTCTTGATAAGACGAAGCTTTCAACACCGAAACCTTGGATCATAAACTAGATCCTAACCACCAAAAGTTACCAACCAACTCTTAGAGAGAGAGATTTCTAGAGAGAGAGAATGGGATTTGAAAAGAGAGAGAGAGAGATAAGTGAGAGATATTTAGACTGAAAAGGGTATAAGTCGGCCAGGCCATCTCGCGGGTTATGCCGCGACTTCCACTCGCGACATAACTCGCCCGCTTTCACAAAACCAAACCCATCCAGAGGGTTTCGCGGGTTATGCCGCGATCTCAACCCGCGGCATAACTCGCGTAGCTCACTGAGGTTTGTCCAAAACCATCAAAAGCCAAACTCAAACTTGGTAACAACCGCGGTGCTAACGACAAAAGCTTAACACTAGAATACCAAGGTTACATAACGAAATTCGGGGTGTTACAATACTCCCAACCTTAGAATGATTTCGTCCTCGAAATCTACTTTTCTCTATGGAACACTTTTCGCAGAGAATATCATCTCAAACCCAAAAGCTAGAAACATTAACGAGATCCTAATACCGACATCCACACTAGCTACCCTTCTTGAGCACAATTCACTCCTAACCGAGCGAACACTCAACACTTCAAAGTAACTTTTACTCCTAAGGATACGGTTGCCTCCCAACCTTAGGTGACAATTACTACTTCCAGGAAATTAGCGACCTCAACTTTCCATCTACCAAATTCTTTCAAACTGCACGGTTCCGAACTCAAGGCAAACGGTCGACGCTAATCTTCCCACAACTCTCAGATTTGACTGATCCATTCCTAACAGTGATAAAGATATTCTTAGAAGGCGCACTAAGGCGTCTTTCCGGTAAACGGTTAACACAGATTCTGTTATCGCTTAACTCCGATCTGACCCCAAATCTGGAAATTGCTCTTATTCAAATTCTTAATACTTCCATAAATACTTCGTCTACAAACATATTATAAAGATTAACCTCTAAACATACCACCAATCTATACATCGGACTATAAAGGACGGGCGCTACAGAAACTCATGCGTAGCCACTAACTCCAACCTGTGGAAGATTTCACCAACCACTTACTCTAGCTCAGGGCTAAGGCCCGACTCCTCAAAGCACTGCTAGAACCGAACTCCCAACAGGAATGATGCACATGAAGATAAATAAATAAATAAAAGTTCAAGCTTAATGCCTAGAGAGCTCAAGAGTTTTTCATAAGTAAAAGCATTTAATTTGATGAACTTCTCTTTAAAACAGAACCTTTCAAATAATGAACCTTAAAACATAGAAACAACTCCTTTTCAAAGTCATGCACTTTCAAAGACGGATACTTCATTGCAAATACGTTTTATAAATTGACACAACTTGTATAACTCGAAGTATGAAATATTAGTAAAACTATCCATATCGTACGTCCGAAAACATGGACACTAGGCCCAATACTCACACGACCAAAAACAAAAGAAAACTAAATATCAACATGCATGAATAACACATTTCATTCAAACCTTAATATACGTGGGGTAAACCCAATATTAAAGTTATCAAGTACCGTCGACCACACATAAACCAAGCTGGTAAAAATATGACATTAGCGTTTAAAATACCCCGGGTCTACGACGGAGAGACCCGCACACAAAGAGAATAGAAGGACACACAAGTAGGCCGCCCATACAACTTCCTCGCATGACCTCTAAACGTTCCCATCTTGGGTGGCGAGAACAAATGAATGGGGCCACCCGTGATGTTATTGGATTTCACCACGTATCCCGATCTTAGTTCCCATGTCGTACCAGACATCACAACTTCAAACCGTTTACTGCCTCTAGTCATACTCCGTCGAGTTCCACCCCAAGGGCTTACGGACACGGGTGCCTATCCAATCCAGACGAGTTCCAACTCAGCAGCTCGTGCCACCTATTGTCTACTCGCTAGCAAACCCGAGCGGTCACTAAGTGTAACCCAAAACCTCAGGCTTTACAACACAGACAGACTGTTTGACATTACATGATTCCAACTGAAAAAAGAAAACCAAAGCTCCCAAAACATGTAACTCCCAATGGCATGAAAAAATCGCCATCATACTCCAAAAATTCCTCAACTCTTTTTAAACCGTACAAACGTCCTCATGACTCCATTTAATCAAAACTGAGCCAACGACCCAACAGTTTACTTAAATACCCAAATGAAAACCGATATAAATATTGAAACACGTTTGACCAACTATTATGCAAACATGACCCAAAAGTATGATTAACTCAAATCTCATCGTTGGTTGAAACAAACCGTTTTCCAAATGAACTCATACCCTTATGTTTTCAAAAGACCTCATTACACAATAATATACATTTTCTGAAAAGGTTTATAAGATCAAATACACCAAATGACACTTACATCAATTGAACTCCAATTTTATATGTAAAATCATCAAAGAAACACTTCAACATGATTTATGTACCAAAATAACCAAAGATCCCAAAATGGGTGTCTCACATGTTCATAAAACTAATCATTTTGTCATGTACACTGTTTTCACAAATCAACTTTAACTTACCAAAACACGAATAAACTCCATCATGCTAAAATCCTTCATTGCGGTTATAAATCTGGACAAATGTCCACACGACTCATTCAGTCAAAACCCGAGCCAAAGGCCCGACACTTTACGTAAATTTCCAATGAAAGTCTCGTAAACCTTAAAACATATTTAACCAACATTTAACGTTTCTCCAAATAATGAAATGTCTTTAAACAATGTTTATGAAAACACACACCACTAGGACATAATTTCTCAAAACTCAACACGTATTGAGACAAAAGATTTTCCAAAAGTTTATGAATGCAATTATACTAAGATGCACAAAATCATCCAAGATGCATAAATCATAATGTAGATTTTACGTGTACAAAATCACCCAGAATATGTAAATCACACTATTTACTTGTTGAAATATTCAAGCTCGACAAGAGCAATTTATGCTGTTAAAACAATCCAAATTACCGAATACGAAACTTAACAAAATACTCACACAAAGATGCATATGCACATGTTCCTGAAATTATTTACGCGACACAAAAGTCGTAAGATGAGACACCATAATCCAACTGGATTTTTCATAAAACTCCTTAATGCTAGAATCAAATGGTGTCCAAATTTCTATTTTTCAACATAAGGTAAGGCGACCATTTTGACAAGTTTTTTTTTTTTTTGACGAGACTCGACGCCCAAAGAACTCATAACTTGCACACAATGAGATTAAACTCACGCATCACAAAATATACACATGCGACAAAAGAATCCGTAAAGCAAAGATCCAAGAATTCAACAAAACTCACATAACTATAATTCTCAAGAAACTTCGACTCAAAAGCATGGGAATAACTTTTCCTTTAAAACCATTGACATACGTGGAAGAGATCCAATGTCAAGGTCAAAATTCCACAGCCACTGCCCATTAACTCAAAAAGCGTTAAAACACAGATATTACGATATCCAAAAATAGCATTTAATCACAAGACGTGAATAAAGAGAGTTTTGATAACAACTTGAAATCAGGTGCAACAAACCATTTTAAGCAATGCTTATGCTCATAGTTTAAAATATGCTGAGTGCTAAATGTTTTGCCAAAACGTTATAAGGTAATTTACTTTATGTTTAGCAATAATGAAAAGCAATTTATGCGACCTTATTTTAGAAATAAATTTAATGCATGAATTCAGTCGGCACTCGCATCTTAATACTACGCTTCCCAACATCCCGACCTTCTATAATCTACCGGATGCCTCAGGCATGTTAGGGCAACCATCCCATTAAATTAACTTACAAAACTCCTCGAAATAGAATCGATCTAACAAGATATAGTTCTAATTCCACCAACGAATCTGGCTCCAGATGATTAACTTAATGCGTTCAACGCACTTACTATAATTCCAAAGAGACATTGCTTATAAACAACTATCATTCCTTAGCTTACTCGCTTAGAAACTTTCGCACTACTCTAACGGTCAACATACTAAGGCAGAACAGATAAACACAAACACGAGAAAGGGTAAGGAAGAGTTTAACTGAAACACGCACGAAAGAAACGTACCGTTACGTCTACCAATTGTCATAATATTAGCAACCCAATTACACTCACGTAAAATATGCTCATAATCACATTAGCTAAGTGAGATTATGAACATATAACACATAAGGGTTCTTGTTACCGTCATCACAACGCCTGATACACATAACTTCCGTCGACTCTAAGACTAACCCATCTTAGAAATTCTACCCAAATCTCACAATCAATGCCTATCAAACTCAGTCTAAGTCTAGACATCTTACATTCATGCCTAGTTCGCTTAAACTAGAGCTCTGATACCAACTTGTAACACCCTAAAATTCAGAGTAAATTAAAACCTGGAAATATGGCAACAAGACATCCGTATTGATATAAACTTCCCATAAACGGAATCAGTCCTTAAAACTATACAAAATCTGAACGGATATAAAATTCATCAACCAACTAATCTAAACATATACTATCTAGATTACAAAAGTTGTTGATCCAAAATTATCTAAAAATGTGGGACTTAACAACGCCCAACAAACCAATACTACACAATCTCAAAAACCCTCGAGATCAATCCCGGCACTCAAGCCCTTAGCAACCCGCCACTAACGAGAACCTGATATACATATCATTTGAGAAAAAGTGTTAGGCTTAAAAGCCTAGTGAGAACATACAGTTTATAAATTTCAAGGGATATAACATTTACATCCAAAAAGGAAACCTTTCAAACAAGCATTTCCAAGTTAACTGATGTTAGGAATAAAATTCATTAAAATAAGGTCATAAACCTTCTTTCCAGAACATCACAATTTAATGCACATGTAGTTCTTCGTTTTGATTACCTTATGGAACCTCACAATTTAATGCACATGTAGTTCCATAATTTATTAATGGCCAGAATCTCACAATTTAATGCACATGTAGTTCTATATTTGTTAACAGCCAGAGCCTCACAATTTAATGCACATGTAGCTCTATATTTACATTACTTGGTAATCTCAAATAATGAAATATAAGTCGACTCAAAACCTAGGGATCCGCTAGTAATGGTACAAACTTGTCACAACAATTTATGTGACCAACCATAGCTAATCATATGGTATAAACACATTTTATAAGCAAAATGCCTTTTCTTTGATGGGGAATAGACATCCCAATAACTTTGTAAACAACCATAGTTTGTCATATGGTATAAAACATTTTATAAACAAAATGCCTTTTCTTTGATGGGGAATAGACATCCCAATAACTTTGTAAACAACCATAGGTAGTCATATGGTATAAAACATTTTATAAACAAAATGCCTTTTCTTTGATGGGGAATAGACATCCCAATAACTTTGTAAACAACCATAGGTAGTCATATGGTATAAAACATTTTATAAACAAAATGCCTTCTCAAGTTCAACTTCCGGTAAGAATGAAAATCATCAAAATGAGTCCATAAACATTCTTTCACATGTCCACATAATGTGTAAGTAAAACATCATTTTACTTCAAATACTATAGAATCCATCATAAAATGATGGGAACCCTAAAATCTCCCAAAAGTTAACTTATATCCAAAATGTATAAATCTTAAATCTGAAATCATGGAGATACATAGGAGTTCAAAATGTAACCCTTTGACATGTATAAAGTTTTAGAAAGGTAGTAGGAACTCACCCAATAGGTTTATACGAAAACCCGAAGAACCAGATATCGACCCTCTTGATAAGACGAAGCTTTCAACAACGAAACCTCGGATCATAAACTAGATCCTAACCACCAAAAGTTACCAACCAACTCTTAGAGAGAGAGATTTCTAGAGAGAGAATGGGATTTGAAAAGAGAGAGAGAGAGAGAGAGATAAGTGAGAGATATTTAGACTGAAAAGGGTATAAGTCGGCCAGACCATCTCGCAGGTTATGCCGCGACTTCCACTCGCGGCATAACTCGCCCGCTTTCACAAAACCAAACCCATCCAGAGGGTTTCGCGGGTTATGCCGCGATCTCAACCCGCGGCATAACTCGCGTAGCTCATTGAGGTTTGTCCAAAACCATCAAAAGCCAAACTCAAACTTGGTAACAACCGTGGTGCTAACGACAAAAGCTTAACACTAGAATACCAAGGTTACATAACGAAATTCGGGGTGTTACAACTTGTTTGAAAATACTTCAATGATTTAAAATGCTCATATCTTCATGATTATATCATCTGAGCATATATTCATCTGACATTTGTATATGAACTTTAATTGCTATAGTTAAACCATATTGAGCAACACGTTTTTATAGGAAATATGGGTTCTTTGTGCTAGGAATTATCTGAACTTCTATGGAATCATGTTAACCAGTGATTTCTACCCAAGAAGTTAATCCCTTAGTGATTGAGTGTGAGGAGTCTGAAAGAAATGAGTGTGGGTGTGACGAGGTAAAATGGAAAAGAGAGTTTGGTTAGTAGTGAGATTAATGATTAAAAGAAAGAGGTGTGAGATCAGAGTAAAAGAATATCAAACTCTGCACCAACTACTTTCTGAGCCGGGCAGCCATATTACTAATGTTTCACATTTCTTCGTGAACGTTATTGAAACAGGCAACTAGCCCATGCCAACTCTTGCTTAATACCCCACCAACCTGTAACACCCTGAATTTTGGGATTGGGTGAGAAGTTGACTTTTACCCAAAGTTCAAGGGGGTATAATGTAACTTGGGCTATATATATACAGATCAAATCTGAGATATTTCTTAATATCTCATTTTGATCTGTTGTGTTGGAGAAGCCAGGGAGAAGGAGGAGAAGCAGGAGAAGCTTTGTTTTCTTGGGTCGATCGTTTCGGGCAAATCGAGGTACGAATCTAGCTTAATGCTTTGATCAGAATGCTTTTAGCCGTGTAGAATCTCGTTGTGAAGGTTTTGAACCGTTCCATTTTGAGATCTGAGTATTTCTCATTTGGATCTGGGTTGAATCTAGGTTCTGCATCGTACTGTTCTTGATGAACAAGGTGATGGTCGTTCGACCGGGGGGTTGTTCGACCGAATGGTCGTTCGACCGAATGGTTGTGTTCGACCGGAGCTTGTTCGATCGGAGGGTGCTCGACCGGGGGTTGTTCCCGACCGGAGTTGTTCGACCGGGGTTGTTCGACCGGGGGTTGTTCGACCGGTGTGGTCCTTTGACCGGTTTAGGTTCTGTTAAGTTGTTAGCTTCTGTGTCTTTGAGTCCTATTCAAGTAACGAGAGGTTTATCTGTATTTCGACTTACCGATTCTTTCGGTGTTATCATAGGTAGCACTCGTTAAGAAGAAGGAAACAGAGGTGAGTTCCTACTATCATTTTAAACTGTATACATATCAAAAGATACCTTTTTGATCTTATCTTATTTTAAAAGTAAAATGATGTTTTACCTGTGCGTTTATGCGAAAGAAATATTCAACGGAACTTCTTTTAAATAATTTTCATTCTTACCAGAAGTTGAACTGGGAATAGCATTTTGTCTATAAAAATGTGTTTGTAACCATATGTTTATTTATGGTTGGTCACATACGTTGTTGTGACGAGTCCTTACCATTACTAGTGGATCCCTAGGTTTTGAGTAGACTGTATTGTTGGGATGTTACATTCCCCAGAATTGTAGCTAGGGATCACTTGTTCCTTGAGGGCAACTTGGTACGGTTATGTTAGGCCGGATACTAGCCATGGTTCATAGTGATCCTAGCGAAGGAGTATACCTTGGTTTTGCGCTTGGGGCTTGATCTCACATTGTAGCACGGACTTTGTGATTCGTATCCGCGGACTCCAATTGGTTTAGCTCGTAACTCGGACTGTTGGCCTAACTTTGTGTTACGCCACAATCCTTGGTAAAATGTTTTGCTTCGGTCCTTTTTTGGCGTGTTTATAACGAAAAAGCCCGTTTGTGGCAAGGACCTATTGTGTAAATTTAATCTATTTGGAAATACTATCTTGATGCAAATGTTTTATCTTTTGAGCTTCATAAACTGTATGTTCTCACCAGGCTTTAAGTCTGACACTTTTTCTCAAATGGTATGTGTATCAGGTTTCCATTAGCGGTGGGTTGCCGGGGTTTTTGGAGAGACGAGTTTTGAGTCTCGAGGTTTTTGGAGTTGATTAGTATTGTTGCTGGGCATTGTTAAGTCCCATTCTTTTGATGAAATCCTTGTATAGGATTGTATAGTCTTGAGGACTGATCCCATATATGGAAAGTTATGGTTTTACATTTGTCTTATTGTCAGGTTTCCAGGTTTTAATTTACTCTGATTTTCGAGGTGTTACAAGTTGGTATCAGAGCTCTAGTTTAAGCGAACTAGGCATGAATGTAAGATGTCTAGACTTAGACTGCGTATACTAAGAATTGATCCGCGAGAATTGGGTAGAGCTTTTAAGTTGGGTTAGTCTTACGGTCGACAGAAAGTACATTTATCAGGCGTTGTAGTAGTGGTGACAAGAACCATTATGTGTTGTATGTTCATAATTTCACTTAGCTAATGTTATTATGAGGATATTGTACGTAATAGTCCTTGAATTGCTATTAATATGACAATTGGTAATGTGGTAGTACGTTTTCCCTTCGTGTTTTTCTATCTTTTCTTATCTCTTCCAGTGCTCCGTGTAGCAGTTCAGAATGGTACGTACGCGTGGAAGACTGCGTGCTCGTGTTGATGGTCAGGAAGCGACAACCTCTACAGCGGGTCAGCCGGAAGGAGTTGAGGTTATCGTTCGACCACCCGTTCAGCAAGTACTAGGTGGGGGGCCAGAGGTCATTCCGAGAGTAGACCTGGCTTCGTCCCACCCAGTAATCGGGGATGCTAATCCCCAGTCGGAGTTGTTGGTCAGCGTGATGTTGGCGATGAGGGAAGAGATGGCTAAGCAGCAAGAGTTCCTGCTGAAAGCGATGGAGGACCGCGACGTAAACCATCGGAGAAGCGAGACGGTGGTGGAGAATGTCGTATTAGGTTCTGGAGATGATGGTATAAGGGTCACGTCTGTTGAGCGCGAGATTTCTGGTGCTCAGGGGAACAGGAAGAGTTATTCCTATAAGTCCTTTCTGGGTTGCGGACCGCCATAATTCTTTGGTTCCGATGACCCGACAGTGTGTATCAAGTGGATCCGAGTGGTTGAGCAAGCTTTTGGCTCCTCCGAATGTGGTGATGATCAGAGGGTGCGGTTTGGTACCCAGCTGCTGAGGGACACTGCACTGATCTGGTGGAACATCATCCAATCCAGTCTATCTCCTGAAGTGTTGGCTCAGTTGTCATGGGCCGAGTTCAAGAAGAAGCTGCTAGAAGAGTTTTGCAACGAGAGGACCATGGACCGAATTGAGAAAGAATTCCGGTCTTTGGTGAAGGGGAGCTTGACGGTTAGGGAGTACACCCGTCAGTTTATGGAGAAACTTGGTCTGGTGGGGCATGTTGCCCCAACAGAGAAAGACAAGATGAAAGTTTATCTCAACGGCTTACCAGCGGACATGCAATCTATGGTCCATAATTTCAAGGCTTCTAACCTCCGAGAGATTGTGGAAGAAGCTAAGTTCATGGAAGAGATATTCGCGAAGAGCAAGTCTGAGAGTTCGGCGGTGGTGTCTGATAAAAGAAAGTGGGAGAGCAGTTCAGTACCTCCCAAGCGGACCAGACCTTTTGTTGGAAACCGCAACTTCGGCAGTTACAAGGAAGCAAGGTGGTGCCCGAGGTGTCGGACCGAGCATCACGGTAATTGCAGTAACAGTTCTCAAACTTGCTATAAGTGTGGGAAGCGTGGACATACGGTCAGAGATTGCCCGGTCAGAGGACCCATCTGTTATGAGTGCAAGGCACCGGGGCACGTGAAGAAAGATTGCCCGAAGCTTGTGTCGGGCAGTGCGCCAGCAAGGAAGGAGAACCCCCCGAAGGTTCAGGGCCGAGCTTTTCAGATGATGGCCGAAGAGGCTAGGGCATCCGCTGACGTGGTATCGGGTACTTTTCTTATAAACTATGTACCTGCTCGTATTTTATTCGATACGGGTGCTAGTTTCTCTTTCGTATCTGAATTGTTCCGTCAGAAAATTGCTATGCCCACTACTAGTCTTGAGGATGCATTAGTGGTAGAAATAGCAGATGGTAGGCAAGTTCTGATCTACGAAGTTCTGAAGCAGTGTGCTCTTAGCATTGAGGGAAGAGAATTCCCGATCGATCTGCTACCAATGTCAATCGGGGGTTTTGATGTTGTAATCGGTATGGATTGGTTGTCAAACAATCAGGCCGAGTTCGTGTGTTCCAAGAAGATGATTCGACTTCCCAACCCCTCTGGAGAGGTCGTGGTCATCTATGGTGAGAAGAGAAAGGGTGAAGTGGCAATAATCACAATGGCAAAAGCACGCAAGTGTTTAGTAAAAGGATGTTCGTCTTTCCTAGCCTATGTGATCGATGCCAAGTTAGAGAAGTCCAAGATGGAAGATGTGAAGATCGAGCGGGAGTATCCAGATGTCTTTCTGGACGACTTGCCCGGGTTGCCACCCGATCTTCAGGTAGAGTTTTAGATTGATCTTGTGCCAGGCGCTGCACCGATCGCTAAAGCACCTTACCGTTTAGCGCCGTCGGAGATGCAAGAGATGGTAGCACAACTCCAAGAGCTTTTTGAGAAGGGATTCATAAGACCGAGTTCGTCACCTTGGGGAGCTCCGGTCTTATTTGTAAAGAAGAAGGATGGCACAATGAGAATGTGCATCGACTATCGTGAGTTGAACAAAGCTACAGTGAAGAACAGGTATCCGCTTCCGAGAATAGACGACTTGTTCAATCAACTTCAAGGAGCGGGTTGTTTTTCCAAAGTCGACTTACGATCATGATATCACCAAGTGAAGGTGAGAGAAGAAGATGTTCCGAAGACGGCTTTCAGAACGCGTTACGGCCATTACGAGTTCCTTGTAATGCCTTTTGGCCTGACAAACGCACCAGCGATGTTTATGGACTTGATGAATAGAGTGTGCCGACCATTCCTCGACAAGTCGGTCATTGTATTCATCGACGACATACTCGTGTACTCCAAGAGTGAGACAGAGCACGAGCAGCACTTGCGTGAAGTTCTGGAAGTGTTGAGAAAAGAGAGATTGTACGTCAAGTTTTCCAAGTGCGACTTTTGGCTTAAAGAAGTACAATTTCTGGGGCACGTAGTCACTCGGGACGGAGTGAAAGTGGATCCCTCCAAGATTGAAGCTATGATGAATTGGGAGCCTCCTAAGAGTCCGTCTGAGATCCGAAGTTTCTTGGGTCTGGCGGGATACTACAGGAGATTCATCCAAGACTTTTCCAAGATCGCTTCTTCCTTGACAGTTCTGACTCGGAAGAAAGTGAAGTTTGAATGGACTGAAACCCAAGAGAAGGCGTTCCGGATCCTTCAAAAGAAGTTGTGTGAAGCTCCGATCTTATCTTTGCCTGAAGGGTCGGAAGATTTCGTGGTTTACAGCGACGCTTCAAAGATGGGATTGGGTTGTGTGTTGATGCAACGAGGCAAGGTGATCGCTTATGCCTCGAGGCAGCTTAAAATACACGAGCAGAATTATCCAACCCATGATCTGGAGTTAGCAGCGGTGATGTTCGCTTTGAAGCTTTGGCGACATTACCTCTACGGCACGAAGTGTACTCTTTACACGGATCACAAGAGCCTGAAGTATGTCTTTGGTCAGAAAGAGCTGAATATGAGGCAAAGGCGGTGGCTCGAGTTGTTGAAAGATTACGACTGTGAATTGCTTTACCATCCCGGTAAGGCGAACGTGGTGGCCGATGCGCTAAGTCGGAAGGATTATAGCGGGAGTATTCGGGCTACACATTCAAGAATCGAGCTAGTGTCTAGTCTTGTTGAGAATATCAAGACATCTCAGATGGAAGCATTGTTAGAAGAGAATCTCAAAGAAGAAGTCATGACAAAACAGCGTTTACTCTTAACGGAAGATAGCCGTGGGGTGAAACTGTTCAGTGGTCGTGTGTGGGTGCCCAAGGTTGGGGGAAACCGTGAGCTGTTGCTAGAAGACGCACACAAGTCCAAGTATTCCATTCACCCGGGAAGTACGAAGATGTACAGGGAATTGAAGTTGCACTATTGGTGGCCAGTGATGAAGCTTGATGTGGCGCGTTACGTTGAGCGTTGTGTGACGTGTTTGCAAGTCAAAGCCGAACATCAACGACCGTATGGGAGTCTTCAGTCCTTAGAGATTCCTGAGTGGAAGTGGGAGCATATCACCATGGACTTCGTGACGAAGTTTCCTAAAACTCTTCGGGGACACGATACCATCTGGGTGATAGTGGATAGATTGACGAAGAGCGCTCACTTTCTGCCTATGTGCGAGACTTTACCGATGGATAAGTTGGCGAAGCTTTATATCGATGAGGTGGTCTCGAGGCATTGAATACCTTTGTCGATCGTGTCGGATCGCGACAACCGGTTCACTTCAAACTTCTGGGATGGGTTTCAGAAAGAGCTTGGTACGCAAGTTAAGTTGAGTACGGCTTACCATCCGCAGACCGACGGGCAGAGCGAACGAACAATCCAAACCTTGGAAGACATGTTAAGGTCTTGTGTCATCGATTTCGGGGGTAGTTGGGACTCTCACCTGCCTTTGGTGTAGTTCGCTTACAACAATAACTACCACTCGAGTATTGGGATGGCACCTTTTGAAGCACTGTATGGGCGAAAGTGTCGGACTCCCGTGTGTTGGCTAGAAGCGGGAGAGAAGCAGTTCGCCGGACCTAAAATCGTGCAAGAGACTGCCGATAAGGTCAAGGGTATTAGAGAGAGGATGAAAGCGGCTCAAGATCGTCAGAAGAGCTATGCCGATAAGAAGAGGCGACCGATGGAATTCCAAGTAGGCGACCGCGTTATGCTTAAGGTATCGCCATGGAAGGGCATCATACGGTTCGGAAAACGTGGGAAGCTGAGTCCTCGTTTCCTCGGATCTTTCAAAGTACTTAAGCATGTAGGGTTGCAAGCCTACCAGTTGGAACTGCCACCGGAGTTAAGTAGAATACACAACACGTTTCATGTCTGCTACCTCCGGAAGTGTTTGGCGGTAGAAGACATCGTCATTCCCCTTTCAGAACTGAGGGTAGACGAAGGTAACCGTTGTGTGGAAGAACCCGACGCCATCTTGGAGAGAAAGTCTAAGAAGTTGTGTCATAAAGAAGTCACTTTGGTCAAGGTGCAGTGGAAGCATCACCGAGGAGCAAATGTGACTTAGGAATCTGAAGAGGATATGAAGCGTAGATATCCTCATCTCTTTGTATAGTTGGATTTTGGGGACGAAATCATTCCCAAGTTGGGGAGGATTGTAACACCCTGAATTTTGGGATTGGGTGAGAAGTTGACTTTTACCCAAAGTTCAAGGGGGTATAATGTAACTTGGGCTATATATATACAGATCAAATCTGAGATATTTCTTAATATCTCATTTTGATCTGTTGTGTTGGAGAAGCCAGGGAGAAGAGAAGAAGCAGGAGAAGCTTTGTTTTCTTGGGTCGATCGTTTCGGGCAAATCGAGGTACGAATCTAGCTTAATGCTTTGATCTGAATGCTTTTAGCCATGTAGAATCTCGTTGTGAAGGTTTTGAACCGTTCCATTTTGAGATCTGAGTATTTCTCATTTGGATCTGGGTTGAATCTGGGTTCTGCATCGTACTGTTCTTGATGAACAAGGCGATGGTTGTTCGACCGGGGGGTTGTTCAACCGAATGGTTGTGTTCGACTAGAGCTTGTTCGATCGGAGGGTGTTCAACCGGGGGTTGTTCCCGAACGGGGGTTGTTCGACCGGGGTTGTTCGACCGGGGGTTGTTCGACCGGTGTGGTCCTTTGACCGGTTTAGGTTCTGTTAAGTTGTTAGCTTCTGTGTCTTTGAGTCCTATTCAAGTAACGAGAGGTTTATCTGTATTTCGACTTACCGATTCTTTCCGTGTAATCATAGGTAGCACTCGTTAAGAAGAAGGAAACAGAGGTGAGTTCCTACTATCATTTTAAACTGTATACATATCAAAAGATACCTTTTTGATCTTATCTTATTTTAAAAGTAAAATGATGTTTGACCTGTGCGTTTATGCGAAAGAAATATTCAACGGAACTTCTTTTAAATGATTTTCATTCTTACCAGAAGTTGAACTAGGTATAGCATTTTGTCTATAAAAATATGTTTGTAACCATATGTTTATTTATGGTTGGTCACATACGTTGTTGTGACGAGTCCTTACCATTACTAGTGGATCCCTAGGTTTTGAGTAGACTGTATTGTTGGGATGTTACATTCCCCAGAATTGTAGCTAGGGATCACTTGTTCCTTGAGGGCAACTTGGTACGGTTATGTGAGGCCGGATACTAGCCATGGTTCATAGTGATCCTAGCGAAGGAGTACACCTTGGTTTTGCGCTTGGGGCTTGATCTCACATTGTAGCACGGACTTTGTGATTCGTATCCGCGGACTCCAATTGGTTTAGCTCGTAACTCGGACTGTTGGCCTAACTTTGTGTTACGCCACAATCCTTGGTAAAATGTTTTGCTTCGGTCCTTTTATGGCGTGTTTATAACGAAAAAGCCCGTTTGTGGCAAGGACCTATTTTGTAAATTTAATCTCTTTGGAAATACTATCTTGATGCAAATGTTTTATCTTTTGAGCTTCATAAACTGTATGTTCTCACCAGACTTTAAGTCTGACATTTTTTCTCAAATGGTATGTGTATCAGGTTTCCATTAGCGGTGGGTTGCCGGGGTTTTTGGAGAGACGAGTTTTGAGGTTCGAGGTTTTTTGGAGTTGATTAGTATTGTTGCTGGGCATTGTTAAGTCCCATTTTTTTGATGAAATCCTTGTATAGGATTGAATAGTCTTGAGGACTGATCCCATATATGGAAAGTTATGGTTTTACATTTGTCTTATTGTCAGGTTTCCAGGTTTTAATTTACTCTGATTTTCGAGGTGTTACACAACCACTCATTTTCTTTTCAAAAAGAAGATGTTTCACATTTTCAAGGGGACGCAACATATTATCTATCTGGTTTTCATTTGGAAAATCTGGATATTGAAACAGAAGGAAGTCTGCCCCACCTTTGCACTTCAATCATGCACAATTGAGTCTGTGTTTATCTACTGTTGTCTCAGTGGTTTACACAACTTTGAGCCTTATTAAAAAAACAATCATCGTGCTTAATTCTTTCTACACTTGCACGCACACACAAGGAATTCGTTTCTTTGTGATAACATTCATAGAAATTGCCTTTGTGGTATTTCGATGATTGGATGGAAGCCCTGGGGGAGTGAACATCAAAAAGCTCCTTTATATTGTGTATTCGTTACACACAGTGACTTTGTGTTACTGATAGGCATATTAACTGATTCATCTATTGATTCAGGAGTTACATGTTCTTATTTTATCTGGATTTGCAAAGATCTAGATGAATACTTGGTTATGGATCACAGAATTAGAGGCTCGGTATGAAAGATCAGAATGGTCAATGACATTTCTTGGAGAAAAGTTTTGATGATATAGATGCTCAAATCATCAAAAAGGGGGAGATGATATCAAGAAATGTTAAAGTTTTGAAGTTTGTGGGAGATGATATCAAGAAATGTTAAAGATTTGAGAGATGATTTTTCAGAAATGTCCAAGTCAGAAAAGTTTAAAGTAAAGTTTTGAAGACGATCAAAGAATTTCTGAAGATTTGAAGAATTTTTCTTTGAAGATTATTTGCTAAAGAAATTCGCGCTGATTCTGAAGATAATTTCTTTCCAAAGTCTGAAAATATTCCGTGAAAGTTTTAGCAAGATTGTTAATCATTTGAAGACAGTTTTTGGAAAGAATACAGTCAAATGAAAAGGGGAGATTGTACTGACAGAGCTTAAAGTGAAGACTTAATTGCTAAATCTTTCAACAATGATCTTGAATCCAAAGGGGGAGATTGTTAGCGCATAAATCTGTTGGATACAAGATCAAGACTACTGAAGGTCAAAGTTGAGAAAATCAAAGCTGAAGAAAGTCAAATCTCATTAAAAGTCAAAGTCTTTTGTAATAAAAGTCAATGTACTTGTTCAGTTGTATTTTAGTTTCCTTTGTATTAGGAGTAGTATAAATAGCTTTGTTCTTGTAATTAGTAAGTACGAATTTGGAATACATATCTTTGTAAGAGTTTTGAGAGAATTCAGTTTTAGAGAGAGAGAAAGATTTCTAGAGAGAGAAAGTGTAATTCTTGAGAAATCAAGTAATCAAACAGGTAATTCAATTGTTTAATCTTGTTTGTTTGATTGTTAATGAATAGAAACTAGATTCTGGAACACACACATGTGACACATCCTTCTGTGCCAAAGTGATTATTCATCCAGGGAAGCTTTTGAAACAAGACAATTTATGGATGAATCAGATGAAACACTTTCCATATCTAAACAATATACATTGTCCTTTCTAGGGGTTCTTAGTAGTATCATCTTTTCATCAACTACTTTGAATCCAGGAGCAAGGATAATATATTCAGATTCTGTAAATAATATACTATGTTGTTTGTCACAAACCTGTGATACACTTAACAGGTTGTACCTTAACTGTTCAACATAGAATACATCCTCAAAGGTCATTTTATCTTTGGTCACATCACCTTTACCACTGATTTTACCTCCATCTGGAGTATTCCCAAAAGCAATGTCAGGATCGAATTTCTTAACAAGAATAAAGTCTCAGAAACAATATCAAAGAAGTTGCGGAATAACACTTTGATATTCAATGTAACAGTAATCAAACAGTATATGGTTAACAACTTGTAAACTTGTATTGAATGATTAAAATCACAAGATTACACACTCAACCTCAATCTTGAAGAACACACTCTTTCAAGACGAATTCTACTTCTCTAGAATTAGGATCTATGCCTTGAGGTTGATTCTCTCTAGAATAAAAACTTAGAATGAATTCTAAAAACAAAAGTTATCTCCCTATTCTAAACAATACAATATATATACTAAAGATAAAAGATAATTACAATTAATACAATATCTCCAGAATATCATCCATCATTATCTCTAAGCTTTCCATAATCTTCAGTTTATCCAGCTGTCATCCTTTCCATACAGATCTCCATCTTATAAGCAGTACTAATCATAAGCAGCATTAATATTCTGAGCAGTACTAAGTTCAGCAACACTAACCATGCTCATCAGTATTAATCTCTTGGCAGTAGTAACTCCAGCAGTACTAATCTTGAAGAGCAGCATTAACTTTGTTCCAGCAGCATTAACTACAACTGGCAGCATTAACCTCAGAAGTATTAACTTCAGAAGTATTAACCATGTTGAACTAGAAGTAGTAACCATGATGAATATTAACTTCAGAAGTAGTAACCATGTTGAACTAGAAGTAGTAACCATGATGAATATTAACTTCAGAAGTAGTAACCATGATGAATATTAACTTCAGAAGTAGTAACCATGTTGAACATATTTCAGACCCAACAATCTCCCCCTAACTTAACTTTTCAAAACTGAGAAGTTAAGTTCTTCAGCATTGGGTCTTTATGATAATTTCAAAACTTTCTGCAATTACTAGTTCTTCTTGATTCAGTTTCTGCTGTTATCTTCTTTTCTGTTTCTGCTGTTATCTTCTTTTCTGTTTCTGCTGTTATCTTCTTTTCTGTTTCTGCTGTTGTTAATGCTTTGTTTCAGCTTCTTCACTTATCTCCCCCTCAAAATAAGATTTCATATCAACTTGATTCTCCTTCTCATGTCTTTTCAAGTTCAGTTGTTTAAGTCTCCCCCTTTTTGAAATAATCATGATTTGTGCTCCTTTTCATATCTTCATCTCCATAATTTGATTGTGAACTTTCAGACTAATTGTACCAAGTGTATCCATCAATTCTTTGTAGTTGAACTTCCTCACCTCCTTTAGGTGTGTTTACCACCTTTGAAGGATCCTTGGATCTTTTAGTAGAGATCTTCTGCCTAGCAGAAGCACCTTCTACTTTCTTGGTTTCTTGGCAACTGGGACCTTTAGATAATTACGCATCTAAAGTTGCCATGGGGAAGGTCTTAGATATGTTCACACTGTCCTGTCCTGCACTTTGTGCAAAGTCAGTAGTGTAATCCTTACAACCCATATGCTCTTGCATCTCCTTATTGAGCACCTTCTTGAGGTTGGGAGACACCTCTTTGGTTTCCCTATTGATATTCTCTAAAGGAGAATTCTCCATTAGAGAGCTTAAAGGCTCAATGGGTGATGGTACAAGAAGGGAAGGAGCCTTCTTTACCTGTTTTCTTTGATAAGTTTGGATGATTGATAAAGTTGGCTTATGAAGTATAGACTGGGGAATAGACATAGAGTGGGAAGGTTGGGTTTGGCTAGCAGTGGGATTGTCTAATGAGGGCCTTGACCCTGCTGCCATACCTTCTTGTGGTTGGGACACCACCATCATTGTTGAGAACAATGGGGTGTCAACTCCTTCCGAGTCCCTAGCATATCTTCTCATGTTTGAGAAAACCTTGCCTTTAGGGGGTTTAGGTACATATATCTCATTAAAATGAGGTTAATCCGTCAATTCCTTATTAAGTACTTCTTGTACAAACCTTGGATACGGATAAAAGCTTTTTGATTGATATCCAGGTTTGACATTAAAACATTGAAGATCATTTTTAGGTATAGAAAACTTACATTAGTAGTAGTAACACTTATCAGCAGCATTAACACAGACTGGCAGTAGTAACACATACCAACAACATTAACACAGTCTGACAGTATTTACTGAACTATAAGTACTAACTACCTTTCAGTACTAGCAACCTGAAACACTTACAGACACAAGGTTAGTAGTACCATATACCACAAGGTTAGTAGTACCATATACTTTATCTTTTGAAACTATACATTTTTCACTTTTCTTACCTTCTGCTGGATCAAAAGTAACATGTCCTCCATCAAATCTTTTAAAGAATTTGAAGGCAATCCATGTTCCTTGTTATGTGCCAAGAGCAACCATTATCTTCATTCCAAATGCTCTTCCTCTTGAGCTTTTGATTGCCCTGCACACTTGATAAATCAGTTAGTCTTTGAGGGAACCCAAGCCAAAGTGGTCTTGGGTTGTCCTTTCTCATTTATATAATCTGTCAGTTTGGTCTGGATGAGTTGTTTAGGAATCTCATGGCTGGAATACTTTGTCAAGATTATAGGCTTTGCAACATTAATACTAGTAGAAGCATTATCCTTGTTAGCAGTAGTATTGGTTGCAGCAACACTATTTTTGTTAGCAGTACTATCTGGGATAGCAGTACTAACATGTTTCTTTACAGTTGGAACCCAAACTTGAACAAAGTTGTTTGCTTTATTTGTCTTTAAATTACTCCTTGGCTTATTTGGAGCATTTTTCTTTGTATTAGCAAACTTGTTCTGAGCATGAGACTTTAAAGGTGCTCTTTTCTCAGCCAATTGATTCCTTCTTTTATTCCTATAACCAAAAGAGTTTTGTGGTTTTCTTTGAAAAGTGACTCTTTGGTTGATAGGGTTGAAATAACAGTGTTTGGCAAGATGATTCAATTTGTCACAGATAAAACAAGGTTTTGGTCTATTGATTTTACTCAAATCAACCCCTTGTTTTTGTGCCCACTGATTATTCCAGTTTCTCTGATTTCCCCTTGGTTTATCATGTTTTGGGGGCTCAGATTTATTGCAAGAACACTGTTTACAAGGGACAGGATTCACAACTGTGGTTTGCTTATAATGGACCTTCTCAGACTTTCCCTCAGTCTTTTCTATGTCCTTAGACTTGATCCAAGCCTTTCCACATCCCTCATTGGTAATAATGTTATTTTCTAGAGAAATCTCACCATTCACAGTGTTCTTCTTACTCTTTTCAATAAAGTTTTCTTCTTCAGAGTCTGTTTCAACCACCACTTTGTCTAATGGATCTACCTTAGTGGCTTCATCAGACAATTCCTTCCTATTCTTGGTCTCTAGCAAGTCTGATATAGGAGGGATGTAATTGTTGTTGTATGGTGGTGGTGTGGTGTTATAACCTATTCCTCTTCTAAGTTTGTCATGGATTTGAGTTTGGAGCAAAGAGTCCATTGCTTTAGAAGCATTGGAAAATTTCTCAATATCCAGCTTGGCTTTCTCAAACTCACTCTTTATCTTCTCATTCTTCTCTTTAGACTTTTTCAGCTGAAGTTCTAGGTCATTCTTCTCCCACTTCCAGTAATTTGTATCATAAGAATGTTGAAGTTCATTGGCTTGGAAAACTTTAATCTGTTCCTCAAAGCTCTCAACGATTCTTACATAGTCTTTTATATCTCTCTCTAATCTTTTAAGATCATCACACATACCCTGATTGTGATCCCTGTACCTTTGAACAGTTTCAATTCAGGATTTAGAGCAAAGATTAGATGTTACCTCAGTGGGAATGGCAGTGCTTGTCGATTCTGATTCTTTAGCCATGATGATTGATGTTGAATGAATGTTTCTGAGAATACTTGCTCTGATACCACTTGTCAGGATCGAATTTCTTAACAAGAATAAAGTCTCAGACACAATATCAAAGAAGTTGCGGAATAACACTTTGATATTCAATGTAACAGTAATCAAACAGTAAATGGTTAACAACTTGTAAACTTGTATTGAATGATTAAAATCACAAGATTACACACTCAACCTCAATCTTGAAGAACACACTCTTTGAAGACGAATTCTACTTCTCTAGAATTAGGATCTATGCCTTGAGGTTGATTCTCTCTAGAACAAAAACTTAGAATTAATTCTAAAAACAAAAGTTATCTCCCTATTCTAAACAATACAATATATATACTAAAGATAAAAGATAATTACAATTAATACAATATCTCCAGAATATCTTCCATCATTATCTCTAAGCTTTCCATAATCTTCAGTTTATCCAGCTGTCATCCTTTTCATACAGATCTCCATCTTATAAGCAGTACTAATCATAAGCAGCATTAATATTCTGAGCAGTACTAAGTTCAACAGCACTAACCATGCTCAACAGTATTAATCTCTTGGCAGTAGTAACTCCAGCAGTACTAATCTTGAAGAGCAGCATTAACTTTGTTCCAGCAACATTAACTACAACTGGCAGCATTAACCTCAGAAGTATTAACTTCAGAAGTATTAACCATGTTAAACTAGAAGTAGTAACCATGATGAATATTAACTTCAGAAGTAGTAACCATGTTGAACTAGAAGTAGTAACCATGATGAATATTAACTTCAGAAGTAGTAACCATGATGAATATTAACTTCAGAAGTAGTAACCATGTTGAACATATTTTAGACCCAACAAGCAACATGCCCACCGTCAATCTTCTTGAAGTTCTTGAGGCAAGACATGTTCCCTGTCATGTGCCTAGAGCAACCACTATCAACATGCCAGATGCTCTTCCCTTTGAGCTGTTGGTTGCCCTGCACATTAGATTAGACAATTAGTATTGATTGGGGACCCAAGCCAAAGTGGTCTTGGGTTTCCCTTTCTCATCAAAATACTTATATTCCTTTTTAATAAGGTTTTTAAAATCAGAACACTTGATATTTGAGTACTTTGTCAAGATTATTGGTCTAGCAGCACTAATAATAGAAGCAGTACTATCTTTAGAAGTACTAACAGAGTTAGCAGTACTAACAGGTTTGGCAATATTAACCTTGTTGGCAGCACTAATAGAGTTAGCAGTATTAACATTTGTAGAAGTACTAACAATGTTAGCAGCACTAACATTGGTAGCAGTAGTATTGCTTCTAGCAACATTATCTCTGTCAGCAGCACTATTTGTGGTAGCAGTACTAACAGCTTTAGTGCTTTTAGGTATCCAGATCTTGACACTGTCTTTCCCATTCTTTTTCTTCATGTGGCTATTAGATTTGACAACTTTCTTAGCCACATGGTTCTTTTCTTTCTTCCTATAACCAAAGGGTTTTTGAGTAGGTCTCTGAAAATTCATCCTTTGGTTCATAGGATTGAAATAGCAATATTTGGCAATGTGATTAAGCTTTCCACAAATAAAACAGGGTTTTAGTCTATTGATTTTACTCAGATCAACCCCTTGTTTTTGTGCCCATTGATTATTCCAGTTCCTTTGATCACCCTTTTTTTATCATGTTTTTGGGGCTCAGATTTACTGCAAGCACACTGTTTGCAAGGGACAGGGTTTACAACAGTGGTTTGCTTATAGTGAATCTTCTTCTTCTTTCCCTCAGTCTTCTCTACCTTATTTGACTTGACCCAATGCTTTCCACATCCTTCATTGGTAATTATGTGGTTTTCTATAGGAATCTCACCACTCACAGTGCTGTCCTTACTTTTGACGGGTTCTTTCTCAGTTTTATCCTTAACAGCTACTTCATCTAAGGGATCAATCTCAGTGGCTCCCTCAGGCAGGTCCTTCCTATCCTTTGAATCTAACAAGTCTGAACTAGGAGGGATGTAGTTGTTGTTGTAGGGTGGTGGTGTGGTATTGTACCTAATTCCTCTTCTAAGTTTGTCATGAATCTGAGTTTGTAGTAAAGAATCCATTGCTTTAGAAGCATTGGAAAACTTTTCTACATCTAGCTTGACTTTAGCTAGATCTCCTATTAGCTTTTCACTCTCCTCTTTGGATTTGGTCAGTTGAAGTTCTAGGTCATTCTTCTCCCACTTCCAGAAGTTTGTGTCATAAGAGTGTTGAAGCTCATTGGCTTGAAAACTCTTAATCTGCTCTTCAAACCTCTCAAGAATCCTAACATAGTCTTTTATGTCCTTTTCTAATCTCTTCAGGTCATCACTCATTTTCTGGTTGTGATCCCTGTACCTTTTAACAGTGTTAATGCAGTTTTGAGTACAAAGATTAGAAGTTACCTCTGTTGGGAGATCAGACACCTCTGCCATTAAAGCTTGGTTTTGGACAGCCTCTTCTGCTTGATCACTCCAATCAAACCCCATACCTTGTTGAGAGACTAGGGCTTGAGCAGAGTTTCTGTAATTATTGAAGCTTCCAGACTGTGCTTGTTGGTGGTTGTTATTGTGAGACACTCCACTTCTGCATTCTCTAGCAAAGTGTCCCTTCTGATGACATTTATAGCATTCCACCTTTGACTTGTCAAATCCAGCCCCATCTTCGCTTCTTTGGGAGAAATTGTTCCCCCCAGTTCTCTTGATGAACTTCTTAACTCTCATAGAGAGCATGGCCATCTGCCATTTAATGTCCATCTCTTCAAGATCATCTGGATGGAGTTGTTCCAAGTCATCATTAATTAGAGAAGAGTTTCCATGACTGGATATAAAGGCTTCAAACACAGAATCAGTGCCTTTCTCTTGATTTGCTCCATTAGCAGCACTAACTGATTCCGGATTAGAAGTAGAATCAATTGATGCTGATAGGAGTGCAGCATTGTGAACATATCCAGCAGGCTTCTTCTTAGCCTCTACCTCAGATTCAAAAACTCTTAGATCATTGTATAGATCATCAAGCTCCTTTTCTTTCAGTTGATCATTCTGTCTGAAAGAGACAGTATACATGGTCCATTCATCACCCAGGGACCTTAAGAACTTCCTATTTAGATCATATTGATCAATTTGTACTCCAACTATAGCTAGTTCACCAATAAGCTTGTTGAACCTGTCAAAAGTTTGAGTCATGGACTCATTCTTTGTTGACATAAAGTTCTTATACTGTTGCTTCAGTATGGCCTTCTGATTTCTCTTGGTACTTTTGGTACCAGAGAATATTTTCTCTAGAGCATTCCAGAGCATCTGTGCATTAGTGCAATTACAGAACTGATGTTGATATTCATTGGGAATAGCCAAGAGCAAAGTGCTCAAGGCTTTCATCTCTGACTGTCTATTCTCTCTCTCTGCATCAGTTTTTGGTGGTGTCCTCTTTCCATCTGCACCAATCTTTCCTGCTTCAGAAGGGCCATTCTCAATGATGTCCCACATAGAATAGTTAGTGAGGAGTATGTACTGCTTGATTCTGATCTTCCACATGTCGAATTCATTGGGTCTGAGCATTGGAACCTTTGAGACCAAGGTATTATTTGATTCAGCAATGTTTTCCATGATGAATAAGATTTCTGAGAATACAGGCTCTGATACCACTTGTCAGGATCTTAATTCTTAACAAGAACACACACTCAGAAAACATTATTAAAGAAGTTGCGTAATAGCACTTTAATATTCTGAAAAACAATGCAACAGTAAATCAATGATCACAACTTGTAATCTTGTATTGAATGATTGAAGTTACAAGATTAAACACATAACCTCAATATTGATGAACAGGCTCACCAATACGAATTCTACTTCTCTAGAATTAGGGTTCTAACCTTGAGGTTGATTCTCTCTACGAAAGATAAAAACTCAGAATAATAGTTCTCACCAAAGTTACAGAACTATTCTAAACAAATCTATACATATATTGAAGATAAAAGATAATTACAAAATAATAAAAGATCTTCAATATAAACTTCTATCTTTTTCTCCAAACTTCCATGTATATCTTCATTCCATCCAGCTGTCATCCTTCCATGCGAAGTCTTTATCATATAAGCAACATTATTCTTCAGCAGCATAAATACTCTGAGCAGTATTAACTCCAGCAGTACTAACTATGCTGAACGGTATTAATCTCTTCAAGCAGTACTAACTTTGAACTAGCAGTACTAATCTTGTTGAGCAGCATTAATCTACAACTTAGCAGTATTAATACCAGAAGTACTATCTAGAAGTAGTAACCATGTTCTTCTAGCAGCATTAACTTTACTTAGCATTTCTTCAGTTCCCAACATTACATGTATTGTTTGGGCTTGGGCTTAGAGTTGTAACAAGGTAGTGATAGTTATTGGACTATAAAAAGGTGCCTTGTAGTTGTAATATTTTCATAATTCAATATTAACAAAAATGTAGTCCTTAAAGCACTTTCTCTCTCTAGATTAGATTTAGTTTCTCTCTCTAAATAAGTATTTCATTCCTATTCTATTCTTGTTACACAAACACTTGATATGTGGGAGATCATGAACCTAACAATCTAGACCTCCGCCATTTGAAGTAATGCCTGGGAGGTAGTTTTTAGATTTGTCGGGCCTTCAGGATGTTGCTCATGAGAGTGAACATGAAGGTATACTAACTTGCGGTGAAACTCTTTGGTGTGATGGGTCTCCCCCATTGATTCTTGTATGGCTATTGTGTCTATAAATGTTTAATTGATCATGTTATATTTTTGTTAAACTCACTAGGCTCGTTTGGCCTAACACATGATTGCGTTGATATGTATCTCAGGTTCTAGCAGCGCAACTGCCAAGGAGGTTTAATTGATCTTAGATGCGAACTTGGGAACATTTTGGGACGCCAACAATCGAAGGTACATTTTGGAGTTTGGATAACAATTGAAGTTAATCTTGTTCTTAGTTAGGATTTAGATTAAAGGGTTGTTTTCCCTCATTGTTATCTATTACAAACTTGTAATTTTAATAGGCGTATATTGTTTCCCTTTTTTGGATGAACTCGTGCTATGGCATATTGTTATATACCACATTTCCATTTTCGGAAAATTTTGTTTGTGCCAATTTTTGGTGTGTTACAAGTTGGTATTAGTGCTCTAGTTTAAGTGAATTAGGCATCATCTGTAGTACGCCTAGAAATAGACTGTAGGTGCCTATGACATCACTGTCCATACGGGTAGAGCATTCCTAGGTGGGGAATGTGTTAGGATTACGGAATTTCAATGATTGAAAATTGTGATGATGACAATGAGAATTCTTATGTAATATACGTTCACGATTTCACTTGGCCGGTGCTATTATGAATTTATAAATACGTGAGTGTGCTTGAAACCGTTATTGTAATGATTAATCTTTGTAGTAGTACGTATTGAACCGCTAAACTTTCAAATAATTAATCGGTATGATCTTTATCTTGTGTGATAGTTCACAATGGTAAACACAAGGAATCGGGTGGTGGTGCCCGATGAGGGTAATGAGGCAAGTGTCACAGCCCCAGAGACTTCGAGAAGGGCAAATCCAACGGGTGCTTCAACTGTTCCTCAACGGACCACCCTGTTGGAGGGAGTAGTGGATCAAGTTTCACAAGTAAACTTAGAGACCGAAAACCTGGTGGTACAAGAAGTGGACCCCTAATCGGTCTTATTGGCCAACATTATTCAGATGATGAACTCAGCGATGGACAAATGGGATGATAGACTTATTAAAGTTCTAGACAATAGGGATGCAAGCAACCGGAGACATGAAACGGTGGGGGACAATGCGGTGATTGGATCGGGCGGTGTCGACAATGCAATTGGGACGGAGGAGCATGTGATTAGAACTGAAAAGAAGAAGGAAGGAGGTTGCTCTTTCATATCTTTCTTATGTAGTCGACCTCTAGAATTCATCAGAACAACCAATCCAGTGGCGTGTATGAACTGGATACAAGATGTGGAAATGGCATTTAAATCAAGAGAATGTAGTGAATCTCAGATGGTCAAATTTGCATCCCAACTGCTGAGAGGGGAGTCTTTAACATGTAGAATCTCACCCGGAAGGCAAGCCAACGTTCAAGAAAAAGATTATGGACAAGTACTGCAACGAAAGGGCCCTTCACAAAATTGAAGAAGAGTTCCGGAATCTGAAGAAGGGAAATCTATCTATTGTAGACTACTCAAAACTGTTCATAGAAAAGCTCAGTCTGGTGGAACATTTGGCGACTGATGAGAGGTCAAAGATAAAGGAGTATTTGAGTGGTTTACCGGCGAGATGAAGATTGGTGTGAGGAACTCCCAGGTGAATACTTTGCAAGAGGTCATCGGAAAATCTCAATTGGTAGAGGACGACATTGTGCAAGAGAGAGAAGAGAAAGGACATCAAGGAGAGAAGCGAAAGTGGGAAGGGCCAACCGGGCCTACACGATCATCCAAACTCTTCAGCGGGGCGAGGAACATAGATCCAGGACGTGAGGCTAGGTGGTTCCTCAAGTGTAAGAGTAAGCATTTCGGGCCTTGTAATCCGAAACCGTTCTCTAACACTATGGAGTGCTTTAAGTGTGGACGGAAGGACCACATGAGTAGGGATTTCCCCTCCCGGGGAGTTTGCTGTGAGTGCCGGGAGCCGGGGCACATCAAGAGGGATTGGCCTAAGTTAGTAAGGGGTAGCCAGGGAGTTTCAAGCGGGGCTGTGCCAAAGAAATAGATTCAATCGAAGGCTCCTAGTCGGGCCTTCCAAATGACTACGGATGAAGCAAGAGCGACGACGGATGTTGTGTCAGGTACGTTTCTAGTGAACTCTCTACCTACCTGTGTTTTGTATGATTCTGGTGCGAACTGATCCTTCGTGTCTATACCATTTTGCAAGAATTTCGTCACTCCTATTAGTTTGTTGTCTGATGCTCTAGTGGTAGAGGTAGCCAATGGGGAGCATTTGTTAGTCCAGGAATGTTTTGTTGGATCCATCTTAGATTTAGATGGGGAGTCCTTTGTAATAGATTTGCTACCAGCGGATATTCGGGGGTTTGATGTGATTGTTGGGATGGATTGGCTATCCAGCATGATGCTGGTATATTTTGTTCTAAGAAGATGATAAGAGTGCCCTTGCTGAAGGGTGGGGAAGTCATAATCTACGGGGAGAAAAATCGAAATACCATCACGATCATCTCGGCAATCAATGCATGAAAGAGTCTAGCTAAGGGGTGTACGTCCTACTTGGCCTACGTGATAGACGCGAAGCTTAAGAAGAAGAAAGTGGAAGATGTGGAAGTGGTGCGCGACTACCGGATGGATTTTCGAAAGATCTACCCGGACTACCACTGCAACGTCAAGTAGAGTTCCACATTGACCTCATCCAGGTGTTGCATCGATTGCTCGTGCTCCTTATCGTCTAGCCACGACGGAACTTCTTGAGAAGGGATTCATACGATCGAGCTCGTCGCCTTGGGGAGCCCTAATTTTATTCGTGAAAAAGAAGGATGGGTCTATGCGGATGTGTATCGACTACCGTGAACTCAACAAAGTCACCGTCAAGAACATGTATCCACTCCCTCGAATCGATGACCTCTTCGATCAATTGCAAGGAGCGGGATGTTTATCCATGATATATTTGCGGTCTGTTTACCACCAAGGGTGAGTGAAGGAGAGTGATATCCCGAAGACGACGTTTCGGATGAGATATGGTCATTATGAGTTCCTAGTCATGCTATTCGTGTTGACTAATGTTCCGGTCGTATTTATGGACTTGATGAACCGAGTATGTCGACCTTTCTTAGAAAAATCGGCTATAGTCATCATTAACGATATTCTGATCTATTCGCAGGATGAGGTGGAACACCGACAACATTTGTGAGAAGTTTTCGAAATTCTTTGGAAAGAGAAGTTGTTCGCGAACTTTTCCAAGTACGAGTTTTGGCTACAAGAAGTCCAATTCTTGGGTCATGTGGTATCGAAAGAAGAAGTGAAAATAGATCCGGTGAAAATTGAGGTAATGATGAATTGGAAACCGCCGGAGAGTCCAACGGAGATAAGAAGTTTCTTGGGTTTAGCCGACTACTACCGACTATTTATTCATGAGTTTTCGAAGATCGCCTCTCCGCTTACGTTGTTGACAAGGAAGAACGAGAAGTTCCTATGGACCGAGACTCAAGAAAAAGCCTTTCTGACTATACAAATGAAACTTTGTGAGGCACCAATCTTGTCTCCTTGCCCGAAGGATCCAAAGGGACGCCTACAAATTGGGTCTCAGGTGTGTTTTGATGCAAAGAAGGAAAGTGATCGCGTACGCATCACGACAACTCAAAGACCACGAGAAGAATTATCCTACTCAAGATTTGGAGTTAGCGACATTGGTATTTGCCTTGAAGCTATGACGACACTACCACTACTAGACGAAGTGCACACTATTCACCGACCACAAAAGCTTGAAGTATATATCCGACAAAAAGAACCTCAACATGAAACAAAGAAGGTGTTTGGAGCTTTTGAAGGATTACGATTGTGAGTTGCTTTACCACCCCGGTAAAGCCAACGTGGTGGCGGATGCATTCAGCCGAAAGAGTTTCGGGAACGAAGTTAAAGTAACCCTCACTAGAATTGATGTGATATCAAGTCTAGTAGAGGACATCAAGGTGAGTCAAGCTGAAGCACTTCGTGAAGAGAACCTCAAAGCCGAGATCATGGTGAAGCAATGGGAGAAACTAACGAAAGATAGTCGCGACCTCAAGTTATTCCAAGAGAGAATTTGGGTACCAAAAATTGGAGGAAACCGTGAGTTGCTCTTTGTGGAAGCGAATCAGTCCAAGTACTCTATACATCCTGGTAGCACCAAGATGTATAAAAATTTGAAGTTACACTATTGGTGGTCGGTGATGAAGCTTGATATGGACAACTATGTGGAAAGGTGCATCACATGCCTTCAAGTCAAAGCGGAACATCAAAAGCCTTACAGAAGTTTGCAACCACTAGCCATTCTGGAATGGAAGTGGGAACATATCACGATGTACTTTGTCACTAAACTACCGAAGAGCTTGCGGTGACACGACACTATTTGGGTGGTAGTGGATAGACTCACAAAGAGCACACACTTTTTGGCAAAGCGGGAGACGTTGCCAATGGACAGATTAGCTAAGCTCTACATTATTGAAGTAGTGTCACGTCACGGTGTTCCACTATCCATTGTGTCGGACCGGGTTAGTCAGTTCACTTCCAGGTTTTGGGATGTGCTTCAGAAAGAGTTGGGCACGCAAGTCAAATTGAGTACGGCATATCATCATTAAATGGACGGTCAAAGTGAAAGGACCATCCAAACTCTCGAGGACATGCTTCGTTCAAGTATCAAAGACTTTGGAGGAAATTAGGATTCACACTTTCCGTTAGTGGAATTCGCGTATAATAATAGTTATCATTCGAGTATAGGAATGGAACCATTCAAAGTGCTATACGGATGGAAATGTAGGACACCAGTGTGTTGGCTCGAGGCGGGAGACAAGCAATTTGCGGGACCGAATATCGTGCAAGAAACGACGGACAAAGTGAAAAGTATCTGGGAGCGTTTGAAGGCGGCTCAAGATCGAAAAAAGAGCTATGTGGACAAAAAGCGAAGATCGATGAAGTTCCAAGTTGGAGAACGAGTTATGTTGAAGGTGTCACCATGGAAGGGAATCATCCATTTCGGGAAGCACAGGAAGCTTAGTCCCCGTTTCCTTGGACCTTTCACAATATTGGAGAAGATTGGACTTCAAGCTTATAGATTGGACTTGCCACCAGAAATGGACGGGATTCACCCAACATTTCCTGTGTGTTACCTTTGCAAGTGCCTAGCCGAAGAGGAAAGTGTCATACCTTTGACGGAGATTCGAGTGGAAAATGGGAACCGATGCGTGGAAGAACCGGAAGATATAGTGGAGTAAAAAACGAAACAATTGCGGCATAAGGAAGTGACAATGGTGAAGGTTCAATGGAAGCACCACCGAGGTGTAAAAGCGAATTGGGAATCCGAGGAAGACATGAAAAAGAGATACCCTCACTTATGCTAATGTGTTGTGATTTCGAGGACGAAATCCTTTTTTCGGAAGGGAGGATTGTAACAACCGTATGAATTAAGGTAAGTGTTCACTTATTTAATAAGTTATTCCTTGCTCTAGAATCACTAACCTTATTATTAGATGAATCCTTGTTATTATGTTGATCAATGCTTTAAACCTTGGGTTTGCATATGTGAGCATCGGGTCGAAAACGTCGAAAAATAGCTAGTGGGGAGTATGGGGCGACAATGACCAGCGACTATGACATTGGTCATAGTCGAGTGGCAAAGTCATGGGCTGGGGGATGGTCTCGGTACATCCCCGACGAGTATGACAGGCGAAAGTGACAAAGGAATTATCGCCCTGTCACAATCGTGGAACATGTACCGCAAGGTGGGGAGTGGGCGCGATTATGCCCCAGTGATAGTGCCAAGGGCATTGCCTCCGAGCACTATCGCCGACGAAGTCTAGACCAATAATACCCCATTTACTGATTTGCTTCTCATTTACTTTACACAACAAAAATCAGATATGTTTTTGAGAGCTAGGGCTGAACGAATTTCTCCTCTACACTCCTTCTATTCATTAAATTCTAGGGCCCAAGTAGTAGACATCATTAAGTAAGGTAGTTGGGGGATTTGGAAGCATTTATAGAGATTTCTCTAAAGATTCAAGTCTCAAGAGTTCAAGCATTCATCCACTTCTTTTCTAGGGTTTTATATAAAACCTATATAGTGAGTTTCTATCAACCATTTTCAAATGAGTTATAGATATTAACATGCTACTTGTCTTCATTTCATGTTTATGTACTAATCTTGATCACCTGATAAGTTTGACCTAAATCCTACTTTTGGTAATGGTTGGATTTTTGGTTAATATTCTCTAGGTGGGTTTTGATGAAGTTATTATGGACTATATTTTGGTCATGAATGTGTGTTATCATGAGAATGATGGATATTATTGGTGAACTTGCATATTTTAGGATTTTAGACCTAAAATGGGATTTGAACTATGTGAGGTCTTATACAAGTATCTTGTTGATATTAATATATATAGAGATGGATGTTGTATGTATATTGGATGAACCATGAGTAAGAACTAAGAGGATGTAGTCTTAGGGTGCTACCATGACGGTATACACCTAGACCTCCGCCATTTGAAGTAATGCCTGGGAGGTAGTCATTAGATGTGTCGGGCCTTCGGGATGTTGCTCATGAGAGTGAACATCAAGTTACATTGACTTGCGGTGAAACTCTTTGGTGTTATGGGTCTCCCCCATTGATTCCTTTATAGCTATTGTGTTTATAATTGTTTAATTGATAATGCTATATTATTGTTGAACTCACTAGGCTTGTTGGGCCTAACACTTGATTGCCTTGATGTGTATCTCAGGTTCAAGTGGCGTGACCACCAAGGAGGTTTAGTTGACCTTCGATGCGAGCTTGGGAATATTTTGGGATGCCAACTATAGAAGGCACATTTTGGAGTTTGGATAACAACTTGAGTTAATCTTGTTCCTAGTTAGGATTTAGATTAAAGGGTTGTTTTCCCTCATTATCATCTATTACAAACTTGTAATTTTAATAGGCGTATATTGTTTCCCTTTTTGGGATGAGCTCGTGCTATGGCATATTTTTATATACCACATTTCCATTTTCGGAAATATTTGTTTGTCCCAATTTTTGGGGTGTTACAAAGAAGAAGTATATGTCCAGCAACCACCTGGATTTGAAAGTGCAGAGTTTCCAGACCATGTTTATCATCTTGATAAAGCTATGTATGGCCTTAAACAAGCTGTTAGAGCATAAATCTGTTGGATACAAGATCAATAATACTGAAGGCAAAGTTGAGAAAGTCAAAGCTGCTAAAGTCAAATCTCATTAAAAGTCAAAGTCTATTTTGTAATAAGTCAAACTTAGTTGTATTTGTTTTTGTTTTTAGTTTTCTTGTATTTGTGGTAGTATAAATACTTTTTCTCTTTGTATTTCAAGGTGAGGTGACATTAGTTGATATATCATATTTGAGAGAATTCAGTTTTAGAGAGAGAGAGAGATTTCTAGAGAGAGAAAGTGTAATTCTTGAGAAATCAAGTAATCAAACAGGCAATTCAATTGTTTAATCTTGTTTGTTTGATTGTTAATGAATAGAAACTAGAATCTGGAACACACAATTGATATCAGAGCAGATCCAAAGGTGAAATCAGATCAAGAATTCAAGATTTTGGTTAGTTCTTCACTGTTCTTGGAAGAAAATTTGGATTCTGAATTTGAGAGTGTTTTGGAGCATATTTTGATTAGGAATTGTTTCAAAAGTGTAATAGATCGAGTCTATGTACTTTAATTTCAGTATTGCACTGTAAATCACTCGAATTTCTGTAATTTTTGTTGAGTTTTGTTCAAAAGTTGTTTAGTCACTGTTTCATCGAATTTTTGTTTTGTAAAGTGGTTGTTTGTAAATTTCTTGAGTTGTAATTCGTTCTAGTGTTGTAATCGAGCAACAATCCAGAGTTTCAGATCATTTGGACCATGTTTGGATCGTTTTTCAGATGAAAAGTTCGTTTTTGGGTCGACAGAAGGAAGAACGCGCTAGATCCCTCAAACGCGCAAGTTCTTAGTGAAACGCGCTAGTTCGTCGTGAAATGCGCAAGGTTCATCAGCTAGAACGCGCAAGTCAAAGGAATCGATTTTGGTCAAAACGCGCAAGTAACGACTAGCGAGTTTTAAAAACGTGCTAGTTAAAGTCTGCGAGTTTGGAAAAGTTGGAAAATTTTCTAAGGACCAGAACGCGCACGTAGTGATTTGCGAGTTCACCAAACGCGCTAATCGAAGCTAGCGAGTTTCAGGAGGAATAGTGATTAGCGAGTTCTTCGACGTGCGAGTTTGAAGAGGAATAGTAGAAACGCGCAATCTTCGACGTGCGAGTTTAGATAACGCGCACACCTTTGTTAGCGAGTTTCAGCGTGAACAGTTTTTAGCGAGTTTAGGCACTTGAGAGTTTCATCATCTGTGAGTTTGATCTTCGAGTTTTCTTGCGAGTTTGTCTGCGAGTTTGCTTGCGAGTTTGTCTGCGAGTTTACTTGAGAGTTTATCAAACGTGCAAGTCTCGATCTGCGTGTTTCACAGAGAATAGGGCTTAGCGAGTTTAAGCGTCTGCGAGTTTCACTTTGAATAGTGACTTGCGAGTTTCTATACTTAGAATATTTTCTGAGAAATTTTCAAAACTGTAATATGGCCTTTAGCGGGACCCCCGTGCTAAGTCTGCCTAGGGGGACATAGTTCTTTCTGTGATCAAAATCTCTGAATTTTTTTTTCAAAATTTTTCTTGTGATTTCATATTTTGGACTAACGATCAGTTCTAGTTTCTTATTTGATATATTTTTCACACAGGTTTAAAGAAGATGACTTCCAAAGATGCACTTTCAATTAACACCAATGTAAAGCCTCTAGTTCTATTCAAAGGTGAGTATGAACAATGGAAAGACAGATTCTTGGATTTCATAGATCGACATTCAAATGGAGAGAATATTCTTCTGTCTATCACTGAAGGTCCAATGGCTCCAATAACAATTCAAGTACCTGATGTTGATTCTTCTGATAGTGAAGATGGAACTGAGGAAAGAGAGCAAAAGATGAAAACAGTAACAGTGGATATTTCTCAATATTCTGAAGATCAGAAAAGCCGATACAAAGCAGATAAACAAGCGAGATCATTACTTCTTCAAAGCATTCCAAACGAGATCTACATCAAGATTGATAGTTATAAAGCCAATGCTAAGAAGATGTGGGATCAGTTGCAAAAGATGATGATGGGATCCAAGGTTGGAAATCAAATGAAAGTGGCAAACTGCATCAATAGTTATGAGGAATTCAAAGCTAAAGAGAATGAGAGTCTGGAAGATACATATGAGAGGTTTGTATTGCTTCTGAATGAGCTGACAAAAAATAAAGTCAAAAAGAAGCAGTTGGAAAACAATGTCAAATTTCAGAGTATCCTACGTCCGGAATGGAAAAAGCATACAAGAAGGATGAAACAGATGAAGGATTTAAATGAAATACCACTACATGAGGTATTTGAGACCTTGAGGCAGAATGAGGAAGAGGTTGAAGAGAAAAGAGCTGAGAAGAAGAAGGCAGCACAAGTTCCTGATCCTATTGCCTTAGTAGCTGGAGAGAAGAAGAAAGAAAAGAAAAAAAAGAAAGAGAAGAAAAAGAAGATAGTTCTTACCAGTTCTGAGTCAGATTCAGTTACAGATAGTGATGATGGCGAAAGTCTGAAACAAGCCATGATATTGCTGACCCGTGCATTCCAGAAGAAATTTTACAAGAAGCCGGGATCAAATTCTCAAAGGTATTCTACATCTAGTTCAAAGAACCACGAGCATCGACAGAAAGTGGAAGGAAAAAGGTATGAAGAGGATAGATATGTGGAGAAGAAACCGGATGAGAAGAAGAAGTTCGTGAATGACTACAATGTTACTTCAAAGCCAGCAACTGACTCAATCAAATGCTACAACTGTGGCAAGATTGGTCATTTTGCAAAAGACTGTAGAAAGCCAAAAGTTCGGAATTCTCAATACTATCAGAACAAACTTCTCTTGGCCAAACAACAAGAAGCAGGAATCGCTCTAATGGCCGAGGATGAATTTTGGCTTGATCATTCTGAAGATGAAAGTGAAGAGAAAGAAGAAACAACTCATATATGTCTCATAGGCAAAGAAGTAAAGGATGTCGAGTCAGATGATGAGTCAGTTAATGAGGTATTAAACTTATCTGAAAAAGATCTTATTACCAAAATGGAAACCATGGTGGTTGAGCTACAAAATTTACAAAATAATCTGAAAAAGGAAAAAGAAAAGGTTGCTAAAAAGAACAAGAAGATCTTTGAGCTTAATACATCTGTTATTTCACACAAAGATCTGATTGATTCTTTACGCAAGTCTGATTTTGATTCTAAATCTAAAGTAGATTGTTTTGAAAAGAGGATTTCTGAGTTTGAAGGTAAAGTGTCTAAATATGAGTTTGAGAAAAATGAATCTTCACTAATTGTTTATAAATTGCAGGTTGAAAATAAGAATTTGAATAAGAAGGTAAATGGTCTGGAAGCAAAACTGTATGCGATAGGTCAAACAGATCAAACCATTTTTCTCAATGCACCTAATGAAGAGGCTGATGTCAAAGAGAAATGGGGACTTGATTTTGAAAACCCCCATTATCTTAAGAAAGCCATCAGAAAACAGCCGGCACTTTATAACTATGGTTTTCTTGCTTGTGCTGATAAACATACTCATTTAAAACCCAAATTTGTTACCAAATTGTCAGAAGAAGTTGAGGACCAAGAAACTGAAAATAGAAAGAAGAAAAAGAAAATGCAACTACCGTTTAACTATGAAAAGTTAAATGATAGTTATCTTTCAAAAACACCAAAAGTTCTTTCAAGTGACTATTTTGTTAGTTATTCCGCTTCTGAGATGAAGGAAAAACCTGCAATTGCAAAGGTTTATGTTCCTACATCTATTCTTGAAAGAAAAATAGTCAAGCTTGAAAATGTTTTATCTGATGAAAAACTTTTGGTTGATATAGAACAAAATGTATTTTCTACAGTTATAAAGAACACTGTTTTTCAAACTAAATCTACAAAGTGTTCTACAGTTTCAAAGGCACCTCAAACTTTCTCTGATAATTCTGATGACTTATTTGAGTCTGCAAATGATTCTTTTAATTCTGATGATGGGTGCATGGAAGAATCTGATATGTTTGCTATCCATTCTAAACTTCCTGATCATTCTACTTGTCTTAAAAATGAAAGAGTGTTACCAAGTGATTTTCATATTGGTGAAACATCAACTAAGGTTGGTGATTCACTTTCTGTAACTGCTGATTACTATGCTCACGGTAAGAAACATAAGAAACAACGATTACAGAAACAAAAATACACTGGTACACAAAAGAAAACTCAATCCCGGAAATCTGCTTTTCCTAATAAATCTATATCTTATGTTTCAGATTTAAGGAAGAAAAAGTTGAAAGCTCAATCTGAACGGAGACTAAAACAGAAGGATGCTGAGATAGTTAAAACAGTTACTGATAATTATTGTACTAAATCTGTTAGTAGTGATTCTGATATAGTTGGTCAATGTGCTTCTAATAAACAAAACCTTGTAACTTCTTACAAGCGTTACTCAATAAAGCAATTGATTCAATTATCTCCTATTACTACTAAATCTCGTCCTAATTATTGGAAAACTGATTTTGCTTATTCTCATAATTCTTCTGATTGGTATGGATCTTATCATGTTAATTCTTCGAGATCAAATGTTTTTCAAAGTTTTCAAAAGAACAGGGGATCCATTTTCAAGTGGATTCCAAAATCTTGACTAAACTGATAAGGCCCGTTTTTAAATGGGTACCTAAATCTATTGTCTCCTGATTTCTCTTGCAGACCCGGCATATGTGGTACTTGGATAGAGGATGTTCCAAGCATATGACTGGGCAAAAAGCTTTATTGTCTAACTATACAGAGAAATTCAGTGGAAATGTCAGATTTGGAAACGATCAGCTTTCACCTATCTTAGGATATGGTGACATCATTCAAGATAACATAACGATAAGTAAGGTGAGTTATGTCGAAGGCTTGGGGAACAACTTATTTAGCATAGGTCAATTCTGCAATAAAGGGTTAGAGGTCAACTTCAAGTCTAAGAGTTGCTCAGTTCGTACTGAAGACGGCACAGAACTCTTAGGTGGACATCGAAAGACAAACCTCTATACCATCAATCTTTCCAAAGTATAGATTGACAATCAATTATGCTTGATGACAAAAGCTTCAACTCAACAAAGTTGGCTCTGGCACAGACGTTTATCTCATTTGAACTTTTGTTACATCAACAAGCTGGTTCGTAGGAAATTGGTCAAAGGACTTCCTGAGCTGAAATATGAACGAGAACACTTATGCGCAGCATGTGAGAAGTGTAAGATGAAGAGAGCCGCACATAAACCGAAGCCTGAACCAAGCACTAGTTCTCCGTTAGAACTGTTACATATGGATTTGTGTGGTCCAATGAGAACTCAGAGTTTGGGACGAAAGAAATTTCTTCGATCAAAAGATGAGACGCCCGAAGTTCTCATTACTTTTTTAAAGACGACCCAGGTGAAAATGCAGCGATCAGTCAAGTTTCTTCGTACTGACAATGGCACATAATTCAAGAACAAGATTGTTGATGAATATCTCGAATCAGTTGGGATTTCACATCAGTATTCTGCTGCTAGAACGCCTGAACAAAATGGAGTATTCGAAAGGCGAAATCGAATGCTAGTCGAGGTCGCTCGGACTATGCTTAGCCAATCGGACTTACCTCTATTCTTGTGGGCAGAAGTTGTGTCGACTGCATGCCATACTCAAAATCGATCCATAATACACCGCCGATTTCAGAAGACTCCATATGAGTTGATCAACAATAGAACACCAACTATAAAATATTTTCACGTATTTGGGTGTAAATGTTTTGTGCTTAATGACAGAGCGAGTCTGAATAAATTCAGTGCTAAGGCGGATGAAGACATCTTTATTGGTTATTCTTCAACTTCAGCAGCATATCGTGTTTATCTGAAGAAGTCAAAGACAGTTGTTGAGAGCGTTAATGTCACATTTGATGAAGATATGGCTTCTGATCATCTCAGTTCAGAACCCGTTATTACTGTAGTGTTAGCTTCTGGGCAGATCAGTCCAGAACCTGTTTCTACAGCTAAAGATTCGGATAACGCTTCAACATCTACTTCACATTTAACTGATTTAGATTTGTTATTTGAATTATTTTATGATGAGTTTTTTGGAACTAATGTATCTAAATCTACTGTGACTGACAGGTCAGAAGACACAACTTGCAATCATCCAGTCACTTCAGATGACATAACTGAACAAGCATCCCCTGTTCAGACAGAAACTCACATTCCAACATCTACTCCTACAGTTGAAGATGCACAACACATGTTGAGCCAGAAGTAACTGTTTCAGTTGGGTGTAATACATTGTCTACTCAACAGCATGAATCTGCTATACCAACTGATACTTCTGCAACCGAGACTTCAACTGAAAACCCCCTCTTGTTATTCAAGCTAAAGAATATGAAAGTGGATTTCTAGACGATGATCATTTTCAAATTTGATCTACTCCACTCCCGCATGAGCATCGCTGGACCAAAGACCATCCATTACATCAAGTAATTGGAGATCTTGACAAGCCTATCCAAACAAGGTCAGCGACTCTTAATCAGTGTATGCATGATTCCTTCCTCAGCAAGATTGAGCCAACAAGAGTATCTGAGGCTCTTGTTGATTCGGACTGGGTATCTGCAATGCAAGAAGAGATCAATCAGTTTGAAGCCCTAAAGGTTTGGAGATTAGTTCCTAAGCCGGAAGGTAAAACCGTGATCGACACTAAATGGGTATTCAAGAATAAAAAGGATGAAGATGGTATCGTCATAAGAAACAAAGCTAGACTTGTTGCCAAAGGCTACCGGCAAGAGGAAGGCATCGATTATGATGAGACGTATGCTCCAGTAGCTCGTATAGAAGCAATCCGCATGTTTCTAGCATACGCAGCTCATAAGAATTTCATAGTCTATCAGATGGATGTGAAAACAGCCTTTCTGAATGGCATTCTTAAGGAGGAAGTGTACGTGCCTCAACCAGAAGGGTTTGTCAATCCAGATAAGCGAGATCATGTTTACATCTTGGACAAAGCCCTTTATGGATTAAAACAAGCCCCTCGAGCATGGTTTGACGTTTTATCCAAATTCCTGGTCAAGTCTGGTTTCTCTAAAGGTAAGATTGATACTACTTTTTTCATCAAGAAGGAAAAAGCTGATATTATTCTTATTCAGATATATGTTGATGATATAATATTTGGTTCTACTAATCCAAAATATTGCAAAAACTTTTCTAACCTCATGGTGTCACGTTTTCAAATAAGTATGATGGGAGAGATGAATTTCTTTCTCGGAATACAAGTTAAACAGTTTTCTACGGGGATTTTTATAAATCAATCTAAGTACATTTTGGACATTCTTCGGAAGTACAAGATGGAAAATTGTAAACCAATTGGTACCCCGATGGCACCTGGTACTAAGGTCCACACTGATCCTTCAGGTAAAAGTGTAGATGTTAGAACTTACAGAGGTATGATAGGATCGTTAATGTATCTAACGTCGAGTAGACCAGATATTATGTTCTCAACATGTCTATGTTCTAGATATCAAGCTGCTCCCAAAGAATCCCATTTGGCTGTTGTCAAACGGATTTTTAGATATCTGAAGGGCATTGCAGATCTTGGTTTGTGGTATCCTAAAGATACTGGGTTTCAACTGACTACATATTCAGATGCAGATCATGTAGGGTGCATGTTGGACAAAAGAGCACTTCAGGTCATATTCAATTTCTTGGAGACAAGCTCGTTAGCTGGGCTTCAAAGAAACAATTATGCGTTTCCACATCGACTGCTGAAGCAGAGTACGTAGTTGCTGCCAGTTGCTGCTCTCAAGTCTTGTGGATGCGAAAACAGCTACGAGATTATGGATTCAAATTTGAAAAAATTCCAATCTACTGTGACTCGAAGCGTGCGATTGCCATATCTGCTAATCCTGTCCAACATACGAAAACCAAACACATTGATGTAAGGTATCATTTTATTAAAGATAATATAAAAAAAGGAACAATTGAACTTTATTTTGTAAAAACAGATTATCAACTTGCAAATTTATTTACCAAATCCTTGGATGAAAAGAGATTTAATTTTCTTGTCTCTAAGCTTGGTATGTTAAATCTTAAGACTTAATCGGTTGTTACCTAATAAAGTTACGTATTGTTATTTTTCATCATTTTCTTTATTTTTATGTCTGAAGGATATCTGCACTTTAATTGTTTGCTCATGATCTCAGGGGGAGTAAGAGAAGATTTTAGATGATCTACATTCATTTGAGGGGGAGCATAACTAATTTCTGCATTATACTTAACTGACAAAATTTTTATGATGCATGGTTTTAGGGAGAGTTTATAAGTCAAAAGGAGTAAGACTATGATTTCTGATTAATTCAAATTAGAACTCGTACATTAATCGTGTTATTGCTTTATGTCATTCTATTTTTAAATAAGTTTTTGTGAATAAATTTTGACTAGACTTTGAGACTTGTGCAGGATGAGAGAAGCAGACAAAATCATATCTTAATGACTTCAGTTTGACTTTATGAGTATTAAGATTGAGCGAAAAGATAATTTTCTTATCTTAATCTCAAATGTATCTGAAAGAAGGACAACTTTCAGATATAGAAAACATGTTCTTAAATGTTCAAACCACTTCTCGAATTTTAAACAGATTTTATAATTTGGAAGTGTGATTTTAAATGTTTTTCATTTTATTTTTTTTGTGCTTAATTGATAAACAAACCGTGTGTTTCCAAAGATAAATACTTGCGTATTGTCTTTTCTATATACTTTCAAGTATTCACACACACCGGTTTGAATTTTTTTTCAAATTGTTCTTACCATGTCTAAATTGAAAAAAAAATTATTCGATGGTAAGACACTCCACTTGTATTTTCAATAATTTTGAGCGATATTTCATTTCGAAACGTCATTTCAAAAATGTCTATATTTTGTTTCGTATAGACAATTATCTGTTATTCTTGACCATAAGCCTTAATTGTTATATCATTCATTTCTGATCATTTTCATACAATGTCAGATTTTCAAACAAGTCTTTTGCATTTATTTTCATTCATTCAATATACTTGTTTGAAAATACTTCAATGTTTAAAAATGCTCAAATCTTCATGATTATATCATCTGAGCATCCATTTATCTGACATTTGTATTTGAGATTTAACTGATATAGTTAAACCATTTGAGCAATGCATGCTTTATAGGAAAAATATGGGTTCTTTGTGCTAGGACTTAAATGAACTTCTATGGATTCATGTTAACCAGTGTTTCCTACCCAAGAAGTTAATCCTTTAGTGATTGAGTGTGAGGAGTCAAAACGAAATGAGTGTGGGTGTGATAAGGTAAAATGTAAAAGAGAGTTTGGTTAGTAGTGAGCTTCATGATCAAAACAAAGAGGGTGTGAGAACAGAGTAAAAGAATATCAAATTCTGCACCAACTACTTTCTGAGCCGGGCAGCCACATTACTAATGTTTCACAATTCTTTCGTGAACATTATTGAAACAGGCAAATAGCCCATGCCAACTCTTGCTTAAACCCCACCAACCACTCATTTTCTTCTCAAAAAGAAAATGTTTTATATTTTCTGGGGACGCAACATATAATCTATCTGATTTTCATTTGGAAAATCTGGATATTGAAAAAGAAGGAAGTCTGCCCCACCTTCGTACTTCAATCATGCACTTAAAGTCTGTGTTTATCTACTGTTGTTTCAATGGTTTACACAATGTTGAGCCTTATTAAAAAGCAATCATTTGTGCTTTAATTCTTTCTACACTTGCACGAGCACACAAGGAATTTGTTTCTTTGTCATAACACTTATAGAAATTGCCTTTGTGGTATTTCGATGATTGGATGGAATCCTTGGGGGAGTGAACATCAAAAAGCTCCTTTATATTGTGTATTCGTTACACACAGTGACTTTGTGTTACTGACAGGCATTTTAACTGATTCATCTGTTGATTCAGGAGTTACATGTTCTTATTTTGTCTGGATGTGCAAAGATCTAGATAAATAAATGATTACAGATCACATAATCAGAGGCTCAGTTTGACAGATCAGAATGGTCAAAGACATTTCTTGGAAGAAAAGTTTTGATGATATAAATGCTCAAATCATCAAAAAGGGGGAGATGATATGAAGAAATGTTAAAGTTTTGAAGTTTGGAAGAGATGATATCAAGATCTGATAAAGTTTTGTGAAGTTGATTTTCTGAAATGTTCAAGTCAGAAAGTTCAAAGGGAAGATTTGAAGACAATCAAAGAATTTATGAAGTTTTGAGGAAATTTTCTTTGAAGATTATTTGTTAAAGCAAGGTGAGCTGAATCTGAAGATAATTTTTTTTTTCCAAAGTCTGAAAGTGTTGTGTGAAAGTTTTGGGGAGATTGTTACTCGTTTGAAGATAGTTTTGGAAAGAAGATCGTCAAAGAAAAAGGGGAGATTATTTTGACAGAGCTTAAAGTGAAGACTGAATTGCTAGATTTTTTCAACAGTGATCTTGAATCCAAAGGGGGAGATTGTTAGAGCATAAATCTGTTGGATACAAGATCAATAATACTGAAGGCAGAGTTGAGAAAGTCAAAGCTGCTAAAGTCAAATCTCATTAAAAGTCAAAGTCTATTTTGTAATAAGTCAAACTTAGTTGTATTTGTTTTTGTTTTTAGTTTTCTTGTATTTGTGGTAGTATAAATACTTTTTCTCTTTGTATTTCAAGGTGAGGTGACATTAGTTGATATATCATATTTGAGAGAATTCAGTTTTAGAGAGAGAGAAAGATTTCTAGAGAGAGAAAGTGTAATTCTTGAGAAATCAAGTAATCAAACAGGTAATTCAATTGTTTAATCTTGTTTGTTTGATTGTTAATGAATAGAAACTAGAATCTGGAACACACACAAGCTCCCAGAGCATGGTATGCAACTTTGTCCACTTTTCTGATTGAAAATTGAATTTGAAAAAGGAACAATTGATACCACATTGTTCATCAAGAGATATAAAAATGAGTTACTTCTAGTACAAGTATATGTTGATGATATTATCTTTGGTTCTACAAACCAAAAGTATTGTGATAAGTTTTCAGAATTGATGAAGAGTGAATTTGAAATGAGTCTAATGGGAGAATTAACTTTATTTCTAGGACTTCAAGTAAAACAAACATCATAGGGCACTTTTATAAATCAAGCCAAATATGCCTCTAATATTTTGAAAAAGTACAAACTCAATGATTCAACTCCTATGAAAACTCCTATTGCCACTAGAGTCAAACTTGACTCTAATCCTTCAGTAAAATATGTGGATGTTAAAACCTATAGAGGCATGATAGGTTCACTTTTATACTTAACTGCAAGTAGGTCTAATATAATGTTTGCAACATGTCTCTATGCTAGATATCAAGCCAATCCAAAGGAATCTCACTTATAAGCAGTTAAGAGAGTGTTTAAATATATCAGAGACACACCATCACTTGGTCTCTGGTATCCAAAACTCTCTGGTTTTGAACTAACAACTTACACTGATGCAGATCATGCAGGATGCAAGTTAGACAGAAAGAGTACGTCTAGATGTTGTAAACTCTTAGGAAACAAGCTAGTGAGTTGGTCATCAAAGAAGCAAAATTATGTATCAACTTCTACGACAGAAGCATAATATGTTGTTGTTGCTAGTTGTTGTTCACAAGTTATTTGGATGAGAACTCAACTATGAGACTATGGTCTTCAGTTTGATAGAATATTCATTCTCTGTGACTCCAGAAGTGCTATTGCCATCTCTGCAAATCTAGTGCAACATTCCAAGACAAAGCATATAGATGTCAGGTATCACTTCCTTAAAGATCATGTTGAAAAGGGCACAATTAAGATGTATTTTGTTCCAACTGATCTCCAACTTGCTGATATTTTCACAAAAACTTTAGATGAATGGTGGTTCAATTTCTTAATTAGAAAGTTGGGCATGCTAAATATGTCTACTTGATTTCAACATGATTCTGAGTCTTTGATATCTACCTCAGAACCTCTGACATACTGAAGTAGCATATTCTTAATATTGGGGTCTCTGATACTTTCTTCAGAGCCTCTGACTTTCTAAAGCATGTTTAAATTCATCTCAATTAGTACACCAAAGCATAAGTCAAGGAAGAGAGTAGAAAAGAAACCATCATTTGTCAAGGGGGAGCAAGAAAATGATGAGTGGTCACAACATCAAATATCAGAGCCTCTGATAATAAAATCAGAATCTCTGAACTTTCCTTTGATATTTATATCCAAAGGATTTGGACATCAAAGTCAGAAGCATTTCTTTTTATTATTCAAAGCAATTTCTTATATCATGTGTTTCCAGGATCTCAAAACCTCTGAACCATTCTACACTTGTGATATTTTAGATTACTCTTAAATACAAGATTCTTTCAAAGGATAATGTGAATGGTTTGTCTATTCAGCACGCATGCTCATTTAAATTTAAATATTTACCAGTCTGGCAACCATTCCAATTTTTTGGCAACTAAACACTTATGTGATGCAGTTACCAAAAACACGTGTCACCATAGGAGGAAGAGTAAGGTAGAACGACCTCAACCTAAAAGGTCGAATCCTCGTTGTTTCACCTTTTTACACTCGAATGTTATTTTTCTACATTGGGGTATAAAATTGATTTTATATCCGAATTTTTATTCATCTTCTTCACTAAGATTTTCACCATGGCTCAACCTGCAATTTCTTCTGAGTGATGCAAACTTATTCCAAAATCTGGGGAATCCTCTCGCATTCATCGCTTTCCAATCAAGGATAATAATCATATGGTTAGACTTGATTCACCAAAGTTCGAAGATGCCTATCATCTGATTTGTGAGTTTCTCGCCAACTTCGAACTCATAAACGCTCTCACGGCCTCCACCACTGAAGTACCATTGACCTTTGTCGAAGAATGGTTCTCCTCCAGCGACTACAGTGAAGCCCACGATTGTATCATTGGTGACTTTGAAATATCTCAAGTTGTTAAATGTCAAATCCTCATCACCCCTACTATCCTACGAGATGTCAGCTATCTTCTCAAGCCAGAGGAACTGGATATTCAAATATTTAAACGAAGACCCACTCTGAAACCCTAATCCAGTTTCTGGATTTCCTTGGGTATAACACTGAGATTACTCGATTGAGTAAATTTAGAAGACAATACTTGCCTCCCATTTGGAATTTTATGTTTTCTGTTCTTAATCGAACTCTGACTTGCAAGCTTGGTAGTATGGATCAAACAACCCCTGAGATTTTGACTATCATGTATGCCTTGTTTTTCAACCGAAATATTGAAATGACAGAAATTTTCTATGAACAATTCTTAACTGCAATCGAGAAAAAGAACAAGTGCTTAGCCAAAGATCCAGAACAATTTCAACCTTCCAGTATTGTTCCTTTCATCTCGCTTCCAAGGTTCATTGTCTTGATCATTAATGCTGCAATTGATCCCCTTCACATTCTTACTTATGATGATCAAAGCAAAACCCCTTTCTATATCATGAACAAATTCAAACCCACCATACTTTCAGAAGGATATCCAGAGACAAGGAGGATTCCACAGATAATTCTGAAATAGGTAAATCCTCAATCTCAATCCGTAGCTTCTTATCTAAGTGTTGCCAAAGGACTAGAACCAGTTTTGGGAACCCCAACACACATAGGTCCAAACCCCGTGAGTGAGGGACAGAGTGATTCGGCTTCAGAGGGATCCAAGGACCCTGAAGTTCAGAGCACTCTTCAAAGGGAGGAACCAGAGGGTATCCTTTTTAGAGAAACTGTAGTTAAGGTGAACGATAGCGCATCTGAGGAGGCTATCGATGAGGGAGTTAAGGGATTATCTTTAGAGGGTGAGAAAGAGTCTTCAGAGACTAGCTCTGAGGGTTCTAAGAGAAGAGAGCCCCATCTGGACTGTGTGAACCCAGTGAATTCTACCCACTTACAAGTCGAGAGCTCAGTGAGGATTGAAAAAGATGTCTCAAAGCACATTCATTTTAGGACTCTATCGCTAACCCACCGTGCAAGCACACACCAACTAGCCAGCATGATCCAAATGTTACGGCTATTGAAAAAGAAGTGCACACCTCAAACCAGAACCAACTAGCCACTTCAAAGGTACTTATTTCCACCTCTGAAGTACACAAGCCAGGGGAAACCTCAAATCTGGATAAGTCCTCCTAAAAGGACATAGTCATTGAAAAAACAAGTACTCACTTGCCCCGGAGTACGATAGTTCAATCCACACTGCATGATGCCTCTGTGGCACATTCCTCATAAATCCCTAGACCTCTGAGATCTTTTCAGATGTCACGTAGTGATTATCCAACTCACGGACAATGGTACACCCATAATAGAAGAAGGATTAACCTGTCTGGATCACAGAGTCAACTCCCACATTCACTTCCATTCCTCTGAATCTGAGGATGAGGACATGGAAGAGGATTAATTGGTCACATGTAAAGCAATCTCTAAATGAAGAAAAATGAAGGCTCCTCAGAACTCGAGGATTAATTGGTCACATGTGTTGTTGCCAAGTTACCCCTCTCTGATCTCCTCACTAAGACAGAGTTCACAAGTTTTTGTGAAGAGATCAGAGGCTCCTTGAATGAGCATAAACTTACAAGAACTAATGGCTCAGAGACCTCTACCTTTATCTCTGAAAACAACAATCTCAAGGTAGAGGTTTCATCTCTGAAGACTAGCTCTCTGATTCCTCTCACATAATTCAAGAGCTGGAACAACAACTAAGGGAGCAGATTACCACCTCTTCCACAGAGATAGCCATGCTCAGAACACAACTCGCCGAACTCCAACGCCAAATCAACAGCGATATATCTATCTCTGATCTCTAATTAAAGGTGATGAGGCTGAAGACCACTGTCTCTGTATCAACATCACAGCTTCATATCTTGGAAAGTCAAACTAAGTCAATCTTAGAGCAATTTCAGACAGAACTTCAACAGTTATGCACAGAGTTGGCCACCAACAAAAAAGTAATGCTTCTCGTGTCTTTATCTTCATAGCAAATGGCTTCCATCTTCGAGCTCGTCAAGAATACAATCCATGCCTCTCTGCCTGCTGCTGCAAACACTTCAGAGCTACCACCACCTCCACGCCGAATTGTAGAAGATCTAGTCACTAAGGCTGACTTGGCCACATTTAGGGAAGGCATTATGAGTCGCATGGTCACTTGTTCTTCAAATATTCAAACCAACCTTGATATGTTTAGATTTCATGTTGAAGATCAGGTCTCTAACATTCTTCAGGCCACTAATGGCGCCATCGAGACCATTAAAAAGGCCTCTGTGGATGTTAAAGGCAAAGGTGTGGCCACCAATGTTGACTCCGACAACCCCATCCCAAAATATCCAAAGAAATGTGCCCCTTTTGATCTTTGCAAGGAAGAATCAAATAAGGCAAGGTTTGATGATTCAGAAGACCCAGAAGATGAAAGGGGCTCTAATCATAAAAAGGGGGAGAACCAAGGCACAACAAGAGCAGAAGAAGCAAAACCAATTGGCTTTATTCCCCCTCCTCTACAAATAAAGAAAAATGAGCACAAGAGATGAGTGAACCAGAGAGGCACTCCACCTCTGGTAAGGACAATGAATCAACACTCTTAAAAACTCCAGTGCCAGTAATATTTTTGGCACCTTCCACCAATTCAGAAGCAGCATCATTACTTCCAGTAATAGACGTCACTCCAGAGACAATTGGTGCTCTGGATGATGATGAAAAAATGGAGGGTTACACAAGTACTCCTTCTTCAAAGGATGTTTTGTCCTCCCTTGAATGTCCAGAGATAATTATGCGAGATGGATTTGGGATTGACTCAGATTGATACATAAGAGGTAGAGCATCAAGACGAAGATGACACGCAGATTAAAGTGCTACTCTCCTATGAAATAAACGAAACACCTCCATCATCACCACAAATCCAAAGGAAAGAACCAGAGACAAATTAACATTTGTCTGCTAAAGAATCAACAGTGGCTATTGATGAACAAGTACCTCTAGAGGTACCTGTTCAGAAGAAAAGGATTGAAATCCCTGCACTCTCCAGATTTACAAAGCCGCTAGAGTTCATGAACTCAGAAGAAAAGACTTCAATAGAAGACACCTTTAGGTATCTATACTGCGAGTTCAACATTGACGAAACACTGGCATTCCATCTGAATCCAAGAATCAGAGACGGCATGGATGAAATTGAGAAGTGGTTCATCAAAGAAAATACCAGCCGAACATTAGATGTTCTCTCAGAGTCACCCATTACAGAGATAAACAAGATCTTTGAAAAGAAGTTTGCCTACAACAAGATAATATATAGGCATTACGAGGTCATCCACTCTGATGGAAAGGTTTATCAATTTAATGATAATGACCTTGTAAACTTGTATACATATGATCTGCCTCTACTCCATGCGCACTGCACTGCAAAATATGAAAAAGGAAGAGTATTCAGAATGGGTCAATACGAAGTCCGGTGTGTCATGGGAGCTCACATCAAACTTAGAGCAAGATTAGACTTCCAGATTTCTCTGAACGATGGAGAAGAATGGCTAGGGGTCACTGCTCCAATTGAGACCTGTGAAGACTTGGAGAAATGCAAGACTGACACAATCATAGTAGAGCCTCTGGGATTTGTCTTCAGAGTAAACAACATCAAGAAGATCTTCCGTGAATCAGAGGTGGCTAAGTACTATGAGGAGACTCTAAGAGGAGTGCTGAAGATGATAGGTCTGAAGAAGGAAAGACACATAGCTGGCCTATTTGAAAGACTACACTTAGAGATTAGCTCGATGATTGAGTTCAGAGAGATAATTATGAATTTCATAGGATCTATTCTGGTGTTAGAATTTAGTTTTCTTTCCTTGTAATTTTTACGTGCTATCTTCTCTCTGTTTTGTAACTTAAAATATTTAAGTGAGAAGTAACATTTAATAGAGGATGATTTTCTCCTCTTTGCTTTCTAGTTAATTTATCTCTACAATTTTTTTTTCATTTCTTATTTTCAATACTTAGGGGGAGATTGTTAGCCATAATTCTGAAATGTAAAAGTATTGAAAATATTCTAAGTCTTCCTTTGAAGACTTCCAAAGACAGTATTGAAGAAAGCCAAGTCTACCTCTGAAGTCAGTTCAGAGATAGACACTACAGCCGAGAAGATATCAGAGGTAGCTTCATCAGAGGTCCATGTTAGAGCTCTGAAGACATTCTCTCTAAAGATCAAGCTGAAGATTTCTACAAGTAATGATTACAATAATAGAAGACACGTCACTTAGTGTTAAGATTTACCTTTCAAGATAGGTTACTGTTCAAGCATGTCTTGAGCTTACCTTTTATGTAAGACATTGTTCAAGCATGGCTTTAGTGTCAGGAAAGTACATTGTTAACTTTAAGGTCCAATAAATAGGACGTGCATCCATTGCTCAAAGTGTGTTTTTCTTTAGTAACTTGTAAAAGAAATATTTCTATATACTGAAAAGTATTCAAGAATATCTAGAAAGATTAAACCACCTTTTTATGTGTTCTTGTTAATATACCGGCATTGTCTAGTGAATATTAGTTTGTTCTTATATTTACTTTATCGGATATATCTTCTTATTATTGTGTGCAAATCTTTCTTTGATTTAAACATTATTTGCTTCCGCTATTCTTATTATTATCATATGTTTATATCATTGTCAAAAGACTGAATCTGGGATCCAACAACTTTTAGACATTAAAACATGTTCTTAAATGTTCAAACCACTTCTAGATTCTTAACGAGATTTTATGAATATTAGAAGTGTGATTTTAAATTTTTTCATTTATGAACTTTCATGTTTAACAAAACGTGTGTTTCCAAAGATAAATACTTGTGTATTATCTTTTCTATATACTGTCAAGTATTCGTACACACCAATTTAGTACTTTTATTGTATATGTTCTTACCATGTCTAAAAATGAAACTATTTTTCGATGGTAAGACACCCTCAGCTTTAAGTCAGCTTTGTGCCAACAGTTGGTAGCGCAAACCTCACTTTGCGCCACCTTCAGCTAGCGCAAAACATTCTTTGCACCATCAACAGTTAGCCCAAACCCTCCTTCTTTCTCCTATATTCTGATTTTGCAGATCTGAAACTGTCTCGTCTCTAACATTTGCATGACCAAGTTGATCCAGATCATCAAGGTCATGAGGGGGAGAAATTAAGGAGATGTTAAAGAGACAAAGAGTTCAAATGTTTATCTGCTGATCAAGAATCGCTCAAGATTCAATTTCTTCATCTTTACTTGTCTTTTTGTTGTTCAAACTCCGATCACCACAGATTCTTCTAGTTCATTTAAAAGAGGTGTGTCGTCTAGAGCACAAGCTGATGAATCGATTGTTCTTACAAGCTTATTACAAACTGGTCCAGTCTTGTCAAGACAGCAAAGGCAACTGAGGTTAAAAGATGATGAGAAGAATTTTTTTTAAGTCAAGAAGCTTCTTCACAAAGTCGCTTAGATGGTCCGTACTGTTTTTGAAGATGGATATTGACGACCATAATGCCAATGATTACTAAGGGGAGATTGTTAAGTATGATTTTATAGTAATGTAACAACCCAAAAATTCATACCAAACATAACATAAAAATTAAACCAATATCCAAATGTTACAAACATAAATTCAGAAATTTATGTCAGCGAAAGTCTTGAACTACAACCGAGAGTTACTAAAAGAAAGCTAATCTAAGTTGAATCTTCATCATCTTCTAAAACTCTAGACTTTCTCGTTCCCTTTCCCGAAGCATTACCTGCACCCTTTCCTGAAAATGGTTTTTCAGATTTAAAAGCGAGGGTTAGACCAAAAGGTCTAGTGAATTCCTGACACCGAATAATAATTTACAGAATATAAATTTAAATAAATTATAATAAACTACACATCCCAAATTTAAGTACAATATGATAATTTATCAAAACAAAGTAGTTTACATACAGTCCAAACGGGAACACAATGATCAGTTATGTCCCAAGTTACCATTACCATACCCGTATTCACGATCGGGGCCCAAGCAGACTCCCCGCTCACACCAGGGACCAAGCAGACTCCCCGTTCACATGTGAAGGAAACGAATTCCATACACATTGGTGGTGTGAAATTCCCATAATCATCTCAAGTTCAACCATTCCCATGTCAATACCATTAAAAAAGTTCACATATATAATTTCATCATAAGCGGATAACTTGCGAGAATAATGTTAAAATAAAACATTAATTAATAATAAAATAGCATACTTCCCAATTTCAGTTCACAAAAAATTTTAAAAGGGTAAGAGATTGAGGGTCCGAAACTCACCTAATTTGAGCTTGTACTTAGTTAAACTTCCTCTCAACAATAACGAATAAGGAAGATCATTAAATGAACAGGCTAAGAAAGCATAGACTCATCTTGATCGCACCCTAACCGACCGGACCCTACCCTCGACCAGTGCCTAAACCACTACCCATGACCGGAACAAAACACTCGACCGACTCCCTTCCATGCGCTGCCCGAGCCACTGCACACAGCTCCATGCGCCACCCGGGGCGCCGAACAGAGTCCAGCATGCGCCGCCCGGTGCACCGACCAAAGTCCAGCACGCGCCGCCCGTTGCGCCCACCGAAGTCCCAGTGCGCCGACCGGAGTCCATCACGCACCGCCCGGGCGCCGACCTCTGATTCGACCGGGTTCTAAACTATCGACCGAGGTCTGAATTTTCGACCGGGTCTTCTTCAACATCCGGTCGCCCGGGGGTTACGACCGCAATATCCTTCTGCGGCGATTTCGATCGACAAACCTCCATCAATTACCCAAATTTCACTTAGGGATGAAAGCAACCAATTGAAAATCTCTATACTAGAACCGATACAGAGACTAAGATTAAAAGAAATAAGGCGAATCACAACATTCCCAGATTCAAACTGTTTCATAAGAACCTACTGCAAAACCCAACAACAAATCCAAAAATTCTCAAAGGATTTAAACATCACCTCTCCCAATAATCCCAAAATAGGAAAAGAAAGAACCCACAATCAAAATTATTACTAAAGACTTAAGGAAGTGTACTAACGCTCGTTTTGATTCCTCAAGAGCTCCAAGCTTCTTCCCAAAATCTCCACTCCTCTCTCTATCGCAGCTTGCTAACAAAATGCAGAGAAGGATTGGGTTTTTTTTTTTGCCCTAAATGACAACTACTAGCAATTATACCCACTAGTTCTTCAAGCACAAAATTAATTTATCAAGCCCAAAATCTTACAAAAGCCCGAACTTAAAACATGGGCCTTACAACCCCCCTCCCTTAAAAGGATTTCGCCCCCGGAATCCATTCTTCGAACAGGTGAGGGTATTTGGATCGCATCTCTGATTTAATTTCCTAGGTGGCATCCTTCCCTTTATGATATCGCCACTGAACTTTCACTAAACGAATCCCCCTTGTTTCTCAACTTCCAGATAAAAAAAATAATCTCAAAATACAATTGTAATCTATCAGATCGACCATATGTTATCCACTTGGCCCACTTACTCGAACTCACCTTTTTTTTTAAACGTGTTGAATTTCGGTGTTTCGCACACAACTTCACTTTCTTAAAGGAAAGAACTTTACTAGAGTTAACGCCACAAAAACATGAATTCTCATCTAAGAAGAACCACTCACTTGCCACATTAACATAAAGTCATTCTCAGACTTCACCTCCAGGATCACAAATAAGTTTTCCTTTATTAAGCAACACAATTTCTTAATAACGCCCAAAAATATGACTTGTGTACAACACTAATGACACCTTGACATATAACACACATCGATTACTAATACCTTGATGATAACCAATTTATCTGCACTATACCCGTATCGACCGAAATGTCGTTCTCACATATTCCTTTGAACATTTGCATATGCAACGACTCGATTTCCAAAAATTGAACTTAAAACCACAAATACATGAAACCATCCAAAATGTGATTCGAAAAGAATCGACTAAAATAATCTTCCAACTATAACGAAACCCAACACATATCATAATACTGTAACATATCCAATTATAACGAAATATCTCATATCAATAATATTTCACACCAAGTCTTCATGACTAGACAATCCCAAACCGAACACTGGAACCTAGATTAATAAAATACCAATTTTAAACTCGATGATTTAACCATTAACCTCACCTTAACCCAACCTTAATCCATGAAGCAAAGAGCTTCCATCCAATAGATTAAAACCAACCGAGACATTTTAAAACTTCAACCATGGAAAAACTTCACTTGAAAGAGACCAAGCACAAATTTATACGTTACAGAGGCTTTTTCGAGAACACCACCTTCAAAACTCTTACCATTTAATCTCCAAATCAAAGCTTCAAGGACCTTCTCTATTTTTTCTCAATTCACATCACACACACAGCAAACAGAACACAAGGCACAAATCTGGAAGGAACAAGGAGGTAAAACCCATTTAAGTGGGTTTTCTCAATTTACAACTTACACCCCTTACTTTAGCAAAATATCCAAACAACCTCTAGACTTTTACTTCTTTTTAAAAAAACCAACCCAAGGTTATTACAATCTTCTCCCTTAACATAATTCTGTCCCGAAATTCATTCAAACAACTGTAATTCTTTACAAGAAAAAGAAATTCCAATGAGGTTTACACCATAACAAATATAAACCCCCATCTAAACATAATAGATTAATAATCACTTAATTCAACATCTTAACACAAAATCATCCTTAGATTTCTCACTTAAATTCTTACCAAGAATCCCTTATTGGACAAACTTGTTATTTTCAATAACACTCAAACATCACGAGATAAAAATCCACATAAATAGCTAGCATTGCACCCTTAATAAATAAAGAATAATAATTCATCAAGGCTAACCCCTTTTTCTTAACTTTACACATACGTCATCCAAAATTTCCCCAATCAAAGTCGATCCAATTTTTTTTTAAACAAATATAATCATAACTCCACCAAATAATCCAACAAGCCACAACTTTCAAAATAACTCGAAAATTAATTACTTCACAAAAAGATGCAACCCTGCTCACTTGACACTAATCCAAATAATATAACATTAAACACTAAAATTGCCAAAAACATTTTACCACACCAAGGCTAAATGATTCTAACAATCTTTTTCATCAACCCTCACATTCTAACATTTTTTTTTACCAAGCCTTATCAATAACTTAAAACGTACACTTTCAATATAAAACTTGCTAACAAATTACGAGCTTTAAATTCAATCACCCAACAACTTTCTTATTTTTAACACCACCACTTATTTTCGAATACCACCTTCACTTTCAGACACTATCATAATGTGCCAACGATTACTCATCAATACTTAAACAAACTTAAAACAAGATCAAACACTAGATCGGCATATAAACTTGCTAGATTAAATTGAACCAAACAGTTTCTCCAAAATCCATAATTAAGATACTCGACAATTCTAGCAAACCAGATCATCATTTATAATACAAGTTCCCCAAAGTACAACTCACTTATGTATCTCCAACGGAGTCAACCAAATTATTTGCATTTTTTATACTCAATGAATATTTCAATATTTATATTCAAAATTCTTAAAGATATATTACACACCAATAATAAGCCGAATTGACATTCTGTCAATGACCAAAATGAACAAAACAACTTATCCATACATAAAATATAACCTATCAGAACATGAATTTTTCACGTAATAATGTTAGTAAATACTATTGAAACATTTACATCTTATTCCAACATATAAGCATATAATTGCTTGCAAATCCCGATACCTTAATCAATTTCACTTTTAAATCTTAACCTCCTATCAAGAGCCTCCCAAACAAAATGCATATCATAACACACCTTGCAAATTCTATCTAATGCCATCACCTAACATAGCCGCAAAACTCGATGACCAATTAAGGGCTTACACGTCTACCTTGACCTTCTACGCCAGTTTCTTAATTGAATAGATACCACAAAATCCTCATAACGTTCAATTTCTGACACTTCTGACTTGGCATAAAAATGCTAAACACAAAGTCCCAAATATCTACTTCATTTAAATCACTCTATGAGGAAACTCATCAACATCGGTCTCTCCTCATGTGACCGACTAAATACAACTAATCATACACTAATAATATAAAGCCATTTCGTGACTTAAAGAAAAATACCCTAATCCAAAACTTGAGTTGTAAAGGTTAACAACGATCACTTGCCCTTCATTATAATCCTACTCCATACTCCATACTAACACCGATACTATTCTCCCACTTTCATGCACCCCATTGCATAATTGACGAGTCAAGGACTTATTGCATTCCTCGAATCTTGAATTGAGGCATTCAAGACCCAAACACACCTCTCCTTCTACACTTACTGATCGGTACATCCAACCTCATGATTAGTCTCGTCAAAAATTAAAAGCATGTAATTACACATTATGCTCCTTTGTAAGACCCTAAGAGTGCTACCTTTAGCTGGTTAACTGACATGCCAACCATAACTCCTTCCCAAGGCATCAACAATTACCCCAAAGCATTCTCACAGAACACATCAAACCTTTGCCTATGACTTGCAAGATTAGGACTTACTCCGTAATACCACATTCAACGATCGCCTCTACTTAAAACGAAAACTGATACTACCACAAAGCAAACACTCAATCAAAACTTCGCGTGATAAGGCCATTTAAGCACTTACATGCACCTGTAAATTTACAATTACACTGGCCAGGTGTAATCCCAAATTTACCTTACATGACCGTCCTTGCTACCTTATCACTAGTGCGCTTAGAGAGAAATCCTAAAGGCATCCTATGTCTCGGTTGTGTTCCTAAATTCACAGTTTAAGTTTAGGCCCCTCCGGTCACCTAAATCTCTTAAACTATGGCTCTGATACCAAATGTAACAACCCGGAAATTCATACCAAACATAACATAAAAATTAAACCAATATCCAAGGGTTACAAACATATATTCAGAAATTTATGTCAGCGAAAGTCTTGAACTACAACCGAGAGTTACTAAAAGAAAGCTAATCTAAGTTGAATCTTCATCATCTTCTAAAACTCTAGACTTTCTCGTTCCCTTTCCCGAAGCATTACCCGCACCCTTTTCCTGAAAATGGTTTTTCAGATTTAAAAGCGAGGGTTAGACCAAAAGGTCTAGTGAATTCCTGACACCGAATAATAATTTATAGAATATAAATTTTAATAAATTATAATAAACTGCGCATCCCAAATTTAAGTACAATATGATAATTTATCAAAGCAAAGTAGTTTACATACAGTCCAAACGGGAGCACAATGATCAGTTGTGTCCCAAGTTACCATTACCATACGTGTATTCACGATCGGGGCCCAAGCAGACTCCCCTATCTTATTGGGGCCCAAGCAGACTCCCCACTCACACCGGGGCCCAAGCAGACTCCCCGTTCACATGTGAAGGAAACGAATTCCATACACATTGGTGGTGTGAAATTCCCATAATCATCTCAAGTTCAACGATTCCCATGTCAATGCCATTAAAGAAGTTCACTTATATAATTTCATCATAAGCCGATAACTTGCGAGAATAATGTTAAAATACAACATTAATCAATAATAAAATAGCATACTTCCCAATTTCAGTTCACAAAATATTTTAAAAGGGTAAGAGATTGAGGGTCCGAAACTCACCTGATTTGAGCTTGTACTGAGTTAAACTTCCTCCCTACAATAACGAATAAGGAAGATCACTAAATGAACAGGCTAAAAAAGCATAGACTCATATTGATCACACCCTAACCGATCGGACTCTACCCTCGACTGGTGCCTAAACCACTGCCCCATGATCGGAACAAAACACTCGACCGACCCCCTTCCATGCGCTGCCCTAGCCACGGCACACAACTCCATGGGCCGCCCGGGGCGCCGACCGGTGCGCTGATCGAAGGCCAGCACGCGCCGCCCGTGGCATCGACCGAAGTCCCAGTGCGCCGACCGGAGTCCAGCACGCCCCGCCCGGGCGCCGACCTCTGATTCGACCGGGGTCTAAGCTATCGACCAAGGTCTGAATTTTCGACCGGGGTCTTCCTCAACATCCGGTCGCCCGGGGGTTACGACCGCACTATCCTTCTGCGGCGATTTCGATCGACAAACCTCCATCAATTACCCAGATTTCACTTTGGGAAGAAAGCAACCAATTGAAAATCTCTATACTAGAATCGATACAGAGACTAAGATTAAAAGAAATAAGGCTAATCACAACATTCCCAGATTCAAACTGTTCCATAAGAACCTACTGCAAAACCCAACAACAAATCCAAAAATTCTCAAAGGATTTAAACTTCACCTCTTCCAATAATCTCAAAATAGGAAAAGAAAGAACCCACAATCACAATTATTAGTAAAGACTTAAGGAAGTGTACCAACCTTTGTTTTGATTCCTCAAGAGCTCCAAGCTTCTTCCCAAAATCTCCACTCCTCTCTCTATCGCAACTTGCTAACAAAATGCAGAGAAGGATCGGTTTTTTTTGCCCTAAATGACAAATACTAGCAATTATACCCACTAGTTCTTGAAGCCAAAAATTAATTTATCAAGCCCAAAATCTTACAAAAGCCCGAACTTAAAACATGAGCCTTACAAGTAATCATTGTATTTATAGGCTTGGTCTTGTACTGTGTTTAGTTAGTTTTATCTGCTGTATAAGTCAAGGGTATTTATGTCTTTTTGGTCTTTGGTTGTTGAATATGATTCTCACGCATAATTCAGATCAAGTTCTACTTTGCGCTTTAAACTCTCTCTCTACTTTCTCTCTCTAAGATTTGGTAGATCTTGGACTTTCAATTAGTATCAGAGCCAATCTAAATCTGAGAGGATTGAGAGAAACTGATTTCGGATTCTGAATTTGTTGTTTAATCTGAAAATTTGATCGATTTTCTTGAATTTTTCAAGAAAATCTCGTTTTTGGATTTTTCATCAAATTCGATCTATTTTGTGATCAATTTTCTTTGTCGATTGGTTTGTTGGATCAGTTTTTGATTGTAAAACACTTTTGATTCACATCGATTTGCAAGAAAATCAAGTATTAATTGTCGATTTTGAGATTTTTGAATTTTCTAGAAAACATATTTCACGTTCTGTTGTCATCTCGATTTTTCAATTTTTTGGTTTTTAATTGAAATTGTTTGTTACAAAGTGTTAAAAACGTGTTTTCGAACATTTTTGTGCAAGAAATTTTCATCAAATTCTGTTCCGAAATCGATTTCTGAAAGATTTCTGAGTTTTAACTTCGCTTTGCGCCAGATCTCATCTTTGCGCGAGTTCGAACGAGGTTTGCACGAGTTCTTCCTGATTTGTGCCAGTTCAAATTGTCCAGTTCAGAGTTCATCAAGTAAAGTCAGGATCTCGCTATATTTGTTTCACGCAACACTAAGTTTGCCTTTCCGGCTTCTCACGCAAAAGCTCAGTTTGCGTCATCATCTACTCAAGAAAAGTTCAGTTTGCGTCTTCTTCGTTTCACGCAAAAGAAAGTTTGCGTCATCAACAAGTCGCGCAAATCTAAGTTTGCGCGACCTTCTACTCACGCAAACCCAGTTTGCGCCTTTGCCTTTTCACGGAAATCATAGTTTGCGTTTCCAACTACTCGCGAAAATCTCCTGTGTCATCTATTCATCAAGCAAACTCAAGTTTGCGCCATCAGTGCTTAGCGCAAATAATAGTTTGTGCCACATACTACTCACGCAAATCTTAGTTTGCGTCATCTACCTCTCATGCGAACTTTCAATTTTGCGCCAACTTTTCTGTTCCAGACTTAGCTTTTTCTGACGATATGGATTCTGCAAAGTTTGCTTTTCAAGCTCAGTTCTACAAATACGATCTCATGATGTCTTTGGGCACATAAAATCCTCTGTTCTGATCGACGAAAACGAATTCACTAAATGGCAAGATCGGTTCCTGAAATTCATCGAGCGTCAAGTTAATGGAGATAACATGATGAAGTCTCTTACTGAAAGACCTTTCATAAAGCCTTACAATAAGACTCCCATAACAACTTAAGAGGCTTCGCGTATGAAAGCTGGTCGAGAATTAAAAGCTAACCTGATGCGAGCTTTACCAAACTCTGTCTACAACCGGGTTGATCATTGCAAGGATTATCCAAATCTGTTGTGGGCACAATTGGAAAATATTATGCTTGGGTCTTCAGTTGCAACTCAACTTCGGCATACACGTTACATGAACAACTTTGAAGAATTCAAAACCAAGGATGGGGAGTCACTGAAAATTGTTTATGACAGATTTTGTGCCGTGATTAATGATCTGAGGAAAATTAAAGTGGAAAAGACTGAGCTCGAGACAAATCTGAAGTTCCTCAATTCAGTTCAACCAGAATGGAACAAATCTTGCCATCGTTTGAGGAATGATGTCAGACTATCTTCTATGCAAATTCAAGAGATGTACGAGATTCTGCTGAGAGATGAGTGCTTAGTCAATGATAAGAAGGCCAAACTTGAAAATAAGAATAAGAAGTTACTGGACCCAATTGCTCTTCTAGCAAATCAGCTGGTAGAACAAGCTTTATCAGAAAATGCATATGATAGGTCGACTAATGATAATGGCGAGGCGCTCGAGAAAGCTATGATCTTTCTTTCTTAGCATTATCAGAAAAAGTTCCAACCTCGGTCGGGTTCCAACAATCTTCGGTTCACTTCTGGGTCAAAGAATGTTCAAGTGCCCGAGGCTAAGAAAGCGGCTGCATGCTACAACTGTGGAAATCCCGATCACATTTTTAAGGAGTGTAGAGTGAAGAAGGTTCGGGAATCAGCTTATTATCGGAAGAAACTGGAACTTGCCGAGAAAAGAGAGAACGAAACAACTTTGCTCGTAGAAGAGGAATACTGGCTTGATCATTCCGATGACGAAGCTGATTCTATAGAGACTGCTCATATGTGCTTAATCGGAGATGATCAGACTGATGATTCTGACACTGATAAAGATGAGGTAACTTCTGAGTTTGATTTCACGTTTATTTCTTCACAAATAAACATAATCATAAATGCTTTACATGATCTTCGTTTAAAGTTATTATCTGAAAAACAATTAAATTTAGAAAAGTCATATTTGATTGACAAATTGAAAATTTCTTTGAAAGATGAAAAATCAATTTTAATTCATACAAAAGACATCTTTCAAAAGAAATTGGATGATTTGGAAATTTTAAATAAGAGTAATCTTGTATCTTTGATTAAAATGACCAAATTAAAAGATGATTTTTCGGATAAAATAAATGAGTTAGAAGAAAAATTATATCGAAGAAATCAATCTGAACAAACTATTTATGTGAACAAACTGCGAAGTTATGAGTCTATAAAAGAAAGATGGGGACTTGGTTTTGAAAATCCTCATTGTTTAAACAATGCGATAGAAAAATCCCCTACTTTATATAAATTCGAGTATCTAACACTTGCTAAATATGCTCCTCAATTTAAAATTGATTGGTTAAATGAAAAGCAAGTGTTAGAAATCGAAAATGAGAAAAGAATGAATAATAAAAAAAAGGAAATTTCTTTTGTTTATACAAGCAAAAATGCTAAATATTTTCCTGATAAAACAAAGAAGGGCAGAATAGGTTTAAATGACATATCTCCCATTAAGTCTTTAGTGTCTGATTATTTTGTTGATATATATGCCACTAACTCTGATAAGGAAAATATCTCCAATCTTTTATGATTCTAAGAGATATACTTCTCCTTTAGTATTAGAAGGCAAAATCATTAACCTTGAAGATAAAATGGAAGATCAAAATATTCAAAAAGAAATTGAATCAAATGTATTTCTTTCTTTCATGATTTCAAGTCTTGAAAAAAATTTAATTTCTCAAAAACAAGATTCAATTTCTATTTATAGCCTTTCTTCTTCTTTTAAAGAAAACAAAAAGGAAGTTTCCAATTCTAACATCTTTTCTCAAAAAATTTCTGACTCCGAGGTAAGTTTAGATTTATTGTCTGATCAGTTGGGTTTCTTAGGTAAAATTGCTTCTACTAATTTAAATATTAAATCAAAAATTCTTGATGAATCTTTTACACTAAATGATGATTATTATAAACCTAAGCGTAAAAAAAGAAGGTCAAAGAAGTCAAAGAAACAAGAGTCCGTCATTTCTGATAATTCTAATTCTTCTGATTCGAATATTTCAGATATGACTTTAAACAAGTCTACAAAGCAGATATGGAGGATCAAGCGGACATCTGATGAACCTGCTTCTGGAGAGGATAGATATGTAGACAATAATTATAAAAGTGATTCATTTGTTACTTGTAATAAAATTTCAAAATACTCAATCAAGCAAATGATTCAAATTTCCAAACATCTCTCATATTCTTCTTCTGGTTCAAGTTCAGATGATTATGCTTCGTCCTCTACTGATGATTCTGTTCATTCTTGTGATTATTTTTCTCGTGCTTTCAATGTTAAATCTAACAAGTTTTTCCCCACAAGAACAACAACTAACTTTCATGGACCCAAATACAAATGGGTACTAAAATCTCAGATTAATTCTAAGTTGCAGGCATCAAATGTTAAGGGGGAGTAAGAGAAAGATGGCTTCTAAGTAATTCAGCTCAGAACCCGCACTTCAAAGGTCTTCGACTTCATTCAAAACCTGAATTTGTACAACCCATTTTTTTTTGAGACACAAATTCATTACACATTATGTGGAAGATAATATTATGGAATCTTATTTTTTCTCAACTAAATATCAATTTGCCAATTTCTTTACTTTTGTCTTAAAATTTTAAACTCGGCATTTGAATTTAAAAGTTTAAACCTTTATAAATTTTATTCTATAAAGTAAAAGCTTTACAGGTTTTCTTTCAGTTAAATAAAATGTGTGTCTAGGATAAATTTTCAAGTTGCTATGTTAATATTAAAGTTTTATATGTTCAACTTTCAAGTCTTACAAAAGTCGAAATGTCAGCAACATGTTTGAAACTTTTGTATTCTGCTTTAAAGATATGTGATTCGGAATATTTATAGTTTACAATGCTTGGAAATCCTAAAAAGTCTGAATTATGGATTGTAATGAAAATATGGGCTAAGCTCTTAGATGTAAAACTGAGTGATTGAGATGAAAATTTATATTTCTAAAATCAGAAATCTATAAATTAAAAAGTTTGTACCTGTGACCTTTCTGGTTTGGGAAAGTAAGTTCTGTGGGATGCTTGTCATCTGGTCTCCAAAGGTCAATTGGTCTGGGAGTGATCGAACCCAAATCCTTCTATAGAACCAGATCGAAAGTCATGTTCTACTGGTATGAATGGGTTTAGGATGTGTCGATGTAGCCTTTCTGATCTGGGAGAGTAAGTTCCAAGGGGTGCTTGACACCTAGTCCCCTAAGGACAACTGGTCTGGGAGCGGCTGACCCCAATCCTGCAATAGGGTCAGATAGAAATTTACGTTTACGGCATGTTCTTTACTTACCAAATTTTTTGATTCAAAAGATGCCAAAGTGCACAAGATTAAAAGATGCCAAAGAGCACACTCATGTCAAGATGCCAATGTGCACAATGCTTAAAAGATACCAATGAACACACATCTCATGATACTTGGTGATATGTTTGAGTTACAATAAACCTATAAATTTGTGAAAGTCTTAATTCTTGATGGATTAGTGTGATTATTTGCAAAGTTTTCTATTATATCTTTAGAATTGCATTTTCTTGAAGCTAATTAAAGTTTGCATGCGAGCACACTGAATAGATTGTTGAAAGATTTTGAAACTGAACATGTTTGAACATGATATGCAATAAAACTTGTATATGTATCCAACAACATACATTTGATTTCAACTGATTGATAAATTTGTGATTTTTTACTGATTAGAATTTAATTTGTTTAGTGTTTAAAATTTTATATGTTTAGTTGTTTCAAAATACATATTCAGTATATTTTTCTTTTGATATTGATGTTTCAATTCTTGTGTTCTCATATGTTAATAATTGGGTTTGTGCATTATTCGAGGGGGAGTGAAAAAGAATTTTTTTTATGAAAGATTATATCTGTTTTCGAGGAGGAGTATCTGATTCTCTATATGAATGCTAATTTGAATTGTTATATTTAGTGCATTTGTGTAGGGGGAGTCAAAGAGCTTATCAGGTAAAATTTCTGAGTTTAAGTCAGCTTTGCGCCAACAGTTGGTAGCGCAAACCTCACTTTGCGCCACCTTCAGCTAGCGCAAAACATTCTTTGCGCCATCAACAGTTAGCGCAAACCCTCCTTCTTTCTCCTATATTCTGATTTTGCAGATCTGAAACTGTCTCGTCTCCAACATTTGCACGACCAAGTTGATCCAGATCATCAAGGTCATGAGGGGGAGAAGTTAAGGAGATGTTAAAGAGATAAAGAGTTCAAATGTTTATCTGTTGATCAAGAATCGCTCAAGATTCAATTTCTTCATCTTTACTTGTCTTTTTGTTGTTCAAGCTCTGATCACCATAGATTCTTCTAGTTCGTTTAAAAGAGGTATGTCATCTAGAGCACAAGCTGATGAACTGATTGTTCTTACAAGCTTATTACAAACTGGTCCAGTCTTGTCAAGACAACAAAGGCAACTGAGGTTAAAAGATGATGAGAAGAATTTTTTTTAAGTCAAGAAGCTTCTTCACAAAGTCTCTTAGATGGTCCGTACTGTTTTTGAAGATGGATATTGAAGACCACACCGCCAATGATTACTAAGGGGGAGATTGTTAAGTCTGATTTTATAGTAATCATTGTATTTATAGGCTTGGTCTTATACGGTGCATAGATAGCATATATGTTGTATAAGCCAAGGGTATTTAAGTCCCTTGGGTCTTTGTGTCTTGTAAGGATTCTCACAGATATTCTATTCAAGATCTTATTATGCACTTCATCTTTCTCTCTCTACTTTCTCTCTCTAAGTGATTTAGTGATTCTTGGATTATCACACCCCATTTTGTACTTCATTGATATTTGAGAGTTAGTTCATTTCATTCTACTTGCTTTTTGAGAAAATCTTCCATGTTTAAAATGCTCAAATCTTCATGATTATCTAATTGAGCATAACTTTATCTGACCTGTATTACATTTTCATGTGCTTTAACTAACAAAATTAAGTCATTGAGCAACTTTGTGCTTTTAGGACAAAGTAAATGGAATTGTGTGAGCTTTAATGAACTTCTATGGATCCACGAGAACCAGTGGTTCCTACCCAAGAAGTTATCCCTAGTGATCGAGAGGCGAGGTGTCAATATCTGAGTGTGGGTGTGTGATGAGGTAAAATGTAAAAGGAGTTTGGTTAGAAGTGAGCTCAAATGATTAAAAGAAAGAGGGTGTGAGAACAAAGCTAAAGAAATATGAAAACTTTGCATCAACTTTTTCTGAATCAGGCATCCACATAATTTGTTGGTTCACATCCTTTGGTGACCATCATTGAAATAGGCACTAACCCATGCCAACTCTTGATTTAAACCCCACCAGCTACGCATTTCTTTCTCAACAAAGAAACGTTTCAAATTTTATTGTGGAAGCAACACATAATCTATCTCGTCTTCATTCGGAAGATGGGGATGTTGAAACAGAAGGAAATCTACCCTACCTTCGAATTTCGATCATGCACAATTGAGTCTGTATATTACTAATGATGTCTCAATGGTTTACACAAATTTGAGCCTTATAAAGCATTCATGTTTAAATTCTTTCATACACAAGCACGAACACACAGAAAATGTTTTTTCTGTCGGAACATTCATAGAAAATTCTTTGTGATTTTCGATGATTGAATGGAAGCCCTGGGGGAGTTAACATCAAAAATCTCCTTTCAAATGTGCATTTGTTGCACAAAGTGGCTTAGTGCTACTTACAGCAATTTTAACTGATTGATTTGATGATTCAGGGTTACATTTTTATTTGTCTGAATTTGAAAAGATTCGAATGAATACATTATGAATTGACGGATGGTTCAGATGTGCGTTTGGAAAGATCAAATACTGAGAGGTCAGAGATTGGGTACTTGACATTTCTTGTTGAAGTTTTGATGACTTCTATGCTCTACATCATCAAAAAGGGGGAGAAGATCAAGAAATGGAAAAGTAGTTTTGGAGAAGATCAAGAAATGACATGTGTGTCCTTTATTCAAGATTCTAATTTCAATTTAATTAACAAAACAAGATTGATTTAACTACCTGTTCAATTTCAATTCACAAAACCAAACGTATACAATATGTTTCTCTCTTTCTCTCTCTACAAGTCTCTTTCTCTCTCTACAAACTCTCTCATAAAGCGTATCCAATACTTCTAGTCATCTGTATATTAAAACAAGACAAGAAACTATTTATACCCAACAAATACAAAAGAACTAAAACAAAACAAATTGACTTTGACTTTATTAACACATAGACTTTGACTTTCACTAAGAGTTGACTTTCCAACTTTGACTTCTTGTAATTTGACTTCTGATCTTCATGATCTTGTATCCAACATATTTCTGCTCTAACAATCTCCCCCTTTGGATTCAAGATCATCTTCAAAAGATTTTGCAATTCAGTCTTCTCTTTAAGCTCAAAAAGTACAATCTCCTCCTTTGTAACAAGTTTTCTTCTTTAAGTACAAACAATGTAATCTCCCTTTTTCTTTGACTGTATTCTTCCCAAGTCTGTCTTTGAACAAAATTAACAATCTCTCCCAAAAACTATCACAGAAACTCTTTCAGACTTTGGAAAGAAATTATCTTCAGATTTACCTCGAATTGCCTTAGCAAAATATCTTCAAAGAAAAATTTCTGTAAATTCAGCACATCTTCAAACATCTTTGACTTTGCCTGTACAATCTTTTAATCTTTCAAACTTTGAACTTTATCTTCTTCAAATCTTTAACTTTGAAATTTCTGAATCTGACATTTTTTTAAATCATCTCCCCCTTTTTGATGAATAGAGCATCTATAACATCAAAACTTTTCCCAAGAAATGTCTTTGACCATTCTGATCTATCCAAGAGCCTCTGATTCACCATCAATCCTCCAAGATATTCATCTAGATCTTTTCAAATCTAGACAAAATAGAATGTAACACTTGAATCAACATATGAATCAGTTAATATGCCTTTCAGTAACACGAAGTTATTGTGTGTAACGGATACACAAAGGAAAGGAACTTTTTAATGTTCACTGCCCCAGGGATTCCATCCAATCATCGAAACACCACAAAGGCAATTTCTATGAATGTTATGACAAGAAAACAAATTCCTTGTGTGTTCGTGAAAGTGATAGAAAGAATTAAGCATATAATGATTGCTTTTAATAAAAGGCTCAACATTGTGTAAACCACTGAGACAACAGTAGATAAACACAGACTCTGTTAGTCCTAGATTCAAGTTCTAATTGCTACAAACAATCAAGATGAGAAATCCACATGTCATTGATGAATCACAAAGATTACAATTTCGCTCTCTCACTCTACTCTCTCTCTACAATGATATAACAGTAATCTCTTCTCTAATCTGCTCTCTCTCTAAAATGATTTATTTCCACTTCTTACACGCTTGTTTTTTCACCTTCTGATTACAAAGACAACAAGATATTTATACCCAAGACAAATTACAAAGAAACAAAAACACATTACATTGACTTTGACTTTTATTACAAAATGACCTTGACTTTTAATGAGAGTTGACTTTCTCAGCTTTGACTTCTTGTATTTTTGACCTCCAGTCTTCATGATCTTGTATCTAACATATTTCTGCTCTAACAATCTCCCCCTTTGGATTCAAGATTATCACAAAAAGATTTAGCAAATCAATCTCCCCCTTTAGTTACTTTGAAGAACTTCAAATCTTCCCTTTAAGCACAATCTGAGTACAATTTTCCTCTTTTGATTGGTCTTTTACTTTAATCTCTCCAAAGTCTATCTTCAAGAAATACCAACAATCTCTCCCAAAGATGATAGAAATGATCTTCAATAATCTCTTCAGAACTATCACAATACTCTTTCAGACTTCGGAAAGAAATTATCTTCAGATTTAGCTCAACTTGCTTCAACAAATAATCTTCAAAGAAAATTTCTAAAAATCAGCACATCTTCAAACAACTTTGACTCTTCTTGAACAATCTTTAAATTTTTCAATCTTTGAACTTTAACTTCTTCATCTCTTTATCCAAACTTTCAAATCTTTGAAAATTCTGATCCAGACATTTCTGTAAATCATCTCCCCTTTTTTGATGAATTGAGCATCTATAACATCAAAACTTTCTCCAAGAAATGTCTCTGAAATTCTTTCTGACCACTGATCTGTCACGAGCCTCTGATTCTTTGCCAATTTCAAACAATGTATTTATCCAGATCTTTACAAATCTAGACAAAATAGGAGTGTAACACCTAAATCAACAAATGAATCAGTTCATATGTCTGTTAGTAACACTAAGTCACTGTGTGTAACTAATACACATTGTAAAGGAGCTTTTTGATGTTCACTCCCCCAGGGCTTCCATCCAATCATCGAAACACCACAAAGGAAATTTATATGAACGTTATGACAAGAAAACAAATTCCTTGTGTGTTTGTGCAAGTGTAGAAAGAATTAAGCATATGATTATTGCTTTTAAAGGCTCAATATTGTGTAAACCACTGAGACAACAGTAGATAAACACAGACTCAGTGTGCATGAGTGAAGTGCGAAGGTGGGACAAACTTCCTTCTTTTTCAATATCCAGATTTTCCAAATGAAAACCAGATAGATTATATGCTTCGCCCCCTTGAAAATATGAAACACTTTCTTTTTAAGAAGAAAATGAGTGGTTGGTGGGGTTTTTAACAAGAGTTGGCATGGGCTAGTTGCCTGTTTCAGTAACTTTCACGAAGAATTGTGAAACATGAGTAATATGGCTGCCTGACTCAGAAAGTAGTTGGTGCAGAGTTTGATATTCTTTTACTCTGATCTCACACCCTCTTTCTTTTAATCATTAATCTCACATCTAACCAAACTCTCTTTTCCATTTTACCTCAACGTACAACCCTCACTCATTTCTTTTCGACTCCTTACACTCAATCACTAAGGGTTAACTTCTTGGGTAGGAGACACTGGTAATCGTGAATCCATAGAAGTTCATTTATGTCTTAGCACAAAGAACCCATATTTCTATGAATAAAATGTTGCTTAGATGATTTAACTTTATCAGTTAAAACTCATATACAAGTCAGATAAATTGTATGCTCAGATGATATAATCATGAAGATATGAGCATTTTAAACATTGAAGATATTTCAAACAAGTAAATTGAATGAATAGATATGAAAGCAAAGGACTTGTTTGAAAAACAAATCTGACATTGTATGAAAAATGATCAGTAATGAATGATATAGCAATTAAGGCTTATGGTCAAGAATAATGGATAGTGTCTATATGAACCAAAATATAGACATTCTTGAAATGACGTTCAGAAATGAAATATCGCTCAAAATTCATTGAAGTACAAGCGGGGTGTCTTACCATTGAAAAAAATATGTTTTAAATTTGAGACATGGTAAGAACAATTTGAACAATAAGTCAAACCGGTGTGTGTGAATACTTGAAAGTATATAAAAAAGACAATACACAAGTATTTATCTTTGGAAACACATGGTTTGTAAACATGTAAGCACATGTAAGTTTTGAAAAACATTTAAAATCACACTTCCAATTCAGGAAATCTGTTTAAGAATCGGGAAGTGGTTTGAACGTTTAAGAACATGTTTTCTATGATTGAAAGTTGTCCTTTTTTCAACCATATATGAGATTAAGATAAGAAATTAACCTTTATCGCGTTGTCTTAAATCTCATGAAGTCAGCTGAAATCATAAAGATATGATCTTGATAGTTTCTCTCATTCTGCACAAGTCTCAAAGTCATGTCACAGAAATTTTATTCACAAAAATTTATTCAAAACAATAAAAGACATAAAGCAGTAAAACAATTATAGTACGAGTTCTGATCAAAAGTAATCAGAAGTCATATCCTTACTCCTTTTGTTGTACACATGAACTCCCCCTAAATTCATGCATCAGAAAAATTTATCAATAAAATTCTATAAACTCCCCCTCAAAATGATATTGATCATCTTATAAACTTGTCTTACCCCCCTGAGATCATGAACAACATGGTAAAGTGCAGATATCCTTTCAGAAATAATAATAAAGAAATGATGAAAAAATGACAATAAAAGTAACTTTAATAGGTAACTACTGATTAGATCTTGAGATTTAGCATGCCAAGCTTAGATACAAGAAAATTGAATCTCTTTTCATCTAAAGGTTTGATAAACAAATCTGCAAGTTGGTAATCAGTTTTTACAAAGTAAAGCTCTATTGTACCTTTTTTCTACATTATCTTTTATAAAATGATACTTGACATCAATGTGCTTTGTTTTAGTGTGCTGCACAGGATTAGCGGATATTGCGATAGCACTCTTTGAGTCACAATAGATCGGTATTTTATCAAACTTGAATCCATAGTCTCGAAGTTGTGTGCGCATCCACAAGACCTGAGAGCAACAACTGGCAGTAGCTACATACTCAGCTTCAGAAGTCGATGTGGAAACACATAATTGTTTCTTTGACGCCCAGCTAACGAGATTGTCTACAAGAAATTGAATATGACCTGAAGTGCTCTTTTGTCCAACATGCACCCTATATGATCTACGTCTGAATAAGTAGTCAGTTCAAACCCTGTATCTTTAGGATACCACAGACCAAGATCAACAGTCCCCTTCAGATATCTAAAAATCCGTTTGACAGCAGCCAAATGGGATTCTTTAGGATCAGCCTGATATCTTGCACATAAACATGTTGAAAACATTATATCCGGTCTACTTGAAGAAAGATACATTATAGACCCTATCATACCTCTATAAGTCCTAACATCAACACTTTTTCTTGAAGAATCAGTGTTAATGTTAGTACCTGGTGCCATTGGGGTTCCAATAGGTTTGCAATTTTCCATTTTGAATTTCCGAAGATTATAAAAAATGTACTTAGATTGATTTATGAAAATCCCCGTTGAAAATTGTTTTACTTGTAATCCGAGAAAGAAATTCATCTCTCCCATCATACTCATTTGAAAACGTGACACCATGAGTTTTGAAAAGTTCTTATAGTATTTAGGATTTGTAGAACCAAATATAATATCATCTACATATATCTGAATAAGAATGATAGCATCTTTCTCCTTTTTAATAAACAAAGTGGTATCGACTTTACCTTTTGAAAAACCTGACTTGACCAAGAATTTAGATAAAACATCATACCAGGCGCGAGGTGCTTGTTTCAGACCATACAAGGCTTTATCGAAGATGTAGACGTGATTAGGATTATCTGGATTTACAAACCCTTCTGGTTGAGAGACGTAGACTTCCTCCTTAAGTATGCCATTCAGAAAGGCAGTCTTCACGTCCATCTGATAGACTGTGAAGTTCTTGTGAGCTGCGTAGGCTAGAAACATGCGGATTGCCTCTACACACGCTACAGAAGCATACGTCTCGTCGTAATCGATGCCTTCCTCTTGCCTATATCCCTTGGCAACAAGTCTTGCTTTGTTCCTTATAACAATACCATCTTCGTCCTTTTTTAGTGCCGATAAAAGTTTTTTCTTTTGGTTTTGGCACTAGTCTCCAGACCTTTAGGGCTTTGAACTGGTTTAACCCTTCTTGCATAGCAGACACCCAATTCGAATCCGCAAGACCTTCTGATACTCGAGTAGGCTCTATCTTGCTGAGGAATGAATAATGCATACATTGATTCTAAGTTGTTGACCTAGTTTGCACCGGTTTGTTTAGATCACTAATTACTTGGTGTAGAGGGTGTTCTTTGGTCCAACGATGTTCATGAGGGAGTGGAATAGATGAAGATTGATCATGGTTGTCATCTAAAAATCCACTTTCAGATTCTTCAGGTTGTACATCATGAGGGAGGAATTCAGTTGAAGTAATTGGTGCAGAAGCTTCAGTAGGTACAACTTGTTCAGTCTGTTGATCTGTCCTTACAGCACATCCTACTGACTCAGTAACTTCTGGCTCATCATTAGTAGATACCACTTCAACTATTGGAGTAGGAATTTGAACTGGAATATCTTGCTGAATCGAGGAATTTGATTCAGTAGAAACATCTGAAGTGGTTGGATGAGTAATCATTCAATCTTCAATCCTGTCAGCCACAACAGGTTTATTCACATTAGATCCAAGATATTCATCATAAAACAGTTCAAATAAAGTATCTAAATCAGATAAATGATCAGTAGACGTGGAAGCTTCATCAGATTTGTGCACTGTTGATACAGGTTCTGGATTGATCTTTCCAGAAGCTAGAACTCCAATTATCACGGGTTCTGAACTGACTTGTTCAGAAGTCATCTCCTCATCGAATGTGACATTGACGCTTTCAATAACATTCTTCGACTTCTTTAAATATACTCGATATACAGCAAATGTAGATGAATATCCAATGAAGATGCCCTCATCTGCCTTAGCACTGAACTTGTTGAGATTCTATCTATCGTTTAGCACAAAACACTTACACCCACATATATGAAAATATTTGATAGTAGGCGTTCGGTTGTTGATTAAAGCATACGGAGTCTTTTGAAATCTGCGTTGTATCATGGAACGGTTCTGAGTGTAGCACGCAGTAGAAATAGCTTCTGCCCATAGAAATAGAGGTAAGTCAGATTGGCTAAGCATAGTGCGAGCGGCCTCGACTAGCGTTTGATTTCTCCTTTCGACTACTCCATTCTGTTCGGGTGTACGAGCACCAGAGTATCGATGTGATATCCCGACCGATTTGAGATACTCTTCAACAATTTTGTTTTTGAACTCTGTGCCATTATCAGTTCTTAGAAGCTTGACTGATTTTCGCAAATTCACCTGGGTCGTCTTTAGAAATGTAATGAGTACTTCGGGTGTCTCATCTTTTGATCGGAGAAATTTGACCCACGTGCATCGCGAATAGTCGTCCATGATAACCAACACATATTTCTTTCCGCCTAAGCTTTGCGTTCGCATCGGACCACAGAGATCCATATGCAACAACTCTAGTGGAGAACTGGTACTAGGTTCAGGCTTTGGTTTATGTGGAGCTCTCTTCATCTTCCCTTTTTCACATGCTGCACACAAGTGTTCTTTCTCGTATCTCAGTTCAGGAAGTCCATTCACTAACTTTCCACTTACCAGCTTGTTGATATAACGAAAATTCAGGTGTGATAACCATCGGTGCCAAAGCCAACTTTGCGGCATTGAATCTTTTGTCAGTAAGCAAACCTGACTGTCATTCTGAACCTTTGAAAGATTAATGGTATAGAGATTTGTCTTTTGATGTCCGACTAAGAGTTCTTTGCCGTCTTCAGTACGAACCGAGCAACTCTTAGATTTGAAGTTGACCTCTAACTCTTTGTCGCAGAATTGACCGATACTAAACAGGTCGTGCCCTAAGTCTTCGACATAGTTCACCTTCTTATTCGTTATGTTGTCTTGAATGATGTCACCATATCCTAAGATCGGTGAAAACTGGTCGTTTCGAAATCGTACATTTCCGCTGAATTTCTCTGTATAATTAGACATTAAAGCTTTCTGCCCTGTCATATGCTTGGAACAGCTGCTATCCAAGTACCACATATGCCGGGTCTGCAAGAGAAATCAGGAAACAACAATTTTAGGTACCCATTTAAAAACGGGTCCTAACGGATTAGTACAAGATTTTGGCATCCATTTGAATATGGATCCTCTTTTCTTTTGAAAACTTTTAAAAACCTTTGATCTAGAAGAATAAACATTATAAGATCCAAACCAATCATTAGAATTATGATGATAAGCAAAATCATTCCATTGATAAGAATAAGAATTATTAGTAGTAGGAGATAATCGGAACAACTGCTTATTAGAATATCGCTTGTAATCAGTTACAAGGTTTTTATTTGTCGAAGCAATAGAACCAATTACATCACACATACTACTAGTTGATCTATTACAAGAACTATCAGTAATTGATTCCCCTTTCTCATCACTCTTCCTCTTAGGTCGCCATTCAGATCTTGCTTCTGACCTTTTCTTTCTTATATCTGAAACAAAAGATTTAGATTTATTAGGAAAATCAGATTTCTGAAATTGATCTTTCTTGTGTTTACCAGTGTTATTCTGTTTCTGTGAGTGATGTTTCTTATGTTTCTTACCCTTTGCATAGTAATCAACATTAACAGAAACTGATTCACCAACCTTAGTTGATGATTCACCTTTTTCATGAACACTTGGTAAAGCTTGTCCATTTATCACAAAAGTAGAATGATTTGGAAGTGGAGCATTAAAGTCAAACATATCAATTTCTTCTATACACCCTTCATCAGAATTTAGAAAATCATATGCAGACTCAAATAAATCGTCAAAAATAGTCTCAGAAGTTTGAAGTACTTTAGAAGATGGAGATCACACTTTAGATTTAAAATGAAAATCTGTGTTCTTTAATACTGTAGAAAATACATCTTGTGTTAGAACACCTAAAATTCTTTTATCAGATAAAATATTTTATAATTCAATTATTTTGCTTTCTAAGATGAGTGGAGGTACATAAATTTTAGCTTGAACTGGTTTTGCCTCCATCTCAGTCGAAGAATAACTAGCAAAATAATCATTTGAAAGAAATTTTGATGTTTTAGAAAGATAACTATCATTCAGTCTTTCATAACAGAATGGTAGTTGCATTTTCTTTAAATTCATTCTTTTCTCATCTTCTTTGTCTTCAACTTCTTTTGATGCTTTGGTGATAAATTTGGGTTTCAAATGAGGATGTTCATCAGCAACATACATATAATTTGCATTATATAAACCTGGCTGTTTTCTGATAGCTTTTTCTAGGTAATGAGGATTCTCATAACCTAGTCCCCATTTTTCTTTAAAATTAGCTTCTTCATTAGGTGTATTTAAGAAAATCGTTTGATCTGTTTGGCCTCGAATATATAGTTTGTTTCCAGACCATTTACCTTTTTCTCTAAAGTCTGGTTCTCAACCTGCAGTTTAAACGATTTTAGAACACATTCTTGTTTTTCAGAATCAGTCTTAAACAATTGTTTTTGCAATTCAGAAATCTTACTTTCAAAACAATCTTTTTCATTTTTAAAAACGGAATCAGATTTGCGTAGAGAATCAATTAAATCTTTGTTCTCAATAACTGATTTATTAAGTTCAAAGATTTGTTGATTTCTCCTAGCAACTCTGTCTTTTTCTGTTGGGAACTGAAGAAAAGATCAAGTATGGTTAATGCTGCTGGTTCAAAGTTACTACTGCTTGAAGACTTAAAGGTTAGTACTGCTGAGTATTACTACTGCTAGTAGAATTAATACTGCTAGTCATTGTTAGTACTGCTTGAACAAAGTTAGTACTGCTTAGCTAGTTAGTACTGCTAGTAGTTAGTACTGCTAGTAGTTAGTACTGCTTAGTAGTTAATGCTGCTAGAAGAAGTTAATGCTGCTGAGCATAGTTAATGCTGCTAGAAGAAGTTAATGCTGCTGAGCATAGTTAGTGCTGCTTATATGATCTGTATGAAAAGAATGACAGCTGGAAAGAATGAAGATATTCATGGAAGCTTAGAGATATACATGGAAGATATACTGAAGATTTGTTTATTTATTGTAATTATCTTTTGATTAGTATATATATAGAATGTATAGAATAGTTAGATAACTTTTGATAGTCATTGATTCTAAATTCTAGAGAGAGAAATCAACCTCAAGGCATAGATCCTAATTCTAGAGAAGTAGAATTCGTATTGGTGAGCCTGTTCATCAATATTGAGGTTGAGTGTGTAATCTTGTAACTTTAAAGCATTCAATACAAGTTTACAGTTTGTTCTTCATATTTTCTGTGTTGATTTACTGTTTCATAAAATATCAAAGTGTTATTCCGCAAACTTCTTTGATATTGTTTCTGAGAATTAATTCTTGTTGAGAATTCGATCCTGACAAGTGGTATCAGAGCAGAACTCTCTCAGAAACATTTATTTATCATGGAAAATCTTACAGAATCAAGCAGTTCTTTGGTCTCCAAGGTTCCAATGCTCAAACCCAGCGAGTTTGACATGTGGAAGATCAGAATCAGACAATATATTCTTCTTACTGACTACTCAATGTGGGATATCATTGAGAATGGTCCTTCTGAAGCTGGAAGGATAGGACCAGATGGGAAAAGACCTCCACCAAAGACAGATGGTGAAAGGAAGATCAGACAGACAGAGATGAAGGCCTTAAGCACTCTGCTCTTGGCCATTCCCAATGAATATCAGCATCAATTTTGCAACTGCACTGATGCTCAGATTCTCTGGAATGCTCGAGAGAAAAGATTTGCTGGTACAAAGAGCATCAAAAGAAATCAAAGAGATGTTCTAAAGCAGCAGTATGAGAACTTTACTTCCTCAAAGAATGAGTCTATGACTCAAACTTTTGATAGGTTCAACAAGCTCATTGGTGAACTGGCTACTGTAGGAGTGAAGATGGATCAAGATGACATCAACAGAAAATTCCTCAGATCTCTTGGGGATGAATGGACTATGTACACTGTCTCATATAGACAGAGTGAAAATCTGGAAGAGAAAGAACTTGATGATCTATACAATGATCTAAGAGTTTTTGAAACTGAGGTAGAGATCAAGAAGAAGCCCACTGGTTATGTTCACAATGCTGCACTTCTTTCAGCATCCACTGATACTACTGCCATCCCTGAAGCAGTTAGTACTGCTAGTGGAGCAAGTTCAGAAAAAGGAACTGAAACAATATTTGAAGCCTTCTTGTCCAGTCATAGTAACAATTCATTGATTAATGATGATCTGGATCAACTTCACCCTGATGACCTGGAGGAGATGGATATTAAATGGCAGATGGCCATGTTATCCATGAGGGTGAAGAAGTTCATTAAAAGAACAGGAAGGAATAACTTCTCTCAAAGAAGAGAAGATGGAGTTGGTTTTGACAAAACCAAGGTGGAATGTTATAAGTGTCACATGAAAGGACACTTTGCTAGAGAATGCAGAAGTGCTGTTCCAAACAACAACCACCAACAAGCTCAGAATGGAGGCTACACTCAGAACAAGAATCCTTCTCAAGCCCTTGTCTCTCAACAAGGAATGGGATTTGACTGGAGTGATCAAGCTGAGGAAGCCATTCAGAATCAAGCTCTTATGGCAGAAGTGTCTGATCTCCCCTCTTAGGTAATTTCTAATCTTTGCACTAAATCTTGCATTGACACTGTCAAAAGATACAGGGATCACAATCAAAGTATGTGTGATGACCTCAAAAGATTAGAAAAGGATAGAAGAGATTATGTGTTAATTGTAGAGAGATTTGAAGAACAAATCAAAGGCTTTCAAGCTAATGAACTTCAACACTCTTATGACACTAACTATTGGAAGTGGGAAAAGAATGAGTTAGAGACCAAACTGTCTAAATCCTTAGAAGAGAGTGATAAACTGAAGGAGGAACTGTCTAAAGTTAAACTTGACATAGAAAAGTTTTCATATGCTTCAAAAGCAATGGATTCTCTTCTAAAGGCTCAGATTCATGATAAGATGAAGCCTGGTATTGGATACAACAGTACACCTCCTCCTTACAACAACAATTATATCTCTCCTACTTCAGACTTGTTAGAAACCAAGGAGAAAAAGGACTTATCTGAAAAAGCCTTTAAGATAGACCCTTTGGATGAAGTAGTAATTAAGGATTTAACTGAGAAAGAAGCCAGTAAGAATAGAGATAATGATATGAGTAAAGAGATCCCAGTAGAAAACAATATTATCACCAATGAGGGATGTGGGAAAATCTGGGTCAAGTCCAAGGAGATAGAAAAGACTAAAGGAAAAGATAACAAGGTCCATTACAAACAAACCACGGTTGTGAATCCTGGATCTTGTGAACAGTGTGCTTGCAGCAAAGCAAAGAGCCTAAGTTCTGGTTTAAAAAGAGGAAATCAAAGAAACTGGAATAATCAATGGGCTTAGAAGTAAGGAGTTGATCTGAGTAAAATCAATAGACCAAAACCTTGTTTCATATGTGGCAAGTTAAATCATTTGGCTAAACATTGTTTCTTTAACCCTATTAATCAACAGATGACCTTTCATAGATCTGTGCAAAAACCTGTTGGTTATAGGAAGGATGGAAAGAAACATGTGATAAAGAAACATGGTGAAAGGAAAGGCCTCATGAAGAAAGAGTTTTTAAAAGAAAGTATTAAAATATGGGTGCCTAAAAGCACTAAAACTGTTAGTACTGCTGACAGGGTTAGTGCTGCTGGAAGTATTACTGCTGCTACCTGTGTTAGTACTGCTAAAAATATTAATGCTGCTAATACTGTTAGTACCTCTTCAAAGGTTAATACTGCCAACACAGTTACTGCTGCTAACACAGTTACTACTGCTAACAAGGTTAGTACTGCTAAGCACGCAAGTGCTGCTAAGGCAATTAATACTTCTGAAACCAATACTACTTCTAGCAAAAATGCTTCCAAGCCTATTATTGTAACAAAGTACTCCAAATATGAGGAGTTAAAATTCAAAAATCTTGTCAAGAAAGAATGCAAGTATTTTGATGAGAAAGGGGTACCCAAGACCACTTTGGCTTGGGTTCCTAATTCATACTAACTGATCTATCTTATGTGCAGGGCAACCAACAACTCAAGGGAAAGAGCATATGGCATGTTGATAGTGGTTGCTCTAGGCACATGACAGGTAACATGTCATGCCTACAGGATTTCAAGCATATCAATGGAGGACATGTTGCATTTGGGGATAATCTTACTGGTGGTAAGATAAGTGGAAAAGGTAATGTCACAAAAGGTAAGATGACATTTGAGGATGTCTACTATGTTGATCAATTGAAATACAACCTGTTAAGTGTATCACAGGTTTGTGACAAACAACATAGTATATTATTTACAAATACTGAATGTATGATCCTTGCTCCAGGGTTCATGGTAGTTGATGAAAGCATGATACTACTTAGAACTCCAAGAAAGGAAAATGTTTATTGTCTAGATTTGGACAATGTTGATAGTGATTCATCTCTAAATTGTCTTGTTTCAAAAGCTTCTATAGATGAATCCTCTCTTTGGCACAGAAGGATGTGTCACATGAATTTTAAGACTATGAACAAACTTGTTAAAAACAACCTTGTAAGAGGTTTACCATCTAAAGTCTTTTCATGGGATGATCATTGTGTTGCTTGCCTTAAAGGAAAACAGCATAAAACTTCTCATAAAACCAAAGAGATAAACTCAATTTCTTCTTGTCTCCAGTTACTGCATATGGATCTGTTTGGTCCTACAAATGTTATGAGTATTGGCAAGAAATCTTACTGCTTGGTTATTGTTGATGATTACTCAAGATTTACTTGGGTATATTTTCTAAGGACTAAGGATGAGACAAATGGACTGATCAAATCCTTTATCCTAAGAATTGAAAACCAAACTAATCAAAAAGTAAAAGTCATTAGATCAGATAATGGAACTGAATTCAAAAATCTTGACCTAAATACCTTTTGTGAAGAAAAAGGCATTGAGAGACAATATAGTGCTCCTAGGACTCCTCAACAGAATGGTGTTGCTGAAAGGAGAAATAGGACACTAATAGAGGCTGCTAGATCTCTGTTGGCTGATTCAAAACTGCCAATTACCTTCTGGGTTGAAGCAGTTAATACTGCTTGTTATGTCCAAAACAGAGTTCTAGTGGTCAAGCCTAAGAACAAGACACCATATGAGCTTTTAAATAAAAGAAAACCCTTTATTGGCTTTTTCAAACCTTTTGGGTGTCCTTGTACAATTCTCAATACCAAAACTCACTTAGGTAAGTTTGATAGCAAGGCAGATGATGGATTTCTTGTTGGGTATTCATCTCAGAGTAAGGCCTACAGAGTTTTTAACTCATCTTCTAGAATAATTGAAGAAAGTGACAATGTCAAATGCAATGAGAACACACCAAATCCTATTGGGTCTGGTCCTCAGTGGCTATTTGACATTGATTCACTAACTAACTCTTTTGGTTTCAGTAGTGATGAGTATGCAGGTTCAGGATGTGGAGGATCAGGGACTACACAGGTTCAAGAAAGTATATCTAAATATGTGATCTTTCCCATACCCACAGTGAATTGCTTTGAAGACTGTGAAAAGGAACCATCTACTGGACCAAGTCAGAGTGAAGAAGAAGGTAGAGATGAGGAGACTCCAGAAAATAAAGAATCAGAAGTGACTGCTGACAACACTTCAGTTGAGGTGAATGACTCTAATCTAGAGGCTGGACTTAATGAAGAACATAGTCATAACACCAGAGTACAAAAGAATCATCCTCCACAACTGGTAATAGGAGATATATCTTCTCCTATGATGACTAGACATCAAAGCAGGCTTCAAGAAATGCAAGATCAACAGCATACAGTGCTTTCTTGCTTTCTATCCCAACTTGAGCCTAAAAAGGCACATGATGCTATGAAAGAATCTAGCTGGATAGAAGCAATGCAAGAAGAACTGTTACAGTTCAAGCTAAAGGTCACAGAGCAATTGGCACAAAATGGATCTTCAGGAACAAGAGAGATGAAAGAGGAATTGTCATAAGGAACAAAGCAAGGCTAGTGGCTCAAGGGTATACTCAAGAAGAGGGTATAGATTATGAAGAAGTTTTTGCACCTGTGGCTAGGATAGAAGCAATCAGATTATTCCTAGCCTATTCTTCTTACATGAACTTCAAAGTTTATCAAATGGATGTAAAGAGTGCTTTTCTCTATGGCTCAATTGAAGAAGAGGTATATGTCTGTCAACCACCAGGGTTTGAAAACCCAAGCTATCCAGACAGGGTCTACAAATTGAAGAAAGCTCCTTATGGACTACGTCAAGCTCCAAGAGCATGGTATGACACTCTGTCATCCTATCTCTTGGAAAATGGCTTTGAAAGAGGAGTCATTGATAAGACTCTATTTATCAAGAGAAAGAAGAAGGAGATCTTGCTGGTCCAAATCTATGTTGATGACATTATCTTTGGATCCACAAGAGACAACATGTGCAAGGAGTTTGAGGACCTAATGCATCAAAGGTTTAAAATGAGTTCCATGGGGGAACTTACTTTCTTCCTTGGACTCCAAGTTCAACAGAAGTCAGATGGTATCTTCATCTGTCAATCCAAGTATGTGCAGGACATTCTAACCAAGTTTGGTTTCTCAGAATCAAAACCTGCCAGCACACCTATGGAGACACACAAACAGATAACTGCAGATCTTGAGGGGGAGGATATGGATGTGCATCACTACAGATCCATGATTGGCTCTCTCATGTATCTCACATCATCAAGGCCAGATATAATGTTTCCAGTCTGTGTATGTGCAAGATTCCAAGTTAGGCCAAAGCAATCTCACTTTCAAGCTGTTAAGAGGATATTCAGATATCTCAAAGGGCAACCCAGATTGGGACTTTGGTATCCTCATGACTCACCCTGTGACCTAATAGCATACTCAGACAGTGATCTAGGTGGGGCAAACTTGGACAAAAAATCAACTTCTGGAGGATGTCAGTTTTTGGGTGCTAGACTAGTTTCATGGCAGTGTAAGAAACAAACCACAGTGTCCACATCTACAACAGAGCAGAGTACATAGCAGCTGCAAGTTGTTGTTCTCAAGTCTTATGGATTCAGAATCAAATGTTGGACTATGGGGTAACCTTTCTACACACTCCCATTTTTATTGATAATAGCAGTGCTATCAGCATTGTGAATAATCCTGTCAAGCACTCTAAGACAAAGCACATTGAGATCAGGTATCACTTCATAAGAGACTGTAATGAAAAGAAACTTGTTCAAGTTGTGAAAGTTCATACTGACAACCAGTTTGCTGATCTATTCACCAAAGCTTTTGATGTGGGTAGATTCACTTTCTTGGTAACAAGTGTGGGAATGATCAACTCTGAATAAGCTTTCTCTCAAAAAGTGGTTAAATATCTGAATATTATAGATTCTTGGTGTTACTAATCTATCTTTGCAGGGCATACATAGCAGTACTCAATTCAGCCTAAGCTTCAATGAGTAAGTATGGTTAATACTGCTAGTTAATTAATATTGCTAGTGGTTAATACTGCTAGTGGTTAATACTGCTAGAGAGTTAATACTGCTCTCAGTTAATACTGCTCGCAGTTAATAGTGCTAATTAGTTAATACTGCTCTCAGTTAATACTGCTCGCAGTTAATACTGCTAGTTAGTTAATACTGCTCGCGGTTAATACTGCTCGCAGTTAATACTGCTAGTTAGTTAATACTGCTCTCAGTTAATACTGCTCGCAGTTAATACTGCTAGTTAGTTAATACTGCTAGTTAGTTAATACTGCTCGCGGTTAATACTGCTCGTAGTTAATACTGCTAGTTAGTTAATACTGCTCGCAGCTAATACTGCTAGTTAGTTAATACTGCTCGCGGTTAATATTGCTCGCAGTTAATACTGCTCGCAGTTAATACTGCTAGTTAGTTAATACTGCTCTAGGTTAATGCTGCTTATGTTACAAATACTATAAATACCCTTTGCCCGCCTAAACGTTCATAACGACTCTTTGCATACTGTTCACTTGCGCTCTAAACCTTTTTCTCTCAAGTACCAAGTCTTTCAGGCAAGAACATCCCAGTTCAATGGCATCCATGGCATTCATAGACGAGCACAATGAGATCGCGATGCTACAAAAGCCAAAGCAAGCTGCAGGATTTCATCAAATTGTGGATTTCCTCAAGTCGAGCCATATTGCTCATGCTCTTACTGTTGCTCCTACAATCTATATCGAGCATCAAAGGCAGTTCTGGGCTAATGCCACCATTGTTGCTGAGAATGGTGTGCAGATGATCAAGCCAAGGATGTGTGACCAACCCTTAACATTTACTGAAGAAGTTATTCGCATCAGTCTACGTCTAGACGATGCCTCTGGTATAACTTCTATCCCAAATGATGAACTGTTCTCATCCCTTACAAGAATGGGGTATGGAGGCCCATTGGGTGTTTTCAAATTCTCTAAAGCCAAATTTTCACCCCAATGGCGTTTCTTTGTCCATACTCTCATGCACTGCATCTCCAAAAAGACTACTGGATGGAGTGAGTTCAGCAGCACCATTGCTTATGCTTTGGTTTGTTTGGCCACTGCCAGAAGGTACAATTTTTCACAAATGATTTTCAGTGATCTTGTATCAAACATGGGAAACAAAAAGAGTTTCTTTATGTATCCCAGGTTTGTTCAAGAAGTTATTACTCATGTATTGACGGATATACCTCAACCTGTTGGGGTATATGTACCTAAACCCCCCAAAGGCAAGGTTTTCTCAAATATGAGAAGATCTGCTGGGGACTCTGAAGGAGTTGACACCCCATTGTTCTCTACAATGATGGTGGTGTCCCAAACCAATGAAGGTATGGCAGCAGGGTCAAGGCCCCCATTAGACCATCCTACTGCTAGCCAATCCCAACCTTCCCACTCAAAATTAATTCCCCAGTCCCTTCTTGAAAAACCAACCTCTCCTATCACCCAAACTTACAAGAGGAAACAGGTAAAGAAGGCTCCTTCCCTTCTTGAACCATCATCGCCCAAGCCTTTAAGCCCTCTAAAGGAGAATTCTCCTTTAGGGAATATCCATAGGGAAACCAAAGGGGTGTCTCCCAACCCCAAGGAGGTGCTCTCTACGGAGGAGGAAGAGCATATGGGTGATGAGGCTGCCACTACTCCTGTTAGCACAGAGGAGGAAAGTGGTAACATCAATAAGACCTCCCCCATGGCAACTTTGAATGAGCAATCATTTGAAGGTCCCTGGTGTCAAGAAACCAAGGGGGTGGATAGTGCTTCTGCTAGGCAGAAGACATCCACTTATAGAAGATCCAATAATCCTTCAATAGGGGGTAACACTCCTGGAGAAGGTGAGGACAGATATAACTATGATGAATTGATGGAAATAATGGGTAACATTAACCAAGATGTCATCAAACAAGGCAAAGAGATAGAAGAAATGAAGCTGGTCATTCTGTCACAACAAGTACAGATTGCTAAGCTAAAGAAGATGGTGATCAGTATGGTACAGAGAAAGAAGAGAAAGCAATTCCAACTAAGGAGAAGGAAACCTGAGAAAGATGCTCCCAAAAAGGGGGAGATCAACATGGAAGAAGCCACAACAGAGGGGGAGCTTGATGGAGAGAAATTTGCTGTTGAGGGGGAGCAAGAAGCAGAAACTGTTAGTGCTGCTGAAACCTCACAAGCAGCAGTAACAGAGTTATCACCAACAGAAATTGAAGTAGCTGAAATGCTAATCAAAGCAAAGAATGACACTCCCAAAACAAAGGGAGTGGTCATAAATGAAGGGGGATATAAGAAATCAGAACAGAAAGACATGGCTGCAGAAGCAAAGAATAAGGGAAAAGCAAAGATGATGGAATCTGATCAACCTGTCAAAAAGCAAAGGTTAGTTGAATCAGATGAAGCCTTAGCCAGGAAGATGCAGGAGGATATTGAAAAGGAAGAAAGAGTGCAGGTGGAAAAGGACAGGGAGATGGCAAAGGCTCTAGCTGCTGAATTAAATGAAGCATATCAGAAAGGGCTTGAAACTAAGAAAGCTAAACAAAGGGCCATAAGCTTGAGAAAGACTATGATAGCAAAATCAAGTGCAAAGAAAAGAAGACCTTCACAAACTTACCTTGCCACTCAGGAAAGAAACAAAATGATAACTTTCTTGAGGAGTGCAATTGGGGTAAAGAAAGAAATGTTTGTGAAGATGACTTTTGATCAAATCAAGGATCTTTATGAAAAAGAAATGGGGAAGCTGAAGAGTAATGAAAAGGATAGAGTAGAGTTTGAAAAGAAGGCCAAGGAGAGTAATGATGTGAATATGAATCAACCATTCCCTGAAAGTGAAGAGGGGACTCCTATCAAAGAAAGGGCAGAGAACAAGGAAGAAAAGAAGAAGGAAACTTCTTTAGTGCAGGTTCAAAAGACTTTGAAAAGAACCAAAATGATGGCCAAAAGAAAGAAAAGTGTAAAGAAGCCTAGAGTAGAAGAAGAGAAAAAGGTTGCTGAAGAAGAAGAGGCACCTCAGAATGAAGCTAACTCTCAGGAAGTACCACAGAGTTCAAATGTAAACATGTACATGGTGGTAATGGATAAAATTCTAAAGCCTATTTCAGCAGAACCTGTTGGTATAAAGCCTCCTGAGGTCATTCACTAGGATACATTGACAGTGGATGGAAAGGAGTACATCAGGCTGAAGAGAAAAGATGAGAAATATGAAGTGTACAACACTTGGAGTAAGATTGTCAGAACCTGTTCAAGGTCTGATATTGAAGAAATGTTTGCAATAGGGATGAAGTCATATGCAGATGAACTAAAAGCTACAGAGATTTCAATTAAAAAGCTGGTAATGGAGTATCTGTGTATGATGTTCAAACCTGATGAAGTAGAGGAGGTAATAAGAAATTTTTTTCAAACAGTGAATAATTGGACTCTATATGAAACTAGTGGAGTATATGCAGTGACTTTGGATTTAAATCACACTGAGTACTTCCTAGTGGATAGAGTGTACAATCATAGCAGATTGAAGCTTCCTGCCATGCTAAAGAAAAAGCTAGGGTGTATTCCAGATTCAGAGATGGCTAAATACTTGATCCAAAGAACCATCAATCAGAGTTTGGGATTGGATGCAAACACTGGAATGTAGACCATTATGAAGTTTTGGAAGCATCTTGAAGAGTATCTTGAAAATTAATTCTGAAGAACTTGACTTCTTTTCCTAAAAGTCAAGTTAGGGGGAGATTGTTGGGAACTGAAGAAAAGATCAAGTATGGTTAATGCTGCTGGTTCAAAGTTACTACTGCTTGAAGACTTAAAGGTTAGTACTGTTGAGTATTACTACTGCTAGTAGAATTAATACTGCTAGTCATTGTTAGTACTGCTTGAACAAAGTTAGTACTGCTTAGCTAGTTAGTACTGCTAGTAGTTAGTACTGCTTAGTAGTTAATGCTGCTAGAAGAAGTTAATGCTGCTGAGCATAGTTAATGCTGCTAGAAGAAGTTAATGCTACTGAGCATAGTTAGTGCTGCTTATATGATCTGTATGAAAAGAATGACAGCTGGAAAGAATGAAGATATTCATGGAAGCTTAGAGATATACATGGAAGATATACTGAAGATTTGTTTATTTATTGTAATTATCTTTTGATTAGTATATATATAGAATGTATAGAATAGTTAGATAACTTTTGATAGTCATTGATTCTAAATTCTAGAGAGAGAAATCAACCTCAAGGCATAGATCCTAATTCTAGAGAAGTAGAATTCGTATTGGTGAGCCTGTTCATCAATATTGAGGTTGAGTGTGTAATCTTGTAACTTTAAAGCATTCAATACAAGTTTACAGTTTGTTCTTCATATTTTCTGTGTTGATTTACTGTTTCATAAAATATCAAAGTGTTATTCCGCAAACTTCTTTGATATTGTTTCTGAGAATTAATTCTTGTTGAGAATTCGATCCTGACATTTTCCTTTTTCTGTTTGGATTGAAGGTCTTGAAGTTCGACCATCATGGCTTTCATTTTGGTCATGAAATCTTTTGCAGTTAAGTTCATTACCTCATCAGCAGCCTCATCATCAGAATCTTCATCTTTCTCTCCTTTTCCCATCAAGCATAAATGAGCAGTCACTTCTTATTTTTTCTCCTCATAAGAATGATCCAACCAATATTCATCTTCTGCCATTAATGCCCTGCCAGCTTCTTGTTGCTTGGCCAAGAGCAATTTGTTCTGATAATACTCTGAGTTGCGAACCTTTGGCTTCCGACATTCTTTTGCATAGTGTCCGAACTTGCCACAGTTATAGCGTTTAATCAGATCATTATTCGTCTTCTTTTCAGTACTGGTGTAATCATTTACATACTTCTTCTTTTCTTCCGTCTTCTTCTCCACAATTCTGTTTCCTTCCATTCTTTCTCTATGCTCGTGGTTCTTGGAACTTGATGAAGAATATCTCTGAGAATTAGACCCTAGTTTCTTGTAGAACTTTTTCTGGAACGCTCGGGTCAGTAACAACATTGCTTGTTTAAGACTTTCTCCATCATCTCCATCAGATTCAGACTCTGATTCAGAACTGAAAACAACCGTCTTCTTCTTTTTCTTCTTCTCTTTCTTTTCTTTCTCTTTTTCTCCAGCCACAAATGCAATAGGATCTGGTACTTTTTCAACCTTCTTTTTCTCACCTCTTTTCTCTTCCACTTCTTCTTCGTTCTTCCGCAATGTTTCATAAAACTCATGTAACGAAATATCATTTAGATCCTTCATCTGTTTCATCCTGTGCGTATGCTTCTTCCATTCAGGTTGTATGATACTCAGGAACTTGACATTGTTCTCAAGCTGCTTCTTTTTCACCTTGTTCTTGGACAATTCATTCTGAAGCAGGACAAACCGTTCATAGGTGTCCTCTAAACTTTCATTCTCTGTGGCTTTAAATTCTTCGTAGCTGTTTATGCAATTGGCTACTTTCATTTGATTCCCAACTTTAGAACCCATCATCATCTTCTGAAGTTGATCCCACATAGACTTAGCAGTTGCATTGTAGTTGTTTATTTTCACATAGATCTCATTGGTGATACTTTGTAACAACAAAGATCTGGCAGTTTTATCAGCATCAAACCGACTCTTTTGCTCATCAGACAATTTTTCATATCCCTTCTCAATTCTCTTTGATGTCGTATTTCCATCTGAATCATATCCTTCAGTAGGAATCTCCTCAAAAACTTTTGGCTTTAAACCTTCTTCTATTGATGCTAGAATATTCTTTCCATTCTTTTGCCGATCAATAAAATCGAGAAATTTGTCTCTCCATTGCTCATATTCCCCTTTGAATAACACCGGGGGCTTGGAATCAGTTCCAATCGAAAGAGCGTCTCTTGAAGTCATCTTGATTTTGAAAAATATATGCAATAAGATTAATTTTTTTGACTAAGTAGTAAAACTCGCAAAACACTATTCAAAAAGAAACTCGCAGATGCCTAAACTTGCAAACTACTGTTCACTGATAAACTCACAGGCTTAAGCTTGCGTGTTTGTGAAATTTGCAAGCAAAGGTTTGCGTGTTTTAGCAAACTTGCAGACCAAAAGAGATAATCGTTGAAACTCGCAGATAGAGGCTTGCGCTTTTTTTGAACTCGCAAATGCCTTGTTGCACGTTTTAACAAACTCGCAGATCGAGTAAACTCGCAGATCACTATTCCTCATAAACTCGCAAGCTTAATCTTGCGCGTTTTGAGAACTCGCTAAGGTCTTTTTGCGTGTTTCAACGCTTAGAAACTTTTTCCCAATTTTCAAACTCGCAAACTGAAGAGCTAAACTCGCAGACTTTGATTCTGCGCGTTTCTTGTCATACCCCGCTAAAGCGGAAACACGGGGCATAACAGCTCGATACGCATAGCACAAGATTAAAGTTCATACCACCATACAATTTAATTATTTAAAACATTACATAAAAAAAATATTTATCATCGTTTACAATTTCCAAAATCTTAAACATAACGGAATATATTCGTAAAGGTAAGCCTGCTTCAAAACAATATTCAGGTAGCTTAAACATCGATGTCTACCTTCTTGACTTCCTGAAAAGCATGTATAAAACAAGGTCAACTACAAAGAGTTGGTGAGTTCACAGGTTTTAAATATGCACAAATCATTTTTATATGCAAGTTGTCATTTGTAAAACATACGTATAAACCAAACTTCAATTCTTTGATTCATGAGTATCATAACTTAGTTTATATGACAAGAGGTATGCAATGATAAAAATTACGTTGAGCCACTACTAATCCGTCCCTGACCAATTTCAACGCCCCCGATGAACTAACTCAGCGATGGTTCAAGCCACATGTTTAGTCATCTTCTCTAGTATAGTGCACCCCTGCTCGTCAGCATAAGGTGGGTTTGTCACACCAAATAGCGCTACCCACTAATACTATAGGCCCGATTTTCTTCGAGTTAATAGTAGTGTCACGGGGTCTTAACATTAAAAACTCAACACATCAATTGCATACTTATCATATAGCTTATAATTCCAAACGCTTTTAACAAAGCCTTATAAATTGCCAATTCGCAATACTTTCAAACAATTCTCATGAATCTTTAAATACGCAATTTAAACATGCTTTCCACCCCAAAATCAATTAAAACAATAAAAGTGGGGCTGTGAATACTCACCTTTTGGAGAAAGTGCGAAGATTTTGAGATAGTGATCACCGAAGGTTGTTACTCCCTATAATTCCTATAACGAAAGATGCCACAAGGAAAATACGTCATTACTCGTCCCTAAGTCCAAATAATCCTTCCGAGTGATTTATGAAATGCCAATAAGTGTATATTTTAGTACAAAATCATTCAATTAGTTGTTTTAGTCTAATTACTAAATTATATACTATAATGTGATTTCAAGTACAAATATATAAATCTTTGAATAACTTATAAAGTTATAAAGTCCAAAAATCCTCTTTTTAATAAATCTGACCCTTGACTTAAGCTGTCAAAATTTTATGCCTACTTTTAATGATACTATAACCATTTTCCATATGTTATTATTTTACCAAATTTTTATAGTGTTTAATTTACTGCCTTGGTGAACTTTTGGCATAGGTAACACCCTTTTTGGAGTTCATTAGATAGGGCAATTATGTTCTTAAAGTTCATTGGTCACAGGGATCCATGCAGTGTACACCTTCTGCTTGTCTCGATCATTTGAAGGGTCAAAACTTACTCTTTTCTGGTGATTCAAGTTGGGTTTTGTTCCTTATTCAAAGAATAAACTTCCAGAAAAAAGATTCATCTTATTTGGACCAATAATGAGTGAGTTACATCCGTTTTAAGACAAGTGTCCCAATCTGACAGAAAGTTGCTTTTTGCACACTCAACTTGTTAATGATGGTTGAGTACTCAAATCTTTATATTTTCAAGTGAATCAAATTTTGTTTGGTTCCCAAATCATTAAAGTTACTTCCAAAAAAAGAATCATTAATTTTTATGGTTTTGCATGATGGTTATGGTTGATTGATTGCAAGATTTTGTCCAGCCGGATTCTGATTGCACCATAAACTTTAGAGGTAAGGTTGAGGGGTCAAAACTCCAGATTTTTGAGTGATTCAAGTGGGGTTTGATTGGTATTTCATTATATTAAATTCCAGAAGAAGATTCATAGCATTTGAGTCCATATTTTTCATGTTATGCCCAAAATACTAACATACAATGAATCTGACAGAAAATAAAAATTGAAATAACTAAATTTTATGAACATTTTAACACCTTTTGACCTATATGTTGGGGTTTCTTGGTTGAAAACGTTTTTACAAAGCTTTTTATCATAAATTTTGTAAGACATCATTTATTAGATTATAAAGAAGGATATATATACATGCATAAAGTTTAGAGTAGGTATTTTAGTCTATATGTATATATATATATACATATGATGGTTTTATGCATCTTTTGGAGAATCTAAGTAAGAAAATGTTTGTATCAAACACATGCATGTACACTAGATTTTTCAAAAGTTCTTCCTTTGATCTTAACTTTGGTTTGATCATGGATTTTATTCCCATTTTGACATATAACACGTTGTTGGGAACAAATCTACAAACACTAAGATTCAAAGATGATAAAATAAAATATTTTAAGGAGAACAATAACACTTTTGAAAGTGTAAGTATAAAAGAAAAGATGTAGGTTTTACCTCAAGACTCTTGGAAAACTTGAATCTTGATGAAGATGATGATGGTTTGATGATGTTCTTGAGAGAAAATGAAGGAGAGAAAGTAGAGTGAATTGTAGTGAGAAGTTAGAGTGAGAAAGTGAGTGGTGAAAGTGAGTAGATTTGAAAATAAAAATGTGGAATGGGGGGGGGGGGGGGAAACCGGCCACATGGCCAATTCTTTAAAAAATATATATATATATTTTTTAATTTAAGTTTTATATATATATAATGTAATTTTTATAAAAAGATAGGTTATGGGTAGGTGAATTCTCAATTATTTGCTTAAATTTTTGTTTTGATTGCTTAAAATTTAGAATTTATATTTGGTTAATTAAATTTTATAATTAACCCACTCATTATTATTACTATTAATAAAATAAAATGTTAATTTTATCGGATTGGCATTTTATAAGACTGTGTATCCCGTTACGCGCAGTGACCGGATATTCTAAGCGCACTGCCGGGAACCTTAGGAAACTAAAGCCCTTGCCTATAAAATTAGGTCGTAGAAGGGTGTTCCTATATATTTAACCGTGATTTACACAACTCGGGTTCTAACCTGGAGGTTCCGGAAGGCAGATGTCACATTTCTAGAGCTCGCAAACCACGATTTGCGTGTTTTATCCAAAAATCAAAATCCTTAGGCTTGCGCGTTCTTTCGATGAACTTGCGCGTTTGATGAATCTTGCGTGTTCTTCAGTATATCGACCAAAAACTTCAATTTTTCATCGATTTCGATTCAATTGATTCGAAACTTTGCAGAACTCCTCGAAATCAACTCTAGAACAGGTTACAATACATGAATTTCAAAAACAAATATTCAAAATACAAATCAACCTATGATACAATGGTTGGATTCGTGAAACTCAAAAACAACAAATTCAGATTTATTACAGTGCAATTCGTGAAATAAACTATACAATTTTGTTCTAAATCACTATACAAACAAATTCTGATCAATTACAATTCAAATTACACACTAAAAATAAAATAAAAACAATCTGAACTTTTCTAACACAGAGTTGAACCCATTTTTCTTGAATTTGATTTCAATTTCGATTTGCTCTAATACCAATTGTGAGTCCTAGATTCAAGTTCTAATTGCTACAAACAATCAAGACGAGAAATCCATATGTCATTGATGAATCACAAAGATTACAATTTCACATTCTCACTCTACTCTCTCTCAAGAATGATGTAACAATAATCTCTTCTCTAATTTGCTCTCTCTCCCTACAATGATTTACTTCCACTTCTTACACGCTTGTTTTTTCACCTTCTGATTACAAAGACAACAAGATATTTATACCCAAGACAAATTACAAAGAAACCAAAACACATTACATTGACTTTGACTTTTATTACAAAATGACCTTGACTTTTAATGAGAGTTGACTTTCTCAGCTTTGACTTCTTCTATTTTTGACCTCCAATCTTCATGATCTTGTATCCAACATATTTCTGCTCTAACAGACTCAATGTGCAATATTGAAGTGCGAAGGTAGGGCAGACTTCCTTTTGTTTCAATATCCAGATTTTCCAAATGAAAATTAGATAGATTATATGTTGCGTCCCTAGAAAAAAATGAAACATTTTCTTTTTAAGAAGAAAATGAGTGGCTGGTTGGATTTTTGTCAATAGTTGGCATAGGTTATTTGGCTACTTCAATAATGTTCACGAAGAATTGTGAAACATTAGTAATGTGGCTGCCTGTTAGGACTGAAAGTCCTACGTGTTGAAAGTGGAATAAAGTATTTATAAGGGTTCGAAATGTAATTCTTTAATAGTTAATTTCTTAGATGGGCCCACGCCCATAATCCCAATTGCTTGTAAAGCCTAAGTATATAAAGGCTTATTTATCTCATAATTAGGGTAGAACAGTTTAGAAAGTTAAGAAATTCATTATTCTGTTTTCTAGTCATTAGGTTTACATACCCTAATCAGAAATTTTCACTGTAAACCTTAACCCTTTGAAGTTATATCAATCATATGACTAGTTGCTGTGGCCTATAATCTGTTCATCATTGTTCTTATTTACTTGTGATTGCACTGCACTGGGATCTACACTGCCCGACTCAGAAAGTAGTTGGTGCAGAGTTTGATATTGTTTTACTATGTTCTCACACCCTCTTTCTGTTAATCATTAAGCTCACATCTAACCAAACTCTCTTTTCCATTTTACCTCAACGCACAACCCACACTCGTTTCTTTTTGACTCCTCACACTCAATCACTATGTATTAACTTCTTGGGTAGGATTGTTAAGTCTAAATATTCTATCCGAGATTTAATTACGAAAGTCAAAGTTAGAAAGTCAACATTGTAATTGTATTTGGAAAGTCAAAGATGTTTAGTTTTCTTATCCATTAAGTTTTGTCTTGTTTAGGTGGTTTAAATAGGTTTGTAAACTTTGTTTTTTCCTTAAGAATCGTATTGTATTATCAGACTTGTGATTGGAATTCAAGATCTACTTTCCCTCTCTACTCTCTCTCTAGACTTTAATGTGGATTTTATGAGAATTGCTTGATTGTATTGGGACCCCCGTGCTAAGTCTGCGGAGGGGGACATTGTTCTGATTGTGATCACATTTTTTCTAAATTGTTTGGGAACGATCATTTTTTTATCAAGCTGTTTATCATTCAAAGTTTTCTGAGAGAGAAAATTTTAGATTGTCTGAACTGTGTATTTGAATTCATTGCAACTAACGATAATTTTTTTTTAAATTCTGTTTCAAACAGGATGAGTTCTCCAATTTTGCTCAGAGAAAGATACGAGCAGTGGAAAACTGATTTTTTCAACTTTATAGATACACATGAGTTGAGTTGCTATATCAGATTGTCATTGACTGAAGGAGAGATGAAATCTCGTACTCCAACAGAAGATTGTACTGAGGATCGGGAGAAAAGAAAGAGTGCTAATAATATGGCTCGAACTTTTCTGTTGAATAGTATTCGTCATGAGATTAATGGTCACATAAATACCTATCAGATGACAAGAAAAGATTTATACAAGTTGACTGGAAAGGAGCTATGGGACTATCTGGAATGGACGATGTTAGGGCCAACGGTTGTGTCTGAGCTAAAAGGAAAGATTTCTGAGTTGGAAGCTAAAATTCAGCAGACAGTCTCTGTTGAGAGCAATGACCAGAAAGTTAAGAAATTGGAATCTGAGAATGCTGAGCTTAGAAAGAATATATTTGATTTAGAGCAAAAGCTTGCTGAAGATAAAGCTAATTTTGAGAGTGGAAAGAAAGGATTTTCAAAGAAGTTCTCAGATTTCTCAAGAAAGTGTTTTGAAGAGAAGAAGTCAGTTGATCTTAAGTGCATAAAACTTACTCAACAAGTTTCCGATTTTGAGAAAGTACTTATTTTGGAAAGAGAGAAATTTGCCAAAGAGAAGAAGGCCGTTCAACAGAAGAATGTGGGATTCTTCAACGAACTATCTGGCCAGAGAAACGATTCAGAGAAGGGGTTTGAAGAAGAAAGAAGCATATTTGAGACCGAGATTAGAAAGCTGACTACGAAGCTATCTGAACTATCTGAAAATGCACTAAAAGAGCAGAAAACGAAGTCTGAGTTCACGAAAAAGATTGACTTGCTTGTTAAAGAAAGAGATATCTTTGCTTCAAAGATTAAAGAGCTTGAAAAGAAAGCTTCAAGTTCAAATCATAAATCTTTCTCTTCACAAAGGTCAGTTAAATCTTTTTATCAGATTCGTAAAACTAACATTTTCTATGATAGAAATTTAGATGGTTCAGGTACATATCCGAGAAGAAAAAGTTACAAGAAAGAGGAACTGATCTGAAAGAAGAAATCAGTCAAAGATGACAAGGAAGATGAGCTGAAAGGGAAGACATCATGTGTACATACACACAAAGCCAAAAAGAACAAAGCGCATAAAGGTAAACCTGACCATATCTACTCGAGAGATCAATTACTCAGGTTATCATGTAAGAAATATTATTGTTCTTATTGTTGTACACATGATCATATTCACAAAATTAGTGATCATTTCTGGTATGGTTCTTACTCGATTACCCCCACAAGAACTGCAACTAACATTCATGGACCCAAATACCAAGTGGGTACCAAAGAAGAAAACCGATTCTGTGTTGCAGGCACCTCAAGTCAGGGGGGAGGAAGAGAACAATGGCTCTTGAATAACACAGTTCAAGACTCGCACTTCAATGTCAAGATTATGGCTTCTAAGCACATCATCTTAGGACCCATACCTCAATGATTAAAGACCTTTACTCCTGTCATGATATGAGGATTGTACTCCAATACTCAAATGAGGAAATCAACCATCAAGGGGGTGTACTTTCTTTTCTAAAAAAATGCATTAGAGAGTTATGACGGACTACATTACCGATGGAATTGTACATCTCTATCCTGTACTTTTTCAATGCTAAATCTTACTGATATGACGGACTACATTCCAGAAGGAATTATGGATCTCTATCTTGTTTTCATTAATAAATCTACTGTTGCATAATTTATAGGGGGAGTAAAGGTGATGGCTTCTGATCGAATAACATATCAGGACCCATTTTTTAATGATCAGAGAAGGATATTCTGCTAATATCCTGGGGGAGCTTAAAAGATCTAAATCATTTTATCATGATTTGAGGGGGAGCTTAAAGGTAAATATCTTCTGATCTAGATCTCTGATTGTTTGAAAGAAGAACAAATTTCAAGCATGAAAAACGTTTTCTGAAATGTTCAAATCACTTCTAGTTCTCAAAAGATTTCATGAATTCAGAAGTGAGCTTTTAAATGTTTTTCAAATTTTGAGCTTAATGTTTAACTGACCGTGTGTTTCCAAAGATCAATACTTGTGTATTATCTTATCCATATACTGTCAAGTATTCACACACACCGGTTCAGTATTTTATTTGAAATTGTTATTACCATGTCTCAAATTCGAACCAATTTTTCGATGGTAATACCCCCGTTTACTTTCAAAGTTGTTGAGCATTATTCACCTTTTTCATATTTGTGTCTTTATTGTTAAATTGTTTATATTTGTTCATATAAACAAATTTCCAATTCTTTGATTCCCTATCCTTTTCATTTGATCTGATTGATAAATTGTCAGATTCTCAAAATAATTCTTTTGATTTCATTTCATTTATTCAATATCTTTGTTTTGAGAATTCTTCAACGTTCAAATGCTCAAATTTCATTCATATTTTTAAAGGAGCATACATTCTAACACTGTTATCTTTTTGAGCTTAACTGTTTCAGTTAAATTGTTGAGCAACCATGATTTTTAGGACTTACATGGGATTCGTGAGTTAGCTTAAACAGAACTTACATGGATTCACGTCAACCAGTGTTTCCTACCCAGGAAGTTATCCTTGAGTGATTGAGGGGTGAGGGGTCAAAATCAAAGAGTAGGAGAGATAACTCATCCGGTTGAGTTTTTCTCATTGTGTGGAGCGGAAAAATGGAAATGAGAGTTTGGTTAGAAGTGGGCTTTAATGATAAAAAGAAAGAGGGTGTGAGAACAGAGTTAAAAGAATATCAGAACTCTGCACCAACCACATTCTGAGTCGGGCAGCCACATCTTCTGATTGGTTTGCATTCTTTGGTGACTATCAATGAAACAGGTAGTGAGCCCATGCCAACTATTGCATTAACCCCACCAACCACTCGTTTCTTTCTTAACAAAGAAATGCTTCATTTTCATTGGGGACACAACATATATGCTATCTAATCTTCACTCGGAAGATTTAGATATTGAAAAAGAAGGAAAGTTGCCCCACCTTCGCACCTCTTTCATGCACATTGAGTCTGTGTATTATCTGTTGTTGTCTCAACAGTTTACACAATTTGAGCCTTATGAAACACAATCATAGTGCTTAAATTCTTTCATACACAAGCACGAACACACAAAAAAATTGTTTTTCTGTCAGAACATTCATAGATAAACCTTGTGTTTTTCAATGATTGAATGGAAGTCCTGGGGAGTCATCATCAAACCAGCTCCTTAAATTGTACATTCGTTGTACACAGTAACTTTGTGTTACTGAAAGGCATTCCTAACTGTTTCATTTGTTGAATCAAGGTTACCACGTTTATTATATCTGAATTTGAAAAGATTCGGGTATATACGTTTCATGATTCAGCTACTCAGGTCAAAGGGCGGAGACTGTCAAATCATTGAAAGGGGAGATTGTTAGACATTACAAAGGGGGAAATCAAAGCAACTGCTGAAATAGATGAAGTTTTGATGATCATGATGCTCACAATCATCAAAAAGGGGGAGACATTTACAAAGATTGTTCAATCTCAAAATCATCATTTGAAAAGTCTTGTGAAGAAATTCTGAGAGTTCAAAAGTCAATTCAAAATGCTTCCGCTGATACAAAGTCAAAAAGGATTCTGAAGAAAGTTTATTTAAGGATAAATCAAGATTTGTGAAAGTTTGTTTTTCTGAAGATAGTCTAGAGATCACAAGAGATGAAGATACAAGATCAGAGATTCCTCAAAGTTGTTTCAAAGATGTTCAAAGTTTGTGAAAGATGTTTCAAAGTTGAAGTTTCAAAGGAGTTTTCAAGAATTCCGTTTCGTGTTCAAGACATGTTGACTTTCAAAGCTTCAAAGTTAAAAAGACTTTTCAAGATTCTTCAAAGGCTGAAAGTGTTTCAAAGTTCAAAGTTGTCAGAGACAAAAGCTGAAAAATCAAGAGTTGAATACTAGTGTCAAATTTTTTATTAAATCTTGAATACAAAGGGGATATTGTTAAGTCTAAATATTGTATCCAAGATTTAATTAGGAAAGCAAAGTTAGAAAGTCAACATTGTCAATATATTTGGAAAGTCAAAGACGTTTAGTTTTCTTATCCATTAAGTTTAGTCATGTTTAGGTGGTTTAAATAGGATTGTAAGCTTTGTTTTTTCCTTAAGAATCATATCGTATTATCAGACTTGTGATTGGAATTCAAGATCTACTTTCTCTCTCTCTCTAGACTTTAATGTGGATTTTATTAGAATTGCTTGATTGTATTGGGATTTTATTGATTACCAAGGAAACACTGGTAATCGTGAATCCATAGAAGTTCATTTAAGTCCTAGCATAAAGAAACCCGTATTTTCCTATAAAGCATATGTTGCTCAAAATGGTTTAACTTGAACAGTTAAAGCTCAAATACAAGTCAGATATGTATATGCTCAGAGATATAATCATGAAGATATGAGCATTTTTAAACATGAAAGATATTTCAAACAAGTATATAGAAAAAATGAAAATGAATGCAAGAAACTTGTTTGAAAATCTGACATTGTATGAAAATGATCAGAATCAAATGATATAGCAATTAAGGCTTATGGTCAACAAAAATGAATATTATCTATATGAACCAAAAATATAGACATTCTTGAATGAAACACTTCGAAAAGAAATAACGCTCAAAATTCTTTGATGTACAAGCGGGGTGTCTTACCATCGAAAAATATGTTTCAAATTTGAGACATGGTAAGAACATTTTGAACAAAAAGTCAAACTGGTGTGTGTGAATACTTGAAAGTATAAGGAAAAGACAATACGCAAGTATTTATCTTTGGAAACACACGGTTTGTTAAGCGTTGAAGCACAAGTAAAATCAAAACATTTAAAATCACACTTCCAATTCATGAAATTTGTTTAAGAATCGGGAAATGGTTTGAACATTTAAGAACATGTTTTCTATGATTGAAAGTTGTCCTTCTTTCAACCATATATGAGATTAAGATAAGAAATTAACCTTTCTATGCAGTCTTAAATCTCATGAAGTCAGCTGAAGTCATAAAGATATGATCTTGATAGCTTCTCTCATTCTGCAAAAGTCTCAAAGTCTAGTCAAAGAAACTTTATTCACAAAATTTATTAAAAAATAAAAGACATAAAACAGTAAAACATTGAAAGTACGAGTTCTGATCTGAAGTCATTAGAAATCATAATTCATAGCCCCCCTGAAAATATGCATCTGTAATTTGTCAGTGAAAAAGTACATGATAGAGATCTACAACATCCTTTGAAGTGTAGTTCGTCATATCTTCCGAATACATATTTTCAGAAACATATGTACTCCCTCTTGAAAGTTGATTTCCTCATCTGAGTATCGGAATACAATCTCTTATCAGCCCAGGAGTGGCATTTTTTTTTTATTTAATTACCTGTTCAATTTCAATTCACAAAACCAAACGTATACAATCAGTTTTTCTCTTTCTCTCTGTACATGTCTTTTTCATAAAGCGTATCCAATACTTCTAGTCATCTGTCTATTAAAACAAGACAAGAAACTATGTATACCCAACAAATACAAAAGAACTAAAACAAAACAAATTGACTTTGACTTTATTAACACATAGACTTTGACTTTCACTAAGAGTTGACTTTCCAGCTTTGACTTCTTGTAATTTGACTTCTGATCTTCATGATCTTGTATCCAACATATTTCTGCTCTAACAATCTCCCAATTACAACTCGATCTTCTTTATGGTCTTTTTCAAACTCTGAAATCTTACGTTTCAGTCTTGCAATCTTATCTTCATCATTATCAGAAAAATATTCCATCTTGAATTATTTGTTCAAAAAGAACTTGAATTTGATCGTTAGTCCAATAGAAATCTCAAGAAATTTGATTAACACTGAAATGAACTAAGCAAAGAAATTTCTGAAAAACAACAAGTCTAGAATTCGCAAACAACAAATAAGTATAGAAAATTCGCAAAACACTCACAAATCATACAGAATTCGAAAGCAACACATAAAATACAAAGAATTCGCAAGTTTTTTCAGAATTCGATACTCTCACACCTGTGAATCCTGAGAAATTCGCTATACTCACAGTAGCGAATTCTGTACTTGTAAAACTTTATCAAAACTTTTCGCAAATGAGACCTCTGCAAATTATGTACTTAGATAATTTTTGAAAAACACTCTTGCGAATCGTATGAAATTCGCAACACACTGGTCTGTGAAATCTATGCAATTCGCATATCAGACATCTGCGAATTTTGTTCTCTGCGAATTCTATCCTTAGGATTTTTCAAAAATAGAACTATGTGAATTCTATGATATCAACGAATTCTGAGGCTTTCTACGAGTTCTTGAACAATTCTACGAATCCTTGATATTCTGCGAGTTCTTGAGATGTATCTTGCGAGTTCTTCAACTTTCGAATGAAAAATCAATCTGAGATCCACAAAAACCTATCTAGACTTCGAATTTCAAGCTGAAACTTTGAGAATTTGATCACCTAAACGTCTAGAACATATTACAATCAACGAATTTCAACAACAAACATCAAGATGTACAAATCGGTCCAATACAGTGCTCATGAACTCTAACTTGATAGATTTCGAAAATTTAAGTAGAATATAGTGCAATTGACAAATCAAATCATACATACTCGATCGAAAACACTAAACAAACATAACCTGATCAATAACAACTCAAAAATCAAACTAAAACTCAAAATCAGATATGAAAGTCAATGGAACAGTGTCGAACACATTTTCTTGAAATGATTTCAATTAGATCTGCTGTGATACCAATTGTGTGTCCCTTATTCAAGATTCTAATTGCAACTTAATTAAAAAAACAAGATTGATTTAACTACCTGTTCAATTTCAATTCACAAAACCAAACGTATACAATTTGTTTCTCTCTTTCTCTCTCTACAAACTCTCTCAAAAAGCGTACCTGTTAGATCACAGATTTATTGGATTCAAGATCATCCAATCTGAAGTTTGCAATTCGGAAGCTTTTGCTGAAAAGTCGCTCTCGATATAAGTCTAATGTCCTTTGTAATAAATGTCAAAGTTTATTGTATTTTACTATTAGTCCTAAATATCTAAATAATAGATATTTAGTTTAGTATTATATTAGTTTAAATAATATCTAGATATTAAGTTTTAGATATTATTGATAATATCTATTTTAGATATTAGTTTTTTTGTTTAAGGTTTGATGAGATCTCAATATATCTCATAACTTAGAAATCGAACCAAGAACACATCAGAGAGAAAGTGAGCTTCAAAGTGTAAACATCAACCCTGTAATCCGCGTTTGTATTCAAACAGGTTGGTAATATATATCTTTGTTTGTTGTTTGATTATCTGGTAACGATCACGGACTCACAATTGGTATCAGAGACTCTACCAGATCAAAATCAAATATTATAACTCTCCGTGTTCTTCGTTTATTCAAGATCACTGTGACATCGATCAAAACGTCATTTTGTGGTTGTTTTCTAAATCAAAGTGTTGTAAGTTGTTGAGGTTGGTAAGTCGATCGTTTTTTCAAAATTTGGGGCTGTAAAACGAATTCTAGGCAGTTCAATTTGGGAATTGCAGGGCCGATTTATCGAACAAGAAACTTTACCAGGCGAAGTTTTGTACCGGTCTAAGTTTCAATATCGGTCGAGTTAAAGCAGTATCAACATACCGATCGAAGAAAAACAGTGTACCGGTCAAGAAAAAGAGAGTACCGGTCGAAGAAAAATCTTGGATCCAGTCACACTTTCGGTCGCAAGCAACAGTCCGGTCAACATCTATCTAGTCGCATTTTGCCGGTCGACACCACACTTTGCGCGATCAACTACTTGCGCAAACCTCCTTCTACGCGACCAACTGTTCACGCAAAATCCCTTTTTGCACAGTACACGTCTCGCGCAAACCTCAACTTCGCGCGACCAATAGCTCACGCAAAACTTCAAAGCGCGCGATCTTCTTCTCACGCGAATCTCAAGTCTTGCGCCAACCACTTCTCACGCATAGTTTGCTTTGCGCAATACACGTCTAACGCAAATATCCAGTTCGCGCGACCCGCTTTTCACGCAAAACACCTTTTTGCGCCAACCTCCTTGGTTAAATTTGGAAATTTTATTTCTGATTTTTTATCTGATTTTTATTTGCATTAACGATCATATCTATCAAGTTCTCTAATCTTAACAGGATGTCATCCAGAGAAATTCTAGGTATAGGAACTGACTCTAAGCCACCAGTACTCTTCAGGGGAGAGTATGAACAGTGGAAGGATCGGTTCATTGAATTTATTAAAAGACATGAGTTAGGTGAATTTATCAAGAAATCATTGGAGAGAGAAATTATGACAGTTCCAAGGAGAGTTTGTACTGTTGTGTTACAGAATGGAAAGAGAGAAGAAAAAGAGCTTCCATTACCACTTGATATGTTCAAAGACGAGCAAAGAAAAATATATCAAGCTGACATCTTAGCCAAATATTTTATTCTTCAAGGAATATCAGAGGATATTTCAAATGAGATCTTATTTACACTAGAACGCGAAGAGGCTACAGGAAAGCTGTTATGGGAACATATTGCAAAGATTATGATAGATTCATATATGTCATCAAGAGTTAAGGTTTTGAAAGCTGAGAACTCTGAGCTTCAAAAGAAAATATCAGATTTTTAGAAGAAGTTCTCAGATCTTTGCAATAAGGGTGTTGAAGAGAAGAAGGTGATAGAACTTAAAAGTATAAAGCTTTCTCAACAAGTTAGTAACTTTGAGAAAGTAATCATTTTAGAAAGAGACTGGTTTGCCAAGGAGAAGAAGGCATTTGATCAGAAGAACATTGGATACTTAAAAGAAATATTAGATGGAAGAAAGGGTGCAAATAAGGTATTTGAAGAAGAGAGAAGCACTCTTGAAGCTGCAATTAGAAAGCTTAATGTAAAGCTATCTGAACTTTCTATGTGTGCAAAAAAGAGAAGAAAAATAAGTGTGAGCTTGAGACGAAGCTTGACCTTCTTGTCAAAGAAAAAAACAATTATTCTTCAAAGGTTAATGAGCTTGAAAAGACTATCTCAATGGTGGTGGTGACTGAGCGCAAGACTCCAGAGTCAATTGTCCACTCACCTCGAGATGATTCAGCTGATTCTAAATGCTCATTCAAGTCAGCTGCAAGTTCAAAATTCAGACCTGTTTCTTCAAAAAGGTCAGTTAAATCTTCTAATCAAATTCGTAGTTCTAACCTTTTCTACGATACAAATATAGATGGTTCAGGTACACATAAAAAAAAACAGCTACAAAGAAGCTGAACTGGTCTGGAACAGGAAACCAGTTGAAGAAAAGAAGAAATATGAGATAAAAAGTAAAAAAGTCATGTGTACATACGCCTAATGCCAAGAAGAACAATGCACATAAAGGTAAACCTGATTTTGTTTACTCGAGAGATAAATTAATCAGTTTGTCAGGTAAGAAATTTTATTGTTCTTATTGTCGTACACATGATCCTGTTCACAAGACAAGTGACCATTACTGGTATGGTTCTTACTCAGTAACTCCCATACGAACTGCAACCAATATTCATGGACCCAAATACCGGTGGGTACCAAAGAAACTTGATGATTCTGTGTTGCAGGCACCTACTGTCAAGGCGAAGTAGGAGAACCAATGGCTTCTAAGTAAATCAGCTTAGAGCCCGTACTTCAACGAAGTATGGCTCTTGAATACAACAGTTCAAGACTCGCACTTCAATGATCAAAAGACCTTACTCCAGTGCTGATAAGAGATTGTACTCCAATACTCGAATGAGGAAATCAACCTTCAAGGGGGAGTACAAATTTGTCTGAAATTTTAATGCATATATTTTAGATTGATAATTTTTTCTAATGCATAATTTCAGGGGGAGTAAAAAGGTGATGACTTCTGGTTATTTCAGATCAGAACTCATACTTTCATTTGTTTTACTGCTTTTTGTCTTTTTAATTTAAGTAAATAAATTTGTTTTGACTATGACATAAGACTTTTGCAGATTTTTGAGAGATGCTTACAAGATCATATCTTTATGACTTTAATCTAAGCTTCATGAGATGTAAGATCATACGTAAAGGTATAATCCTTTATCTTAATCTCATTTATGGTTGAAAGGTGGAAAAATTTCAATCATAGAAAACATTGTTTTTCAATGTTCAAACCACTTCCCGATTCTCAAAACGAATTCATGAATTGGAAGTGTGACTTAAAATGTTTTCATGGTCTATTTTGAGCTTTAACTGAAATAGTTAAACCATATTGAGCATCATATGCATCATAGAAAACAAGGATTTCTTTGTGCTAGGACTTAACACAAATTCTATGGAATCACCTTAACCAGTGATTTCTACCCACAAAGTTAATCCACAGTGATTGAGTGTGAGAAGTCAAAAGAAATGAGTGTGTCAAACAAAGAAAGAAAGTTTGGTTAGAGTGAGCTAAATGTTTAAAAGAAAGAGCATGAGAGAACAGGGTTAAAAGAATATCACAACTCTGCACCAACTTTTTCTGAGTCGGGCAACCACAATTCTAATGTTTCACAATTCTTTGGTGATCATTATTGAAACAGGCAACTAGCCCATGCCAACTCTTGATCAAACCTCACCAGCCACTCATTTTCTACTCAAATAGAAAGTGTTTCACATTTTCAAAGGGGAAGCAACTAGCACATTTGCTATCTGATTTTCATTTGGTAAATCTGGATATTCAAAAGAAGGAAGTCTGCCCCACCTTCGCACTTCAATCATGAACATTGAATCTGTGTTTAACTTACTGTTGTCTCAGTGGTTTACACAAATTTAAGCCTATAAGCAATCATCTGTGCTAAATTCTTTCTATCACTTGCATGAACACACAAGGAATTTGTTTCTTTGTCATAACGTTTATAGAAATTACCTTGTGTTGTTTCGATGATTGAATGGAAGCCCTGGGGGAGTGAACATCACAAAGCTCCTTTCCAATGTGTATTCGTTACACAGTGACTTAGTGTTACTGACAGACATGTTAATTGATTCATTAGTTTATTCAGGTGTTACATGATTATTTTGTCTGGATTTGCAAAGATCTGGATGAATATCTTTTGAATTGACGGATCAGAGGCTCCTGATGAAATACATTTCTTGATATATGTTTTGATAAAGTCGTTGCACTTTTCATCAAAAAGGGGGAGAAGAGCCTACCAAGAAATGCGAAAGATCAAAGGTTTAGAGAACTCTTCCAACTATTCTTCCAAGATAGAGAAGAGAAGACTAATCAAGAAAATATTCTTCAAAGTATTTGTCAGGATCGAATTCTTAACAAGAATTAATTCTCAAAAACAATATCAAAGAAGTTTGCGGAATAACACTTTGATATTCAATTAAACAGAAATCACAACCAGTAAAATATGAAGAACAAATTGTAAACTTGTATTTAATAATTGAAATCACAAGATTACATACTCAACCTCAATCTTGAAGAATAGACTCTTTCAAGACGAATTCTACTTCTCTAGAATTAGGATCTATGCCTTGAGGTTGATTTCTCTTTTGAACAAAACTTAAAAAATTGATATCTCTAAACTATTCTATACATTCTATAAATATATACTGAATCAAAAGATAATTACAATAAATAAACATATCTTCAGTATATCTTCCATCATTATCTTCAAGCCTTCCATGAATATCTTTATTCTTTCCAGCTGTCATCCTTTTCATTCGGATCTTCAAGTCATAAGCAGCATTAACTGTAAGCAGCACTAACCACTAGCAGTACTAACTTTGTTCAAGCAGCACTAACTTTGACTAGCAGCATTAACTACTAGCATTAGTAATACTCAGCAGTATTATCCTTGAAGTCTTCTAGCAGTAGTAACTCTGAACCAGCAGCATTAACCATACTTGATCAATTCTTCAGTTCCCAACAATCTCCCCCTAACTTGACTTTTAGGAAAAGAAGTCAAGTTCTTCAGATGCTTCCAAAATCTTCATTCATCTACTCCAATGTTAGGATCCAGTCCCATACTCTGATTGATAGTTCTCTGAATTAGATACTTTGCCATTTCTGTATTTGGTGCACAACCCAACTTTTTATTCAACATGGCATGAAGTTTTAGATTTGTATGATTGTAGACCCTATCCACCAAGTAATACTCAATGTGAAAAGTATCCAATGCCAGTTCATTGACTCCACTCTTTTCATATAGAGTCCATCCTCTAACAGTTTTGAACACATCTCTGATTAAGTGTTTCACTGCTTCTGGATTAAATAACATACACAAGTATTCCATGACCAACTTCACTATAGGTAACCCTGGAGCTGTCAACTGATCTGCATGAACCTTCATTCCCACTTCAAACATTTCTTCCAAATCAGACCTTGAACACTCTCTGACAATTTTATTCCAGGTGCTATAGACTTCATACTTCTCATCCTTTCTTTTTAATCGGATATACTCCTTGCCATCCACCTCCATAGTATCCCAATGAATAACTTCAGGAGGTTTGAATCCAACAGGTTCAGCTGGGATAGGCTTTGGAATTTTATCCAATATCACCATGTACATGTTTGCATCTGAACTCTGTGGTACTTCTTCCTGAGTTTCAGCTTTCTTTTCTTCTTCTACTCTAGGCTTCTTATCATCTCTCTTTCTGTTTGCCATCATCTTGGTTCTCTTCAGTATCATTTGGCCTTGTCCCAAAGTATCTTCCTTCTTCTTTTCTTCCTTTGTCCTTTCTTCTGATCTAGGACCTTTAGAAGCAATAGACTTAACTCTTTTTATCTTCTTGATCTTTTGAGCTAGAGTCTCTTCTTCTTTAATCTCTGCCATTTCCTTTATTGGGGTTCCCTCTTCACTTTCAGGGAAGGGTTTATTGATATTCACATCATGCCTCTCCTTGGCTTTCTTTTCAAACTCTACTCTGTCCTTTTCATTACTCTTCAGCTTTCCCATTTCTTTCTCATATAATCCCTTGACCTGATCAAAAGTCATCTTTATGAACATTTCTTTCTTCACACCAATTGCACTCCTCAAGAAAGTTATCATTTTGTTTCTTTCCTGAGTGGCAAGGTAAGTTTGTGAAGGTCTTCTCTTCTTTGCACTTGATCTGGCTATCATAGCCTTTCTCAAGCTTATTGCTCTCTGCTTAGCTTTCTCTGTTTCCAAACCTTTCTGAAAAGCTTCATTTAATTCATTTGCAAGTGCTCTGGCTATTTCTCTGTCTTTCTCCACTTGCTCTTTCTCTGCTTGATCTAACTCTTCTTGCATTTTCTTGGCTAATGCTTCATCTGATTCAACCATCTTTTGCCTTTTTGTTGGTTGATCAGCTTCTATCATCTTCTCTTTTCCTTTTCTTTTTGCATCTTCAGCCATTTCTTTCTTTTCTGTTCCTTTTGATCCCCCTTCATTTATGACCACTCCCTTTGCTTTGGAAGTGTCATTCTTTGCTTTTGCCAGCATCTCTGCTACTTCAACCTCTTCAGATGTCAATCCTGTTACTACTGCTTGTGTAGTTTTAGCAGCACTAACAGTTTCTACTGCTGCCTTTTCTTCAACAATTTCAGCCCTTTCTTCAACAAACTCCCCCACAAGGTAAGTTTGTGAAGGTATTCTCTTCTTTGCACTTGATCTGGCTATCATAGCCTTTCTCAAGCTTATTGCTCTCTGCTTAGCTTTCTCTGTTTCCAAACCTTTCTGAAAAGCTTCATTTAATTCATTTGCAAGTGCTCTGGCTATTTCTCTGTCTTTCTCCACTTGCTCTTTCTCTGCTTGATCTAACTCTTCTTGCATTTTCTTGGCTAATGCTTCATCTGATTCAACCATCTTTTGCCTTTTTGTTGGTTGATCAACTTCTATCATCTTCTCTTTTCCTTTTCTTTTTGCATCTTCAGCCATTTCTTTCTTTTATGTTCCTTTTGATCCCCCTTCATTTATGACCACTCCCTTTGCTTTGGAAGTGTCATTCTTTGCTTTTGCCAGCATCTCTGCTACTTCAACCTCTTCAGATGTCAATCCTGTTACTGCTGCTTGTGTAGTTTTAGCAGCACTAACAGTTTCTGCTACTGCCTTTTCTTCAACAATTTCAGCCCTTTCTTCAACAAACTCCCCCTCACTTTGTTGATCTATTTGTTCTGAGGTTGAAATCTCCCCCTTTTTGGAAGCATTGTCCTCCTTCTTTTTGTTTGCTCCTTTTCTCCTCCTTAGAACAAACTGCTTTCTCTTCTTCCTCTGTATAAGCCTGATCACCATCTTCTTCAATTTAGCAATCTGGACTTGTTGTGATAGGATTACAAGCTTCATTTCTTCAATCTCTTTCCCTTGTTTGATAACATCTAGGTTGATGTTACCCATTGTCTCCATCAATTCATCATAGTCATATCTGTCCTCACCTTCTCCAGGAGTGTTACCCCCTATTGAAGGATCATTGGATCTTTTATTAGTGGATGTCTTCTGCCTAGCAGAAGCACTATCCACCCCCGTGGTTTCTTGGCACCTGGGACCTTTGAATGATTGCTCATTCAAAGTTGCCATGGGGGAGGTCTTATTGATGTTACCACTTTCCTCCTCTGTGCTAGCAGGAGTAGTGGCAGCCTCAGCACCCATATACTCTTCCTCCTCCTCAAAGAGCACCTCCTTGGGGTTGGGAGACACCCCTTTGGTTTCCCTATTGATATTCCCTAAAGGAGAATTCTCCCTTAGAGGGCTTAAAGGCTTGGGGGTTGATGGTACAATAAGGGAAGGAACCTTCTTTACCTGTTTCCTCTTGTAAGTTTGGGTGATTGGAGATGTTGGTTTTTCAAGAAGGGACTGGGGGATAGATTTAGAGTGGGAAGGTTGGGATTGGCTAGCAGTGGGATGGTCTAATGGGATCCTTGACCCTGCTGCCATACCTTCATTGGTTTGGGACACCACCATCATTGTAGAGAACAATGGGGTGTCAACTGCTTCCGATTCCCCGACAGATCATCTCATATTTGAGAAAACCTTGCCTTTGGGGGGTTTAGGTACATATATTCCAGCAGAATGAGGAATATCCGTCAATTCATGGTTGATTACTGCTTGAACAAACCTGGGATACATATAAAAGCTCTTTTTGTTTCCCATGTTTGAAACAAGATCATTGAAAAGCATTTGTGAAAAATTATACCTTCTGGCAGAGGCCAAACAGACCAAAGCATAAACAATGAGACTGCTGAACTCACTCCATCCAGTAGTGTTTTTAGAGATGCAATGCATCAAGGTATGAACAAGAAAACGCCATTGGGGTGAGAATTTTGCTTTTGAGAACTTAAAAACACCCAATGGGCCTCCATACCCCATTCTTGTAAGAGAAGAGAACAGTTCATCATTGGGGATAGAAGTTATACCAGAGGCATCATCTAGACGTAGACTGATGCGAATAACTTCTTCAGTAACTGTTAATGGTTTTTCACAGACCCTTGTCTTGATCTTTTGCACACAATTCTCAGCAACAATGGTGGCAATAGCCCAGAACTGCCTTTGATGCTCGATATAGATTGATGGAGATACCGTTAGAGCATAGGCAATATGGCTTGTTATCAGAAAATCCACTATCTAATGAAATCCTGCAGCTTGCTTTGGCTTTTGTAGCATCGCGATCTCATTGTGTTCATCGATGAATGCCATGGATGCCATTGATCTTTGCGAAAATCTTGCCTGAAAACCCATAGTCCAGCATTTGATTCTGAATCCATAAGACTTGAGAACAGCAACTTGCAGCTGCTATGTTCTCTGCCTCTGTTGTAGATGTGGACATTGTGGTTTGTTTCTTGCACTGCCATGAAACTAGTCTTGCACCCAAAAACTGACTTCCTCCAGAAGTAGAATTTTTGTCCAAGTTTGCCCCACCTAGATCACTGTTTGAGTATGCTAGTAGGTCAAAGAGTGAGTCATGAGGATACCAAAGTCCCAATCTGGGTTGCCCTTTGAGATATCTGAATATCCTCTTAACAGCTTGAAAGTGAGATTGCTTTGGCCTAACTTGGAATCTTGCATATACACAGACTGGAAACATTATATCTGGTCTTGATGTTGTGAGATACATGAGAGAGCCAATCATGGATCTATAATGATGCGTATCCATATTCTCCCCCTCAAGATCTGCTGTTATTTGCTTGTGTGTCTCCATAGGTGTGCTAGCATGTTTTGAATCCGAAAAACCAAACTTGGTTAGAATATCCTGCACATACTTGGACTGACAGATGAAGATTCCATCTGACTTCTGTTGAACTTGGAGTCCAAGGAAGAAAGTAAGTTCCCCCATGGAACTCATTTTGAACCTTTGATGCATTAGATCTTCAAACTCCTTGCACATGTTGTCTCTTGTGGATCCAAAGATAATATCATCAACATAGATTTGGACCAGCAAGATATCCTTCTTCTTTCTTTTGATAAATAGAGTCTTATCAATGACTCCTCTTTCAAAGCCATTTTCCAAGAGATAGGATGACAGAGTGTCATACCATGCTCTTGGAGCTTGATGCAGTCCATAAAGAGCTTTCTTCAATTTGTATACCCTGTCTGGATAGCTTGGGTTTTCAAACCCTGGTGGTTGACAGACATATACCTCTTCTTCAATTGAGCCATAGAGAAATGCACTTTTTACATCTATTTGATAGACTTTGAATTTCATGTAAGAAGCATAAGCTAAGAATAATCTGATTACTTCTATCCTAGCCACAGGTGCAAAAACTTCTTCATAATCTATTCCCTCTTCTTGAGTATACCCTTGAGCCACCAACCTTGCTTTGTTCCTTATGACAATTCCTCTTTCATCTCTCTTGTTCCTGAAAATCCACTTTGTGCCTATTGCTCTGTGACCTTTAGGAAGGTCTACTAGATCCCATACATCTTGTAGTTTGAACTGCAACAGTTTCTCTTGCATTGTTTCTATCCAATTGGATTCTTTCATAGCATCATGTGCCTTTTTAGGCTCAAGTTGGGATAGAAAACAAGTAAGCACTGTATGCTGTTGATCTTGCATTTCTTGAAGCCTGCTTTGATGTCTAGTCATCATAGGAGAAGATATATCTCCTATTACCAGCTGTGGAGGATGATTCTTTAGTACTCTGGTGTTATGACTAGTTTCTTCATTAAGTCCTACCTCTAGATTAGAGTCATTCAACTCAACTGAAGTGTTTCAGCAGCTACTTCTGATTCCTTTTCTTGAGTTTCCTCAGCTCTGCTTTCTTCTTCATTCTGACTTGGTCCAGTAGATGGTTCCTTTTCACAGTTTTCAACAGAATCCACTGTGGGTATAGGAAAGATCACAGATTTAGATGTACTTTCTTGAACTTGTGTAGTCTCTGATCCTCCACATCATGAACCTGCATAATCATCACTACTGAAACCAAAAGAGTTAGTTAGTGAATCAATGTCAAATAGCCACTGAGGACCAGACCCAATAGGATTTGGTGTGTTCTCATTGCATTTGACATTGTCACTTTCTTCAATTATTCTAGAAGCAGAGTTAAAAACTCTGTAGGCCTTACTCTGAGATGAATAACCAACAAGATATCCATCATCTGCTTTGCTATCAAACTTACCTAAGTGATTTTTGGTATTGAGAATTGTACAAGGACACCAAAAGGTTTGAAAAATCCAATAAAAGGTTTTCTTTTGTTTAAAAGCTCATATGGTGTCTTGTTCTTAGGCTTAACTACTAGAACTCTGTTTTGGACATAACAGGCAGTATTAACTGCTTCAGCCCAGAAGGTAATTGGCAGTTTTGAATCAGCCAACAGAGATCTAGCAGCCTCTATTAGTGTCCTATTTCTCCTCTCAGCAACTCCATTCTGTTGAGGAGTCCTAGGGGCACTATAATGTCTCTCAATACCTTTTTCTTCACAAAAGGTGTTTAGATCAAGATTTTTAAATTCAGTTCCATTGTCTGATCTAATGATTTTTACTTTTTGATTAGTTTGGTTTTCAATTCTTAGGATAAAGGATTTGATCAATCCACTTGTCTCATCCTTAGTCCTTAGAAAATATACCCAAGTAAATCTTGAGTAATCATCAACAATAACCAGGCAGTAAGATTTCTTGCCAATACTCATGACATTTGTAGGACCAAACAGATCCATATGCAATAACTGGAGACAAAAGGAAATGGAGTTTATCTCTTTGGTCTTATGAGAAGTTTTGTGTTGTTTGCCTTTAAGGCATGCAACACAATGATCATCACATGAAAATACTTTTGAAGGTAAACCTCTTACAAGATTGTTTTTAACAAGTTTGTTCATAGTTTTGAAGTTCATGTGACACGTCCTTCTGTGCCAAAGAGAGGATTCATCTACAGAAGCTTTTGAAACAAGACAATTTAGCGATGAATCACTATCAACATTGTCCATATCTAGACAATAAACATTGTCCTTTCTTGGAGTTCTAAGTAGTATCATGCTTTCATCAACTACCTTGAACCCTGGAGCAAGGATCATACACTCAGTATTTGTAAATAATATACTATGTTGTTTGTCACAAACCTGTGATACACTTAACAGGTTGTACTTCAATTGATCAACATAGTAGACATCCTCAAATGTCATCTTACCTTTGGTGACATTACTTTTTCCACTTATCTTACCACCAGTAAGATTATCTCCAAATGCAACATGTCCTCCATTGATATGCTTGAAATCCTGAAGGCATGACATGTTGCCTGTCATGTGCCTAGAGCAACCACTATCAACATGCCATATGCTCTTTCCCTTGAGCTGTTGGTTGCTCTGCACATAGAATGAATCAGTTAGTATGAAATAGGAACCCAAGCCAAAGTGGTCTTGGGTACCCCTTTCTCATCAAAATACTTGCATTCTTTCTTGACAAGATTTTTGAATTTTAACTCCTCATTCTTGGAGTACTTTGTCACTATAATAGGCTTGGAAACATTTTTGCTAGAAGTAGTACTGGTTTTAGAAGTACTAACTGCCTTGGCAGCACTTGCATGCTTAGCAGTTCTAAGCTTGTTAGAAGTAGTAACTGTGTTAGCAGCAGTAACTGTGTTGGCAGTATTAACCTTTGAAGAGGTACTAACAGTATTAGCAGCATTAATATTTTCAGCAGTACTAACACTGGTAGCAAAAGTAATACCTCCAGCAGCACTAACCCTGTCAGCAGTACTAACAGTTTTAGTGTTTCTAGGCACCCACATTTTAATACTTTCTTTTAAAATCTTTTTCTTCATGGGGCCTTTACTTTGAACAGATTTCTTCATCACATGTTTCTTTTCAGCCTTCCTATAATCAACTGGTTTTTGCACAAATTTTTGAAAGTTCATCTGTTGATTAATAGGGTTAAAGAAGCAATATTTAGCCAAATGATTTAACTTGCCACATATGAAACAAGGTTTTGGTCTATTGATCTTACTCAGATCAACTCCTTGTTTCTGAGCTCATTGATTATTCCAGTTTCTTTGATTACCTCTTTTTAAACTAGAATTTAGGCTCTTAGCTTTGTTACAAGCACACTGTTTACAAGATCCAGGATTCACAACCGTGGTTTGTTTGTAATGGACCTTGTTATCTTTACCTTTGGTCTTCTCTATCTCCTTGGACTTGACCCAGATTTTCCCACATCCCTCATTGGTGATAATCTTGTTTTCTAATGGGATCTCTTTACTCACATCATTATCCCTATTCTTACTGGCTTCTTTCTCAGTCAAATCCTTAACAGCTACCTCATTCAAAGGATCTATCTTAAAAGATTCCTCAGATAAGTCCTTTTTCTCCTTGGTTTCTAACAAGTCTGAAGTAGGAGAGATATAGTTATTGTTGTATGGAGGAGGTGTATTGTTGTATCCAATACCAGGCTTCATCTAATCATGAATCTGAGCCTTTAGAAGAGAATCCATTGCTTTTGAAGCATATGAAAACTTTTCTATGTCAAGTTTAACTTTAGACAGTTCCTCTTTCAGCCTATCATTCTCTTCTAAGGACTTAGACAGTTTGGTCTCTAACTCATTCTTTTCCCACTTCCAATAGTTTGTATCATAGGAGTGTTGAAGTTCATTGGCTTGAAAGCCTTTGATTTGCTCTTCAAATCTCTCAACTATCAACACATAATCTCTTCTGTCCTTTTCTAATCTTTTGAGGTCATCACACATACTTTGATTGTGATCCCTGTATCTTTTGACAGTGTCTATGCAACATTTAGTGCAAAGATTAGAAATAACCTCAGAGGGGAGATCAGACACTTCTGCCATAAGAGCTTGATTCTGATTGGCTTCCTCAGCTTGATCACTCCAGTCAAATCCCATTCCTTGTTGAGAAACAAGGGCTTGAGCAGGATTCTGGTTTTGATTGTAGCCTCCATTCTGAACTTGTTGGCCTCCATTCTGAGCTTGTTGGTGGTTGTTGTTTGGACCAACACTCCTGCATTCTCTAGCAAAGTGTCCTTTCATGTGACACTTATTGCACTCCACCTTAGTCTTGTCAAAACCAGCTCCATCTTCTCTTCTTTGAGAGAAGTTGTTCCTTCCTGTTCTTTTAATAAACTTCTTCACCCTCATAGATAACATGGCCATCTGCCATTTAATGTCCATCTCCTCCAGGTCATCAGGGTGAAGTTGATCCAGATCATCATTAATCAATGCATTGTTGCTATGACTGGACAAAAAGGCTTCAAAGATAGTTCTAGTGCCTTTTTCTGAATTTACTCCACTGGCAGTACTAACTGCTTCAGGGTTGGCAGTAGTATCAGTAGATGTTGAAAGCAGTGCAGCATTGTGGATATAACCAGTGGGCTTCTTCTTGCATTCTACCTCTATTTCAAAGACTCTCAGATCATTATATAGATCATCAAGTTCCTTCTCTACCAGATTGTCACTCTGTCTATATGAGACAGTTTACATAGTCCATTCATCCCCAAGAGATCTGAGGAACTTTCTGTTGATATCATCTTGTTCCATCTTCACTCCTACAGTAGCCAGTTCACCAATGAGCCTGTTGAACCTATCAAAAGTTTGAGTCATAGACTCATTCTTTGAAGAAGTGAAGTTCTCATACTGCTGCTTTAGAACATCTCTTTGATTCCTTTTAATGCTTTTAGTTCCAGCAAATCTTTTCTCTAGAGCATTCCAGAGAATCTGCGCATCAGTGCAGTTGCAAAATTGATATTGATATTCATTGGGGATGGCCAAGAGCAGAGTGCTCAAGGCCTTCATCTCTGTCTGTCTGATTTTCCTCTCACCATCTGTCTTTGGTGGAGGTCTTTTCCCATCTGGTCCTATCCTTCCAGCTTTAGAAGGACCATTCTCAATGATATCCCACATTGAGTAGTCAGTGAGAAGAATGTATTGTCTGATTCTGATCTTCCACATGTCAAACTCACTGGGTTTGAGCATTGGAACCTTAGAGACCAGAGTACTGTTTGATTCTGCAAGGTTTTCCATAATGAATGAATAGATGTTTCTGAGGGAATTAGGCTCTGATACCACTTGTCAGGATCGAATTCTTACAAAGAATTAATTCTCAGAAACAATATCAAAGAAGTTTGCGGGATAACACTTTGATATTCAATGAAACAGAAATCACAACCAGTAAAATATGAAGAACAAACTGTAAACTTGTATTTAATAATTGAAATCACAAGATTACACACTCAACCTCAATCTTGAAGAACAGACTCTTTCAAGACGAATTCTACTTCTCTAGAATTAGGATCTATGCCTTGAGGTTGATTTCTCTTTTGAACAAAACTTAAAAAATTGATATCTCTAAACTATTCTATACATTCTATAAATATATACTGAATCAAAAGATAATTACAATAAATAAACATATCTTCAGTATATCTTCCATCATTATCTTCAAGCCTTCCATGAATATCTTTATTCTTTCCAGCTGTCATCCTTTTCATTCGGATCTTCAAGTCATAAGCAGCACTAACCACTAGCAGTACTAACTAGCTAAGCAGTACTAACTTTGTTCAAGCAACACTAACTTTGACTAGCAGCATTAACTACTAGCAGTAGTAATACTCAGCAGTATTATCCTTGAAGTCTTCTAGCAGTAGTAACTCTGAACCAGCAGCATTAACCATACTTGATCAATTCTTTAGTTCCCAACAGTATTCTAAAGACATACTGATCTGAGATAAATTTTCTTTGAAGATACTTTCCTAAAGCATTCTGAGCTAAACCTGGAGACTATTACATTCTGAAGAGAAAGAAAGAGATTGCATCTTCTGAGCTGAAAGAGAAGACCATATTGCTAAATCATTGTAGTAATGATCTTGATCCAAAGGGGGATATTGTTAGATCACAGATTTATTGGATTCAAGATCATTCAATCTGAAGTTTGCAATTACGAATCTTTTGCTGAAAAGTCGCTCTTGATATAAGTCTAATTTTCTTTGTAATAAATGTCAAAGTTTATTTTATTTTACTATTAGTCCTAAATATCTAAATAATAGATATTTAGTGTAGTTTAGATATTATATTAGTTTAAATAATATCTAGATATTAAGTTTTAGATATTATTAGTTTTAGATAATATCTATTTTAGATATTAGTTTTGTTGTTTAAGGTTCGATGAGATCTCAATATATCTCATAACTTAGAAATCGAACCAAGAACACATCAGAGAGAAAGTGAGCTTCAAAGTGTAGACATCAACCCTGTAATCCGCGTTTGTATTCAAACAGGTTGGTAATCTATATCTTTGTTTGTTGTTTGATTATCTGGTAACGATCACGGACTCACAGTATCCAATACTTCTAGTCATCTGTTTATTAAAACAAGACAAGATTTATACCCAACAAATACAAAAGAACTCAAACAAAACAAATTGACTTTGACTTTATTAACACATAGACTTTGACTTTCACTAAGAGCTGACTTTCCAGCTTTGACTTCTTGTAATTTGACTTCTGATCTTCATGATCTTGTATCCAACATATTTCTGCTCTAACATGACAGAAATGACAGAGTAATTTTGGGAAAAATGTTCAAGAAATGACTGAGTTTGAAAGATTTATTTTCAGAAATATGGAGAGAATGTTCCGAATTAAAGATAAAGTTCTAAAAGTTCTAAAAGATTGATGAAGTTTACAGACAATTTCTTTGAAGGTTATTTGCTGAAGCAATGTGAGCTAAAGCTGGATATAATATATTTTTCTGAAGACTGGAAGAGATGATCATAAAACTTGGGAGAGATTTTTTAAATTCTTGAAGAAGTTAATAACATACTTTGGGGGCGAATACTGCAAATCCGAAGAGTTTCCAAAGAAAGAAAGAGAGTGTTATAGACTTTAAAGATGATCAGTGTTTTTTCCAAAAGAGGGGAGATTGTTTTATAAGGAAGAAGATTTCCTATATTCATACTAAAAGGGGGAGATTGAATTTGCTAAAGATCAGACAAAGGAAGAGATTGTTCGTTAAGGTCAAATTTCTTTTTGAAGATGATCTTGAATCCAAATGAGGAGATTGTCAGTGCTCAGATATGTTGGATCGAAGATCATTGGAATTGAAAGTCAAAGTTCCAAGTCAAAGCCTCTCATTGCAAAGTCAAAGTCAAAGAGCTTAAAGAGGAAAGTCAAAGTTAATTGTAAAAGTCAATTAGTTTAATTGTTGTTTTGTCTTTGTAAAAGTAGGAGGTATAAATAGTTTGTGTTTTCTCTTCTATTCGTGTAGCACCTATCAGATAGAAATGTTTTATAGAGAGAAATATTCATTGAGAGAGAACTGTAAACTGTGAAGATTGGAGATTAATGAGATAGCATTTGACATCGATTTCTTTGTTCATCTTGATCATTCTTGCACAATTAGGGACAAACACAAATGCACTTGAACTAATCAGAAAGACTTACACTCCCCTTTGATGTAAGCATGGATAGTTTGAGAAAAATCAGATACGCTTCCCCTTCATATCTGCAAAAATTCAAACAGTTTATCACATGTTCTTGAACTCTTCATCAAATAAGTTTCAATCTCCCCATTTTGTGAAAAAGAATAATCTCCCCAAATTGAGAACCAAACTTTTCAAATGAAATAAAATTCAATCTCTCTCTTTTAGAAAACAATCTCCCCAAATTTAGAAACAATCTCCCCCAAAATGAAAAACATAAAAATACTCCATTTGAAAGATATAACAGTCAAAGTATCCATCTTTCTTGATCTTTGAGATATGAGTCCTAATCTGATGTGCTTAGAAGTCTAAATTCTTTGATATTGAAGAACGGTTCTGAACTGTATTATTCAGAACCCTATGTCCTTACTCCCCCTACACAGTTAATTCCTGCAAAACAAATTTAACAGGTTTTGGTACCCATATGAACATGGGTCCAGACTGGTTAGTCCTTGCAATCCATTTACAATTGATTCCAGATCTGTTGTATGCAAAATCATAGGAAGTAATCCTATAATATCCATACCAGTGATTAGCATAAGCTTTTTGAACATAATCATTTGTACCACAGTAAGAACAACATATTTTCTTTTTAGCAAATTTGATTAAATGGTTTTTGTAGAATAAACAAAATCAGACTTAGCAAAAGATTTAAGATTTGGAGCATTGTTCTTCTTCACCTTTGATGTGGAAGCAAATTATTTCTGGTATGCTTTAGCCTCACTTGAACCTTTTACAATCTAGACCATCTGATCTCCGTTAGATGCTTTCTTTCCTTTAGCTTTAGAAAAATAGCTAGCTGACCCATCAACAAATTTATTATAAAATAGATTTGAAGGTCTAATCTGATATATTTTTGAAACATTTGATTTGACATTCTTCTTTTTAAAATCAACCTTTTTAAATGAACTCGACAAATATTTAAAAGAACACACTGATTTAGTCGACTCATCATAAGAAGATAAATCAATTGTCTTAGTAATTACTTTGTCAGATAAATCAACATGTGTTGCTTCCAAATCAGATTTGATTCTCTGCTCTTTCATAATATCTGAAGATAGAGCAGACAACTTCCTTGTAAGCTTTGAAATCTCATTTTCAAAAATCTTATAAGCTTTCATAATTTCTTTCTTTTTCAAGTAAATCTTGTAAAGTACAAGTATGTTTGGGAAGTTCTACAGATTTTTCTTCAAGAGTTTGTTTTTCCTATGCAAAAATATCTCTTTCTGTTATCAAAATCTTTTCACATTCAGATAATTGCTTTGAAAGCTTTATGCATCTAATTTTAATATCTTTCTTTTCTTTAGAAAGATCAAATAGCTTCTAGGTCTAGATTTTCTCCAAATCAGCTTTATCTGATTTGTATTTCTCTTCATACATCTTCAACATATCTGTACCTTTTGATTACAAAGCGGATACCTCCTTCTCAAATTTCTTCAGTTTGCTTTGAAGCTCAACAGTCTCAACTTTCAATTCTGAGTTCTGTATTTTCAGCTGCTCATTTTCATCTTCTAAAGTAGGTATCTCCAATATGTAAGCAATGGCACAGTCTCTCTTTGATAGCACAGTGCTTCCCTTAGCATCAATATGAGGCATCTTGAATACTGATTCTGAAACTTTGCTTGAAAAATGATCGTTCCGAAAAATTCAGATGAACTTTCACTTGAAAAGTCAACTTTGATCAACACTTGAAAATTTGTCAGAAGTTTTCTAAGTCAAGATTTTGCAGAACAATATGATCAGTAATCTGCAGAATAAGAGATCTCAGAATTCGCAAGCTGAAGAAATTTGAATCCGCAGGAAAGGATTCATAGAGACCTAGGATTCGCAGAAGATTTAGCGAAATCTATACTTAGTCTCAAATCCAACAACAAACTTATCGCAAACAAAGAATTCGCAGGCAACACGATGCGAAATCTTCACTTTTCGCAGATAAGGATGTGCAAAATCATTACTTTTCACATGTAACTATATGTGAATTTTGAACTTTTCGCACAAATGGTATACGAATTCTGAATTTTTCATAGGCTTGTTTAAGAGAAATTTGTACTTAACTATTTCACAAAACCATAAACTTATGAATCCTGCAAAATCCTTATGAAGCTTGCGAAATATTCCAATCTTGCGAGTTCTTCAACAAAATCATCAATTCTACCATGGAATCTTCAATACTTTGAATTTGAATCTAAAAATTCACTATGTTGCTGGAATTATGATCGTGAACAAACCCTTAGTACACAATTTGTCCAAAAATCACTAAAAACTTATTTTGATCCGAAGTCATATACACAATCTTTCGAACCAAAAAAATTTCAAATCCAAAATTCAACACTCTAAAGTATGAATTGGGTCTAGTAATCTGAACAAGAAATTATCTAAATCCAAAAATGATCCTAGTCCAATCAATCTTGCATCCTAAATTCCATGATTCGTGAGAAATCAAATGAAACAGTAAACTTTATATTTTCGTCTGCGAGTTCTTTAAACTTTCCAGATTTTGATCAATTCTTTGCAATCCAATGAATCTGAATAATCCGTGAGGCTCTTATACCAATTGTTGTTCCAGATTTCAAGCACAAAAGATCAGATCAAATCAAATCAAAAATCAAATAAAGAACACAAAGTATCTAGAGAGAAAAAAATGTAGAGAGAGAAATAGTCATATGTCATTGACTAATCATAAGGTTACAATTCTCAATGTTACAAACTTCTTAATAGATTACAAGACACAAAGAAAAAAGACATATTTATATGGGTCAAACAATCCTTGACCTCATACAAGCTTGACATGAAAAATACAAGACAAATTGATTCAAACTAATACTTAACAAATACAAACACAAATTTTTAGTATAATAAATTGTTTATTGTTGAATCAAACCACAATTTACAGTTTGTTGCGGAATAAGATAAATAAAACCTAATCTAAACAAACTTAAGAATCACATAGATGTTTGCACTAAGAACTAGAGATAGAAGGTTGGGAGGATATAGAAATCAAGGGTTTCTATACTTGGTTCACTAAGAGAAAGGATAGAAGGAAACCTTCAGAGAGAGCCTCAACCATTCTATTTATACCCTATGCATTAAATGCATGATAGGGTACTTTACACGTGTCACTCTTTGGTTGGTTTTATGCCTCTGACTTTTGGCGACATGCTTTTGGCCGAATGGTGAACAATGTAATCTTCAGAGTTATTGTACGTTTTTTAGCAGAGGTATATCTCTTCTGACAATTGTACTTTTTGTGCAAGGATAAAACAAAAGAAACTTGGAGAGTAAGCTTTATGATCATCAATCACTGAGGGGTTCTTACTTCAGTAAGTCTGTATTAAGGTCAGCGATCGCTAAAGCTTTTCTTCAAAGTTCATTTGCGTGTTGTGGACTAGTCTTGGTTTCACTGATGTCCACATCGGATCATGAGTAGACATGTCACTTGTTCAGCAGCTTAGTCTTTGATGTCAACGGTGAACATCTTTTTCGCGAAACTTTTTTCAGGGATTACATTTAACCGAATACATTAGAAACTATCAACAATACTAAACAGACTCGGTATTTGATCACTGATGGTGAAACACTAATACATACAGATTTTAAACATAAATTTCACTAAGTATTTTAAAGGGTCATCATCAAATCACTGACAGGGTTTGGATCAACAATCTCCCCCTATTGGATGATGACAAAGCAATAAGAGAAAATAACTTTAATTCATAATATAAGGATAATCAGGACTCATAACATACTTGTCTCAGTTACTATTTTCAGGGATCTTTTACAGTACTTATGGAGTAAAGTACTTCACTAAAATTTTCATTAATTCATAAATAAGTGTTACAAAGGGAATCTGAAAATCATAAGTACAAGAGACGTCTTATACTATTGTAAGTTTAACTAATAGATTACAATGATGAGGGTAACCTATTAGCTAAGGTGGTTCTTCCTTGACAGGAAACTCTTCTACTATAATCATGTGATCAGGTACCTATTCTCTTTCTGTCTTTGAATAACTGCTTCCTTTCAAAGAAGATTCTTGATGAGGGTCCCTGATGTTGAATTGTCGCACCATATGTAGAGAAGTTCCTTTAGGTGTACAAGAGGGCAGAGAGGGATCTCTTAGTCTCTTTGAAACCTGATGATTTCAGCATCATTATGGAAGACTACAGCAAGGGGTGCACTTATTACCTGTCCAACCATAAATGGTCCACCAGAGGGCAGGGATAAGTTGAGTGCTGAAAGATCTAGAGATGTACCAACTACTGCATCTCTGGAGAACTTGATACTGGTTTCATTCCTGATCACAACATCATTGTCAGACGAGGAAGCTTGTTTTCCTCTAACTGTTCTTGGTTTCTTTGGTAGAGCTGAGGGCACACTTATTCTGGCAGTGACCTTGCTGATGAGATCATTGAGCATTGCTTCAACATGGCCTCTGTGTATTGATCTTGATTTCTTCAGTGCTTCCTTTAACTCCAACCATTCATAAAAACCGAAATGTTCCAGCTTCGATAAAAACATAGCTTTAGAGCTTCCATCACTTCTGATGATCTCCATTGTTACAGAGAGTTGATTCTTCTTGCCTTTCCTTGAGAGTGTTACTGTTGAGATCTTTAATGGGTCGAATCAATTATCAAGCTTCTTTTTGCACCAAGCTAGATCATGATCGCTGACCTCTTTTTCTTTTATGTTCTTCACCTATATTTTCTTCAGAAGTGCTGCTTGTACTTTCACCGGGTTCTTTTCCAGCTTCTTGTCTTTGACGAGGGTCGATTGTACCTTAAAGGCTAAAGAAGCATCCTTATGGCATTCAACAATTAATTGTTCAGCCCTGATCGAATCTTCTATTTCTTTCGTTGTCAGGAAAGTGAGCTCTTCAGCGGAGGATTGAGGAGGGATCTTCAACCTTTGACTCTCGAGATGAAAAATCGTCTCTAACCGCCTTTGGATTTCATCATTTGACCTTTTGATAAGTTGAGAGGGTCTTCTCGGGTGGCTCAAGGATTCCTGTTCTTCATCTTCCTCATCAGTCCCTCTGATATAGACTAGGATTATTTGATATTCAGCTGGGGTAGCTGGGATTACTTGCAGAGAAGCTCCCTTAAGCAGGGGAGAGAACTGTCTGCGTAAAAAGAAAGGTAAGTTAGTGTATGTATTTGAGGAAGGAGAAAGATAAAGGCTAGAAGTGAGACAACGGTGATAGGTGAGAAAAGAAAGAGATAGGAACAATGGAGAGACATACCTAAGAAGGTAGCTCCACCACAGATGTTGACAATAGTCTCAGATTCCCTTCGACAGCAATCCCCTTTTGATTTTTGTGGGTAGAGGAATCAGAAGGTTTGCCTTGTCTCACCCCTGCTTCTTTTATAACGACGCCTTCCATTGTTGGAGTTGGAGCATTGATGGATGCAGGAGTAAACCAAAGAGATGGATCCTCCTCGTCATCATTATCATCAGCGACTTCATCTTTGGATTCTTGATCCTCTAGATCAATCTCCTCTTCTTCTTCTTCATCCTCTTCCTCCTCTTCTTCTTCATTTGCTTCTTCCATGATCACTGGAGAGGATGAAGGAGATGCTTGCTCTTTAGCTATCTTCTCCCCCTCAACATGAGAAAGAGGTTCTTCCACATTAACCTTTGTGTCGACCGCTGCATTTTCTTAAATATTCTTCTCCCCCTCTTTGTCATCATCAACGAGGAAGGGATTTTTAGTAGTAGTAGAATCAATGGCAGCGGTCTTGCGGGCATCAACCTCTAGCGTCGAGCGGTCTTCGATCTCAAAATGAGAGAGGTGCCCCCGAAAACAAAATCCATAGCTAGTTGCAGGGACAACCGATCATCATCGGTGAAGGAAGATTCAAGAACTGAAGATGGTTCCCTCAGCTTGTCTAGAATATCAGCCATAAGTTGATTGGAATTTTAAACCATCCCACTAAGAGTTTTCACCGCTCCAGTGAGGTGATCTGTTAAAGCATAGTTTAGATCAAATAAGCTTGTGTAGAGGTCAAGGCTTGTTTGAGCCTATATAAGTATTGTTCTTTGTCTTGTTTTTGTAAGAAGTAAGTTATAAGACTTTCAGTGTTGTAATCTTTCCTTCTAAGAGATATATGACTACGACACTTGTGACTCAACTCTCTCTCTAAATCCTTTCTTTAATTTTGTTCTTTAATTGTCAAATGCTTGAAATCTGGGATCACAAATGGTATCAGAGCAAATCAGATTCAATTGGGAAAATCAACAACACAAGAGTTCAGCAGAAAAATCGATTTCCAAGATTGGAAAGTATATTTTTCATCGGCGTTGTTCCATTGATCAAGTTTGTGAAAGAATGATGATTTGATTGTTAATTCCATCATACTGTGATCACCCATTAGTATTGAACATTTTTCATTTGGTTTGGAAAATGAATTGAACAACAATTATGGGAGAATTTTATTGATATTGACATTTCTGGAAAAAAAAATCGGACTGTTAAAGATCAGATTACTTCAATCAGGGTTGTTCTTGAAGAAATTCATGCTATAGGGTTGTTCTCGATGCTACAGTGTTCGATTCTACAAAACTACAGAATCTAATTACAAGGAGAAGATCATCTGCCTAGAAGAATGAAAATGGTCATGCTGAGAATTCTGGAGGCTATTGATGATAAAATCACGTTCAGAAGAAGGATCAAAAATTTTAAATCGCAAATGGGGATCAGGCAAGCAAGGTTTACAAGGTGGATCAGATAAAGCTTTTGTTATTTGATCTAAAAGGGGGAGATTGTTAAAGTATAGTTTAGATTAAATAAGCTTGTTTTGTTAGTTGACTTTTCATGTAAGCTGATGTAGAGGTCAAGGCTTGTTTGACCGTATATAAGTATTGTTCTTTTTCTTGTTTTTGTAAGAAGTAAGTTGTAAGACTTTCAATGTTGTCATCTTTGCTTCTAAGAGATATATGACTACGACACTTGTGACTCAACTCTCTCTCTCTCTAAATCCTTTCTTTAATTGTGATCCCAGATGTCAAGCATTTAACAATTAAAGAAAGGATTTAGAGAGAGAGTTGCATCACAAGTGTCGTAGTCATATATCTCTTAGAAGCAAAGATTACAACAACGAAATTCTTACAACTTACTTCTTACAAAAACAAGACAAAGAACAATACTTATATAGGGTCAAACAAGCCTTGATCACTACACAAGCTTACATGAAAAGTCAACTAACAAAACAAGCTTATTTGATCTAAACTATGCTTTAACAATCTCCCCTTTTAGATGAAATAACAAAAGCTTTATCTGCTCCACCTTGTAAACCTTGCTTGCCAGATCCCCAATAGTGATTCAAAATTCCTATTCCCTCTTCAGACTTGATTCTATCATCAATAGCCTCCAGAATTCTCAGCATGACCATCTTCACTCTTCTAGGTAGATGATCTTCTCCTTGCAATCTTCTTCTCTCACTTTCCTTGTACCTAGAGTTAAGTTGTAATCTTATAACCTTTAGAGTTCCATCAGAAAACTTGGCACTTTCAGACACTCTGAAGAATCTGTTTTCATTCTGATCATTCTTGTAGACTACTCCTAACTCTGGTTCCTCCGGTACAGTTAAAAGATCATAATTGTCGATATCAGATAAGGTCAGATTGGGCTTGATCATATTGTTCTTTCTCTGGTTAGTTTCTATCCCCAATTGAAAATCATAACAGTAAGTGTAGAAGATATGTCTTCTCATAAACCTTTTGATAGACTCCAAAGCAAATATGATATTTTCCCTTCTTATGACTAAACTTCTAAAATGATGATAGAGAAATTCAAGGTCTTCAACATTCAGAAAACAAAAGTCAGCCTCGGTGAATCTGAATTCAGTAAGATCTCTCCTTTGCACGAAGAATTCAGAATACCAGATGTTCATAAACTTTTTGAATCTGACTTCCCTGACAGTTACTATACCAGATTTGTTTTTCACAACCCTTTCAATCTGTCTTAACCAGTTCAACATATTTGCATACTCCTTCTGATGTTCTATATGTTGATTCTGAACTCCCAAAACCTTGTATTTATCCATTTCCCTTACCCGGTGAACAAATATTTTCTTCATTTGCTCCTCTAGGAATGGAACTTGGATAACACGTCTTATATGCCTGATATCAGCTTCAGATGGCACAAGAGGTACTTATGGAGCATTTGAAGGTCATGCCTCTTCTTCAAGCATGTCAGGAACATGGACATTATCATCATTCTCCCTTTCTCCTTCAGCTTGGTCATTCTGAACATTTTGAACTGGACTTTGCACTTGAGGCATATCTTGCACTGGACTTGGGATTCTTTGAGGACTTGGCATATTCTAATTAATTGGAACTTTAGAAGGACCAGAAACATTGATTTCTCTGAAATACGAAATGACAGGCGCTTCAACATTAACCTCTAGAATCTCATTATGAACAGGACTCAGCTGAATGTCCTCTTGAGATTCTAGAATAGTATCAAGAAGACTAGCTTCATTGTCTAGAATATCATCAACATCAAACATCAGATTTTCCTACTCTTCCTCCTTAACCTTCCAGACTTGTTCATATTTCTCATTGGAATCTTCTTCCTCATCTGAAGACAGATCAATGACATCATAAGCATTTAAGCCTGTTATCAGCAAAATCTCGTCCCTTATAGAGACCTTAGGCTTTTCAAACCTTGGTTCTATCTTCTGATTGACATATAAAACAAGTTCATTTTGCTCAGTCTGCTTTTCCCTATGATCAACATTCTCCTCAACATTAACATCACCAGTTCTTTCATTAACCATAACCACATCATCAGATCCAGCAGTTGCCTATTTCTCCCTATTCTCCCCCTTATGATCATGATCTTGATCAGGATCATGTCTTGGTATAGAAACAGTTGCTTGGGTTTTACATGATGATTGCACTACATGTTTAAGATCAACTATAGCATGCAAAACATCATATTTGAAAGAAATAAACTCAGAAACACTAACCAAATCTGCTGGTTTCAAAGATTGTAGCGGTTGTTGTTGAAGGTGGGATTGCAGAAGTGAAAGAAGATCTACATCTTGCTGGTTATCTGGAGCTTGTTGTAATAGTATAGCAAACAACGACTTCAGCTTATCAATGGATAAGTCAACAGGTTGAGGAATTTGTGGAAGTGACTGGGATTTTTTAGTAGGCACAGGTTCGGATATAGTATATTTCCCTTTTAACAACCTTTTTACTCCAATAATCTCCTCCTCAAACTTCTTATACATCCTGTTTTCAACAACCTTTAAGGCGCCGTCGAGAATTTCCTTTGACACAGAGTCAGGGTTAGTAACACCGAAATCACATTGATTATCCGTTTGCATGACAGTTGTAGAACTAATTGCATGGCATGTGTTCATTGGTGGCAAAGATGTATCAATGACAGGACTTCCATCCGGTCCTCGTAGTCCGAATTGTGGAGCTACTCTGGATGTTCCAATCGGGTCACCAAGACTTCCGATGGTAGCCTATTCAAAATGTTTCATAGGAATAAAGATTGGTATATCAAAAGGCATTAGACTTAAAGGTGCAGTCAAAGAAGTTGAGAACGGGGGTTGTTGTTCACTATTTTCAATACCTTGAATCTCCGAGTGAGAAACCGGTAGACTTTGTGCTATATCCCTGTGAGATGATGAAACTAAATCTTGTTAAGAAGAGATAGAGTGGCTGGCCCGGGTGTGCAAATGCATAAGTGGGCGTGTTAGCTCCACTCACTCTGTATAGAAGTATTGAAAAATAGGCTAAGTATGGAAATCGTAGAAGCCTGCCAATGAACACTCAGATACACCACAGAAGGTGCAAAGCTTGGAAATTACCCCGCAGAAGATCTACCAGAAATAAACCTGAATGATACTTGGGTTACAGAGCCTCTGTGATCACTCACAGAGCCTCTGTGAAGGCCAACCTCTGGAGATCAGCTGTTGAAGCTTTTCTTAGAGATCAAAACAAGACCACGTGCAGAACACGTGAGACCTGCTGTACGAAGATCCTCAAGATCAAAGTAATGGGCGTCCCACGATGTTTACTTTACAGGTGGCATTCCATTTATGGAATGTCAGTTCTTGTCTTGTACTAAGGGGTGCATCCTTCTGTTATATTAAGGAGCACCACCTTAGAGCTGAAGAGTTGAGTGAGCACACACAAAACACAAGGAGTCTGTATTTTCTTTAAGCATCTTTTTGCACACACCAGTGCGTGTTCTTGGTGTTCTTGGGTAATTAATGAAACAATTCTTTGAGTAACTTTCGTGTAATACTTTACTTCCTGTTCATTAATTACCTGTGTGTTTACCACTTTGCATGTTCAATCTCTTCTACACATCTTAAATGCTTCCGCACTCTAGTTATATAATCTGTGTGTAGTAAAAGGTTAAATCAATTTAAAGAACATCTAAACTGGGGTCAACAATTGGTATCAGAGCAAACTTTGATTTTCAATGTCAAAGGATCCTGTTCTATACTTGTTTCCAGTACTCAAGGTGGTAATTTGAGTCTGTTCTTCGTTCCAATCTCCACTCACAGTCACACTTTGCTTTTCTGAAGCTATATCAACCTGTTTGATATAGTAATAGGTACAAGTGTGTTCTTCTCTTAAAGACAGATTCAAAGCTAGTTGGTTGATCATTTGTTCTTACCAATTCATATTCTCATCTTCACACATCATCTCTGTAATACTCTTTCTGATTCGTGCCATACTCTGTTTTACTCACTGAAACCAAAATGGCAAACACTGTCAACTACTTCAGCGCAGGATCTCAATCCAAACCTCCCACTCTTCTAAAGGATGAATATCCTCAATGGAAGATCAGGATGGTGCACTTCCTTGAAGGTGTGGATCCTGGTCTGGTTGAGTTTCTTCACAATCCCCCTTTCATCCCAATGACAACAGTTCCTCGTGTTCCTGCCACTGCCAATACTCCTGAAATTTCTGAATATCAACACCCCAAACCAGTCCTTGAATGGAGTGAAGAAGAAAAGGCACAACATGAGCTTGCAAAGAAAGCCAAAAGACTAATCATAATGGCTATTCCAAATGATATATTTCAATCTCTTGACTCATGTGAAACTTCAAAGGACCTATGGTTAGAGCTGGAGAAACAACTTGAGGGTGGTGCCAAAACCCTCAAGAACAACAGAGCCTTATGCATAAATGAGTATTTTGCATTCAAAGCTCTGCCGGGTGAATCCATTCAAAGCACTTACAACAGATACAACTCCTTGATAAACAAGTGCAAGAGATATGGGATCCACAGAACCTCCGAAGAAAACAATGTCAGATTTCTACAGAGCCTGAATGATGAATGGCTTCATTTAACCATGTCCATGCAAGCCACATTGGATCTTGATGTTTGGTCCATATCTGATCTCTTCGGAACACTAATTAGCCAAGAGAACAGAATTTCCAAACTATCAACCTCTGTCGGAGGTCCTCTGGCTCTTGTAGGATGTGCCTCAGAAGGCAAAGACAAGGGAAAGAAGGATAAGGCAACTGAGGAGGCTCAGAAGAAGAAAAAGAAGAAGGTACTTGTAGCAGAGAGTGAAAGTGAAGAAGACTCTGAGGAGGAGATTGACATGTCTGCTCTGGCCAAAACTCTTGCACTAATGACCCGACAGTTCAATCGTGGTCTCAAGAAGAAGCCAGAGTACAAAGGAAGAGAAGAAAGAGATGATAGAAGTAGAGGATATGGTGAGGCCAAGAGAAAGGAGTGGTCTAAAGAACCTAGGCAAGAAGAAAGAAATGGACAAAAGTCAGACGGCAGAGCTGGTGACTAATTCCCGAAGCAAACTGAAGGATGCTTCAAATGCGGGAAACCAGGCCACTATGCAGCAGAGTGCAGGTCCTCTGCCAACACAGGGAAACCCACAAGGGACGTTGCCTTCTACAAAAAGAAAGCAGAGTACTACACTCAGAAATCCCTAATGGCAGAACAAGAGAACCTTGTGACCGATGAATCATCTGATGAAGAAAATAACGCACTCTTCTGTGGAATGGCAAAAGTCCACTCTTCTGACAACGAAAGTGAGGTATCTACTTTTAACTCTTGCAACTCGGACTTTGAAAGCAAGCTTCTTGAAATACAAAATGATCTTCTAGCTTACAAACACACATGCTCGGATCTTGAGAAAAAGCTTGCCTTCTTTGAAAGAGAAACTAGACTTCTCACAGAAGAGAAGGATAAGCTTTACTTTCAAAACAAAACTCTTATCTCTGAGCATATTTCAACAAAAAGGGATTTCAATGACAAAATCACAAATCTCGACAGAGCTTTGAAAGAAAAGGTCAAAGAACTTAAGAAATGTGAGAGTGATCGTCTAAATGCCACTTCTTTGAAAAACTTCTTTCAAAAGGAAAGAGAAGCTCTTCATCGAGATCTGTTCGACAGAAATCTCAAAATCAAAAGGTATCAGGATGCTCAAAAGGTCACTGAAAAGGTCAACACCCAAATTGGCAGAAGAGGTATAGGGTTCGATGATATCGATCCCTATACTGGAGATAAAAGAAACAAATCTTTAGCAAATATCTTCTGCGTTGGAAAATCATTAAATCCAAGTCTTGCAAACCTTCTATCCACATTTAAAAGGCGAAAAACATCCGAAGAACCACATCTGAGGAATCCTCTGTTGATGGTGGATACATGGTATGAAAACAATAATCTACCTTATTCTCTCTCATCAAAGAGAAATTATATTCCAAAGAAATATCTGTCTCAAAAACAGATAGGAATCTTCAGATTCGGTCATCCAGAAACACAAACTCAAATGGCTTTTGTATGCATGATGACTCCTGAAAAGGAACTGTCCTCTGAAGCTCCAGAGTTTGTTCCAGCCTCTGTGGAAGAAAAACTTTTTAAAAGATTTATGGAAAATGACTTGAGAAAGACCCATGAAAACCATTTTCTTAATCATCCTGATATTATCTCTGATGTAAGAGAAATCTTTGAGCAAGATCTACAAAACTGTCTTAACATTCCTATGGTCATTTCGTGTATTTAGAAAATTCTAAATACTTCAGAGGATACCAATGGACAAAGAAAGGCACTTGCAGAAGGTCAAGATTTCATTCACAGAGACTTCCTCGATTCAGACTCTGAGTCAGAATCAGAGTTCTCTGTTGGAAATGAGACAAGTTCTGTGGAACTTAAGATACTCCCCTGTGGTCCAGAGAAGAGTAAACTTACCTCTGGCATTCTCAATAGAACAGTTCTTCCCAAAAGGAAAACCACAGGTGTATCTATCTGTCCTGATTTCCTGGACATGTGCTTGCAAGCAAAGACTTCTCTTGAGCTTGAAAAATCTAAAAGGAACAAGATCCGTCATGATTCAAAAGCTCCAAGACCATTAAAACCTTTTCAAGAAAAACTCACTTGGCAACAGAAGAATAAATGGCCTAAAATTGATAAATTTGATGCTTCTGTTGAAGTGAAAGCAAGGAAAGAAGATCAAGGAAGAGTACAACCAAAGAGTCACTCAAGAAGTGTTTTTGAAAAAACGCAACCTAGATTAGACAAAGCTTTCTGTAAAAGGAAACCCAAATCTAAAATGGGTTGTAGTAAAATTTACTCTGTACCCTCCTTTGACAAATTTAATGAAATTTTCAAGAAATTTGCTTCAAATGTTCCTTATTGTAAATGCTTTGATCTCATGCATTCTTTGAATCAACACTTTTCAAAGCCCTCCTGTCTTATATCTCACCCCAAGCCCAAGAATGCAAAATTCAAGGGTGAGAAGAGACAAACCGGTACCTCTGCAAATGAGGATAAATCCAAAACCAAAGATGTTAAGGCATCTTCAAAGTCAACTAACAGAAATGGACCCATTTGGAAATGGGTACCTAAAACTCTCTAATCTGTCCACAGAAAAAACAGCATGTGCCTATCTGGTACCTAGACTCCGGGTGCTCAAGACACATGACTGGCGACAGAGGATTGCTTTCCTCCTACAAAGAAAAACATAGAGGAGGATCTGTAACCTTTGGAGATAATAAAAAGGGTCAAATAAAAGGCTATGGAATCATTGCCAAAGGTGACATCGATGTCAACAAAGTGGCCTATGTGGATGGCCTCAAACACAACCTTCTGAGTGTAAGTCAACTCTGTGACAATGGACTCGATGTGATGTTCAAAAGGCAGTACTGCTCTCTGCTGAAGGAAGATACAACCACAGAGCTTCTGCGAGCCAAAAGACGAGGTGATCTATACCTCATGGATTTTAAATCAACTAACAGAGAAGAAAAGCTCTGCTTAGTCTCAAGTAAAAATGAAGAAGCTTGGCTCTGGCACAACAGGTTTTGTCATCTAAACTTTCACACACTTAACAAACTTGTGAAACTAGAACTAGTAAGTGGTCTACCAAGTATTAGATTCGACAAGGATCATCTATGCTCAGCTTGTGAGATGGGCAAACTCAAAAGGGCTGCTCACAAAACCAAGTCTGATATATCTTGCACCAGACCTCTGCAGATGCTTCATGTTGACCTCTGTGGTCCTATATCTGTGCAAAGTCTTGGTGGCAAGAAGTACATCCTTGTACTCATAGATGAATTCTCTAGATATACTTGGGTTGATTTTGTTCGAAAGAAATAAGATGTTCCTGAAGTACTAATCAATCTTATCAAAAGAATACAAGTCCTTTATGACTGCAGAGTACAGAGAATCCGAAGTGACAATGGAACAGAGTTTAAGAATTCAACCATTGACGCCTATCTGTCGACAGAAGGAATTTCACAGAACTTCTCTGCTGCAAGGACTCCACAACAAAACGGTGTTGTTGAACGAAAGAACAGAACACTAGTGGAAGCCGCAAGGACTATGCTCAATGCATCAGGGCTCTCTATCTCTTTCTGGGCAGAAGCAATTTCAACTGCATGCTTCACCCAAAATCGATCCTTGATCGTAAAGAGACATGCAAAGACACCATATCACTTACTACACCAAAGGAAGCCAAACATTAAGTACTTCCATGTTTTTGGCTGCAGATGTTTCGTACTAAATGACAGAGATCAGATAGGGAAATTCAGTCCCAAAGCCGATGAAGCCAAATTTGTTGGCTATTCATCAAACTCCAAGGCATACAGAATCTATATACTCAAATCCAAGCATATACTCGAAAGTATTAATGTTTCATTTGATGATTCTTTTCAAATGACTTCTAAGCAAATCAGCTCAGGACTCAAACTTCAGGATGAAGATTCTGGTGGATCATCGCGTACAAATGATCTTCATCATCTGTTTGAAGAAATGTTCAATGATGATGAACCTTCTGTAGGTGACCGCAGAGCCTCTGAAGCCGAACCCTCTGAGGACCAAACAGGTACTTCTCTAACTGGTCCTAGTAATGCTTCTCCCTCCTTCAGTAATGCTGCAGGTGCAACCATCGAGGGGGAGCACTCTGAGGACAATACAACTCAAGGCCCCAAGCTCAATCAAGATGATGGTCATCTTCAAAACCTCTCAGGAGGGTCAACACCAGATAAAGGCTCTCCAGAACTCTCTACCTCCACTCATGGTGAACAACCAAGTCCTGTAGAAAGTACAAATGATAAATTTCTTTCAACAGAAGATGATCTACATCAAAACGAATGTGCTCCTGAACTTACCACAGAAGTTTCCAATGATCACCTACCCTGCATGATAAAATGGACCAAAAGTCACCCACAGAGCCAAATCATAGGTGACGCTTCTGACAAGGTCCAAACTCGATCGAGTACTGCAAACTTTTGTTACTATACAAATTTTGTAAGTATCATCGAACCCAAAAAGATATCTGAAGCACTTGAAGATCCAAACTGGGTAGAAGCTATGCAAGAAGAGCTTCTGCAGTTTGAAAGAAACGAAGTATGGACCCTAGTGCCTCTGCCGAAAGGCAAAACCGCAATAGGAACCAAATGGGTCTTCAGGAACAAAAAGGACGAGGATGGTGTGGTGATCAGGAACAAAGCAAGACTGGTGGCCAAGGGATATTGCCAAGAAGAAGGCATCGACTACGAAGAAACCTTTGCCCCTGTGGCAAGACTCGAAGCAATAAGAATCTTTCTTGCCTTCGCAGCCCACAAAGGTTTCAAAGTATATCAAATGGATGTCAAATCAGCCTTTCTGAATGGACAGATTCAAGAAGAAGTATATGTCCAACAACCACCAGGGTTTGAGAACTCCAAGTACCCAAATCATGTCTACTTTTTGGATAAGGCTCTGTATGGACTGAAACAAGCTCCTAGAGCCTGGTACGACAGACTCTCAAACTTCCTCCTTACAAATGGTTTCGAAAGAGGTACAACCGATACTACTTTATTCTTTAAGAAGAGAAAAGGTGAGATTCTACTTGTACAGATCTATGTTGATGACATTATTTTTGGGTCTACAAATGATTTATACTGCAAAAAATTTGAATCATTGATGAAGAGTGAGTTTGAGATGAGCATGATGGGAGAACTCACATTCTTCTTAGGATTGCAAGTCAAACAAACCACAGAGGGAATTTTCATAAACCAATCAAAATATGTCTCTGACATACTTGAAAAATACAAGCTCTCTGACTCCTCACCAATGAAGACTCCTATGTCCACTGGATCCAAACTTCATGCAGATCCAGAAGGCAAGCCTGTGGAGTGTAAACTCTATAGAGGCATGATAGGGTCTTTGCTCTACTTAACCGCAAGTAGACCTGATATAATGTTCGCCACATGTCTCTGCGCAAGATTTCAAGCTAACCCCAAAGAATCTCATCTTTATGCTGTCAAGAGGATCTTCAGATACCTAAAAGGAACCAAAAATCTTGGTCTCTGGTATCCGGAGAACTCTGGCTTTGATCTCATGGCTTATACAGATTCCGATTACGGAGGATGCAAGCTCGACAGGAAAAGTACCTCTGGGAGTTGCCAATTCCTAGGAGGGAAACTAGTAAGCTGGACTTCCAAGAAACAGAACTGTGTCTCGACCTCTACGGCAGAAGCAGAATATGTTGCTGCTGCAAGTTGCTGTTCCCAAGTTCTGTGGATGAGGACCCAACTTAGAGACTATGGATTCGATATCGAAAAAATCCCCATCCTCTGTGACTCCAAAAGTGCCATTGCGATCTCTACTAATCCAGTACAACACTCTAAGACCAAGCATATCGATATCAGGTATCACTTTCTGAAACATCATGTGGAGGAGGGCACAATAGAGATGTATTTTGTGCCCACAGACTACCAACTTGCCGACCTTTTCACAAAGGCATTGGATGAGAAAAGATTCACTTTTCTAATTGGCAAGTCTGGTATGCTCAACATGAGTTGACCACAGAGCCTCTGTACCCCTGCACAGAGCCTCTGTTGCACATATTTGTATATAACATACTCCTTGATTGTAAATAATCTCTTTAACTTTCTTTATATTTCTTTATTCTTGCAAATCTATGTCTTGTGCAAATTTTATCTTTATATGATCCAAGCATAGTTGAAGGGGGAGCAGATCTAACCATCACCAATCGCGACTTTTCAAGGGGGAGCAAGACTGTTCTTCGCAACAGACTACAGAGTGAGGTTAGTCCATCCGAACCAAGGGTCAAAACTCTTTCTCGAGCACTATGCCCTCAGAAAGATCCCTCTTTGTACAAATTTCACAATCAAAACTTTGAAATGATCAAATCTGTGAAAATCTTTCCTAAAAAGGAAATTTATGATCTCAGAACCTCTGAGGTCGACCACAGAGCCTCTGTGACCTATCACAGTCTCTGCACCTCTAAACTGGGCGCTTGAGCAAATGTACTTTAAAAGGAACTCGATCATTTCATCGCACCTCTTCTCCCTCTTAAACTTGCCTATGACCTCAGAAGTCTCTTCTTCACAGAGCTTCTGTCATTCTCATCACTTGAGAAACTCAGGTCATATGATGCGGGTTATTTTTTGAAAATCACTGTCACGTGAAAATAGAAAATGCCAGGCGCGTGAGAATAGGGTGGCGCACGTCCTAGAACGTGCACCGCCATCATCTGACATGGCGATATTTGATTGGATCATTATCTGTACCGTCGTTTTTGTGAAACGGCTTCTTATCCGCTTTCACTCATCACGGATTCGAAATTTTTTTACCGCTTATTCTTTTTACCTTCCTTGTATAAAATCCCTTTTGCCCCCTCTTTTCCTTTCTTACCTACACCTTTTTCTCTCAAGAACGTCAAGCAAAAAGCCTTTCCTCTTCTCCTCTGTTCTTTCAATGGCTTCTCAATCATCTTCCTTCAAGAACTCAAATGGATCCAAGAAATCCAACAACTCTCATCACTCAATGGTTCAAAAGGCTGATTCAGACTCCGTCGACCAAGAACATGTGCTCACAAGCAGGATGTTGTCCTTCACCAGACACGACTATCACTTGGCCCAACTGAATAACAAGCCAAATAACCACTTTGTCACCCTAAATCCCTCTGGTTTTCCCACTGAAGCAGCACCATTGATTCAACTCCTCAAGAATCATTTCCTAGTTAGATCCCTAACGTTGAAACGAAATGACATCCCCGAATCTTACATCCAACAGTTCTGGCTAAGTGCCCGCCATGTCAAAATGGACAAATATGGTCATTGCATCATTGGATATGCAACCCATCCCTCAACTGAAAAAATTCTGGACTTAGGGATCAATCGTAGGAAACTCTCCGATGTCTTTGGACTTCCTACCAAAACAGATCTCAACCTGCAAAAATTCTCAGAAGAGCCCACAGAGGAAGAGATACTAGAATTTCTGAGGTTCATTGGCTACGCCGTTCCAATCACCAAAAGAACGAACTTCAGGAGACAGAATCTACCCCCTCTATGGAACGTCCTTTTCTCGATTCTGAACCGATGCCTAACATCGAAGGTTGGAAGCCCTGATCAATCAAGCCATACAATTTTGTCAATAATGTATGGGATTTACTACGATCTCCCACTAGACTACGCTGGACTTATCTTTAGGGAGATCCAAAATGCCGTGATTACCAAACAACAGGACCAAGACAGAGGGACAGAACCAAAGAACATCGTGTTTGGACGTTTCCTAGGACTGCTACTAGGCGATGACTTGATCGGAGAAGGAAAACTACCAGCAGAGGATAAGACAATCAAATTATATGAGATGAAATCTCATAAACCCACCACCATCAAAACCGGATATCCAGAAGCCAGACCTATGTCAACAAAGATGTTGACTTATTTGGGTAGCGAAGAAGAGGCTAGGGAATACATACGAGGCAACAGGACACCAGAACCGCGTCCTGTAACCCCCCCTCGCGTAGGATTCCAAGTAGGAGACATTGTAGTGTACCTAAGAGACGAGGAAGTGCGAACAGAAGTTCAAGCCACAGAGGTTAAAAAGAATGAAACAGAGAACCCTGTAGTTAGAGGGGAGGGAAGTGAGAGAAAGAAGAGAAAGAAAAACAAGAAAAAGAGAGCTGCAGAGGCAGAGGATCTGACAAAGCCCCTGCAGAAGGCAAGAAAAGCCCTAGTCCTTGCAGAGTCCCCTGAGGATGGACCTCAGAGCCCAACTCGAATAGCTTCTGCAATAGCACGCGAGGTCTCTCTTCAATTCTCTGAAGGATTAAGGGAAACCGTGGCAATGGAACTAGATGATGTGACAGGAAGGTCACAGAGCGATAATGAAGAAGTGGAACCAGGTAAAAAATCGTTGGAGGAGAGAAACATAAAAGATGCCTTTGGCACACCACCAAAACCAACTCCCAGTGCAACCCACACTTCTACCCCTGCAGTTCTAGTGTAGAGGGGTATTGAAATAGGACCGCACAGTCCGAACCCTGCCCAAACCATCCGGACAGAGGATATTCCTTCATCCTCTGTGCCACCATCCGGGGAAACTAAAACCACCTCACCCTCTCAAAAGGATGAGAGTGTTGCTCTGCGTGTCCATTTGCCCCAGGACACATCTCTTTCTCACCCAGAGGTATTCGTTACCTCTGTCACACACAAGAGTGACAACCAAACCATCTCAGAGTTGATGGTGAGAGGACACGATGATTCTGTGGTTCTAGAACAACCACAGAATCCTTTCAACATCGATCTTAAGGGAGTCTCTGAACCCTCCCTCAAAGAACGTGTTGACAGAACTTCCATAGATGCCTCCTCTGTGGAACATCGAGGATTGGAAGGAAATCCTCCAGAGCTCATCATAAAAACAGGCTCTGAAGGTGCCAAAGACTCGTTGGCTAAATCTGGAACATGTGTTGTTCCAGAGGTCACCTCTGCCACCTTCGTCACAAAGGACGAGTTTAAAGCCTTTGCTGACATGGTGATCAAAAAACTTGACGAGTTGCAAAGCTCGATCTCCAGAGAGTCCAAAGCCAACTCTGAAATCCTTGTAGAGGCCCTAAAAGTTAATACTGAAGCTCTGCAAGCACTCAGTACTAACTGCGCAAAAAGGGATGATCTTCAAGCCTGTAGACAAGCCATCATCGCACACTCCCATCAAATTCAAGTTATGGGCGATCTTTGCACAGAGGAGTTCCCCAAATATGCTTCAACCGGAGTTCAGACCGGAGTGGTCGAAATGGGCAGGCTCAGAGAGGAAATAAAGGACATAACTCGCAGTGTTATGGTCCCGGCTCACACACAAGCATCAACCTCTACCCCAGACTCCTCTACGTTTGCAACTAAAGCTGACTTGGAAGCAATGGGCAATCTGTTTTTGCAAGACCAAAAACTCCTTCGATCCAACTTCAAAGACCAAGGAGAGAGAAGCTATCAGCTGACTTGAAGCGATCTATAGCCACTTTTCGTTTCAAGTCAGATATAGAAATCAACGCTCTGTCTTTGGCTGCAGAGGACGCAATCAAGAAGATCACAGATCATGTCAACACCAACCTCTGTACGCCAAAGAAGAGTAAGGAACCTGTCTCTTGCCAAACCCAGGCAGGACAGAAGAGGGCAAAACATGACGACCAAGATCCTGATGCCTCCGGCCATGGTCCTCATGAGGGGGAGAATCTGCAATCCACAAAGGAAGCACCAATATCAGTGTCTCCCCTAAACCAAGTCCCTATGAGCTCAGAACCTGAACCATAGAGATCATCTAAACAAAAGGTCTCTGCAGCCCCCTCTCCCACCATAATCCAAATCATTGAATCCCCACCAACTGCAAAAGACAAAGGCAAGGCCATAGCTACAGAACCTCTGAAAAAGGTCAAATCTCCTCCTCCCACCTATGAGAAACTACTAAAAAGCTCTTTTGATGCTTTCAAATGAGTGAAACCTGAAGGGGAAGACTGGGCCTTTGATCTACAACCTCTGTCAGAACTCCCCATCCTACAACCACTTGACACATCATCAGAGGATAGAGTTGCAGAGGTTATCCAAGGCTTTGAGAGCCTAAGAAGACCCTTCCCTGTTCCTCCAAAAAGGGACATCGAAGAAGAAGTATACAAATACCTCTATAGCCGCGGAGCTCAAGATCTTCCATCAGTCAGACTCTCAGAGGAAACTATATCAGAGGAACGAAGGAGATTCTACAAAGATAAAGCCAAGCCAAAATCCAAAGTCTTCAGCATGGCCAAGATCACAGAGGTCGTGGCAATCAAGCTTGGACACACAAAGTGTAAGAACTTCTGGTTCAGTGAATACGCAGTAAAAAGGGAAGATACGAAGATATGGACTTTCACAGACGCAGATCTACCCAATCTTCATCCTCATGATCTTCCAGAGCTATTCAAATGGACAGAGGATAAGTTCGGGTGGAAGAAGGAACACCAGGAAGCACATCTCACAATCAAGAGGGTCATGAGAGAAAAACTGTTGTTCTACAGTATAGCTGACTTTCAAGTGGCACTTGACCTGGGAGTCAAAAAGGTCAACTTTCCTCCACCAGAAGACAGCTTACCACCCTCTGCAAATAATTTGCCAAACTCCATCACCACTTCACCTTCTTTTGGCTTTGTGTACTTAAATATCAAAGGAGAAAAGAAATTGTTCATAGGGATGGAAAGCCAAAAATACTCAACCGAATCTCTGCTACTCATTCAAGATCTACTTATCAAACACAGAAGCACCCCACTCGTACCTGCAGAAGCCGCAGACATCCTTCTGACAAACATAGGTGCAACCTTAAACTTCAGAGACCTATGCATATGCTACTACAGAGAACTGAAGAAAGAAGGTGGGTTTGGGAAGAAGATCAATGATTTTCCAGACGCCAAAGTATAGGCTCAGATGACCTGTAATTTTTTGTTTTTCTTTTTTTTTGTCAAATGTAATTGCCTTCTGGCATTTTTTTTAAATGAAAATCAAGTTTCAGAGGTTGAGTTCCTTTCACCTCGTTTGCTTCTAGCTTAGCCATCACTCTAAATTCCAATTTTTTATTTTTCAATACTTAGGGGGAGATTGTTAGCTCCACTCACTCTGTATAGAAGTATTGAAAAATAGGCTAAGTATGGAAATCGTAGAAGCCTGCCAATGAACACTCAGATACACCACATAAGGTGCAAAGCTTGGAAATTACCCCGCAGAAGATCTACCAGAAATAAACCTGAATGATACTTGGGTTACAGAGCCTCTGTGATCACTCACAGAGCCTCTGTGAAGGCCAACCTCTGGAGATCAGCTGTTGAAGCTTTTCTTAGAGATCAAAACAAGACCACGTGCAGAACACGTGAGACCTGCTGTACGAAGATCCTCAAGATCAAAGTAATGGGCGTCCCACGATGTTTACTTTACAGGTGGCATTCCATTTATGGAATGTCAGTTCTTGTCTTGTACTAAGGGGTGCATCCTTCTGTTATATTAAGGAGCACCACCTTAGAGCTGAAGAGTTGAGTGAGCACACACAAAACACAAGGAGTCTGTATTTTCTTTAAGCATCTTTTTGCACACACCTGTGCGTGTTCTTGGTGTTCTTGGGTAATTAATGAAACAATTCTTTGAGTAACTTTCGTGTAATACTTTACTTCCTGTTCATTAATTACCTGTGTGTTTACCACTTTGCATGTTCAATCTCTTCTACACATCTTAAACGCTTCCGCACTCTAGTTATATAATCTGTGTGTAGTAAAAGGTTAAATCAAGTTAAAGAACATCTAAACTGGGGTCAACAGGGCGACTTATGTCTGTTTCAACACCTGCTCGCAACAAATGCGGCGAAGTGGTAGATGTGGCTGCCCTTTTGGATAAGTAAGTTCGGGTATACACATGCTCACCATGTTATTTTTCAACATTTTCACTCACTCACTCTTCTGTATTCTCAACTAATACTCCCGCATCACTCCTTATATCTTCCAGTACATAATTGACAGTAGCATTCACTTGGTCATCAATTTCCATGGCATCAGTACCATAGAAAAGTGCAAAAACATCAACATTCTCTTCAAAATCTGAAACACTTTGTACTTCAGCAGTCTGATCATGAGTATCAACACCATCATCATTATTGTCATCATCATCATCAGAATTATCATCTTCAATAATTTTAGTTTCAGTATCAGTATCCTCATCCTTGGAAACATTTTCAGTATCGCTTGTTGCAGACAAAAATTCACTTGTATCACTTTCATGCTAGATTTGCTTGATCCAGATCATTATCAGATCCTAGACCTTCATCAGCAAGAGGTGTCACTGAACATGGGGTAATAACCCGTGACCCTGATGCTTCCAGTCTAGGTCTCTGACCCCCTCCAGAGCCCCTCTCGGTATTTTTCCTCTTCGCTCCCCATTTCTGAACTCCCATGGTATCAGAAACCCTCACGGACTCCGCTCGCCTAGGGTTTGAGCCTTGAGTAGGGTCAACCGGTCCTGGTTTCCCCATAGACTCTCTATAGGTTATCATACTATCACACTCTAGATCAACATAGCCTAATAAACTTTTTGGTACCAGCATGGAAAAAGTGAATTCTCTCTTATGCTTCATAAAATATATCATCTCACATACCGGTGCAAGTGGATGATTAATTCTTGTCGGAATCTGTCTATTGCTCCTTAGCATACTCCTGACAATAACAGTCATAAACCTCTGGTATGGAATGTAGTTTGGAGCTTTTGATGTCTTCTTGGCAACAACTTTCTCATACAGTTCAGTCCAAAAGATGCTTGCATAGTCAATATGTAGATCATGAACCACAGAGTAGAACAACTTCAGAATGTGAATACTTGCATTGTCAGTTCCATAAATCTTAGCAGCGAGACACCTGTTGATAACTGAGAACAAGGTGTAATAGAACGGCGGCAATTTATTCTTCTTGAAGTGATTGAACTGAGTCAGCTGGCCAATATAACCCATATCTCTGATGCCTTTGAAAACTTCTGCATCCGATGGCAGTTCATCATATAAGGTTTTTCCTTCTCTGGCATTCGCAGCAGATAGACTGAGCATGAATCTTAGTCTCTCAAGAGTAAGGACTGAAGTGAAATTATCTATCTCCAGCTTGAAAATAGGAATTCTTTCTCCTTGTTCCTTCATATGACTGAAACGGATCAATATCAAGGCATTTCTGAGTGGATGATTCTTCAATATATCTAGGACAAGAGGATAAATATTGATGGTAAACTCTAGATGATTATTATTCGGCTGTTGAGGTTTCATCTCTGATGGTGAGATAAGGAATATATCAGGATTGACATTTGGTGGCACTTGAAAGTCTAATCTAGATGATGGCATATGATGTTCTTGGGATGCCTCATGAGAAGAGTTTTCACCCATCTGAACGTGTTAGTCAACTGATGGTTCAGCCATTTGTACCTGAAAAGAATTAACAAATTTGAACAGGGTCCAAGTGATTAGTACAAAATCACAAGATTTGACATTGAAAACCAACTTTTGAAAAACACTAAGTATAGAATTCGCATGACAGAAATATGCGAATTCCTTACTTACGATTGAAAAACAATGAAAGTATGACATAATTCGTATGGAAGCGATATACGAATTCTTCACTTAGAAGAATTTCAGCTTGACAACCAAGAATTCGTATGAATCAAGGATATGAATAAAAGACTTGGAAAAAAATTTGACATTGAGTTCCAAGAATTCTATGGCCTGCTTTCTTGTTAGTGCATTAATTGTATACAAGATTTAATTGGGAAAGCCTTGTAAAAAACCTTTGTAATTGCATAGTCAAAGGTAGTCAATGAAAGTCAAAAAGTGAGAAGTCAACAATAGTTTGAGAGGGTGCTTAAGTACTTGAGAGTTTGTGTGGATACCTATTCAAGTTACTTGAGAGTTTCATAGTTGGTAAAAATAGGTTTGTTTCTTGTAATTTTGTAAGAGCTTTCATTGTCATAATACGATAGAAGACTTTCTCTCTCTACTCTCTCTACTCTCTCTCTAGAAATATACATTGTCACATCTTTGATTCTTGATTAAGAGTGTTTAATTGCTTGATAATTGAATCTGGGAATACAATTTCAATTGGTATAAGAGCTTTGGGAGAAGAATTTGTGCACCAATTCATCAAAAATTCATCAAGAATTGAAGATTTGAAGAAAATTTAAAGATTTTGGATTTGATCAAAAATGGATTTGATTTTGGATTTGATCAAAATTCATCATGCTATTTTGATTCGTTTTTGGATTTGATTTTGATAGAAAATTGTTTCTCTATTGTCATAAATCTGTTTTGCATCAAAATCATTTCAAAATTGCATCAAGATTCAAGAAATTTGTTGAGAAAACACGCAGATAGGCTTCTGCGAGTTCAGCAAACCCGCAAGACCTTATCTGCGCGTTATAATATTGAAGTTCCTTCATCTTGCGAGTTTATGAACGCATACCACATAAGCATCTGCGAGTTTGATGTTTCACAGAGCCTTTGATTTGCGAGTTTGAAGTTCAAGTGAAACACGCAATGCTTGCTAGTTCTATTACTTAGTTTTTATTTGGTCAGTTCAAAACGCGCAAGCCTCATTTTTTTTTCCAGACAATAAATCAACAAGTGGGTCTTCGTATGAGATGCTTTTAATCGATATTAATAATTCTAATATGTTCCTTATTTGATTTAGAGACCACAACAACTTTCAGAATTGATTTTGGTCAAGAATCGAGCAAGTTATCGAAGTTTAAAGTGTCGCCGGAGTTACTCGCCGGAAAACCGGGTTCGCCGGAAAACGCATTTTCTGAGTTTTAAGCAAGTATTTTCGATGTATTATCTTCTAATTGTGTTTCTTGCTTGATTCCAATCGATTTTCAGGTGCTTAAAAGTGTTAAAAACTCGAAAGATAGTTGCCGGAAAAAGTGCTCGCCGGAGTAACTTTAGGTCGAGATATACATCGTAATCCATTGTATGAACGAGAATTCTTCGATGGGATTAATTCTACATTGATCAAGGATCAAAACGAGACAAGTTCCATGCATTTTGGTTGAGAAACGAAGCCAATATCGAAGTTCAAAATCTGCAGTTCGTTTTGGGAAGATGGATGAACAGTAAACTAACGGACAACCGTTATCTCCGTTAGTTTCGTTAGTTTTCTGACATTTTGGTCCAAATCTCCGTTAGATTGTTAAATTCTTTACAATTTCAGTCCAAATGTCGTTAGTTTTGTTAAGTCTAGTAATAACTTTTAGTTTTTGTCATTTTTGGTCCTTGTTAGTTAGTTTTCTTAATTTTTTGTTAGATTTTATTACATTTTTAGTCCATTTCTGTTTAGTTTGTTAGTTCTGTTAAGTAGTTTATCATATTAGCAGATTTAGTCCCTGCAGTTTACATCTTTTTGGTTTTTACAATTCTTGTCCCTATAATTTGTAGTTTCATTCTTTGTCAATTTTTAGTCCTTCTAGTTTTCTAAGTTTTGTGTTTTTACGTGTTTAGTCCCTGTTTTTCATTTCTTTTTCATTTTTAGTCATTTTAATGTCTTTTTTAGCTGTTTTATCTGCAATCTGAGTGTAAGTGATAAATTTTTCTGTATTTTTGCAGATTATAGATTACAAGTCAAATTTCCGCGCTGATTTTTCAGATTTAATTTTGGAAGACAAATTTATAATTTGTTTTTCAGATTTTAATTTTCTGATTACAATTCTGACTTTAATCTTTTTGTTCATAAATTTTTAAGAGTGTGCACATAAATCAACTTCTAATCGAAGTTTCTCTTGACGATCTTTCATAATCAAGCTAATCATTCAAGATGTCTTCTACAGGCAAACATTCTACTGAGAGAAAGAGGATGATCAACAAAGATTTGGATCACATTGTGTTAATTCCTCATATCATAATGGATGGAAATGAAACATCTGTTTCAAATTCCAAATTGAAAAATTCTGATAAAATTCCAATTTGTGCAAAATGTACTGATATTGAAAAATCTGATTTTGCAGGAATTATCAGTGCAAGAGAGAAGGAAATTAAAGAAAGAGAGAAAGAGATTAAAGACAAAGAAGAAATCATTGCTTTAAAAGAAAATACAATTGTGACATGTGAGAAAGAGATCAAGCTGAAAGAAAGAAAGATAAAAAATCTTCAGAGCCAACTGAAGACAACTGAACAAAGATCTTCTGCACAACAAGTTGAATCAGTTGAGCTTCATCAAAAGTTTAAGGCTTTCGATGAGAAGATTTCTGCATTAGAGATACAAAATGTTGAATTGTTAAATAGCCTCCAAGCAGAAAAAGAAAAATCAAATTTGGAAAAGGATTCCACTCAAAAGCTTTCTGATATTTCAAAGAAAGTTAACCAAGAGAAAAAGGATTTGGAGCTTAGATGCATAAAAATCTCCAAGCAAGTATCCGACTTTGAAAAGATTTTGATAACTGAACGGGATATATTTGCTAAAGAGAAACAAGTTCTTGAAAATAAAATAACTGATCTTCCCAACCAGATTTCTACTTTACAAGACCTACTTGAGAAAGAAAGAAAATGCTTTAAAGAAAACAAGAGGTCTTATGAGCTTGAAAAGAGAAATGTTGAAAAAAGAAATACTGGGATTTTCAAAGATATTTCTGAAAAGAAAAAGAACTTGGAAAAAGATTTTGAGCTTGAACGTTCACATTTTGAATCTGAAATATCAAAGCTCCAATCCAAAATCACTGTTCTATCATCAGATGTGCAAAAAGAACAGAAAGCCAGATCTGATTTGAAAATAAAGTTTGACACACTTACTTCAGAAAGAAACATATTGACTAAAAAGATAAAAGACTTAGAAGCTGCAAACATTGAATTGTCTGATAAAGTAACAGCTGATGTGATTAGCCAATCACTTGTTGATAACTCAACATAATAAGTTTGTTCTTTCAAAACAGCTTCAAGTTCCATTCATAACAAAAATGTTTTGAAAAAGAAAAGTGTCAAACCACAAACTGTCAAATCAAGTCAGATTCGACCATCAAATCTATTTTATGAAAAATCTGTTGATGGTTCAGCAAATTTTTATATCAAATCTCTTGGAAAGTCTTCTAAGAAAAATCAGATGGTCTAGAGAGTTAAAGATTCTTCTGAAGAGAAAAAGAAGAATGACAGATCATTCAAATCCACAATCAATGACAAAAAGAACAGTACGCATAAAGGTAAATCTTTTGATAATTCTGATATATATTACTCAACTAATCATTTGATCAGAATTGCTCAAAGGAAAATTTGTTGTTCTTACTGTGGAGAGAATGACTTTGTTCAGAGAGAATCTGCTCATAACTGGTACGGTTCTTATAGAATAACTTCTCAGAATTCTGGTTTTAAAAGATATACATCTAATGAGAAGTGGATTCTTAAATCTAGCATACCAGGACCCAAATACCAGTGGGTAGCAAAACCTGTTAAATCTATTTCGCAGGTACCACAGGTATAGGGGAAGCAAGATGTTTGACTTCTGATCATGTACAGATCAGGACTCGTACTTCAAAGTACAAAATTTTGACTTCTGAGTAAATCAACTCAGGACTCGGACTTCAAAGTCAAATAGTATGGCTTTTGAACAAAGTCAAAAGAGTATGACTTCATGAATTAAGAAGTGTGATTTTAAATGTTTTTCATTATTGAGCTTTAATGTTTAACTGACCGTGTGTTTCTAAAGATTAATACTTGCGTATTATCTTGTCTATATACTTTAAAGTATTCACACACATCGGTTCAGTACTTCATTTGAATTTGTTATTACCATGTCTCTAAAAGAAACAATTTTTCGATGGTAATACTCCCGTTTGCTTTCAAATGTTGTTGAGCATCAATCATCATTTCTAATCTTGTGTGTTTATTGCAAAATTGTTTATATTCGTTCATATAAACAAAATATCCAATTCTTTGATACCCTAAACCATTTTATTTGATCTGATTGATACATTGTCAGATTCTCAAAACAATTCTCTTGATTTCATTTCATTCATTCAATATCCTTGTTTTGAGAAATCTTCAAAGTTCAATTGCTTAAATCTCATGAGCATACATTTTGACAATGTTATCATACATTCTTGAGCTTAACTGCTAAAGTTAAATTGTTGAGCAACTATTCTTTTTAGGACTTACATGGGATTTGTGTGTGAGCTTAAATAGAACTTCCATGGATTCACGTTAACCAGTGTTTCCTACCCAGGAAGTTATCCTAGAGTGATTGAGGGGTGAGGGGTCTTAAATCAAAGAGTGGGGGAGATAACTCATTCGGTTGAGTTTTTCTCATTGTGTGGAGCGGAAAAATGTAAATGAGAATTTGGTTAGAAGTGAGCATAATGATAAAAAGAAAGAGGGTTTGAAAACAGAGTTAAAAGAATATCAGAACTCTGCATCAACCACTTTCTGAGTCGGGCAACCACAAAATCTAAATGGTTCACATTCTTTGGTGACCATCATTGAAATAGGCAGTGAGCCCATGCCAACTCTTGCATTAACCCCACCAGCCACTCGTTTCTTTCTTAACAAAGAAATGTTTCATTTTCTTTGGGGACGCAGCATATCTGCTATCTAGTCTTCACTCGGAAGATTTAGATATTGAAAAAGAAGGAATGTTGCCCCACCTTCGCACCTCTTTCATATACATTGAGTCCGTGTAATATTTGTTGTTGTCTCAACAGTTTACACAATTTGAGCCTTATGAAACACAATCATTGTGCTAAATTCTTTCGTACACAAGCACGAGCACACAGAAAATTTGTTTTTCTGTCAGAACATTCATAGAATTACCTTGTGTTTTTCAATGATTGAATGGAAGTCCTGGGGAGTCATCATCAAACCAGCTCCTTAAATTGTACATTCGTTGTACACAGTAACTTTGTGTTACTGACAGGCACTTCTAACTGCTTCATTTGTTGAATCAGGGTTACCAAGTTCATTATATCTGAATTTGAAAATATTTGGGTATATACAGTTCATGATTTAGCTATTCAGATCAAAGGGCAGAAAATGTCAAATGTATCTCAAAGGGGGAGAATATCTGTAAAAGGGGGAGATTCAAAGAAAGTGCTGAAATTGAGGATGTTTTGATGACTATGATGTTCACAATCATCAAAAAGGGGGAGACATCTACAAAGATCAATTTCAAAGTCTGAAAGTTGGAGAAATTTCTGAAAGATTCAAATTTCAAAGCTGATTTGAAGAAAAGAGACTTTCTAAAGATAATTCTAAAGATAATTCTGAAAGTTCAAGCCAAATGAAAATTCAGATAAATCATGAAAGTTTGTTTTTCTGAAGACTGATCAGAGATTCCAGTGATGAAGATACATGATTTTCAAAAATTCCTCGAAGCTTGCAAAAGTTTCAAAGATTTGTTCAAGACTTGTTGACTCTCCAAAGATGCAATGTGAAAGACTTTTCAAGCTTATCTGAAGATTCTTCAAAGACTGAAAGACTGAAGATTGTTAGAGCTTCAAAGTTTTAAAGATGTCAGAGATAAAAGTTGAATAAATCAAGCGCTGACGACTAATGTCAAATTTTTATTAAATCTTGAATACAAAGGGGGAGAATGTTAGTGCATTAATTGTATACAAGATTTAATTGGGAAAGCCTTGTAAAAAACCTTTGTAATTGCATAGTCAAAGGGAGTCAATGAAAGTCAAAAAGTGAGAAGTCAACAATAGTTTGAGAGGGTGCTTAAGTAGTTGAGAGTTTGTGTGGATACCTATTCAAGTTACTTGAGAGTTTCATAGTTGGTATAAATAGGTTTGTTTCTTGTAATTTTGTAAGAGCTTTCATTGTCATAATACGATAGAAGACTTTCTCTCTCTACTCTCTCTCTAGAAATATACATTGTCACATCTTTGATTCTTGATTGAGAGTGTTTAATTGCTTGATAATTGAATCTGGGAATACAATTTCATTTCTCATCATGAATTCGTATAAGACTTTAAAATTTCAAAATTTTAAAACTTTGAAAAATATTCTAAGTATTTTATGAACTTGAAGAACAATATCAAGAACATCATATGAACCAGATTATGAAAATCAAGATTATCAATTTTTAACCCAAAACTATTTAAACCTTTGAGATCGATTAATGTTTATAAACATCATTAACAAAGGAAATTAGGGATTTTGAACCATTTAGAGCAATAAAATCCAATATTCGACCAAGAATAGTTTGAACGTATCAAGAACAGTCGAATATGTCAAGTTCAAATCAAATCCCAAAATATTGAAATTAGGTTAAAATATATGTTGATTAGGGTTCGATTGTATCAATATAAAGTGTCTTTCAGTCCATAATAACATAAAGAACAAAATTCAAGAGTCCAAAATTTTAAAATTCGAAGTCCTTCAAATCATGAAGATGAACAGTCCAACGATGAACAGTCCTAAATCTAATCCAGTTAGGGTAACACCTGCAAAGATACAAACACAGAACAATATACACAATCAAACAAACAAAATACAAACAAGATGTAAACCTTGAAATAAAAAACTTGAGGATCGAAGATGAAAGCAAGAAGTTCGTAGACAAGGGTTTAGGGCACTATGCTTTGAAAGATTCGTATACAAGAACGATACTTACAAAAAGTGAGGGTAAAAGGAATTACATACGTATTTATACCCTGGAGTAGATTAAACACGTGGCACGATTTGATTGGACCACACACTTTTCGTATGAGGCACTTATACGAATTGTCTAGAAGGATAGACAATGGTGTGTGAGAATTCGCTGAAACAATATGCGAATTCTGTGTAAGAGCCACAATTCGTATGACACTGTTATGCGAATTCCTCACTTTTCGCATATAGAAGCATGCGAAAAGTTGGATTTCGTATAACACTGCATGTGAATTCCAACAATTCGTATAACACTGTATGCAAAATCTAAAAAATTGGCATGACACTGTTATGCGAATTTTTGGACTTAGCAAAATTTCCCAACTTTTGAAAAACATTCTAAACATGGAAACTTTCTATTTTTAGAAACCTTTCCAAACCTTACCAAAAACATAAACTTTCCATAATAGGAAACCTTCCAAAAATGACATTTTGAGTTCATTTTAAGCTTCAAAAAGTTTTACACACACACAAACACACTTGCAACCCTTTTGAAGATATTTCTGTATTAAGCTCCCCCTTGACTTAATATCAATATCCCCTTAAATTTTACATGACTTTACTTTTCATTGACTTGATCTTTGATTTGTTCACCATTTTTGTGGTATCTTGTTGGCTCCCCCTTGACACGAGATGGATCTTGTAGAAAATGTATGGATATGCTCCCCCGTCATATTTGCATACCTAGAAAAATATAACAGTATCAATCTGTTTCTCTCTTTTTGAAAAGTATAACAAGTAAGATATGTTTTTCCCTTATAAAGATATTCTTTGAAGTACAATCTTCCCAGAATCAAAATGATCAAAAACAATCATAGGTAAGAAAAACTCCCTTAAGTGATTTGACATTCAAATATTATTTCAGAAGTTATAACTTGAACATTGAAGAACGGGTCTTGATCTGTTGTAATCAGAAGCCATAATCCTTTATCATTGAAGAATGAGTCCTAAGTTGTTGTACTTAGAAGTCATCATCCTTTGTAAGTTCCTAATTCAAGCAATCAAACACGATAATCAAGATTTGACAGTTTAAGAACAAGATCTAGAGAGAGAGTGTAGAGAGAGAAAATGTCTACAGTCGTTTATCTCTTAATATGAATGTTACAACCTTACAAAGAACTATCATGACATAGAAACTCTCATATATCTATTTTACAAACTCTCACAAAGCATAAGCTCTTACTTCTCTCACACCACATGCTTATCCATTCTAAACTATTACAAGCTATGACTTTGTTTGACTTTTCTAGACTTTACAGACTTTGACTTTTCACTCTAAATCTTGGATACAACAATACACTAACATTCTCCCCCTTTGTATTCAAGATTTAAATTTTTTTGACAATAGTCTTTAGCTCTTAATTCTTCAAACTATATCTCTGACGGTCTTAAACTTTGAAGCTCTGATAATCTTTAAACTTTGATGATTTGAAGAATCTTGAAAAGTATTTCACAAAGCTTTGTAAAGTCATCAAGTCTTTAACAAAACTTTAAATTCTTGAAACCTTTGTGTTGGGTCTGAAGTTAATGGTCATCATGGTTACTACTTCTGAAGTTAATGTGCATCATGGTTACTACTTCTAGTTCAACATGGTTACTACTTCTAGTTCAACATGGTTACTACTTCTGAGGTTAATGCTGCCAGTTGTAGTTAATGCTGCTGGAACAAAGTTAATGTTGCTGGAACAAAGTTAATGTTGCTGGAACAAAGTTAATGTTGCTGGAACAAAGTTAATGCTGCTAGAAGAAAAAAGTTAATACTTCTAGTTATTAATGCTGCTAGTTGATGGTTAATGTTGCTCAACAAGATTAGTACTGCTAGTTCAAAGTTAGTACTGCTTGAAGAGATTAATACTGCTGAGCATGGTTAGTACTGCTAGAGTTAATACTGCTCAGATTATTAATGCTGCTTATGATTAATACTGCTTATAAGATGGAGATCTGTATGGAAAGGATGACAGCTGGATATTCTGAAGATATTCATGGAAGCTTAGAGATAATGATGGAAGATATTCTGGAGATATTGTATAAATTGTAATTATCTTTTATCTTCAGTATATATATTGTATTGTTTAGAATAGTTAGATAACTTTTTGATTTGAATTCATTCATTCTAAGTTTTAGAGAGAATCAACCTCAAGGCATAGATCCTAATTCTAGAGAAGTAGAATTCGTATTGGTGAGCCTGTTCATCAATATTGAGGTTGTGTGTTTAATCTTGTAACTTCAAGTATTCAATACAAGTTTACAAGTTGTTGATCATATACTGTTTGGTTTACTGTTATATTGAATATCAAAGTGTTATTCCGCAACTTCTTTGATATTAGTTTCTGAGAATTTATTCTTGTTAAGAATTCGATCCTAACACTTTGAACTTTGCAATTTTGAACTTTAAGACATCTTTGAGGAATATTTGATCTCGTATCGTCGTCTCTCTGATCTCTAGACAGTCTTTGGAAAAACAAACTTTCTCGAGTCATCTTGATTTGTCTTTGAATCATCTCTTAATAATTTCTTTTCATCAGACTTGATTGAATTAAACTTTCAAAATTTCTCCACAAGTCTTTTCCACTTTGACATCTCTTTATGGCTTTAAAATTATGACTTTGAGCTTTGAAATTATGACTTTGAAATTGAACTTTTAGAATTTCTCCCCCTTTTTGATGAATGTGAGCATCATGATCATCAAAACTTCTTCAATTTCATCACTTTCTCTGAATATGAATTTTCCTCTTTTATGATACAATAACAATCTCCCCCTTTATAAAATGACAATCTTTGCTCTTTTGATCTGTGTATCCGTCAATTCATTAGAAATGTATATACCCGAATCTTTATCATTGAAGAATGAGTCCTGAGTTGCTTTACTCAGAAGTCATACCTTTTTACTTCTTCTTGAGTACAGGCTCCTGCAACACAGGTTTAACTAGTTTTTTTTACCCAAATGAATTTGGGTCCAGTCTGGTTAGTATGTGAAAACTTCCTTGAGTGGTTTTCACCTCTGTGAAATGTAGTATAAGAATAGTTCTTGTAAGAATAATACCTTTTGTTTATGTGTGCTTTATGTACAAAATCATTAGTGCAACAATAAGAACAACAAAGTTTTCTTATTGCTAACCTGATCAAATGCTTTGTAGACTTGAAAAAATCAAGAGTAAAAGATTTACCTTTTGCATGATTGTTCTTGTTTCTCTTTGCAACATGTACAGATGGTTTCTGGTATTTAACTGATTCAGGAGATCCCTTCACAACCCAGACCATCTATTCTTTCTTAGAAGCTTTAAATCCAGAATTTGAAGAATAAGCAGCAGATTTATCAGCAGATTTGACATAAAATGAACTCGAAGTCTTAATCTGATCTGATTTCAAGATTTATGGTTTGACATTCTTTTTCTTGAAAAACATCTTTAGAAACAAGCTTGAAACTGATTGAAATGAACATACTGATTCAACTGAATCATCATCATAAGAAGATAAGTCAGGTGTTTCAGATGTTATCTTGTCAGATAAATCAACATTAGCTTTCTCAAGTTGTTTGATCTTTTCATTCAACTTAGATTTCTCGTTGCAAAGTTTATCAAACTTGCTTTGTAGATCAGATCTATTCTTCTGTCCTTTCAAAATATCTGAAGATAAAGAAGCCAAATTATTTTTGAGTTTGGAAATCTCATTTTGAAAAAAAATTCTTTCAGATTCAAACTCTTTTTCCAAGTTCTGATTTTTCTCAAAGATTTCTTTGAAAAACACAGTATTTTACTTTTCAGTATTTTTCTTTTCCTTTTCAAAAATATATCTTTCAGTAATAACAATTCTCTCAAATTCAGAAACTTGTTTAGAAAGTTTAGCACATCTTATTTCTAACTCTTTCTTTTCTATTTCAGATTTCTTAGAAAGATTAGATAATCTCTGGTTGAAAGTCTTTTCAAATTCAACTTTCTCTCTCTTGCTTTTCTCATTAACTCTCTTGAGCCATTCGTTTCCCTTAGCCTGATATGTGGAAACTTGAGTTTCAGCTTTTGTCAGTTTGACATTCAGGATATCAATCTCAACTTTCAACTTTGATTTCTGAAGTTTGAGCTGTTCAAGATCGACTTCCATCTTGGGAATTTCAGGCGTGTATACCAATGTACAGTCTCTATTTGTAAGAACAGTGTGTCATTTCTCATTTGTGTAAGGCATGATTAGTATTTATCTGAAAAATATTGCTTTAAAATATCATTAGTCAGATAATCAGAAAAATCACTCAAAATAAAGCTAAGTATAGAATTCGTATGAAACTCACAAGCAACAATTCGTATGAACAAACAATTCGCATAGACACATAATTCGCATAAGAAAAGTTAAGAAATCTTCACTTTTCGCATGTGCTTGTATGCGAGTTCTGAGTTTTTCGCATAAGGCTATGTGCGAATTCTGCACATTTCGCATAAAGAAGGGTACGAATTATGAATTTCTCTTATAAAGTGCTATCACAGAGACGCGAAATCCTCCCTTAGAAAAATTATAGGCTTGAACAATTCGTATCGATACGAATTCCTTCCTTAGAAAAATTTTCAAACACATATGCGAATTCCAAGCCTTTCGTATGTGGCTTTGTGCGAAATCTTCACTTTTCGTATAATCCTTTGTGTGAATTTTGTCCTTAGAACAATTAATTCACTGAATTATGTGAATTCTTTAGCGTGCGAGTTCTTGATGTGAGTTCTTCATGACTTCTGTGAATTCTTTGGATCTTGAGCACTTTTTAAAAAATTTGAAGTTAAATCCACCCAAATCTTGTAATTATACTCTGTAATTTGGTAGAATCGATCACTGTAGCATCGAGAAAACCCTATAGCATGAATTTTTTCAAGAAAAACCATGATTGAAGTAATCTGATCTTTAACAGTCCGATTTTTTTTTTCAGAAATGGAATATCAATCAAATTCTCCCATAATTTTTGTTCAATTGATTTTCCAATCAAAATGAAAAATGTTCAGTACTAATGGGCGATCACAGTATGATGGAATTCACAATCAAATCATCATTCTTTCACAAACTTGATCAGTGGAACCGTGTCGATGAACAATATACTTTCCAATCTTGGAAATCGATTTTTCTGCTAAACTCTTGTGTTGTTGATTTTCCCAATTGAATCTGATTTGATCTGATACCAATTGTGATCCCAGATTTCAAGCATTTGACAATTAAAGAACAAAATTAAAGAAAGGATTTAGAGAGAGAGTTGAGTCACAAGTGTCGTACTCTTATATCTCTTAGAAGCAAATATTACAACACTAAAAGTCTTATAACTTACCTCTTACAAAAACAAGACAAATAACAATACTTATATAGGGTCAAACAAGCCTTGACCTCTACACAAGCTTACATGAAAAGTCAACTAACAAAACAAGCTTATTTGACCTAAACTATGCTTTAACATGATCAACGTGGCCACTTAAAAATTGAAGAGCTGATGTGATGGACTCCACGCCAGTCTTCAAGGCTTTGACCTCTTCTTGCAGTGCTGACAGCTAAGAGGCTTTAGCTTTGTTGGCAATGGAGGAGGATGGGATCTTTAATTCCTCACCAACAGTGTTAACTGCTGATGTGTTGGTGTTAATGGAGGTGGAGAGCGAGTCCACATGCTGGATAACCTTGTTGAGGGAGGCATCCATAGTGGCCAAACTAGGACCTGTAAAACACGTTAGTTTTTGAGCAAAGGATGGCTCAGGCTTATTTAGTAGGTTGGGAAAAGTGTGTAGGGTTTGAGGAATACCTGATGTATCAAACATGTTGAAGAATGCCATGTGCTTTTCAAAGAGAGAAGGATGCATAGTTGTTTAATGAGAACCTCCGAGAGGGAGGCCATCAGGTCCTAGTGATGTAGTTGTAAAAACTGGCTATTGTAAAAGAGAAATATTAGAGACCAAAGAAGTATAAGAAAGAAGGGATGAGAGTAAAGGAAGAGCACTGTGATGCTCGAAATTACCTCAGTAGTGCTTTAATGCACTTAGAGTATGGGGGTAGACACCAGTAGTGATTCAGTGATGAAAGGCACTGTAACGGTTGAGGCTGCAGTTGTAGATAAGCAGTCCATGAAATCGTCCAGAGTTGTCTGTTGAGAGATCAACCCTGTTGACGTTTGTTAAAAGGCGAGCTCTGCATACTTCATGGCCTTCTTCGAGTGACCATGAAGAGCTATTGATTTGCGTTTTGAAGGGGTGGTGGTAGCTGCAGGGATAGCCGAGGAGGGAACCATCGACGTAGTTGCTAAAGCCAAAGAAGTGGAGGAGAGAAGAGAGCGAAGAGTAAGAACCTCGTTTTCGGTAGGGATGACGTCATGGATTCTGGAGCCTACCTTGGAGAGCTGGCAGTCTGACTCCTTAGGGTTGAGATCCTTCAGCATGGATTTGAGGAAAGCTGAGATGAATCGGACGTACGGAAATTTAACTTCCATCTCAGTCTTCTCGACCTTTGTTAGTAGGTCATCGAAGATGAGTGCAACATAGTCGATGTTCCTCCAAGTGATAACGGAGAAACCCATCTAGATTTGGACCTTTATGGCTTGATCCAGCGACCCCATTTCCCCACTCATGCATTAGATTATGTGGGTAAGCGCATAGTTGAGCTTAGAAGGCATGTTTGCCTTCAAGATCTTGGTTAACCTCTTGTTAGGGACGGTGATTCTAGGCTTGAAGTCCCATTGGTACCCCATCTCAAGAAACCTGATCAACCCTTCTTCCGTAGGGAGGGCCTCAAAACCTTCATCGGTTTTGGAAGGGAAGCGTAGAACAATTCGGATGGCAGTAGAAGTGATGGTCGCAGTGCCATGTTGAGTTTGGAAGGTGATAGCAGGTAGTTTGTTTCCTTACTTGGTACTGACATCACCCTTCTCAGAATTGTTGTAGTAGAACCTTGGAAGGGGTTGGAGCATCTTTCAGTGCATAGGAGAGTGGGGAGGCCTTTAAGAAATCCGCAACGTATTGGAGATGGGGGGAAGGCTTCTTTCCAGGGAAGTCTAGAAATGCCAAGTAGTTGTTAGGAGTGAGTTGAGATGCAACAAGTTCAAACTTGACGTTCTTCGATTTCATGAGGGTGGTTTGAGATGCCATTGTTGAAATGACAAATAGAATAATACAACAAAAGATTTAGAAATAACTTGATATTGAAAATTTTACCAGTTTACTTTTTAAGAAGGAAACTTGTAAATGAAGTTTTCCAATATGTGTGAAGAAGAAAAAAATGTTTAGTTTCCTTTTTAAGAAGGTGACTTGAACAGACTTTAAAAACCAAAAGGTTTTTGAGTAAAAATCATGAAGAAGATGACTAAAAAAAACAATTTTCGATCAATAGAAAAGAAGTTTTAACGATCAAGAAAAATATTTTTAAGAGGAAGAAGGATAAATAAGAACCTGTTCTTGAGGTTTGAAAGATGAAACTTGGTGTTCTTGGGTTCTTAGAATGCTTTGAATGTAGAATGTTGATTTCGCCTTTTTGAGTATTATGTGCGTGTATAAGGAAAAACTATGAATGTGTGAGGTTTTACTATGAGAGAGTGAGGAGAGAGAAAGAATGTTGAGCAACAAAAGAAGCTCACCATGACACGGACACGTCCCTTGAATTTGATTGGTCAAGAAGTACAACGGACGAAAGTGTCAGAAGGAAATGCGTGCCATGGATTTGTCTTACAAATGGCATCACAATAAAAAAAAGTGTCTTTTCATTTTTAGGGATATCTCTGAAGAAAAGTAAGGGATTACTTTTTATTTTGATGAATCACTGATTAGGAAATGTCAGTGATGAGTGTTTATTTAAAAAAAAACTTTTAATCACTTGAAGAAAGTCAGTGATTAAGTTTTGAGTTCTGAAAAACTTCTCGCTGAATAAGATTCAATGAGGAGAAATAAGAATACATACATGAAAGTCAGAGATATTTTGGTAAGGGATTATGAGATGAAAAGGAAAAAAATTTGTTACTGACTTGATGCATGAACGCTGAAGAGTTAATCTTCAAGGTTCAGCATTCCAAGCTCACTGATGAGAAAGTTGAAACCTTGTCTCATCAAGAGGTTTGGTGAAGAGATCAGCAAGTTGATTGTCAGTTGGAATAAAGTGAAGCTCTATGTCACCATTCATCACATGATATCTGATGAAATGATATCTGATCTCGATATGTTTTGTCTTTGAGTGTAGCACTGGATTATTTGCTATAGTGATGGCACTAGTGTTGTCGTAATAGATTGGAATTTTGGATAGTTGAAGATCATAGTCTAATAGTTGATTTCTCATCCATAAGACTCAAGCACAACAACTTCCAGCGGCTACATACTCAACTTCAACTGTGGAGTGGACACTGAGTTTTGCTTTTTGCTTGTCCACCTTACCAACTTTCCACCTAGGAGTTGACATCCACCAGTGGTGCTTTTTCTATTCAGTTTGCAACCTGCAAAATCACTATCTCAGTAGGCAGTTAGATCGAACCCTGAGTCTTTGGGGTACCAAAGACCTAGGTGAGGAGTTCCCTTCAGGTATCTGAAAATTCGCTTGACAACGATCAGATGGGATTCCTTGGGTTCGGATTGATATCGTGCACATATACAAGTAGAATACATGATATCAGGTCGGCTCGCTGTAAGGTACAGCAGGGAGCCTATCATTCCTTTATAAGCAGTAACATTTACAGGATTTCCAGAGGTACCCTTATTTAATGTCAGCGGAGGTGCCATAAGAGTTTTCATCGCTAAAGTTTGAGTTAAATCAAACTTTTTCAGCATATCTTTAACATACTTACCTTAATGAATAAATGTGCCTTTATCAGATTGTTTGATCTAAAGTCCAAGGAAGTAAGTTAGCTCACCCATCATACTCATTTTGTATTCTTTCTTCATCTGTTCAGAGAATCGAGTGCACAATAATGGGTTAGTAGAACCAAATATAATGTCATTAACCTATATTTGAACAAGAATAATATGACATTTTATCTTCCTGAAAAATAGAGTGTTATCAATTTTGCCACACTCAAATTTTTCAGTGATAAGGAAGGAGGAGAGAGTGTCATACCAAACACGAGGGGCTTGTTTTAACCGATAGAGATTCTTATCCAACTTATAGACAAAGTGTAGATGCTTAGGGTCAGAAAACCCTATGGTTGTTCAACATAGACTTCCTCAGTCAACTTTCCATTTAGGAATGTCGATTTAACATCCATTTGATATACAATGAAGTCTTTGTGAACTGCATAGGCTAAGAATAAATGAATTGCTTCGAGCCTAGCCACAGAGGCAAAGGTTTCACCATAGTCTATGCCTTCCTCTTGTCTGTATCCCTGAGCAATTAGTCTAGCTTTGTTGCGGGTTACAGTCTCATTCTCATCTAACTTGTTTCGATACACCCATTTGGTGCCTATAATAGTTTTCTCAGATGGTCGGGGAACGAGATTCCAAACTTTGTTTCTTTCAAACTCAGTCAGCTCTTCTTGCATAGCGCTGACCCAGTTTGGATCTCTGAGGGCTTCATCAATTTTCTTAGGCTCTAGAAGATAGAGAAAGTTAACAAAAAGACAGATGTTACCTGAGCTTCGTCGAGTCTGAAAACCTGCATCTGGATCGCCAAGGAAATAATCAATAGGGTGATTTATGGTCCATCTCAGAGCCGAGGCGTGAGTATCCATGTCCATTATTGGATTAGCAATGGGAATATTCACTGTTGAAGATGCTTCACCATGAGGTTCATCAGTTATCAGTTGTTGAAGTTCAGGTTGAATATCGTTCACTGAGAGATCTTCAGAGATGATAGGTGATTCAGAGGTTGGAAGATCAGATGGTGGTAAAGTGTTTAGAGGAACAACTAAAACCCATGAGGTGGTTTCAGTGTTAGGAGGTATGATGTCTGGATCATCATCAACGTTAGAAGGGTGTGCATGATGATGTGAGTTGAAGAGAGGTTCAGTTTCCCCATAATGAGAAAACATCCATGCATTGAGTTCTTCATTATCAGTGATAGGTTTAGAATTCACTGATCTGGATTCATCAAAGGAGACGTGGATTGTTCCTTCTACTCTTTGTCTTCTCTTGTTGAAGACTCTGTAGGCTTTGGAGATTGAGGAGTATCCAAGAAAAATTCCATCATCAACCTTTGGATCAAATTTTCCAAGAGTATCTCTGTTGTTTAAAATAAAACCCTGACAACCAACGCTATGAAGAAAGCATCAATAGAAGGCTTTCTTCCATGGAAATGTTCATAGGTAGTCTTGTTGAATCATTTAACGATCAATGACTAATTTTGAGTAAAACAAGCAGTGTTGACGGCTTCTACTCAAAATTGAGTTGGAAGATGAGAATCATTGAGCATTGATCTTGCGGCTTCAATGATTCTTCAATTTCTTCTTTCAGCGAATCCATTTTGCTAAGGAGTTCTCACAGTAGGGAAATTATGAGAAATTCCCTTGTTCCTAAAGAAGTTATCCAGGGAACTGTTTTTGAATTCAGTTCCATGATCGCTTCTATAGAACGAACAATTAAGCTATTCATCACTTCCATATTTTTAACAAAAGATATAAGTCCTTCTGGGGTATCACTTTTAAAATGGAGGAATATCACCCAGGTGTAGCGAGAGTATTCATCTACTATGACAAGAGTGTTTTTCTTTCCAGCTATGGATTGAATGTTGATAGGGCCAAAAAAATCCATATGCAAGATTTGAAGAGGACTTGTCACTGATTAAACTTTCTTAGACTTGAAACTAGCTTTAGTCGGCTTTCCCTTTTCACACGCTGAGAAAAGAGATTCCTTGGCGTATGAATGATGAGGTAGACCAGAGACTAGTTCCTTTAAGGATAGAGTGTTCAGTGTTTTGAAGTTGAGATGAGAGAACCTCTTATGCCATAGCCAATTGACATATGATGAGGCATTGGATAAAAAACAGATGTTCTCAGTGGTTGTAGAGTCCATGTTTATTACATAAACATTTTCCATACGGTAACCGCTGAGAGCAAGTTTTATATTTTTGTCCATTATTGAACATACTTCGAAGTCTTTATCACATAACTGACTAATGTTGAGAAGATTGTGCTTTAGACCATCTACATAAGCGACTCTTCGGAAGGTTGTTGTACCATTGCTGAGTACACCAAACCCTCTGGTATAACCTCTTCCATTTCCACCAAAGGTCACTGAGGGACCTTTCTCTTCCTTGTATTCAGTGAGCAGGTTCTTTTGTCCAGTCATGTGTCAAGAGCATCCACTATCTAGATACCATATACCCTTCGAGACATGCAAACATAAGGAAGATTATGTTTTGATTGGTACCCACTTTATAATGGGTCCATTGGGGTTAGTGGAGATGGAAGGTTCAACAATCTTCACAACATCTGTAGATTCGGCATTAGTGGTAACCTTCACTTCAGTTAATTTCTTAACTTTAGTGGTATTTTTCACCTTGCCAGATTTCTCAGCTTTGGTGACCTTCTTAGCCTTGGAGGCATTCATCTTCACTTTAGCTATCTTTTCAGCCTTAGTGTCATTGGGACATTTACTGGCAATATGGTCAGTAAGTCCACAGTGATAGCACTTTCTATAGCTGAAAGTGGTTTTAACACCAGGAGCATTAGAAAACTTGAGTTGAGTCGGGCCAGCTTCAAGAATGCACTTAGCATTATATCTCGGAGGAATTTTCAGTTCTTCTGATTTCTTAGGATTAATGCCAATTTTTTGCTTTGGTGTAGGTCTTTGAATATTACCAGAGATCTTAGATCCAGATCCATAAGATTGACTCGCTTAAGGTTTACAAGTGACCTTTTTCGGATTTACTACTTTTGTAGCTTTCTGAGGATAATGGGCAATAGATTTCCCTTTATCAATGAGTTTAGAACTCTTTGATAAGACCTCAGGGATAGGATTGGAAGACGAGGAGCACTGAGATGAAGAAGTATCAGGGATAGAAGAGACAAACATTCCAAACTTAAGCATGGAATAGTCTCTGCTAGATTCATCCTTATCAGATTTATAACCAATACCGGTTTTATCATGAGCAGGGATCTGAGCACTCAAGATCTTATTGACCTTAGTTGAGGATTTACACCATCCTTCAACCGTTACCTTTTCAGCTATGAGAGCAGCGAAACCTTGTTCACGTTCAATGATGATGATTTCATTAACAATGACTTGATCCTTTAATATTTCCTCTAAAAGAGTTAGTTCCTTGATCCTTAAATGGCATTTCTCATGTTGTTCAGTTAGATCAATATTTTTGTTTTCAGCTAAAAGTTTTTCCATTTAGTGCATTATATAATTCAATCGTTAGTATGTCAACAACGCGACATCTCTCAGCTTCAGAAAGAGAGGGGTTACTATAGATTGATACCTAAGAGGAGATTAAGCTTGTGGTTGATCGTGAAGGTTATTCCACTTCTTCTTTAATCTTAGCAATAAGACAGAGATTAACAGCATCCTTTTCATCAGAATTTGGTTCTTCTGATTAAACCCAATCATGCTCTTCAGCGATAAGACCTTTACCTTTTCTCTTAAAGCTTTTCAGCTTCTCGTATTTTTTTTCAACTTATGGTATTTGTTATCGCTGGTCTTCTTAGATGAAGAAGGTTTAAAAACTTTCTTTGACCTGCATTCGCAGGCAAAATGGCCAATTTTCTCGCAATTGAAGCAAATAGCAGTTGCCTTATCTACAGGGGTTGATTTAGGCTTGTTAGATAATGAGAGAGGCTTATTTCTTCTGAAATTGCTCTTTCTTGCAAATCTCTTAAAAGAGTTTGTCAAGAGTGCTAAGGATTCATCAAACTCTGAAAGGTCAGTGTCTGATAGATCCTTAGAGTAAAAATCTAACTCAGTGATAGTGAGAGTAGATCGCTGAGATGGAATAATCTTTAAAGAGACTAAAGCAACATGAGTTCTTTTAGAGTCTTTAGAATATTTGACAAGATTCTTCTTTTGTTAATTTGATTGCTCATAGTTGAGCAAAATCCCATAAAGAGTGCTGAGAGAAAGGTGATTTAATTCTTTTGTCAGCCTGAGACACATTGAATAACTGTCCCAGCTTTCAGAAAGACATTCCAAGAATTTGGTGAAGACCTCTTAATTAGAATAGGTTCTATCAACTGTCCTTAGATCAATGATTAAACAGTTAAATCTCTGGTGAACATCAGATAGGGATTCATTCTTACCACAGATAAAACTCTCATACCGTCTTACCAGATTGCTCTTTCGGGTTTTCTGTATTTCAGTGGTTCCTTCGTACTGAACACATATAGTGTCCCACATTTCCTTAGAATTTTTAAGATGCATGATGGAATGGAAGGCTTCATCAGGCAAAGCCATAGAGATGATGATTTTTGCCTTTGCATCTAGACCAACTTTCTTCGTGTCCTCATCACTCTATTGTCTTATTTCTTTGGGAGCATATTTTTCAAGGATAGCGGGTGTGGTTGCGGTGGCGGGTACTGCAGATATGATTAGAAATGGCACATAGGATCCATTTGCTACATATTCCGGTATAGTAGGATCTACACCATCTAGAAATAGCATCATTCGATTTTTCCAGAGAGCAAAGTTGTCTCTGCTAAATCAAGGAGGTTTTGATAGTGAACCATTATCATAATAGTTATAATGTGTGTTTAGTGCCATTTTTAAGAATAGCAAAGAAGAGAATAAAGCAAGATCTTGTTTTATGAGATTAAACAATCTGCTCTGATACCACTTGTTGGTCCCGAAGGTGCTTAACAAGTTTGTAGAAGGGGATGTTGAATACAAACACAAATTTTCAGTTTAATAAATTTTTTATTGATGAATCAAACCACCATTTATAGTTTGTTGCAGAACAAGATTAATTAAAACCTAATCTAAACAAACTTAAGAATCATACAGATGTTTGCACTAAGAACTAGAGATAGAAGGTTGGGAGGATATAGAAATCAAGGGTTTCTATACATGGTTCACTAAGAGAAAGGATAGAAGGAAACTCTCAGAGAGAGTCTCAACCTTTCTATTTATACCCTATGCATTAAATGCATGATAGTGTACTTTACATATGTCACTCTTTGGTTGGTTGTATGCCTCTGACTTTTGGCGACATGCTTTTAGCCGAATGCTGAATAGTGTAGTCTTCAGAGTTGTTGTACGTTTTGTAGCAAAGGTATGTCTCTTATGAAAACTGTACTTTTTGTGCAAGATAAGACAAAAGAAACATGGAGAGTAAGCTTTGTGATCATCAATCACTGAGGGGTTCTTTCTTCAGTGAGTCTGAATTAAGGTCAGTGATCCCTAAAGCTTTTCTTCAAAGTTTCTTCGTGTGTTGTGGACTTGCCTTGGTTTCACTGATGTCCGCATCAGATCATGAGTAGACATGTCATTTGTTCAGCAGCTTAGTCTTCGATGTCAACGGTGAACGTTTTTGTTGCGAAACTTGTCTTCAGGGTTTACATTTAACTAAATACATTATAAACTATCAGCGATACTGAACAAACTTAGTATTTGATCGTTGATGGTGAAACACTAATACATACAGATGTTAAACATAATTTTCACTAAGTATTTTAAAGGGTCATCATCAAATCACTAAGAGGGTTTGGATCAACAAACATAATCAAAATAAACCAAGATAATTTGTTTCGCTAAGTTTATAGAAATCAATCAGCAGTATAAATCCATAAATCAAATTGGAGCAATCAATCTACACAAAATTAGTAGAAAACACAAAAAGTTGTGTATATAAGCAAGTGAAAACCAATATAATTTTTATTTGATAATTTTGTATTCATCATCAAACGATTTGACTAACGTCACTACTCGCATGATAAGCGATTCGGGAAAGTTAAAGGGACATCCGTCAGGAATTCAATGGCTTCTTTCCCTTGTCATCACTCCATCAGTACATTGTTTGGGTAAAAAATCATACCCTCGACCGATGTGGGAATTCCCTTGACATGACCCATGGTCGTTGATTACCACGACGACTAAGGATATCCATGACAGTCATACCCCCGACCAACAAGGATAATATCCACGATTGTCATATCCCCGACATACGTTAATAACCACAATAGTTGGTTATTCAAAGACATCTTATGTCAATTGTCATTAATGATGGCGTATTTACATCTCATGTCACATGTCACCTATCACATGTCACCTATCATGACTCACATGTCGTCTGTCTCATGTTGCTAGTTTCATGTCTCTAGCCACAGGTCACTAGTTACCTGTTGCCAGTTACCTGTCGTCAGTTACAAGTCGCCAGTTACAAGTCGCCAGTTACGGTCGCCAGTTACCCGTCACCAGTTACAGGTCGCCAGTTATCCGTCACCAGTTTCATACCACTAGTGACATGTCTCTTGTCTCACGTTGCATGTTAACTGTCACTATTTGGGTAAATTTCACAAGTCACGACCGACGCAAGAAACCAAACGTCTCCGATCTTAAGACCACTCTTGTATTAAGATATGGTCCTGAAGACCACACATATCGGCGACCTTGGTCGTCACTTATGGCGATGGTCGTAAGAAATTATCTGCGACCGTTTTTTTTATGACTCCTTATTATAGGTTCAATGCGCATTTATGGATAAACAGTCATAACGGACGACCTCTATCAAGACTCTTTAAAGAGTATACCGTTGGATATTTAATGCTCATTTATGACACCCAAAGCAATATATACAAGCTCGAAGAATCATCTGGGACATCTGAATCATATCAGAAACATACAACGCTAAAGCATACTAAAATTATTCTCTCTCAGTCAAGAACTCTCGACGAAGTGCTCCATCGCATGACGAACAACACAATCTTACTATGTGTTTACTTTCATTTGTATTATCGTTAATTGTACTAATAATTCCTCCTTCAAAAGGAAGACGTCCCTGATTGACGTCCATAGTGCACTTGACGATCTGTGCTATCGTCCACGCTTTTTACCCTCGACGGGGTTTTCCGCGTCACCAAATTCTCAGTCTTATCTTTATTTTTTGTCTTTATCGTACGATTTGTCGAACGATCACTAACTTTAGTTGTTAAAGTTCCATAACGACCTTAAGTCATCTTTAGAAAGATTTTTGGCATTAACAGTTTGGTGCCCACCATGGGGCCCCTGCTAGAGTAAAATCTTCGCCAAAGAGTGCATTCTACTAACGATTTTAGTACACCTCTTTTGATTAACAGGATCATGGAGGGACAAGGAAATCAATCTTATGTTATTACTCAAATGTGCATGGAATTAGACGTTGTCCACAACTGCATCAATGCATTGGATGAGTAAAATCGCAAAAGAGCCGAAGAACTTGCGTCTTTAAGGAGCCAAAATACTGGAAATCAGTTCGGACCTCAATTGGGTACGAGGCCACCTTTTAACATGAATTTTATAGGTTTTCAACCCCCATTGCCTTCGTAGCCGAGGCCAACGCATGGTACGGGGGTCGCCAACTTTTCTATCCTAACAATCCCCATACTACTGCCACCAGTGTTACTATTTCCTATGATGTCCGTTCCTCCTATGCATGCACCACTCAACGGGGATGATGGAGAATTGTCGCATCACAATGGGTTTTTTCCAACTGCAGGTGTAACATCCCAAGATTCCGGATTCATACCAGTTCAGCTCCTCACAAGCAATGGATTTAATTTGGATGACCCGGTTGCACGACGGTTGAAACAGTTGGAAGAGCAGACTGAGAAGATGTTGTCGCTACTTTCTAAGATTCCAGGAGATGTCGTACCCGTGGACGTTGAACCATGAACTGGACTTCAGTCATCTCCTTTTGTCGATGAAATCGCCATGGTCAGCGTCCCAAAGAAGTATAATATCCCGACGTTCACCCTGAAGTACTCCGGAGTAAGTGATCCAATGGAGCACATCGCACAGTACAAGTAGTTGATGTGAACTATGTCGATACCCCATCAGTATCAGGAGGTCTGCTTGTGCAAAAGCTTCGGTGCTACCCTCTCAGGTGTCGCTCTTCAATGGTTGATCAACTTATGACCCAAGTCCATCGACAGTTTTGCAGAGTTAGTCAACCAGTTTTTTCAGCAGTTTGCAAGCAGTCGTAAGATGGAAAATCAAACTAGCAACCCATACTAACTATATCACTTAGAAAACAGGAAAATCCATACGAAACTATTTCAATCACTTCAATTCTGAAATGATCAACATACTGAATTGTGACGTGAGGAACGCAATCGAGGATTTCAAGCGAGGTCTCGACAATAGTTCGGACTTAGAACATTGGCTTACATGCGAGTCGAGGATGATGCAGCCTTTCGACGTAAACATTCCAGGGACAAGAAAACACTAAGTGTTAAAAAGCCCAACTTTAAGAACAGATCGACCTCCAAGGTCGAACCATCCAGGAAAATATCGAACGTAAGGTTCGACAAGAAGAAAAACACCTCTGCAAATAAGTTTCCTCAATATCCTAAGATTTATCTTACAAATTCAAGGGAATATCCAAAGAGGTAGCCTTGAAGAATGTGCAGACAAACGTTAAGTGGCCCCCAAAAAATAAAAGAGACGAGCTAAGAAGGATAAGTCTAAGTGGTGCGATGGACGATTTCATTGTCTTACGACGAGAATTGGCTTGCCTCGTAAAAGGGCCATCTGCAAAACTTATTAGGCGATAATGTACGACCGGCTACACCCGAACATGCAAAGGTTGTGAATTACGTGACCGAAGGTTTCAATATTTGTGGGCTAACCTATACGGCAGCTAAGAGGCACGCCAGTCGAGGGCCTGAAGATTCGCCCGTCTCACGATCATCACGACCGCAACATGAGCTGGAGCTGGAAGCCATGCCTATCATCTTCGATCAAGAAGATCTCGGTGATTAGTGGTAGAAATATCATGAGGGCTTGATCATTCAACTTATGATCGGGAACTACTCGACCAAAAGGATCCTGATCAATGGAGGAAGTTCTGACAACATCATCTTCCTTATCACGATCAAAGCTATGGGGATTGACAAGTTAGAAATTGTACGACGATCAACGATTCTTGTAGGATTCAATGGCATGTGGCTACACCATCGGGGAAATTACTCTCCCAGTATTCGCCAAAGGAGTCAACAAGAAAACAAAGTTCAACGTCGTTGATTGCTCTTCACCATATAATGTTGGATATATATTGTATTCAAGATTAAAATAGAGGGTCTTGTTTGTAAATGTATTATTGTCAAGGGTTTAAGTTGTAATGTCAATTAAAATTGACTTAGTATAAATAGTTTTGTCTCTTTGTAATCTGGTAGATACGAATGCAGGAGTGGTAAGATTCGCACATATTGAACACACACACATAAACGTGAGATCTGTGACTAAGTGTTAGATCTGTGACTATTGTAAATCTTGTGATTAGATCAATAAACATGTTTTTTGTGTCAATCTCTGATGAATATATGCTAGTAATTGGGATCACATTTGGTATCAGAGCGTAGGATTAATCAAATTTGTGATAAAACGAGTTTTTATTTGTTTCTTGGTTTCTTGAGTGAATTTTTGTGCAAAAATGAGTTTTTGATAAAAAAATTTGGCTGAATTGTGTTTGAAACATGTTTTAAGTCATTTGTGTGCGATTAAATTTCACAGAAAAACAATTCTTGATAATCAATTTTTTGATTTTTGGCTATTTTTGTTCGAACGATGTCAAGTCTCTGTTTGATCGAGTTTGATATGATTGAGTGTGAATTTGATTGTTATGTTGTATTGGATTGATCTACTAACTAATATGTTCATTGTTGTGAAGTTACAGCATCTGAATCGAAGAAATCGATAGATTTTTGGACTAGGTTTCATTTTTTCGAACTGTGAACTCAAGAACTCGCAAGATTTGTTCGTTTCGTACGAAGAACTCGCAGGACTTTAAATTCGTAGAAAGAATTCGCTTAAAAGTTCATCTAAAATCTTTAAGTAAAGAATTCGTATCACAGTAGTATACGAAATGTCGTAGAATTCGCATAGAATTTTCATGAAAATATCGAAGTGTTGGAATTCGTATATCTCATTATTCGAAAAGCAAGGATTCGCAGAAGTGTGTTGAGCAAAAAGTTGATTATTGAAAGATCAAGGCAAGAATTCGCAGGGGACATTATACAAATTGCACAGAATTCACATACTTGAGTAATGCGAATTGTGTAGAATTCGCTTAGAAGAGTGGTGCGAATTGCTAAGTTTTCGCATAGTATTCATACGAATTCTCATAGATTTCGTATATTTTTTTTAATATTATTTCTATGTTCAGAATTCGTACGAGATACGAAAAGTTGGTGATTTTTCGAAAATTTGTTCAAGTAAATATTTCGTATCCTTGTGCTATACGAATTCTGCATGCAAAAAGCTTTTTGTGCGAAAAGTTTAGCTTTCAAATTTTTTCTAAGGTTGACATTCTCATAATAGAGATGTGTGAATTGTGAAAGAATTCACATAAGGCTTTATACGAATTGTTTGATTCTGATTATTGTTTGTCTGCGAATTCCATACTTGTGCGAATTGTGAAGATTTCTTATACGAATTTCAAGTGTTGTATGAATTCTAATTCAATTTTCATGCGAATTGCTACTTGTTCTTACCGTATGCGAATTCTATACTTATGGTTTTTAGAAATTTCAGTTTCTGAAAAAAAAATTAAGTCTTGTTGTCAATTTGTTGAATTAAAATATCAATACTAGGCTTTTTTCTTTGTGTGCGGATATATCTCATCATGTCTAAAAAACTTCTTTCAAGGGTTCCCAGTCTAAACCTCCGGTACTGTCTATCGGAGAGTATTCACAGTGGAAGAGGAGGATGATTTAGTTCTTGAATCATAAGAACCGTGACTATATGAGATCCATCATAGAAGGACCGGAAGTGCCTGTTGTGACTGTACCTGGACAAGCTACAACAGATACTTCTCCAGAAATACCTGTAAGATATGTGCCTAAGCCATATCAATACTTTAGTGAGAGGGAGAAGGACCTACACAAAATAGATGAAGAGGATCTCATCTATCTCACTATGGCCATTCCAAATGATATCTACAACAGAGTAGATAGTCGAGAATTTGCTAAAGCCATGTGGGATGAGCTGGAAAAGTAGTTTCAAGGTACAAAGAGATCAATTCAGGCCAAGTTAAACCAGAGCATTAATGCATACGAGGGATTTCATGCCAAGGAAGGGGAAGCTATTGTAGACACATATACATGGTTTAATGTGATTCTGAACGACTTGAGGTGAAACGGGATGAACAAATCCGTATCTGAAATCAATTACAAGCTTATCAAGAACTTTAATCCCGAATGGAAGAGTTATGCCATCAACATTCAGATGACTAAATACATGGCACAAGAGGACGTTGATGACATTTTCACTACCCTTACTCAACATGAGGATGAGGTGAAACTTCTAACTGATGAAAAGAAGATTGTCAAGGAATCTTTAGGTCTACTAGCTGAAAGATCAAAGGGTTCAAGTTCAAAGACCGTTTCTTCTTCAAAGTTCAAGTCCAAGAGATCCAAAGCCTTTCTCACAGAGCTTAGTTAGTCGAGTTCTGAAGAATCCTCTAATGATACTGATGTACATTCTGATGACGATATACAAAAGTTTGCTAAAAACCTGGCCCTCATCACCAAGCAATTTCAGAAAAGCTTTGGAAAGAAGAGCTTTTCAAAGACAAAGTATGAACGGTACAGGAAGGACAGATCAGAAAAGTACAAGCCGAGGTATGGGAGGAAAGAAGGAAAAAAGAGAAGAGAAAAGAGAAGAGAAGAAAGAAGAGAAAGCTGAGCCTAAGTATGTCAGGTGTTACAACTGTGGTAAACCTAGCCACTTTTCTAAGGATTGCAAGTTTAAGAGGGTGAAAAACTCAGAGTATTATGCCAAGAAGTCCTTACTAGCAAAGAAGGCAGAAGAAGGAAAAGAGCTGATGGCTGAAGAAGAAAATTGGTTCTTTCAAAGTTCTGACGAAGAATCAACTCACTTCACTAAGGTCTGCATGATGGCCAAGATCAATGATGAGGCAGACAATTCTTCTGAACAATTTGACTGTGACACTGAGGTAAGTACTCCTTATAACTCTGAAATTGTTGAATCTCTTATGGCTCAAATTCAAATCATGGAAAAAGATTTTGAAAGCTTAAAAGGCAAACTTAGCACTGAACGAAAATCAATGATGAGTTTTCGTGATGAAAACGCATTGTTGAAGGTTGTTGTTGAGGATAAGGAATCGGAAAAAGATGCCTTGAAGAAAGAACAAGAAGTTTTGAAATCTAAAATTACTGATCTTGAAAGAAATACTGTTAATTTAAATTCTGAAAAAGGTGACTTTAAAATTAAGTTTGAAGCTTGCTTTCAGGAGCGGAATGAAGTGTATTGCAAAATCAAACAGCTAGAGGATTTGAACTTAAAGAGAGGACAGACTTGTGATCCCAATATTCAAGAAAACATGATTAATCAAACACAAAAGAATTAATAATCAAAGATAATATGATGAGAAAATCATAGTCACAAGTGATGTCGTAGCCATTGATCTAACAGAGAAATACAATATAATGACTTACATCCAAAACTAACTTTCAAGACTTATACAAAACAAGACAAAAAGAATGCTTTATATAGGGTCAAACACAACCTTGACCACTACACAAGCTAAATAAAAAAGACAACACTACTTAACAAAACTACTTAACAAATTGACTCAAAATTCTATTCTAACATTCTCCCCCTTTTTGAGCAATTTGAAAAAAACATCAATTCATCCATCTCTTCATGCTTGTTCTTCTCAATCCCAAATATCCCTCAAACCTTCTGATTACCTGTCTTAATCTGATTTTGTTCTTGTTTATATCTATGACATCTTCAGTACAAATCCTTTGCATTCTGGGCATATGATCATTCTCAGCTAACCTTTGTTTCTCACTTTCCTCATACTTTTCTTCTAGCTTTTTCAAGACATCTTTAAGAGTTCCATCATAATACTTAGCAACTTCAGCTGCCCTCATAAATCTTTTCTCCTTTTTAAAATCATACTCGTACACAACACCAAGTTCTGGCTCTCTTAGTATTGTGTAGAGTGGAATCTCTTCAAGTAGAGGATGAGTCATGTCAGGTGCAAGCAAATTAACTCTCCTTTGATTGGTTTCAATGCCCAGCTGAAAATCATACAAATAAGTATGTTATATATGCCTTCAGATAAATCTCTTAATTCAATCCAAAGCAAACACAATATCAGGATGTCTGATAGTTCTACTTCTGAAGTCATGATACATAAACTCAATATCCCAAAAGTTTATGTTGGGAAAATCATCTTCACTGAAAGTATAAGTAGACAAGTTCTTTCTCTGAACTTCAAACTGAGGATACCAAATACTATTATACTTCTTCATGGTAACAAAGTACACTTGGACAATTTCATGATTGATCCTGACTTCTTTTTGAGTTCGGCTCCTTACTTGCAACAACTTGATGTAATCCTTCTGGTATTCTGGTGACTTGTCTTGAATACCCAGAAGTTAAGTTTGATCTAACTGTCTGATATAGCTCACAAAAATCTTAACACCTTCTTCTAAATAAGAAACTCTTAACATTCTTCCGATTCTCTTAATTTCTTCCATAGACATACCAGATCCATCATAACCAGTAAATGGAGTAGAAATTTCTTTTGGTTTATCTGAAGGACCTGCTTCAGCTTGTGGAAAGATTGGCATAATTGGAGGTTCCTTAAAAAACTCCTCTTGATGAACTGGACTTCCAGGCTTCTCCTTGTATGGAAACACTTCTTCCATATGAGTACCAGAAACATGAGTACCAGACATATGAACATCAGAATCAGGATTCATAAATGATTCAACATTTTGCTCAGCAACATCAGTTTGAACAACACTCGGATGAGAACTAAATTCACTGAATGAAAGAATAGATTAAACTTCAACAATACTTGGTTCAGGAACACTCTCATGAACAAGACTTAAATGTAATCCCTCAGGTGTACTCTAAGCGAACATATCATTCAAAGCTTCTGTGTCCCTGTCCTCAAATAAATCATAAAGTATGCTTGCTTCATTCTCTGGAATCTCTTGAGCTCTTCTAACAAACTTAGTAACGTCAACAATTTCATCATCAGATTCCAGCTCCAAGAATTCATCTTTTTGACCTTCCTCTTTCATTTTCCAATACAGCTCATACTTTGCATCAACTTCTTCAAAAGTATCATCTTCAAGAGCAATTACATCAGGATTAGGAAGACATGTAATCTCCAGAATATCCCGCCTTGTTGCAATCTTAGGCTTTTCAACCCTCGATTCAACACCTTCTCCAACATATAATACAATCTCCATTTGATCATTCTGCTAAGAATCATGATCAGCTCCCCTCTTTTCACCTTCAACATATTCAGTCCTTCCTTCCACCATGCTTGATACACCAGATCCAGTAGCAGCTGCCTGTTTCTCCCTTTTCTCCCCCTCATGATCATTATCTGGATAATGATCATGTTCTCTAGTAGAAACAGCCGCTTGGGTTTTGCAAGAAGTTTGAACTACCTGTTTGATTTCAGATAGAGCAAACCTAACATCAGATTTAAAAGAATAAAACTCTGAGGCACTAACCACATCTGCTGGTTGAACAGTATGTGGCGGTTGTTTTGTTGGTGGGATTGCAGAAGGGCAAGAAGATCTGCATCATGCTAAGAATCCGGAGTTTGAGATAGCAACTTTGCAAGAAACAAAAATTTAAGCTGATCAATGGATAAATCAACAGGTTGAGTGTTTGGAGTTTGCTGACTATGTTGGACAGACTCAGGTTCAATTATTGGATCCTTCCCTTTCAAAAAACGTTTAATACTTCCAACTCACTCCTGCACCTTTTCAAGAATACAAGATTCAACAGCCTTTAAGGCGCCGTCGAGAAGTTTCTTTGACATGAAGTCAGGGTGAATAACATCGGTATCACTTAGATTAACCGTTGACATGTCAGTTGTGGAAACAACTGCATGGCCTGTGTTCATCATTGGCAAAGACGTGTCGATGACTGGACTTCCAATCGATCCTTGTAGTCTGGATTGCGGAGCTACTATGGTTGTTCCGATCGTGTCACTAAGACATTCGATGGTAGAATCAGTAAAAAGTGTCCTAGGAAGAATAATTGGTAAACGATAAGGCACTAGACTCAATTATGAATGAAATGAAGTTGAGAACTGGGGCTGGTGTTCTCCATTTTCAATACCTTGATTCTTCGAATGAGAACCCGGTAGACGTTGTGCTATATCCCCGTGAGAACATCAAACTATTTCTTGTTGAGAAGAAATAGAGTGGATGGCCTGGGTATGCGAGTGCATAAGTGGACTACTTATGTCTTGTGCATCTGTACGCAACACATGCGATGGAGCACTGGATGTGGTTGTACTTTTGGATAGGTAGGTTCAGGTATACACACGCTCACTCCCACCATGTTCTTTTCCTTCCCTTTCACTCTCTTTCTTAATATTTTCTACTTTATCTCCCCCAGTTCCCCTTATTTCACCAATTACTACATCTAAAATGGAATCAACTTGGCCTTGCTCTTCCACTTCCATGGCTGCAGTACCATAGAATGGTTCAAAGACATCTACATCACCAAGTATATCAACTTGGGTCTCAACAAACTGAGGAGATTCTTCATCATCAGCAATTTCAACAACCTCAGTATTAACAACAGTCTTAGAGGTTTCAACAGTAACAGCATTAGCATCATCATCATGATCATCATCTTCATCATTGGCATCATCATTCACATCCTTATCATCATCAACTGATCCACCAATAGAATCTGATTCAGTTTCCTCATCATCATCTTTTGATCTTGAAGCATAAGGAACTAGACTTATATCACTTTCATTATCAGCCTGTTCATCATGTGCAAGATCCAGATCTTGTTAAGAGCCATGATCTTCATCGACGTAAGGTGTCACTATACGTGGGGTAACAACCCGTGACCCTGATGCCTCTAGTCATGGTCTCTGACCCCTTCCAGAACCCCTCTCAGAACTTTTTCTCTTCTCTCCCCGTTTCTGTACCCCCATGGTATCAGAAACCTTCACATACTCCGCTCGCCTAGGGGTAGAGCCTTGGGTAGGGATGACGGGTTCTGGTCGTCCCATAGACTCTCTATAATCTATGACACTAGGACACTATGGATCTGCATAGTCTAACAAAGCTTCAGGCACACGCATGATGAATGAAAACTCTTTCTTCTGCCTCATTAAATACCTCATTTCACTGACAGGAGCATGTGGATGATTAATTCTTTTAGGAATGCTTCTGTTACTCCTCAACATGCTTCGGACAATAAGCGCCATGAATCTTTGGGAAGGAATATAGTTCAGAGCCTTAGCAGACTTCTTGGCCACCACTTTCTCATACAATTAAGTCAAGAATATCTGAGCATAGTCAATATGCAAGTCATGAACCACTGAATAGAACAGTTTCAGAATGTGACTGCTGGCATTATATGATCCAAAATTCATAGCAGTGAGGCACCAATTGATCACAGAGAATAAATTATAGTAGAACGGAGGTAGATTGTTTTTCTTCAACTGGCTCACTTGAGTAAGTTGTCCTACATACCCCATGTCTCTAATGCCTCGGAGTACTTCAGCTTTAGAAGGTAACTCATCATAACTGGTTCTACCTTCCCTTGCAGTCTCAGATGGAAGACTAAGAGTTAATCTCAGCCTCTCTGGTGTGAGAATAGATGTAAAATGGTCAATTTCTAGCTAGAAGATCTGAACTCTTACTCCATTTTCATTCATGTGGGAAACCCTGATGGTTTTCCAAGCTTGTTGTACATAGATTTCTGAAACAACAGCTTCAACAGTAAGAGCATCTCTGAGTGGATGATTTCTCAAGATATCAGTACCAAAGGATCAATACGAATAGTGAACTGTAGATGATGATTATTTGGTTGTTGTGGTTTCATTTCAGATGGTGATATCAGGAATTGATCAGGATTCACATCTTGTAGAATTTGGAAATCAGATCGGGATGATGGCATTGGGCACTGCTCAGAAGCTTGTTGTGCTTCTAGTGAATTCTCACCGGTCTGAACATGCTGATCAATAGTCTGATCTTCCATTAGTACCTGAAAGGATATAACAATAATGGACAAGGTCCAAATGGATAAGTGAAAAACGAAAGAAATGATTTTTGACAATTACAACCAACTTTTGAAATACACTAAGTCCAGAATTCGCTAGATAGACATCTGCGAATTCTATACTTAGGAATTCTTGCAAAAAATCAAGAATTCACTGAACTTCAAGAATTCGGATAACAGAATTCGTAAGAGTCAGATTCACGAATTCTTTAATTAGAAAGAATTTTGACAATTAAAACAACTCCATAATTCGTAAAGATCAAGTTCACGATTTCTATACTTCATGAAAAGAAAACATGAAATTCAAGAATTCGTAAAATACATCGTATGATCAAGAATTCGTAAGACTCATAATTTTTTAAAAAATGTTTAAGTGTTCATAAGTATCTCAAGAACATCTTAAAAACTTCAAACCCAACCTAGATTTCAAATTTTCAAAATATGAATTTTAACCCAATAAAGTTATTTTGTTAAGATCGATTGAGGGTTTAAAGAAATTTTATGCAATCAAAACTAACATCAAGAAACTTTCGATCATATTAATATGATTTTCCAATAAGAACCTGATGAATATACGAAAAGTCGAAAGGTCTGTTTCGATTTCAATCCCAACAAGTATTGATTTTAGGTCAAAATGTTAAAAACCTTAGAGTCAATTTGAGTCCATGAATATTCCTATGATTAGAATTTTCACTAAAGAAATTATCAAGATCAAGATTAAAGAAAAAAAATAATAAGTTCCACGAGTTCTTGAAGAACAGTCATACGAATCGACAAAAGAACTAATCTAAGTCCAGTTAGGGTTCCCTGCACAAAATCAAACAACAAAAAAACATAATATGAACAAACAAAACATCAATCAAACAAATAAACACCTTTTGGAACAAGAAATTCGAAGAAAAACAGATGAAACTTGAAAAGTCGCAATGAAGGGTTTTGCAGAGGATTGTGCACTGAAGAATTAGTAAGCCAAATAGATTATGCGAAAAAGTGAGGTTTTCTCATATATAAACTCTATTTATACTCGGGATTAAGAGTGACATGTGGCACGAATTAATTAGTCCACCACTTTTCGCAAGATACACTGAAACAAATTATCTTAGAAAACATAAGACAAAGTGTGTGAGAATTCGCAAAGAACAATTCTGCGAATTCTATGCAAGAAAATTCAAGAATTCGTAAAGATGTGTGTTGCGAATTCTTCACATTTCGCGGAAACACTTATGCGAATTGTTAGAATTTGTCACACTCACATCTGGGAATTCTCAAGAATTCGTATCTCTCACATCTGCGAATTCCTCATATTTCGCATGTGTGAGGTATGCGAATATTTGACTTAGCCAATTTCCAACTTTTTGAAAAACATTCAAAATGAGGAAACTTGCTAATTTTGAAAATTTGTCAAAAATAGAAACTTTCCATAACTGGAAGCTTTCTAAAAATGACATTTTTACATTATTTTTTTTATTCTAAAAACATTTTCACACACACAACACACTTACAACCCTTTTCAGATGTTATCATTAAGCTCCCCTTGACTTGATGTCTGTTCCTTCTGTTCCTTGACATTTGATGTATTTGTCTGCTTGTTTTTGTTGATGGGCTCCGCTTTGACATTATGTGGACCTTTTGAACAGTTGTACAGATATGCTCCCCCTTCATACCTGCATCTAGATAATAATGTGACAATTAAGAATAGTACATTCTCCCCAAACATTTCATTCTCTTATAATGCAAAATATGACATTTAATCTTAAAACTCCCTGATTTGATTTGACAATCAAGATCATCAGTATCTTGGCATTAAAGTTTGAGTCCTAGACTGCTTTGTCTAGAAGTGATAGTCTTGAACATTGAAGATTGGGTCCTAAACTTCTATGATTAAAAGCCATTGTCCTGCTCAATCTTTTAGTGAATGGTTTCCACCTCTGTGATAAGCCATTGAATCACAGGTTGAATAGGTTTTGGTACCCAGATGAGTTTAAGTCCAGTCTGGTTAGTATGTGGAACATTTAGTGAATGGTTTCCACCTCTGTGATAAGCAGTATCAGTAAACTTCTTCTTTGAGGAATACTATTTATAGATATGTGCTTTATGAACAAAATCATTACTGCAATAGTATGAACAACAAAGTTTTCTTTTTGCTAACCTGATTAGATGCTGATTTGACTTGATAGCATCAGGTGCAAAAGATTTATCTTTTTGTGCTCTGTTCTTTTTCTTCAATTCAGCTTCTGCAGATTTGAAGCATTGAATCTATAAGCATATCTATCAACAGATTTGACATAAAATGGACTAGAAGGTTTAATCTGATTTGGTTTCAAAACTTCAGATTTAACATTTTGTTTCTTGAAAACCATCTTTTGATACAAACTATCTACTGATTGAAAGGAGCACACTGATTCACTTGCATCACCATCATAAGGAGATAATACATGTGTATCAGATGCTAACTTGTTAGATAAATTAGCGTTAGCTTTCTCAAGTTGACTGATCTTGTCATTCAACTTGGCTTTTTCATTACAAATCTTGTCAAATTTGCTTTCCATTTCAGATATAGTCTTATGTCCCTTTTGTATATCTGTTGACAAGACAACTAATTTGTCAGAAAGTGTAACACCCTAAATTCCAGGGTAAATTTAAAACTGCGGAAACTGTACAATTAAGCATCAACCAAAGGTATGAACCTCCCAAAAAGGGGAACTTCTCTTAACCCTTACAAAAATCGGACTACGGATAAGGATCCCAACAACAAACCAATCTAAACATAAACTATGTAGAATACATAAGTTGTTGATCCAGAATCATCCAAAAATGTGGGACTTAACAATGCCCAACAATCCAATACTAAACATCTCAAAAACCCTCGGGATCAGTCCCGACACTCAACCCTTGACAACCTGCCGCTAACGAGAACCTGAATACATATCATTTGAGAAAAAGTGTTAGGCTTATAAAGCCTAGTGAGTACATACAGTTTATAAATTTCAAGAGATGTAAACATTTGCATCCAAACGGAAATCTTTCAAACAAGCATTTCCAAGTTTACCATTGATAGGAACATAGTCCATTAAAATAAGGTCATAAACCTTCTTTCCAGAACCTCACAATTTAATGCACATGTAGTTCTTCGTTTTGTTAATCATGTAGAACCTCACAATTTAATGCACATGTAATTCTACTTTTATTTACGGCCAGAGCCACACAATTTAATGCACATGTAGCTCTATATTTGTTAACAGCCAGAGCCTCACAATTTAATGCACATGTAGCTCTACATTTGTTAACAGCCAGAGCCTCACAATTTAATGCACATGTAGATCTACATTTATTAACGGCCAGAGCCTCACAATTTAATGCACATTGTTGGGATTTGAAAATGTGATCAAGTCTTTAATGCCGCTAGTTCAGAATTACTACTGCCAGAAGATATCAAAGATAATACTGCTAAGTATTACTACTTCTAGTAGAATTAATACTGCTAGTCAAAGTTAGTGCTGCTTGAACAAAGTTAGTACTGCTTGGCTAGTTAGTACTCCTAGAGGTTAGTGCTGCTTAGTAGTTAATGCTGCCAAGTCTATGTTAATACTTCCAAGGTGATTAGTGCTGCTTCTAAGATAATGTGAAGATAATTCTGAAGATTATTCTGAAGATCTTTTTATGTTTAGTAATTATCTTTTATTCAGTATATGTATAGAATGTATAGAATAGTTTAGCAGAGATAATTAATTATGAGTTTTTGTTTTAGAGAGAATCAACCTCAAGGCATAGTTCTTAATTCTAGAGAAGTAGAATTCGTCTTGAAAGAGTCTGTTTTTCAAGATTGAGTTGTGTGTGTAATCTTGAAATTTCAATCATTCAATACAAGGTTGCAATTTGTTAATCAGTTTACTGTTTGTTTTATTGTTTTATTGAATATCAAAGTGTTATTCCACAAACTTCTTTGATATTGTTTCTGAGTATTCATAATTCTTGTTGAGAATTCGATCCTAACAAGTGGTATCAGAGCATGTTCTCTCAGAAACATCTATTCATTCATCATGGAAAACTTTGCTGAATCAAATAGTACTCTGGTCTCTAAGGTTCCAATGCTCAAACCCAGTGAGTTTGACATGTGGAAGATCAGAATCAGGCAATCCATTCTTCTCACTGACTACTCAATGTGGGACATCATTGAGAATGGTCCTTCTGAAGCAGGAAAGATTGGACCAGATGGGAAAAACCTCCACCAAAGACAGATGGTGAGAGGAAGATCAGACAGACAGAGATGAAGGCCTTGAGCACTCTGCTCTCAGCCATCCCCAATGAATATCAGCATCAATTTTGCAACTGCACTGATGCTCAGATTCTCTGGAATGCTCTAGAGAAAAGATTTGCTAGAACTAAGAGCATCAAAAGAAATTAAAGGGATGTTCTAAAGCAGCAGTATGAGAATTTCACTTCTTCAAAGAATGAGTCTATGACTCAGACTTTTGATAGGTTCAACAAGCTTATTGGTGAACTGGCTACTGTTGGAGTGAAGATGGAGCAAGATGATATCAATAGGAAGTTCCTCAAATCTCTTGGGGATGAATGGACTATGTACACTGTCTCATATAGACAGAGTGATAATCTGGAAGAGAAGGAACTTGATGATCTGTATAATGATCTAAGAGTTTTTGAAACTGAGGTAGAAGCTAAGAAGAAGCCAACTGGGTACATTCATAATGCTGCACTTTTATCAGCATCCACTGATACTACTGCCAACCCTGAAGCAGTTAGTGCTGCCAGTGGAGTGAATTCAGAAAAAGGCACTGAAACTGTCTTTGAAGCCTTTTTATCCAGTCACAGTAACAACTCCTAGATTAATGATTATCTGGAACAACTTCACCCTGATGATCTGGAGGAGATGGACATTAAATGGCAAATGGCCATGTTATCTATGAGGGTGGAGAAGTTTATTAAAAGAACAGGGAGAAACAACTTCTCTCAAAGAACAGAAGATGGAGCTGGTTTTGACAAAACAAAAGTGGAATGCTATAAGTGCCACATGAAGGGACACTTTGCTAGAGAGTGCAGAAGGGGTGTTCCAAATAACAACCACCAACAAGCTCAGAATGGAGGCTACAATCAGAACAAGAATCATGCTCAAGCCCTTGTTTCTTAACAAGGAATGGGGTTTGACTGGAGTGACCAAGCTGAGGAAGCCATTCAGAATCAAGCTCTTATGGCAGAGGTGTCTGATCTCCCCTCTGAGGTAATTTCTAATCTTTGTACTCAATCTTGCATAGACACTATCAAAAGGTACAGGGTTCACAACCAAAACATGTGTGATGACCTCAAAAGATTAGAAAAGGACAGAAGAGATTATGTGTTGATAGTTGAGAGGTTTGAAGAACAAATCAAAGGCTTTCAAGCTAATGAGCTTCAACACTCTTATGACACAAACTATTGGAAGTGGGAAAAGAATGAATTAGAGACCAAACTGTCCAAGTCCAAAGAAGAGAATGATAGGTTGAAAGAAGAACTAGCTAAGGTTAAGCTTGACATAGAAAAGTTTTCATATGCTTCAAAAGTAATGGATTCTCTTCTAAAGGCTCAGATTCATGATAAGATGAAGCCTGGTATTGGATACAACAACACACCCCCTCCTTACAACAACAACTATATCTCTCCTACTTCAGACTTGTTAGAGACCAAGGAGAAAAAGGACTTGTCTGAGGAAGCCTTTAATATAGATCCTTTGGATGAGGTAGTTCTTAAGGATATGACTGAGAAAGAATCCAGTAAGAAGAGGAACAATGATGTGAGTAAAGAGATACCCTTAGAAAACAACATTGTTACCAATGAGGGCGGTGGTAGGATCTGGGTCAAGTCTAAAGATATAGAGAAGATCAAAGAAAAGGCTAACAAGGTTCATTACAAACAGACCACTGTTGTGAATCTTGGCCCTTGTAAACAGTGTGCTTGCAATAAATCTGAGAGCCTAAATTCTGGTATAAAAAGAGGTAATCAAAGAAACTGGAATAATCAATGGGCTCAGAAACAAGGAGTTGATCTGAACAAAATAATCAGACCAAAACCTTGTTTCATATGTGGTAAGTTGAATCATTTGGATAAGCACTGTTTCTTTAACCCCATTAACCAACAGATGAACTTTTAAAGATTTGTGCAAAAACCTGTTGGTTATAAGAAGACTGGAAAGAAACATATGGCTAAGAAATCTGTTGAAACCAAAGGCCAAATGAAGAAAAAGGTTTTAAAAGAAAGTATTTTAATGTGGGTGCCTAGAAGCACTAAAACTGTTAATGCTGCTAACAGGGATAGTACTGCTAATAGCAATACTGCTGCTACCAGTGTTAGTACTGCTGAAAAGATTAATGCTTCTAACACTGTTAGTATTTCTTCAATGGTTACTACTGCTAATACACTTACTGCTGCTGACACTGTTACTAATTCTAACAAGGTTAGTACTGCTAAGCATGCAAGTGTTGCCAATGCACTTAGTGCTTCTAAAACCAGTACTGCTTCTAGCAAATGTGCATCCAAGCCTATTATTGTGACTAAGTACTCCAGTAATGAGGAGTCAAAGTTTAAAAATCTTGTCAAGAAGGAATGCAAATATTTTGATGAGAAAGGGGTACCTAAGACCACTGTGGCTTGGGTTCCTAATTCATACTAACTGATTTATCTTATGTGCAGGGCAACCAACAGCTCAAGGAGACGAGCATATGGCATGTTGATAGTGGTTGCTCTAGACACATGACAGGCAACATGTCATGCCTTCAGGATTTCAAGCATATCAATGGAGGACATGTTGCATTTGGAGACAATCTTACAGGTGGTAAAATAAGTGGAAAAGGTAATGTTATAAAAGGTAAGATGACATTTGAGGATGTCTACTATGTTGATAAGTTAAAGTACAACCTGTTAAGTGTATCACAGGTTTGTGACAAACAACATAGCATATTATTTACCAATATTGAATGTATGATCCTTGCTCCAAGGTTCAAGGTAGTTGATGAAAGCATGATACTACTTAGAACTCCAAGAAAGGACAATGTTTATTGTCTATATATGGACAATGTTTCAAGTGATTCATCCCTGAACTGTCTTGTTTCAAAAGCTTCTGTGGATGAATCCTCTCTTTGGCACAGAAGGATGTGTCACATGAACTTCAAGACAATGAACAAACTTGTTAAAAACAACCTTGTAACAGGTTTACCATCAAAAGTCTTTTCATGTGATGATCATTATGTTGCTTGTCTTAAAGGCAAACAGCAAAAAACTTCTCATAAGTCCAAAGAGTTAAATACAAATGTTATGAGTATAGGCAAGAAATCTTACTGCTTAGTTATTGTTGATGATTACTCTAGATTTACTTGGGTATATTTTCTAAGGACTAAGGATGAGACAAGTGGACTGATCAAATCCTTTATCCTAAGAATTGAAAACCAAACTAATCAAAAAGTAAAAGTCATTAGATCAGACAATGGAACTGAATTTAAAAATCTTGATCTAAACACCTTTTGTGAAGAAAAAGGCATTGAGAGACAATATAGTGCCCCTATGACTCCTCAACAGAATGGAGTTGCTGAGAGGAGAAATAGGACACTAATGGAGGCTGGTAGATCTCTGTTGGATGATTCTAAAATGCCAATTACTTTCTGGGCTAAAGCAGTTAATACTGCCTGCTATGTCCAAAACAGAGTACAAGTAGTCAAGCCAAAGAAAAAGACCCCATATGAGCTTTTAAATAAAAGAAAACCCTTTATTGGATTTTTCAAACCTTTTGGGTGTCCTTGTACAATTCTCAATACGAAATCTCACTTAGGTAAGTTTGATAGCAAGGCAGATGATGGATTTCTTGTTGGTTACTCATCTCAGAGTAATTGAAGAAAGTGACAATGTCAAATGCAATGAGAACACACCAAATCCTATTGGGTCTGGTCCTCAGTGGCTGTTTGACATTGATTCACTAACTAATTCTTTTGGTTTCAGTAGTAATGATTATGCAGGTTCAGGAAGTGGAGGATCAGGGACTACACAAGTTCAAGAAAGTATACCTCAGTCTGTGATTTTTCCCATATCTGCAGTGGAACCTGTTGAATTCTCTGAAAAGGAGCCATCTACTGAACCAAATCAGAGTGAAGAAGAAAGAAGAGATGAGGAGAGTCAAGAGCATAATGAACCAGAAGCAGCTGCTGAAAACACCTCAGTTAACTTGAATGACTCCAATCTAGAGGTGGGACTCAATGAAGAACCTAGTCATCACACCAGAACACAAAAGAATCATCCTCTTCAGCTGGTAATAGGAGATATCTCTTCTCCTATGATGACTAGAAATCAAAGCAGGCTGCAAGATATGCAAGACCAACAACATACAGTGCTTTCTTGCTTTTTATCCCAGCTTGAGCCTAAGAAGGCTCATGATGCTATGAAAGAGTCCAGCTGGATAGAAGCTATGCAAGAAGAGCTACTACAATTCAAGCTGTAAGATGTTTGGGATCTGGTAGACCTTCCTAAAGGTCAAAGAGCTATAGGCACAAAATGGGTCTTCAGGAATAAGAGAGATTAAAGAGGAATAGTAATAAGGAATAAAACAAGGTTGGTGGCACAAGGGTATACACATGAAGAAGGAACAGATTATGAAGAAGTATTTGCACCAGTGGCTAGGATAGAAGCAATTAGATTGTTCCTGGCCTATGCTTCTTATATGAAATTCAAAGTTTATCAAATGGATGTAAAAAGTGCATTTCTATATGGCTCTATTGAAGAAGAAGTATATGTCTGTCAACCACCAGGGTTTGAGAACCCAAGCTATCCAGAGAGAGTATACAAACTGAAGAAAGCACTTTATGCACTGCATCAAGCACCAAGAGCAAGGTATGACACTCTGTCATCCTATCACTTGGAACATGGCTTTGAAAGAGGAGTCATTGATAAGACTCTGTTCATCAAGAGAAAGAAGAAGGACATCTTGCTGGTCCAAATCTATGTGGATGATATAATCTTTGGATCCACAAGAGACAGTATGTGCAAGGAGTTTGAGGAACTAATGCATCAAAGGTTCAAAATGAGTTCCATGGGGGAACTTACTTTCTTCCTTGGTCTCCAAGTTCAACAGAAGTCAGATGGTATTTTTATCTGTCAGTACAAGTATGTGCAAGACATTCTAACCAAGTTTGGTTTCTCAGACTCAAAGCCTGCCAGCACACCTATGGAGACACACAAACCGATAACAACAGATCTTGAGGGGGAGGATATGGATGTTCATCTTTATAGATCCATGATTGGCTCTCTCATGTATCTTACAACTTCTAGGCCAGATATAATGTTTCCAGTCTTTGTATGTGCAAGATTCCAAGTTAGGCCAAAGCAATCACACTTTCAAGCTGTTAAGAGGATATTCAGATATCTCAAAGGGCAACCTAGATTGGGACTTTGGTATCCTCATGACTCATCATTTGACCTACTTGCATACTCAGACAATGATTTAGGTGGAGCAAATTTGGGCAGAAAATCTACTTCTGGAGGATGCCAGTTGTTGGGTACTAGACTAGTTTCATGGCAGTGCAAGAAACAAACCACAGTGTCCACATCTACAACAGAAGCAGAGTACATAGTAGCTGCAAGTTGTTGTTCTCAAGTCTTATGGATTCAGAATCAAATGTTGGACTATGGGGTAACCTTTCTACACACTCCAATCTTTATTGATAATAGCAGTGATATTAGCATTGTTAACAATCCTGTCAAGCACTCAAAGACAAAGCACATTGAGATCATGTATCACTTTATAAGAGACTGCAATGAAAAGAAACTTATTCAAGTTGTAAAAGTTCATACTGATAACCAGTTTGCCGATCTATTCACCAAAGCCTTTGATGTGGGTAGATTCACTATCTTGGTAACAAGTGTGGGAATGATCAACTCTGAATAAGCCCCGTCTTAAAAGTGATTCACTACCTGTATATAGTTTATGCTTGGTGTTACAAATCTTCTATTTCAGGAAATGTATAGCAGTACTAAGTTCTTCACAAGCACAAGAGTGTAAGTATAGTTACTACTGCCAGTACAGTTTTAATACTGCTACTGCACAGTTAATACTGCTAGTGGTTAATACTGCTCTTAGTTAATACTGCTAGTTAGTTAATACTGCTAGTGGTTAATACTGCTCTCAGTTAATACTGCTAGTGGTTAATACTGCTCTAGGTTAATACTGCTTATGTCCCGAATACTATAAATACCCTTTGCCCGCCTAAAAAGTTCATAACGACTCTTTGCATACTGTTCACTTGCGCTCTAACCCCTTTTCTCTCAAGTACCAAGTTTTCAGGCAAGAACACTCAAGTTCAATGGCTTCAATGGCGTTTATTGATGAACACAACGAGATAGTCATGCTCCAAAAACCAAAACAAGCTGAAGGTTTTCACCAGATAGTCGACTTTCTAAGGACAAGTCACATCACTCATGCGCTCACTATGTCTCCTACCATCTTCATAGAGCATCAGAGGCAGTTCTGGGCTAATGCCACCATTGTTACTGAGAATGGTGTGCAAATGATAAAGACAAAGGTGTGTGAAAAACCCCTAACCGTTACTGAAGAGGTACTACGCATCTGTCTACGTCTAGATGATGATGCAGGTATAACCTCTATTCTTAATGAGGAACTATTCTCAACTCTTTCAAGAATGGGGTATGAAGGCCAAATGGGGATTTTCAAGTTTTTCAAAGCTCAGTTTTCACCCCAATGGAGGTTCTTTGTTCATACCCTGATGCACTGTATTTTTAAGAAAACAATTTAGCAGTCCAATTGCCTATGCATTGGTATGTTTATCCACTGCTAGAAAATACAATTTTTCTCTGATGATCTTCAATGATCTTGTCTCAAACCTGGACAACAAGAAGAGTTTCTTCATGTATCCCAGGTTTGTTCAGGCAGTTATTACTAATGAATTGACGGACATACCTCTCTTTGATGGGGTATATGTACCTAAACCCCCTAAAGGCAAGGTCTTCTCAAATATGAGAAGATCTGCTAGGGAGTCGGAAGGAGTTGACACCCTATTGTTCTCAACAATGATAGTGGTGTCCCAACCACAAGAAGGTATGGCAGCAGGGTCAAGGCCCCTATTAGACCATCCCACTGCTAGCCAATCCCAACCTTCCCACTCTATATCAATCCCACAGTCTCTACTTCATAAGCCCACTTCTCCAATCACCCAAACTTATAAAAGGAAACAGGTAAAGAAGGCTCCTTCCCTTCTTGTACCTTCACCCACAAAGCCTTTAAGCCCTCTAAGGGAGAATTCTTCTTTAGAGAATATCCAAAGGGAAACCAATAGGGTGTCTCCCAACCCTCAGGAGGTGCTCTCTAAGGAGATGGAAGAGCATATGGGTGAGAAGGCTGCCACTACTTCTGCTAGCACAGAGAAGGACAGTGGTAACATCTCTAAGACCTTCCCCATGGCAACTTTGGGTGAGAAATCAACCAAAGGACCCTGGTGCCAAGAAACCAAGGGGGTGGATAGTGCTTCTGCTAGGCAGAAGGCTTCCACTACTAAAAGATCCAATGATCATTCAAAAGGGGGTAACACTCCTTGAGAAGGTGAGGACAGATATAACTATGACGAATTGATGGAAACCATGGGAAACATCAACATGGATGTTCTTAAACAGGGCAAAGAGATAGATGAAATGAAGCTGGTGATCTTGTCACAACAAGTACAGATTGCCAAGTTAAAGAAAATGGTCACAAGGCTGATACAAAAGAAGAGGAGAAAACAATTTGTACTCAAGAAGAGGCAAATGTTCAAGATCCTTTCAACAAGGGGGAGAAGCAAGAGGGAGAAACAAAGAAAGAAAGGTCAGCTGAAAAGAGAGTTGAAGTTGAGGGGGAGACAGAGCATGGAATAGAAGCAGAAACTGTTAATGCTGCTAAAACAGAAGAAACAATTAATGCTGCTGAGGTACAAGAAGCAGCAGAAACAGAAGCAGAAGAAATAGGGCTCCTTGTAGAGGAAATGGAGATAGCAGAAACTTTGGTTAAAGCCAAGAATGATACTCCTAAGGCTAGTAAAAGGGCCAAGGGAGTAGTCATCAATGAAAGAGGGATCTTAAAGAAGGGAAAAGAAAAGGCAATCTTGAAGGATACAAAGGGAAAAGGAAAGGAAAAGATGGTTGAAGCTGAACTGCCTGCAAAGAAAAAGACTCAGATTGAATTAGATGAGGAAATAGCAAAGCAACTTCAAAATCAAATGGAAAAGGAGGAACAACTGCAAACTGAGACAGATAGAGAACTTGCAAAGATCATGGCCAGAAAGCTAAATGCAGAATATCAGAAGAGTATACAAGAAGCAGCTTAGGTCAAGAAACTTCAAGTAAAAAGAATGTCAAGTCAAAAGCAGAAAAGATAACCTTCCAAGACTTTTTTGGCCAACCAGGAAAGGAGAAAAATGATAAATTTCCTGGAAGGTGCAATTGGAGTCAAGGGGGAGATGTTCACAAACATGGCATACAATCAGGTTGAAGAGTTGTACAAGAAAGAGATGGCAAAGCTTCAAGGGGATTCATCTCAAAAAGAAGAGGCTGAGAGAAGAATGAAGGAGAGGCATGACCTCAATATTCAACAACCATTCCCTGAGGAGACCACACCCTCAAAGGACAAAGCTGAAGAGATGAAGAAAGAACATGAGAATGTTGATGTAGAAGCCAAGTCTGGAAAGAGGGTGAAGACAATTGCTTCCAAAAAGCAGTCTAAAAGGCCAAGAGTGGAGGAAAGAGAAGAAACTGCAGCAGAACCAGTGCATAATCCAGAACAGTCCAATAAGCAAACTGATGAGAATATGGATGTCTACGTGACTATAGTAGAACCCATTAAGGCTGTTCCAATCTCCATGAAAGCTCCTGAGATCACCTTTTGGGACATTCTAAGAGATAATGGAAAGGATTTTTTTTCAGAATCAAAAGAGCTGATGGTTCATTTGAAGCATTTTCAACCTGGGGGAGAGTTATCAGAGGCTGTTCAAGAGCAGATATAGAGGAAATGTACAAAGTGGGGATGAAACTCTATGAGCCTGTGTTAAAAGGTAATGAAGAAAATCTTTTCAAGGTATCTATGGAATACTTGTGCATGATGTTTGATCCAGAGAGAGTAGCATACAAGATTAAAGATCATAATCATGAGTATTTATTTAAGAAGATAGATAATTGGATGTTATTTGAAAACTGTGTTACATGATTACCATTGACAAATGTTATCATGAATATTACCTGGTGGACAAAATCTATGAGCATAGCAAGGAGAAGCTAGTAGGAATGCTAAAAGCCAAGCTAGTATGCCCAAAGGATTCAGAGATGGCAAAAATTATGGTGAGAAGAACTGTCAATCAAAGTTTGGGCCTAGATCCAAATTTGGGCAACTGAATCTGAGGTGTTGAAAGGATCTTGAAGATCAGATTTGAAGAACTTGACTTTTCTTCTAAAAGTCAAGTTAGGGGGAGATTGTTGGGATTTGAAAATGTGATCAAGTCTTTAATGCTGCTAGTTCAGAATTACTACTGCCAGAAGATATCAAAGATAATACTGCTAAGTATTACTACTTCTAGTAGAATTAATACTGCTAGTCAAAGTTAGTACTGCTTGGCTAGTTAGTACTGCTAGAGGTTAGTGCTGCTTAGTAGTTAATGCTGCCAAGTCTATGTTAATACTTCCAAGGTGATTAGTGCTGCTTCTAAGATAATGTGAAAATAATTCTGAAGATTATTCTGAAGATCTTTTTATGTTTAGTAATTATCTTTTATTCAGTATATATATAGAATGTATAGAATAGTTTAGCAGAGATAACTAATTCTGAGTTTTTGTTTTAGAGAGAATCAACCTCAAGGCATAGTTCCTAATTCTAGAGAAGTAGAATTCGTCTTGAAAGAGTCTGTTTTTCAAGATTGAGGTTGTGTGTGTAATCTTGTAATTTCAATCATTCAATACAAGGTTGCAATTTGTTAATCAGTTTACTGTTTGTTTTACTGTTTTATTGAATATCAAAGTGTTATTCCGCAAACTTCTTTGATATTGTTTCTGAGTATTCATAATTCTTGTTGAGAATTCGATCCTAACACACATGTAGCTCTATATTTACTTTACTTGGTAACCTCCAAATCATATCAGTCGACTCAAAACCTAGGGATCCGCTAGTAATGGTACAGACTCGTCACAACAACATATGTGACCAACCATAAATAAAACATATGGTAAAAACACATTTTATAAACAAAATGTTATATCCAGTTCAACTTCTGGTAAGAATGAAAATCATTAAAATGAGTTCATAAACTTTCTTTCACATAACCACATAATGTGCAAGTAAAACATTATTTTACTTCAATAAGATAAGATCCATTATTTTAGTTAACACAAATGATCGGGAACCCTAAAATCTCCCAAAACTCAAGTTATATCAAATATGTAGAAAACTTAGATCTGAAACCATTGAGATATATAGGAGTTCCAAAAAGGTAACTTTTGATATGTATAAAGTTTAAAGTGATAGTAGGAACTCACCAAACCGGTTTATACGAAAATCCAAAAAACCAGATATCGACCCTCTTGATAAGACGAAGCTTTCTACACCGAAACCTCGGATCGAACACCAATTATAAACTACCAAACTTGGAGAGAGAGAAACGAATTAAGAGAGAGAGAGAGAATAGAGAGATTTTAGAAAATATCTCACAAATGAGATATTTGTGGCTGAAGCCACTTAAGTCGGCCAGTGACTTTCGCGGGTTATGCCGCGACCTCAAATCGCGGCATAACTCGCCCGTCTTCTCAAACCCTACAACCAACAGCAAACATCGCGACTAATGCCGCGACTATACGAGCAAGTGGCGGAACTCACTGGAAGGTTCCAACTTCACTGCACAACATAAAATTCGAACGATAAACTAATTACGGTGATACGACAAAAGCTTAACACTAGAATACCAAGATTACATAACGAAATTTGGGGTGTTACAGAAAGTTCAGAAATCACGGATTCAAAATGTTTTCTTTCAGCTTCAAAATCTTTCTCCAAGTTCTGATTTTTATCAAAAATCTCTTTGAACAGTAAACTGTTTTTCTTTTCAAAATTCTTTCTTTCTTTGTCAAAGATATCTCTTTCACTAATAACTATCTTTTCAAAATCAGAAACTTGTTTTGAAAGTTTGGTACATCTGTGTTCTAACTCTTTCTTTTCTGATTCAACTTTCCTTGAAAGTTCAGACAATTTTAGATTGAAGATTTTCTCCAGTTCAACTTTCTCTTTCTTGAATCTTTCATCAACTTTCTTGATCCATTATTTTTCTTTTGATTCATAAATTGATACTTGTGATTCAGCTTTTGTTAATTTGACATTCAGGGTATCAATCTCTATTCTGATCTTTGAATTTTGACTTTTGAGCTTTTCATTATCAGCTTCTATCTTTGGAATCTCTGGCATGTATGACAATGCACATTCCCCGTTGGTAAGATAAAGATTTCCTTTCTCACTAGTATAAGGCATGATTAAAACCAATGAACAGTTATGCTTGAAATGATCTTTTAACAGAAAAACAACAAAATTTAAAGTGAAAACACAAAAAAATTAATTAAAATGAAATTTAAGGCAAGAATTCATAAGACACACTCAAGACAAAATTCGCAATGCAAGAATTTGTAAAATGAACAGGAATTCATAAGGTACAATTCGCAAGGCTCACATACAAAATTCTACAAGGAATTCGTAAGCAAGCAATTTGTAAAAAGGATATAAGTAAGGATACGAATTGTGAACTTTTCGCAAGATGGCTTGTGAGAGTTCTTGAGCTTTTCGCAAGAAGGCCTATGCGAGTTCCTTGAATTCGTAATAGACACAGTTGCGAATTCTTCAGAATTCGTGTCTTTCATAGTTGCGAATTCTTGGCTTTTCGTATAGAACACTTGTGTGAATTCTTTACTTAGCCATTTTTCTTTACTCTGCGAATTCTTTCCTTGTAAACAACAAGAATAGGTATTCTGCGAATTCTTTCACTCTGCGAGTTCTACTTGCGAGTTCTTCATGAATGTTGCGAATTCTGTAGATCTCAGCCATATTTTCGAACTTTCCACCCAAAATCCATCAAAATGATGATGCTTGACTCTGGAACTTTTAACGAATGATCTTTATATCATCTATAACAACCCTACGGAGGGAATTTCCATATGAAAAAAAAAACAACGTGGGAATTTGATCTTGACAGTCCGCGAATGAAAAGTTGCTAAAAATTGGAAAGATTGATCAAATTATGACAATCTGTTGGTCCAATGAGAAATCAACCAAAACAAGAAACATTCTTTTATATCTCACGAATACTGTGGTATCAATTTTACATCAAGAACTCCAAGAAAATCAAAAATTCAATTTCAATGGAACAGTGTATTTTCGAAAATAGAAACTGTGACCAATCTATCTTTAATTCGATGCTTCAAAAAATCTTCCTGTTGTTTCTGTTCAAGCTCTGATACCAATTGTGATCCCAATATTCAAGCAAACATGATTAATCAAACACAAAAGAATTAATAATCAAAGATAATATGATGAGAAAACCATAGTCACAAGTGATGTCGTGGTCATTGATCTAACAGAGAAATACAATACTATAACTTACATCCAAAACTTACTTTCAAGACTTATACAAACCAAGACAAAAGAATGCTTTATATAGGGTCAAACACAACCTTGACCACTACACAAGCTACGTAAAAAAGACAACACTACTTAACAAATTGACTCAAAATTATATTCTAACAAGACTGAGCAAACATTGAATTTACTTACTAACAAACTCCTAGATGTCCGATTTTATAATGCTAAAACGGGTTTAGGTTTTGAGGAAAATGATGTTTTAAAGTGAGCCCCAGAAAACTTGTATAATAATAATAAATTAGGATCAAAACCAAAGAAAATCCCGGACATTCATGACACGTTTGTCAAAGCTGAAACTCCTAAGTCTGAAATCTCTACTAAAGATAAAGAGGTCATTGATGATGATACGTCGAGTTGTGTTGATTCTCATTCTAGCTTTAACTTAGTTGGTTTTTCATATAATGATTTGAACAAAAGCTACAAAAACAGGAAACTTGAATTTGTTGAGTTTCAATCATTATTTTCTACACCATCGCCAACAGAATTAGCCAACGATGACACAGATTTACCTAAAACTCAATGTCAGTATGATGAATATGAATCAGACACTGATGTTGAGAATCAAACTCCAATATCTGAATCAGTCACTTCTGAATCTCCAAAAGAGGTTAAGACTGAAGAATGCTTAAATGTCATGAATTCTAGCATTAAAACTGATTTTTCAAAAAAAATGACAGGAGACTTTTGAAAACATGATGAATGCTTCGGATCATGTTTCTATCATTGAAAAGTTAGAATCAAACTCTGTGTTGGATCAAATATCTGCTTTTACAAAACAAATCAGAGAACTACAAAATACACTTGAAGAGTTAGAAGATGAGAATTGTGATCTCAAATTCAAACTTGACAAGTCTTTTGAGGAAAACAAAGAGCTTTCCAAAGAGTTAAATGATTTGAAAGATGATTTGTTTAAGCAAAATTTGAATGAGAAAAAGATGTTTGAATCTAAAAAATGGAATGTTCATTCAAATCCAGAGTTTGAGACTACTACTTCCAAAACCTCTATTGTTTATTCTAAGACTCCTAAATATTCTCCAAGAAAAAATCATCTTTTAAGAAGAAAACTGATAAGGTTTCATTTCTTGTTTCAGATTTAAGAAAGCAAAATGATAAAGAAGAATAGGTGAAGAAAAAGTGTGAAAAGAAAGTTGTTGAAAATAAAAGTAGTGTTACTGATAGTGATGGCTTCAAATGTAAAAGTTCTAACGATTCACAATGTCAAAAGTGTATGAATGTTTGTACTCACTTTGATAAATCAATGTTGTTGACATTTGATCGTAAGAACTCTATTTGCAAACATTGTCGTGACAATGCTTTCACAATTCACACCATTCCTCCTAAATCTAAATTTGGTAAAAAGGCATCTCGAGCTAAACTTGTATCCAAATCCTCAACACAACACTCTAAAGTGTTTCATGCTAAGAATGCTCATTTTTTAAATAAAAAGAAAATTTGATATTATAAATCCCAATCAAATTCAAGCAATTCAATTTCAATCAAGATTTAACAATGGAGTTCTAGAGAGAGAGTGTAGAGAGATAAAGCTTCTTTGTCATAGATCTAACAATATACGTACAATGAACTCTACTAGCCTAATGATTTACAAGGCAACATGGTATTTATACCAAGGATTAAAACCACAAGCTTAATGACTACGTAATCTCATATTGACTAAACATACATTGACTTTGTTGACTTTACTTTACTTGACTTTTCCTATTAAATCTTGTATACAATAATACACTAACAATCTCCCCCTTTATACCAAGGATTAAAACCACAAGCTTCAGCACTTGATTCTTCAATCTTTTGTCTCTGACAGTCTTGAACTTTGAAGCTGTTTCTTAAGTCGTTGAAGAATCTTGAAAAGTCTTTTGCACTTTACAGCTCGAAAAGTCAACAAGTCTCCAAAAACAAAACCTTTAAAGTCTTGAAATCTTTTGAAATTTAAAACTTTGAGCTTTGAAACTGCTTTGAGGAATCTCAGATCTTTGTATCTTCATTTCTGCAATCTCTGGTCATTCTTCAGAAAAAAAAACTTTCTCGAATCATCTTCAAGACTTGAATCTTCTTTGTCTTCAGAAATCTTTGAGAATGATTTCTTTTCATCTGATTTGAACTTTTCAGAAAATTCTCCACAAGTCATGACTTTGAACATTCTTCGAAACTTTGAAATTTATGTGAAATTGAACTCTGTAGATTTCTCCCCCTTTTTGATTATTGTGAGCTTCATAATCATCAAAACATCTTCAATTTCAACATAATCTTTGATTCTCCCCCTTGAAAATACATTCTCCTCCTTTTTGATATGCACTGAATCATGAACTGTATATACCCGAATCTTTTAAAATTCAGATATAATGAACGTTGTAACCCTGATTCAACAAATGAAACAGTTAGGAATGTCTGTCCGTAACACGGAGTTACTGTGTACAACGAATGTACAATATAAGGAGCTGGTTTGATGATGACTCCCCAGGACTTCCATTCAATCATTGAAAAACACAAGGTTTATCTATGAATGTTCTGACAGAAAAACAAATTTTCTGTGTGCTCGTGCTTATGTATGAAAGAATTTAGCACAATGATTGTGTTTCATAAGGCTCAAATTGTGTAAACTGTTGAGACAGCAACAAATATTACACGGACTCAATGTGCATGAAAGAGGTGCGAATGTGGGGCAACTTTCCTTCTTTTTCAATATCTAAATCTTCCGAGTGAAGACTAGATAGCAGATATGCTGCGTCCCCAAAGAAAAATTGAAACATTTCTTTGTTAAGAAAGAAACGAGTGGCTGGTGGGGTTAATGCAAGAGTTGGCATAGGCTCACTGCCTTATGCAATGATGGTCACCAAAGAATGTGAACCAATCAGTAGATGTGGCTGCCCAGCTCAGAAAGTGGTTGGTGCAGAGTTCTGATATTCTTTTAACTCTGTTCTCACACCCTCTTTCTTTTTAACATTAAAGCTCACTTCTAACCAAACTCTCATTTACATTTTTCCGTTCCACACAATGAGAAAAACTCAACTGGATGAGTTATCTCCCCCACTCTTTGATTTTGACCCCTCACCCCTCACCCCTCAATCACTCTAGGATTACTTCCTGGGTAGGAAACACTGGTAAACGTGAATCCATGGAAGTTCTTATAAGCTCACACATGAATCCCATGTAAGTCCTAAAAAGAATGGTTGCTCAACAGTTTAACTTGAACAATTAAGCATAAAAATGATAACATTGTCAAAATGTATGCTCATTAAAAATATGAATGAAATTTGAGCATTTGAACAATGAAGATCTCTCAAAACAAAGATATTGAATGAATGAAATGAAATCAAGAGAATTGTTTTAAGAATCTGACAATGTATCAATCATATCAAATGAAATGGTTAGGGTATCAAGGAATTGGAAATTTTGTTTATATGAACGAATATAAACAATTTTGCAATGAACGTACAAAGAATGAAATGATGATTGATGCTCAACAATATTTGAAAGCAAACGGGAGTATTACCATCGAAAAATTGTTTCGTTTTAGAGACATGGTAATAACTGATTCAAATGAAGTACTGAACCGGTGTGTATGAATACTTGACAATATATGAAAAGATAATACACAAGTATTAATCTTTGGAAACACACGGTTAGTTAAACATTGAAGCTCAACAATGAAAAACATTTAAAATCACACTTCTTAATTCATGAAATCTTTTGAGAATAGAGAAGTGGTTTGAACATTTAAGAATACGTTTTTCATGCTTGAAAGTTGTTCGTCTTTCAAACAATCAGAGATCTAGATCAGAAAATACTTACATTTAAGCTCCCCCTCAAATCATTATATCATGATTTAGGTCTATTATGCTCCCCCTGGATATTAGCATAATATCCATGTCTGAACATTGAAGAATGAGTCCTGATCTGTCATGTGATCAGAAGCCACAGTCTTTGAACTTTGAAGTACGGGTCTTGAACTGAATTATTCAAGAGCCATAAACTTGTACTTTGAAGTACGAGTCCTAGACTGTTTTGTCTAGAAGTCATTCATCTTGCTCCCCCTATACCTGTGGTATCTGTGAAATAGATTTAACATGTTTTGGTACCCACTGGTATTTGGGTCCTGGTATGTTAGATTTAGGAATCGACTTCTCATTAGATGTATATCTTTTAAAAACAGAATTCTGAGAAGTTATTCTATAAGATCCGTACCAGTTGTGAGCAGTTTCTCTTTGAACGAAGTCATTCTCTCCACAATAAGAACAACAGATCTTCCTTTGAGCAATCCTGATCAGATGATTAGTCGAGTAATATATATCAGGATTACCAAAAGATTTACCTTTATGCGCAGTGTTCTTTTTGGCATTTGTTGTGGATTTGAATGCTTTGTCCTTCATTTTCTTTTCATCTGAAGAACTCTTCACTCTCCAGACCATCTGACTTTTCTGAGAAGACTTTCCAAGAGATTTTACATAATAGTTTGCTGATCCATCAACAGATTTATCATAAAATAGATTTGATGGTCTGATCTGACTTGATTTGACAATGATTGGTTTAACACTTTTGTTTTTCAAAACATTTTTGTCATGAAGTGAACTTGAAGCTGTTTTGAAAGAACAGACTGATTCTGTTGAATTATCAACAGGTGATTGATTAATCACATCAGCTGAAATCTTTTCTGATAAATTGACGTTTGCAGCTTCTAAGTCTTTCATCTTTGCAGCTAAAATGTTTCTTTCAGAAGTAATTGTGTCAAACTTCTTTTTCAAATCAGATCTAGCTAGCTGTTCTTTTAGAATATCTGATGATAGAACAGATATTTTAGACATGAGCTTGGATATTTCAGTTTCAAAATATGAACGTTCTTGCTCAAAATCTTATTGTAAGTTCTTGGATTTATCAGAAATTTCATTGAAGATCCCAACATTTCTCTTTTCAGAATTTTTCTTTTCAGATTCAAAAGACTTTTTCTTTTCTTTAAAAATTTGTCTTTCTTTTTCTAATAAGTCTTGTAAAACTGAGATCTGTTTGGAAAATTCAGTGTTTTTTATCTTCAAGAACTTTTCTTTCCTTAGCAAATGTGTCTCTTTCAGTAATTAGAATCTTTTCAAAATCAGACACTTGCTTGGAAAGTTTAATGCATCTAAACTCAAGATTTTTCTTCTCTTGGTCAGCTTTCTTAGAATTCTCAGATGATTGTTGAGTTGAAGATGTCTTCACATTTGCTTTTTCTTTTTCTGCTTGGAGACTTGTTTGGAGTTCAACATTCTTGTTCTCTAAAGCAGATATCTTCTCTTCAAAAGCCTTAATCTTTTGTTGAAGCTTGACTGACTCATCTTTCAGCTCAGATGATTTCTTTTCAGTCGTCTTCAGTTGACTTTGAAGATTCTCTTTGATTTTATCTTCTTTAATGCTTTTTACCAATTCAGCATTTTTCTTTTCCAGAACAGATATATGATCTTCAAAAGCCTTAAACTTCTGTTGAAGCTTGACTGATTCATCTTGTGATTCTGATGACTTCTGTTCAGTCGTTTTCAGTTGGCTTTGAAGATTCGTAATCTTTCTCTCTTTTTGCATGATAGTCTTCTCTTTAACTCCTATGATCTTTTCTTTCATTTCAATTTGATTATCTTTATCTTTAATCTCTTTCTCTCTTTCCTTCATGATATCTGCAAAATCAGATTTATCAAGATTAGCACATTTTATACAATCAGGAGTTTTATCAGAATTTGACACTTTAGATTTGAACTCCTGAATCTGATTTAGAAGCTTTGAATTCTGATTTTTCAGCTTGTCTAATTCAACTTCCATCTTTGTTATTTCTGGCATGTATAAAACAGCCATATCTCTTGCAGATAAAACAGTATTTCCTCTCTCGTCTGTCTTTGGCATCTTGAAAGAAAAAGTTAGCTTAAAAAAATGATCGTCAAAAATCAGAAAATTATGACCAATATCAGAATATGTCCCCCTCCGCAGACTTAGCACGGGGGTTCCGCTAGAAAGAAATGCTTGAAAAAAAATTATCGTTCCCAAACAAATCAGAAATGTTGACTAAAAAGTCAAACTTGGATCACAAAAAAATTTAATTTTCAAAAAAAATAAGTCTTGAAACTCGCAGATCACTGAACTCGCTAGTCACTGTTCACGTTGAAACTCGCAGATGGTAGCTTGCGCGTTTCTAGAACTCGCAAGACACTGGAACTCGCTAATCACTGTTTCAAAACAAACTCGCTAGCTGAACCGTGCGCGTTTTATGAAACTCGCATATGATAACTTTTAGACAAACGCGCAGGCAAACTCGCAGATGAACTCGCAGGCAAACTCACAGACGAACTCGCTAAACACTATTCACACTAAAACTCGCTGGCAAGCACTTGCGCGTTTCTGAAACTCGCACGTCTCTTTAGCGCGTTTCGACCAAACTCGCTAGCTTCAGCTTGCGCGTTTTGCAAACTCGTTGGCTTCAGCTTGCGCGTTTTATCCAAAATATCAAATCCTTATGACTTGCGCGTTTGATATTGAACTCGCTGGCTTTGCTTGCGCGTTCTTCAGTAAGTTGTGCGTTCTTCACTTGATGAAGCTTGCGCGTTCTAGGATGAACTTGCGCGTTTTCTGGATCTTGCGCGTTTCGACACTTTAGTTCATAAAATCAATTCAAATCAACTTAAACCTGCAAATTGAAACATAAATTTGCAACAATATGATCGATTTGCATATTAGAACACTTTTCTATCACAAACTTTCCGTTAAAGACACCAAAAATCAACAATTTGAATCAAAACACAGTGCATGAGTTCGAGTTTTCAAAAACCAACATTTTGATGAAATTGATCGATTTAAAGTTCGAATTTGACTTTGTGATCTGAATGAAATATGATCTAGTTGATAAAACGTATACAATCAAATCAATTTCTTGATTTAATTGTACAAAAACATGAAAAATCGGATCAAACAGTGACTTTTTACAAAAACGAATTTTCTTGACAATTTTTCAGAAAATCAAATCAGTTTGATAAATCCAATCATTCTGAATTTGTTTGGTTTGCTCTGATACCAATTGATATTGTAAATCCCAATCAAATTCAAGCAATTCAATTTCAATCAAGATTTAACAATGGAGTTCTAGAGAGAGAGTGTAGAGAGATAAAGCTTCTTTGTCATAGATCTAACAATATACGTACAATGAACTCTACTAGCCTAATGATTTACAAGGCAACATGGTATTTATACCAAGGATTAAAACCACAAGCTTAATGACTAAGTAATCTCATATTGACTAAACATACATTGACTTTGTTGACTTTACTTTACTTGACTTTTCCTATTAAATCTTGTATACAATAATACACTAACAAATTTCATGAGCTTAATGTAAAAATGATCTGGAAATGGGTACCAAAGCCTCGTTATGAATGGCGAATCAAGGCTAAGGTAGATGATATTAATAAATTGCATAAGGCTAACCAAAAAGGACACATTTGGATATGGGTACCTAAGAAGAAGTGATTTCTTCTTTTTGCAGGCCTCACATCTGGGGTATATTGATTCAGGATGCTCAAGACACATGACTGGATTTAAGCATCTGTTACATAACTATGTTGAGGAACCTGCAGGAACTATCAGCTTTGCAAACTCTTAGCTTAATGGAATCATCAGAGGACACGGATCATTGATGAATGCAATTGTGACAATCAAGAAAGTACTGTTTGTAGATGAAATTGATCACAATCTATTCAGCACAAGTCAATTCTACGACAGTCAATTTCAAGTTCGGTTTACTGTTGATAGCTGTTTCATTGAAGATAAGGACGGTTGTGAGGTTTTTAGAGCAGAACGTCTAGGCAATCTATATGTAGTGCACTTTCCAACACTTTCTGCAACTAGATCGGTGTGTCTAATTGCCAAAGCATCAAAAGCTGAATGTTGGATTTGGCATCGATGCCTGTCTCATCAGAATTTTCAAGCGATAGATCAGTTGGCAAGACATGGTATAGTCAAAGGTCTACCATAACTGAGGTTTGAGAAAGATTCTCTTTGCCCTGCTTGCGAGATGGGAAAGATGAAACATAGTTCACATAAAGCAAAGACAGAATTCTCTTGCTCAACACCTCTGGAGCTTATTCACATGGACCTTTATGGCCCGATAAGAACTCAGTCTATTAACGGGAAGAAGTATATACTTGTTATGATAGACGAGTACTCCAAATACACTTGGTTGGAGTTTTTAAGAAATAAATCTAATGCGCCATAATTAATTATTGCCTTTATCAAAAAGATCCAGGTTCGACTTCAACTACCGGTTAAAACTTTGAGAAGTGATAACGGCACAGAGTTTAAGAATGATATGCTTCAGAGTTATCTCACATCAGTTGGGATTTCACACAACTTCTTTTCTGCCTACACTACTCAACATAACGGTGTGGTCGAAAGGAAGAATCGAACCTTGGTTGAAGCTGCAAGAACGATGCTGGCATATTATGGTCTTCCAATATATCTGTGGACTGAAGTTGTCGCGACTGCATGTTTTACTCAGAACCGTACCATCATGATCAAAAGGCATAAAAAACAGCTTATGAGCTTATTAATAAAATAAAGTCGAATATTAAATTTCTTCGTGTTTTTGGTTGCAGGTGCTATATATTAAACGACCGTGATAATCTTGGGAAGTTTGACAAAAAAAGCGTACGAAGGCTTCTTTGTAGGTTATTCTTTGATGTCAAAAGCCTATCGTGTATATAACCGATGGACCAAGACTATCATGGAGAGTGTAAACGTGTCGTTTGATGAATCATCAACACTGACTTCTAAACATAGAAGTTCAGAACTCAAGCTTAAACATAAGGCTTCTATTCAAGACAGAATAGAACTCGAACTTTCAAAGACTAAGTTTTTGGACTCAACTAATGTCACATCTGAGTTAGATTTACTATTTCTTGATGCATTTATGGATATTTGTGCAGATTTCGAAAAATCAAGCATACCCGCATCAACATCAGAGGTCCCAGCTGTTACTGAAGTTATTTCTGGACCTTCTAAACATGTCACCACAACAACCTTATCAGGTACATCTACACCTATGATTTCTGACAATTCTAACACTGAGTCTGCTTCTGAAGATACAGATTCTGGAAGAGAAGTCCCGAGTACTTCTTCGGTAGCTCCAGAATTACGTTCGTCAGAAATAACTGTACAAGATGTCCCGAGTACATCTGAGGTTGCTCCTGCAATATATGATGAATACGATGATGACAACACGCGAATATATGTTCAACCGATTCCAAGCACTACAAGGTGGACAAGAGATCACCCTCTACATAACATCATCGGTGACGTAGCAGTGGAGTTAAAACGCGGGCAGCGTCTGCGAATTTCTGCTTATATTCTATCTTGCTTAGTTCCTTAAAATCCAAGAAAGTCTCAGAATCCTTGCGCGATCCCGACTGGATTTTAGCTATGCAAAATGAGCTTCTGCAGTTTGAAAGGACAAGAGATCCCACTACCCGAAGGTAAATCCATGATTGGCACGAAGTGGGTTTTCATAAATAAGAGGGATGAAGCTGGAGTAGTGGTTCGAAACAAAGCTTGCCTTGTTGCTAAGGGTTATTGCCAACGGGAGGGAATTGATTATGATGAAACATTTGCCCCTGTAGCACGGATCGAAGCAATCAAGAACTTCTTATCATATGCGGCTCATAAGAATTTTACAGTCTATCAAATGGATGTAAAATCTGCATTCTAAAATGGCATACTGCATGAAGAGGTTTATGTTGCACAACCTGAAGGCTTCGTTGATCCAAAACACCCAGATCATGTCTACGTTCTAGACAAGGCACTATACGAATTAAAACAGGCACAGAGAGCTTGGTATGAAACGTTAACTCAATTTCTATTCGCTTCAGGGTTTAAAAAAGGAACAATCGATACTACCCTCTTTCTAAAAAACCAAGGTGATGATATGATTCTCATACAGATTTATGTAGACGATATTATATTTGGGTCTACTAATCCTAACTTTTGTAAAAACTTTTATAAATTCATCGAATCTCGTTTTAAAATGTCGATGATGGGTGAACTTACATTTTTCCTTGGTCTTCAAGTAAAACAGTCACCTGAAGGCATTTTCATCAATCAGTCAAAATACATAAGAGATATCCTGAAAAAGTTTAATATGCTTGACAGTTCAGTAATGAAAACGCCGATGGCAATGGGAACACTTTTAGATGCTGATTTGTCTGGTAAATCTGTAGATCAAAAAAGTGTACCGAAGCATGATAGGATCTTTACTGTATCTAATACTTTTAGATGTTGATTTGTCTAGTAAATCTGAAGATATAATTGAAAGATTTTGGCTATTACTACCAACGAGTCCCTATCTACTGTGATTCCAATAGCGTAATAGCAATAACTGCTAATCCGGTGCAACAATTAAAGACTAAACACATTGACGTACGATACCACTTTATCAAGGATCACATAGAAAAGGGCGACATAGAGATGCATTTCGTGCAAACCGACTACCAGTTGGCTGACCTTTTTACTAAACCGTTAGATGAAAAGCGTTTCACATTTTTAGTCAGCAAACTAGGTATGTTGTATCCCAGTCCATGATCTGAGGGGGAGTTATTATTACTTTGTCTTATCTAAATTGTGTGTTTTGGAACTCATGAACAGTACCTACTATTCATCTGTTACTGACTAAGGCGGAATCATTTTCAAAAATGATTACCAAAATTTTTTATTTTTGTAGGTTGTTTTTCAAGTGACTATGGTTTCTGATTACATCAGATCAGGACCCGTTTTTAAATGGTAACACTAAAAATTACTATTCTCACCAGAGAATATGTAATTATGGCTTCTGAATACTACAGTTCAGAACCCGTACTCAAATGTTTTTCTTCTTACGAATGCTTGCATGATAACATCTTTTCAAGAAGTTTTTTAATTTGAGGGGGAATTACTGAAAATTACACTGCTATATCTTTTAGGAGGAGGAGATATAAGAATTTTATTAGACTTTGGTTGTTATATTTTTCTGATCACTTGAAATTTTACAGATATTGAGGAGAAGAATATCTGAAGTTTTTGTCAAGTGAACTTAAATGAGAATATTCATTTTAAGGGGAGCTTACAGGTATATTTTCTATATCTTAAACTTTATCATTTGCTAAAAGAAAGAAAACTTTTGGTTGTGAAAAATCATTTTTGGTTAAATGTTCAAACCACTTCACATTCTCAAAATGTTTTATGAATTTCAAAGTGTGATTTTAAATGATTTTCTTTGGATACTTTCATGATTAACTAACCGTGTGTTTCCAAAATATTAATACTTGTGTATTATCTTGTCATATACTGTCAAGTATTCTTACACACATCGGTTCATTACATTTGAATTGACTTTGTTATTACCATGTATCAAATAGATAAATCTTTCTATGGTAATACTCTCGATATTTGACCTCTACATTGTTTGAGATCAGATGTCATTTTTTACTATAAATGTGCTTTCATTGGAAATATGTTTATATATTGTTCATATAAACAACTTACGTTCTTTGATACCCTATTATAATTCTTCATGAAATATTTGATCTGATTTAAATCATTGTCAGATTCTCAAAACATTTCTATTCATTTAATGATATTCATTCATTCAAATTGTTTTGAGAGATCCTTAATGTTTAAAATGCTCAAATTTCATTCTTATCTTTAATGAGCATACATATACTGACTACGATTTCTTGCGCTTAAATGTCAACAAAATCATAGAGTAACACATTTTTCTTTAGGACAAAAATACATGGGATTCAATGGTGCGCTTAAATGACTTCCATGGATTCACGATAACCAGTGTTTCCTACCCCCGGAAGTAATTCTTTGAGTGATTGAGGGGACAGCGGTTAAAAGATTTGAGTGTTGGTGTGTGATGAGGTAAAATGGAAAAGTGAGATTGGTTAGATGTGAGCTTAAATGTTTAAAAGAAAGAGGGTGTGAGAACAGAGTAAAAGAATATCAAACTCTGCACCAAATCTTTCTGAGCCGGGCAGCCACATAATCTGATTGGTTCACATTCTTTGGTGACAATCATTGAAAAAGGCAGTGAGCCCATGCCAACTCTTGCAAACACCCCACCAGCTACTCATTCTTTTCTTAAAAAGAGAATGTTTCACATTTTTTAGGGAAGCAACACATACTCTATTGGTTCTTCACTCAGAAGATATTGATATTAAAAAAAATGAAAGTTGCCCCACCTTCGACCCTTGATCATGCACATTGAGTCTATGTATAACCATTGTTGTCTCATTGGTTTACATAATTTTCAGCTTGAACAACAATCATTGTGCTAATTCTTTCATAACACAAGCAAGAGCACACTGAAAATCTGTTTTTCTGTCAGAACATTCATAGAAAATACCTTATGTTTTTCAATGATTGAGTGGAAGTCCTGGGGAGTGAACGTCATCTCAAGCTCCATCCATTGTACATTTGTTGTACACAGTAACTTTATGTTACTGACAGGCATTCCTAACTGTTTCATTTGTTGATTCAGGGTTGTATTCATATTGGGGAAGATTGATTTCTTTCATACATGGGGGAGATTGTACATAATTTACCAAAAGAGATCATGAAGCCTATGCTACATTGATTAATTGGGGGAGAAGTTTCAAAGACCGAGCTGACTTTGTAAAAGTTTTGGTGATTCTGATTCTCAAATTCATCAAAAAGGGGGAGATGTTTTAAAGTTCAAAGTCATGTTTCAGAATTGGGAAGAATTTGAAGATGGTCATATCAGAAAAAGGAAGATAGTTCGAGATTTTTAAAGCCATATCAATTTCAATGCAGAAAGTACAAAAGTGAAAGAAATATCAGATGATCGATTGACCCAAAGAAAGAAAGAAAGAAAGAGTTAATTCTGAAAGTTGAAAGCTGTATCAAAAGCTAAATCCAAAGACAAACAAAAGTGACAAAGTTTTGGAGATAGTCAAAGTTTTGAAGACTTCAACGATTATGAAGAAAATGTCATAGTTGTTGAAAAAGTCAAAGGAGAAGATTCACTTTAGATGTTCAAGAATGTTAAAGTTCATACAAATCTTCAAAGATTTCAAGTTTTAAAGATGGAAAGATTGTTTGCTAAAGATTTTTCTAAAGATAAGAAGACCTGAAGATAATTGTTAAAAAAATATTAATCTTAAATCCAAAGGGGGAGATTGTTGGATATATATATTGTATTAAAGATTAAAACCTAGGGTCTTGTTTGTAAATGTTGTATTGTCAAGGGTTTGAGTTGTAAAGTCAACTAAAGTTGACTTAGTATAAATATGTTTGTCTCTTTGTAATCTGGTAGATACGAATGCAGGAGTGGTAAGATTCGCACATATTGAACACACACACATAAACGTGAGATCTGTGACTAAGTGCTAGATCTGTGACTATTGTAAATCTTGTGATTAGATCAATAAACATGTTTTTGTGTCAATCTCTGATGAATATATGCTAGTAATTGGGATCACATATAACGTCATCCTAGGGAGACCTTGGATTCATGACATGATGGACGTCCCGTCGATGTACCACCAGACGGTCAAATTCTCAACGCCTTGGGGCGTCCAAGAAGTTAAAAGCAAGCAAAAGATCATACGAGAGTGCTACAAAGTTACGATGAAGCCTAGAAAGTAGAGTATCTAGCAATTACAAAACCAGGTCGATCCTGATACCTTCGACGACTATTGACTAGAAGAAGTTGTCTTTGGTCGGGATAATCCAAAAAGGGTCGTCTTCATCGGTACATCTCTCGACCCTTCCTTAAGAGAATCACGAGTTTCTTTCTTGTAGGAAAATGCCGACTGTTTCGCCTGGACACACGAGGACATGATTGCCATCGACCCGCAGGTCATCTCACATTGACTCAATGTCGATCCGTCATTCAAACCCGTCAAAAAAAAGCGACGCAAATTTGCTCCTGAGCGAAACAAAGTAATGAATGATGAGGTCGATAATTTGCTCAAGACTGGAAAAATTCGGGAAGTCAAATACCCCGAATGGTTAGCGAATGTCGTAGTCATATAAAAGAAAAATGGGAAATGGAGAGTATGCATCGACTTTACAGATCTCAACAAAGCTTGTACTAAAGACCCGTTCTTGTTACCTCACATTGATGTTATGGTCGACGCGACCGCTGGTCACGAGCTCCTCACATTAATGGGTGCATAATCGGGTTACAATCAGATCTTGATGCATCGTGATGACCAAGAAAAGACGTCATCATGACGGACAAAGGTGTTTACTGTTATAAAGTCATGCCTTTCGGTCTTAAGAATGCAGGATCAACATACCAACGGTTGGTCAACAAGATGTTCAAAGAACGTCTTGGCGACACAATGCAAGTTTACATCGACGATATGCTGGTAAAATTGAAGCGAGCAATCGATCATATCAATCATCTTAAGCAGTTGTTCGACATCCTCAAGGAATACCATATGAAACTCAACCCCACAAAATGCTCCTTCGGAGTAACTACGAGAAAATTCTTGGGATATATGGTCACCCTTCGTGGGATCGAGTCCAATCCCGACCAGATAAAGGCGATCATGGACATCAAGTCCACGTGCAACTTCAAAGAGGTCCAATGACTTACCGGATGAGTCGCAGCCTTAAACAGGCTTATCTCCCAATCTTCAGATAAATGTCATCTATTTTATAATGTCTTGCGAAAAAACAAGGGCTTCGAGTGGACGGACGACCATGAAAAAGCACTCCAAAATCATAAGGAATATATGGCGTCGCAACCTTTGCTGTCGAAACCAAAGACCATGAAACACTGCAGCTCTGTCTAGCCATCAGCCAAGACGCTATAATTGTCGTCCTGACTTGAGAGGACGAAAAGCAACAACTCGCTATTTATTACATAAGTAAGTCATTACTCGACGCTGAAACCAGGTATTCCTCTATGAAAAAACTATTGTTGTCATTAATTACAACAGCAAAAAAGTTACGTCACTATTTCAAATCACATCATATAACTGTTGTGACTAACTTTCCTCGTAAGTCTGTCTTAAAGAAGCCTGAGTTAACAGGTTGATTGGAAAAATGGAGTATCTACCTTAGTAGCTACGACATTGATTACAAACCCAGGACAGTGATCAAATCGCAAGCATTGGTCGACTTCGTCGCCAACTTCAGCCTAGAATTAGATGTACAAACGGAACCTGTGGCAACTCTCAACGACGTGACTTAGACTCTACACATCGATGGATCATCCAACGCCTAGGGGGTAGGTCTTGGCGTCATCCTCAAGTCGCCACAGGGTGAAAAGATGGTGTACTCCATACGATGAAATTTAAGAGCCACGAACAATGAAGCTGAATACGAAGCATTGATCGCAGGAATGAACGTGGCCCATGACCTGGGGGCAGCAAGACTTTACGTCAAGAGAAACTCCATCTTGGTTATCAATCAAATGAATTGCGTGCAACCGCATAACGGTCGTGACATCATGGCGACGTGGGGCGCGTGGTGTCAGGCGTAGGGACAGGTGTCGTCCATCCGACGGTTGGCGTGCCAAAGGTTGATGACAGGTGTCGATCATCTGCCGACTCGACCTGACATCGAATCCCTTACAAATAGCGATCCCACCTGATTCCTTTCATTTTTCACGCAACCATATTTGTTCATAAAGAGAGCTCCGATATCTTTGTGCGATCTTTGCCAAAAAACCTACAACACTAAAAAATCCTTGACAAATCGATCGAGGTTAGAGCAATACTTAAGGTACGATTCCCATACCCTTGTTTATACGTTTTAAGACCTTAGCCCGTAAGCCTAGGAAGAATTGGGACGCTTTCAGCTTTTACGATGCTACTACCGCTGACCCCGACTTTGTTATGTCACCGGATCCGATCAATATTGTTAGATTGCATCGTATGTGCTATCAAAAGAAGATTAAGCTGCTAAATCTTTTTTAATAATGATCTTGATCCAAAGGGGGAGATTGTTAAAGCACAGTTTTATTGGATTTAAGATCATCATTATCTGAAGATGGAAAACTGAAGTCAAAGCTGGAAAAGTCGTCTCAACAAATAGTCTAGGGTCTATTTGTAATAATTAGTTATAGTATGTTTCCGTATTTTCATTTTTAGTATTTATTCTATTTGGTTTTATTTGTCTTTGGGCCCAAGCTAAGCCAAGCCCATTTGGCTAATGTGGTCTATGTATAAATTAGTTTTTTTTTTTGTGTTAATTAGGTTAGAGAGAGCTAATTGAGAAAATAATTATTGGAGGCTAGCTGCTTGGTGTGCGTCGTATACAGAGAGAGATAGAAGCAGAGATAGTTCGATTTCATCATCAAGAACAATTGTAATCATTCAATTCATTTGATTAATCAATACCAGGTTTGCTTAATTGTGTTGATTATATGTTTGCTTGATTTAATTGATAATCAATGGGACACACAATTGGTATCAGAGCAGGACAGATTGAATTTAAAAAATTTTTGGTTATGTTTTTCTGTCAAAGATTCAAAATTTTTATTGTGTGATTGTTCTTTCAAGTTGTTATTGTTTGGATTGTGTTTGTTCAGTTGATTATTTTGAGTATCGCATCGATTTCGATTATCAATTCGATGATTTTTGTTGTTCTGGGTTCGTTCACGAGTCACACTGGTTCATAAATCGAATCTCGCTTAAAGTGATGTTTATTGAAATTAATTGATTGCAATAAGTTCTAGTTGGTTAATCGATCGAATTGGCAAAGTGTGGTAGTGTAATTTGAGTTATTGATTGTTTTCTGGGTTGATTTGTGTTTATCTGGGTCGAAAGCATCTAGAACATATTGGTCGCCCGACAAACACACTGTCCATATCGGTCGACCTCTTAATACCGGTCAATTCTCTATCTCGGTCGCCCGGTACACACACAGACCTCATCGGTCGATGTGTTACCGGTTCATACATCATACCGGTCCACATTCCATACCGGTCACATAAGGAATATCGGTCGAATAATTCTTTATCGGTCCACATCAGTTTACCGGTCGACCCATCTCACATCGGTCTCACTTTTTCTCTACCGGTCCAAGCCAATATCGGTCGAAGCATCATACAGGTCAAAGCATATTATCGGTCGATTTCATACCAGTCCAACATCTTACCGGTCAACATTTTTACCAGTCCAAGCATAATACCGGTCGAACATCATCCCGGTCGAAGAAAGTTACCGTTCACTCCCTACTTTGTGCCAGTGCTTAGTCGCGCAAACCTCACTTTGAGCCATCCTCTGCTCGCGAGAATCTCACTTTGCGCCACCCAAGGCTCGCGCAAATCCTATTTTGCGTGACCCACATATCGCGCAAACCCTTCTTTGCGCCAGCTGCCTCTCATGCAAACTGAAACTTTGCGCCATTGCCTAGTCGCGCAAATCCTACTTTGCGCCAGCCCCTCTTAGTGTGAATTAGCTCTTTTGCTCCACTTAGACAAATTTTTGCAAACTGTAATATGGCTTCTAAATGTCAAAAAAATATTCTCTAGCAGGACCCTCGTGCTAAGTCTGCGGAGGGGGGAAAAATTTTGTTCTTGATCAAAATTATCTGAATTTCATTCTAAGATTTTCAGTATTGTTTGATTTTATCTGGACTAATGCTCATTTTTCAAGTTCTTATCTTATATCTATCAGAATGAATTCTAGTGAAACTCCTTCAATCAGTACTGATGAGAAGCCACCGGTACTTTTCAAAGGAGAGTATGATGCATGGAAAAATCAGTTCATAGATTTCATTGATAAACATGCATTAAGGGATCTGATTAGAAAATCTCTGAGGGAAGGAAGTATGACAACTCCAAGGAAAGTTTTTTAATCTTATGAATGATAATGGAGAAAGCGAAGAAAAAGAGCTTCCTTTACCACTTGATATGTACTCATACGAGCAAAGAAAAAGACATCAAGCTGACTGTTTAGACAAATCTTTTATATTGCAAGGAATTTCCGAGGAAATTTCAAATGAGATTTCCATCAAGTTAGAATGCAAAAAGGCTACAGGAAAGTTGTTATGGGAACATATTGAGAAGATTATGACAGGACCAAAGTTGTCTTCAAGAGTAAAGTTTCTGGAATTTGAGAACTCTAAACTAAAAGAAAAGATTTCTGCCTTGGAAGCTCAAATCCAGAAACTAGATTCTGTTGAGAATAATGAGAAAGTTAATGATTTGGAGAGTGCAAATGCTGATCTTCAAAAGAAGATATCTGATCTAGAGAAAAAGATGGCCAAAGAGAGATCTGTTTTGAGATTTAAAAGAAAGCATTTGTAAAGAAGTTTTCAGATTTGTCAAGCAAATGTGCAGACGAAAAGAAGGCGGTTGAGCTGAAATGTTTAAAGCTTTCTCAAAAGACTTCTGAATTTGAGAAAGTAATTATTCTAGAAAGGGAAAAGTTTGCCAAAGACAAGAAGGCCATTGAACAGAAGAACGATGTATTCTTTAAGGAAATATTCGGCTAGAGAAATGATGCTGAGAAGGGATTTGAAGAAGATATAAATTTCTTTGATACTGAGATTAGAAAGTTGATTGTGAAGCTATCTGACTTATCTAAAAGTGCCTTGAAAGGTCATAAAGCGAAGTATGAATTCAAGAAAGAGATTGACCAACTTGTTAAAGAAAGAGACAGCTTTCCTTCAAATATTAAAGAGCTTGAAAATATTGTTTCAAAGGTGGTGGTGATTGAGCAAATGACTCCAGAGTCACAAATCCACACACCTAGAAATAATTCAGCTGACTTCAAAAAGACAGCCTCAAGTTCACATTTGAAATCTGTTTCTTCAAAAAAGGTTAGTCAATTCATTTGATCAGATTCGTACTACTGACATTTTCTTTCATGACAATGTAGATTGTTCAGATACATACAACAGAAGAAGAAGAAGAAGAAGGAGAAGATACGAAGAAGAAGAATTGGTCTGGAAGAAGAAGAAACCAGTTGAAAATGAGAAGAAAGACGAGAAAGGAAAGAAGTCATGTGTACATAACCATAATGCCGAGAAGAACAATGCGCATAAAGTAAACCTGAACATATCTACACGAGAGATCAATTAATCAGGTTGTCAGGTAAGCAATTATATTGTTCTTACTGTCCTACACATGATCTTGTTCATAAAACAAGTGATCATTTCTGGTATGGTTCTTACTCAGTTACTCCCATAAGAACTGTAACTAACAAACATGGACCCAAGTACCAGTGGGTACCAAAGAAAAAGGATGAATTTGTGTTGCAGGCACCTACTGTCAAGAGGGAGTAAGAGAACGAAGGCTTCTAAGTAAATCAGCTTAGGACCCGTACTTCAACGAAGTTTGACTTCTAAACACAACAGTTTAGGACTCGTACTTCAGTGATCAAAAGACCTTACTCTTGTGTTGATAAGAGATTGTACTCCAATACTTCAATGAGGAAATCAACCGTCAAGGGGGAGTACATATTTTTCTGAAATTTTATGTATCTGTCAGATATGATAATCAACATTTGAGGGGGAGTCAATGTTTATATTTTTCACTGATCAGGTTTCTGATGCATAATTTCAGGGGGAGTAAAGGTGATGACTTCTGATTATTTCTGATCAGAACTCATACATAAATTGTTTTACTACTTTATGTCATTTAAATTTCAGTGAATAAAGTTTCTTTGACTAGACTTTTAGACTATTGTAGGTTGAGAGATGCTTCAAAGATCATATCTTTATGACTTTAAGCTTGACTTCGTGAGATGTAAGACTGCACTCAAAAGGTATAATTCCTTATCTTCATCTCATCTATGGTTGAAAGAATGACAACTTTCAATCATAAGAAAACATGTTCTTAAATGTTCAAACCACTTCCCGATTCTCAAACAGATTTCTTGAATTGGAAGTGTGATTTTAAATGTTTTCTGATTCATCCTTGAGCTTTAACTGACAAAGTTAAACCATCTGAGCATCATATGCTTCATAGGAAAACATGGGATCAGTTTACTAGGACTTAGAAGAAACTTCTATGGATTCACGTTAACCAGTGTTTCCTACCCAATAAGTTAATCCTTTAGTAATTGAATGTGAGGAGTCAAAAGAAATGAGTATGGGATGTGTGATGAGAGAAATTGTTAAAAGAGAGTTTGGTTAGCTGTGAGCTTAATGATAAAAGAAAGTGGGTGTGAGATCAGAGTAAAAGAATTTTTAAACTCTGCACCAACTACTTTCTAAGTCGGGCATCCACATTTCTAATGCTTCACATCCCTTTGGGGAACATTATTGAAACAGGCAACTAGCCCATGCCAACTCTTGACATTACCCCACTTACCACTCATTTTCTTCTCAACAAGGAAATGTTTCATTTTCAGAAGGGATGCAGCACATATGCCATCTGATTTTCATTTGGAAAATCTGGATATTGAAAAGAAGGAAGTCTGCCCCTCCTTCATACTTCACTAATGCACATTGAGTTCGTGTTCCACCAACTGTTGTCTCAGTGGTTTACACTTTTTGAGCCCTTTTAAGCAATCATCATATGCTTCATTTATTCTATCACTTGCACGAACACACAAAGAATTTGTTTCTTTGCCATAACGTTCATAGAAATTGCCTTTGTGGTGTTTCGATGATTGAATGGAAGCCCTGGGCGAGTGAACATCACAAAAGCTTATTTATATTGTGTATTCGTTACACACAGTGACTTTGTGTTACCGACAGGCACTTTTAACTGATTCATTTGTTGATTCAGGTGTTACACTTCATTTTCTATTTTGTCTGGATTTGCAAAGATCTGGATACACATCTTTATGAATTGACGGATAATCAGTGGTTCTGTTGGCAAGATAAGTGGTGGACATCAATTCTTGAAGACAAGTTTTGATGATCTCTTTGCTCTTTTCATCAAAAAGGGGGAGAAGCGTCAACCAAGAAATGCGGAGATCAAATTTTTTGAAAGAATTTCTGAAGATATGCTGCATTGAAGAAATTTTCTTTGAAGATGATTTGCTGAAGCATTCCGAGCTGAAACTGGAGATAATTTCTTTCCAAGAGATATTCTCATCGATTGGGGAGATTGCTACAAAAAGGAAGATTGCATCGTCTGTGCTTTCAAGAGAAGATTAAGCTGCTAAATCTTTTTTAGTAATGATCTTGATCTAAAGGGGGAGATTGTTAAAGAACAGTTTTATTGGATTCAAGATCATCATTATCTGAAGATGGAAAACTGAAGTCAAAGCTGGAAAAGTCGTCTCAACAAATAGTGTAGGGTCCTTTTGTAATAATTAGTCAAAGTATGTTTCCGTATTTTCATTTTTAGTATTTATTCTGTTTGGTTTTATTTGTCTTTGGGCCCAAGCTAAGCCAAGCCCATTTGGCTAATGTGGTCTATGTATAAATTAGTTTTTGTTTAGTGTTAATTAGGTTAGAGAGAGCTAATTAACAAAATAATTATTGGAGGCTAGTTGCTTGGTGTGCGCCGTATACAGAGAGAGATAGAAGCAGAGTTATTTTGATTTCATAATCAAGAACAATTGTAATCGTTCAATTCGTTTGATTAATCAATACCAGGTTTGCTTAATTGTGTTGATTATATGTTTGCTTGATTGAATTGATAATCACTGGGACACACAAATACCCTCAATGAGGAGGAAGATGTTGAGGCGTTCGGCCTAAATCTATATATACAAGCTCGAAGAATCATTTGGTACATCTAAAGCATATCAGAAACATACAACGCTCAAGCATACTCAAGTTATTCTCTCCCAGTCAAGAACACTCGATGAAGTGCTCTGTCGCACGACGAACATCACAATCTTACGATCTGTTTACTTTCATTTGTATTATCATTAATTGTACTGTTAATTGCTCCATCTAAAGGACGACGTCCCTGATTGACGTCCATAGTGCACTTGACGATCTCTGCTATCATCCGCGGTTTTTACCCTCGACGGGGTTTTCCGCGTCAGCGAATTCTCTGTCTTATCTATAATTTTTGGCTTTATCGTACGATTTGTCGACCGATCGCTTACTTTAGTTGATAAAGATATAGCTTGGGTCGCTATAAATGATCATTTAATGTCCTAACGGTCTGTGTATTGATTGGTCTTGATGATGTTTTTTCGTTATGACTGTTTGTCCATAAATGCGTATTAACTTGAAATAAATAGACATAGAGAAAACGTTTATTGATAATAAATGAGTCACAATCGTTAGATATCCTGCGAAGATCTTAAGACATTTGACGAGGAAATATCTTAATCGTAAGTCGTAAGTAACTTGTGATCATCGCCATAAGTGGTTGTGTGTCCCACAATAATACAGTTCTAATCAAGATGAACAATGATTGATCAAACAATTTTTCATTCTTATTCAATCTCAATTCAATCAGTATACAATGCTCTTAGAATATTTCTCTCTCTAAACTCAGACTCTCTTTTAGTCATATGAGTCTACGAACATAAAAAGAAACAATTTATACTTCTAACAATTACAAAGACAAAACTAGAAAACATAATGACTTTTACTTGACTTATTACAAAGACTTTGAATTAACCAATAAGAGGCTTTGACTTGAGCATTGACTTTGACTTTTGCCTTGAAGGTTTGACTTGAGCTTTGACTCTAATTCCCATGATCTTGGGTCACTATTTTGAGAATCTGACAATGTATGAAAAAGATCAAATATGAATGATTTATCAATAAAACTTACGTCAAGAAAAATTAGATGTGGTCTATAAAAACAATTATAGACATTCTTGAAAGAAACGTTTTGAAAGAAATCACGCTCAACAAACTTTTAATTTCAAACGGGGTGTCTTACGATCGAAAATTATGTTCAATTATTGAGACATGGTAAGAACATAGTCAACAAAAGTACTAAACTGGTGTGTATGAATACTTGACAGTATATGGAAAAGATAATACACAAGTATTTATCTTTGGAAACACACGGTTTGTTAAACATTAAAGCTCATAATATGAAAAACATTTAAAAACACACTTCAAAATTCATGAAATCTTTTTAAGAATTATAAGTGGTTTGAACGTTTAAGAACATGTTTCATTACTGAAAGTTGTCCTTCATTTAAACACAATGAGATTAAGATTAGAATATGCCTTACGCTCATCATTAATCTCATAAAGTCAACTCGAAAGTCATGATTGATATGATCATGTAGGCTCCCCCTCAAAATCTGCATGTAGTCAAAAAGTCGTTAAAGTACAAAGTCTTATTCACAAACTTTGTTGAAAACTAAAGACAAGAAAGCAGTAAGACTTTTAAGAACGAGTTCTGATTAGATGTAATCATATGTCAATGTCCTTACTCCCCCTGAACATATGCATCACAAATAATGTCAGTGAAAATTATATGCAACAAAATTTATAACTCCCCCTAGAATGTAGTTCAATTTAACTTCATCTCACTCCTCCTTAAAGCATGAACAGAACCTTTCAGTGCAGATATCGTTCCGATTAAAAATAAATAAATGAAGAAAAATAACAAAAATAAATTGTACTAGGTAACTACAGATTATGTCTTGAGGTTTAACATTCCAAGTTTCGAAATGAGAAAATTAAATCTTTTTTCGTCTAATGGCTTGGTAAACAAATCTACAAGTTGATAATTTGTGTTTACAAAGTAAAGTTCAATTGTACCTTTTTCAACATTATCTTTGATAAAATGATATCTCACATCAATATGTTTAGTCTTCGTGTGTTGAACAGGATTAGTTGATATGGCCATGGCGCTCTTCGAATCACAATATATATGAATTTTGTTGAAATGGAATCCATAGTCTCGAAGATGTGTCCTCATCCACAAAACTTGAGAGCAGCAACTGGCAACAGCTACATACTCTGCTTCAGCAGTTGAAGTGGAAACACAAAGTTGTTTCTTTGATGCCCAGCTTACGGGCTTGTCTCCAAGAAATTGAATGTGACCCGATGTGGTTTTCCTGTCTAGCATACAACCTGCATGATCTGCGTCTGAATACGATGTTAGCTCAAAACCTGTATCTTTAGGATACCACAAACCAAGATCTACAGTTCCCTTCAGATATCTAAATATCCGCTTTACAGGCGACATATGGGCTTCTTTTGGTAAAGCTTGATATCTAGCACATAAGCATGTAGAAAACATAATATCTGGCCGACTAGCCATCAAGTACATTAAAGAACCAATCATTCCTCTATAGGTTCTAACATCAACAGCTTTTCCCGAGAGATCAGCTCCGATTTTACTTCCTGGTTCCATCAGGGTTGAAATTGGAGTACAATTTGACAGGTTAAATTTCTTTAAAATGTCAGCAATATACTTCGATTGATTTTAAAAAATCCCCGTGGAAAATTGTCTAACTTGTAATCCGAGAAAGATGTTCATCTCTCCCATCATACTCATTTGAAAATGTGACACCATGAGGTTAGAAAAATTCTTACAGTACTTTCGATTGGTTGAACCAAATATTATATCGTCCACATATATTTGAATTAAAATGATATCAGCTTTCTCCCTTTTTATGAATAAAGTGGTGTCGATTTTACCTTTTGAAAATCCAGACTTGACAAGGAATTTGGATAACACATCATACCAGGCTCGAGGGGCTAGTTTGAGTCCGTAAATTGCTTTGTCTAGAATATAGACAAGATCTGGTTTGTTAGCACTTAAGAATCCTTCAGGTTGAGAAACGTACACCTATTCTTTTAACAACCCATTCGGAAAGGTTGTCTTAACATCAATCTGATAGACCGTAAAATTCTTATGTGCATCATAGGCTAGGAACATCCTAATTGCATCAATGTGTGCAACTGGTGCATACGTCTCATCATAATCAATGTCTTCCTCTTGTCTCTATCCCTTGGCTACAAGTCTTGCTTTATTTCGAATAACAACACCATCTTCATCCTTTTTATTCTTGAATAACCACCTAGTTCCAATGATTGTCTTTCCTTCAGGTCGGGGCACCAATCGCCAGACTTTAAGCGCTTTAAATTGGTTGAGCTCTTCTTGCATGGCTGTAACCCAATCGGGATCACAAAGAGCTTCTGAAACTTTTGTCGGTTCTATTTTGCTCAAGAATGAATCAAACAAACATTCATTTACGGTTGCAGACCTAGTTTGAACCGACTTTGATGGAGTAGGTGTTTGAACTAGAGTTTCTCCTTGAATCGGGGAATTTAATTCAGTCGATACATCTGAAGTGATCGGATGATGATTGCTTGAATCTTCAGATCTGTCAATCACAACAGGTTTAGTCACTTTTAAACCAAGAAACTCATCATAAAATTGTTCAAACAATAAATCTAAATATGTTAAATGAGATGTAGACGTTGATGCTTTATCAAAATTAGAAACTTTAACCGCAGGTTCTGGACTGATTTTCCCAGAAGCTAATACTCCTGTTATCACAGGTTCTGAACTGATTTGATCAGAAGCCATATCTTCATCAAATGTGACATTTAGGCTCTCCACAACTATCTTAGATTTATTCATGTAAACTCTATATGCAGCAGACGTTTGAGAATATCCAATGAAAATGCCTTCATCAGCTTTTCACCAACTTGTTGATGTATCTGAAGTTGAGATGAGATAGCCTTCTATGCCATAGCCAGCTTTGTTGCATAGGGGCTTTAGAAAGTAGACACACCTCATTATCCGTCTTGACATTTGACAGATTTATCGTGTAGAGGTTTGACTTCCACGTTCTGGCCAAGAGTTCTTTACCATCTTCAGTTCTAACACAACATCATTTGGCCTTAAAATTAACCTCTAAATCCTTGTCACATAACTGACCAATGCTGAAAAAATTGTATCCTAAACCTTCAACATAGCTCACCTTCTTAATCGTTATGTTCTCTCTCACCACACTCCATATCCCAAGATTGGTGAAAATTGGTCATTTCCAAATATGACGTTGCCGCAGAATTTCTCTATATAATTAGATAAAATATCTTTATGCCCAGTTATATGCTTGGAGCAACCAGAATCCATGTACCACATATGACGGGTCTGCACAGGAGAAATCAAGGAACAACAGGTTTAGGTACCCATTTATAGATGGGTCCTAGCAAGTTAGCATAAGATTTTAGCATCTATTTGAATTTGGACCCTTTGATCTTTTGAAACAATATTATTATTATAGACATGATATGAACCAAACCAATTATCAGAATATTGTTAAGACACAAAATTATTTCGAAGATATGTGGAAGACTGAGTAGTAGACAGAGATAATTGGAGCAAATACTTTATTGAGTAAGTCTTGTAAGAAGTTACAAGTTTTGTTTTATGAGAAGCAATATTACCAATCACATCAGAATCACTAACAGTAAACCTATTACATCCAACATCAGAACATGATTTTGTAGTCTCATCAACTTTCTTTTTTGCTCTCCATTCAGATTTCACTTCAGGCTTTCTCTTTTTCAAATCTGAAACATATGAATTTTGCAAGTTAGAACTGTGAGATTTAAAAGATTGTCTTTTTCTAGATTTACTAGTGTTAATCTGTTTCTAAGAATGCCTATTCTTTCTCTTCTTACCTTTGGCATGATTGGTACTCACAGAAACTGATCTATCAACCTTAGTTGATGATTCACCCTTTTAAAATACACTTGGTAAATCTTTGGAATTCACAATAAATTGAGAATGATCAACACATTTATCAAAACAACCATCAAAGTTTAGAAAATCAAACTCTTCATCAAACAAAACATTAACATCATTTGACTTAGAAACTTTGGAAGTATTGGAGAAATCAGTGTTTACAAAAACAGTTGAAAATACCATTTGTTCTAATCCAATCAAAATTCACTCTTCTACAAGAGTGTTCTCAAGTTCAGAAATTTTACTTTCTAAAATGAGTGGAGGAACATAAGTTTTGCCTTCGATAGGTTTTGCCTCCATTTCCTCTATAGAGTAACTTTGAAAATAATCGTTAGAAAGAAATTTTGATTGTGTAGAACTGTAACTAGAATTCAACTTTTCATAACGAAATGGAAATTGCATTTTAGTTTTATTTTTTCTTTTCTCATCTTCCTTAACTTCTTCCTCATCTGATGATTTTGTCCATTTGACTTTGAGTTCGGGATATTTAGGTGCCAATTTTAGAAAAACTAAAATCATATAAAGCAGGCACTTTGGAAATACCCTTTTCAAATAATGTGGGTTATCGTAACCAATGCCCCAACAATCAATACTCTCTTTTGGTTTATTAAGATGAATGGTTTGATTAGTTCGACCTCTAGTATAAAGTTTTTCTTCCAAACCACTCACTTTTTCAACCAAATATTTGTTCTCTTTCTTTAAAGATAAGCACTTTTTAGCAACCTCTTTAATCTCAAGTTCACACAATTTGAATTTTGAAAATGTTTCAGATAATTGATTATGGATTAAAGTCTTTTCTCTAGCACTTGTATCAATATTTTTATGTAAAGTCTCAATCAATACATTCTTTTCACCAATATCATTGTTGAGTTTTAGTATTGCTTGGTTTTTCTTTTCAATGATACATTTTTTGCGTTTAAGTTTAGACTGCAGATCCTAAAGTTCAACCATCATGGATTGCATTTGATTTAAAAAATTAGATTCAGTCATATCACATACCTCTTCAGAATCCTCCTCATCCGAATCTTCTTCAGCTACTTTTTGTCCCATGAAGCACAAATGGGAAGTCTCTTCCATGTCACTCTCAGGCTCAGAGTGATCCAACCAATAGTCATCTTCATCCATTAATGCTTTGTCAGCTTCTTTCTGCTTGGCCAGAAGCATCTTGTTCTTGTAGTACTCAGAATTATGAACATTTGGCTTCCAACATTCTTTGGCAAAGTGGCCTACTTTGCCACAGTTGTAGCACTTAACTGGTTCAACCTCTTTCTTCTCCTCAAACCTATTCACATACTTCTTTGTTTCAGACATCTTCTCCTCAAACCTCTTACCTTCTACTCTTTCTTTATGCTCAAAGTTCTTTGATCCTGACGAATACCGTTGACTGTTTGACCCTGGCTTCTTGTAAAACTTCTTTTGGAAAGCCTTGGTCAATAGGAGCATTGCTTGCTTCAGGTTCTCACCATCATCAAAATCAGAATCATCACTATTCTCTTCCTCTGACTCAGAAACTATCACCTTTTTCTTCTTCATACTGACTGACCTTTTCTCTTTTCTCTTAACCACCAAGGCAACTAGATCAACTATAGGTTTCTTAGCTTTCTTCTTTTCATCTCTTATCTCCTCTACCTCTTCCTCATTATGACGTAGAGTCTCATAAACTTCATGCAAAGGAATCTTATTGAGATCATTCATTTGTTTCATCTGGCGAGTAATTCTTTTTCACTCTGGTTGTAAAATACTCAGAAACTTCACATTCAGCTCAATCTGAGATTTCATTACTCTGTTCTTGGTTAAATCATTTAGAAGAGAAACAAATTTGTCATAGGTTGACTCTAGGCTTTCACCTTCTTTTGCTTTAAACTCTTCATAGTTGTTAACACAATTTGAAACCTTTAGCTGATTGCCAATCTTTGATCCTAACATCATCTTCTCCAGTTGATCCCACATTTGTTTGCCAGTAGCTTTATAGCTGTCTATCTTCACATATATCTCATTTGGAATACTTTGGAGTAGAAAAGATCTAGCTAGTGTGTCAACTTTGAGTCTCTTTCTCTGTTCATCAGAATATTCATCTACATCCATCGGATATTCTTTGTTCACTACCTCTTCTCCTTGCTCTTCTGTAGAATGAATCTTTGTTAGAGGTTTCATCGGTCCTTCTTTCAAGGAAAGTCTGATATAATCACCTAGTTCATTTCTGTAAATGAATTCTAGAAATCTGTCTTTCCACTGTTCGTATTCTCCTTTGAACATAACTGTTGATCCAAACTCTCTCAGTGATTTGATAATGACCCACCGTAATACTTAGTGAAAATTACGTTTAACATCTGTATGTATAAGTGTTTCACCATCAGCGATTAAATACTGAGTGTGTTCAGTATCGCTGATAATTTCTCTTGTAACAGTTAGACGTAATCTCTGAAGACAAGTTTCGCGATAAAGATGTTCATCACTGAGTCGAAGAAAAAGCTGCTGAACAACGGACAAGTCTACTCATGATCTGATGCGGATATCAGTGAAACTAAGACAAGTCTACCTATACGTGAAGAAAACTGAAGAAAAGCTTCAGCGATCACTGAACTTCTTTTTATCTCTGTGAAGGAACACATATTCAGTGATTGAAGATCACATAGCTTATGCTCCCAGCTTCTTTTGTCTTACCCTTGCACACATAGTAAAACTGTCAGAAGAGACATACCTCTGCGACAGATCATACAACAACTTTGAAATCTACATTGTTCACCATACGGGCAAAAGCATGACTCTAAAACTCAGAAGCATGCAACCGACCATCGAAGGACACTTGTAAAGTACTCTGCCATGCATTTAATGCATAGGGTATAAATAGAAAGATCAAGACTCTATCTGAGAGCCACCTTCTATCTTTCTTATCATATATGTCGGTCCAACAATACTTATCAAGTTTATAGAAACAACGACACAATAACTATTACCAACCTATATTGAATATATCAAACGATTACAAGGTTGATCGATTAAGCTTTGCTTTGTGTTCTCTATGTTTTCTCTCTTTTTCACTTTGATGTGTGTGTTTTTATATGTGATTCTTATCTTGATCTGATCTAAGAGAGATTTACTAGAGATACACACTAATATCTGTTGGAACTGAAGAAAAGCTCAAGTATGGTTAATGCTACTAGTTCAGAATTACTACTGCTAGAGGACTTCAAAGTTAATATTGTTGAGTATTACTACTGCTAGTTAGTTAATACTGCTAGTCAAAGTTAGTGCTGCTTGAACAAAGTTAGTACTACTTAGCTAGTTAGTACGACTAGTGGTTAGTGCTGCTTAGTAGTTAATGCTGCTAAGACCAAGTTAATGCTGCTTCAGAGATAATGTGAAGATAATGATGAAGAGTTTGTGGTTAAAGATAAACATGGAAAGCTGAAGATATTCATGGAAGATATACTGAAGATATTTTATTTATTGTAATTATCTTTTGTTCAGTATATGTATAGAACAGATTTAATACTAAGTTTTTTTTTTAGAGAGAATCAACCTCAAGGCATAGATCCTAATTCTAGAGAAGTAGAATTCGTATTGGTGAGCCTGTTCATCAATATTGAGGTTGAGTGTGTAATCTTGTAATTCTAATCATTCAATACAAGTTTACAATTTGTTAATCATATATACTGTTTTGATTACTGTTACATTGAATATCAAAGTGTTATTCTGCAAACTTCTTTGATATTGTTTCTGAGACTTTATTCTTGCTAAGAATTCGATCCTGACAAGTGGTATCAGAGTCTGACTCTCTCAGAAACATCTATTCATTCATCATGGAAAACCTTGCAGAATCAAACAGTACTCTGGTCTCTAAGGTTCCAATGCTCAAACCCAATGAGTTTGACATGTGGAAGATCAGAATTAGACAATATATTCTTCTCACTGACTACTCAATGTGGGATATCATTGAGAATGGTCCTTCTGAAGCAGGAAAGATTGGACCAGATGGGAAAAGACCTCCACCAAAGACAGATGGTGAGAGGAAGATCAGACAGACAGAGATGAAGGCCTTGAGCACTCTGCTCTTGGCCATCCCCAATGAATATCAGCATCAATTTTGCAACGGCACTGATGCTCAGATTCTCTGGAATGCTCTAGAGAAAAGATTTGCTGGAACTAAAAGCATCAAAAGAAATCAAAGAGATGTTCTAAAGCAGCAGTATGAGAACTTCACTTCTTCAAAGAATGAGTCTATGACTCAAACTTTTGATAGGTTCAACAAGCTCATTGGTGAACTGGCTACTGTAGGAGTGAAGATAGAGCAAGATGATATCAACAGAAAGTTCCTCAGATCTCTTGGGGATGAATGGACTATGTACACTATCTCATATAGGCAGAGTGACAATCTGGAAGAGAAGGAACTTGATGATCTATATAATGATCTAAGAGTTTTTGAAACTGAGGTAGAAACCAAGAAGAAGCCCACTGGTTATATCCACAATGCTGCACTTCTATCAGCATCTACTGATACTACTGCCAACCCTAAAGCAGTTAGTCCTGCCAGTGGAGTGAATTCAGAAAAAGGCACTGAAACTATCTTTGAAGCCTTTTTGTCCAGTCATAGCAACAATTCATTGATTAATGATGATCTGGATCAACTTCACCCTGATGACCTGGAGGAGATGGACATCAAATGGCAGATGGCCATGTTATCTATGAGGGTGAAGAAGTTTATCAAAAGAACAGGAAGGAACAACTTCTCTCAAAGAAGAGAAGATGGAGCTGGTTTTGACAAGACAAAAGTGGAATGCTATAAGTGCCACATAAAAGGACACTATGCTAGAGAGTGCAGAAGTGGTGTTCCAAACAACAACCACCAACAAACTCAGAATGGAGGCTACAATCAAAGCAAGAATCCTGCTCAAGCTCTTGTTTCTCAACAAGGAATGGGGTTTGACTGGAGTGACCAAGCTGAGGAAGCCATTCAGAATCAAGCTCTTATGGCAGAAGTGTCTGATCTCCCCTCTGAGGTAATTTCTAATCTTTGCACTCAATCTTGCACAGACACTGTCAAAAGGTACAGGGATCACAACCAAAGCATGTGTGATGACCTCAAAATATTAGAAAAGGACAGAAGAGACTATGTGTTGATAGTAGAGAGATTTGAAGAACAAATCAAAGGCTTTCAAGCTAATGAACTTCAACACTCTTATGACACAAACTATTGGAAGTGGGAAAAGAATGAATTAGAGACCAAACTGTCTAAGTCCTTAGAAGAGAATGATAGGCTGAAAGAGGAACTATCTAAGGTTAAGCTTGACATAGAAAAGTTTTCATATGCTTCAAAAGCAATGGATTCTTTTCTAAAGGCTCAGATTCATGATAAGATGAAGCCTGGTATTGGATACAACAATACACCCCCTCCTTACAACAACAACTACATCCCTCCTAGCTCAGATTTGTTAGAAACAAAGGATAGGAAGGACCTACCTAAGGGATCCACTGAGATAGATCCCTTAGATGAAGTAGTTGTTAAGGATAAAACTGAGAAAGAAGTTGTCAAAGATAAAGACAACACTGTAAGTGGTGAGATTCCTATAGAAAACCACATAATCACCAATGAGGGATGTGGAAAGCATTGGATCAAGTCCAATGAGATAGAGAAGACTGAGGGAAAGAACAAGAAGGTTCACTATAAGCAGACCACTGTTGTGAACCCTATTCCTTGCAAGCAGTGTGCATGCAGTAAATCTGAGCCCCAAAAACATTATAAAACAAGGGGAAATCAGAGAAACAGGAATAACCAGTGGGCACAAAAACAAGGCATTGATCTGAGTAAAATCAATAGACTAAAGCCTTGTTTCATTTGTGGAAAGTTAAACCATTTGGCTAAGTATTGTTTCTTTAACCCTATTAACCAACAGATGAACTTTCAAAGATTTGTGCAAAAACCTGTTGGTTATAGGAAGGCTGGAAAGAAACATATGATAAAGAAATCTGTTGAAAGCAAAGGCCCCATGAAGAAAAAGGTTTTAAAAGAAAGTATTAAAATGTGGGTGCCTAGAAGCACTAAAACTGTTAGTACTGCTGATAGAGATAGTGCTGCTAGAATTATTACTGCTGCTACCAGTGTTAGTACTGCTGAAAATTTTAATGCTGCTAATACTGTTAATACCTCTTCAAAGATTACTACAGCTAACACAGTTACTGCTGCTAACACAGTTACTACTTCTAACAAGGTTAGTACTGCTAAGCATGCAAGTGCTGCTAATGCAGTTAGTACTTCTAAAACCAGTATTGTTTCTAGCAAATGTGTTTCTAAACCCATCATTGTGACAAAGTACTCCAGAAATGAGGAGTCAAAGTTTAGAAATCTTGTCAAGAAAGAATGTAAGTATTTTGATGAGAAAGGGGTGCCCAAGACCACTTTGGCTTGGGTTCCTAATTCATACTAACTGATTTATCTTATGTGCAGGGCAACCAATAGCTCAAGGGAAAGAGCATATGGCATGTTGATAGTGGTTGCTCTAGGCACATGACAGGCAACATGTCATGCCTTCAGGATTTCAAGCATATCAATGGAGGACATGTTGCATTTGGAGATAATCTTACTGGTGGTAAAATAAGTGGAAAAGGTAATGTTACAAAAGGTAAGATGACATTTGAGGATGTCTACTATGTTGATCAATTGAAGTACAACCTGTTAAGTGTATCACAGGTTTGTGACAAGCAACATAGCATATTATTTACTAATACAGAGTGTATGATCCTTGCTCTAGGGTTCAAAGTAGTTGATGAAAGCATGATACTACTTAGAACTCCAAGGAAGGACAATGTTTATTGTCTAGATATGGATAATGTTTCTAGTGATTCATCCCTGAACTGTCTTGTTTCTAAAGCTTCTGTGGATGAATCCTCTCTTTGGCACAGAAGGATGTGTCACGTGAACTTCAAGACTATGAACAAACTTGTTAAAAACAACCTTGTAAGAGGTTTACCTTCAAAAGTATTTTCATGTGATGATCATTGTGTTGCATGTCTTAAAGGCAAACAACACAAAACTTCTCATAAGACCAAAGAGTTAAATACAATTTCTTCTTGTCTCCAGTTATTGCATATGGATCTGTTTGGTCCTACAAATGTTATGAGTATAGGCAAGAAATCTTACTACTTGGTTATTGTTGATGATTACTCCAGATTTACTTGGGTATATTTTCTAAGGACTAAGGATGAGACAAGTGGACTGATCAAATCCTTTATCCTAAGAATTGAAAACCAAACTAATCAACAAGTAAAAGTCATTAGATCAGATAATGGGACTGAGTTTAAAAATTTTGATCTAAACACCTTCTGTGAAGAGAAAGGCATTGAGAGACAATATAGTGCCCCTAGGACTCCTCAACAGAATGGAGTTGCTGAGAGGAGAAATAGGACACTAATAGAGGCTGCTAGATCTCTGTTGGCTGATTCAAAACTGCCAATTACCTTCTGGGCTGAAGTAGTTAATACTGCTTGCTATGTCCAAAACAGAGTTCTAGTGGTCAAGCCAAAGAACAAGACCCCTTATGAACTTTTAAATAAAAGAAAACCTTTCATTGGGTTTTTCAAACCCTTTGGTGTCCTTGTACAATTCTCAATGCCAAATCTCACTTAGGTAAGTTTTATAGCAAAGCAGATGATGGATTTCTTGTTGGTTACTCATCTCAGAGTAAGGCATACAGAGTTATTAACTCTTCTTCTAGAATAATTGAAGAAAGTGACAATGTCAAATGCAATGAGAACACACCAAATCCCATTGGGTCTGGTCCTCAGTGGCTATTTGACATTGATTCACTAACTAACTCTTTTGGTTACAGTAGTGATGATTATGCAGGTTCAGGGAGTGGAGGATCAGGAACTACACAAGTTCAAGACAGTATATCTCAATCTGTGATATTTCCTATACCTAAAGTGGATTCTGTTGAAGACTGTGAAAAGGAACCATCTACTGAACCAAATCAGAGTGATGAAGAAAGTAGAGATGAGGAGACTCAAGAAAATAAAGAACCAAAAGTAGCTGCTGAAAGCACCTCAGTTGAGTTGAATGACTCAAACCTAGAGGTGGGACTTAATGAAGAACCTAGTCATCACACCAGAATTCATAAGGATCATCCTCCACAACTGGTAATAGGAGATATATCTTCTCCTATGATGACTAGAAATCAAAGCAGGCTGCAAGAAATGCAAGAACAACACATACAGTGCTATCTTGCTTTTTATCCCAGCTTGAGCCTAAAAAGGCACATGATGCTATGAAAGAGTCCAGTTGGATAGAAGCCATGCAAGAAGAGCTACTGCAGTTCAAGCTGCAAGATGTTTGGGATCTGGTAGACCTTCCTAAAGGCCAAAGAGCAATAGGAACAAAATGGGTCTTCAAAAATAAGAGAGATAAAAGAGGCATAGTAATAAGGAATAAAGCAAGGCTGGTGGCTCAAGGGTATACACAAGAAGAGGGAATAGATTATGAAGAAGTCTTTGCACCTATAGCCAGGATAGAAGCAATTAGATTATTCCTGGCTTATGCTTCTTATATGAGATTCAAAGTCTATCAAATGGATGTCAAAAGTGCATTTCTATATGGCTCAATTGAAGAAGAAGTATATGTCTGTCAACCACCAGGGTTTGAAAACCCAAGCTATCCAGACAGGGTATACAAATTGAAGAAAGCACTTTATGGACTACATCAAGCTCCAAGAGCATGGTATGACACTATGTCATCCTATCTCTTGGAAAATGGCTTTGAAAGAGGAGTCATTGATAAGACTCTATTCATCAAGAGAAAGAAGAAGGATATCTTGCTGGTCCAAATCTATGTTGATGATATTATCTTTGGATCAACAAGAGATAACATATGCAAGGAGTTTGAGGAACTAATGCATCAAAGATTCAAGATGAGTTCCATGGGGGAACTTACTTTCTTCCTTGGACTACAAGTTCAATAGAAGTCAGATGGAATCTTCATCTGTCAGTCCAAGTATGTGCAGCACATTCTAACCAAGTTTGGTTTTTCAGATTCAAAACCTGCCAACACACCTATGGAGACACACAAGCAGATAACAGCAGATCTTGAGGGGGAGGATATGGATGTTCATCATTACAGATCCATGATTGGATCTCTCATGTATCTTACAGCCTCTAGGCCAGATATAATGTTTCCAGTCTGTGTATGTGCAAGATTTCAAGTTAGGCCAAAGCAATCTCACTATCAAGCTGTTAAGAGGATATTCAGATATCTCAAAGGGCAACCCAGATTGGGACTTTGGTATCCTCATGACTCGTCCTTTGACCTGCTTGCATACTCAGATAGTGATCTAGGTAGAGCAAACTTGGACAGAAAATCTACTTCTGGAGGAGGTCAGTTTTTGGGTGCAAGACTAGTGTCATGGCAGTGCAAGAAACAAACCACAGTGTCCACATCTACTACAAAAACAGAGTACATAGCAGCTGCAAGTTGCTGTTCTCAAGTCTTATGGATTCAGAATCAAATGCTGGACTATGGGGTAACCTTTCTACACACTACAATTTTTATTGATAATAGCAGTGCTATTAGCATTGTGAATAATCCTGTCAAGCACTCAAAGACAAAGCACATTGAGATCAGGTATCATTTCATAAGAGACTGTAATGAAAAGAAACTTATTCAAGTTGTGAAAGTTCACACTGATAACCAGTTTGCTGATCTATTCACCAAAGCTTTTGATGTGGGTAGATTCACTTTCTTGGTAACAAGTGTGGGAATGATCAACTCTGAATAAGCCCCTTCTCAAAAAGTGGTTACATATCTGTATATTGTTTATTCTTGGTGTTATTAATCTTCCTTTTTCAGGATATGTATAGCAGTACTCAGTGTATCACAAGCTTAAAAGAGTAAGTATGGTTAATACTGCCAGTACAGTTTTAATACTGCCAGTGCACAGTTAATACTACTAGTGGTTAATACTGCTAGTTAGTTAATACTGCTAGTTAGTTAATACTGCTAGTTAGTTAATACTGCTAGTGGTTAATATTGCTTTCAGTTAATACTGCTAGTCAGTTAATACTGCTAGTAGTTAATACTGCTCTCAGTTAATACTCCTAGTTAGTTAATACTGCTCTCAGTTAATACTGCTTTCAGTTAATACTGCTAGTCAGTTAATACTGCTAGTGGTTAATACTGCTTTCAGTTAATACTGCTCTAGGTTAATACTGCTTATGTCCCGAATACTATAAATACTCTTTGCCCGCCTAAAAGTTCATAACGACTCTTTGCATACTGTTCACTTGCGCTCTAAACCCTTTCTCTCTCAAGTTCAAAGTTCTCAGGCAAGAAACTTCAAGATCAATGGCATCAATGGCATTCATAGACGAGCACAATGAAATCGCGATGCTACAGAAGCCCAAACAGGCCGCTGGTTTCCACCAGATTGTGGATTTCCTCAAGAGAACCCACATTGCTCATGCTCTCACTGTCTCGCCTTCAATCTTTATCGAGCATCAAAGGCAATTCTGGGCACATGCCACCATTGTTACTGAGAATGGTGTGCAAATGATCAAGACAAAGGTGTGTGGCAAGCCATTAATAGTTACTGAAGAGGTAATTCGCATCAGTCTACGTCTAGACGATGCCTCTGGTATAACATCTATCTCTAATGATGAACTGTTTTCTACTCTTTCAAGAATGGGGTATAGAGGCCCATTGGGTGTTTTTAAGTTCTCAAAAGCTAAATTCTCACCCCAATTGCGTTTTCTTGTTCATACCTTGATGCATTGCATCTCTAAAAAGACTACTGGATGGAGTGAGTTCAGTAGCACCATTGCTTATGCTTTGGTGTGCTTGGCCACTGCCAGAAAGTATAATTTTTCTAAAATGATTTTCAATGATCTTGTCTCAAACTTGGGAAACAAAAAGAGCTTTTATATGTACCCCAGGTTTGTTCAAGCAGTTATTACCCATGAATTGACGGATATAACTCATTTTGATAGGATATATGTACCAAAACCCCCTAAAGGCAAGGTTTTCTCAAATATGAGAAGATCTCCTGGGGACTCGGAAGGAGTTGACACCCCATTGTTCTCTACAATGATGGTGGTGTCCCAAACTGATGAAGGTATGGTAGCAGGGTCAAGGCCCCCATTAGACCAACCCACTGCTAGCCAATCCCAACCTTCCCACTCTAAATCAATTCCCCAGTCTCTTCTTGATAAACCAACTTCACCAATCACCCAAACATACAAAAGGAAACAGGTAAAGAAGGCTCCTTCCCTTCTTGTACCAACAACCCCTAAGCCTTTAAGCCCTCTAAGGGAGGATTCTCCCTTAGAGAATATCTACAGGGAAACCACAAGGGTGTCTCCCAACCCAAAGGAGGTGCTCTCTGAGGAGGAGGTTGAGCATATGGCTCCTGAGGCTGCCACTACTCCTGCTAGCACGGAGGAGGACAGTGGTAACATAAATAAGACCTCCCCCATGGCAACTTTGAATGAGCAATCATTCAAAGGTCCCCGGTGCCAAGAAACCAAGGGGGTGGATAGTGCTTCTGCTAGGCAGAAGGCTTCCACTACAAAAAGATCCCATGATCCTTCAATAGAGGGTAACACTTCTGGAGAAGGTGAGGACAGATATAACTACCAGGAATTGATGGATGTTATGGGAAACATCAATCTTGATGTCATTCAACAAGGAAAAGCCATAGAAGAGATGAAGCTGGTGATCTTGTCACAACAACTACAGATTGCCAAGTTAAAGAAATTGGTGACAAGGCTTGTGCAGAAGAAGAAGAGAAAACAGTATGTGTTGAGGAAGAGACCAACTGATAAAGATGCTTCCAACAAGGGGGAGAAAGAGACTGAAAAAGAGAAAGAAATGTTTTCTGAAAAAGCTACTGAGGAAGTTGAAGTTGAGGGGGAGAAAGAGGAAGGAATTGAAGCAGCAGTAACAGAAGCAGCAGTAACAGGGCTTTCTACTGAAGAAATGGAAATTGCTGAAACATTGGTCAAAGCAAAGAATGACACTTATAAGGCTACTCAAAAGGCCAAGAGAGTAGTCATCAATGAAGGAGAAGTTCAACAAAAGGCAACAGAAAAGGCAAAGGAGTCAAAAGGAAAAGGAAAGGAGAAGATGGTTGAAGCTGAATTGCCTGCAAAGAAAAAAAAACAAATTGAAATGGATGAGGCAATAGCAAAGCAGCTTCAAGACCAAATGGAAAAGGAGGAACAGTTGCAAACAGAAAAAGATAGAGAGCTTGCAAAGATCATGGCCAGAAAGTTGAATGCAGAATATCAGAAAAGCATCAAAGAAGCAGCTCAAGCCAAGAAGCTTCAAGTCAAGAAGATGCCAATTCAAAAACAGAAAAGACAACCCTCCAAAACATTTTTGGCCAATCAGGAAAAAAGAAAAATGATAAATTTACTGAAAGGTGCAATTGGTGTTAAGGGGGAGATGTTCACAAACATGGCATACACTCAGGTTGAAGAGTTGTATCAAAAAGAAATGGTTAAGCTTCAAGGGGATTCAGTTCAAAGGGAAGAGGCTGAGAGAAGAATGAAGGAAAGGCATGATCTGAATCTTCAAAAACCATTTCCTGAGGAGACTACACCTTCAAAAGATAAAGCTGAAGAGAAGAAGGAAGAACATGAGGGTGTTGGTGTAGAAGGCAAATCTGGAAAAAGGATGAAGACAATTGCTTCCAAAAAGCAGTCTAAAAGGCCTAGAGTGGAAGAAACAGCAGAATCTGCAGCAGAGCCTTCAGATGTATCTTTAGCAGAATCAGTACAAATTCCAGAACAGTCAAGTAAGCAAACTGATGAGAGTATGGATCTGTACATGACCATAGTAGAACCTATGAAGGCTGTTCCAATCTCCATGAAAACTCCAGAGATCACCTTTTGGGACATTCTAAGAGATAATGGAAAGGATTTCTTCAGAATCAAAAGAGCTGATGGTTTATTTGAAGCATATTCAACATGGGGGAGAGTTATCAGAAGTTGTTCAAGAGCTGATATAGAAGAATTGTATAAAGTGGGGATGAAACTCTATGAGCCTGTGTTGAAAGGTACTGAAGAGAATCTTCTCAAGATAGCAATGGAATACTTGTGCATGATGTTTGATTCAGAAAGAGTAGCTTATAGGATTAAAGATCATAATCATGAGTTTATATTCAAGAAGATTGATAAATGGATACTATTTGAAAACTGTGGAGTATACATGATTACTATTGACAACTGTTATCATGAATACTACCTGGTGGACAAAATCTATGAGCATAGCAAGGAGAAGCTAGAAAGGATGCTTAAAGCTACATTGGTATGCACAAAGGATTTAGAAATGGCTAAGATTATGGTAAGAAGAACTGTAAATCAAAGTCTAGGGCTAGATCCAAATTTGGGAAACTGAACCTGAGGTGTTGAAAGCATCTTGAAGATCAGATCTGAAGAACTTGACTTCTTTTCCTAAAAGTCAAGTTAGGGGGAGATTGTTGGGAACTGAAGAAAAGCTCAAGTATGGTTAATGATGCTAGTTCAGAATTACTACTGCTAGAGGACATCAAAATTAATACTGTTGAGTATTACTACTGCTAGTTAGTTAATACTGCTAGTCAAAGTTAGTGCTGCTTGAACAAAGTTAGTACTGCTTAGCTAGTTAGTACTGCTAGTGGTTAGTGTTGCTTAGTAGTTAATGCTGCTAAGACCAAGTTAATGCTGCTTCAGAGATAATGTGAAGATAATGTGAAGATAATGATGAAGAGTTCGTGGTTAAAGATAAACATGGAAAGCTGAAGATATTCATGGAAGATATACTAAAGATATTTTATTTATTGTAATTATCTTTTGTTCAGTATATGTATAGAATGTATAGAACAGATTTAATACTAAGTTTTTGTTTTTAGAGAGAATCAACCTCAAGGCATAGATCCTAATTCTAGAGAAGTAGAATTCGTATTGGTGAGCCTGTTCATCAATATTGAGGTTGAGTGTGTAATCTTGTAATTCTAATCATTCAATACAAGTTTACAATTTGTTAATCATATATACTGTTTTGATTACTGTTACATTGAATATCAAAGTGTTATTCCGCAAACTTCTTTGATATTGTTTCTGAGACTTTATTCTTGCTAAGAATTCGATCCTGACAATATCTAACTTAGTGTGTTGAAGACACTTTCTACAACTTGCAACAACAAGTTGCAATATTAAACAATTATAACTAAATAATATCTAACAAAGTAGATATTATTTTCTAACTAAGAACTAACTATCTAACTAAGTTAACTAAAACTTAATATCTATTAGAAATAGATATTCAAACTAAGTTAACAATAATAACAAACAATTACATTGACATTTATTACAAATAGACATAGACTTTTATATCGAGAGTCGACGTTCCGGCTTTAGCTTCAGATTGCGATCTTCAGATTATATGATATTGAATCCAATGAGACTGTGTCTTAACAATCTCCCCCTTTGGATCAAGAACATTACTAAAATGATGTAGCAATTTGATCTTCTCTTTTAGCTTAGAAGATGCAATCTCTTTCTCTAGCTTTGAAATCAACATGACTTCAATCTAATAATCTCCCCCGTGTAAGAGTGGATGTGATTCTTGAAACATGTGATCTTTGCCATTTCTTGTGTAGTCATTCTCCCCCTTTTTGATGTTAAGTGCAACGACTTCATCAAAATTATTTGTAAGAAATGTCTATCTTGTGGTTAGAGCCCCTGATCCGTCAATTCAAAAGATATTCATCCAGATCTTTTCAAATCTAGACAAAATAGTCGTGTAACACCTGAATCAACTAATAAATCAGTTAACATGCCTGTCAGTAACACTAAGTCACTGTGTGTAACGAATACACATTGGAAAGGAGCTGTTAGATGTTGACTCCCCCAGGGCTTCCATTTAATCATCGAAACACCACAAAGGTTATTTCTATAAACGTTATGACAAAGAAACTAATTCCTTGCGTGTTCGTGCTTGTGTTTGAAAGAATTAAGCACGGATGATTGCTTATTGGCTCAAAATTGTGTAAACCATTGAGACAACAGTAAGTTAAACACAGACTCAATGTGCATGATTGAAGTGCGAAGGTAGGGCAGACTTCCTTCTTTTCAATATCTAGATTTTCCAAATGAAAATCAGATAGCAAATGTGTTGCATCCCCTTTGAAAATGAAACATTATCTATTTGAGAAGAAAATGAGTAGATGGTGAGGTTTGATTAAGAGTTGGCATGGGTTAGTTGCATGGTTCAATAATGATCACCAAAGAATTGAGAATCACTAGAATTGTGGCTACCCGGCTCAGAAAAAGTTGGTGCAGAGTTGTGATATTCTTTTAACTCTGTTCTCACACGCTCTTTCTTTTAAACTTTTTGCTTTCTCTAATCACACTCATTCCTTTTCTATTTGCACACTCAATCACTAAGGATTAACTTCTTGGGTAGAAATCACTTATTAAGGTGATTTAATAGAAGTTGTGTTATTTCCTAGTACAATGATTCCTTATTTTCCTAGATGCACGTGATGCTCAGATTGGTTTAACTATTTCAGTTAAAGCATAATATTGATCTTTGAAAACATTTAAAATACAATCCCAAAATATAAAATCTATGGAAAAATCGGGAAGTGGTTTGAACATTAAAAACAATGTTTTCGATGATTGAAAGTTGTCCTTCTTTCAACCATATATGAGATGAAGATATATAATTATACCTTTTCGTATGATCTCCCATCTCATGAAGCTAAGCTTTAAGTCATAGAAATATGAACTTGTAAGCTTCTCTCAAAAATTCTGCAAAAGTCTAATGTCAAGTCAAAGTAATAATTATTCACTTATATTGAAAAGACAAAAAGCAGTAAAACTGTTTAAAGTATGAGTCCTAATCTGAAATAATCAGAAGTAATCACCTTTTTACTCCCCCTGAAATTATGCATTTGAAAATTATCATATAAAAAAGATATGCATAAAATTTCAGACAAATATGTACTCCCCCTTGATGGTTGATTTCCTCATTCAAGTATTGAAGTACAATCTCTTATCAGCACAGGAGTAAGGTCTTTTGATCATTGAAGTACGAGTCCTAAACTGTTGTGTTTAGAAGTCACTACTTCGTTGAAGTACGGGTTTTGAACTGCATTATCCAAAAACCTATTTTTGACATTGAAGAACGAGTCCTGATCTGTACATAATCAGAAGTCGCTTTCTCTTTAAGCTTTGTGTGCCTGCAACACAGATTTCACCTTAGGTACCCATTGGAATTTGGGTCCTTCTGTGTTAGCACAAGATTTTGGTATCCATTTCAAATTGGATCCTATTTTCTTTTGAAAAGTATGTGAAGAATGGGTATGAGGTGAATGCACATGGTAATTTCCAAACCAATCTTCAGAATCTTGACAAGAGATAGATATATGTTTATCATAAAAAGAAGACTTTCCAGCAGATAAAGATAACTGAAATAATTGCTTCATTGTATATTGTTTACGAGAAACAGCAAGTTTTGGGTTCAAAACAGCAATATCAGCAATTACAACATCTTTAGTAAGCGAAGTCTTATTACAATTAACACTACTAGACGTTAAGACGGTCTTGTCAAGGTTCCGTTTGGGTTGCCACAGAGAATTTGATTCTGGCCTTTGATTTCTCAGATCTGAAACATGTAAAGCTGGTGAGTTAGACCTTGGAGCAACAAACGAATGCTTCTTCTTGGAATTACCAGCAGTGGTCGGTTTCTATGAATGCTGAGATATTTTCTTATCTTTAGCACTCTTAGCGTTCACAGAGACTGATTTATCAAAAAAAGCTTTCGTTGATTTTGCACTGTTCGCAGGCTTACTGGTTTTTCTTAAAGTTTTCTTCACAAAAGATGAATGGTTGGGAAGTTTTGTATTAAAGTCAAAGAGATAGGAACCATCATCTAAACTACCGTCAGAGTTTAAAAAATCAATTCCTTTATTTGATGAACCAGACAACTCCATAGAGTTTGAAGCTTTTGAAAGAACAGTATTTGAAAACACGGTTGTACAAACGCTTTGTTCAATATTTATCAAAAGTTTTGCATCTGATAAAGAAGTCTCGAGTTCAGAAATTTTACGTTCTAAAACAAGAGGAGGGACATATAATTTACCTTTGATAGGCTTCGCCTCCATTTCCTTTTCAGTATAACTTGGAAAGAAATCACTTGAAAGAGTTTCCTTCTTTTTGTATATTGGGTTTTCATCATAACTATTATTCAACTTCGCATAATAAAATGAAAGATGAACTTTAGCTGATTTCATCCGTTTTTCCGTTTCATTGGCTTCATCCTCTTTTGATAGCTTAGTCTAAAAAGTTTTAAACGCGGGGAGTCTGCGGGCTAATTGCATATTAAGATGATCATAAAGTCCTGGAACTTCAGACATCCCCTTTTGAAGACAGTGAGGATTCTAATAACCGATTCCCCATCTCTCTTTCTCCTCTTTGGGTTTGTTCAGAAAAATAGTTTGTTCAGTTTGACCCATTTTATACAACTTCTCTTCCAAACTTTTTAGTTTTCCGAGTAAAGAAAAGTTTTCTTTTGTACAAGAAGCATGCAACTTTTTAAGCTCATAAATATCTATCTCACTCTTTAGAAGTTGAGACTTAAGATCAGAATTCTCTTTTAGAATTATTGTCTTTTCCTTAGCGTTGGTGTCATTATATTTATGTAAAACCTCAATTAATACTTTCTTCTCAGCAATTTCATTGCTAAGTTTCTGTATCAACTGGTTTTTGTCTGTCATGACACCATTATCTTGCTTAGGATTAGATTCTAACTCTCTTTGTTTCATACTCATGGCATGCATTTTATTCATGAATTCTAAATCAGATAGATTACATACCTCCTCTTCTTCATTGTCAGAATCAGCTTCAGCATCTGATTCTATCTTGCCCATCAAGCACATGTTGACGGCTTCCTCTCTATCTTCATCATCTTCTTGTTCATCATCTGAGTGATCGAGCCAGTATTCGTCCTCAGCCATCAGTGCCTTGCCTGCCTCTTGTTGTTTTACAAGAAGCATCTTGTTCTTGTAGTAGTCTGAATTTCTGACTTTTGATCTACGACAGTCTTTGGCAAAGTGACCTGGTTTGCCACAGTTGTAGCACGTAGGCGGTTCTGGCTGACTTGATCCTTCAGCTTTGAATTTCCTTTCTTTCGGTCTCCTCTCCTGTATCCTCTTTCCTTCCGACTGAAACCTTCTTTCTTCAGGTTTCCTCTCCTCTGATCTTCTCACCTCAAATCTCTTCCCTTCATATCTGCTACCTTCAATCCTTTCTTTGTGAATGTAGTTGTTCGGACCAGATGAATATCTCTGATTATTTGATGTTGGCTTTGTGTAGAACCTTTTCTGAAAGGCACTAGTCAGCGTCATCATTGCTTGCTTCAGCTGATCATTTTCATCTGATTCTGAGTTTGCACAACCTTCATCTTCTTCATCTGATTCATATACAGTCGCCTTATTCTTCTTCTTTCTGACTACAAGGGTGACTGTGTCTTCAATTACCTTTCCTCTTTGTCTCTTCTCATCCAGAATTTCATCCACCTCTTATTCATTTTGACGGAGGGTTTCATACACCTCGTGAAGTGGAATCTCATTCAAGTCTTTAATCTGCTTCATTTGACGAGCAAATCTTTTCCATTCAGATTGAAGAATACTAAGGAATTTGATATTCAGCTCATTTTGAGATTTGTGAACTTTGTTCTTACTAAGTTCATTTAGCAATGTCACAAACCTGTCATAGGTTTCTTCTAAGGTTTCTCCCACCCTGCCTCTAAATTCTTCATAGTTATTTAGGCAGTTGGAGATCTTCAGTTGATTTCCAATTTTTGAACCCAACATCATTTTCTCGAGCTGAAGCCTTGAAACTGTCAATCTTGACGTATATTTCATTTGGGATCCCCTGTAAAATGTATGACTTTGATAATTTGTCGCCTTTGGCTCTTTTGAGGTTATCATCTTGTAGCTCGTGATACTTCAGTTCAACCTGAGTAGGCACGTTATCAATTACACGAGTCGTCATTGGTGGTGTCATAATACCTTCTTCAATAGATGTTCTGATATAATCACCCAGCTCGTGTCTATCAATGAAGTTTAGAAACCTATCCTTCCACTGTTCGTATTCTCCTTTGAAGAGAACTGGTGGCTTGGTGTCAGTTCCTATTGTAAGGGCTTCTCTGGATGTCATCCTGTATTAAATAAGAGAAAAACTTGACAGATATGATTGTTAACCTAGGTAAAATTTTATCACACAAGAAATTTTGTCCCCCTAGGCAGACTTAGCACGGTGGGGTCAAGGGGCAATGCCCTTGCGGGGGTATGGGGGCAGCGCCCCTAGAGAAAAAATTTATGACTATTAAAGACCCTATTACAGTTTCGAAAAATTCTCAGAAAAATATTCTAAGTCTGGATTGGAGCTTTGCGATTGAGAAGGTTTGTGTTTCAAGTTGGGAACGCAAATGGAAGTTTGCGGGTCTAGAGAGGAACGCAAAGTTGACTTGTTCTTTTGAAGTCTTGAGGAATGCGGGTCTTAGGTATGCGGGTCTGACTTGGAACGAGGTGTGCGTGTCTGAGCTTTGAACCGAGAAGTTGAGGAATGCGGGTGCTTTGGGACCCGAGTTTTGAGGATTTCGGGTGCTTGAGGACCCGAGTTTTGAGGATTGCGGGTCAAGTGGGAACCGCAAAGTTGAGGTATGCGGGTCACTTGAGACACGCAAAGTTGAGAAATTCGTCTGTAGTTGGACCCGCAAAGTTGAGAAATGCGGGTTATTCAACCTCTGGAATGCGGGTGTTCGTCCTGTTCTTCTAAAAATCGTATGAATCTTGTTCCTGAAATGATTTAGCAACACCAAACTCTACCAATATGTCTAGAATTACTTCTAGAACAGAATGTAAGCACTCGATCTCTCTAAAACACTTTTTTTCGAAATAAATTTGATAGCACAGTACGTTTTTCCAGTCGACTAGTTTCACTTATAATCCACAGATTGGAACTCCATAGAAGCTTTAAAGTGAAATTAAATAGCAACAACTCGATCTAGCATGTAAATCGATCACACTCTGATCGATTCTAACACCTAAAACACTTAAAATCACAAAATCGAATTTTGTTCAAGAACACAGAGTCGTTTTTCTCATAAAACTTGTTTTGATCTTAATCAGGCTCTGATACCAATTGTCGGTCCAACAATACTTATCAAGTTTATAGAAACAACGACATAATAACTATTACCAACCTGTATTGAATATATCAAACGATTACAAGGTTGATCGATTAAGCTTTGCTTTGTGTTCTCTATGCTTTCTCTCTTTTTCACTTTGATGTGTGTGTTTATATATGTGATTCTTATCTTGATCTGATCTAAGAGAGATTTACTAGAGATACACACTAATATCTAACTTAGTGTATTGAACATACTTTCTACAACTTGCAACAACAAGTTGCAATATTAAACAATTATAACTAAATAATATCTAACAAAGTAGATATTATTTTCTAACTAAGAACTAACTATCTAACTAAGTTAACTAAAACTTAATATCTATTAGAAATAGATATTCAAACTAAGTTAACAATAATAACAAACAATTACATTGACATTTATTACAAATAGACATAGACTTTTATATCGAGAGTCGACGTTCCGGCTTTAGCTTCAGATTGCGATCTTCAGATTGGATGATCTTGAATCCAATGAGACTGTGTCTTAACAATATAGAAACCATTGCTTTCTATATTCTCTCAATCTCTATTCTCTAATTCTTGTGCAACAATCTGTGTGATTCTTAAGTTTGTTTAGATTAGGTTTTACTTAATCTTATTCCGCAACAAACTGTAAATTGTGATTTGATTTATCAATAAACAGTTTATTAAACCATTAAATTTTGTGTTTGTATTCAACCCCCCCCCCTTCTACAAATTTTTTAAGCACCTTCGGAACCAACAAGTGGTATAAGAGCAGATTGTTTAATCTCATAAACAAGATCTTGCTTTATTCTCTTCCTTGCTATTCTCAAAATGGCACTCAATACAAACACTAACTACTATGATAATAGTTCTCACTCAAAACCTCCTCGATTTAGCAAAGACAACTTTGCTCTCTGGAAAACTCGAATGATGTTGTTTCTAGAAGGTGTAGACCCTACCATACCTGAATACGTAGCAAATGGTCCATATGAACCTTTTATGATCATAGTTGCAGTTCCTGCCACTGCCACCACTCCTGCTATTCCTGAAAGATATGCTCCTAAGGAAATTAGACAATGGAGTGATGAAGATAAAAAGAAAGTAGGTTTAGATGCTAAGGCAAAAACCATTATTTTTATGGCCTTGCCTGATGAAGCCTTCCATTCCATCATGCATATGAAAATTGCTAAAGAAATGTAGGAAACTATATGTGTTCAATATGAAGGTACCACTGAAATCCAAGAAACCAGAAAGATCAATTTGGTAAAACAATACGAAAGTTTTATCTGTGGTAAGAATGAGTCTCAATCTAATGTTCTCCAAAGATTTAACTATTTAATCATTGATCTGAGGACTGTTGGTAAGACCTATTCTAATTTTGTGGTCCTAACTAAATTCTTGGAAAGTCTTCCTGAAAGTTGGGACAACAATTCAATGTGTCTTAAGCTGACAAAAGACTTAAATCATCTTTCTCTTAGCACTCTATATGGAAGAATCTTGTGAAAGATTCTAAACACTCTAAGAGCACTCCTGTTGCTTTTGTCTCTTCAGAGATCATTCCACCTCACCGATCTACTCTCACTTTCACTGAGTTAGATTATGACTCTGAGGAATTATCAGATGCAGATCTTTCAGATTTCGATGAATCATTAGCACTCTTGACAAACTTCTTCAAAAGATTTGCAAGAAAGAGCAATTTCAGAAGAAATAAGCCTCTCTCCATACCTGACAAGCCAAAATCAACCCCTGTTGATAAGGCTACTGCTACTTGCTATAACTGTGAGAAAGTTGGGCATTTTGCCAGCGAATGCAGGTCAAAAAAAAGTCTTCAAACCTTCCACTTCCAGGAAACCAGCGATAACAAATACCTCAAGCTGAAAGAGAAATATCAAAAGTTGAAAGGTTTTAAGCGAAAAGGTTAAGGTCTTATCGCTGAAGAGCATGATTGGGCTGAATCAAAAGAATCAAGTTTTGATTAAGAAGAAGTTGCAAATCTCTGTCTTATGGCTGAGATAAAAGAAGAAGTAGAAGAACCAACAGGAACTTCCATGAGTTACATCTCCTCTCAGGTATCAATCTCTACTAATCCCTCTCTTTCTGAAGTTGAGAGAAGTCGCATTGTAGATGTGCAGACAATAGACTTGTACAATGCACTTAATGGCAAAACTTTAGCTGAAAGCAAAAATATTGATTTAACTTAACAGCTAGAGAAATGTCATGAAATGATCAAAGAACTAACTCTTTTAGAGGAAAGTTTAAAAGATCAAGTCATTGTCAATGAAATTATCAGCATTGAACGCGAACAAGCCATAGCTGCTTTAAAAGAGGAAAAGGCAACTGTTGAGGGATGGTGTAAATCTTCAACCAATATCACTGAAATCATAAGTGCTCAAATCCCTGCTCATGACAAAACCATTCTCGGTTATCATCATGAAAAGGATGAACTTAGTAGAGACTGTTCCATGCTTAAGTTTGGAATGTTTTTCTCTTTTATCCCTGACACTTCTTCTCCTTAGTGTTCTTCATCTTCCAATCCTATCCTTGAGGACTTATCAAAGAGCTCCAAGCTCGCTGATAAAGGGAAATCCATTTCTCATCATCCTCAGAAGGCTACTAAGATAGCAAAACCGAAGGTCCATTTCTCATCATCCTCACTACATTACTCAAAGATCCACTCCAAAGCTGAAAATTGATATCAAGCATAAGAAATCAGAAGAATTGAAAGTTCCCTCACGATCTAATGCTAAGGGCATTCTTGGAGCAGGCCCTGCTCATCTTAAGTTTTGTAACTCAACTGCTCCTGGTCTTAAAGCTACTTTTGTCTACAGAAAGTGCTACCACTGTGGACTTACTGACCATATTGCTAATAAATGTCCTACTGCCACAAAAGATGATAAGATAGCTAAAGTGAAGATGAATGCCTCCAAGGTTGAGAAGGTCACCAAAGCTGAGAAATCTGGCAAGGTGAAAAATGCCACTAAGGTTAAAAAATTAACCAAGGTGAAGGTTGCCACTGACACTGAATCTTCAGATGCCGTGAAGATTGTTGAACCTTCCATCTCCACTAACCCTACTGGACCCATTAAAAAATGGGTACCAATCAAAACTTAATCTTCCTTATGTTTGCAGGGATAGAAGGGTATCTGGTATTTAGATAGTGGATGCTCTCGACACATGACTGGACAAAAAGATCTGCTTACTGAATACAAGGAAGAGAAAGGTCCCTCGGTGACTTTTGGTGGAAATGGAAAAGGTTATACTAGACGTTTTGGTGTACTCAGTAATGGGAAAACTACCTTCCGAAGAGTCGCTTACGTAGATGGACTGAAGTACAATCTTCTCAGCATCAATCAGCTATGTGACAAAGATTATGAGGTTCACTTTTGTAAGAAAGTATGCTCTGTGGTGAATGAAAAAGGAAAGCTCGCTCTTAGTGTTTATCGTATGGAAAATGTCTATGTAATAGACATGGACTCTACTTCCACTAAAAAAGTTTGTTTTCTTTCTAAAGCCTCTTCAGATGCCAACTGGTTATGGCACAAAAGGCTCTCTCATCTCAACTTCAAAACACTGAATTCTCTCTCCTCAAAAGAACTAGTCTCCGGTCTTCCTCAGCACTAATATGCCAAGGAATCTCTTTGTTCAGCATGTGAGAAAGGAAAGCAGACTAGAGCTAGTTTCAAATCAAAACAAGTTTCTCAGTGACAAGTCCTCTTCAGCTCTTGCATAAGGATTTATTTGGTCCTGTCAATATTCAATCCATAGCTGGAAAGAAATACATTCTTGTTATAGTAGATGAATATTCTCGCTACACCTGGGTAATCTTTTTTCGCTCTAAAAGCGATACTCTAGAAGACTTATATCTTTTGTTAGAAAGATGGAAGTGCTGAATAATCTAACTGTTCGCTCAATAAGAAGTGATCATGGAACTGAATTCAAAAATAGTTCCCTGAACAACTTCTTTGAGAGTAAGGGAATTTCGCACAATTTCTCTTCCATAAGAACTCCTCAGCAAAATGGTGTCACTGAAAGAAGAAACTGAACGATCATTGAAGTTGCAAGATCAATGCTCAGTGATTCTCATCTTCCAACAGGTCTCTGGTAATAAAACGTTTCAACAAAACAACCTATGAACTCTTTCATGGAAGAAAACCTTCTATCAGTTTTCTTCACATCTTTGGTTGTCACATCTTAAACAACAAAGATGCACTTAGAAAGTTCGACCCGAATGCTGATGACAGAATCTTTCATGGCTATTCCTCAATCTCAAAAGCCTACAGAGTCTTCAACAAGAGAAGACAAACAGTAGAAGAAACAATCCACATCACCTTTGACGAATCCAGGTCAGCGAACTCTAAACCTATTGCTGACAATGATGAACTAAATGCTTGGATGTTCTCTCACTACAGGGAAACAAAACCTCTCTTCAACTCACATCAGCATATAGATACTCCTAATACTAATGATGATCCAAACATCATACCTCCTAACACTGAATCCACCTCTTGGATTTCAGCAGTTCCCCTAAACACACTTTCTCCATCAGATCTTCCCTCTTCTGAAAACCTCTCAGTGAATAATGTTTTGTCTGAACCACAACATTTGATAGCTGAAGAACCTCAAGCTTCTTCATCAATGAACATTCTTATTGATGTTCCAACTCCTGAGGTAAGCGATTATGCTCTAGCTCAACTATGGACTAGAGATCACCCCATAGACCAAATCCTTGGTGATCCAGATGCAGGTATTCAGACGCGACGAAGTTCAGGTAATATCTGTCTCTTTGTAAGTTTTCTTTCTCTCATCGATCCAAAAAAGACTGATGATGCCCTCAGAGATCCAAACTGGGTCAGTGCTATGTAAGAAGAGCTGACTGAGTTTGCTAGAAACAAAGTTTGGAATCTCGTTCCTAGCCATCTAATAAATATGTTATAGGCACCAAATAGGTGTTTACAAATAAATTAGATGAAAATGGGACTGTACCCCACAATAAAGCTAGGTTAGTTGCTCAAGGATACAGGCAAGAGGAAGGCATAGACTATGATGAAACCTTTGCCCCTGTGGCAAGACTCAAAGCAATTCGATTATTCTTAGCATATGCAATTCACAAAGACTTCAAAGTCTATCAAATGGATGTCAAGTCAGCATTCCTAAATGGAAAGCTGAATGAAGAAGTTTATGTTGAATAACCCCCAGGGTTCTCTGACCCTAAGCATCCACATTATGTATATAAGTTGGATAAGGCTCTCTATGGGTTAAAACAAGCTCCTCCTGCTTGGTATGACACCCTCTCTTCTTTTCTTATCTCTGAAAGTTTTAGGCATGGAAAAATTGACAACACGTTATCTTTCAGTAAGATAAAAAGTCATATTATTCTTGTACAAATATGTGTTGATGACATTATATTTGGTTCTACTAACCCTTCCCTGTGCACTCGTTTCGCTGAAAGAATGAAGAAAAAATATAAAATGAGTATGATGGGTGAACTAACTTAATTCCTTGGACTTCAGATCAAGCAAACAAATAAAGGTACATTTATTCATCAGGGTAAGTATGTTAAGGATATGCTGAAAAAGTTTGATCTCACTCAAACCTCACCGATGAAAACTCCTATGGCACCTCCCCTGACATTAAACAAGGATCCAACTAGAAAACTGTTAATCTCACTGCCTACAGAGGAATGATAGGCTCCTTTCTATATCTAACAGCAAGCCGACCTGATATCATGTATTCTACATGTCTTTGTGCACGCTATAAATCAGAACCCAAGGAATCCCATATGATCGCTGTCAAGCGAATTTTCAGATATCTTAAGGGAACTCCTAACCCCGGTCTTTGGTACCACAAAGATTTAGGGTTCGATCTAACTGGCTATTTAGATGGTGATTTTGCAGGTTGCAAACTTGACAGAAAAAGCACCACTGGCGGATATCAACTCCTAGGTGGAAAGTTGGTAAGTTGGACAAGCGAAAAGCAAAACTTAGTATCCACTTCCACAGCTGAAGCTGAGTACATAGCCCCTGGAAGTTGTTGTGCTCAAGTCTTATGGATGAGAAATAAACTATTAGAGTATGACCTTCAGCTATCCAAGATCCTAATCTATTGCGACAGCACTAGTGTCATCGCTATAGTAAGCAATCCAGTGTTACACTCAAAGACAAAGCACATAAAGATCAGATATCATTTTATCAGAGATCATGTGATGAATGGTGATATAGAACTCCACTTTATTCCTACTAACTATCATCTCGCTGATCTTTCACCAAACCTATTAATGAGACAAGATTCAACTTTCTCATCAGTGAACTTGGAATGCTGAATTTTGAAGATTAACTCTTCAACTTTCATGTATTATGTTAGTTATAAAAAGTTCTACCTCATCTCACAATCTCTAACTAAATATCTCTGACACTCAGAAATGGCCTCCCAATCTACTCTCATTACCTCAAAGACTATGAAATTTGAACTTGCTGACTCTGAAGTCGTGAAAAACAACCACTTGGGACGTTTAGACCTTCCCAAAAACAAATGTCCTCATCTTCTGCAAGCTACTAACTTCCTCAAATAATCATGATTGGGTTATGCATTGAAAGTTGATCCTACTCCTTCAAGGGATCTTCTTCAAGAATTCTGGTTCACCGCTGACAAAGGTGAAGTATTGAACAAGCATGGCAAGGCGATCCCTACTATCACCTTCCAGACCCACCATGGACCTGGGAATATCACTGCTCTTGCTATTTGCACAGCTCTCTGATTCCACTCCAAAACAAAAGCAGGCTTCGACACCTTACCCACTGACGCTGAACTCATTCAGTTCCTCGACCACATCGGATATCAGTGGCACTTCAAACCCCGCACCACTATCTCTTATAAAAAGTTAAAAAAGATTCAAAAGGCAAAGGTACCCTCTGAGTTGAATTATATCTTCACACACATAATTCAGAGCATGAGTGGCAAAGTTGGGTATCTAGATCATGCAATCAAGGTTCAGGTCCAAATAGGTTACTCAGTGATCGATGGTCGTCACTTTGACTATGTTGGGGCTATCTTTGAAGATCTTCTCTCCAAGATCGAGAAAGCTGAAAGGGATATCAAGATTCCCTATGTTAGATTCATCTCTGCCATCCTTCATTACTTCTTGGGAGACAAATACCCTAAGGGGAGTGATTGTAGCTTCTCCAAAGTTGTCCCTCGCATCCTCGAAGTCAAGCCCGCTGCAAATGAGGTAAGTCTTCAAACTCTCCGCTTTCGTCTCTCCTAACATTCTTCTCCTTCAGTGGCTATGCAGATGGTTCCTTCATCAGCTACCCCCGCCACTACAACCCCTCTCAAACGAAAGTCATCAGCTATTTCTAGTACCTCTAAAAAGGCCAGAAAGACTATGGAGCAACCCCCTCTAGCAAATATACTTCAGGTAGTCTCTCAACAGACCACTTTGGATGACTTCGTGGCTCGCTCCTCTACCCCTGATCCCGCTACAATCGTATCAGTGACCTCCACCACTGACACACCACCAGTGACCTCCGAGATTCCCTCAGTGACTCAACCCCCTTCTGAGGTAATTACTATCATCACCAATGCTTCTTCTTCTATGCCTACTATTTCTCCTATTTCTTTGGTCTCTAACCTCCCTAAATAACAGCAGCCTATTCTTCAAGTTGAACATGTAGGACCTGGTGGCCTCCCTTTCAGAGGTTTGCCTCAAACATCACTGCCATTTCCTTCTTTTGAGGGAGGCCTAGCATTCTACAATATGTTTGACACATCAGGTAACTCTAAAACCATATACACTTCTCCCACCTCTCTAAATAAGCCTGAGCAATGCGTTGCTCAACCGCTAACTTGTTTTTCAGGTCCTACTTTGGGAACTGTTGACGCATAGCTGACAAAGCTTGTCGAGAAAGTGGAAGCTCTCGCTACTTCCATCAACACTAACACTACTACCGTCAACAATGCTGGTGAAGAATTGAAAGGTCTCTCTACCGCCATCTCCATCAAAGCTGGCGCATCTCACCTCAGCACTCTCCAAACTGAGGTCCATTCGTTGAAAGAAGAAGTGACCACCATCTCAACTTAGCTACAATTTCTCAATGGTCATGTCCACCAACTATCCGCCGACGTAAAGACCCTCACTAAAGAAGTAAGAACTCTCAGTGGGAAGGCTGACAGTACCAATCAGCTACTCTCTCAAATCCTGTCAAAGCTGAATGAACCAGCTCCCGCTCCTACTCCTTCATTCACTGACGATGACAGAGTGTCGCTGAACTTAGTTGTAGAGTTCATTCAGCATGCTACGTCTGCCATTCCAAAGATAGAAGGTCGTCTGGAAGCATTAGAGGTTGATGCTCACATATCGACTGATGTTGAAGCTGAAGTTTCTGCCTCATCGCCCCCCTATGATGATGACAAAGAGGGGGAGAAAGATCTAAATGAAGAAAATGTAGCAACCGCGTAGGAGAACATGGAAGAACCTCCCTCTAATGCTAAGGGGGGGAGAAGGCAGCTGAAGAATCAGTTGTTGCTGAAAAACAAGCCCCTCCTTCCTCTTCTCCATTGCAAGAAGAAGAAGAAAAGGAAGAGGAGGAAGAAGACGAGGAACAACTTGATCTTGGGATCAAGATGCTAACGATGTCATCGCTGATGATGATGAAGACGAAGATGCATCTCAATGATTCTCAACAATAAACGTCTCATCAACTCCAACGATGAAGGGCGTTGTAATAAATGAAGCAGGGGGGGACACAAAATGACAAAGCTCCAGATACCTCATCCCAAGGCAAGCAAAAAGGAATCGTTGTTGAGGGAAATATGAAACTCTTGTCATCTTCTGAGGGGGAGCTACCTTCTCAGGTATGTCTCTCTATTGTACCTCTATCTTTCTTTTCCTACCAATCACTCCTATCTTTCTAGCCTTTATCTCTATCTTCCTCAAAAGCATACACTAACTCCTTTTTCTTATTGCTCAGACATTTCTCTCCCCTACTTAAGGGAACGTCTCAGCAAATAATCCCAACTCCAATAGCTGAAGAAACAATAATCCCAATCTCGTTCAATGAGATTGATGAAAAAGAAGAAGATGAATCCCTAAGTCATCCAAGAAGGACCTCTCGACATCTTCAAAGGTCAGAGGATGATTTTCAAAGACGAGCATAGATGATCTCCAACCTGAAGAGTCTACGGCTGAAGATCCTTTCTCAAACCTCAAATGAATAGCTTAACTTTCTTTCGTTGATAGAAATTGAAGAATCTGTCAGAGCTGAAAATTTAATCATTGAATGCCAAAAAGATGTTGATCTAGCTCATGAGGTACATTCATCCCTATTCAAAGATGACAAGCCGAAAGAGAACCCGGTGAAAGTTCAAGTTTCTCTTTTGAAAGAGATAGAGGAGGAGCACGCTAAAAGAAAAGAGATCAGCGACACTAGTCTAGTTTGGTGCAAAAATAAGCTTGACCATTGATCTGAGCCAATGAAGATAACTACCGTGACAATCTCAGGAAGGAAAAAGAAGGACCGAGCCTCAGTCACCATGGAGATATTCAGAGAGGACGGAAGTTCAAAAGTTATGTTTTTATCAAGACTGGAACACTTCGGCTACTATGAATGGTTGGAGTTCAGAAAAGCACTGAAGAAATCAAGATCAACATACAGAGGCCAAGTTGAAAACCTTCTTGGAGGTCTCATCAACAGGGTCGCTGCCAAAACAAATGTGCCCTCAGCTCCTCCATCTCAGCCAAGACTAGTTAAACAAAAGCATGTCTCCTCCTCTGAAAATGATGCAGTTATCAGAAATGAAACCTCCATCAAATTCTCCAAGGATGCACTGTTCGGGCTTTCTCCGGATCTCTCAGCTCTAGATTTATCACTGCCTCCTGGTGGACCGTATATACCAAGGCAAGTGATAAAGAAGCCTTGTGGAATCTTCTTCAGAGATGATGAGGAAAAGCCTTATGGAATCTTCCTCTCTGCCTCTAAGCCATCTACAAGATCTTCTATGCTTATGGTGTGGATACTCTTCATTGGCGGACACAATCAAAACTCTTATTCTACAAGAAGTCGCTGATCGAAGAAGGAAAGGAGAAAAGATACCAGATTTTATGATCTCTCCAAAGACTTCCTGAAAACATAGCTGATAGATTTTGTAACACCCTGAAATCTAAAAATAGCAACTAACTTAAAATTTTCTAAATACATCAATGAATGATTCATCTACAATCACAATTTAAGGTTTAACCTCAATACACACATTTATTCTACACATACAGTCTATAATAAGGACGGGTGTTACTAAAACCCAATAATAGTCAATATCTCCAACTGCGGAAGACTTCACCAAACTACTTACTCTCGTGTAACAATGCTCAACTCCTCAAAGCATTGCAAGAACCAAACCCCAACTGGAACCTGATGCACATGCCGACAAATAAAAAGGTTAGGCTTAACGCCTAGCGAGCTCAAGAGTTTTTATTAGAGATAAATAAAGCATTAAATTCAAAAATGTTATTTAAAATCATGATTTACGAAATGCAATACATTTGATTTGAAAGCAACAAAAAATGGAATATATTAAATCACAAAACAATCTCCTTTCATTAATCACCCTTTTCGTGATTTAAAATCATAAAACGAACGCTTCTTTAAATAAAGCCAAAACCCGAAGCGCACATAAAATGTAACTAACATTATAATGATCAAACACTGAAAACGTAGATAACTCCAACTTCCAAAACATCCTAATAACTCGAATGAGTTTCAATAACCAAAACCTTAAAACATAGATAAATACTGATACTCATACGTCTCCAAAAACATGGATTATAAAACTCCATAACCAAAACCACACCTAATGGTGACGGGGAAAACCCGGTTACATGGTACATGACGGAACACAAAGTATGCAACATAATTATGTAAGAAATCCAAAACATGTGGGTTACACATAAAACACCCACCGAGCTCAACTCCTCTGAGTCTATCACTCAAAAACGTCAAGTCAACCCCTCTAGGTATATTCTTGAGAGTTCCAAAACGGGGAACTCTAGCATAAGGAAATTACACCTTACTGCCCATGAGATGTTGCCCGACCGTATAGGTACACACCTTACTTATCATGGTGACCCGATGCCTATTCCAAGCCAAGTGGTGAACCTAATGTCCAAAACGGGGACATAGGAACGTCGTGCCTATGGATCCATTGCACTAACTAAACCATTACATGACTCAAAACGAATGAACTATTGCATTCAAACAGGTAATTCTCAACTAAGATGCAGTAAATGCAAATCATAACCAAACGCTCAACATTGAGCAATTATAAGCGGACAAGTGTCCTCAAAACCCAACAAAATCCAACCCGAGCCATAAGCTCAACAAATCCAACGACTCAACGTTGAAAATCATAAAATGGAATCAAACATAAACAACTCGTACTTATGTAAACCCATGCTCCAAAACATATAATTAATTCCAACATAGTTTAAATTGGGACAAATCATTTTCCAACTGAGTTTATAACATTTACCTTTCAAAACGTCCCATAACACAAAACCATGCATTTCTCCAAACACAAAATGAAATACATTTATACTCAAAATCTACTTCCATAAAATAAATCCTCAAGATACCAAAATATATGATTTATTTATCATAATGCCCAAAATCCCAGAGATGTATGCTATATATGTTTATAAAGTTAAACACTTTTAAAATAATCAAACTTATCAGCAGATAACAATTTTCATGTATGACACAAAACACTTTAAAATAAACATTTTGGCATCTACGTCGTTTTCACAAATCAACTTGAACTCACCTTGCTAGGTTAAGTTAAACCTAGGTTACAATCCACAACCATTGGCCTCCAAAAGCATAGATCCCACCTAAAGCTTTCCGAAGACACCCATTCTAACTCTTCAACTCAAGCTTCCAAAACCTAGATCCACACATTTTCGACCATAAATAAACATATCCAACCATAAATGATTGCTACCCAAACATTTGTATCAAAATCCCAAAATTTGGCCAAACCCTAATTTTGACCTAACCTTCCCAAAATCAACCAAAACGAAATTAGAGAAACATAATACTAGGAAATCACCCACAGTGTGATTATAACTCATAAATAAGCTTAGAAACTGAGGGGACGAACTTACACTTAGGTTTTTGAGCAAAACCCCAAAACTTATGAATCTTCAAAAAGTGGTGATGAACACTTGAATCTTGCTCAAGAGGTTGCGGTTACAACTATAGATGATGAGTGAGTACAAGATTGTAGGGGAAAACCCCCAAAAATGAATTAGGGTTCGTTTGAGGGGGTTGGATTCGGTTGAGAGAGAGTGGGTTAAGGGAATAAATGAGAAAAGTGGGAAAAAGGGATTTAATGGAGTCTGGACCCCGACGACGAGAGTGCCCCGCGAGAGTGACACTCTGTCATAACCGCGGGCACAATCGCCCGCTCCTACCCACTCTCGGTACAAGGGCCGCGAGAGTGCCCCGCGAGAGTGACACCCTGTCACAATCGCAGGCACAATCGCCCACACCGTACCGAGGCCAAATTTGTTGACCTTTCGAACTGAAACGCTCCCGATCCAACGTTCTAACTTCATAAGGATTTATAATGAAGGGTTTTCGATTAGAAACTAGAAAAGAAGGGCAAGGCAAGGCTTAACAAAAATACGGGTGTTACAGATTCCCTTTTGTCTCTTGTAATCTATTAGTTGGTCTTACAGTAGTATAAGACTTCTCTTGTACTTACAATCCCGAGATGATTCAAAGACAAATAAAGATGATTTGAGAAAGTTGGTTTACTGAAGACGATCCAGAGATTACAGAGATGAAGATATGAGATCAAAGCTTAAAATTCAAAGGTGAAGTTTTTCAAAGATATTTCAAACTTGATGATTCAAAGAAGTTTCATGAATTCAGATTCATGTTCAAGACTTGTTGACTTTCAAAAATTCTAAGTGTAAAAGACTTTTCAAGATTCTTCAAAGCATCAGAGACTAAAGACTGTCAGAGCTAAAAAGTTTAAAGTTGTCAGAGTCAAAGTTTGAAGAATCAAAGCGCTGAAGACAATTGTCAAATTTTTATTAAATATTGAATACAAAGGGGGAGATTGTTAGTGTATTTTATTGTATCCAAGATTTAATGAGAAAAGTCTAAGTCTGTAAAGTCAACAAAGTCAACTTTAGTATTTTGAGAGTTTGTCTTGAGAGTTTCTATTGTATGTTGTGAGAGAAGTAGTGTTGATATAAATAGTTCTTGTATTGTAAGTGTTGAAAGTAACCCAAGTAATCATACGTGTAATTGTTACATTAATATACTTGTGACTGTTTCTCTCTCTACTCTTTCTCTCTCTAGAATCTTGATTGTAAAATCTTTAATTGATTGTGCTTGAATTGAATTGGGATTGTACAGTTTCAATTGGTATCAGAGCCTACCCAATCGATTTCAGAGTGTATAGATTGTCAAATCAAATCAATTTCTGGAAAATTTCAAGAACACAGTCATATTCTTGAAATTTCACTGTTTGATCGAGATTTTCTTGGTTTGTTGAAATTAGTGTGTATTCTTGTACTAGTTGTGATCGATTTGTGTTTGTAAACACATTGTATTCACACATTTTCACGAATTAATCATTAAATTTGTTGTAATTTTCCATTTTCCTGAATTTCTAGAAATACGAACACAGAGTCTGTAAAAGATGGATTGCACTGTAATTTTATGTTTTTAGTTAAAATTGTTGTTTAGAAAAGTGTTCTAATTGTATTTTCGATCATATTGGTTCAAGTGGTAAATCGAATTTCAGGCTAAAATGATTTTTGGATCGAATCTGTGAGCATAAGTGAAGAACGCGCAAGATCTGAACTTCGCGCTAATCAAGAACACGCACAGACTGAAGAACGCACACAATGTTGATTTTCATGATAGTTTGCGCATAGAGTGTATTGTGAGAAGTGAAAATTGCGCACAACTTACATGCGAGAAGTATTATAAACAATGACTTGCGAGTTTATCTTTGTGCGAGTTTATTTTTAGCGAGTTCTACAATTGTGAAAATTTGCTAAGTATGGAACGCGCAAGGATAGTTTGGGGTGCGAGTTTGCATTTGTTTGCGAGAAGTTCAAAGTTCAAAGTTTTTCCAAGTCTACTTCGTGCACGAAGGTTTTTGCGAGAAGCTACTTCGCGCACAACACATCTAGCGAGTTTCTTACTTCACGCACGAAGAGGCTTGCGATTTTCACAAACGCACACAACACGTTTAGCGAGAAGTAGCATGAACAGTGCTTTACGAGTTATTTGATCTGCGAGTTCTAGTACTTTGCGAGTTCCAGAGTTATAATTTTTTTAAGATTTTTTTTCATGTGGTGATCTAAGTTTCACTTTCAGTTAAATTTTCTGCATTGTTTGGGAACGATCATTCATTCAAGACTAATCATTCTATTCAAGATGTCTACAGTTTTGTCAGGGAGACACTTTGCAGTTATGTACATGCCTGAGATACCAGCAATAGAAGCTGAACGAGAGAAACTGAAAAATCAGAATTCAGTTCTTCTTAAACAAATTCAGGAGCTTAAATTTAAATTGTCAAATTATGATAAAACTTTTGATTGTATAAATTGTACTAATAAGCTAAATTTGATTTTGCAGGTATCATCAGTGAAAGAGAGAAAGAGATTAAAGAAAATGAGAAAGAAATGAAGGAGAAGGAGAAAATGATTGCTTTAAAAGAAAATACTATTCAGACTTGTGAAAAAGAAATCAAGCTTAAAGAGAGAAAGATAGCAAATCTTCAAAGCCAACTGAAGACAACTGAACAGAAATCATCAGAATTGCAATCTGAATCAGTTAAACTTCAACAAAAGTTTAAGGTTTTTGAAGACAAGATATCTGCTTTGGAGTCAAAGAACGTTGATCTATTAAAAAGCCTCCAAGCAGATAAAGACAAGTCAAGGATATAGAATGCTTTTACCCAACATATGTCTGATCTTTCAAAGAAAGTTATACAAGAGAAAAAGGATCTTGAGATTAGATGCATTAAATTCTCTAAGCAAGTGTCTGAGTTTAAAAAGATTTTAATTATAGAAAGAGACACTTTTGCCAAAGAGAGAAAAGTTCTTGAAGATAAACTACTGAATTTCCCAAACAGATCTCTAGATTACAAGACTTACTTGAAAAAGAAAGAAAATGTTTTCAAGAAAAGAAAATTTCTTTTGAACTTGAAAAGAAAAATGCTGAGAAGAGAAATGTTGGGATTTTCAAAGATATTTCTGAACAAAACAAGAACTTAGAAAACGATTTTGAACAAGAATGTCAAATCTTTGAATCTGAAATATCTAAGTTCACATCCAAAATATTTTTTCTGTCATCAGATGTTAGCGCATAAATCTGTTGGATACAAGATCAAGAATACTGAAGGTCAAAGTTGAGAGAAAGTCTGTTGGGAACTGAAGATGTGAACAAGTCTTTAATGCTGCTAGTTCAGAATTACTACTGCCAGAGGACTTCAAAGTTAATACTGCTAAGTATTACTACTTCTAGTAGAATTAATGCTGCTAGTCAAAGTTAATGTTGCTTGAACAAAGTTAGTACTGCTTAGCTAGTTAGTACTGCTAGAGGTTAGTGCTGCTTAGTAGTTAATGCTGCTAAAACAAAGTTAATGCTGCTCTTCAAGATTAGTACTGCTAGAGTTTCTACTGCTGAGAGTATTAATGTTGCTTATGATTAGTGCTGCTTATGAGATGGAGATCCGGATGGAGAGAATGACAGTTGTAAAGAATGAAGATAAACATGGAAAGCTGAAGATATTCAAGGAAGATATACTGAAGATATTTTATTTATTGTAATTATCTTTTATTCAGTATATATATAGAATTGATAGAATAGTTTAAAAAAATTCATTCTAAGTTTTTGTTTTTGAGAGAGAATCAACCTCGAGATTAGATCCTAATTCTAGAGAAGTAGAATTCGTCTTGAAAGAGCTTGTTCTTCAAGATTGAGGTTGAGTGTGTAATCTTGTGATTTGATTATTGAATACAAGTTTACAAATTATTAATCATATACTGTTTTGATTACTGTTACATTGAATATCAGAGTGTTATTCCGCAACTTCTTTGGTATTGTTTCTGAGTATTCATAATTATTGTTGAGAATTCGATCCTGACTAGTGGTATCAGAGCCTGTTCTCTCAGAAACATCTATCTATTCATCATGGAAAACCTGGAAGAATCAAACAGTACTCTGGTCTCTAAGGTTCCAATGCTCAAACCCAGTGAGTTTGACATGTGGAAGATCAGAATTAGGCAATACATTCTTCTCACTGACTACTCAATGTAGGATATCATTGAGAATGGTCCTTCTGAAGCAGGAAAGATTGGACCAGATGGGAAAAGACCTCCACCAAAGACAGATGGTGAGAGGAAGATCAGACAGACAGAGATGAATATCAGCATCAATTTTGCAACTGTAGTGATGCTCAGATTCTCTGGAATGCTATAGAGAAAAGATTTGTTGGAACTAAAAGCATCAAAAGAAATCAAAGAGATGTTCTAAAGCAGTAGTATGAGAACTTCACTTCTTCAAAGAATGAGTCTATGACTCAAACTTTTAATAGGTTCAACAAGCTCATTGGTGAACTGGCTACTGTAGGAGTGAAGATGGAGCAAGATGATATCAACAGAAAGTTCCTCAGATCTCTTGGGGATGAATGGACTATGTACACTGTCTCATATAGACAGAGTGACAATCTGGAAGAGAAGGAACTTGATGATCTATATAATGATCTAAGAGTTTTTGAAACGGAGGTAGAAACCAAGAAGAAGCCCACTGGGTATATCCACAATGTTGCACTACTATCAGTATCTACTGATACTACTGCCAACCCTGAAGCAGTTAGTGCTGCAAGTGGAGTGAATTCAGAAAAAGGCACTGAAACTATCTTTGAACCCTTTTTGTCCAGCCACAGCAACAATTCATTGATTAATGATGATCTGGATCAACTTCACCCTGATGACCTGGAGGAGATGGACATTACATGGCAGATGGCCATGTTATCTATGAGGGTGAAGAAGTTTATCAAAAGAACAGGGAGGAACAACTTCACTCAAAGAAGAGAAGATGGAGCTGGTTTTGACAAGACAAAGGTGGAATGTTATAAGTGCCACATGAAGGGACACTTTGCTAGAGAGTGCAGAAGTGGTGTTCCAAACAACAACCACCAACAAGCTCAGAATAGAAGCTACAATCAAAACAAGAATCCTGCTCAAGCCCTTGTTTCTCAACAAGGAATGGGGTTTGACTGGAGTGACCAAGCTGAGGAAGCCATTCACAATCAAGCTCTTATGGCAGAAGTGTCTGATCTCCCCTCTGAGGTTATTTCTAATCTTTGCACTCAATCTTGCATAGACACTGTCAAAAGGTACAGGGATCACAACCAAAGCATGTGTGATGACCTCAAAAGATTAGAAAAGGACAGAAGAGACTATGTTTGATAGTAGAGAGATTTGAAGAACAAATCAAAGGCTTTCAAGCTAATGAACTTCAACACTCTTATGACACAAACTACTAGAAGTGGGAAAAGAATGAGTTAGAGACCAAACTGTCTAAGTCCTTAGAAGAGAATGATAGGCTGAAAGAGGAACTATCTAAGGTTAAGCTTGACATAGAAAAGTTTTCATATGCTTCAAAAGCAATGGATTCTCTTCTAAAGGCTCAGATTTATGATAAGATGAAGCCTGGTATTGGATACAACAATACACCCCCTCCTTACAAGAACAACTATATCTCTCCTACTTCAGACTTGTTAGAGACCAAGGAGAAAAAGGACTTGACTGAGAAAGCTTTTAAGATAGATCCTTTGGATGAGGTAGTAGTTAAGGATTTGACTGAGAAAGAAGCCAGTGAGAATAGGAATTATGCTGTGAGTAAAGAGATACCATTAGAAAACAACATTATCACCAATGAGGGATGTGGAAAAATCTGGATAAAGTCTAAGGAGATAGAGAAGACCAAAGGAAAGGATAACAAGGTCCATTACAAACAAACCACTGTTGTGAATCCTGGACCTTGTAAACAGTGTGCTTGCAATAAATCTAAGAGCCTAAATTATGGTATAAAAAGAGGTAACCAAAGAAACTGGAATAATCAATGGGCTCAGAAACAAGGAGTTGATCTGAATAAAATCAATAGACCAAAACCTTGTTTCATATGTGGCAAGCTGAATCATTTGGCTAAGTATTGTTTCTTCAATCCTATTAACCAACAGATGAACTTTCAAAAATTTGTGCAAAAACATGTTGGTTATAGGAAGGCTGAAAAGAAACATGTGGGGAAGAAATCTGTTGAAACCAAAGGCCCCATGAAGAAAAAGATTTTAAAAGAAAGTATCAAAATATGGGTGCCTAGAAGCACTAAAACTGTTAGTACTGCTGACAGAGATAGTGCTGCTAGAAGCATTACTACTGCTACCAGTGTTAGTACTGCTGAAAATTTTAATACTGCTAACACAGTTACTGCTGGTAACACAGTTACTACTTCTAACAAGGTTAGTACTACTAAGCATGCAAGTGCTGCTAATGCAGTTAGTACTTCTAAAACCAGTATTGTTTCTAGCAAATGTGTTTCTAAACCCATCATTGTGACAAAGTACTCCAGAAATGAGGAGTCAAAGTTTAGAAATCTTGTCAAGAAAGAATGTAAGTATTTTGATGAGAAAGGGGTGCCCAAGACCACTTTGGCTTGGGTTCCTAATTCATACTAACTGATTTATCTTATGTGCAGGGCAACCAATAGCTCAAGGGAAAGAGCATATGGCATGTTGATAGTGGTTGCTCTAGGCACATGACAGGCAACATGTCATGCCTTCAGGATTTCAAGCATATCAATGGAGGACATGTTGCATTTGGAGATAATCTTACTGGTGGTAAAATAAGTGGAAAAGGTAATGTTACAAAAGGTAAGATGACATTTGAGGATGTCTACTATGTTGATCAATTGAAGTACAACCTGTTAAGTGTATCACAGGTGTGTGACAAACAACATAACATATTATTCACTAATACAGAGTGTATGATCCTTGCTCCAGGGTTCAAGGTAGTTGATGAAAGCATGATACTACTTAGAACTCCAAGAAAGGACAATGTTTATTGTCTAGATATGGACAATGTTTCTAGTGATTCATCCCTGAACTGTCTTGTTTCTAAAGCTTCTGTGGATGAATCATCTCTATGGCACAGAAGGATGTGTCACATGAACTTCAAGACTATGAACAAACTTGTTAAAAACAACCTTGTAAGAGGTTTACCTTCAAAAGTCTTCTCATGTGATGATCATTGTGTTGCTTGTCTTAAAGGCAAACAGCACAAAACTTCTCATCAGACCAAAGAGTTAAATACAATTTCTTCTTGTCTCCAGTTATTACATATGGATCTGTTTGGTCCTACAAATGTTATGAGTATAGGCAAGAAATCTTACTGCTTGGTTATTGTTGATGATTACTCCAGATTTACTTGGGTATATTTTCTAAGGACCAAGGATGAGACAAGTGGACTGATCAAATCCTTTATCCTAAGAATTGAAAACCAAACTAATCAAAAAGTAAAAGTCATTAGATCAGACAATAGGACTGAATTTAAAAATCTTGATCTAAACACCTTTTGTGAGGAAAAAGGAATTGAGAGACAATATAGTGCCCCTAGGACTCCTCAACAAAATGGAGTTGCTGAGAGGAGAAATAGGACACTAATAGAGGCTGCTAGATCTCCGTTAGTTGATTCAAAACTGCCAATTACCTTCTGGGCTGAAGCAGTTAATACTGCCTGTTATGTCCAAAACAGAGTTCTAGTGGTCAAGCCAAAGAACAAGACCCCATATGAGCTTTTAAATAAAAGAAAACCCTTTATTGGATTTTTCAAACCTTTTGGGTGTCCTTGTACAATTCTCAATACCAAATCTCACTTAGGTAAGTTTGATAGCAAAGCAGATGATGGATTTCTTGTTGGTTACTCATCTCAGAGTAAGGCTTACAGAGTTTTTAACTCTTCTTCTAGAATAATTGAAGAAAGTGACAATGTCAAATGCAATGAGAACACACCAAATCCTATTGGGTCTGGTCCTCAGTGGCTATTTGACATTGATTCACTAACTAGCTCTTTTGGTTTCAGTAGTGATGATTATGCAGGTTCAGGGTGTGGAGGATCAGGGACTACACAAGTTCAAGATAATATATCTCAATCTGTGATCTTTCCCATACCTACAGTGGATTCTGTTGAAGACTGTGAAAAGGAACCATTTACTGGACCAAATCAGAGTGAAGAAGAAAGTAGAGATGAGGAGAATCAAGAAAATCAAGAACCAGAAGTAGCTGCTGAAAACACCTCAGTTGAGTTGAATGACTCAAATCTAGAGGTGGGACTTAATGAAGAACCTAGTCATCACACCTGAATTCAAAAAAATCATCCTCCTCAGCTGGTAATAGGAGATATCTCTTCTCTTACGATGACTAGAAATCAAAGCAGGCTGCAAGAAATGCAAGACCAACAGCATACAGTGCTCTCTTGTTTTTTATCCCAGCTTGAGCCTAAGAAAGCACAGGATGCTATGAAAGAGTCCAGTTGGATAGAAGCCATGCAAGAAGAGCTACTGCAATTCAAGCTGCAAAATGTTTGGGATCTGGTAGACCTTCCTAAAGACCAAAGAGCAATAGGAACAAAATGGGTCTTCAGAAATAAGAGAGATGAAAGACGCATAGCAATAAGGAATAAAGCAAGGTTGGTGGCTCAAGGGTATACACAAGAAGAGGGAATAGATTATGAAGAAGTCTTTGCACCTGTAGCCAGGATAGAAGCAATTAGATTATTCCTGGCTCATGCTTCTTTTATGAGATTCAAAGTCTATCAAATGGATGTCAAAAGTGCATTTCTATATGGCTCAATTGAAGAAGAAGTATATGTCTGTCAACCACCAGGGTTTGAAAACCCAAGCTATCAAGACAGGGTATACAAGTTGAAGAAAGCACTTTATGGACTGCATCAAGCTCCAAGAGCATGGTATGACACACTGTCATCCTATCTCTTGGAAAATGGCTTTGAAAGAGGAGTTATTGATAACACTCTATTCATCAAGAGAAAGAAGAAGGATATCTTGCTGGTCCAAATCTATGTTGATGATATCATCTTTGGATCTATAAGAGACAACATGTGCAAGGAGTTTGAGGAACTAATGCATCAAAGGATCAAAATGAGTTCCATGGGGGAATTTACTTTTTTCCTTGGACTCCAAGTTCAATAGAAGTCAGATGGAATCTTTATCTGTCAGTCCAAGTATGTGCAGGACATTCTAACCAAGTTTGGTTTCTCAGATTCAAAACCTGCCAGCACACCTATGGAGACACACAAACAGATAACAGCAGATCTTGAGGGGGAGGATATGGATGTTCATCATTATAGGTCCATGATTGGCTCTCTCATATATCTTACAGCATCCAGTCTGTGTATGTGCAAGATTCCAAGTAAGGCCAAAGCAATCTCACTATCAAGCTATTAAGAGGATGTTCAGATATCTCAAAGGGCAACCCAGATTGGGACTTTGGTATCCTCATGACTCACCCTTTGACCTACTTGCATACTCAGACAGTGATCTAGGTGGAGCAAACTTGGACAGAAAATCTACTTCTGGAGGATGTCAGTTTTTGGGTGCAAGACTAGTTTCATGGCAGTGCAAGAAACAAACCAAAGTGTCCACATCTGCAATAGAGGAAGAGTACATAGTAGTTGCAAGTTGCTGTTCTCAAGTCTTATGGATTCAGAATCAAATGCTGGACTATGGGGTAACCTTTCTACACACTCCAATTTTTATTGATAATAGTAGTGCTATTAGCATTGTGAATAATCTTGTCAAGCACTCAAAGACAAAGCATATTGAGATCAGGTATCAGTTCATAAGAGACTGTAATGAAAAGAAACTTATTCAAGTTGTAAAAGTTCATACTGATAACCAGTTTGTTGATCTATTCACCAAAGCCTTTGATGGGGGTAGATTCACTTTCTTGGTAACAAGTGTGGGAATGATCAACTCTGAATAAGTCCCTTCTCAAAAAGTGGTTAAATACCTGTATATTGTTTTTGTTTGGTGTTATAATCTTCTTTTTCAGGATATATATAGCAGTACTCAGTGTATCACAAGCTTAAAAGAGTAAGTATGGTTAATACTGCCAGTACAGTTTTAATACTGCCAGTGCACAGTTAATACTGCTAGTGGTTAATACTGCTAGTGGTTAATACTGCTCTCAGTGAATATTGTTAGTTAGTTAATACTGCTAGTGGTTAATACTGCTCTCAGTTCATACTGCTCTCAGTTAATACTGCTAGTTAGTTAATACTGCTCGTGGTTAATACTGCTCTCAGTTAATACTGCTAGTTAGTTAATACTGCTAGTAGTTAATACTGCTCGCCGTTAATACTGCTTGTTAGTTAATACTGCTAGTAGTTAATACTGCTCGCCGTTAATACTGCTTGTTAGTTAATATTGCTCTAGGTTAATACTGCTTATGTCCCGAATACTATAAATACCCTTTGCCCGCCTAAAAAGTTCATAACGACTCTTTGCATACTGTTCACTTGCGCTCTAAACCCTTTCTCTCTCAAGTATCAAGTTTTCAGGCAAGAACTTTCAAAGACCAATAGCATCAATGGCATTTATCGACGAGCACAATGAAATCGCGATGCTACAGAAGCCCAAACAGGCCGCTGGTTTCCACCAGATTGTGGATTTCTTCAAGACAACCCATATTGCCCATGCTCTCACTGTATCGCCATCAATCTATATCGAGTATCAAAGGCAATTCTGGGCAAATGCCACCATTGTTACTGAGAATGGTGTGCAAATGATCAAGACAAAGGTGTGTGGCAAGCCTTTGACAGTTACTGAAGAGGTAATTCGCATCAGTCTACGTCTAGAAGATGCCTCTGGTATAACTTCTATCTCTAACGATGAACTGTTTTCTACTCTTACAAGAATGGGGTATGGAGGCCCATTAGGTGTGTTCAAATTCTCAAAAGCCAAATTTTCACCCCAATGGCGTTTCTTTGTCCATACCCTTATGCACTGTATCTCTAAAAAGACTACTGGATGGAGTGAGTTCAGTAGCACCATTGCTTATGCCTTGGTGTGCTTGGCCACTGCCAGAAAGTACAATTTTTCTAAAATGATTTTCAATGATCTTGTCTCAAACTTGGGAAACAAAAAAAGTTTTTATATGTACCCCAGGTTTGTCCAAGCAGTTATCACCCACGAATTGACGGATATGTCTCATTTTGATGGGATATATGTACCTAAACCCCCTAAAGGAAAGGTTTTCTCAAATATGAGAAGATCTACTGGGGACTCGGAAGGAGTTGACACCCCATTGTTCTCTACAATGATGGTGGTGTCCCACACTAATGAAGGTATGGCAGCAGGGTCAAGGCCCCCATTAGACCAACCCACTGCTAGCCAATCCCAACCTTCCCACTCTAAATCAATCCCCAGTCTCTTCTTGATAAACCAACTTCACCAATCACCCAAACATACAAAAGGAAACAGGTAAAGAAGGCTCCTTCCCTTCTTGTATCTTCACCCTCTCAACCTTTAAGCCCTCTAAGGGAGAATTCTCCTTTAGAGAATATCAATAGGGAAACCAAAGGGGTGTCTCCCAACCCCAAGGAGGTGCTCTCTGAGGAGGAGGAAGAGCATATGGGTGAGCAGGCTGCCACTACTTCTGCTAGCACAGAGAAGGACAATGGTAACATAAATAAGACCTCTCCCATGGCAACTTTGAATGAGCAATCATTCAAAGGTCCCAGGTGCGAAGAAACCACGGGGGTGGATAGTGCTTCTGCTAGGCAGAAGACTTCCACTAATAAAAGATCCCATGATCCTTCAATAGAGGGTAACACTTCTGGAGAAGGTGAGGACAGATATACCTACTATGAATTGATGGAAACAATGGGCAACATCAACCAAGATGTTCTTCAACAAAGGAAAGACATAGAGGAGATGAAGCTAGTGATCCTGTCACAACAAGCACAGATTGCCAAATTAAAGAAGATGGTGACAAGGCTGATACAAAAGAAGAGAAGGAAACAGCTTGTGCTAAAGAGAAGGGAACCAGTGTCTGATGCTCCCAAAAAGGGGGAGTCAAAGGCTGAAGCAAACTTGGAAGATGAAAAAGAGAAAGTTGAGTTTGAGGAGGACCATGATAGGGAGAAAGCAGCAGAAGGAGATATAAAAGAACAAGCAACAGAAACTACAGTTAGTGCTGCTGAGCCAAAACAAATAGCAGAAACTATTAGTGCTGCCACAACTTCACAAGCAGAGATTGAAGTAGCTGAAATGCTTTTCAAAGCAAAGAATGACACTCCTAAAACAAAGGGAGTGGTCATAAATGAAGGGGGAGCAAAGAAGATAGAGAAGAAAGGAGTGGCTACAGATGCAAAGAAAAAGGGAAAGGAAAAGATGATAGAATCTGATCAACCATCCAAACAACAAAAGATGATTGAGTCAGATGAAGCATTAGCCAAGAAAATGCAAGAAGAGCTAGATCAAGCAGAAAAGGAGCAGGTTGAAAAAGACAGAGAAATAGCAAGAGCTCTTGCAAATGAGTTGAATGAAGCATTCCAGAAAGGGTTTTTAAACAGAGAAAGCAAAACAAAAAGCAATGAGTTTAAGAAAGGATATGATGATCAGAACAAGTGCTAAGAAGAGAAGACCTTCACAAACTTATCTTGCAACTCAGGAAAGAAACAAAATGATAAATTTCTTGAGGAGTGCAATTGGTGTAAAGAAAGAAATGTTTGAGAAGATGTCTTTTGATCAAATTAAGGATCTCTATGAGAAAGAACTGGGGAAGCTGAAGAGTAATGAAAAGGATAGAGTGGAGTTTGAAAAGAAGGCCAAGGAGAGACATGATGTGAATATCAATCAACCCTTCCCTGAAAGTGAAGAAGGAACTCCAACCAAAGGAAAGGAAGAGAAAAGGGAAGAAAAGAAGAAGGAAACTACTACAGGACAAGGTCAAAGAAATCTGAAAAGAACTAAGATGATGGCCAAGAGAAAGAAGATTGTCAAGAAGCCTAGAATAGCTTCAAAAGAAGGGGCTAAAAAGGTTGCTGAAGAAGAAGAGGCACCTGAGTCATCTACAATGAAAGAACCTGCTAGCACTGATGATGTAAAGATGTACATGGTAGTGATGGACAAAGTGCCTGAACAAATTTCAGCTGAACCTGTAGGAGTCAAACCTCCTGAAGTAATTAACTGGGATATTTTGGAGGTAGATGGCAAGGAATATATCAGACTGAAGAGAAGTGATGAGAAGTATGAGAATACTTCCTAGTGGATGGAGTCTATAATCATAGCAGGTTAAAGCTGCATGAAATGCTGAAAAAGAAGCTTGGATGTGTACCAGAATCTGAGTTGGCAAAGTACTTAATAAAGAGAATCATTAATCAGAGTTTGGGGCTGAATCCAGATACAGGAGTATGAACTATGAGGTTTTGGAATCATCTAAAGAACTTGACTTCTCTTTCATAAAAGTCAAGTTAGGGGGAGATTGTTGGGAACTGAAGATGTGAACAAGTCTTTAATGCTGCTAGTTCAGAATTACTACTGCCAGAGGACTTCAAAAGTTAATACTGCTGAGTATTACTACTTCTAGTAGAATTAATGCTGCTAGTCAAAGTTAGTGCTGCTTGAACAAAGTTAGTACTGCTTAGCTAGTTAGTACTGCTAGAGGTTAGTGTTGCTTAGTAGTTAATGCTGCTAAAACAAAGTTAATGCTGCTCTTCAAGATTAGTACTGCTAGAGTTTCTACTGCTGAGAGTATTAATGCTGCTTATGATTAGTGCTGCTTATGAGATGGAGATCCGGATGGAGAGAATGACAACTGTAAAGAATGAAGATAAACATGGAAAGCTGAAGATATTCAAGGAAGATATACTGAAGATATTTTATTTATTGTAATTATCTTTTATTCAGTATATGTATAGAATTGATAGAATAGTTTAAAAAAATTCATTCTAAGTTTTTGTTTTAGAGAGAGAATCAACCTCAAGATTAGATCCTAATTCTAGAGAAGTAGAATTCGTCTTGAAAGAGCTTGTTCTTCAAGATTGAGGTTGGTATGTAATCTTGTGATTTGATTATTGAATACAAGTTTACAAATTATTAATCATATAGTGTTTTGATTACTGTTACATTGAATATCAAAGTGTTATTCCGCAACTTCTTTGGTATTGCTTCTGAGTATTCATAATTCTTGTTGAGAATTCGATCCTGACAAAGTCAAAGCTGCTAAAGTCAAATCTCATTAAAAGTCAAAGTCTATTTGTAATAAGTCAAACTTAGTTGTATTTGTTTAGTTGTATTTTAGTTTCCTTAGTATTAGGAGTTCATATAAATACTTTTTCTCTTTGTATTTTTTAGTAGTAACAAGAGTATGTACGTATCTTTGTAAGATTTGAGAGAATTCGGTTTTAGAGAGAGAAAGACTTCTAGAGAGATAAAGTGTATTTTGTGATTAAAGAAGTAATCAAAACAGGTAATTCAATTGTTAAATCTTGTTTGTTTGATTGTTATCGAATAGGAACTAGAATCTGGAACACACAATTGGTATAAGAGCAGATTCAAAGATGAAATCAGTTCAAGAAATTCAAGTTTGTTGGTTCGTCACTGTTCATGAGCAGAAAATTCAAGATTCTGAGTTTAAGTGAGTTTTTGGAGCAGGTTTTGGTTAGGATATGGTCGAAATGTGTAATAGATTGAGTCTTTGTAATCAATTGCAAGTTTTTACACTGTAATTCATTCGATTTTGTTGATTTTGTTAAGTTTTTCTTCGAAGTTGTAAACGTACTGTTTCATCGAATTATTGAGTTGTAATTGTTTGTTTGTAAGTTTCTTTGATGGTAATTCGTTCTAGAGGTGTATTAGAGCTTAAATCCAGAGTTTCTGATCTTTTAGTTCAAGAAAAGATCGATTGCAGATGAAAAAGATGGTTTTTGGGTCGAAAAACGGAAGAACGCGCTAGATCACTAGAACGCGCAAGTTCTTCGTGAAACGCGCTAGTTCATCAGGGTAGAACGCGCAAGTCGAAAGGAAGAATTTGGTCCAAAACGCGAAAGGGTTATCTGCGAGTTTCAAGGAAACGCGCTAGTAGTGACCAGCGAGTTCTACAAACTCGCTAATCAAAGCCAGCGAGTTTTGGGTGGAATAGTGTTTTGCGAGTTCTTTGGCCTGCGAGTTTGAGGAGAAACAGTGATCAGCAAGTTTATCGACCTGCGAGTTTGAAACTTCAAGAAATAATTCTAAGTGTTGAAACGCGCAAGAGTAGCTAGCGAGTTTGGTTTAAACACGCAAGCTTCGACGTACGAGTTTGGAAAACGCGCACGCCTCAATCTGCGAGTTTCAGCGTGAATAGTCTTTAGCGAGTTTAGGCACTTGAGAGTTTCATCGATCTGCGAGTTTGATCTGCGTGTTTGCTTGCGAGTTTCTCAAAACGCCCAAATATCTGCGAGTTTGCTTGCGAGTTTGCTTGAGAATTTATAGAACGCGCAAGACTCAGTCTGCGAGTTATTCAGTCTGCGAGTTTTAGGGCTTGCGAGTTCAATAGTGACTAGCGAGTTATGATACTTAGTCAAATTTTTCAAAATAGTAATATGGCCTTCAATAGTGAAAAAATTTTCTCTAGGGGCGCGGCCCCTCGACCCCGCAAGGACGTTGCCCCTTGACCCCACCCGTTAACCGGGTAGCGGGACCCCCGTGCTAAGTCTGCCTAGGGGGACATAGTTTATTCTGTGATCAAAATCTCTGAATTTCTTTTCAAGAATTTGTGATTTCATATTTTGGACTAACGATCAATTCTAGTTTCTTATTTGATTAATTTTTCAAAACAGGTTTAAACGAGATGACTTCAAAAGATGCACTTTCAATTGGAACAGATGTCAAGCCTCCAGTTTTATTCAAGGGCGAATATGAACAATGGAAGGATAGATTTTTGGATTTCGTGGACCGGCACTCAATTGGAGAAAATATACTTCTGTCTATTACTGAAGGTCCGATGAAACCAGTCACTGTCAATGTACCAGATGATGATGCTGATGATTCTTCTGATAGTGGACATGGGGATATAGAAAAGGAAGAAAAGACAAAACAAGTTAAAGTTGATTATTCTCAGTATTCAGAAGAACAGAAGAGTAGATTTAAAGCTGACAAGCAAGCGAGATCTCTTTTACTCCAAAGCATTCCAAATGACATCTACATCAAAATTGATAGCTTCAAACACGATGCTAAACAGATGTGGAATCAATTGGAAAAGATGATGATGGGATCAAAAATAGGGAATCAGATAAAGGTGGCCAACTTCATCAATAACTATGAGGAATTCAAGGCTAAGGAGAATGAGAGTCTTGAAGACACTTATGAAAGATTTACATTGCTTCTAAATGAGCTGACTAAGAACAAAGTCAAGAAGAAGCAGTTGGAAAACAATGTGAAATTTTTGAGCATCCTTCGTCCTGAATGGAAAAAGCACACAAGAAGGATGAAGCAAATGAAAGATTTGAATGAAATCCCTCTTCATGAAGTTTATGAGACCCTGAAACATAATGAAGAAGAGGTTGAAGAGAAAAGAGCTGAGAAGAAGAAGGCAGTACAGGTTCCTGATCCTATAGCTTTGGTTGTTGGTGAAAAGAAGAAGGAAAAGAAAGAGAAGATTGAGAAGAAGAAGAAAAAGAAAGTGAGTTCAAGTTCAGAGTCTGGTTCTGTGTCTGATAGTGATGATGGTGAAAGTCTGAAACAAGCTATGATATTGCTGACCCGTGCCTTTCAGAAGAAATTTTATAAGAAACCGGGATCAAATTCTCAACGCTATTCGTCATCAAGTTCAAAGAACCACGAGCACCGAGAAAGGGTGGAAGGCAAAAGATTTGATGAGAATAGGTATGGTGAGAAGAAACCGGATGAGAAGAAGAAGTTTGTGAATGAATATACAGCTGTAGAGAAGCCTTCAACTGATTCAATCAAATGTTATAACTGCGGCAAGTTGGGTCATTATGCCAAAGATTGTCGGAAGCCAAAAGTACGCAACTCTCAGTATTATCAAAACAAGTTGCTTTTGGCAAGACAACAAGAAGCTGGTATTGCTTTAATGGTCGACGATGAATTTTGGCTTGATCATTCTGAGGATGAAGGTGAAGAGAAAGAAGAAAATTCTCATATCTGTCTCATGGGCAAAAAAGAAAAGGATGACGAGTCAGATGATGAGGCAGTTAATGAGGTATTAAACTTAACTTCAGACGATCTTATTACCAAGTTGGAAACCATGGTGGTTGAGCTTCAAAATTTACAAAATAATCTGAAAAAGGAAAAGGAAAGGGTTGCTAAAAAGAACAAGAAGATCTTTGAACTTAATACGTCTGTTATTTCTAACAAAGATCTGATTGATTCTTTACGCAAATCTGATTCTGATTCTAAATCAAAAGTAGATGATTTTGAAAAAAAGATTTCTGAGTTTGAAGGTAAGGTTTCTAAATATGAGTTTGAGAAAAATGAATCTGCACTAACTATTTATAAATTGCAGGTTGAAAACAAGAATTTGAAAAAGAAGGTAAATGATCTGGAAGTTAAACTTTATAAAAGAGGTCAAACAGATCAAACCATTTTTCTTAATGCCCCTGATGAAGAAGTTGATGTTAAGCAGAGATGGGGACTTGGTTTTAACAATCCCCATTATCTTAAGAAAGCCATCAGAAAACAGCCGGCACTTTATAACTATGATTTTCTTGCTTGTGCTGATAAACATACTCATTTAAAACCCAAATTTGTTACCAAATTGTCAGAAGAAGTTGAGGACCAAGAAACTGAAAATAGAAAGAATAAAAAGAAAATGCAGCTACCGTTTAACTATAAAAAGTTAAATGATAGTTATCTTTCTAAAACACCAAAAGTTCTTTCAACTGACTATCTTAAGAAAGCCATCAGAAAACAGCCGGCACTTTATAACTATGATTTTCTTGCTTGTGTTGATAAACATACTCATTTAAAACCCAAATTTGTTACCAAATTGTCAGAAGAAGTTGAGGACCAAGAAACTGAAAATAGAAAGAATAAAAAGAAAATGCAACTACCGTTTAACTATGAAAAGTTAAATGATAGTTATCTTTCTAAAACACCAAAAGTTCTTTCAACTGACTATTTTGTTAGTTATTCTGCTTCTGAGATGAAGGAAAAACTTGCAATTGCAAAGGTTTATGTTCCTACATCTATTCTTGAAAGCAAAATAGTCGAGCTTGAAAATGTTTTATCTGATGAAAAACTTTTGGTTGATATACAACAAAATGTATTTTCTACAGTCATAAAGAACACTGTTTTTCAAAATAAATCTACAAAGTGTTTTACAGTTTCAAAGGCACCTCAAATTTTCTCTGATAATTCTGATGACTTATTTGAGTCTGCAAATGATTCTTTTAAATCTGATGATGGGTGCATGGAAGAATCTGATATGTTTGACGTCAATTTTAAACTTTCTGATCATTCTACTTGTCTTAAAAATGAAAGAGTGTTACCAAGTGATGTTCATATTGGTGAAACATCAACTAAAGTTGGTGATTCAGTTTCTGTAACTGCTGATTACTATGCTCATGGTAAGAAACATAAGAAACAGTGATTACAGAAACAGAAATACACTGGTACACAAAAGAAAAATCAATTCCGGAAATCTACTTTTCCTAATAAATCTATATCTTATGTTTCAGATTTAAAGAAGAAAAAGTCGAAAGCTCAATCTGAATGGAGACCAAAAAGGAGGGATGATGAGATAGTGGAATCAGTTAATGATAATTCTTGTACTAAAACTGATAGTAGTGATTCTGATATAGTTGATCAATGTGCTTCTCATAAACAAAACCTTGTAACTTCTTACAAGCGTTACTCAATAAAGCAGTTGATTCAATTATCTCCTATTACTACTAAATTTCATAATGATTATCGGAAAACTGACTTTGCTTATTCTCATGATTATTCTATTTGGTATGGATCTTATCATGTTAATTATTCAAGATCAAATGTTTTTCAAAGTTTTCAAAAGAACAGAGGGTCCATTTTCAAGTGGATACCAAAATCTTGTGCTAATCCATTAGGGCCCGTTTTTAAATGGGTACCTAAAATTGTTATTGCCTGATTTCTCTTGCAGACCCGGCATATGTGGTACTTGGATAGTGGATGTTCCAAGCATATGACTGGGCAAAAAGCTTTATTGTCTAACTATATAGATAAATTCAGTGGTAATGTCAGATTTGGAAACGATCAGCTTTCACCTATCCTAGGATATGGTGACATTATACAAGACAACATAACGATCAGTAAAGTGAGTTATGTCAAAGGTTTGGGGCACAACTTATTTAGCATAGGTCAATTTTGCGATAAAGGGTTAGAGGTCAATTTCAAGTCAAAGAGTTGCTCAGTTTGCACTGAAGATGGAACAAAACTCTTATCTGGAAATCGAAAGACCAACCTCTACACCATCAATTTGTCAAAAGTGCAGATTGACAGTCAAGTATGCTTAATGACAAAAGCTTCAACGCAACAAAGTTGGCTCTGGCACAGACGTTTATCTCATTTGAACTTTCGTTACATCAACAAGTTGGTTCGTGGGAAATTGGTCAAAGGACTTCCTGAACTAAAATATGACAAAGAGCACTTATGCGCAGCTTGTGAGAAGGGTAAGATGAAGAGAGCCGCTCACAAACCGAAGTCTGAACCAAGCACTAGTTCTCCGTTAGAACTGATACACATGGATTTATGTGGACCAATGAGAACTCAGAGTTTGGGTGGTAAGAAATATGTGTTGGTAATTGTGGACGATTACTCCAGATACACGTGGGTCAAATTTCTTCGTTCAAAAGATGAGACACCGGAAGTTCTCATTACTTTCTTAAAGATGACCCAGGTAAAAATGCAGCGACAAGTCAAGGTTCTTCGAACTGACAACGGCACAGAATTCAAGAACAAGAGTGTTGATGAATATCTCGAATCAGTTGGGATTTCACATCAGTATTCTGCTGCTAGAACGCCTGAACAAAATGGAGTAGTCGAAAGGCGAAATCGGACGCTAGTCGAGACCGCTCGGACTATGTTTAGACAATCAGACTTACCTTTATTCTTGTGGGCAGAAGCTGTGTCGACTGCATGCCATACTCAAAATCGTTCCATGATACACCGCCGTTTTCAAAAGACTCCATATGAGCTGATCAACAACATAACACCTACCATCAAATACTTTCATATATTTGGGTGTAAATGTTTTGTGCTTAATGACAGAGAGAGTCTGAACAAATTCAGTGCTAAGGCGGATGAAGGTATTTTTATCGGTTATTCTTCAACTTCTGCTGCATATCGTGTTTATATAAAGAAGTCAAAGACAGTTGTGGAGAGCGTCAATGTTACATTTGATGAAGAAATGGCTTCTGATCAAATCAGTTCAGAACCCGTTATTACTGGCATTTTAGCTTCTGGGCAGATCAGTCCAGAACCTGTGTCTACAGCGACAAATTCGGATAACGCTTCTACATCTACTTCACATTTAACTGATTTAGATTTGTTATTTGAATTCTTTTATGATGAGTTTCTTGGAACTAATGTATCTAAATCTGCTGTGACTAACAGGTCTGAAGATACAAGCTGTCATCATCCAGTCACTTCAGACGTTATTACTGAACAAGCATCTCCAGTTCAGACAGAAACTCATATTCCTATTGTTACTCCTACAGTTGAAGATGTTCAAACAAATGTTGAATCAGAAGTAACTATTTCAGTTGGGTGTACTACTTTGTTTACTTAACAGCCTGAATTTGCTGTTCCCACTGATACTTCTGCACATGAAACTTCAACTGACAATCCCCCTCCTGTAATTCAAACTAAAGATTCTGCAAGTGGATTTCAAGATGATGATCATATTCAATCAGTATCTACTCCACTCCTACATGAGCATCGCTGGACCAAAGATCATCCATTACATCAAGTAATTGGACTCTTAATCAGTGTATGCATGACTCATTCCTTAGTAAGATTGAGCCAACTCGAGTATCTGAGTCTCTTGCTGATTCGGACTGGGTATCTGCCATGCAAGAAGAGATCAATCAGTTTGAAGCCCTAAAAGTTTGGAGACTGGTTCCTAAACCAGAAGGTAAAACCGTGATCGGCACTAAGTGGGTATTCAAGAATAAGAAGGATGAAGATGGTATCGTCATTAGAAACAAAGCTAGACTTGTTGCCAAAGGCTACCGGCAAGAGGAAGGCATTGATTATGATGAGACGTATGCTCCAGTAGCGCGTATAGAGGCAATCAGAATGTTTCTTGCCTACGCTGCTCACAAGAATTTCACAGTCTTTCAGATGGATGTGAAAACAACCTTTCTGAATGGCATCCTTAAGGAGGAAGTGTACGTGTCTCAACCTGAAGGGTTCGTCAGTCCAGACAAACCAGATCATGTCTATATCTTGGACAAAGCTCGTTATGGTTTAAAGCAAGCCCCTCGAGCCTGGTATGACGTTTTATCCAAATTCTTGGTCAAGTCTGGTTTCTCAAAAGGTAAGATTGATACCACTTTATTCATAAAGAAGGAAAAAGCTGATATTATTCTAATTCAGATATATGTTGATGCTATAATATTTGGTTCTACTAATCCAAAATATTGCAAAAACTTTTCTAACCTCATGGTGTCACGTTTTCAAATGAGTATGATGGGAGAGATGAATTTCTTTCTCGGATTACAAGTTAAACAGTTTTCTACGGGGATTTTCATAAATCAATCTAAGTACATTTTGGATATTCTTCGGAAGTACAAAATGGAAAATTGTAAATCAATTGGAACCCCGATGGCACCAGGTACTAAGATCCACACTGATCCTTCGGGTAAAAGTGTTGATGTTAGAACATACAGAGGTATGATAGGATCTTTGATGTATCTAACGTCGAGTAGACCAGATATTATGTTCTCAACATGTCTATGTTCTAGATATCAAGCTGCTCCCAAAGAATCCCATTTGGCTGCTGTCAGACGGATTTTTAGATATCTGAAGGGGACTGCAGACCTTGGTCTGTGGTATCCTAAGGATACTGGGTTTCAACTGACTGTATATTCAGATGCAGATCATGCAGGTTGCATGTTGGACAGAAATAGTACTTCTGGTCACGTTCAATTTCTTGGAGACAGGCTCGTTAGCTGGGCATCAAAGAAACAATTATGCGTTTCCACATCGACTGCTGAAGCAGAGTACGTAGCTGCTACAAGTTGCTGCTCTCAAGTCTTGTGGATGCGAACACAGTTACGAGACTATGGATTCAAGTATGACAAAATTCCAATCTACTGTAACTCGAAGAGTGCGATTGCCATATCTGCTAATCTTGTCCAGCATACGAAAACCAAACACATTGATGTAAGGTATCACTTTATAAAAGATAATGTTGAAAAAGGAACAATTGAACTTTATTTTGTAAAAATAGATTATCAACTTGCAGATTTATTTACCAAACCCTTAGATGAAAAGAGATTTAATTTTCTTGTCTCTAAACTTGGTATGTTAAATCTTAAGACATAATCGGTTGTTACCTACTAAAGTTACAAATTGTTATGTTTCGTCATTTTCTTTATTTTTATTTCTGAAAGATACCTACACTTTAATTGTTTGCTCATGATCTCAGGGGGAGTAAGAGAAGATTTTAGATGATCTACATTCATTTGAGGGGGAGCATTAACTAATTTCTGCATTTTGCTTAACTGACAAAATCTTTGCAATGCATGATTTTAGGGGGAGCTTATAAGTAACAAGGAGTAAGACTATGATTTCTGATTAATTCTGATCAGAACTCGTTCTATAATTGCTTTACTGTTTTCCGTCGTTTATTTTTCGAATAAATTTTGTGAATAAATTTTTGACTAGACTTTGAGACTTACAGGATGAGAGAAGCTGACACGATCATATCTACATGACTATAGCTGACTTTCTGAGATTTAAGATTGAGCGACAAGGTAAATTTCTTATCTTAATCTCACATATATCTGAAAGAAGGACATCTTAAATGTTCAAACCACTTCCCGATTCTTAAACAGTTTTTATAATTTGGAAGTGTGATTTTAAATGTTCTTACACACTGGTTTGAATTTTTTCTTCAAAATGTTCTTACCACTTCTCTAAATTGAAACTATTTTTCTTCGATGGTAAGACACCCCGTTTGTATTTCAAAGAATTTTGAGAGATATTTCATTTCAAAGCGTTTCATTCAAGAATGTCTGTATATTGTTTCATATAGACAAATATCCATTATTCTTGACCATAATCTTTAATTGCTATATCGTTCATTTCTGATCATTTTCATACAATGTCAGATTTTCAAACAAGTCTCTTGCATTCATATTCATTCATTTAATATACTTGTTTGAAAATACTTCCATGTTTTTAAAATGCTCATATCTTCATAATTATATTTCTGAGCATATTTACATCTGACATTTGTATTTGAACTTTAACTGATAAAGTTAAACCATTTGAGCAACTCATGCTTTATAGGAAACTTGGGTTCTTTGTGCTAGGAATTAACTAAACTTCTATGGATTCATGTTAACCAGTGTTTCCTACCCATTAAGTTAATCCTTTAGTGATTGAGTGTGAGGAGTCTAAAAGAAATGAGTGTGGGTGTGATGAAGTAAAATGGAAAAGAGAGTTTGGTTAGTAGTGAGCTTATTTATTAAAAAGAAAGAGGGTGTGAGATCAGAGTAAAAGAATATTAAACTCTGCACCAACTACTTTCTGAGCCGGGCAGCCACATTACTAATGTTTCACATTTCTTCGTGAACGTTATTGAAACAGGCAACTAGCCCATGCCAACTCTTGCTAAAACCCCACCATCTACTCATTTTCTTCTCAACAAGAAAATGTTTCACATTTTCAAGGGGACGCAGCATATTATCTATCTGGTTTTCATTTGGCAAATCTGGATATTGAAATAGAAGGAAGTCTGCCCCACCTTCGCACTTCAATCATGCACTTAGAGTCTGTGTTTATCTACTGTTGTCTCAGTGGTTTACACTATGTTGAGCCTTATAAAAGCAATCATCGTGCTTAATTTTTTCTACACATGCACGAGCACACAAAGAATTGGTTTCTTTGTCATAACATTCATAGAAATTGCCTTTGTGGTATTTCGATGATTGGATGGAAGCCCTGGGGGAGGGAACATCAAAAAGCTCCTTTATATTGTGTATTCGTTACACACAGTGACTTTGTGTTACAGACAGGCATATTAACTGATTCATCTGTTGATTCAGGAGTTACATGTTCTTATTTTTGTCTGGATTTGCAAAGATCTAGATGAAACCTCGGTTATGAATCACAGAATCAGAGGCTCTTGTCAGATCAGAATGGTTAATGACATTTCTTGGACACAAAGTAAAGTTTTAAGGGAGATGATATCAAAGAAATGACAAAGATTTAAAGTTTGAAGACGATCAAAGAATTTCTGAAGTTTTGAGGAATTTTTCTTTGAAGATTATTTGCTAAAGCATTTGAGTTGATTCTGAATATAATTTCTTTCCAAAAGTCTGAAAGTGTTCTATGCAAGCTTTGGGAGATTGTTCATCATTTTGAAGACAGCTTTGGAAAGAAGACCATCAAAGTAAAAAAGGGGAGATTGTTTTTGACAGAGCTTAAAGTGAAAAACTGAATTGCTAGATCTTTCAACAGTGATCTTGAATCCAAAGGGGGAGATTGTTAGCGCATAAATCTGTTGGATACAAGATCAAGAATACTGAAGGTCAAAGTTGAGAGAAAGTCAAAGCTGCTAAAGTCAAATCTCATTAAAAGTCAAAGTCTATTTGTAATAAGTCAAACTTAGTTGTATTTGTTTAGTTGTATTTTAGTTTCCTTAGTATTAGGAGTTCATATAAATACTTTTTCTCTTTGTATTTTTTAGTAGTAACAAGAGTATGTATGTATCTTTGTAAGATTTGAGAGAATTCGGTTTTAGAGAGAGAAAGACTTCTAGAGAGATAAAGTGTATTTTGTGATTAAAGAAGTAATCAAAACAGGTAATTCAATTGTTAAATCTTGTTTGTTTGATTGTTATCGAATAGGAACTAGAATCTGGAACACACATCAGATGTCCAAAAAGAACAGATGCCTAGAGCTGATTTGAAACAAAAGTTTGACACACTTATTTCTGAAAGAAACATTTTATCCGAAAAGATAAAGAACTTAGAAGTTGCAAATGATGATTTGTCAGAAAAAGTTTGTGCTGATGTGATCAATCAATCACAAGTTGACAATTCAACCGAATCAGTTTGCTCTTTTAAAACTGCTTCAAGTTCTATCCATGAGAAAAAAGTTTTCAAAAAGAAAAGTGTCAAACCACAAATTGTCAAATCAAATCAGATTCGACCATCTAATCTATTTTATGACAAATCTGTTGATGGTTCAGCGAACTTTTATGTAAAATCTCTTGGAAAGCAATCTAAGAAAGAGCAGATGGTCTGGAGGGTTAAAGATTCTTCGGATGAGAAGAAGAATGACAAAGCATTTGCATCTACATCCAATGCCAAAAAGAACAGAGCGCATAAAGGTAAATCTTTTGGTAATTCTGATATGTTTATTCTACTAATCATTTGATCAGAATTGCTCATAAGAAGATTTGTTGTTCTTACTGTGGATCAAATAACTTTGTAAGCAATAATTTTGCTAATTACTGGTATGGTTCTTATTATGTTACCCCCACAAGAACTGCAACTAATATTTCAGGACCCAAATACTAGTGGGTACCAAAAGCTAAATCTATGTTGCAGGCACCCAAGGTTTAAAGGGGAGAAAGAACATAGATTTCTGAGTAAATCGGCTCAGAACTCAGACTTCAAAGTCAAGACAAAGGCTTTTGAACTCAGCATTTCAAAACCCGGTCTTTAATGTCAAGATTAAAGGTTCTTGAATAACACAGTTCAAGACCCGCACTTCAAAGTTACAGGACTATGACTTCTAAGTAAAACAGCTTAGGACTCGTTCTTTAATGTTTAAGGACAAGGATATTATGCAAATATCCAGGGGGGCTTATCAGAATATAAATCATTCTATCATGATTTGAGGGGGAGCTTAAATATAAGTATCTTCTGATCTTAATCAATGATTGTTTGAAAGAATAACAACTTTCGAACATGAAAATTGTTTTCTTAAATGTTCAACCCACTTCTAATTCTTAAAAGATTTCATGAATTTGGAAGTGTGACTTTAAATGTTTTTCATTATGGAGCTTTAATGTTCAACTAACCGTGTGTTTCCAAAGATTAATACTTGTGTATTATATTGTCTATATACTGTCAAGTATTCACACACACCGGTTCAGTACTTCATATTGATCTTGTTATTACCATGTATCAAAAGTTTAATCTTTCTATGGTAATACTCCCGTTTGTTTTTCATTGTTGTTTGAATCAAACGTCATTTCATCATTATATGTACTTTCATTGCAAACATGTTTATATATCTTTCATATAAACAACATATGTCTTTGATTTACCAAGATATTATTCTTCATGAATTTTGATCTGATCTTAATCATGTCAGATTCTCAAAACATTTCTATTCTTTCATGATTATTCATTTATATAAAGTTTTGAGAAATCTTAAATGCTTAAAATGCTCAAATTTCATTCTGATTTTTAATGATCATATACATACTGACAAATGATTTCTTGTGCTTATATTGTCAAGAAAATCATTGAGATACATGTTTTTTAGGACAAATACATGGGATTCAGTGTGAGAGCTTAAAAGAACTTCCATGGATTCACAATAACCAGTGTTTCCTACCCAGGAAGTATTCCTTAGAATGATTGAGGGAGAGGAGTCAAAAGATTTGAGTGTTGGTGTGTGAAGAGGTAAAATGGAAAAGAGAGATTGGTTAGAAATGAGCTTTAATGTTTAAAAGAAAGAGGGTGAGAGATTAGAGTAAAAAAAAATATCAGACTCTACACTAAACTTCTTTCTGAGTCGGGCAACCGCATAATCTGTTGTTTCACAATTCTTCGTGAACGACATTGAAAAAGGCACCTAGCCCATGCCATCTCTAGCAAACACCCCACCAGCTACTCATTCTTTTCTCAAAAAGAGAATTTTTCACATTTTCTGGGGAAGCAACACATAAGCAATTGGTTCTTCACTCGGAAGATACTGATATTGAAAAAGAAGGAAAGTTGTCCCACCTTCGACCCTTTATCATGCACATTGGAGTCTATGTATAATCATTGTTGTCTCTATGGTTTACATATTTTGAGCCTTATGAAACACAATCATTGTGATAATTCTTTCATAACACAAGCACGATCACACAGAAAATGTATTTTTCTGTCCGAACATTCATAGAAAATACCTTGTGTTTTTCAATGATTGAATGGAAGTCCTGGGGAGTGAACATCATCTCAAGCTCCTTCCATTGTACATTCGTTGTACACAATAACTTTGTGTTACTAGCAGGCATTCCTAACTGTTTCATTTGTTGATTCAGGGTTACAACTCATAATTTTTCTGAATTTGAAAAGATTCGAATGAATACATTCATGAATTCACGGCTCTTTATCAGATAAATTGGAGGAAAATGTTCAGATCATGAAGATTGTTCTACATTGTCTAAAAAGGGGAAGAAGTTTCAAAGATCAAGCTGAAATTGAAATAAGTTTTGATGATTTTGATTCTCACAATTCATCAAAAGGGGGGGGGGGGGAATTTACAGAGTTCAATTTTAAACCCATGAAGAAAGTTGTCAAAGTGAAAAGATTTGTGAATAAACTCAGAAAATTCAATTTATTCAAGTCTGATGAGAAGAAATCATCCCGAGATGATTCAAAGACAAGTAAAGATGATTTTGAGAAAGTTGGTTTACTGAAGACGATCCAGAGATTACAGAGATGAAGATATGAGATCAAAGCTTAAAATTCAAAGGTGAATTTTTTCAAAGATATTTCAAAGTTGATGATTCAAAGAAGTTTCATGAATTCAGATTCATGTTCAAGACTTGTTGACTTTCAAAAATTCTAAGTGTAAAAGACTTTTCAAGATTCTTCAAAGCATCAGAGACTAAAGACTGTTAGAGCTAAAAAGTTTAAAGTTGTCAGAGTCAAAGTTTGAAGAATCAAAGCGCTGAAGACAATTGTCAAATTTTTATTAAATATTGAATACAAAGGGGGAGATTGTTAGTGTATTTTATTGTATCCAAGATTTAATAAGAAAAGTCTAAGTCTGTAAAGTCAACAAAGTCAACTTTAGTGTCTTGAGAGTTTGTCTTGAGAGTTTCTATTGTATGTTGTGAGAGAAGTAGTGTTGATATAAATAGTTCTTGTATTGTAAGTGTTGAAAGTAACCCAAGTAATCATACGTGTAATTGTTAGACATTAATATACTTTTGACTGTTTCTCTCCCTACTCTCTATCTAGAATCTTGATTGTCAAATCTTTAATTGATTGTGCTTGAATTGAGTTGGGATTGTACAGTTTCACGTTCAACATTGAGAAATTATAAGCGGACAAGTGTCCTTAAAATCCAACAAAATCCAACCCGAGCCATAAGCTCAACAAATCCAAAGACTCAACGTTGAAAATCATAAAATGGAATCAAACATAAACAACCCGTACTTATGTAAACCCATGCTCCAAAACATATAATTAACTCCAGCGTAGTTTAAAGTGGGACAAAACATTTTCCAAGTGAGTTTATAACATTTACCTTTCAAAACGTCCCATAACACAAAACCATGCATTTCTCCAAACACAAAATGAAATACATTTATACTCAAAATCTACTTCCATAAAATAAATCCTCAAGATACCAAAATATATGATTTATTTATCATAATACCCAAAATCCCAAAGATGTGTGTTATATAAGTTTATAAAGTTAAACACTTTTAAAATAATCAAACTTATCAGAAGTTAACAATTTTCATGTAAGACACAAAACACTTTAAAATAAACATTTTGGCATGTACACCGTTTTCACAAATCAACTTGAACTCACCTTGCTAGGTTAAGTTAAACCTAGGTTTCAATCCACAGCCATTGGCCTCCAAAAGCATAGATCCCACCCAAAGCTTTTCGAAGACACCCATTCCAACTCTTCAACTCAAGCTTCCAAAACCTAGATCCACACATTTTCGACCATAAATAAACATATCCAACCATAAATGATCGCTACCCAAACATTTGTATCAAAATCCCCAAATTTGGCCAAACCCTAATTTTGACCTAACCTTCCCAAAATCAACCAAAACGAAATTAGAGAAACATAATGCTAGGAAATCACCGAGGGTGTGATTACAACTCATAAAGAAGCTTAGAAACTGAGGGGACGAACTTACACTTAGGTTTTTGAGCAAAATCCCAAAACTTATGAATCTTCAAAAAGTGGTGATGAACACTTGAATCTTGCTCAAGAGGTTGAGGTTACAAGTATAGATGATGAGGGAGTACAGGGTTGTAGGGGAAAACCCCCAAAAATGGATTAGGGTTCGTTTGAGGTGGTTGGATTAGGTTGAGAGAGAGTTTAGGAGAGAGTGGGAAAAAGGGATTTAATGGAGTCTGGACCCCGACGGCGAGAGTGCCCCGCGAGAGTGACACTCTGTCATAATTGCGGGCACAATCGCCCGCTTTTACCCACTCTCGGTACAACGGCCGCGAGAGTTCCTCACGAGAGTGACACCCTGTCACAATCGCGGGCACAATCGCCCACACCGTACCGAGGCCAAATTTGTTGACCTTTCGACCTGAAGCGCTCCCGATCCAACGTTCTAACTTCACAAGGATTTATAATGAAGGGTTTTCGATTAGAAACTATAAAAGAAGGGCAAGGCAAGGTTTAACAAAAATACGGGTGTTACAATCCTCCCAACCTTAAAGAGATTTCATCCTCGAAATCTAGATTCTCATAAAACGTTGCCTATAGAATAGATTAACTCTACACCGCTTGCTAGAACTACTCCCGTAACCTTGCGATGGTCCTCACGATTGCTATTCCCCTTGGGCACTTCACCCTTATTGATATTGTAATCCCAATGAATTCAAGCAATCTCAATACAAGAATGTAACAATCAAAGTATATTTCTAGAGAGAGAGTAGAGAGAGAAACGTTCATGTCATATATCTAACAATTATAAAGCATACAATGAACTCAGCTAACTACATGATTACAAAGACAGCTAATTACATGATTACTCCGCAGAATTAGCACGGGGGTTCCGCTACCCGGTTAGCGGATTGGGTCAAGGGGCAACGCCCTTGCGGGGGTATGGGGGCAGCGCCCCTAGAGAAAAAATTTCTGACATATTTTTCTCTAGAAAGAAATGCTTGAAAAAAAATTGATCGTTCCCAAACAAATCAGAAATGTTGACTTAAAAAGTCAAACTTGAATCAAAAAAAAAATTAATTTTCGAAAAAAAATAAAATCTAAGTCTTGAAACTCGCACGTCAAAGAACTCGCAGATTACTGTTTCAAAACAAACTCGCACGTCAAACAACTCGCAGATAACTGTTTCGAAGAAACTCGCTAGCTGAACCGTGCGCGTTTAGCAAACTCGCAGATGCTTATTTACGCGTTTTAGCAAACTCGCAAACAAACTCGCAGATGTACGGAACTCGTTGACTTTGACTTGCGCGTTTTAGAAACTCGCTAACTTCGACTAGCGCGTTTTAGAAACTTGCGCGTTCTAACGAACTTGATGAACTTGCGCGTTCTTCATCTTGAAGCTTGCGCGTTCTACGAAGAACTTGCGCGTTTTCTGGATCTTGCGCGTTTTGACAGATATGTTCACGAAATCACTCCAAATCGTTCTAAAACCTGCAATTGATTCTTAAAATGCATCAGTGTGTTCGAAAAACATATTATAACACTTTTCTATCACAAGATTTCCATTAAAAACATCAAAAATCAACGATTTGAATGAATACACAGTGATCATTTTCAACTTTTCAAAAACTCAACAGTTTGATCAAAATGATCAATCTAGACTTGGAATTTGACATTGTGATTTGAACAAATGTTGATCCTTATGATAAAACGTATACAATCAAATCAATTTTTTGATTTAATTGTACAAAAACATGAAAAATCAAGATCAAACAGTAACATTTTCGAAAATAACAATTTTCTTGAAATTTTCAAGAATCTTAATCTGATTTGGTGATGAAATCTTTCTGAATTTGTTTGGTCTGCTCTGATACCAAATGATATTGTCCTCTATGATCAAGCAATCAAACAAACAAGATATTAACAATCAAAGTATATTCTAGAGAGAGAGTAGAGAGAGAAACGTTCATGTCATATATCTAACAATGTTAAGTACAATGAACTTAGCTAACTACATGATTACAAAGACAAAAGGTATTTATACCAAAGTATAAAACCACAAGCTTAATGAATAAATAATCTCATATTGACTAAACATACATTGACTTTGTTGACTTTACTTGACTTGACTTTTCCTATTAAATCTTGTATACAATAATACACTAACACTTATATTCAAATGAACAATTAATTTACTACCGTAGCCTTTAACCGTGAGACTGCAGTTGTCTCCCAACCTTGGGGAACACATACTACCTCAAGGGTAGTCTGTGATTTCAACTTCTCACTGGCCAAAACACCTCAGATCCCTCATGTTTCTGAACCCAAACTCAAAGATTGACATCAAACCCTGAAGAATTCTCAAAATTCTTCGCCACCACTGTGTGTCCCTGTTTCTAATTTCTTATCACAATTAATCAACAAACAAGATAACAATTCTACCTGTTTTGATTTCAATTCAAAATGTAAATGATTACAAAACTCAGTTCTTGACTTTCTCTCTCTATACGACTTTCTCTCTCTACAACTCTCTCTCTCTCTCTCTCTCTGATCCGTATACAAACTCTAGTCACTCCTCTATTAACAAGAAAAAACAAAGTATTTATACCTACAACTAAAATACAGGGAAATACAAATACAATACAAAGACTTTGACTTTTTATTACAACAAGACTTTGACTTTTAAAAAGAGTTGACTTTCTCAGCTTTGACTTCTTGAACCTTTAACCTTCAGTCATTTTGATCTTGTATCCAACAGATTTATGCTCTAACAATCTCCCCTTTGTTTTCAAGATCACTATTGAAAGATCTTACAATACAGTCTTCTCTTTTAAACTCTGTCAGATGTAATATCTCCCTTTAACATTGTAAACTTTACAAGTCTGTCTTCGAAGAATATAACAATCTCCCCAAAATATGATAAAGAAGGACTTCAACAATCTCTTCAGAACTATCACAATACTCTTTCAGACTTCAGAAAGAAATTATCTTCAGATTCAGCTCGGATTGCTTTAGCAAATAATCTTCAAAGAAAAATTCCTCAAAATCAGCACATCTTCAGAAATTCTTTGATATTTTTCAAATCTTTACTTTGAATCTTCTAACTTGGACATTTCTGTAAATCAACTCTCAAAATTCCAAAACTTTAACATTTCTTGATACCATCTCCCCCTTTTTGATGATTTGAGCATCGGTATCATCAAAACTTTCACCAAGAAATGTCTTTGACCATTCTGATCTGTCCAAGAGCCTCTGATTCTGTGATCCATAACCATGTATGCATCTAGATCTTTTCAAATCCAGACAAATTAAGAAATGTAACACCTGAATCAACAAATGAATCAGTTAAAATGCCTATCAGTAACACGAAGTCACTGTGTGTAACAAATACACATAGGAAAGAAGCTTTTTGATGCTCACTCCCCCAGGTCTTCCATTCAATCATCGAAAACACCACAAAGGAAAATTCTATGAACATTATGACAATGAAACGAATTCCTTGTGTGTTTGTGCTTATGATATAAAGAATTACTTGATGATTGCTTTAAGGCTCAAAAATTGTGTAAACCACTGAGACAACAGTAGATAAACACAGACTCAATGTGCATGATTGAAGTGCGAAGGTGGGGCAGACTTCCTTCTTTTTCAATATCCAGATTTTCCAAATGAAAATCAGATAGATTATGTGTTGCGTCCCCATAAAAATATAAAACATTTTCTTGTTGAGAAGAAAATGAGTGGCTGGTGGGGTTTTGTCAAGAGTTGGCATGGGCTAGTTGCCTATTTCAATAATGTTCACCAAGATTTGTGAAACATTAGTAATGTGGTTGCCCGACTCAGAAAGTAGTTGGTGCAGAGTTTGATATTCTTTTACTCTGATCTCACACCCTCTTTCTTTTAATCATTAAGCTCACATCTAACCAAACTCTCTTTTCCATTTTTACCTCAACGCACATCCCACACTCATTTCTTTTCGACTCCTCACACTCAATCACTATGGATTAACTTCTTGGAAAGAAATCATTGGTTAACGTGATTCCATAGAAGTTCATTTAAGTCCTAGCACAATGATCCCGTATTTTCCTAGATAACAGGTGTTGCTCAAATGATTTAACTTTATCAGTTAAAGCTCAAAAATACATGTCAGATAAATGTATGCTCACACGATATAATCATGAAGATTTGAGCATTTGAAACATTGAAGTATTTCCAAACAAGTAAATTGAATGAATGAACATGAATGCAAGAGACTTGTTTGAAAATCTGACATTGTATGAAAAATGATCATAAATGAAATGATATAACAATCAAAGCTTATGGTCAAGAATAATGGATAATGTCTATATGAATCAAAATACAGACATTCTTGAAATGACGTTTCGAAATGAAATTACGCTCAAAAATACTTTGAAGTATAAACGGGGTGTCTTACCATCGAAAAAATATGTTTCAAATTTGAGATATGATAAGAACATTTTGAACAAAAATTAAACCGGTGTGTGTGAATACTTGAAAGTATATAGAAAAGACAATACACAAGTAATTATCTTTGGAAACACACGGTTTATAAACATTGAAGCATAAGTAAAATGAAAAACATTTAAAATCACACTTCCAATTCATGAAATATGTTTAAGAATCGGGAAATGGTTTGAACATTTAAGAACATGTTTTCTATGATTGAAAGTTTACTTACGCTAATAATGACAGTAATAAGGACCACTATGGTCCTAGCTCGCATCAATATACTCCATAAATGGGAAATAATTTTGCGTACCAAAACAGTTTATAACGAGACGATTGAACAAAACTCCCAAGAGACAAGTTACGTAATCGAGTTCCCAAAATTTCTCATTCGACTATATAAAGATATGGAATAAAATTCCCAACAAGACCCGCATGTTGAGTTCGCTTCTCAAAACTTAGCAACTCAAAATATGCATGCGATTGGTCAACATAAAATAAATTTAAATCAATTTCAAACTTTAGGTTGTACAATGAAATGATCTTGTCCGAAAATAGTGACTACAAGGACATGTATACCGATAACTCACTTAACGCATTGGGGAATTTATAACCGTAAAATCAACAACTAAAACACGTTCAAAGCGAAAGTTCAATACGAAACGACATAAATCTTTCATATGTTTACTCACACCAACAATTTAAAACAACTCGAACACTACGTAGCATACAACGAATAACACTTGTATAAAACCCAAAAGAGAAATCACATAATATTGAAACTTCCCAAAATAACATATGGGATAACATCTATTGACAAAACTCTCAAAACGTCTCTTACGGTTGCGAAAATACCAGTGCAAAACTCGCATGAGACAAAATATTAAACGAAAATTGATAAGTTAACGCACACAATAATGCAAGTATACACCTCTCAAATTCAACAGCACGACGCAAAATGTCGTAAAATAGAATTCCGTAAGACCCAATAAAACCTTCCATAAAACCCAATGAAACCCAACGACGCTCAAAATCATATGGTGCCAAAACCGTCGTTCCCAAAATCAAATAGCATGAAACAAAGTCATGACTAAAATGTCAAAATTCTAACTTTTCCTTTTTATCACAATGTAATATAAATGACACTTCACAACGACACTCGCATGAGACATGACGCTCAATAAGACTCGTAAATTCGCACGTAATTAAAATTAAAACTCACACCATTCAAAATACACTCGTGTGTAGCAAAGCATTATAAAATAATATTTCATAAATTCAACACGACTCGTACAGACTAAAATTTCTAAGAAAATTTCGACTCAAGAACATAGGGACAACTCGTCCTTTAAAACCTTAACATACGTTGAGGAGATCCAATGTCAAAGTCAAAAATTTCACAGTTACTTGCCCAATAACCCAAATAACATTAAAACACGGATACTACAATATCCGAGAAAAATAGTGTTAGACACGAAACAGGGATAAGGAGATTTTTTTTTTCAATAAAAATCGCAACCACGTGTAACAAAACAATTTCATGCATGTTTAAGCTCACGGTTTAAAATCTGATGAGTGCTAAATGCTTTGCCAAGGCTCCATAGTATAACTCACTTTATGCTTCGAAAACATGGGAAACAATTGATGCAAACTTATTTCAGAAATAAATTTTCGTGCATGACTTTGGTCGGCACTCAACATCCCAAAGTCCCATTCCTCAATCTTCCCATCATACTATCATCATCCGAGTGATCAAAAGTCTTAAGGAAATCATCGAGCATTTCATCGGTTCATCTTACAATTTCTCCTTGAATAAAGTTGATTCCAAAAGTCTACGGTTCTAACCCATCCATTCATTCCGACCCAAAGCGATCCACTTAATACTATCACCACGCTTGCTATCATTCTAAGCGTCGAATACTCAAATCATCTACTCTCTCTAACGGTTACTCAATCAGAAACTTCTTTACTACCCCAACGGTTATCGTACCAAGGCAGTTCAAGCATACTTATGTAACTCGTAAGCTCACCATAACACTGGCCAGGTGCTATTATGAACGTACTGTACATGATCATCCTTGCCATTTTCGGCGTGATTCCCGTTCCTAGTGAATCCACTTACCTCGAATCATCAAATCTTAAAGTGCTTAATGGTGTGACCTCACATTCAGACGCTTAAATTTCGCTAGTTTGAGTCTAGGCATTCCAAAATCAATACCTAAATCTCTCAAACTTAAGCTCTGATACCAACTTGTAACACCCTGAAATCTGGAAATAGCAACTAACTTAAAATTCTCTAAATACATCAATGAATGATTCATCTACAATCACAATTTAAGGTTTAACCTCAATACACACATTTATTCTACACATACAGTCTATAATAAGGACGGGTGTTACTAAAACCCAATAATAGTCAATATCTCCAACTGCGGAAGACTTCACCAAACTACTTACTCTCGTGTAACAATGCTCAACTCCTCAAAGCATTGCAAGAACCAAACCCCAACTGGAACCTGATGCACATGCCGACAAATAAAAAGGTTAGGCTTAACGCCTAGCGAGCTCAAGAGTTTTCATTAGAGATAAATAAAGCATTAAATTCAAAAATGTTATTTGAAATCATGATTTACGAAATGCAATACATTTGATTTGAAAGCAACCAAAAATGGAATATATTAAATCACAAAACAATCTCCTTTCATTAATCACCCTTTTCGTGATTTAAAATCATAAAACGAACGCTTCTTTAAATAAAGCCAAAACCCGAAGCGCACATAAAATGTAACTAACATTATAATGATCAAACACTGAAAACGTAGATAACTCCAACTTCCAAAACATCCTAATAACTCGAATGAGTTTCAATAACCAAAACCTTAAAACATAGATAAATATTGATACTCATACGTCTCCAAAAACATGGATTATAAAACTCCATAACCAAAACCACACCTAATGGTGACGGGGAAAACCCGGTTACATGGTACGTGACGGAACACAAAGTATGTCACATAATTATGTAAGAAATCCAAAACATGTGGGTTACACATAAAACACCCACCGATCTCAACTCCTCTGAGTCTATCACTCAAAAACGTCAAGTCAACCCCTCTAGGTATATTCTTGAGAGTTCCAAAACGGGGAACTCTAGCATAAGGGAATTACACCTTACTGCCCATGAGATGTTGCCCGACCGTATAGGTCCACACCTTACTTATCATGGTGACCCGATGCCTATTCCAAGCCAAGTGGTGAACCTAATGTCCAAAACGGGGACATAGGAACGTCGTGCCTATGGATCCATTGCACTAACTAAACCATTACATGACTCAAAACGAATGAACTATTGCATTCAAACAGGTAATTCTCAACTAAGATGCAGTAAATGCAAATCATAACCAAACGCTCAACATTGAGCAATTATAAGCGGACAAGTGTCCTCAAAACCCAACAAAATCCAACCCGAGCCATAACCTCAACAAATCCAACGACTCAACGTTGAAAATCATAAAATGGAATCAAACATAAACAACTCGTACTTATGTAAACTCATGCTCCAAAACATATAATTAATTCCAACATAGTTTAAATTGGGACAAATCATTTTCCAACTGAGTTTATAACATTTACCTTTCAAAACGTCCCATAACACAAAACCATGCATTTCTCCAAACACAAAATGAAATACATTTATACTCAAAATCTACTTCCATAAAATAAATCCTCAAGATACCAAAATATATGATTTATTTATCATAATGCCCAAAATCCCAGAGATGTATACTATATATGTTTATAAAGTTAAACACTTTTAAAATAATCAAACTTATCAGCAGATAACAATTTTCATGTATGACACAAAACACTTTAAAATAAACATTTTGGCATCTACGCCGTTTTCACAAATCAACTTGAATTCGCCTTGCTAGGTTAAGTTAAAACTAGGTTACAATCCACAACCATTGGCCTCCAAAAGCATAGATCCCACCTAAAGCTTTCCGAAGACACCCATTCTAACTCTTCAACTCAAGCTTCCAAAACCTAGATCCACACATTTTCGACCATAAATAAACATATCCAACCATAAATGATTGCTACCCAAACATTTGTATCAAAATCCCCAAACCTGGCCAAACCCTAATTTTGACCTAACCTTCCCAAAATCAACCAAAACGAAATTAGAGAAACATAATACTAGGAAATCACCCACGGTCTGATTTTAACTCATAAAGAAGCTTAGAAACTGAGGGGACGAACTTACACTTAGGTTTTTGAGCAAAACCCCAAAACTTATGAATATTCAAAAAGTGGTGATGAACACTTGAATCTTGCTCAAGAGGTTGCGGTTACAAGTATAGATGATGAGGGAGTACAAGATTGTAGGGGAAAACCCCCAAAAATGAATTAGGGTTCGTTTGAGGGGGTTGGATTCGGTTGAGAGAAGGTGGGTTAAGGGAATAAATGAGAAAAGTGGGAAAAAGGGATTTAATGGAGTCTGGACCCCGACGACGAGAGTGCCCCGCGAGAGTGACACTCTGTCATAATTGCGGGCACAATCACCCGCTCCTACCCACTCTCGATACAAGGGCCGCGAGAGTGACACCCTGTCACAATCGCAGGCACAATCGCCCACACCGTACTGAGGCCAAATTTGTTGACCTTTCGACTTGAAACGCTCCCGATCCAACGTTCTAACTTCATAAGGATTTATAATGAAGGGTTTTCGATTAGAAACTAGAAAAGAAGGGCAAGGCAAGGCTTAACAAAAATACGGGTGTTTCAGATTCCCTTTTGTCTCTTGTAATCTATTAGTTGGTCTTACAGTATTATAAGACTTCTCTTGTACTTACAATTTTCATGTTCTACCTTGTAACTTCTTTTTACAATTTAATGAAAATTTCAATGAAGTACTTAAATCCATCAGTACTGTAAAAGATCCCTCAAAATAGTAATTGGGACATGTATGTTTTGAGTCCTGACTATTCTTATATTTTGACTTAAAGTAATTTTCTTCATAGTTACTTTGTCATCATCAAATAGGGAGAGATTGTTGATCCAAACTCTCTCAGTGATTTGATAATGACCCGATGTAATACTTAGTGAAAATTATGTTTAACATCTGTATGTATAAATGTTTCACCATCAACGATTAAATACTGGGTGTGTTCTATATTGTTGATAATTTCTCTTATAACAGTTAAATGTAATCTCTAAAGACAAGTTTCACGATAAAGTTGTTCATCACTGAGTCGAAGACAAAGCTGCAGAACAACGGATAAGCCTACTCATGATCTGATGCGGATATCAGTGAAACTAAGATAAGTCTACCTATACGCAAAGAAACCTGAACAAAAGCTTCAGCGATCACTGAACTTCTTTCTATCTCTGTGAAATAAGAGATATTCAGCGATTGAAGATCACATAGCTTATGCTCCCAGTTTATTTTGTCTTACCCTTGCACACATAGTACAAATGTCAGAACAGACATACCTCTGCGACAGATCGTACAACAACTTTGAAATCTACATTGTTCACCATACGGCCAAAAGCATGTCTCCAAAAGTCAGAATCATGCAACCAGCCATCGAAGGACACGTGTAAAGTACCCTGCCATGCATTTAATGCATAGGGTATAAATAGAAAGATCAAGACTCTATCTGAGAGTCACCTTCTATCTTTCTTATCATATAGAAACCCTTGCTTTCTATATTCTCTCAATCTCTATTCTCTAATTCTTGTGCAACAATATGTGTGATTCTTAAGTTTGTTTAGATTAGGTTTTACTTAATCTTATTCCGCAACAAACTGTAAATTGTGATTTGATTTATCAGTAAACAATTTATTAAACCATTAAATTTTGTGTTTGTATTCAACCCCCCCCTCCTTCTACAAACTTGTTAAGCACCTTCAGGACCAACAAGAACTGGTGGTTTAACCTTGGTTCCAATTGCAAGAGCATCCCTAGAAGTCATCCTGACAAATAAACTGTAAAAATAAGAACTTAAAATGATCGTTAGTTCGAAAGAAATCAGTAACCAGAAAATCTTAGAAAAATTTTGAGAAAATAAACTTCCAAAAATTTCCTAAGGCAAAAATTTTCACACCACAGTCACTAGAAATTCGTACAACACCACAAAATTCGCAGAACTTCCACAATTCGCACGCTGAAGAAATTCGCACACCACAGAAATTTGCACAACCACGAAATTCGCACGTAAAGAGATGCAAATTCTAGGAGAATTCTCACGCTGCTATATGCGAATTCTGAGGAATTCGCACAAAACTCTATGCGAATTTTAGACTTAGAACTTTCTAGAGCTTCCAACTTTTCGCATGCAACATTTCGCACAACAGGGAGATACGAATTCTATACTTAGAAACTATTTCAACCTTAGACAATTCGTATAGATACGAATTCTAGACTTAGAAAATCTTCCAACTTTCTATATGTGAAATCCTAAGAATTCGTATGTAACCCTATGCGAATTTAAGGAATTCGTATGCTTCTATATGCGAAATCCTTACTTTTCGCACGTAGGCATATGCGAATTCTTGACTTCTCGTATCTAGCACTATGCGAAATCTGTCCTTGGAATAAATTATCCCAACTACTCGTACACTGAAGTATGTGAAATCCGAACAATTCGCACACAAGCTTATACGAATTCTTCCCTTAACTTTTTCACAAATTCAGTTTTATGCGAAATCCTCTGCAAACATGATCATCATGCGAGTTCTTCGTACGAAAAGATTGAATCTTGCGAGTTCTTGATATTTCAGTCCAAAATCACTTCAATTCGACCCAAAAACCCATTAATTCTTCGATTCTGAGTTCGAAACTTCACCAATTCAGTCACAAACAGTGTACGATCCTATTACAACCAATGAATTTCAAAGAAATTCACTCAAACATACATTTTGAATTCAATACAATGCGTAAGAACTCGTGCGAGCAAAAATCACAAAAACATCAAATCAAACATGAATTACAGTGAGATTGTGTTACAAATCTAATCCAATACAACAATCGACCACAATAGAATCAATTAAACTCACTATTACAGTACACAAATCGAAAATCAATCAAAACTCAGTAAACAGGGTGCGAAGAACCATTCTTGATGATTTCAATCGAATTCTGCTCTGATACCAATTGTGTGTCCTACAATAATACAGTTCTAATCAAGATGAACAATGATTGATCATGTAATTTGTCATTCTTATTCAATCTCAATTCAATCAGTATACAATGCTCTCATAATATATTTCTCTCTCTAAACTCATACTCTCTTTTAGTCATATGAGTCTACGAACATAAAAAGAAACTATTTATACTTCTAATAAAACAAAGACAAAACTAGAAAACACTATAACTTTTACTTGACTTATTACAAAGACTTTGACTTAAGCAATAAGAGGCTTTTACTTAAGCATTGACTTTGACATTTGTCTTGAAGGTTTGACTTAAGCTTTGGCTTTAATTCCCATGATCTTGGATACAATATTTATGCTCTAACAGTGGCAACCATAGTCCTTGGTGTATGTGGTCTTCAAGACCTTATCTTAATACAAGAGTTGTCTTAAGATTGGAAATGTTTGGTTTTCTTGCGTCGGTCGTGACTTGTAAAATTTTACCCAAACAATGGGTTCTCGATCAATCTCGATTTGTTCTTGATTGGTCTCGATGGATGTTGGGTTACAGTGATTAAGAACGCGATGCCTTACGACCTTGAAGAAAGTAGGGGTGTTCGTAGTCCACTTTAGGCAGTTTAACCCCTCAAACCACAAACCAGACCGCTATGACGGTTTAGAAAACCTTCAAACTGAGCGGTTTGGCAACAAGTGACCAAACCGGTCAAACCGGACCATATAAAGGATGTCTGGTCTGACCGGTTTAAGCAGTTTGGGTCTATTATTGACTTTAAACTAAAAAAACATGACATTTATATCTAAAATGAAATTTCTATCAATATAGCACTATTATTAAAAAAAATTGTATATCGGATTATAAAAAAATATTTATATCTAAAATTAAAAAAAGACAATGAGCAAATGATAGAAGGTTAAACAAATCTACCAACAATAGTTGGAATTTTGAACAAACAATGAGCAAAGTGAATGACGATTTGGAATTTTGATATTGATTTTTGACGGATTTTGGAATGTTGCCAATTTATAAACGAAACCTAAAAAACATAATGTATTTGACGAAATTCTTTTATCTGGGCCATAAAAGTAAATCTTACAACATGGAAAATAAATACAATTCTTACATGTGTATTGTTGGTGGTCGGTCCGGTCCAAACCGCTCAAAGAAATGTTCAAACCGCATACAAGACCGGGCCGAGCGGTTTGGCTATTTTTGAGACCAAACCGGACCGCCAGACCGCTCAAACTGCCAAAAACGGTCATGTTTGACTTGGTTCGACCGATTTTAACGGTCCAACGGTTTTCTTGAACACCCCTATAAGAAAGTGTTGAAGAAAAGTGTTGAAGAAGTGATGTCGAGTACGGACTTACTGTGTCGAGCTATTGTACACACCTGAACGTACATAAATATTTATAATAAATATAACACATATATAACATTTCACATTAAAAACGGTTAAAAATAATAAATAAAAAAACTATATCGAGATGGATTTCATATTGAAGATCACGAAATTCTCGTTTTTTTGACGTAATTTGTTTGATTAAATTATTAGTAAGTTTTAAAATAATTTATTTTAAACTTTAATGGGAAAAGTTTTTAATTAATTAAGAAAATAAAAAGTGAAATAAGGTAGAATCAATACTCAATAGAGATTAGTTTAATTAAAAAACTCTATTTAATGTGCGTTGTTGGATCAATACTCAATAGAGATGGAGGGCCGAGATCAATCCTCATGTTCACAATGAAAATTGAGTTTGTAATTGAACTTTCCTATATATATATGTATAATATATATATATATAGGCCGATAATCAAATGAAAACCAAAAATATGTTACAAACCCTTGAGAACCGATATAAAAATAATTTTTTACATGATTTTTTTTCATCAAAACCTATGATTTAAGATATTGTTTCATATATGTTTTTGTTCACCTTGTGAAAAGATTACACGTGAAAAATAAAATTTGATTCACCTAGTGAAATGAAAAATACAGGTAAAAAATATTCATGTGGTGAAACAAATACATGTAAAACTATCATATTATGAAACTGTTAAGACACAGTCTCATTGGATTCAAGATCATCCAATCTGAAGATCGCAATCTGAAGCTAAAGCCAAAACGTCGACTCTCAATATTAAAGTCTATGTCATTTGTAATAAATGTCAATGTAATTGTTTGTTATTGTAATAGTTAACTTAATATCTAGTTTGTTAGATATTAGTTAACTTAGTTAGTTATATTAGGTAACTTAGTTGGTTTTTAGTTTTAATATCTAGTTTGTTTGATATTATCTAGGATAATATCTAGATATTATGTTAGGTAGTATGTAAGACACACTAGATTAGTTAATTGTATCTCTAGTATCTCTCTCAATCACGATCAGATCAGAAGAAGAACACATACAAACACACACTTAAAGGTGTATTAGAGAGAAAAACAGAGAACACAAATCCAAGCTTGAATCAGATCAACCTTGTAACCATTTGTTATAATCAATACAGGTTGGTAATCTTTATTGTGTCGTTTCTAAAACTTGATATTAGTATTGTTGTGTACTGACAATTGGTATCAAAGCCTGATTAAGATCAAAATCAAGTTTTTCTGAAAAACGTCTCTGTGTTCTTATTGAAAATCGATTTCGAGATTTAAACTGTTTTAGGAGTTAAAATCGATCAGGTTGTGATCGAAATACATGCTAGATCGAGTTGTGTGTGATTAATTTCAGTATTAAGCTTTATTCGAGTTCCAATTTGTGGATTTAGTGAGAAAACAATCGAGTGGAAGAAAGTTACTGTGCGATAAAAATTTTCTTCAAATAGTGTGTCTTATTGAGATCGAGTGCTTACTTTCAGTTCTAGAAGTGTTTCTAGACATATTGGTAGTGTTTTGGTACTGCTAATCGCTTTAGGAACAAGTTCTAGTCGATTTTTCGAAGTTTAAGGACGAACATAAGCAAAGCAGAAGAAGAACACACGCAAAGTCCAACTTTGCGCGTCTCACATCAAACGCAAAGTCCCACTTTGCGCGTCCCAAGTGAAACGCAAAGTCCAACTTTGCGCGTCCCACATCAAACGCAAAGTCCCACTTTGCGCTTCTCAAGTGAAACACAAAGCCCACTTTGCGCTCCTCAAGTGACCCGCAAACCTCACTTTGCGCCTCTCAAGCCAAACGCAAAGCACACTTCTCGCTTCAAAGAGCAATCGCAAACCTCAACTTCACTTCTCGGATCAAACCTCAGAAACGCAAACCTCAACTTTGCGCTTCCAACTAGACCCTCAAACCTTACTTTGCGCTTACCTTTAGAAACGCAAACCTCACTTTGCGCACTGTGCTTGACACGCAAACCTCTCTGCTCCAATCCAGACTTAGAATATTTTTTTCTGAGAATTTTCAAAGTTGTAATAAGGTCTTTGCGCACTGTGCTTGTCATAAATTTTCAAAGCGGGACCCCCGTGCTAAGTCTGCCTAGGGGGACAAAATTTCTTGTGTGATCAAATTTTATCTGGACTAACGGTCAAAACAATTTCTTATAATCAATAAAGAATGACATCCAGAGAAGCTCTTGCAATAGGAACTGACACCAAGCCACCAGTTCTCTTTAAAGGAGAATACGAACAGTGGAAGGATCGGTTTCTGAACTTCATTGACAGACATGAGCTTGGTGATTTCATCAGGAAATCTATAGAAGAAGGGGTTATGAAACCAGTCACGACGACTCGTGTAGTTGATAATGAACCGACTGAAGTTGAACTTAAGTTTCATGAGCTAGGAGATGATAACCTCAGAAGAGCCAAAGGCGACAGATTAGCTAAGTCATACATTTTACAAGGAATTCCAAACGAAATCTATATAAAGATTGACAGCTACAAAGCCACCGGCAAACAAATGTGGGATCAGCTTGAAAAGATGATGTTGGGTTCAAAAGTTGGAAATCAGCTGAAAATCTCCAACTGCCTAAATAATTATGAAGAATTTAGAGGCAGGGTGGGAGAAACTTTAGAAGAAACCTATGACAGGTTTGTGACTTTGCTGAACGAACTTAGCAAGAACAAAGTCCACAAATCTCAAATTGAGCTGAACGTCAAACTCCTAAGTATTCTTCAACCGGAATGGAAAAGATTTGCTAGGCAGATGAAGCAGATAAAAGACTTGAATGAGATTCCACTTCACGAGGTGTATGAAACCCTCCGACAAAATGAAGAAGAGGTGGATGAAATTCTAGATGAGAAGAGGCAGAGAGGAAAGACAGTTGAAGACACAGTTGCTCTTGTAGTTAGGAAGAAAAAGAACAAGACGATTGTGTACGAATCAGAAGAAGATGAAGCTTATGCAAACTCTGACACAGATGAAAATGATCAGCTACAGCAAGCAATGATGATGCTGACAAATGCTTTCCAGAAAAGGTTCTACAAAAAGCCAACATCAAACAGTCAGAGGTACTCATCTGGTCCGAACAACTACATCCACAAGGAAAGGGTTGAAGGAAGCAGATATGAAGGGAAGAGAACAGAGGAAAGGAAGCCTGAAGAGAGAAGGTATCAGCCTGAAGGAAAAAGATTGGAGGAGAGGAAACCAGAAGAAAGAAAGTTCAAAGCTGAAGGATCCAGCCAGCCAGAACCACCAACGTGCTACAACTGTGGCAAAATAGGTCAATATGCCAGAGACTGCCGAAGGCCAAAAGTCAGAAACTCCGATTACTACAAGAACAAGATGCTTCTTGCAAAGCAACAGGAGGCTGGCAAAGCACTGATGGCTGATGATGAATACTGGCTCGATCACTCAGATGAAGAAGAAGAAGAAGAAGAAGAGGATGAAGAGAAAGATGAAGCCGTCAACATGTGCTTGATGGGCCAGATAGAATCAGATGCTGAAGCTGATTCAGGCAATGAAGAAGAAGAGGTATGTAATTTATCTGATTTAGATTTCATGAACAAAATTCATGCCATGCGTTTAAAACAAAAAGAGTTAGAATATAATCTTGAGCAAGAAAATGGTGTCATAATTGACAAAAACCAATTGATACAGAAACTTAGCAATGAAATTGCTGAGAAGAAAGTATTAATTGAGGTTTTACATAAAGATAATGACACCAACGCTAAGGAAAAGACAATAATTCTTAAAGAGAATTCTAATCTTAAGTCTAAACTGCTAAAAGGTGAAATAGATTTATATAAGCTTACAAATTTGCATGCTTCTTGTACCAAAGAAAACTTTTCTTTACATGGAAAATTAAAATTTTTGGAAGAGAAGTTATATAAAATGGGTCAAACTGAACAGACTATTTTTCTGAACAAACCCAAAGAGGAAATAGAGAGATGGGGAATCGGTTATAAGAATCCTCACTATCTACAAAAAGGGATGTCTGAAGTGCCATGACTTTATGATCATCTTGCAATGCAATTAGAATCCCTGAATTTAAAACTTTCTAGACTAAACTGTCAAAAGAGGATGAAGCCAATGAAACGGAAAAACGGTTGAAATCAGCTAAAGTTCATCTTCCATTTAATTATGCGAAGACAATAATAGTTATAATGAAAGTCCAATATATCAAAAGAAGAAAACTATTTCGAGTGATTTCTTTCCAAGTTATTCTGAAAAAAAATGGAGGTGAAGCCTATTCAAGGTAAACTATATGTCCCTCCTCTCGTTTTAGAAAGTAAAATTTCTGAACTCGAGAATTCTTTGTCAGATGAAAGACTTTTGATGAATATTGAGCAAAAAGTTTTTTCAACTGTGTTTTCAAATTCTGTTATTTCTAAGGCTTCAAACTCTAAAGATATGTTTGGTTCATCAAATAAAGGATTTGATTTTCTGAACTCTAATGGTGGTTTAGATAATTGTTCTGAACAATTTGACTTTAATGCAAAACTTCCTAACCATTCATCTTTTGTTAAGAAAACTTTGAGAAAAACCAGTATGCCTGTTAATAATGCAAAATCAACGAAAGTTTTCGTTGATAAATCAGTCTTTGTGAAAGCTAAGAGTGCTAAAGGTAAGAATATATCTCAGCATTCATAGAAACCGAACATTACTGGTAATTCTAAGAAAAAGCAATCGCTTGTTGCTCAAAGGTCTAACTCACCAGCTTTACATGTTTCAGATCTGAGCAAGCAAAGGCCAGACGTAAATTCTCAATGGCAACCCAAACGAAAGCTTGACAAGACCGTTTTATCGTTTAGTAGTGTTAATTGTAATAAGACTTCGCTTACTGAAGATGTTGTGATTGCTGATATTGCTGTTTTGAACCCAAAACTTGTTGTTTCTCGGAAACAATATACAATGAAGAAATTATTTGCTGGAAAGTCTTCTATTTATGATAAACATGTCTCTATTTCTTGTCAAGATTCTGGAGATTGGTTTGGCAACTACCATGTGCATACATCTCATACTAATTCTTCACATGCATTTCAAAAGAAAAGAGGACCCAATTTGAAATGGGTACCAAAATCTTGTGCTAACACAGCAGGACCCAAATTCCAGTGGGTACCTAAGGCTAAATCTGTGTTGCAGGCACACAAAGCTTAAAGACAATTCGACTTCTGATTATGTACAGATCAGGACTCGTTCTTCAATGTCAAAATAGGTTTTTGGATAATGCAGTTCAAAACCCGAACATCAAAGTCAAAATAGGCTTTTGAACAAATCAGTTCAAGACCCACACTTCGATAATCAAAAGTGCTTAATTCCAATGTTGTCATATAAATCTCTAAATTTGTAATTTCTCTTATGCAGACTAGTCATACATGGTTCTTGGACAGCGGATGTTCCAAGCACATGACAGGGCAAAAAGAGATACTGTCAAATTTTAAAGAGAAATATTGTGGAACAGTAAGATTCGGCAACGACCAGTTTTCTCCAATCATGGGATACGGTGATGTACAACAGAACAATGTCACTATCAAGAAGGTGAGCTATGTTGATGGCTTACGACACAACTTGTTCAGTATAGGCCAGTTCTGTGACAAAGAGTTAGAGGTCAACTTCAAAGCCAAGAGATGTTCAGTTCGCAATGAAGAAGGCGAAGAACTCTTGGTCGTTACTCGAGAATCAGACCTCTACACAATCAATTTATCAAATGTCCAGACTGACAAGCAAGTTTGTCGACTGACGAAAGCATCGATACAACAAAGTTGGTTATGGCATCGAAGGCTCTCTCACCTCAACTTCAGGTACATCAACAATATGGTTAGTGGAAAGCTCGTCAAAGGACTTCCAGAGATGAAATATGAAAGAGAAGATCTTTGTGCAGCTTGTGAAAAGGGGAAGATGAAGAGGGCTCCACATAAACCGAAGCCTGAACCAAGTACAAATGCTCCTTTAGAGTTATTACATATGGATCTATGCGGTCCGATGCGAACTCAGAGTCTAGGCGGAAAGAAGTACATACTCGTGATTGTGGACGATTACTCGTGATACACATGGGTCAAGTTTCTACGTTCAAAGGATGAGACAACTGATATTCTCATCACATTTCTAAAGACGACCCAGGTGAATCTGCAGAAACCGGTCAAGTTTCTACGAACAGATAACGACACAGACTTCAAGAACAACAAGGTTGAAGAATATCTCGAATCTGTCGGGATTTAACACCAATACTCTGCTGCTCGTACGCCTCAACAAAATGGAGTGGTTGAAGGAAGAAATCGAACGCTAGTCGAGGCTGCTCGTACTATGCTAAGTCACTCTGACTTACCTCTATTTTTGTGGGCAGAAGCTGTTTCGACCGCGTGCTACACACAGAATTGTTCCATGGTACATCAGAGATTCAAAAAGACTCCTTATGCATTAATAAACAACCGAACACCGACAATCAAATATTTCCATATATTTGGGTGTAAGTGTTTCGTTCTAAACGATAGGGAGAGTCTAAAAAAGTCCAGTGCTAAGGCGGACGAAGGAATCTTCATTGGCTATTCCTCGACATCAACTGCATTTCGTGTTTATCTAAAGAAGTCAAAGACGGTGATTGAAAGCATTAACGTCTCATTTGATGAAGAAATGGCTTCCGAACAACAACGTTCAGAACCCGTTATAACCGGAGTACTAGCTTCTGGGCAACTCAGTCCAGAACCTGCGTCTTAACAGAATAAATCAGACGAAGCTTCAACTTCAACTAACCATTTATCTGATTTAGATTTATTATTTGAATTGTTTTATGATGAATTTCTTGGATCTAATGTAAAGAAATCTGTTGTGGTTGACAGGATGGAAGACTTAACGACTACTCATCCAACCAGTTCAGATAACTCTATTGAATCAAACGCCCCGATTCAACAAGAGATTCCAATTCAAATGCCAACTCCAACAGTTGAAGAAGTGACAAATGATAAAGAGACAGAAGTAGCTGAAACAGTAGGAGATACTTTACATATCAATCTACAGCCAGATCAAGTTGTACCTGCTGAGCCTTCTGAACCTGCCACTTCAACTGAAACCATCAATCCTCCTGAACAAACCGAAGAAGGTGCAAGTGGATTTGTAGATGATACAACTGACATACAGTCATCTAATCCACTGCCTCATGAAAATAAATGGACCAAAGAGCACCTGCTAAGCCAGATTATTGGTGATCCATCAAAACCGGTGCAAACTAGGTCATCATCAATGAACATGTGCATGCATGACTCCTTTCTGAGCAAGTTCGAGCCAACAAGAGTATCAGAAGCACTTGCTGATCCAGAATGGGTGATCTCAATGCAAGAAGATTTTAATCAATTCGATACACTTCAAGTCTGGAGACTCGTACCGAAACCTCAAGGTAAAACCATTATAGGTACGAAATGGATTTTCAAGATAAAGAAAGACGAAGATGGTACCGTTATCCGAAACAAGGCAAGACTAGTAGCCAACGGATACAGACAAGAGGAAGGAATAGACTATGACGAAACATATGCTCTTGTGGCACGATTAGAGGCAATCAGAATGTTTCTAGCCTACGCAACCCACAAGAACTTCACGGTCTTTCAAATGGACGTGAAGACAACATTCCTAAATGGAATTCTGAAGGAGGAAGTCTACGTCTCTCAGCCAAAAGGTTTTGTCAATCAAGAGAAGCCGAATCATGTTTACATTCTCGACAAAGCACTCTACGGTCTGAAACAAGCACCTCGAGCCTGGTATGATGTCCTTTCCACTTTTCTAGTCAAGTCTGGGTTTTCAAAAGGTACGGTTGATACCACTTTGTTTATCAAAAAGGAAAAAGGCGATATCATTTTAATTCAAATCTATGTAGATGATATTATCTTTGGTTCTACAAATACTAAGTACTGTAAGAATTTTACAAACCTTATGGTGTCTAGATTTCAGATGAACTTGATGGGAGAGATGAATTTCTTTCTCGGTTTACAAGTAAAAAAAAATTCATCGGGTATTTTTATCAATCAATCAAAATACATTAGGGATATTCTTCGGAAGTTCCAAATGGAAAATTCAAAACCGATTGGTACACCCAATGGCACCAGGTACTATGATTGGCACCGATCCTTCGGGAAAGGCTGTTGATGTTAGGACTTATCGAGGGATGATAGGTTCTTTAATGTATCTTACTTCTAGTAGGCCAGATATAATGTTTTCAACATGCTTATGTGCAAGATATCAGGTCAATCCTAAAGAAATCCATATGTCTGCTGTGAAGCGCATATTTAGGTATTTAAAGGGCACTGCAGATCTGGGTCTGTGGTATCCTAAAGATACTAGTTTTGAACTAACAGCCTACACAAGTGCAGATCATGCAGGTTGTATGTTAGACAGGAAGAGCACGTCGGGACATGTACAGTTCCTCAGTGACAAACTAGTAAGTTGGGCATCGAAGAAGCAACTTTGTGTTTCAACTTCCACGGTCGAAGCAGAATATGTAGCTGCTGCTAGCTGCTGTTCTCAGGTCTTATGGATGAGAACTCAATTGCGCGACTACGGTTTCCACTTCAACAAAATCCCGATATACTGTGACTTCAAGAGCGCCATTGCAATATCAGCGAATCCTGTTCAACACACCAAGACTAAGCACATAGACGTCAGGTATCATTTTATTAAAGATCATGTTGAAAAAGGAACAATTGAACTTTTCTTTGTAAAAACTGATTATCAACTTGCCGATTTGTTCACCAAACCCTTAGACGAAAAGAGGTTCAACTTTCTTATCTCTAAGCTTGGTATGCTAAATCTTAAAATCTAATCAGTTATTACCTATCAAAGTTTTCTAATTGTATACTTTTTCATCATTTCTTCATTCTTAACTTTGATTGATATCTGCACTTCTACATTTTGTTCATAATTCAAGAGGGAAAATGAGAAGACATTGACAAGTGGTCAATATTACTTCGAGAGGGAGCTCATAAAATTTTGCATGTACCTTTTAATGCTAAACTTTTTTTGTAATGCAAGAATTTATGGGGAGCTCTTCAAGACAAAAGGGGAGTACGGATATGACTTCTGATTATTCATGATCAGAACTCGTACTTTAAAAGTTTTACTGCTTTTTGTCTTTTTAATTTAAGTGAATAAATTTTACTTTGACTTGACATAAGATTTTTGCAGAAGTTTTGAGAGAAGCTTACAAGTTCATATCTTTATGACTTAAAGCTTAGCTTCAGGAAATATAAGATCGCACGTAAGGTATAATCCTTTATCTTAATCTCATATATGGTTGAAAGAAGGACAACTTTCAATCATTGGCAAACATTGTTTTTAATGTTCAAACCACTTCCCGATTTTTCAACATATTTTATATTTTGGGAGTGTATTTTAAATGTTTTCATGATCTAAATTGTGCTTTAACTGTGAAGTTAAACCAATCTGAGCATCACGTGCATCATAGGAAAACAAGAATCATTGTGCTAGGAATTAACACAACTTCTATGGAATCACCTTAACCAGTGATTTCTACCCAAGAAGTTAATCCTTATTGATTGAGTGTGCAAAGAGAAAAGAAATGAGTGTGATTAGAGAAAGCTAAATGTTAAAAAGAAAGAGCGTGTGAGAACAGAGTTAAAAGAATATCACAACTCTGCACCAACTTTTTATGAGTCGGGTAGCCACATTACTAGTGTTTCACAATTCTTTGGTGAACATTATTGAAACAGACAACTAACCCATGTCAACTCTTGATCAAACCTCACTATCTACTCATTTTCTTCTCAACAAGAAAGTGTTTCACATTTTCAAAGGGGACGCAACACATTTGCTATCTGATTTTCAGTTGGAAAATCTGGATATTGAAAAGAAGGAAGTCTACCCCACCTTCGCACTTCAATCATGCACATTGAGTATGTGTTTAACTTACTGTTGTCTCAGTGGTTTACACAAATTTGCGCCAAATAAGCAATCATCAAGTGCTTAATTCTTTCTAACACAAGCACGAACACACAAGGAACTTGTTTCTTTGTCATAACGTTTATAGAAATTTACCTTTGTGGTGTTTCGATGATTAGATGGAAGCCCTGGGGGAGTCAACATCTAACAGCTCCTTTCCAATGTGTATTCATTACACACAGTGACTTAGTGTTACTGACAAGCATGTTAACTGATTCATTAGTTGATTCAGGTGTTACACGACTATTTTTATCTGGATTTGAAAAGATCTAGATGAATATCTTTTGAATTGACGGATCAGGGGCTCTAACCGCAAGATAGACATTTCTTACAATTAATTTTGATGAAGTCGTTGCACTTAACATCAAAAAGTGGGAGAATGACTACATAAGAAATGGCAAAGATCACATGTTTCAAGAATCACGTCCACTCTTCAAAGGGGGAGATTGTTAGAAAAAAGACATGCTGATTTAAGAGCTAGAGAAAGAGATTGCATCTTCCGAGCTGAACAAAAAGACTGAATTGCTAAAATCATTTTCGATCCAAAGGGGGAGATTGTTAAGACACAGTCTCATTGGATTCAAGATCATCCAATCTGAAGATCGCAATCTGAAGCTAAAGCCAAAACGTCGACTCTCAATATTAAAGTCTATGTCATTTGTAATAAATGTCAATGTAATTGTTTGTTATTGTAATAGTTAACTTAATATCTAGTTTGTTAGATATTAGTTAACTTAGTTAGTTATATTAGGTAACTTAGTTAGTTATTAGTTTTAATATCTAGTTTGTTTGATATTATCTAGGATAATATCTAGATATTATGTTAGGTAGTGTGTAAGACACACTAGATTAGTTAATTGTATCTCTAGTATCTCTCTCAATCACGATCAGATCAGAAGAAGAACACATACAAACACACACTTAAAGGTGTATTAGAGAGAAAAACAGAGAACACAAATCCAAGCTTGAATCAGATCAACCTTGTAACCATTTGTTATAATCAATACAGGTTGGTAATCTTTATTGTGTCGTTTCTAAAACTTGATATTAGTATTGTTGTGGACCAACAGAAACAAATATATGGGAAGAAATATATTAAATCCAAGCATTTGGTGAAAATATATCATGTGAAAAAATATTTTTATATTGGTTCTCACATGTTTGTAACATATTTGTGGTTTTCATTTGATTTAACCCCTATATATATATATATATATATATATATATATATGTATATATATATATATATGTATATATATATATATGTAGGTTTTGGTTCAAATCAAAACTCATTTTTCATTCTGCACGTGAGGACCAATCTTAGCCATTGATCAAAATTTAGAAAACTAATCAATGGTTAAAATATAATAAGATTAAGAATAAATTACACTTTTGGTCACTGTGGTTGCAATTTTGTTTCACTATCAACTTTAGTCTCTCTTTTAAACTAATTACAATTTTGGTCACTGTGGTTGAAATTTTGTTTCACTTTTGGTCCCTCGGACAAACTTCTGTTAAAAAGGTCTGTTAGCTTCAGGGGTGTTTTGGTCTTTTATGTATTTCTTTATTTTCAATTAAAAAATGAATATATTATTATGTATGTATATATATATATAATCATATATATTAATTTGTTTTCAATTAAGAAAATAGTTGCAATTTTGTTTTATTTTATTTTTTAATTAAACGTTTTCCATTTTACATATGATTAAGGCAATATGTACAACACATCAATGCACCACTACCTTTCACCACCACCACCACCATGTTTTCTGAGGAACCGTCCCCTTCCCATCATCTTCTCCAATCAACCCTTCCTATTGATCATCTTCTCCGACCAACAGATCTAAAGGAACACCAAAAAAAAACTTGTAAATGGAAACAAATCGAAAAAACCCAAAACCAAAATAAAACTCAATCGACTCCACACCTTCCCCTTCTCAAATCATGGAACGAGTGGCAACCCACCAGTATAACTCAAACATAATCGACTCCGACAGAACACAAACACAAGCTCATTGTTGTCAGAAACGCTCCTTCTTCTTCGATCAAATCCGACCCTTTAGCCTATCAAAAGCCACACACAAACACAAATGTGAAACCCCCTTATCTGATCAAATCTTATACCCATGAAATCCTGCAACCTACTACAATGAAACAAATCTCCCTGAACATTGAAACCTCATAGCAAAAGCCCAAAATTGAAACCCCAAGATGGGAGGTGTAGTGTGTCTGAGAATCAGTGACGAAGTTGTGCGTGTAAATCAGTGCAATGGTGAGTATTGGGCATATCTGAAAGAATGATGAAGGAAACAGAAGCCTAATCTTCGAACTAAGTAGTATAAATAGCAAACGAAGTTGTATCAGATGCAGATCTTTTGTTGAGACAAGAGGTGCAGGTCGATCTGTGGCCTCTATGACCATCGGAGGGTCGAAATCAGACTAGTGGACTGGTTTCGATAGAGAGGGAACATAGAGAAAAGGGGAGTGTGTGGGAGTCACCGGAAACTTGTCGGCAGTGGTGGTCGCCCGGAGAATGGAGGAGGGTGGGAGTCTTGGTTTGTAAAATGTGTTTAATATATATATACATCTATTCATATAATAATAATAATAATAATAATAATAATAATAATAATAATAATAATATTGTTTGGTTTTTAATTGAAAATAAAGAAATACAGAAAAGACCAAAATACCCCTGGAGTTAAATGACATTTTTAACAAAAGTTAGTCTGAGGGACCAAAACTGAAGCAAAATGGCAACCACAATGACCACAATTGTAATTAGTTTAAAAGAGGGACTAAAGTTGATAGTGGATGCAACCACAGGGACCAAAAGTGTAATTTACTCTAAGATTAATTGTGAAGTGATTAGGGGCAAAAGTGGAAATTTGAATTAACGCCTACCTTTTTAAAATTTTTATTTTCTTTTTTAGTTAAAAAAATTTTACCCCCTTAAAGTTTAAAATAAATTATCTTAAAAATTACTAATATTTTAATCAAAAAACGAGAATTTTGTGCTCTTCGATATAACATCCATCTCGATATAGTTGTTTTTGTTGTTTTAACCGTTATTTACGTGAAATGTTATATACGTGTTATATTCATTATGAATATGTATACACGTCCCCGGGTGTCCACATTCAGTATGAATAACAAAGGTTAGCGTTCATTCACTATTCAAGATGAATAATACAGTATTCAGGATGAATAATACACAAAATAATGAATCGTGTATTATTTACCCTGAATGTTGTATTATTCATCATGAATGATACATTATTCATGATGAATAATATATGAATATCACGTGAAGGTGTGGGTACATGGCACACTTTCTTTTGTTTCCTGATTCACAACAGAAATTTGGTTTAATTTCATTATGAATATGTATGTGCATCCCCGGATGTCCCACATTTAGTATTAATAACAAATGTGAACGTTCATTCATTATTCATAAAGAATAATACAATATTCATGATGAATTATACAACATTCAGGATGAATAATAGACGAATGCATGAATCGTGTATTATTCACGAAATGTTGTATTATTCGTCCTGAATGATACATTATTTATGATGAATAATACATGAATGACCCGTGAAGGTGTGGAGACGTGATGCACTCTCTTTTGTTCCCCGGTTCACAATTGAAACTCCATAGATTCTCGATTCGTCTCGATGGGTGTTGGGTTACGGTGATGAAGAACGCGATGCCTTACGACGTTGAAGAAAGTGATGTCGAGTTACGGACTTACGGGGTCGAGGCTTTGTACACACTTGAACGTACATAAAATATTTATAATGAATATAACACATATAAAACATTTTACGTAGAAAACGGTTAAAACAACAAAAAAAAACACTATATCGAGATGGATGTTATATCGAAAAGCACAAAATTCTCGTTTTTTTGATTTAATTTATTTGATCAAAATATTATTAATTTTTAAGATAATTTATTTTAAACTTTAAGTGGGTAAAAGTTTTTAATTAAAAAGAAAAAAATAAAGTGTTAAATATGGTATGCGTGAGTTTAAATTATATTCCATTTTTACGAGTAATCATCATAAAATTAAAATCTCTATTTAATTTGAGTTGTTGGATCAATAGAGATGGAGTGGCCAAGATCCGCCCTCACGTTGCACAATGAAAATTGAGTTTTCGTTTGAACTTTCCTCTCTCTCTCTCTCTCTCTATATATATATATATATATATATATAGGGTTGGTATTTTTTGCAAACCGGTCAATTTGTGCAAACTATGTGAACCATTATGATCCATCCATTTTTCCAATCTACGGCTGAGATTCACCAGGGGGTTTTGTGAAAATATGAATTCATTTTAGATTTTTATATTATTTTTTACCAAACTAATTAGGCCCTAAAGGGCATTTTCGGTAGAACATTCCTCATTATTCAGGAATAGGAATAGGGAACTGATTTTACGGGATTAAATCCTTCCGTGATTAACTCCGACCAAATCGAATAGCTTCTTCAATGAAAACAGATCACCGGAAATATAGAGAGAATATCGTTTACGATTATCGTATATGAGATTTGAATAGCTTTCAGAAACAATGATGCATCCAAATCGAGGTACGATTGCATCGATCGATTCTTAAAATACAGTGGAAATGAATTAGTATAGCAAGCACTTGTTAATTTCTTTGCAGTTCGAAGACCTAGCGCACGCATAATGTTGAAGACTGCATTCTCCCGATTCAAAAACACACCTGATAACCCTGTTGTTCTTGATGAAGACGACGGAAATTCAGTTCCGCCAGGGAAAGGGGGTGTCGAAGTAGTAGAAATAGACAATCAATCAATGCCAGTGGAAGTGCCCGTCGATTCAGCAACTGAAACTGAAGGTAAAAAAATATGGAGCTTTTTTTACAATGAATATATTGGGGTTTAATAAACCTTTTCGATTGACCCTAATCAGAATATTTGGATGAACTTTTCTTAGAAAGCAATGAATTTATTTGTTTTATTTGTTTAATTCGTTTGGGGTCTTTGTTGTATGCAACATTTAATAAGTGGGGTATGAAACCCTAAAAATCTGAAAAAGGGGAACATGTTATATTCATATTAAAAGGTATGGTATATTCATCACGTGTAAAAAGTCAAAGTGGGTAACCTGGAAACATGAATACTTTTTTTTTATTGAGAAGAGCCAAGCTGATAGGTTCGGTTCATGAATTTTGGTTCATGAATTCTGTCTCAAACGATCACAAGGCAAAGCTTTTTTCCTCATTGCATCTGTTTTAGTACTATTAGAGTTGTAATCTCATGATGACTTAATTCTAAGAAGTTATTAAGCTAAGAACCACATAAATCCAACTGATTCATGATTATTATATTCAAAGAATAATTAAAAAAACTCTACTGATCAGTTACCGCAGGTGAGCGAAATGGTAAGGAAGGAACATTGGAAGACCAACCAATCCCGATGAATGTGGTCGTCAATTCAAGGAATGAAACTGAAGGTAAAAACTATCATGTATTTAGTATTCTACTTCTTAGGCATGACTTTTTAACAATGATTCAGTATTTAACTTATGGTCCGTGTTTCAACCAGAATGTTATAATCAAGAAGAATTTATTTGATTGCTTGTTTTGAACAAGCATTAGAGATGTAAGACAAAACAATGAACAAGGTTGAATTCAACTGAATTGATTAGTACATGTTTGGTATTGAGAAGATTCAATCTGATTGCTTCGGTCCATGAATTCTTGTTCATGAATTCTGGTTCATGAATTCTGATACAGAAAATATGACCAGGAACAAAAATTGGTAACAGTTGCTGAAATGAAACTCGATTTCATATTATTTTTGGTAAAGCAACACTAAAAGTTGAAGAAAGGATTATTTTATAAAAAAAACAATTCGTAAAATGAAATGCATGTATATATAATGTATTGTATATATGGCACTCACATTGCTGTGAACATTATTTTGTTGATGATTTTCTCTTAACCCCAAATACTCCAATGCTCTCATCCCGTTCTATGACATTGTCACTGTAAGCGATTGAACCACCAAATGTATGTGAGTTGTGTGTGATTCAATGAACAATTATTATGAGAAATCCAAAATAATATGTGTGTTTTACCTCTGCAGGAAGAACTTTTGAACAATTTTTCAAATTGAATTTATTTGATTGGTTGTTTTGAACAAGCATTATAGATGTAAGCCAAAACAATGAACAGGGTTAAATTCAACCGAATTGGTTAGTCTAGGTTTGGTATTGAGAAGATTCAAGCTGATAGGTTCGGTTCATGAATTCTGGTTCATGAATTCTGGTTCAAGCTGATTGGTTCATGAATTATGGTTCATGACCGAATTAAACAGTACAAATGTTTGATTACTGTAATACAAGTGCCTAGACTTATTAATAACAAGTGTTTGATTACTGAATGTATTTGATTGCTTATTTTAAATAAGCTATCAACAGTTAGCAACACGTCTTAGTTCAATAATGTTTGTGAAAGATGCATCTACTTACTATACATGAAAACCGAAACCTTCCTGTTACAAACACTTGGAAAATCATAAATCCAACTAATTCATGATTATTATATTCAAAGAATAATTAAAAAAACTCTATTGATCAGTTACCGCAGGTGAGCGAAATGGTAAGGAAAGAACATTGGAAGACCAACCAATCCCGATGAATGTGGTTGTTGGGAACTGAAGATGTGAACAAGTCCTTAATGTTGCTAGTTCAGAGTTTGTACTGCCAGAGGACTTCAAAGATTAATACTGCTAGGTATTACTACTTCTAGTAGAATTAATACAGCTAGTCAAAGTTAGTGCTGCTTGAATAAAGTTAGTACTGCTTAGCTAGTTAGTACTGCTAGAGGTTAGTGCTGCTTAGTAGTTAATGCTGCCAAGACTCAGTTAATGCTTCCAAATGATTAATGCTGCTTCTGCGATAAACTGAAGATAATGCTGAAGAGATTGCGTTTGAAGATAAACATGGAAAGCTGAAGATAATTATGAAGATTATTCTGAAGATCTTTTTATGTTTAGCAATTATCTTTTATTCAGTATATGTATAGAATTGATAGAATAGTTTAAATTAGTTATTCATTCTGAGTTTTTTTTTGTTCTAGAAAGAGAATCAACCTCAAGGCATAATTCCTAATTCTAGAGAAGTAGAATTCGTCTTGAAAGAGCTTGTTCTTCAAGATTGAGGTTGTGTGTGTAATCTTGTAATTTCAATCATTCAATACAAGGTTGCAATTTGTTAATCAGTTTACTGTTTGTTTTACTGTTTTATTGAATATCAAAGTGTTATTCCGCAAACTTCTTTGATATTGTTTCTGAGTATTCATTATTCTTGTTGAGAATTCGATCCTGACAAGTGGTATCAGAGCCTGTTCTCTCAGAAACATTCACTCATTCATCATGGAAAACTTTGCAGAATCAAACAGTACACTTGTCTCTAAGGTCCCAATGCTCAAACCCAGTGAGTTTGACATGTGGAAGATCAGAATCAGGCAATACATTCTTCTCACTGACTACTCAATGTGAGATATCATTGAGAATGGCCCTTCTGAAGCAGGAAAGATTGGACCAGATGGGAAAAGACCTCCACCAAAGACAGATGGTGAGAGGAAGATCAGGCAGACAGAGATGAAGGCCTTGAGCACTCTGTTCCTGGCCATACCCAATGAATATCAACATCAATTTTGCAACTGCACTGATGCTCAGATTCTCTGGAATGCTCTAGAGAAAAGATTTGCTGGAACTAAGAGCATCAAAATAAATCAAAGGGATGTTCTAAAGCAGCAGTATGAGAACCTCACTTCTTCAAAGAATGAGTCTATGACTCAAACTTTTGACAGGTTCAACAAGCTTATTGGTGAACTGGCTACTGTTGGAGTGAAGATGGAGAAAGATGATATCAACAGGAAGTTCCTCAGATCTCTTGGGGATGAATGGACTATGTACACTGTCTCATATAGACAGAGTGATAATCTGGAAGAGAAGGAACTTGATGATCTGTATAATGATCTAAGAGTTTTTGAAACTGAGGTAGAAGCTAAGAAGAAGCCCACTGGGTATATTCATAATGCTGCACTTCTATCAGCATCCACTGATACTACTGCCAACCCTGAAGCAGATAGTGCTTCTAATGGAGTGAATTCAGAAAAAGGCACTGAAACTGTATTTGAAGCCTTTTTGTCCAGTCACAGCAACAACTCCTTGATTAATGATGAACTGGAACAACTTCACCCTGATGATCTGGAGGAGATGGACATTAAATGGCAGATGGCCATGTTATCTATGAGGGTAAAGAAGTTTATTAAAAGAACAGGGAGGAACAACTTCTCTCAAAGAAGAGAAGATGGAGCTGGTTTTGACAAAACAAAGGTGGAATGTTACAAGTGTCACATGAAGGGACACTTTGCTAGAGAGTGCAGAAGTGGTGTGACAAATAACAACCACCAACAAGCTCAGAATGGAGGCTACAACCAAAACAAGAACTCTACTCAAGCCCTTGTTTCTCAACAAGGAATGGGATTTTACTGGAGTGACCAAGCTGAGGAAGCCATTCAGAATCAAGCTCTTATGGCAGAGGTGTCTGATCTACCCTCTGAGGTAATTTCTAATCTTTGTACTCAATCTTGCATAGACACTGTAAAAAGGTACAGCGATCTCAACCAAAACATGTGTGATGACCTCAAAAGATTAGAAAAGGACAGAAGAGATTATGTGTTGATAGTTGAGAGGTTTGAAGAACAAATCAAAGGCTTCCAAGCCAATGAACTTCAACACTCTTATGACACAAACTACTGGAAGTGGGAAAAGAATGAGTTAGAGACCAAACTGTCTAAGTCCAAAGAAGAGAATGATAAGTTGAGAGAAGAATTAGCTAAGGTTAAGCTTGATATAGAAAAGTTTTCATATGCTTCAAAAGCAATGGATTCTCTTCTAAAGGCTCAGATTCATGATAAGATGAAACCTGGTATTGGATACAACAACACCTACATCCCTCCTACATCAGACCTGTTAGAGACCAAGGAGAAAAAGGACTTGTCTGAGAAAGCCTTTAAGATAGATCCTTTGGAAGAGGTGGTTGTTAAGGATTTGACTGAGAAAGAAGCCAGTGAGAATAGGAACAATGTTGTGAGTAAAGAGATACCCATAGAAAATAACATTGTTACCAATGAGGGTGGTGGAAGGATCTGGGTCAAGTCTAAAGAGATAGAGAAGACCAAAGGGAAGGCCAACAAGGTCCATTACAAACAAACCACTGTTGTGAATCCTGGCCCTTGTAAACAGTGTGCTTGCAATAAAACTGAGAGCCTAAATGCTGGTACTAAAAGAGGTAATCAAAGAAGCTGGAATAATCAATGGGATCAGAAACAAGGAGTTGATCTGAGTAAAATAATCAGACCAAAACCTTGCTTCATATGTGGTAAGTTGAATCATTTGGCTAAGCACTGTTTCTTTAACCCTATTAACCAACAGATGAACTTTCAAAGATTTGTGCAAAAACCTGTTGGTTATAGGAAGGCTGGAAAGAAACATGTGGCTAAGAAATCTGTTGAAACCAAAAGCCAAATGAAGAAAAAGGTTCTAAAAGAATGTATTAAAATGTGGGTGCCTAGAAGCACTAAAACTGTTAGTACTGCTACATCAAATAGTACTGCTAACAGGGATAGTGCTGCTAGAAGCAATATTGCTGCTAGCAATGTTAGTACTGCTGACATTGTTAGTACTTCGGCAAATGTTAATACTGCTAACTCGGTTAGTGCTGCCAACAAGGTTAATACTGCCAAACCTGTTAGTGCTGCTAACTCTGTTAGTACTTCTAAAGAGAGTACTGCTTCTAGTATTAGTGCTGCTAGACCAATAATCTTGACAAAGTACTCCAATAACAAGTGTTCTGATTTTAAAAATCTTATTAAAAAGGAATGCAAGTATTTTGATGAGAAAGGGAGACCCAAGACCACTTTGGCTTGGGTCCCCAATCAATACTAACTGATTTATCCTATGTGCAGGGCAACCAACAGCTCAAAGGAAAGAGCATCTGGCATGTTGATATTGGTTGCTCTAGGCACATGACAGGCAACATGTCATGCCTTCAGGATTTCAAGCATATAAATGGAGGACATGTTGCATTTGGAGACAATCTTACAGGTGGTAAAATAAGTGGAAAAGGTAATGTTACAAAAGGTATGATGACATTTGAGGATGTCTACTATGTTGATCAGTTAAAATACAACCTGTTAAGTGTATCACAGGTTTGTGACAAACAACATAGTATATTATTTACCAATACAGAATGTATGATCCTTGCTCCAGGGTTCAAGGTAGTTGATGAAAGCATGATACTACTTAGAACTCCAAGAAAGGACAATGTTTATTGTCTAGATATGGACAATGTTTCAAGTGATTCATCCCTGAACTGTCTTGTTTCAAAAGCTTCTGTGGATGAATCCTCTCTTTGGCACAGAAGGATGTGTCACATGAACTTCAAGACAATGAACAAACTTGTTAAAAACAACCTTGTAAGAGGTTTACCATCAAAAGTCTTTTCATGTGATGATCATTGTGTTGCTTGTCTTAAAGGCAAACAGCACAAACCTTCTCATAAGTCCAAAGAGTTAAATTCAATTTCTTCTTGTCTCCAGTTATTGCATATGGATCTGTTTGGTCCTACAAATGTTATGAGTATAGGCAAGAAATCTTACTGCTTAGTTATTGTTGATGGTTATTCTAGATTTACCTGGGTATATTTTCTAAGGACTAAGGATGAGACAAGTGGACTGATCAAATCCTTTATTCTAAGAATTAAAAATCAAACTAATCAAAAAGTAAAAGTCATTAGGTCTGATAATGGAACTGAATTTAAAAATCTTGATCTAAACACCTTTTGTGAAGAAAAAGGCATTGAGAGACAATACAGTGCTCTAGGACTCCACAACAAAATGGTGTTGCTGAGAGAAGGAATAGGACACTTATAGAGGCTGCTAGATCTCTGTTGGCTGATTCAAAACTGCCAATTACTTTCTGGGCTGAATCAGTTAATACTGCATGTTATGTCCAAAACAGAGTACTAGTTGTCAAGCCAAAGAACAAGACCCCATATGAGCTTTTAAATAATAGAAAACCCTTTATTGGATTCTTCAAACCTTTTGGGTGTCCTTGTACAATTCTCAATACCAAATCTCACTTAGGTAAGTTTGATAGCAAGGCAGATGATGGATTTTTTGTTGGTTACTCATCTCAGAGTAAGGCTTACAGGGTATTTAATTCTTCTTCTAGAATAATTGAAGAAAGTGACAATGTCAAATGCAATGAGAACACACCAAATCCTATTGGGTCTGGTCCTCAGTAGCTGTTTGACATTGATTCACTGACTAACTCCTTTGGTTTCAGTAGTAATGATTATGCAGGTTCAGGAAGTGGAGGATCATAGACTACACAAGTTCAAGAAAGTATACCTCAGTCTGTGATTTTTCCCATACCTAAAGTGGATCCTGTTGAAGACTGTGAAAAGGACCCAACTACTGAACCAAATCAGAGTGATGAAGAAAGAGGAGATGAGGAGAGTCAAGAAAATAAAGAACCTGAAGTAGCTGCTGAAATCACCTCAGTTGAGTTAAATGACTCCAATCTAGAGGTGGGACTCAATGAAGAACCTAGCCATCACACCAGAAAACAAAAGAATCATCCTCCTCAGCTGGTAATAGGAGATATATCTTCTCCTATGATGACTAGAAATCAAAGCAGGCTACAAGATATGCAAGACCAACAACATACCGTACTTTCTTGCTTTCTATCCCAGCTTGAGCCTAAAAAGGCTTATGATTCTATGAAAGAGTCCAGTTGGATAGAAGCCATGCAAGAAGAACTGCTACAATTCAAGCTGCAAGATGTTTGGGATCTAGTAGACCTTCCTAAAGTTCAAAGAGCTATTGGCACAAAATGGGTCTTCAGGAATAAGAGAGATGAAAGAGGGATAGTAATAAAGAACAAAGAAAGGTTGGTGGCACAAGGGTACACACAAGAAGAAGGAACAGATTATGAAGAAGTATTTACACCAGTGGCTAGGATAGAAGCAATCAGATTCTTCCTGGCCTATGCTTCTTATATGAAGTTCAAAGTCTACCAAATGGATGTAAAAAGTGTATTTCTATATGGCTCAATCGAAGAAGAAGTATATGTCTGTCAACCACCAGGGTTTGAAAACCCAAGCTATCCAGACAGAGTATACAAACTGAAGAAAGCACTTTATGGACTGCATCAAGCACCAAGAGCATGGTATGACACTCTGTCATCCTATCTATTGGAAAATGGCTTTGAAAGAGGAGTCATTGATAAGACTCTGTTCATCAAGAGAAAGAAGAAGGACATCTTGTTGGTCCAAATCTATGTGGATGATATCATCTTTGGATCCACAAGAGAAAGTATGTGCAGGGCGTTTGAGGAACTAATGCATCAAAGATTCAAAATGAGTTCCATGGGGGAACTTACCTTTTTCCTTGGACTCCAAGTCCAATAGAAGTCAGATGGTATTTTTATCTGTCAGTCCAAGTATGTGCAGGACATTCTAACCAAGTTTGGTTTCTCAGATTCAAAGCCTGCCAACACACCTATGGAGACACACAAGCAGATAACAGCAGATCTTGAGGGGGAGGATATGGATGTGCATCACTATAGATCCATGATTGGCTCTCTCATGTACCTACAGCCTCTAGGCCAGATATAATGTTTCTAGTCTGTGTGTGTGCAAGATTTCAAGTTAGGCCAAAGCAATCACACTATCAAGCTGTTAAGAGGATATTCAGATATCTCAAAGGGCAACCTAGGTTGGGACTTTGGTATCCTTATGGCTCATCATTTGACCTACTTGCATACTCAGACAGTGACCTAGGTGGAGCAAACTTGGACAGAAAATCTACTTCTTGAGGTTGTCAGTTTTTGGGTGCAAGACTAGTATCATGGCAGTGAAAGAAACAAACCACAGTGTCCACATCTACAACAGAAACAGAGTACATAGCAGCTGCAAATTACTGTTCTCAAGTCTTATGGATTCAGAATCAAATGCTAGACTATGGGGTAACTTTTCTACACTCCAATCTTTATTGATAATAGCAGTGCTATTAGCATTGTTAATAATCCTGTCAAGCACTCAAAGACAAAGCACATTGAGATCAGGTATCACTTTATAAGAGACTGCAATGAAAAGAAACTTATTCAAGTTGTAAAAGTTCATACTGATAACCAGTTTGCTGATCTATTCACCAAAGCCTTTGATGTGGGTATATTCACTTTCTTGGTAACAAGTGTGGGAATGATCAACTCTGAATAAGACCCTTCTCAAAAAGTGGTTAAATACCTGTAGATTATTTATTCTTGGTGTTACTAATCTTCTTTTTTTCAGGAAATGTATAGCAGTACTCAGTTCATCACAAGCTTAAAAGTGTAAGTATGGTTAATACTGCCAGTACAACTTTAGTACTGCCAGTACAATTTTACTACTGCCAGTGTTCAGTAAATACTGCTAGTGGTTAATACTGCTCCCAGTTAATACTGCTAGTTAGTTAATACTACTAGTGGTTAATACTGCTCCCAGTTAATACTGCTAGTTAGTTAATACTGCTTTCAGTTAATACCGCTCACTGTTAATACTGCTTTCACTAATTTTTTAAGGTTAATACTGCTTTTAATCCACAACCTATAAATACCCTTTGCCCGCCTAAAAAGTTCATAACGACTCTTTGCATACTGTTCACTTGCGCTCTCATCCTTTTTCTCTCAAGTACCAAGTTTTCAGGCAAGAACATTCAAGTTCAATGGCATCCATGGCATTCATCGATGAGCACAATGAAATCGCGATGCTCCAAAAGCCAAAACAAGCCGAAGGTTTTCACCAGATAGTCGACTTTCTGAGGATAAGTCACATCGCTCATGTGCTCACTGTGTCTCCTACCATCTTCATAGAGCATCAGAGGCAGTTCTGGGCTAATGCCACCATTGTTACTGACAATGGTGTGAAAATGATAAAGACAAGGGTGTGTGAAAAACCCCTAACTGTTACTGAAGAGGTACTATGCATCTGTCTACGTCTAGATGATGCTACAGGTATAACCTCTATTCCTAATGAGGAACTATTCTCAACTCTTTCAAGAATGGGGTATGAAGGCCAAATGGGGATTTTCAAGTTTTTCAAAGCTCAGTTTTCACCCCAATGGAGGTTCTTTGTTCATACCCTGATGCACTGTATTTCTAAGAAAACAACTGGTTGGAGCCAATTTAGCAGTCCCATTGCTTATGCTTTGGTGTGTTTATCTACTGCTAGAAAATACAATTTTTCTCTAATGATCTTCAATGATCTTGTCTCAAACCTGGACAACAAGAAGAGTTTCTTCATGTATCCCAGGTTTGTTCAGGCAGTTATTACTAATGAATTGACGGACATACCTCACTTTGATGGGGTATATGTACCTAAACCCCCTAAAGGCAAGGTTTTCTCAAACATGAGAAGATCTGTTAGGGACTCGGAAGGAGTTGACACCCCATTGTTCTCAACAATGATGGTGGTGTCCCAACCACAAGAAGGTATGGCAGCAGGGTCAAGGCCCCCATTAGACAATCCCACTGCTAGCCAATCCCAACCTTCCCACTCTATATCTATTCCCCAGTCTCTACTTCAAAAGCCCATTTCTTTTATTACCCAAACTTATAAAAGAAAACACGTAAAAAAGGCTCCTTCCCTTCTTGTACCATCACCCAATGAGCCTTTAAGCCCTCTAAGGGAGAATTCTCCTTTAGAGAATATCCACAGGGAAACCACAGGGGTGTCTCCCAACCCCAAGGAGGTGCTCACTGAGGTGGAGGTTGAGCAAATGGGTGAGAAGGCTGCCACTACTCCTGCTAGCACAGAGGAGGTCAGTGGTAACATCTCTAAGACCTTCCTCAGGGCAACTTTGGGTGAGCAATCATCCAAAGGTCCCAGGTGCCAAGAAACCACGGGGGTGGATAGTGCTTCTGCTAGGCAGAAGACTTCCACTACAAAAAGATCCAATGATCCTTCAAAAGAGGGTAATACTTCTAGAGAAGGTGAGGGCAGATATAACTATCAAGAATTGATGGATGCAATGGGTAATATCAACATGGATGTGATCAACCAGGGCAAGGATATTGAAGAGCTTAAACTCATAGTTCTGTCACAACAAGAATAGATCCTCCAATTGAAGCAAATGGTAAGGAAATTGATTCTCCAAAAGAAGAAGAAGCAATTTATACTCAGAAGGAGGAAACCAGTGACTGATGCTCCCAAAAAGGGGGAGTCAGAAGCTGATGACAATGAGCAAGAGAATGCAAAGTTTGAGGGGGAGCAAGAAACTGCAGAAAATGTTGCACAAGAAGCAGAAACACAAGCTGCAGCAGTAAAAGAGCAAGCAGCAGAAATGGTTAATACTGCTGAACCAATGAAAGCAGCAAAAACAGTGAAAGAAGTGCTCACAAGTCTTGAAATAGCAGAAACTCTAATCAAAGCAAAGCATGATACTCCCAAGGTCATCTCAAAGGCCAAAGGAGTTGTCATCAGAGAAATAGGTGATGCTTCAAAGATTTCAAGTAAAGAGAAGGTGATAAGCAAAGAAAAGGGTAAGGCAAAGCTAGTTGAACCTGATCAACCAATGAAAAAGCAGAAGTTGATTGACTCAGATAAAACTCTAGCTAGGAAGATTCAGCTTGAACTTGAAGAAGCAGAAGCTATGCAAGTGCAAAAGGATAGAGAAATAGCTAAAGCAATGGCTGCAGAGTTAAACAAAGCCTATCAACAAAGCTTAGCAACAGAACAAGCCAAGCAGAAAGCCATATCTTTGAAGAAGCCTACCAAGATCAAAATGGTTGCAAGGAAAAGACAACCTTCAAAGACATACCTTGGTGCTCAAGAGAGAAAGAAAATGATTACTTTCCTCAAAGTTGCAGTAGGTGTCAAGGTGGAGATGTTCTCAAAGATGTCTTTTGAGAAACTTAAGAAGATGTATGATGCTGAGATGATAATGCTCCAAGGGGATGATATTGCAAGGGTTGAAATGGAGAAAAGAATGAAGGAGAGCAATGATTTCTTCAAAACCATTCCCTGATGAGCAAGAAACTCCAGAGAAGGAAGCAAAAATTGGTGAAAGTCTAAGGACTTTAAAGAGAACTAAGATGATTGCAAGGAGAAAATCCACAAAGAAGCCTAGAATAGCAAAAGAAGAGGCTGAAAAGGTTGCTGAAGAAGAAGAGGCACCTGAGTCATCTACAATGAAAGAACCTGCAAGTATTGAGGATGTCAAGATGTACATGGTAGTGATGGACAAAGTGCCTGAACCAATTTCAGCAGAACCTGTAGGAGTTAAACCTCCTGAAGTCATTCACTGGGATGTCTTGGAGGTAGATGGCAAGGAATATATCAGACTGAAGAGAAAAGATGAGAAATATGAAGTTTACAGCACCTGGAACAAGATTGTTAGAACTTGCTCAAGATCAGATATTGAAGAAATGTTTGAGATAGGGATGAAGTTATATGCAGATCAACTAAAAGCTCCAGTGATTTCAATTACAAAGTTGATAATGGAGTATCTGTGTATGATGTTCAAGCCTGATGAAGTGGAGGAGATTATAAGGAATGTCTTTCAATCAGTGAATAATTGGACTCTATATGAAACTAGTGGAGTATATGCAGTGACTTTGGATTTGAATCACACTGAGTACTTCCTAGTGGATAGAGTATACAACCATAGCAGACTGAAGCTTCATGTTATGCTGAAGAAGAAGCTAGGATGTATTCCAGATTCAGAAATGGCTAAATATTTGATCCAAAGAACAATTAATCAGAGTTTGGGGTTGGATGCAAATACTGTAATTTAGGCCATGATGAAGTTTTGGGAGCATCTTGAAGATCAGATCTGAAGAACTTGACTTCTCTTTCTAAAAGTCAAGTTAGGGGGAGATTGTTGGGAACTGAAGATGTGAACAAGTCTTTAATGTTGCTAGTTCAGAGTTTGTACTGCCAGAGGACTTCAAAGATTAATACTGCTAGGTATTACTACTTCTAGTAGAATTAATACAGCTAGTCAAAGTTAGTGCTGCTTGAACAAAGTTAGTACTGCTTAGCTAGTTAGTACTGCTAGAGGTTAGTGCTGCTTAGTAGTTAATGCTGCCAAGACTCAGTTAATGCTTCCAAATGATTAATGCTGCTTCTGCGATAAACTGAAGATAATGCTGAAGAGATTGCGTTTGAAGATAAACATGGAAAGCTGAAGATAATTATGAAGATTATTCTGAAGATCTTTTTATGTTTAGCAATTATCTTTTATTCAGTATATGTATAGAATTGATAGAATAGTTTAAATTAGTTATTCATTCTGAGTTTTTTTTGTTCTAGAAAGACAATCAACCTCAAGGCATAATTCCTAATTCTAGAGAAGTAGAATTCGTCTTGAAAGAGCTTGTTCTTCAAGATTGAGGTTGTGTGTAATCTTGTAATTTCAATCATTCAATACAAGGTTGCAATTTGTTAATCAGTTTACTGTTTGTTTTACTGTTTTATTGAATATCAAAGTGTTATTCTGCAAACTTCTTTGATATTGTTTCTGAGTATTCATTATTCTTGTTGAGAATTCGATCCTAACAGTGGTTGTCGATTCAAGCAATGAAACTGAAGGTAAAAACTATCATGTATTTAGTATTCTACTTCTTGGGCATGACTTTTTAACAATGATTCAGTATTTAACTTATGGGTCCCTGTTTCAACCAGAATGTTATAATCAAGTAGAATTTATTTGATTGCTTGTTTTGAACAAGCATTAGAGATGTAAGCCAAAACAATGAACAAGGTTGAATTCAACTGAATTGATTAGTACATGTTTGGTATTGAAAAGATTCAATCTGATTGGTTCGGTCCATGAATTCTTGTTCATGAATTATGGTTCATGAATTCTGATACATAAAATATGACCAGGAAAGGATTATTTTATAAAAATTGGTAACAGTTGCTGAATTCTGAATGTATTTGATTGCTTGTTTTAAATAAGCTATCAACAGTTAGCAACACGTCTTAGTTCAATAATGTTTGTGAAAGATGCATCTACTTACTATACATGAAAACCGAAACCTTCCTGTTACAAACACTTGGAAAATCATAAATCAAACGATCACAAGGCGAAACTTTTTTCCCTCATTGCATCTGTTTTAGAACTATTAGAGTCGTAAGCTCATGATGACTTAATTCTAAGAAGTTATTAAGCTAAGAACCACATAATTTATTGGCTTAAACAGTACAAGTTTTAGATTACTTTAATACAAGTGTCTAGACTTAATAACAAGTGTTAGATTACTGAATTTATTTGATTGCTTGTTTTTAATAATCTATCAACAGTTAAAAACCAAATGGGTTTTAGACCTTAATTTATTACATTCATTATATAATCACTATCTCTTAACAGCTAGCACAAAGTCAACCATACTGGAACTTGGAACTGATAAATCAAAGACTTTGCATAAAGGAAAGAAACGTAAAGGTATGCATATTATGCCTACTAACTATTTAAGTCATAACTTATTGGCTTATAGTGTCTGGATTGATGAAAGGAAAGAAACTTAAAGGTATGCATATTATGCCTACTAACTATTTAAGTCATAATTTATTGGCTTATTATGCCTACTAACTATTTAAGTCATAATTTATTGGCTTATAGTTTCTTTAGGAGTTGAATCGTTAATGGTAGATTTGAAGATGAACGACAATGAATGCATTGACGAAGACACATCAGGTCAGTTAATGAATATATATAAATTTATTTTGAGATGCATTTAAAACACAATAGAATGTAACATTTTGCGTACCAATATTATTTCACAGGGCCCAAACCAATAAAAGAACGTAAGGAGACGGTAGATTCCATACGGGCAGTCCATCATGGTCAAAGAAAACAAAGGATGATTGTTTTCAAGTCGGCAGTTCATCCAGGGTAACGCGAAGTCAAAGAAGGAAGCAACTTGAAGAAGAGAGGTCTAGGAAAGAATCCGGACTGCAGCCTCCCAATATGGGTGCACATAATGCAGCACCTAAACATGCATCAGGATCAGGTAAACTCATTCTTTAATACACTTTTCCTATTCTTGATTGGCAGTAGATGTTTGTTACATACATAAGAAACCAAAATTATATGAATCTGCAGGAGCACGAAGACGTACTGGGATGAAAACAGATGAGACCATAAATGAAGCCAAAGCCAAAGACGACATTCCAACAATGATGGATGATGGTTCATCAAGGTCAACACTACCAAGAGTGAATGTGCTAAGAACAAGGACATCCCCACGCACCTTGTTCGACACGATTAAGGATCTAAACAATGATCAGAAGAAGGCCATAACTGATATAGGATTGGGCACTCTGGTCCATATGAAAATACGCGTGTACCGTCAAAGTTGGGCTTCTTCGTCATGGACAACTTTGACCCCACATGCATGGCAATAAAGTGTGCACACGGTTTGATTCCAATCACTGTATCGTCCATTCATGAAGTTCTTGGCCTACCCAAGGGTGGGATAGACATAATAGTTGAGGATGATGTTGACACGGACAACAATGTTAAAAGTGTTTGGAAAGAGCTGTTCGATAAGAAAAGAATGCGGCCAAAAGATGTTATGGATCTAATTTTGAAAGATGGAGACTCAGGTTTACGATTTAAGATAAACTTTCTTGTATTGTTCGTCAACCTAATGGCTGAATGTAACAGCATGGGAACGTGCAACTTGTCGTTCCTGGCGAAGTTACGAAATGAATCGATGTTACCAAATATAGACTAGTGCAAGTTCATATTTGACAAACTAAAAATCAGCAAGCAACGATGGAGACGAGACAATGAACTGTGCTTCTACACTGGTCCTCTGACGTACCTTACAGTAATGTTTAAAAGCTAACCATATTAGATTTAGTTATTGCATTAATAGTAGCTACATAATATCAATTTCATTTCTCTTTGTAGTTGCTTTACGTCGACTCAACAGTCAGCAAGCGGGTGGAGGTCGATAAAATCGGTCCACCGATTACAGTTTGGACTATAAAATCATTGAAGAAAAGGGAAAGAACATAGATGGAAGATGGAGGGTTCGGGCTCCTACCACTCATAAATATCCACCACACCAGAAGCTTTGAAGCGAAATCAAGTACGGACAAGCATGAAGAAAATAGTGGGAAGCAACGAGATCATGAAACAACAGAGCAGGTTACGATTATCACTTCATGTTTAGTTAATTTTGACCGGTTTCAATGGATACTAATACTAACATTTATTCTGTTTGACTGAAGGATCTTTTAAATAAAATTATGGACAAGATGACATCATTGAAGAGGCTAAAACAGGAAGCAGAAGGTGATATTTAACATGGTATGACCAACTTCGCGAACAAAGATAAATTTATTTCTTTCCAACGCGAGTTGGACAGTCTGTTCCAATCCTCTTCTGCAAGCGGCGAAAAAACATTGAACACAACGAAGAAAACAGGATTGGTGAACGAGTGTACGGACATTGTTCTAAGCCAACAGGTTGATGACCCAATGAAACGGCTATGGGACAGTCCTACCTATGTTCAACAGGTGTATGAATCCATGCATGTATCCGTCGAGAACTCGAAGGCGATGAAGTTTTTGAGAGACATAGAGCCACCGGGGTTTGATCTCGGAATCAGCCCAGTGAAAGTAGTGCAACAGGAAAATGCTTCAATAGTGGGTGCATCTGGATCGTGCGGGGCAACAGATAGAGGAAAGGGAAAGTTGTTTGGTGATGAACAAGCATCGGATGAAGCTGTGGTAAATCAAGGTGTTACGCAAAGCCGAATTTCAGCATCCGTGACGAACATTGCTGCATCTTATTCATGCGAGCAGATTTTGGAGGAAAACAATATCAAGAAGTTTATTGCTCCCAAGAAAGAGGACATGATTCGATCAGTGATAACGAGGTAATTACAGACAACCATCGGACTGTCGATCACATGACACGCGCAAGACCTTAGGCCGAAATGTGAAGCTAGGGGATCCGTTGAAATCCCCGTATGTTGTCAGGATACTGGATTTCAATGTTTCAGCGGAAGACAAACGAGCGCATGAATGGGCATTGTCGATCTTTGGCGGAAAAGTGTGAGTGCGAAAACTTTAATAATTTTAACTTATATTTGGTTTGGCAAAACCGTACCAAATTCACTAATAACTGTTTCAAAGTAACATGATTTCACAGTGACGCAGTGTTCCGCTCAAATGATTGCGTAAACATCCTCCGCACTGGACTGGAGACTTTAGCTGCAACTAACATGAATGTTTCACCTTCTGTCATCGTTGGATGGGCATCGATTTTGAACTATGAGGAGCGATTCAGAAATAAAGATTCAATCAGGCGTTACTTCTTCTCAATTGAAATGATGGTAATTCGAACTATGTAAATTGATTATAATAAATATCCACGATATAACATTGAGATCCTCGTTACAACTATTACATAAACAATTAACTTTACTGTAACAGGGTGATCCTTTATTACGAATGCGTGCGGTTGATGAGATAACCCAATACGGGATTTTCTGGAAGAACTTAGAAGAAGCAGCAAGACATTGGCTGAATTTGATGAAGATGAAAGACATCGATCTGGTAAGATATACGACTAATTTAAATAAATGAAGATGTTATATATATAAACAATCGCCAATTTAAAACTCTTATTCGTTAGGCGTTTTTCCCAATGCGGGATGGAGCATTCTACTACTTAGTAGTGTTCAACTTAAAAAACCCATCTTGCATCATCATAGACAACCGGTTATGCCATGCGCTACCAAGTTCGACACTGTTGCGTAAATATGGATACATCACTAAAGTACTTGTAAGACTACGAACCTAATCGAAAGTTATTTGTTATTAATGAACCATTAAACATCAAACATACTAACTTATTATTTTCCATTCATTTGAAGCAACGCATGGTCACAAAACATCTAATAACGATAGACCATGCGTCTGCCAAAGATATGAAAGGAGTTGTCCCAGAAAGAGCCACGATGATCTGGCAAACGCAACATAATGGCTATGACAGCGGGATATTCACTATGCGGCACATGAAAACTTTCATGGGTGACGTGAAGCTATGGAAAACAGGATTTTCAGAGGAAGGACAAAGGCAACAAACACAATTAGAGGAGTTGAAAAAGAAGTACGTTGCAAAGATCGTGCTGCATGGTCAGAACCTGGTAAAGACTTCCATGAAGAAGGAAATTGAGCGCTTCACATCAATTGATCCAAACATCAAATTACAGATTTTGCGTCAAGCGTATGAAACTCGTTTTGAACGGATAGAGTTCTGAAGTTGGCGAACACAGGGTTGTTGGTTTACAATATTAATGCTTCATTAGGTTTTTTTTATTTTGGTTGTTGATGCATTTTTGAACCTTTTAGCCTTAGCATAATAATTGGTAGACTGTTTCACTTTTGATTCCAACATGCAACATTTCAGTATTGCAACATTTTGGTATTGCAAGATTAGTTGTTTTGCATGTTTACCACCATACGTGCCTTGAGTTACTTTTTGGTTTGATAATGAACGCAAGACTAAATTACAAGGGAGTATCAATGTAAATTAGTTTGACTTTATATGTTATAATAATGAACGCAATCACTGTTTTTATAATGATTCTTATTTTTACACGTGACTATTTGTGAAACGGATGCTACTCTCATGCTGGTAGACTGTTTCACTTTTGATTCCAGCATGCAACATTTTGTAATTGTTCCTAATGGTTTATTTATTTATTTATTTATTTATTTATTTATTTATAGTGGCATCCTTTGTTTTGATTCACTTATATGATTACTAAGGGAGATACTTGCATATAATTGAGATTTAATTGTTCTATGGTCAATACTTTGATTTTTATAAAGATGCTATAAAGATGCTCGAAATGCATCTTTCTATGCATAACATAATTCTTTGATAAAAAAGAATCAGGCTTGGGATTCACAAAAAGGTTCAAAAAAATTACTTTAATTACAACTGAAAACAAAACACAAAAAAGGAATGATGTGTCCAATACCAAGGCTTCTCCTTTTTACATTTATTGGCACCAAATTAATCATAATGATATACATTCATGTTTCTGCGAATTGGTAAAACCATTGTTTGGGAATTTGGTCCTGAACTTTTACACGATAAAAAGTAGGAAGTAAATAATCCAAATGGTAAACGGTAAACAGTAAATAAAAACTAATATATAATCCATGATAAAACCCCATCAAGTATTATGTTACCGAAATCAAACCATAAAATGAATCCTGAAATTAAATTTTAACGGTACCTATAAAATAAAAAAATGCAGATAAGAAACTACTAATGTTCAACAAATGAACCATCACAATTCCTGGAAATTACGCGAGTCATGCCTCGCTAACTGACCACATTTCCTGCAAACCCTTTTCGGCTTCTTTGCTTTCATAACCGCCTTCTCACGTACACCAATCAACCTCTTCCCGGTTCCACACCCTTTGTTACGAATCTCGGAAGGTGGCAACACATCAACCGTCTCGACTTCGGATACACCCATGAACTCTTGAATATTTGAATTTTTCTGTTGTCGGTTAGTTTGATGAGGTGTAGATATATCAAGATCAACAACCTGTTTCCCTAATTTGTTAACGAATTCAGCCAACATATCTTTGTCATTCTTCGCCTTCTCCAAAAATCGCTCAAACAATGAATACGCATCCCCCATCAACTTTTCCAATTCCACATCGACTTCGCCGTACCTTATCGCCGCCGGTAACCACTCAACAGGAACAAGATTTTGACGCCAACGTTGAAGCACATATTGATCGGGAATAACCTTGGCTTTCTCGTTCACTAACACCTTTAAGGCATGTTGACATAAGATATCGTTCCTGACAAACAAGTTGCAACTACAGTCCAGATTCCCAATTAAGGGGTCACGAACAACCTACAATACAAAGCAAAATGACAATGAAGACATAATTATAAATATACTCATATAAGATGATTACACATATAACAAATTACCGTGAATGTGACAAGAACATCAGATGATTCGTTAACTTCGCTGATTGAGAAGACCTTGTTACCCCTAACATCACGGCATCCACCCCATTCACAAAGCCACATCGCTTCCGACAACTCGTTTTGAAAATCAAATAAAATAGTCCGAGTGTATACTAACGCAGCATATTTCTCTAGCTTACTCGGGGAAATCAAGCGTGGATTGGTTGACTTTATTTTTACTTCATCAGTTGCATGCTCCTTCCGCTGCGTCTCAATTACAGTATCAAACGACCGCAAAAATAGCATAAGATCATCATAGAAAGTGTGGTAAACATTGAAGAATGCATTGATACTCTCGGACCTAGACGTGGTTTTCATCAACCCAGACATAGGTAAATCTTTAAAGTACGCGGGAATCCAAGAATCCCGTATATCATACATTTCTGCAAACCAAGAATCACCAGCCAAGCCATGCTTCTCCATCAATTCAATCCATTTCACCTCAAAAACACTAGGTTCAAGATTCACGTCCCACACCAAACTATTAAGATTGGGGAGGAACGAGGTTTTCTCTTTCAAGTGTGTGCTAATCTACAAACATTATATGATATATTAACATAAACACACAAATCAAATTAAACTGTTTTAATAAAATAAAATACCATTGATGAAGCTGATCACAAACCTTGTTTTCAATCTTTGTCGTGATATGCCACATATAAAGACGATGTTTACTATCTGGTAATGCTTTTGGGATTGCTTGCTTCATCGCAGCACACTGATCAGTTATAACGAAAAGCGGTTGACGTCCATGAGCCTTCAGGAAAGCCTTCAATATCCAAGTATAGTGATAAACCGTCTCACCAGAAATCAATGCAGCACCGACCACAACTGATTTTTTGTGGTTGTCTATGGCGACAAACGGAACAAAGCTCATCGCATGCCTGTTTCATCAAATTATATATACCACAACATTGGAATAAAATAAAATTAAGTAATAACATTATTAGATTAAATAAAGACATACATGTTAGTCCGAAATGTTGTGTCAAACGAAATGACATCACCGAACTCCTTATAATTCAAACGAGTTGTCTCATCGGCCCAAAAAATCGATTCCAACTCATTATCGTTCACTTTATATTCATAAAAGTAGTCAGGACAAATCTCTTGTCTACTCGTCATAGTATTGATCAGCATCTGCGCATCCTTGTTGCCAACAAAAGAATTCATATCACGTCGGTAATTCTGACAATCTCTAACCGTCCCACCCGATTTCCGACGACCTCGATTCGTTGCGTTACATATCCTATGACCCTTTGTAACACCAATTTTTTGACTACATGAATTAAAAATGTTCTTCTGCTTCGCATAACTTAATTGCCTACTTGATCGTGCAAAAATCATCTCATCCTCACTAAATAAAACGTAATTATGCCATTCGACAAATTTATAAACTTCATACCCATTCTTCTCCTTCACAAAATGTACTTTAAAACACGCTTTACATCCAGTTCTTTTCACATTTGTATTTCGCCTTTTTCGTGCACCAGATACAACATCTAATGAATCAAACGATTTCGGGTTAGGTATCCCTTCTTTACTACAAACCAAATAACGAGTTGTAATTACCCCTAACCTATTAATTTTTTTGTTGGATAACCTAACATCAAAACCACCTTGCTGAGCATATCTCCTATAAAAACTCTCAGCCACCTCAGGATTAATAAAAAAATCACCTACTTTTGGAATAGACTCGACCGGAACATTAGGAACCCAATACTTAGCACCTTCGGAACTTTCTTGCATATGTTGACTAATCAAATCTACAAATTTCACAAAAAATATGACAAATATTATTTAAAAAAACACATAAAATCATGAAACAATACTCCTATGCAGAATTCAAATATACAGACATTCACATATCCAACTAAATTCATGTTCCACCATACATGAACAAATAACGAAATATACAAGACGTGCTTTATCGAATATACAGAAATTCAAATAACAAAATATTCAAATATACAGAAATTCAAATAACAAAATATTCAAATATACATAAATTCAAAAATACTCTCTATTTGTTCCAACATACATGAACAAATAACGAAATTTTAAAATATATATAAATTCAAAATATACAGTCTTTCGTATTCATCAAATAACAATATGAACAAAAATCACATATCGGTAATATATAACTAACATTCATGATATGAATTATCCAAAACGTGCTTCATAACGAAAAAAATAGAAAACTGTATCATGAAATAATGACATTCGATCCAATATAAACCAAACTATTTCATAACCAAGAAAGAAGGTATACTGCTTTTGTACCACTTTCATCACCGACGCGGTTTAAATCATCATCTCCTTCTTCATTACCGGCAAACGCTTCTGATGAATCCATACGAAAAACATCTTCATCCTCGACGAGTTCGGTTGGAACTGTCTTCGACGAACCAACCACATCATTCACGAATATTTCGTTCATCGGAAACATATCTCCGGTTGGTAGTGTTGAGTCCTCCATTGAAACCTCCGTTCACGAATAACTTCAGAAGAAAAAAAACTACTTTTATGATGATACGGTTTTTAAATTGGAAACTAAATTCGGTTCATGAAAATTTGCAGGAAAAAAAATAAACCCTAAACCTGGTTAAAGAAATTTTGCAGAAGAATAATGATTAATTTTGATGATGATATTGTTAAAATGTAAACTAAATTTTCGTGATTTGCAGAAGAAAAATGATTATTTTTGATGATGATATTGTTAAAATGGAAACTAAACTTTCGTGATTATCATCTCCTATAATCAAGCTAAAACAAATAATAACATTTAATAATTAAAATAATCTTAAGTCCATATAATAATAAATTGACTTTGTTGCCCTTAATAAATGCTAATATAATAATAATAAAAAAAAAGGAATTATCCAAAACGATTGGCTGAAAATGGTTCACATAGTTTGCGCAAACTGACCGGTTTGCAAAAGATGCGTCCCCTATATATATATATATATATATATATATAGGGTTAGGTTCACGTGAGACCAAGTTGTTTCCGTGAGACCGCGTGAGACCAAGCCTTAAAACATGAAACTTCACACCGAAACACTGTAAATGTAAAAAACATTCGAACCTTCATAATGTAATCACACTATGAAGGTAAAAAAACCTAAACCAAGTTAAAAAAAATCAAACCTTCACAGATAAAAGACTGTGAAGGTATATCCGAACCTTCACAGTGAAGACGCTGTGAAGGTAACAAAAAAACGAATATTCACAGTGAAAAACACCGTGAACGTAACATTTACGGTGTTTTCCCTATGAAAAGTTCAATTTTTTTTACATTCACAGTTTTTTGGTGTGAAGTTTCATAATTTAAAGCTTGGTCTCACCGGTCTCATGGAAACTGTTTGGTCTCACGCGAACTTAAGTCTATATATATATATATATATATATATATATATATATATATATATATATATATATATATATATATATATATATATATTCACGTGAGACCAAGCTGTTTCCGTGAGACCGCATGAAACCAAGCCTTAAAACATGAAACTTCACACCGAAACACTGTGAAGGTAAAAAATATTCGAACCTTCATAATGTAATCACACTATGAAGGTAAAAAACATAAACCAAGTTTAAAAAAATCAAACCTTCACAGCTAAAAGACTGTGAAGGTATATCCGAACCTTCACAGTGAATACGCTGTGAAGGTAAAAAAAACGAACATTCACAGCGAAAAACACCGTTAACGTAACATTAACGGTGTTTTCCCTATGAAAAGTTCATTTTTTTACATTCACGGTTTTTTGGTGTGAAGTTTCATACTTTAAAGCTTGGTCTCACGGAAACTGTTTGGTCTCACGCGAACTTAATTCGGTTCTTGAAAAAGTAGTTATTGAAAAACGGTTTTGGAAAGTTAAATTTTACATTTATCATCCTTACAATTAATTATTTAATTTACTTTATATCCCTTGTTTTTTCATTTTTCATTTTACACCCTTATTATTTTAACATAAATAATCGTATATAAATAAAAATGCAATGAAAAAATACGTTTCTTTTTTTACAAATTATACCATTATAATCGTCTCGTCAATACCTTCAAAACGAGCCCAATATTGAATATTTTTAAATTTAAGCGTACTATTAAATATCATGAATATCTACGAATTAAATCTCTACTACTATATAAAAAAACTAATACAGTTATTGTACAAACTTTTGTACAATAACACTTATCACCCTAAGCTTTTATACAACAATAACATTTATCACTCTTGTAATGTTACATTTGTCACCCTTACAATTACTTATTTAATTCATTTTATATCCCTTATTTTTTCATTTTTCATTTTACAACATTATCATATTAACACAAATAATCGTATATGAACAAAAATGCAAAGTAAAAATACGTTTATTTTTCTACAAACTATACTATTATAATCGTCTCGTCAATATCTTCAAAACGAGCCCAATATTGAATATTTTTTAATTTAACCGTACTATTAAATATCATGAATATCTACGAACTAATTTGTTTTCTATCCATACGTTTTATTTTTTTCTACCGTTAACACATTAAAAATACATAATCATAAAATACGTTTCATTTTTATTATAAATTATATCATTATAGTTTTTTCTGTCAATAATTGTAATATAAACTAATTATTGAATATATTTATGGGTTTAGGGTTTCATAAATTGTGATTCATAGGTCATTGTTGGATTGTTGATGACATGTCTATAAGGAAGTAACATTAATTGTTCGTTATTTACTTACATTCCGCTGCATCGTGCGGATATATGCCTAGTATATATATATATATATATATATATATATATATATATATATATATATATATATATATATATAGGGTCCTCTTCTTTTGTTAATCAAACCATTTGTATTAACCGTGTTAACCAATCTAGAGCAATCAGATTGCACCATTTATTTTGGTTTAAAACGGTTAAATAGGGGTAGAAATGGTATTTTCAATTTAATGATAATTATGGTATTAAAAATAAATTAATGATAATTATCTTGTTTCCTTTTTTTTTATCTCATTATCTTGTTTCCTTTACTTGCTTAAATCTTAACATTGGTAATTATCTCATTTTATTTTAAATATAATATTTTAAAATTTAAAATTGATAGTTATCTCAATTTTTGTCAAACCTGTGTTAGAATATTTTCAAACTCTTTCTTATGAAATTTGCGTAACTTTTATTTTGAATAGTTAACCATGTACTTAGATATGAAAAGTGTATTGTGCATTTTCTATGAACATATGTCAGTGTGCACACGTGCACTATATGCACATATGCGTCATGTCCACTGTATGTACATGTGCACCATATGCACATATGTACACATAGCAGTTATGCATATGTGCATATATGTTATTATGCACATAATTCTTTAATATGCCAAGCCTATTTGATGTGTAAATCAACTTGATTCAAATATGCACAACATGGAAAAGTAGATTGATCCACATATATGTAGATCATGTGCCACCAAAGTGTGTAAGTGCATATGTGCATATCCAAGTGGACATTGCATTATTGTTTGAAATTTCACATTCATACCCAAGTTTCATATGTGCAAATATGCACCGAACAAAATATGTGGTCATACCATATTCTTATGCACATATTGATTGAAATTTAAGAATTGATTCAAGTGCATATATGCACATACCATAATCAAGTGATCATATGCACACTTCAAGTTTAACTGTGTTATGTGTGTTAGGCGCAGTACCTCGTCGTGTAGAAGAGTAAAAGATCGTCGTGTAGTAAAGTAAAAAAAGTAAATTAATAAACCTAATTCTAAAAATCTAACCTTTATCATCGATTCCTCCACTGTTATCAGTCGATTGTAGCCCAACACAGACCGTCACTTTATTCACCAATTCTCTTAGGGTTTCATTCTCATTTGCATCAACATCCACGGGGTTATCCATGGTGTTCGATTCTTCAAGATTTGGTTATCAATGGTAAAAGAAAAGCTAGGCATATTTCCTAAAAAAAGGTTTGGAAATATTCAAACACAGGTTTGACAAAAATTGAGATAACTACCAATTTTAAATTTTAAAATAATCTATTTAAAATAAAATGAGATAATTATCAATTTTAAGATTTAAGCAAAAAAAGGAAACAAGATAATGAGATAACAAAGGAAACAAGATAATTATCATTAATTTATTTTTAGGACCATAATTATCATTAAATTGAAAATACCAATATAACCCTGTGCATATGTGCATCTTCAAACCAAGGGCGTGAATCATTATTAAAATCAGTGCTTTATTGTAAGTCGTTGATCTTGAAAATCAATGGTTAAGATTGGTTAACACGGTTAATACCAATGGGTTAACAAATGAATGAGACTCTCTCTCTCTCTCTCTCTCTCTCTCTCTATATATATATATATATATATATATATGCCAAAAATCATATAAAAACCTCTTATATGTTGGAAACTCTATGAGCCAATATTGACCACACATTTTGAACTTCCAAAATTATCTTATTAATTGCATTATCAATCTTTTCCCTAAAAAAAACTCATTTTTTGTTTTGCTTTTGAAACAATAGCGGCTTTATTTCACCAATGAAACAACATATGGGTTGATGTGTAGATATGTTTTGATAATACAAGCGTTGTTTCACCAATGAAACAACTTATTGAGTTTATGATCTATTTTGATAATACAATGTTGTTTCATGTTAGTGCACAAAGATGTTGGATACAAGATCATGAAGATAAAAGGATGAAAGTCAAAGTCAAAGCTCAAGTCAACTCTCAAGTTAAAGTCAAAGTCTTTTGTAATAAAGGTCAAAGTCAAAGCGTTTGTATTTTAGTGTTTTCCTTTGTAATGTTAGAGTATAAATAGTATTGTTTTTGTTAGTAGACACAATGACTAGAGATATATGCGTTTTAGTGAGAGAAATATTGTGAGAGCTTCCTTGTAATCAAAATTGAAGATTGAATGAAATTCGTTTGATAATTGAATTTGTCATCTTGATCTGATTTGCACTCATTGTGGGACACACATTTAACCAACGAAACAACACATATGATTGATTTCATTTGTATATAACGTCGTTGCACCAAAGAAACATTACATCGATAGAGTGATTTCAAATGGAAAAATGAGTCTTTTTAGGAAGCGGTTAATAAGGTAATTAATATAACTAATAAGATAATTATAGAAGTTAAAAATATGTATTGGCTCATAGAGTTTCTTACTTATATACGGTTTCTATTTAATTTGTAATATATATGAAAATGTTCTAATGAGAAGCCCAAAAATGTTGAGAAAGGTATAAGAGATGTCAACCATTAGATTAGATTTTAAATTACCAAGATTTAAAGGAAAAATATGTAAATATAGACAAAATTTTGACTAATTTAAAGAACCTAAGGAAGTTGAAGGGGTTTTAAACTTATGTATAACTAGAAGCGTACTCGTGCAATGCAGCGAGATATATCACGATTTTAATGTTTCATTTTTTTTTTTTTTGTTGATTTACAATACGATTTTGGATGGTTTTGAGAAAATGATAATGTTTTTTATAAATTTGTTTAATTTAGGCTTAATAATATAATGTTTTTATATAAAAAAAATTAAGTATTTTGTTAGAATTCAATGATTATCTTATATATTTTAATGACATTTACAAAAAATAACCAATTACATATTTAATAATATAATTAAAACAAATTTATAGTAATATAATATATTAATTAATAGGGACACATGGAAAAATCTGTATAAAAGAAAGGTCATGCACATACCAAATTGGTGAGTGTTAAAAATCTGTAGTAGTAATATGTATCTTGTGATTTGAAACTTGTAAATTAAGAGATTTTTAAAATATTGCATAAAATGTTAGTACCTTGTGCCTAATAATTTGTATTTAAAATAGATTATGCTAATATAAAATCCTCCATCAAAAAAACAAATAGTTATATTAATAAATGAGTATCCATTCCACAAATAGATGATTATGTGAGATACCGTGCTTGGAAAGGTTGTACCAAAGCATTAAGAAATTATAAATTAAGTAATTGGCTTTAATTAGTTGTACCTTGTGCTTAAAATGTTGTAATTAAGAGTTTTTATGTCGTTTTTATAATATAGTATAGATTAACCATTAAATTACTAATCCACTCATTTTTCAAAAAAAAAATTACCCACTTTTTTTTAAATAAAAATAGATTACTCATTTTTTAGATTAAATTATTAAAATTTAATCAATATTTTATTTAAATAAATTATATCCATTATCATTAATTTAAGATCCATGATGATATATAATTTTAAGATTCATATATTAATCTTAAATTGATTCAGAATCTTGATTGTAAGTTGTAATTGAGTCACATACAAGTTATGATTAAAACTCGTATTTGAATATATGTTAGGATTCACATTTTCACATATGAATCTCAAACTGATTTAGAATCTCGATTATAAGTTATATATTGATTCACCTACAAGTTATAATTAAGATTCACATCATGTGAATCTATAATATGATTTACTTGTGAATCTATGTTAAGATTCACAGTTTTACATATGAATCTTAAACTGATTCAGCATCTCAATTATAACTTTAAATTGATACACGTACAAGTTATAATTAGGATTCACATTTGAACTAATATTAGGATTCACATGTGAATCTATGTTAGGATTCACATGTGAACCAATATACACCTAATTATCATCATCTGATAATGATTTGTTGGGATCTTATGTGTTTGGTTACATTTCAAACGACCAATGGAGAACATTAATGTTCGTGGTCACATATAAAATTTACGCAAATGAGATTTAACTCGATTTATGGATTATAAAATTGCCAATAATATCAAGGTGAAATTTTTGAATAAAAAAATAATGATTGTCAATTCAAAACATGTTATAGAAAAATAGAAGATAAATTAGGGTATTTGATTTTTACCATAGTTATCTTAATTAGTTAAAAAAACTAGGAATCATAATTCTGAATTAATGATTGAGATTGTTTCTTCCATTCTTAAAACTTTGAGTCTTCTCATTTGAACCACATAATATATATATATATATATATATATATATATATATATATATATATATATATATTATGTGGTTCAAATGAGAAGACTCAAAGTTTTAAGAATTATATATTTATATAATGCATACATATGTGTGTGTATTTATACACAATGATGAGTTTCGGTAAGAATAAGAGTTACAATGAGAATGTGAGAACAAAACATTTATATACCTTCATCTACATTCAACTATCTTTGTTTACCTATTTTTATCATCATAATTGAAACTTTAATAAATTTATGCACGTGAAACTGATTAAATATACGTAAAAATCTGTGAAAATGACTTAGAAATGAAGAAAAAGGTAGATGAATGTACTTAAAGGTAATTGAAGAAAATTAAGTAAGATTAAAAAGTCAACTTGTCTAAAGGCTCATAAGTGTTTTTACCTTCTCATTATAACTGTTATATGCAATATACTATAACTAAAAACAAGTTTATTTATAATAGAAAATAAAAGAAAGTTGAAAAAGATTGTAATGTCGTTACTTAACGGATGAAAGTTAACAGTCGTTAATAGGAAGGATCAAATCCGGACGCTTTTATAAACCATTGATGACCATCTTATATTTTTGAAATTCGATGGATGAAAAGTGTTATATCGAAAAATACACAGGGACCAAATTTGTAGTTTACTCTTTAATATAAAGGAAAAGATTATAAAAACCCAACAAACTATTCCATTTTGAAAGATTAAGTTTCTAAACTAATCTTTTGAATGGAAAAACCGTTAAACTTTCTCATTTTGAAAAATTAAGTATATGAACTAATTTTTTGAATGAAAAAACCATTAAACTTTCTTATTTTGAATGAAAAAATCATTAAATTTTCTTTTGAATGATTAAGTCTCTGAACATTTTTTTCAATAAATTAAATCATCGAAATTCTAAAATTTGGTGACTTACATCATTTTAACCCAAACACCTATCTGTAACCGGTTATCTTTAAATAGTAAAAAATAGATAAAAAAGAGGGAGATCGCTGGCAAAGGCCAACGTGTTATGCGATATGGAGAACGGACAACGTTCGAGCAACGAGGAGTGACGAGACGGAGCGATACGATTGTTTATGAGGGGTTTTAATGGCATAGCGTTTAAGAACGGTAAAACTGATTTAGATTTGTTTTTACTTTAAAAACTTCATAATCAGTTCCAGGTATCATTAAAAAAGGTAATAAATTTTTAGAAGTTCGATGGTTTATTTATTAAAAAAATGTTTAGAGACTTAATCATTCAAAATTAGAAAAGTTTAATGGTTTTTTCATTCGAAAAAAATAGTTGAGGGACTTAATCATTCAAAATAAGAAAGTTTAATGGTTTTTAATTGAAAAAAACAGTTCAATGACTTAATCATTCAAAAGAGATAATTTATTGGGTTTTTTTTTTGAACTTTTCACTTAATATAAAATAGAGTGAATTGTGGATTTGGTCCTTGTGGTTTTGTGTTTTCTTTAACCATGGTCCTCATTCTATGTTTATTGTGGATTTGGTCCTTGTGGTATTCAATTTGTCTTGACCATGCTCCTTCTGACTAACGTCTCCGTTAACTCTGTTAAATCAAGAACCATTTTAGCCATTTGCCATTTTTTTGTTCTTTTACGATAAGAAAAAAAACAATATTTTTATACACACATATAACCATATCAAAATAAATAAAATAGAATATTATTGTATAATTTGATTGTTTAACTTTTTTAAAAGATTAACTATATTAATACGATTTAACTTTATTATTTTATTATAATGGTGGAAAAATATATTGAGACAAAAATGGATGAGAACTGAAATTTCAAAACTATAGAAACGAAATCTGCAATTTTTAACAAATTGCAGGAACAAAAAACGTAATTTACTCTAAAAAATAAGATGACGTATTGTTTTATAATTATTTATGTGCTTTTTTTAATATTTTGCCATTTCTGTTTATTGAAAACATATCGAAAATTTAGGACTTTCTTCAATATCTTCAAAGAAAATGAGATTGGAAAAAACAAGGGAAAAATAAAATAATAAAATTAAATCATACAATAATATTCTATTTTAAAAATAATCGTATTAATATAGTTAATCTTTTAAAAAAAAGTTAAACAATCAAATCATACAATAATATTTTATTTTATTTATTTTGATATCGTTATATGTGTGTGTATAAAAATATTGTTTTTTTCTTATCGTAAAAGGCTAAAATGGTCCTTGATTTAATGAAGTTAACGGAGATGTTAGTTAAAAGGACCATGGCCAAAATAAATTGAATACCACATGGACCAAATCCACAATAAATATAGAATAAGAATCATGGTAAAAAAAAACACAAAACCATATCGACCAAATCCACAATTCACTCTATAAAATATTTTTTTATGGAGAAGATAGGAAAAGCAAAAGCACCCGGCCATCACGGGAGACTGGTGGCGTGTCCGCCAGTCAATCAGATCCTTGTAACCCAACTCACCTCGAATTTTGTTAATTTTTATAAATAAACATTAAAAAAAAAAACTATAAACATAGGATGATGTTATATGTTCCCCTTTAAAGCAACTCCAACGTTTGCACAAAAAAGAACGGTAAATTAGTGGGGCCATAAACACCAAATTAAAAAATACTGTCTTCAAGCAAACGGTATTTATGCCGTTTTTAACAGGAAACCGATATATTTGCCGTTTCTCTCCCATCATCGGCAAAATTAAGTTCTCTTTGTCGGTCGATTAGAGATTAAAGACCGGCAAAAACGCTTTTTTAACATTCGATTGGAGTTGCGATGTCAAAATCATGTTAATTTATACATTAGGAATGTAAAAAGTAGGTGTTGATGTGTCATGTGTGTAATGAGGAAATTTATAAATATGGATGCACTTAGCAATTTATAAGGGTGCATTTAGCTCACACCTAAATTTATTACAACGAAGCCATATTTGTTTATATTTCAGGAAATCAAATTTCAAAATTTTATTTTTAAAACACAAATTTCATAACCTTAATTTTTAAACGCAGATTTTGTAACTTCTAATGGTATGCCTATCTAACAGGGTTCGAATCTTGGGGGATGCATTTCGGCGATACCCAGATCTTGGGTCGGCCTTCGGGTCGGTTCGGGTCCAGGTTTACGGGCATACCAGTCTATGGGTATGCGGGTTCGGTCTTGACCGAGCTTAGTCGTACCTGGGCGGGTCCAGTCGATTTGGCTGGGCCGGGTCGCCGCGGATTAGTCGGTGCTGCCCAATTGGATGCCCGGATACCGCGGGTGCGTGTGTGTGGGGGCATAGCCCAAGTTGTCGTACAAAAAAAAATTATGCAAGATTTTAAAATCTCTTAATTTACAAGTATCAAAGCACAAGATACATATTATTACTACAGGTTTATAACACCCATCAATTTGGTATGTGCAGAGTCTCCCTTTTATGCAGACATTTTCATGTATCACTATTAATTAATATATTATATTACTATAAATTTGTTTTAATTATATTATAAAACATGTAATTGATTATTTTTTCTAGGTGACATTAAAATATATAAGATAATCATTGAATTATAACAAAATACTTATTTTTTTTATATAAAAAACATTATATTATTAAGCCTAAATTAAACAAATTTATAAAAAAAAACATTATCATTTTCTCAAAGTCATCCAAAATCGTACTGTAAATCGGTAAAAAAATAAAAAATAAAATGAAACATTAAAATCGTGATGTATCTCGCAGCATTGCGCGAGTACGCTTCTAGTAATATATGAAGTAAAAAAAATGTATATGGAAATTAAAGATTACGTTAAGCATTCATAGAAAATGTTATCACATCATAGAATAATCTATGATTATATTATTTGGAAAGCATTGAAAATGCATTACATTAAGGAATCAAAAATTACATTTGAAGTGCTTTAATCTCGGTGGGTGATAATTAAAGGACCATCACGACTGTGGTATAAAAAACAATTAAGAGATATTATGTATACAATGCATAGTTGTGCATAACATAATTGTTGAAAAGATGAAAGTGACATGTTGATGAATTTCACGGACGTTCCAATCTGCTTGGAGGCCATGTTACACCTAAAGTTTTCGATTAAATGCAAAGTGAGATAACAAATATACATATATATAAATTACCGAGACGATGATACGACATATTATTTTTGTTTTCTAATAGAAATTAGTGAGACACTAAGGTGGGTTGTAGTTTTACGTTCGTCGATTAAATACTCTAAACAACGTAAAATTGGGTCCCAAAATTTTGGGGGCCCTGTTCAAAACCACACATTTAACATGCTAAAGAACGGCTCTAGGGTTAATGGTGAAGTAGATAATTATAATACAAACATCTTGAGGTTCCACCCACGAATTCTAAAATTATCTACAAAGAAATTTTGAAATTCACTCAAATAAAATTCATCATTACCTTCATGTCGACTTCGTGGAACATACTTGGTTATATCGTGATTACGAATGATTTATGTTACTATTTATAATTTCATGTTACTTTTTATTAAGTTAAATATCTATGCAACATTACCGAAACTTTTTTGCCTTCAGTGTGTAGTTCACTTAGCAAAGGGACGGGGTGACTATGTCCAAATACAAGACATGTCCGATGTTCGAATCGGGCCTCCCCGCTAGCCTCAACTGTTGAGTGAGCCAAAAAAATGGCCCCTCATATTGGTTTATTTGAAGGTGGGTTTCGTGTGAGGCTAGTTGGGGTTGTTGCCTTATCGGTAATCAACTTTTTGTCAAAATATTATATTTTTTTAATTATAGCATAAATATATATTTATGTTTTAAATATTTTTTAAATTTCTTATTAAAATATATTAATTCAAAATTCAAAATTAATATGAAAAAAATGTAAATTAAGAACTAATATTTTGAATTTGCTATAAATATTGTTTTAAATATATAATACGTAAGTAATAAACAAATAAAATTATATAACTATTTATAAATAAATAAAAAATGTGAAGATGAAGTTTTTGTTATAAACTTCTATTGTAGAGTTTTAGTAAGCTTTTTGTTTTGTGAATGTGATGCTGATGTAACAGAAAAAGTTGAATAAATAGTTTCTCCGAAGTACCTATACCTTAGATCCTCTTTAATGCAAGATTCTTATAAGCAAAAAGTACAATAACAACGTGTGGAAACTAACAAAGTGGTTTGATTTTCTGAGAAGTTTTTTAAATATTTTTATTTAAATTGGTTCATCATAATAAAAAAAGAAAAACCTAGATCATCCCAACTAACTTTCCTATTTTAAATGATTAAGGGGTTGTTTGGGTGGTTTCCATTAAGTCCTGAAAGGATAAAGTTGTCTGTGTGGATTAATCTATCTGTATAGATTAGAAAGATTTTTGTTTGGGAGGGGGTTTTCGTAGATGGAAAAGGGTGTGTTTTTTAATCGGGATTGACATGTTTGGAGAAAACTTGGTTTTCTACATAAAGCTCCTCCCTAAAAGCTTACTGAATATATAAGCCACTTTATATATCATTAAGTCACCACCAAACAGTCATGTATAGTTGATTGAATAAGTTGTTAGTCACATTAAACTCATTAAGCTGCTAACAAACAGACCCTAAGTCTCTGAGCTTTTTTTAATAAAGAAAACCATAGAATTCTCTCATTTTCAAAGTCTCTTGACATTTTTTTGAATAAACAAGCAATTGAACTTTTAAAAATTGGTTACCTACATACTTTTAACCCAAAAACTACATGTAACCAAGGTTTAAAATGACGTGAGACGTGGCGTGGCGGCGAGGTCAAACCTTAAGTTCTATACGCCACGGCGAGGACGCAACGTTTTTCAAGGCGTAACATAAAGCGTCAAATTTGTATATCATATATAATTCTAATCAAATAATGATTAATGATATTAAAAAATGTACATTCATATTGGAAGGAAAAAATCACATAGATTATTATTATAAAAATAGTTTTTGATTGAATATTTAAAATATAACTTAGAAAGATAATTTTACAACTTCTTTTTAATCGTGAATCCATAATGTTTAATTGTTTATGAATTCGTGAAATAGTGAATGATTTGATTAGATAAATCTATAAAAGTGTTCAATCTAAAGTTAATAATGTAAAAACACAAAAAATAAAAAATAAAAAATATTTTTTTTGGAAAAATATCATGTCTTACAAAAAAAATGCGCGCTGCAGTGCGCCTTAAGGCACCATAGCGTGAGCCACGCCTTACAGGAGCGCCATGGTGCGCCTTTTTGAACATTGCCTGTAACGGCTAGGAATTTTTCATAGTTAAAATAAACGTAAATCAGTTTTACCGTTTCCAAACCCTACTCCATTCAAACCCCTTACACCCAACGACATCACTCCACTTTGTTAGCCCTTGTTCCCCCCATCGTCGTCCGCTCTCATACCGTATATCGTCATCGTTGGCCCCTACCATCGATATCCCTCTTTTTGATCTCTTTTTTGTCTTTCTATTCTCCTTTTATAGCAATTTAATAGAGTACATATAGAAATATCAAAAAAGGGGGAATCGAAAGACAAAAAAAATGATCAAAAAGAGGGAGATCGACGACTGGGGCCAACGACAATGATAGAGAGCGGACGATAATTGGTGGCGGGGGGGAGCAATGGTGTTGGCCGTTAGGTGCGAGGGGTGGCGAGGGGAAGCTATGGCCCTTAGGTGTGAGGGGTTCGTATGATGTAATGTTTTGGAATGGTAAAAATGATTTATGTTTTTTTAACTCTTGAACTTTCCTAGCCAATTATATGTAACTTTTTTTGGATTAAAAGAATGTAAATAACCAATTTCTATAAAGTTCGATACTTTATTTATTCAAAATAAATGTTTTGGGGCTTAATCATTCAAAATTAAAAAGTCCAATAGTTTATTCATTAAAAAAAAGTTCAAGGAATTCATCGTTCAAAATGGAAAGTTGGTTGGATTTTCTTAACTTTTCCTTAAAAATACATACAAATATGATTTTATTTCTATTTGACCAAAAGTTTGATTATTGGCAACATATTACTTTTTCAATCTCCTTATATTAAAGGAGAGGTGAATACAGTGAATGCTTTAAAGGTTCTTGCGTTCGGGATCAAGATCCGGGTTCACGAAATCCACCCCTAGCAACCACATGTGATGAGACATTTTAGAGCTGACTCAGCTATTGAGCCTAGCAAAGGGGTTCAAGCCTCGTCTCCAACAGGATTCAACTTTGAAACTATTGTGTATTTGAGCAAAGTCGTCCTATCCATTTACCAACTAAATTACAACATCATTTTTTTTCATTTTTATTTACACTAGTTGTGTACCCGTGCGATACAACGGGATGCAAAATTTCATTGTAAAACAATAATGAAAAATCAAAACTTATTCTCATTTTGAAAAACAAAATCCGATACATATATGAATCCAATAGAACCATACAATGAACCTTTTCCTTCATCAATTGACTAAAATCATCCTTACAGAAAAAAGTGTAAATTTATTTGTATCAATATCGAGGAATCATGTTGTAACTATCATGCTTCAAATCGACTTGGTTTCACTTATGCCTTCTTCATTGTCGTTATCATGTACCTATCATCATTCGTCATGTAAAAGAAGCTGCACTTTTTCCCGGATAAGAGAGCTCCCGAAGCGCCTCATCCCACAAATCGATAACATGTAATCAGTTGATTCCACATTGAAAAATTTCCTAAGAGTCCTGAAAATAATACCAAAAAAATGGCAACCACATAGTTGTATTAGCTTATTACCAAAAACAATCCAAATATACTGTGATATTTGGAAATGATATAACACTTTCAAGGGCAAACCTAAAAACCGAAGGGCAACAGTCTTTCCATTTAAAATTGCATGACTGATGAGGTGGAGTATGTTTAGATCCCTTGTTAAAAATCTGGTCCATAACCTTCTCCTCTGTGTCAAAAAGTAGGCTTTAAATCAAGAACAGGAGGTAGCACAAGTCTTGACATTAAAATTGGAGAAATATGCACATTAGAAGCCGATATATATCTAACATGCCAAAAGGTGGAAGCTTAAAGAGAAAATAGCACCCAATTCTTGAAAGTAAAGAACAATCATAATTTTCCAAGGGATTAGTCTAGGCATAGACTAGGACACCCTTCCCCCCACCCCCCCCCAAAAAAAAAGAACTATATGTAAAATCACCAATTTTAACCACCATATGAATGAGATTTGATTATCCATTTAATACCTTATCCCAAGCTGTAAATTAAGCATGAGCTCATAATTCTTATGGCCTTTGCTTATGTGATCCTTTGCCTCTTCTCTGTTTACCATGGTCTAATTCCCAACCCATGAATATGTCCACTGCCCATTGCCCAACCAATCTGATCGGAATCCATTAGTGGTGCTTACCCTTCCATCAACAGACTGTCTCCCACCCATTTTCTCATTTTCAGAATTCTTCAGAAATGGATTCAGCCTCACTAATCACACATGAGAAATCAGGAGAGTTGACGGATAAAACTTCACATTTTACTCTTTTTTATCCTTACCCCAAACGCCTACATAAACATGTAACACATGTTTACAGAAAGAATAGGCAAAAAGAAAAGCAATATATTTATTTAAACAATAATTGAAAGAATAGCAGTGGCAAGCAACATAAAGAAAAAATAACAATTAAAAGCACCACAAATAGAAAGAGTGTAAATATCACAATTTATTTTAACTTTGCTTGTGGTGTAATGGATATGACTCTGTTGTAATTGAAGTTTGCATTAAACATTCTAAAATATCACAATTACATAAAACATTCTAAAAATGAAAGGATGGAATGTAAAATATTGTAAATAATTATGTTCCTCATAACCACTTATCTTGTAACCATATGGTATTAGCTATTAAGTAATTTTTGCCTTTACAAAGTAAAAGCGAAAAACTTGTCTTTAACTTGTCTTGCAAACGACCATTGGCATGAGAAAGAATAAATTAGGTTAATTGTCTTGCAAATATAAGTATCAAAAGATAACCTGACATATCCTTATATACTTTCCTTTGCCTTAGTGAATGAGCAACACCATCTCCTGTATATTCATGGAAGAAGAGATTTTCTCCAGACATAATGAAGAAACTTCAGATAGTTTAGAGGCTTAGGGTAGTAGTAATTAATATGTATATGAGATGGAGAAAGAACACCATCCCGTTTTGTGAGGTTATGTGAATGCATATCAACTCATCATCTTCACAAAAGCTATTGAAAAATGCTCGAGTTGAAGTTCTTAAGCACCAAGTTTCAAAGGTAAAATGAGAAACACAATAAAGCTGATGATTGGGTATATATTCCAAATTCAAGATATAATATGCCTACCTTCTTGATAATGACTTGCTATGAGCCTATGAAACAGTGGATACAGGGTAATTATATAGACATAAAAGAACTAATAGTTAAAAATGCACGAAGTGAACCAATTTCATTCATCAAACAATCATATATACATACAAATCAGAACAAAAAGTTGCTTCTTACACTTCCAGACTTGATTATGTCCTTATACTTCTCGGTCTTCCAATCCTAACAACAACGAAATATGTTTTTGGAATTCAATTTGTTAGCCATTACATGATTTACAACGATTTGAAGAGCAATTGTACAAATGTTTAGCACAAAAAAAGAGGTTGTACAAGAAGTTTATTCCTAAAAGAAGTTGTTGAATTGATGTTGGGTGTGAATATACAGTTAACAAGGTAAATGATTTGATACAAAATGAATAAAGAAGTGATATTTTCAAAACTTAAAACCAACCTGAATTGTTGTCTTTTCTTCAGAACCGAAGTCCAATCCAATCCTACCTGAGCACCGGTTAGCAGCAATAGTTCGAACAACATCCTTCATAATCGAAACAAAATTTGTTAATAATCGATCATTATATTTCTGAAACGGAAAAATGTAAAAATATTGGAGTTTGGGATGCTTACTTGTCAATGTGAGCAGGAACTCCCCATTCTTGATCATGGTAAGCAACATATATGGGGTATGTACAATTAAACACATGTACATAATTTGGTTAATTAATTAATTGTTGAAACAACAATTAATCAAGATTTAAAAATGAATTGAATGGATACCTGAATTGGGAGTGATGAAGGTGCATCTTTTCTCTTCTTTAACAATGGGGGAAGGAAGAGAGTTAGGATCAAAGTAATTAGATGTTGAAACACCAACCGCTGGTTGTTTAAAATTTCTATATGAAATCACATAATTGGTTGTAGGTTTCATCATATAAACCTACAACATGAGTTACCTTTTTGCCGTGGTTATTTATTCTTAACTCTGTCCTCACCCAGAAATAGATTGCCACCAGCAAAAGGGAAGGAAGAAATAACAAGAAACATGAGTTAACTAATACTATAACCTCATCATGACAGCAAATCCGTTACCTTGAACATACCTTCATTGTTTTATATTTCTGTCGTTTGCTGTCAAAATAAACATGAAAAGTTAATTAATAACGAAACTCGATTTCTAATGTTCTGGGGGAGAAGGTGAAAAATGTACCAATTTTTCCCTATCAATCTCACTTTCCACAAGGCACAACGGATATTTTTTAATATCAATTCGGGTTTACCTTCACCTATTTGGTTCTGAAAGACATTGTAGAAATCAGTATTAACAATTATGGTTTGACGATGACAGCCTACAAGCATATGAAGGAAAGTAGATATATAGTAGAGAAATCAAATATGCAAGAAACCAGAAAAAAAGACAAACATGATACCGCTATTTGAGATGAGACCACTCGATTGATTCTCTTAAATTCCACCGACTGATGGGTCTCTTTAGATACACACACAAACACCTCAAAGAAGCCGATATATATCTAACATGCCAAAAGGTGTCTTTGAGAAAATGTAAATTTACAGACACATGAATGGAGAAAATGTAAATTCCAGTGTCAATTTAGAGATAAAATGTGTCTTTGAGAAAGAGTTTCACCAAATTCGCTACAGACACATGAATGGACTTATGAAATATACCTTGGGAAGGTCTGATAAGAGAAGGATCAACTCCACCGTCAAGGATGAACCGTAGACGACGGCTGAGAGTATCTACCGCTTCTAGAATCTCCAAAAAAGTAAAGCATACGTCTCCTTCGTACACCGGAGGATGATCTGAAGACGGTGACGCCTGAATAAATTGGTGGATTTCTGTGGCGAATTTGGTACGGTGGCGTGGGGAAGCATGAATGAATGCAATTTTATTAGGGTTTTTGGAAGCATATTTGAAGAATTCGTGAGAAATACAACAGCTGCGAAGAGAAGAGGGATTATTCTGGTTCATGTCTTCACTGAGAGAGGAGAATAGAAGCCCGCGAACTCCCAAGTATGAAAGAATGAATGGTATTTGGGATTTTTCAGGTTTTATGCTGTCGTTTTTATACCAAATTTGATATCGAATTGATTTCATCACTACTAGATAGATCTTTTCGATTTCATCCTCATCTCATCTTCTCCATTCAAAATTCTTGTTTAAATAGGGATATGAATGAGGGGGGAAGAGGGCGTGTTTAGAGATAGAAATACATAAAAGATGATGATAAGTTGATAACAATGGTTTTGAATTTTGATTTGAACGGGTTGGAGGGATTTAGGGTTAGGGAAGATAAGGTTGAACGTGTTCAGGGAAAATTATATAATGTGAGATACTGTGCTTGGATAAGTTGTACCAAAACATTATGAAGTTGTAAATTAAGTAATTGACTTTAATTAATTGTATTTTGTGCTTAAGATGTTGTAATTAAGAGTTTTTTTTATGTTTCTTTTATAATACTAGTGTTGGGCCCGTGCATTGCACGGGAGGATAAATTTTTTGTTGGAATATTGAACCGAGTTAAAATGAAACGTAATTTCTCTGTTAACAGTTAATGAAATACAATGTGAAAAACGAATGTATTTTCATAAGTGGTTAACTTGAATATATTCTTAATCATTTGTTGTTATGAGTTTGTGCAATAATATTGGTAATAGTTTTGTATTATATTATTTAAAACTCAAATGACATGTCTCACAACATATCACTATTATTGAAATAATTATAAATATGAACATACGTTTTTACAGATTTTGCAATTTTTCTGAAACCTCATCGACAACACTTGACAATCACTTTGAACATATAAATATGTAGATTAATTAACAACATTCAACCCACATCAAATATGACAAAAAAAATAAATGATTTCTATCTTTTGTAACCGACAACTCAACTGGTATAGTTCAAATTCACTCAGTACCACTTGAAAATTTATCTGACTATTGATTTCAAGACCTCATAGTATTAGTCGATAAAAATAAAGATATGTATATATATCTTATTCCCCTACTTCGAAAAATATGATTGTGGGTTTTGAAAAATATAAACAAATCCTCAGTAAATAAAATAAAATATAAAAAAGTAGTTTTTCAAAGAAACAAAAATATAGTGGAATATCTTTTGTTCAGTTGCAGGTTCCGCCATTGACACCCGACTGTCGTCTTATTCTTGTACTCGGATGATACATAGAGAAGCTATATATATATATATAGTGAATGTAGAGAATATTTTAAAATCTTTTATTTTCATTTTCGATTTTACATTTAAATGTAAATATATTAAAAATGTGGAATAAATATTTTTATATCTACATCGTTTCTATTTTATTTTCTTTACATTTGGTTAATTTGGAAAATATTGTGGAATATTTTTATTTTAAAGAATACGATAATTTATTAGTGTATCTCGTGAAAAAAAATACGTGTAGATTTTATAATTCATATCAACTTTCTTTTTTCTTCTTTTAATGCTCGTGAAAAAAAATACGTGTAGATTTTATATTAGCATAAAAAATACGTGTAGATTTTATAGTATGCTAATATATTATACGTGTAGATTTTATAAAATAAAATAGATTTTATATTAGCAAAAAAAATACGGAAGAAAAAAGAGTTTATATTACATCTCATTATGTAAAAAGATTTTATAAAATAAAATATGGAAAAATATTTTATAAAATAAAATATGGAAAAATCATTATGAGATGTAATATAAAAAAATACGGAAGAAAAAAGATTTTATATTATATCTCATTAATATAGATTTAAATGTAAAATCTACATTTAAAATAGATTATGCTAATATAAAATCTATTTTATAAAATCCTCCACCAAAAAAACAAATATTTATATTAATAAATGAGTATCTATTCCACAAATAGATGATTATATGAGATACTGTGCTTGGAAATGTTGTACCAAAGCATTAAGAAATTGTAAATTAAGTAACTGACTTTAATTAGTTGTACCTTGTGCTTAAAATGTTGTAATTAAGAGGTTTTTATGTCGTTTTTATAATATAGTATAGATATATATGGAAAACAGAAAACGATGGGGCGACAAGGAGTGGCGAGAGGGAGTGATTCCGGTGTTTGGGTGAGGTTTGAATGGTGTATGGTTTGTAAGCTGATTTAGGTTTATTTTTTTTACTTTAAAACATTTCTAATCGGTTACAAATAGTTTTTTTTTTGTTAAAAGGATGTAATTAACTAATTTCTAAAAGCTTGATAGTTTATTTTATTGAAAAAAAATATTCAAGGGCTTAATCATTCAAAATGAGAAATTTTTATGGGTTTTTCATTCAAAAATAGTTTAAAGACTTAATTATTTAAAACGAGAAAGTTTAATGATTTTTCATTTTAAAAAAATAGTTGAAGGGCTTAAATATTTAAAATGAAATATTATTTTTTGGTAACCATGGGTTTCCGGGCCAGCTTACGGGCACCGACTAATCCCCGGGCGACCACGAATGGCCTGGAGTCATCGCAAGTGAACCTCCATGGCCACAAGGGCTTTGACAGCGCCTGGATATGAACCCTGGGTAGATGAAATCTTCCACTACACCCCCAAAGGCTTTACCAGTACGCCCCCAACCCAAGTGGTTAAATGAAATAATTTGATGGAATTTTTTTAACTTTTTCTTAAAAAAATATTTAAGAGTGAATTACATAAATGGTCCCTCGTGAATACCTGGATTTCACTTTTCGTCCCTCCAGTTCTGAAAGTACATTGGTAGTCCCTAAAATTGAGTTTTGGAGCCCAAATTCGTCCCTGTCGCTAACGCCGTTAGATGAACTCCGTTAAGTCTATCATGTGCCCCTCACGTGAGGGACATTTTTGTCTTTTTACCTACCTTCTTCAACCTCACATCCATCCCAAGAACATTCATAATCAAGTCAAGAGCATCATCATCCCAGAAAACATTCATATCATATATATCCCAAAACTAAAACAAGATATGTGTTTAGATTACAAGTTTTATGAATTATTTTAGGTTTAAATCAAGTATTTTAGTAAAGAAAGAAACCCTACCAAAATAATAGAAACCCACCTTTCTTGAATCTCACCCACCTCTCCATTTCCTTTCTTAAATGGCATCTCAGCACCATCCTTGCCTTAGCAGCTTAAAAACCCTAAATCCTTGATGCACTGTAGTTTATAAAAAGATCTAAGAAGATGATACCTGGTGATGGTGATGGTGATGGTGATGGTGATGGTGATGGTGATGGTGTTCTTCAAACCTAGTATGATGCAGACATGTCCCTCTTTTCTTGAAGATAAAGCATTTGGAAACCCATATGTTGAAGATGAAACCTGGTAAAGGTTATGTTCTTTTCTTTTTGGATTGATTGTTGTTTTGTTCCTACCGAAATTCAGATTCGTCTTTAAATTCTTGTGGTTCTGTTCTTCACGAGGAACCCTATCAGATTCGTTTAGGTTTTTGGTTTGAATTCGCTTAGGGTTATGTTCTACACGAGGTACCCATCCAGATTTGTTAGAAATTTGTTTTGGGCTTTTGTTATAATGTAAAGATTTGTATAAGTTTGTTTAGAATTTTGATTTCATGAATGGATCTGTATGAGTTTATTTATTTTTATTACCTTTTTTATTTCAAATTCTACATAATTTTTATTTCTTAAGAATTTGTTCTTGACTTACATATGAATGTTTTTGGGGATGATGATATTCTTAACTTGATTATGAATGTTTTTGGGATGGACTTGAGGTTATGAATATAAATTGTGATTATTGGTGGACATTGGTGGTGGATAGTGGTGGACATTGGTGATTGGGTGGTGGTGGGTTGTTGAATTTTTAATTAAATCTGAGTTTGGTCAAACTAGGGTTCTTGAGTTAAAGGGAAAGGAGATTGAGAAAGAAGATGCTAAGAAAGACCAAAATGTCTCTCACGTGAGGGGCTCATGACCCACTTAACGGAGCATGCCTTAAGGACGTTAGCGACAGGGACGAATTTGGGCCCCAAAACTAGATTTTAGGGACCATCAATGTACTTTCAGAACTGGAGGGATGAAAAGTGAAATCCAAACATTCACCAGAAACCATTTATGTAATTCACTCAATATTTAATTAAAAAAAAAGACTTTTAAGTTGATGGATCTGATGGAGGAATGGGATTGGAGGTGTATTTTAGTTGGAAAAAAGAAAGCATCATATCAAACCTGTCTCATCATATGTTTCCATGTGACGTTACTCCCACGTGCTTATCCCCCCACCTTACTTTATGATTTTACCTATTCATTTTTTCATTAAAATTAAAAATAAATACGTTAATATCTACTTTATGAAATACAGAATATATAGATTTTGGAGTATATTGCAATTTTGATCCCTCTTGTTTGTTGTTTTTTTTGGATTGGGTTTCTATAAAAACTTTATTGCAAGAAACCCTATGAGATAATTAAAAATGTTTGGTTTGGGTCTTTGAGACTAAGGGCTGTTTGTTTACCTTTTAATGGTTCCATTAAGAGACAAAATCTGAATCGTTAAGAGGTGAATTCTGTTTGGAAGAAAAAAAGTTGTCTCTTAATGGTTCCAAAACCCTTTGAATCATTTTGTATCATGGGTCTTCCTTAACCATTAAGCGCCCTGATTTCATTATGAACAATTACCAAACAACCATATTTCATATTGCACTATATTATAAGAGCATCTTAATCATTCTGACCCCTTAATCATTCTGCACCAAACCATTCAGCAACTGCCAAACAACCTATAAGGCTATGTTTGACAAATTAGTTGCTAAGTTAGATGATGACTGATAAGCTATCTTATAGCTGATAAGCTAGTTGATAACTGATAAGTTAGCTAGTAGTTGATAAGTTAACTAATGGATAAACCACGTTTGGCAAAAACTAGCTGATAAACATATAAAATGACCAAAAGGACATCTTAAAAAAATCAATTATAATATTCCGTATTATAATTAAAACAAATTTATATTAATATAATATATTAATTAATACAAATAAGATAGTAAAGAAAAATTAAATAATATAATATGTTAATTAAAATAATTTAAAATTTATTATTATATATATACAATAAATTTTGAACTTGTTAAAATAAATTTTAGAAAAAAATCTACATTAACTTATAATTTTAAATAACTATTAAATATAATATTAATAGAAATAAATAATTAAATAATTAAATAATAATTAGAAAATAATAGTAATATAAAACTAAAATATATTAATTAATATTAAAAAATAATAATATAAAAATAATTGATAGGATTAACAATAATTCTAAATAATTAAAATTTAATATCAATATATAATTAAAATTTAATTAATAATTTTAAATTAATATTAATTAATATTTAGTAATCATTAATTTTTAATAATTAAAATTTATTTATAATCAATAGTTAATAAATAATAACTAATATTAATAAGGGTATAATTGAAAAAAGTCACAAAAAAACTCTTCATAGGTTACTCCAAATAGCTTAACAATAATTATAAACTAGCTTCAGTCCATCCAAACAAATACTCAAAAAATAAGCTAACTTATAAGACAACTTATTTTTGCCAAACAATGCCTAAAACCTTGTTTTACAGTCTCTTTTATGTCTAATTCGATAAGAGGCAGGGTCGTTTAAACTTCTTGTTTTTTTCCAAATTTTCAAAGCCACTTATGTCTTAACGTCCTCTTATATTTTAAGAGATAAACTAACCCCTTATTTGTATTTTATTCTCCAGACCGCAGCAACGACGTTTCTCAATCACCCACCTCTCAATCCATTAACAATAATCAATCCTTTCTCTCAATCGATCCTTACCAAATTGATCCTTTCTCTCATCAATCCTTACCAAATCGATCATTTCTTTCAATCGATCCTTACCAAATCGATCCTTTCTCTCAATTGATCCTTACCAAATCGATCTTCACCTCTCTCAATTGATTAACCTAAATTGGTCCACGGTCTCAATCGATCCCACGTAATGATGATGAATAAATATGTGAAACTGTATAAATCTATATGTAGATTAAACACTATAACATTCTGATGGGTAATTTTAAGTCCAAATATTGTATCCAAAATTTAATTAGGAAAGTCAAAGTTAGAAGTCAACATTGTCAAAGTCAATATTGTAAAAGTCAAAGTTTGTCTTGTTTTAGTTTCCTTAGTGGTTAAGCTTTTGATAGATTAGCGGGTATAAATATTTTGTCTTGTAATAATCTTGTAAGCACTTCAATTGTAAAAATTCAGATACGTGAGATTTGTGATTAAAAGTCAAGATCTACTTTCTCTCTCTCTAGTCTTTCATGTTAATCTTGTGAGAAAAGCTTGATTGTTTGGGAAATTATCATTTACAATTGGTATCAGAGCCTTACCAAATCAATTCAGAAGATTTAAGATCATCAATTTGGATTGAAATCAGAATTTTTAAATCAAAAAGTTTGATTTTCTGAAAATTCTCAAGAACTCAAAAGTTATTGTTCATCCGATTTTTTTTAAAAAATCGATTTTGATGCAAGAAAATGGAATTATTAGATTCAATTAGTGTTTTGAATTGTTTCTTGTATTGATTACATTTCAAAATTCGAACTATTTTGATGTTAATTTTTGAATTTTGAAATTTTCTTGAAAAACGAGTTCAAACACCGGTTAAATCAAAATTTTATGATTTGATGTTTTTAATCTGAAATTGATTTGTGATAGTACTGATACGTTTTTGAGAATTGATTTGCAGGGTTTTCAAGAAAATTAATCTGCACCAACATCACAACAACTTTGCGCAAGTTCATAAAAAAACTTTGCGTAAGTTCATGCCGTATGAGTCTATCGCAAAATTGGACAATTTCAATTGATTGCATGTGATTGGTTTGAAATTGTTAGTGGAACGGTGGAATGAACTTGAAATTGAAATCGGTGCCTCAAATTCAATTGATAACTCATAATGAATGTGGCCGACAATTGTTTTTGTTAATTGATTCAATTGGATGAAAATTTGTTAGTGGTGGTATTTCTTTTTAAATTGCATTCGGTGGTGGAAGTAAATTTGCAGGTTTCAAACCATAGGTTCTCGCAATGCTTTTCCTCAAGCTCTTACGCAAACCATAGGTTTGCGCATAGAGAACCTTACGCAAAGTTACGCAAAGTAACGCAAAGTAATTTTTTTTTGTGGGTCGGTTGAAAGATGCTCCACTAATCATTTTCATCAAATTTTTTTCAATTTGATTTAAGTGATTATGTTAAGTCTAATTATTGTATCCAAGATTTAATAGGAAAGTCTATGATGTAAAAGTCAACATTGTCTAAGTCAAAGTTGTATTTGTTTTACTTAGTGATTAAATCTTGATTAGTTAGATGGTATAAATAGTGTTGTCTTTGTAATCTTGTAATAACGTTCTAGAGAGCTATGTGTGTATTGTTATTCAGAGACATATGAATACGAAATCTACTTTCTCTCTCTAGACTTTCTCTCTCTAGACTTTCTCTCTCTAGTTCTTGAGCTTTATTGTCATATATTGAGTAATTGCTTGTTGTGATTGGGATTTTATGATTAACAATTGGTATCAAAGCTGAACCAAACTTTTCAAAAAAGATTTGATCTTGATTTGAATTGAAATCTGATATTTTGAATTGAAAATTTGATTTTTTCGAAAGTTTTTAAGAAAACGAGTTTTTCACTGTTCAATCTGAATTTTGTGTGTAAAATCGTTCTTAATGCAAGAAAATGGAATCAATGAGTTCGTTTTATGTTGTTGATTGATTCTTGTTTTGATTCCTTATCGTAATTCATTCAAAATCGATTTCAATTTCTGTTTTTTTTTAGTTTTCTTGAAAACGAGTTCGTTATCTGTTCTTCATCGAAATTGTGAATTTTGTTGTTTTTAATCTGGATTTGATGGTAAATTTGTGCTTAGTTCTGTTTGTCGATGATTCTGATATAGTTTTTGAGATCATTTTCCAGGTTTTGATCGAATTGAGAAAGAATCTGACAAGATCCATGGTTTGCGCTTCATTCATATGGTTTGCGCAACATTCATAGATGTTTACGTAAGATCATCTAAGTCTTGAGAGGAATATACGAAAAGCTACTTTGCGTTTCAAGTCAAATACGCAAAGTCTCATTTGCGTACTGTTAAGTCCAAATATTGTATCCAAGATTTAATAGGAAAGTCAACATTGTTAGAAGTCAACATTGTCAATATATTGTCTATGTCAAAGCATGTTTAGTTTCCTTAGCCGTTAAGGCTTTGTAATAGTTAGATGGTATAAATAGGTTTGTGGTTATATTCTTGTAATAACGCCTAGAGGATTATGCTTCATTGTAATATTAAGTAATTGTGGAATACAAGATCTACTTTCTCTCTCTAGACTTTCTCTCTCTAGTTCTTGAGTATTATTGATAAATCTTGAGTAATTGCTTGTTGTGATTGGGATTTTATGATTAACAATTGGTATCAGAGCCATACCAAACTTTTCAGAAAAGATTTGATCATGATTTGAATTGAAATTTGTGTGATTTTAATCGAAAAAATATTTATTTTCGAATTTTTTTTCATGAAACGAGTTTGTTACTGTTTCATCCGAATTATTTGTGGAAAATCGTTTTTAATGCAAGAAATTGGTTTCATTGTGATCGACTAGTGTTGGTGATTGATTCTTGTTTTGATTACATATCAAAATTAATTCTAATTCGATGTCAATTTTCGATTTTTGTGAGTTTTCTTGAAAACGTGTTATGTCACTGTTCTTGATCGAGATTATTCGATTTGGTGTTTTTAATCGAAATTTGTTGGTATTTTTGTGTTTCGTACTGTTTGTTGTTGATGCTGATAAGTTTTTGGGTTCAATTGTGCAGATTTTGATCGATTTGAGAAAGTTACAGCCAATAACACGGTTTGCGTTTCATTCATACGGTTTGCGCTTCATTCATATGCTTTGCGCAAGATTCATAAAAGGTTTGCACAAGGATTGAAAAGTGTACTTTGCGCTTCAAGACCGATACGCAAAGCACATCTTGCGCTTCAAGAATGACACGCAAAGCACATCTTGCGCTTCAATAATGACACGCAAAGCTCACTTTGCGCTTCAAGGCTGACACGCAAACCTCACTTTGCGCTTGTTCCAGTCTTAGATTAAAAAAAAACTTTTTTAATGGATTTTTTTTAAACTTTGCGCCATAACATGTGTTGTTCAAATTTTCAATTTTTACGAAATATTTTTTTTAAGATTTCAATTTGATCTGATTTTTGAATTTATGATATATAGTTTGGGAACGATCATTCTTATCAAGCAGATTCTCATTCAAAGTTTTCTGAGAGAGAGAAAATTTTAGATTGTCCATATTTTGTTTTTGAATTCATTTCAACTCATGATAATTTTGTCAAATTCTTTTTCATACAGGATGAGTTCACCAATTTTGCTCAGAGGAAGATAGGAGCAGTGGAAAACTGATTTTTTCAAATTTGTAGATACACATGAGCTGAGTTGTTATATCAAATTGTCGTTGACTGAAGGAGAGATGAAATCTCATACTCCAACAGAAGATTGTACTCAGGATTGGGAGAAAAGAAAGAGTGTTGATAATATAGCTCGAACTTTTCTGTTGAATAGTATCCATCATGAGATTAATGGTCACATAAATACCTATCAGTTGACAGGAAAAGATTTATACAAGTCAACAGGAAAGGAGATATGGGACTATCTTGAATGGACGATGTTAGGGCCAACGGTTGTGTCTGAGCTAAAAGGAAAGATTTCTGAGTTGGAAGCTAAAATTCAGCAGACAATCTCTGTTGAGAGCAATGAGAAGAAAGTTAAGAAATTGGAATCTGAGAATGTTGAGCTTAGAAAGACTATATCTGATTTGGAGCAAAAGCTTACTGAAGATAAAGCTATTTTTGAGAGTGAAAAGAAAGGTTTTTCAAAGAAGTTCTCAGATTTCTCTAAAAAATGTTTTGAAGAGAAGAAGTCCGTTGAGCTTAAATGCTTAAAACTTTCTCAACAAGTGTCTGATTTTGAGAAAGTGCTGATTTTGGAAAGAGAGAAATTTGATAAAGAAAAGAAGGCCATAGAACAAAAGAATGTGGGATTCTTTAAAGAACTATCCGACCAGAGAAATGATTCTGAGAAAGGATTTGAAGAAGAACGATGCATATTTGAGAATGAAATCAAAAAGCTGACTGCCAAGCTATCTGAACTATCTGCTAATGCACTGAAAGAGCAGCAAACGAAATCTGAGTTCTCAAAGAAGATTGACCTGCTTGAAAAAGAAAGAGACAACTTCACTTCAAAGATCAAAGAATTTGAAAAGACTACTTCAAGTTCAAATCAGAATTTTGTCTCTTCACAAAGGTCAGTTAAATCTTTTGATCAGATTCGTCGAAATAACATTTTCTATGATAGAAATTTAGATGGTTCAGGTACATATCCGAAAAGAAGAAGTTACAAGACAGAGGAACTGGTCTGGAAAAAGAAACCAGTTAAAGATGACAAGTCAGATGAGCTTAAAAGAAACACATCATGTGTACATGTACATAAAGCAAAGAAGAACAATGCACACAAAGGTAAGAACAATGACTTCCACTAAAATATATCATAATCTTCAAATAGATTATGAGAAGTATTTGATTCAAAGATTTTCTACTTTCTTGAGCCAGGTGCAATTAACTCGCATTCCAAATGTGCTAAAGTTCTAATTGATTAGCCATGTTTGAAAATAGAATGAGTATTAAGGAATTATTGTTTATTGATTGGAGCGTAAAATCCGAGGTTCCTCTATATAAGAATCTTTTTAAAATTTATAATATAGAGAAATATATATTTCCCTTGCATGTTGTATTCAATTTGTTGCAAATCATCAGAGTCACCGTTCGAGGTACAATAACTGGAATTGAAAATTCCTATGGATGGTATTATTTTTCGAGTAAAGCATGCATGATAGATTACACTATTTGTCGTACTTACGTACATATAATAATCGTTCGATTTGCCACGCAAGGCGTGGTGTTGTTACCTAGTATATAAATATATGTATCATTTATTATTAAATGAAAAATATATTTGATATTGGTAACTAATATATCGATGATTCATTATAATTTTAATTTTAAAATACAATGTTTTTTACTAAACGGGTATCCAACGGTATGGTTCTTACTTCTTACCAGAAATGAAAAATACTTCTTACCTTTGCAAGTACACATGATCATATTCACAAGACCAGTGACCATTTCTGGTATGGTTCTTACTCCATTTCCCCCACACGAACTGCAACTAACATTTCTGGACCCAAATACCAGTGGGTACCAAAGAAGAAAACTGATTCTGTGTTGCAGGCATCTCAAGCCAAGGGGGAGTAAGAGAACAATGGCTCTTGAATAACACAGTTCAAGACCCACACCTCAATGTCAAGAATATGGCTTCTAAGCATATCAGCTTAGGACCCGGACTTCAAAGGAGTTTGACTTCTAAACACAACAGTTTAGGACTCGGACCACAACGATCAAAAAGACCTTACTCCTGTATGTTTGCATCCGATGGATATTGATGGTCTTCATCCCAAGAGAATTGATCTGATCTCTATCCTATACTTTTTCTTTGCTAGATTTTTCTGATATTGATGGTTTAACAATTCAAAAGGGAGTGTTTGATCTCTATCCTATTTTAGTTGTAATATTTCAGATGCTTAATTTAAGGGGGAGCAAAGGTGGTGGCTTCTGATCACATGACAGATCAGGACCCGTTCTTCAACAATCAAAGAAGGATATTGTGCTAATATCCAGGGGGAGCTTAAAAAGATTAAAATCTTTATATCATGATTTGAGGGGGAGCCGAAAAGGTAAAAATCTTCTGATCCTAGATCTCTATTTGATTGAAAGAAGAACAACTTTCAAAAATGAAAAGCAGCTTCTTAAATGTTCAAACCACTTCTTATTCTCAAAAGATTTTATGAATTTAGAAGTGTGATTTTAAATGTTTTTCAAATTTTGAGCTTAATGTTTAACTGACCGTGTGTTTCCAAAGATCAATACTTGTGTATTATCTTGTCCATATACTGTCAAGTATTCATACACACCGGTTCAGTATTTTATTTGAAATTGTTATTACCATGTCTCAAATTCAAAAAAAATTTCGATGGTAATACCCCCATTTGAAATTCAAAGTTGTTGAGCATCATTCATTTTTTACATATTTGTGCTTTCATTGATAAATTGTTTATATTTGTTCATATAAACAAATATCCAATTCTTTGATACCCGAACCATTTGATTTGATATGTTTGATTCATTTTCAGATTCTCAAAACAATTCTCTTGACTTCATTTCATTCATTCAATATTCTTGTTTTGACAAATCTTCAAAGTTCAAAATGCTCAAATTTCATATCTGATTTTTGATGAGCATACATACACTGACATATGATTTCTTGTGCTTTACATGTCAAGAAAATCATTGATAAACATGTACTTTTAGGAACATGGGATTCAGTGTGAGTGATTAATAAATCTTCCATGGATTCACGATAACCAGTGTTTCCTACCCCGGAAGAAATCCTTTGAGTGATTGAGGGGAGAGGGGTCTAAAAGAATTGAGTGTGGGAGTGAGCAGAGGTAAAATGGAAATGAGAGATTGGTTAGATGTGAACTTATATGTTTAAAAGAAAGAGGGTGTGAGAACAAAGTTAAAAGAATATCAGAACTTTGCACCAAACATCTTTCTGAGCCGGGCAACCACATTACTGATTGGTTCACATTTCTTTGGTGACCATCATTGAAATAGGCAAATAGCCCATGCCATCTCTTGTATACAACCCCACCAGCTACTCATTCTTTTCTTAAAAAGAGAATGTTTCACATTTTCTGGGAAGCAACATATAATCTATCGGATCTTCTTTTGGAAGATACAAATATTGAAAAAGAAGGAAAGTTGCCCCACCTTCGACCCTTTCTCATGCACATTGATTCCATGTATAGTCATTGCTGTCTCAGTGATTTACATACTTTGAGCCTTAATGAAACACAATCATTGGGCCTGAATTCTTTCATACACAAGCACGAGCACACAGAAAATTTGTTTTTCTGTCAGAACATTCATAGATAAACCTTGTGTTTTTCAATGATTGAATGGAAGTCCTGGGGAGTCATCATCAAACAAGCTCCTTATATTGTACATTCATTGTACACAGTAACTTTGTGTTACTGACAGGCATTCCTAACTATTTCATATGTTGAATCAGGGTTACACGCTCATTATGTCTGAATTTGAAAAGATTCGGATATATACAGTTAATGATTCGGCTCTTCAGATCAAAGTGCGGAAATTGTCAAAGGGGAGATTGTTAGTTGATCTCAAAGGGGAAAATCAAAGTCTGAGCTGAAATTGATGAAGTTTGATGATAATGATGCTCACATCATCAAAAAGGGGGAGAATTATACAAAGTTCAATTTCAAGAGTTCTTGTTCAAAGTCCAAGTCAGAATTTCAAAATGCTTCCGAATTGCTTTCGTTGATTTAAAGACAAAAGATTCTGAAAAGAAAATTCAAAGATTCAAGAAGGTTTGTTCTTCCAAAGACGGTTCAGAGATCAAGTGATGAAGATACAAGTTTTTCCAAGTTTTTTCAAAGCTGTTATCAAAGTTTAAAGTCAATGTTTCAATTCTGTTTCACTTTCAAGGCATGTTGATTTTTCAAAGCTTCAAAGTTTAAAAAGACTTTTCAAGATTCTTCAAAGGCCAAAAGACTGAAGACTGTTAAAGTCTCAAAGTTCATTGTTCAAGAGACAAAAGCTGAAGAATCAAGAGCTGAAGTTCTGCATCAAATTTTTATTAAATCTTGAATACAAAAGGGGAGATTGTTAAGTCCAAATATTGTATCCAAGATTTTATAGGAAAGTCAACATTGTTAGAAGTCAACATTGTCAATATATTGTCTATGTCAAAGCATGTTTAGTTTCTTTAGCCGTTAAGGCTTTGTAATAGTTAGATGGTATAAATAGGTTTGTGGTTGTAATCTTGTAATAACGTCTAGAGGATTATGCTTCATTGTAATATTCAGTAATTGTTGAATACAAGATCTACTTTCTCTCTCTAGACTTTCTCTCTCTAGTTCTTGAGTATTATTGATAAATCTTGAGTATCACATAGGACCCGAGAATCACACTTTGCGCATCTCAAGGGTCACGAAAAGCTTCGTTTGCGCATCACGTGTATAACACAAACCTCCTCTTGCACTTCAAGTTCAACACGCAAAACTCATTTTGTGTATCAAGACCAATACGCAAACCTAGTTTGCGTATCACACAGGATACGAGAAACTCAACTTTGCGCCTTATCTTTCTGATTAAAAAAAAAAAGAGTCTGGAATTTTTTTTAGTGTGTCATCTTTATTTTTTTTAAACTTTTTGTCATAACTAGTGTTGTTCAAATTTTCAATTTTTAATATTTTTCGAAAATTTTCAATTCAATCTGATTTTTGTTTTTCTGATATATAGTTTGGAACGGTCATTCACATCAAGCTGATTACTTTTTGAAGACGTCAATACTGTACAAGCCTGATATATTTGTAATAGAAGCTGAACGAAGGACTCTGCAATTTAAAAATTCAGAGTATCTTAGAAGGATTCAGGAGTTGGAACTGAAATTGTACAACTGTGTTAAAACTCCTGAATGTATAAATTGTACTAAAAATAGATCTAATTTTGTAGGTATTATTTATGAAAAGGAGAAAGAGATAAAAGAGAAAGAAAGATAGATTATGAATTTTCAAATCCAACTGAAGACAACTGATCAGAAATCACCTGAGCTACAAGCAGAATCAGTTGAGCTTCAAAACAAGTTGAAGGTTTTAAAAGAAAAAATGAAGGGATTGGAATCTGAGAACACGGAGCTTAGAAAGAATTTATCAGTTTTGGAAAAACAGCTTGTTGATAATAAAGCTGATTTTGAAAATAAAAATAAAAATTTTTCAAAGAAGTTTTCAGATTTTTCAAAGAAGTGTTTTGAGGAAAAGAAGTTAGTAGAGCTTAAATGCTTAAAACTTTCTCAACAAATTTCAGATTTTGAGAAAGTATTGATTTTAGAAAGAGAGAAGTTTGATATAGAGAAAAAGGCCACAGAAAAGAAAAATGTAGGATTCTTTAAAGAATTATCTGGCCAGCGAAATGAGTCAGAAAAAGGGTTTGAAGAAGAAAGATTAATTTTTGAGAATGAAATCAAGAAATTGACTTCAAAATTATCTGAACTGTCTGCTGCTGCGCTGAAAGAGCAAAGAACGAAATCTGAGTTCTGAAAGAAGATTGACCAACTTGTGAAAGAAAGAGACACATTTGCTTCAAAGATCAAAGAGCTTGAAAATTCTGTTTCAAGTTCAAATCAGAAATTCGTCTCTTCACAAAGGTCAGTGAAATCCTAAAAATCAGATTCGTCGCACTAACCTTTTCTATGATGAATTTTTAGATAGTTCAGATACTTATCCGAAGAAAAGTTTCAAGAAAGAGAAACTGGTTTGGCAAAAGAAACTAGTCAAAGATGATAAGGAAAATGAGCTGAAAGAGAAGAAATCATGTGTACTTGTACACAAAGTAAAGAAGAACAAAGCACCTAACGGTAAGAAATTTTATTCTTCTATTTATTGTACACATGATCATTTTCACAAAACAAATGATCATTTCTGGTATGGTTCTTACTCCATAACCCCCACACGAACTGCAACTCACATTTCTGGACCCAAATACCAGTGGGTAACAAAGAAGAAAATTGATTCAGTGTTGCAGGCACCTCAATCCAAGGGGGAGTAAGAGAACAATGGCTCTTGAGTAAAGCAGTTCAATACCCGTACCTCAATGTCAAGATTATGGCTTCTAAGCACATCAGCTTAGGACCCGTTCTTCAAAGGAGTTTGACTTCTAAACACAACAGTTTAGGACTCGGACCTCAGCGATCAAAAAGACCTTACTCTTGTGTTTTTGCATCCGATGGATATTGATGGTTTCCATCCCAAGTGAATTGATCTGATCTCTATCCTATACTTTTTCACTGCTAGATTTTTCTGATATTGATGGTCTAACAATTCAAAAGGGAGTATTTGATCTCTATCCTGCTTTAATTAACATATTTCAGATGCCTAATTTAAGGGGGAGTAAAGGTGATGACTTATGATTACTTCGGATCAAAACTCATACTATAAACTGTTTTACTGCTTTATGTCTTTTATTTTTGAATAAATGATGTGAGTAAAGTGGCTTCTGATCACATGACAGATCAGGACCCGTTTTTCAATGTTCAAAGAAAGATATTGTGCTACTATCCAGGGGGAGCTTAAAAGACATAAATCATTATATTATGATTTGAGGGGGAGTTGAAAAGGTAAAAATATTCTGATCTAGATCTCAGATTGTTTGAAAGAAGGACAACTTTCGAACATGAAAAATAATTTCTGAAATGTTCAAACCACTTCTTATTCTCAAAAGTTTTATGAATTTAGAAGTGTGCTTTTAAATGTTTTTCTAAAATTTTTGAGCTTATTGTTTAACTGACCGTGTGTTTCCAAAGATCAATACTTGTGTATTATCTTATCCATATACTGTCAAGTATTCATACACACCGGTTCAGTATTTTATTTGAAATTGTTATTACCATGTCTCAAATTCAAAAAAAAATTCGATGGTAATACCCCCGTTTGAAATTCAAAGTTGTTGAGCATTATTCATCTTTTTCATATTTGTGCTTTCATTGATAAATTGTTTATATTTGTTCATATAAACAAATTTCAAATTCTTTGATACCCTAACCATTTGATTTGATCTGTTTAATTCATTGTCAGATTCTCAAAACAATTCTCTTGACTTCACTTCATTCATTCAATATTCTTGTTTTGAGAATTCTTCAAAGTTCGAATGCTCAAATTTCATTTCTGATTTTTGATGAGCATACATACACTGACATATGATTTCTTGTGATTTACATGTCAAGAAATTCATTGACCAACATGTACTTTTAGGAACATGGGATTCAGTGTGAGTGCTTAATAGATCTTCTATGGATTCACGATAACCGGTGTTTCCTACCTCGGAAGAAATCCTTTGAGTGATTAAGGGGAGAGGGGTCTAAAAGAATTGAGTGTGGGAGTGAGCAGAGGTAAAATGGAAATGAGAGATTGGTTAGATGTGAGCTTATATGTTTAAAAGAAAGAGGGTGTGAGAACAGAGTTAAAAGAATATCAGAACTTTGCACCAAACATCTTTCTGAGCCGGGCAACCACATTACTGATTGGTTCACATTTCTTTGGTGACCATCATTGAAATAGGCAAATAGCCCATGCCATCTCTTGTATACAACCCCACCAACTACTCATTCTTTTCTTAAAAAGAGAATGTTTCACATTTTCTGGGGAAGCAGCATATAATCTATCGGATCTTCTTTTGGAAGATACTGATATTGAAAAAGAAGGAAAGTTGCCCCACCTTCGACCCTTTCTCATGCACATTGAGTCCATGTATAATCATTGCTGTCTTAGTGATTTACATACTTTGAGCCTTAATTCTTTCATACACAAGCACAATTACACAGAAAATTTGTTTTTCTGTCAAAACATTCATAGATAAACCTTGTGTTTTTCAATGATTGAATGGAAGTCCTGGGGAGTCATCATCAAACAAGCTCCTTATATTGTACATTCGTTGTACACAGTAACTTTGTGTTACTGACAGGCATTCCTAACTGTTTCATATGTTGAATCAGGGTTACACGCTCATTATGTCTGAATTTGAAAAGATTTGGATATATACAATTCATGATTCGGCTCTTCAGATCAAAGTGAGGAAATTGTGGGAAAATCAAAGTCTGAGCTGAAATTGATGAAGTTTTGATGATAATGATGCTCACATCATCAAAAGTGGGAGAATTATACAAAGTTCAATTTCAAGAGTTCTTGTTCAAAGTCCAAGTCTGAAATTTCAAAATGCTTCCGCTCATTTAAAGTTCAAGTCTAATAAAGAAATTCAAAGCCAAAAGATTTTGAAGGAAGAATGTTCAAAGAAAATTTGATGATTCAAGAAAGTTTGTTTCTTCCAAAGATGGTTCAGAGATCAAAGTCATGAAGATACAAAGTTTGATCGAAGTCGAAAGATTTTTCAGAGTTAAAGTTTTCAAAGGTATTTTCAAAGTTTCAAGTTTCAAGATTTGTTCAGGGCATGTTGATTTTCAGAGCTTCAATGTTTAAAAAGACTTTTCAAGATTCTTCAAAGGCTGCAAGAGTAAAGATTGTGAAAGCTTCAATGAGACAAAAGCTGAAGAATCAAGAGTTGAAGATCAGTATCCAATTTTTATTAAATCTTGAATACAAAGGGGGAGATTGTTAAGTCTAAATATTGTATCCAAGATTTAATAGGAAAGTCTATGATGTAAAAGTCAACATTGTCTAAGTCAAAGTTGTATTTGTTTTACTTAGTGATTAAGTCTTGATTAGTTAGATGGTATAAATAGTGTTGTCTTTGTAACCTTGTAATAACGTTCTAGAGAGCTATGTGTGTATTGTTATTCAGAGACATATGAATACGAGATCTACTTTCTCTCTCTAGACTTTCTCTCTCTAGTTCTTGAGCTTTATTGTCATATATTGAGTAATTGCTTGTTGTGATTGGGATTTTATGATTAACAGATTAGAATCTTGCACATGTGACCACCAAATGGTAAATTGAGTTTATGAAATTGTGATTGGTGGAAGGTTGTTAGTGGGTCGGCAGTGCATTGAATTGGATGAAATTTTCAAATTTCTTTGCAAAATTTAATTGCATGCAATCTCTATAATGGGACGGTGATGGTATTTTCAATTGAAAATTGAATCAGTGACTGAATCAAAGTGTTTGGACTGAAATTTGTAAATTGTTTGCGCATTCCAAGTCTTACATAAACCATAGGTTTGCGCTAATAACCATTCACGCAAAGTGTTCTTTGCGCATCTCTCACCTCAAGCAAACCACAGGTTTGCATTTCAGCTGTCTCACGCAAAGATGTTTGAAGTGTGATTGGTTCCAAGTTTCATTGTGGGTTGGTGCTTGGATGCATATTTGAATTTCATATGAAATTCAATTGTGATTTGAGTTTGCGCCATTCTCTGCTCGTGAGAAGTTTGGTTTGTGCTACCCACTATTCACACAAAATTAAGTCTTGCGCCACCAAGTCTTCAAATTTTAAATTTTGTGCAAGATTTCAATTGATCTGTTTTTTCAATTTTTTTATGTTTTGCAGGTTTTGAATATATTTGATCTGCAAGTTTCAAGTCTCAGTCTGAGAATTCCAGAGATAGATAATTCAAGTGTTTTGAGAAATTCCGAATTTATTTTTTGTGCTGATTTGATTTTGACTTTCAGTCAAAATTTCTGAATTGTTTGGGAACGATCATTTGTTTTATCAAGCTGTTTCTCATTCAAAGTTTTCTGAGAGAGAAAATTTTAGATTGTCTGAATTTTGTTTTTGAATTCATTTCATCTAACGATCATTTTTCAAATTCTGTTTGAAACAGGATGAGTTCTCCAATTTTGCTAAGAGGAAGATACGAGCAGTGGAAAACTGATTTTTTCAACTTTATAGATACACATGAGCTGAGTTTCTATATCAGATTATCCTTGTTTGAAGAAGAGATGAAACCTCGTACTCCAACAGAAGATTGTACTGAGGATCGGGAGAAAAGAAAGTGTGTGTTCCAGATTCTAATTTCTAATCAATATTAATCAAACACAACAAGATTAACAAACAATTACCTGTTTGATTAATTTCTCAATTCACGATTACAAAGATCTCTCTCTAGAACTCTCTCTCTCTACGTATTCTTTCTCTCTAACTTCTATCTGTTGTAATTCTTGTATATACTGAAATTACAAGAAGAAAATGTATTTATACTAACACCTAATACAAAGGAAACAACAAATACAAATACAACTAAGTTTGACTTATTACAAAATAGACTTTGACTTTTAATGAGATTTGACTTTAGCAGCTTTGACTTTCTCAACTTTGACCTTCAGTAAGCTTGATCTTGTATCCAACATATTTATGCTCTAACAATCTCCCCCTTTGGATTCAAGATCACTGTTGAAAGATCTAACAATTCAGTTTTCACTTTAAGCTCTGTCAAAGCAAACTCCCCTTTTTCATTGATGATCTTCTTTCCAAAGCTGTCTTAAAAAATGATGAACAATCTCCCCAGACTTTCACATAGAACTCTTTCAGACTTTTGGAAAGAAATTATCTTCAGTATCAGCTCGAATGCTTTTTCAAAGAAACCTTCAGAAATTCTTTGATCGTCTTCAAAACTTTAAAATCTTTACTTTGAACTTTTCTGATTTGAGCATTTCAGAAAAAATAATCTCCTCCAAACTTGAAAAACTTTAACATTTCTGCATACCATCTCCAATCTTTAACATTTCTTCATACCATCTCCCCCTTTTTGATGATTTGAGCATCTATATCATCAAAACTTTTCTCCAAGAAATGTCATTTACCATTCTGATCTGTCATACTGAGCCTCTGATTCTGTCAACTCTCCAAGATATTCATCTAGATCTTTTCAAATCCAGACAAAATAAGAACATGTAACTCCTGAATCAACAGATGAATCAGTTAATATGCCTGTCAGTAACACAAAGTCACTGTGTGTAACGAATACACAATATAAAGGAGCTTTTTGATGTTCACTCCCCCAAGGCTTCCATCCAATCATCGAAATACCACAAAGGCAATTTCTATGAATGTTATGACAAAGAAACGAATTCTTTGTGTGTTCGTGCACGTGTAGAAAGAATTAAGCACGAATAATTGCTTTTATAATAAGGCTCAACATTGTGTAAACCACTGAGACAACAGTAGATAAACACAGACTCTAAGTGCATGATTGAAGTGCGAAGGTGGGGCAGACTTCCTTCTTTTTCAATATCCAGATTTTCCAAATGAAAACCAGATAGATTATATGATGCGTCCCTAGAAAATATGAAACATTTTCTTTTTGAGAAGAAAATGAGTGGTTGGTGGGGTTTAAGCAAGAGTTGGCATGGGCTAATTGCCTGTTTCAATAACTTTCACCAAAGAGTTGTGAAACGCTAGTAATGTGGCTGCCCGGCTCAGAAAGTAGTTGGTGCAGAGTTTGATATTCTTTTACTCTGATCTCTCACCCTCTTTCTTTTTAATCAATAAGCTCACTACTAACCAAACTCTCTTTTCCATTTTACCTCATCACACCCACACTCATTTCTTTTAGACTCCTCACACTCAATCACTAAAGGATTAACTTCATGGGTAGGAAACACTGGTTAACGTGAATCCATAAAAGTTCAGTTAAGTCCTAGCACAAAGAACCCAAGTTTCCTATAAAGCATAAGTTGCTCAAATGGTTTAACTGTAGCAGTTAAAGCTCAGATACAAATGTCAGATGAATGTATGCTCATAAAATATAACCATGAAAATTTGAGCATTTTAAAAACATTGAAGTATTTTCAAACAAGTATATTGAATGAAAGAACATGAATGCAAGAAACTTGTTTGAAAATCTGACATTGTATAAAAATGATCAGAAATGAATGATATAACAATCAAGGATTATGGTTAAGAATAATGGACATTTGTCTATACGAAACAATATATAGAAATTCTTGAAATGACCGTATCGAAATGAAATATCGCTCAAAATTCTTTGAATTACAAACGGGGTGTCTTACCATTGAAGAAAAAATGTTTCAATTTTTAGAGACGTGGTAAGAACAAAACAACAAAAAAAATTCAAACCGGTGTGTGTGAATACTTGAAAGTATATAGAAAAGACAATACGCAAGTAATTATCTTTGGAAACACACGGTTTGTTTATCAATTAAGCACAAAAAATAAAATGAAAACATTTAAAATCACACTTTCAAATTATAAAATCTGTTTAAGAATCGGGAAGTGGTTTGAACATTTAAGAACATGTTTTCTATACCTAAAAGTTGTCCTTCTTTCAGATATAAATGAGATTAAGATAAGAAATTTACCTTGTCGCTCAATCTTAAATCTCAGAAAGTCAGGCTGTAGTCATGTAGATATGATCGTGTCAGCTTCTCTCATCCTGTAAGTCTCAAAGTCTAGTCAAAATTTATTCACAAAACTTATTCGAAAATAAACGACAGAAAAACAGTAAAACAATTATAGAACGAGTTCTGATCAGAAGTAATCAGAAATCATTGTCTTACTCCTTGTTACTTATAAGCTCCCCCTAAAATCATGCATTGCAAAGATTTTGTCAGTTAAGCAAAATGCAGAAATTAGTTAATACTCCCCCTCAAATGAATGTAGATCATCTAAAATCTTCTCTTACTCCCCCTGAGATCATGAGCAAACAATTAAAGTGCAGGTATCTTTCAGAAATAAAAATAAAGAAAATGACGAAAAATAACAATTTGTAACTTTAGTAGGTAACAACCGATTATGTCTTAAGATTTAACATACCAAGCTTAGAGACAAGAAAATTAAATCTCTTTTCATCTAAGGGTTTGGTAAATAAATCTGCAAGTTGATAATCTGTTTTTACAAAATAAAGTTCAATTGTTTCTTTTTCAACATTATCTTTTATAAAATGATACCTTACATCAATGTGTTTGGTTTTGGTGTGTTGGACAGGATTAGCAGATATGGCAATCGCACTCTTCGAGTCACAATATATTGGTATTTTATCATACTTAAAGCCATAATCTCGTAGCTGTGTTCGCATCCACAAGACTTGAGAGCAGCAACTAGCAGCAGCTACATACTCAGCTTCAGCAGTCGATGTGGAAACGCATAACTGTTTCTTTGATGCCCAGCTAACAAGCTTGTCTCCAAGGAATTGTACGTGACCAAAAGTACTCTTTCTATCCAACATGCAACCTGCATGATCTGCATCTGAATATGCTGTCAGTTGAAACCCTGTATCCTTAGGATACCACAAACCAAGGTCTGCAGTCCCCTTCAGATATCTAAAAATCCGTTTGACAGCAGCCAAATGGGATTCTTTGGGAGCAGCTTGATATCTAGAACAAAGACATGTTGAGAACATAATATCTGGTCTACTCGAAGTAAGATACATCAACGAACCAATCATACCTCTATAAGTTCTAAGATCAACACTTGTACCCGAAGGATCAGCGTGAATCTTAGTTCCTGATGCCATCGGGGTGCCAATAGATTTGCAATCTTCCATTTTGTACTTCCGAAGAATGTCCAAAATATACTTAGACTGATTGATAAAAATCCCCGTAGAAAGTTGTTTAACTTGTAATCCGAGAAAGAAATTCATCTCTCCCATCATACTCATTTGAAAACGTGACACCATGAGGTTAGAAAAGTTTTTACAATATTTTGGATTAGTAGAACCAAATATTATATCATCAACATATATCTGAATAAGTATAATATCAGCTTTTTCTTTCTTGATGAATAAAGTAGTGTCGATCTTACCTTTTGAGAAACCAGACTTGACCAAGAATTTTGATAAGACGTCATACCAGGCTCGAGGGGCTTGCTTTAATCCATAAAGGGCTTTGTCCAATATGTAGACATGATCTGGCTTATCTGGATTAACGAACCCTTCTGGTTGAGACACATACACTTCTTTTTTAAGAATGCCGTTCAGAAAGGCTGTTTTCACATCCATCTGAAAGACTGTGAAGTTCTTATGAGCGGCGTAGGCGAGAAACATTCTGATTGCCTCTATGCGCGCTACTGGAGCATATGTCTCGTCATAATCGATGCCTTCCTCTTGCCTGTAGCCTTTGGCAACAAGTCTAGCTTTGTTTCTGATGACGACACCATCTTCATCCTTTTTATCCTTGAATACCCACTTAGTTCCTATCACGGTCTTTCCTTCAGGCTTAGGAACTAATCTCCAAACCTTTAGGGCTTCAAACTGATTGAGCTCTTCTTGCATTGCAGATACCCAATCCGAATCAGCAAGAGCCTCAGATACTCGTGTTGGCTCAATCTTGCTTAGGAACGAGTCATGCATACACTGATTAATAGTCGCTGACCTTGTCTGAACAGGCTTGTCAACATCTCCAATTACTTGATGTAATGGATGATCCTTGGTCCAGCGATGCTCATGTGGAAGTGGAATAGATGAATTCTGAACATGATCATCATCTTGAAATCCACTTTCAAAATCTTCAGTTTGAATTACAGGAGGGGGATTGTCAGTTGAAGTTTCATGTGCAGAAGTATCAGTGGGAACAGTAGATTTAGGCTGTTGAGTAGACAAAGTATTACACCCAACTGAAACAGTTACTTCTGGCTCAATATTTGCTTGTGCATCTTTAACTGTAGGAGTAACAATAGGAACATGAGTTTCAGACTGAACGGGGGATACTTGTTCAGTAATGACCTCTGAAGTGACTGGATGATTACAACTTGTATCTTCAGACCTGTCAGTCACAGCAGATTTAGATATATTAGATCCTAGAAACTCATCATAAAAGAATTCAAATAACAAATCTAAATCAGTTAAATGTGAAGTAGATGTAGAAGCGTTATCCGAATTTATCGCTGTAGACACAGGTTCTGGACTGATCTGCCCAGAAGCTAATACACCAGTGATAACGGGTTCTGAATTGATTTGATCAGAAGCCATTTCTTCATCAAATGTAACATTGACGCTCTCCACAACTGTCTTTGACTTCTTTATATAAACACGATATGCAGCAGAAGTTGAAGAATAACCGATAAAGATGCCTTCGTCCGCTTTAGCACTGAATTTATTCAGACTCTCTCTGTCGTTAAGCACAAAACATTTACACCAAAATATGTGAAAATATTTGATAGTGGGTGTTCTGTTGTTGATTAGCTCATATGGAGTCTTCTGAAAACGGCGGTGTATTATGGAACGATTTTGCGTATGGCATGCAGTCGACACAGCTTCAGCCCACAAAAATAGAGGTAGATCCGATTGGCTAAGCATAGTCCGAGCGGCCTCGACTAGTGTCCGATTACGTCTTTCTACTACTCCATTTTGTTGAGGCGTTCTAGCAGCAGAATACTGATGTGAAATCCCAACTGATTCGAGATATTCATCAACAATCTTATTCTTGAATTCTGTGCCATTGTCAGTTTGAAGGAACTTGACTTGTCGCTGCAGTTTCACCTGGGTCATCTTTAAGAAAGTAATGAGAACTTCCGGTGTCTCATCTTTAGATCGAAGAAATTTGACCCACGTGTATCTTGAATAATCGTCCACAATGACCAACACGTATTTCTTACCACCCAAACTCTGAGTTCTCATTGGACCACATAAATCCATGTGTAGCAATTCTAACGGAGAACTAGTGCTTAGTTCAGGCTTTGGTTTATGAGCGGCTCTCTTCATCTTACCCTTCTCACAAGCTGCGTATAAATGTTCTTTCTCGTATTTCAGCTCAGGAAGTCCCTTTACTAATTTTCCACGAACCAGCTTGTTGATGTAACGAAAGTTCAAGTGAGATAACCGTCTATGCCAGAGCCAACTTTGTTGCTGTGAAGCTTTTGTCATCAAGCATACCTGATTGTCAATCTGAACTTTGGACAAGTTGATGGTGTAGAGGTTTGTCCTTCTATGTCCACCCAAGAGTCTGTTCCGTCTTCAGTACAAACCGAGCAACTCTTAGACTTGAAGTTGACCTCTAACCCTTTATCGCAGAATTGACCTATGCTGAATAAGTTGTGACCCAAGCCTTCGACATAACTCACTTTACTTATCGTTATGTTGTTTTGAATGATGTCACCATATCCTAGAATAGGTGAAAGCTGATCGTTTCCAAATCTGACATTACCACTGAATTTCTCTGTATAGTTAGACAATAAAGCTTTTTGCCCAGTCATATGCTTGGAACATCCACTGTCCAAGTACCACATATGCCGGGTCTGCAAGAGAAATCAGGCAATAATAGATTTAAGTACCCATTTAAAAACGGGCCCTAACAGATTAGCACAAGATTTTGGCATCCACTTGAAAATGGATCCTCTGTTTATTTGAAAAACTTTAAAATCATTTGATCTAGAAGAATATACATGATAAGATCCATACCAATCAGAAGAATCATGAGAATAAGCAAAGTCAGTTTTCCGATAATTATGATGAAATTTAGTAGTAATTATGATGATAATTATGATGCAAGCAAACTCGCAAGAAAACTCGCAGAAATTTGCGCGTTTTGAGAAACTCGCAAGCAAATACGCAGATCAAACTCGCAGATCGACGAAACTCGCAAACGCCTGAACTCGCTAAGTACTGTTCACACTAGAACTCGCTAACTGTGATGTGCGCGTTTCCCAAACTCGCAGATCGAAGCTTGCGTGTTTGAACAAAACTCGCTAGCTACTCTTGCTCGTTTCAACACTTAGAATTATTTCTTGAATTTTCAAACTCGCAGGTCGATAAACTCGCTGATCACCAAACTCGCACATCGAAGAACTAGCTAAACACTATTTCAGCTCAAACTCGCACCCTTTGATTAGCGCGTTTGTAGAACTCGCAGATAACTACGTGCGCGTTCTGGTCCTTAGAAAAATTTTCTCACTTTTCCAAACTCGCAGAATCCAACTAGCGTGTTTCTAGAACTCGCTAGTCGTTGCTTGCGCGTTTTGACCAAAAACTTCCTTCGACTTGCGCGTTCTTGCGGATGAACCTTGCGCGTTTCACTAAGAACTTGCGCGTTCTAGAGATCTAGCGCGTTCTTCAGAAAGTCGACCCAAAAATTGATTTTTCCATCTGAATTCGATCTAAACTTTGTCCAATTGATCTGTAACTCTGGATTTAAGCTCTAATACACCTCTAGAACGAATTACAATCAAAGAAACTTACAAACAAACAATTACAACTCAATAATTCGATGAAACAGTACGTTTACAACTTCGAAGAAAAACTTAACAAGATCAACAAAATCGAATGAATTACAGTGTAAAAACTTGCAATTGATTACAAAGACTCAATCTATTACACATTTCGACCATATCCTAACCAAAACATGCTCCAAAAACTCACTTAAACTCAGAATCTCGAATTTTCTGCACATGAACAGTGACGAACTCGTTTCTTGATTTTCTTGAATCGATTTCACCTTTTGGATCTGCTCTGATACCAATTGTGTGTTCCAGATTCTAATTTCTAATCAATATTAATCAAACACAACAAGATTAACAAACAATTACCTATTTGATTAATTTCTCAATTCACGATTACAAAGATCTCTCTCTAGAACTCTCTCTCTCTCTACGTATTCTTTCTCTCTAACTTCTATCTCTTGTAATTCTTGTATATACTAAAATTACAAGAAGAAAATGTATTTATACTAACACCTAATACAAAGGAAACAACAAATACAAATACAACTAAGTTTGACTTATTACAAAATAGACTTTGACTTTTAATGAGATTTGACTTTAGCAGCTTTGACTTTCTCAACTTTGACCTTCAGTAAGCTTGATCTTGTATCCAACATATTTATGCTCTAACAGAAAGAGTGCTAAAAATATGGCTCGAACTTTTCTGTTGAATATTATTCGTCATGAGATTAAGGGTCACATAAATACATATCAGTTGACAGGAAAATATTTATACAAGTCAACAGGAAAGGAGATATGGAACTATCTTGAATGGACGATGTTAGGGCCAACGGTTGTGTCTGAGCTAAAAGGAAAGATTTCTGAGATGGAAGCTAAAATTCAGCAGACAGTTTCTGTTGAGAGTAATGAGCAAAAAGTTAAGAAATTGGAATCTGAGAATGCTGAGCTTAGAAAGAATATATCTGATTTGGAGGAAAAGCTTGCTACAGACAAATCTGATTTTGAGAATGAAAACAAAGTTTTTTCAAAGAAATTCTCAGATTTCTCAAGAAAGTGTTTTGAAGAGAAGAAGTAAGTGGATCTTAACTGCATAAAACTTTCTCAACAAATTTCCGATTTTGAGAAAGTCCTTATTTTGGAAAGAGAGAAGTTTGCTAAAGAAAAGAAGGGCATAGAACAGAAGAATGTGGAATTCTTTAAGGAACTATCCGGCCAGAGAAATGATTCAGAAAAAAGGTTTGAAGAAGAGAGATCCATCTATGAGACTGAAATAAAAAGGCTGACTTCAAAGTTATCTGAACTGTCTGCAAATGCACTGAAAGAGCAGCAAACGAAGTCTGAGTTCTCAAAGAAGATTGACCAGCTTGTGAAAGAAAGAGACGACTTTGCTTCAAAGATCAAAGAACTTGAAAAGTCTACTTCAAGTTCAAATCAGAAATCTGTCTCTTCACAAAGGTCAGTTAAATCCTTTAATCAGATTCGTCAAACTAACATTTTCTATGATAAATTTGTAGATGGTTCAAATATATCTTCAAGAAGAAGAAATTACAATTCAGAGAAACTGGTCTGGATGAAGAAACCAGTTAAAGATGAGATGTCAAATGAGCTGAAAGGGAAGACATCATGTGTACATACATACAAAGCAAAGAAGAACAAAAAGAATAAAGGTAAACCTGACCATATATACTCAAAAGATCAATTACTCAGGTTTTCAGGTAATAAATTTTATTGTTCTTACTGTTGTACACATGATCATATTCACAAGACCAGTGATCATTTATGGTATGGTTCTTACTCTATTTCCCCCACAAGAACTGCAACTAACATTCATGGACCCAAATACCAGTGGTTAGCAAAGTCAAAAACTGATTCTGTGTTGCAGACACCTCAAGTTAAGAGGGAGTAAAAGATTATGGCTTTTGAACACAACATTTCAAAACCCGGACTTCAATGTCAAGATTATGGCTCTTGGATAACACAGTTCAAGACCCGCACCTCAATGTCAAGAATATGGCTTCTAAGCACATCAGCTTAGGACCCGTACCTCAACGATTAAAGACCTTTACTCCTGTCATGATATGAGGATAGCACTCCAATACTCAAATGGGAAAATCAACCATCAAGGGGGAGTACTTTCTTTTCTGAAATATGCATTAGAGAGATATGATGGACTACATTCCCGAAGGAATTGTAGATCTCTATCCTGTACTTTTTCACTGATAAATCTTACTGATATGATGGACTACATTCCAAAAGGAATTGTGGATCTCTATCTTGTTTTCATTGACAAATCTACTGTTGCATAATTTATAGGGGGAGTAAAGGTGATGGCTTCTGATCAAATAACAGATCAGGACCCGTTTTTCAATGATCAGAGAAGGATATTCTGCAAATATCCAGGGGGAGCTTAAAATACTTAAATCATTTTATCATGATTTGAGGGGGAGCCTAAAGGTAAATATCTTCTGATCTAGATCTCTGATTGTTTGAAAGAAGAACAACTTTCAAGCATGAAAAACGCTTTCTTAAATGTTCAAACCACTTCTTTATTCTCAAAAGATTTCATGAATTCAGAAGTGAGCTTTTAAATGTTTTTCAATTTTGAGCTTCATGTTTATCTGACCGTGTGTTTCCAAAGATCAATACTCGCGTATTATCTTATCCATATACTGTAAAGTATTCCCACACACAGGTTCGGTACTTCATTTGAATTTGTTATTACCATGTCTCATAAAGAACAAATTTTTCGATGGTAATACCCTCGTTTGCTTTCATTGTTGTTGAGCATCAATTATCATTTCATTCATTGCGCGTTTATTGCTAAATTGTTTATATCCGTTCATATAAACAAAATATCCAGTTCTTTGATACCCTATCCATTTCATTTGATCTGATTGATACATTGTCAGATTCTCAAAACAATTCTCTTGATTTCATTTCATTCATTCAATATCTTTGTTTTGAGAAATCTTCATAGTTCAATTGCTCAAATCTCATGAGCATACATTTTGACAGTGTTATCATACACTTTGTACTTAACTGTTCAGTTAAACTGTTGAGCAACTATTCTTTATAGGATTTACATGGGATTTGTGTGTGAGCTTAAACAGAACTTCCATGGATTCACGTTAACCAGTGTTTCCTACCCCGGAAGTTATCCTTGAGTGATTGAGGGGTGATGGGTTAAAATCAAAGAGTGGGGGAGATAACTCATCCAGTTGAGTTTTTCTCATTGTGCGGAGCGGTAAAATGGAAATGAGAGTTTGGTTAGAAGTGAGCTTTAAATGTTAAAAAGAAAGAGGGTGAAAGATCAGAGTTAAAAGAATATCAAAACTCTGCACCAACTACTTTCTGAGCCGGGCAACCACATTTCTGATTGGTTCACATTCTTTGGTGACCATCATTGAAACAGGCAATGAGCCCATGCCAACTCTTGCATTCACCCCACCAGCCACTCATTTCTTTCCCGAAAAAGAAATGCTTCATTTTCATTGGGGACGCAACATATATGCTATCTAATCTTCACTCGGAAGATTTAGATTTAGATCGCCATGGTTGACGTCCCCAAGAAGTAGAACATCCCGACGTTCACCATAGAGCTGTTCATGGGAGGTACGACTCGCTAGACCCTGCCCGCTTGGCCCGTTAGAAAAGCGGGTTTGGACAATCATTCTTGAAAAAATGGGTGGGCTCGGGCTGGACCGCTAAAATTGATGGGCGGGCTTGGGCAATGAAAAATAGAGTTCGGACAAGCCCGCCCGACCCGTTATATTATTATAGTTGATTAAATTTTATATATAATTAATAATTTAATTTTAAATTATAAAGATTTGGAAGTGGCTTTGGATTGGATTCCCTATGTTATATAGTACGTCTCAAATCTCAATCTTGAAATATTAGGTAGATAAATATTTTGTTTTGAAAACACTTGGACTTTGAAAGTTGATAAATCATTAGAGTGAAAATGTTCAAGTTCCATATATTATGAAACAACTTTTATTATATGTTATGTACATTGATATCTTCTACGTCTTATTTTATGCTCGAAAGAACTTACGTAATAAGTCCGCTAGCCTGTGAGCAAGCCCGACCCGTATATAAGGCGGGTATGGGCAAGTCCATAAGCCCACAAAAATGGGCTTGGGTTGTCTATATTAAGCCCATTGGACAAAAAAATTATGTTAAGCCGGCCCGGGCCCGACCCAAGCACGCAAATGATCACCTCTAGTTCACCTCGAAGAATTCCGGAGTGACTGATCCGACATAACATATCACACAGTACAAACTGTGTGTCCCAGATTATGTGTAAATAGATCAAGATAACAACAAGAATTCAATCACAATATCCATTTGTTATTGATCTCAAATCACTGTTTTATTGAAATCATATATGCTCTAAATTACACAATATTTCTCTCTCTATGTCAATCTGCGTATTCTGATAAGTACTCTACTAACAATTACAAAGAACAAAGGTATTTATACCTACAAGATTACAAGAGACAAAACATTAAACTAAACTATTTGACTTTGCTTGACTTGACTTTCCACTTTAAGCACTTTGACTTTGACCTTTGCATTTGAAGGCTTGACTTAAGCTTTGACTTTAAATCCCATGATCTTGGATCCAGCATATTTGTGCACTAACAATCTCCCCCTTTGGATTCAAGATCATCTTTAAAAAGATAGGCAATTGAAACTCCCCCCTTTGGATTCAAATTAAAATTCCAGCAAAGCAGAACAATCTTCCTCTTTATGTTTCTGACAAATAGTTTTTCCTTTGAAAGTCAATCCCCTCCTTTGAGTAATATGTTCAAAATCAATCTTTCCTTTCTTTGAACTGTCTTCAGACTTGTAGAATTCTCCCCCAAAGTCTGTAATTATCTTCTTCAATAATCTTTAACAATCTCCCCCAAGATAGTAAAACCTCTTTCAGACTTCAGCTTCAGATTTAACTCACTTTGCTTCAAATTTAACTCACTTTGCTTCAGAAAATAATCTTTAAAGAAAATTTCAGTACACTTCAGCAAGCTTTTTTATATTGTTGATCTTTATTCAAATTAGTCTTGCATTTCTTGATATTGTCTCCCCATAATAGTTACAAACTGTTCTCTAGACAACATTTCTTGAATTAACTTCTCCCATATTCCAAACATGTAAACTCCTCAAATTCAAACATTTCTTGATCATCTCCCCCTTTTTGATGATGTAGAGCAGGGAAATCACCAAAACTTCTTCAAGAAATGTTATGAACTTGTTTCTGACCACTGATCTTTCCAAAATGAGCCAACGAACATTAGTCAATTCATAATGTATTCATTCGAATCTTTTTAAATTCAGACAAATAAAAATGTAACCCTGAATCAACCAATGAAACAGTTAAGATGCCTGTAAGTAACATGAAGTCACTTAGTACAACAAATGTACTGTACAAGGAGTTTTATTGATGTTCACTCCCCAGATCTTCCATTCAATCATCGAATAACACAATATTATTCTATCAACATTATGACAGAAAACAAACTTTCTGTGTGTTCGTGCTTGTGTATGAAAGAATTTAAACATGAATGTTTTATAATAGGCTCAAAATGTGTAAACCATTGAGACAACAATAGTATTACACGGACTCAATTGTGCATGATCGAAGTGCGAAGGTGGGGCAGACTTCCTTCTGTTTCAATATCTACATCTTCCAAATGAAGATCAGATAGATTATGTGCTTCGCCCCCATGAGAAATTGAAACATCTCTTTGTTAAGAAAGAAATGAGTAACTGGTGGGGTTTAAAGCAAGAGTTAGCATGGGCTAGTTGCCTGTTTCAATGAAGTTCATGAAAGAATTGTGAAACAACAGTAATATGGCTGCCCGACTCAGAAAATAATTGGTGCAAAGTTTGATATTCTTTTACTCTGATCTATTACCCTCTTTCTTTTGAACATTGAGCTCACTTCTAACCAATCTCTCTTTTCATTTTATCTCAACACACACCCACACTCAGATATTGACCCCTCGACTCTCGATCACTTAAGGTTAACTTCATGGGTAGGAAACATTGGTTATCGTGAATCCATAGAATTTTAATTAAGCTTAAACAATTCCCATGTATATAGTCTTAAAAGCAAAATATTGCTCAATTGGTTTAGCTTCAACAGTTAAAGCACGATATGAAATACATATCAGATATATGTATTCCCAGTAAGATAATTATGAAGATTTGAGCATTTTATCATGAAATATTCTCTCAAAAGTAAGTATGTTGAATGAATGAAGTGAATACAAACTGCTTGTTTGAGAATCTAACTGTGTATGAAAAAGATCAAATAAAAATGATTTATCATTAAAAGCTTAGGTAACGAAAAAATGGATGTTGTCTATGAGAACAATTATATACATTCTTGAAAGAAACGTTTTGAATGAAACAACCCTCAACAAACATTGAATATCAAACGGGGTTTATTACCATCGAAAAAATTGTTTCATTTTGAGACATGGTAATAATAAAGTCAACAAAAATACTAAACCGGTGTGTGTGAATACTTGACAGTATATGGAAAAGATAATATACAAATATTTATCTTTGGAAACACACGGTTTGTAAAACATGAAAGCACATAATAACTAAAACATTTAAAATCACACTTCAAAATTCATGAAATCTGTTTAAGAATCGAGAAGTGGTTTGAACATTTAAGAACATGTTTTCATGTCTGAAAGTTGTTCTTCTTTCAAACACAATGAGATTAAGATTAGAATGTGCCTTACGCTCATCATTAAACTCATAAAGTTAGCTCCAAAGTCATTAAACGATATGATCGTGTAAGCTCCCTCTCAAAATCTGCATGTAGTCAAAAAGTTGTCAAAATACAAAGTCTTATTCACAAACTTTATTGAAAAATAAAGACATGAAAGCAATAAAACTTTTAAGAAAGAGTTCTGATAAGATGTAATCAGAAGTCAATGTCCGTACTCCCCCTGAACATATGCATCACAAAATATGTCATTGAAAAATATATGCAACAAAATTTATAACTCCCCCTAGAATGTAGATCAATTAAACTTTATCTCACTCCCCCTGAAAGCATGAACAAAACCTTTTAGTGCAGATATCGTTCAGATTAAAAATAAAGAAATGAAGAAAAATAACAAAAAATAAACTGTACTAGGTAACTACAGATTAAGTCTTGAGATTTAGCATGCCAAGTTTCGAAATGAGAAAATTAAATCTCTTTTCGTGTAACGGCTTGGTAAACAAATGTGCATGTTGATAATCTGTGTTTACAAAGTAAAGTTCAATTGTATCTTTTTCGACATTATCTTTGATAAAATGATATCTCATATCAATATGTTTAGTCTTTGTGTGCTGAATAGGATTAGCTGATATGGCTATGGCACTCTTCGAGTCACAATATATAGGAATCTTGTTGAACTGGAACCCATAGTCTCGAAGTTGTGTCCTCATCCATAAAACTTGAGAGCAGCAACTGGCAGCAGCTATATACACTGCTTCAGCAGTCGAAGTGGAAACACATAGTTGTTTCTTTGACGCCCAACTTACGAGCTTGTCTCCAAGAAATTGAATGTGACCCGAAGTGCTTTTCCTATCTAGCATACAATATGCATGATCTGCGTCTGAATACGCTGTTAACTCAAAACCTGTATCTTTAGGATACCACAAACCAAGTTCTGCAGTTCCATTCAGATATCTAAATATTCGCTTTACAGCGGAGAGATGGGATTCTCTAGGTGAAGCTTGATATCTATCACATAAACATGTAGAGAACATAATATCCGGTCTACTTGCCGTTAAGTACATTAAAGAACCAATCATTCCTCTATAAGTCCTAAGATCAACAACTTTTCCCGAAAGATCGGCTCCAATCTTAGTTCCTGGTGCCATCGGGGTTGAAATACGAGTATAATTTGACATATTAAATTTCTTTAAAATGTCAGCAATATACTTCTCTTGATTTATAAAAATCCCCGTGGAAAATTGTTTAACTTGTAATTCGAGAAAGAAGTTCATCTCCCCCATCATACTCATTTGAAAACGTGACACCATGAGGTTAGAAAAATTCTTACAGTACTTTGGATTAGTTGAACCAAATATTATATTGTCCACATACATTTTAATTAAAATGATATAAGCTTTTTCCTTTTTGATGAAAAGAGTAGTATCGATTTTACCTTTTGAAAACCCAGACTTGACTAAAAACTTTGATAGCACTTAGTACCAGGCTCGAGGAGCTTGCTTTAAATCATAGAGATCTTTGTCAAGAATATAGACTTGATCCGGTTTTTCAGCACTAACAAACCCTTCTGGTTGTGAGACGTATGCCTCCTCTTTCAATATTCCATTTAGAATGGCAGTCTTCACGTCCATTTGGTAGACAGTGAATTTTTTATGTGCAGCGTAGGCGAGAAACATTCTGATTGCCTCTATACGTGCAACTGGAGCGTATGTCTCATCATAATCTATTCCTTCCTCTTGCCGGTATCCTTGAGCAACAAGTCGAGCTTTATTTCTTACCACGATACCATCTTCATCTTTCTTGTTTTTGAATACCCATTGCGTACCTATAATGGTTTTGCCTTCCGGTCGAGGTACGAGTCTCCAGACTTTAAGTGATTTGAATTGATTGAGCTCTTTTAGAGCTTCAGATACTCGTGTAGGCTATATCTTTCTCAGAAAAGAATCAAACATGCATTTGTTAGCTATTGCAGACCTAGTTTGCACCGGTTTTGATGGATCTCCAATAATTTGATGAGCCGAGTGCTCTTTGGTCCACTTGTATACGTGAGGGAGTGGATTAGATGTAGATTGATCATGTTGATCATCTAAGTATCCAGTATTTTCTTCATGTTGGGTTCAGTTGAAGTAATCGGTGCAGAAGTTTCAGTGGATTGGAAATTTGATGTCTGTTGAGTAGGCATTACCGTACATCTAACTGAATGTGTAACTTCTGGCTCTATAGTTTCATTTGTAACTTCAACTGAGTGAGTAGGTGTTTGAACTGGAGTTTCTTCTTGAATAGGGGAATTTGATTCAGTCGAGACATCTGAAGTGATTAGATGATGATTACTTGAATCTTCAGATCTGTCAATCACAACAGGTTTAGTCACTTTAGAACCAAGAAACTCATCATAAAAATGTTCAAACAATAAATCTAATTCTGTTAAATGAGATGTAGACGTTGATGCATTAACAGAATTAGAAACTTTAACCGCAGGTTCTGGATTGATCTGTCCAGAAGCCAATACTCCTGTTATTACGGGTTCTGAACTGATTTGATTAGAAGCCATCTCTTCATCAAATGTGACATTTACGCTCTCCACCACAATATTTGAATTCTTAAGATAAATCCTGTATGATGCGGATGTTTGAGAATAGCCAATGAAGATCCCTTCTTCAACTTTAGGACTGAAGTTGTTCAAGTTCTCCTTTTCATTCAGCACAAAACACCTGCATCCAAAGATGTGAAAATGTTTAATGCTAGGTATTCTATTATTTGTCAAAGCATATGGTGTTTTACCAAACCGACGATGAATGATTGAACTACTATGTGTATAACATCCAATTGAGACAATTCCGGCCCACAAAAATAAAGGTAGATCGGATTGGCTCAACATCGTTCATGCAGCCTCAACAAGAGTACGATTTCTTCGTTCAACTACCCCATTTTGTTCCGGAGTTCTGGCAACAGAAAATTGATGAGTTATCCCGACCGATTCGAGATAATCGTCAACCATTTTTGTAACACCCTTAACTTTCGGTAAGTATAGGAGCACCCAGGCATTTTTGTACCTTGTGTTGGTGGGATTCATGTTGGGAAAACACTACTAAAAGTTCCAAAGAGTGTCGAGGGCCTTAGTGTCGAAAAAGATCGGATTTTTGGGCTTCGGGGAGTCTGGGCGAAAGTGACATGTGTCACAATCGCGTGTCACTCTCGCAGAGGGCCTTATGGCCGCGGTACACTCCCAACGAGAGTGCCTCGCGAGTGACCATGTCACTTTCGCTTGGCACAATCGCATTCGGGGCCAGATTGCTTAAAATCAAGTTTTAGCCTTTTTCTCATTTGTCTCTTCACCCATCTCACTCTTCTCTCCCAAGAACCTCACCCTAAAAATTGGATTTTGGAGCCTCTAGGGTGCTTTCCCGTGTGTTTTAAAGAGATTCTTCACAATCAAAGTGGGGATTTAGAAGCAAGGGCATGAAACTCTTCATTTCATCCCATTTCAAGAAATTCCAAGTTTCTAGGGTTTCATCAACCTATCTCCCATCTTTTGAAGAGCTTGAGTTTGATGTCATAGTGGTAACCCTAAAGGTTTATTATTGGTGGATACAAGTGGTAGATAAGGTAATCTTCTCTTCTCTTCATTCCTGGAAACTAGGGTTTTGATATAAGTTGAGATCTTTAGGTAAAAATGTTTGGGAAATGATTCTAATATATTGAATATGGATATTTATGTTTGGTCACTTGTGGATCTAGGTTTTTGGAAGATTTGATTGAGGACTCGGATTCCTTCAAGGAAGCTCAAGTTGGGGTAAAATCTAGATTTAGCCTAAATCTAGCAAGGTGAGTTCAAGTTGATTTGTGAAAATGGTGTACATGCCAAAATGTTACTTTAAAGTGTTTGTATTTTACATTAAATTGTAACTCCTATCAGTTTTGGTTATTTGAAAATGGTTAACTTTATAAACTTATATAACCCACATCTTTGGGATTTTTAGGCATTTTGATAAATGTGTCATAAATAAAGGCGTCTTGATGATTTATTGCATAAATAGATATTGGTCAAAAATGCACTTTTAGTGTTTGTTGGGTTTTATGCATTATTCATGAAATGGGATGTTTGAAAATACGAATGTGTGAGTCCTTTGGTTTTGGTCATTCTCGATCTTGGGAACATTTTGGAAATTGTAAACCTTTTGGTTTTGGGCCGAAGGCCAATTGTAATCTGAGAGTCAAAGATTTCGGGAAAAGATGTATTTTGGTTTGTGTAACCTTACTGACTCGCGTATTTTAGTCAATCGTTCATTATGCCTTTTTGGGACTTGGATTACCCTCAGATGAGTCTTTGGAACATTTGTTCAATCTTGGTAGCTTGTTAAGGAACCTTGGTCGTATGGTGTACTTAGTTGCACCTTAGTTGGGAATTACATGTTTTGGGTGCGTTGTCATTCTTTTGAGTCATGTAACGTTTTGACCGTAATGCATTGTGCGATCCCAGGTTTCAAGCATTCATGATCAATCACAATCAATTCTAATAACAATCAAAGAATCAAGATGAGAGAGAAATAATCATTGGTATTGTCGTAGTCATAGATCTGACATGAAAGAGTTACAATGACATGTGAAAGACTTAATGGTTACATACTCAAAACAAGACAAAAGAAACTACTTATATAGGGTCAAACAAGGACTTGACCACTACACAAGCTTACAACAAAAGTCAACACAACTAAACAAGACATACTTACAAATTGACTCAAAACTATACTCTAACAATCTCCCTCTTTTTGAGCAATTTGAAGTCTTCACGATATTTTGTTTTGAACTTAAGGCATAGATCTATCTCATCATTTATAGTTCAAATATTGTGTTTCTCGATCCCAACATATTTGATCATACAAGTGTCATTAGTCCAACTAATCCACTTGTTCATGCATGTAAATCAAACTATGTAATCGAGGGGCCCATAAATATCTCTCTCATCTTGAGAGGAACAAATCCCATATTGCATGTACACGACTAACGACACAATTCATGTTATACCTAACATAACCCTTATGATTACCCGGTCAAGGGTAACGTTAGACTATATCAAAGTATAACACTCCTTGTGTATTAGATCCCAATGCACATCTCAGGTCTGAGGATAAATAGTGTTGTACTATTTCAAGACTTACCTTATGACTATGATCTATGAGGTGATCTTGACTGTGGGTCTTGTCCAACGCCTTGTGCTCCGACAAGCGCATGTGACTCTGGTTGCACCTAGTGCACTTCCAACTTGGACTATGACCAGACTTCACAATGATCTTGATTTATTACTAGTCCCCTAGTAATAAGTAATCAAGGACAGTTCTAAATAATATGATCATCATATTTATTTAAGGATACTTAAACATGCTAAAACGAACACAGAGATGTTTAATTAAATACTCATATCCAATATGCTATAAACTGTAAAACATAACTGTTTTAATGTTCACAAAGTAAAAGATTACTAAAATTTTACAAATCAGACTAAATTATTACAAAACCTCAAGCCTATTGAGCTAATGTGAGCATCATGCTTGCTTTGACTCAAAGGCTTGGTAAGAGGATCTGCTGGATTGTCACCTCTTTCAATAATCTCTCGAATTAGGTGATATCTTCTCATGATATGCTTGGAGCGCTGATGTGACCTTGGTTCCTTTGCCTGAACAATGACACCCTCATTGTCGCAATAGATCTCGACAGGGTCACATATGCTAGGGACTACTCTCAGATCTGTGATGAATTTCTTCATCCAAGCATCTTCCTTTGCGGCGTTTGACGCTGCAATGTACTCCGATTATGTAGTTGAATTCGCTATTGTGCTTTGTTTGTAGCTCTTCCAGCTCACAACACCCCCGTTTAACACAAACAAGTATCCCGACTGTGATTTATAGTCATCTCGATCGGTTTGGAAACTATCATCTGTGTATCCTTGAATACACAGATCTCTTTCTTGACTGCCGTACAGTAAGAACATTTCTTTAGTTCTTCTCAGATACTTTAGAATATTCTTTACTATTACCCAGTGAGCATCACCTGGGTTTGACTTATACCTGCTCGTCATGCTTAAGGCATACGAGACATCTGGTCTAGTACATAACATGGCATACATAACTGAACCGATGGCCAAAGCATAGGGAACACCCTTCATGTGGTTCATGTCCTCTTTATATATAGGACTCTGAGTTTTGCTCAGTTGTACACCATGTACCATTGGCAAGTTTCCTCTCTTAGAACCCTCCATCTTGAAGCGTCTTAAGATCTTGTCAATATATGTACTTGGCTTAATCCAATTAAGCATTTTTATCTATCATGATAGATCTTTATACCAAGGATATAAGATTCCTCTCCTAGATCCTTCATCGTGAAATACTTCCCTAACCATGCTTTTACACCTTTCAGGGTAGGGATGTCATTTCTGATGATCAATATATCATCGACATATAGGATCAAGAATACTATTATTCTCCCACTGACTTTCTTGTATACACAAGGTTCATCTTCGTTCTTTAAGAAATCAAATTCTTTAATCTTTTCATCAAAACGAAGATTCCAACTACGAGATGCTTGTTTCAGTCCATAAAAGGACTTTTGCAATTTGCATACCTTTTCAGGAAAATTTGGATGTTTAAAACCTTCTGGTTGTACCATGTACACGTCCTCGCTTAATGTTTCGTTAAGGAACGCGGTTTTAACATCCATTTGCCATATTTCATAATCATGAAATGCAACTATGGCAAGAAGTATCCTGATGGATTTAATCATGGCTACTGGAGAAAAAGTTTCATCATAATCTACTCCATGAGTCTGAGTGAAACCTTTAGCTACCAACCTATCCTTATAGGTATGTACAATCCCATCCATGTTAGTTTTCTTTTTGAATACACACTTGCACCCTACGACTTTGCAGATTTGTTTAGAGATGTACCTTTCAGATTTGTTGTGGTTGAACGAGCTGAGCACTTAGAAACCAAACAAGATTTCCTCTAACGGTATCCACACACGAACACACGAAATTCCACCGGGTGCTAGCCCAATAACCCTAGATCTATATGTGTTTTACAGAAAAGAAAAAGGTTTATTTTCTGTATTTTTCCTGAAAGGTATTCTAATTTAACTGTATATCAAATGGTTTAGCCTAACCCCTTATTTATATCAGAAGAATTATAGTTAGACTATAATTCAACTAAGGATTAAATAAGGTTTAGTAATTATCTGTAATATTCAAATTCAAATATATATATATATATATATATATATAATTATCCTTTTAAACTTTAAAATATAATTATATAATTACAGATAATTCCCCGTAATTAACACAATTATGTTTTCACCCTATAATTATCATAATTACAGTTTAACACATATTTTCATAATTATCCTTTAAGAATAATTATTTTCTTAATCAACTTGATTTAATCCGGGTTTCTAAAGATGGAAACAAACGCATTCTTTGTGTGCGACCCTATAGGTTTACATAATCCTCAGCAGTATCTCTGTGTGACATGCGTCGTGGGCATATAATAACTTACAATTTCATACTTGGCATGAACTTCAGCAAATGTATCATCTTCTAAGGCAATTACATCAGGATTTGACAAACCAGTAATCTCCAAAATTTCTTGCCTTGTTGCAATCTTAGGCTTTTCAACCTTTGATTCAACACTTTCCTTAACATATAGAACCAACTCCAACTGATCATTCTGCTCATTACCATGATCATCTCCCCTTTCCATACCCTCAACATTTTCAGCTCCAACATCCATCAAATCTGTACTCCCAGAACCTCCAACAGCTGCTTGTTTCTCCCTTATCTCCCCCTCATGATCATTATCTGGATCATGATCATGTTCTTTGGTAGAAACAACTGTTTGGGCTTTGCAAGATGTTTGAATTACCTGTTTGAGATCAGATAAAGCAAACAAAATGTTAGATTTAAACGAATTGAACTCTGAGGCACTAACCACATCTGCTGGTTGCACAGATTGTGGCGGTTGATTTTGTTGGTGGGATTGCATAAGGGTAAGAAGATCTGCATCATGCTGAGTATCCGAAGCTTGAGATAATAACTTTGCAAGTAACAAAGATTTAACCTCATTGATGTATAAATCAGCAGGTTGAGTGTATGGAGTTTGCTGACTTTGAGGTATAGGCTCAGATACTGGGTCTTTCCCTTTTAACAATCTCTTAACAGCTCCTACCTCATCCTCAATTTTCTGAAACATACGGTTTTCAACAGCCTTTAAGGCGCAATCGAGCATCTCCTTTGACACAAAGTCAAGGTTAGTAACACCAGAATCACTTAGATTAACCGTTTTCATGACAACTTACGAATCAATTGCATGGCCTGTTTTCATCGTTGGCAAAGATGTGTCGATGACAGGACTTCCACCTGATCCTCGTAGTCCGGATTGCGGATCTACTACAGATGTTCCGATCAGGTCACAAATACTTCCGATGGTAGATTCAGAAAATAGTGTCCTAGGAATGATACTAGGTAAACGATAAGGCACTAGACTCAATGATGCAGAAAATGAAGTCGAGAACTGGGGCTGGTGTTCTCTAGATTCAATACCTTGATCCTCCGAATGAGAACCCGGTAGATTATGTGTTATGTCCCCGTGTGAAATTGAAACTAAATCCAGTTGAGAGGCAATAAAGTGGCTGGCTTCGGTGTGCAACTGCATAAGTGGGCTACTTATGTCTTCACTTGCACGCAACACATGCAGAGAAGTGGTTGATTTGGTTACCCTTTGGGATAAGTAGGTTCGGTGGTACAAACGCTCACCATGTTCTTTTTCTTTATTTCCACTCACTCTCTCAATATTTTCAACTAAATCTCCCCAGTCCTCCTTATATCTCCAGTGACTGCAGAAATAATAACATCAGCTTGAGTCTGAGTATCTACTTCCATGACATCAGTATCACAAAATGTTTCAAAGAAATCATTTTGATCCTTAGATTGATCATCATTTTGAACATCAACATCTTGTTCATTTGATTGAACATTGACTTGAGTATCATCTTGAACAGTAACATCATCATCATTTCCATCATCTTGATCATCATCACCATCTGATTCATCACCTTCAGCAATATCAGTATCAGTATCAGTCTTTTCATCATCTGTAGAACTAGAAGCAGAAGGTACAATACTTGTGTCAATACCATCGCCTGCCTTTTCTTATGCAAGATCCAGATTATCTTCAGAGCCATGACCTTCATCGGTTGGAGGTGTCACTATACGTAGGGTAACAACCCGTGACCCTGAAGCCTCAAGCCTTGGTCTTCGACTCCCTTTAGAGCCCCTCTTAGTATTTTTTCCCTTTTGCTCCCCGTTTTTGTACCCCCGAGGTATCAGAAACCCTCACGAACTCCTCTCTCCTAGGGATGGAGTCTTGGGTAGGGATGACCGGTTCTGGTCGCCCCATAGACTCTCTATAATCAGTTACACTCTCACACTCTGGATCTGCATAATCCAATAATGCTTCAGGCACTGGCATGGTGTAAGGAAACTCTTTCTCTTGCTTCATCAAATATCTCATTTCACTATCTGCAGCATGAAGATGATTTCTTCTCTTTGGTATCTGTGGATTACTCCTCAGCAATGCTCTAACAATGAGACCCATAAACCTCTGATATGGTACATAATTTGGTGCTTTGGATGTCTTCTTAGAAACCACTTTGTCATACAATTCAGTCCAGAAGATCTGTGCATAATCTATGTGCAGGTCATGAACAACAGAGTAGAAGAGCATGAGAATATGAATACTTGCATTATCTGTTCCATAATTCTTTGCAATCAAGCATATGATGATCACTGAGAACAGGGTATAGTAAAATGGCGGCATATTGTTCTTCTTGAAATGACTAACTTGAGTCAGCTGGCCCAGATACCCCATATCTCTTATGCCTTTGAAAACATTAGCATCGGATGGCAATTCATCATAGCTAGTTCTGCCTTCTCTTGCAGTTTTTGATGGAAGACTCAAGGTGAGTCTTAGACTTTCTTTGGTCAGAACAGATGTAAGGTGATCTATCTCTAGCTTGAATATCTGAACTCTTACTCCTTTCTCTTTCATATGAGTGACCCTGATGGTCTTCCATGCTTGTTGCACATAAAGTTCTGGAACAACTACAACAGCTGTCAGTGCACTCCTAAGAGGATGGTTTCTTAGAATATCCAGTACCAGAGGTTCAATGTGGATATTAATTTGAGATGATGATTGTTTGGTTGTTGTGGTTTCATCTCAGCAGGTGAGATCAAGAACATATAAGGATTTGCATCCTGTGGAACTTGGAAATCAGATCGGGAAGATGGCATTGGACACTGTTCAGAAGCCTCCTGATGTGGTGAATGGTCACCAGTCTGAACATGCTGTTCTACTGATTGATCTTCCATTAGTACCTGAAAATATTGAACAATAATGGACAAGGTCCAAATGGGTTAGTGAAAATTTGATTTTGACACTTAAAAATCAATTTTTGAAAAACACTAAGTACATAATTCGCATGATAGGAATCTGCGAATTCTTGACGTAGGAATTCAAGGAACAAGCATGAATTCATATGAAGAAATTCGTAGACAAGAATTCGTATGATGCAATTATACGAATTCCTCACTTGAAGAAATGTTTGACTTTGAAAACTCTAGAATTCGTATGAAAGATATACGAATTCTAAACATCAAAAAAATTTGACATTTAGAACAAGAATTCGTATGGACATTTCAACATAGAATTCGCATAACCTTTAATTTTCCTGAAAAATTCCTAAGTATTCATAAGAACTTCAAGAACACCTTCAAGAATTCAAATCAAATCCAGATCTTAAAATCTCAAAATTTGAAATTTTGACCTTAGATTTTTGTTCTGTTAGGATCGATATGAGAATAAAAACACCTTTTGTTCATGAAATCTAACATTTAACAAATAAATCGTTCTTTAATTTGGATATTATCCAAGAACACTAAGAACATTCAAAAAAGACGAAGAGTCAGATTAATGAATTCAATCCCAATAATAATTGATTTAGGTCAAAATCTTAAAATAAAAGGTTCAATTAGAATATGTTAGTATTCTTTTAGTTCAGATTCACACTTAGAATCTTTATCAAGAACAGAATCTGTCGAAAATTTCAAAGAAATATGCGAGTTCTTCGGAATATGAATAGTCCATCGAATAAACTTAAGATCTAATCCAGATTGGGTAACCCTGCAAAGAAATCGAACAACAAACAAAGATAATCCAATAAAATATCAATAATAGAACAAACAAACACCTTTTGATTCAAAGAGATCGAGAAGAAATCGAAGATGGATCAGAAATCGCAAGGTAGGGTTTTGGGGTTTTTGTGCGCCGGAGAATTCGTAAGTTTAAACAAGATACGAAAAGTTTTTCGTAGAAGATGAGTGTATATATACCCTGGAGTGATATGAACACGTGGCACGATTACATTGGACCTCCTACTTTTTGCAGAAACACTTATGCGAATGGTCTTGAAAAGATAAGACAATAAGTGTGTGAGAATTCGCATGAAGCAAGTATGCGAATTCTGTGTAAGACAAAGAATTCATATAGAAGTGAGATGCGAATTCTTCACATTTCGCAGATAGGCATATGCGAATTGTTAGAATTTGTATCACTCTGATGTGCGAATTCTCAAGAATTCGTGCAACACACACCTGCGAATTTTGAGGATTACGCATGAGTGTGTTATGCGAATTCCTGACTTAGCAACATTTCCAACTTTTTAAAAACATTCTAAATGAGGAAACTTGCTAATTTTGGAAACTTTTCACAAATTGCCAAAAATAGAAACTTTCCATAAATGGAAAATTTCCAAAAATGACATTTTTCATTCCATTTTAATTTCAAAAAACTTTACACACACTGCACACTTACAACCCTTTTCAGATATGATCTGTTTAGCTCCCCCTTTACTTGAATTTGTTCTTTCTTGATATTAATTGTTTGTCATTTCTTGCTGGCTCCCCCTTGACATTTTATGGATCTTTCTTCACTGTATGGATATGCTCCCCCTTCATATCTGCATATAGATAAAAGATATAACAATTCAGAACAATTTTACTAAAACAATCTCTCCTAGATAACATTCTCTCCTTATATAAGATATAACAATTAAAAACTCCCTGTGAATATATGACATTCAAGGTCTTGTCAGAATCTTGACATTGAAGTCTGAGTCCTAGACTGCTGTGTCTAGAAGTCATAATCCTTGACTTTGAAGTCCGAGTCCTGAGCTGATTTACATAGAAGTCATAATCCTTCTTACTCCTTCTTCAGTGAAGTTTCCTGCACCACAGGTTGTACAGGTTTTGGTACCCAGATGAGTTTGGGTCCATTCTGGTTAGTTTGTGAAAACTTCATTGAGCGGTTTCCACCTCTGTGATAAGCAGTATCAGTAAAATTCTTATGAGAAAAATTCCTTTTGTGGATGTGTGCTTTATGAACAAAATCATTACTACAACAATAAGAACAACAAAGTTTTCTTTTTGCTAACCTGATCAGATGCTTGTTTGACTTGATAGCATCAGGTGCAAAAGATTTACCTTTTTCAGCTTTGTTCTTCTTTTTTAGTTCAGCTTCTATAGATGATTTCTGGTATTTTACTGATTCTGGAGAACTTTTGACAACCCATATCATCTTTTCTTTCTTGGAAGCATTAAGTCCAAAAGCATATCTATCAACAGATTGAACATAGAATGGACTAGAAGATTTAATCTGATTTGGTTTCAAGATTTCAGATTTAACAGTTTGTTTCTTGAAAACCATCTTTTGAAATAATCTATTGACTGATTGAAATGAGCAAACTGATTCAACTGAATCATCATCATAAGAGGATGGTACAGGTGTCTCAGATGCTAACTTGTCAGAAAGATCAACATTAGCTTTCCCAAGTTGACTAATCTTGTCATTCAACTTGGCTTTTTCGTTGCAGATTTTATCAAATTTGCTTTGCAAATCAGATTTAGCCTTCTGTCCCCTTTGAATATCTATAGATAAGACAACTAACTTGTCAGTAAGTTTAGAAATCTTAGATTAAAAGAATTTTCTTTCAGTTTCAAATTCTTTCTCCAAGTTCTGATTTTTGTTAGAAATCTCTTTGAAAAGCACAATATTTTTCTTTTCAATATTTTTTCTTTCTCTTTCAAAGACATCTGTCTCAGTAATGATAATCTTTTCAAAATCAGAAACTTGTTTGAAAGTTTTACACATCTGAGTTCTAATTCTTTCTTTTCTGACTCAGCTTTCTTTGAAAGTTCAGACAACTTTAGGTTGAAAGTCTTCTCTAGTTCAACTTTCTCTTTCTTGAATCTTTCATCAACTTTCTTTATCCACTCTTTTCCTTTAGCTTCATAAGTTGATACTTGTGTCTCAGCCTTGGTGAGTTTTACATTCAGAGTATCAATATTAGCTTTCAGCTTTGAGTTTTGACTTTTCAACTTCTCATTATTAACTTTGAACTTTTCAAGATCAGCTTCCATTTTTGGAATCTCGGGTATATATGACAATGCACAGTCCCTCTTTGTAAGAAACCAATTTTCCTTTGCATCTGTGTAAGGCATGATTAGTATCTATGAAAAATAATGCTTGAAATGATCTTTAGAAAGAAAAATAGCAAGATTTGAAGTAAAAATACAGAAAAATCACCTAAAATGAAATACAAGACAATAATTCGTATGCTACTCACATAACAAAATTTGCATGCAAGAATTCATAAGACACAATTCGCATATCACATACAAACAAGAATTTGTATTGAGCAATTCACATGAAAGGATATCAAAAAGGATACGAAACTTGAGCTTTTCGCATACAAGCATGTGCGAGTTCTGAGGTTTTCACATGAAAGAGTATGCGAGTTCTTTGAATTTCGTATGAGACTTAGATGCGAATTTTGCACAATTCGTACATGTCTCTAGTGGGAATCCTTAACTTCTCGCATATGTCTCTTGTACGAATCCTGAGCTTTTCGTACATATACTTGTGCGAATCCTTTCCTTAAACAATATTGTTCTCTGAAGTATGCAAATTCTTTCCTTGAGAAATACTAAGAACAACTATTCTACGAAATCCTTGGTTCCGCGAGTTCTACGTGCGAGTTCTTCATTATCTCGTGCGAATTCTTTAGATCTTGTCGATATTTTCCAACTTTTCTCTTGAAATCCAATCAAACCTTGATGTTTGGCTAAGAAATTTTGCAGAATCACTCTTTATATCATCGTGAACAACCCTTCAAAACGAATTTCATCAAGAACATCTATTAAAGTGGGAATTGATCTTTGACAGTTTGCGATAGGAAACTTTCTAAAAATACAAAGATTGATCCAATTACATCAATTTGTTGATCAAATGGATTTCTAACCAAAACAAGAAATGTTCTATTACTAAGTACAATTACAATGAACTCAAATTTACAACAAAAACATCACTAAATCAAAAAGTTGATCTCGATGAAACAGTGACTTTCTAAAACTTGAAAAATGATCTTTCTGTCTTCAAATCATGATCCAAATCTTTCTGAGTTTTCTGATTAAGCTCTGATACCAATTGTGATCCCAGGTTTCAAGCATTCATGATCAATTACAATGAATTCTAATAACAATCAAAGAATCAAGATGAGAGAGAAATAGTCATTGGTATTGTCGTAGTCATAGATCTGACATGAAAGAGTTACAATGACATGTGAAAGACTTAATGGTTACATACTCAAAACAAGACAAAAGAAACTACTTATATAGGGTCAAACAAGGACTTGACCACTACACAAGCTTACAACAAAAGTCAACACAACTAAATAAGGCATACTTACAAATTGACTCAAAACTATACTCTAACACATTGGATCTATAGGCCTAGAGGTTGGTTTATCATGTAAATGCGGGATGATTTCCCCGAGTTGTAATTTGGAAATAGGCATTGGTGATACGATGTAAGTTTCCAAATGAACAAGCATGTCAAGGATGGTGAGGTCCCAAGGTAAAGATCCATGAATAGGGTTGAACTTGGTGAATCTTTGGAACTAAAGATCCATGAATAGGGTTGATGTTCCAACGACTAAAGATCCATGAATAGGGTTGATGCCTATGATGACTAAAGATCCATGAATAGGGTTGATGTCTACCGTGACTAAAGATACATGAATAGGGTTGATGTCAATGGTTGTCCATTCTTGAAATTATGCTTATAACATAGAAACGTGGCTTAACTTTGTGTGCCTTCCACATTCGATGGAATCGGGTCTCCCCCGTCACTGAAAGGTGTTATTTTGGGTATTGTATTTTGGTATTCATATTTGCGGTGACATTTTATATGTATGGGTTTTATCCATGATTTATGAGTTGGGTAATATGTTCCACCCGTGTTTGGGTGTTTCAGGAAATTAAGTTTTATCTACGTTTTTATAAATTGGGAGTTCAATTTCTATTTAATGCTTTGAGTGAGTTTTGGGTTGAATTTACTCTACGAAAGAATATTTTATGTTGGGATATTCGTCTTTAAAATGTGCATATTTGGAAAATGAGTCGTCTCATATTAAAGCAAATCATTTTGGAAAATTATGGTTTATATGACAATCTTTACTGTTAACATTAAGTATTCATATAAGTTGAAAACTCTTGAATTCACTAGGCGTTAGCCTAACCTTTTTATTTGTCGGCATGTGCATCAGGTTTCGGATGAGGGGATAGGGTTCTAGCATTTCTGTGAAGTAATGAGTGCTAGATGGACGTGCAAGAGTAATTGGCTTGGCGAAGTCTTCCGCATTAGTCTTTGAGAAGAGCAATTGTTATTAGGTTTTAGTAACACCCGACATCTAATTAGTCTTTGTGTAAGACTTTATTAATATTGTTGATGGTTAGACCTAGTTTAATATTTCAAGTATGAATTTCTAATAAGAGGTATTTTCTATTTTGAGGCATTATTGAAAATTTTAAATTAGTTGCTCTTACCGAATTTGGGGGTGTTACAATTTTGTTCTTGAATTCTGTGCCATTATTAGTTCTGAGAAGCTTAACTGTCTTCTGCAAGTTCACTTGAACGGTCTTTAAGAATGAGATGACGACATCGGGCGTCTCATCTTTTTTGTCTTATAAATTTAACCCAAGTGTATCTTGAATAATTGTCCACAATCACCAAGACGTATTTCTTGTCGTTTATGCTTTGTATTCGCATTGGACCACATAGATCCATATGCAACAGTTCTAAAGGATTACTTGTGCTTGGTTTAGGCTTAGGCTTATGAGAAGCTCTTTTCATCTTACCGTTCTCACACGTATCACACAGATGTTCTTTGACATATTTCATCTTAGGTAAACCTTAACCAAATTTCTAGTCACCAACTTGTTAATATATCTGAAGTTGAGATGAGATAGCCTTCTATACCATAACCATCTTTGTTGCATAGAGGCTTTGGAAAGTAGACACACCGCATTATTAGTTTTGACATTTGACAGATTGATCGTGTAGAGGTTTGACTTTCGCGTCCAGACAAAAAGTTCTTTACCATCTTCAGTTCTAACAGAACATCGCTTGGACTTAAAATTAACCTCTAAATCCTTGTCACAGAACTGACCAATGCTGAACAGATTGTGTCCTAATCCTTCAACTTAGCTCACCTTCTTAATCGTTATGTTCTCCTATACTACGTCTCCATATCCCAAGATTGGGGAAAACTGGTCATTCCCAAATCTGACGTTGCCGCAAAATTTCTCTGTATAATTAGATAAAATATCTTTCTGCCCAGTCATATGCTTGGAGCAACCAGAATCCAAGTACCACATATGACGGGTCTGCACAAGAGAAATCAGACAACAACCGGTTTAGGTACCCATTTATAGATGGGTCCCTTCGTGTTAGCACATGATTTTGGCACCCATTTGAATTTGGGTCCTCTTTTTTTTGAAAAACATTTGAAGAATAAACATGATAAGATCCAAACCAACAATCAGAATATTGTCGAGTAACAAAATCATTTCGACCATGTGTAGAATACTGACTAGTAGAACGAGATAATTGGATCAACTGCTTTATTGTATAAACCTTGTAAGAAGTTACAAGTTTTGTTTTATGAGAAGCACATTGATCAATTACATCAGTAACACTAACAGCAGTCCTATTACAATCCAAATCACACAATGATTTTGTCAACTCTTAAATATTCTTCTTAGGTCGCCATTCAAGCTTTGCCTCAGAGATTTTACTTTTCAAATCTGAAACAGAAGATTTAGATTTGTAAGAACCATGAGATGTCAGAGTTTGGGTTTTCTTATGCTTACCAGTGTTAGTCCGTTTCTGTGAGCGCCTTTTCTTTTGTTTCTTACCTTTAGCATAATAGGTACTTACATGAACTGAATCATCAACCTTAGTTGATGTTTCACCTTTTTCAAACACACTAGGTAAAGCAACATTATTGATAACAAAATCAGAATGATCTGGAAGTTTAGCTTTGAAATCAAACTTCTCAATATTTTGATCAAAACATCCATCGGAATTTAAAAAATAATTTTCATCCGCAAATAAGTCATCATCATCATCATCATCATCATCATCAAATAGTTGTGCCTTGGAAGCATTTGCAAAATTGAAATCATTTGACACATTAGAACACTTTTGTTTGAGAAACATTTTAGCACTATCTGAAGTTTTAGGATTTGTAAAAACATTTCCCATGAAAACTTTACACGATGACGCATCTGAATCAGTATAATTGTTTACACAAACTCTTTCTGATTCGGAGTTGTCATTTGTAGCTTCAGATTTAAAATCGGTGTTCTTCATAACAGTAGAAAACACAACTTTCTCAAGATCAACCAAAATTCTTTCATCAACTAAAATGTTTTCAAGCTCAGAAATTTTGCTTTCCAAAACGAGTGGAGGAACAAAAATCTTTGCCTTAACTGGTTTTGCCTCCATCTCCTAAGTAGAATAGCTCTGAAAATAATCATTTGATAGAAATTTTGGTTGTTCAAAAAGATAACTATCATTTAGCTTTTTATAGAAGAATGGTAGTTGCATTTTGGTTGTGTTCTTTCTGTTCTCATCTTCCTTAGCCTCAACCTCATCAGATGATTTTGTAACAAATTTGGGTTTCAAACTAGAGAACGTAAATCTTGGTTATGCTGTTGATTTTCACTCGAAAAAGTCAAAAGAATATTATGCTGAAATCATCATTCTGAAAGAAGTTAGTGCATTAAAGACAAGTATAGTTGAAGAAATAGAATCTTGATCGAATCTTGAGCAGCAGATAAACATTTGAACTCTTTATCTCTTTAACTTCTCCTTAACTTCTCCCCCTCATGACTTTGATGATCTGGATCAACTTGGTCATGCAAATGTTGGAGACGAGACAACTTCAGATCTGCAAAATTCAGAATAAAGGAGAAAAAGGAAGTTTTGCGCTACATGTTGGTGGCGCAAACTTAGTTTTGCGCTACCAACTGTTGGCGCAAATCTGACTTGAAATCTGAAAAATTTCACCTATTAAGGTTTTTGACTCCCCCTACACAAATGCACTAAATAAAACAATTCAAGTTAGCATTCATATAGAAAATCAGATACTCCCCCTCGAAATAAGATATGTTCATTTTTTTCAAATTCTGTTTTAAACAGGATGAGTTCTCCAATATTACTCAGAGGAAGATACGAGCAGTGGAAAGTTGATTTTTTCAATTTTGTAGATAAACATGAGCTGAGTTGCTATATCAGATTATCATTTTCTGAAGGAGTGATGAAACCTCAAACTCCAACAGAAGATTGTTCTGAGGAACAGGAGAAAAGAAAGAGAGCTGATATTTTAGCCCGAACTTTTGTGTTTAATAGTATTCGTCATGATATTAATGGTCATATAAATACCTATCAGTTGACAGGAAAAGATTTATACAAGTCGACAGGAAAGGAAATGTGGGACAATCTTGAATGGACGATGTTAGGGCCAAAGGTTGTGTCTGAGCTAAAAGGGAAGATTTCTGAGTTGGAAGATAAAATTCAACAAGCCGTATCTGTTGAGAGTTATGAAGAGAAGATTAGAAGTTTGGAAGATTCTAATATTGAGCATCTAAAGAAAATATCTGATTTCGAACAAAAGATGGTCAAAGAAAGATCTGATTTTGAGAGTAAAAAGAAAGAGTTTGCTAAAAAGTTTTCAGAATTTTTCAGAAAGAGTGCTGATGAGAAGAAAGCAGTTGAGCTTAAATGCATAAAGCTTTCTCAACAAATTTCTGATTTTGAGAAAGTCATCATTCTGGAAAGGGAAAAGTTTGCAAAAGAGAAGAAGGCCATTGAACACAAGAATGTGGGATTTTTCAAAGAATTATCAGGCCAGAGAAACAATGCTGAGAAGGGATTTGAAGAAGAAAGAAGCATGTTTGAGACTGAGATTAGAAAGCTGACTGTCAAGTTATCTGAACTATCTGAGAATGCACTGAAAGAGCAGAAAACGAAGTCCGAATTCAAGGATAAGATTGACTTACTTGTCAAAGAAAGAGACAACTTTGCTTCAAAGATTAAAGAGCTTGAAAATACAGCATCAAGTTCAAATCAGAAAACTGTTTCTTCCAATAGGCCAGTTAAATTTTCTGATCAGATTCGTAGTACTAACCTTTTCTATGACAGAAATTTAGATGGTTTAGGTACATATCCGAAAAGAAGAAGTTATAAGGCAGAGGAACTGGTCTGGAAGAAGAAACCAGTTAAAGATGAGATGAAAGGAAAGAAATCATGTGTACATACACACAAGGCCAAGAAGAACAATGCACGTAAAGGTAAACCTGATCATATCTACTCGAGAGATCAATTAATCAGGTTGTCAGGTAAGAAATACTATTGTTCTTATTGCTGTACACATGATCCTATTCATAAGACGAGTGATCATTTCTGGTATGGTTCTTACTCGATTACCCCCACAAGAACTGCAACTAACATTCATGGACCCAAATAACAGTGGGTACCAAAGCCGAAAATTGATTCTGTGTTGCAGGCACCTCAAGTCAAGGGGAGTAAGAGAACCAAGGCTTTTGAACAAAGCAATTCAAAACCCGGACTTCAAAGTTGAAAGAACAATGGCTTCTGAATAAATAAGCTCAGAACCCATACTTCAATGGACTTCGACTTCTAAACATATCAGTTTAGGACTCGTTTTTTCAATGCATTTAGCTTCTAGACAAATGAGAAACTGTGAGTGCATCTACTTTATTCCGCTGCATTTATTTCTGTCTATGAGGTTGTTCCAGTTTTCTCATGTTTTTCAAGAATCTGAGCAAGTTCAACCCAAAACTTTGATATGAGATACAAATTCAGTATACATTATATGGAAGATGGTATTATTGAATTTTATTTTGTTCCAACTAAATATCAATTTGCCGAATTATTTACATTTGTCTTAAATGAATTTTTTTTAACTCGGCATGTTGAATTTTAAAAATTTTAAATCTTTACAAATTTTTATTCTATAAAGTAAAAGCTTTATAGGTTTTCTTTCTTTTGAATAAAATGTGTGTCTAGGGTAAATTTTCAAGTTGTTTTGTTTATATAGAAGTTTTATATGTTCAACTTTCAAGTCTTACAAAAGTCGAAAGGTCAGCAACATGTTTGAAACTTTTGATATTGCTTTAAAGTTGTGTTATTCGGAATATGTATAGTTTACAATGCTTAGAAAACCTAAAAAGTCAGAATTATGGATCGTAATGAAAATATGGGCTAAGCACTTAGATGTAAAACTGAGTGATTGAGATGAATTATATATATAAAATATAGAAATCTCTAAGTTTAAAAGTTTGTACATGTGACCTTTCTGGTTTGGGAAAGTAAGTTCCGTGGGATGCTTGTCATCTGGTCCCCTAAGGTCAATTGGTCTGGGAGTGATCGAACCCAAATACTTCTATAGAACCAGATCGAAAGTCATGTTCTACTGGTATGAATGGGTTTAGGATATGTCGATGTAGACTTTCTGATTTGGGAGAGTAAGTTCCAAGGGGTGCTTGACACCTAGTCCCCTAAGGCCAATTGGTCTGGGAGTGGCTGACCCAAATCCTGCAATAGGGTCAGATAGAAAGTTACGTTTACGGCATGTTCTTTACTTACCAAACTTTTTGATTAAAAGATGCCAAAGTGCACAAGCTTAAAAGATGCCAAAGAGCACACTCTTGTGAAGATGCCAATGTGCACAAAGCTAAAAGATGCATTTGAGCACACATCTCATGATACTTGGTGATATGTTTGAGTTGCGATAAACCTATAAATTTGTGAAAATCTTAATTTTTGATGGCTTAGTGTGAGTACATGCAAAGTTTTTTATTATATTTTTAGAATTGCATTTTTTGAAGCTAATTGAAGTTCGCATGCTAGCACATTGAATAGATTGATGAAAGTTTTTGAAACTGAATATGTTTTAACTTGATATGCAATGAAACTTGTACCTGTATCCAACAACATACACTTGATTTCAACTGATGGATTAATCTGTGATATTTTACTGAGTAGAATTTAATTTGTATAGTGTTTAAAATTTTATATGTTTAGTTGTTTCAAAATACATATTCAGTATATTTTTCTTTCTACGTTAATGTTTCGACTCTTGTGTTCTCATATCTGTTTTAATGGGTTTGTGCATTATTCAAGGGGGAGTGAATAAGGAGAATTTTCTGAAAAGATCATATCTTATTTCGAGGGGGAGTATCTGATTTTCTATATGAATGCTAACTTGAATTGTCATATTTAGTGCAATTGTGTAGGGGGAGTCAAAAAGCTTAATAGGTGAAAATTTTCAGATTTCAAGTCAGATTTGCGCCAACAGTTGGTAGCGCAAAACTCAACTTTGTGCCACCTTCAGCTAGCGCAAAACTAAGTTTGTCCACCAACATGTAGCGCAAAACTTCCTTTTTCTCCGTTATTCTGAATTTTGCAGATCTGAAGCTGTCTCGTCTCTAACATTTGCATGACCAAGTTGATCCAGATCATCAAGGTCATGAGGGAGAGAAGTTAAGGAGAAGTTAAAGAGACAAAGAGTTCAAATGTTTATCTGCTACTCAAGATTCAATTTCTTCAACTATACTTGTCTTTTTGCTGTTCAAGCTCCAACCACCACAACTTTTTCAAGTTCATTTAAAAGAGGTGTGTTGTCTAGAGCACAAGCTGTTGTACTTGTTTCTGAACCAATTGTTCGTCTAAGCTTATTACAAACAGGTCCAGTCTTGTCAAGGCAACAAAGGCATCAGAGTTTAAAAGATGTTGAGAAGAATTTTATTTAGTCAAGAAGCTTCCCTAAGTCGCTTAGATGGTCTGTGTTGATTTAGAAGATGGATATTGAAGACCACAGCGCCAATGATTACTAAGGGGGAGAATGTTAAGTCAGATTTTATAGTAATCATTGTATTTATAGGTTTGGTCTAATATTGTGTTCTTAGTCGCGTATAGTGTGTAGTATTGGCCACGGTATTTAAGTCCCTTGTGACTTTGTGTCTTGTAAGGAACTCACCCATACTTTGAATAGATTGAACTTTTGCGCTTTCAACTCTCTCTCTACTTTCTCTCTCTAGGATTTAGAACGATCTTGCATTATCAGTTAGAATTTGAATCAGTACTGTCTGTCTCATCAGAACTAGAAACAAAAATCTTCTTTTTCTTATTTTTGTCCGTTCTTCTCTTTCTCTTTCTTGTTGTCCACAACTAAGGCAATAGGATCAACTACCAGCTTTTTACTCTTTTTCTTCTCTCCTCTTTTCTCTTCAACTTCCTCCTCATTCTGACGGAGGGTTTCATATATTTCATGTAATGGGATTTCATTGAGATCTTTCAGCTGTTTAATCCTTCTGGTATGCTTCTTCCATTCTGGCTGAAGAATACTGAGAAATTTGACGTTGTTCTCCGTCTGCTTCTTTTTGACCTTATTCTTTTCCAGCTCATTCAACAAAGACACAAACCTCTCATAAGTTTCTTCCAAGCTTTCTCCATCCTTAGGTTTGAATTCCTCATAACTGTTTATGCAGTTGGCCACATTCATATGGTTTCCAACTTTGGAATCCATCATCATCTTCTCTAGTTGATCCCACATCTTTTTTGGCCGTTGCCTTGTAGTTGTCTATCTTAATGTAAATCTCATTTGGTATGCTTTGAAGGAGTAGAGATCTAGCTTGCTTGTCATCCTTGAATATGTTTTTCTGTTCATCGGAATACTGAGAAATATCAATAGGAACCCTCTTTGTCCTCTATTCTCTTGGTTGATTTCCATCTTCACTGTCCGAAAATTCATCATCAGGAATTTCCATAGTGAGAGGAATCATTGGACCTTCCTCAATAGACATCTTGATGTTGTCACCATTTGCATGTCTGTCTATAAAGTCCAAAAATCTGTCTTTCCATTGCTCGTACTCACCCTTGAACAGAACGGGTGGTTTAACATCTATTCCGATAGAATGTGCATCCTTTGAAGTCATCCTGACAAATAAACTGTAAAATAAGAACTTAAAATGATCGCTAGTTCGAAAGAAAACAACAATTTAGAAAATCTTAGAAAAATTTTCAGAAATAAATTTCCAAAAATTTCCTAAGGCAAGAATCTTCACACCACTGTAGAAAGAACAATTTGCACAACACAACTATCTATACAAAATTCGCAGACGTTAGAAATTCGCACACCACTGAGACCAAAATTCGCACACCCTTTGAAATCCGCACACAATGAGATACGAGTTCTAGAAATTCGCACGCAGTATGATGCGAAATCTTAGAAATTCACACGTAGTTATATACGAATTTTAAGAAATTCGCACACAACTATATGCGAAATGTTGACTTAGAATTTTCTTGAACTCTGAACTTTTCGCAGACAACTTTTCGTACAACAAGGAGATACAAATTCTATACTTAGAAAATATCCTTGATCTTCAACTTCCCGTATCGATGCAGATTGTATACTTAGAAAAATTTTCAATTTTCTATGCGGAACGTACAAAATCTGTATGAAGCCCTATGCGAATTCTGAGGAATTCGTATGTAATACAATGCGAAATCCTTGCTTTTCGTATCCAACTCTTATGCGAAATTTGTCCTTAGAAAAATTTCCCAACTTCTCGTACACTTAGCTATGCGAATTTTGAACAATTCGCACAAAGGCTTATGCGAATTCTTCCGTTAACCTTTTCAAATCCTGAGTTCTATGTGAGTTCTTCGTGAGTTCTTCGTGAGAAAACCATAGATCTTGCGAGTTCTTGATATTTCGGTCCAAAATCAATTCAATTCATCCAAAAACCTAACAAATCTTCTAATTTGAGTCTGAAACTTCACAAGATTATCCACGAACACTGTAGGAATCGATTACAAATACTGAATTACAATCAAATCAATCTAAGTATACATTTTGATCAGTTTACAGTACTTTCCACTCGTGTTTTTCAAAAATCACAAAAAAACCTCAAAACCAACCAAGAATTACAATTCAATTGAGTTTCTAACCAATACAAATCGAGTTTAAAACACTAATCGATCATCATGCTAACAATTAAAATCAAGATTACAGTGCAAAACTCAATAATTTGATCAAGACTCAAACTACAGAGTGTGAAGACATGGTTTGTTGATTTCAATCGAATTCTGCTCTGATACCAATTGTGTGTCCAAGTTTATGTGTAAACAGATCAAGATAACAACAAGAATTCAATCACAATATCCATTTGTTGTTGATCTCAAATCACTATTTTACAGAAATCGTATACGCTCTCAATTACACAATATTTATCTCTCTATGTCAATCTGTGTATTCTGATAAGTACTCTACTAACAATTACAAAGAACAAAGGTATTTATACCTACAAGATTACAAGAGACAAAACATTAAACTAAACTATTTGACTTTGCTTGACTTGACTCTCCACTTTAAGCACTCTAACTTTGACTTTAAATCCCATGATTTTGGATCCAACATATTTGTGCACTAACACAAACAACTTATGTGGATTGTGTCGATACCACACCAATATCAAGAAGTATGCATGTGCAAAAGCTTTGGTGCGACCCTCACGAGTGTTGCTCTCCAATGGGTGATCAATCTTAAGCCCAATTCCGTCGACAATTTTGCAGAATTGGTCAATCAATTCTTCCAGAAGTTTGCTAGTATTCGTAAGATGGAAAAGCAAACTAGCGACCTCTACTATGTCACATAGAAGTCAAACGAGTCAGTCCGAAGTTATTTCAACTGCTTCTACTCTGAGATGATCAACGTGCGTAATTGCAACGTCAGGACTGCAATCGAGGCTTACAAGAGAGGTCTCGATGACAATTAAGATTTGGACATGGATTTGAACAAATACCCGCCAGAGAATTTCAAAGACGTTCGATCCAGAACGTTATCTTACATGCGGGTCGAGGATAATGCAACTTTTCGACGAAAGTATTCCAACGACAAGAAATCATTAAGCGTCAAGAAGCCAGACTTCAAGACCAGGTTGGCCTCCAAGGTCGAGTCATCCAAGAAGATTTCAAACATAAGGTTCGATAAGAAGAAAAACGCCTCGACAACCAAGTTTCTTCAATATCCTAAGATCTCATCTTATGGATTCAAGGGAACATCTAAAGAAGTGGTCAAAGCTTTGAAGAATGTGCAAACGAACGTTAAGTGGCATCCAAAAAGCGAGAGAGATGATGCCAAGAAGGACAAGTTCAAATGGTGTGACTTTCATGGCGACCATAGCCACACGACGGACGATTGCATCTCCTTGTGACGAAAACTAGCCTGGCTCATGCCAAAAAGTCATCTGCAAGACCTGTTGGGTGTTAACACACGACGAGCTTCGCCGAAACATGCAAAGGTCGTAAATTGCATTACTTGAGGGTCCAACATCTGTGGATTAACCTACTTCGCAGCCTAAAGGCATGCCAGTCGAGGACTTGAAGACTTCCTAGTTTCACGATCGTCACGACCGAAACACGAGTTGAAGCTAGAAGCTATGCCCATCATCTTCGATCAAGAGGATCTCGACGATCCATGGCATAAGAATCATGATGGACTAATCATTCAACTCACGATTGGGAATTTGCTTGACCAAGAGAATCCTGATCGACGGGGGAAGTTCGGCTAACACTATCGGAGAGAATACTCTTCCAGTGTATGCTAAAGGAATCAACAAGCCGACGAAGTTCAACGTCATCGACTGCTCTTCAAATTACAACGTCATTCTATGGCGACCTTGTATTCACGATATGAAGGATGTCCCTTCGACATATCATCATACGGTCAAGTTTCTGACACCCTGGGGCATTTAGGAGATCAAGAGTGAGCAAAAGATCGCTCGTGAATGCTATTAAGTCTCGTTGAAGCCCATAAAGCAAGGCACCTAGCTATTACAGAGCTAGGAAGACCCTGAAACTGTCGACGACTATCGACGACTATCAACTAGAAGAAGTCGTCCTAGATCAAGAAAAGCCTGACAGAGTAGTTTTCATCGGTACGTCCTGAACCCTGCTTTTAAGGAATCGCTAATTTTTTTCTTGCAGGAACATGCTGATTGTTTTGCTTGGACGCATGAAGACATGGTCGGCATCGCCTCCGAGGTCATTTTGCATTGTCTCAATGTCGATACTTTGTTTAATACTATTAAACAGAAGTGTCGTAAGTTTTCTCCAGAACGCAACAAAATGATCAACGACGAAGTTGATAACTTGCTCAAGACAGGAAAAATCAGGGAAGTGAAATATCCCAACTGGCTGGCTAACGTCGTGGTCGTGCAAAAGAAAAATGGGAAGTGGGGATTCTACATTGACTTTACCGATCTCAACAAGGCTTTTCGTAAAGATCCATTCCTATTGCCTCATATCGATGCCATGGTCGACATGACACTGCTCATGAACTTCATACGTTCATGGACGCTTACTCAGACTCCAATCAAATCTTGATTCATCGTGACAATCAACGGTATGTTTAAAGAACATATTGGTGATACAATTGAAGTTTACATCGATGACATGCTGGTCAAGTCGAAACAAGCGATCGATCATATCGATCACCTTAGGCAATCGTTTGACATCCTCAGAAAGTACCACATGAAGTTAAACCCGACCAAATGCTTTTCTTGAGTAAAAGCGGGAAATTTTTTGGGATATATGGTCACCCGTCGTGGGATTGAAGCCAATCCCGACAGAATAAAAATGATCATGGATATCAAGTCCCCTTGCGACATCAAGGAAGTCCAGCGACTTACTAGACGAGTCGCAACATTAAACAAGTTCATTTCACGATCCTTTGTAAACTCCAGATCTATTAGCTAAATGACAGTGTATTGCATCGATCTTTGAAGAATTACATGAATTGAAAGTTTCTCTCTCTACATTCTCTTACTTTCTCTCTCTAGAAATATGACAATTACAAAATCCTTAACCTAATGCTTAACCCCCAAACAAACTAATATCTAGCTCAAATTACAAAGACATAGACTAAACAAAGTAAAATAAATTGACTTTCACTAACATTACTTTGACTTTTGACTTTCTTTGACTTTTCTTGACTTTTCTTTTACAAAGACTTTTACACTAATTTTGAATACAATAATGTCCTAACAATCTCCCCCCTTTGGATTCAAGATTTAAATTTTTTTTGACAATAATCTTCAACTCTTCATTCTTCAAAACTTTATCTCTAACGACTTTAAACGTTAAAGCTTTGACAATCTTCAAACATTTGGCTTTTGAAGAATCTTCAGATAAACTTGAAAATTCATTCACCTTCTCTTTGAAAAGTCATTCTCTAAAACTTTGAAATGTCATTAAATCTTGAACATGAACTTGAAATCTTGGAAACTTTGATCTTTTCGGCTTTGAACTTTAGGGAATCTTCCAATGCTTGTATCTTCATCTCTTTGATCTATGAACTGTCTGTCTTTGAACAACGAACTCTTTCAAATCATCTCGGAACATCTTTACCATATAATCTCTAGCTTCTTGACTTTGACAAATCTTTTCACTTTGAAATTGAATTATCTCTCTTTTTCTTCTGTATACTATTTCTCCCCCTTTTTGATGATTGTGAGCATCATGATCATCTAAACTTTTCAATTTCATCACTATCTTTGAAAACCAATCTCCCCCTTATGATAAAATAACAATCTCTGCCCTTTTGATCTTAGTATCCGTCAATTCATAAATGTATTCATACGAATCTTTTCAAATTCAGACAAAATAAGAATTGTAACCCTGAATCAACAAATGATACAATTAGTATGCTTGTAAGTAGCACATAGCCACTTTGTACAACAGATGTTCATTGGAAAGAAAATTTTGTGATGTTCACTCCCCCAGGGCTTCCATTCAATAATTGAAAAACCACAAAGGAATTTTCTATGAATGTTATGGCAAGAAAACTCATTCCTTGTGTGCTCGTGCAAGTGTAGAATGATTGAAGCTACTTAGCTTTTCAGGCTCAAAAAGTGTAAATCGTTGAGACAACAATGAGTATCATACGGACTCTATGTGCATGAATGAAGTGCGAAGGTAGGGCAACTTTCCTTCTTTTTCAATATCTAAATCTTCTGAGTGAAGATTAGATAGAGTATGTGATACGTACCCAAGAAAAATTGAAACATTTCTTTATCGGGAAAGAAACGAGTGGCTGGTGGAGTTAAAGCAAGAGTTGGCATGAGCTCACTGCCTGTTTCAATGATGGTGACCAAAGAATGTGAACCAGTAGATTATGTGGCTGCCCGACTCAGAAAGTAGTTAGTGCAGAGTTTTCATATTCTTTTAACTCTGATCGAACACTCTCTTTATTTTTTAATATTTAAGCTCACTTCTAACCAATCTCTCTTTTCCATTTTACCGCTCCACACACAGAGGTTGTTCAACCTGATGAACTTCCTCCCCCACTCTTTGATTTTGACCCGTCACCCCTCAATCACTTAAAGGATAACTTATTGGGTAGGAAACACTGGTTAACATGAATCCATGGAAGTTCTGTTTAGCTGTCACAAGAAACCCATGAAATTTGTCCTAAAAAATGATGTTGCTCAACAATTTAACTTGAACAATTAAGCACATGATATCATTATCATATAAATGTATGCTCATTAAGGATATGTATGAAATTTGAGCATTTGAACTTTAAAGATCTCTCAAAACAAGGATAATGAATAAATGAAATGAAAACAATAGACATGTTTTGAGAATCTAACAATGTATCAACATATCAAATATTATGAATCTGAACATTGAAGGTTGGGGTATCAAAGAACTTGATAGATGTTTATATGAACAAATATAAACATTTTTGCAATGAACGCACAAAGTTAGAAATGATGTTTGAAGCTCAACAACTTGAAATACAATCGGGAGTATTACCATCGAAAAATTGTTTCGTTTGAGACATGGTAATAACAAATTCAATAAGAAGCTGAATTAGTGTGTATGAATACTTGAAAGTATAGTCAAGATAATACGCAAGTATTAATCTTTGGAAACACACGGTCAGAAAAGATGTTATCCGAGATTTCTATTAAAAACTTTTAAAGTCACACTTCTAAATCCATAAAATCTGTTTGAGAAAAGAGAAGTGGTTTGAACATTTAAGAAAACATTTTTCATGTTCGAAAGTTGTTCTTCTTTCAAACAATCAGAGATCTAGATCAGAAGATACTTACAAACGATTTAAGCTCCCCCTCAAATCATGATAGATTGAGTTAAATTCAAATAAACTCCCCCTTGCTATTTGCAAAATATCCTTATTTGAACAAAATATTCTTTGACATTTAAGACTGGGTTCTGAACCGTCGTATTCAGAAACAAAAATCTTATCACTGTGGTACGGGTTTTGAACTGTGTTGTTCAAAAGCCAATATTCTTAAACATTGAAGAACGAGTCCTAAATTGATGTGCTTAGAAGTCTTTGCTGCTACTCCCCCTTTACTTGTGGTGCCTGCAAAACAGACTGAGTCGCTTTTGGTACCCACTGGTATTTTGGTCCATATTTGTTAATTGCAGTTCTTTTGGAAGTAATATAGTATGAACCATACTAGTAATTAACAGAATTTTGACTTACAAAATCATTTGCTCCATAGTAAGAACAAAAATTTTTCTTTTGAGCTAGCCTAATAAGATGATTAACAGAATAAAGCGTATCAGGTTTGTCAAAAAATTTATCTTTATGTACATTGTTCTTCTTGGCGTTTGATGTGGATGTAGATGACTTATCAATCTTTTTTTCATTAGAAGAACCTTTAACTCTCCAGACCATCTTTTGCTGAGAATTGTTCTTTCTAAAGTTTCCTGAACCATCAATAGATTTAACATAGAAAATATTAGTAGGTCGAATCTGATATTTAGGATTGACTTACCTATTTGAAGAAACGTTTGTATGATATGAACTTGAGGCTGTCTTGAATGAACATTCTGAGTCAGCTGAATCATTCAGATGTGATTGAGCAATTGTATCTGAACTCTTTTGTTCACTCAATTTTACCTTGAACATAATAGCTTCAAGTTTACCTTGAACATAATAGCTTCAAGTTTAGTGAGCTTAGTAGACAAACTGTTTCTTTCTTCAGTGAGTAGATCAATTTTCTTCTGTAACTTAGACTTCGTATTCTGTTCATTCAGTGTTGTGGTTGATAGTTTAGATAACTTTTTGAAAACTTTATAATCTCAGTCTCAAAGAGTCTTCTTTCCTCTTAAAAATATTTCTCTAGAATTTTTCTCTTGTTGGATATTTCATGGAAAATCCCAACGTTCTTCTTCTCAGAACTTTTCTTATCATTCTCAAAGTCTTTACTTTCTTCTTCCAACAAACTTTCTAACTCAAAATTTTTCTAGAAATCTTAGCAATCTTTTCTTTGAAAGATTTTCCTTCAGTATCAAAATCAATTATCTCATTTTTGAACTTTTCTCTTTCAATGATCAACACTTTTTCAAAATCAACAATTTGCTTTGAAACTTTGATACATCTTAGCTCAACAATCTTCTTCTCTTCAAAATATTTCTTGGAAAAATCTGATAACTTTTGTACCAAATAATTCTCAAGTTCCTTCTTTTCTTTAGCAAAGTTTGTTTCAAGTACAGAGAGTTTCCTTTTCAGCTTAACATTCTCAGTTTCCAAAACATTTACTTTGTCTTCAAACTTAACTGTCTCAAATTTAAGAGTTGAGTGTTCTCTCTTTGCTTCAATATCTGCAATATGAGATTCAAGATCAGTAATCCTTGCTGAAAGTTTAATATTATGCTTTTCTAAAAGAAACATTTCATGTAAGGATGATATCTCTGGAATCTGTTTCTTCAGATCAACATTTTCATTTTCCAAAACGGTAGCTTTCTCTTCAAGCTTCTTTATTTGATCCTGAAGATTTGAGTTGTCAAGTTTTAGTTTCGTAACAATCTTTGCATTTTCCTCTCATTCTGCTTCAATACCTGCAATTTCGTTTTCAAGTTTAGTCATCTTAATTTTTTGAACAATAACAAAAATGTCTTCTTCAGGGGTTACTATAACTGGCTTGTTGTTCTTTTTGGATCCCATCTTGAAATATCCTAATAGAATGATCGTCAAGAGAAACTTCGATTAGAAGTGGAGTTATGTGCACACTCTTAAAAATATATGAATATCAAGATTAAAGTCAGAAATAAAATCATAAAATTAAAATCTGAAAAACAAAGTGTCAATTTGTCATCCAAAAATTAAATCTGAAAATCAGTGCGGAAACTTGACTTGTAATCTTCAATCTACAAAAATACAAAAAAATATATCAGATATTGTTGGGAACTGAAGAATTTATCAAGTATGGTTAATGCTGCTGGTTCAGAGTTAATACTGCTAGAAGACTTCAAGGTTAATACTGCTGAGTATTACTACTGCTAACAATTAATACTGCTAGTCAAAGTTAGTGCTGCTTGAACAAAGTTAGTACTGCTTAGCTAGTTAGTACTGCTAGTAGTTAGTGCTGCTTAGTAGTTAATGCTGCTAGAAGAAATTAATGCTGTTGAAGATTAATACTGCTTATATGATGAAGATTCGCAACAAAGGATAACAACTGGAGATATACATGGAAGCTTAGAGATATACATGGAAGATATACTGAAGATATTTTTTATTTCTTGTAATTATCTTTTGATTAGTATATGTATAGAATGTATAGAATAGATAGATAAACTTTTGATAATTATTCATTCTAAGTGATAGAGAGAAATCAACCTCAAGGCATAGATCCTAATTCTAGAGAAGTAGAATTCGTATTGGTGAGCCTGTTCATCAATATTGAGGTTGAGTGTGTAATCTTGTAACTTCAAAGCATTCAATACAAGTTTACAGTTTGTTCTTCATATTTACTGTGTTGATTTACTGTTTCATTGAATATCAAAGTGTTATTCCGCAAACTTCTTTGATATTGTTTCTGAGAATTAATTCTTGTTGAGAATACGATCCTGACAAGTGGTATCAGAGCCAAACTCTCTCAGAAACATCTATTCATCATGGAAAATCTTACAGAATCAAGCAGTACTTTGGTCTCCAAGGTTCCAATGCTCAAACCCAGTGAGTTTGACATGTGGAAGATCATAATCAGACAATATATTCTTCTCACTGACTACTCAATGTGGGATATCATTGAAAATGGTCCTTCTGAAGCTGGAAGGATAGGACCAGATGGGAAAAGACCTCCACCAAAGACAGATGGTGAAAGGAAGATCAGACAGACAGAGATGAAGGCCTTGAGCACTCTGCTCTTGGCCATCCCCAATGAATATCAACATCAATTTTGCAACTGCACTGATGCTCAGATTCTCTGGAATGCTCTAGAGAAAAGATTTGCTGGAACTAAGAGCATCAAAAGAAATCAAAGAGATGTTCTAAAGCAGCAGTATTAGAACTTTACTTCCTCAAAGAATGAGTCTATGACTCAAACTTTTGATAGGTTCAACAAGCTCATTGGTGAACTGGCTATTGTAGGAGTGAAGATGGATCAAGATGACATCAACAGAAAGTTCCTCAGATCTCTTGGGGATGAATGGACTATGTACACTGTCTCATATAGACAGAGTGACAATCTGGAAGAGAAAGAACTTGATGATCTATACAATGATCTAAGAGTTTTTGAAACTGAGGTAGAAACCAAGAAGAAGCCCACTGGTTATGTCCACAATGCTGCACTTCTTTCAGCATCCACTGATACTACTGCCAACCCTGAAGCAGTTAGTACTGCCAGTGGAGTAAGTTCAGAAAAAGGCACTGAAACTATCTTTAAAGCCTTTTTGTCCTGTCATAGTAACAATTCATTGATTAATGATGATCTGGATCAACTTCACCCTGATGACCTGGAGGAGATGGATATTAAATGGCAGATGGCCAAGTTATCCATGAGGGTGAAGAAGTTCATTAAAAGAACAGGAAGGAATAACTTCTCTCAAAGAAGAGAAGATGGAGCTGGTTTTGACAAGACCAAGGTGGAATGTTATAAGTGTCACATGAAAGGACACTTTGCTAGAGAATGCAGGAGTGCTGTTCCAAACAACAACCACCAAGAAGCTCAGAATGGAGGCTACACTCAGAACAAGAATCCTGCTCAAGCCCTTGTTTCTCAACAAGGAATGGGATTTGACTGGAGTGATCAAGCTGAGGAAGTCATTCAGAATCAAGCTCTTATGGCAGAAGTGTCTGATCTCCCCTCTGAGGTAATTTCTAATCTTTGCACTAAATCTTGCATTGACACTGTCAAAAGATACAGGGATCACAATCAAAGTATGTGTGATGACCTCAAAAGATTAGAAAAGGATAGAAGAGATTATGTGTTAATAGTAGAGAGATTTGAAGAGCAAATCAAAGGCTTTCAAGCTAATGAACTTCAACACTCTTATGACACAAACTATTGGAAGTGGGAAAAGAATGAGTTAGAGACCAAACTGTCTAAATCACTAGAAGAAAGTGATAGGCTGAAAGAGGAACTGTCTAAAGTTAAACTTGAAATAGAAAACTTTTCATATGCTTCAAAAGCAATGGATTCTCTTCTAAAGGCTCAGATTCATGACAAGATGAAGCCTGGTATTGGATACAACAATACACCTCCTCCTTACAACAACAATTATATCTCTCCTACTTCAGACTTGTTAGAAACCATGGAGAAAAAGGACTTATCTAAGAAAGACCTTAAGATAGATCCTTTGGATGAAGTAGTAATTAAGGATTTAACTGAGAAAGAAGCCAGTGAGTATAGGGATAATGATGTGAGTAAAGAGATCCCATTAGAAAACAACATTATCACCAATGAAGGATGTGGGAAAATCTGGGTCAAGTCCAAGGAGATAGAGAAGACCAAAGGAAAGGATAACAAGGTCCATTACAAACAAACCACGGTTGTGAATCCTGGATCTTGTAAACAGTGTGATTGCAGTAACGCCAAGAGCCTAAATTCTGGTTTAAAAAGAGGAAATCAAAGAAACTGGAATAATCAATGGGCTCAGAAGCAAGGAGTTGATCTGAGTAAAATCAATAGACCAAAACCTTGCTTCATATGTGGCAAGTTAAATCATTTGGCTAAATATTGCTTCTTTAACCCTATTAATCAACAGATGACCTTTCAAAGATTTGTGCAAAAACCTGTTGGTTATAGGAAGGCTGGAAAGAAACATGTGATAAAGAAACATGGTGAAAGGAATGGCCCCATGAAGAAAAAGATTTTAAAAGAAAGTATTAAAATGTGGGTGCCTAAAAGCACTAAAACTGTTAGTACTGCTGACAGGGTTAGTGCTGCTGGAAGTATTACTGCTGCTACCTGTGTTAGTACTGCTGAAAACATTAATGCTGCTAATACAATTAGTACCTCTTCAAAGGTTAATACTGCCAACACAGTTACTGCTGCTAACACAGTTACTACTGCTAACAAGGTTAGTACTGCTAAGCATGCAAGTGCTGCTAAGGCAGTTAGTACTTCTAAAACCAGTACTGCTTCTAGCACAAATGTTTCCAAGCCTATTATTGTGACAAAGTACTCCAAGAATGAGGAGTTAAAGTTCAAAAATCTTGTCAAGAAAGAATGCAAGTATTTTGATGAGAAAGGGGTACCCAAGACCACTTTGGATTGGGTTCCTAATTCATACTAACTGATCTATCTTATGTGCAGGGCAACCAACAACTCAAGGGAAAGAGCATATGGCATGTGGATAGTGGTTGCTCTAGGCACATGACAGGCAACATGTCATGCCTTCAGGATTTCAAGCATATCAATGGAGGACATGTTGCATTTGGAGATAATCTTACTGGTGGTAAAATAAGTGGAAAAGGTAATGTCACCAAAGGTAAGATGACATTTGAGGATGTCTACTATGTTGATCAATTGAAGTACAACCTGTTAAGTGTATCACAGGTTTGTGACAAACAACATAGTATATTATTTACAAATACTGAATGTATGATCCTTGCTCCAGGGTTCAAGGTAGTTGATGAAAGTATGATACTACTTAGAACTCCAAGAAAGGACAATGTTTACTGTCTAGATATGGAAAATGTTGATAGTGATTCATCTCTAAATTGTCTGGTTTCAAAAGCATCTGTAGATGAATCCTGTCTTTGGCACAGAAGGATGTGTCACATGAATTTTAAGACTATGAACAAACTTGTTAAAAACAACCTTGTAAGAGGTTTACCATCTAAAGTCTTCTCATGTGATGATCATTGTGTTGCTTGCCTTAAAGGCAAACAACATAAAACTTCTCATAAGACCAAAGAGATAAATTCAATTTCTTCTTGTCTCCAGTTATTGCATATGGATCTGTTTGGTCCTACAAATGTTATGAGTATAGGCAAGAAATCTTACTGCTTGGTTATTGTTGATGATTACTCTAGATTTACCTGGGTATATTTTCTAAGGACTAAGGATGAGACAAGTGGACTGATCAAATCCTTTATCCTAAGAATTGAAAACCAAACTAATCAAAAAGTAAAAGTCATTAGATCAGATAATGGGACTGAATTTAAAAATCTTGATCTAAACACCTTTTGTGAAGAAAAAGGCATTGAGAGACAATATAGTGCTCCTAGGACTCCTCAACAGAATGGTGTTGCTGAAAGGAGAAATATGACACTAATAGAGGCTGCTAGATCTCTGTTGGCTGATTCAAAACTGCCAATTACCTTCTGGGCTGAAGCAGTTAATACTGTCTGCTATGTCCAAAACAGAGTTCTAGTAGTTAAGCCAAAGAACAAGACACCATATGAGCTTTTAAATAAAAGAAAACCTTTCATTGGATTCTTCAAACCTTTTGGGTGTCCTTGTACAATTCTCAATACCAAATCTCACTTAAGTAAGTTTGATAGTAAAGCAGATGATGGATTTCTTGTTGGGTATTCATCTCAGAGTAAGGCCTACGGAGTTTTTTACTCATCTTCTAGAATAATTGAAGAAAGTGACAATGTCAAATGCAATGAGAACACACCAAATCCTATTGGGTCTGGTCCTCAGTGGCTATTTGACATTGATTCACTAAATAACTCCTTTGGTTTCAGCAGAGATGATTATGCAGGTTCAGGATGTGGAGGATCAGGGACTACACAGGTTCAAGAAAGTATATCTAAATCTGTGATCTTTCCTATACCCACAGTGAATTCCTTTGAAGACTGTGAAAAGGAACCATCTACTGGACCAAGTCAGAGTGAAGAAGAAAGTAGAGATGAGGAGACTCAAGAAAATAAAGAATCAGAAGTGGCTGCTGAAAACACTTCAGTTGAGTTGAATGACTCTAATCTAGAGGCTGGACTTAATGAAGAACCTAGTCATAACACCAGAGTTCAAAAGAATCATCCTCCACAGCTGGTAATAGGAGATATATCCTCTCCTCTGATGACTAGACACCAAAGCAGGCTTCAAGAAATGCAAGATCAACAGCATACAGTGCTTTCTTGTTTTCTATCCCAGCTTGAGCCTAAAAAGGCACATGATGCTATGAAAGAATCCAGTTGGATAGAAGCAATGCAAGAAGAACTGTTGCAGTTCAAACTACAAGATGTATGGGATCTAGTAGACCTTCCTAAAGGTCACAGAGCAATTGGCACAAAGTGGATTTTCAGGAACAAGAGAGATGAAAGAGGAATTGTCATAAGGAACAAAGCAAGGCTGGTGGCTCAAGGGTATACTCAAGAAGAGGGTATAGATTATGAAGAAGTTTTTGCACCTGTGGCTAGGATAGAAGCAATCAGATTATTTCTAGCCTATGCTTCTTACATGAACTTCAAAGTCTATCAAATGGATGTAAAAAGTGCTTTTCTCTATGGTTCAATCGAAGAAGAGGTATATGTCTGTCAACCTCCAGGGTTTGAAAACCCAAACTATCCAGACAGAGTATACAAATTGAAGAAAGCTCTTTATGGACTGCATCAAGCTCCAAGAGCATGGTATGACACTCTGTCATCCTATCTCTTGGAAAATGGCTTTGAAAGAGGAGTTATTGATAAGACTCTATTTATCAAGAGAAAGAAGAAGGATATCTTGTTGGTCCAAATCTATGTTGATGACATTATCTTTGGATCTACAAGAGACAACATGTGCAAGGAGTTTGAGGAACTAATGCATCAAAGGTTCAAAATGAGTTCCAAGAAGTTATTACTCATGAATTGACAGATATACCTCAACCTGTTGGGGTATATGTACCTAAACCCCCCAAAGGCAAGGTTTTCTCAAATATGAGAAGATCTGCTGGGGACTCGGAAGGAGTTGACACCCCATTGTTCTCTATAATGATGGTGGTGTCCCAAACCAATGAAGGTATGGCAGCAGGGTCAATGCCCCCATTAGACCATCCTACTGCTAGCCAATCCCAACCTTCCCACTCTAAATCTATCCCCCAGTCCCTTCTTGAAAAACCAACCTCTCCTATCACCCAAACATACAAGAGGAAACAGGTAAAGAAGGCTCCTTCCCTTCTTCTACCATCATCCCCCAAGCCTTTAAGCCCTCTAAGGGAGAATTCTCCTTTACGGAATATCCATAGGGAAACCAAAGGGGTGTCTCTCAACCCCAAGGAGGTGCTCTCTGAGGAGGAGGAAGAGCATATGGGTGATGAGGCTGCCACTACTCCTGCTAGCACAAAGGAGGAAAGTGGTAACATCAATAAGACCTCGCCCATGGCAACTTTGAATGAGCAATCATTCAAAGGTCCCTGGTTACAAGAAACCACGGGGGTGGATAGTGCTTCAGCTAGGCAGAAGACTTCCACTACTAAAAGATCCAATGATCCTTCAAAGGAGGGTAACACTTCTAGAGAAGGTGAGGACAGATATAACTACCAGGAATTGATGGATACAATGGGAAACATCAACCAAGATGTCATCAAACAAGGCAAAGAGATAGAAGAAATGAAGCTGGTAATTCTGTCACAACAAGTACAGATTGCTAAGCTGAAGAAGATGGTGACCAGGCTAGTGCAGAGGAAGAAGAGGAAGCAGTTTGTCTTAAAGAAGAGATCAAATGTTCAAGATCCTTTCAACAAGGGGGAGAAGCCAGAGGGAGAAAAAGAGAAAGAAAGCTCAACTGTAAAGGAAGCTGAAGTTGAGGGGGAGACAGAACATGGAACAACAGCAGAAACTGTTAATACTGCTGAAGCAGCAGTAACAGAAGCAGCAGTAACAGGGCTGTCTGTAGAAGAACTGGAGATAGCAGAAACTCTGGTAAAAGCAAAGAATGACACTCCTAAGGCTACTCAAAAGGCCAAATGAGTGGTCATCAATGAAGGAGAACCTCAAAAGGAAGTCTTGAAGGATATAAAGGGAAAAGGAAAAGAAAAGATGGTTGAAGAAGCTGAACTGCCTACAAAGAAGAAGTCTCAGATTGAACTGGATGAGGCAATAGCAAAACAGCTTCAAGACCAAATGGAAAAGGAGGAAATGTTGCAAAAGGAAGTCTTGAAGGATATAAAGGGAAAAGGAAAAGAAAAGATGGTTGAAGAAGCTGAACTGCCTACAAAGAAGAAGTCTCAGATTGAACTGGATGAGGCAATAGCAAAACAACTTCAAGACCAAATGGAAAAGGAGGAAATGTTGCAAACAGAAACAGACAGAGAACTTGCAAGGATAATGGCCAGAAAGTTGAATGCAGAATATCAGAAAAGCCTAAAAGAAGCAGCTCAGACCAAGAAACTTAAAGTTAAAAAGATGCCAGTGATAAAGCAGAAAAGACAACCATCCAAGACCTTTTTGGCCAATCAGGAAAGAAGAAAGATGATAAACTTCCTGAAAGGTGCAATTGGAGTCAAGGGGGAGATGTTCACCAACATGGCATACAGTCAAGTTGAGGAGCTCTACAGGAAGGAAATGGCAAAACTCCAAGGGGATTCCTCTCAAAGGGAAGAAGCAGAAAGGAGGATGAAAGAGAGACATGATCTCAATATCCAACAACCATTCCCTGAGGAGACCACACCCTCAAAAGAAGAAGCAGAAGAGAAGAAGGAAGAACCTGAAAGTGTGGGTATAGAAGCCAAATCTAGAAAGAGAGTGAAGTCAATTGCTTCAAAAAGGCAGTTGAAAAAGCCAAGGGTGGAAGAAACTGAAAAGAAAACAGAACCTTCAATCACATCTCAAACAGAATCAGTACAACTTCCAGAACAGTCTAGTAAGCCAACAGATGAGAGTATGGATCCTTACATGACAATAGTGGAACCTTTGAAAGCTGTTCCAATCTCTATGCAAGCTCCAGAGATCATCTTCTGGGATATTCTAAGAGACAGTGGAAAGAATTTCTTCAGAATCAAGAGAGTTGATGGTTCATTTGAAGCTTATTCAACATGGGGGAAAGTTATCAGAAGTTGTTCAAGAGCTAATATGGAAGAATTATACAAAGTGGGGATGAAACTTTATGAACCTGTGTTGAAAGGTACTGAAGAGAATCTTCTCAAAGTGACATTGGAGTACTTGTGCATGATGTTTGATCCAGAAAGAGTGCACTATAGGATTAAAGATCATAAGCATGAGTTCATCTTCAAGAAGATTGATAAATGGATACTGTTTGAAAACTGTGGAGTATACATGATTACTATTGACAACTGTTATCATGAATACTACCTGGTGGACAAAATCTATGAGCATAGCAAGGAGAAGCTAGAAGGGATGCTTAAAGTTACACTTGTATGTACAAAGGATTCTGAGATAGCAAAGATTGTGGTGAGAAGAACTGTAAATCAAAGTTTGGGCCTAGATCCAAATTTGGGAAATTGAACCAGAGGTGTTGAAAGCATCTTGAAGATTAATTCTGAAGAACTTGACTTCTTTTCTTAAAAGTCAAGTTAGGGGGAGATTGTTGGGAACTGAAGAATTTATCAAGTATGGTTAATGCTGCTGGTTCAGAGTTAATACTGCTAGAAGACTTCAAGGTTAATACTGCTGAGTATTACTACTGCTAACAATTAATACTGCTAGTCAAAGTTAGTGCTGCTTGAACAAAGTTAGTACTGCTTAGCTAGTTAGTACTGCTAGTAGTTAGTGCTGCTTAGTAGTTAATGCTGCTAGAAGAAATTAATGCTGCTGAAGATTAATACTGCTTATATGATGAAGATTCGCCACAAAGGATAACAGCTGGAGATATACATGGAAGCTTAGAGATATACATGGAAGATATACTGAAGATATTTTTTATTTCTTGTAATTATCTTTTGATTAGTATATGTATAGAATGTATAGAATAGATAGATAAACTTTTGATAATTATTCATTCTAAGTGATAGAGAGAAATCAACCTCAAGGCATAGATCCTAATTCTAGAGAAGTAGAATTCGTATTGGTGAGCCTGTTCATCAATATTGAGGTTGAGTGTGTAATCTTGTAACTTCAAAGCATTCAATACAAGTTTACAGTTTGTTCTTCATATTTACTGTGTTGATTTACTGTTTCATTGAATATCAAAGTGTTATTCCGCAAACTTATTTGATATTGTTTCTGAGAATTAATTCTTGTTGAGAATTCGATCCTGACAGATATGCGCAAAAGCAGATAAAATAGCTAAAAAGACACTAAAATGACTAAAAACGAATAAGAAATGAAAAACAAGGACTAAACATGACACAAATGAAAAACTTAAAAAAATTGACGAAAAATGAACAAAAACGACTAAAATATAAAAAAAACAAAAATAGGGACTAAAACCGACAAAATATAAAACTAAGACGAAAAACGAGGACTAAAAATGAAAAACACTAAGACCCGACAAAAAACGAGGACTAAAAACGACAAAAACTAAAAAAAAGTCTAGGGACTAAAATTGTAAAAACATGAAACTTAGAAAACTAGAAGGACTAAAAATGACAAAATGTAAAACTAGTTATAGGGAAAAAAATTGTAAAAACCTAAAAGATAAAAACTACAGGGACTAAATCTGCCAAAAACTAAAACTATAAACTACAAGGGCTAAATCTGACAAACAATAAAACCTAAACTAGAGGGACCAAAAATGACAATATGTAAAAGAACTTAACAGATCTAGCGATCCTAACAAATTTTGGGCTACAATGTAATGAAAACTAACAAAATCTAACAAAATCTAATGAAATCTAATGACAAGGACCAAAACTGTTAACTTTTAAAACTATTTAACAGACTTAACAAGACTAACTGAATTTTGGACCAAAATGATTGAAATATTAATACTCTAACGGACAGGGACCATTTTTGTTAGAAAAACTAACAGAACTAACGTAGTTCCGTTAGTTTACTATTCATCATCCTCTACAACTCGATCTGTAAACTTCAAGCTTTGATATCTCAATCGTTTCTCAACCAAAATGCACAAGGTTTGTTGCAAAATGACCCTTGTTCAAAGTAAAATCGATTCCTACGCAAAATTTCAGATCATTCAACGAATACAGAACTATATCTCGACGTGATGAAACTCCGGCGATCACGTTATTTCGGTGAGTGTCTTTTGATATTTTATAGACTGTAATTACCTGAAAACTGATGAAAATCAAGAAAGCAACACGATTATGAAACTAAAAAGTAGAAAGCATCAGTCAAAAATCAAATTCCGGCGAAACCCGATTTTCCGGCGACTCTCTGGCGAAGCTTTCAAACGTCCGTAACTCACTGATTTCTTGACGTAAATCAATTCTGAAAGTGGCTACATGTTCTGAAAATCGGCTAAGTCTGGTTGTCGCAAGGTACTTGTCGCAAACTTTTCTTGAAAATCGACTAAGTATTGAAGTCGCAAGATGTCTTACGAATTCATGAGCTTGAGTGACCTGCGAGTTGTGAGGGTGTCGCAACAGTAAGTATACGAGTTCTGTGAGATTGTTGCAGATCAAACTTTGCGATAATAAGGTTGGCGCAAGCTGCACCTTACGAGTTCATTAGGGTGATGCAGGGGCTGTTATACGACTTCTCTTCCATGTGGCTTGCGAGTTCATACCAAACAGTATGCTTACGAGTTCCAGTATAAGAACCTTACGAGTTCTTCAGCTTAAATGTTGCGAGTTCTTCTCTGTTTGATACGAGTTCTTCAAACATGCAACTTACGAGTTGATCAGATCAAGAGTTGAGTTCTACATGATACTTGAGAGTTCTTCGTATGAGTCCTAAGAGTTTTTCACTTGATCACATAACATATTTTCTTCTTCGAACTAATCTGTAGATTCACAAAACACACAAAACACTGAAAACAAGTTGTTAATTTTGATTTTAAAGATCAAACAATAAAGACAAACAACTTTTTATAACAACTTAACAAAAATATGGATCAAATATCAGATTTAACACCTTTTCACCAAGAACACTCAAGAATATTCCAAGAACATCATACAATCCAAAAATTTCAAAAACTAAATTTAGAGTTCAAAACTTGAGATTTATGATGGATTCATGTTCAAAAAGACATTTTAGAAACAAATTCACACAAAACTTGATCAAAACATCACAAAATCTCAAAATCCACTTTCAAAAATTTAACAGACCACTTTTTCAGAAAAATATCAAAATTTTCAAAAATTCTCAAATTCAATGAATCATGATACGAATTTGGAAAGAAAATGATGCAAACATGAAATACAATGATTGAGAAACATTTTGCAACCAAAATCAAATCCAAAAACACATGAAAATCGCATGACCCATTCGTGATCTTCAATTCTTCAAAAATGGAGAATTTCTTCAAGTTTTCTTCAAATCTTCATGAATCTTGATGAAATTGAACGAATTTGTGCACATTTAATCTCCTAAAGCTTTGATACCAACTGTAAACTCCAGATCTATTAGGTAAATGACATTTTATTCCATTGATATTTGAAGAATTTCATGAATTGAAAGTTTCTCTCTCTACAATCTCTTACTTTCTCTATCTAGAAATATGACAATGACAAAATCCTTAACCTAATGCTTAACCCCTAAGCAAACTAATATCTAACTCAAATTACAAAGACATTGACTAAACAAAGTAAACTAAATTGACTTTCACTAACATTACTTTGACTTTTGACTTTCTTTGACTTTTCTTGACTTTTTTACAAAGACTTTTACACTAAATCTTGAATACAATAATGTCCTAACATCCTCGGATAAATGTCACTTATTTTATAATGTCTTGAGGAAAAACAGGGGCTCCGAGTGGACGGACGACCATGAAAACACGCTTCAAAAGCGTAAGGAATACATGGTGTCGCCACCTCTATTGTTGAAACCCAAGGATCATGAAGTCTTACAACTTTATCTAGCTATCAGCTCCAACGCTTGTAAGTGTCGTCCTAACTCGAGAGGATGAGAAGAAACAACTTCTGATCTATTACATAAGTAAATCTTTGCTGGACGCAGAAACCATGTATTCTTTTACGACACTATTTTGAATCGCATACTATAACTGTCATGACTAACTTTCCTCTTATATATATCTTAAGAAAAACAGAGCTGACAAGACGAATGGAAAAATAAAGTATCTACCTTAGTAGTTATGACATTGATTTCAAACCAAGGACGACTATCAAGTCGGAAACATTAGCAACTTTGTGACCGATTTCAGTCCCGAACTAGAAGTACAAGAGGAATTTGTGGCGACTCTCAACAAAACGACTTGGACTTTACACATCGATGGATCCTCAAACGATCGGGGGTCAGGTCTTGGCATCGTCCTCAAGTCGCCACAGGGGGGTAAGATGGTGTACTCCATATGATGCGATTTCAAAGCTACAAACAATGATATGAGTCATCCAAAGAACCAAATGACGAAGATCCATTGAAATGGAAGATTGGACCGATCACAAGGTCCAGGTTGAAGATGTTCAATGATCACTCAGCAATTCATCAAGTAGCCAAGGAAACCTTCGACCTTTGATTCAAATTGAAGGCCAAGATTAGCCTAAGGCTTGGTAGCCCAAGTTGTGATTATTTCATCTATAAATCACCCAAGTGCAAGAAAATTCGGCCAAGTATACACATAGCCCATGTTTTAGCCATAAATCACTCATAAGGATTCAAGTTCAAGTAACTTATCTCATTGAATTTGAAGGTGTTTTGAAGGTTCCTATCATCATGAAGTCATTTACTTAGAAGATATTTGAAGGTTGCTTCATTTAAAGTCTTTCAAGGAGTTACAAGTGAGATAATAAGTATTCCATATGTGATAGCTTATCTTTATAGGTTAAGTTTCTTATCTATATAAGTAGTGGTGCTTATATTTTTCATCTATTAATAGAGGCTCAATGTAATCTTTGAAGATACCTTTGATTTGAATGAAATTGTGAGTTTTAAACTCTTTTTGTTCTTTGTGAACTTTAGAACTTATCAAGTCTTTTTGCTTGTGGCATTCAATACATATCAATCAACTTGGTGGGTTGATTGTGGCGTATCTTATACCAAGGTTCTTGTCTCTTTATAGACAACGGGTCACTGTTTCACTAATACTATCTAGGTAACCAATAGACGGTTGGGAGAATCACATCAAACAATGAAGCTGAGTATGAAACTTTGATCGCAGTAATGAATATGGCTCATGACATGGGGGCAACAAGACTTCACTTCAAGAGTGATTCCCTCTTGGTCGTAAATCAAATGAACGGAGAGTTTGCAGTTAAAGATTATAAAATGACGGCTTATCTCAAAATAGCCAAAGCCAAATTCGAAGAATTTCAAGATTTCTCTATTACACAGATCCCAAAGGATCAAAACACCCAAGAGGACGCATTAGCTACCCTTGGATATGCACTTGGCAAGTCTGCATTTGATGTTGTACCAATAATTCACCTGGCGACGTCGTCCATTAAAAGTGAAGACCCATCCATGTGGTAGAAGAGGAAGATGATTGGTCGAGCGACATTAGAAAACTCTTTATGAACGACCAACTTCCTAGAGATAAAATGGAAGCCCGAAAAATCCAATTTAAGGCGTCCAGATACACTTTGATCGGAGGACAACTTTATCAACGATCGTCAACAGGACTAAACCAACGATGCGTCGTTAGTAAGAATAAAATCCAAATCATTTTACAAGAAATGCATGATGGAGAATATGGCAACCACTCAGGTGGTCGTAGCCTGGCAAATAGAATCTCTGGACAGGGATACTATTGGCTGACCTTACAACAGGACGCTATAAAGTTGCGGCGCATGTCAACGACACTCAGATATGTCTTATAAACCTTCTGAGCCTTTGCACTCGACTTTAACTTAATGTCCCTTCATGGGATAAGGAATGGATATCATCGGCAAATTACCTCCAGCCCCCGGGCAAAAGGTATTCTTATTAGTTCTTACGGATTATTTTTCCAAATATATAGAAGCTACTGCCTTCTCCCAAGTTTGGGATAAAGAGGTCATCTCTTTTATCCAGACTAACATTATTTGCAGGTTTGGAATTCAATCCGAAGTCGTATGTGACAACGGGTCACTATTCATGAGTGAAAGAACTCAACAGTTCTGTGAGGATCGTAATATCAAACTTACGACCTCGACACCTCACTACCCTCAGTCGAATGGACTTGCCTAGTCATGCAACAAGACGATTATCAATTCTATCAAAAAGAGACTCAAAGCAGCTAAAGGCAAGTGGGTCAAAGAACTTCCGACAGTTCTTTGGGCCAATCTCGTACGTCCACAGGACAAACCCCTTTTTCTCTAGTCTATTGTTGCGAAACAGTCTTCCCAGTCGGGATCCAAATGTCAACCTCATGACACACGTCGTTCGATCACAACTTAATCGACCTAAGTTACGACCTCGACGCATTGGAAGAACTAAGGCTGTCCGCGATGATTAAGATGGCGTCTCAAAGACAAGCGATCGAACGACACTTCAATAAGAATGTCAAAATCAAGAGTTTCCAAGTAGGCGACTATGTCCTATGACAAGTGTTCCAAAACACTCAAGAACCAAACGTAGGTAAGTTATCCATCAAGTGGGAAAGCCCATATCGTATAACTGAAGTCGTGGGAAAAGGTGCTTATCGGCTACAAACTCTCGACAATCGGGATATCCCACGAAGCTAGAATGCAGTACATTTAAAGAAGTATTACTTTTAAATCAATCTTTTTCCTTACGATTATCTTTCCCTAAAGATTACTGACTTAAGCATTGGAGAGTCGTTGGCCTATCCAACGACCCCCTCTAATGTTGTTTCATCGTAGGATCAGTTGAACTTTCGACTTTATTTAAAGTTATACGATCACATCGCAACCGGGTCGCACGATCTATAACCTATCATTGAAACCTTTCTTTGGTCGTAAGTTCCGTAAACTCTATCTTGAGTTTGATATTTATTACTTGCCCTTTTTGCAAGTCATTCGAGCTAAGATCGATCTAATCGTTCGACAGGTTTATTGCTTTCCTTGATTGCAAATTCTATGGCTTAATTGATCGATAGGTTTATTATTTGCGCCAGTCGCAAGATCCTTAATAAGTTATTCACTTTCCTAGTCGCGAGTTCAATAATTTATTCTTGATAATATTTGATGTCGTAAGTTACTTAAAAATTTTTCTATTGTTTTCTATTATTTCTTGACATCTCTTCTTTATGCTTGTGGTAAATAACTTACGATTACAGTTCATATTGATGTAATGCTACAGAAGGTTACGAAGATTGTTCAAAATTTCGTTGTATTAAAAAATCCAAAAATTACAAGGCAAAGGCACAACCAACAATAGTCGCCCGATCAAAAAATTACAGAAGTAAAGAAAAAGAAAATCTAAGGAGCCTTCGGCTGCTCCTGCCCTTCTTGCTGTGTGTTCTGCCCTTCTTGGTAGGTCGCGACTCCAGCGCTGCCACCTTGGGAGGCCTCTTCTCCCGACTCTAACTCTGTTCATCCTCCGAGTCGAGATCTCTCTCGACACCAATGGACTCCATGAAGAAGGCAAGCTCGCCTTCTGCCTACGCCAGGGGATTTTGCCCCCTCAGATGGCACCTCATCAGGGCCACACTAACCTTGAGTTCGGCGACCTGCCCCTTGGCCGCTCCTAAATCCGCCTCGATGGACGTCACTTTCTTGTCGAGTTCGGCGACCTACTCCTTAGCCGCACCCAAATCCTCCTAACGGCCTCGACCTATTTTTTATTCTACGTCGAAGTTACCTTAGACATTTCGAATCCGCCTCAGCCGCGGACGCACGACCTAGGACAACCTTCAGTCGCTCCCGGAGCTCCTCTTTCTCACGACCCGCATCCTCCAGATGGTTGAGGGCGTCGTTGAGACGCACAGAGTACTCCTTGCCCTTGGCCTCTGCCGCCTTCATCCTGGCCTCCGCTTCCATGGCCCTAGACAAACCTCCTGTTCCTTCACCAAAGGTAGTTGGGACTAGCCTCCTCACGTTGTCAAGACGTATATTAAGGAGTATGTAACACCCTGATTATTATCTTAATTGAGGAAAAATGTTGAATTGGATGAATCGGTAAAGGAAGAACCAAGTATGGAGTGTGGCTATAGTGCCATGTGGTTGTGACACTTGTCACAATAGCTCCGATGGTACTTGGAGTATGGTCGTATCGACTATAGTGACATGTGGTTGTGACATCTATCGTAATAGCATCAATGGTACTGAAAGTGTGGTAGTCCTTACCATAGTGTCATGCAATTGTGACATATGTCACAATAGCATTGGCGTTACCGAGTGTTCGGTCCTCTCAGCGAATGTGCCATGAAACTATGACAATGGTACGATAGGTGGAATAATAGCATCAAATGTTCCGATAGAATGGTAGAGGAATGTCTGGGAAAATGATCGGCAAACGGTTGGGAAAGCCGTCGAGAAAGCGATCAAGAAAACAGTCAAAGAACAGTCGAAAAACTCACGGTACAGGCCAGACTATAGTGCCCGGCGACTGTGCCAATGGCACTATAGCATGTCAAGGTCGGCAAGGGGGTAAAATGGATCACGGTACACTTTGGGAGACCTTTCCATGCAATTGTCACATGGCACAGTCGCATGTCACAATCGCAGTTGGGGTGCAGTGCATAAAATCGATTTTAAGCCTCTTTATTCATTTTGTCATATCTTTCTCATCTCAACTTCGATTTTGACGATTCAAGTTGCTATGGTTTTTTCTTTGAGATAGTTTCAAGGGTAGATTGTTAGTTTTGGGAATATATAAGAGTATTTTGTGGTGGATTGGAAGCAAATATCAAGAGCTCATCATCAACACCTCCATCTTCAAGAATTTTGGAGTTTTCTAGGTTTTCACCAAAACCTAAGTGGTAAGTTCCCTTCCCCCATTGTTTATGGGTTATAAATATTCTATTGATGGTTCTCTAGTGTTTATATTTCTCAAATTTTGGTTTGGATGATTTTGGGGAAGTTAGGTCAAATTAGGGTTTTTGGACAAAATGGAGATTTTGATATAAGATGTTTGGGGAATGATTCTAAACACTTGGATATGTGTATTTATGGTTGGAAACTTATGGATCTAGGTTTTTGGAAGTTTTGGCTTGAGAATCCAAGTTTCTTCAATGGGGCTAAATTTGGAGAAAAATCTAGATTTAGCCTAAATCTAGCAAGGTAAGTTCAAGTTGATTTGTGAAAACGGTGTACATACAAAAATGTCAATCTTTAAATGTTTATATGTTTTACATGAAAATTTTAACTGTTGAGTTATTTGATGAGTTTTGATTACTCGAAGTGTTTAACTTTATAAACTTGTAAAACACTCACATTTGGAATTTTGGGCATTTTGATAAATAAATCTTGAGGATTGGTATTTTTAATGATCCATTTTATGAAAAGAAATCTTTTGAGTATAAATGCACCTTTAGTGTGTGTTTTGGGGAAATTCTTAATTTTGTGTCATGTCACGTTTTGAAAGGATAATTGGTATAAACTTATTTGGAAAATGATTTGTCTAACTCTAAATTTGTGTTAGATTTTATTCATGTATTTTAAAGCATTTGTTTGCATAAGCGTTGGTCGATTACCGTTTTATTGAATTTTATGGATTTTAACATATGGTCATTTGATTGGTTTTAGCTTAAGGCTCGGTTTTCGTCATTTTCGAGTCTCAGGAACATTTGTCCGATTTTAATATCCTAATGTGGAGCTTTGGGTGTGAGTTGCATTTATTGCACTTTAATTTGGAGAATGCATGTTTCAAGTGAATGTGTCATTCATTTGGAGTCATGTATTTTAGACTGTAATGCATTAGATCCATAGGCATGTAAGTCACTCATATTTAATGGTGGGGAGTCTTGATATTCTCACCTTGGGAAATATGTCATGTTGGCATTATTGTTGTCCCAGTTTTGTGGAGATGAACCCTTAAGAGTTGTACTCCGGGACCATGAGTTTCGTGGTTTAGATGCTCTAACTCTTGTGCACGAGGGTTAAACATCTTGGGGTCATCAAGTAAGGGGTTTAAATCCTCTATTTTGAACGCTAGTAAGTATGCACTAAAGGTCTATTGAGAACCTTGAGGTTGTAACTTACTACGAAATGAACATGCAATAAGATCGTGTATCCTTGAGGTGTAGCTTGGTAAAGTAGACAATAGGGGATACAGTGTAATTGGGGACTTGAGGTGTAGCTTTTTAAAGCAGGCAATACAATCACGATCTGAGGTGTAGTTCGACAACATGGTTATGTGGCTTAACTTTGTGTTTCACCATGTACAATGGAATCGGGTCTCTCCCGTCACCGACAGGTGTTGTTTGGGTATTTGATTTTATTATCCACGTTTTCTGTGACATTTTATATATATGGATTTTTATCCACAATTTATGGGATTGAGTATTATGCTCCACCCGTGTTTTGGGTGTTTTAGGAAATAACAATTTATCCGCATTTTATAAATTGGGAGTTCAATTTCAATCATGTTTTGAGTGAGTTTTGGGTTGAATTTACTTTATGAATGAATGTGCTATATTGAGGTACTCGTCTTTAAAAATGTATGTTATTGGAAAACGGGTTATTTTCATATCAAAGTAAATCATTTTGAAGGATTACGATTTAAGTTGCATCCTTTCCTTTTTACGAATTTTTCTGTATTTCTGGTGGAATTTTCTTGGTTCTTAATTGTTTGTAATGATGATCTATAAATATAGGAGTTCTTCTTAGTTTCAGAATGAATATATTTATATGATAAAAGATCACATCTATAGTATATTTAATCTTGTTGAAAACTCTTGAACTCACTAGGTGTTAGCCTAACCTTTTTATTTGTCGGCATGTGCATCAGGTTTCGGGTGAGGAATGGTACTAGCGACTTTATGGAGAGATGAGTGCTAGTCATAAGCACGAGAGACAGTAGATTGGTGAAGCCTTTTCACATTTTGGAGATAGTGACTGTTATTAGGCTTTTAGTGACACCCGACTTTAATTAGTCCTTATGTAAGACTTTATTTATTTTGTTGATGGTTCAACCAAGAATTGTATTTCAAGTATGGACTGGACGTAAGAGATTTTATTCTACTTTGAGGTATTATTGAAAATTTTAAAATAACCGCTCTTTCCAAATTTGAGGGTGTTACAAGCTGGTATCAGAGCTTAAGTTTGAGAGATTTAGGTGTGGATTTTGGATACCTAGACTCAAACTGGTGTCCTTTTGTTAGGACTAAAAGTTGTAGTGCGTTGAAAGGTGTATAACACATTTATAGAGTTTAATTGTTTTATTTCAAAGCGATGTAAAAGCCTTTAGTTGTTTATTGGGCTTGTTTTTTTGTTTTGGGCCTTGGGCCTTAGGGTTTAGGTTTGGGTATAAATAGGTTTTTTAACCTAATTTCTAGATGAGTTGGTCATTCATAGGTTTACATTTGCGTAACAGAAGTTCTCTCTGTATCTCACAAAAGATACTTGTTTCATATATGCACGAAGATTTAGCACATAATCTATCTATTCCTCACTCGAAAGTCTTAGATATTGAAAAAGGAAGAGATCAACTCCGGTCTCCGAACTTCATATTCATCTCACTGTGTCTATTGATTTCTAACCTACGTCCCAGGTTAAATCAATCTTTGAGCCTAATCGATATGATTTATACTTCTTTCACACACGCACGAATCTTTGTGATTTCCCTAGCATATCTTTGTGATATTGCCAGAACAGTTTGAGAAGTAATTTTTTAATATTTTACTTCAGTGATAACTAGAAGTCCTATCAGAGATACCCCCTTGCCAACTCTGAAAATAGGCCACACAATTACTTTAATTGTTGTGATAACAGTTACTATTGTGTTTATTTGTTAGCTGTTACCCTTGGTTACTGAATCGATTTATCTGATCTTTTGCTACTCATCCGGTTAGTCTTTGAAGTTACATGATGCTCAGGATTCTCTTCATCATAATGAGGGGGAGAACGACACAAAATTCAAAGACACAGATTATGTGTTGAGGGGGATTTAGCAAAATATGAGGGGGAGTAACAAAATTTTATTATTTGAGGTTGAAAATCCTTTGTATTCAAAGATTGCAGTTGAGCAGAAAAGATTTTATTGATTCTTCTATCCCTATCATGTGGTGTCTGCTACAAGTTTGTTCCTTTTACGAGCTGATTGAAAAAAGTTCTTAAGATGAAAGCATATTCAACTTGCGGTTCAAAGACAAATTCTTTGTTTTTAAATTGAAGTTGCACTGTGGAATGTCACGTTACTCGCACATTATCTTTCTTGTGTGCTGATCCGATGTGTTGAGTTTCTACAGTTGAAAGTTGCTCAATAGTGCGTTCAGTCGAGCCTATTGTTCATTGAATCTGGTTATAAAGTTGAAACGATGAAGACCAAGAGCTTTATTCAAGGGGGATATTGGAAAGTCATGAAGACATGCAACGCCAAAGTTTTTCAAAGATTCAAGAGGGAGAGAAGATCAAGCCTGAAGATTTAAAGATGATAAATGCCTTATTCAACTTTAGGGGGAGATTGTTAGGACTGAAAGTCGTAGTGCATTGAAAGTTCTATAACACATTTATAGAGTTTAAATGTTTTCTTTAATTGTTCATTGGGATTGTTTGTTTGTTTTGGGCCTTGGGCCTTAGGGTTTAGGTTTGGGTATAAATAGGTTGTTTAACCTATTTTCTAGATGAATTGGTCATTCATAGGTTTACACTTGCGTAACAGAAATTCTCTCTATAAACCTTAAACCCTTTATTGATAAATCTAATCATATGACCAGCAGTTGTAATTCAATCATTGTTTGTTATTGATTATTATCTGTTGATTGGACTGTTTCTGGGATCTACAATTGGTATCAGAGCTAAGAGACAAGATTTTTGATCCAAAAGGTTTGTCTAAAAACCCTTATGCTCATCGATTTTATGCTTAATCAACTTAATCGAATTTTTGACTTCCTTGGATCGTGTTCCTCATATTCTAATTTCTTTAGATTTAATGTTTAGCCATTAAATTAAATATGTGTTTGTGTTTGGTTTGTGTTTGATAAGCAAAATACGTGTTTAATTATAGTTTTAAAAAGTTATTTTGTGTCGATTTTGATTAATCGACCGCCATCGAATTAACCCAGATTTTCTTTTGGTATATTACTCTATGTTCATCTTAGTTCATCATATTGAAGTTAATTGTTTGTGGTTTTAGGGATTTTTCTATCAAATTAAGTCTGGGTTTGCGGTTTCTTAGTAAAATATTTGCGTAATTTTATGTGTTAAAAGTTTTTTCTTGGTCGATTTTGGACTTTGTTGAAGAACTCGAACCCATAAAATCTTCAATCTCCCGGGATCTAATCTCCCGGTACATTCTCTCCCGGGACCTTGCATCTCGGACCTTTCACTCCCGGGACCTTGTCTCCCGGGTCCTTTACTCCCGGGACCTTGCACTCCTGAGACCTTGCACTCTCGGGACCGTGCTCTCCCGGGTCCTTGCTCGCTTGAGTCCTTATCTCTCGGGTCCTTGTCTCTCGGGTCCTCGCACTCCCGGGTCCTTGAAACTTTCGACATCTCCCGGGTCCTCGCACTCCCGGCATCTCCCAGGTCCTCGCACTCCCGGCATCTCCCGGGTCCTCGAACTCACGGCATCTCCCGGGTCCTTGCAACACCTGGGTCCTCGCAATTCCCGGGTCCTTGTTCGGATCAAATATGTTGTCTCACGATCATAACAGTGCACTTTGATTTTTTTCATTACTAGTCCCCATACTTCAAAGTTTGAAAATTTGTAATTTTTGACCCCTGAACTTTAAAGTTTCAATTTTTAGTCAATTTTGATCCCTAAATTTTCAAGTTTCACTTGTTGTCACTTTTGGTCCTTACACTTTAAAGTTTCATCTCTCGTTAAGTTTTACCCCTAGACGTGAAGTTTTTCAGGTTGAAAGCCATCATAACACCATTGAAGATCTACTTGGAGAAAATGCGGGACACTTGTGCAAAATTTCAAGTCTAAAAGAACAAAGTGAGATCTTTTCAAAAGAGTCTAAGGAGTTAAATGCTAAAGTAGATGAACTGACTGACAAGTTTCGTATGTCATAAAATGAGAGAACTGAGATTGTTTGTAAAAGCGTCTCTTGTAAAAATGAAAACAAAAAGTTGACTGACAAGTTAAAGGATCTTGAACTCATGCTTTAAGGTCAAACTGAACATACCCAAAGTGTTCAAGTACTTTAATCTTTAAGGTGGAATCGGATGCAATAACCCACATTATCTAAAAAGTACCTTGTCCAATGTACCCACTTTATATGCTTTCGAATTTTTGGGATTGGACAAGACTTACCAAGAGTAAAAAATCAGATGGACGAAGCCACTTGATGATGAGGATCTGGAACTGGAAACTTTGAGAAGAAAAAATATTGTGACGATGCAACTTCCTTTTGTGTATGACTCATTAAATGCATCATAAAACACCGATAAACCCACTTTTCTGTCAAATGACTATTTTCGAAGCTATTCTCAGGCTGAACTTGATTCAAAATCCGTTGAACTTGAGGAGGAATCGATGGACCACAAAATCTATGTTCCACCTTTGATTTTAGAAAAGAAAATCGTTCAGCTAGAAGAGTCATTTGCACATGAAAGAATTATTTTTCAAAAGGAAAAACAAGACTTATTATCCAAACTTGAGTGCCTCAATTCCAATCAAAAGGAAACTGGATCTAGTGAAGAAAAGGAATATCTTCAGACAGAGATAAACATGCTTACTTCTCAAATGTCTGCCTTGGCAATAGATCTGATGAATGAGCAACTTCACAAAGCTGAGCTTCAAGCTAATCTTGACTTACTCCAATGAGAGAAAATTAATCTATTAGAACATTCTTCTCCACGCTTAAATACCTCTTCCTGTAAAGCTTTTCTAGGTGATTTTCACCAAATTCTTTTGATAAAGGAAAAGAACCTTAGTTGAAGTGTCTCAAAAAGGATCTCCATTTCAATTTTAAAAATGCTTCCACAAATGATCTTTTAAAAGGAAAAAATGCATCCAGTTCCTCGAATCCCACAAGTGATAAGGTCACATCTGATGAGGAAATGGAATTCTAAACGTTCTTGAATTCAGAGGTATGTTCAGACAGTAAGTTAGACTAGTTTGATCTCTATCCAAAACTTCCAAGTCATGTTGACTTTTTGGATTCAACTGGTGAGCCACCAGTCAAATTTTATAAAGGCAAATGTTCAACATCTTCCTCTTAAAAGGTTTTTTGAACAAATATTCAAAGCAAAAATCTAAAAGACGTTCACAGAAACAAAGAAAGACCTGCACCTCTAACAAAAGACATACTTACTACTCTTGTTCTTCTGATTGCGAGCTTAATGATTCTTCAGATAATCATTTTTTCAGAAAAGTAAAGATGGTTTGGAGAAAAAAACCAACTACAGAAGACAGTGAAGGAAACAAGTCTCATGATTCTTCTGTAGTTGATACAAAGTCATCTATTTCCAAGACTGATTCACCTACTTATGTTTATTGTACAGGAAAGTTGATCAGTCTAAACCGAGCAAAGATCTGTTGCATTCACTGTGGAAATAGAGACTTTGTGGACTCAAGATATGTAAATAGTTGGTATGGTACTTATAGCATCCCCAATCCTCAGTTTCATAGATTCAAAGTTAAGGCATCTAACCGACAAGGATCCATCACAACATGGACACCAAAACCAAAAACTTCCTAATCTGTTTTGCAGGAATGTCATGTATGATTTAGTTCAGATTATTCACGTCACATGACTACAATCAAGGGTTAGGCCATCTTTTGAGGGGGAGTACCATGTTGTTTATTTTTCATATCGACTTCTGAACACTTTAGTTCAGGACTCGTTCTTAAATGTTTTTGACTTCTGATTAAATCAAATCAGAAATCGTTCTTCAATGTTCTATCTTGGTGAGTTAAAGGAGTGTTAGGGCTCATAACGTTTCTATGGTCAATGCAGAACCGAAAGGACCTACCCAAGAAATACATCCCATTCATAGATATCAGTGAGGGGTCTAGATTGATAGATGAGTTTGGAGCGAAAAGAATATGGTGAGGATGTGACAGGACTTAAAAGAATTATTGGTCCTTACCAAACCGAGTCAGTTATCCGGGTTACCACATAATCTATTCATTCTCGTTCTTTGGAGATGGATATTGAAATAGACATGGACCCAATGTCGATAACTCATGTCACCCTACCCAGCCACTCAAGTATCTCACAAAAGATACTTGTTTCATATATGCACGAAGATTTAACACATAATCTATCTATTCCTCACTCGGAAGTCTTAGATATTGAAAAAGGAAGACATCAGCTCCGGTCTCCGAACTTCATATTCATCTCACTGTGTCCATTGATTTATAACCTATGTCCCAGGTTGAATCAATCTTTGAGCCTAATAGATATGATTTATACTTGTTTCACACACGCACGAATCTTTGTGATTCCCCTTGCATATCTTTGTGATATTTCTAGAATAGTTTGAGAAGTAATTTTTTAATATTTTACTTAAGTGATAACTAGAAGTCCTATCAGAGATACCCCTTTGCGAACTCTAAAAATAGGCCACACAATTACTTTAATTGTTGTGATAACAGTTACTATTGTGTTTTTGTGTTAGCTGTTACCCTTGGTTACTGAATCAATTTATCTGATCTTTTGCTACTCATCCGGTTACTGAATCATCATGAGGGGGAGAACGACACAAAATTCAAAGACATAGATTATGTGTTGAGGGAGAGTTAGAAAAATCTGAGGGGGAGTAACAAAATTTTATTATTTGAGGTTGAAAATCCTTTGGATTCAAAGATTGCAGTTGAGCAGAAAAGATTTATTGATTCTTCTATCTCTATCATGTGGTGTCTGTTACAAGTTTGTTCCTTTTACGAGCTGATTGAAACAAGTTCTTAAGCTGGAAGCATATTCAACTTGCGGTTCAAAAAGGGGGAGATGATTTAAAGAAATGTCCGTGTCAGAAATTCCAAAGTTAGAGAATTGTTTGAAGATCAAAAGTTAAAGATTTGAAGAAGACAAAGTTCAAAGATTGAAAGTTTGAAAGATTGTTCAAGAAGAGTCAAAGTTGTTTGAAGATGTGCTGTTTTTCAGAAATTTTCTTTGAAGATTGTTTGCTGAAGCAAGTCGAGCTAAATTTGAAGATAATTTCTTTCTGAAGTCTGAAAGAGTCTTGTGATAATTTTGGGAGATTATTAAAGATCGTTTTTATCATATTTTGGAGAAATTGTTAATTTTTTTCAGAGACAGACTTGGGAAGAATAAAGTTAAACAAAAGGAAGAGATTGTCTAGATTGAACCAAAGGGGGAGATTGAACTGCTAAATCTTTCAAAGATGATCTTGAATCCAAAGGTGGAGATTGTTAGAGCATAAATCTGTTGGATACAAGATCATGAAGACTAGAGGTTAAAGATACAAGAAGTCAAAGCTGAGAAAGTCAAAGTCTTTGCTAATAAAAGTCAAAGTCAATGTATTGTTTTGTAATTGTTTTTGTTTCCTTGTATTTTAGTTGCTAGGTATAAATAGATTTCTTTGCTGTTTAATAGATAGATGGTTAGAACTTGAGTGAGTTGTAGAGAGAGAAGGAGGAGTCTAGAGAGAGAATGTGTAAAAACAGATTGTATTCATTTGAGTTTTGAATTGAAATCAAATAGGTAAATTGAATCATTCTTGTTTGTTTAATTGATTTGTAGTTAGAAACTTGATTCCAGGGACACACAATTGGTATCAGAGCAGAAGATATTCCGAAAACATGGATTGAAATTTTTTTGGTCGACATTTTTTCAAGAACTCGCAAGTTCCTGTTCAGATTCTATTTTTGAAATCTAGTGATGATATTGATCTGATTTTGATTGTAATTGAATCGATTTGGTACTTAGAACAGTTTGTCTTTAGATCATTTAGGTTAATTCACACAGATTAAGGCTATTTTTTTTATTTTTGTTCGAACAAGTTCACTGCACTGTAAATCGAATCAAATTGTTACGATTTGTGTTTGTTTTTGTAATTCTTGTATTGTAACCTGTTCGAGTATTGAAATCGAGCATCCCTACAAAGTTTCAAGTTAATTGGTAAAGATTTGGGTAGAATTCAAAGAAAAAGATCAAGTTTTTGGAGGAAAAAGTGAAGAACACGCAAGATCTATCAAACGCGCTAGGTTCATCGGAAGAATGCGCAAACCAAAAGAATTTTGATTCTGACCGAAAACGCGCAAAGAGCTGTATGCGAGTTCTAGAAACGCGCAAATCAAAGCCTGCGAGTTTAGCTCTTCAGTCTGCGAGTTTGAAAAATTGGGAAAATTTTTCAAAGTGTTGAAACACGCAACCATTGCGAGTTTCATCTTGCGAGTTTAGCTTGCGAGTTTGTTAAAACGCGCAAGTAGACCTTTGCAAGTTCTCCAAACTTGCAAGACTAAGCTTGCGAGTTTCATAAGAATAGTAATCTGCGAGTTCTTTCGGTCTGCGAGTTTGTCAAAACGCGCAACTCTTTGCTTGCGAGTTTCACAAACACTCACGCCTAAGTCTGCGAGTTTCTCAGTAAACAATGTTTTGCATGTTTAGGCGTTTGCGAGTTTCAAGAATTTTTTTTTCTGTGATCTACGAGTTTCTATTTTTTTTGTGATTTTGTTTTCTCTGAATTTATGACGATCATTTTTTCAAGTTTCTTATTGCATATTTTAATTAAACAGAATGACTTCAAGAGACGCTCTCTCGATTGGAACAATTGTCAAGCCCCCAGTTTTGTTCAAAGGGGAATATGAACAATGGAAAGACAAATTTATGGATTTTGTTGATAGACAAACAAATGGAGAGAACATTCTAATATCTATCACAGAAGGTCCAATGAAAAGACCTACTAAGAAGATTTCTACTGAAGGTTATGACTCAGATGGAGTTCAGAATACAAAGCAAGTTGATAAAGATTTTGCTCAATTCACTGCTGAACAGAAGAGTCGGTTCAATGCTGATAAACAAGCCAGATCTTTGCTTTTACAAAGCATAACCAATGAGATCTATGTGAAAATAGATAGCTACAATGAAACTGCTAAATCAACGTGGGATCAACTAAGAAAGATGATATTGGGTTCTAAAGTTGGGAATCAAATGAAGGTGGCCAATTGTATCAACAATTATGAAGAATTCAAGGCTAAAGAGAATGAAAGTTTGGAGGATACTTATGAAAGATTTGTACTGCTTCTCAATGAGCTTTCCAAGAATAAAGTCACAAAGAAGCAGATAGAAAATAATGTCAAGTTTCTTAGCATCTTACAACTCGAGTGGAAAAAGCACACTCGTCGAATGAAGCAGATGAAAGATTTGAGTGAGATTCCACTACATGAAGTCTACGAGACTCTACGACAGAATGAGGAGGAGGTTGAGGAGAAAAGATCTGAGAAAAAGAAGTCTGAGAAAGTGCCCGATCCCATAGCATTGGTGGCTGGTGAGAAGGAGAAGGAAAAGAAAGAGAAGAAGAAAAAGAAGAAGATAGTGATGTGCAGTTCTGAATCAGAGTCTGAATATGATAAAGATAATAGAGAGAATCTTAAGCAAGCAATGCTTTTACTAACCCGTGCTTTTCAAAATAAATTCTATAAAAAACCGGGTTCTAACTCTCAGAGATATTCTTCATCAAGCTCAAAGAAGCACGAGCATAGAGAAAGAGTGGAAGGAAGTAGACTTGTTGAGAAGAAGCCGGAAGAAAAGAAAAAGTTTGTGAATGACTACACCAGTACTGGAAATAAAGGTGATGATATGATCAAATGCTACAACTGTGGCAAGGTTGGACATTATGCAAAAGAGTGTCAGAAGCCAAAAGTTTGCAACTTAGAGTACTATAAGAACAAAATGCTCTTGACCAAGCAATAGAAGGCAGGCAAGGCATTAATGGTAGAACACGAATACTGGTTGGATCATTCTGATGTGGAGGAAGAACAAGAGGAGACTGCTCATTTATGCTTGATGGGAAAAGAAGAGAAAGATGATGATTCTGATGATGAGACTGCGGATGAGGTAATGAACATAACTGAAAATGATTTCATAAACAAAATGGAAGCCATGATGGTCGAACTTCAAGACCTTCAAACCAAAATGAAAAAGGAAAAAGACAGAGTTGCTAGGAGAAATCAACAAATCTTTGAACTGAATAAATCAATTATTGGGAACAAAGATTTAATTGATTCTCTACACAAATCTGCTCTTGATTTTAAAAATGAAAAGGATTGTTTTGAATGTAAGACTTCTGATATTGAAAAACAATTGTCCAAGTCTGATTCTGAAAAACAAGAATGTGTTCTAAAAGCGTTTAAACTGCAGGTTGAGAACAAGACTTTAGAGCAAAAGGTAAATGGTCTGGAAGCAAAATTGTATATTCGAGGCCAAACAGATCAAACAATTTTCTTGAATACACCTAATGAAGAAGGTGATGTTAAAGAAAAATGGGGACTAGGTTATGATAATTCTCATTACCTAGAAAAAGCTATTAGAAAACAACCAGCTATATATAATGCAAATTATATGTATGCTGCTGATAAATATCCTCATTTGAAACCCAAATTTATCACCAAATCATCAAAAGAAGTTGAGGACAAAGAAGATGAGAAAAGAATGATTTTGAAGAAAATGCAACTACCATTCTATTATGAAAGACTGAATGATAGTTATCTTTCTAAAACATCAAAATTTCTTTCAAATGATTATTTTACTAGTTATTCTTCTACTGAGATGGAGGCAAAACCTATTCAAGCTAAAATTTATGTTCCTCCACTAGTATTAGAAAGCAAAATAATTGAACTAGAAAATATTTTATCTGATGAAAGAATTTTGGGTGATCTAACACTAGATGTATTTTCTACAGTGTTGAAGAACACAGATTTTCATTTTAAATCTAAAGTGTGTTCTTCATCTTCTAAAGTACTTCAAACTTCTGAGATTGATTTTGATGATTTATTTGAGTCTGCAAATGATTTCCTAAATTCTGATGAAGGGTGTATAGAGGAAATTGATATGTTTGACTTTAATGCTCCACTTCCAAATCATTCTACTTTTGTGATAAATGGACAAGCTTTACCAAGTATTCATGAAAAGGGTGAATCATCAACTAAGGTTGGTGAATTAGTTTATGTGAATGCTGATTACTATGCAAAGGGTAAGAAACATAAGAAACAACGCTCACAGAAAAAAAATTACACTGGTAAACACAAGAAAAATCAATCTCAGAAATCTGATTTTCCTAATAAATCTAAGTTTTTTGTTTCAGATCTAAGAAAGAAAAGGTCAGAAGAGAGATCTGAATGGCGACCTAAAAGGAAGGATGATGAAAAGGCAGAATCAATTACTGATAGTTCTTGTCATAGATCAACTAGTAATGTGTGTGATGTAGTTGGTTCTATTGCTTCTCATAATAAAAACCTTGTAACTTCTTACAAGAGATATTCTATAAAGCAATTGTTCCAATTATCAGTGGAATGATTTTGCTTATCACCATAATTCTAATGATTGGTTTGGATCTTATCATGTGTATTCTTCTAAATCAAATGTTTTCAAAAGTTTTCAAAAGAAAATAGGATCCATATTCAAATGGATGCCAAAATCTTGTACTAATCTGTTAGGACCCGTTTTTAAATGGGTACCTAAAATTGTTGTTTCTTGATTTCTCTTGCAGACCCGGCATATGTGGTACTTGGATAGCGGCTGTTCCAAGCATATGACCGGACAGAAAGCTTTATTGTCTAATTATACAGAGAAATTCAGCGGAAATGTACGATTTGGAAACGACCAGTTTTCACCAATCTTAGGATTTGGTGACATCATTCAAGACAATATAACGATTAAGATGGTGAGTTATGTCGAAGGCTTAGGGCACAACCTGTTTAGTATTGGCCAGTTCTGCGACAAAGACTTAGAGGTTAATTTCAAAGCTAAGAGTTGCTCGGTGCGTACTAGAGATGGCAAAGAACTCTTAGTTGGTACTCGCAAGTCAAACCTCTACACCATCAATCTTTCAAAGGTCCAGAATGACAATCAGGTTTGCTTACTAACAAAAGCTTCAATGCAGCAAAGTTGGCTTTGGCACCAAAGGCTGTCACACCTGAATTTTCGTTACATTAACAAGCTAGTCAGTGGAAAGTTAGTGAATGGACTTCTTGAGCTCATGTATGAGAAATAACACTTGTGTGGAGCGTGTGAAAAAGGGAAGATGAAGAAAGATCCACATAAACCGAATCCTGAACCTAGTACCAGTTATCTATTAGAGTTGTTGCATATGGATCTTTGTGGTCCGATGCGAATGCAAAGCTTAGGCGGTAAGAAGTATGTTCTTGTTATCGTGGACGACTATTCGCGATACACGTGGGTCAAATTTCTCCGATCAAAAGATGAGACGTCTGAAGTACTCATCACATTTCTGAAGACGACCCAGGTGAATTTGCAGAAACCAGTCAAGCTTCTCAAAACTGATAACGACACAGAGTTCAAAAATAGAACTGTTGAAGAGTATCTCGAATCGGTCGGGATATCACATCAATACTTTGCTGCTCGTACGCCTGAACAAAATGGAGTAATCGAAAGACGAAATCGAACGCTAGTCGAGTCCTCTCGCACTATGCTTAGCCAATCAGACTTACCTATATTTTTGTGGGCAGTAGCTATTTCGACTGCGTGCTACACTCAAAACCGTTTCATGATACACCGCAGATTTCAAAAGACTCCGTATGCTTTGATCAACAACCGAACACCATCTATAAAATATTTTCATATATTTGTGTGTAAGTGTTTTGTGCTCAACGACAGAGAGAGTCTTAACAAGTTCAGTGCTAAGGCAAAAGAGTGCATCTTCATTGGATATTCTTCTACATCTGCTGCATATCGAGTATATTTGAAGAAGTTGAAGACTGTTATCGAAAGCGTAAATGTCAAATTCGATGAGGATATGGATTCTGAACAAGTCATTTCAGAACCTGTGATAACTGGAGTGTTAGCTTCTGGGCAATTCCGTTCAGAACCTGTACCTGAAAAGAACAAACCAGATGAAGCATCAACGTCTACTAATCATTTATCTGATTTAGATCTTTTATTTGAACTGTTTTATGATGAATATCTTGGATCTAATGTGAAAAAACCTGTTGTGGTTGACAGGATTGAAGATTCAACGATTAATTATCCAACCACTTCAGATGTTTCTACTGAATCAAATTCCCCGATTCAGCAAGATATTCCAGTTCAAATGCCTACTCATATAGTTGAAGTTGTATTTACTAATGATGAGCCAGAAGTTGCTGAGTCAGTAGGATGTGCTGTAAGGACAAATCATCAGACTGAACAAGCTGTACCTACTAAAGCTTCTGCACCAATTACTTCAACCGAATCCCTCTCTCATGATGTTCAAACTGAAGAAACTGATAGTGGTTTTTTAGATGACAACCATGATAAATCTTCATCTACTCCACTCCCTCATGAAGATCGCTGGACCAAAGAGCACCCTCTTCACCAAGTAATTGGAGATCTTAACAAGTCGGTGCAAACTAGGTCAGCAACTTTGAATCAATGTATGCATGACTCATTCCTTAGCAAAATAGAGCCTACTCGAGTATCAGAAGCTCTTGCTGATTCGGATTGGGTGTCTGCTATGCAAGAAGAGTTAAACCAGTTCGAAGGCCTAAAAGTCTGGAGACTAGTGCCAAAACCAGAAGGAAAAACCGTTATCGGCACTAAATGGGTGTTCAAGAATAAAAAGGACGAAGATGGTATTGTTATCAGGAACAAAGTAAGACTTATTTCCAGGGGATATAGGAAAGAGGAAGGCATAAACTACGACGAGACGTATGCTCCAGTAGCGCATATAGAGGCAATCCGCATGTTTCTGGCCTACGCAACTCACAAGAACTTCACTGTCTACCAGATGGACGTGAAGACTGCCTTTCTGAATGGCATACTTAAGGAGGAAGTGTACGTCTCTCAGCCAGAAGGGTTTGTAAATCCAGATAAGCCAAATCACGTCTACATCTTGGATAAATCCTTGTATGGTCTGTAACAAGCACCTCGCGCCTGGTATGATGTTCTATCTCAATTCTTGGTCAATTCAAGTTTTTCAAAAGGTAAAGTTGATACCACTTTGTTTATTAAAAAGGAGAAAGCTAATATCATTCTTATTAAAATTTATGTAGATGATATTATATATGGTTCTACAAATCCTAAATACTGTAAGAACTTTCAAATCTCACGGTGCACGTTTTCAGATGAGTATGATGGGAGAGATGAATTTCTTTCTCGGATTACAAGTCAAACAGTTTTCAATGGAGATTTTCATTAATCAATCTAGGTACATTTTTGATAGTATTCGGAAATTCAAAATGGAAAATTGCAAATCTATTGGAGCCCCAATGGCACCAGGTACTAAGATTAACACTGATCCTTTGGGAAAAGCTGTTGATGTTAGGACTTATAGAGGTATGATAGGATCTTTAATGTATCTTACTTCAAGTAGACCAGATATAATGTTTTCAACATGCTTGTGTGCTAGATATCAGTCTGATCCTAAAGAATCCCATTTGGCTGCTGTCAAACGGATTTTTAGATATCTGAAGGGGACTGCAGATATTGGTCTGTGGTATCCTAAGGATACAGGGTTTGAACTAACTGCTTATTCAGACGCAGATCATGCAGGGTGCATTTTGGACAGGAAGAGCACTTCAGGTCATATTCAATTTCTTGGAGACAAGCTCGTTAGCTGAGAGTCAAAGAAACAATTATGTCTTTCCACATCGACTGCAGAAGCAAAGTTTGTTGTTGCTGCTCTCAGGTCTTGTGGATGCGAACACAACTTTGAGACTATGAATTCAAGTTTGATAAAATACCGATCTATTGTGACTCGAAGAGTGCTATTGCCATATCAGCTAATCCTGTGCAGCACATAAAACAAAGCACATTGATGTCAGGTATCATTTTATAAAAGATAATGTAGAAAAAGGTACAATAGAACTTTACTTTGTAAAAACTGATTACCAACTTGCAGATTTGTTTACCAAACCTTTAGATGAAAAGAGATTCAATTTTCTTATATTTAAGCTTGGTATGCTAAATCTCAAGATCTAATCAGTAATTACCTATTAAAGTTTCTTTTATTCTAATTTTTCATCATTTCTTTATCATTATTTCTGAAAGGATATCTGCACTTTAACTTGTTGTTCATGATCTCAGGGGAGTGAGACGAGCTTATAAGATGATCATCATTATTTTGAGGGGGAGTGTATAGAATTTAATTGCTAAATTTTTCTGATGCATGAATTTAAGGGGAGTTTATGCGTACAACAAAAAGGAGTAAGGATATGATTTCTAATTATTTCAGATCAGAACTCGTATTTTAATCGTTTTACTGCTTTATGTCTTTTACATTTGAATAAATTTTGTGAATAAAGTTGCTTTGACATGACTTTGAGACTTGTGCAGGATGAGAGAATGCTTACAAGATCATATCTTTATGACTTAAGCATGACTTCATGAGATTTAAGACTGCATACAAAGGTTAAATTTCTTATCTTAATCTCATATATGGTTGAAAGAAGGATAACTTTAAATCATTGAAAATATGTTCGTAAATGTTCAAACTACTTCCCGATTCTTAAACAGATTTCATGAATTGGAAGTGTGATTTTTAAATGTTTTCATTTTACTTGTGCTTCAACGATTAACAAACCGTGTGTTTCCAAAGATAAATACTTGCGTATTGTCTTTTCCTTTTACTTTGAAGTATTCACACACACTGGTTTGAATTATTGTTCAAAATGTTCTTACCATGTCTCAAATTTGAAACATATTTTTCGATGGTAAAACACCCCGCTTGTACTTCAATGAATTTTGAGAGTTATTTCATTTCGAAACGTTCTTTCAAGAATGTCTGTATTTTGTTTCATATATACAATATACATTATTATTGACCATAAGCTTTAATTGCTATATCATTTCATTTCTGATCATTTTCATACAATATCATATTTTCAATCAAGTCTTTTGCATTCATTTCTATTCATTCAATTTACTTGTTTGAAAAATACACTGTTTCAAATGCTCATATCTTCATAATTATATCTTGAGCATATATACATCTGACATTTGTATATTTGTGCTTTAACTGATACAATTAAACCATTTTTGTGCAACATTGATTTTCATAGGAATATGGGTTCTTTGTGCTAGGAATTAAATGAAAACTTCTATGGATTCACGATTACCAGTGTTTCCTACCCATGGAGTTAATACATAGTGATTGAGTGTGAGGAGTCAAAATAAATGAGTGTGGGATGTGTGACGAGGTAAAATGGAAAAGAGAGTTTGGTTAGAAGTGAGCTAAATGATTAAATAGAAAGAGGGTGAAAGATCAGAGTAAAAGAATATCAGACTCTGCACCAACTACTTTCTGAGTCGGGCAACCACATTACTAATGTTTCACAATTCTTGGTGAACATTATTGAAAAAGACAAATAGCCCATGCCAACTCTTGTTATTAACCCCACCAGCCACTCATTTTCTTCTAAAAAACAAAATGTTTCATATTTTCTGGGGATGCAACACATAATCTCTCTGATTTTCATTTGGAAAATCTGGATATTGAACAAGAGGGAAGTCTGCCCCACCTTCGCACTTCAATCATGCACATTGAGTGTGTGTTTATCTATTGTCGTCTCAGTGGTTTACACAATGTTGAGCCTTATTAAAACCAATCATCATATGCTTAATTCTTTCTACACTTGCACGAACACACAAGGAATTTGTTTTTTTGTCATAACCGTTAAGTCTGATTTTATAGTAATCATTGTATTTATAGGTTGATCTTATACTGTGTTTAAAGTGTTTTGATCTGTTGTATAAGCCAAGGGTATTTAAGTCCCTTGGGTCTTTGTGTTGTGTAAGACATTCACGCATATTCAATTCAAGAACTACTTTACGCTTCAACTCTCTCTCTACTTTCTCTCTCTAAGTGATTTAGTGATTTTGGGATTATCAATAATAACATTCATAGATATTTCCTTTGTGGTGTTTCGATGATTGGATGGAAACCCTGGGGGAGTGAACATCAAAAAGCTCATTTACTATGTGTATTCGTTACACACAGTGACTTAGTGTTACTGACGGGCATATTAACTGTTTCATTTGTTGATTCAGAAGTTACACTCATATTTTGTTTGGATTTGAAAAGATCTAGATGAATACTTTATTCGAATTGGCAAAGAATCAGAGGCTCGTGAAAGATCAGTGGTCGGAACAAACAATGACATTTCATGATGTGAAAGTTTTGATGAACCAGATGCTCTATTCATCAAATAGGGGGAGATCATTTAAAGAAATGTCCGAATCAAAAATTTCAAAGATTTGAAAGTTTGAAAGTTTGGATAAAGAGTTGAAGAAGATAAAGTTCAAATTTTGAAAGTTTGAAAGATTGTTCAAGAAGAGTCAAAGTTGTTTGAAGATGTGATGTTTTTCAAAAAATTTCGTTGAAGATTGTTTGCTGAAGCAAGTCGAGCTAAATCTGAAGATAATTTATTTCTGAAGTCTGAAAGAGTCTTGTGGTAATTTTGGGAGATTATTGAAGATCGTTTCTATCATATTTTGGAGAGATTGTTAATTTTTGTTCAGAGACAGACTTGGGAAGAATAAAGTTAAACAAAAGGAAGAGATTTTCCAGATTGAACCAAAGGGGGAGATTGAACTGCTAAATCTTTCAAAGATGATCTTGAATCCAAATGGGGAGATTGTTAGAGCATAAATCTGTTGGATACAAGATCATGAAGTCTAGAGGTTAGAGATACAAGAAGTCAAAGATGAGAAAGTCAACTCTAATTAAAAGTCAAAGTCTTTGTTAATAAAAGTCAAAGTCAATGTATTGTTTTGTAATTGTTTTTGTTTCCTTGTATTTTAGTTGCTAGGTATAAATAGATTTCTTTGCTGTTTAAAAGATAGATGGTTAGAACTTGAGTGAGTTGTAGAGAGAGAAAGAGGATTCTAGAGAGAGAAAGTGTAAAACAGATTGTTTTCATTTGAGTTTTGAATTGAAATCAAATAGGTAAATTGAATCATTCTTGATTGTTTAATTGATTTGTAGTTAGAAACTTGATTCCAGGGACACACAGAAAAATTCTTTGTTTTTAAATTGAAGTTGCACCGTGGAATGTCACGTAACTCGCACATTATCTTTCTTGTGTGTTGATCCGATGTGTTAAATTTCTACAGTTGAAAGCTGCTCAATAGTGTGTTCAGTCGAGGCTATTGTTCATTGAATCTGGTTATAAAGTTGAAACTATGAAAACCAAGAGCTTTATTCAAGGGGGAACTTGGAAAGTCATGAAAACATGCAACGCCAAAGTTTTTCAAAGATTCAAGAGGGAGAGAAGATCAAGCCTAAAGATTTAAAGATGATAAATGCCTTATTCAACTTTATGGGGATATTGTTAGGAATGAAAGTCGTAGTGCATTGAAAGTTCTATAACGCATTTATAGAGTTTAATTGTTTTATTTAAAAGCGTTGTAAAAGCCATTAATTGTTTTATTTAAAAGCGTTGTAAAAGCCATTAATTGTTTTATTTAAAAGCGTTGTAAAAGCCATTAATTGTTTATTGGGCTTGTTTGTTTGTTTTGGACCTTGGGCCTTAGGGTTTTGGTTTGGGTATAAATAGGTTGTTTAACCTATTTTCTAGATGAATTAGTCATTCATAGGTTTACACTTGCGTAACAGAAATTCTCTCTGTAAACCTTAAACCCTTTATTGATAAATCTAATCATATGACCAGCAGTTGTGATTCAATCATTTTTGTTATTGATTATTATCTGTTGATTGCACTGTTTTTGGGATGTACAATTGGTATCAGAGTTAAGAGACAAGATTTTTGATCCAAAAGTTTTGTCTAAAAACCCTTATGCTATCGATTTTATGCTTAATCAACTTAATCAAATTTTTGACTTCCTTGGATCATGTCCCTCATATTCGAATTTCTTGAGTTTTAATGTTTAGCCATTAATATAAATCTGTGTTTGTGTTTGGTTTGTGTTTGATAAGCAAAATCCGTGTTTAATTTTGGTTTTAAAAAGTTATTTTGTGTCGATTTTGATTAATCGACCGCCATCGAATTAACCCAGATTTTCTTTTGGTATATTACTCTGTGTTCATCTTAGTTCATCGTATTGAAGTTAATTTTTTGTGGTTTTAGGGATTTTTCTATCAAATTAAGTCTGGGTTTGCGGTTTCTTAGTAAAATATTTGGGTAATTTTTTGTGTTAAAAGCTTTTTCTTGGTCGATTTTATGTTTATCGCCGACTTTGTTGAAGAACTCGAACCCAAAAAATCTTCAATCTCCCGGGATATAATCTCCCGGTAAATTCTCTCCCGGGACCTTGCATCCCGGACCTTTTACTCCCGGGACCTTGTCTCCCGGGTCCTTTACTCCCGGGACCTTGCACTCTCGGGACCGTGCTCTCCCGGGTCCTTGCTTTCCTAGGTCCTTGTCTCCCGGGTCCTTGTCTCTCGGGTCCTCGCACTCCCGGGTCCTTGCAACTCTCGACATCTCCTGGGTCCTCGCACTCCCGGCATCTCCCGGGTCCTCGAACTCCCGGCATCTACCGGGTCCTTGCAACAACTGGGTCCTTGCAACTCCCGGGTCCGTTCAACTCCCGGGTCCGTGCAACTCCCGAGTCCTTGTTTGGATCAAATATGTTGTCTCACGATCATAAAAGTGCACTTTGATTTTTTTCATTCTTAGTCCCCGTACTTCAAAGTTTGAAAATTTGTAATTTTTGACCCCTGAACTTTAAAGTTTCAATTTTTTGTCAATTTTGATCCCTAAATTTTCAAGTTTCACTTGTTGTCACTTTTGGTCCTTACACTTTAAAGTTTCATCTCTCGTTAAGTTTTACCCCTGGACATGAAGTTTTTCAGGTAACAATGTCTCATCCAACTTATTCTGAGCTAAAAGAGAAAGTTTCTCGTTTAGAAGTTAGGGTTGAAAGACATCATAACACCATTTAAGATTTACTTGGAGAAAATGTTGGACACTTGTGCAAAATTTCATGTCTAAAGGAACAATGTGAGATCTTTTCAAAAGAGTCTAAGGAGTTAAAGACTAAAGTAGATGAACTGACTGACGAGTTTCGTATGTCAGAAAATGAGAGAACTGAGATTGTTAGTAAAAGCGTCTCTTGTAAAAATGAAAACAAAAAGTTGACTGACAAGTTAAAGGATCTTGAACTCATGCTTTACGAACTTGGTCAAACTGAACAAACGATCCACATGAACATACCCAAAGTGTTCAAGTACTTTAATCTTGAAGGTGGAATCGGATGCAATAACCCGCATTATCTAAAAAAGACCTTGTCCAATGTACCCACTTTATATGCTTTCGAATTTTTAGGATTGGACAAGACTTACCAAGAGTACAAAATCAGATGGACCAAGCCACTTGATGATGAGGATCCGGAACTGGAAACTTTGAGAAGAAAAAATATTGTCACGATGCAACTTCCTTTTGTGTATGACTCATTGAATGCATCATATAACACCGATAAACCCACTTTTCTTTCAAATGACTATTTTCGAAGCTATTCTCAGGATGAACTTGATTCAAAACCCGTTGAACTTGAGGAGGAATTGATGGACCACAAAATCTATGTTCCACCTCTGATTTTTGAAAAGAAAATCGTTCAGCTAGATAAGTCATTTGCACATGAAAGAATTATTTTTCAAAAGGAAAAACAAGACTTATTATCCAAACTTGAGTGCCTCAATTCCAATCAAAAGGAAACTGGATCTAGGGAGGAAAAGGAATATCTTAAGACAGAGATAAACATGCTTACTTCTCAACTGTTTGCCTTGGCAGCAGATCTGATGAATGAGCAACTTCAGAAAGTTGAGCTTTAAGCTAATCTTGACTTACTCCAAGAGGAGAAAATTAATCTATTAGAACATTCTTCTCCACCCTCAAATACCTCTTCCTGTAAAGCTTTTCTAGGTGATTTTCACTAAATTCTTTTGATAAAGGAAAAGAACCTTAGCTGAAGTATCTCAAAAAGGATCTCCATTCCGATTTTCAAAATGCTTCCACAAATGATCCTTTAAAAGGAAAAAATGCATCCAGTTCCTCGAATCCCACAAATGATAAGGTCACATCTGATGAGGAAATGGAATTCTAAACGTTCTTGAATTCAGAGGTATGTTTAGACAGTAAGTTAGACTAGTTTGATTTCTATCCAAAACTTCCAAGTCATGTTGACTTTTTGGATTTAACTGGTGAGCCACCGGTCAAATTTTATAAAGGCAAATGTTGAACATCTACCTCTCAAAAGGTTTCTGTGAACAAATCTTCAAAGCAAAAATCTAAAAGACGTTCACAGAAACAAAGAAGACCTGCACCTCTAACAAAAGACATACTTACTACTCTAGTTCTTCTGATTGCGAGCTAATGATTCTTCATATAATCATTTTTTCAGAAAAGTAAAGATGGTTTGGATAAAGAAACCAAATATAGAAGACAGTGAAGGAAACAAGTCTCATGATTCTTCTGTAGTTGATACAAAGTCATCTATTTCCAAGACTGATTCACCTACTTTTGTTTATTGTACAGGAAAGTTGATCAGTCTAAACAGAGCAAAGATCTGTTGCATTCACTGTGGAAATAGAGACTTTATGGACTCAAGGTATGTAAATAGTTGGTATGGTACTTATAGCATCCCCAATCGTCAGTTTCATAGATTCAAAGTTAAGGCATCTAACCGACAAGGATCCATCACAACATGGATACCAAAACCAAAATCTTCCTAATCTGTTTTGTAGGAATGTCATGTATGATTTAGTTCAGATTATTCACGTCACATGACTACAATCAAGGGTTAGGCCATCTTTTGAGGGGGAGTACCATGTTGTTTATTTTTCATATCGACTTCTGAACACTTTTGTTCATGATTCGTTCTTAAATGTTTTTGACTTCTGATTAAATCAAATCAGAAATCGTTCTTCAATGTTCTATCTTGGTGAGTTAAAGGAGTGTTAGGGCTCATAACGTTTCTATGGTCAATGCAGAACCGGATGGACCTACCCAAGAAATACATCTCATTCATAGATATCAGTGAGGGGTCTAGATTGATAGATGAGTTCAGAGCGAAAAGAATATGGTGAGGATGTGACAGCACTTAAAAGAATTATTGGTCCTTACCAAACCGAGTCAGTTATCCGGGTTACCACATAATCTATTCATTCTCGTTCTTTGGAGATGGATATTGAAATAGACATGGACCCAGTATCGATAACTCGTGTCACCCTACCCAGCCACTCAAGTATCTCACAAAAGATACTTGTTTCATATATGCACGAAGATTTAACACATAATCTATCTATTCCTCACTCGGAAGTCTTAGATATTGAAAAAGGAAGACATCAGCTCCGGTCTCTGAACTTCATATTCATCTCACTGTGTCTATTGATTTCTAACCTACGTCCCATGTTGAATCAATCTTTGAGCCTAATAGATATGATTTATACTTCTTTCACACACGCACGAATCTTTGTGATTCCCCTTGCATATCTTTGTGATATTACCAGAACAATTTGAGAAGTAATTTTTTAATATTTTACTTAAGTGATAACTAGAAGTCCTATCAGAGATACCCCTTTGCCAAGTCTGAAAATAGGCCACACAATTACTTTAATTGTTGTGATAACAGTTACTATTCTGTTTATGTGTTAGCTGTTACCCTTGTTTAC